>CM069605.1:40736287-43266287 GCA_035771175.1 Paratinospora sagittata | reverse complement strand
CGGGAAACAGCTCCTGACAACCAGGCAAAAAGAAAAAAATTTCCAAATAAAACATTAACTGGTTGTCTAAAATGTGTAAAAGGAGTCGGTGATTAGATGCGACCAAAGGCTGTTACTTATTCAGCTGTCTTCTTCCAAAGACTTTACTCATCATCGTCGGATTGCTTGATGTGGTTCACATCAGTGCCATCGATGGTGGAGAGCTACGCGGTTAAATAGTTGCAGCTTTTGTAGTAAGTTGCGTGGCCGATAACTCCAGTACTGAGCAAAGTTTTGGTGCTCTCTGCCTCACGAAAGAGTTGATGAGTGTACAGTTGAAACGAGGTTTCGTGGCATTTGGCTCAGAAGCCTGATTACTTGGCCCATCATCATTGCACGTAGTTATTGTGATTTGGCAGCTTGGGAGAGTTGTGAGACGGTGATGCGGGTGAGTAGTGAAGCGTCACATGGGAGGACACGGCTGTCATTAATATTGGTCTAAACATTGGATTACTTACTTGCATCAATTATAAGTAGCCTGTTTTACCCCACTCCTTTCCTCAACTCTGTAACAGTTCTAAGAACAAGCTGGTTTGAGTTGATTTCTTTTTCTTTCAAGAAATAGGCTACAGGTATTGATCAAGAGCTTGGGATTTTTCCACTGCTTTACTTACTATTAGTGGTTTAATTAATTAATTAATCTGTGAATTGCTTGCCCTTGAATCACAGGATGGTCGAGAAGAGGCAGAGGCAATAACGAGAATCAAAATCTTGGGCCTCCAAAACCAGCTGAAGTGGGTACAAGCAGTACCACTACTGGGCAATCTCCTGAAGTGATCGTGATAGACGATGAAGGTCATCATCGGGAGGAGGAGGATAGGAAGCAGCTACGACAGCTGCAGCTGCAGCTGCAGCAACAGCAATTTCGACTGTTGCGCCAGCATCAACATGGATCGATTTCTCTTGTATTTGCAGAATCGGGAAACTATACAATGGGTACTATTATATATTTTCAACTATTTATTTATATACAAATTACTCAGCCATCAGGAATTAATTGTTAATATATACAGTGATATAAATTAAGGTTGCATGGTCTGAAATGAATCAGAATATTATTTGATTTGATTTTGGGTTTATTTAGGAGATGATCGATATGCCGCCTCATAGACCTGGGTGCTCGGATGCACCACGGCTGCGCAGTAATGTTACTGTAAGTGATTTAGAGCTTCGGCTTGGATCTCCAGTTTCAGGTATCAATATCCTTTCACTTACTTAAACATAATTGGTCGGTTTCTGCTACCATACGTATATATATATATATATATGCTTGCCGTTGCTTCTCTCCTCTCGGTCCAATTGTAATTCTTTCATCTACGCTGATATAGCTGCGTGTTCTGTTATTTATCTCTAGCTACATTTATGGTACTAGTAGTATACTATCTACTGATCTTATTGGTGTGTGTCTTGGCAGCGTCTGGGGCTCAGCCACCAAGCCAAAGAAGTACTGATCAGGCCTGTGATAACAATATGATCAAATTGAAGTGTACAATCTGCATGGATACAATGAAAGAGGAAACATCGACAGTATGTGGGCATCTATTCTGTAAGGTCTATATTATTAATGCTATTCGGGGGCAAAGTAGATGCCCCACTTGCCGCAGGCAGCTCTCTTTGGGTCTCATCCATCGTATTTATCTGCCTGCTACTTCATCTTCAGATTCATCGTCTCAGGCCTCCTAGTCCTACCTTTCATATTTCATCCCTTGATCAGTTAGTATTATCTACCCTACTCTACTTTATGTCTATGTAGTATGTAGTTGAGAAAAGACTTAATATATATATGAACAAAAGGAACAGCTTTAATTACTTAGTTGTGTAAGTTTCCTGTCTCGGGAAATTCTTTCATATAGCTGTCTCAATCGATGCTTTTAATTTGAACCACTTACAAGAACCAGTGCACACATTCGGTTCGATCGCCTAATGAATCTATTTACCCGATTAGCACATAAAATTAAACTTGTTAATTTGGAGCGAATTTTGAGTTTCCAAACAACCTTCTTCTTCAAGCTCAGCAGTAACTTAATATCAATTATCATCCTGTCATGGCCGTGATCCATATTTTAAACTGAATAATGAAAAGTTCAAACACCAGTGTCTAGGTATATTAAAAAACCACACACCAAATCCCAATTTTCAATTAGATAATCAACAACAAATAACATTGTACAAAATTACAAACCGATCAAAAACAAAATAATAAAAATAAAAAAATAAAAAAAAGAAGAAACAAATAATAATCTTATACACCATGATTTCTCTACAATACGCGTAGAAAGAATAAAAAAAATTAAGACTCAGCTGTTCTTTTATACACTTACAAACAGCTGGAGATATCACTTGTGCTCTACAGTTTAAAAATAATCACAAGGGACCTGCAGCCAACTTAATCGGAGGAGGCAATTGAAACCAATAATATAATGCCAAGCTCTTTCTCTTATGTAGATGATGTAAATAAGTGGCTTCCAAGTGTAACAGTTGGGGTACTTTGGCCCATGATAGTAGTCAACCTCACCTCTCTTTCAAGTATTCGTTCCAATTCTGATACCAGGTAATTCATCGTTGGTCGCCTCTGGCTAGAAGGGTTCACACATTGGGCTGTCAGCTGCAAGAACTCTTTCATGCCTTCAGCTGTGAAATTTCCCCCCATTCTGTGATCAACGATCGCAGATATATTGCTCGAATCACTATAATTTTGTGCCTTTTTTTTTCAATAAACAACAAAGTTCACACAACACAAACAAGCACACTGGTTAGGACAATCTGCAACCAAGATGATCCTGGAAGATTTTGCATTCATTTCACCATTAATTAATAGCAATGACATTTGATTTTTATATATTTGCTAACAGTATCTTGGGACTTCCAGTCAGTTTTCACGAAGTTAAAGAGTGCTAGATATTCTTTCCTTCTTAGTTTTTTTGCTTTTCAGCTTGAGGATAGTTTCCTGCAGGGACATGAAACTAGCAAGGTCATGTTCATTTGCCTATGCCTTATCCCTGATATTAGGGGCAAGGAACATGTAAACTCTATAAATGGCTGTGATGACTTGTATCCCCATCAGTATATAAAGAAACACAACTGCCTTCCCATCTGGGATGCACACTTGTGTTGCAAAAAAATGGATAGGGTTGATAAATCCCTCCCTAACCTCCAGGTTAAAATTCAACCTGGCCATGAAGTATAATATTAAAGCAGTGGGATGGAGGGAAAACTAGGACTCATGGTCTAAAGAAGCCTAGCTGTTGGATGCATGCTCAAGTTAACAGCATTTTGTTTTAATGTTATATACCCATTCAACAAAGCTTTGATCAGATTCTGATGACCAAGGTTGCATAGCTTCTCGTCCACTCACTAACTCCAGCAGGAATACTCCAAAACTATACACGTCACTTCTTTCCGAGAATCTCCCAAACTCTCTCACCCTGTACAAGTAAATAGACACAGATAAAAAATAGATGCAAATCACAACATACTGTGTTCAAACAAATTACAAGAGTACTTTAGGTAAATATTACAGATCTAAAATCATCAAAGAGAAGGGATAAGGAAACAAAAAATTAAAAAAATTAAAATTAAAATTAAAAAGAAGAGAGAGATGCAGAGAGAGAGCCAGGCATTTGTTTATGACTCATGATTCAAAATTTGTGCGAGCCGAGTTGATTTTTAATCTGGCAAGGAGCAACAAAAGACAAGTTTTTTGACAAGGGAGGATCTTTGCAACTAGTATGATTGAGTAAATTAGTATGACTCGTTAGATTGGCATTTGGTATTAAAGAGTATGACAGGATGAGATATACGTCAACTACTCAACTCAACTGAGCCTTTTCTAACTACACCGGGCAATAAAATAATATACATACACCTCATTTGTACTATGCACATTTGAGGTATTTATGTATCCATGTATAGTCTCATACTTTAAAGAGTTTAAAGGAGGAGAGTGATACTCAGGAGCAAGAAATATATCATCAGCCATCCTTCCAGAGGATGTACCAGCAACACCTACACGACCTACTAAATTTCGGAGCCCTGCATCTGCAACCTTAGCAATGAAGTTCTCATCAACAAGGACATTGGCTGTTTTGAAATTCTTATGTACCAATGGTGGACTTAGAGCATGAAGGTGAGCCAAACCTGCTACCAAAAAAAAAAGGAACAAGATGATATCATTTCATCAGCAATGCCTGAGGGGTTGACTCTTCTAACCACCTTACAGGAGCACAAACAATAATTTGGTAGGACTATATATGTTGGATAATCACACTAGGACTAACATAACTAACAACATTAAAGCCATCAACGCTCATTGACTTTGCAGAGGATCACCTTTTGCTGCCCCCAGAGCAATAGGAAGCCTATGCTTGAATTCTAACTTTTCTTTGGAAACCTGGCCAGAACCTACAAAAGGGAACATGATTAACTTCTGTAACAATGTGGACAAGCAGTAAGACAACCATTAGCAAACACAAAGGAATTGACATTTAGTCACTCACATTCGTATCCACACAACACTTGAAAGAAGGAAAGCAAAATAAAGAAAAATGGAGAGTCAAAGCACCCGATCTACCAGGGTACTAACACAATGTATTATTGTCAACGAGCTCTGACCATTATTCAATACTTCAAATAGTCCATTAAAAGAGAATAGGTGCAAGAGAGTTACCATACAAGTGACTGGAAATACTTCCACTGGGTATGTACTCGTAGATAAACATTTGTAGACCATTTTCCTGGCAGTAACCCAAGAGACTGACAAGATTGCGATGCCGGATAGATGAGAGATAGCGTACCTGGTTGGAAACCTGGTCTCAATCCTTGAAGCATAAAATGGGGAGGGAAAAACAAACAACAAGAATAAACCAATAATGCAAATAGATGGAAATGAAAAAGGAAAGAGTTACTAACATGAAAAAGGAAGGAGAGATAGATTAGGAGAAATAGGTATCTCTTAGAACTGTTCTAATTTACAGCAAAAGTGCCTTGGAATAAACTTAAGCCTATATGGGGAAAAAAGAAAATAGTAGAGACACCACAAACGTATGATGCTACATAGATGTTAGAACTCAATTCAAAGAGATGTCTTCCTTGACAAAAAAATAAAAAATTCAAAGAGGTGTCTATTAGTTAATTTGGCAACCTGATTGTATATAAGTAAAAGAACCACAACGTAAACATGTCAAGCCTTATTAAACCTTTAAAAAAAAAAAAAAAAAAAAAACAATGAATGATTTAGATTCCAAAAGTCCATATGCAAGAGTTTTCAAACCCATGAAAAAGGTCTGCATGAAGTTGCTCAAACCTATTGTAAAACAGTTAACAGGTCAAAGACGTTTCCTACCTCCACAACAAATTCCTCACTTGGGATACCAGCTCGCTTTTTGATGACCACTAGCATTCCATCTTGAAGAAGACCCATGTATACCTCCCCAAATTTTCCTTCTCCGATCAAATTGATATCACTAAAGTTCTTTGTAGCCATAGCTAGTTCTGCCAATGTGAAACATCTTGCATCTCGTGAATCAGATGGAAGAGATCCAGCTCCTGTTATAGGCAATTCAACCCCAGCACTTCTTCCCACTGCAATTGACCAGAAAAGTTATGAACGTTGAGGTTGCATTTTCCTTCCTTTGAAGAAACTTGGGAAGCATGAATTCCTCATCACAATTTACTCTCACTGTCAAAAAGGGAAGAGAAAAATGGAGGGAAGGAGATAGAATATACTGCTTGTACCTTGAACGGATGGTTCAGAAGAGCCTGTCTCAGAAGTTCTTGACAATCTCCTGCTGCGAGATATGCAGAACCATAAGCATATAGTTATAATGCCAACCAAAGCCACAGCTCCTGCAGCACCTCCAAGTAATGCTGCAAGAGTCTTTGACATTTAGTATAGGATTCAAGTAAACCTTAACAGTTGTCTCTCGATATATCTTCCTATACATTTACCCTGGAATATAAAGGACAAAAACCAATGAGCAATAAAGAAAAAGAAGATAATTAAACAACACAGTGCTTGGACAGGGATGCTTCTGGTGTCCCTCATCTAAGATTGTAATTACTTCTTTTTGGCTTCTATAAAATTATACTTTTACCTTCCAAAAAAATAAAAAACAGACAGACACACACACACACACACAGTGCTTGGACAAAACGAATACAACCACCAGGCAGCATTGAAAGTCATAACATTCTCAGAAGACGATTGATAAGCTAACCACTATGATCTCAGGGACCAGGTGCTTGGCACAGGTAGTAAAAAAGTGCTTCAGGATCATAGAATTCCAAAACATAAGTGGGTATGAACTGAGCGAATTCCAACAAAATGAAACAGGGAACTTTATCCTAAACTAATTTTACAGTCATAAAAGAAAGGTGGGAATAAGGAACCAATCAGGCAAACATGTTTATTGTACTATTAACATCCTTAAAAGGGCAAAAGTTGCATTATACCACCAATGTCAAATTTTTTTATTTTTTATCATTGGGTTGAAATCAGGAAACATTGCATTAGGAGGGTTAGATAGAACACAAACTGGAGAATGTAACAATTTTCCCTGAGAAACACTTGAATGAGATGTATTCTGTTGTTTTGATTCTTAAAAAAAGTTAAGAGATAAAATGTCTCTAGAAGTCCATGTTCTATCAGTAGAAGTTAATGGAAACATTGACTTGGATCCATAGAAGAAGATGTTATTCAGTGTTGAAGATCAGGATCATATCTATTGCCTTACCCTTTTACTAATTTGGCTTTATCCATTCAGCTAAGCTCTATCCAGAGCTATAACATCAAACAAAGCACGTGTATTTATGAAATTTTCAATTCGCATCAATTTTGACATCATGTGAAGATCCTTTGGACACCCAAGGACAAATAAAAGCACTTAACTTTCTTACAGTGGTGGCTCAAATGCAGTGTTGGGGCTCCTTTATTTTACACAAGGCTACAAATGAGGAAAGAAAGAAAACAGAATTGAGGATCATATTGTTGAGTCATTAAGTCGATACCTGTAATCTATTCTGATCCATTCACCACCCATCAGAATTCAATCAAGTTTGTGGAGAAGAGAGCTCCAAAACAGAAATTGAACCACATTTCCGTGGAAGATTCAGCGATCGACATAATCAGTAAATTAAGAAATGGGTATAGGCATCCGAAATGAAATGAAAGAAGAACAAGGGGGAAGAGGGCAGAAATGTATCAGTGGGTAGGGAATGAAATGAATGGGATGGTCGGAAGTGGGTGCTGTGTGTAACGAAGCAGCAAGCAAGAAAGCAAGCAAGCAAGCGGCGCTTACATCAGAAACATCTGCATCGTACTTTGCATAAATTTAATTAGAGATCCCTTACTTCTCTGTATCATCGTTGGATGCAGACAATGCTGACAGATAGTGACCTGGTGCCGACACGCACAAACACCCCCAATTCACTCACTACCTTCTTTTTACACCACCCTCTACCAAACACTTGTCATTGCAATTCACTCTCACTACACTAGACAGCAAACCCCAGCTCAGTAACTCACTCCTCCTCCCCCTTCATTTATCCCTTGATGCATGTTTTTCAAGCAAAAACTGTAATATAATTTCAGATGAAGGAGAAAGAAAGAGAGAAAGAGAGGGAGACAGAGAAATTGGGAAATTGGGTTTTGTTTTTGTGGACGGGAAAAAGTACTTTAATGGGGTTTTGTCTGTCTGCTACTGCAAGTTGTTGGTGTCTGTAGGGTTTGTTTGTGTGTTGGGGGTTTTTATTTTCATCTGTCCTGTACTACTTACTACTACAACAAGAGCACCTTGGGCTGTAGTAACAAACTAACAGTATCAAATTTTATTTAAATTAAAATTACACACCACCAGCATAAATAAAGAGACTGGAACTCAGTAGAAAATCAATCAATAGGAAAAAAAAAAAAAACAGAAAGAGAGCAATTATATGAAGAAAATGGAAAGAGGTGGAAGAAGAAAGAGTATATTCTATTCAAAGCTGTGGGGCTGGTAATAGCTAGCAGCCAGCTAGGTTGACGTTGCTACATAATGAGATTTAGTGTTTGATCTTGTACGCCTGGAGTTGCCTAAACTTTTTACCAACCTCCCCTCTATTGCATTCTCATTACTGATATATTACTGATTGTCTCATTGTCTGGTGTGTGTGTTGAGCGGCGGATTTGTTTAGAAATAAATACTACTTTGGCAGAGCCGCTCCTCTGTCTGTAATTTCCATTAAAAAAAAATACTCTAACATATATATATTTCAAAACCAAACTAGATTGGTCATTATTTTAACTTCACATGTTACAAAGCCTAGGATTCCTACTAGATTCGGATGAAGAGGTTTTGACCCATTTCATAACCGGGGAAAAAACAATATTATAATATACATATATGATGAACAGTGAGACTCGAAATAAAAAATGATGTCTGCCTATGTGACCCGCTACTTGCAAGGCTCAGCTACCAATCATATAATATATTAAGCCCCCATCAACTATTCATGAGTGGCATCATTATTATTATTATTTTTTTTTTAGAGTAAACAAACAGTATATTAATAAGCACAATGTGATTAAATGTGATTTAATTTTTTAAATTTTTTTACCATGCATGATGAATTCTTTGGCAAGAAACCCAGCAGCAATTATAGTACAAGTAATTAAGAAAATAACACAAGAAGTAAATGCGGTGTTTTAATTGAGATAAGAGCAATAGAAGAAGGGAGAATCAAAAGTTAATTTTCACCAGCTACGGCAAGGATTCATGTTTACCTTTTTCTTTCAGACATTTACTAAAGTTAAAGAGTACAAGTAAACTCTAATATTTATAGTCAAGTAACGAAGTTAAGGTGGGAATGAGTGTTTGAATTTCGATTTTTTATAGTTAGAATTGCACTTACGTACCACTCTGTAAATTATTATTTAAAAAGAAAAGAAAAGAAAAAAGATTACAGGTGTGATTGTGGTGTTTCTTTGATTAGATTAATCAACCAACAGTTTAAATTAAATTAACGTCCAATTAGACCGAGAACAACACCTGACTAATTAAGCTGTAGTATCCATATATATGCAGAAATCATATTCTAGATCGATCACTGGAAAGATGGCACGCGGCAATGATCAATCAGGCATTTAGTCGCCTTCCATTAAAACGTAAGATATGTTGTTATTTATAAACATCAGCAATCACCTACCAGAATAAAATTGTTTAGTGTTTCTATAAAAATGGAATCAACATCAACGTAAAGCTTTTAAAGCTCTGTCGTAACCTCCATTGATATGTATATATATATATAGTGGTTAGCTTCGTTGGCCCAGACAGACAAAGTCTTGGGAATATTGTTTAGATCAGTTTTCTGAGTTGATTGGGTCCATGTGATTGTATGGTTCCAACTCCAAGTAAATTAAATGGAAAATTAATTCTGATAATGATGATGGTGAATATGATGTACTACATAAGGTATAGCAAAATAATGTGTAGCTATCAAAGGGTCCAGCATGAAGTGAAACACAAGGTGCTGCTAGCTTGTGATTGCTAATATTATTATTGGGTGAGTTGTGTTACAATGCTTTGCTCTTACTATTTATGTAAATAACACCAAGCTTTGTCCCATTGAATTAAGGAAGAGTTACTTGTTGTTTGTAAACCAACATTAGATCAGCGGAATTGAAAGACATAAAATTCTATTATATGAAAAAATGAAATATTTTTTTATTTTTTGAAGGACACGAATTGGGATTTTGATATTTGTGGGTATGGCCCAGGGCCTCCCCCCATCCTCATGTGTCTCCTTGACGAAGCCTGACTTTAATAATCAGATCCAGCACAAAATTGAATTAGTAAGCTGACCCATGGCCTATCACATGATCAGCATACGACTTCTTCCAAATAAACAAATAATAATAAGAAGAATAGAGGAGGGGTTGGTCAGGGTCCCAACTGCCAGCCATGTTAGCTGTTTTCGTACAATCGAATATTACCTTTAGGAAAAAAGGAGGAAAAAAAAAAAAAAAAAAAAGGGTTGGAGGCCACCAATTGGGGTTTGGCTCCTTTTGACTAAATTTTATTCTGCTTCATTTTGCAATTCACATTCCTTATGATTGAAATGAGCCAAGTGTTAGTTATATACTCTATCAAAAATTTCTTCACTAAGCACAAATTGGAACACCTCAACTACATATATGAAAAACTCGACCTTCATGTTAACATTCAATAGCAGAAGCTGGGAAGTAAGTGTATACTATAATAACATTTGTGCAGAGCAAACTAGTGCATGGTACCAGACTCCCTAATAAAATTCATGTCTGCGTTAATCAAAGTATTAATAATAAGTAAATAACAAGATGAAGAAGAAAAAAGGTACAACTACCAGTTCTACTGCCGCAGCTTCTGCTTCAACCTGGTAGCTGCTGAATCCGAATAGAAAATCAGTGGGAGGGGCTTGAACTTTGTCCTGCGTTTTAGATGTGCTGGAAAGGCATCATAGTTGATAGCAGTTGGAGATGGGTATCACTCAGCATTCTCGTTACTAAACAAGTGTAGATACATCCAGATACCAACACAAGTAAGAGGAACTAACAAACTAATGCCCTTTCAAGCAGCAACTAGTTTACGGAATTAACAACAAGGGCCATATCTGTGTTCATCTTGTTCAAGGTAGTAAGTATATCCTCTGGAGCAGGAAACTATCAATTGAATTGCAATGCCATCTCCTGACATCTCATTTCAATCAGGTTCTTCTAAATAGTATTATCTTCTTTTATGACCTAAGAAGATCCATTTCAGGGAATAACAACAGACCAATATTCATTCAAGCGCTGACTTTATCCATAAATGAAATGCTTTAAAAGCTTATCTCATGTCTCTCAGCAAAAAATTTTCCTGTCACTTGTTCATGTGGAAGTAATGCCAGCCAGACTCCAGTGTCAGCAGCTTCCTCAGCCGAAATATTCCCTTCCCAACCTGTCATGGCAGTTTTCACCCAGCCAGGGCAGTAGCAATTGACATAGATTCGATTACCCTCTGGCCGGTTGGACAGTGCCCTTGTGATAAGCCGGGTGTAAGCATTAACTGCAAGTTTTGACACTGAGTAATCAGTAAACATTTGAGGCCACGCACCTGAGTTCCAATTGCCCAGTTTCACTTCCTCCAGAAACTTGGTCACTGTCCTGTCAATTAGTTCCTCTGAGAGAGTGTTTTCATCATTTAATTGTTGTCTCAAGGTTACATCCCCCAGTCTCTGCCAGAATTCAGGAAATAATTACAATCACTTTCCCAAAAGAAAAAGGTTTCAAGATAACTGAATCAGCCAGATGATGGCACTCTCCAACACAAGGGCAAAAGAAGACTGCCTCAGATGTTAACCATAGAGAATCAGAACTAAAATTCAACTGATCCAACTTATAGTTCGAAGAACATAAAACTCTCAAGATTTAAAGAACCAACTGATCTAACTAAAATGCCATACCACTTTCATTAGAGTTATGTAACAAATTTTAAATCTACTGATCAATCTAAAATGAGTCAATAGTGGTTAATTCTAATTAGAGGAATTAAGACTAACAAAATGATGAGTGAAGAACTATATCCAAGTCTCAAAATTTTGACAGGGATCATATAAAGTTTCTTGAGTAATTTCTCTTTTCCCAACTGTCCACTGTACTCTATCAAGGGCTAAATCTACAATAATATTACAAGTAGCAAAGTCCTCTATACTTCAAAAGCGAAAACTAGCCTTATAACCCAGTAAAGTTTATCAGAGAAGTCAGGTTCCTGTGGAGAAAAAGTCTAGCTTCAGGCTTTTAGAAGTCTGATAAAAGAATAATCTGAAGCTCTTGGAAGATTGGAAGGAAAAATGACAATACTCTTGAAATAACAAATGTCATAAAGGAGGAAATATCATATTTTATTAGATCCCAATGGAAAGAAAAAAGGGAAAAGGAAAAGGAATTGTCTAGCTTACATTTCTCCTGCCATTCAGTCTACCGAGGCGTGAGCTCACATTCACAATACGAGCACCAGAAGCAGAAGGCTTCATTAGTGGAATCATAGTTTGAATCATCCTTTTGGTCCCAAAATAGTTTGTTCCCACAACTGTCTCAGCATTTTCAACAGAGTTATCTGAGCCAAGATTGAAATTTACACCAGCATTGTTAACCTGCACATTAAAAGTTTGACTTTCCTTTAGAATCCTGTATAGTTGACGTAGATAAATAGATAGTAGAAGCAAAATGTTCTATACATCAGTGTGAAACTATAACTGTATTCATAACAAAACAGAGTACTCAACTGAACTAAACCTATTTCAAACTACATGAGGGTTGGCTACATGAATCTACTTCATCCACTCTGCTCTATCAAGGGCTAATTAACATTTAAATTACAAGTAGTTGTATCTTTTTTAATTATTTTTGTCAATGTTAATTTAGATCTTTCTGTACCTCTATCATTACCATGGATTGTTATTAATAGGGCACTCTTCCTAACAGGGACATCTAAAGGTCTTTGTTGTATGTGTCCAAAGCACCTCAATTGGTTCTCTCTCATTTTATCTTCAATTGGGGCAACTCCTACCACTTCTCAAATATGTTTGTTTCCAATTCCATCTTTTGATGTTTTACCACATATCAATCTTAACATGCACATTTCTGTTAATGAAGACATGAAAACTCATCATCAAAGGCAAATTGTATAATCTCTTGAATGAAAAATCAAATTAATCTGAAAATATATATATAAGTAAAAAAACACTAGGAAAATAAGCCATAACTAACAATCATCTCACCAGAACATCAATTCCCTCAAAATTCTGTTGTATCCATTGAGCGAATTCAGCAACAGATTCAGGATTGGAAATGTCTAGCTGATGGACAACCATATTCAGGCCTTCATCTTGTAAAGCTTTTGGTGCTTGAAGACAGTTGCTGATGTCTCTAGATGTAAGGATCACTTTCAAACCATGCACAGCAAGTTGCCGTGCAATCTCATAACCAATTCCTCTGTTGGCTCCAGTGACCACAGCAGTAGTTTCTGAGCACCACCACCTATACCAAAATATATATAGATGGAGCTTGTTAAGAAATTTGCATTCCCCTATGCTAATTAAATGCTGAAAACAGGATGCAAAATAGCAGTACAGTGAATTTTTGGAAAACAAATCACAAGGAAGAAATTATACCCAAAAAAAAGAAAGAAGAGAGAGGTCAATGGAATCGTGTTTAGTCGTTACCCTAACATGCCAGCTCTATGTTATATAAAGAGGTGTGAGATGGAGTCCATTTACCTTTGATGATCTGAATAGGGAATTTTTCTGAGGCGTGAGAGCTCTTCGAGTCTCTGCTCCCTTCGTTCCTTGGCCCGTTCCTTTCTCCCCATTGATTGTGTCTCGTCTCTCTGCGAATCGTGTCGAAGCAACAAGGAGGCAACACGGCACGATGTGATGTCGATGTCACTCGGTCAGTCACTGTTGGTGTCGGAAGCTTTGGGCCCATTTGGGTTGGGCCTTAACTGCTGCTCTAAGTGGGCTTGACTGTCCTACAGTCCTCTTCTTGGTAGTGCAGCAGTAAATTGTGTTCGTTCCTATTACATTTTACTACACGCGCGTTTCTCCCATGCATATTATTAAGATTATAATTAAACCAAAATTAAACAATGTCAAAATATTGATACACTAACTAATGAATGTTTGGCGAAATGTAAATGTATGATTAAGCACTTGCAGAAAAGGGGAAATAATACTTGATTATTAATTAAACCTTACAATAACACATATTAAGGTACGTACGTTCCCTCCTTAATTGTATACATCATACAGCCAGCAATTGTGACGATCCCATGCATTAGTAATATATAAATGAAAAATGCCAAATGGATTATATTTTAAATGGCATTAATTTGTGGGAGATTTAATTAATTGGGACGCTATGCAGCACAAGTGTTTCAACAGTAAGGCCGGGGCCGAACCCAAACAAGACTCCCCACTCCAGCCCTTCACCCGTCGTGCTCTTCCCCTCTTCCACGCTTTTCTTCCTCATCTCGTCCAATATAAACAACACGCACGCGCTCGACATGTTTCCGTACTCTCTCAACACCTCCCGAGTCGCCCTTAGCTTCTCCTCCTTCAAACCCAGTTTCGACTCTACCTGGTCGAGTATAGCCGGACCGCCCGGATGAGCTATCCAAAACAGCGAGTTCCAGTCATTAATGCCTATCGGCGTAAATGCCTCTACCAAACTTTTCTCGATGTTCTTAGATATCAATCCGGGCACGTCCTTCAGCAAGTGAAAGGTCAGTCCTACTTCGCGCAAGTGCCCATCAATGGCCCCTTCCGAGTCCGGCAGAATGGTCTGGCCCGTCCAGACCAGCTCATAAAGTGGGCGCTCGATCGACGCGTCCGGATCCGAGCCCACGATCACTGCCGCCGCACCGTCTCCGAACAGGGCCTGGCCCACCATGGAATCCAAGTGACTATCAGAAGGCCCGCGAAACGTAACTGCGGTGATCTCGGAGCACACAACGAGGACTCGTGCGCCGGCATTGTTCTCTGAAAGGTCTTTAGCGAGACGGAGAACGGTGCCGCCGGCGAAGCAGCCCTGTTGATACATCATGAATCGTTTGACGGAGGGTCGGAGTCCGAGGAGCTTGGTGAGCTGGTAATCGGCGCCGGGCATGTCGACGCCTGAGGTGGTGCAGAAGATAAGGTGGGTGATCTTGGATTTGGGTTGACCCCACTCTTTGATGGCCTTTGAAGCTGCTTCTTTGCCTAGCTTGGGCACCTCAACAACCACTATGTCTTGACGTGCGTCGAGCGACGACCCCATGTACGCACAGATGTTGGGATTTTCAGTTAGGATTTCCTCTGTTAGGTGCATGTGCCTTTTCCTAATCATAGATTTATCACCTGAAACCACACGTATATATACGTTAATATTAAATCATTCCCACACAGTAATACAATAATTAATTTCCTTAATTAACATTAACATACTTGAGTATATAACAGTTAGCAACTAGCTAGGTAGCTAGCTATATTATTAGCCCCACACATAATATATATATATATATATATATATAGTGTATAAAATCATGAACTTACACATTCTTTGGAACTTCTCCTTGAGTTCGGTCATGTGCTCGCTTTTGGTGATTCGGAAATAGTAATCGGGATAATCAGCCTGATAGATGCAGTTGGAAGGAGTGGCAGTGGCAATGGCGAGCACAGTGGCTGGGCCTTGAGCACGCTGTGCCTTGCGAATTTCCTCAACTGACGACGCCATTTTGTTCTGCTAGCTAGCTGATCAGCTGTGGCTCTTTCTCTGCACCTTCAATTCTGCAGGAGTAAGATGCAATTCCTAGTACTCCTGATCACCTCTGTGGGAATAGTAGAGAAAGGTGTAGGTCTCTCTCTGTCGATCGGCCCCATAATATAGGAAAGGTTAGGTTGGAGGGACGGATAGATGGACGGCCACGTGCATCCTTTGATGTTGGTAGAACCAGCGGTACAAAGTTTTGCCACGTTGATTTTTATTTCTTTTTCTTTTATTTAATGATAATATAATAGAGTATATCCTAGCTAGTAACTTGAATAAATATATACTTTTGTAAATATGATTTCAAATTTTGATCATTTACTAACGCACGGGACTTTAAATTCACTGCTTCACCATCCTCCACCTACCACTCTTAAATGAACATGAAAAAGATATATGAGATTTATTATCAAGACAAGATGTTGATGAGATGCTAATTAAGTTACAAGGTCAGAATTGAAGGAATAAGGTGTGATTAGAATTGAAAGCAAGCGTGCATGTGTGTGTGTGTGCGTGTATGTTTATACAATTGACTAATACACCCATCTAATTTAATAATAGGGGTGTTAGAGAATTTTACTAGCTCTCATCACGTCTCTCTGGTTAGCATAAATTTGGTGTTACTTTCATTCTGTTATTCTTAGCAACAAATTACAATTACATTATGTGCTCTCACATGATCAGTCATGTACCTGTGATTACAGGATGATGACAAGTGTACAAAAGCATCAAATGGTTGTAATTTATTTTCTTCTCTATAAATGATAATTTGTTCCTCTCTTCTTAGATTAGCAGAATGTTTTGCACTGTTACATTGGCTGCTCCCTTAACTTGTAAGAAGGGGAATCAAAAGTTCTAACAACAAAGGGAATAAAGACGGTCATGACCCATGGAGAGTACCATATTCCTAATTAATTAGTCTAAAATACATTTCTTAATTAATTTTGACATTTTTTTATTTTTTTTATTTTTGTATGTAAAAGATATGGCAAATATGAACTGCGTGCTATTGTAACTATAACAACTAAACTACTGGTGCAACTAATATCGTGTATATATATATATATATATATATATATAGGTACCTTGTGGGTTGCATATCACTGTATGTAGTACATCATCTAATAAATACAACAATATAATCAAGATCTACATCAATAAGGTAGAAATCTTACAAGCTAGAACGCTTTAAAATGGATTTGACATTTATATATAGCATACAATTAATTTGGATGAGACCCACACTCAAAGAGATTGCTTATTCATGTAGCTAACTTGTGAGCTAAAGATAATATATAGAACAAAATTATAAGTTACTGCGCTTGTGTGTATTATATATACTTTAGATATTAATTAATTAATTGGTAACTTTTCAATATTATGTAGGTCTTAGGTCTAGCTAGCTATTTGTACCCACACATACCCATTATATCTCCCTTTTGTCTCAATGGCTATTGTGTGAAGGTGTAAAGTTAGGTACATTGCCTTTTCCTCTTGTGCATTGAAAATAAATATAACAAGCTTGCTCATATAGAGTCATTCCTATAGTGTAATTAACTTGGGATCGTGGGATGCTTGGGCTTTTCTGGTCTGTTGCATCGGAAGTACTCATCGTGTGATTAATTATATAAAATGTGATGAGACCATGTGAAATATGTGTTTAATTTGACCACACAATACTTATATACGTTGCCGCATATGTTTAGGATTCAAAAATTTAGATGTAACTATATATTTGTGTTTATTGGATCATTTATTACACATATAATTATTAAATGTGTAACATCCAATGATTTTTCATGAAATCATCAGGCATTAAAGATCACTTTATATGAATATTAAGTCAAATATGTAAATAAGAAAGAAAATGTTATTTTATGTAAAAAAAAAAAAGGACATATAAATGAAATTACATCTTTATATTCACTAGATCGTTTATTGTATACATTAATATTTAAAAAATACACATCTGACCTGACTTTTAAGGCTCGTTTAATTGGTTTGTGATTCAGATACAATTTTCTGTATTCGAAAAATTCTAAAACATAAAACATATTTTTGGTCTGAGTGAAATCGAAAAACATAGTTTTTCACTTTTTTGATAAGAAAACAATTTATTTTCAGGAAACAATAAAAAATTATTTTTTGAGTTTTCAATTTTTGAATTGTATTCTTATTTTTGAATCATCAACCAAACACAACTTTAATTTTTTTCCTCCTAATTCTTATCATCCAATGGCTAGATCAAATACCAATACCATATTTGTACCTTTTTCTTTGTGATTAATGGTTGTGGGCATGGTAAGTAGTTGTGTAAAAGAAACATTTACGTGCAAGAGAAAGGAAAAAGACTTCCTAGAAATTAAATGAGAGTGTAAAAATTTTATTATCACTGCAAAGGCAAAAGGCTGTTTGCAAATTTCTTGGTTTTGATTTTCTTAGAAGAGGATGCAAAATGCCAAAAGAAAAAAAAAAAAAAATGCATGTAAAGTGATAGGGGCAAGATTTGATATTGTAGGTCATCGTGTGATTCGGGTCACTGTCCTCCATCACTTAGGCCCCATTTGAAAAAGTTTTTTTAAGTATTTTTACTTAAAAAAAACACTTTTAAAGGTATTGACAACACCTACTTTTAACTAAACTGTGGTAAGAAAACATAATTTTCGGCTTTTAGAAAAAAAAAATTATGAGAGACCAACTTTTCTCAATGCGATTTTTTTAGAAACGCTTCCCAAAAAAGTGATTTTAAAAAAGCTCTCTAAATTAGGGGCATTTAAAAGAAGGAGATGGGTGTGTTAAATGCGTCTGTCCATCAAAAATTAAAATCAGAAGAAAAATCATCATTCATTAATATTAGTGGTCCTTTCCTTAAGAATATAAATGCAAACCTACCCTCTCTTTTTTTTGCATACTTACCAACTCTCTTTCAATTGCAGGAACAACATAAGACGCCTTCATATAAGGGAATAATAAATGATTGTGCATATGATTTTAGATTTAATGTGTAACTTGAGGACATATATCGTATATAATAAGTTGTGTAGTAAAAATAAAGAGCAATGTTATGGGGATTGAAATTAACGCACTAATTGTTACAAATCATTGCTACATTAGATTTTAACATTAATTGATTAACACAACACATTTTTCAAGAAAACTACAAATCTGATGAGGAGCCTTGACACATCAAATTTGTAGCAAATATTGTGCAAATTTCAATCTCCATGGCATTTAAAAAAAAATACTAAAAATATGTATCCGCGACAATGTTAAAGAAATTAACACATTAGAAATTTAATATTTCATGAAAATTAAAGAGTCTGGAATCATTGTGACACAAACGTTAGTATATCTTGTGGAAGTACTGCCTTGTAATTAAAACAGTGCAATTAAACTTCCATTTAGGACTGCAGAGAAACGCCCCCACCCTCCCAATCCATAACTTCCTCGTAATTATTTTTATGTAGATTAATTAAATCAAAGCTGGACATAAGATTATATATGCATCAATGTCTATATATATATATATATGATTATTTAAGAACGTAACTATATATAGTATTAATTAGTTACTTTATTAATGCTTGGTAGCTCCATCATTGAGCCTAAGCCCCCTAGGGTGAACGCCGCTGCAGGTAGCCAAGCACTTGAGGTTATCTTCATTGCATTTTGTCATGCAGATGCTGGATGCATTCACCGCGCATCCTGTCATGCACGTAAACACCTTTTCTGCACAATCCGCCAGGCATTCCCCAATAGTACTCTGCCCTTCAACATGACTTACTGTTACAATTAAGAACAATACCAGCACCAGACCCAACCTTACTGCAACGCTTGTCGACCCAATTGCTGAACCCATTTGATCTAACCGATTTACCAACGACAATGCACGAAGATAATGGTGATGAATGAATGAAGAAGCCATTAAAGGGGCTTATATATAAGAGACTTGAGCTAGTGGGCCACAAGTTATGTTATAATTATATGCAACAAATTTTCTTAGATTCCGGATTCATGCTTTCGGAGCTTGTCTATTAAACCACACGACTTCCCTTAAGAAAATGCTTGAAGACTCCTCTCAAGATTATTAACACCTTCCCCTCCCACCAGCTAAATTGAAGTGTCAAAAATTGAAAATATCAATGCTAATTACGTTTCATCAATCATTTCTGTCTCATGATCTCAAATGTGTATAGATACTTATTTGTTATCATAATTTTTATGATAAAAATATGTGAGTGTACTTACTCTTGTTAATTATTGAAAGATATAATTTGTCATCTTTTGAGACATGGTACCAGTTGAGACAGTAGAATGTTTCAATTTGAATTTTTCAAAGGATCTCTTCCCCACCACAAACGTGAGGAAGAAGTTCATTTCAGTTTTAAAGGAGAAACATAAAAAATAAAAAAAACACCTTGAAGAAGGCAAATAATGTGTGCACTTTTTCTTTTGTAAATCTATAGAATTTGTTATTGTAATATTACATACATTTATGATCATTAATAGATCAAAGATATAACAATCTCCATTATTAAAACGGCGAACAAATGGCTGAAAGGGGTACAACAAGATCCTAAAGCCGCATCAACTCATCCTATATAAGGAGAGATTTGAACTCCTACCTCAAATGAGGAGAGGGTGAAGTACCCACATGGTCAATCAGTTGCCCTGTAACATATGTCATATCTTATCTCTTGGCTCCGTAGATGTTAATGTATATTTCTATTTGGCTTCTTAATAATGTTACTTGATCTCTTCCATTATATAGTATTTTGACAAAAAAATTAAAAAAATATATACTAGTGGTAAAGGGACTGAATAGTTTACATGGACTATTCTATATGCGAAATAAAATGCATCGATTCTACACTATGCTTAGGATTAAGTGCGAGTAACGGCAGCATGATATTATCATTATTATCACAAATCAATTTCATACATTAATCAAGGCTTGAGGGTGGGTACAGGATAACACGTCAACTAGCTACCTAGCTTGCTTTAGCTATATATTCAAAATTAAGAAATCATGAACAGCATCTAAGCGTGAAAATTAGACATTTTTGCACGGAAAGGAATGCATTTATGGCATGGGACTTGCCATGGCAAAATTTGACCAAAAAGAAAAAGTAATTTCTGATTACCACGTGTCAACTTCCAAACACACACCTGCCCCTTTTTTATTCTTCAAAGTTGCTATCATTTTGAATGTATCATCACATTGTATTGAACTGTAACTTGGAGATGGTCAGCGTTGGTACGTGTGAGATAAATAATAGTCTCGTATGAGATGTAGGTAAGTTGAGAAATCACTCTTATTAATATTGAAGGCCGTTCATGTAAAATACCAGAGCTGAATTGAGAAGTAATTAATAAAGTGGGAACAACTTCTAGGCCCCTTTAACAAAAACTTCTGCCACTAATAATTACCTTGCAACGTGGCATGATTCAATAAGGGAATATATATATATATATGTTAGATAATGTTAATTTAATTATAAAAAATATAATTATATATTTATGTTAGTATAAGATGTGACCAACACTAGTAGACGATGAGATAGATAGAAGATGTTGATATAGAACTCGACAAGGTACTGAAAAAATTGCTGGAGGTTAGTGATCTAAGAGATAGAGAAAATAAAAGAGAATAAGTTATCGTGAGGAACACCGGTGTAGTGTCAGCTAAAGACTCTCCGATGCCTAAGTTAGTTCAAAACTGTGTAATACTGAACTAAGTCGAGAATGACTTAGAGTTCTTACCTTCCCCTTAGGGTTTCGGGTCTTTTTATAGAGAAGGCTTGAGGTCTTTGGCCTTGTCGTTGTGGTGTTGTAGAATTAAGAATCTAACTCGTGTAGGGAAAACATATCTGATTCCTGATAAGATTTGATATGATTCTCATGGGATCCGGATGACTTATCAGTCTCCTAATCGAACTGGTGAAGTGTCTGGCTTTATCAGAGTCAGACTAATTGTGAATTTCGAACTTGTTGCAATGGATCACACCCTATTCCTATCCGACCAGGGATTCCGTCATCATCCGTCTCGAAGTCGGAGATCACTAGTGGTCGGTATGCTGATCTGTGGTCTTTCCTTATGGCTGCCTGATACTGAAGATTCAGTCTGTCGTGAGGTCGGTATATAGTGGTCGGTGACCCCCGATAATTGATACTGATTAGGCAACTTAGTTGTTCTTTGGCCGACCTCCCATAGTGGATGTGATATTCAACTGGACGGTAGGACAGACCATGACTTCTGCTGCATGCCCGGTTAGGCAAATCTGTCACTCTTGTCCGAAACAAAACAAGTCGGTATAACTACCTGATATGTGTTATCTCTCACTGGACCAGACTAATATGGCTGATGTGTCTTATGCTCAATATATGGTCCAACAGTTACCCCCCAAGCGTCGAGCAAGAATAATTGCTTGGAGGTTAGAAGAAACGACAAATACAGGGCCATTTAATGCAGGTGACAGTTGCGCTCCGAAAATTGTGGACAAATGATCCCGGGGGTACTAGACGCTGCAGTGTGCTGTGTACTGGGATGTGACAATATTATGTGGTATATAGTGGCTGGGGTATGCGTACCCATCACATCGCGGGAGTACTAGACACTGCGGTGTGCTGTGTACTGGGGTGTGACACAATCGTATTGGGTTGAGGGCACCTGCTCCTGGGAATCGGGCCAGTCACCCTAACAAAGGAGACGTTGCTTTGTATACCAACTTGTTTGAGGACGGATTGATCTTGCCTCTCGATATATCCATATGTCGCCTGCTCGACCATATAAGGGTTGTCCCTGCTCAGCTCAATCCCAATGTGTGGAGGGCTATTCTGAGCTGCCTTGTGCTCTGAAAGGAGAGAAAATGACAAACATTTAACTTTTAAGATTTCATCCTCGTATACCAACTAAAATCTCACCCGAAGTGTAGCCGGTGGTATTACGCGTCGGCTCATCAGGGTGTCGAGAAAGGGTAGCCCCAGATCACAGAGAACCCAACCTCAAATAAATCATGGAAAGATAAATGATTTTTTGCCTCGGGACCTTGAAAGGAGGAAGCTTGCGTACCGGCCACTTTCGGGAAATCAGGTATCGAGCTTTCCTCCATAACTTGTCTTTATTTGTTGTCTTTGTTCTGCTCGGTAGGGCTGACATGTTTTTCTTCTCTTGTTAGGTACTTGGGAGAGACCAAGCAGAGACGAAGCATTCGACTTCTCTCGCATCGACGAAATCTATCGGCTTCCCTTTGCAGATCGGCGGTACAAGGTTATACTCACTTTAGAGAGATTGTACCGATCTGGTATAATTAAAAAAGAAGAAAGTTTTCTCAGAACATAAGTTTAGCCTATCGCGTTTTGCTCTTGTACTGACCAGTTTTGTTGTTTCCGAGCTGATACATTGTGTTTATAATATAGGTTTTTCTGCCACCAAGACCAAAACAAGGAAGAAGAGAAAGATAGATAGGTCTGAGAAGATGGCACCGAAGAGGGGCACCGCTGGTTGATATACAATCGAGTTTTCCATGCTGAAGGACATATCTGTTGAGCAAGCAGCTGCCCGCTCAGGGGCCTGTAGGTAGATTGTCGAGTAGCGCCCCACAAAAGACCTTGGCTTCGAAGGGGAAAGCCTCCGCCTCTCCCTTTGAGCAAGTAATTATTCCTGTTCGGGAGACTAGGTCGGTGGGAAACAAATCCAAGTCCTCTGCTCTTACCAACCATGGTGCTTCCAAGAAGGCGAAGTTCAGAGAAGATGACCAGACCATAACCAAGATTGGGGACATCCACCTGAACATCGACAACTACCAAGTCGGTGTCCCCAACGCCTTCTCGATAGTGATGAAGGATGAGGAAATGTTCGAAAGCATGGCTGATGCCCTTATGAAGTCGGTGGAGGTAAGTGCTCCTACTTAATTCATTTTGTTGTCGGTGTGTTTTTCATTCGTGGTCCTGACTTAATCTTTTTGGCGTTTGAAAGCTGTTGCTCAGCACGTATACAACTTTCGCCGGATCAAGAACCATTTCGTCAAGTTTAAGGACGCAGTGAAGGAGGCCCAAACTACCTCGGAGATCTGGGTGTCCAAGGTTGTAGCTCGGGACGCCGAGATCAAGAAGTTGAAAGAGCAATTGAAGCTCAAAGATGTAGAAGTGGAGTCAGTTCAGGACGAGCTAACTAGGTACCGAGCTCAGTTTCGAGCTGCTGTGAAACCGAGGCTGAAGAACTCTATCAGGCCCGAGTGGATCGATCCTTCATAAAGGCAATAACAGTATACCGAGCTAATTTAGAAGAGTTTTTTGGTGACTCGGTAGACTAGAGCGGCTTCGACTGGTGGGCAACTGGAGAGGTTTTAGAAGAGGAGGGTGAGGCTGAAAACCAGGGTGCTACACCCATGGTTCCAGGGGTATCATCCGAGCAGTCACCGGTTGGGGCTACTTCCGTTGTTCTGGGTACATAGTCGGAGTAGCCTTAGACTGTCGACTTAGAGGAGGAGACACACCGAGCCGATGATGACTATGAGACGGTCAGTCTAATTAAGATCTTGCACCGTTCCACTAATCTAGAATCGTAGTTGATCTCTTTTAGTCTCGATAGTGTTTTTTGTAAGTGGTCTGCGTGCCCTAACAGTCCTCTATTCCTCTTCGTACTCTGCTTCAATATATAATTAAATGTTCATTTTTGGTTAGACCTGATCTCGCTCTCGTTTGTTTTGTGTCGATCTCTTTACTTAATTTTTCTAAGTATTTGCTAGGTCAAGTAGTCAGTAGGAAACGTATAACTTCATTTTCCGCTCTGAACAATTAAGTTCTCTTCTCGGTAGCGGTTTGATCGCTGCTCCAAGGCACTTCAAGGGTCATTGACCCTATATCTTGGTAGTATCTGCCCTTCTGGGGCAATACCTTAAGGCACTTTTGACCACGGTCATCTTTTCGGTAGGTACGTAGCTAGAGCTTGGTACCCTCAAGGCATTCTAGGGCCGGGCCCCTTCTTCTCGGTGTCTTCCGATATGGTCGGTAGTCCCAAGGCACTTTTGTTTGTAGATCGTAAACACAGATTTGTAGAAAGACAACTCTTGGTTATTGTAGAAATATCTAGAACAAACACTTGTAGGAATCTAAAAATAAAACTAGAGGTAACCAACACCTCGACAAATACTGTAACATAGCTACTGAGCTGTTACTACTACCGGTAATACTTCTTGAGGTGATCCACATTCCAAGCTCGTACACTCTTGTGCAAAGTATCGCAGTGATCTTGTAAGGCCCTTCCCAGCTAGGACCGAGGGGCCTGCTTCAGGTTATCGCGTGTTCAACATGACCTTCCTTAACACTAGGTCGCCAACCTTGAAGCTTTTGTGCTTCACTTTGGTATTGTAGTACTTCGAGATTCGCCACTGGTATACAGTTAACTTGAGCTGTTCTTATTCTCTTTTTTCTTCAAGTAGATCCAGGTCGGTACATTGAGCTTCCATTTTCCTGACTTCGTCGAAGTAGTATGTTTTCAAGGTCGGTATCCAGACTTCAATTGGTATGACGACCTCCATTCCAAAGGCTAGGGAAAATGGTGTTTCGCCTGTGGCTGTTCGGGTGGTGGTGCGGTATGATCAAAGGACTTGAGGCATGTCCTCAGCTCACATTCCTTTCTTTTTCTCGAGCCTCTCCTTCAGTGTGTGCTTGATAATCTTGTTCACGACTTCCACTTGACCATTAGCTTGAGGATGGGCTGGAGTAGAAAAGAAATGTCGAATACCTAGGTCTTCGCAGAATGATCGGAACCTTGCATTGTCAAATTGTTTGTCGTTGTCGAATATGATGGCATACGGGACACCAAAACGGCACACAATCGATTGCCAGATGAAACGCGTGGTGTCCTACTCAATAATTGTTGTTAACAGCTCAACCTCTGCCCACTTGGTAAAGTAGTCAACAGCTACAATTGTAAACTTGACCTGACCCTTACAGGTCGGTAGAGGTCTTATCAAGTCCACCCCCCCACAGAGCAAAAAGGTCATGGACCCTGCATTGGAGTAAGATTTTCTGCTGGAGCTCGGATGTTTGTTCCATGTCTTTGGCAGCTATCGTAGTTCTGAGCTATTCTTATGGCGTCCTTGTGGATTGTCGGTCAACAATAGCCCTAGCGAAAGACCTTGTATGCGAGAGTCTTTCCACCTGATTGGTTACCACATATGCCCGCGTGGATCTCCTCCAAAACTAGTTGTGCCTGTTCCTCCCATAGGCATCTTAAATAAGGCATAGAGAAGCTACGCTTATACAGCTGATCGTCTAGTAAGTAATATCTGGCAGCTTGTCTTTGTACTTTCCTTACTCTGATATGTTCCTCGGGGAGGTTGCCATTCCGTAAGAAGCTTTCCTAGGATGGGTTTTGGCTGAGTATGCCAACCTGTTGGTCGGTAATAACTTTCCTGATGCTCCTTTCGGGTAAGAATTTCACTGTGACCTAGATCATGAGCTCGGCCTCCGAGGAGGAGGCCAGTTTGAAAAGTGCATTGGCCAAGGTATTTTCTGCCCTTGGCACCTGTGTCAGTTCATATTCCTTGAACTTTCTTAGCAGGGCCAGTGCTTCCTTCAGATATGATTGCATTATATCATCCTTGGCTTAGTATTCTGAAGTGACCTGCCTTACGATGAGCTGGCAGACGCAATGGACGAGGAACTTCTTCACCCCCCAGCTAAGGGCGAGTCGCAAGCCAGCCAGAAGTGCTTCATACTCTGCTTTGTTATTGGATGTTGGAAAACCGAAGCGAAAAGCACATAGATGTTTCTCACCTTTGGAGGAGATGAGGACTATTCCAGCCCTACATTCTTGCTTGCAGGAAGAACCGTCGAAGAACAACTTCCCGACAAGGACTTACGACTAGGTGAAGGTTTTTTCGGCACTGACCTCTTCTTCGAGGTCGCACTTCGGCACTTACTCTCTTTCCTGCTCTGAGGCCGAGGGCTAGGACGTGGTAAGTGACTATGAAGTGGTTGTAGGGGGAGTACTTCCCTCAACATCTGTTGCTATTCCAGGACTTTTTTGAGTCATTTTTTCAAGGTTATTCTCTATAGCAGTCGACCTTGATTTCTGAGTAGAATTCTTTGACTGCGTCTTCGGTGGTTTTCCCCTTTATTTTTTGGGTACCGCCGGCGTGACAACGGGCTTCACCTCAACTGGTATTTCTGCCTCTTGACTCATGATTGCAGAGTTGTTCTTGACTTACAATGTCGATCCCCACAGACGGCGCCAAATGTCGGTGCAAGATTTGACCAACACTAGTAGACAATGAGGTAGAGGGAAGATGTTGATTTGGAACTCGGCAGGGTACTAGGAAAATCGCCGGAGGTTGGTGATCTAAGAGAAAGAGAAAACAAGAGAGAATAGGCTATCGTGAGGAACACCGGTGTGGTGTCGTTCAAAGACCTTCTGATGCCTAAGTTAGTTCAAAACTGCGTAATACTGAACTTATTCGAGAATGGCTTAGAGTTGCTTACCTTCCCCTTAGGGGTTCAGGTCTTTTTATAGAGAAGGCTTGAGGTCTTTTGGCTTTGTCATGGTGTTGTTCTAGAATTAGGAATCTAACTCGTGCTAGAAAAGCATATCTGATTCCTGATAAGATTTGGTCTGATTCTCATGGGATCTGGATGACTTATCAGTCTCCTAATCGAACTGATAGAGTGTCTGGCTTTATCAGAGTGAGACTAGAGGTGAATCCTAAACTGATTGCAATAGATCACACCCTATTCCTATCCGACCAAAGATTCTGTCATCATCCGTCCCGAAGTCGTAGTTCACTAGTGGTTTGTATGCCGATCTGTGGTCTTTCCTTATGGCTGCCTGATACTGAAGATTCAGTCTGTCGTGAGGTCGATATATAGTGGTCGGTGACCGCCGATAATTGATATTGATCAGGCAACTCAGATGTTCCTTGGCCGACCTCCCATAGTGGCTGTGATATTCAACTGGTCGGTAAGACAAACCATGACTTCTACTGTGTGCCCGGTTAGGCAGATCTGTCGCGTTTGTCTCAAACAGAACAAGTTGGTATGACTACCTGATATATGTTATGTCTCACTGGACCAAACTAATATGGTTGACATGTCTTATGTTCGGTATATGGTCCAACAATTTATATTCATTAGATATATATATATATGTAATACATTATTTAATAAATATTAATATATAATTATATTGTAATTACATTTTTAAAAAAAATTAAATTAGTATTTTTCATATTTCTCGACTAAAAATATAAACTTTTCTACCGATGGGAACACAGACTAATGTGAATCCACGTATACCCAGCCAAGAGTGTCAAATCATGCCATAAAGCAAGAAATGCTTTCCGCTTTTAATGCCACGACTGCTCTTTTTCCTTCTGCACTTCCTTTGGAATTCATAATCTACCACTACGACGCAACTCACGGCGACGAGCAGGTCTGCTCTTTCATCTTCTTTTTATTTATTTTTTTTTAATTTTCACCCAAAAAAAAACTTAACGACTTGGCTTCTTTCCCTTTAATCTGTTATAATTGAGGATTTGGTTGTTGTTGTGTGTGTGCACAAATTTCTATGGATAGCTGATTGTTTCTCTAACCCTTTGGTTCAATTGCCCATTTTTGTGGGCTCTCTCATTCGACTTTACGGATGTCAAGAGAGAAGCCACCCATGTGTGATTTATCTATATTTTAGGTTGGTTAAGCAACTCTACTGAAGCACATTCTCTAAAATGGAATTGATCTTCTGGATAGTATGAGAAAAAAAAAAGTGAAACCCCCTCCCCCAAAATTGATCTTCTGGGTAATATGTGATTTATCTATATTTCAAACACTACTTTCGTTTTAGATTGTGTTCTATTACTTGCACCACTGAGATCATAAGCGATTCGATTTTTTTCTATTATTTTGACTCTTGAAAGAGTAGGTTTTGAATAATTTTGTTGTTTAACGGATGTAGTTGAACATATATCACTGGCGGTTTGCACTTCCTCTCTTTCGATTAATTTACTTTCTTTATAAAAACTAGTATTGTTTTTAAGTTTCTAATGACTCCTCTTCTTAATAACTTCATATGCATAAATCAACAAAAGAAAGATAGGTGCAATATAATTTTGTGACAACTCCCTCCCCCAAAATTCCTAAGAGGCGAGTTGTCCGGGCTAGTACTCAACACCAAACACTAGTAACCCTATTGTACATACCACCTGAGAAAATTTCATACAAGATATGTATCTATACCACAGGAAACTCAATTCCTCAACAAGTTCACAAGGTATCGATTTTAACATAAATAATCAAAGTCTATTGTTAAAGCATAAGTCTCATATCATGTAATAAAGGCCACACCAAGTGCGTCAAAGTATGAAAGTGGGTTCAATCAACCCCAACCAATCTATACATAACTTAAATGCCCAAATAAAATTATAGAGTATTGAAATAAGAAATAATAACACCTAACTGTGTCCTACATTACCGCCACATCGTCTATATATACTCACTTTTGATCCGAGTGAGCTTCTGATAACAACACGACTCCTTTACCCTTGTGTAGGGCACTAGAAGATCCTGAAATAAGTTCAAAAGTGTGAGGTGAGCTAAAAACCCTGTGAGAAGATACCACATACCTACCATCACATATTCACCAATAATATTAAAAGCAATGCTCGTAATTAAATAATCACGTCATGTACCAAGTGCATAAAACAGTGCAACATAAAAATAAAGTTTCATAGCCAAAGATAAAACTTTATATATCCAAACCATATTCATGGAGGTCCCGATATAAATTTTCCGTGAGCATCAAATCTAGTACTATGCCTAAAAAGTTTCCTATTTAAATTCCACATAATTCAATTTCCGGGCACTACGCCAATGGCAGAATAAACTAGACAACTTAAGGTCTGTTCCATAGAAGCATGTGGAGAGGCCTATCTAGGTTATGGCCATAACCTAGGAATTAAATCTGACATCAACACGCTCCTTAAAGGCCACAAGAAATCTCACCTTAATTCATATCCATGCATGAAGTTCATAAATCATAAATATGCATATTCAATTCATAAAACAAAAACATTCATAAACCAATGCATACATGCATACAACCATATAACAATTTTTATAACAACAATGAAACATGCTAAACAGGTTTTACATACTTATGATGATGATGATGATATATATATATATATACACATGTAAAACATGCTAAATTAAAAACCCCCAAAATTTGGACTATTTTTAGTTCACCATATTTCACCATGAAACCCTTACTTAAATTCTATTAAAACCATATAACTAAGTAAACTAGTTTATTCCACTATGAAATTTCTAAATAAATTAAATCTAAATCTAAATACAAACAAATGGATCATAAAAACCTTTGCTTCTATAGATCGAAACTATTAATTTTTCACCCCAAGAGAGAATAAAAACTAAAAATCTCATCTTAGGATTGAGATCTGTTGTCTAGACGTGTTTCGAAACCTTTAATTTGGACGAGTTCTCAATGCTCTCTTGTTCTTTTTTGGCAGCTCTAGGATTTTAGGAAAGTTAGAATAGTTTAAAAATAAGCAAAAGTCACTTTTGTACTTAAAAAAATACCTTAACATTGTCTTACAAAAACTAGAGTTCATAATTTCTCTTAAACTTATTTCATACTATGTCACATATGTGACGGGTACCCATTTTTTAATACTTATTTCACTGTTGTTTCGTAATGGAAATTTAGGTGAAAAGAATTCTAGCTATATATGTCTTTCCTTCTAAAAATTTAGTCTGCTTAGAATATTTGTATTATTTTATCTCAAAAAACTTGAACATGACAAGAATAATTTTTGTAGGCTTTAAAGGGAATTTCTGCTGGTAACTATACTGTGCTTATGAAGTGTATTTTACTTTATTTTTTTCAGCAACATTTGAGCTACAACCAGAGGTGTACACAACTCCGAAATTATGCTGAGTCATTTGGAATGGTGGATGGTTTTGTTGGCAATATTACAACTGTTGGTTCTAAGAGTTCCAGTTTCCCAGGTTCCTCTAACAAATGAAAAGAGAGTGAAGTCTGCTGTTTTCTTATCCCCTAAGTTTGTTCTAGGACCAGGATCTGTAGAAAACAAATATTACTATAATACTGACTTTCCAAGAGGCCATATTTTCGTAAAGGAATTTGATGGTGAAGTAGTTGATGAGGAGGGGAACCTGTCCCTCTTCATGAAACTTACCTTCATCACTGGGCTGTGGTAAGATGTTATGCACTCAGAGATGTTGATATCTCAGAAGAAAGTGGTGATCAGAAACTTGGTCGTCCGAGAGCTATCCTTGCAAGAAATAGTGGAATGTGTGAGAATGCTCTTGAGCAGTATTTTGGGATAGGATCTGAAACGCGCCAAACTGCAACATATGTGCCTGATCCTTACGGTACAGAAGTTGGGAATCCAACGGTAATTCCTGATGGGTACGAAGAGAGATGGTTTCTTAATGTGCATGCAATTGATACACGGGGAGTGGAGGATTGTTTGGGATTCACAGAATGCAGGTGTGATCTTTACAATATCACAAAAGATGAATCTGGCAAGCCTCTAAGGGGAGGTTATAAGGGTGGCCTGGAATGCTGCCATGATCAGACTCAGTGCAGGTTGAGAAAAGATATTAGGAGCATCAAGAGAAGCCTCTACTTGAGATATACTGTGAAGTGGATTGATTGGGAAGAAAATATTGTGCCTGTTAAGATCTATATATTAGATGTCACTGATAATGGGAACAGGGATTGCCAGGTACTTAACTGAGCTTGCTCTTTACAATATTTAGGTTTTTTAAGATGAGCAAGGACCTGTTGCCGGGATATCAAACAATTAGTACATATTAGGTTATGGAAATGAAATACACTATCAAAATGGGCAAAAATCAGACAGTGTGCTTGTGTATTGCTTTTATACCAACCATTACAAGAAGAATTCAGTGAGAAAAATTATGCATACATATATGTAGAGATTTACGCACACGGATGCAAAATCAAAGCAACAAGAAGAAACACATAGATTTACGTGGTTCAGCGGAGATCTGTCTACGTCCACGGGAGGTAAAAATTTTACTAATTTGGGAGAATTCAATTACAACACTCCCAATGTCTCTCTAATTTCACCTCTAACTTTGAATCTCCTAATACTAGGTATGTATAGAGCGCAATTAGACTTAGTTTCTAACGGAGAAAGTTTCCAACTCTTTCCAAGAAACTAATACAATGAGAAATTTCAATACAATCTAGGAATCTAATAAAATAGAAATAAGACATCGGACCCACAAGGTGGGCCGAGCCACGCTGTACATAACATGCATGATCTATTTATTGATTGGCCTTCGCTCTAGCAATCATTCTATTAATGTAAAGATAATGTAAAGATTTTCTAGAAATTACCTTGGGTAAGGAAATTATAATGTTGTTACCGATTACAACTGATTACAGAAATTTTGCAATGCAGGTTGAATATGATGTTGAAGCATGTGATGTTTTCAGGGTAAATGGATGCATAGATAAGAAAAGGGCCAGCATCTTTATGCGAAATGGTGGCTGCGCGCGTTATTTATGGTATAGCTCACTAGCATCCAGGGGGAACGGGTTCAGCTCTTTATGGACAGGTACTTATCAACTTATTTGTTAAGGAATTGGAGGCCTTCATTTAACTGCTTCATCAACTTGTTTATGAATGTACTAATTTTTAGGCACAACAATTTCAATGCTTATAATTGCCAGAGAAAACCCTGTATTTTTCCATGTAGTCTTGCTTCTCTGTAAAAGCGCCTATCGAAGTAAAAGATTTACGTGGTAGTTAGATAATTACTTTGATTATTTGAAATTCTTCTTGCTTGGAACAATTTCATGTAAGAGTGTAGCTTTCATGTCAAAGCTTTGATGAAACTTAATTTAGAAGGTGCGCCTACTTGATTAAATAATGTTTCTGGTGGTGGCTCTGTTTGATTGGCCGTGTTATATGCTCTTCCATACTGCGTTATGGGAAAGACAATGAAGCAGGCAATGAGGCTGGGTATTGTAGGGATGTCCACCTGCTACCCTCAACCAGGCTCTATCATGATATCCGACGGGGAGACGGTAACCATCTATCTATATCCTAAATTTAGAACTGAAATTGAGTTGGCTTGCATATTTGCATCTACGTATATGTATGGTTAACCAATAAAAATTTTCAGGCTCTCATCTTGTTGTGCACTGCACATAACGGATGTAGTACTAATTATGGAAATATAAGTCTTAATTAGTAGTTGTTTGAGTTTAATTTTTCTTTTTCTTCTACACGATCGATTCGTTAGTGAAAATCTTGGGATTCAACAAAATTAGGAGGGCCGGGGGCATCACATCAACTCGTTCATCAAATATTATATCATACGGTATTATTAGATGGATTATAGATTGGTACCAAAAATTTAAGCAAGTATGTTTTAGGCAACTTATTTAAAAGCTTTTCTATGGAAGCTAGAAGCTAAACATAGAAGCTGTAATTTCATTTTTTTTTTCCTTTCTTTTTTATCCAAATGTAAGCAATAAAAATGTCAAAATTATGTTAATATGTACACAAAGTATGTGCACAATTATATGAATTTCTCAAAAACTTCTCTTTTTTTTGAAAGGTAAAGAGGGGGAACACCCAGCAAGAACAACTAGCACACTACATCTCGAACTCTCTTAGGCTAAGAAACCCCAGCTGCATCTTTCCTCAAAATATTGAATAACCCACGGGGAGGAGAAGACATGATACATACTCTCCGATTGAACTTCAAAGCCTCAGTAGCCAAATAGTCTGCTGCTCTATTACCTTCTCTGTAAATGTGCTCAACTTGAACTATCTATTCTCTCTGAAGGAGTCTTCTACACTCATTTACCAAGTTGGAAAGGCTAAGCTGCGGCATACTGTTGCCTTTTAACCAACCAGCCACCACAGTCGAATCTGTTTCGAAAACTATAGAACGATGGCCCTTCTCCCAAGCAAGACGTAAGCCATGAACAGCAGCCCATAATTCAGCTTCAGTTGCAGTACAAGAACCAATATTAGCCACAAACCCCCTCAACCACATACCACGATAGTCACGGAGAAGACCGCCACCCCCTGCTCGCGATGAAGCATTCTTAAGACATCCATCAGTATTAAGCTTAGTCCAACCATGGTTGGGAGCACACCAGCCTACCATCTTCACCCTCTCTATCAGTCCAGCACCATGGACCGCCACTTTGGCTCGAAAAGCATGAATGATTTCAGCCACTTTCCCTTTAAGCCAAGCCATGCTATACTCGAAGTGAAAACGAAGATTACGAAAAGCTAAATCATTCCTCCATTTCCAAAGAGCCCACACGGCAACTGTAAAGTAGGAAGCCCAGTCATAGTCAACATTACAATCATTAACGCCAGCAAGATTATGAGCAAGCTAGCTTTGGAAATCCAAATTGCTCTGAAGATGATACTCTACTGGCTGCAATAGACGCTTCCATAATTGCACCGCTCTAGAGCAATTTCGAAAAATATGATCAACATCCTTGATACATCCCACACATTCAATACAGTCAGATGCCATGGTGAAACCCCTTTTCATCCGCTCAGCATTGCACATGATCTTTCGATGCGCAACCATCCACAAAAAAGTCTTGCATCTTTGAGGAACTTTAAGCTTCCAAATCATCCTCCAAAGGGAAGTAGGATCTCCCATAAGAGTTCCAGTAGAAATAGTATAAGCAGAGGACACCGTTAATATGCCACTCTTAGAAGCGCCCCAACATATGCCATCTGCAACCTCTTCCTCATCCCATAAGAGCACAGCAGCAAGTTTATTTTCAACCTAAAAAAGGAGTAAACCTGATAGAGCATTCCAGTCCCACCCTGAACCCTTCACCCAATAGCTTGAGACAGGCCTATACATCTCCACCAAACTCAAATCCCGCATTTTCGTATTGATTAAGGCCACCTCACCTACCCATGTATCAAGCCAAAAAAGAGTGTCCTTACCATTACGAACTAGAGCCCGCACTCCGCTACGTAAAATAGGCGAGGCTTTAACAATGCCCCGCCACGCATTGGAAGCCCCATTCTTAGGCTGCAACCTATCAATAGTAGCTTCCCGATGCAAATACTTCATGGAAACAACTCTGGCCCAAAAGCTATTCTTATCTGTAATTAGTCTCCATCCCAATTTGGCCAAAAAAGCCAAGTTCATATGAGCCATACTCTTAATGCCAAGACCACCGTCCTCCATAGGTTTGATGATGATTTTCCACTTAATGAGGTTGACGCCCTGCTTCTCATTAGACCCTCCCCATAGAAAACGTCGAACTAATTTATCAATGGTATTACACACCCCTATTGGTAACACCATAGTCTGCATGATGTACATGAGAATAGAGTTAAGCACCGATTTAGCTACATCTCGTTTACATACATATATACCCAACATAGCTATATGACTATTAGAGCCACTTTTTGTATTTGCCTCACTTTTATTGATTTTATCTCTCTGTACTTATATATATAATATAACAGAATGTATAAACTTTATATATAATATATAGTTATATATATATATATATATATATGCTTACTTGGAGAAGCTTATTTATATCCGGAACAACTTAGCTTATATATATATATATAGATAGATAAAATCCCAACGTGCTCATTAGCCGCACATCTGCTTGCATTTTTTCTTTTGCTTGCTTATCAACAGCAACCCTCATGTACTGTACTGCATGATTAGTTTCCTGAGATATAGTAGGGAGGGTGAGTTAAAAGCCTAGCGGGTCTTTTTAAAATTTTTACACTTTATACAAAATGTTAGTACATGTAGTTAACTATTCATCACAGTATTACAGCAAAATAATCAATTCAACAGTATGATCAAAATGATAATAATGAATTTTACAATATTTTTCTCAAGATATTTTCACATAAGGTATATCTTTTATGGTTGCATTTAGTGTGGGCCAACTATCACCCACCGACTACATTTGGCTTTTAGCGTGGGTCAATCGACACTCAATACTCATACTCATATAATACAATAGAATACAAAAAATACATAAACTAAAGAAATGTATAAAGAGCATAAACTTAAAGAATCATTTTCACCTCAATTTTGTTATAATCTCCTCGATGTTATACTAGTAGAAATTTCTTCAGAGTTTTTTTCTACTGGAACTCTTTTCAGTTTTCAACGAGAATCATAAAAAAAAAAAACTTGAAGAAGGCAAATAGTATGCATATTTTTTGTCAATCTATAGTAATTGTTGTTGGATCACGTAATTATACAATAACAATCATAAATATTAGAACAAGAACAAATGTCAACACCAACTATTCCCTACCAATGTAGCTGCTGCGAGTCGAACCCGCGCCTTCAAGGTAGGGAAGGTCCCACCCCCATTGACAGAACAACACACTAGGATTCACACTAACAATCCTAGGAGATAACTACTATCGTTGTAACTGTTGCAGATAACTGATTCAGTTGTATAGATTTCTCTAGGAGATTCTAGAAGGAAATTAAGTTAGTTAGGAATTTGTTAGGTTGCTACTAGTCTTGTCTAGACAACAATCTTCCTCAGTAAGTAACACAGCTGTATAGAGAAACAGTAGTATAAATTAATACAACCTGTTAAGCTCATGAATTGATGATCAGAGAATACAAAACCAAACACATGAGGGGAGAGTGAGCTACCTCCCATCATGGATAATAATGTTATGCACTTGCTTTAATTGCTAGGAACAAGAGTTCCTACATTCAATTACCTCAATTGTAACTCAAATAAAAAAGTTTACACTAATAATTTTATTTTTATTTTTAAAAATAAAAAAGTGATATCAAAATTCTTTGATTTTTTACTAATTCCTTTAGAGTACGGCCACAAACACCTTTAGAATTGTTGGCTAACATATTAATGGGTGGAATAAGTCTCGATTTAAACTTTTTACTTCAGAGTTGAAGATTCTTGTCCTTAACCACTGAACCAACTCACAGTTAATTTTTATACTAATAATTATTAGCTTGCTTTGCTTACTATATAAGTAACTAAATTAATTTAATGATATTAATTATTCAAAGTTTATGACATTCTAGATGAGGTCAATCAGAAGCTACAACCTTGCAGTATTGTCATAGTAATTAAGGTCATCATAGCACCTAGTTTCCAACTTTTCAATTCACATTAGACAAGGCCTTTTTATATTTTGTATATTGGAAAGTTGATGGTATTATTGACAAGGTCACGGTTGCTACAATTGCAGTCATCACGACTAACGTCATCTCACTTTTTTCCAACTTTTCCTTTCATTTTCATTGGCACTTCATAAAATAACAAAAAAAAAAAAAAAGAAGAAACAAATCCAAACGAATAATCGCAAAGGAATTGATGGCACAATTTGTAGTCATATGAATTAGATTTACAACTTTAATATGTCAAATCATTATTATCACAAATCTATACGGTGTGATAAGGATTTAGTGCGTGTAACGACAGGCATGATATTATCATTATTATCACAAATCGACACTTTGAGGCCTGAGGGTGGATATGTGCATTAACTACAAAATTATTTAAAAGACGACAAGTCTTGGACGGCATCTAAGCGTGTGGAAATTAGACATGTTTTGCAGGGAAAAGAATGCATGGGAAATTCCATGGAAAAATTTGCCAAAAAAAGAAAAAGTAATTAGCATGTGCCAACTACCAAACACACACCTGCCGCCATTCTTGTTCAAATTAAGTTGCTACCATTTTGATATTAGCCCTAAGTGTATCATCACATTATATTGAACTGTAACTTGGAGATGAAAAGGGTTGGTACGTGTAAATTAAAATAATAATCTCATGTCAACTAGAAAATTCCGTGCGTACCATGCTAAGATTGTCAAACAATTCCACGAAGAAAAGCTATCCGCTTTAGCCGACGCAGCCTATATAATAATTAATAACGGTACAGCAACAGCTCATCTTTCTTCTGCTCTTCCTTTGGAATTCAGAATCCTCCCCAGTCTTGTTTCGCTACCACTACGACGAAACTCACGGCCACCAGCAGGCAGGTCTGTTCTTTCATCTTCTTTGGAATTCACAAATTTCTTTAATCTGTTATAATTAAGGATATAGTTGTTGTGTGCGTGCACAAAATTCTATGGATAACTGATTGTTTCTCTAACCCTTTGGTTCCAAAATTGCTCATTCATTCTGGATGAGATCACGGATTTCAAGAGAAGCCACCCATGTGTGATTTTTCTATCTTTTGGGTTGGTTAAGCAACTCTACTGAAACACATGTTCTAAAATGAAATTGATCTTCTGCTAGTCCGAGAAAAAAAAAAGTGAAATTTGAATAATTATGTTGAACATCACAGGGCGGTTTGCATTTCCTCACTTTCGATTAATTTACCTTCTTTGTCCAATCTGATATTGTGGTTGTGATGGGATACTAGTATTGTTTTTAAGTTTCTGATGACTCCTCTTCTTAATAACTTCAATTCCTGCATATACATAGATCAGCAAAAGAAAGTGGTGCAACTCTGTTTGGGCAGTCTAATTCATTTGTTTTTACAGGCAATCTTACAACAACTAGAGTTCATAATTTCTTCTACTTTTCTTTGGCACCCACTTTTAATTAACCAGATTAATTTAAGGTGGAATTAGTGCAGTAATTACATACGTGACAGGTACCCATTTTTTAACGCTTATTTCACTATTGTTTCGTAATGGAAATTTAGGTGAAAAGAAACTTCAACATGATAGGGATAATTTTTGTGGGCTTTAAAGGGAATTTCTGCTGGTAAGTATGCTGTGCTTATGAAGTGTGTTTTTCTTCTTTTTTTCAGCAACATTTGAGCTACAACCAGAGGTGTACACAGTTGCAGAAATTATGCTGAGTCATTTGGAATGGTGGATGGTTTTGTTAGCAATACTACTACTGTTGGTTCTAAGAGTTCCAGCTTCCCAAGTTCCTCTAACAAATGAAAAGGGAGTGAAGTCTGCTGTTTTCTTATCCCCTAAGTTTGTTCTAGGACCAGGTTCTGTAGAAAACAAAAATTACCTTAATATAGACTTTCCAAGAGGCCATATCTTCCTAAAGCAATTTGATGCTGAAGTAGTTGATGAGGACGGGAACCCTGTCCCTCTTCATGAAACTTATCTTCATCACTGGCTTGTGGAAAGATATTATGCACTCAGAGATGTTGATATCTCAGAAAAAAGTGGTGATCAGAAACTTGGTCGTCCGAGAGCTATCTCTGCAAGAAATAGTGGAATGTGTGAGAATACTCTTGGGCAGTATTTTGGGCTGGGATCTGAAACGCGCCGAACTGCAACATATGTGCCTGATCCTTACGGTATAGAAGTTGGGAATCCAGCGGTAATTCCTGATGGGTACGAACAGAGATGGTTGCTTAATGTGCATGCAATTGATACACGGGGAGTGGAGGATCGTTTGGGATGCACAGAATGCAGGTGTGATCTTTACAATATTACAAAAGATCAATCCGGCAAGCCTCTAAAGGCAGGTTATAAGGGTGGCCTGGAATGCTGCTATGATCTGACTCAGTGCAGGTTGAGAAAAGAGACTAGGAGCATTAAGAGAAGCCTCTACTTGAGATATACTGTGAAGTGGATTGATTGGGAAGAAAATATTGTGCCCGTTAAGATCTATATATTAGATGTCACGGACACTGGGAAAAGGGCAAATGTTTCAACAAGCCTCAGTGATCGTAATTTTGGTTGCCAGGTACTTAACTGAGCTTGCTTTTTACAATATTTAGGTTTTATAAGATGAGCAAGGACCTGTTGCCAGGATATCAAACAATTAGTGTTAGGTTATGGAAATGAAGTACACCATCAAAAGGGACAAAAATCAGGCAGTGTGCCTGTGTGTTGCTTTTATACTAACAATCACAACAAGAATTCAGTGTGAGAAAAATTATGCGTACATATATACATGATCCATTTATTGATTGGCCTTCACTCTAGCAATCATTTCTATTAATATACAGATTTTCTGGAAATTACCTTGGGTAAGGAAATTATAATGTTGTTTAATGAGTACAACTGATTACAGAAATTTTGCAATGCAGATTGAATATGATGTTGAAGCATGTGATGTTTCCAGGATAAATGGATGCATAGATAACAAAAGGGCTAGCATCTTTATGCCAAATGGTGGCTACGTTATTTATGGTGTAGCTCACCAGCATTCGGGGGGAACTGGTTCAGCACTTTATGGACAGGTATTTATCAACTTATTTGTTAAGGAATTGGAGGCCTTAATTTAACTGTTCCATCAACTTGTTTCTTAATTTACTGATTTTTAGGCACAATAATTTCAATGCTTATAATTGCCAGAGAAAACCCTGTATTTTTCCATCTAGCCTAGCTTCACTTGAGGCCTTAAATTGTAAGAGTGTAACTTTCATGTCAAAGCTTTAATGAAACTTTAGAAGGTGTGCCTACTTGATTAAATGATGTTTCTGGTGGTGTCTCTGTTTGATTGGATTAGGATGGCCGTGTTATATGCTCTTCTATGCCGCGTTATGGAAAAGGCAACAAAGCAGGCAATGAGGCTGGGTATATTGTAGGGATGTCCACTTGCTACCCTCAACCAGGCTCTGTCATGATATCCGACAGGGAGACACTAACCTTGGAATCAAATTACAGCAGTAGCCAAGGGCACATTGGAGTTATGGGACTGTTCTACATTTTGGTTGCCGAACAGCTACCAAAACCTGTACTCCCCAAGCACAATCCCCATTATTGATTTTATCTCTCTGTACTTATATATATAATATAACAGAATGTATAAACTTCATATATAATATATAGTTATATATATATATATATATATATGCTTACTTCTCACTTTTATTGATTTTATCTCTCTGTACTTATAATATAACAGAATGTATAAACTTCATATATAATATATAGTTATATATATATATATATATGCTTACTTCGAGAAGCTTATTTATATCCGTAACTTCTTGCATTTTTTCTTTTGCTTGCTTATCAACAACAACTCTCGTGTACCGCATGACTAATTTTTTGAGATATAGTAGGGAGGGTGAGTTAAAAGCCTAGCGGGTCTTCTTGAAATTTTTAATTTTTACACTTTATACAAAATGTTAGTACATATAGTTAACTATTTATCACAATATTACTACAAAATAATCAATGCAACAGTATGGTCACAATATAATAATGAATTTTTTAACATTTTTAAATTTTTTAACATTTTTCTTAGGATATTTTCACATAAGGTATATCTTCAGAGTTTTTTTTCTATTGGAACTCTTTTCTTGATAGAACCCTTAGCCTGTAGAAGTCCAAAAATTTGAGTTCTCATTTTGTCCTTAATCTTTTCTGATAATTACCAATAGATGAATTTATCATTTTACCCTCTATTGTGAATTTACTATTTTGTCCTCGTTTATTTTTCTTATTTACCTTAGATAAATTGACCATTATGTCCTTAAACTTTTATAATAATTACAAGTCATGTGAGTTTACTAATTTACCCTCGAACTTTTTTAGTATTTACAAGTTAGGATAATGTACCACTTTGCCTGTGGACTTTAATAATTATTACAAATTAGGTGTATTTACAATTTTTCCCTTGAACTTTTTTAGTATTTTCTAATTTTGTTTTTTTTTCGTGAAATTATAGAGTTATGGATTTTTGTGGTATTACAGAAACTATCACAAAAATGGGCCTAATGTTCTCTTTATTATGTTGGGATTTTGAATCAAACTTAAAATAGAAAGTGTCTAATTTGAGTATGTTTTTAATTTTTGGATTTTTAATTGTAGTAGATGTCTAATTTTAGTGTTTGGGTTGTATTATAAATTTGTCTAATATTTATTATAAATATGAAATGGATAGATGAGATTGAAGTGTGGTAGAACGGCCGAGCAACGAGTTATAGGCTGAGAGATTATGAATGATTGAGTGTGGCAAGAGGTGAGTTCTAAAAGATGACCTTCTTGTATTGTAATTTTCTCAGTATATTAGCCTCGTTTGAGAGATCTTTTTTAAAATATATTTAGAACAAAAATACATTTAAAGGTATTTGACAATATCTATTTTTAACTAAAATATAATAAAAATAATAATTTTTAACTTTTAAAAAATGTTGAGAGGGACTAATTTTTCTCCAAAGGAGACCATTAATGAAGAGCAGCACGTCCTTGCATTTGATGGGCATCTCTACTTCTAGCCATTAAGTGAGCCCAATAAGCATTTCTCGGCTTTTGACTTAGCCTGTTGAACAGTTTCTAGGACATTGAACCCATGACAAACACTTTCAGACTTTCGATGTGGACCAGTTGAGCCAGTATAATGTTTCAATTGAATGTTTCAGTAGAATCTTCCACAACGATAACTTGTGGAAGAAGCTAAATATAATTTCATTTCAATTTTAACGAGAATGATAAAAAAAAACTTGAAGAAGGCAAATAGTATGCATATTTTTTTGTCAATCTATAGTAATTGTTGTTGGATCACATACATATAATTCATTTATGAGCAATAGATCAAAGACAATAACAATCCTAAATATTAAAACGGAGAATAAATGTCAACACCAACTATTCCCTACCAAAGTCGCTGCTGCAAGTCGAACCTGCACCTTCGAGGTAGGGAAGGTCCCACCCTGCCTTTGCTTGCCAACTGCGCCAACCCCCCCTTGGCAGAATAACACACTAGGATTCACACTAACAATCCTAGGAGATAACTAATATCGTTGTAACTGTTGAGTTGTATAGATTTCTCTAGGACATTCTAGAAGGAAATTAAGTTAGTTAGGAATTTGTTAGGTTGTTACTAGTCTTGTCTAGGCAACAATCTTCCTCAGAGTACGTAACACAGCTGTATAGAGAAACAGTAGTATAAATTAATTCAACCTGTTAAGCTCATGAATTGATGATTAGAGAATACAAAATCAAAGTGTCATAGCTCACATGAGGGGAGAGTGAGCTACCTGGATAATAATGTTATGCACTTGCCTTAATTGCTAGGAAGAAGAGTTTATACGTTCAATTAGCTCAATTGTAACTCAAATACAAAAGTTTACACTAATAATTTTATTTTTATTTTCTTTTTTTGAGACCGAACTGATATCAAATTTTTTTTGTTTCTCATTAATTCTTTTAGAGCACGGCCACAAATACTCTTAGAACCGTTGACCAACATATTAATGGGTGGAATGAGTCTCGATTTAAACTTTTTACTTCGAAGTTGGAGGTTCTTGCCGTTAACCACTGAACCAACTCCCAGTTAATTTTTATACTAATAATTATTAGCTTGCTTTGCTTGTTATATAAGTAACTAAATTAATTTAATGATATTAATTATTTAAAGTTTATGACATTCTAGATGAGGTCAATCAGTAATTAAGGTCATCATAGCACCTAGTTTCCAACTTTTCAATTCACATTAGACAAGGCCGTTTTTATATTTTGTATGTTGGAAAGTTCATGGTATTATCGACAAGGTCAAACGGTTGCTACAATTGCAGTCATCACGGCTAACGTCATCTCACTTTTTTCCAACTTTTCCTTTCATTTTCATTGGCACTTTATAAAATAACAAAAAAAGAAGAAGAAACAAATCCAAACGAATAATCGCAAAGGAATTGATGGCACAATTTGTAGTCATATGAATTAGATTTACAACTTTAATATGTCAAATCATTATTATCACAAATCTATATGTGAAATAAAATGTATTGATTCTACACTGTGATAAGGATTTAGTGCGTGTAACGACAGGCATGATATTATCATTATTATCACAAATTAATTTCATACATTAATCGAAGGCCTGACGGTGGATATGTGCATTAACTAAAAAACATATTCAAAACTAGTTGGACGGCATCTAAGCGTGTGGAAATTAGACATTTTTGCACGGAAAGGAATGCACATATTTCGTCCTCTTATGTCTTGGGACATTCCATGGAAAAATTTGAAAAAAACAGAAAAAGTAATTAGCATGTGCCAACTACCAAACACACAGCTGCCCCCTTTTTCTTCTTCAAATTAAGTTACTACCATTTTGAGATTAACCCTAAGTGTATCATCACATTATATTGATTGTAACTTGGAGATGAAAAGGGTTGGTATGTGTAAATTAAAATAATAATCTTATATCGTATAATGGATGTAGGTAAGTTTATTATATATATAGGAGGTATAATGTAACGACCCACTTTCCGTACCTGACGTCATGATGACGTTGACTGCCTAATACGATGTCTTATGCACATAGTCGATGTGTATAATATCCGTATACGGTGTGTACGAGGTATTTTAATAAATTGGTGTGTTTGATATGTATTAGTGTATAATGATCTAATACATAAAATAATTATGTGTTATGATCAATTAAGTATAGTGGTGGGGAGCATGGAATCAAATGAAAATGGGTTGCTCACCTTTTATTTTCTGCTTCATTCAACAAGTGTTAAGTTTGTTAGACACTTGTTATACACGTTTGAAACTCTTCATTCCACAAATGTTTAGATTGTTGGACACTTGTTATACACATGTGAAACTCTTCATTCTTGTTGGACACTTGTTACACATGTGACACTTGTTATACCCATGTGAAACACTTCATTCTTGTTAGATACTTGTTATACACATGTGAAACTCTTCATTCTTGTTGGACATGCGACACTTGTTATACACATGTGAAACTCTTCATTCTTGTTAGACACTTGTTATACACATGTGAAACTCCTCATTCCACAAGTGTTAAGCTTGTTGGACATTTGTTATACAACGTTTGAACCTCTTGAGTTGCTGGAGTGAATAAATGAATATATGAACCAAACAAAGTAACAAAAACAAAATTTCAGCAAACGATGAGGAAGAAGAGCAATGGGTTTGGGAGCTTCAAACCAAGGTAAATTCTTGGTATTTTGAGCTAACTTTTCCAATTTTGTAATCTTCTTGATGAGTTATACAACATACTTGATTTTGGTTGATCTTCAGTGGGTAGATGAGATGATTAGAAGAGTGGGTTTAATGGCTGAAAATCCATGATGTTCTTACATGATTAATTTGATGATAAAATGGTGAATTTCATGGTTGATTTGGGTATTTCAAATCTGGTTAAGTAGGAGTCTTGGAGCCTAATTTCAGTGACTGAATTATGTGATTTTGATGTGTCTAAATGCTAGAAATTAATGTTGAATATGTTGTGATTATGGATGATAGAGATTAGAATTAGGAAAGTGAATTCAGCCAATTCAATGACTAAAACCTATGTACTGAAAATTTTGAAACTGTACAATATGTTGGTGAAGATCATGGTGATCAAAAGGATGTTGAGAATTATATTAATATACTAATATGTACATATATTAATATATGAATGAATATATTAATATATGAATGGGTATATATTAATGCAGTAATGTGTATATATATATGCATGAGGTTGAAAAGTATATTAATATATGAATGAATATATTAATATATGAATGGGTATATATATTAATGCAGTAATGTATATATATATATAGTCATATATGCATGAGGTTGAAAAGTATATTAATATATGAGTGGGTATATATATTAATATATGAATGAGTATATATTAATATATTAATGTGTATATATAAAGTCATATATGCATGAGGTTGAAAAGTATATTAACATATGTATATATGAATAGGTTTGAGACTTATTTGATGGCATGCAAATATATTGATGGAATAATATATAGGTGGGATTGAGATGTTTATATACAAATAAGATTAAGTTTCATGATTATATACTGACACGTAGTACTTGTTGGGTATATTTGAGAGTAAAATCATATGGAAAATAATTGATTATGGTTTGGTGAAATTACAACAAAGTTTGGAATAGGTGGGGACAGTACGCAGTGGTAGTGATATTTGGTCAACACTAGGTTGTGTTGGCATTAAGTGAGTATCCTTCCATTTCTTGGTTATTTTGTATGGCATTGTAGCTATGAAATGTTTGAAATGATAAGCATGTATGAATGGCATGATATAAAATTGCATTGATTGAATACATGAAAAATATTTTAAAAACGAAGCATGTCTCACCTGTAAGAACATGTTAGAACATGAGTCATTCCAGGAATAAGTCTCACATGAGTAGTACCTTGAGTATCTCATGGGCTTAGTGGCTGTATTGGAATTGATTGTGATAAAATTGAGTATGAGAGGACAGTTAGTGTCACGCCTGGAATGTACCGCAGCACATTCTACCCAGACGCGGGCGCACTCCCACCGCAGCGGGAGCGAACGCCAGCCATTATGGATCCATAATATTGTCACATCCCAGTACACAGCACACCGCAGCGTCTAGTACCCCCGGGATCATTTGTCCACACTATTCACTCATGAATAGTATAGGGCCTCCCCCAGATTCGAACTCACAACCTCATAAGGTTTGATTTCGCAATCTGAGTAGCCACTGAACCATTCAGTGGCTACTCAGATTGCGAAATCAAACCTTATGAGGTTGTGAGTTCGAATCTGGGGGAGGCCCTATACTATTCATGAGTGAATAGTGTGGACAAATGATCCCGGGGGTACTAGACGCTGCGGTGTGCTGTGTACTGGGATGTGACAATATTATGGATCCATAATGGCTGGCGTTCGCTCCCGCTGCGGTGGGAGTGCGCCCGCGTCTGGGTAGAATGTGCTGCGGTGCATTCCAGGCGTGACAAAAAGGCCTTATGTATCATAAGGCCTTTTTGTCACACCCCAGTACACAGCACACCGCAGTGTCTAGTACCCCCGGGATGTGATGGGTACGCATACCCCAGCCATTACGATCCATAATATTGTTATACCTCAATACACAGCCCGCACACTGCGTCTAGTATCCCCGAGGTTTTTTTGTCCCCAAAGAGGGCCTCCCCCAAGATCGAACTCATGACCTTATATTCATAAGGTTTAAATTCGAATCTTGAGTAACCACTGAGCCAATGGTTCAGTGGCTACTCAAGATTCGAATTTAAACCTTATGAATATAAGGTCATGAGTTCGATCTTGGGGGAGGCCCTCTTTGGGGACAAAAAAACCTCGGGGATACTAGACGCAGTGTGCGGGCTGTGTATTGAGGTATAACAATATTATGGATCGTAATGGCTGGGGTATGCGTACCCATCACATCCCGGGGGTACTAGACACTGCGGTGTGCTGTGTACTGGGGTGTGACAGTTAGACTACTATTGTTTGGGCCGAACGAGGGGTGAGTCCCGCTCTATACTTAGAAGGTGAGAGATGGATATGACTTTCAGTGGGAAAGTGAAATTGTTTTGAAAAATATTGCAGGAAGCTCCAAGCTATTTTGTGCATATATGTATTGTCTTTTTGCACTTGCATCTTTAAATGTATTTGATTATGATTTTATCAACATGTTTATTAAATGCATATGAATGCTATAGAATGAAACTTACTCACTGAGCTTGTTGTAGCTCATTCCATTACCTCCAATATTTCAGGTAAGGACCCAAAAGCAAAAGGAAAAGCAAAGAAAGGATAAACCGACTTCTGGAAACTTTACTTGCTATGTATGTATGAAATAAACAGTTACAACATGATTACTTTTGATATGTATAATTAGCATGTATATATATATATTATCACATAGACGAGTGAGTGGAGTGATAATATGAACCATACTTGGCGTATTGGGGTATGAAGTACCGTGATGATGATAAAGATCTGAATGTAAATGAGTATGAAAATGAATGAATGTAGATTTTGAATTGAAGGCTATCAAGGAATTTGAAATTCGTGTATTTACATTGAGGCTGACAGTGTATTGTACACTGTATATGAGGATGTATAGTGTATAGTACATTGTGCCGGTCATGACGTCAGCCTATGTAAGGGGCGTCGTGACATATAAGTTGAGATATCGCTCTTATTAATAGTAAAAAATACGACATCCAGGGTAAAGCTATTCTTCCTCATTTGGTATGTGTAAATTTCGTTTTTCTTCCTCATTTGCAACATTTACAGCTAGAGGAAGATGAGCAACCAAAGAGAAGAAAGAAATTGGGGATTTTGAGTGATTGGAAGCTAGGGTTGGTGGATTTTGCTCCCAAGGTAATATTTCTTCTCCATTTTCCTTCTAGTTATGCTTATTGGGTTTATTTTCAACTGTTTGTGTAGTGTTTTGATCACATGTTTGAGTTGTAAATTGGGGTTAAGTTAAGGTTTCGAAATTTCAAACCCTAACCTACTAATTTTGAGCTTAGATTTCATTAATTAGAGTGTTTATACATGTTTTAATGGTGAGTTTCTATTTTATTGATGAGTTTAGCATGTATGTAGACTTTAATGGAATTTATTATGATTTCGTCGTTCAATCGATGTGCATGTGAACTATGTTAATGTTTATGACATACTTTATTGAAGTATGGAGCCAATTTGAAGAATTTCATGGAGTAGCATGAAGTTTAGTTCAATTTGATCATGTAGAAATTTATCCAATTATGGGCTTTTGAGGCATTTGAATTGAAATTGGTCAATTGAATTGTGTTAGGTGTTTCTAATTTGAATTAGTGTGAATTAGATGTGATTTGAGTTAATAATTATGTATTTAGATATAATTGACTTGAAATTGATAATTGGATGTATATATATGATACATTTTAAGTTTATGTGAGTTGATTGACTTATTTAATTGACTATTAGATTGTTTGTGAGTATTTCTCACCTTATTTCTTTATTTATAGCATTATATTTATATAAAATTGTATTGTTGAACGATATGCATTTTATTATATATTGTGCATTGTGTTTTAAGAACACGAGCATGAAATTTATGTATTGGTATTGCCTTGGTATTTTAGATTAAATACATTGACATTATTTGTCTTTCTACTTACTAGGGGGAGGATTAGTGAAGAATAATGTGCAGGAATCTATTGGCCAATGGGGAAGTAAAGCCACGGTATGAACCTATTGTCATGTTGTGGTATTATCTTAATTACTGTACCCGTGACGTCGCGCGGACAATTGTGGCGACATCGTTGGTTGTATATTATTGACTTGCAACGTGGGCGGATACATCATTCAATAAAGGAGAGAAAATCCCGTGCGTTAATGGATATATTTCTCAACTAAAAATACGACCTTAGCATTTTAATACGAATGTGAAGACACATTAAAGGTCCGTCCCTTTGTCTATGAATTCATACACAGAGCTAAGATTGTCAAACAATGCCATGAAGAAAAGCTATCCGCTTTAGCCGGCGCAGCCTATATAATAATTAATAACAGTACAGCGACAACTCTTCTTCCTTCTGCTCTTCCTTTGGAACTCAGAATCCTCCCCAGTCTTGTTTCGCTACCACTACGACGCAACTCACGGCCACCAGCAGGCAGGTCTGTTCTTTCATCTTCTTTGGAATTCACAAATTTCTTTAATCTGTTATAATTAAGGATTTAGTTGTTGTGTGCGTGCACAAAATTCTATGGATAACTGATTGTTTCTCTAACCCTTTGGTTCCAAAATTGCTCATTCATTCTGGATGAGATCACGGATTTCAAGAGAAGCCACCCATGTGTGATTTATCTATCTTTTAGGTTGGTTAAGCAACTCTACTGAAACACATGTTCTAAAATGAAATTGATCTTCTGGTAGTCTGAGAAAAAAAAAAAAAGTGAAATTTATCGGCTTATTTCATCAGAGGCCAACCTATGCTCCATTTAGATGTAGAATAGTTTTAGATTGCGTTCTATTACTTGCACTATTGAGATCATAAGCGATTCGATTTTATTTTTTTTGGTATTATTTTTTACTGTTGAAATTGTAAGTTTGGTTTAAAAAAGAAAAGAAAGAAATAGTAAGTTTTGAATAATTATGTTGTTTTAACGGATGTAGTTGAACATCACAGGGCGGTTTGCATTTCCTCACTTTCGATTAATTTACCTTCTTTGTCCAATCTGATATTGTGGTTGTGATGGGAAACTAGTATTGTTTCTAAGTTTCTGATGACTCCTCTTCTTAATAACTTCAATTCCTGCATATACATAGATCAGCAAAAGAAAGTGGTGCAACTCTGTTTGGGCAGTCTAATTTCTTTGTTTTTACAGGCAATCTTACAACAACTAGAGTTCATAATTTCTTCTACTTTTCTTTGGCACTCACTTTTAATTAACCAGATTAATTTAAGGTGGAATTAGTGCAGTACAGTACTCACATATGTGACAGGTACCCATTTTTTAACGCTTATTTCACTATTGTTTCGTAATGGAAATTTAGGTGAAAACAATTCTAGCTATGTTTTTCCTTCTAAAACTTGTACTCTCATTAGTATATTTGTGTTATTTTATCTCAAAAAACTTCAACATGATAGGGATAATTTTTGTGGGCTTTAAAGGGAATTTCTGCTGGTAAGTATGCGGTCCTTATGAAGTGTGTTTTTCTTTATTTTTTCAGCAACATTTGAGCTACAACCAGAGGTGTACACAGTTGCAGAAATTATGCTGAGTCATTTGGAATGGTGGATGGTTTTGTTAGCAATACTACTACTGTTGGTTCTAAGAGTTCCAGCTTCCCAAGTTCCTCTAACAAATGAAAAGGGAGTGAAGTCTGCTGTTTTCTTATCCCCTAAGTTTGTTCTAGGACCAGGTTCTGTAGAAGACAAATATTACCATAATATAGACTTTCCAAGAGGCCATATCTTCCTAAAGGAATTTGATGCTGAAGTAGTTGATGAAGACGGGAACCCTGTCCCTCTTCATGAAACTTATCTTCATCACTGGGTTGTGGCAAGATATTATGCACTCAGAGATGTTGATATCTCAGAAGAAAGTGGTGATCAGAAACTTGGTCGTCCGAGAGCTATCTCTGCAAGAAATAGTGGAATGTGTGAGAATACTCTTGGGCAGTATTTTGGGCTGGGATCTGAAACACGCCGAACTGCAACATATGTGCCTGATCCTTACGGTATAGAAGTTGGGAATCCAGCGGTAATTCCTGATGGGTACGAACAGAGATGGTTGCTTAATGTGCATGCAATTGATACACGGGGAGTGGAGGATCGTTTGGGATGCACAGAATGCAGGTGTGATCTTTACAATATTACAAAAGATCAATCCGGCAAGCCTCTAAGGGCAGGTTATAAGGGTGGCCTGAAATGCTGCTATGATCTGACTCAGTGCAGGTTGAGAAAAGAGACTAGGAGCATTAAGAGAAGCCTCTACTTGAGATATACTGTAAAGTGGATTGATTGGGAAGAAAATATTGTGCCCGTTAAGATCTATATATTAGATGTCACGGGCACTGGGAAAAGGGCAAATATTTCAACAAGCCTCAGTGATCGTAATTTTGGTTGCCAGGTACTTAACTGAGCTTGCTTTTTACAATATTTAGGTTTTATAAGATGAGCAAGGACCTGTTGCCAGGATATCAAACAATTAGTGTTAGGTTATGGAAATGAAGTACACCATCAAAAGGGACAAAAATCAGGCAGTGTGCCTGTGTGTTGCTTTTATACTAACAATCACAACAAGAATTCAGTGTGAGAAAAATTATGCGTACATATATACATGATCCATTTATTGATTGGCCTTCACTCTAGCAATCATTTCTTTTAATATAAAGATTTTCTGGACATTACCTTGGGTAAGGAAATTATAATGTTGTTTAATGAGTACAACTGATTACAGAAATTTTGCAATGCAGGTTGAATATGATGTTGAAGCATGTGATGTTTCCAGGATAAATGGATGCATAGATAACAAAAGGGCTAGCATCTTTATGCCAAATGGTGGCTACATTATTTATGGTGTAGCTCACCAGCATTCGGGGGGAACTGGTTCAGCACTTTATGGACAGGTATTTATCAACTTGTTTGTTAAGGAATTGGAGGCCTTAATTTAACTGTTCCATCAACTTGTTTCTGAATTTACTGATTTTTAGGCACAACAATTTCAATGCTTATAATTGCCAGAGAAAACCCTGTATTTTTCCATGTAGCCTAGCTTCACTTGAGGCCTTAAATTGTAAGAGTGTAACTTTCATGTCAAAGCTTTAATGAAACTTTAGAAGGTGTGCCTACTTGATTAAATGATGTTTCTGGTGGTGTCTCTGTTTGATTGGATTAGGATGGCCGTGTTATATGCTCTTCTATGCCGCGTTATGGAAAAGGCAACAAAGCAGGCAATGAGGCTGGGTATATTGTAGGGATGTCCACTTGCTACCCTCAACCAGGCTCTGTCATGATATCCGACGGGGAGACACTAACCTTGGAATCAAATTACAGCAGTAGCCAAGGGCACACTGGAGTTATGGGACTGTTCTACATTTTGGTTGCCGAACAGCTACCAAAACCTGTACTCCCCATGCACAATGCCCATCATGTATGATCTTCTGCTCTCTCTCTCTCTCTCTCTCTCTCTCTCTCCATAGTTCATCCCTTGTTTTCTCCTTTCTCTCTGTGAAGAGGAGGCAAGGTATGAAGGCAGCTTGAAAGTTCTGAACCTGGATTCTTAATTACCTTATTGCTTTGGCAGATGCACGGTTATTGGGTACAGATGTTCAAGTACCCATGGACCATGGCTTTTGTGGGAGTAGCATTGGCCATAGCAGTTGTAGCAGCTGGTTATCGTTTGAGGAATGGAAGAGAGAATGACTACCAATATATAGGGATGTAACCATCTATATTCTAAATTTAGAAGTGAAAGTTGGCTTGCATGTATAAGTCTATATATATGTATGGTTAACCAATAAAATTTTCCAGGCTCTCGCTTTGTTGTGCACTGCACATAACGGATGTAATATTAATTATGGAAATATAAGTATTATATGATACGGTATGTGATGGATTGTAGAGTTAATTAACAAATTGACTTTATATGTGCTTACCCGCATCTGCAGAAGCTGATGGGTGCGTGAATGTGTTCCCTCCGAAATTCATGTCCCCACTCCCGAATTCTTTGGTTTTGTTAATTCTGCTTTTCTCATTTTCAAAACTTCCTTACAAAAAATTATGTAGTCCCTTCAATTTGTTCTTCTTCTAGATTAAAAATCTCCTCTTTGAAGAAGAAATTTCTTTTAATCAGAAGAGAGAAGTATTGATTAATGACGTCGGGTTCAGGAAGGGCCTTTGAGCATGACGAGGTGGTGAAGGTAAAACAGTATGGAGACGTGAAAAAGAAGAAGAACAAATCAGGGCTTGTGGCTGTGAGGGCAGTGAACCATAACAACACCCTTCTGGCATTGCGAGAAAGCAAACAAGAGAGGGAGCTTAGAATTCGAAACCTCTTTAATTTTTTTGACGCTGCACATACCGGGTATTTGGACCAGGTAAAATTCGAAACAGGGCTGTCTGCGCTTGGTAAAGCAGCAGCAGATTGCAACAAGTACGCAGCAGATCTTTTAAAGGCTTGTGATATGAACAGTGATGGCCGAGTTGATTACCAAGATTTCCAGACTTACATGGATGACAAGGAGATTGAGCTTTACACCACCTTCCAAGCCATTAATGTTAAACGTGATGGTTTCATTTCACCACAAGAGCTACGACAAGCACTTGTTATGGCTGGTATATATATATACACCATTCTTAAAAAATTCTCTCCTCTTCTCTGTACATTAATAGTCTGCTGAATAAATAGATGTGTTATATTCGTTTTCTTCCTAATTTTCAAATAATAAAGCAATTTAGTTTGTATTTTGCGTATAATATTATGAGCCACCCAGTGTGTCTTTTGCAGGAATTGAAATCAATGATAAAGAGCTTGGGCTTTTTATTGAGCGTGTGGACAAGGATAACAATGGAACTATAACATTTGAAAAATGGAGGGATTTTCTTCTCTTCTATCCCCATGAGGCAACTATTGAGAACATTTATCACTACTTGGATAGAGCATGCATAACTGATATGGGGGAACAAGCTAGTATCCCAGAAGACATCAGTAAGGATGGGAATGCATTCAAATATTTTTTGGTTGGTGGAATAGCGGGCGCTACGTCTCGTACTACAACTGCTCCTCTCGATCGGATAAAGGTCGCTTTGCAAGTCCAAACAGAGAGTGCCCTTATTGTGCCAGCAATAAAAAACATATGGAAGGAGGGTGGTTTCATGGGATTTTTCCGTGGAAATGGACTGAATGTCCTAAAGGTAGCACCTGAAAGCGCAATCAAGTTTTACACTTATGAAATCCTGAAGAATTGCTTTATCAGTAGCAATGGAGAAGATGATGAGGGAGACATTGGCACAGCTGAGCGACTCATTGCCGGTGGTATGGCTGGTGCAGTGGCGCAAACGGCTATATATCCATTAGATTTTGTAAAAACTCGGTTACAAACTTATGTTTGTAATGTTGGTATATTTCCTAAAGTCGAAACACTAGTGAAGAATATATGGATTCACGAGGGACCTCGAGCCTTCTATAGAGGCCTGATTCCATCTCTGCTTGGGGTTATTCCCTATGCTGGAATTGACTTCGCCGCATATGAAACGTTGAAGGATATATCAAAAACTCATGCTCTCCAAGATAGTGGTAAGTTCTTTCAAATGCCTACTATGTATATATATTTTACCTTCATCGACTTTTATTGCATGTATATGTTTGCGCCTAATTAATAGTGTTTTATTTTATGTAGATCCAGGAGCCCTCGTTCAATTGTGCTGTGGAACGATTTCGGGTGCTCTTGGAGCATCATGCGTTTATCCATTGCAAGTTATTAGAACAAGGTCAACCATGGATTCATCCTTGTTTCTTTCATTTTATTTGTTCCCTTTGAATCTTTTGAAGTAGTTTTGCTTTATCCTAAGTTCCTAAGTAGCTAATTAATTCTTAAAGGCTGATTTGATTTTTAGTTGACAGAATGCAAGCTCAATATTCTGGTTCATCTACTGCCTACAAGGGAATGTCGGATGTAATTAGAAGAACCCTTAGATGTGAAGGTTATAGAGGATTCTACAGAGGATTCTTTCCAAATCTGCTAAAAGTTGTGCCGTCTGCGAGCATAACGTATCTTGTTTACGAGAGCATGAAAAAGGGTCTAGATCTTGAGTAAAGCAATGGCTCTCATCCATGGCGACCATATTGACACGGCTAACAATATATCTAACATTAGCGAAGATGGCGTAGGTACAGTTTAGAGGAAACAAGTAGAATTAGTAATGAAGACTGATGCAGTTGTTTCTTCTGTTGGAAACTCATCACATTGAGAAGTAGTTGAAGGACAAAGTTGAGAGAAATTATAGAACAGTGAAAAGCATGGTATCCTGTAAATACCTATCCCCATTTTTCTAATTGTATTATTAGATCTTACATGTATTGTAATGTATGTATTTCAAACCACAGGGAAAGATGGCTAACAGCTTTAAAAGAGAAGAAACACTAGGTTTGTTTTGGAATGCAATAGAATTTCATTTCTATATTCCACAGTCTTGTTTACTATTGTATCAAGTTCAACAAAAAGATTTATATCATTTATTTTCTCCATCTTATATGTGATTGGCTTTTGTTGGTTGTTTTTTACTACTCATCTTCTCTATTAAGAGCTTGCTAAAAGGCTACCATGATGGTAAAATGAACTTACCATGTGAAACAAGGAAATGGTATCACATGAGAAAAACAAAGGCCCGGATGTAGATTAACAAAGAATAAACTGTCTTCACCAATGAAAACATTAATGTCTTCTTCTTCTTTTATTTTATTTTTTAAATGAAAAAGGAACAAGATAAGAAAAAATTTGGCCAAAGCTAAAATATAGATTCTTTTGAAGTTTTTACAAGTATCATGGAACTTCATTGAGTAGTTAAAAAGCTCAAAAAACTAATGAAATTATGACTCCTAGATTATTAAAAGCTAGCTATTTATTCCTTATTTAAACATTTTCTACCAAAAAAAAAGTTAATGGACTATTTTTAAGGTTTTCAGCAATTTTATGTGTTATTTATTTATTTTTAATTAAATTAAAATTTTCTTTCTAAATATCCTTTTATTTTATTTTATTAATTACCGGAATTCTGATATTCGGTGGTGTCCTCATTCCCCTTTCACCGGACTTCGAGATTCTACAAAGGTGGAGGTATCCCTTTCAACCATAATTTTGTCAAGGGGTGCTCGAACTCGAATCCGAATCTCTTAACCCCCGTTAGGTCCGGCGCAACTAAGAAAATACAAGGATGTTCCCTGGCAGTGGCAAGCCTTATAAGGCCCGCCTCTATATGTTAAAATTGAGGCCCATAACAAGTAAAGGGCCCGTACCAACTGAAACCCTAAATGGCTAAGTAAGCATCATGGTTCCCGACTCCGAACCAATAGACGGACGATTAGGATGTGTTTTTAATTAATCAAACGGTTCGCATTAACCTATTGTCTTCCTGTAAATGTTTTAAGTTCCGTCTCCAGATCCCTTTCTAACGCTCTCTAACGCAGCAGCTCAAGTTTTCGAGATTTCTCTTATGCTGTTTTAGGGTTTGCGATCAACGTTTTTGCAAAAATGGTGAGTTTCGTTAAAATCTTCTCTCTGTTATTCATGGCATACTGTTACTGTTAAAAATCTTGCTTGCCTCGTTCTGTTCCTTCTGCTCCTTAGTGTTCGGCTGTTGTGTTATACTGCTCTTTGTTTATTTGTTAACTATGGTTGTGGTGGAGTTTCTGCTTGGGAGTCCTTCATCTTCGTTCTCTTATTGTTATATAAAATTGCTTACTAAGGATTCTATGTATGCTTTCTGATTGTGATGTGATTGTAGGTTCTTCCCAACGATATTGATTTGCTCAATCCTCCAGCAGAGCTGGAGAAGAAGAGGCACAAGCTCAAGCGCTTGGTGCAGTCTCCTAATTCCTTCTTCATGGTACTACTTTTGGTTATTTAGTTTATGTTTCACTTCAATTTCTTAGTTTCTCTGTTAATGTTTTTCGATTCAACACTCTTTTTTTCACAGGATGTGAAGTGCCAAGGCTGCTTCAACATGTGAGTTTCTTCATAAGTTCTTATTTTCTTATATTGCTTTTTTTTTCTTTTTTCTTTTATTCTTTTTTTAAATTTTGTTCTGAAGAGGATGAGTTGATTTTTGTGATAATGTTTTGAACTTGCGTCTTGTATGTTTTTTTGGATTACAGAACTACTGTTTTTAGCCACTCCCAAACTGTTGTGGTGTGTGGAAACTGCCAGACCGTATTGTGCCAGCCGACGGGCGGTCGTGCTAGATTGACCGAGGGATGCTCGTTCAGGAGAAAGGGTGACTAAATTTGGTCTCCTTTTATGGTTTACTTTGCAATCAATCCCTTAAGCTTGGATGAGTTTGTTTTTGAATGGAGATGAGAGGCACTTCTGTTTTTGGTTATGAAGAGAATGTTAAAGACTTGTATTACTGTTACTGGGCTTATGTTAGCCCGCTTGTCTTAATTTACCGTTTTGGAAAAGGATTTTGTTTCTTTAGTTTGTTAATATAGATCTTTAATTGCTTTGGCTTTCGTCTCTAGAAATTGTTTTAAATATGTGAAGATGTTATGGTGTCCAATGTTTGGTTTGTCTAACAGTTCTACTTTACCTCTTTCTCTTGGGAAAATTTTGTGCCAGGTTCTTGATATTCCCTTTTTTTTTATTTTAAGGTGGTTATTTCGGAAGAGTTACATTTATGCTTCTTTCAACTTTTTGCATGTTATATGGTTGACCCTATTTAGTTGGAAAAAGACAAAGTTGAGTTGAGTTGAGTTGAGTTTGTTTTGTGGTCTGATTTATTGAATTAACCTTCTAGAATAGAGAAATTTTGTACATTGAATAGGAAATTATTGATGTTTGTGTCCAGTGTTGGAATGATTTTGTGATGGAATCTGGACTTCATAAGTTGAAGTAGGCAGATATTGACTGTGGAATGCATAGAGAGGTGGCATGCTTTTAGACTAGACTTTTAATTGTCTCCAAACATTGATGGAGTTGCACAAGTGGAATGCTAGACTAGACTGTTTCATGTTTATGTATTTCTCAGAACTTTTTCAGCTTGGTTGCAGAGTTCTTTTGGTATTGTGCAGGCGTTGTTGATATTATTTCTATAGTCCTCATAATACCCTTTCAATGGTATTCCTTTAATGGGTTCAGCAATTTTGTAAGTTCTTCCCCATGTGGTGTCTCACATTATCTGGAGAGGTAGAGGGGGAGGTTGGATGTTAAACTTCTTTGTTTTATCCATGAAAATCTTCGTGCTTATGAGATATCTCTGATTGACCAACCCATCCCATGATGCCCCAAGGTTCTAATCAGCCAGCACATATGAAGATGTTGTGGTGGATGAATAGGAAGTGGAGGATTTAATTTTTTTGTGGGAGCTTAGGTCCAATGCCCCAATTGATAATGAGCATTGAATGTGTTAAAGAAAACCATACTTTAGTGTGTGCTCACCCTCCCATGTATGTGTTTGAGGGAGGGGAACCTTAGATGAAGAGAAATGGCTGGATGCAAGTTTATTTGGCCCCGGCTGCCTGCCTCTAGGATTAGGGAAGGAGCTTTAGGTGTATTGAACTGGTGGAACTAAAACTTGTATAGCTGCCGTTCCTACCAAGTGTTCGGGGCTAAAATAAAGGATTTCATGGGGGGAAACGATTGATTTGTATTTGAGGTGGCAGGTTAAGGATTGGTTTTATATTTATTATTCTTAATGTTGAAGCATTGTTAATGTTGGAGCCTTAGATGAAAGTAATGGGTTCAATCAAATGGAACAGCTTTTGTTGTAATGTTTTTTATTAGTAACGGGGTCATGGAACTCTTCTCTTATTTCAAGTGAGTTACTGACTGTCAAGACATGGACATCCAGATCATCCAACAGACACAATGTCAGGGATAGATTTAATATACATACTTGTTTCGGCTAAAAATAAATAAAATGTCGGATAGATTTTCTTGTGGGTTAAGTAGGAACGCTCGCTCTTAAGCTGTTAAAACCAATTGCCAGTGGAATATATCCTCTTTGAGCGCTTGGATTCACTGCTTGAACCGACCGAAGCATTATTCTGGTTTAATATTACAAGATAGTCTAGATTTTTGCTTACAATGAGTAAATTAGTGGCAATAGCCCCGTCCTTTTCTTCTTGCTTTAATGTTCAATTTACTGTTGAAAAATGACATAAATATTTACAATTCCTTTCTTTTGGCCAGTTGATGTTGGAGATAGTAGAGTTTGAGTTTATGATTGGATTATGCGTTTAGTATAAGATTGTCTTTAAGAGTTTTAGAATGATTAGGAGTTGTGTTTTTGGTGATTATATATAATAAACACACAAGTAGGTTGTAAAAAAATAAGAGAAATAAAAGAGTACTCTCCCTAATTATTTCTAGCTAGTCTACCTACGAACATCAATTTATTAACAGTATACGACCCACGCACTCTAAATTCTAGACGGATTTTTCCTTTTCCTCTTTGTGAGAGCAATTGTGTGTTTTTAATTATTTTTTATGGATGAGGTCAGAATTCTCCCATAAACGAAGATGACATTATGGAAGGTGAAAGACAGCGTTGCCATATTTACCGGACATCACTATTTTCTAATGGAACATGCCATCTTATTATAGACACTTTACCTCACGACTCACGCATAAACTCAAAGGACAAGCCACTAAATTAAATTAAGGCTGTAAAAACAGTAAACAAAACCCAATATATATAAGATGAAGTGTGGTGTGGGGACCTCTTCTTTCATGTAGCCAAGCCTAGTTAAGTACGATTGGTCCACGATCATGTCAGTACTCTTTGTTCCCTGTAATGCGGGTCAACTTCTTCTTCTACTTTGACTCCCACTCTCTTCTCACAACTCACATCTTCTTCGTTTAGCTTGAAGCAGCTCAAGTTGAATGAAAATTTTACCAAGTAGAAGCTTGTTTTAGATTCTCTCTAATTGAAAAACAAGTTACTCTTCACTCGACTCTTTACTCTGATTTTAATATATTACGCCTTGCCACTCTGCTCACTATAGAGTTTGAGAGTAGTCTTTAGATCCCATGTTTAATTAGCTACTTTCCAAAGCTAACGTAGCCATTTATACTTCACGACATGAAGGGACTTGCCAGCATTAGACACAATATAGAACTTGATTGGCATAAAATAGAAACATGGCTTTGTATCATTATGATTTGTTGAACCAAACTTTTCATGTAACTAGACTAACTCTCAATGCTATTCAACTCAACTTAGCCTTTCTCCAACTACATGGAGTTGACTACTTTAATCTGTTTCCTCCACTTTATTCTAAGTCTTGCGTTAATAACCCTTAATGTTAATGCTAACTATTTATGTCCATGTGTTTAAATGATTCAAATTAAATAAATAGAAGAAGCATAGCGGATTAGTCTTTATAAACTTGGTGGTTTTCTTACCACTCATCCATCATGGCCTGATAAGTGCATATTGCCTACGCCCACAAACATAGTTTAGGGCCGGTCATATGAATGCCACATATATTGGCTCACACACGCAGTGGAATTTGACTATCTTGAAAATGGAGTTTACATTCACATTTTGGGCTACCTTAATTCCTGGGTGCCTACTGCATTTCGATTTGCTTTTCAAAAGTGTCATCTCCTGACTCTTCTCGTGTTCTTCTGTGTCTCCTCAACTTTTCTTTCTAGAAACTCTGAGCCCAATATTTGATTGATTAATGAATTAAACTTGTCTTTTTATTTGTTTTAGTTCTTGTGACCCACCAACCTATTAAATTAATGATGCAACGCAGGTGATCCCAAAAGCCAAAAGTAGTCATGTTGTGTACTTGATTCTTCAATCCTTGTTAAATAGTTAAATCAGTAGATTAGATTGAATAGACACTTATATTTTATCCACACTTTTGTTGTATATGGGGATGGCTAATAGAAAATTCTGGCTGCACATGGGATGGAAAGAAGACAATAATTTCAGGTTCGAAAGCATACAAGTGAAGTAGGCTCATGTTCTCAGGTTTGTTGTTGTTCCCAAAGATTCATTCTCAATGTGACTGCATTATATATATGTACTATAGGACCCATATATGCTCAATATTTTTTTTTTTTTCTTTAGTGAGAAAAACTTGACTATTCTTTTTTTTTTATCCTTCCCAATTTGATTTGGAGGTGTTAGATGCAGATTGTGGGATTCGTCCCCTGAAGTTGAATTGTAGTTTGAAAACAATTTCCACAAACAAGAGTATCGAGCTCTGTTTAGATTCTACTCTTCTAGGCAGATGGAACTATGGAGGGAGGCCTTAATTTTTTATTCTTTTGGGTGGGAATGATTGATTAAGAGCATGTGGACAAATCCAAGTTGATAGCCAAGGGAGACAAGTCGCAATAATTGCAGAAAACCAGGACTAATGACAATGGACAAGAAACAACTTATTCCTAATCCGAATCCCAATGGAACTTTCACTTATCACTTTCATTGATTTGGGTGCCCCTTTGAAAGTCTTTGAAAATTTTGGCATTTTATGGTTTGAGTGAATGAATTACAATGCACATCCTTAGATGTGAGTGCATGTTTTAGATGAAAAACATGACAACATGAACTTAGATGTAAATTGCATGGTTTTGGTTTGGATGAAAAACTGGGAAGACCTCATTTAATCTTACGGTCATGTTGCTAAATGCTAATTAAACTGAAGAATAAGTTTTCAGACGCCCTTTCTCTAAGAAAAGTTAATTATAAGTTGAGTAATTAGTGCCTAGATTTTCTTTATTAAAAGAAGCTAATGGCTTCTCTCTCACACACATGCAACCCAACACGGTTCTTCTTCTAGTCTTGGGAGTCCTATGCTCTGTCTTAATGTGGACAAGCTAGGATGCATCAAATTAAGTACCACCATATCTATATTGAAAAGCTTGTCATCAAATTAAGGAGACCGTGGAGCCTATCATTGATTCTTGGCTTAGATTAGAAGCACATGGTGAGCAATGATAATGATCTTTACTTTAGTAGCTTTGGAGACCCATTAAGTAACATGATGTTATTGAGACCACCCTATAAGACAGAGCATAGGACTATCCTACATTTTTACAACTCTTTTCTCATAATCCCCTATAGCTAGTCATCCAGGGCTTAATTGTTATATATGGAAATGAATAGTATTTTCAGTCAAAAGGTGGGCGGTTAATTTGCTGAATTGTTTTTTCATCAGTTCACACATGGAGATCATCTCGCAGTCCTGTTTTGAAAGTTCAGATATGATCATCAGTACCGAACCCCTCCTCAATTTATTTTTTTTTAATTTCACGTTAATGTAATAGATAGAAATGAAAGAGAGTGGATATAGAAATTAAGATAGATTCTGTGACATTGGCAGGGGGGAATGTATATGCTACCAGATCATTGAGATTGAAGGGAAGATGAGGACGGAAGAACATGCATATTACACATTTAAGAGCAATTCTTTTGTTGTTAGTCAGGGGCGTATATAATACTGATTAAGGCTAGATATATCCATATAAACAATCGGATGAAATGGATGGCTCTTTGAGAAATATTATTAATAGAATCTATCAATGCGAACATGCTCATCATGTTCATCATAAGAAATCACTAATATTTATGCCCTTTATTAAAATTATGTTTGTGGAAATAGCATCCTCCCATCATTAGAAGCTTATTACATGCGAGAGCCATAGAATCCACTCACATGTCAGATCTTCTTTCATATATATAATGACTTAAATTATTACCCCTTCTATAGCTAATTCATTATTATTGTATTGGTTTTTTATTTTGTTTCCTCGAGATAAAGAATACTATGAAAAATGTTGCGTTGTTTAATTTTTCAAAATATACAGTCATCAAAAGAATTATGTTAAATTGATTATGATGTTATATTGCAGTGTAAATTATAACATCTCATCACCTTTAGATTGTATTAAATCATGTATTAACATGAAATTTAAAGGTGTTAGAATGATATAATTTGTTTGATAGTTTCTATTGCAATCAATGTAGCGGTTACTCTATGAATTGTTTCAGAAGAGACCCTAATTGGATTAATTCAATATAGGAAAGGTAACAACATGAGAAGATCAAAGGGTATTCTCTCCATTAAATCCATTAAAATGGAGTGTGGTATCGCTAATTAATTACCTTGTGGTACGTTCTAATTTGGGTGTTTTTCATTTAACATTTATTAATGTATAGACATATAAAAAAAAAACAAAAAAAAAAAGGAAGTAGAAATGACATTTTGCAAAATAGTTGGGGCAACACCGGTAAAAGAGCATTTGTAAGGAGAAAAAGAAAGGTTGGACGCGTTCCATGTGTTATTTAAACGGCTAAAGAGTGCTGGGTATTGAAACACCTCCAGCCTCCATCTTTCCAAAAGGGAGCGGTTGAAACTACTTGAAACTGAAATTTATATACAGAAAGAGAGCGAGAAATCAGGAAAGGCAACAGCTAGCACACACTCTTATCTAATTTCTCTCTTTAATTTCCTCTTTGAACCCCACGAATAATATGAATCCATATTTTTCTTCTTCTTCTTCTTCTGCTGAATCTTCGTTAGTGTCTTCCAATATTCATAAAAAGAAGAGCAAGAAGAAGCAACAGCAGAAGGAAACGTCAGGAGGAAGGTTTCTAGGAGTAAGGAGGCGGCCATGGGGCAGATACGCAGCAGAAATACGAGACCCATCAACGAAAGAGCGGCATTGGCTTGGCACCTTCGACACCGCTGAAGAGGCGGCTCTGGCCTACGACAGAGCTGCCCGTTCTATTCGTGGCAGTCGTGCTCGCACCAACTTTGTCTACTCAGACATGCCACACGGCTCCTCAATCACTTCCATCGTCTCACCAGACGAACAACATCATCATCATCACCTCCCTTTACTACTCTTCAATAATAATAATAATAATCCCCAACCACCACCACAGCCACAACAACATAATAATCAAGACCACCGCCAGCATAAGTACACCAATATCATCACCATGCCCTCCTCCTCCTCCGCTAGTACTGCTAATCACTTCTACTTCAGTCAGATTTCCCAGTTTCCGTCCAAAGAAGACATTTATCAACAACAGCCAGTTGCCACGGTCGTTGATGGGGGAGAATTGGGAGACCATTGTACTAAACAGCAGCAGGTGCAGTACTTGTGCAACGAAAGTACAGAGTTGGCACCTCTGCCTAATTGTGAGGTGTCTTGGATTAACGAGGCTTCTTCGATTCACGATTTGAGTTTTGTGAGTGGTACTAGTACTACAAGTACTGATCATCAAGGGGGGTTAGAGGAGTCCATGGGAAGTAGTCATGAGTCGTGTTTGAGTTTTGAGTCGGCCGGGGAGTTCGTCCACAGCCCGCTTTTCGGACGGATGCCATCCATTGCCGACGCTGTTCCTGCTTTTGATTTGGGGCCTTCCTCTTCTTCTTCCTATTTTTTCTTCTGATCCATGCATATAAACAACCCCATATGTCTCTCTATCTCTTCCATCTCTACATTTTCGTTCCTTTGTTTTTTGGTTTGGTACATGCATGTCGTAGCGAATGTGTGCCTGGGAAATTCGGCTAATGTTTCTGTTTCTTTTACTTACAATATCAATATGACTGGCCGGGCTGTACAGTAAGTAACAAAGTTTGGTGGGGTCTCTCTGTTCATTGAATTTGGTAGAAGCTACAGCAGCTCTGAACCTCATGTGCTCCACAACCTTAGTATTCCTTCTAAGAAATTTCCTATTTACTCGTAAAGGACTACTTCTAGTTCTATTGCTACATTTTATTTTGACTATTAATCTAAGAAAAATGCTACGCTGGCTGTACACGCCATTTTCGGATATTGGCACCCCTCTTACTTATATAAGTCTCATATATAGCCTTACTTTACTTCACAAAAAGTTGTTTTTATGACTCAAATCCTATAACCACATAGTCACACAGGAGCAATGCTTATCTTTACACCGAGGCTCCCTTTAATTTAATGGCAATGTACAAGTGAATGCTAATCAATAGTAGAGAAGAACATGAGTTACCAAACAATTCTTCAGCCCCTCTCTAGATATGTGGCCGTCTCAGCCCTCCTTCCTAGGCCTAATTTGTATATAGGATGTTGGTCCAGAGACATGGAACCAGCATTAATTTTAGGCCCGGGAGGAATTGGGCCAACTTCAACAAGTTGGAACTATTTTAGGAAGATGGCCTGCCCAATCCTAAAGTGATTCATAAAAGTGCCAATTACCAAAGTGCTAGCCGAAGGAAACCTGAAGCTGTAAGTTTTAGTTCTATTTTTTTCTTTTTTAAGTTCTAATTGTTCATACTAAATACAATATACATCATTGACTTGGACATAAAAAAGCAATGAGGGAGCTAGAAAGAGTGGAAACAAAAAAAGTTGATGAAGCCACATCTGACTTGACTTGTTCAACATAATCCAATCTATTAAAATGTTGCAGCCCATTAAACATGCCCATCAACAGCAATTAGTACCAAGTCATCGTACAAGTACCTAACTATTTTGTCTACCTTACTTACCAAACAACAAAAAAAAGGATTTTTCATCTGAATAATTTTCTTGATCCTGATATCACAAAGATGCTTGCAATTTGGTGTTCTAAAAAATTGAGAGGGTTGTTGTCAATCTGAGGACACTCATGCTGATGTTCATAACAATTTGGTATTTTATTTCTAATGTTCACATCAATTGTAACACCAACAATAATGTCCTGTCCTTGATATAATTCTTAAATATAGGTTGACCCATCTAAACCCAAGTTGAGTTTGGATTTCACCAAATCCCAATGGTTTGCTTGCTTCTCCAAATTCAAAAAGAAAGTAGAGCAAATAAAACAAGTCAATTTCTCCAAACTCTCAGTACTCTCTCAGATGTTAGTTAGAGAAGACGAAGGAGTTTTGTCCATCTCTATAATAGAGTTATGCCAACTACTAATGTCTAATTAATGTCAACCAATATCTTGTTCTGGGGAAGGTGCTTGTGCTTATAAACGCTGTTTCATGTAATGGTTGCAGAGGGTGATAATCAAATGGTGTTTCCTTACAACTTTGAAGTGTCGCAAGTGGGAATTTAGAATAACCTATCGAAAGCAAATGGAGCCCCAGGCTGCTGCAACTTCGACTTCACCAACGCCTTCTCTGGTGACGACCTCACAACACTATTCCACTGCAAATTACTTTACTTCATTTCCGTCCTCTGTACTGGGAATCCTATGTATTTCCCACACCTCTGCAAGAGCAATGGTTTTGATAAATTTCATTTGTTCTTATTTGATTGCTCCTTTCATTTCATAGCTGATTATGTCCTTTTGTTTGTTTTAGTACTTTGCTTTGCTCTCTTTGTTGTCTCTGTCTTCTCCAAATAGACTTAGGAAGTTCTAATTTGTGTTACTGTTGCTCTCATTTTGAATTGATGATTGAGGTGTCAAATTCAATCCACCACCAAAGCTTTGAAAAAAATTATACAATCAACATGAGAGTCTAGTCACTCTTTATTTTTCTAATAAAAATAAAACCATTTGGATTTTTATCTTAATGTAATTGCTTCTTCAAAAGCAGAGATTAATGGGTTTTCATCCTTTTGTCTTGGAGAGAAAGCTAATTAGAGTTTTCAAATCTGTAATATGTCATATAGGTCCTCAAATTGGTTAACTCTGACAAAATTGAGGCAACTTTTGGGTTGCTAATGTTCACAGACCTGCTTGCAGTCTGAATAAGCAATTTTGGGCTTGCTAGATACTGAACATGTTAAATTTCATTATGTTTACAGAGCACCACATCTGTCCTTATTCAGTGTAAAGTATTGAATGAAACATAATTTGTTGAATGTTTTATAACGCATTCAAGATGTTAAACTGCATGTTTTAGTATCCAACAAATGAGTACTAATCTTTTAATATTTAGTTGAAATAGATTTTTCTTCATAGCCATGTGCTAGCTGCTAATTGAATTGACAGATTATCTATGGGAGGCCTTTATCTATATTGCATTTGTTCCTGTTCAGTAATTAAGGGTTAATGTTCATCTAATGCTGGGTTTGTGATCATTTATATACGAGTCATTTACTTGGTAACATATCTTAATATTTAACAAAACTAAAAAAATAAAGGTGACTCATAGTAATGCTATGGGCGTCAATGAATAACAAATTACAAAATCAAGATATGATGTCAGTATTTTTAGCTTGAACTAATTTTGGTTTTTGGTGGATATTCAGTACTCATGGAGGAACCTTCCTAGAGGCTTTGTACTAGCGTACCAAAGCCTTGGCGTGGTCTATGGAGACTTGGGCACATCACCTCTCTATGTTTACACAAGCACATTTTCGGGGAAATTGCAAAATTATCAAAATGAAGAAGCTTTATTTGGCGCTTTTTCCTTGATTTTCTGGACACTTACGTTGATCCCTTTGCTCAAATATGTTGTCATTGTACTTGGTGCAGATGACAATGGTGAAGGTGGGTTGGACTAATTGGATTGGTCTTTTACACATCTCTTTTTAAGATCTGATGATATTCTCTACTTGGTCAGGTGGAACTTTTGCTCTTTACTCTCTGCTTTGCAGACATGCAAAGTTTAATTTACTTCCCAATAGGCAGGCAGCCGATGAAGAGCTCTCCACTTACAAGTATGGGCCATCGAGACATGTTTTAGATTCTTCGCCGTTGAAAACATTCCTCGAGAATCACAAAACGCTAAGGACAACATTACTTATAGTGGTGTTATTTGGTGCAAGCATGGTAATAGGTGATGGTGTTCTCACTCCAGCAATTTCAGGTATTAATGGCTTCCTTACCTCATGAGATAATACGTGCATTTATTTGGTATATTTTATTAGGTCAAATGATGGAGAGTTTGATCTGGTGAATTAGGACAACATCATTCTCATTTATTTTCTACTTGATGTTTCATTCAAAAGGCATACATCTCTTTAATTGGAGAAGTTTTTCGTACAGATTTTCTTGATATTTCCTTTTAGAATTATTGTGCTGAAGGTTGCTTTTATTTCAACATACAGTTTTGTCATCTCTCTCTGGACTAGAGGTTATAGACCACAAACTAAATAAACTAAATGATGGTAAGGTGTCTTTTAGCCTTTTCTTCTCGATATTTTTCTTCTTCTCTTCTATCTTCCTCTCTCTCTCTCTCTCTCTCTCTCTTTTTTCTTTTCTTTTTTCTTTTGAATGATAACCAATGCTTTTAAATCGTCCAGGTGTTGTGCTCTTGCTTGCTTGTGTAATATTGGTTGGCCTTTTTGCTCTGCAGCATTATGGCACTCACAAAGTAGCTTTTATGTTTGCTCCCATTGTCATTATCTGGCTGGCTTCAATTTTTGCCATTGGCCTGTACAACACAATATATTGGAACCCCTCAATTTTGTGTGCTATTTCTCCACACTACATTATCAAATTCTTTCAGCAGACGGGTAAAGATGGATGGATTTCCCTTGGAGGGATCATTCTTTCCATAACAGGTATGTGGGGGTTGAAACATAAGAGGACTTTCTCTTCTAAATATATTTGAACTGTCAGTGTTACCGAGTTACTTGAATTCAATCAACATTTTGATTTTTTTTATGAGGTTGCTCCATCTTTAAATCTTAAAGTTCAGTTGACATGAAGTGTATGGGTGCTTTATTATATTTTAAATGTCTCAGGTACTGAAGCTATGTTCGCAGATCTTGGTCACTTCCATGCTTTGTCAATAAGGGTAAGTTTATATTTGGCTCTTCATGTGAGAAGTGAAGTAATCATTAGTTTGTTAGTAGAAGGCATCATCTACGTCAAATCAATTTTTGCTACTCATGTGCTTGTATTTCTTGTTTCAAGTAGATATTTACATGCTAAATACTTTTGGTATCTAAGTGGAGAATGGATGTTTCCATGCATGGCTGGCAGAAGGGAGGCATAAGGATGCACAATTGCATATGATACTCTAGAAGCACTAGAATCACCTTTTTGTCGAGTTTTTTTTTTTTTTTTTTTTTTTTTTGAAAAATAAGGAAAAGATTTTTTTATGTATTTGATTCTCAGTTGTAATAGCAATATTAATCATAAGGATCAGGTAGAGATAGGAGTGCTCTTAACCAATAATTTTAATAGAGATATTGCAAGAGGTACTGAAACAAAAAATACTCTTTTTATGTGCAGCTTGCTTTTGCTTTTGTTGTATACCCATGCTTGGTAGTGCAATACATGGGGCAAGCTGCTTTCTTGTCTAAAAGAATTTCCTCCATTCCAAGAAGTTTCTATGACTCCATACCAGGTTTTGACTACTTTTTTTTTCCTTTCCTTTTCCCTGTTTATCCAATTTAGACCAGGAGGCTTCATCCCTCTTTAGACCCAATTTATAAGCTTATTATTATTTGCGCAGATCCTCTATTTTGGCCTATTTTTGTGATTGCCACTCTCGCGGCTATTGTTGGAAGTCAAGCAGTAATCACTGCTACCTTCTCCATTATAAAACAATGCCACGCTCTTGGTTGCTTCCCACGAGTAAAAGTTGTCCACACATCAAGAGATATATATGGGCAGATTTATATTCCAGAAATAAACTGGATTCTCATGGTTCTTTGTCTTGCTATAACAATTGGATTCCATGACACTACCATGATTGGGAATGCTTATGGTAAGTCCTCTGTTACTGATGCGAAACCTCTTCTTCTTTATGTGGATGTCTTCTTCTCAGTAATTCTGCCAAGTTCACAATGTAGGCAAAAAAAAGGATAATTTTTGTCAATCCATTGACACAGATACCCTATCGGTAATTTTTGTGTATGAATTTTAATTTATTACAAAAGTTCCTTTTTTTCTTTTTTCAGGCATGGCTTGCATGACCGTTATGTTCATCACAACATGCCTTATGGCACTTGTCATTATGTTTGTGTGGCAGAGAAGCATTGTACTGGCTATGTTGTTCTTACTCTTCTTTGGGTCCATAGAGGGGGCTTACGTATCGTCATCACTCACAAAGTTCTCTCAGGGAGGATGGGTCCCTATTGTGCTCTCCTTTGTATTTATGGTCATCATGTATGTCTGGCACTATGGGCTTTGCAAGAAGTACAATTTTGATATGCAAAACAAAGTCTCCCTGAGATGGCTACTTGGCCTAGGCCCCGGTCTTGGTGTTGTCCGTGTGCCTGGTATAGGGCTCGTTTACTCAGAATTGGCAACAGGGATTCCTGCAATTTTCTCCCACTTTGTCACCAACCTTCCTGCATTCCACCAGGTGATAGTGTTTGTTTGTGTGAAATCAATTCCAGTCCCTTATGTTCCACCAGAGGAACGGTATCTTATTGGTCGAATTGGCCCAAGAGACTATCGGATGTACCGGTGTATTGTAAGATATGGATACAAGGATAACCAAAGCGACAATGGTGACTTTGAGAGCCAACTTATCCAGAGCATTGCTGAGTTTGTCCAGATGGAAACTAATGACCCACAGCTCGGTTCAGATAGTTGGTCATCAGATGGGAAAATGGCTGTTATAGGTGCAAGGGCAGTTCAATCAAGCTTAAGCTTAATTGTGTGTGAACGAGATGAGTATATGGTGAACAGCACTGTGCAAAGCAGCAAGTCCCAGACACTAGATAGCTTGCATTCTGAGAGTGAGGAAGAGGATATATGTACAAGAAGGCGAGTGAGGTTCCAACTGCCGGAAAATTCAACAATGGACCCATTAGTGAAGGATGAGCTGATGGATTTGGTTCAAGCAAAGGAGGCAGGAGTTGTTTATATAATGGGGCACTCTTATGTCAAAGCTCGGAGATCGTCTTCGTTCTTGAAGAAGCTAGTAATTGACATGGGTTATTCATTGCTCAGGAAGAACTGCAGAGGCCCAGCTGTGGCGCTAAACATTCCTCACATCAGTCTCATTGAAGTTGGCATGATTTACTATGTGTAGTTTGCTTAGTTGTTAAATGGTGGAGGGATTAGCTGTTCCAATGGTTCTAAGGTATGCGTAATTAATGTGGATGTGAAGGGGCTGGAAAACAATACAACTTCTACTTTTTTCCTTTTCATGGTGCCTCAAGTAGTCTTGTATGTGCTCATGCCTTTCTTTTTTTGTTTGTTTTTTAAAACCCTGTAAATATGCAAACTGAATTTAGACAATAGCGTTGTCAGGTGTTTTCCCAGTTCTTTGTATCTTTTTTTTTTTTCACTTTTTATTTGTTACATTTTGATTCAATAATCTAGAATGATTTGTATGTATGTGTTGAAAAATGTTGATCCTTTGAATATATACATAATGGGTAAATATCAACAGGATCCTATCATGTTGATATTTTATATTAACACAGGTGTGGGTGTTTATATTGCTTGGCCAATTGCGTTGGGGTTTCTTGTGTATAAGGATTCGGGACATCTTTCTTCTATCACACCATGTGATCACAGTCTATTGTATTTGCTCTTCTTGCGAATTAATATAATTACATTTGTTACACATCAAGAGTAGTTAGTGTATTGTGCTGGATTCCGGCAATCAATAAGATACTTGTGACCAAAGAAGGCACGAGGAGATTTATGCGTAGACTTTATCATTTATTTAGTAAATATTACAATTATACTTAAAAGTCATATTTTTATCATATTAACATATCATTAAAAAAGAAATATATTATGGGAATTGGTTCTTGGAGTTGGAGATTTTTTTCACAAAAAATATTTTTAGTAGTTTGAATCCGTCACTTGATAAATAACAAGTAGAACAACAAAGAGAAGTCGCTCCAAAAACGAATTAGTACGCTCTACGCCTTCCCCTTCCCGGCGTAACAAAGGCTTATGATGATTTGCGGTTTCTAATTCCTAATTTCGCTGCCCAGCAGCCTTCAACATCACTATTATTCGTCGCCCGCAACCGATTCTGCCTAACTCACTGGTAATTACTCACAGACCTTATTCCTTCATTTCTTTTCGCCTCAAATTACATCTGAAACGAGGTTTCTTCTTCTTCTTCTTCTTCATCATCTTCTTCTACTTTTTTATTTTTATTTTTAAATGAACTGTTTTTGGCTGCTTTAGTTATTTTTTATAGTCTTTCCTTCTATTCTCGCAAATCATAGCTACCCATCAAGCACATGATAACTCAATCCCACTCTCCCCTCAATTCCAATGAGGCAAATGTGTTTATCGAGTTGAAAATCACTGGAATTAGAAATAAATTTGCTTAACATAGGTTCATACGTGTTTGGTAAATGTCTTTGCAACATGAAGCATTTTTCTGACTTTCAATCTTTTTTGGGTTTGGAGTGTTGAGGCATTCTCTCGCTGCATTCACGTTTTTATAGGGTCTAACATGGCAAGTCCAGTAAAGAAGAGGTGTTTGGATCAGAGAGAAGCTCTGCCTGATGAGCCTCATTGTGCTATTTGTGGCCGCTACGGTGAGTATATCTGCGATGAAACAGATGATGATATTTGCAGCCTGGAATGCAAAACGGCTCTTCTTCACAAGCTTTCCGACACCCAATTACCCAAAAGTCTCCCATCTCCTGTGAAATTAACAGTTACTGATGAATGCTTTTATGTTAGAGACACTGATGACAAATCTGGACCTCAATGTTTAACCAGCAACCAAATTGATGATCTCAGAAGCAAGATTCAAGTCCGAGTTAAGGGAAACTCTGTTCCCCCACCAATCTTGTCGTTCTCTTCTTGCAATCTTCCTCGCAAGCTACAAGAAAACTTAGAAGCTGCAGGATATGAAGTGCCCACGCCCGTGCAGATGCAAGCCATTCCAGCTGCTTTCATTGGCCAAAACTTGATTGTTTCCGCAGATACTGGGTCGGGTAAAACTGCTTCTTTTCTAGTTCCGGTGATTTCTCGGTGTGTGAAGTTTCGAATTGGGAACTCCTCCAATCATAAAAATCCCTTAGCTATAGTCTTGGAGCCAACTAGAGAGCTGTGTGTGCAGGTGGAAGAACAGGCTAAGCTTCTTGGAAAGGGTATGCCATTTAAGACAGCCCTTGTTGTGGGCGGTGATGCCATGGCTGGACAAGTCTACCGTGTGCAGCAGGGAGTTGAATTGATCATTGGAACTCCAGGCAGGCTCATTGATCTATTAAGCAAACATGCCATAGAATTAGATGAGGTGTGCATTTTAGTTTTGGATGAGGTGGACTGCATGCTTCAAAGAGGCTTTAGGGATCAGGTAATGCAGATTTTTAAAGCTCTTTTTCAGCCACAGATGCTGATGTACTCTGCAACAATTACTTCAGATGTGGAAAAGATGGCAATGTCCATGGCTAAAGATTTGATTTGTGTCTCTGCTGGGAAGCCAAACAGTCCAAACGAATCTGTGAAGCAGATTGCCATATGGGTGGAGTCAAAGCAGAAGAAGCAAAAGCTCTTTGAGATATTACTTAGCAAGCAACATTTCAAGCCACCTGTTGTTGTATTTGTTGGTTCCAGACTTGGGGCTGATCTACTTTCTGAGGCTGTCACGGTCACAACTGGAATAAAATCTCTATCAATTCATGGGGAGAAGCCAATGAAAGAAAGGAGGGAAATCCTGAGGCAGTTCTTGATGGGGGAAGTTTCTGTGATTGTGGCCACAGGGGTTCTAGGACGTGGCATAGATCTCTTGAGAGTGAGGCAGGTGATTGTGTTTGATATGCCAAATTCGATCAAGGAGTATATTCATCAAATTGGAAGGGCATCCAAATTAGGAGAGGAGGGGACAGCAATTGTGTTTGTGAATGAGGAGAACAAGAATTTATTCCGGGAATTGGTTGAAGCTCTGAAGTCATCAGCAGCTGCTGTTCCCCGGGAGCTTGCTAATTCACAATATACAACAACTTGCTATTCATCTGGAAAGCCGAGGAAAAGGAAGCATGGTTACTGAAGAGTTGGGTTTTCTTGTGCTAACTATGGACTCTTTTAGGTTCTGTTGTTTTTTGTGAGCACATTATCATGATTATCATCTAACAAGAGGTTTTCTGATTCATGGAGGCAAGAAAACACTAGGCTTGTCAATTATATTCTTCCGTGAATGAGTTTATCTGGTCTAGATGAAACCGCGTGTTTATTATTATCAACAATCATCAATCTTGATTGACTAATGAAGTGTTGGTTGCATTTATTACTTGTTCTCATTTGCACATGGACCTTATATCAGCCTTAACTATTGATTCAACCAACTCAAGGTTCTCTTCATGAATCTGGTACATTCAAGTAATTAGTTTTTATTGTGCATTTGTGATGACTTTGGATGAGGAACTCCTTATACATAGGAGAAGACAAGTCATTCCACCCTTCACAATGACATCATTGTGGCCAATCTTGAATCAAAATATGAATGAGAAACTTGTGAGGTTAAGAATGAAAATGGTGTTTGGTAAGTTTGTTCACTTGTTTTTTATTTTTATACTTATCCTTTTATTCATTACTTTAATGGTAGGTTCGATAGCTTCACAGACATCATGTACAAGTGTAGGGTTATTATTCTCCAGGACTTATCAAACATAGCAGCAAGCAAACTCACCGTACTCTAATGACTCGAACTACACCCTTGCTTATACAACCAAGATTCTTTTGGAGCGGGAGTTGGTGTACATCTTAACCATTCAATGCAAATGCTCCTTCTGTTGCCATTTTTGTGAAAATGTTTGCCTGGTCAACTTGATGTATGAGCACTTTACATCTTTTATGTTAACATGAAGGGTCATTTATTGGAAGCAGCAGTTGTCAAATTGAAGTGGCAATATTTTTCACATTTTCCTTGATTTTCTGTGTACTTATATGTGTCCCTTCGCTGAAGCTTTTTTGGTAATCAAATACTAGTAGATGGTAACTGTGATGGAAGGGTGTGTTAGGTGAGTTCACAATTAGAAGATCTGATTACTTTTTAAAATTTATCATAGGAAGGATCTGACTATACTTTATACCTTTTTCAGGTAAAAAAATTAATGTACTCATTTGCTCCTTGAGTTGCTGACGTATGCGACTATATGCAAGGCTTAGATTTCTTCCCAATCAGCAAACTATCCTATCAAGAGCAGAAATTCCCACACAAAAGCTTAGGCCATTGCATCATATTGTCTCCTCCTTCCGGTGCAAGGTCCATAAAAGCTTTGAGTGGCACTATGGAAGCATGCATGATTTTAGGCAATGAAAAATGCAGTGATTTCTTGAAGAGATAATGGTGTTGCAGAAGCAGTACTACTTGCTGCATTATTGGGGTATCTCACAGATGGCTTCTCAATGTTCTTGTGTAACTATCAACAGTTAATTATCTGTACTTGTTCTCTTTGTTTTACACGAAATCAATGTAATTATGTTTGATGTGATTCTAATATTCTGTTTGATTAAATGAAAAAAAAAAGAAGAAGATGTATCAAATCTTTCTTAATGCAGTATTTGCTTACACCATGCAGTGCCTTTGTTCATTTATACGTTTGATGTTGCTGAGCAAATTTTACTTCTCCAGGAACTGGCGATTCTATGCATAAATCCTTGAAATTATTAAAAGAAAAGAAATCATTAAGAAAAGGAAAGTAGCCAAATAATACTCCTCCCATATCAAATTCATCATGGACATCAATTATTTGGTGAACTTCATATATAATTTGTTTGTAAGCTCCTAGACCTACTAATTGCTTGGGTTTTCCCTTCTAGGCCTGTGAGAAAACATAGATGATCAATTTAGCATGGACTCTACCACCATATATATGTATGTAGCCATTGAAGCATTCAACAAAGTAGAGTGGCCTGAAAGAAAGAAAATGCACGCAGGTAGAAGCAAACAAGAATTAAACTGATGATACACCACCGGTAGGAATTTATAAGCAGGAAAGTGAAGAAACACATGGTAGAAAGGCATAACCTTCCCTTTGCCTGTAACTGACTTGCCTTAATCAGCCCCCTACATCTCAGATCGATCCTAGTGCTTGCAAGAGGCTATATATCCTCACGCATTTGCACATGAAATATGGAACTCTTTTTCTTCTTCTTCTTTCTCCACATCTTCGGGACTTTGGTGACTTTCTTACTAATTTCTGCAGATAACAACTAGCAGTTAGCTGTCTTATATATATACATAACCAATTAAGAAAGCGCAGCAAAGCAAGCAAACCATGGTGAAATCATGAGACAGATTCAAAAAATGTATATATTTATATAAATGGACAAAACATGTACAGTTAGGCCTCAAGGAATCACATCTAGATGGTCCCCTACTCCCCATTGACTCATTCTTATCTCCCACTAATAGTTTTTTTTTTTTGTTAAATTTCTTCCCACTTTGGTTGAAAAGGGCGATGTCCAACAGGCTTAACACACGTGTATTTGGAGAAAAAGCTATAAAGAATGGTAAATAAGAGGATAAGGAGAACAGATAGGTGTTGGGTACTTTTAATAAAGAAGCAGTAGCTGTTAGTAGAGGAAAGCAAAGGGTATATAATAATATGAGGAAGGAGTTTTTAACAGCAATTTAACAGTCCAATATAGAAAGAAATCAAAAGGTGGAGAATAAATTAACGAAAAATATGCCTTCCCTTTTATAGAGTGCTAATTCACTTTATACCGTCCATCTGTCCTCTCCACCCCCTCCAAATGCTTGTGAGAATCTATGTGTCATTAGCTTGTGATTGATCCAAAAACCGACAATACCCACACTTGCTTTTCAGTTTCAGTGGGAGATATATGCTAATAAAATTCTCCAGCATTTGCAAGTACTCCTATCAATGCTATGTTGAATGAATCGCGTCCTAACCATATATGAGTAGGTCACATGACTCCATGTTGTGTAACATTATATCTATCACGCTTGTGTTACACACAGTGTCCTCTACCCAGAGTGATGAATACCCCGTAAGGCATATTTCAGCCATTATATACCACATAATATTATTATACTTCAATACACAGCACGCACACGGCGTCTAGTATCCCCGAGGTTTTTTGTCCACACTATTGGCTCAGTAGCTACTCAGATTGTGAAATCAAACCTTAAAAGGTTTCGAGTTTGAATGTGGGGAGACCCTGTACTATTTATGAGTGAATAGTATGGACAAAAAACCTCGGGGATACTAGACGCTGTGTGCGGGCTGCGTATTGAGGTATAATAATATTATGTGGTAAATAATGACTGGAGTATATCCTGCGGGGTACTCATCACCATGGGTAAGGGAAACTGTGTGCAACCCAGGCGTGACAAAAATGCATTATGTATCTCAGTGGCTACTCAGATTTTTGTCACCCTCCAGTACACAACACACCACATTATCTAGTGCCCCCGAAATGTGATGGGTACGCATATCCCAGTCATTACATACTACATAATATTGTCTCATCCCAGTATACAGTACACCGCAGCGTCTAGTACCCCATGAATAGTGTAGACAAATGATCCTGGGGTACTAGATGCTGCGGTGTGCTGTGTACTGGGATGAGACAATATTATATAGTATGTAATGGTTGGGATATACATACATATCACATTCTGAAGTACTAGACACTACAGAGTGTTGTATACTGGGGTGTGATAGAAAGGCCTTATGTATACCGTTCTCATTGGAACCTTATCAACATAATATATATAGCTGGTACTCAACTCAATTTAAGTCTTTTTCTAACCACTTGGGTTCACTACTCGAATATGATTCTTCCACTTTATTCCTTCAAACACTAAATCAATATCTAAATTATAAATAGTTATATTATTTTTAATTATTTATCTCCATGGTATTTATGGTCGTCTTTTGTCTTAATCATTACCATGAATCATTTAGCAAGCCACTTTTTCTAACCGAGATATCTAAAAGGTCTACATTAATCTATGGCTGTTATTCACCTATCTTATTAATGCAATTAGGTGCATTTTTTAATATTTTCAATCAACCTAGTACCAGCCCCATTTGGCAGATCTTTCCAAAGTACTTTTGGAACAAAATAATTTTTAGATGTACAACATTTGTTTCTATCCAAACTTTGGTAGAAAAAATAATTTTTTACTTTTAGAATAAGTAGAGTGGACTAGTTTTTTTTTAAAGCATTTTTTAAAAAAGCTTTCCCCAAACGAGGCTTAACACAAGTTGTGTAACCTATTCTTTGGCCATTAGGATTTTAATGCAGCAATCATCCACATTAATCTTTTCTACTCCAGAGATATTATTACTAATAATGTTTAAATAGGTGCAACTCCTGACAACAAAGTGGACGTGCCGGAGTGGTTATCGGGCATGACTAGAAATCATGTGGGCTCCGCCCGCGCAGGTTCGAATCCTGCCGTCCACGAACCCATTTTGTTGCTATTGACAATAGCTAGTATTTCTTCTTTCCACCCTTTTTTAGCTGTTTACATTTACTTTATACTGAATTGGTTCATTAATTTTACGTCAGAAACTAACTTATGGACCCAGCTCCTAACTACATGTTCCCACCGTTTAGCTCAACTATACTTTTAATGTAGAAGCGAAATGTTAATCTCAACGCACCCAATCTATCTGCTCATCAGGAACTCGAACACATTCAATCAACTCAAACAAGTTCACGCCCAATCCATCACTCAAGGCTTCGTCTTACTCTACCCTTCACTAATCCTAACCAAAATCCTCTACACCTTCACGCTTCTTACCACCTCTCTCCCTTCACTGACCTACGCTTCATGCATTTTCAACCAAATTCCCCTTCCTTCTACTTTCTCTTACAATACCATCATCAGAGCTCACACCCTTCTTTCATCACCTTTATCTGCTCTCCTCTTCTTTCTCCAAATGCGCCGCACATCGGTGCCCCCTGACGCTCACACCTTCCCATTTGCTCTCAAAGCCTGCACCCACCTCGGAGCTGCAATCCCACTCGGCCGCTCACTTCACTCACAAGCCATCACATTTGGTTTTGGCTCTAACATTTTCGTGCAGAACACATTGATCCATCTTTACTCCAATTCTAACTCATTGATCGATGCGCGCCAGGTGTTTGACGAAACTCTTGAACGAGACGTGGTATCTTACAACACGTTGATACATGGGTTCATCAAGGCTGGTGACACGAGCTGTGCGCGTGAAATATTTGATAAAATGCCTGTGAGAGATGCTGTGTCCTGGGGTAGTCTCATTGCCGGGTACACCCAAAGAGAACAATGCAAAGAAGCCATTGAACTTTTTGATCAGATGCTTGTTTTGGGTGTGAAGCCTGATAATGTGGCTTTAGTCTCTGCCCTCTCTGCTTGCTCGCAAGTTGGGGCACTGGAAAAAGGAGAATTCATTCACAACCACATTGAACGGAATGGGATTAGACTCGATGTTTTCTTATTGACGGGTTTGGTTGACATGTATGCAAAATGTGGCCGTATAGACATTGCTAGAGGGGTTTTTGAGGCAGCCCTTTGCAAGAACATGGTCACATGGAATGCAATGGTTGTCGGGCTTGCAATGAACGGGCATGGTGAGCTCGCCTTAGAGTACTTCTCAAGGATGAGAGAAATGGGAGTGCAACCGGATGGGGTGACCTTCTTAGGGGTCTTGGTGGGATGTAGCCATTCGGGTCTTGTTGACAAGGCACGGCAAATTTTCCATGAGATGGAAAGTGTGTATGGGGTGCATTGTGAGCTCAAGCATTACGGATGCATGGCTGACTTGCTCGGACGTGCAGGGCTGGTTGAGGAGACAATGGAGATGATAAAGGGAATGCCGATGGAGGGCGATATATTTGTGTGGAGTGGGTTGCTAGGTGGGTGTAGGATGAGTGGGAATGTTGAGGTTGCAGAAATAGCAGCAAAGCACATCATGGAATTGGATCCTGAGGATGGTGGGGTTTATTCAATCATGGCTAGCATCTATGCTAATGCAAAGAGATGGGAGGATGTTGCAAAGATGAGGAGATTGATGAATGTTACTAGAATCAACAAGAATGCTGGCTGCAGTATAATTCAAGTAAATGGGGTGGCACATGAGTTCATTGCTGGGGATACCTTGCATCCTCAAGTTGATGAGATCTATTTGGTTTTGTTTGGCATTGGGCGCCAAAAATTTTAGGTGTGCCTTTTGGTATATTCTCTTGGAAGATCTTGTCCGTATCATACTTGAGTTTGTGCTGGACAAATTGGAAAATTTGTTGATTAACACTCCCTTTTTTTTTGGTTAACAGGATGACAACAGGCTATCAAAGCCTCTCAAAAGCAACACCTGACATATCAGCTAGGAGGAAAGACCATATGCTCGATGGAGGATTATTGAAGGTAGTTAAAGGAACTTCCATCGTGACCCCCAAACTTGCCATGTAGTCTGCACTTTGGTTTCCTTCTCTCAAGACATGATTTACCTTGCAGTACCAATGACATTCCATAATCTCTCGACAATCCACAATTAGGCCCTGTAAAGGATGGTCAATTGAGTTGTTGCCTTCAAGCAAACCCAAAACCGCCCTGGGATCTGTTTCCATGATGATCTTCTCAATATGTAAATCCCAAGCGAGCTTAAGACCTTCTCTAACACCCCACTGTTCCGCAACCATATTATTAGCAATGCCTAGAAAGCCAACATACCCCAAGATCCATCCACCACCACTGTCTCGAATTAGACCACCATGGCTTGATAACCCGGGATTTCCTTTTGCTGCACCGTTAGAGTTGTTGAGATTTTGGTTCGAACTCAAAATAGAAAGTGTTGAATTTGAGTATGAGTAAAATAGAAAGTGTATTAGTTTGAGTAGGTTTCTAATTTTGGGAGATTTTCAATTATAATAGATATTTAATTTTAGTGTTTGGGTTGTATTAGAAGTTTGTCTAATATTTATTATAAATATGGGATAGGTAGATCATATTGAAGTGTGGTAGAATGGCCGAGTAACGAGTTATAGGCTGAGAGATTATGAGTGATTGAGTGTGTGGCAAGAGGTGAGTGCGGATGGATGGCCTTCTTGTATTGTAATCTTCTCAGCATATTGATTTCTCCACCCATGGACGTTGGCATCGATTGGCCGAACCACGTAAAATTGGTTGTGTGATTGTTTGAATGTTTTTGCTGCGTTAGATTGATTGATTGGGGTTGAAAAACCCAACAAATTGGTATCAGAGCCACCAAGTTCCAGGAGTTGGTCGTTGTGGGTTCGCGTTGTGACGTTTTAGGTCAAAGAGTTTTGTTGCGGTTGTGGTTGTTTTTGTGTTATTGTGAGCGTGTGCGTTATTTCTCAAGATTGATCGAGGGATGTCGAAGCCGCCACGGTGCTGCTGCAAGTGGATATTATGTCTAGGAAGTTGCTGCTGCTATTCGTGTTGAAATTGCTACCGTAGTTGCCGCGTCATAGAAGCTAGTAGATTTGTACGTGATAGAAGAAAGGGGAGATCTATTGCTTGAGGCGGTGAAGGTTTGTGGGAGTTGTTTTGTTTATGACTTCAGGAGCATCAAAGATCTTGTTGCATATTGAGACATGTCATAAGTTTTATATTTTAAGGAAGTTATGTAATTAAGAACCTCCCAAAGCATTGGATTATCCGTTATTTGGATGAGAAGTGTGTATTGTTTTGAGAAGTGTTTTGAAAGATGGTAAACGTTGGGTATGATTTTGAAGTTATTTAAATTATGTGTTTGGAGCTTTGGATCTATTGAGGGTAAGCTTGTTTAAGGTGGAGTTGAATGTTTTGTATGTGGTGGAGCAATTGCAAGATTGGATGATTGAGCAATTACAGGTCGGGTGATTGGTTGAATGTTTGTTCACTTCCTGCGAAGATTGATTGATTGTTGGGCATCTCGAAAGATTGAGATAGGTTGTTTGATTGGTTGATTAGATGATTGGTCGCGTCCTGACGTGATAAAATATCGATTGGTTGCATCTCAAGGGCATGAGATGAGTGTTCGAATGATCGAGAGATGATTGTTCACACGCTAGAACGAAGATTGAAGATTGATTGCTTGGTGGAGTTCTCACCAAGGTGGAGATTGTTGAGATTTTGGTTTGAACTCAAAATAGAAAGTTTCTAATTTGATTATGAGTAAAATAGAAAGTGTATTAGTTAGAGTTGGTTTCTAATTTTTGGGAGATTTCCAATTATAATAGATGTCTAATTTTTAGTGTTTGAGTTGTCTAATACTTATTATAAATATGGGATGGGTGGATCAGATTGAAGTGTGGAGAATGGTCGAGTAACGAGTTATAGACTGAGAGATTATGAGTGGCTGAGTGTATGGCAAGAGGAGAGTGCCGAAGGGTGGCCTTCTTGTATTGTAATCTTCTCAGTATATTGATTTCTCCACCCGTGGACCTTGACACCGATTGGCTGAACCACGTTAAATTGGTTATGTGATTGCCTAATTTCATTATTTGAATGTTTTCGCTAATTTAGATTGATTGATTGGGGCTTTTGTGGGAACATCTTCGTTGTGATCTAGAAAAGTTGCAATGAGGTTATTTGTGAGAAACTTCACTTTATTGTATATTCCACCGAAACTAGACTGGACTCCAAAAATTTCGTTGTTTCTAGCTGTCCATAGACACCAAATGGAGGCAAGGAAAAATAAATTCCATTTTTGGGAAACAACTTGCTGCTTGTTATAGGTGGCATTAAACTTAAGCCAATCCAAGAGAGGGAGAGTAAAGAACATATCTTGATGTTGTGCAGGGACTAATGTAGTCCAAAAATTTCTCGCCAAACATTTCTCGCTTTAGGGCAATCTCGCAGCACATGAAGGCAAGTTTCGCAGCCATTTCCACAATGACAACAACTAGCATCTGTAGCCATATTTCTCTGATACCGCAGTTCATTTGTGAGCAGCAAGCCACACAAAGTTTTTAACCTTCTGGTTACATTGAAGTTTTCGGCTCCATTTCCAAGTAGTACCAGTATGGATAGTAGCCATCCCCATGAGAAGTCGATATGCAGACCCAACAGTGAAAGCCCTCGTAGAGGTGTTGGCTCAAATGACTCTATTTGCTGTGTCATTTTGCGGCATTGGGTATCCCATGATCATCTTCTTAACATCTTCAGGTAACGAGGTACTAAGACGCTGCAAGCACCATGATTTATTTTCATCCAAGAGGTCTTGGACTTTTAGATTAAGATCATTAAGGTGCAATGGTGTTGTTAAAACCTCACAGAGAGGATGACTTCCCACCCATCTGTCAAACCAAAATGAGACCTCATCTCCTCTACCTACTCTCCAAATTAATCCAGTCCTGAGATGAGCAGGACCATGCAAAATTCCTCTTCAAGTTACTAAAGCACTAGGGTAGGAGCCAAGAGATAGTATGTTTTGGGATTTCACATACTTTTCCTTAAAGACTTTAACCCAGAGATTGGAGTTATTCCTGAGAAGGTTCCATCCAAGCTTTGCTAGAAGAGCCATATTACATTCCCTTGTAGTTTGAAAACCTAAACCCCCTTGACTCTTAGGCGTACAAATCTGCTTCCATCCAACCAAATAAACTTTCTTGCTATTAGGGAAATCATTCCATATAAAATTCCTGTTTATTTGATCTATTGACAAGCAAACCGATTTAGGGAGCAGGGTGCTTTGCATAGTATACACAGACATAGAGTGTTTGTACTAGAGTGGTTCTTCTCGCCATGCTCAAATACTTAGCTTTCCAACCCACCAGCTTGGTATTGAGTTTGTCATTGATTAGATGAAATGTGGATCGATTTATTCTTGAGTGGAAAAGTGGAACACCCAAGTACTTCCCAAGGTCGTTAGTCAAACTTATAGCCCCTGCATCACTAATCCTCCGGGCTTTGCTTCTTCCAATGTTAGGGGAAATAAATATCTTCGATTTATGGAGGTTCACCCGTTCCCCCGACCACATTCAAAACTGGTCAAGAATATCTCTAATGAACTTCATTTTCCCTAAAGAGGCTTGGGCAAATAATAATAGATCATTTGCAAAGAATAAGTGGGAAATTGGAGTTCCCCTCCTTGTCAACTTGATAGGCTTCCACTTTTTTGTAGCACATGCTTCCAAATCATATGTGATAATCTTTCCATACACAAAACAAAGAGATAGGGAGAGAGAGGGTCACCCTGGCGAAGACCTTGGCTAGGAAAGAATCTCTGAGAAGGTTCTCCATTCCATAAAATGGAAAAGTTAACGGTTGTGACATGGTGCATGATAAGTTGAACAATCTTGGGGGGAAAATTATAGAACTCCAAGGTGTCCTGCAGAAAATCCCACTTTGTCTTCTCATAAGCCTTTTCCAAGTCAACTTTTAGAGCCATGAAACTACCCTCTCCTTTCTTTTTCTTCCATTGTATGAATAATTTCATGGGCAATTAAAATGTTGTCTGTAGTGCCACGCCTTGGAATAAAACTGCTTTGATTCATCCCCACTAGTTTCTAGAGTAAAGGGTGAAGCTTGCCAACAATAACTTTTGTTATTATTTTGTAGCTTACATTGCACAAGCTGATAGGTCGCATCTTAGTGATAGTGTCTGGGTTTTAAACCCTCTGGAAGGATGTCGTCTCTCCAAAAATTTTTAACCATAGCTTCCACACTTTCCCCAACAATTTCCCAATTCTTTTGATAAAACACCGCTTGTAACCCATTTGGACGTGGGGCCTTAAAAGGCTTCATGCTAGCCAATGCCTGTGTAATTTCTGAATTTTGAACCAGGGATGCCAGTGTCATAAGGTCTTCTGATGGGAGGTATTGCCCAACCGCCCTAGGAGACTCTTCAGATATGGTAGAAGGACAAGGATGTGGAGTAAATAACTTCTGAAAGTGCCCTAACACATGATGCTGAAGAATTTCCTGATCATCACACCATTCCCCATCAACTCGCAAAGCCTTAATTTTATTCCTTTTTCTCCATGTCACAATACTTATATGGAAAAAGGAGGTATTGATGTCCCCTTCCTTTAGCCACTGAATCCTGGATTTTTGGAGCTAGAAAATTTCTTCCTTCCTCAAGATCTCATTATACTGATGAATTAATTCTACCTCAAGTTGGCTCAAAAAGGAAGAGTGCCTTGAACAAAGAGCTTTTTGAATTCCAAGAATCCTGGCTGTAGGCCTTCGCTTTTCTTCGAAAATATTGTCGAAGACCTCTCTGTTTCAGATTTTCACCTGTGATGTAAAAGATTAAACTGCTTCTGTAAAAGAGTGGGTCAGCGGCTTCCATGTGGTCTCCAAAAATTGTTGAAAAGTCTCATGTCGGAGCCAGACTGCTTCAAACCTGAAGGGTTTTCTAGCTGTTGGAACCATATGAAAAACATCAGTGACCACCGTGATTGGGCAATGATTTGAATAAACCCTGGGTAGATGGTGCAATTTGGCTTCCAGAAACAGAGAAGACCAATGGCTCAAACACAAAGCCCGATCCAGTATTTCCTTGATTAATGATCTTCCTTTCCAGCCATTGGTCCAGGTAAAATGAGGACCCATAGCATGCAAATCTATCAAGTTACAACAATATATAAAAGAATTAAACAAATTGCATCTTGAAATCAAAATAGTACTTCCATGTTTCTCATGTTGATAGCAGACATCATTAAAATCCCCCATAATCAGCCACAAAAGCCGCAAGTCTACTGAAAAATTTGCAAGGTCCTCCCATTGAGCCTCCCTCATTCTCAAATTTGGGCTGGCATAAATCATAGTCTGCAACCAGTATGGCATGCCTTCCTTTGAAACTGATAGAAACAACATTTGGTGCACATCCGATAGGATGTCTATTGTGTCTTTGATCCAAAACAGGAAAAGACCTCCACTTCTACCTACTGAAGGAACAACATAGGTTTTGTATTTCAAGTCTTTAGCGAGGAATTTGATGTTAGGCATAGAACATCTAGTCTCCAATAAACACACTATGTCTGGGTTATGGACCCCAAGCAATTCTCTAAGGTTACAATGAAAAGTGGGGCTCACTGCACCCCTACAATTCCATGTTATGATCTTCATAATTAACAAGCAAGAAGATTGAAATCACGAACCACTATGCTCTCGCACCATGTGGGGACTCCTCTACCACTTTACCCCTTCTTGGACTCCTAGTTCGGTATGCTCGAACGACATATCCTCTTTCCCCCATTATCTCACAATCCCCAGCAAGCAGAGGTTGCTCTCGTCACCCTCGAGGAACAAAACTATCCAGATCGGGAGGCTCAACATGGAGCCAGAGGGGCTGCAACCCAGTCTCCGACATCTCCTCGGCAAGAGGTTTATTGAAAACCATGTTAGCGCCACCCTCTTGGACCTGTTGAAGGAGCCTAGTATATGACGTTGCACGATCTTTAGACAGGGAATCGATTAATACCTTTTCAACCACTTTTACTGTCTTCGTCTGCTCAGCTGGAAGATCTTCCGGTCTCCTATGTGACCTGGACTCGGGTATGAGTGTTAGATTCGGGTACATATCTAGAGGTCCGACTTGTTCATTTTCAAATTCTAGGATACGGAGACTCGACTATATTATATGTTGTTTTTTTTGCTTTTTTTTTTCTTCTTTTCACTAATTTATTGTCCTTTTTGTTCTCCCACTTAAGTGAATTTCACCTATTAGTCATTATCTTCTTTCCATTGGAAAATCTATATAGTAATCTTCTAAAATCTAAAGTGTCGGACACATATCTCATACCTATGTCGTGTCATGAAGTGTCGGACACGGGTACGTCGGGCTAAAATAAAGGGTCCGTGTAACATAGCCGGTCTCAGCTTTTGCCTAGATTGATTTGAAGTAACTGGTGTGTGCTCCACATTATTAGCAACTAACCCCGCTCTATTCGCTGGCGAGGCAATAAAACTCGAGGAGCGCTTCATCTAGGAGGCAAGCTTACTTGCAATTGGTAACGACTGAGACTCCCCTTGTGATCCCTGATTTTGCGTTGTGGAATCGGTCACGACTGTATCCCCCTTCTCCAAAACAATGAATCTATTAGATTTTCCCTTAAAACCACCTTGACTTGTTCTCCCAATTGAATTACCCAAAACGCCCAAAACGCCTTCAACTTTTCTAGAATTTCCTTCAGTTCTTCTACGGTAGAACTACGGTTAGCTTGTACCCTGGGTCGCTAGATGGCCAGCATCCAAGGCCCAAATCCCTTTGCGCTGGAAGTTTCATGTATAGTTGCTTAGTGTGAACCCTTGAAACTGGATGATGCTTGGGGATCCTTAATCGTTGCACCCTAGTTCTCTTCAAGAAACCAACATTCCTCCAATTTATACCCAACTTGCCCACACTTGACGCAAATATTGTGAAGTCCTTCATATTCAGCATTCTGAGGGAAATTACCAATGAAAACATGGGGAATTAACGGGTAGTTTAAATTGATCTCCACGCAGATGCGTGCATATTTTCCTCTTACTGCGAGCATTGTATTTCGATCAATTTTTGGAGTTTTTCCCAGCACATTGCCAATCCTACGTAGGAAATCATAATATTTGATTGGTAAACTAGGCAACCGTACGTAGGCAGAGGTGGTCAAGATTTGTGCCCCAACTGGCTTAAAATTTGGTTTCCATCTCTGTATTGATAAATAGTGATCTAATATGATCCAGGGCCCACTAGTCACTGCCTGGACACAATCCTCATCACAATCGAATTTCACTAGAAAGAAATCCTGTCCCAAATCAATGACATCCAACTCCCATTCCGACTTCCATAACGCTTTGATGTGTGCTACAATGTAATTGTAGCCCACCGGTTTTCCAAGTAGTTTAATAATAACTGTTGTAGCCCACCGATTTTCCAAGTAGTTTAATAATAATTGTCTTCTTCCAAGGTTGATTAAGTTGGACCATGGTAGCATTATCCAGAAGAATCCTGTGACTTTCTGTTTCATCAATGACATCTGCGATCCCATCAACTTGCATTACCACATTGTTTTTTGAAGTTTCTTCAGTCAAGAAGGTGGCGACACTCTTTCCCTTATCCAGACCTGACAATAAGTTGTCTTTGAAAGAGGAAACACATGTTGGATTGTGCCCCCCCTGATCCCCGCACTCGACGACCATTTCTGAGACCGATCCATTGCTACCACCATCATCCACCTTCTTTTTCTTCCTACATGTTGCCAAGTTGTCATGTTCTTGGCTAGAGTGGGTCCTCCTATTTGTCTCAAGCTCCATGCCAAACAAGCTTTCAACAGATACGTTCTCTTCTTCTTCTACTTCTTCTTAATTTGGTTTTTACCAATGTGGGCATATTCAGTCATTCCTCTCCTGGTACTGCTTGCTACTTGGTGCTTATGTTTGAGCGCTCATTATGTTGTTTACAATATATTTTGTGCAGGCATTTGCTGTTATTGCTGCGTCTCCACTCAAAATAGATCTATCATGTGTTTTAGAGCAAGTAATCTCTGAGTTAACAGCATTCCTACGGAAGGTATGCATGAAATATGTTGCAGGATTGAGCGAATAGCATTTCACTATCATTCCTTACTTAATGTTCACAACTAAGGGCACTGCTTTGCTTCTCATGCAAAATAGGCTAATCGGGCATTGAGGCAGGCAACATTGGGTACACTCAATTCCCTAGTGGCTGCATATTGTGATCGAATTGCTTCTTCCACTTATGAAATTGTAATTGCAGAACTTTCAAATCTGACAAGGTTCATTTATCAACTTATATTAGTATTTTATCTTTCCTTTTTTTTGATTGACTGCCATTATAGCATATTTCTTGGATTCCCCCATTTCCATTGCAGTGATTCAGACTTGCATATGACAGCACTTGCATTAGTACTTTGCAACACGTTGATGGCTGACAGGAAGTCAAACACAAATGGTGGGCTGATTGTCAGATATAAGGTTTTTCCTCAAGCACTGATATTAATCAAAAGTTTCTTGTTGTAGGGACAGGCCCTTCTGGTATTTCCTTCATTTTTTATCGTCTCTCTTTTATCTGAATTTAAAATTTTTAAGTTCTAAAGCCGTTCTCTTTCAATGCTGCAGGCTCTCCAGAGTTTTTTTGTTGCCATGGTTCGCTTAACAAACATTAGCTTTGATGCTTTACTAGATGCTCTTCTTTTAATTGCCAAACCATCTCCCCAGTCTGGTGGACTTGCAAAACAGGCATTTTATTCAGTAGCTCAGTGTTGGTGTTCTTTACCTTGCAGCAGGTGATCAGAAATGTGCGTCTACAGTCAAAATGCTTACAAACATCCTTAAAGATGATTGCACCAACAATTCTGTAAGTTTTGCTTCATTTGTGATATGTTACTGATGGACCTTACTTTATTTTCCAAAACTGTTGAGCCTGTTACCCATAAGCTGAAAACAAAAAGCTAAGGCAGCATTTGGTTTTTTATTCAAAACCTAGGGCATAATCCAAAAACCAAAAATCTAGGAAGCAACTTTTAATTGAGTAGATTATTTTGTAAAACTGTTTTTGAGTTTGACTAACCATAAACATTATACCTTCTTTTCAGTATGCTTTTTTATTTTTAATATAAAAGACTGTTAGAGTCCCAAAACAAATGTCGCCTAAAGGATGCAACAGCAAAAATTGAAAAATAAAATAAAAAAAGACTGCAATATGGTGAGATTCAGATCCACCATGAATGTATATATCTGAATGTCCAAGAATTTCATAAGACGTGTTAACATTTACAGGTTGGATGGCTCCTTGTTGTCTTCACTCTTCTATTATTTGCAAAAAAAAATTGTGGAGCTCCATTACAAAGATAATTTAGAAACATATAACTTACTGTTATGTAAATGTCAACTTAGCCCTTGAAAGATCGGAGTAGAGGGAGTCGATTCATGTAGATGACCCCATATAGTTGTAAAAAGGCTTTGTTTGATTGCGTTTAGATAACTTTCATTCAAGAGGAAACAATTTGTTTTAAACAAAATATTAATAAATAAAAATGCAACTCTAGATAAGAGCCAGATTGCCATCCTAAGTGATCTCGCTAGTTGGATTGTGATCCAATTCTGTTCAAGTCAGTTGATAATGTCTGCTTTAGCCTACATCGACAATATCTTTACTGATGAGCTATTTGCAGATTTTGTTGTTGCCAGCATCCATCTTGTATGGTTATGCCTTTACTCTCTCCTTCCTCCATGTAGCCCATCAGTTTTGTTTTCCAAGTGTGCTGCAATTTAGAACCACCAGCCAAGAAACCTATGCACGGAGTATCTCATCTCTATTCCTATTTTTTTTTCTTTTCTTTTTGACCAGAAACTAGATATTATATTTATAAATATTAAATTTACTCAGAGTCCAAAACAAGACAAAGAGGACAAGATGTCCATTGGAGATAATTAAAAACATTCCAAAATCACACCCTAGTCGTGAAGCCCTCGTCAAATGATATCCCTTTGACAACTTACGCACGCTAACCAATGATGATGCTATATGATGAGCAAGGTTCGAAAAATTGAATAAATTCATCGAAACTCAACAAATTTTTTAGTTCTTTTAAACCACTGAAGTGCTAAGTGGATGTCGTATGAGAGCGCGAAAAATTTGCTGAAAAGATTCGATAAACTTTGATAAAACTTGACAAACTTCAATAATAGTTTAATTTTTCAATTCAGTCAAAACAAAAACATAAAAACAAGCACATAAAAGTAAACAATGCTAACTAAGACAAACAACCATCCCAATTCCTAGCCTAGTCATTAATCGAATAATCCCCATTTATTTTAAACACACTTTCTAATTACATTGCATAATAAAACAAATTCAAAAACTATTTAAACTTCCACTAAAATCAAAATAAGAACATTCCTTAGACAAGGAAACTTAACTAGAAACTAGAAAGTAACTAAAACATAAATATTAAAACCTTTTAGAACATTATTTCATGTCCTACATCATTCCCTCTTTCTTGAGAAGAACTAGTCCTCGAGTTCACTTGAGAAAGAAAAACTCCTTCATCTTCCCATTGAAAGTAGGCGAAAAACCTTGATGAAGCATATCCTTTTGCAAGTAATTCCACCATGAATAAGATGCTTCAATAGGCTTGAATACAAGAAGCTTCACTATTTTTCTTCAAGTATGCTCTTGTTGCCAAAAACTCTCTCTATGAAAAATAACCGATTAAATAAATCATTAACACGTAAAACTCCATTGAATTGTAGAATATCCACGTTGAGACTATGTCCAATAGGGAAACCATACGGGGGCGTATTTTTGATGGTTTGAAGGGTTGAACAAGTATCAATTTCGTCACAAAAACTAAAACATGTCATTAATGGTTGTTGCATAGAGGAAGTTGGAAATGAGAAATTTTTTTGGGAGGGTGTGCCATAATGAGGGAGGGAATGGGTGGTTGGAGCGTGTGAGTAATGAGGTTGTGAAGGGATAATTGATTGTATATTTTGTGACTTCTCGTAAGAGTTGAATGAGAGTCATCTATGGTAGCAGGGTTCTGGAGGCTTGAAGTTGATGAAGAGGGTGTTGGAACAAGGGGGGGCAGCAACATGACCTCGTTAGGAGGTTGGAGCAAGGTTGAAATGTATTTGATCGCCTTCGGATGGTTCGGCCAAGTCTTCTCCTTCCTTTTTCTTTCCATAGTGCTTGTCCAATAGTGGATCATCATCTCTTATAGCTTCATGAGCAAACGATCTTCTTGTTCCTTGAACTTTTGATCTAATTGTTCATGTGTACATAAGTTAAATGATTTTCAACCGTGATGATAAAAGTAATAGGCTCTCAATTGAGATTCTAATACCACTTACCATAATGGAAGCATATTTGAATCAATGGATTCAAGAAATAAAAGATAAAGAACTACGAATTGAATTTTACTCTCAAAGAGAACATAATAGATAAAATTGATAATTGAATGCTTAAACTCAATTTGAAGCTCTCTATATAGACAACTCTATTGAAACAACTTAAAAACATCGTAAAACACTTAAAAATAAGTTTTCTAAGTTATTTATAACATTATAACAAGTTTCTAATGCTATTACACTCTATTTAGACACTTTCTAACTACATTGAGTAATAAAACGAATTTAGAACTATCTAAACTAACACTAAAATCAAAATAGGAACTTTCCTTAGACAAAGAAACTTGACTAGAAAATAGAAAGTAATTAAAAAATAAATATGAGAACTTTCTAAAACATTGTTTCATGTCCTACATCACATAGTAATGTAAATAATAATAATAATAATAATCTTACAAACTAACAAATCGTGTAATTTTACGGAATATGCCTTGCGAAAAAGAGAAGAAAGAAGAAAGAAGCAAGAAAAATAAAGTAAAGAAAGAAAGAAAGCTAAAATGTGGAAATAAAAAACATAGAAATATAAAGAGTTCCCAAAGCTTGGGCTGGTCTCTGTCGGGTTTGGACCCAATCAACACTCGACTCGAAAGTCTCGTTCGGAATAAAAATTATGAGTTTGTGTATATAAGCACACAAAATTCTGATTGAGTGTAAAAATCATAAATTTGTTTTTATTAGTACATGCAAATTTCATTTTAAGTGAAAATTGTCAATTTGTTTATATTAGCGCATGAAAGTCTCATTGGGGCAAAAACTTTGAATTTATTATATAAGCACACGAAACTCGCATTTATGGTGAGAATTTTGAATCTGTTTATATAAGCACACGAAATTTGCATTTGAGGTGAACATTGCGAATTTTTTTATGTTAGTACATGAAAGTTTTATTTAGAATAAAAACTATGAGTTTGTGTACACAAGCACACGAAATTCTGACTTATTATAACAATCATAAATTTGTATATATTTGCACATGAAAATTTTATTTTTAGTAAAAATTGTCAATTTGTTTATATTATCTCATGAAAGTCTCATTTGGAATAACAATTATGAGTTTGTGTACATAAGCACACAAAATTCTGACTTAGTGTGGCGATCATAAATTTGTTTATATTAGCACATGAAAATTTCATTTTTAGTAAAAATTGTCAATTTGTTTATATATAGCATGAAGTTTCATTTGGGGTAAAAACTTTGAATTTGCTAATACAAGCACACGAAAGTCCCAATTAGGGTGAGAATTTTTAATTTGTATATATTGCACACAAAACTTGAATTTCAGGTGAAAATTGCGAATGTGCGTATATTAGTACATGAAAGTCTCGTTTGCATTAAAAGTATGAGTTTGTGCGTAGAAGCACACAAAACTCTGATTGAGTGTAAGATCATAAATTTGTTTATATTAGCACATTAAAATTTTATTTTGATTGGAAGTTTCAATTTGTTTATATTAGCGCCTAAAAGTCTCATTTGAGGTAAAAACTTTGAATTTATTCATATAAACACCTGAAAGTCCCATTTAGGGTGAAAATTTTAATTTTTTTATATAAGTAGGTGAAACTTGCATTTGAGGTGAAAGTTGCGAATTTGTTTATATTAGTACACCAAAGTCTTGTTTGGAATAAAAATTATGAGTTTGTGTACATAAGCACACGAAATTTTGATTGAGTGTAAAAAACATAAGTTTGTTTATATTAGTTCATGAAAATTTTATTTTAAGTGAAAATTTTCAATTTGTTTATATTAGCGCATGAAAGTCTAGTTTGGGGTGAAATTTTTTAATTTCCTTATATAAGCACAAGAAAGTCCCATTTAGGGTGAGAATTTTGAATTTGTTTATATATGCACACAAAACTTGCATTTGAGGTGAAAATTGCGAATTTGTTTATATTAGTACACGAAAGTTTCGTTTGGATTAAAAATTATGAGTTTGTGTACATAAGCACACGAAATTCTGATTAAGTTTATATTAGCACATTAAAATTTCATTTTTAGTGAGCATTGTCAATTTATTTATATTAGCGCATGAAAGTCTGATTTGGGATAAAAATATTGATTTTGCATATAAAAGCACACGAAAATCCCATTTTAGATTGCGAATTTGTTTATGTACACAAAAGTACGTTTGGATTAAAAATTACATAAGCACACAAAATTCTGATTGAGTGTAAAAATCATAAATTTGTTTATATTAGCACATGAAAATTTCATATATTAACGCATGAAAGTCTCATTTGGGGAAAAATATTTGAATTTGCTTATACAAGCACATGAGAGTCCATTTAGGGCGAGAATTTTGAGTTTGTTTACATAAGCACACGAAACTTGTTAACACATGAAAATTTCATTTTGAGTGAAAACTATCAATTTGTTTATATTAGTGCATGAAAATCTCATTTGGGGCAAAAACTTTGAATTTGCTTATATAAGCATACGAAAGTCCCATTAAGCGTGAGAATTTTGAATTTGTTTATATAAGCACACGAAACTTGTATTTGAGGTGAAAAATGCGAATTTTTTTATATTAGTAGACGAAAGTCTCGTTTGGATTAAAAATATGAATTTGTGTATATAAGCACACGAAATTCTGATTTAGTGTAAGATCGTGGATTTGTTTATTGCACATTAAAATTTCATATTTAGTGATCATTGTCAATTTGTTCATACTAGCACATAAAAGTCTCATTTGGGATAAAAACTTTTATTTTGCTTATAAAAGCACATGAAAGTCCCCTTTTAGATTGCAAATTTGTTTATATTAGTACACAAAACTGACTTGGAATAAAAATTATGAGTTTGTGTATATAAGCACACGAAATTTTGATCGAGTGTAAAATTCATAAATTTTTTATATTAGCACATGATAATTTCATTATGAGTGAAAACTTTGAATTTCCTTATATGAGCACATGAAAGTTCCATTTAAGTTGAGAACTTTGAATTTGTTTATATAAGCACACGAAACTTGCATTTGTGCTGAAAATTCGAATTTGTTTATATTAGTAGACGAAAGTCTCGTTTGGATTAGTACCGAGAGGAAAGTTCATGGGTGAACGTGGATTGAGGCAAGGGGATCCACTTTCACCATTTCTATTTACATTAGTGGCGGATGGGTTAGCTAGATGGGTGCACCAAGCTAGACAATCCTCTCTAATAAAAGGGTTCGATGTAGGAGCGAACAAGGTGGAGGTAACATTGCTTCAGTTCGCGGATGACACCTTATTTCTACTTGATGGGGATGAGGAAAATGTGATTAATTCTATCAATATCCTTTAGTGCTTCAGTGAGATGGCTGGGTTGAATGTGAACATGGGCAAAAGCCAGCTGAGCGGGATAAATATGGATAGTGTGGTGATTCTCCATCTTGCGGATAACGTGGGTTGCGCCATGCGGTAATGGCCAATGAAGTACTTGGGATTACCATTAGGAGGAAATCCACTCTCATTTGTGTTTTGGGACTCGGTTGTTACTAAGATTGCGGGCAGACTAGAAGGATGGAAGAGGGTGTTTCTTTCCAAAGGTGGACAGTTGGCACTCATTAGATCTGTTCTATCGGCGTTACCATCTTACTACTTGTCCATATTTCGCATTCCGCTTGGTGTGGCATGTAGGATAGAGAAAATGTTCAAGTCACTCCTATGGAAGGGGGTTGGCGGTGGCTCAAAGAATAGTCTTGTAAAGTGGGAAGTGGTTTGCAGACCAGTGGAGAAAAGAGGGCTTGGGATTGGGAATATATCTCTGAAGAACATTGCCCTATGTTCGAAGTGGCTATGGGGGCAAAGAAAGGAGAGTCATTCATTATGGGCTCAAGTTGGATAGCACTCATGGAAGGGGTCGAAGTGGGACAACTTTGGGAAGGCTAAGAGGAGCATCTTTTAGAAGTCCTTGGAGGTTTATTTCATCCCTTGCCAATGATTTCTCACACCATTTCCAGTTGAGGTTGGGAGATGAGCACACCTTCCGATTCTGGGAAGATAGATGGTTGGGCTCTTCCCCCCTAGCAAACATATATCCGATCCTTTTCAAATTTCAGCCATACACAACCAACTTGTTAGGTCATTCATAAACAATGCCTCTCAAAACCCAACCAATCACACAACTTGGAACCTTCACCTTATTAGAGGCCTCACAAGAAGGGCACAAAATGAATTCGACACTCTCTCATCTAGATTAGAACAGGTAACTTTTAGAAATACCCCGGATACCTTGTCTTGGGCGCCTGATACATCAGGAAATTTTTCATGTAAATCCTACTTTGAGATTCTTATCGATGGCCCACCCGTTCTTGATCCCTCCCTTGTGTCATGTATTTGGAATGTGCTGGTTCCTTCCAAAGTGAAGGTGTTTTGGTAGCTTGTTGCTCACAGCAAGGCCAATTCTTGTGATGTCTTGCAGAAGCGTTATCCCTCTTCTTGTCTTTTCCCCCATTGTTGTATGTTATGTATGCAGGATGGAGAATCGATGGGTCACTTATTTTTCACTTACCGCGTAACGAGGAGAATTTGGACCAAGTGGGCAGAAATTTCAGATAACAAGCTGTCCCCTCCTTCTAATTTGATGGAAGGACTGTCTCTAAGCCACACTATGAACCTCGCAAAACAAGACAAAGAAGTGGGCGCGATCACGTCTATGCGACTATATGGGCATTATGGCTTGAGCTCAACCAACGGATATTCAAGGATTTGGTAAAAGAGGAATCAGATTTGTGGGATGAGATTAAACTTTTGGCAAGCACGTGGGTGTTTGCATCATCATGGTTAAAAGGATTTTCGGTGTCTAATTGGTTTGCCCATTGGTCATCTTGTATGAATCAGAGTTTATGACTAATTATGCTTTATAGTTTGTTCATAGGCTCGGTGTCAGTAGTTGGTATCACTTTAATAGGTTATGGTGTATACTGGGCTGTTTTGGTGCCAATTTGGGCAGAGATTTAATCTTGTAGTAGTCATGGCAAGGGTGTGTGTGGGTGTGTTGCACTTCTGGTGCAATATTTTGTATCTTGTTTTTCTATTACATTTATAAATACTATATGTTTCTTCTTAAAAAAAAAAAGAAGTCTCGTTTGGATTAAAAATTATGAGTTTGTGTATATAAGCATACAAAATTCTGATTGAGTGTAAAAATCATAAATTTGTTTATGTTAACAAATGAAATTGTCATTTTGACTGAAAATTTTCAATTTTTTTATATTAGCGCATGAAAGTCTCATTTGGAGTAAAAACTTTGAATTTTCTTATATAAGCACAAGAAAGTTCCATTTAGGGTGTGAATTTTTGAATTTGTTTATATAAACACACAAAACTTGCATTTGAGGTGAAAATTGTGAATTTGTTTATATTAGTACACAAAAGTCTCGTTTGTAATAAAAATTATGAGTTTGTGTACATAAGCACACGAAATTCTGATTGAGTGTAAAAATCATAATTTTTTTCATATTAACACATGAAAATTTCATTTTGAGTGAAAACTGTCAATTTGTGTATATTAGTGCATGCAAATCTCATTTGGGGCAAAAACTTTGAATTTCCTTCTATAAGCACACAAAAATCCCATTAAATATGAGAATTTTGAATTTATTTATATAAGCACACAAAACTTGCATTTGAGGTGAAAAATGCGAATTTGTTTATATTAGTAGACGAAAGTCTTGTTTGGATTACAAATTATGAGTTTGTGTACGTAAGCACACGAAAATATGATTGAGTGTAAGATCATAGATTTGTTTATATTAGCACATTAAAATTTCATATTTAGTGAGCATTGTCAATTTGTTCATACTAGCACATAAAAGTCTCATTTGGGATAAAAACTTTGATTTTGCTTATAAAAGTACACGAAAGTCCCATTTTAGATTGCGTGTTTGTTTATATTAGTGCTAACATAAATTTTTTTATATTAGCACATAAAAATTTCATTCTGATTGGAAATTTTCAATATGTTTATATTAGTGCATGAATGTCTCATTTGGGGTAAAAACTTTGAATTTGCTTATATAAGCACATGAAAGTCCCAGTTAGGGTGTGAATTTTGAATTTGTTTATACAAACATACGAAACTTGCATTTGAGGTGAAAATTACAAATTTGTTTATATTAGTACATGAAAGTCTCCTTTTGATTAAAAATTATGAGTTTGAGTATATAAGTACACGAAATTCTGATTGAGTGTAAAATCATAGATTTGTTTATATTAGCACATAAAAATTGCATATTTATTGATATGAAAGTCTCATTTTAGATTGTAAATGTATTTATATTCGTACATTTAAGTCTTGTTTGGAGTAAAAATTATGAGTTTGTGTACATAAGTACACGAAATTCTAATTGAGTGTAAAAATAATAAATTTGTTTATATTAGCGAAATAAAGTCTCATTTGAGGAAAAAACTTTGAATTTGCTTATGTTAGCACACGAGAGTCAATTTAGGTTGAGAATTTTTAGTTTGTTTATATAAGCACACAAAACTTGCATTTGAGGTGAAAATTGCAAATTTGTTTATATTAGTACACGAAAGTCTCGTTTGGAATAAAAATTATGAGTTTGTGTATATAAGCACACGAAATTCTGATTGAGTGTTAAACTCATAAATTTGTTCATATTAACACATGAAAATTTCATTTTAAGTGAAAATGTCAATTTGTTTATATTAGCGAATGATAGTCTCAGTGGGGGTAAAAACTTTGAATTTGCTTATATAAGCACACGGAAGTCCCATTTAGGGTGAAAATTTTGAATTTGTTTGTATAAGCACACGAAACTTGCATTTGAGGTGAAAATTGTGAATTTGTTTATATTGGTACACAAAAGTCTCGTTTGTAATAAAAATTATGAGTTTGTGTACATATAAGTACGCAAAATTCTGATTGAGTGTAAAAATCATAATTTTTTCATTTTAACACGAGAAAATTTCATTTTGAGTGAAAACTGTCAATTTGTTTATATTAACACAAGAAAGTCTCATTTGGGGTAAAAACTTTGAATTTTCTTATATAAGCATAATAAAGTTCCATTTGAGGTGAAAATTGTAAATTTGTTTATTAATGTACACGAAAGTTTCGTTTGTAATAAAAATTATGAGTTTGTGTACATAATAGGCTCACAAAATTTTGATTGAGTGTAAAAATCATAAATTTGTTCATATTAACACATGAAAAGTTCATTTTGAGTAAAAACTGTCAATTTGTTTATATTAGTGCACGATAGTCTCGTTGGGAGTAAAAACTTTGAATTTTCTTATAGATGCACACGAAAGTGACATTTAGGGTGACATTTCGAATTTGTTTATATAAGAACACGAAACTTGCAGTTGAGGTGAAAATTGCGAATTTTTTTGTTGTAGTACACGAAAGTCTCGTTTGGATTAAAAAATATGAGCCAGTGTATATAAGTGCACAAAATTCTGATTGAGTGTATAAATCATAAATTTGTTTATATTAGCACATGAAATTTTTATTTTGAGTGATAATTGTCAATTTGTTTACATTAGCGCATGAAAGTCTCAGTTGGGGCAAAAACTTTGAATTTGCTTATATAAGCACACAAAAGTCCCATTTATGGTGAGAATTTTGAATTTGTTTATATAAGTACACAAAACTTGCATTTGAGGTGAAAAATGCGAATTTGTTTATATTAGTACACAAAAGTCTCGTTTGGATTAAAAATTATGAGTTTGTGTACATAAGCAGACAAAATTTTAATTGAGTATAAAATCATGGATTTGTTTATATTGGCACATAAAAATTTCATTATAAAATCATGGATTTGTTTATATTGGCACATAAAAATTTCATTTTTAGTGATAGTTGTCAATTTGTTTGTGTACATTAGCACACAAAATTCTGATTGATTGTAAAAATCCTAAATTTGGTTATATTAGCACATGAAAATTTCATTTGTCAATTTGTTTATATTACCTCATGAAAGTCTCATTTGGGATTAAAACTTTGAATTTGCTTTTAAAAGCACGCGAATTTCCCATTTTAGATTGTGAATTTGTTTATATTAGTGCACAAAAGTCTCGTTTGCAATAAAAATTGAGTTTGTGTACATAGCACACGAAATTCTGATTGTGTGTAATAATCATAAATTTGTTTATTTACATATGAAAATTTCATGTTGAGTGAAAACTGTCAATTTGTTTATATTAGCTTATGAAAGTCTCATTAGAGGTAAAAACTTTGAATTTGCTTATATAAGCACACAGAAGTCCCATTTAGGATGAGAATTTTGAATTTGTTTGTATAAGCACACGAAATTTTCATTTGAGGTGAAAATTGCAAATTTGTTTATATTATTACACGAAAGTCTCATTTGGATTAAAAATTATGAGTTTGTGTAAATGAGCACACAAAATTCTGATTGAGTGTAAAAATCATAAATTTGTTTATATTAGTACATGAAAATTTTATTTTTTGTGATAATTGTCAATTTGTTTGTATTAGTGCATGAAAGTCTCATTTGGGGCAAAAACTTTGAATTTGCTTATATAAGCATACGAAAGTCCCATTTAGGGTGAGAATTTTGAATTTGTTTATATAAGCACACGAAACTTGCATTTGATGTGAAAATTTTAAATTTTTTTATATTTTGTACACGAAAGTCGCGTTTGGATTAAAAATTATGAGTTTGTGTATATAAGCACATAAAATTCTGATTGAGTGTAAAAATCATAAATTTGTTTATGTTAGCAAATGAAAATTTCATTTTGACTAAAAATTTCAAATTTTTTATTTACACGAAGCTTGCCTTTGAGGTGAAAATTGTAAATTTGTTTATATTAATACACGAAAGTCTCATTTGGAGTAAAAATTATGAGTTTGTGTACATTAGCACACAAAATTTTGATTGAGTGTAAAACCATAGATTTGTTTATATAGGCGCATTAAAATTTCATTTTTAGTGATAATTGTCAATTTGTTAGTATACATATGCACACGAGATTCTGATTGAGTGAAAAAATCCAAAATTTGGTTATATTAGCACATGAAAATTTAGTTTTAGTTAAAATTGTCAATTTGTTTATATTACCACATGAAAGTCTCATTTGGGATCAAAACTTTGAATTTGCTTGCACTTGAGTTGGATCAGGATAAGACTTCCTCAGAGGATCATGATTGTATTTCCTCAGCATTGACACATAGAATCCATTTTGAACACCCTCAGGCTGGGATGGTAGAGCCAACCGGTAAGCTACAGGTCCAATCCTCTCAACAATCTGGAAAGGTCCAATCAATCTAGGAGCAAGTTTTCCTCTGACGCCGAACCTCGTCTGACCCTTCCGTGGCGAGACCTTAACTCATACATCTATCAATAACAGCCCATACACATGCCAAAACCATGATTTAAGCCTCAATTTACATGCCAACACTTAACTCTAACGTGGCTGTACCTATGTGCCAACAATTACAGGTCATTCAAGCCATAAAACACCCAATTAAGCCACATGCAATCCAAGAGAATGGCAAGGATTGATTCCATGATCCAGTCCATATCAATACCATGCATTCCAAACCCAAATAAGCCATTAGACATCAATATAATTATAGACATCCACAAATACATCAATGCACATCAAATCCCAGCCCATTCCCAAAACATGGAAACCAAAACCCTTACAGATGGACCAAAGAAATGGGCACAAGTTCACCATGGTTATGCCTTGATCAAAACCAACACTAGGGTGAATTCAATGACTCCAATGTACACCACATACGTGACATGCAAGGCCAAGGAGACAACCCAAAACCACGTCTCAAACCCAGAAAATGCAGTAGCATACACCCCCAAAACAAACTATGTGAAGCTACTCAACCATGGAAGCAAGATTCAAGAGTTAAAGGGTGAATTTCTTACATTAGATGTGTAGAAAACCCAACCCTAGCTCAATCTTCTTCAAACCCCCCCCCCCCCCCTTTTCTCTCTTCTCCTCAGCTGAGAAAATCAAAGAATAAGTGCAAATGAGAAGGGGAAGTCGTGCCTTAGTTTATAAGGCGAATGGTGGGCCCCACACAAAATAAAACACTCTTAAATAAAAAAATAGTATCCCTACTGCAATTACTTGCACTTAGATAATTAATTTCTTGCAAACGACTCACAAATTTAACATCTTAACCGTTCAAAATTTTGATGAGTCAGTTACCAACCTTCTGGGAAAATTGTAGCTCAATCCAATGGTGGGCGTGCAAGATCCAACCATTTGATCAAAACTGCGCAAGAAAATCCGCAAATCTGAGCAGTAGTGTTTTGAATCTTATACCTCACAGTAAACAACTCTGACCAAGATCTTCACCGTCCATAATGAAGATCTATCAGAGAACAATAATCTGCTAAAATTTCAGCTCAATTGGACCATGGATCTAGGAGATCAAGCCCTTTATGTAATCTGTGACAAAAATTTCTTCCTCTCCGTACATATGTATATTTAAAATTTTTCGATGTTTCGTTCTCGGCCAGTCCAAAATCAAAGCAAGACATACCTTATATAAATTTTTATGTAAATCACGTTCTGGACGCAACTGTGAGGTCCACGTCACTATTTGGGGCACACATCTTGAGTTCACAGTCAATTTGACATTTTTAATTCCTAAGGTATGGGCAACTGGAGCGTTACTGAATCAGGTCCATTTGGCTTCAAAGCCTAGGGAATTCCGAACCAACAAAATATGTGGGGTTTCTACGAGTTATACACGTATATTTCAGTATCCTACGTGTCAAGATGATGTCAGCCTGGGGTACAGGGCGTTACAGTCCTCCCTAACTTAAGAGTTTTTTTTTTTTCTCAAAATAGAAATCAAGAGAACTAACCTTAGTCGGCAAAAAGATCGGGGAACTGCTCCCTCATTTGGTCCTCACGCTCCTCATTATCGTGGGATTTCCATTTGACTCTTACTAGCAGGATCTCCTTATTCCTCAATTTCTAAACCTGACGAGCCACAATCTGAATTGACAACTCCTCACAAGTCGTATGAAAGTCTCGTTTATATTAACACAATAAAAATTATGAGTTTGTGTACATATGCACACAAAATTCTGATTGAGTGTAATAATCATAAATCTTTTTATATTAACATATGAAAATTTCATGTTGAGTGAAAACTATCAACTTGTTTATATTAGCGAATGAAAGTCTCATTGGAGGTAAAAACTTTGAATTTGCTTATACAAGCACACGAAAGTCCCATTTAGAGTGAGAATTTTGAATTTGTTTATATAAGCACACAAAACTTGCATTTGAGGTGAAAATTGCGAATTTATTTATATTAGTACATGAAAGTTTCGGTTGGATTAAAAATTATGAGTTTGTGTATGAGCACATAAAATTCTGATTGAGTGTGAAAATCATAAATTTATTTATGTTAGCACACGGAAATTTTATTTTTTGTGATAATTGTCAATTTGTTTGTATTAGTGCATGAAGGTCTCATTTGGGGCCAAAACTTAGAATTTGCCTATATAAGCACACGAAAGTTCCATTTAGGGTGAGAATTTTGAATTTGTTTATGTTAGTACACAAAAGTCTGGTTTGGATTAAAAATTATGAGCTTATGTATTTATGTACATAAAATTCTGATTGAGTGTAAAAAATCATGAATTTGTTTATGTTAGCAAATGAACATTTCATTTCGACTGGAAATTTTCAATTTGTTTATATAAGCACACGAAACTTGCATTTGAGGTGAAAATTGCTAATTTGTTTATATAAATACACGAAAGTCACGTTTGGAATAAAAATTATGAGTTTGTGTACATTTGCACACGAAACTCTAATTGATTGTTAAACTCATAAATTTGTTCATATTAACACATGAAAATTTCATTTTAAGTGAAACTGTCAATTTGTTTATATTAGCGAATGATAATCTAAACTTTGAATTTGCTTATGGTTGTTTAGATTGGAAATGTTAGTAATTGGTGCTTTCGTGTGAAATTAAGTTAATTTGACATGGATATGATGGAATTGATCAAAATTACTTTTGTAGAGGCTTGTATGTATTAAGTGGATGTTTTATGTACATGTGAGATTGGAAAAGAGGCCTATTAATAAATTATCATGATTTTGAGTCAAATTGAGTGGAAAATAATGGAAATCAAATTTGATCTTGTAGAAACTTTCTTTGTTATTTGGGCATGTTATATATATATATATATATATATATTGTGCGTATGATGTGAAATAAGTATTGACTTGTATGGAATTGTTGTATATTTGCAGGATCTAAAATTGGAATTGAGAATCTTGTGTTTGGATAGGTTGCTCTACTGGCTTGGTTTTGAGTAGACTTCAATTATGTTTAATTTTTTATGTCATCATATGTGATTATATGTTGTATATTTTGAAAGCATGAAATGTATTGAATTGAATTTGCATATTGTGTAAAACTTTGTTGTGTTGGTTTGTCCTACATGACTAGAAGGAGTTGTGGTCTTGGAGTATGTCCACGTAATTTGGGGAAATGCTCTTCATAAGAGAACCCCTTTACAAGAGGCATAGCAAGACTTAGCATGCTAGTGGGTTGACTTGGACTTGCCATAGGTGGTTTCCAATGACAGATCGGTGTAGAAAGCCATGATCTTACGGACATGTGTTAGTAACTTCGATAAATATTCAAAGTCCTTGAAATGTTCCCATTGGTCAGAGTTGTGTTGCGGTACAGAACTTGGGAGGATTGTAGTGCTGCAGTACTAGATCTTAAGGTAGAAGTATTGGACTTGAATATTGGGAAAGATGAATGGTTTTCCTGGCATGATTATATAATGAGTGCTTGTTTATGTATTCGTTATATGTTTTCATCATTATATGGCATTGTCATGCATACATGGAATTTTATTGATGAATATTTGATGATATATTTGAATTTTATTCACTGGGCATCGTTAACTAACTCTCATTTCCCTCTTTTAGGTCCTTGAGCTCAAGATAAGAGCAAGAGAATCATTATCCATTGAGGACTTGGCCAGTGTAGAGGTAGAACATAGAAGTGAGTGTGGGAGGACATATTTGTTGAATGTTTGATGAACTTGATGTACATAACTATGATATATTTTGTACTCTCAAGAACATAGGTATATAGTAACACTTTGAACATGAACTTGAATTAGATATTTGGAATGGAATGATCCTATCAATCTTTTGTATATCTTTGGAGTTTCAGTAGTTGTGGATTGTAGAATTGTTACAGGTACCTACAGGTTTAAATAGGTTGATATTGAGGACTTGGACTCTATGGAGAGTTTAGTTGAGGTCTCTAAGGAAATCATCTTATTAATGATGAGATGGTTGGAGTCCTACATTTGGCAAGGGCCTCCGCGGTTGCTTTTAGGGTGGTCCATTAGCACATGAAAATCTAATTTGAGATAAAAACTTTGAATTTGCTTATAAAAGAGCACACGGAAGTCTCATTTTAGATTGCGAGTTTGTTTATATAATGTATACGAGAAGTCTCATTTAGAATAAAAATTATAATTTGTTTACATAAGCACACAAATTCTGATTGAGTGTAAAATTAATATGTTTTTTATATTAGCACATGAAAATTTTATTTTTTTTGTTTATATTTGCACATGAAAGTTTTATTTGGAATAAAAACTTTGAATTTGCGTATATGAGCACACGAAAGTCTCATTTAAGGTGAGAATTTTGAATTTATTTACATAAGCACATGCAACTTGCATTTGAGGTAAAAATTGTGAATTTATTTATATTAGTACATGTAAGTCTCGTTTAAATTAAAAATTATGAGTTTGTGTATATTAGCACATGAAATTCTGATTGAGTATAAATCATAAATTATGGGTTTGTGTATAAAAGCACTAGGTTAGCACATGAAAATTTCATTTGAAGTGAAAATTGTCAATCTGTTTATATTAGTGAACAAAAGTCTCATTCGGATAAAAAAAACTTTGAATTTGCTTATATAAGCACACGAAACTTGCATTTGAGGTGAAAATTGTGAATTAGTTTATATTAGTATACAAAAGTCTCGTTTGGATAAAAAATTATGAGTTTTTGTCTATGAGCACACGAAATTATGATTTAGTGTAAAAATCATAAATTTATTTATATTAGTACATAAAAATTTCTGTCAATTTTTTTTTATTTTAGCGCATGAAAGTTTCGTTTGGGGAAAAAACTTTGAATTTGCTTATATAAGCATATGAAAGTCCCCATTAGGTGAGAATTTTAAATATATTTATATAAGTACACAAAACTTGAATTTGAGGTGAAAACTGTAAATTTGTTTATATTAATGCACGGAAGTCTCGTTTGGATTAGAAATTATGAGTTTGTGTATATAATTAGATGAAATTCTAATTTAGTGTAAAAATCATAAATTTATTTATGTTAGCACATGGAAATTTTATTTTTAGTAATAATTGTCTATTTGTTTATATTAGCGCATAAAAGTCTCATTTGTGGTAAAAAATTTGAATTTATTTGTATAATTTTTTTTATATAAGCATATAAAACTTGCATTTGAGGTAAAAATTGCGAATTTGTTTATATTAGTACATAAAAGTCTCGTTTGGATTAAAAATTATGAATTTGTGTATATAAGCACACGGAATTTCGATTGAGTGTAAAAATCATAAATTTCTTTATATTAGCACATAAAATATTCATTTTTATTGAAAATTTTTAATTTGTTTATATTAGCGCATAGATGTCTCATTTAAGGTAAAAACTTTGAATTTGCTTATCTAAAAGTCTCATTTAGTCTCTGCCCTCTTGCTTGTGCATGGCGGGGCACTGGAAAAATGAGAATTCATTCACAAGTACATTGAACGGAATGGGATTAGACTTCTTATTGGCGGGTTTGGTTTACATGTATGCAAAATGTGGCCGTATAGACATTGCTAGAGAGATTTTTGAGGCGGCCGTTTACAAGAACTTGTTCACATGGAAGGCAATGGTTGTCGGGCTTGCAATGAACGGGCATGGTGAGCTCGCCTTTGAGTACTTCTCAAGGATGAGAGAAATTGGAGTGCAACCGGATGGAGTGACTTTCTTAGGGGTCTTGGTGGGATGTAGCCATTCGGGTCTTGTTGATAAGGCACGGCAAATTTTCCATGAGATGGAAAGTGTGTATGGGGTGCATCGTGAGCTCAAGCATTATGGGTGCATGGCTGACTTGCTCGGACGAGCAGGGCTGGTTGAGGAAACAGTGGAAATGATAAAGGTAGGGCCAATGGAGGGGAATGTATTTGTGCGGAGCGGGTTGCTAGGTGGGTGTAGGATGCGTGGGAATGTTGAGGTTGCAGAAATAGCAGCAAAGCACATCATGGAATTGGATCCTGAGGATGGTGGGGTTTATTCAATCATGGCTAACATCTATGCTAATGCAAGGAGATGGGAGGATGTTGCGAAGATGAGGAGATTGATGAACGTTACTAGAATCAACAAGAATTCTGGCTGCAGTATAATTCAAGTAAATGGGGTGGCACATGATTTCATTGCTGGGGATACCTTGCATCCTCGAGTTGATGAGATCTATTTGGTTTTGAATGGCACGGGGCGCCAAATTTTTTTTGTTGTGCCTTTTGTTATATTCCTTTGGAAGATCTTGCCCATATAATACTTGAGTTTATGCTGGCCAAGTAGGGGTGTAAATAATCCGACCTAACCCGACCCGACCCGATCCGACCTCTTAAAATTTATATATATATATTATCTATGTATAATAAAAATACTAAAAAATTATTACATACAAGGCATCTACTTAAGAAAGCCCATGACTCTCAATTATTTTTCTTGAGTTGTTGGGTTAGATGATAAAAAGAATACGATAAGATGAGTGTTTGAGATTAAAAGAGAAAAGTTTTTATTTTAGTCTCACATTACTTATTGGGAAGATTGAGAAACTTTACGGAAGCAGCAGCAAGTTTGGGATGTGGAGTGGGGACATGATGGTGGTATTGGTTGCCGTTGCTATGTCAGCCACCCTTCAGATCATATGGGCATCAAACAACACTTGAGAGCGAGCGAGCGAGCGAACTTCCTTTCTGAGAACTCGTGACAACATTTTTATGTTTACTCTATCTATGATTTATTATTATTATTATTTTTTCTATTTTACATTTTTTTTTTTGTGATTTTATATATGTGCAATTTTTCATGTAACCTATGTAAACTCGCTTTTACTATATTAATATATCATATGTTGTTTCTGTTTCAAAAAAAAATATCATAATCCCAATGAACAAAAGCCTCATACTTTTAAATTATTATTATTATTATTTGTAAGATGTTTAAGTCTATCGAAACTCAAATAATTGATGATTAAAGAATAAATATATTGTTGTCTTTTATATAAAGTAAGACTTATGAGAGGTAATAAATAATATCAAACGTGATAATGGACGACAATTAAGTTGCAAAGACATGTAAATTTAGTATTAAACATCAAAATCAAAGCTCTGACTTGTATTATATGCCTAATTAATGATGGCATCACGTTTGCAAAATATTCTTTTGTGCTTTGTTTTATGTGATATATATATTGTATTAATGACATTGAAAATTCTGATTTTCTATTCCTTATGTCATATAGGACAGTACGAAATTCTTAATAAGATTTTATTTTTTATTGGTACTTAGATTACAGTACAAAATTGTCATGACTAGTATTGTTTATTAAAGCTATATAGGAACTTTATCAGCAAATAGATAATTGATCTTAATTAGTTGACCTTTTATTGCATTACTTGGTATGCATTTGCACTTTTTCATTCGGTAATACGTTGATTTTCCTATTTTAAGTATTATTCATTGTCAAATTGTTTTAAAAAAACCTATTGCTAACAAGTTTAAGTTATATGACGGGGAACAAAAGTACTTGGGTTCGAGTTTGGCATCATCAGTTTTCTTTTTAATTTTTAATAAATTAATGAGAAAATTAATTGGGCTTTGTCCCAAGTCAAAGGGCCCGAATACCCTTCATATGGATACGTTAGAGACTATTGTATCTACTAAAGAAATAAAATAAAATAAAAATTAAAGTTATGTAGTTTGTGTTGAATTCAGATGAAACACATCTACTCAAACTATTAACTTTCTTGATCAAATAATGAATAATTCAAAAACAAAGAAACTTGTTTTTTTTTTTTCCCTATTTCTAAAAATTAGAAACCTTGTTATTTAAAATGTCACTGTCACATCCAAAACCAATAAACATTGGTATCCTACGTATGGAAATAGCTTTCAATTTCGTCCTTGCATCACATAGTCGTTGTCTTACAAATGCTACCAACCACATACCAAAAGTCAAAAAAAAAAAAAAAAACCCTTAGATATCAATAATACAAATTAACAAACTAGAGTAGAGCAGACAAAGCGGATTCCAAGTACAAGCCAAGTAGAGGAAAAGAATTGCAGCTACGTATAATTTGAAGATTTCAACTTTCTCTCTCTCTCTATGTGTATGCTAACAATATATAAATCAATTATTGGTGCTAGTTGATTTAGTAATATGCGGGTCAGCTAAATATTATCATATTGAAAATAATTGAGATGAAATGGTTTAATAGAAATATTGAATAAGACACAGGCACAGTATGTGTTTTTGCTAGTCAACCATAGAGAGCATGCGCAGCTCATGTCACCATATATTAACGACTTGGTGTTTAATGTGTTTTGTTTACTTTACAAGGCGGTAAAGAAATGGATTTTGGCATTTGCTACATGGTGCTTACACGCATTCCTTCCATTAATTAATCATCTTCACCGCCATTTACTTACTCCTTGCCCTAAAGTCTACACTCAAGAGAATAGAAGAAGAAATGAAAGGGATAATTTTATCAAATTCTTATTATTATTTTAACCTGAGATATAGAGAAATTGAGAGTGAGAGCTGCGTCATACTGGGTTGATGGCTCAGCTGAATCTAATGTTATATACATGTCTCTATTACAGCAACCTCAGGCATTTACTAGGCCCACTATAACCATATGGTAATAAGCAAGCAAGTCTTCTGACTTTTGTGCCTATAAAACAGAGCAAACCCCACCAAGATCAAGCCATAGTGAAGCAGAGCAGGGTTTCAGAGAAATGGAAGATCAAACCCAATGTAATAAACAAGATGAAGGAACGGAGATTACAGAACAAACTACTAATAGTCTCAAGGAGAAGAAGATCTCATGGGCAAAGCTTCGGCGTGTAGATTCACTCAACTTGGAAGCTGGAAGAGTCTCTGGTGTGCAATCCCACCATGATAAAAAGGTCCCATTTTTGTTCACCTTTTCATTCTTTTGTACACTTGGATTAATTCTCATGATTCCCATGCTGTTGTTGGACTTGGTTTTGTCTGAAAGTTTTGAAGTTTTGAGTGAGTGCAGGAGGACTGGAGAAGAATGTTGATTTTGGCATTCCAGAGCATAGGAATTATTTACGGTGACATTGGAACATCTCCACTTTACGTGTACGCTAGCACTTTCACTAAAGGGATTAAGAACAGCAACGACATTCTGGGTGTTCTCTCCCTCATTATATACACATTGGTGCTCATCCCCCTCGTTAAATATGTCTTTGTCGTTCTTGCCGCTAATGATAATGGTGACGGTACGTCTAATATTATTACCACTTAGTTCCATTTTAGTTGATCATTAATTCTTTCTAAGTTTCTTCCAACAAATTTAAGTACCCTTTTTTTTTTGTTTTGTTTTGAACTTTTGATATAACTATAACTACATACTGGTGCAGGGGGAACATTTGCTCTTTACTCCTTACTATGCCGCTATGCAAAGGTAAGCTTGATCCCAAATGACCAACAAGAAGACAGAGAGCTATCCAACTATAAACTGGACACGCCGTCGACCCATTTGAGGAGGGCTCAAAAGGTTAAGGAAAAGCTGGAGAAGAGCAGAGCGGCTCAAATTGTGCTTTTCCTTGTTACCATCCTCGGGACTTCCATGGTTATTGGAGATGGTGTTCTTACTCCATGCATCTCAGGTGAGTCATATATATGAATTTTTAGTTAACAAACACAAGCATTCCGATTTCCAATTAAAAGAAGAAAAAAAATCCACTGAACGTAGAGATTTATAGAGTGAATTATAATCTTAAGAAATCATCCATAACCAGGCATGATGTAGCTGATCACTTTGTCAAATTTAATGGACTTTTTATGAAATTAATTTCAACAATGAAGCTTGGTGATCAGAAAACCACTTCATCAATCTTATTTGAATTTTTGTTTAGTTGGGCATGTGAAACCGATCTGTTAGACGATTCTCTATGCTTCTCATTAGGATTTCCTTTGCTGACTTCATTTGTGTTCCTTGCAGTGCTTTCTGCAGTGAGTGGTATCAGGCAATCAGCAGAGTCCCTCAATCAAGGTATTCTTTTGAACTGAGGTTGAATCATTTATTCCACTCTAATCCACAAAAACCCTTGTGATTAACTCTATTTTCGAATGCTTTATTCCCCCCAGATGCCATCGTTGGAATTTCAGTAGCCATCTTGCTCCTTCTATTCTCTGTGCAACGTTTCGGAACAGACAAAGTTGGCTACTCATTTGCCCCTATCATCTGCTTGTGGTTTTCTTTTATAAGTGGCATTGGTCTCTTCAATTTATTCAAGTTCAATATAGGTGTGTTACGCGCCTTTAATCCAAAATATATAGTAGACTACTTTCATCGAAATGGGAAGCAAGCATGGGTATCTCTTGGTGGGATTGTGCTATGTATTACAGGTGAACTAAACTGTTCAAAAGGATTCATTTTGTTTTGTTTTTTTTTATTTTTTTTCATTGAAACTATATCTATAACTTTAAGCGAATGAAACAGGAACCGAAGCGATGTTTGCTGATCTTGGTCACTTCTCGCTGCGAGCTGTTCAAGTATGTAAAGCTTCCTTTAGACTTCTTCTTTTTTCCCTTGTTGGTGTAAAATTTGAGGACAAAGTCCAATTTGAAGCTCTTGAAAATTTGTTACCTATGATATGCTCACAAGCAATGAAAGTTTCTTTACCATTGAAATTGCAGATTAGTTTCTCCAGTATTGTCTTCCCAGCCTTACTTTGTGCCTATGCTGGACAAGCTGCATATCTCACGGAGTACCCAAATCATGTCCATGAAACTTTCTATAAGTCAATTCCAGGTAACTCAAGCCTCAATTAACAAATTCCTGAATCAATGGTACATCTTGCGTGTCCTTAAAGAGTTATCTTCACTTCTTGGCAGATTCATTGTACTGGCCAATGTTCCTCGTGGCTGTTGCTGCCGCCATTATTGCCAGTCAAGCTATGATTTCTGGAACATTTGCAATCATATCTCAGTCCCTGAGTCTAGGATGCTTCCCAAGGGTTAAGGTGGTTCACACTTCTGCAAAATATGAAGGACAAGTTTACATTCCAGAGATTAACTATGTCCTCATGATTGCCTGTGTCGTAGTCACAGTTACGTTCAGGACCACTGAGAAAATCGGCAACGCTTATGGTAAGTTCATCTTTCTTGCAAATTGCAACTCTAATAATGCCTATGAGAATTGGATCCTACTACATTAATATGTCAACGGTAGTAGTAGAAAAAAAAAATTACTAGTTAACTCTGGAATTTATGATAAACATATACATTGGAAACTTTTGCAGGAATTGCTGTGGTTGCTGTTATGATAATCACAACATTTATGGTTTCGCTGATAATGCTTATCATATGGAAAACTAGCCTATTGTGGATAGCACTGCTCTTTGTGGTATTTGGTCTGATAGAAATGGTATATTTCTCATCAGTGCTTTATAAGTTCACTCAAGGTGGTTTTCTTCCATTGGTGTTTTCACTCGTGCTGATGACTATAATGGGTATATGGCATTATGTTCACAAAGAAAAGTACATGTTTGAGCTTAGAAACAAGGTTTCCACTGCTTTCATGAAAGATTTGGTGATGAACCCAGATATCAACAGGATTCCTGGAATAGGCCTTTTATACTCAGAGCTAGTGCAAGGCATCCCACCCATATTTCATCATTTCATTTCAAACATACCATCGATCCATTCAGTCTTAGTATTTGTTTCAATAAAGTCTATTCCAATCAGTAAGGTGGCAATAGAGGAGCGGTTTCTCTTCCGGCTGGTTGAACCAAGAGATTACCGGATGTTCCGCTGTGTCGTGCGCTATGGATATAATGATGCCATGGATGGGCCTGAGGAGTTTGAAGAGCAACTGGTCAAGAATTTGAAAGAGTTCGTCCGCCATGAGCACTTTATTCTTGAAAGTGGCCCAACTGAGGAGCAAACAACAGGTCAGCAGCCTGAGGCAGCAAGTGTCATGCATTCTGGTTTATTAGTAAAAGAGAAGAAAGTGCAAGGACAAGGATCATCGATAGTACACAGTGAAGAAACCCTTCCACAGAATAATACATCGTCTCGTACTTCATCAGGATCCATCCGTCAAGCTTCTGCAACAGCGGCATTAACCATCTCTTCGAGGCGGATCATAAGCGGGCCAATCCAGGGTGCTGAAGAAGAGATGCAGTTCATCCAGAAAGCCATGGACAAGGGGGTGGTGTATCTCCTGGGAGAAACAGAAGTAGTTGCAGAACCAAACTCCTCTGTCCTCAAGATAATGGTGGTTAACTACATCTACAATTTCCTGAGGAAGAACTTCAGGCAAGGAGAAAAAATTATGTCAATTCCACAAAGCAGGCTTCTCCGGGTCGGCATGAGTTATGAGATATGAGTGAGAATTGATCATGTGGTGTCCATTGTTAGAGTCTCTGCATGTAGATTAGAGTGTTAAAATAAAACTTTGAAAAGAAAAACAGGCATGTCTCTTTTTGTGTTTTTGTCACAACCAAAAGCTATTATGATTAATGTGGGAATCTCTCATTTGAAGTAGAGATTGATGTGCAAACGAAATGTAGGTGTGTGCTAAAGAGAAATGTAACTTCACAGTCATGTTAAAGATTATTCATGAATACTTCAAACAAATTGGATATGTATTATCTTGCTAACTATTAAGGTTACTCCATATTACTTGTATCAATTACTACTATGGATGCATTATTGTTCATGAATACTTCAAATAAACTGATGTAGAGTAATCTCAAAGGAAGGATAACACATAAAACACCACAATAAAACTAAAAATAACTTGTGTTAAACAAATCGAAAAATAAGAATAATGATCATGGAATGAGTTTCTGCAATACCTATCCCCCTCCTATATAACACTAAACGAGCTTCTAGTTGTAATGCAACTACAAATTGTAATCTAACATCTACTCGATCCCCCAATCCTAATTGTAACACAACTACATGCTAATATAAAATAAATTACTAATTTTCTAAAAAAAATCTAATAAATTAAAAGTCCTAATATAAGAAAACCATCTCATATATGCTCATCATCACAAATGATATGTATTATCAAAATAATTTATCACTATGTGACTTAGTAGCCGTAGAATTGAGCAGTAGAAAATCTCTCATAATGCAAGATAAGGCTGAGTATAATACGCTCAAAGTGGTGTAATTCCTCTTCGAACCATTGCATTATTAGTGTATTACACATTAGCATGCTTTTTGTAGGGGATGATCATGTAGTGAATAGGAAAGGAAAATGGTAACCTAACGTGATGCAACACAAATGGTTAGGGTTGCTAAAGGTGGTTGAGATATAGAGGTCGCAAGATTAAAATTTGTGTTTATCTTAATCATGCAACTTGGAGAGAGTCGTTCAATATCCCTGTAGTGCTCAAATACAAATTAGTCTCCCTCGATGAACGTGGATACAATGAGAAACCAAAAATAAAAAATAAAGGAAAGGAAAATGGTGGTTTTAGGGAGTTTGACGTTTTAATGTCTTTAACTAATGACCTTTTAAAATTTCTCCGCTCTGCACTTGCATATTATGATACCAACACCTTTGTCAACTCCAGGGCCTCATCACACGCATCCATTTTTCATTTTCTCTTCTTCTTCTTGTTCTTCTTCTGTGCTCTCTTTGTAGACAAGAGAGTCATGGCAGCCTTTGTCTCACACCTCTTCTCTTCTTCAGCCCTGCTACTTCTGGGCATCTACCATCTCATCTCCACAATTCACACCCACCTCAAATCCCCAAGAGATTACTCCGCCAAACCCTACCTCCCCCTCCCCTTCCTTTCCTCTCCTCGTCTCAAACACCTCCCCCTCTACCTCCTCATCCTCTCTTTACTCCTCGCTTCTTCCCACCAAGCTCTGGTCTCTTCCATCTCCGACCCTCTTCTCAAAGGCAGCACTCCCGTCCACCGCTTCACCTCCCTCCAATCCTCAGCCCTTCTCTTCCTCTTCCTCGTCCTCTCCATCTCCCTCCTCATCTCCGAAACCACTTCTCTCCTTCCCTTACCCTCCGACTTCTTCTTCGCCTTCGCCGCCGCTCTCTTCTTCCTCCAATTCTCCCTCTCTTCCTCTTCCGCATCACTCCAAACCTCCCTTCTCCAGGCCGAATGCGACTCGCTCTCGTCTCGGGTCTCTGCGTTATCGTCGTTGCTTTGCTTAATTCTCGCTTTGCAGCCTAAATTGTTTATTGCTGATGTTGGGTTAGGTGCGTCGTTATGTTTGAAGGGGCTTTGGGTTCTGCAAACTGGGTTGTCGCTTTTTGTTGATGGGTTTATTCCGGAAGGGTGTCATAGGATGTTGGATGTGGCGAGTGGGGTGGAAGGGTCTACTAAGTGTGATTTGGAGGAGTCGAGGTTGAGGGCTTCCGCGATTTTGGATCTGGTTTTTGTTGTGCATGTTTTGGTTGTGGTGGTGATTGTTATGGTCGTTTATGCGGTTGTTGCAAAGAGTGTTGGGACGACAAGGTTTGGGTCGTATGAGCCGTTGTCGACTACGGGGGATTCGAATCATGTGCAATTGAAGACCATGGCTGGAACCCAGGCGTGATCTTGGTGGGGTTCTCTTCTTTTCTTTTTTGGATCATTTCCTGTAACGATGTGTAAAATTCTAATGCACTTAAGCTACTACTTTGTTCAGTTTACTCAATCAATTAGACTCTCCACTTCCTGTTGAAGAAGGCTACATGATAACAATATAATGCAAAATGTTAAAATTTCATCTTTTATCCAATGCTTGATTGGTACAGATGCAGATGTGTCTTGTTTTTTTTTTTTCTTCTCTTTGGAATTACTTTTTGACTTCTATGATGATGTACTCTTTTTCCTCACTTTTAGAATGCAGTAGAGGGCATGCTAAACTTAACTCATTAAGAAATTTTCTGTTTTGCATTCTTCATTCTGAGTCTATGATCACTTGTTGCTAGTTGTAGATGGGTTCCATGAAATGATTTTGTTTGGACGTAAAATGTTATAGATAGATCGCACTTCCCGCCTATATGTTAGTGTGCACCAGGATAGAGTGGAGATAAAATTCTTATTGTGTGATGTGAGGCATATGATGGCAGTGAAGTAGTAGTGACCAGAGAAATTAAACATCATAATGAAATATGAAGGAAGGAACAGATTTCGAGATAAGTAATGAGTTTTGAAGTCTGGACATGGGTGTTGGTCTGGTCATTCTTTCATCAAAGGCCTGCTCCTCAAGTGGGCAATGGCATATAAGGAGCTTCGTAGTTTATCATAGAGCTTCTTGTTTTTAAAATGATGTTATAAAGGAGGTGAGTGTTTTTCCCCTTTTGACGAGTTTATAGAAAATCTTACTAGAAGATGTTTAGATAGCAGACAAGGAAGCATGAATAGCAAACACAAAGGACCAGAGGTCTATTGAACTTCAGAACCGGCTTCCATTAGAATTCAAAATGGTCTTTCACTTGATGACAAGAGACTAAACTGAAATCACCCATTCACCCTTGGAAAATCTTAGACCATAGGAGAAACAAGCTTTTATCTTAGACCATTGCAATATACTTGCCTCCCTTCGAGAAGCCCACCCTCCTTTTAAGGATGTCAATCAGGCCAGTGGACTCTAGAAGTCTTTGCTGAGGGGTGCCCAAAGCTTCAAAGATAAATTTTGGTGGACAAGCAAATGATATAGAGACTAGAGATTCAACTTCTGTTGTTTTTTCTTCTGTAGAAAAAAATAGAATTCCTGGGCATTACTACACCCCTGAGTCTCAAATGGTTGACATGAAGATTTATCAAAGGAAGAACCACCACCTAATGAAGGCTTTCTTACTGTTTGGGCACACATCAAGGCTGATTTAAATAGGAAACTACTTTAGTCTTATGAATTCCATACTACCATTTGTCTTTCTCTAGAAACATCATTTTTAGATATATAACACCTGCATTGTTTAAGGACCTTCTCAATTCAATAATTTTCTGGTCTCCTTTCAAACCACCCTATGCTAGAGATCAGGAGGAGTTGTCTGTAGATGAGTAGCAGTGGACAGTATATGCTTTAGAAAATATGAATAAGGGATGGGGAAAGAGCAGTAGCAATTGAGTTTCCAATTGCCTTTCTTTTAGTGAATTTGAAATCTTCCATATTTCTCTTTATTTTTCAAAGATACCTCATCCATTCTCTATTTTCTGTATTTATGCAGAATCCTGAACCAAGGCTGCAAATTCCTTAGGAGGCATTACAGCACGAAGCTTGAAAGATGTCCATCACCAAAACTTTTATAGCAGAAAACTGTAGCTGCTGCTGTGTTTGCATTGAAGAAAAGCTGGAATGTAGACCTCCTGTTGGATCGTGATCATATCTCATAGCATATAATGTGCTTAGCAATTTGAGTGTTGTCACTGGTTAGGTTATGTGGTTTCTCCAGGATTACTAAACGTTCTTTGTAACACAGATTTATTGATGTCATGTGTTTCAGTTTCACACCATGTAAAGCGACGCTTCCCTGCATTTTAATGAAGTTTTACGAAAAAGATGACATACAGTAGAGAGATGTACAAGGATTTTGATTTGTTATGTGTTCAAGCTATTCAACTGCCCATATTGATGGCAATTCTCAGGGATTATGCTATTTGTTTGTATCAACCATTACATTACATGCTCGCGGACATGGCTGTATTATGACTTCTCAACATTATTGCATAAGACATGAGACATCAATACAGGGTTCTTTGTTCTTGCATTGATTTTATCAATTGGTGGTTTGGAAATCCAAAACATTGATCCTGCGTGCTTTCACATTTGAATCTACGCTTAGCTCAAGAAAATTACAATACAATATGATTGTTAAAATCTATTTTTCATACTTTAGAAACGTATCAACTGGAACCATGAATTGTGAATCCCCTCTTTCTTTACCTTTTATCTGCAGAACCTACAGTGCATTCAAATATGGGGCCTTTCAAATCAATCACCATGATGTTTATTGATGTCTCTATGTTCCCTCAATGTACTTATTTGGCATTAGCATCGAGTTGCGCCTCTTCCCTTGCATTCCCAGCCTAATTCATGGGCTTGAGTTCGGATAAATTAAGGAGATTGTCTTTGATCTCAACTACTATTGAGAGTTGATATGATAATATATCTTCTCAAGAAGTTTCCTAGTAAGTCTGCCTCATTTTTGCCTGCATTGATCTTCCATTTGTTTCACTAAGTTGTGTTGGTTAAATGACAAGAAGGCGTGACAAAAGCCGATTATGCTAACAGGCCATGAAGGATTAAATGAAAGCAGGTAGACCAAACATTCTTAACATTAGATAATAAGATGAAAAACTTCCTACAGACAGATCCCTTCTTTTGCATCCTTTTCTTTGTCCTCACTAAATTGTCTTTGACCCTTCTCATCTTATTTTATCTCAACTCCTCCAACTAGCTGATTCCTTTTCTATTAGAAGACAAGGGTAAAGCTAAAGAGCTATTTAAAGATTTTTGCACTTCAATACCTCCTCCCCTCCAACCTGGCCAAAATAAAAATAAATAAATAAAGCTTAAGAAAATTTATGAGAAGTTAACCATTTTTATCTCAGCTTGCAACCAGACAAGAACACCTACCCTCTCCAAACCCTTCTTCTTCTTTTTTCAAGAAAAAGGATTAATATTTTGTTTTTCACTAAAATGGTGAAATATGATCTAATGATGTTGCAACAAAGAATTCTTTTATAATATTAAATGAATAGATGGACTGTTGTCTTTGATGGAGGCTGGAAAGGAATTTCTTCTTCTCTTTGTCTGCAGCACAACTTCGACCTTCCATGGTATATATCAATGTTAACACCCTCTCTCTTCCCAAGATGCATGTAAAGCACATACAGAACTTACAAAATGTCCAACTTCATCCGAGAGTTTGAAGAAGATGAAGAAGAAGAAGAAGAGGAAGAAATGCTCCCAAACAGCACTCTTCCACCTTCTTCCAAAGGAGCTTTTACCACGAAAAATGATGGTGACAATGATTCTAAATTAAACTCAACTGTATTCAAGAAGAAAAGAAATCATCCAGGGAATCCAGGCAAGATATCATCCTTGTTACAAAGTTTTTCTTACATATGCTTTCTTGATTGTGAACGTCGTTTAACAATTTGCTACAAAAAAAAAAAAGGAATAAACAAAAAAAATATATCAATTTCTCTCAAGTGACATGTAGCAAAATAAGCACCTTTTGTATCTCTACAGTAAGGCTAGAGATATATCATATCTATTTCTCAGTCCTTTGCTGCTCAAACCATTATGTACTTAGAGAAGGTCATGTATTGCTAATTTCATTCATGGATTCACTCTGCATAAATGCAAATAATTGTTCATATTTAGCATGAACTTAAAGATTTTGTTTGCCTCAATGAATGATATACCACCAAGCTGAGATGATAATATCTGTAGGTTTTTAAGATCTAAAATTTAATCGAGTCTTTGTCCTTTTAGTCTCATATGAAATTGTTAGGAATCTATCGATAGTGAAAATATGGCAACTATACTTAAAAAAAAGCGAAAGAAAATATGGCAACTAGAAGAAGATAGTAATATAAATAAAATACAAAAATAAAAAATAAATAGAGGCAAGGAATGAGAACATGATGAGTAGCAGCCAGCAGGCTGAGCTTATGAACAACTGGTTTACATATCATTATGTGTTTTAATTCACAGACCCGGATGCGGAGGTTATAGCCCTTTCACCAAGGACTCTAATGGCAACAAACAGGTACATATGCGAGGTATGTCTCAAAGGTTTCAAGAGGGATCAGAATCTTCAGCTTCACCGGAGAGGCCACAATCTTCCTTGGAAGCTCAAACAGAGGCCAAGCACTGAAGTCAAGAAAAGAGTCTACATCTGCCCCGTCCTAACTTGCATTCACCGTGAACCAAGCCGGGCCCTTGGCGACCTTACTGGCATTAAAAAACACTTCTGTAGAAAACATGGCGAAAAGAAATGGAAGTGCGACAAGTGCTCCAAGCGTTATGCTGTTCAGTCCGACTGGAAGGCCCATTCTAAGATTTGCGGCACCAGAGAATATCGTTGTGATTGTGGAACTCTTTTCTCTCGGTACATACTTATATGTATATACAAACACACACATATTGTTACATACACTATCTTTTCTCATGGTACTTCACTTGACAATTGTTTATGTTCACAAAACTCTGAATTATATGTGCAGGAAGGATAGCTTTGTGACTCATAGAGCCTTCTGTGACGCTTTGGCTGAAGAGAACAACAGGGTAAACCAGAGCCTTGGTCATGCCATGGGAGCAACATTCCAGAGCCAATCCCCAGAATCGTTCTCTTCTTCCATGCCTGTCACTAGTTCCTTTGCAAGTGCAACTGCTCTCTCCATCTCTAATCAGCAACCTTTGTTTTTGAATTCTAGTGCTGGTCTCACATTCTCTTCTTGCAATTCAGATGCTAATTTCAACCCCAATGCGGCAAGAGCTACTTTATCAGGTTTTAGCTTTTCAAGTGTGTCGAGAAATGCTAATATTGCAATGAGCTACCCGTCCATGTCTGCCACTGCTTTGTTACAGAAAGCAGCTGAGATGGGTTCAAAGATTAGTGATAATGAAATATCCCCTATTCTACTGAGAGGATTCACAGGCTACTCTTGTAGCACAATGAACTCGCAAGGATCGGTGGCACAGGAGGCTTCTGCCACTGTCAATCATAACATGGCACTTACAAATGGTTTACACTTGGACCAAAATGCATTTGAGAAGCAGTGGGAGCCTGATTCAGCTGTAGTTCAGGGTGGGTTCTTCAACACTCCCATGGAAAATGGTGTCACTCATGATAACTCTTTGGGAATGTTAGTGAGTGGAAATGAAAGAACAACCGTTGATTTCTTAGGTGTTGGGCCTGGTGGGCAACTTGGAATTGGGGAGGAGAGGGGCTGTGATGGCCACACAATTGGATTAAGCTATTCAGACCGGCAGCAGACCCTGCATTCAGGATGGTTAAGTCATCGCGGTTGAGACATGCAAGTTCAACATAGTTACCATATAATTCCTTTATTACATTTTATCTTGTTTCTTCTCAAAAAAAAAAAAAAAAAAAACATATTTACTATATAATTGTGATAGCATCATAGTAGTTTGTTTCTCCTGTCTTTTACATTTATCTAATCATAGGGAAGCACTTCTGTTTTTAATTGAAAAATGCCATCTTAATAGGAGTTCATTATAATCTCCAGTTTATTGATTTGGTAGAGTAGAAGTTACAGTAGCCAAACTATGCAAATACTGTTCCATACGTATGTATTAATGCATTTAGACTTGAGTACTGAGGACTAGTATACCTGAGAAGTGAAGTGCAAAAAACCAAACTAAAAACCACCACAATATCCTTAGCATTGAGTTGCCTTCTCTGTATCTCCACCCATAAGAACCTCCAACACACTTGTTAGGATTCATTAAAAAGAAACAAACAAAATAGATTGATCTTTTCCAAAGTCTTAGTTGGAGGCCTTTGAGGGAGATACAGAGGAAACATCTCAGTTTTCTGGTTTCCATTTTCTAATCCACCAAAGCAACAACCAGACATGAATTATGACTGTGAACACCAGTCAACAATGTTACCAGAAGCATCAAACATCTGGACACTGGAAGCTTGCCCACTTAACATCTTCAAGGGTTTATATAGGACTAGTTTCTTGCAAATGGCAGAGGTGACATTCAAGAGCAATTTGCGTTGCCATACATGCATTATTCCAATTCTTCTTTATCTTAATTGTTTGTCAACTCTCTCGCTCATTATGCAGTTTCTGCTCATGATCCATTATTTTTTTATTTTGAGGCCCACCAATACTTATCCAAGAGCATCTTCAACACGTTTTGATTCTTCAATGTGATGGAATTATAAGCATCAAAATTCTTTTTGTCACAAGATTACAGTAGTTCTTCCTTTCTAGATTATATATATCTTGCCAACAACATCATGAATATTTTTCAGAATTATGAAGGCTCAAAGCACTAGCAAGTAGTAGTCCTAGGGGACCACAGAGACAAGGTGGACCTACAAAGCGGTTGAACCTTAGCTCAATGGTTTAACACATTGAATGTAAACTTTGAGGTCACGAGTACTGTTAATAATTGTTTGACATTCATTCTTGAGCTTTAACTTATCAAGTACTATAGCTTTTAGCTTTTTAGTAATTTTTAATATGGTATCTGAGCCTTAGTTTTGTAAAAGATCTTGAATTCGTGTGTTGTTATTAGCATTTGAAATATTAATATATGTCTCTTCTTTCTCTATCTTTTGTCAAGCCCTCATTGGCATGAGCATCTTAATCAAAATGCCAAATATTGGCACAAGTTGTTGATGATGATGTTAATCAAAAATTATCTTTACTTGTGTTAAATGCATCACATGTTATAATGGAATGGTAATCCATTCATATCATAAAACACTATATACAAAAGGGTCTTAAATCACATCCCCTCAAGGATCACTGTTCTTCATGCTCCTCCCATGGGCCTTTTTACCGTTTCTGTTAGCTGATGCTTGTAATGTCTGCTTCCTGCGGCCCTAGTGGCTGAGTTATCTTAAGAACCAACCGAAACAAACACAAACACATCCTTATAATTAAGTTCGCTTAAAATCGTAGAAACTAATGCATTCAGGTCTTAAACGTCAATATATTGGGTGGTCCATGTAATTAGAGAGTGGGCTAAAGTTACTCAAAGAATATATGAAAGAAAAAAAGAAAAGAGCCCTAGCTATACATGGAATAAGAAAATGCTAAAGTCACATTCATTTTATACATTTAAAGTGTATATCATCGTTAACGTATCGTTGAATTGTCTTAAATTATGTATCAATACATTATTCGAAACAATTCAATAGAATATAAAAGTAATATATATTTTATTTTATTTTTATCTTTGACCCCCAGTATCCCTACTAACCTTTTTTACAGGGGCAAGATTATTTTAGAGTCGAAAATAATACGTGACATTGAACAGTTTCTCTTTAAAGTAGGTGTATAGACATAGACAATAACTTAGACTCAAAATTAAAATTTTGTCCTTTAATCGTAATTTATACCTTGTTTCGCGACCAACGAGGTTATCTAACTTTATATAAAAATAATATATACTTTAAATGTATAAAATAAGTATAGCATTACTAATAATATGCTCAACTTAGAATAATGACTTTTGAAGAACATAATAGTCACACCATAAAGTCAACGCCATCACTACTATGGGAACACGAATCTTCGTGGGGCCAAAGAGATTGATTATATTGCACGATCACAAATTCATTAAATTGAATAAGGAACTAATTGATCAGAGATTCGTTGGCTAAAAGGAAACTTCATATATACATGTGAATCCAAGTACTATTATAAAGCCAAGAGGCCACAAGACCTCTATCAAGTGGACATGACAACATATTTTTTTAAAGAAAAAAAGAAAGATTTAGTTTGCTTCTACTCTTTCATAGTTTTTTATTTTATTTTATTTTATTTTTACTTAAAATAACGAATAATATATATAGTATCTTATCTACATAATGAATATTTTAAGGCATCACTTGTGCTATTATTACCATATACAATCACTAGATTTACATTAGTAATACAATTGGACACTTAACATTTATAATGACATTAATTCGTAAAAAGAGCTTAGCTAGCCAACCATATATATGGTCTAATCTATTATTGTACCACAAGAAGTTAATGAGGCAATACATGTGTGCTGGTTGTTTCTTAATTAATAAAAAGAATCAATAAAATTACTCCAACATTTAACCCTTAAAACAAAATCCATATAATGTGTATTTATAAATGATCTCCACAACTTATGTCTTTAGGGGTATACATCATCATCATGTGAAAATGACAAAGAAATTAAATAAATACATAAATAAAATATTGGAAGTTGGTCGTGATGATGGTAATCGAGGGTGTTCATGGATTAGATTGGGTCAGATCGGATTTCAGTCAAATATCAGCCTAATGCAATTAAGTTCGATTAAAAACATTTTAACCTAATCCAACTCAATAACTTTAGGTTGGTTTGGACTAGGTTGGGTGGGTTAGTCTACCTAATATGTTGATTATAAAATTACTTAATCTAGTTAATATATCTATAGATTATAAATAACACTTTATAAAATTATTTTTAAGTTAAATACAAATATTATGATAGTTATTAAAATGATTTCTTTCATATTATTTATTATATAAAATTTTGGCTAATTCAATTATGGTAAACATTTATGACGAAAATAACGAGTAATAACTATAGTTAAAGCCAATTTTGGCTCACCCACACGTTACAAGATATTATCCCTCCTACGGGCCTTCGAGTTTGGTCGGCCTCTAAGTTGGGCCATTGTGCTTGTGGGCGTCCATATAGAGCATGTCATAAAGGCAAGTCCCAGAGAATTTTGTTTTTCTCCTTAAGAAAAGGCCTTTTACTAGGGGTGTTAGTGGATTGGTCTAAATGGCGAAACTAAACCGGTATTTTGGTTAGGTTCAGTTTTTTACCTTAATCGGTTCGGTTTCGGTTTGGGCTTTTTAAAAATCGATCGATTTGGTTCGGTTTGCGGATTGAGGTCTAAAAAATCAACCATAAACCGAACCGAACCGATGTAAGGATAAAATTATAAAATTATATTAATGCTAACCCCATTTCTTCTATTTTTTTCTCTCCTAATCTTGATTTCTTCTCTTACTCTAAACTTGATTTAGAATTGATTTTGAGAAGGATGTTTGTAATTAAACTTTGATAGTTTTTGTTGTACTTTATTTAATTTTGTTTAGGAAATGAGATGTAAATTGAACATTTTTTATCTTTATAGTAAAAAATAATACTATTGTTGCATGTATGTTACATCATAAATATTTTGACGTAGATTTTGAATTTTTAAATTATCATTTGATGTTGTTGTTATACTATTATTTAATAAAAAATAAATTTTACAGGTTAAAAAAATGAAACCGATCAATCCAAACAGGATTGGTTCGGTTTTGGGATTAGGATTGATTCGATTTCGATTTGGCAAAATTCAAACTGATGCTTGGTTGATTTTGGGTCTAAATTGATCCAAATCGAACTAAATGACACCCCTACATCTTGTTAATGTGAGGGGGTAAGACTTTTTATGTGTCTTAGTTTGGAAGAATACATAGTCGATGTGAAACTAATCAGTAGAGTTGAACCCACCAACAGTAGGCCATCGGTCTTAGCATTTCATACGGATGCATCGGTCCCTACAAACAACGCAAACTGTTGAAGCCAATTTTGGCCCGCCTCATACGTCATAAGATATTGTCTATGGGCGCCCACGTAGAGCATGTCATAAAAGCAAGTCCCGAGAATTTTATTTTTCTTTTTAGAAAAATGTCTCTTGCTAGTGTAAGCGAGACTTCTTATGTGTTTTAATTTAAAAGAAGACGTATTCGATATGGAGTTGTACCCACCAACTACTATTAATTTTATTAGTTTTGGTTGGTTGGGATTAGTCTGAGTTAATTATAAAATCTTAGATCCAAACTTAAACATGATTGGATTACAAATTTCGAAACCCATCTTAACCCAATTCCACGTATACACTAAATCTAACTCCATTCAAACCAAATAGATCGGGTTTGTTGGATTAATAGGCAAAAGGACGAGGCCTCCGTGTGAAAAGAGAATTTTACATTATATGGAAAGAAGGAACTTTTTTTTTATTAAAGTAGGAGAGGAGGCGAGAAGTGGATTCGTTCTCTTAAACTAGTCAGTGCGGAAATCCCAACTTCAAATTATTTTAGTGTGGAAATCCCAACTCCACCTTGACGCGACGACCCCTGTGGAGTTCGGAGAAAGATCAGAGTTGAGTTGCGGCGAAAATGGAAGCAACAGAAGCGTCTCACAGTCACCCATACGTTCCGAGGGATCTAAATCTCCCTGATTTTGTGCCCGGTCTCCTCCCTCCCTCCACCATCATCGCCGTTTACGCCTCCTCTTCTTTGCTCCTCGTTTCCCTCATCTGGTTTATTTCAGGTATCTAAATCTCTTCCCTTTCTTCTTTACTTCTTTTTTTACAATAGTCTCTTATTGTAAATACTGCAAGCTTGCACCTTTGGCCGTTGCTTCGGATCCTTGATTTTTCCATTTTGCTTTATGCCCTTTGTTTCTGGGGCCTAACTACTCCACTTAATTTAGATCTATGGCCCCTTTACTGCATTTCCCAAGAGACAGTCAATAGGTGGGAATGAGAGGATTAGTAGTCTCTCCACTCCTCTTTTTTCCCACTCTACTAAAAACACTTACTCCTAGATGTGAACTTCGAAAACTCCAAGACTAGTATTTATGAATCTTTGCTTTAATATCACAATTTCGTGGTTGTTCAGTGTCATACCACCGCTCCACACATTAGCCTCGCATAATTTATCCTGTAAAGATGTAGTCTTTTTCATTCTCTTCCAATTCTATAATCCCAACCCAAAAAAAAAAAAAAAAAAGGATTCATGTATTTGCCCATGTTATCAGTATTCACTACCCTCAGTTGTAAGCTTTACAAATACAGCAGCCAGTTATATAACTCAACATGAAACCACTTTTCGTGGATAGACAGACAACTGCTTAAACTAGATCCTTTGAGATTTAGAGAATATGAAAAATGTCTTTGAATCATATGGTTATTTTCTGCTTTGTTTGAATCATCAGATCTATTCTATTTTGGGAGCCCTTCATGAGATGCTCACTAGCATTTTTAGAATGGGAATCTTCATAACTTGTTCTCTTATTTTCTTTTCTCCAGCTATGGACTACTTCAATTTTTTATGGCGTCTGTTTTGGTTTGCTCACCACTAGTTATCTTGTCATTTGCTCAATCCAGATCCATTCATCTGGATCTATAACCATATGCCTACCTATTGTTGATCAATGGCTACCATGTTTTTCTTTCTTGATTCTTTACTCTATGTCAAAACATGATTCAGAAAAAAAAAAAAAACCAGAGGCATAATATCAGCCTCTCTCGTTCATGGTTCCATTTCTTGCTCTAGCATTCATAAAAAGAGGTTATAGGACTGAAATTGGACTCATATGCAGTGTTTTCTGATTTTTGAAAATTTCCCTTTATGCTAGGGCGCTTTCCCAAACTATTGAAGATAGAAAGATTGCTTATGTGCTGGTGGGCATTTACTGGTCTGACCCACATAATCCTCGAGGGCTTTTTTGCCTTCTCTCCTGAGTTCTACAAGGAGAAGACTGCTTGTTACCTGGCAGAAGTGTGTAAGTTATTTTATTTGTGCTCCAGATTTATGCCATGGTATATTAACTTTTGGCTATTCATTTATAATTGGCTTGAGTTTTTTTCTTGAACTGTTGCTCAAAATGTTGCAGGGAAAGAATACAGCAAAGGTGATTCCAGATATGCTGCAAGGGATGCTGCAATTGTTACTGTTGAAGGAATTACTGCAGCTCTAGAGGGTCCAGCATGCCTTCTTGCCGTGTAAGACATCATTTAAGAGCATATAATGATACATTTATGTCTTCCTTAAGTTTATATCTGTTCAAGGATATTACTTGGCTTGAATAATTACAATCGCGTTTGCACTTAGTCATTCCTAGGTAGGTGTTGAAGGGTTTCCTCTCCTCTAAAGAAGAGATGAATACTTATTCCGTGTGATGAATTCATAGGCAATGACACCAAAACACACCTTTGCTCCACGATAGTAGTCAGAATTGCAATTCAAATTGCTAAATTGTATGATTCACGATTCGATTTACCCCAAAACAATTCGAATAAGATTCCTGAATCACTATACCTATAAATCGTAAGTGAATCGGTTTGAATCATAGGTGAATCGGTCTGAATTGTAGGTAAGTTGGTGCGAATCGGTAATGAATCATAAGTGAATCGCTAGCTGAATCGTAGTGAATTGATTTGAATCATTAATTTGCTAAAAATCATTAATGTTTTTATAACTCTATAGATACTTAATATAACAAATATATGATTCATTTCAAATATATATTGTGAATCTTAAGATTCACGATTCGAATCCTGATTTGATTCATCAAACCTCGAAACAATTTGCTTCCAATTCACGATTTTGACAGCCATGGCTCCACCTTGACATCTTGTGTATCATATGCCACTTAACTATATTACAATGGTTAGAGTTTGATGCTGAAATATTATTAAAATTACTTTTTACTTTTGAGTGATCAATGTTGAATGTTGATTAAGAAAGGAACTTGAAATTTTTTTCCATGTATGATTTCTATGCTGGCAGGTATGCTATAGCCAGAAGAGCATCATACAGAGAAATACTACAAGTTGCCATCTCTCTGGGCCAGCTTTATGGTACTGCTCTATATTTCATTACTTCAATCTTGGACGGAGACAACTTTGCTGCAAGTCCATACCATTACTACGCGTACTATGTTTTTGCAAATTCTTTTTGGATTCTTATCCCAACGCTTATTGTTATAAGAAGCTGGAAGAAGATTTGTGCTGCATCAGAGACCCAAGTCCAGAAAAAGAGCAAAACTCGCTGATCCAGAAATCTCAAAAAGCATTGAGATTATGATCAGTGTTCCAGATTTTTTGCAAACTACTTTCTCTGAACTTTTATGAACTTAGATTGGATGTGTTGGTGCAGAAACATAATCTGGATTTTTATTTATGTCAATACCATGTTTGTGCTTTCTAAATTAAACATAAAAGGGGGAAAATTCATATTGTTGTTTTTGTTTTTTTTAGCTTATTTAATCATTCTATGAAATTTACATGTTGCTGATTATAACTCATTTGCACAATTCTGTTATTATTGTCTTCATAAACAGTAGTAACCCACCCTTTCATGCTTGTTGACAGTCTCATCTAGTACAACTTTATATGTATAAAGTCCTTGAGCTTTAGTGTTAGAGATCATCCAAAAAGGCATGCATGATAAATCCTTCTTTATGTTTTACTTTTTAACTTTGTAAGTATGCTCTGTTTAAATCCCTCTATTAGTTATAAATATTTTATCCCTGTTTAACATTGTAAATTTGTATTGACTTAGCTGAATGATTAATTGAAATATCTCAAGATAACTAGTTAACTAGAACAATAGTGCAGTGATTAAACTAAGCTGAATGATTGATTAATGAAAAACCTACGTAGGAGTAAATTAAACATCTTCTTAAGGCAATTAGTTAACTAGAATTTAGCACAGTGATTTAGATAATACAGATGAAGGTATGAATTAGGTAAAAAAAAGCGGAACAGTTATGGATGGTATATATATAATGTTGATTAAGAAATTAAGTACGACGTTAGCTTGAAATGATGTGAAGACCCGTTGCAGGATGTATATGGCCGATAGACTTGGATTCTGGACACGATTATTTTCTCGATTGGGAACAGAGGAAGATGTTCACAATACTTCGCATAATAGAGAGGTTAGGCAAGGCTTTGCCCTACGAGTTGTCTGCTTGAGACAGTGATCTATTGAAGTAATTATAGGAATTAATTTATTTAATTAACTTTGCATATCTACTAAGTAGCTAATTAATTCTCATATGGGAAAGGGTTGACAAGCCAAAAAAGTGAAGAGGCCTTAAAAAAGGATGGACTTGATCTAACCAAGCTCCTAGCAAATTAGTAAAGACAATACTATACCATTTTTTAGTTTTCCTATTTAACTAAATTTTGGCCAAAAGAATAAATAATTGACAACCCAATAATGTGAAGACCTTATATTAATACAATCGTTTTTATCAAATATTCTAATATTTATCAGGTATCACCACCTTCATGAAAAATAATACATCGTGACGAAAATATATCTATATACTATAGATATAGACTTGCATGAACTCCTTTCTATAAAAATTTTAATTTGGGCTAATCTGATGAAGAACTTGACTTGTGATGGTGTTATGCTACCATAAAACGTGTCTTTTCAATCACTAGCTAGGGTTTCTGAAATTCAATGACCTGCTTCTCCTATTCTCCTACAGTGAACCGTCATAATCCGGAAATCAAAAAAGTAGAGGAGAGGAAGAGTAAGTGAAAATGTAGTCTTTGGTGTGCTAAAAAGCGCACCCCACTGTAAAAGCAAAAGCAGAGGCAAAAATATATAATTAAGACAAAGAGAGACCCACTTTAATTCATCATTGAAAGGTTTCAAAACCCAACAACTAACATGCATTATATCTCACCTTATGAATTTACATCATGTTACTCACAATATAATATATATGCATTATTAATTTAACAGAAATATCCTCATAAAAATAAAAATTAAGTAATCAAGACGATCGATCATCTCAAACATACTAAGAAGAGGAAAAAATTGCAAATTTTACATAATTAAACATATAATTTGGACCCCTCAACTAAGCCATCTTCCTTCTTCCTTCCAAGGAAAAAGATGGAAGATGTGGCATGAGTCATGAGTTGCTGATGATGATCAGATGCTGGCAAGCGTTTGGTATAGTCACTGTAGCAGTTGTGTTCGATTTTGTGTCCTCAATTGCTCATAAAACCTTCTGATAAACTCCTCCGCGTCGTCGTCAACCTGCCTATTGTTCTTACCATCATTTTCATCTTCAGAAGAATAATTTGTCCTTACTGAAAATGGTGATGACTGCTTCATTGGACTCAAAGTCTCTCCAGGCGCAAGATCAGGCGTAGCGAATCGAAAGCTGTAGGAGTAATCAGGCGAGTACTCGATTCGAGGCACCACAACAACTTCTTCAGGATCATCATGAGGAGGAGGAGGATGGATGCAAGGGAAATAGTTATGGTGTTTGCGCTGCTTATTATTCAAGTGGAACAACACAGGAATATTGGGGCTATTGTTACAAGAGAATTCGTAGTGATTGATTTGGAACGCAGCAGCATATTGATCTTTGGAGGAATTGTGGTGATGATGGAACATGAGGTTTGATAAGCATTTCCTCAAGATCTTGCCTCTCTTCATCATCAAATTCATGTCCATGATTAACTTTCTCTTGGAGATAAGACCCCTACGTATCATATAAAACGCAATTCTCAGGACATTCCATAGCCTCTTGGCTATAACAGAATTGATCACCCGAGAATGTACTTCCATGTCTTTCAAAGGCATGTTAGCTTCAGTATCATAGATATAGCAGGGAGCTTAAATTAGAAGAAATTAAGGAGCAAGAGTACTCTCTCAGATGGGCTGGGAAATGAAAGGTTGGTGAATTTATAGATAGGAAGGGATGAGGGGGACGACATAAATGTAGGATTAAAAGTTAAAAAAATTTAATTGATGGAGGAGCTACCGGGAAGTGGGGTGGAACCCTTACCTCACTGGCTACCACTTTGTCAAAAGGGCCCCATTGAACCTCTTAGTACCCCTTGCATGTGTCCTCTTTCATAATATTAATGGTTTTACATTTTTATTAGAGCAAAAGAGGGTAGCCATATATTCAAGCTATTCCTAGAATCAAAGTTGCTCATATACTTAGCAAGTTTGTCGTGTCATTAGAATCATCGTTATATTGAATTGAGGGTTGTCCTCCTGTTGTATCTGATATCATTATCGAGGATTTGGCTCGCCTTTCATTCTTTGGAATGAAGTTTATCTGGTTTCCAAAAAAAAAAAGGTAGCCATTGCAATAGCCTCCTACTATTGTGGGGAGTACGGGTAGAAACCAATCCTAGACCCAAAGAAATAATCATACAAACAGATAAGATGCAAATATTAATAATGAGACTTGAATCTAACTAGCTAAGACGTTCATAACATAGGGCTTTAACACTATGTTAGTAACTACTAAATTTAAAAATAATAACTAATAGTAGGCTCAACAATGTATATAAAATTACCATTAACATATATTCAGAGAAGAGACAGCTATAAGCAACCTTAGTTGCTACTCTGAAAGATTATTTTTAAATTTCAACTCAAGATCTTCAAGTTACAATAGAACATTGTGCCAATATCCTGTGCTAAGATTGTTTTTTTTTTAATTAAATATCAAAATGTTAAGATAGCCACTTGCTTCACTTTTTGTGAACTTTTATAAACTAATAAGGTACGAGTTCCTTACAGCTCATGGTTTATTATTTTAGGTAAAGTAACTGTAGCTAGCATTTGTTGGGGAGTAGGATGCTAAATGGTTTCACATTGATCGGACTATACATACATATACATAACATCTTGTGCCTTAAAAGTTTTGTTTGAACGACTTTTCTATAGATAATGAGCATTTATTGATGTATATTAATAAAAAAGATCTCTTTAATTTGATTATTATAATTAATTATATACATATACACCAAAACTTTATGCCCACCGATACATTAACCAAGGTGCCGGCCATAAAATGACATGAATAACCTTGTGCACAAAATACATTAAGAACAATGTTGAAATTAAATAGTAAGGATGTTATTGTAATTCATGAAGATGTTGGCCGCTTCTTATAATTAGTTCAATGTTTGTTTCATAACTTTTGGTAATTAATAAGGTATATTTAATTGTAGAAATGTGTTTTGATGACCACCAGATCACCAATCAATACATTTATAAAACAACAGCGGATAAGACCTATTCACCCTTGTTCTTTTTTCAATTTTCAATAAGAACGTACGCGTACAATTATTGAGTACAACCAGTGCGCTTATAAAAATATATATATAGTGCTAACTTAATTATATAAATATTAAACATCAACGTTGAGTTGCCCACCACGTACTTACCCCTCAACTCAACTGAACCGGGCCAATCAAAGGCTCTACCTACTCTAATGCCTTAATTTCATGATTGAGTATTTTTTTTTTCTTACTCTAAAGAAACAAAAAATAAAATAAAAAAACATGAAAAAAAAATCAATCTATGGACCAATAAAGTAAACCATCCCAATCAGTGCATTGATCATTCTAGACAGACCTTATTGGCTTAAGTTTGCCATTGAAACAGTTCATTGATTCGACTCATTGGCTAACGTGATCCATGTGTCCTTTCCTTTTTTTTTTAATGAAAATATATGATATTGGTGGCATGGTTACTTAACAGGTTGTCTATATTTCAATTATATATGTACAAGATACCACATTTTCAAATAGCATTTTTTAAGCATTTGTTTTTTCCGCTATTACTTGTTGAAATTGTCATTGTCTTTGATCTATTTGTTTGTAAGTATGAGATCTAATATATATACATAATACAATAAATTGATAAATAAATAATTTTCATTCATTTTATTTGCCCGCCCTCAATTAAACAATATTAGTTTAATACAATAATTAAGTGTTGCTTGCACAAGTTCACCGTATTATAAGGTTGGGAGTTACTTGTTAATTTGGAGATGAACACGTGTGTAATATAAAACACGTCATCCTACATATGTGGCAAAATTTCAGGTCCAGCTCAGCCTGGCAACTAAAGCACGCAATCGAATCCAACACTGAAAGTGAAAGTATCGAAAGAAATGACAGAAAGAAGTACGTAGGTACGTTACGTGGGCCTTATAACAATGCCACGTGGTTGATGTGGGGAAGCAGGATCTCTTGACTTTGAAACTACTCACCGAAAACCCAATCAGAGACGACGAAGAAATTTACATAAGAAAACAGAAAGACCCAAGAAATTACTGGTGGTTGTCGGTGGGACTAATGAAAATGTGGACAAATGCCTATGCTTATTGCCAGTTCCCAAGTATACGTTAATATTATTTGGAATAAGCATAGACCCCTGCCATGGTTTATGCGATGTTTGGAAGCCCGCAAAGCCTTGTGTCGGATGCATATATAACTTGACCACTCAACGCAACGCAACGCATATATCTCTCTATAATATTTCTATTTCGATTATCATTATCATTATAATTTGTGAAGTAGGGACAGCCTCTTGTAGAAGCTTCTCTTGCGTCTTGTATATATGTATTGGTTTTCAATATTTCATAACATAAGTAAGAATGGTAGTAAAGCTAGTTTAAAGGCCTTACTCACGAAGCTTTCTGAAAAGAGGAATACATATAAAAATGCTTGAAAATGACGACTCAATATATATCACCAATATTTTTTGTCTACTTCTGCCACATAGAGCTCAGAGCTTGTGGGTGGGGGCAGCTTTTCAAACCCCTTCTAATAATAACAAGAGTTCGCCGAGTGTTATTTTTGTTTTTATTGCTTTGGACGTAAAAGTATCGAATAGCAGAGGAGAAGTGGATGAAATCGTTAGCAATGAAAAGTTGAAAAATTATCTTCAATTTTTCTTTTCTTAACAAAACAAAATCCTGAGCCATTAAATGCCACGTCTCACCTTCTATTATCTATTTTCTTTATCGATGTATGGCTTTTCAAACGAATGTGATGGATCCAAGATTAAGAGTGGCGCGATCGATGGTGCGACCCTACCATCTATAGGCTTAGTAACCACGAGCCTGGTTCGGTGGACCGTGCTTCCTGGTCCCTGGAATAAACGTTTTCCTTGTCTCACTCATCAAAACGTCAACCATTGTGTGCCACGACGTTTGTCTTATTTTATTTTATTTTTTTTATTTTTTTGAAATGGGAACAATTCATATTACGGAGGAGAAGCTTCACAAGATATAATGTCCATTACAACCAGGGGAGTTTCCTCCAACCAATCCTAAAAATCATTAATTCCTAAAGCATACTGACTTAGCCTGGGGGCTGTTGCTTGAATTTAAATATTAGGCCTGCATCCGATCAAAGATCTGCAGTCCTCTATGATGGTGCCAAATTCAACTTCTAACATGGAAACAATTCATATTACGACCTTAAGTTTCTACGAGGGTCCTCCAAATCGTGTCGCAAAAGATTGAAATTTTTATACCATTTATTATAAATTTGATGTGTCAAAATTTTACATCAAATTTGTAACTTTCTTGAAAAATTATATTGATGAATTATTATTAAAATCTGATGTGCCAGTAATTTATAATAATTAATATATTAATTTTAATTCATCTAACATTGCACACGTGGCAATTATATAAAGAGAAATGTTATTACAATTTAAAATAAGTACTCAAAATTAAACTCTAATACTTTTTTTTTTTTAAGTATTCTTACATCCTTTTAATATGGGACTAATTTTTATTTAAGACAAAAATATAATAATAGCCCTATACAAGCAAAAAGCCCATTCAAGAATCCAACATGAATCAAACCTTCAAATTTTTATACAGAGACGTCTACTCAGCCCAATAATTAAGTGTTGAAGAACGGCACCTAAAACTTGCACCATAGCTTGCTTTTGGACGCACCACCGGTAAAACTCTCTCTATAAAAGCAGAGCAAAGCAAACACGGAAGAGCGGTCTCATATAAACCAACGTAACACGGCAAAGAGAACAACTGCCTCGTTATTGGTCCCAGCCACTGCTCTCCTGCCACGTTACCACTTCTTTTTTACACTCCCCTTTACTTTCTTCTTTGCCTCTCACTTTCTTTTACTTTGCAAGCCTTTCGTTCGCACCAACTTCTCTCCCTCCAATTTCCACTTGAACCACAAGCTAACTTACAAAACCTTTCTTTTTCTTTTTCTCTTTCTCGCTCTATATATACCCATCAACCCCATTTCCACTCTTTCGTTCTAAATCATGCCCTCAATTTCATCCCTTCTTCAACTTCAATTCCAAGCTTTGTAGTAGCTTCAGTTTGATTATTTTCATGTGTTTTTTGGTTGGCTGCTCTATTAATTAGCAATTCTAGCTTGCTAGTTTCAATTATTTGTTGAGGTTCTTGTTTTCTGAGAGGAAAGATGAAGAAGGGGGCAGCTGGTTTCTTCAAGCAGATCTTCAATGCGTTGAGAGCTATGGCTAAAGCGAAATCAATGACCCTGAAATCGAAAACTAGCGACTTGAAGACTCGTATTATAATCTTCTCCTTGTTAAGGAACAAGAAGGTTCTAATGGGCTCAATCTCCGACAAAGTCCACGCTCTTCTCGGCCACCAACACCAGAGCATTTACGACGACCAAAGCAAAGCTATTGTTCTCTACAAATCCATGGCCAACGAGTCGCAATCAATCCCGAGTTGCACTCAGTTGCAATTGGTAGATGATGACCAGTACTATGGGCAAGACGAAGATGATCGTGATGATAAGTACCCAGATCTGACCCACTCGCTCTTTGACTCTGATGAGGATGATGATGATGATGAGTTCGAGGGACAGAATGGGTCTGTTATTGATTTGGTGAGGAACGCTAAGGAGGAAGGAGAGGACTTCAGCCTTGAAGACGAGATTGATCATGTTGCTGACTTGTTCATAAGAAGGTTCCATCGACAAATTAGGTTGGAAAAGCAGCAGTCGCTGAAGAGGTATCAAGAGATGCTGGCGAGGAGTGTTTGAGAAGCAAGAGATAAAGAATTGAAGAAGAAGAAGATTAGAGGGTGGCTTCTTAATTCTCTACTGTACGGTGTCTCTCTTTATTTCCTTTAAACGGACGGATCAAACAGAGCCGGACTATTTAGGGCTCTAAGTTGGTCTCTTTGTCTGTAGACCCTGTTTGTATAATCAAATCAATCAGAAAGAAATGGGCCCAAAATAGAGAGCTGCTGATTGGGCTCTGGTTCGAGTTGTTATGGATTAGAGCCCAATTAATTTTATTTTTATGGACTTTCTTTCTTTCGTTTTTTAGAATTTTCCTTTGTAGACTGTATCCTATTACTAATTGGCTTAACGAGAAAGTTTGAAGCTCAACTTAACTCTTTATTTTGTTCTATTTTCTGTAGTGTTTTTTTGTCATATAATTATGAGATGTGAGAGATGTGATAATAATATACTGAACTCCGTACAACTGGTGTGAAGAAAAAGCTTTAGGTCAATCATGTATAGAGCGACGTTGGCCCTCCAATGGAATAGACACAAAAGAAGCAGTCAGTACGATTAACACAGCCAACTCCAAGCCCCATGTGGTCAAAAAGCTGATCATTGGCCCATATAGATTTGGGTTGAAGGCCTACCATCCAAACCCATGAAAGAAATCACTGCCTCAGGCCCACAGTACCATTTGTTCCTAAAATCATATCTTTTTTACTTCTATCTTTTCTTTTTTATATGATTATTTTTTTTTAATAATTCTCACATTTTTCATTTTTTACTTGTAATCTTCCCAATAACTATTTAATTTTGAACATTTCAAATGATTAATTTCTTGGCTCTAGGTGTGGCTAATCAATTTTCGAATGGTAATTGCGTTGTTGGTGGTTTTTTTAATATGAGTTGTTTGAGAGATAAGTTATAGGAGAAATATATATATAAGAGATCTTATAGGGAGGGTACGCTGTCATGTTTAAAGTATTGATGGCATGTCGTTGGAAGCATGGAGGTGGTAATATGTTACCATGCATATAATCTTTGTACTTTTTTAAACCCAATCCCAATCCCAATCCCAACTAACTTTCTGGTCCCACCTCTTCTTAAATTATTGAAGGGTTTAAAATCTGTTTTTCGAAAGCTAAAGTCAAAAAGCGATTAATTCTAAAGTTAGAATTCAAACGTAGGTTGGCTTAGCTTGTTCTATTTCTTTACCAGGCTTGTGCTAATTAGCCCCAACAGCCTAGATCCTATAGCCTACTTTGGTGGCCCACTTGACTGATATGCCACAAATTCAACACAAATTACTTTTGTAGTTTTCTTCGTCGTGTCACCTCATACAAACTTAAGTATAACAAAGGTATTTGGACTGAAATATTATTAATCTTAAACTATACCTGAATCTCAGCTCTATTTATATTTAATTCCTTAGCTAACTAAACTACAATTTATTTGGTTATAATCATAATTTTTTATTACAATGTTTCAATTGTGTATTCATCAACATTATTATTCTCGTAACTCTGTTGTATCTTTATATTAAAAAAATAATAGTTTTAGGAGTAGATGATATAGTAATTTGGCCATGGAACAGCAGCAGAAGAGGCAGGGACGTAAGATAGGATGGTTTCACCTCCAAGTCGCTCTCAACAGGAAACTGATTTGCTTGAACGAAGTAACAAAAAAGTTAAGATGAATGTGGATGGAGTGGAAGCGGATTTGTCGTCGATGGCTGACGTAAATATGGTTGAGGAGACTCAGGCATGCAAGGAGAATGCTGAGGGGAATGGGATGTTCGCCCCCTTGCCAACATTTAGAGACAAACTTTTGGGCTATACGGGACGGATGGATGATGGTGAGACGTCCGATGAGGATTGGACCTCAGATGATGAAGGAGAGATGGGGGCTGAGGAGTCCGAGTCCGAGTGTCCAGTCATTCACATATCCAAGGAGGAGAAGAGGCGCTTACGTCGCCCATGGAGACAAACACTTATTATCAAATTGTTGGGCAGAACAATTGGATTTACATTCCTGTTACGTAAGATTAAGGCCTTATGGCGTCCGAAGGCTCCTATTGAATTAGTTGCTATTGATCAAGACTATTTTCTTGTCAAGTTTGCCTCCAAGGAGGATTATGAGTATGCAAAATTTGAGGGCCCATGGATGATCTTTGATCATTATCTGACAGTGCGGCAATGGCATCCTAATTTTGACCCGGGGCAGGAGAACATGGATAGATTGTTGGTGTGGGTGCGAATCCCTTGTCTCCCAATTGAGTACTATGACTATGATTTCCTCATGAAAGTAGGGGCGCGTATTGGTCGTCCGGTGAAGATTGATGATGCAACAAGCACCGTCTCTAGGGGGAAGTTCGCGCGTATATGTGTGGAGGTAGATATAACCAAGCCACTTCTATCTAAATTCACTTTGCGACGTCGGGTTCGACGGATTGAATACGAGGGGATCCATTTAATTTGCTTTGATTGTGGATGTTATGGGCATCGGAAAGATGCGTGTCCAAAGAAAGAGGGCCAAGAAATGCCTCATCACGGTGGACCGGCGGAAGTGCTGGCCGGAGATGTTAGAGATGTGGTCGGAGTTCAATCTAGGCCGGTTGAGCCTCCGGTGAATCAGGAAATAACCGAAAGTTATGGGCCATGGATGTTGGCTTCTAGAAGATCTCGTAGAGGTATGACCAAAACTGAAAATGGAAAGAGTGGGAGAGCTGGACGTGATCCTCGGGATATGCCACTGATTGGTGCTAAACAAAATGCTAGTTTTCAGCAACATATTTCTCGGTATGCGGCATTAGCGGTTGAGGATAATCCTGAGGAAGATATTGATAGTGGTCAACGAGATGGGCCGCATCTTGATAAGGATATTGGCGTGCACATGGGCTCAGGGATACCACTTAATGAATATGTCAAGAGTAAAGGGAAAAGGCCCATTGTGCAAAACATTACTAAGGAAGTGGATAATTGCCCAAGCACTCAAGTGGCTGTAGAGACCAGCAATGGGGTTCGAATAAAGAAGAATTTACTAACTCGTGACATCACTTCCATCTCTTCTCAGTCCAAGCAAGCTGCCGCTGCGGATGAACATATTGTGGTGCGTGGGTCCAATAGAGGTCAGCTGATTTCTCGATCGGTGGTCTCTCATCCCCAGCATCAGGTTGAGAACATGGAGGGTATTCATCCTACAATTAATTTGATACCAGAACATCATCAAGATCCTCCTATTGTGGTGGAATCGGGGCATGTTCTTGCTATTGGTCGGCGGGAACTTGGTGGAACAAAAGCTAATCTGGTGGGGGTGCATAACGAAGCTCCTAGTGACAAGGATGAATCGCTTGAGAGAATGGATATTGTTGATGGAGGGATCTCCTCTTAAAGCCGTGTTTGTCAATTTTTTGGTCTTCGGTAGGGGTGGGTAGCCTATTTTATCTTGTTTTTATGGATTTTATGATCTGAAATTGTCAAGGGGCGGCTTCGAAGGAGTTTCACCGTTCTCTAAAAGACCTGCTTAAGATGCATAAACCAGGCATATTGGGGTTGTTAGAGCCCAAAGTGAGTGGATCTCAGGCAGATTTTCTCTGTAAAAAGCTGGGTTTTGATGGATGGGTCCGGGTAGAATCATTGGGTTTCAGTGGTGGTATTTGGGTGTTCTGGCATAGTTCTTGTCAAATAAATATTATTGCTACTCATCCCCAGTTTATCCATATGAGGGTTCGGGATGGTAGTATGCATCAGTGGTTGTTATCTGTTGTTTATGGTAGTCCTACAGCCAGCTTGAAGAAGTTGTTATGGAGGGATCTTAATAAGAATGTTTTTGATATGAGTTAGCCTTGGATTATTGCGGGTGATTTTAATGCGGTGGTATGTTCCGAAGAAGTTAGTAGTGGGAATGCTGTGGCTCATCATGGCAGCTCTGGTTTTGGGGATTGGATTTTTGATCATGATTTGCTGGACATGGGATTTTCCGGACAAGCCTATACTTGGAGTAGGGGTATAGGGGATCAGTTTAAGGGAGCTCGCCTGGATAGAGTTTTATGTAATTTAGCTTGGAGGCATATGTTTGAGGACGCTAGAGTGAGTCACCTTCCTAAACATCACTCCGATCATGTTCCTATCTTGGTTCGTTTAAAGGATTCAAGTGCCACTGTGAGGCCAACGCAGTTTAAATTTCAGGCAACTTGGCTGACTCATCCGGGATTTTACAATGTCATTAAGGAGAATTGGAGTCGTGACCGATCTTTGGATACCAATAATCGGCATATGGCCTCGGTTCTTACTTCATGGCATAGTACCGAGTTTGGGAGTATTTCTAGGAGGAAGAAGAGGCTCTGGGCGAGACTTGCAGGCATTCAACGTGTCTTATCTAAACACCCTACACACCGTATTCATCTTTTGGAGTCTAAGCTTAAGAAGGAGCTGGACCTTGTTCTGTATCAAGAAGAACTTTCGTGGTTTCAGAAATCTAGAGCCGACTGGATCCTTTCGGGTGACCGCAATACCAAGTTCTATCACGCTACTACAGTCATTCGTCGGAGTAGGAATGTCATTGAGAGGTTAAAAGGTGCAGATGGAAATTGGGTTTCAGATTCAGCTCAGTTGAAGCATCTAATTCAAGAGTTTTATACCAGGTTATTTTCAAAAGAACCTTGCGGGGATATATCTGATTTTCCTAAAGGGGGTTTTCCAATTCTAGATGGTGCTGTTATGGCAAGGATTCATCAGCCCTTTGAGATTGAAGAGATTCGTCAGGCTTTATTTGATATGGCTCCCTTCAAAGCGCCAGGCCCGGATGGTATTCATGCAGGTTTTTATCAACGCCTCTGGCCTACAGTGGGGCCTTCTGTCTACAAGCTTGTTCAAGACTTTTGGGTGTCAGGAAAGCTTCCAGATGGGATCAATGATACCCTGTTGGTATTAGTACCGAAGGTTCAACATCTTGAATTATTGTCCCAGCTTAGACCTATAAGTCTCTGCAACGTGGGCTATAAAGTGATTACAAAAGCTATGACAAATAGGCTAAAGATGATCCTCCCTAGTCTTATTTCTCCCAACCAAAGCAGCTGTGTTCCTGGTCGCCAAATTACAGATAATGTCATTGTGTATCAAGAAGTCCTTCATTCAATGAGAACTAAGAAGAATGGTGTATCTCATATGGCAATTAAGATTGATCTTGAAAAGGCCTATGATCGATTATCTTGGGATTTTATTGAAGACTCGTTGAAGGAGATTGGTCTTGGTGATGGGTGGATCCGAAATGTGATGCATTGTGTCTCTTCCTCTAGGATGTCGATTGTTTGGAATGGGGATCTTTTGGATTGTTTCTCTCCTAAGCGCGGAGTTCGGCAAGGGGATGCAATTTCGCCTTATCTTTTTGTTCTGTGTATTGAAAGATTGGGTCATTTGATTAATGGGGCAGTGGTGCGAAAGGAATGGAAACCCATACAGCTTTCTCGTAATGGTCCTTCTATCTCCCACCTTTTCTTTGCAGATGATATGGTTTTGTTTGCGGAAGCATCTACAGAGCAGATAAAGGTTATTATGAAGTGCCTGGATTTATTTTGTGCGTGCTCGGGCCAAAGAGTTAACTACCAGAAATCTCATATATTTGTATCTCACAATGTGGAGCCTGCAGTGGCTCAAGACATATCTACTATTTCTGGTATTCCCCTTACGGACAACTTGGGTCGGTATCTTGGTGCTCCCTCCATTCATGGGAGGGTCCGACCTGCTGACTTTCAGTACATCATTGAGAGAGTGACTACTCGATTGGCGGGGTGGAAGACAAAATTCTTGTCCTTTGCGGGTAGATTGGTGCTAGTTAAATCAGTGCTTAACTCTATTCCCATGTACCTCATGCAGACTATGGTATTACCAATAGGGGTGTGTAATACCATTGATAAATTAGTTCGACGTTTTCTATGGGGAGGGTCTAATGAGAAGCATGGCGTCAACCTCATTAAGTGGGAAATCATCATCAAACCTATGGAGGACGGTGGTCTTGGCATTAAGAGTATGGCTTATATGAACTTGGCTTTTTTGGCCAAATTGGGATGTAAACTAATTACAGATAAGAATAGCTTTTGGGCCAGAGTTGTTTCCATGAAGTATCTGCATCGGGAAGCTACTATTGATAGGTTGCAGCCTAAGAATGGGGCTTCCAATGCGTGGCGGGGCATTGTTAAAGCCTCGCCTATTTTACGTAGCGGAGTGCGGGCGCTAGTTCGTAATGGTAAGGACACTCTTTTTTGGCTTGATACATGGGTAGGTGAGGTGGCCTTAATCAATATGAAAATGCGGGATTTGAGTTTGGTGGAGATGTATAGGCCTGTCTCAAGCTATTGAGTGAAGGGTTCAGGGTGGGACTGGAATGCTCTATCAGGTTTACTCCCTTTTGAGGTTGAAAATAAACTTGCTGTTGTGCTCTTATGGGATGAGGAGGAGGCTGCAGATGGCATATGTTGGGGAGCTTCTAAGAGTGGCATATTAACGGTGTCCTCTGCTTATACTATATCTACTGGCACTCTTATGGGAGATCCTACTTTCCTTTGGAGGATGATTTGGAAGCTTAAAGTTCCTCAAAGATGCAAGACTTTTTTGTGGATGGTTGCGCATCGAAAGATCATGTGCAATGCTGAGCGGATGAAAAGGGGTTTCACCATGGCATCTGACTGTATTGAATGTGTGGGATGTATCGAGGATGTTGATCATATTTTTCGAAATTGCTCTAGAGCCGTGCAATTATGGAAGCGTCAATTGCAGCCAGTTGAGTATCATCTTCAGAGCAATTTGGATTTCCAAAGCTGGCTTGCTCATAATCTTGCTGGCGTTAATGATTGTAATGTTGACTATGACTGGGCTTCCTACTTTGCAGTTGCCGTGTGGGCTCTTTGGAAATGGAGGAATGATTTAGCTTTTCGTAATCTTCGTTTTCACTTCGAGTATAGCATGGCTTGGCTTAAAGGGAAAGTGGCTGAAATTATTCATGCTTTTCGAGCCCAAGTGGCGGTCCATGGTGCTAGACTGATAGAGAGGGTGAAGATGGTAGGCTGGCGTGCTCCCAACCATGGTTGGACTAAGCTTAATACTGATGGATGTCTTAAGAATGCTTCATCGCGAGCAGGGGGTGGCGGTCTTCTCCGTGACTATCGTGGTATGTGGTTGAGGGGGTTTGTGGCTAATATTGGTTCTTGTACTGCAACTGAAGCTGAATTATGGGCTGCTGTTCATGGCTTACGTCTTGCTTGGGAGGAGGGCCATCGTTCTATAGTTTTAGAAACAGATTCGGCTATGGTGGCTGGTTGGTTAAAAGGCAACAGTATGCCGCAGCTTAGCCTTTCCAACTTGGTAAATGAGTGTAGAAGACTCCTTCAGAGAGATTGGATAGTTCAAGTTGAGCACATTTACAGAGAAGGTAATAGAGCAGCAGACTATTTGGCTACTGAGGCTTTAAAGTTCAATCGAAGAGTGTGTATCCTGTCTTTCCCTCCCCGTGGCTTATCCAATATTATGAGGGAAGATGCAACTGGGTTTACTTAGCCTAGGAGAGTTCGCGATGTAGTGTGTTAATTGTTCTTGTTGGGTGTTCCCCCTCTTTACCTTTTCAAAAAAAAAAAACTAATATATATCTATTCTCTTACTTTTTCTAGTTTAGTTTAATCCAAGGTTTCTCTATTTAATTGACCGCTTATCCTAACTTCATATTTTATTTACCCTTTATTATCATTTTAAATAGAAGAAACTTTTTACCCTACTACTACAAACCATATTTATATTATTTTTTTTTCTGAAAAAGTAATCATTCCATTAATAAACAAACATTATACAACACGCAATAATATATATAACTCCATTTTTAATACTCATGATGTACATGCGTACATGTTAGTTTATGTAATGAGTAATTCAATAGCAATAATTAAACCTTTGGTAGATTGTTTATTTATTTATTATCTATTAAGAGAATCTAAAATAATACAATTTTCTCTGGTCTCAATGCTGGCGGCGGCACGTCAAGAAACAGGCCATGCTCAGACGGACAAAAATGCTGAGGCCTGCATTTGTTGCAGTCTGCGGGCCTAGTACTTGGGCCCCTTCCCCGGCCCTCTTTGTAACCTTTTTTGGGAGAAATCGCCAGATTGGCTGCAAACTCACCCCTAATACTCAAACATCGAGATTCTCACAAATTTCTTTAAAAATAAAAAAATAAAGATTGAAAGGAAAAGAGGTCGGACCTCAACTTCTCCATAACCAGTTTAAGGAGCAAGCAAAGGAAGGAAGAAAGAAAGGAAGGCTCTGTAACTTACTTTGTTCCTTTTGTCATGGAAGCAAACACCATTTTTCTAACAACAGCAGCAAATTAATTTATGAATCAAGGAAAAGCTGAATGTGGGCTTCCACTGGGTACTGTTATTTTTAGTTCCTTTTGTTTAAAAGTCTGAGAATGATCAATATTCCATTTGCTGCAGTTTTCTACAACTTTTTTTTTTTTTTTTCTTTTCTTTCTTCTGCTCAGTTTTGAACTTGAAGTTTCTCTGTGTAAAATGTCTCTAACTGGGTTTACTTCCCTTTTTGCAGTTTCCTGCTTCTGATCTTCTGATACCCACAAAATCCTTTCTGATCAAAACATGGATTTCATTCATGTTTTGCACCAAAACCCTGATCCCTTGTCACCTTTTTGGGCCTAAATTTCTCATCTTTTTAATTCTTCAACACACATTTCAATCAAAGCTTGGATCTTTAGTCATCTCTGGGTGTTCTAAGCTTATATACTACTACTCTGTTTGGAAGATCACAAGGAGAGCGGTTTTTGATAATGTTGAGGCAAAACAGGAGTATTGAGGGTCTGATCAAGGGACCATGCAAGATCCGAAAACGAGGGTGTTCTTCATCTTCATCTACTTCTTCAGTACTTCACAATTACCGTTTCAAGAGGGCAATTTTGGTGAGAAAGAGAGGAGGATCAAGCACGCCGGTACCCACATGGAAGATGAGCTCTAGATCTCCATATTCCACTGTGGGTATTGCTGAATCTCCTAAATACCCGCCTTCTCGCAGTGGGTGTGGTAAAGTGAAGCAAGCTCCTGTTTCTGCTCGCAAACTTGCTGCAACTTTATGGGAAATGAATGAGATTCCTTCTCCTTCTCCTTCTCTCATGTTGAAGAAACAAGTCCTGATGGAGGAGAAGAGAAATAATAAGAAAGAATTGAGAAGCAGAGACAGAGATAGGATCCCCAGGTCTGTGCAATCAGGATCTCTTCCCCCTCATTTGTCTGATCCATCTCATAGCCCACCTTCAGAAGTGAGTTTCTTTACTCTTACTTTCAGCAACTGTCTTACTTGGGTTTCTGTAATTGAGAAATGTGATCACAATTTTTGCTTTTTTCCAATTTTATATTTCACTCGTGTTGAAGGGTATTAGAATATCCTTCAATTTACTCTCATTTTGTTGTTGATCTGTAGAGGATGGGTCGTTCGGTGGCAGGGAGTATTCATCGACGAACTCCAACCATTTCTCAGAGGCATAGACTCAGTGATCGTAATGGAAGAGCTTTTGATTCACTTAGCAATCCCAGTTTAATGGAGGTACCAACCAAAAGTTCCATTTCATCTCTCATTATTTCTAATATTGATCACTGTCATGTCAAAAACTTGTAGGCTGGATGGATTTAAAGATATAATTCCAATTCATTTGTACTGTGATACTTCTGAGTAATCAAAGTTCTTTTTGGTATTTAACAGATTGATATGAGGTCTCGAGGGCGGACTCCGACGGGATCCAATATGGGAGTTAAAAGTCGTTTAAAGGATCTTAGTAATGGGCTGACTGCATCTAAAGAACTTCTGAAAATACTGAACCGGTTTTGGGGTCTCGAAGAGCAGCATTCTTCAAGTGTATCCATCATCTCGGCCCTACATGCTGAACTTGAGCAGGCACATCTGCAAGTTGATCAGCTGATCCGTGAACAAAGGTCGGACGGACATGAGATTGATTACCTTATGAAGAAATTCGCAGAAGAAAAGGCAGCATGGAGGAGCAAAGACAAAGAAAGGATCCATGCTGCTATTGAGACAATTGCCGGAGACCTTGAGGTTGAGAAGAAGTTGAGGAGACGAAGTGAGAGCTTGAATAAGAAGCTTGGTATTGAATTGGCTGAGACCAAGGCAGCTCTGTCAAAGGTTGTGGAAGAGCTTGAGAGTGAGAAGAAAGCAAGGAAGATAATGGAAGAAATCTGTGATGAGCTTGCCAGGGGTATTGGAGAAGACAAGGCCAAGGTCGAAGAAATAAAGAGAGAATCTGCAAAGGCTCGTGAAGAAGTGGAGAAGGAGAGGGAAATGCTTCAACTGGCAGATCTGTTGCGTGAGGAGAGACTCCAAATGAAGCTATCGGAAGCCAAGTATCAGTTTGAGGAGAAAAATGCTGCGGTAGATAAGCTCAGAGACGAGCTTGAGGCCTTTCTGAAAACTGAAAGGTCTAAAGAAATCCGAGGCATATCTCAGAATTGTGGGACTAATGGCGAGTTTAGAAGCCACTTTGGTAAAACACTTTTGTCTTCCAATCAGAATGAAGAAAGAGAGGATGATGGAGAAGTAGAAGATGAAGAACTCCGTAAAGAGATTGAACCTGAAGAAGATGACTCAGCTGAAAGTGATCTTCATTCCATCGAATTAAACATGGATAACAGTAGCAGGAGCTACAGGTTGAATTTCAATAATGGGCTTGGTCAAGAAGATAATATGAAGAGAGCTTCAGTTGAGGAAGAAATCAAGGGTAGAAAATCTACTTCAGAGAAAACAAGAAGAGGAAGCATATCTCTTGAAAGAAGCATTTCAGATGGAATTGATTGGTACCTCAACTCCAAAAACTTTTTAAATTCAGTAGATGCCAAAGATCGAGGGAGATTTTCCGAGCTCGATAAGCAAAACCTAGGACAAGACTACAATGATGAACTGCCGGGATACAAATCCATTAAGGGCCTTAGAGACCACATATTGTCTGGTTCACAGATAGCATCAGCTCGATGCTTTCCTAGTCCAATTAGGCAATGGGGCCAACCATGGCCTTCACGAGATGCTTGTAGTAATGGAACTTCTGAAAGATCAGCATTGATCCGAGAAAGTAGTTTGAAGGCCAGGCAAGCGGAAGCCAGAGAAGGTCGGAGTTCTAGACATTCAAAAAAGTAAGAAAGTCCCATTTTGGGTTTACTAAGACTTTAAGATGCAAGCTCAGGTTAAGGCAGAGGAGGTGAGAGTTTGAGGCACTGGGATGCCAAGAAATTCTCTTATTTTGATCAACTGATGCTTTGCTTTTCTTGAGGTGCTCAAGTCATTCAAATGGACTTCTGAATCTGTGCCTGTTAAGCTTCAAATATCAAATGGTACGAGTTCTGTTACATTTTAATGTGCGATAAATATACCGAATTTTGCAGTTTCTTGTGTATATCTTTCATGTTGTTATCTTTGCAGCCTGCTCCCTTAATATATATAAATGTGATTCAGATAGCATTATTGAGTCTGCTGAACTAGGTTGGACTTAGATCTAGAGTGTAAGACTCACTGCAAAAACAAAACTTCTCTGCTAAGATAATAATGTCTAATTTGGTATTAATTTTTACAAGGGGCAAGATCAGATAGATATTGAAGCCTGCTACCAACTAATACAGAAGTTTTGATGGAGAAAATGTGTGGTTAGTTTTGAATGATTCTTGAAATGGCACAAAAAGATGTAAAAAAAGTTTTTATATTTGTTTTCACTGCCAGTCCCAAGATCAAACTAGTGAAGGATGGTTCTATCAATTTTTCTTTTTAAAAAAGGCCTGTATGGAAGTCTCACTTACAAACCAATTCAATAAGCTGTTTCTTACTATCTTTTTGTGGAAAAGAGTACATCTTAAGGTATGGAAAGGAAAACTAATTGCTGGGTATGGCGGCAATTGCATCCAAAAATAGTCAAGGAGAATCTGTGTTTCATAATTGAAGTCATTGAAGATGCGCATGGTAGGGTAGACTTCATCAGGACCTTCCTTGCAACTGAAGAAAAAATTAATCAATCAAAAGAGGGTCTTTCTGGATGATAGAGAGCAGTTGGCAAATAAAAAGTGCACTTTTCTTAAGTTGAAGTTTTCTCCATTTTTGATAATCATCACATAACATGATAACAAGATTGAAAGAAGAATAGGTAGGAGATCCAAAGGCTCATATAATATTTCTACTTGTACATCCATTGGTTTAGGATCATGGGTGTAGTCAATCTTATTATTAAATAGGAGATCAACATACTTAATTTGTTATAATCTCTGTGTGGAGTAAAATCTAGAAAATATTGTAGTAGCTGCTAGTAAAGATATGGAGGATGGAAGACCCACAACATGGGGTCCTTGCCTGTATGGAAATTGGTGATAAAGAAAACACAAAATCATGGCAACTCAAAAAAGGGCAGATTGACAGCTTCTAATTCAAATTTTCAAATGCTAATGATAATTGGCATACACACACACACACACAAACAACTTTAATATTCAAACTTATATATTTTTTCACCAGATTAAAGTAATAAACAGTGGTAAAAACTATATAAGAATCAACTTTCTCACATTTGTACTCTCAAAAGCCCACTTGAATATAAATTCATAAAAAAAATAAAAAATAAAAAGGTGAAAATATGCATTAACAGCAAGCAAGAATGATAACAGAAGATTGACTAAGATTTAGCAGTGATAATTGCATGTTGGAACCATCCACCATGTTCCTCCCAAATAAAGACATTCCATCCTTATCAGTCTCATTAAATTAGTTACAAATGTTCTTTACATGTCCCCACCGCTCACTGTGCAACACATTCGGACACCATTCTCTTAATCTGCTCAGCTTATTATGTTGATAACAAGAGTGGTGCCATGTGAAATGATTTTGTTTGCTTCTTTTAAACATGTGCATATGCACAAACCACCCCATTAGCAGCATTTCATGGCGTGGCAAAAGGAGGATTTGCTGGCTGCGTCGTGTGAGGTTAAGCAGGAAATTAAACAGAGATCATGAAGAAACGTTCGAAACCAGAAATTTACAATCTGCTTCTTTTTTTTTTCTTTTTTTTTTTAAATCCTGTTTTTTGTATTTAAAAACAAAAAGTGAAAAAAGTTGTAAAAAACTTGTTTGGTTCATTTTATTCAAAAAAACATTTTTAGAAAAAAGCTGAGAAAAAAGGGTTGTTTTTAGAAAACATATAGAAGTTATTTTTTGAGTTTTTCTTTTGCCCATAAATAAATGGGACCCACATTAACTTTTTCAAATTGATTTGTGTGAAATTTTAAAACAAGTTTTCCTTGTTTTTCAAATTTTAAAAACATTTTTTGAATATAATACCAATCACATTTTTAAAAACTATAAATCTATAAAACATGAGATCATATTTCATTATAACCAATTTCCATACAGGCATGGACCCCATAATCCAAAATAAAACAAGCCAAAATAATTACAACAAAATTTTAAGATAAATTATTAATTATTAATATAATTTATCCACATTGTTGCTGCAATACCATCTCCAGGTGTGCTCATTTGATTGATATTTTTTTTTACTGAAGTCTATGTTCTGCCTTTCATTTCTTATAGTTGTACTTTCTTTGTCAACAACATCAAGATCTTCTTGCTCAAACGCTTCAAAAAATCGATCAATTCTGGATTTGATCTGAATAAAGTTGTGTAACGCGCAACCTGCTACAGAGATATGTCTTTGTCTTCGAATTTGATAATTAGACATCAACTTCAATATGGGAAATCAAGCTTTAAGAATCCTAAAACACCGCTCTATCAGGTTGCGCAATGAGGAATGGCATAATTAAAGAGTTCCATTGGTCTTTTTAATTCTTTGCCCCGGCCTCTATAATCACGTAAATAATATCGCTCTCCACAATATGGAGCAAGAAATCCAGACATATTCGTATACCTAACATTGACAACATAATATTTTTCTATACATCATTAACAAATAATTAGGAAGTTTCTTGTAAAATATAAATATAATAATACCATCATTCATAATTTAACCAAAATATTCAATTTATACCTTCAGTTGGCCATTGGTAAGAACATCAAGAAAAATTCGAGAATCATTGATTGTTCCTTCCTATCCAGCATACAAGAACGCGAATAACAGATCAAATGAGCATGCACACATAATATTTTGCATAACTTGAACTTTTCTATATGGAGTTTGTTTTGATGCAGGTGCCCATGCAACTATGTGTGCCATCAATACCACTTTAATATGTAAAACAACTTAATGAAAATATTTAATTTAATATGTTGAACAACTTAATGGAAATGACTACTTTACCTTAAACTATGGATAATATTTAGGATTTTTCATTATCTCAGGTGTGTCATTTCCATAATCCTAGGTCAAATGATGTGACGCCCTAATTGGCACAATGCCCTCAACACTCTTTTAAACTGTCTTGATACAATTTTATTTGAATGTTGGAATCTTTCGGCTATCACTCTGTTACGCATTGTGTCACACCCTGTCACACTCTGGGTTGCACAGCGTGCCTCATACTCAAGTGTGGGCGCACCCCCTCGGGACGAACGTCTAGCCATAATACCATATAATATTGTTACATCTAGCTAAATTCGCGATACCCAACAGGGCCCTAGTAACGGACTAGATCATTTACCCCCAAGTGTGTGTTGGGGGGGGGAGTAAATGATCTAGTCCGTTACTAGGGCCCTGTTGGGTATCGCAAATTCGGCTAGATGTAACAATATTACATGGTACTATGGCTAGGCGTTCGTCCCGAGAGGGTGCGCCCACACTTGGGTAGGAGGCACGCTGTGCAACCCAGGGTGTGACAAAAAGGCCTCATGTTTCATGAATAGTGGGCGTAAATGATCTAATCCGTTACTCGGGCCCTGTTGGGTATCGCGAATTCGGCTAGATGTGACAATGTTATGGATCTATAATGGCTTAGGCGTTCACCCCGAGGAGGTGCGCCCACACCTGGGTAAGGAGCACGCTGTGCAACTCAGGGTGTGACACATTGTGTGACACAATCATAAGAAACATGCCAACATAAAGTTACTATCTTGTAAAAAATCTAATCTCCTGAGTATGGCACATAACCGTATAAAAGTATTTTTATCTATTCACACTCAGTACAAAAAGCATGCTAATGTATATTACACTAATAATGCAAGGGTTATTACACCACTTTGAGTGTATTATACTCAGCCTCATCTTGCATTATGAGAGAGATTTTCTACTGCTCAATTCTAGGCTACTAAGTCACATAGTGATAAATCATTTTGATAATACGTATCATTTGTGATGATGAGCGTATATGAGATGGTATTTTTATATTAGGACTTTTAATTTATCAGAATTTTTTTTTAATTTTTTCAAAAATTAGTAATTTATTTTATATTAGCGTGTAGTTGTCTTACAATTAGGATCGATCAGAGTACAGATGTTAGATTACAATTTGTAATTGTATTACGACTAGAAGCTCGTTTAGTGTTATATAAGAGGGGGAGAGGTATTGCAGAAACTCATTCCATGATCATTATTCTTATTTTTCGGTTTGTTTAACACAAGTTATTTTTAGTTTTATTGTGGTGTTTTATGTGTTATCCTTCCTTTGAGATTACTCTACATCAGTTTATCATGAACAATAATGCATCTATAGTAGTAATTGATACAAGTAATATGAAGTAACCTTAATAGTTAGCAAGATAATACATATCCAATTCGTTTGAAGTATTCATGAATAATCTTTAACATGACTGTGAAGTTACATTTCTCTTTAGCACACACCTACATTTCGTTTGCACATCAATGTCTTCTTCAAATGAGAGATTCCCACATTAATCATAACAGCTTTCGGTTGTGACAAATACACAAAAAGAGACATGCCTGTTTTTCATTTCAAAGTTTTATTTTAACACTCAAATCTACGTGCAGAGACTCTAACAGTTGACACCACATGATCAATTCTCACTCATATCTCATAACTCATGCCGACCCGGAGAAGCCTGCTTTGTGGAATTGACATAATTTTTTCTCCTTGCCTGAAGTTCTTCCTCAGGAAATTGTAGATGTAGTTAACCACCATTATCTTGAGGACAGAGGAGTTTGGTTCTGCAACTACTTCTGTTTCTCCCAAGAGATACGCCACCCCCTTGTCCATGGCTTTCTGAATGAACTGCATCTCTTCTTCAGCACCCTGGATTGGCCCGCATATGATCGGCCCCGAAGAGATGGTTAATGCCGCTGTTGCAGAAGCTTGACGGATGGATCCTGATGAAGTAAGAGATGATGTATTATTCTGTGGCAGGGTTTCTTCAATGTGTACTATCCATGATCCTTGTCCTCGCACTTTCGTCTCTTTTACTAATAAACCGGAATGCATGACACTTGCTGCCTCAGGCTGCTGACCTGTTATTTGCTCCACAGTTGGGCCACTTTCAAGAATAAAGTGTTCATGGCGGACGAACTCTTTCAAATGCTTGACCAGTTGCTCTTCAAACTCCTCAGGCCCATCCATGGCGTCATTATATCCATAGCGCACGACACAGCGGAACATCCGGTAATCTCTTGGTTCAACCTGCCGGAAGAGAAACCGCTCCTCTACTGCCACCTTACTGATTGGAATAAACTTTATTGAAACAAATACTAAGACTGAATGGATCGATGGTATGTTTGAAATGAAATGATGAAATATGGGTGGGATGCCTTGCACTAGCTCCGAGTATAAAAGGCCTATTCCAGGAATCCTGTTGATATCTGGGTTCATCACCAAATCTTTCATGAAAGCAGTGGAAACCTTGTTTTTAAGCCCAAACATGTACTTTTCTTTGTGAACATAATGCCATATACCCATTATAGTCATCAGCACGAGTGAAAACACCAATGGAAGATAACCACCTTGAGTGAACTTATAAAGCACTGATGAGAAATATACAATTTCTATCACACCAAATACCACAAAGAACAGTGCTATCCACAATAGGCTAGTTTTCCATATGATAAGCATTATCAGCGAAACCATAAATGTTGTGATTATCATAACAGCAACCACAGCAATTCCTGCAAATCATAAATTCCAGGGTTAACTAGTAAATTTTTTTTTCTACTACTACCGTTGACATATTAATGTAGTAGGATCCAATTCTCATAGGCATTCTTAGAGTTGCAATTTGCAAGAAAGATGAACTTACCATAAGCGTTGCCGATTTTCTCAGTGGTCCTGAAGGCAACTGTGACTACGACACAGGCAATCATGAGGACATAGTTAATCTCTGGAATGTAAACTTGTCCTTCATATTTTGCAGAAGTGTGAAGCACCTTAACCCTTGGGAAGCATCCTAGACTCAGGGACTGAGATATGATTACAAATGTTCCAGAAATCATAGCTTGACTGGCAATAATGGCAGCAGCAACAGCCACGAGGAACATTGGCCAGTACAATGGATCTGCCAAGAAGTGAAGATAACTCTTTAAGGACAAGCAAGATGTACCATTGATTCAGGAATTTGTTAATTGAGGCTTGAGTTACCTGGAATTGACTTATAGAAAGTTTCATCGACATGATTTGGGTACTCAGTGAGATATGCAGCTTGTCCAGCGTAGGCACAAAGTAAGGCTGGGAAGACAATACTGGAGAAACTAATCTGCAATTTCAATGGTAAAGAGACTTTCATTGCTTGTGAGCATATCATAGGTAACAAATTTTCAAGAGCTTCAAATTGGACTTTAGTCCTCAAATTTTACACCAACAAGGGAAAAAAAGAAGTCTAAAGGAAGCTTTACATACTTGAACAGCTCGCAGAGAGAAGTGACCAAGATCAGCAAACATCGCTTCGGTTCCTGTTTCATTCGGTTAAAGTTATAGATATAGTTTCAATGAAAATAAAATAAAATAAGACAAAACAAAATGAATCCTTTTGAACAGTTTAGTGCACCTGTAATACATAGCACAATCCCACCAAGAGATACCCATGCTTGCTTCCCATTTCGATGAAAGTAGTCTACTATATATTTTGGATTAAAGGCGCGTAACACACCAATATTTAACTTGAATAAATTGAAGAGACCAATGCCACTTATAAAAGAAAACCACAAGAAGATGATAGGGGCAAATGAGTAGCCAACTTTGTCTGTTCCGAAACGTTGCACAGAGAATAGAAGGAGCAAGATGGCTACTGAAATTCCAACGATGGCATCTGGGGGGAATAAAGCATTCGAAAATAGAGTCAATCACAAGGGTTTTTGTGGATTAGAGAGGAATAAATGATTCAACGTCAGTTCAAAAGAATACCTTGATTGAGGGACTCTGCTGATTGCCTGATTCCACTCACTGCAGAAAGCACTGCAAGGAACACAAATGAAGTCAGCAAAGGAAATCCTAATGAGAAGCATAGAGAATCGTCTAACAGATCGGTTTCACATGCCCAACTAAAAAAAAATTCAAATAAGATTGATGAAGTTGTTTTCTGATCACCAAGCTTCATTGTTGAAATTAATTTCATAAAAATTCTATTAAATTTGACAAAGTGATCAGCTACATCATGCCTGGATATGGATGATTTCTTAAGATTATAATTCACTCTATAAATCTCCAAGTTCAGTGGATTTTTTCTTTTTCTTTTAATTGGAAATTGGAATGCTTGTGTTTGTTAACTAAAGTTCATATATATGACTCACCTGAGATGCATGGAGTAAGAACACCATCGCCAATAACCATGGAAGTCCCGAGGATGGTGACAAGGAAAAGCACAATTTGAGCCGCTCTGCTCTTCTCCAGATTTTCCTTAACCTTTTGAGCCCTCCTCAAATGGGTCGACGGCGTGTCCAGTTTATAGTTGGATAGTTCTCTGTCTTCTGGTTGGTCATTTGGGATCAAGCTTACCTTTGCATAGCGGCATAGTAAGGAGTAAAGAGCAAATGTTCCCCCTGCACCAGTATGTAGTTATAGTTATATCAAAAGTTCAAAACAAAACAAAAAAAAAAGAGTACTTAAATTTGTTGGAAGAAAACTTAGAAAAAATTAATTGATTAACTAAATGGAACTAAGTAAGTGGTAATTATATTAGGCGTACCGTCACCATTATCATTAGCGGCAAGAACGACAAAGACATATTTAACGAGGGGGACGAGCACCAATGTGTATATGATGAGGGAGAGAACACCCAGAATGTCGTTGTTGTTCTTAATCCCTTCAGTGAAAGTGCTAGCGTACACGTAAAGTGGAGATGTTCCAATGTCACCGTAAATAATTCCTATGCTCTGGAATGCCAAAATCAACATTCTTCTCCAGTCCTCCTGCACTCACTCAAAACTTCAAAACCTTCAGACAAAACCAAGTCCAACAACAGCATGGGAATCATGAGAATTAATCTAAGTGCACAAAAGAATGAAAAGGTGAACAAAAATGGAACCTTTTTATTATGGTGGGATTGCACACCAGAAACTCTTCCAGCTTCCAAGTTGAGTGAATCTACACGCCGAAGCTTTGCCCATGAGATCTTCTTCTCCTTCAGACTATTAGTACTTTGTTCTGTAATCTCCATTCCTTCATCTTTTTTATTATATTGGGTTTGATCTTCCATTTCTCTGAAACCCTGCTCTGCGTCAGTACTGTGGCTTGATCTTGGTGGGGTTTGCTCTGCTTTATATGCACAAAAAAGTCACAAGACTTGCTTGCTTATTACCATGTAGTTATAGTGGGTCTAGTAAATGCCTGAGGTTGCAGCAACAGAGAGATGTATCTCACATTAGAAGTCAACAACCTAGTATGAAGCAGCACTCTCTCTCTCTCTCTCTCAATTTCTCTATATATCTCAGGTTAAAATAATAATAAGAATTTGATAAAATTATCCCTTTCATTTCTTCTTCTATTCTCTGAATGCAGACTTTAGAGCAAGGAGCAAGTAAATGACGGTGAAGATGGAAGGAATGCGTGTAAGCACCGTGTACCAAAGGATTTTTGAATTAAATGCGAAAATATAAACAAACTTAAAAGATCCATTCATCAATACATGCCTTAAAGTGAAAGATTCACGTTGCGTTTGAGTGAAAAAGATGAAAAATTTTTATCTTATGATAAATTTTTTTGATAAAATCATAAATTACAAGATCACAACTTAAATAGAGCGTATTAGATCATAAAAAATAAAACACGTGGCCCATTAACATGTAGCCGCGTGTTGCTTTTATTGGTTCGACCATTTAAATTTTGGGTTGGAAACTGCACCATTTTAAATATTACGTCAGTTGGTAAAACTGTAATTCCGATTTTACCCTTTCTTCTAGCCCCATTCTTCTTTTGTTTTTCTGTTTTTTTTTCTTTTACTGCAAAAATATATTATATTCAATTCAACTTTTTCAATCCAACGTGTCATTTTTTTTAGATCTAGCTTATAAAATTTCCACAAAAGAAAAAAAATGTATGAGCAATGATGGTGCTCATTTTTTTTAGGTATAAAATATATTATATTCAATATTTTAGCTTATTAAATATTTATTTTTTTAAAATTAAATTTAATTTAATCACAAAACTACTATACAAGAAATATATAATATTTGACTTTATACAAAAAAAAAAAAAGTATTAACATAAAGGTCTCTAATATAAACAAAATTTGTTGAATCTTCAAACAACAAAGTTTTTTTTTAAAAAAATAGTATAAATTTCTTTTTGTTAGAGATAATACTTTTTTTTGTATTATTAATATCTAAGGTTTTTTTTTTTTTTTTTACTTTTGGTATGTGGTTGGTAGCATTTGTAAGACAACCACTATGTGATGCAAGGACGAAATTGAAAACTATTACCATACATAGGTTACTAATGTTTTGATTTTGGGATGTGACAGTGACATTTTAAATAAGAAGGTTTCTAATTTTTAGAAATAGGAAAAAAATAACTTTCTTTGCTTTTGAATTATTCATTAGTTTTGGACATTAAAATGTTGCCAGTTGCCCCCCACCTACAAAGACATGTATAAGATAAGTTTGAATGAGATGGATGGATCTGTTGTATTGTTTGAACTCTTACAACAATCTCTGTTTTAATGCCAATTTAAAAATGTGCCACATAAAGCCATTGATGCTCTGAATTATTGCTTCTATTTCAAGGATAACCCATTCATTATTGATAGAGATCTCTAACCTTTTGATTAATATGCCATGCTTTGCATTGGGAATTTATTAATCAAGTGCTGAAATTAGTTTGAAGAGTGAGAAATAGTGTATTACTATTACAAATTGGTGACGCCACAATCGATATATAATACTATATAAGTTACACCAACATATATAACACTATGTCAGCCTTCTTTTTACATTAAATTCTATCAAAAAAAAATTCACATAATTTTTTTAAAATATTAACTAACAGAAATTCACACTACCCGATCAAATCAACTTTCAAATCTATAAAATATAATTCACATTCATTTACATAAATCTTAAGTCCAAAAGTTATGTCAATTATTATGGGCGATAGACCTCTAGAGAGGGATTGACAGGGGAAGTTGCGATTGTTGGAGAGTAGTAATGGCGGAAACAATGAGAACTGATTTGCAACATTAATGGTTATTGAATCGAAACGAGTGGTTTCTTGAAGGAGTACTGTGTTTGGGGCGAGCCACCGGAATCTTTGGCTGGCACACCATGCCCAAATCGTTTTGATTTACAGGGTTTTCTGTTTCTTCTTCGAGCTCTGAAGTAGCGGATTGATTGGGAGACGAGAAGAGAGAAGGAAACGGTATGGATTTTGATTTCGCTTTCGCTTTCTGTTTCTTCGGAGATTAATTTAAGTGATCGTCGAGAAATTTCCATCAGTTCTTCATTTTTCAGCTCGTTTTGTGTGGTTACAGGCGTTTTTTGGTTTGGTTTTTCAAGCTGAAAATGGTTTGATTCTAGGTCTATTTCTGGTTCTGAATAGAGAGGAGCAATTTTTTTTTTCTCTTGATTTGGGAGGAATCGAGGTGAGGTGGACTCAGTAGCTTAGCTCTTTTAGTCACTTTTTTAAAAGGTGGCTTTTAGAACCGTACTTCGCAGTAGCTTAGCTCTTGAACGATGGTTACACCTCCAAGTCGCTCTCAACAGGAAACTGATTTGCTTGAACGAAGTAACAAAAAAGTTAAGATGAATGTGGATGGAGTGGAAGCGGATTTGTCGCCGATGGCGGACGTAGATATGGTGGAGGAGACTCAGGCATGCAAGGAGAATGCTGAGGGGAATGGGATGTTCGCCCCCTTGCCAACATTTAGAGACAAACTTTTGGGCTATACGGTACGGATGGGTGATAGCGAGACGTCCGATGAGGATTGGACCTCAGATGATGAAGGAGAGATGGGGGCTGAGGAGTCCGAGTCCGAGTGTCCAGTCATTCACATATCCAAGGAAGAGAAGAGGCGCTTACGTCGCCCATGGAGACAGACACTTATTATCAAATTGTTGGGCAGAACAATTGGATTTACATTCCTGTTACGTAAGATTAAGGCCTTATGGCGTCCGAAGGCTCCTATTGATTTAGTTGCTATTGATCAAGACTATTTTCTTGTCAAGTTTGCCTCCAAGGAGGATTATGAGTATGTAAAATTTGAGGGCCCATGGATGATCTTTGATCATTATCTGACAGTGCGGCAATGGCATCCTAATTTTGACCCGGGGCAGGAGAACATGGATAGATTGTTGGTGTGGGTGCGAATCCCTTGTCTCCCAATTGAATACTATGACTATGATTTCCTCATGAAAGTAGGGGCGCGTATTGGTCGTCTGGTGAAGATTGATGATGCAACAAGCACCGTCTCTAGGGGGAAGTTCGCGCGTATATGTGTGGAGGTAGATATAACCAAGCCACTTCTATCTAAATTCACTTTGCGACGTCGGGTTCGACGGATTGAATACGAGGGGATCCATTTAATTTGCTTTGATTGTGGATGTTATGGGCATCAAAAAGATGTGTGTCCAAAGAATGAGGGCCAAGAGACGCCTCATCACGGTGGACCGGCGGAAGTGCTGGCCGGAGATGTTAGAGATGTGGTCGGAGTTCAATCTAGGCCGGCTGAGCCTCCGGTGAATCAGGAAATAACCGAAAGTTATGGGCCATGGATGTTGGCTTCTAGAAGATCTCGTAGAGGTATGACCAAAACTGAAAATGGAAAGAATGGGACAGCTGGACGTGATCCTCGGGATATGCCACTGTTTGGTGCTAAACAAAATGCTAGTTTTCAGCAACATAGTTCTCGGTATGCGGCATTAGCGGTTGAGGATATTCCTGAGGAAAATATTGATAGTGATCAACGAGATGGGCCGCATCTTGATAAGGATATTGGCGTGCACATGGGCTCAGGGATATCACTTAATGAATATGTCAAGAGTAAAGGGAGAAGGCCCAATCTGCAAATAAATACTAAGGAAGTGGATAATGGCCTACGCACTCAAGTAGCTGTAGAGACCAGCAATGCGGCTCGAATAAAGAAGAATCTACTGACTCGTGACATCACTTCTATCTCTTCTCAGTCCAAGCAAGCTGCCGCTGCGGAGGAACATATTGTGGTGCGTGGGTCCAATAGAGGTCAGCTGATTTCTCGATCGGTGGTCTCTCATCCCCAGCATCAGGTTGAGAACATGAAGGGTATTCATCCTACAATTAATTTGATACCAGAACATCATCAAGATCCTCCTATTGTGGTGGATTCTGGGCATGTTCCTGCTATTGGTAGGCGGGAACTTGGTGGAACAAAAGCTAATCTGGTGGGGGTGCATAACGAAGCTCCTAGTGACAAGGATGAATCGCTTGGGAGGATGGATATTGTTGATGGAGGGTTCTCCTCTTAAAGCCGTGCTTGTCAATTTTTTGGTCTTCGGTAGGGGTGGGTAGCCTATTTTTTCTTGTTTTTATGGATTTTATGATCTGGAATTGTCAAGGGGCGGCTTCGAAGGAGTTTCACCGTTCCCTGAAAGATCTGCTTAAGATGCATAAACCAGGCATACTGGGGTTGTTAGAGCCCAAAGTGAGTGGATTTCAGGCAGATTTTCTCTGTAAAAAGCTAGGTTTTGATGAATGGGTCCGGGTAGAATCATTGGGTTTCAGTGGTGGTATTTGGGTGTTCTGGCATAGTTCTTGTCAAATAAATATTATTGCTACTCATCCCAGTTTATCCATATGAGGGTTCGGGATAGTAGTATGCATCAGTGGTTGTTATCTGTTGTTTATGGTAGTCCTACAGCCAGCTTGAAGAAGCTGTTATGGAGGGATCTTAATAAGAATGTTTTTGATATGAGTGAGCCTTGGATTATTGCGGGTGATTTTAATGCGGTGGTATGTTCCGAAGAAGTTAATAGTGGGAATGCTGTGGCTCATCATGGCAGCTCTGGTTTTGGGGATTGGATTTTTGATCATGATTTGCTGGACATGGGATTTTCCGGACAAGCCTATACTTGGAGTAGGGGTATAGGGGATCAGTTTAAGGGAGCTCGCCTGGATAGAGTTTTATGTAATTAGGCTTGGAGGCATATGTTTGAGGACGCTAGAGTGATTCACCTTCCTAAACATCACTCCGACCATGTTCCTATCTTGGTTCGTTTAAAGGGTTCAAGTGCCACTGTGAGGCCAACACAGTTTAAATTTCAGGCAGCTTGGCTGACTCATCCGGGATTTTACAAAGTCATCAAGGAGAATTGGAGTCGTGACCGAGCTTTGGATACAAATAATCGGCATATAGCCTCGGTTCTTACTTCATGGAATAGTACCGAGTTTGGGAGTATTTCTAGGAGGAAGAAGAGGCTCTGGGCGAGACTTGCAGGCATTCAACGTGTCTTATCTAAACACCCTACACACCGTATTCATCTTTTCGAGTCTAAGCTTAAGAAGGAGCTGGACCTTGTTCTGTATCAAGAAGAACTTTCGTGGTTTCAGAAATCTAGAGCCGACTGGATCCTTTCGGGTGACCGCAATACCAAGTTCTATCACGCTACTACAGTCATTCGTCGGAGTAGGAATATCATTGAGAGGTTAAAAGGTGCAGATGGAAATTGGGTTTCAGATTCAGCTCAGTTAAAGCATCTAATTCAAGATTTTTATACCAGGTTATTTTCAAAAGAACCTTGCGGGGATATGTCTGATTTTCCTAAAGGGGGTTTTTCAATTCTAGATGGTGCTGTCATGGCAAGGATTCATCAGCCCTTTGAGATTGAAGAGATTCGTCAGGCTTTATTTGATATGGCTCCCTTCAAAGCGCCAGGCCCGGATGGTATTCATGCAGGTTTTTATCAACGCCTCTGGCCTACAGTGGGGCCTTCTGTCTACAAGCTTGTTCAAGACTTTTGGGTGTCAGGAAAGCTTCCAGATGGGATCAATGATACTCTGTTGGTATTAGTACCGAAGGTTCAGCATCTTGAATTATTGACCCAGCTTAGACCTATAAGTCTCTGCAACGTGGGCTATAAACTGATTACAAAAGCTATGACAAATAGGCTAAAGATGATCCTCCCTAGTCTTGTTTCTCCCAACCAAAGCAGCTTTGTTCCTGGTCGCCAAATTACAGATAATGTCATTGTGTATCAAGAAGTCCTTCATTCAATGAGAACTAAGAAGAGTGGTGTATCTCATATGGCAATTAAGATTGATCTTGAAAAGGCCTATGATCGATTATCTTGGGATTTTATTGAAGACTCGTTGAAGGAGATTGGTCTTGGTGATGGGTGGATCCGAAATGTGATGCATTGTGTCTCTTCCTCTAGGATGTCGATTGTCTGGAATGGGGATCTTTTGGATTGTTTCTCTCCTGAGCGCGGAGTTCGGCAAGGGGATGCAATTTTGCCTTATCTTTTTGTTCTGTGTATTGAAAGATTGGGTCATTTGATTAATGGGGCAGTGGAGCGAAAGGAATGGAAACTCATACAGCTTTCTCGTTATGGTCCTTCTATCTCCCACCTTTTCTTTGCAGATGATATGGTTTTGTTTGCGGAAGCATCTACAGAGCAGATAAAGGTTATTATGAAGTGCCTGGATTTATTTTGTGCGTGCTCGGGCCAAAGAGTTAACTACCAGAAATCTCATATATTTGTATCTCACAATGTGGAGCTTGCGGTGGCTCAAGACATATCTTCTATCTCTGGTATTCCCCTTACGGACAACTTGGGTCGGTATCTTGGTGCTCCCTCCATTCATGAGAGGGTCCGACCTGCTGACTTTCAATACATCATTGAGAGAGTGACTACTCGATTGGAGGGGTGGAAGACAAAATTCTTGTCCTTTGCGGGTAGATTGGTTCTAGTTAAATCGGTGCTTAACTCTATTCCCATGTACATCATGCAGACTATGGTGTTACCAATAGGGGTGTGTAATACCATTGATAAATTAGTTCGACGTTTTCTATGGGGAGGGTCGAATGAGAAGCAGGGCGTCCACCTCATTAAGTGGGAAATCATCATCAAACCTATGGAGGACGGTGGTCTTGGCATTAAGAGTATGGCTTATATGAACTTGGCTTTTTTGGCCAAATTGGGGTGGAGACTAATTACAGATAAGAATAGCTTTTGGGCCAGAGTTGTTTCCATGAAGTATCTGCATCGGGAAGCTTCTATTGATAGGTTGCAGCCTAAGAATGGGGCTTCCAATGCGTGGCGGGGCATTGTTAAAGCCTCGCCTATTTTACGTAGCGGAGTGCGGGCTCTAGTTCGTAATGGTAAGGACACTCTTTTTTGGCTTGATACATGGGTAGGTGAGGTGGCCTTAATCAATATGAAAATGCGGGATTTGAGTTTGGTGGAGATGTATAGGCCTGTCTCAAGCTATTGGGTGAAGGGCTCAGGGTGGGACTGGAATGCTCTATCAGGTTTACTCCATTTTGAGGTTGAAAATAAACTTGCTGCTGTGCTCTTATGGGATGAGGAGGAGGTTGCAGATGGCATATGTTGGGGAGCTTCTAAGAGTGGCATATTAACGGTGTCCTCTGCTTATACTATTTCTACTGGCACTCTTATGAGAGATCCTAATTCCCTTTGGAGGATGATTTGGAAGCTTAAAACTCCTCAAAGATGCAAGACTTTTTTGTGGATGGTTGCGCATCGAAAGATCATGTGCAATGCTGAGCGGATGAAAAGGGGTTTCACCATGGCATCTGACTGTATTGAATGTGTGGGATGTATCGAGGATGTTGATCATATTTTTCGAAATTGCTCTAGAGCCGTGCAACTATGGAAGCGTCTATTGCAGCCAGTTGAGTATCATCTTCAGAGCAATTTGGATTTCCAAAGCTGGTTTGCTCATAATCTTGCTGGCGTTAATGATTGTAATGTCGACTATGACTGGGCTTCCTACTTTACAATTGCCGTGTGGGCTCTTTGGAAATGGAGGAATGATTTAGCATTTCGTAATCTTCGTTTTCACTTCGAGTATAACATGGCTTGGCTTAAAGGGAAAGTGGCTGAAATCATTCATGCTTTTCGAGCCAAAGTGGCGGTCCATGATGATGGACTGATAGAGAGGGTGAAGATGGTAGGCTGGTGTGCTCCCAACCATGGTTGGACTAAGCTTAATACTGATGGATGTCTTAAGAATGCTTCATCGCGAGCAGGGGGTGGCGGTCTTCTCCGTGACTATCGTGGTTTGTGGTTGAAGGGGTTTGTGGCTAATATTGGTTCTTGTACTGCAACTGAAGCTGAATTATGGGCTGCTGTTCATGGCTTACGTTTTACTTGGGAGGAGGGCCATCGTTCTATAGTTTTCGAAACAGATTCGGCTATGGTGGCTGGTTGGTTAAAAGGCAACAGTATGCAGCAGCTTAGCCTTTCCAACTTGGTAAATGAGTGTAGAAGACTCCTTCAGAGAGATTGGATAGTTCAAGTTGAGCACATTTACAGAGAAGGTAATAGAGCAGCAGACTATTTGGCTACTGAGGCTTTGAAGTTCAATCGGAGAGTGTGTATCCTGTCTTTCCCTCCCCGTGGGTTATTTAATATTTTGAGGGAAGATGCAACTGGGGTTACTTGGCCTAGGAGAGTTCGAGATGTAGTGTGCTAGTTGTTCTTGCTGGGTATTCCCCATCTTTTCCTTTTCAAAAAAATAAATCTTAAGTCCATATTTCTCAATTCATATACATCATCACTCCGCTCAACTAGTGATAATATATATATATATATATATACGATTTTACATATAAATAAATTAATATAATATTTTTTCAAATCTTCAAAACATACATACATAGAAAAAGAAATCGAAGAGTCTGCTATTCTTCTTTCGCCTTTCCTTTCCCTTTTGTCTCTACCTAAAATATTTGAGAAAAATGAGATAAGCTACAATAAGCTCAGTGAATATTTTTGACAATGACACTATATAAACATTAATAAATAAAACATATATGCTAAGCAATTCCGTTTATAAATAACATGAAACATATAATGAAATACATACATGATTATCATAATTCCATTTTCAAGAGATGCAATAATGGATTAAAATATTTATATTCATCTCTCTCTTTCTAAGTAATAGAGCGAGTCTAACCTCTCATTTGGCGCAACAAGAGTAGCCACAATTATCTCATTACTCATTTCTATATAATCATCAATTATGGGTTATTAATCCAACCAGAACAATCATCTAGTACGTGAGTACAAATTCAGTTATTCACATGAGACTAGTTCCTAAGGCTTACCTAAGAATCGACCTCATGCAGTTAGTCCAAATCTAACGCATGCTTCATTTCAAAATTATTTCATGAATTCAACTCATGCACAATAATTATAACATGCTTATTAAATCAAAAACATTTTATATCTATAATGTCATATATAAAATAACCAAAGCAAAGAAATACTCACAGTGGTACTACGTAAACCTACTCTTTACGACCACTCTAATATTTGTATCCAATCAACAATATAATTATATTATATATTCATTTCCTCAGATAATTCATAATCAATTATCAAATCATTATATTTATTTTTTGTCAATAAATCTTTTAATTTTAACTCTCTAATTCATACAATTAATTCTCATAATTTCATTTCGGTCTAAAAATCTAGTGAGGGCATCCCAAATATTTTACACAATCCTCATGATTATTTCTAAGGCAATAGACAATAGAAACAGGCATTTCAACCACATTTTCACTAATTGCCGTATTTACCAAATTTAACCAGGCCTATATTAAAAATATTAATCGATACCTAAAAATTATAATTTTGGTATCAAAGTGTCTGGAATTCAGTTCTCTACAATTTTATAGTTTCAAATCGAAATTTCACTGGAGTTTGACATGGTTCTAAAGCCCTTCAGTGTCAAATTTTGCTTCCAACGACTATATAGGCACTAATAATACATATGGACATAAATCAATCACATGTCTAATATCTACATGTCTATATGAGTCATAATATATCATTTTAAGTATTTTCACTCCAAGTAGGTCTAAACCTCATTTTTAGAGATACTGTAAAACACCTCTTATAATAAAAATTATACCGATAGAAACATTATACAATGACTAAAGATCTATTTTGTAACGAAAAATAAAAAAAAAAATAACTAATCAGCACCTCGAATTGGTTGTGAAACCTCGCTTCTCCCGTTCGTTCTTGTTCTTCTTTCTCCTCTCTTCTCTGCTACGTCCTTCTTTCTTCTTTTACTTTTGTTTGTTTTTTGTTTTTTTATTCAACACGTTAATTTAAAACGAAAACAAGAAGAGCATCATTTAAAATATTATCATATGCTCTCATCATAATTTAATAAAGCAACTCCCATGACTTAATTTCATTTTTGTTTTATACTTTACTTCATGTTGTCATTTAATCATAGTATTCATTATTCATTCAATTCACCACCTATTATTAATAATCAACTTCTTCATTTAATAACCACATTCACCTAATTAAATTTATACTATTTTTTGAATAATTTCATCCATTTACTAATATCTTTTAAATATAACATATATTTTTATACAAGTGTATATGTAACTCTAATGTATAAAATACGCATATTATAATATGTATAGGTGTTTAGATTTCCACCAATAATTTTCGAAATCTTCTATGTAACTCTTTACTTTCAATTGGAATGGAACGATAGTTGACGTCACTTGCTCTTCTTCTTGGGCGGATTTTACTATTTGGAAGAATTGCATGGTGTTAGTCCTTTTCTGAAGGTTGCTCGCAAAACCCAAATTCCATTACTTATTCAGTCATTTCTCTATGGTAAACAACATGGGTTTATACTTTATACCCAAGTTTATGTATGAAGTTTCAGAGACATTAATGCTTAAAACAGATTTTTTTTTTTTTTTCTGCATGATTACTTTATGCAGGTGAAAGTCACCAAGGAGAAAAGAGGGCATGGGAGCAACAAGGAAAGCTAAGTGACCAAAGAAGCTGAGGAAAGGAAGCAGAGCCCATGAAAGAAAGTGAATGTAAATACAAAAAATTTCCTCACTAGTAATATTTAACCTCTTTTCCAATTGGTAAAGATGAATTTGTTATGGAATGCAACTTCTCTCTGCACATTGTCATTGCTGTTCAAATTCTGTTACTCATTACACCATACTAGTGCTCTAGGAACTGACCTGGATTCGCCAGGGCTCAAATCAAACTTATTATTTCCCTCTTTTTCTCCTGATCAGAAGAATAAGTGTCCAAGTTATACTCTTCCAAGTTCCAACTATCGCTGAACTGAAATGCCCAACACCTTGGGACCTAGAATGCAAACTTTTTTTTTGAATAGAACCTAAAATGCCAACTTCTCAAATCCAAATTAACCCATTTGCATGCAATGAACTACAGGGAACTTCTCAGTACTGGAATAAGAAAAAAAAAATGATAAGAAACAGTGAAATTTTATTAAGATGCAGGAGGACCAAGGGCCCTCAAAATACACTAGGGATGAAAACTATGAAGCAAAAGCTTTCAATCTCTCAACCAAGTAGTAGACATGAAAACACCTTAGGACTCCTTGTACATTCATACTCGGGCACTATGTTTGATAAGGTCCCAAAATGTAGCAGCCTCAGATGGATAGTCGTTGAAGATTCTTCTAGTCTGCTTCAGCCAAATAGATCAACAAGAGCAAGCACCGCTATATTTCAAATTCTCCTACCCGAATGGGATGCCTCTTTAGCTTCAAACTGTTTTATTCTTCACACGCACTGGATGTTTGCAAAAATTACTCTTGGTGGAATGACTTCTCCTGTTGAAGGATTTTTTGTTCTCTACACTTCATTCCATTGGGCTTGTAATCTTAGACATAAACCACAGCCAAATCACCAACTGTCCCTACAAGAACAAAACCCATCTTTGAAATGGTGAAAGCAACCAGGATCCTTCAAGACAATCTCTCTTCTAACCAATTTGGAGATGGCCTTTGCAAAACTATGGCAGCTTCTACACACCCTAAGGTTCTTGGTAATGTGAATGGTGGCCCCTGGTCGTGTACTGATTAACCCAAAAGAAAGAGCCAACATTTCACTATGCCCAATGAGAATGCATTCCCTCTCCTCATCGACATCGTGAAGACTAAAATCAATTTCAAGGACATAACGCTCTTCTTTCATTTTCTTCATCAAAATCTGCAATTCACTATAGATTCTCTCTGATCTTGGGTGAGAAACATCTCCTACTCCAAACGCATGAACCTTGTTTCGCACTTCAATCCAGCTATAAGCTCTTTTTGGTCTCAAACCCATGTCCCTAATTATTTCTCTGAATTTTTTTGCAACTTCCCATTTCCCATATGAAGCATACAGGTTTGAAAGTAAAACATAGTTGTCAGGGTTCAAAGGTTCTAGTTCAGTGAGCCTCTCAGCTATTTGCTTACCCATCCTGGTATTCATGTGAACCCTGCAACCATCAAGCAATGCCCTTTGCACTCTTGCATTACATTCAAGATGGTGCTCCGTAATAAAGGCCTTGGCCTCATTGAAGAGTCCAGCACGACCTAGAAGGCTGATCATTAAAGAACACTGCTCCACATTGGGTTCCCTCATGCGTTTCAAAGAAGATTTCCCTTCCTCAACCAGGCATGCAGTGGTACAAGAATGGAGGACAGCATGATACAGAGAATCATCAAACTCACTAGTGTATCTCTTCATTTCATGAAACAATTCAACTCCAAGCTCCCCTTGTCCATGTAAGCTATAGCCTAATATCATTATAGTCCATGAAATGGTGTCTTTCTCCTTCATCTGCTTAAAGATCCTTGAACCAAGCTCTAGATATCCTGATTTTATGTACATATCCATTAGGGCGTTTTGGACAGCTTGAGCTGAATCAATCCCAGTTCTAATTGCAAGTGCATGAATTTCTCTCCCTTGCTTTTCAGCAGCTATTCTAGCACAAGCGGGTAGAACACCCGAAATCAGGACTTGGTCTGGTTTTATCCCTTCTGAATTCATAACCCGAAACAGTTTCAGAGCTTCGTTGAATTCCCCATTCCTTGCATACCACTGGATTATTGCTGTCCAGGAAATGACATCCTTCGAGGGCATTTGATCTAAAACCATTCGAGCATCTTTTACACTTCCACAATCGAGATACATTTTCAATAGAGAATTACCAACCAAAACATCCAACTCCAACCCAAACTTCCTTGCAATGTCATGAACTTTTCTTCCTTCTTGAAGTGATTCCAGTCGCCCACAAGCACAAAGAGCAGTAGCCAATGCAACAGAATCTATATCATCAGCTCCTAATTTCACCATTTGATAAAATGTTTCAAGAGCCAAATTGGGCTCATCCTGGTTCATGTATAACCTTGCCAACAAAGTCCAAGACACAGAATTCCATCTAGGTGATTGATCAAACAGCATTTTCGCCGATTCAACACTGTCACAATGCCCGTAGAATTCCATTAGAGCTGTGATCACATACAGGTCGGACCCAAATCCAAACTTGAGGGCATGCCCATGTATCTGTTTCCCATAAAACGAGTTGCCCGAATGGCGAGCAGCTGTTAGAATGCGAGGAAGTGTGCGTTTATCAGGACGGACTCCTCGAAGCAGCATTTGATTATAAATTAAAATGGTAAGATCCCAATCTCCATTGGTAATATGGGTTTGACTGAGATTGTTCCAAGCGAAAGTGTCTGAGTGAGGAATTTCGTCGAACACTCGGAATGCAGTTGACAATTCCCCACGTTGGCGTGCACTTTGACTCAAAATCTGAAGCTTATGATTTTTCCTATCATGGGTTCTGCACATTGGCTTATTTGCTTCAAATAAACATCGAATATGTGTCGATTGAACTGCTGCCATCATGTTATTTCTTTTTCAACACTTCTCCTCTTGAGTCCACTTAATTCCAGTGTTGTTTTGAATAAACCAAAGATCTCTGTTCTTTCTACACATTCGATGAAGCCGAGGTGGATGATTTGTTTTGTTGACCTCTGCAGCTTCAGTTGAGCTGTGACCCACACTAAATGAGACGTTCATGGAAGAAAAATCTTAACTCTCAAAAATGAAAATCTACTACTACTACTATTTTAACTTCTTTTTTGTATTGTTTGTTAATTACGATCCCCTCCCCTCTCTTTCTCACCAGGTGTTCCCACATCCTTCTAGTATGGACTAGTTCTTGAGACTTAGTGAGTTAATTATTCGGATGCAACTCCACTAACCCTCCTTTTCACAGCCACATAATTCAGGTTACATGAATTTATTTATTTTTTCACTCAGCTCTAAAATTAGTTCATATTAAATTATTAATAATTATATATTTTTTAATTATTTTTATAAATTAAAATTAGTCATTAAAGTGACTGAAACATATATCAGTTTTTATTTTTATTAATGTTTATGGCATAAAGTGTTTTTTTTGGATAGCAATAATAGAAATGGTAAATATGATATTATCAAGTAATGATTTGTCAGCTCTATTTTTGGGTCTTGATAAATACATACACGTGGCAGGAAAGGAACACTGCAAAAATATAATAATAGAACCTCTGGCTTTCCAGATAGGAAGAAGGAGCACCATAGAGTCATGTGCGTGAGGGTGACTTGGGTTTATTTATTTAATTTTATTTTATTTTTTTCTCGTTTCGACGGCGCATATTGACATTAGCATGGTTTGGTAAACCCACGCGCGCGGAGTACGTGAAGTTTGACCGGTGATTTGTCTGTTTGTAAAGGAAAAATTGGAAAATGTTTTAGGAGGGAATTGAGTTAGTCTTAGACGTCTGACAGGCGAGTGCTTTGGCTTTGCTTCCATTTTATTTTTACCCCTCCGACCAAAATACAAACAACACTCAAAAACAAACAAAAACAAAGCTGAAAGCCCACCACTTTTGACCAACACACTCCCACTTGCACTACTCACTCAATTTTAACCTCTATATTATTAATCTTCTCCATTAATTATATTTAATTTTATCATTTTGATTTTTCTGTCATTATCGTAAATTAATCATCTCCATATATATATATATCATGACTTTATGTTGTTATATATTATATACCATTTTCTTTATATATATATAGTATATCATCTAATTCTAATTAATGGACATGTAATATCATGATTCCATTAGTCGTTACTGATGTATAATTTTTAATTCCATAGACATCTCAAGAGTCAAGAGATTATACCCTCCAATATGTAAATAGCAACTACGAGATATATGGCAAGAGCAAGACTTATCATGAAGTCCTTAAAACCCAACACAACTAATTATCTTTCTTTTCTCTGATTCATTCTCTTCATCTAAATCAATTATGGTAATATGGACGAGGTTTCAACCATGGGACTTCGTGTTATTTGCTTTAATTAATGATAACAGTTAAATGCCACTAATTCCATCATAGCGTTGATTAATTAATTCCTGCTACAAGCAGCATACCCATGATCTATCTCATCTAAATTATTTTAGAATTTACATGCATTTAAATACTAGATCTTTAGCAAAAGATTGATCTAACTGATCTCCACTTAGTTCAAGTTTATATTAATATCCAATCTCCATCTGGCTCAATTAAAGTGAACATTGTTCAAGATGATTTATATATACGGGACTTCAATTAAGAGAATCAGGGGGTAGTGAGAATATTAATTGCTGCAGGCAAAGCCAAGGGGTTTTATCTTATATATTTCCCTTCATATGTCAATGGATTTTAGGCTAGCTAGCTAGCTATAGCTTTGAATTTTGAGCACTATATATATACGTTTGAAAAAGTTCGCGTTGGGCACATAAATTAAGGTGTCATGGGAATTCGCTAAAGATAGAGGAGACCGATCAGACTAGCTCAAAGCCATGAATTATTGGCAAAAATAAAGCAAACTTTAATCCAAAAAAAAAAAGATAAAAATTTCTTTTGGGATATTTGTTTCATTCATTCAAGCTCGTGTATCTTTTGTTGAACCTTTGAGGAACGAGTTTAATTTATATGTGATGTATCATCTATGTCCGTATAACTAAATTAACTACAACCATGTTCATTTACAGACAACATCAGATCTGATTCCAAAAAGAACCAGAAGTAAAAATCGAGAAAGAAACAAAAGCCTTCCAAATCTTACAAATTAACCTTCTTTTTTCCTTTGCTCTTGCCCGTGCTTTTAGTTTTAGTAGTCTTCGAAGAAGACGGTAGTACTGTTGGCGGCTCCGTTCTTGGAATACCCTTTTGCGGCGTTAATCCTTTCGACTGATGAGCTTTCTTTCTTCTCTTAATACCAAACGATCCAAGTTTCCTTCTCTTTGATTCTCCAATAGTCTCTAACTTGGGCTTCCATTGCCGAGAATCAACCAACAGAGTATAATCCTTTTGCAACTGAGGCGTAGTGCACAACCTTCCTTTGGGTCTGTCCGAGCTTTCTTCTTCTTCGCCGTCATCTTTAATCCTTCCCTCTTCCATCAATCTCGATATAAACTCATCGGACACGCGTATTTGCAGAGACCCAGATGGCGTTTTTCTAATAATAAACGGTTGGCAATTCCTCGCTGCCTTCTTCACAACCGCGTTATTCGAATTCGAAGATTGGTTGTTATTGGAAGCAAATGAGGCGATGGTGACGAAAGACAGAACGGATTGGAAGAAGTGTTTTGGGAGGAGAAAGTACTTGTGACCGAGCTTGAGCTTATCGTTCTTGGAGAGAGCCGGTACCTTCTGGCCTATGAAGAAGGAATCGGAGTGGCATACAAGGTGCTTGGGGAACTCGAGCATGAGGTCTGAAACGATGATGGGTCTGTGGTAGATCTTGACTACACCATCTGATTTGATGAGCTTGATGGTCCTGACGGCTGGTACTTGATCTTGATCATGATGATCAGCCCTAAGCTGAATGCAGGAGACGTGGTTTCCCAACAAGTGGAAGCACCACGGGATCATCTGGAGGCTCAAAAACTTGATACCCATATTCCCATAAGCTCTAAAAACTAACAGCAAGAAGATAATAATTAAAGGGCTGCTGTGGTGTGTGAGAGAGATTATAGGGTAGGTGGCTGTGGATGGAAAAATGGAATGTATATATAAATGAGGGGGAGGAGAAGCTAGATGTGAAGTAGTAGTGTTTTGGGAGAGAATGAGAGAGGCGTGAGACCCGGGTAAAGCTTATATCTTTTCTTTTATGCCAAAGTTTGACTCTTTGTTTGACTACAACTATTTTTAGATATTACTTTTAGGTACGTCTGACTCGGTCTTCACTGTTCACAGCTATGTATATATGGCACCAGCTCCCCCGGTATTCCCCATTTTAATTATTTACATAGTTGTTAATAATAATATATGGTTGTAGTAGTTCTAGAAATAAACGGAGAAGAGAAGCCAAGTCGTCCCTGTTCTTCTCTTGGGTTCTTTCGTCAAATAAAAAAAAAAAAAGCCGATAATATTGAATACGTACATCTGCCGTGCATTTGGACATGTACATGCAGGTGTGTTTTTCATTAATTTTCCTTGTTTAAACTTAAACTACGTCCTCCCCCAAATTGAATCTAATAGATTTTAATAATATTTATCAAATAAAATTAAGATTTAATTTTTCATGAAATATTCCCAGGTTCTATAAGTATAGGATTAGTTTTTTGTTGAAGAGGGGTGCGAAATAGTAGACGAGTACACCTTTAATAATCAAATCAAATCAAATCATTCTACCATATGAAACATGACGACTTCAATTTCCACATGTCATGGAGTGGAAATTAATAATGGGGGCCAACCAAAAGCAAGTTGAGTGGAAAATAAGGAATGGTAGTCTGGTAATCAATAGGAATCACGTGCCATATTGACCATCCCCGTGCACCAATATATCTAGCATTACAAATTAGGTGACTCGGCCGCCCTACCCAAGCACCAAGTAAATATTCAATTAATTTATCTCGGCCCTACATATATTATCTTTATCCAAAAAAGCGACAGTTAACGCCGTACGTTGCACGAGGGGAAAACGATGCGTCGTCCAAAGTAAACATTATCCAACGTGGTTCGTAGATCAACGCGCCAATGCCACCAAATTATCTGGTCCCAGTCCTCTGTTACTTAGAAAAAATTCATTATTTTTTTTAACTCTCTAATCAATTAATAAACAAGTGTAATTGAAAGGCGTGTGTTTGGTACGAGAACACTGTTTTAGATAGTACGACGTTCAACGCGGGTCGAGTAATCGTGTTGGCCTAAACTTCCGTATACTATTTGTGATTCATTGAACCAAATCCAACAAGTTTGGTTTGATTTGGTGCTGTTTAGTTTCGATTTCAAAAAAATTAAATTGATTTAATTTCAGTTCCATTTTAATTATTAATAAAAATTGAACCCAATCGAATTTTGCACATCTCTATATTCGAGGAATCAGAAAACTTGTTTTTACTATGAAAATAACTTCACGCTTATGTGTCTGCTGCTCACAAGTATGTTATGTACTGTATGGGCGGTCAATTATGTGGATTCAATGTAATTTTTATGTATTTATATTTTATTAGTTTTTTAATTGTATTGGTTTTCTAAATTGGGTTAAAAAGGGCATAAGCGAATCTTGGTGGTTCTTTTTATTACTTTGATTTTGCATTTGTGTGTGTGCATGTTTGTATATGTTTGTATAATCATCATAAGCTAAGGGATTAAAAGCCAACGTGCATGACTAATTAGTTGATCATATATATAAATATAGGAGGTTTTACTGAATTAATTAATAAATAATGTTCTACTTTTGCTGTTATAGAATATAGATCATAGAAGCTTTTTTGTTTGTTAGTCTTTCAAGCAAAAATAAAGGGCTGAACAAAAAGTAGTAATACGTGTAGTAGTAATCCATGTATTGACTTAATTATTAAATAGCAACTTCAGGGAATGTGAAGTTGGGTGGTGGTTGCGAACCAGAAGAGATTCCTAATCCGAACTTTTTGTTTTCTTTTGGACTTAAGGCTAAAAAAAGGATAGCTGAACCAATTGGGAAGATTAATGTTTTTGAGTTTGAAGGATTAGACGACACTTGGCTACTACACATGCTTTGTGATTCACACATTTTTACCTTTGCAGTTTGCAGTCAATTTATGTATGTAGGTCAGGTAAAGCGTTTCCAGGTCTTTATCCACACAAAGAATGTATGCTTTTATTATGCTCTTTGCTGAGCACGAGGTAGTTCTGCTTCAATCTCTCCCCAGTATTATCTTCAAAACAAAAAATTCTACAAATCCAAGGCAAAAGCACGTGCATTTCACTCTCACTCATTCCTCTAGAGTTTCTTCTTTTTTTTTTTCTTTTTTTGGGAAAATAGAATTCACGGCAGCTGTTTTAGACCCATTTAAATAATTGTCTATTTAGTTGTAACAAGTGCAATTTCAGTTATCAAACACCTCTGTTTCTACTCAATAGAAAAAGAATGTGTATTTCTATAGGGGAAAGATAATATATATAATACGAGAGACCAAGGAATCTTATAATTTCCTTAGCCTGTTTATAAAAGCAATGTTGACCCAACTTAGGTCACGGAGCCACGCACCAATTTGCCCGATGGAGGGAAAGAAAACAATTGTACAAAACTAAATGAAGTTGAGTTGAGAGGGAGAGAGAGTCTTTTTTTAGAAAAATATTAATGTAACTATAAAAAAAATGTAACTACATTAAATGTGTATGTTATACATATTTTGAGATATGTAATAAATGTTGTATGTTTTATAGTTAGATTAACATTTTCTTTTTTTTATTAGCCTCAAGCTTCTAGCTTAGTACTTAATGCTTACACTGCTTAAGCTCCAATAGCTTTCGGGTCCAACTGAATGAAGAAGGAATATTTATTAACTCCAATAGTTGCTTGCAATCCTCAACCAGTTCACCAATTTCAGTAGGATCGTGATCATTTCTCTTTAGTTCAGCCATAACCCCAGTAGAATCTCCTAACTAAATTAAGCTAAGAAATATATAAAGCGTGCTGACATTGGGTATTTGTATTCACGGGAAACGTTGTAAGGTAGAAGAACCATCATGCCAGTGGAGACCTTTTCTTGACCTTACGGGCTACCGGTATTCATCAAGCACTATATTGCACAACATTAATACAAGCATTTCTTTTAACACGAATGATTCAGTGGACTCATAATAAGCTCAAGGTAACTTCCACCAAAACAAGAGTGCCAAGACAAGTTCACTATCAAATGATAAGGAAAATCGCAACTATTTTGCAACATTCCATTTGGTTAAAATGCAAATGCGGAGTTGTTCATCTAGAAACGACGACAATCAAAACGTTATATCCTCGTCAATGCATTTGTTTCCTTAACAAATGAGATTCAAGTCGGATGATTATTGCTCATCCAAAGTGATATAGGAAACAAAGGCAGATTATATCTCAAAAGACCAACTTCTACTCTGTTATCTTCAAGCCACACTTGCAAAAATATCAAATTCTGGTCCTTGACAAAACTGAAACTTCTTACCTTGGTCGTTGTTTCCCCAGAAACGACAAGAAATTCACAAAACTAGAAACAATCCAACTTACCCTGCAGTGGACACCAAAGCCTTTTTGTCTAGGAAAAGGACCATAAATAGAAACAGGTAAAAAAACTTATTTTAATTTGATGAAAATCCTCTGTTGCCGCCTTTCTTAGAAAAACACAAACTGGGCGAGTTCGCCTTATTGATAATTTGGAAAAAAAATCGTCTCCTCCTCTAAAGAAAAAAAGGAAAAAAGTAAAAAGAAAAGAAAAAGAGAAGAAAACAAAAAGGAGGGAGAAAAGTTTTGGAGGGGGTGAGAGGATTTGATAAACGTAACTCTTCCCAGAAGTTTTAACATCCGATTCCTAAAAGTATGTGATCTCTCATCTATAATTTAAGGCAACTCCGGTTGCCAGGGTTTTCTCTACCGGCGTCCTCCAACAGCTTTTCTAGCAGGTGGAGCAGATTCCTCATCGTCAGACTGGATGTCCCCGTATTGCCACATCCTCAGCCTCCCACTCTTCGCTTTGTCCTGGAATTCTTCCAATTGATCAAGGGCAGACTTCCTTTCCTTGTCGTCCCACCTCTTCCTTCTCTCTAGCCTTGCAAGTCCTTCCTGCACGAAACAAGAAATTATTTCAGTTAGAAAACCATAAAATCAGAACTCAAACAATTGGACCAGTTTTTCAATTCCTGTCTGAGAAACTTCAAAAAAATAAAGGTCGTACTAATCATTCAAATAAATATATGCTTTGCACTGAAAAGCTTTGAATACAATTTGATTTCAAACGAGTTTTTTTAAAATCAACAAAAGAAATAATAAAAAAGAACGTGCAAACCTCCAGCATGGAAGCATTGACACTTAAACCAGCTTCCACATCAACTAGAGTCACAATAAGAACAGTTCCAGTGCCCTGCCCTTTCACTTTCCCTCCAGAAGTATCCCTTTCTTCAACCATAGCCCTGAGCTCTCTAGAACTATTCAGTGTGTACTCACTCAGATATTCTGCTGCTTCTTGACCAAAATCTTCCTCTAAGTCTGGGACCTTTATGTATGCAAGGCTACACAACTGGGCAAGGCCAGGTGCAGCAGATACAGAACCAAGAGGCCGCAAGGAATTGTAAGGAATAACTTCTTGGTTTCCATAGTCAATGTAGAAGACCTCAAACAAGTCTTTGGATGATTCTACGGCTCCTCGTGGTGTATTTACAATCTTTACATGTTCAAAAACACAAAAACAAAATTAATAAATAAATAACACAGTGAATAAAGTTGTAATAATCAAAATAATATTCATGGACCATGTTTATACTGGGTGTGCTAAGAGCAAAAAGCAACAGAATTCAGACTTAAAGAAATGCTTCCATGTCCTTCCAAGAGCCAAAACAATCAAGTATAATCAACACCGAATTACAGTTTACAACTAAAGTAGTAGTTTATCGGCATAAAAAAAAAAAAAAAAAAAAAAAGCAACTTCTAGAGCAAACAAAAAAATTAGGCTGCATTTAGTACTACAACTAAACCAGTTTATTGACATCTTAAAAACAATAAGCATTGTCTCTGCCTGAAAACAGTGTAATCCCATGTTTTTCCTGTTTAAGTTTTTAGATACAGGCCAGACAAAAACACTGAAAATGGCTTTTAATTATTCTCAAGGTTAGGGGGGGGGGGGGGGGGGGGGGGGGGGGGGGGGCTGTGGCTGTGGCTGTTTTTTGGATTGTATCCACAAATCTAATTATTAGATTCAATCCAAACAAACTCTCATTTGTTGCTTTCAGTATATTAATTATTTTTGTTGTTCGGTATTATATCTAAAAACTCTTTTCAAGAATAGAACTTGTTAGGTTCAATATATCTGAAAACAGCACAATCTCTTCTTCTTCTTTCCTTTTTCTAATGGAAGTTTATCTCAAGTTGTTTTGTTTCAGGACCCGGGCCAGCCAAAAATGCTGAAAAAGACCAAATCTTCTTCAGCAAACAACCTGAACCTGCTTTTAAAATTTTATGCAAAATGCTAATTTGTGGATCTAAGCTAACCGAACTCTTATCTGTTCATTTTAGTGCATTACTTTCTTTTCTTTTTTCACTACAAAGACACAAAACAAACAAATACCAAACCAAATGCAGCATTATAAGCATCATCACAAAAGATGCAGTAGAGATCCCTATAGGGAGCTGACATCCCCCACTTTCAATAACATTATCAGTACTAGGTGCTGCATAGAAAATCTAAGAAACTAACCACTTTTCTGTCAATTGCGTACATGAGCAAACAACACTAGGTATCCACTATCCATATAGAATCTGATCACAAACAAAAAGAAACTATGGTGGCATGTTTTCTACACCTAAATCAGTATGTGCTCAATCAGCCCGTACAAAGGGACCATTTGAGTATCTGAGGGAAATGCGGCAAGGATCTGACTGACCAATAGGATGATTCAACTCACGCTCATGAATTTAGTAGTGGACCACTAAATATATGAAGATATATCTAAAAATGATGCAAGGTCCAACAATGATGGCAAGCCCCAAACAATGGGAGTTAGGGTTCAGAGTGCATTTTCCTCTTAGCATAAGGAGGCAAGGCCCAAAACCAACCATGGTGTGCAGCCACCATTCAAAGAATGGTTCAATTAGATGTCTTCAGCGAGGGGCTATAAGAGATTATGCCCACCATATTTGTACATATTCAAAATAATCTACAATGGCACTTCCCTCTCAAAGCAATGAGAATGTACCAGCAGTGAATATATAGTAGTCTCTTACCATGGCTCGGTTCCAGGAATTATCTGCACTGAATTGAGCAAGGACGATGTCACCCCTCTTAGGATTGAAAGCACCAACAACAGGAGCCTCTTGGAGGCTCAGCGAAGCAAGCTGCTGCTGGATAGCAGCCACTGTCTGATCTCCAACTGTTTGGACATAAAACTTACCACCACCCAGAACTTCTGTAACTACAACCTGCAGGAGAAAAAGCAGAAAAACAAGTCAACACTCCACTGCAGCACATGTAGACAACGGATATATGTAAAATAGAATGCTTTCAGTAGGCACCTTAAGAACTTCTTTCTGTCTGCTGCTTTCAACATCTGAACCATTGACAACTTCTCGCCCTTCAACATAGTTCTCCCATATCTGCGAAACAAAAAACGTAAAAAGAAGATTCAAGGAAGAATTTCAGCCAGGGTTGATATGTAAGTGTTACATACTTTCAGTCTCTGCTGTTTGGCAGATTGCTCAGCCTGAGCTAGAAGGTGAGCATCAGCCATTCTATCTGCACCAAAGGAAGTTTGTAGCTTTGCCAAGCCAGCTTCCAAAAGCGTCACAGCCACGTTGGTCTTTGAATCCCACAAAGATCCCAAGAAAGTTCCAGTTCTATCCACAGTTTCTACTTCAATCTGTACAAGGAATGATTATTAGAACAGTTAAAGGAAAACGGAAAACCAGAGGTTTCGTAATTAGCAGTACCTCAACATCCCTCTGCAGTATCTTCCTTCTCATCAGTGCAATTGCTTCATCTGAATAAGGCTCATCCCGACCAGGACATCTGACTCCTGAGAATGAAAAAGCAATGCTGCAGGTTTCCTTGGGAATCAGCAATTTGAACCGATGACCACTGAGAACATATTCCACAACAGCAGGCAATTTCCTACTCCTTTGTAGAAAAGGTAAGAAATCTTTAGCTTTCTTTGCTGATGCCTGAAAATGAGAGTTTAAAAAATAATTTACTTAATAAACCTTTCTTTGTTGGCAAAGAAAAAAGGATTCCACAAAAGAGAACTCATCACTAACTGTTAAGAGGTCTGTTATGTGCAACACCGGGGGATCCTTTGCAGAATGAATTCCTTTCTTCCCAGCAATGGCACGTGATTCAGCAGCTAGGAGTGCATCATAGTAGTTTGAACGCTCCTCAAAATCACGATGTCTTATAACACTCCCAAAGCCACGGGCAATCACCAGCTCAGCAACATTTACTCCTGGCGTTTGGTTACCCGTGGTTGGACTAGGAGAGGCCTCATCACCCTCAACTTTGGAAGGAGAAACCAAAAAGACTGACCCAAAATCCATGATCCTCGAATCTGCAGAGCCAGCAGCAGGCACAGGCCCATCAGCCAAGCCGACTTTTCTAGAGTATTCCATTGAAACATTGACCTGAAAAAAATAAATCGAAATTAAGTTTCAGAATACATTATCAAAAACAAATAGCTGTATAGAGAATAAATCACAAAGATAGTGGCATACTTGACGGCCAAGAAGACGGGTTCGTAAGAACTCCCTTGCTTCCCGAGCATAAGGAGCAGGTTTTTCATCTCTACGAGGGTTTCCTATCTTAGGACACCTAATGCTCGAGAGATTCACACGGCGCTCTGCTTGTGGAGTGCCATAAGGGATGGCATCATCAGCAACAATGACGCAATCTCCACTTACAACTTCCACAACCTGGAAAAGATGGATAGAATGCAATGAGCGGATTTAGAAGATATGGATGCAGTTGTAAAGACCATTGCTTGAAAAATACCACTTACCTTTCCTGTGAATTTCTGATCATGAATTGCCTTTGAATTTGTTTGTGGCGGTACATAGTTTGTCCAAATCTTCAGACGGTCCTTCTTTGCTTGAAGTTCAGCATTCTTTAGCCGCCTCTTTGCATCCTCCTCCATCATACTTGCACTCCACTCTAGATATTTAGCAAGACCCTGCATATATACAGCATTATATATTGTAGATGCTCCGAGGAATAGTACACAGGAGTAAAAGAACATAGAACTGATAAAATTAAGTCATCGTGAAGTAAACATAAGATAAACAATCGTTGAAGTAACGATGAATTTATGCAAGGTTAAAATGCTTGAATAACAAAAAATTGATGGAATACTGAAAACTAATTAATTAAATTCAGAACATATTAAAGTTAAATGAGAATATATGGCCTAAATTGGAAACTGAAAGTTGCAAAAATAAAATTCGAAATAATCCTTAGATCCTAGATCATTTCATAGCCTGCAGTCAATCTTGACCATTGTTCCTTAAAAAAGAACATACATTTTGTACTAGCTCCAATGCCAGGTCCTTAGCCGAATCACCATCTGGATAGTATACTGAACCAACCAGATTACTGTACTTGTCAACACCCTCCAGAACAATACGAACCTGCATGTTCCAGTATGAAGTTTAGACCATATGTTGAATATAAGAAGCAAAAGACACAATATGAAAAGAGAAATCCCCTCACATCTCTATTTAAAACACGGATCTCTGTGAAATGTTTGGCTTCCCGACCAAATGGATCAGGGGCTACTTCAGTGGAGGAAGCTGTGGAGGCTGCTAGTCTCTGTGCAGATGTTAGGGGGGCTCGAGGTTCTGCAGAAGCTTCTCCATTTGGTTCTTCAGAAGTTACTTCAGATTCAACCACAGTCTCTGCCACTGCCCTTCTTCCCATGGACGGAGCCTAATAAGATATACAGAATTACGCAAATATGAAGTGGCAAGTTGGGGCAAGATCATCCAAAAAGACACGGGAAACAACCAATTTCTGGTCTTAACCATAGAATGTGGACATAATAAATGAACTCGGATCAAATTGTTGTCTTACCTGGATTCCAGCAACAAAAACTTGAACAAACTGAAACTCTGGGAGCAAGTAGACTCGAACAGTACTTCCATCACGAACCTGCTCAACAATCCCTTGCATAGGCGTGCCCTTGTTTGCAGCTAGTAGGCCCATTGCATCCAGATTACTGGGATCTCCTATGGCAGAAGGAGGCAAGTTCCTGATGGATGTCTCGGAAGCACCAGGTACCTGCAGGAGAAATAAAACCAGCAACGAGCCAGGTTTAAGGGTTCCATCCTAGATACATGGTTCACATAATTCTCTTTCTAGTTCCAATGCATAACAATCAATACTCTCCAACCATTTGTTGGTCACCGGTACTATTGGGTTGTGTCCGGCCCCGTAGGATTAGTGGGGGAGAGGGGTCCCCGATACCCATGATCTCAAAAAAAAAAAAAAAAAATGCATAACAATCAATACTGAACACCTTGATTGATCTAATCAAGTTAGTGAGAAAAGAAAATGAGCAGTGCAGGTGTACCCATGCAACCAAGTCACCTCACAACAAATCACTTAACTAATAGAAATGGATTTGTTTTTTAGAGAGGCACGTCAGAGATAAAGTCCATTGATGAAACCATCATCCTCCATAATGAAATTCTAAGATTCACTAGATAGACCAATGTGAGGCTTCAAGCCTATGTTTATTATGCTGTTGTGGCATAATAACATGAAGAAAATGAAGACTAACCTTGCTCCAACGACCTAAACCTTGCTGCTTAGCTTGTTCTTCAAGACGCTGTAGTTCAGCCAAGAAAGGACTCACTTCTCCTTTCTGCTGACCCTGTTCCCTAACCTGGATGAACGAGATTCATTCAGCAAAAGTTTAGCTAAGATCTAGTCAGCACTAAAGGAAAGAAAAATTGATAGTTAATACTGAGTCATTGACTGGGGAAAAAAAATATTTGAAGACCTTTGCCCAGCCTTCTGAGACAACCAGCAAAGCAACATTCTTATCACCAAGGAAAACAGAGCCAAATTCCCGGCCAATGGATGGTACAGTATAATCTACTCTGAAGGTGACCTCCTACAGAATCCAGAGCAAATCAAAAGAGTTGAACAAACATTCCCATTCTAGAAAGAAAAAAGAAAAATTTGAACATAAATTTGAGCAAAAATACCTTTCCTATGCACATCTTCCTCAAATATTCTCTGCTCTCCCATGCAAAGGGCTCATCAATACCACCTCTTCGGGCCTGCAACATGTGCAAACATTACATCAGCAACAAGCATTGATAAAAACAACTTTTATATTGAAAAAAAAATAAAAAAAAAGGTGTAGGGAAACATGATCTGACTTTAGCCAAGACTACATCTTCAAAAACAAAAAACAAAAAAGACTTATCCCAACTGCTTGGATTCAGTTTCACGAATCTTGTCACTATGTCTTTTTCATTGAATCACAAGCAGCAATGAACTACTTTGCTATAGTTTACAAGAACAGAAGTGAAAATAAAGCACATGTAACAGTAGCCGTACCTACTGAGAATACTGCATGGCCAAAGACAAGATTCACAAGGAAAAATTCATGCGGCTCTCTCCATATATGGAAAAGTAAAATAAAACTAAAGAAGAAAACAATCAAACTCTGGTCCAATCTTTAAATGCATGCCACGGTTCAGAAGAATGAAAATAAGATACGAGAATTAAGTTTGTTAATTCCCATAACAGAGGTAGTGATTTCAACACAAGCTACGGAAGTAAATAACATCCCAACACTTGGCGTAATAACAAGTACAAGATAAGAGTAAGAAAAGGGATAAATGAGAAGAAGCTTTCTTCTTATTAATTTAACAGTGAAGTAACTTGTGCATTTATGTTGAAAGCTTTTAAGAATACAAAATGTAATCTTTCAAAAAAAAATCTTCTAAAGAGTTAATGTTGATATTGAAAAAATAAGGAAATAAGGACGCACTCATTTCCCTATGTTTAATTTCATGCTTTTCTCTGCCCAACATCTTTTTGTCTCAAGAAAATTTTCTTAAAAGAAACGAATAATCCCCTTTATTTCATGCCATGCAGCCATAATCTCACCCTCTACTTCTATATTAATAACGTGGGCGAATAAATTTTCCCAAAAAGAAAGAAACAATAATGATAGGAGTGAAGACAATGACCGTGACAACGAATGAAATATACCAATCTTGATTCTCGAAGGCCTTCTTGCTTCCTACAACAAGGGATATGAGTATGCCAAAAGCCACCTTTACAACTATGAAACTACAAGTTTCCAAGGTCCAACTAAAAGGAAAAATGAAAAGTCAATGCTACCTAAACACCTTGCCGCTAAGGTTTCTCAATTTTGAATTTTAGTACAAGCAGTTAAGTTATACATGGACTATTCTTCAGAATAAAAGATAATGCAATTGAGAGAATAAAGACACCATCAATAGCCTCGTGGATACACCAGGTATAACAGATTACAATTGATAACGAGTTCAGATAGATCAATGGAAGCAAGTCTTGTAGAGCTAATAGTTTAAAACTTACCAGCCTTGGGGCAATAAGAGATGATAATGTGATAGTTTTTTCAGGAGGTATATCTGCTTTCGTGAGTGCCATTATCACCAAGCAGTCCCCAGAAGACACAGCTTTCACACGCCCTCTCAACCATCCTGATGCAGCAGCTGCTGACGCCATATCAACAGCAAAAATCTGCAGTAAAGAATCAAATGAATTTAATAGAAAAAAAAAATCAGGGATTTTTGTGTTACTTAAATAATTAAGTTTATACTTGATCACTGGTACTTCAAAACGAAGTGCGCTTTAGCATCCACGGCAGGGAGCGGGAAACACAAAGCAATATAGTAGAGAATAAGATCTAAACCTCTGATCGTAGCAGATCTATGGTATTTGACATGGAAAATTCATTTGCAGTCTTCAAAATCAATTTTCATCCTCAACCTATAACTTCACAAGCAGTTGTCTAAAAAAATTCGAATAACTTCAATCTAACGCACCAGATAGAAATGATAACAGTGAAAACAACAACGATATTCCACTGTTAGAAAAAGAACATAGTACGTACGATTCTCAGATCCGCAGAAAACGACTCCACAACAAATTATAAAGTCAAAAACAAAACTATAAGAGGGACAAGGAGAAAAAGCTCGGCCTCCCCGTAGTCTGGTAAAAACATCAAATTGTGTACGAAAAACGATCAAACTAGAAGAAAATATCAAAAAAATACAATAAAACTGAGCAGATCTACAAGCAGAATGAGAATAAAATAATCAAATCAAAAGAAGGAATACGACTTGCAGCCTAAAATAGTAAACAATACAGAATGATTACAGAATCGCATCAGAACACCCAAAGAATCAAAAGTTTTTAGCAAAGGCGAAGTAGATCTGAAACTCTTCAACAATAGGATACAGAATCAGAGATTCGAAAGCGACTTACATCGATCGGCAGAGGAGCGAGAACTAACTTTGATCAACCGAAAGACTCAAAGAGAATCTGAGAGAGATTTCGATCTCCTCTTCTTCCCCGAAGTGAAGAAGAGATTGTTTATATAGTATCCACAACTAGAACGGAACTGTTAAAACAGAGAGAGGCCGAAGCTAGAAGAACATAAGAAAAGAGAAAAACAAATAAATAAAAGTATTACAATAGGATTTTACCAAGCAGTGAAAAACTCGAGACACCCTTTACTTACGGGTAAATTACGAAACACCCAAATCTATAGGCAAGATAGATTTTCCTTCTATTCAAGTATAAGCTCCAAGAAAAGGACAAAGCTAAGCAGACAGGTTATAAAAACCACGGATTTTTCCGATAAATTTTGCAATTAATCGGCGGAGAAACTTATGAACGCACTATTAATAGCCACTCGGCGTGCAGTTGCCTGAATTGTTTGGATTTTTTCCTCTGTTTTTGCCTAAACTGAGTAAAAAAGGCGCGTGAATCTAACACGTTCCTCAACAAACATATTTGTTTTTTTCTTTTTCCTTTATCACCATATTTTAAATCTACGATAATTTTTTTTTTTTAATATTGATACAAAGTCAGAAAATATTAACACTGAGTTGAGTTAATAAATTTAGTTTATAGTTACTGGTTGCCTAAGTAAATAAAAATGAATTTAATTTTTTTTCATTATATTAATGTAATTTAATGTCATTAATAGAGAGTAATAAACTTCCAAATTTTGTAAATATGTATATCCTTATGATTATTGCATGCATATTATGATGTTACAACCTTTCAAATAATAAGTAAAATTAGAAATATATAGGAGTAGTATATATGCTGATGAAATACCAACACCAAAAAAAAGTTACAAATATCCAAATTCATTTGGATTACTTTGATCATTTGTGTTCAAATTGAGTTAGGTTCTTAAATACATAATCCAACTTATTCGGTTTGGATCTCAAGTTCAGCTTTAATATAAATTGAGTTGAGTTGAAGTTTGTCTTACTCAATTTTATCGAATTTGACTTAAATTTGGCTTAAGCCCGAGCCAAATAATTATTTGGGTATTTAGCTTTGAGTAAAAAGACTTTTGAACAGTTTTTTTAGCTGTTTCATTTAAATTTTAAAAAATTATTTATTTTTCACAATTTCTAAACATCTTAAATATCCCCTGAAACTATTTCATTGAAGTTATCTTATAAATGTTTACATTTATGACAATAACTATAGATTTGTTGTATATGGAAGATGGATCAATGTTAACATTGAAAACAAAAAGGTTTGCCTTTCTTTTTCATTATTGACTTATCTTATATATATTTGGCGCATCACAAACTAGTCCAATTTATTAGATGGGCAAAGGTGAGCTATAAGTTTGACTTCATTATGTTTCTTGGATTCTTGAATGGTGATCAAGTAGACAACGTTCCATCAAATCCACTTATTAAAGGAACCAACCCTAATGGCAAAAGTTCTACCTTCCGGGGTCATTTTATACGTATCAATTAATCTTCAAGGAAAGGTCATGTCCATCTTACCTGATAACGAGACTCGAACTCATGTTTTTATAAATCATGAATACGAATTCTAATCACTTTGTCATTTTGTTATAAGGTGGCAAAAAATCTGTCTTCCTAATACTCTTATTATTTGACATAGAAAATGTTTTGTATATTTAAAAAATGTACTGGACAATTGTACTAAGGTGCTCGAGTTCGTTGGATTAAGAGGTTCTACAAGCAACACAAGGGTTCCCATTGATCAAAGAACTCAAGTACCTAATATAAGCTCACCGAGTGTACTCTTGAGTCTCATTATCCGGTGGCATTATCATTAATACCAGATCAAATATTATCGATAGAATATAGAGCATTAATTAGAATAGCATTTCTCTAGGTTTAAGAATTGCAATTTTAGTTTTATTTTAGATCTCAACCTCAAAGATTTCATACTTTTTTTAGAAAGTGGAAGTGAGTGGAGAGAGTACGCGTGTGACTCTCACGAGTTATCAGTGGGTGGCGTTTCCAAGGACAAAACGCCATTTGAGAGATGAGAGATTGCGAGGCCAAAGGTCATAAGGAAAAATAAAGCGTGAGAAAGCAGCAGCTTGCGATACCCACTCCAACTGAGAGAGCTCTAAGTTTGCCCACGCTTCAGCTCATTCTCTCTATCTTTCTCAACTTTTGATCAGGTGAGTTACAAAAAAATAAAAAAAATAAAAGTTCTCAGCTTCCTATTCTGTCGATTCAGATCCAGATGATTATGTTGAACCATTTTTTCCATAGATATTATTAGATCTAATAATGTCGTTTTTCGTTGGATTTGTGTTTCTACCAGTTGGTATTGTAGTCAGGGAGACTATTTATATGAACTCATGAATTGTGCAATTCATGTTTTTGTTCATTTGCTATAAAGACCAACACTCTTTCGCCGGGTATAATCAAAGCTGAATTGGTAAGAATAAGTGACGCGATCTTATGTTGCCCTAATTTGAGCTTGTTGAATGCCAAGAATGACGCTTTTTAGTGTAAATTTCCTGTTCTTTATTATTTGCCATTCCAGCTTTAGAATATGTCTCGTAAAGGGAAGGGCTGAGATGCTTTTCTCGTGACATTAGTGCCTTTTTGGTCATATACGTACTCACAGTTTGATTTGTAAGTATTCATATAGATATGACTGCTTAGAAAGGATGAATATATTTAACATTAAAGTTCGACCTTGCAAATTAGTCCTTGATATGGTTCAATTGAATGTCAATCAAGTAGTAGTTTTCATAAAAAAATTTATAATACGAATATGTTTCCTTCTTCTGATTAACTTAAATATATGAAGGAAGAAGAGTTCATTTTGAATTTTCTTTCTGTGTGTGAGAGTTATTTGATAAAATGCCTATGAGAAGGAATACCATGGGTTGACGAACTAAACCTGCAAAATACAAAATGAAGAAGATGGAGTGGGGCATAATAGTTAACAAGTATATTTCTTTTTGTCTTGCCTAGTTTTTCTAGGAAGGAATTGGGGTAAGTATATATTTTCATATTTTCTACCTTGTTTTATTGCTACATCTTGATCTTATGGGTTAAGATTTGAGGAATGGGTTGATAAAATTAGCAATGTGTTAATGGCCTGTAAAAATAACAGCATCCAGTTTATAAATATCACATTGAGTTGATCATTAGACTCAGTTGACTAGTTTGATGGTCTACAATAAAAAAATAAATAAATTAAAAGGGAATTCCAAGTATGTATAGTGGTAAGCAAATTCTTCATTCATTTCTATTAAGAATTTCATGGGTGGTATAAGAAAAAATGGTTTCAGCTCTTTGATGAATTCCATGGTTGATTATACGAGTGGAACTCTTGCCAATAATTGTAGATTTATTTGAGATCTCTTGTTTTCGTATTATCTTTAATGAATGAACTATTGGTTTATGGTGATCCAACACCATGGATATGGGGTGTTTTTCCCCTTTTTCATTTGTCTTGGTCTGTTGAGTTGAAACAGTAAATAGGCATTTTTCTTTTTGGCTTTCAATTTTTTCAGACCATGCTTAAGGCTCCAGATCATCAAGTTGCCGGCCACCAAGCTCGTGATGGTTGCCTCGGCCCACTCATAGATGATTCAGGCCGCTTCTACAAGCCACTTCAGGATGATGAACGTGGGTCCACAGAAGTTGCTTTCTACACTTCTTTCTCATCCAATGCTAGAATTCCCGATCATATTCGACGATTCTTCCCTATATTCTATGGAACCCAGCTTTTAGAGGCTTCTGATGGAACTGGTACGCACCCGCATCTTGTTCTGCAAAATCTTATCTCTAATTCCATCAAGCCATCTGTGATGGATATCAAGATAGGTTCGAGGACATGGTCTCCTCAAGCACCTGAAAATTATGTCCAGAAATGCCTCAAGAAAGATAGAGAAAGCACTAGCTTGGCATTGGGCTTCAGGATATCTGGGTTGCAAGCCTATGTAAATGAAGAATCGGGTTTCTGGAAACCTGAAAAGAAACAAATCCAGGGTTTTACTGTGGTTGATGTTAAGATAGCGCTTAGGAAGTTTGTTTCTTCTAACCCTTCATCTGATAAGAACCCAGATTGTTTATTTGCATCAATCGCTTATGGTGGTTCTGATGGGATTCTGGCACAGTTGTTGGAGTTGAAACAATGGTTTGAGAATCAAACAATTTTTCATTTCTACTCATGTTCGGTTCTTATGGTGTATGAGAGGGAGGCAGCTGAAGCAGGAAGATCAGGTGCAGAAATCAAGCTTGTTGACTTTGCTCATGTTGAAGAGGGCAAAGGTGTCGTTGACCATAATTTCTTAGGTGGGCTTTGTTCTCTAATAAAGTTTGTTTCAGATATCCTCACCAACCCAGATGAGCATACTATAGAAGGTGGTTTGCAGGAATCTGAAAAGAAGGCAATTTTATTTTGAAAATGGTTCCAAAGAGTAGCTTGACTACTCTAAATTTGTGAGCCACTGATCCATCACATTGGTCTACACTGGCACATTGCTTATTTCCTCCAAGATTATGGTCTTTATTTCTTATTTTGTTATTTTAGAAATCGAAACGTTCCTTTCATTGATTCATAATAGAAAAATTTGGAACCACATGCTATTACTGCCTTGCCTACTTGGAAAAAAAAAAGGAAAGTGAAGAAACTCAGAAGAATCTGATGGCACAAATTATCCTGCCTGATATGTCAAATATAATCTCACAAAGTTTGAGGAAAAGTGAAATTGCTAGCCTTGTTTCTTCAATTAACTGGAAAAAAGAAGGAAAAGGTAAATAGCCTAGGCTATGCATACAAACCTTTTTGGATCTTATGTTTGATTCACAATTTGCTGCAATCTTCTAATGTTGCTGCACATGAAGTTGGTAGCTAACTATAACTGTGGAATCTGTTTTTTTATGTACTAATGAGCACATTTGAAGGCGGAGCGAACCATGAAAATAATTGTTGTTGCTTTATCTCTTACTTTAATTCAGGAGTTAGCAACTATGTATGTTCTCAGGAAGGTCTTCCAAGGTGACTTTCTCTTTGGGAACTACATCTCTTAATTTGTTCTAGTTTGACTTCTGAACCATAATTGATAATACTTGGAGTTCACTTGTTTCTAAATACCACCAATCACCACTTGTTTTCATTGGTTGATATGTGTGATCCAGTCTCGTTTACACTTTATCACAAATTGGAACTTATTACTATTATTTCGTTAGGTAGCTTATACTTATTACCTTTGAATTTAGTAAGATGTTTTCTTTCTTATCGATGGTAGAAGTTGGTGGCTGAAGAAGCCCGTTTTTTTTTCTTGGATGAGAGTAAAGTATCATTGGATGAAGATGTGTATAACAGTGGGAGTTAAAACTCTCCTCCACACCTTTATAAAGAGGTCATTGACACCAATTTTTGATGTCTAGAAATGTTTAAGAGTGCTCTCTATCAGTGTGTTGAGAGATTTTTTGTTTTAGGTGGCAAAGTTGTCTTTTCATAGTTGCAGCGTCATTGGAGTTTTGGTGCACTTGAATTTGACAGAATTTCTGCATGTTGTGTAGCTTAGCTCAGTTTTGTAGTATTTTATAGATCACCTTGTTAGTAAGCTTACAGGAAGAATAATGTTTCCTCTGAGGTTAAGGTGGTGTTTGTAGTCTATAATTTTTTTTTCTTGGTTGAATTTGAAAACTCTAGGTCCATTCAATCATAATTTTTTTCCTTTTGGTATAGCATCCGAACCTCAAAATTGGCAAGGTTCAGAAATTCTCAACTTTGCTTTTTACTGGATGAAATAAGATTTTGAGTTTTTTGATGGATTTTTAGCAGAATTCCATCTCAGTGGGGATGAGAATAAGTCTCAATATCTTTCTTTTAAGCATTGCACATCTTACAGCATAATCCACTTCAAATCCAGTAGTGAACTCCAAGTTTCAAGGACAACTTGCATTTCTTGCCAACCCTTTCCTTATTTAGTCGATTACAGCTAATAGAAAGACTATCCAACAGAGGAAACCATGATGAAGTCCTGTTTATGTCTTTCTATTCTCCTTTGTAGCTTCTTCATTTTCCTTATAGCAACCTGCTTTGCTGATGATACTCCTGTTCAGGACCTGTGCCCAACTGCCTGTCCAAGTAAAGGGATCCCATTCATCAATGGTTTCCCATGCAAAAACCCGGCAACTGCAAGTCCTTCAGACTTCAAGACTTCAATTCTAAACCATGCTGGAGACACAGAAAACTTCATAGGTTCATCCATGATAGTCGTGACGGCCTCTGATTTTCCTGGCCTGAACACCCTAGGCATCTCTTTAGCCAGAACTGACTTGGCTATGGATGGCATTGTTATGCCTCATTCTCACCCTAGAGCTTCTGAAGTGTTCTATGTGAGCAGTGGAGTTGTGATTGCTGGGTTCATTGACACACAAAATAGGCTGTTCCAGATGACACTTAGGCAAGGGGATGTGTTTGTGATTCCTCGTGGGTTGCTTCATTTCTGCTCCAATGCAGGTTATGAGCTTGCCACCACGTTCTCAGTGCACAACAGTCAGAACCCAGGTGTGGTAAGCATTGTTGGGGCAATGTTTAATCATGAATCAGACAAAATGAAGAAGCTCTTAGACAGATTACGAAGCTTCTCTGCACTGCAGGCTGGTTATATTGCTAATGTGACTATGGGTAGTTTACTTGTTTAAAATTCATCTCTAACTTTGAATGCTTATGATTGAGAATAATTTGTTTGGTTATCAATCCTTGTTGATACTGAAGTTTGGATTGCGTCTAACCCATTGAAGACCCAGAAGTGTGAACTTTGTATAACAGGGCTGTTCTGTCGTAGACCATGTATCATAGTTGACTCTTTCTAAGTAGGTGTTTGGCTATTTGGAACATTGAAGGTACTGATCAAATTGACTGTCCTATATTGGCTAATTGAACATACCATTTCATGCTAAATGACTTCCAAATTATTGGCAATAAAACAATGATGAAATTCTTAAAACAAATTTTGATCTCCCTTAGATTTCTCATTCAATAGGATGGCATCTGTAAGAATTTTTTTTCTTTAGAACAAAAAACAAATTAATCTTGTAGCATGACAAAGAAACACTTTCCAAAAGCACACAATTATTCATTTGTATATCAAACTATGAGAAAGGGAAAACATTAAGGAATGTCTACTTAAAAAGCAGCCGGTGCATGAAGTTCGTGCTTACACAAGATCTCAAGATATGGTTGGATCAGTTTGGGTTTATTGTATATTACCTTACTTTGGACGGTGGAGAAGGCTATTTTCATAATTCAAACTCTGACCACATAAGGCGACAATTAGGCCAAGGCTCTCCTTCAATGTCTAACTAGTTATTTGGAGATCTATATCCATTCATTTGATTCGTATATAGAAAGTAAGGGTCCTGTTATTATTTATTACTGTTACTGATGCCCCAAGGATTACAGGTAACAGAGACCTGAATAGGGCCTCATGATATCTTTCTTTGTGGGTACAAAAGCACTGAACTCATCACTGGGCAAAGGCAAATTTGGGGTTCGCTATTGGTTGGGGGGGTTGTTTCAGATTTCAGAAACCATTATTGGTGGTTCAGTATCCATATCCATCCAAGGAGGGTTGTATTTGGAAGAAACTTACAGAAAGACTCTGACATCGTATCTCTGGAGCAAGCTGTCTCCATGTATTGAGGCTTAAACAGATAAGCTGCATGTGATTAATTACATGAATTCACTTCCTCAACTCCATTTTGTTGAGAGCTAAGTAGATATATTACAAGTAGTTATATATTTTTTAATTATCTCTATTTATATTGTTTTAGGTTTTTTTTTCTTCCATTGTTACTATACATTTTTAATAGGTAACTCTTCTTAACTAACTTCTAACTGATCTTTTTAATTTATCCATTTATGAAGCATGACTTACAAATTTAGATTCCATAGCCCTTTCTCTTTTTACATTTTGACACCAAGTCCAAATGTCTGAACATTGAATCCAAACCTTTGAAGAAATTGATTATTCTTATCAAGATTCTCTCTGCAAAGCGTCTTTCATGCTGAAATGCAAGCAAAAAAATCCTCAACTAGGCTTCTTCGGATCAAGAGAAGGTCTAATTGAACTGTCAATAGTGCCTGGAAACAGTTCAGATATTCCTAGTTAACTACCCAACGGTTCTTACTATTTAAATACTTCATGTACAGTATCCTAGATCCACAAGTAATTAATAAAGTTTCGCAACGAATGTAAATGTAAAGCAACTCAGAAAATTCTTTATTTTAAATCTCATAAACATTGTATCTAAGAAGCTTCGTTGAATGCAACACCCACCTGGATAATGATGCATAATAATGGTTTTAAAAACTCAGGGAATCATCCAAGCAATAATGCCAATAAGAAAACAAGAAAAAACATAAAGATAGAGGAGCAAGATTGAGAGAGATGGAATTTTGCTCTTTCTCTAAAAGGTCCTGTAAAGTGTAGACCAAGTTTGACATGTTTATATTATTTATCTACTCAAATCAATTTAACTAAGTGTTTTTTTTTTTTTTTTTTTAACTATATGAATATGCTTCTTTTGCTTCACTCTATTAATAGCTCAGTTAACGTCTAAATTATAGGAAGGGGATGTTCTAGCCCTTTACATAGTCTGATATAGTAGATTTATATTAGTTGATATGACAAAGTTTTACGTTAGATATCAACTACCTAATGTAACACCTTCTCATTTATTAGACTTGGTACTGACTATGTTAAAGGTTATGCAAATATCTTAACACATTAGAAGTTAGTTTATATTATCTATCAAAAGCTCAAAAATAGAATATTGTTACTAAAGAGGCGTTGGCCAAGTAGTTAGGTTGAGGGGCAAGTAACCGAGAGATTACGAGTTTGAGCCTCATCCAACAAATTTTTTTTTTAAAGTTTTAGGAGGTGCCTAATTAAGGTTGGGGCCAGGTACGCATAAGTTGGCCGGATATCCGGTTTCAAAAAAATAAAAATAAAAATAAAATATTGTTTGTTAACTTTACCTCTAATAGATGAAACAGGCCTAAGTTAGCATGTGATCAGCTAAACATTGTTGCAGAAGGTGCACGTGCCACATGGGTCCCTCTCCGTCCCAACTTCCAACCCCACACCACCGTCACTTTTCTATTATTTTCTGTAATAAAGTCCCTAATACTGCTTTTTTCTGTGCTATTGAAAGAGAGAGCAAAGAGGGAGAGTAGTTGACAAGAAAAATGCTGCAGAACTCAGTTCTGCGAGCCTTCAAATGAATATCTTAGAATTTTCTTAGAACTTCACTCATTACCCTGAAAACCTCTCTTTAGACCAACCAGTCTAATATACAAAAAGTTGCAAATCAAGAGGCCCCCATCCATTGCTGGCAGATCAAGATATGGCTGTCTTGCTTCTGTCCTGCTTCCACATTTTTTTAAAATATTTTTGCTAAGAGCTTCCACATTATTCTATACCCATTGAAGACCAAAAAAACACTGCACGAGACCGCCCATAAAAAACAATCATTTTCCTTTGCCTACAAAAGGGCTTCCACAACCCTACTTCTCTTCAATCGTCACATAACCAAGCTGCCCTTTGCTTACTACTTTCAGAATACATGGCTCCTCCTTTGATCATCTCCACAATATGTATGGTTCTCTTGTGTTTGGCCCCTGCAACAATGGCTGCTGCAGCAAGGAGGCCTGTTAATGTTCCTTTTTCTAGAAACTATGGTCCTACCTGGGCTTTTGATCACATTAAGGAATTCAATGGTGGTAATGAGATTCAGCTAGTCTTGGATAAATATACTGGTAAGAAATCCAATAACAGTATTAGGACCCTTAGCTTCTCAACTATATTATTAGCTTTCAGCTTTTAAGAAGTGTTTACTGAAAGCTGATTATTATTGGGTTTCTTTATCTTGTTTTGAAAGGTACTGGTTTTCAATCCAAGGGCTCTTACTTGTTCGGCCATTTCAGTATGGACATAAAGTTGGTTCCAGGGGATGCAGCTGGCACTGTCACTGCCTTCTATGTGAGTGATTCTCATTACGTTGTAAACCTGTTCATGTTGAAAAAATCTCTTTATGTTTATGTATTTATTGTGATGTTTGGATTTTTTGCTGCTTCAGCTGTCTTCTCAAAACTCAGAGCATGATGAGATAGACTTTGAGTTCTTAGGAAACCGAACAGGGCAGCCCTACATTCTTCAAACCAATGTCTTCACTGGAGGAAAAGGAGATAGAGAGCAAAGGATATACTTGTGGTTCGACCCAACCAAAGATTACCATTCCTACTCAGTTTTGTGGAACTTATACCAGATTGTGTAAGTTCATCTTTCTTTATTCTTTGCTACCAGTGAAAGAGTACACTAAATAAATTATACCTTCAGCCTATTAAGATCCTTCGAGCTTTTGATCTTCTAGTCTTCTAAGCCTTAGCTCCTTTGTTACCTTCAAAGATAAAAATACACAGGCAATAATGGGCAAGCTCGAGGATTTTTATTTATATACTATAACCATCTCAGTCCATTAATGAGATGAAATGAAACCTTATTAGATTTAGAAACTTATACCTTATTTGGTTTGAAAATTTATCTCTTTATACTTTAGGAGATAAATATGAGAGCCAAATATAGTATATAACTAACAAGAAGTAGATTACTCACTAAGCTCAACCTTCTTTTGATCTTAAACTTGGTACTCTGTTTTTTGTTTTTGTTTTTGGGCAAAGCATCTTAAATCTCTGATAAGCCCAATCTCAAATCATTCAAATCTTCATCTGGGCATGTTCAAAAACTTCTCTCCCTCCCCAAATCTCTCTAAAATCAGCTTCCATAGCCCCATATTCTGAAAATATCACTCTATTAAAGCCATTTACTTTAACTGTGTATCTCTTTCTGCAAACAGATTCTTTGTGGACAATGTTCCCATCAGGGTGTTCAAGAACTGTAAAGATTTGGGAGTGAAGTTTCCTTTCGATCAACCCATGAAGATCTACTCAAGCTTGTGGAACGCGGACGACTGGGCCACAAGGGGTGGATTGGAGAAAACCGACTGGTCCAAAGCTCCTTTCATTGCTTCCTACAGGAGCTTTCACATTGATGGTTGTCAAGCTTCTGTGAACGCCAAGTTCTGCGAGACACAAGGCAAGAGATGGTGGGATCAGAAGGAATTTCAAGACCTCGATGCCTTCCAGTACCGGAGGCTGAAATGGGTGCGCAACAAGTACACCATTTACAACTACTGTACCGACAGAGTAAGGTATCCTTCAATGTCTCCTGAGTGCAAGAGAGACAGGGATGTATAGTGTGTAATACTCCTCCTGCTGCATTAGAAGATAAGAGAGAGATATACTACTCCTTGTCGTCGTCGTTGTTAAAGGAATTTCTTGGGTCTTCATTTCATTTCTCTTCTGTTCTTTGTTTCATGTTTTTTGTCATCATCTATGAAATAAAATTCAGTTTCTTTATTTATGTTGTTTTTTGTCATCATCTATGTTTTTTGTCATCATCTATCATATTTATGAGTGATCAATTACATACTATATATATATATATATATATAATGCTATCGATCTAAAGAGAACTAAGTGGTTGTTGTTTTACATTGAAAATTTACAAGACTCGATATGAATCAAATTGGTGTCAGAACCTAAGAATTTTCGCCTAAACAAGATATTAAAAGTGACAAGGAAGTAATAGTGAATTTTAAAAGTTTATTATTTAAAAAAAAGAAAAATCCACTAGCTATTATGATAAAAGGTTAACTATTCCATAAAAGAAAATAAGGGGTAAAATGCTAATGATAGTTCATAGAGACATCACTGAATTCCACACTAGCCATAGTATTGATGCAATGAACTTAATAGTTTGGCTGGTAGGCCTAGTTGCTAAGAAGGGCCTTGGTAATTTAAGGGGGTGTCCATTTTCTTTGGGCTTTTCATGGTCAGCTTAGGATGAGCCCCTCATTATGGGCCGAAACGAGTTGGCTTTTCTTGTTCTTTCTTCTTTTCCCAAAAGAGCATTTGTTGGTATTTATAAATATTTTCTCTAGTTATTGCTTTGTGCCCCAGTTTGATGGTTAGGCATATATATATATATATGGTTTTTATTGTGATTTTATGATTGCATTTGTTGGTACAAGATTTGACCAATACCAATAGATGATGAGGTGGAGGGAACGTACTGAGCTGGAATTTGCCCAGGTGCTTACTTGCTTGCTCAGAACCTCGGATCTGAAAGGGAGAGAAGGAAAAGAGTAGGCTATCATAACTCGTAAGCACCTGGGTGGGTTTCAACTCAGTACGTTCCCTCCCCCTTGCCATCTACTGAAGTTGGTCAAATCTTGTACTGACATTTGGCGTCGTCTGTGGAGACCTACACATCTGTGTGAGGTACTGAGCCTCGGGGCATACTATTGGTGAGTTCAACAACTCTAAAGATTAGTCATTCATCGACTATATACTTTTTATAACTAAGACATTTAAGAAGTTTTATCCCCTCACACTAATAAGAGGCCTTTTCCTAAGGAGAAAAATAAATCTTCCGGAATTTTCCTTTATAGCATGTTTTATGTTGGCGCCCATGAGCTCTATGATCCAACTTATGGGCCGGCCAAACTTGGAGACCCGTAGAAGAGACAATATTTTGCAACGTATTGGGCCAAAATTGGCTTCAACAACATTAATGACTTTAAAATAAATTGTTTGCATATTGAAAAGGACTTGTTATTATTACTACTTTTAGAACCCCATTTGCAAATGTTGAGAATCCACAATGTCAAAACTCATACAAAATGTGTTTCCCTTGATAAATATCAAGAAAATTAATAATAAAGCATGCCAAAGATATATATAACATATTATAATGCATGTAAAAAGGTTGACAAAAGCAAATTTAAAGCATACCAAGAAAATGTAATCCAAATGGTTGAATTGATCAAAAGGCAATTATAGGAGCAACGATTGAGCCGCCTTTCTTTTTCTTTTTTCCTTCATATTCTTAAGTGCATTGGAATATCACTTGATTATACATGGGAAAAGCAAGGATTTAAAACACAGGGAGAGCACCCATTTTAAGTGGAAGTCAAGTAATTGGACGTAAGAAGGAGCATGTACATATGGAAGATTAGTGGGTGTCCCTCTTGGCTTTTTTCCATGAGGTTCTCTGAAAATTTGGACCATTAGGGCTACATATTCCATCAATCATATGTGGAATATGTTCAAGTGTAATATAATGAGATTATGGAATAATTTTGATGGCAAGTGCATACAGGGTTTTTTTCACATTGTTGTAACCAATATAATATTTATTGCTTTCATAAAGAGAGTCAATTAGCAATCAATTAATTTTGTTATATATGCAAGTAAAGAAACTTCTTGAACTTTACCTATCCTAAGTTCCTTAATTACATTACATCCGGTCCTCAGCTAGATTTAAAAAAAAAAGATTGTATTAGATAGCTGACAGTCAACATAAAATTTATCAGATGAATGCTTTGTACAATAAAAAAAAAAAAAGGCTTAATTGAGTTGAAACAGATTAAAAATTTTGTACCAAATAACGATAAAAATTGCATCATCTCTTTAATCCAAAAGTATAAGGAATTAAAAGCTTTGTATAGTATTTGATCACATGTCTATTTGTCCTACATTATTGTATATCTCAAAGTGAGAATCTAAGCTTTAATCACTAAAAACACACTTGTTCCATCTATTCATTAGGAAAAAAGTTAAAACAAGGTGCTTTCCATCTAAGCCTCAAGCCCTACCTATCATCATTTAGATTTTGTAGAGGCAATCTTCTAGCTTTCTTTTCCTCGTGAAAGCAATTACCAATCAAAACCCTGATAAATGTGTAAGCAATTTTCTTTAAACTAATAGTTGATAATCTAATCTCAATAATAAAATAAAATTACTTATAGCCTTGTTGTTAAAATAATCATGAAATTGATAAGTTGATGATTCCAAATGACGAGTCAAATACAACTTAATTGCAAGTTTGCCTTTGATCATAAATTCAAACTAATAGAAGAAAATCTTCTAATCTATAACACAATTATCTCAAGTATGGAGCTTAGGAAAAAAAAAATAAAAATCAAAAGCTAAAAATTGCTGTTGGACTAGGCCTTCTTTTAAATATTCCAATCATCTCTCATCAAGAGGGTGGTTCTAGTAGTTATTTTTGAAAATAATTATCACACTCAAACTAAGTTAAATTGCTAAAAAATAGAGATTAACTCCGTTTCTCATAATTCAAGTTCTTTTAATGGGCTTACCTACAAATGTCACATATGAAAATGATATGGCGTACGTGTAAGCAACATCACATCTCTATGGCAACAAAGATGAAGCCTCTAAATTCGAAAGAGATTCTTAAAAAATCTCCAATGAAATTGATGATCATATTCACTATTCATTTATGAAATGAAAAAAATAAAATAAAATGGTGATTGATTAAAAGATATAAACATGGCCTAGCAGTTTCTTTCAAGGGATTAACACACCACCTTTCATATTCATCTTAGCTGAAAAAGATAGGTACACTCAAATGTTTCCCTCGAAGGAATTTGCTTTTTGGATTATTACCCAACTCTACTCATAGCATGTCTTTATAGAACTTGAGCACATTTGGTGTGAATTAGAAGACTTGGTGTCCCTAAATATTCTCCTCCACTTTCATTTATCTTCTTTGACCAAAGCACTAACTGGTTTTACTCGATTACTATACACTGTAAAAATTGTTGTTAGGCACCTGCACACTTTTGCACGGTTCAGCACTACATCATGGGCTAAGAAGGCCAAAAACAAAGTGGGACGTGCTCTTAACACCACCGACATTTTAGTAATTTTTTATTGAACAAACCATGCATCTCAAACACGAGAAAACTTTCTACCAATATATATTCATATTGTTGGAATTGTGCAAATAGATCAAAATAATAGTCTTATATTGTATATGAACAAGTTTATCACATAAAATATAAGTTAGAATTACGTCTTCTTTAGTTGTAAGGCTTTTTAAAGTAAAACCTCGTACTGAATCTAGTAATTGAGGATGATATCAGTACTAGTCGATATTTAAACCTAATAAATATATAAATATAAGATTGGACCATGCCATATTTTTAATGCCTGCTCTTGAAGTATTGCTTGGATCGTAATTGCCCTTAATTATCTCTATAATATAGTACTGCCATCAGCTTTTTTCCTAGTGACTTAGATTGGACATGTTCAGTGTTCAATTCACTATTAGGCCCCGACATAACACTGGAGTGCAATGTGCTAGTCACTGAATTTCCTTATTGAATGTTATAGTACCCTGCAACTTAAGAGAAGTCTTAAAAGACACAGAAAAAGTTAAACTATTCATGAACTTTGTTATGTTATGTTCAATCAATTTAAGGGAGAAGAAGAGAGGGATATTATAAAGAAAAAGAGTGAGGGGTACTGAACAACTACTTTTCTAATGCTGCAATATAGGTGGGATTACTGTGATGCCCACTTATTTTTATGTGGTCCCTTGCCTTTTATTTCAAGCCCTCTCTCTTTGGAAAGTGACCACCCAATCCTTCATTATACCACCACTCTCCTCTGAAACTGCCTTCGACATATACACTATTATATACAGATGCCTCTTTCACTTAAAGAAACAAAAAGCCAGATATGGTACTGAAGAATCAGGAATCCCCCTTTTAAGGAGAAATAGTAGTAAGCAGACAGCTACAGCATTTTTCGGAGATAGTTTTGGATTGGAGAGAAGATATGCCCATTTGAGTACGCTGTTGGTCTTTAACGAGTAAAAGATAAGTGGGCACGACTACTTCTTGAACCCATAAAAACACACCCTTTATTTTTCTTTGGAGTGGGGTTCATCTAATAGGCAATTTACAATTTTACATCACAGCTTTCAACTAATAAAAGATATGCCCATTTGAGTACGCTGTTGGTCTTTAATTTCAAGTTTGTTCAAAATATACAAAAAAGATAGATAGAAAATCATCAAACAGAATAGGCATACGACACACACATCCCTATTAATGTGAAGTAATATAATTTATAAATTCCTGTACGTTTACTGTGGCATTGTTGGAGCTTTTCGCTGTGTTTGGAAGTCTGGGACAAAAGTCTTTAAAGATCTTCAGGCCCGAAGAATTAAGAAGCCATGTGGATGTGGGGGACACGTTATATAGAGTTTGCACTCACCATTCAGCTAGCTTAGGTCCATTGATTGAAGATAGAGAGGAGATGCGCTTCACTGTCCTTTCAAGGCCATAGAAAATCCCAAAACGCACTCCACAACCAAAACCAATATCTACTTCTTCTGCTTCCCTTCCTTCTCCTTTCTTTTTTACACATCAAATAAATAAATTTTTGGGGGCCCCCAATATCTGAATGTCATTGGCAATTACTTTTCATTTTCTTGGAAAATTCAGAAGAGGAAATTTGGGGGTGGTTTAATTGAATTCACTTCTTACCCCACCATCATTATGTGACCAATTTGTCAAAATCCTAAAACTAACCTTTTAAAGCTTACATTATATTTTCCTAAAAAAAAAAAAAAGCCTATAATATATTTTATCTTAAAAGTTAGTATTCAGTTAAGTCTCAAATTTAGACGTTTCAAACATAAGAATTAAATTTAGGCCAATTTTCTATTGTTTTGTTCACATTGATTTGAATCAAATCACTTAAGGGACAATTTTAATGGTTTATTATTATTTTATTAAGTTCAATTAATTACAACAATGTGCAGTATACTTAATTATGAAGTTTCTCATGTATATTCAAATATAATATTATAACTTCTAAGGTAATTAAATTAATGATGTCTATAAGGGGTAGTTGGTAATAATAAGACAAGGATGAAATCCAAGCTGCATGGCAACAATTGAACCAATATCCCGAAATACATAGTATGTAACTAGAAAACCAAGATATATAGATTGGTATAAGGAGACTATATGAATCAATATTATTTAAAGGCCCAACCAAAAGTGACCATGTCACTGTCTTACTACCACGGAGATCATCAATTGTCACGTACATACATCAAACATAATAATGAATTGAAGGACTATATCTATCTAGCTTGAATTTTTAATCGGCCAGATGAATTGAACCTAACCAATTTCAATGGAAGGTGATTGACGGGGCCATGGAAGCACTACCCACCCTTCTTAGAACATGATGAATGGTCTACCTATTTACAATATAGAACCAACTACTTTTTGTCGTGGGCATGGGCATTAATAAAATATATCATGACTTATGTACAAGAACTACGTAGCTAAAATGCACTTGTAAGGTTTGAAAAACCTTATCACCACAGCCTTTGAATTCATAAATATTCTACCCCTTTGAATTCAAACATATATATAATTAGGTAGTTAGCAAAAACTTAAGGCCTTATATACTTCTAGATAATAGTGTAAGTAATTCCATTTGGGTCATCCGTCCGAACGCTGCCACATGTGTATAAAAGGTCAAAATCAATCATCTAAAGCCGCAAATGCAGAAAACAAATTGCGAGACATGAAAGTTTTGTAATTGACCATGATGTATGACGCGCCATCAACATATATTTTCAGGTGGGTTCCACCAAAAGCAACAAATTCTGTTACTCCAAGCATTGGATTTTACAATATATTAATAATAATAATATAAATTTTGAATGGTTGAACTCTTTACTTGGTTAGGTCTCCTTCAATTATTTGACAAAGCTAGCAAAGGATATGGCCGAGTAAAGAAGGACGGGTGATAGATATATAACAATTAAGTTATATATATGCTGAGGGCATTGGAATTTCAGAATCAGATTTGGTGGCTAGCAGCTATATATGGCTAGCTGTGTGGTGTTGTCCTTTGAAATTTTGATGGGGACGAGAGAGGGGTCTGCTTCAATTAACGACGCGTGCACACGCAATCTATGTGATCCTATTATATGCCCTGACTTGAAAAACACCTAGTTTTTAATTTTGGTTGTTTAGAATGGCGTAATTTTTTACTATTAAAAAATGAGTAATTAAATATAATTTTTTACTATTTTTAACTAAATATTAAAGTAAAACTCATAAATAATTTTGAGTAAGATAAAGTTAATTATTAATTTTTAATATTTAAAGATTAAAAATATATAAATTTTTAGCTATATTTATTTATAAATATATGAATGAAAAATTAAATTTAAAGTAACTTGTCTCTAGGGCAAGTCACTTATCTTATTTCAGTGCCCATTATCAAATTGTAATTTGCAATATTAAATAAAATATGATTTTTTACTATTGAGAAATGAGTAATTAAATATTAAAGTGAAACTATAAATAATTTTGAGTAGGATGATATTAATTATTAATTATTAATATTTAAAGATTATAAATATATAAATTTTTAGCTATATATATATATATGAATGAGTGGGTGACTTAGAGTGCATTGGGCACAAAATATTTTGCGCGTACGCATCGTCATGAGGAGCTGAATAGCTTTTTATTTTCAGAGATCGAGACAGATCGGACGGATGAGATACATCTTTGGAAGATCAGATATGGAACGTCTAGATACGGTGAATGTAATTATCTGTTAAGATGCGATGTATGAAAATCCGACGATGTGGGATCGAATGCACTAATCGAGACTGATAGATCACCACCAATGGGATCGACCATAATCCAGCAGTGCGAGATCAGTTGCGTTGAGCGAAGACTTTAGATTGTGCCTAAATCGATCGAATACGATCAGGTGCGTCAATCAAATTCGTCAGATCGTGTCTAAAGGCGATCATACTCGATCCAATAGTACAGAAATAGGTACCATGTACAACTACGATTTACCTATAAATAAAGCCTTCTAGAACGTAGAAATCATCCCAGAAAAATTCAAAATATTTGAATTTTTTTTTTTTGGCTTTTAGCATTCTTTTGTAAGTGAGTACGACCAATTTTGGTTCGATTATTTTTATGGGTTGAAGTGCTGCTGTCACAAGAAAGAGATTATTGTATCTTGTGAGACAAATGTTATATACCGTGAATAATTAAGTGGAACATAATTATCTTAAGGACATAAAATTGCACTGTAGCCTTAATCTATATAATTACTCTGTTGGAATAGTAGTTGATCTAGTTTAAGTAGACAGAGTCTTGCCCTTAATAATTTTAAATAATAAATAGAAGACAGTTTAGTGCTTTAGAAAAATAATATTTAAATAAAATTATTGTGACTTAACCGCTCATATTGGAGAATAATTTAATTAATTATTTTGAAAGCATGAAGATTGCCACAATAAAGTCAACAATATCATGGATAAATTATTGATTTAATTTAGGAAAAGGAAAACAGTAGTCGATCGGAAATTAAATCAGAAGCATGCAATGAAAGTGACATCCTCACCTGTCAAACTCGAACACTTGTGAACAATATAAAATAGAAATAATAAATGAATCCAAGCAATTCCAATAAGTTTCAATATTCCTAACAAGTTAGCTATATTGAGTTGTTGTTCTCTGTATTTATATATATATATATATATATATATATATATATATATATATATATATATATATATATATATATTTGATGAGTGGGTCATTGGTTGCAAGAGGGCTGTGTATAGTAGCTTGTGCGTCATTATCTGGAAGATAAGACTGAGTGGTAGAAGTAATTAAGACAATGAAGGCAGAAATCTCAGGAAAGCCAGAGATGACAAGCGATCAATCAGAATATATATACGTATAAAATCAAAAAACCATTGTGGAGTTGGTCATGCTTGTCGCATAAAGCCAATTATTCATCAGGAAAAGGAAAAACTTTTGCAGCTTATTAAATTTCCTTGTCTCGGGGGTTGTAATGTTATTAATAATTAATAGCTATCTTAACCTCTGCTGTTAAAAATATATATATAACACTAAAAACTTGCAGTAACACACACACACACATATATATATATATATATATATATATATATATATATATTCTTAAGTTAGATCATAATTATGCATCAAGATGTCTAATGTAAAGGGGGCCAAGCTATTATCTAAATCTAGCATTTTTTGCAAGAAAATTATAAGTATCGTATAAATTAGAGGCCTACTACATCTATTTCCTTTTAAGTACTTGAATGACTCCAATTGTAATATAGTGCATTTAATATTTAAATAACCTCATTAAAGTTGAATGACTCCAACTGTAATATGACGTGGAGATTTCAATCTCTATAGTATTTTTCATCATAGAATAATTATGATTCTAAGTGTGATTAATTAGTTCTATATATATGAAATAGTTGAGGATTGTTTCTCATTGATCTGATTGCAAGGTATCGACTAATAAGATATTCTAGGCGCCACTCCATTTCCATTATTTGTATAAATAATTATTTCATTTTTTTCTTATTAACTTCCTTTCTCTTTCTTTTTGACTATTATTTATAATTTGTATTATCAAAATCATGTTTTTAACTAAATCGAGATTCAATTAATAATTATGTCTAAAACATTCCCACCATCCATTAGAGATTTATAATACAAGGCCACTTGGAAGCAGATGAAAAAAAACTGACAAGTAGAAATGGACAAAAGCCGTAGAACATTATAGTTATTTTGTACACTATATGAATTAGGCCTGATTGTCTTCCATCCATTTTCACTGGCCCATGTGCCACAGGCTTCATTTCCTGACATCAACTTTTGTTTAGGATCACTAATTAAGTGCCTAAAGCACAAGATAGCTAATGGTTTAGGTTGAATATTTAAACTATTTGTGGATCATCATCATAACCACATTGCAATGACTAATAAGTTTATTAATTAAGTATTGTTACAGTAGCATCTAATGTGCAAGATTCGGCTTGTTTGCTTAGAAGCAGATATTCTTGATGATACAAGTACTTGTGGATCCACCACAAAGTTATATATTAGGTTTCAGTCACTGTTGCTTGCTTTCAGGCTATGAAATTTCAGTAGTTTTCTTTATTTGATGTTTTGCTTACCATAGCTAGTAGTAGTACCCTTTCTCATCTAAAAAATTAAAAAAGGTTTGGAATGTAAGTTACAAGTCCTTTCATGATCAACTGTAAGTAATTATAATTTATTATTATCCTTTTCTCATATTATTTAGTAAATGACTTTCTTTGTACATTGCTAATTAATGTTGTCTAAAGTAAATGGCTTTGCAATAAGTTCAAATCCGTAAGGAAAACGTAGATGGTGACAATTCCATGGAAAAGGTGGGAAGAGTTTTTTAATACAACTTATGCTTTTCTTTCCAACTTAATTATGAACATAAGGGACAAAGGGCAATACGTAGGAAGATTTGTTAAAATTTTACAAAATCAAACTAAGCCAAATAGACGACGAATAAAGAACTTAAAACACACACACACATATATATATATATATATGTATAGCCTTATCTAATCTTATTTAAATTGTTGATAAGTCCAAAATGATGCAATTTTAACCAGAATACTTGCCAGGTTATATTAAATTTGCCTCTAATAAAATTAGACCAAATGTTTTAAAAAATAAAATCAGCTGACCTAATCTAATTTGAACACTAATATTCGTTTCAACTTTTTCTCAATATGTAAACTTAACAAATTAATTACTTTTATTCTAATTTAGAATTTACCTAAAAAACAAACCAAACCGACAAGAATGAATCCATTCTTTGAATCTCCATCTCATTCCCCACCCTTCAATTTCTTTTTTTTCTTTCTTTCTAGAAAAACATTAAACAATGACGCATCGTACTTAAAAGATAAAGTGTTTCATTTAAATTTAAAAAAAATATTGGAGAGACGTAATTTTTAACACTTTTTTTTTCATGTGATATATAAACAATGTTAAGTTAGCATGAATTAAAATTTGAATTAAAAAATAGAGTTAGATCAGCCATTACTCTAAACTTAAATGACACTTTAAATATCTTGACATTGGTAAAAATAAAAATAAAAAATAAAGTTTTATTTATTTGACACAGCGGATCACAGGGAAGAGACGCTTGCACCTCATATTCAGAACGGCACCATACGTACAGTTTACTTTCTTGTTCGAGTAGGACCCGAAAACGCGCGGTTATGTATGGGCGAACCGAAAAGTATAGCCAAGAGATGGACCAGAGGAAGCAAAATAAAAAAGAAAAAATTGGCTAGGTAAACTGTTTGGCAGGTGGGTCAGATAGGACAGGCTACAGTGTTGAGAATTTGAAGAGTCCCAATGCAAACCTGAGTTTCCCGACCATTTCTTAATGACGCATAGTAACTAAAAAATAAATAATAAAAATAAAGTTTTTGTTTTGGATTTAAAAAAAAGGCAGGTAGATAAATAGATATACAGCAAAAACTAAATCTGATAAAGACAGTGCAATGTCAGAAGCCGTTGGTCATGTCACTCCCCGACATCTCCATAATACGGCAACCTCTATGCGCCCATCTGCAACCAACCCTACCCGCATTACTCTCTCTTCTACCGTGAAGCCCACGCTGTCGTGTATAGTGTATGTGTATTATTATTAAATTTTCTCAAACCACTTTAACTAAATCACATTACTGGTTGACCTAAGCAAACAAAGAAAGAATGCGCTTGTCACTCGCAATTGCGTTGTGTTGTGTGTAAATACAATTATTTCTTTTTTAATTTTGAGGGTGGTGGTGGTGCTAAGGCCAAGAAATGTGTGCACAGAGAGATAGAGAGACGTGAGAAGGGCACGTTATCTCAATAATTGATTAAATAGGAGGAAAAAAGTGGGGCCAGGGGGGGAAAGCATATTGGGAATGGAGGAATCTTTAATTACGAAGGTTGCGCTGAATATAAGGACGACCGTGGAGATTTGGATTCATCGGTAATAAATAAGAAAGAAAGGAAATAAGAGTAGTAGATTTGTTGGAGACGAAGTGACGTGACGTTTTCACTTTGGCGTGGTTAGGAGGTAGGGGCAAAAGGTGTGTGTGTTTTTGCGCGCGATGTGGACTTTGGAAAAAATAAAATAAAATAAAATAGAAAAAAATATATATAAGGAGGAGGAGATAATGGTTTGGGATTATTTATCGCGATTGCACGGGGAAAAGCAAGGGAGATTAAAAGGGAAGCACCAGAAACTGGTTGGCGCTTTTGCGCTCGTTTCCCGTGTCGTCTGGTTTTGATTTGTCTGTTGCACAAGCGCAAGCGCAAGCGCACGGTGTCCCATTTATATTCGTGCGTTTGTGAATGCTTCCTCCACTCCCAACGCCAACGCGCATCACTCACCATCCTTTTCCCACTCCTCACCCTGCACCCTTCACCCTTCACCTTCTACCAAACTATATAATAATAAAGTTGCTCATCAAACTCGCCCCTCTCTCTTCTTATTTTGCTCAAAGCTCTCTTCTCTCTCTCGCTCTATATCTCTTCATTCTTTCTTCTGATGGCAGTACAGGCGCAATATCCTTCTAATGCTTTTGGCCCCAGGTAAGCATGTTAATTATTCTTTCTTCAAGAATCGGATTCGTAAGCGTTTCTTTCAGGAACGGAAGAGAAGCGGCGTGTTTTCCTTTATGTTTTTTTTCTCATTCTTCCTTTATCTCTCGGTTATGATTCCAGGGCGCCTAACAACGTGTTGGAAGGTTTTCAGAAGTTGCAGTACTGTGAGAATCCGAGCGGGAATCTCTTTGCTGTTTGCAACAATTACGGTGAGTTTTTGTTGTTATATCGATCGGTTTTGTCTGGAGTGTATTGCAATGGAACCGTCGTTGATCCGGATTGTGAATGAATTGGTGTAGTAGGACAGCAGGTCATGAATGGAGCCGTGATCAGCGAACCAGGTAGCGTGCTTACGTGCGATGCGTCTGGATCCAGGAAGCGGAGTAGAGACGCTCAAATGGCTATTCCTGAGCAGCGTCAACTGCTGCAACGACAGTATGAAGCCGGTGAATTTCATGACGCTGCGTTCTCGACGCGATTACTCAACTCTTGTAAAAAACGATTCGACGATTCTGCAGTTGCGTCTACAAGCGGAAGATCTGTTGGTGTTTCTTTGTCTCTCGATTCACCAATCGCTCAAGATCTCAGTTCTTGCCTCTTCCATCAAAATCGAGAAACAGATGTAGTGATCCGATTTCAGGTAATTATTATTCAACAATCGTGTTACCGTTTTCCCTTTTTTATTTGATGTTTCCTTTCGTTCGTGTTTTTTACTCAATTCTTTCGGTGTGGTTTTTAACTTTTATTTAGAACGAAAGGCTCCGACTCTTACTCGATGAGACGCGAAAGAGACATTACAGATCATTGTTGGCGGTTCTCGAACGAGAGGTCCTGAGAAGATTAAAAGAAAAGCAGACGGAGCTCGACAACGCGAGCCGAAGGAACGCAGAGCTTGAAGAGAAAGTGAAGCAAATGACCGCAGAGAATGAAATCTGGTTCAACGTCGCCAGAAACAACGAAGCCATTGTCTCGAGTCTCAGATTAAGCATCGAACAGGTCCTCCAAAACTCGAGTCTAACAAAAGAAGGTTTCGGAGAAAGCGACGGCGTCGGTGGTGCTCTTACCGACGATGCTGCTTCTTGCTGCAACGAGAATGTCGACGAAGGCAACACGTTCGTTGCTGAGAAAACTTTTCGACAGAATCGTGAACTTAAGCACAGGAAACTATGCAAGCTCTGCGGGGGAAATGATATCTCCGTTCTCTTGCTGCCTTGTCGTCATCTTTGTCTCTGCAAAGATTGCGAGCCGAAGCTCGAAACATGTCCGATTTGCAACTCTGCGAAGAACGCAAGCTTGCAAGTATTCATGTCCTGATGCTCTTTTTCAACACAGTTTTTTTTACCTCGTTTTCTTTCACGAATGCTATTTTGCCACGATGAAGCCGGAGCGCGGTTGCAGGAATGCCGACCATCGGTAACCGTCGATGTCCTCCATTACGCTCTTTTTTTTTTTTTTTTTTCTTTTTTGTTAATTTCAATTTTTTTATTCCTATGGCTCTGTGTGTAATTGTACGGTAAAACTGTTGAAAATGACTTTTGAGCAAAGACGCTTTGGCGGGGGGGGGGACCATCACTGTTCAATGCGTATCGTTCATGCTGTAGATGATGCCTATAATATTCACTTTTTATAAATGCTCTCTTTTAAAGATGGTAGATGGTACAGATTTTCCATTGCTTCAGTTCTTCGATGGTACAGATTAGGACAGTAATTAAATAATAATTTTGTTTCTCAGACCAAGATGATTTAAAATTCATATCATCTATAGATTGAATTGCGATTTCTAGACATGATTTAGTTATTGATTAGAAAAAAAATAATAATAACAGTTTTAGGGACTCGTCATGATCTTCAAGATTTGTAGATCTTTTCTAACGCTGAACAGCGTGGATTGTGGAAGGAGTGACGGAGAAGTGGCTGAAGGGGCGGAATTTGAAAGCTTAGTAGTGTGTGAGTTTGAGTTTATACGACGATGGATGCTGAATATTGACTTCATAAAAATAGAAGAAAAAAATTGGTATTTGAGAGGGGGAAGGAGTAGGGAGGGAGTCGTTCAGGGGGTTTCGGAGGTTAGAGGGGAAGGGGAATAGTAGTGACTGGTCAACAGCGCGTCGCGAATAATAATATATATGGCCTTGATTCGCGGGAACGACAACCCAAAAGCTGGCATAGTTATAGCAATATATTCGTGTCATACGGATTGAGTATCCCACGCACGTTCTTATCTTTTTTCCGTAGGGAGAGAGAGAGTTGTTTCTTTTTGCAGAAAGGTTATTAAACTCGTGGCAGACAATTTTCTCTTGTACGCTTACAGTGTGCTCATGTGGAGCCCAAGGCCAAAAGCTCTTAAATGGCCACCTGCCTCTTTCTCTTACAACCCTACAAGATGCCCCCATATCTTCTGTTTATAGTAATTAAGACACGTATTTTTTAATTATAATAGTTGGTTCATTAATAATCAATTTTTGGGGTTAAAACAAATGTTTTATTGATAATATTTTAGTAAGTATTACTCTTATCACTATATATAATTAATAGTAGTTAAATTTAAGGAAATATAAATGATGGTAATCTATGTCAACATCACGTTGTAACATTTAAGTCTAAAATTAATAATCCACCTCGTGTAAATTGCCATTTATACGTAACTTCAAAATATTGTAGAATTGGGTAATGAATTACGTAATCCGTATCCACTTTGACCGTATTTTTCTATGTGAGTAGATAATGCCCTTAGCCTAAGTACGTTTGGATGATTTTTTTTTATTTTCAATTCGATACAAACACGTAGATAACTTGCCATCTCAAAATATATGGTGGGGAAGGAACTTATGGGATTTGTTTGTATCCGATACAGGATTTTGATAATGTCTCCAGCAGCTATGTTTTTTATCCGCTCATGAATCTCCTCATATTTAATATTTTCTGAGGAGACTGTTCCTTATCTGTTTCAATGTCGCAGCTGCAACAAAGGTTTTCTTTCCTATCTAAAATTGCTACACAAATAAATATATGACCTTTAATTACATATTTTTCCTCTTTCTTCCTCCTTTTGATGCTTCTTCTCTCTCCAATTACATAACCATGGTAGTTATTTCCAACCATACTGTAGTAATCAGTAATTAAATTAAATATAAAGAAAGAGGAATGTGATATTCCACAGTTACAACTACCATACATAACTTACAATCTCCTTATCACCTCGACCATTAAAGAAATCTTCAAAGGGAAAAACAAAAATTAAGAAGACAGCGCGCAGATTCAACAGGGCAGTTGATAACTTCATTTCCATTTGTTTGCAACAATGTGAGCCAAATCCACCACCCTTTGTGAGTAACCCCACTCATTATCATACCAAGCAATAACCTTAACCATGTCATCTCCCATGACCATTGTTAGTGAAGAATCCACAGTTGAAGACACATCGGAGCACCTGAAATCCACCGAAACTAAAGGCTCATCACAGACCGATAAGATACCATTCAGCTCCTTGTCCGCACTCTCCCTAAATGCAGCATTCACCTCTTCTGCAAAAGTCTTCTTTGAAACTTGCACGACTAAGTCTACAACTGAGACATTCGGCGTGGGCACACGTAGAGCAATCCCATTGAGCTTGCCTTTGAGTGTAGGGAGGACTAGTGCCACTGCTTTTGCTGCACCAGTTGAGGTTGGAACAATGTTTAGTGCTGCAGCTCGTGCTCTTCGGAGATCACGGTGGCTCGCATCAAGAAGCCTTTGGTCACCGGTGTAGGAATGAGTTGTTGTCATGGTGCCCTTTATGATGCCTGCCATGTATTTCACATGTTCATGACTCATGAGTAATAAGATTATCAATAAACAATCTTGACTCTAAATCAATAAACAATCTTCATTATACATATGCAACTCGCATTTCGGTTTTAAGGAATTATTATTGGTAAGGAGAAAATATGCTTACCAAATTTTTGATCGAGGACCTTGACGAAGGGTGCAAGGCAATTGGTGGTGCAAGAAGCATTGCTGATGATAGGTTCATCATGGCTGTAGTTTTCAGCATTCACTCCCACAACATAGGTGGGGATATCACCCTTACCAGGAGCTGTGATAATCACCTTCTTCGCACCAGCCCGAATGTGCTTGCCTGCACCTTCCCGATCAACAAATACACCCGTGCCTTCTATCACCAGATCAATCTCCAAATCCCTTGAAAAAACCAATGTCCAAGTAATAAGTCACTGTTTGTAAAGGGTCTTCTAATTACTTAGTTGACATCGAAGACTAAATTTAATTACTTACTTCCAAGGGAGTTCTAGGGGGTTACGGTTGGAGACGACCTTGATCACTTTCCCATCAACGGAGATAGCAGTATCACCTGCTGGCTTGACATCAGCGTCAAAGATGCCGAGGGTGGAGTCGTACTTTAGGAGGTGAGAAGCTTGCTTCACGCCACCAGAGTCATTGATGGCAATAACATCTAGTGGGGAATTCTCCCTTCCATGCCAACACCTCAAGAAATTCCTGCCTATCCTCCCAAATCCATTGATTGCAACCTTCAGCTTTGCTTCAACTACTCCTCTCTTGTAACCACTCCCGGCAGTCTTCATAATACAGAAACAGAATTATAGTAAGTTCAATCAATTTTCTTAACAGCATGTTTGTTGCTTCAATCTTGTTAAGGTTTGTTATATGGTCACATAGAGGGCTTTTTTTTTTTTTTTTTTTTGCAAAATCTTATTTGGCTTTGTCAGCATTCTAGCTGCCTCTTTCTCCTCACCTTCAAAATTCTTTTCCGAAGGAAGAAAAAACAGAGGATTCACTATCTCCCTGCTTGGTAGTCACTGCCAAACACACTTGGAACATTTTCTTTTCGGTGTTTAGTTTAGCAACATTTATTATATTTGCAAAATTTTTATTTTTATTTTTATTTTTATTTTTTTGAGAGGAAACAAAATTCAATTAATAAAAACCAGAACAAGTCTGGGAGCACAAGGAGTGCAGCCACTTAACCAAACGATACAGGCAGAAACCGCAAAAAAACCATAACAAAACGCAACAACCTACTGTATTACAAAGAAGAGGAACCAATTTAGGTATGTTTCAAGTGCTTAGGAATGGTACAACATTATTGCATTTTCAAGTAGTTCAACTTCAAACTGGTAGGGAAATTATAGTGAACCAATCAAATACTATGCAAAATGAACTGCACAGAAGTACCTACTAGGAAATGTTCTTATTATTATCAGCTTGTATGCCTAAGTCTCCACCAATCATATTCAAAATTCAGAGCCATTTTACATCATTTTCCTGGTGAGCTTCATAAATAACTTGTAGAGAATATTATTACACATGGCTTGCTGTTTTTCACTAAAGAGAGAGCCATTGTTTTCTAGTAGCAAATGAGGCAAATCTGGGTTAGCCATGCAAGATCTGCAGGTGACTAGAGAAGCTGATTAGAGCCTGGCTCATGAGCAGTGAACCTGCATGCCAGAATTCACTGATGATTCTAGCATTTATACTTTAGAAGGCTTCTAATTTGCATGAACCAATTCTTTACAACAGATGGACCTGATCTAATCAAGATGAACAGAATTTAACATTCTTTATTAGTGTTTGATGGTCCAGCACACGTCTTAATAAGACGGGCCTGATCTAATTGTCATATATACCTTTACATTCTATGATAACTAAAGCATCACTGAATATAGTGAAGTACACAAAAGAACAGAGAAACAGCGCTAGACCGAACACATTGACTAAGTAAAAAGCCAAGGAGATGAAACTTGAAAAAAAGGAATAATAATAATAATAATATGCTTTAACTGTAAATTTATGGGTTGGATGATATAAGCATATATTACATTTAAGAAGAACTTCTTAACGTTGGTTTCTCCAAGGAATCAAGCGTAAAGACACTCTGAATGCAGAATATACAAAAGAGAAGAGAATAACTATACTCACTGCAGAGGCCTGGAATGCAATGACTGAGAGAAGATCATCAGAGGATTTTCTGAAAGGAAGAGAATTTGAAGAGTTGCGAAGGCCACAGAATTCTCCGAGTCCCTTTCCATTCACCTGCACATGACCATGTATATACATATAATTTGACAACAACACACACATACACAAAAGTGTATAGAGATGGATATAATAAGCAAACTTAACAATGAAAGCACCAATACAAGTAAAGAGAGAAGTTGCAGAGATGAAGAACCTGAAGAGATGGATTGGCCACAGAAAGAGTAGCCGAAGCCATAGTGCAGGAGAGAGTAGAGAAGTGGAGAATTGGACAGCTTGAAGCAGAAGTGAGAAATGGGAGGATTGGGTGATAAAAAGAGATGGATGGGATAATGGATAGCCTCTTAATGAACGAATGGCTGTGGTTTCACACTCACTTCATGTGCCTTCCCACCACACCATTTTCTATCGTCGATTCGCACACTCTCATTTCAACTTCTTCTTTCACCTCAGAACCTCTTCTCTTCTCTTTCATGATTTTGTTGGGCCTGGGCTGATTGCTGGATTTAATGTGTGGACAAGGGAGGAATATCAACAGGATATGCCACATTGATGTCGTAAGCCTTTAACCATTGCTCATTACAGTTTCACTGTTGTACTCTCATCTCTTTTGTTTCTTGTCTGGTTACAAGGCTTTTCACCGCTCATTTGGGCCACCTAATTGAACTATCTCATCCTCTCCAATTAAGGGATTGCAAGGCCATCTCTGATGGTGAATTGGGCTGTTTTGAATAATCTCCATGGTAAATTGTAAAAATATACATGTACTTAATTAATTCAACATAACTATATAAAGTTTGCTACATAAATCTACTTCCTACACTTTTTTCTTTTAAAGAGATATGTGGACATTTAAATTACAAGTCATGTTATAACATTTTTTTGCCACAAGATTACAATAATTCTTCATTTTTGAAGAATATCCTTGTCAACAATGTCATGAATCATTCTGAAGAGCATTTAGGTATAAAAAACTAGTGTAGCTCCATAATAGCCACAAAGACAAGTAAGACACATAAGCCCCCCACAAACATTGACAGATGCACAATGACAAAAGAAAAGCCCTTATAACTAAGGACACATAGGGCCAGAACGAGACCGTGGAAAACTAACAACCATGGTTGCCCCATTATTTTGGTTAGTAGGGGAACTTGTGAAAAGAGGAGGGATGCCAACCAGCTGAGCAAGCGCTACTAGGCCAAATCTTGTTATAGTTGGACTCATAAGAAATGATGTAAGATGATTGGGAAGTGACTAGTGGTTCTATACTAAGCTTATCCAAATTTCATGTTAAGAAATTGGGAAAAAAAAAATCTTGTGAGTACTAAAGATGCTTACCCAAACTTAAACTTGGTATGTTTCAGAAGAAAAAAAAAAAAAAAAAAAAAAAAAAAAAAAAAAAAAAAAAAACTTGGTAAAACAAAGGGAATGAATAGAAAAGCTCACCATACTCGGGTCTCTTTTGCATTTTCTGATGAGTTGTTGTAATTTCAATCAACAAATTAGCTATTATGGTTGGATGTCTTTCACGCAACCCAGAATTTCTCCCAAGAAGCAACCAATTCCATACCTCCAGAACACACAGGTTCAATTCTCGGGAAACTCTTTTACGACTCCAGAAATGCTCTTACAACTTCCAACACCTCAAGCAAATCCACGCACTGATCATCCGAAACAACCTCTCTCACGACCCTTTACTTCTAACCAAATTGCTCCGCCGCTACTTTTCCTTAAAAAGAATGGATTACGCAACTCTTGTGTTCCGCCAAATCCCAAATCCTCTCACTTTTACTTGGAATCTCATGATCAGAGCCCATACCATCCACTCCAATTCCAACCAAGCTCTCCTCCTCTACAATCTCATGGTTACTCGTAGCGTCCCACCTGATAAATTCACATTCCCTTTTGTTATAAAAGCTTGTTCTATTTCCTCTTCCATTGACATGGGCAAGCAAGTTCACGCGTTAGCTCTCAAAACCGGATTTTACAAAGACATATTCTTGCACAACACCTTAATAGATTTCTACTGCAAGTGTGGGGTTCCGGGTTTTGCGCGTAAAGTGTTTGACAAAATGCGCGTGAGGAATGTTGTCTCTTGGACGACCATGGCAGCAGGGCTTGTTTCTTGTGAGGAATTAGAAGTTGCCCGTGAGGTTTTTGAGAGAATGCCGGTTAGAAATGTTGTGTCTTGGACGGCTATGATTAATGGGTATGCGAGAAACCGGCAGCCGGAAGAAGCATTTGAACTTTTCCAGCGAATGCAGCTTGATAATGTGAGGCCTAATGAGTTTACTTTGGTGAGCTTGCTGGTTGCTTGTACCGAATTAGGGAGCTTGAAATTGGGTAATTGGATTGATGATTTTTGTGTCAAGAATGGGTTCAAATTGAATGCTTTTCTTGGGACAACTCTGATTGATATGTATAGTAAATGTGGTAGTCTGGAGGATGCTAAAAGAGTTTTTGATAGCATGGAAGAAAAGAGTGTGGCTACTTGGAATTCTATGATCACAAGCCTTGGTGTTCATGGGCGTGGAGAGGAAGCACTTGCCCTTTTCGCACAAATGGAGAAAGCTGAAATAGTACCCGATGATATCACTTTTGTTGGTGTGTTATGTGCTTGTGTGCATAAAGGCTTGGTAGAGGAAGGTTGCAAGCATTTCCAGAATATGAAGGAAAGGTATGGTATTGCACCTACTATAGATCATTATGGCTGCATGGTTGAGCTATTGGAACGTGCTGGCTTGTTGGGTAATGCTTATGAGTTAGTTAGGGACATGCCCATGAGGCCAAGCAATGATATACAGGAAGCATTATTAAGAGCGAGAAGGATGCAGGATGTGGCTGACCTAGAGGATCAGGATGCTGAAGATGTGCACTCCAAGGAATGTAATGGACTTTCTGATGCATCCCTTCATCATCAAAGTTTCAAGTGGGAAGTGGGTTGATGTACACTTCAAAAAGAGAAGAGAAACCATTGATATTGATCTATTCTGATATGTTAGTTGGAGTACAACACAAAATTTGGCTAATTTTTAATTGCTCAGAATCAAAGAGGGTTCACAAGGCTTTGACCAACATATAGTTCACAGGAAATCGAATGGAAAAACTGAATCCTTTTGTTTTACATTGCCCAACTCTGTCCATAAATTATTAATTAATGTATATGTTGTGCTTTACATAACCTTGTAATTAGAAGAATTGTTCATGCATTCCCATATCCTAATAAAGCTGCTTATTTCATTTCCTGCTACCCTGGCATTCTTTTTCTTTTTTTCTTTTTTCTTTTTTCTGTCTGCATATATCTTGATTCATACCAATCGCCCAATCTTCCCAGTCACGAGAAAAAAAGATAGAAATTGAAGAATTCACTGCCTAAATTGTCCACTAGCCATTAAGATAAAGAAATAGTTCTTGTTCATTGACATAGAAACTCCTGAATGAAAATCCTTAAATTCGATGTCTGAAAATACAGAAAATTCAAACAAGAATGGATGACCCAATCAGAGTTTCTACAGATGTTAATCAGTGCTTTAGTTACAAATGAAGAACTAAATACTCTAGAATTGCTGCACTTTAATGGTTGTTCAACCTGCCCCGTCTTTGAGAATGGGAAGTCATGCTTATTATTAATCTATGCACCAGAAAGAAAAGCTGCTCCCTGTTGATCTTCACTTTTGTTCATGAAGCCCAATATAAGAACCAATTAACAGAACATACTGAGCTTTCTGCAGCAACAAATTAACAACATTTCATCAAAAGAGCAATGAGAACTATTTACAAAAGATACAAATATAAAACAAGAAAAACAAAAATGTAAGGGAAACAAACAGAAAAGAAAAAGAAGAAGAAGAAGAAGGATCAACCTACAGTCACCAGTCAAGAAGTAGAAAAGGAGTGGGGTGCGTCTGTAAATGATTATACGTAACATGAAGGCCAGAAGTCTTGTTAAATAAATGAAGAAAAGGTAAGTTCAAGCAATGGCATGTGATGTCTTACATGCTTAAATGGTTGTTCAACCACCAGTTAGAGTTTTATTTGTTGAAGGGTAAGATGACTGCTAGATGTATTCATGACCAATAATGTGTTATTATTTTTCTTTATGGTATCAGTACACTCGGTATTGACGGGTTCTAGACCCTTGCCACACTTCAAAAAGACATCTATAATGGTTAGAAAGAATCTCAAATAGATCATAATTTTTTTTCCCTTTTGGATGATGTGGGCTATCCCAACCCACCGCCTTATGTGCCTCTATCCTTCTGACCACACTTGTGGGTAATTCATTACACAAACCTCCTTACTAGTATTTACTTCTAACTCTCATTTACTACTTTTGTCTTTACTCTCTAATATAAATTTAGTTCATATATTATCATACATGTAAGGGAGAGTGTTAATGTCTATGTTCACTTAATGTACATAGTTGAGCCTTTACCCATGAGTTATAGCTTTTAAGTAAAGCGGTATTTAACAATTTTTCCATCAACTTCTTTATCAAGGAGGTAAATAAGAACTTGAAATATAGTAACAGTAATGAAGAGAATAGTAATTGGAGGTATTCTACTAAATTTGGTGTCTAAGTTGGATAATCAGTTTAAACCAAACCATTGTCAAGGCTTCAAGTTAAACATTGACTTCTAGTTCCAGCTCTTAGAAGTCTCATAATCAACTCCTTAAGAGGCTGCTATATCAACCCATTTATTATGAGAAGATGGCTCACAAATTAAATGGGTAAAAACAGGTATTAGGTAGCCAATTACTAAAATCTCATTATATCTTGCAGAGTCCCTATCGGTCCATTTGTATAGAATTATAACAAAATGGCTCACACAATAATGGACGAAAACAGGTAAAGGGAAGGCTGGTACATAAATTACCACTCAAAACACGTCGAACCAAAGACAATTGCTTGCAGTTAGCCTTGCTAGATCCAGTAAAAAACACCCACTTTCGATCATTCCCTGAATCAGAATTACTTCCCTTAGTGAGTAGTTAGAAAATTACTGATGATACATACACCAAAAAGAAAAAAATAAAAGGGAACTGGAGCCAATATATGGAGAGTGCAAACTTACATATCAAGCATCTGGATTCATGAACAATTGAAAGTGCTTCAATGAGAGTTACTGCATTTTTTTACTTCCAATCAAACATGCCCACAAAACATAAATCATTCACTTTACACCTGAAACGAAAAAAGAAAGCATACCAAAAAGGTCCTCCAATGAGAAATGCATCAACATCCACACCCATGAATATTATCAAAATTAAATCCCCCATCCCCTTAAAAACAAAATTGATTTGCCAAATAAGGATCCAAAGCACAAATGAATATTATCAGTTAAATCCAGATTTCTTTTTTTCACCATTTGTTGCAAAAGGAAATCAAGAACTTTTTAAGTGCTAAGAGAGATTTACTATTTCATAATGCGATCACCCATTTATATATTAAATTACAATAACTCCCATCTTCCAACTCACTCGCTTCTATCACATACTTCTATGTTTCTATTCCAAAAACATAGAACAAGAAAATAAGAGCCATAGAAGAAGAGGATAGTAGTATTAAAGATTGCATAAGACTCCTCCATATAACAGAGAAGACATTACAGAGCTTATAAATAGTGTTGTTCTCAACGAACAACAGGGTGAGGAGCCGATTGAGTTGAATTTACCCTGTGAAGCCTGCATTTGAATGATCCCGCATGCGTTGTCGGAGCACAAACACACACAGAAGCCTTATTGCTTCCTCCTCCTGAAGATGCTTCGTTCAATGATAGTGTCCTCTTCATGCTCCTTTGTGCCCCACTGTTTTGCTGCTGATCCTTGCTCTCTTTCTCTTTTCCACTACCCTTTTCACTTCCCCAAGAACCCATTTACCCACTTCACCAACAATGCTCCTGCAACACCCACCATTAACAACCATTCTCAGCAACAAAATAGCATACAAACAATAACTATAGTTTAAAACACATTAAACTAAAATTACATCAAAAAAAAAAAAAAAAATCTTAGATGGGTGTACTCCAATTATTCAGTACAATATATTCTTGTAAAGAATTAATTAAAAAAAAAAAAAAGGAGGAAAAATGATAGAGAAAAACCTAAGAAATCTTGAGCGGCCAAAGCGGCAAACTGCGTTTAACAGAGGGTGCGGATTGTAATAAATAGAAGGGAGAGGAAAGCGGGCAGGACGGGCAGCACTGCCCAGGATTCCATTTACTATGGGTTTTTTTTTTTTTTTTTTCTGTAATTATTTATGGATCTATTACTGTCCCAAAAGGAAATTATAGCTGGTGCGATTAATCGCGCGGGTAAATGCTTTTATTGACTCGAAACGCTCGCGCTTTCAAATCGCTGACACCTGTAAAGTGTGAAGGGCGTTTTTGAACTTTGAACACTGGTAATTATTAAGCAGATAAGAAATCATGTCATGGTTTTAATTGATGGCCTAGTGTGGATCAATTGGGCCAACACGTGTAAATAGCTAATTAATATTCGGTTCTGGATTTTGAATTATTAACGATGTTATTTAGGAATTCTATTTAAGAAAATTTAGTGCTTTAAAAATATATATTTGATTTTTATAATAATTTATATTTCTCAAACCCTTGGATGTCCAGCTTTTTATGCTTATAGTTGTAAAGACTTTGCCGTGCTGTACAGCTGCCAATTCTGCTATGCCTGCATGTTCTTAACAATAATTCATAAGGTTAACTAAATATGTTTTAGAAATAGAGAATTATTGTAATTTTTAAAATAAAAAATAAAAACCTTTTTTTTTTCCGGCCACAGTTACCAAAGACATTGTTGTACGAGTAAAAAAACTCAAACTGATGATCTATTATATAGTAAAATTTTATACTCCTCAACTTTATCACTCGCTCAACCTAAGGTTGAGTAAAAAAAAACTAAGACCTTAGAAGTGCTAAACAATAGACTACTTTTGGATTAAATAATTAAATGTGTTTTCATTGTATTCTATATTTTTTAACATCAAGAATTGTTTATAAATTATGGAAAAATGAACACTTTTTTGTTTAATAAAAGTAATATAAATAACTTTAATTAATTTCTTGTTTATATTGTGTGAACAAAGTAATTGACTATATATGTATTGGAAAATGAAAATAGATGTCTTGTAATCTATACATTCAATGTCATCTTTTATTTTCTAACATCAAAATATCATTGCTTTAGCCAATATGGAGTTGATACAGTTGATAAAAAAATGACTTTAAAACTTAAAAGTTTTAAGTTCAACTTTTGTCACTACCTCACTTTAGGAGGTATGAAAGATTAATGGGTCAAAAACAAACCTGACATTTCCTCGAGAGTGTCGTATGGTAATGGTGCTAATTATACAACTACTAACATTGTTCTTTCTCAAAAGAAAAAAAAAAAAATATATATATATATATATATATATATATATATATATATATATATATATATATATATATATATATATATCACTGCTTTAATCTCTAAGGAACTATTCAAAGGAAAAACATCAGTAGGATAATGAATGGATTCACAAAAGACATATAAAGTATGTTTAAGAAGCATAGAATTTGTATGTTTTTCCATCAAATGTAACTCATTTTGGATCTAGTGAATCAAAATTGACACGTCTCCCAAGCACATCACATGCATTCCTCAATTTTCAATTAGAGAGGCTGGAGGAGACAATGGACTCACAAGCTCACAGCGAGTCACATGCATCTCTACTCCAATCTGCCATTTGTGGAGAGCCTACCAAAAATAATTGGCTCATGCATGTGGTTTCAAACCCAGGGAATCTGAACTAACTAGAAACAGACGCTCCTAGGCTCCTTTGTTTCTTCCCCTCAATCACTCCTGTTCCATCTGATTTGCATCTTACCTTTTCTTTTCTTTTCTTTCTTTGAATGCAGAAGAAATTTGGATAATGGAGACAATAGAAGTAAAAAAATAAAAATAAAAATAAAAACAAATAAGCACTCAAATAGAACATTTTTTTTTATCCTTTAGCTTTATGTCCGATGTGTTTGTTGAGTCAGCCATTAAGAAAATTGGGCACCAAAAACCTCTTAACCCCACTTAACTTGACTGTTGAGTATATGTCGACCGAAATAATAATTTCACATCAGTTATGAGCAAGTTCATTATACGAAATGTAAGTTAAGATCTCACCCTCATTGGTATTGAGACTTTTTAAAGTAAAACCTCATACCTAAATTCAAAAGTGGTTAAGTTGAATACAATTTATCAACTAGTCAAGATTTAGGCTCGTTCAACAAGTAGTATCAAAATTGACAATATTGCTAAGAGATGACAAGATATCAAGGTGGATCACACCCTTTTGGAGTAAAACCTCACATCTGATCTAATAAGCGGTTAAATTGACAATATTAGTACTAATCAAGATTAAAGCCCACCCAACAAACATCCATTGTATCTTATGATTCAACTCATTTCTCCGTGCCTAGAGAAAAAAGAAGAAATAAGAGTTTGGTTTTCTTTCCTGCTTGGCTCATTATTTAGTTTACGGAATTCTTAGGCCCCGTTTGGTATAGGATTTAAAAATAGTTTTCTGTTTTTAGATCTAAGATTCTTCAAAAACTTATTTGGTTGGGGTGTTTTCAGAATATTTAAATACTGTATTTAAGTTTAACTTTAAAATTTATGTAGAAAACAAGAATACTATAAAAAGTTGTTTTCTTTGTTTTCTAAAAATGAACTCTAAAAACTACTTTTTAAATACTTGTTTTTAAAACCTAATTTTGAACAACAGGCCCTTATTTTTCCACCAGTCCCATCTGTTGCTATCACTAATTGGTTCTGTCTGTCCATTAATTTTAAAGTAAGCTGCCACTACTACATAAAAAAACAGATGAAAAGTTTCAATTAAGATGGAGAGAAAAGTGCCTCCTGGTTCTAATTACACCTAAGAAGTTACAAATATGCTCCACTAGGCAACATCACTTTCCCTTGCCCCAATACCATTCAATAATTCGAGATATGACTAGTATTTGTATAGGGAAGTTTTGTTTGCCTATGATTCGATTATGATAATTATCCAAACCACAAGCGTGAAGCAGCCCAGCCATACTTAGAAATGCAAAATGTCGACATATTTTGGAGTATATGGGACTTTACGTGGTGCTATTCTTTCTATTCTTGTCCAAAGTTTCTATTATCTGAGTCAGATAGATTGGAACTGCTACCAAAAAAGTCATAGATCAATATTCATGTGCATACATAAAAGCAGTTGATGCACAAAGCTCCAGTCTATGAGGGTTAGATCTATGTTAAGATGAAATTTGTCACAGAAAGTATCAAACTCTTCTAAATTAAAAGTTCACCCAATTGGTTTTTGGGCAAAAAGTATTCAATTTGTCATTCTAACATAGCTTTTGTGGGCCACTTAATTGGGTCTGTAAGTCAATTAATTTCAATCAAGTATTCCTTCTAGAGCTGCTTAAGATTTAAAAATGAAAAATTATTGGTCCTTGTAGCTAAGATGATATGCATAAGATAAAGACTTGAAGTAGTCATAATTCAGAAGATAAGGTAGGTGAGATTGGCCTTTTGGGTGAGTCTACCCCTGGTATCTTCACCAACAAATGATCTAATTATATGGTTTATCCAGAAGACCACTCACCAAAAACAAAAATAAAAGATGATGAATTGGTCCCATTGCACTAGGAACATGATTTATAAATGTTCACCTATAAACTAGCTTCCTTAGGATTTCTTTTTCAGTTAAGATCACCTACTTTCCTTTTTTTATTTTTTGGGTGGAGGTGGGGAAGACATGATAATTCCCAATTTCAAACCACAAAATGCCCCACAAAGAAACCTTAATTACCATTAATCAATCTACTAGATAATCAGAGATAAAATAGCAGTCATTAAGATGCCACAGCCAGACCTAACAGACAAGCCATTTCATGGTGGCAAATCATAAATCATTCTTGAAAGACGTGAAACCATTTACTTGTAGCATATACCTAAACAATTGATTATTATGCATGAAGAACCAAATCAGGACGAATAATTTTTTCAATCAATATCATCTAAAAGTCACCTAGCTGAACTATGACGGACCACTAATGTGAATTAGACATTCTAATTATATCACCAATAGCCATGCCATTCGTGACACCAATCTTTAGCAACAGTGGGTAGAATCTCTTTAGATAGAAACAGCAATGAAACACCAAGAAAGAATTCATCTTTCCGAAGAACAAATACAAGGTATACGTTGAAATGAAAAGAAAGAAAGACAAGAAATGTAACACAACAATGCAGTCCAGCAAGATGCAAGTAGATCCTCAAAATGTTGAAATAAACTTAAAAAAAAAAAATGAAAGATTGTATCCTTAAAGTAGAAATTATGCTCTACTGTAGGTGAAGCAACTATATATATGCTTCGCGATCAACTACTTCAATAACAGAACTGAAAGAAGTAAATACTACAAGATAATAAGAAGTTCAATGTCAAAACACACCCGTGAGACTCCTTCCACTCTGATCTGATGAATTACTGAGGTGTTTCAAAGTAGGCAGTGGCAACAGCAGAGCGTCATCCCCTTAATTTTAGAAGGTAGCACCTTTGTGTTGTAGAAGTCCCATCTAAATATATGAACAATGTCATGTGCAAAGCTTGGCAGTGTCAAGGCAAACAAGAGAGAGAGAGACCATCAACTAATAAGAACTTTATCTAAGACTCTAAGTAAACTATGTCAGCAATGAAATAAGCACAAAATTCCATTATGTGGCACTTCGGCCATCCACTGTATCATCCTCTCGTTAATTGGGTACATTGAAATCAATTGGAGAATTTCATCACCAATGGATGATAAGTCAGAAATGCATTAAAATTAATCTAACCTTCTATTTCCGTCAACTACAGGAAATGGAGACTACTACTTTTGCAAACAAATGCAAGCATTTGTGTTTCACAAAATCCATTATGCTTTATCAGAAATTTAAATTATTTTTCCTCTTTTTTTTTGACTGTGAGGTGAACAGAGCATTTTTAGATGCTGCTCATCAAGTAAAACTAACAACATGGCAATCAATAACAAAATTAGAATGCCAGAATAACTTTTTACCAATACTGTACTATTTTTCTGCTAGCTGGTATTTTGAGAACTATGAAACTCAAAAAATGGTAAGGATACATCCAGAATAACACAAAAGACTGCAAACATGTAAAAATTTGCAAAAAATGTTAGCAGGGGTTTGAAAAAATCAAAAGCATTTGGGTATTTTACAAATGCATTGTTATTAGTTACTATAATTGAGGGAAAAACAAATCTGGGAATTTCAAACTGGTTCAAATTCGAACAAGTACAACAGTGCAAGGTACATGAATGCACCTACAAAACTTATGATAAAAATCTTAGCACCAAGTAAGCAAGCAAATTGAGTATTCATTATCCAGGTTAATCATTAAATGTTATAAGAGATAATAAAGTAAGCTAAGCTTTTTCTTTTCTTTCTTAAATCGGGATAAATGTAAATACAATTTCTCAAAATTGAATCCAAATATTAAAGACACTTGATTACTTCTAATAAACATCCAAAATTCAAGAAAGCAAAAGATATAAATTCTTGTATGACCTAATTGAAGTAAATAAGCACCAATACATTACATCCAAAGAGTGTTATATAGCTGTGGATAGTTCGTAATAAACGTATAAATCATCACTTCCTCTACAAGACCTAAACTTTATATACTGAGTTAGAAATGCCAATGCAAATAATCCTTAATAAAGCGTGTGTTCTTATGCTTGCTTTCATAGAATGATATCTTCAATCTATTCACATAAAGAGCAAGTCAAATTAACACCTCCAATGCAAATAATCCTTAACAATGCAAGTACTACGAGACAGAAAGCAGCATGTAAACCAGTCTAACCTAACCAGACCTGTAGTACATCACTTTCATGTTACTTTGCAAATTTTTCAGCACTGAAGATAGGGTAAATCATCTAAAACTTCAGTTGATTTCTTCTCAACCGCCAATAACTACTGCATTAACTGTATCAAAGAACACAAAAAGTGATAGTTCGGATCAAGGATTAAATATAGTCGATTGAACCAAGCTAAAAACAAAAATTACAAAATCAAAGCTTAATCCATACTTTTTTAACAAAGAATTTAAGACGAAAACAGAGGAAAATGAACCTGAAAAATCATCAAAGCCCTCGAGATTTGCAACGCTGCGAACACCACCAGCTTATGGGCATCGAAGGCCTAATTAAATGAGCCCAATAGGCATTGTCATGTCTTACAATGGGCCGGAAAGGTGAAAGCCTTGTAGGCTTAAATGGGCCCATTATTCGCCCCTCTCAATTTATTAGTCAACTTATAAAAAAAATATTTGGAGTTGGCATGCTTGTTATCATAAGACCCGAATTTTCCTTAGAAGCTCTTCTAAGCGTGAAGCTTGTGAGTTCAATTTCTTGTTAAACCATCAACCTTGGGACTTGCACTGACGTGATTGGATTTCAGGAAAATGCAAAGTGAATGTAGTCTTGTCTTGTTTAAAATTGGATTATATATACTCTCAAGCTTCCACAATTTACATAGCCAAAAAACTCAAACTTCAAACTGCCTGTCTTGAACACACAACCTCTCCTCTTAGAAATTAGTTATGGCTATCTTCTTATGCTCATCTGATCTCAAACTTCTCTTCTTCCTCTTGGCTGTGTTTAATGCACCGTTTCTAACATCAAATGCGCAGTCACCGCCACTCCCGCAATGTGATATTGATTTGCTTCAATTTGCGTTAAATTTGGAATACTTAGAAGCCGAATTCTTCTTGTTCGGTGCTTTTGGGCGTGGCTTAGATACGATGGCTCCGGAGTTGAGCGGCGGAGGGCCACCGCCTATTGGTGCTCAAAAGGCTGCTCTGCATTGGTTCGTTAGAGACATTATAATCCAATTTGGTTTCCACGAGGTTGGACATCTCAGGTGCTCATCAGCTTCTAAACCTCCAAACATATACATACATATACATATATATATTTGTGTCAGCATTTTTAAGTACTACTGTGTATATATTTCTATGCAGGGCGATTCAACAGGCAGTAGGTGGATTTCCAAGGCCACTGATGGACTTAAGTGTAAACCAATTTAGCCGATTGATGGATATGGTTATTGGCGCCCAACTTGAGCCACCATTCGACCCTTATCTAAATGACATCAACTTTCTCCTTGCTTCCTACATACTTCCTTACATTGGCCTCACCAGTTACGTTGGCTCTAACCCCTTCCTCAACGCTCCTGCAACAAAGAGAGTAAGAATAATAGCTTACCTCAAAAAACTTAAATTTTCTTTAAAATATGGTTGTTTTTTATTTCACGTCTATCTCAAATAATCCTTCTTTTAATGTTAATATCTATATTTGCCTTTAATATACATAGTTGGACTCCTACACGACAACTAAAGATGGATTAAGCCGTTTCTAACATACTATCAAAAAATATATATATATATATAGTTGGGCCTTTTGGTTTCAAAAATCTAAGTTGTAGAATTGTTGTACAGAATTGAATTGCTCATTTTTTTCACCAAACATTTCTTCCGCATATGCTGGGTTAAGTTCATCTTATAATAAGATCATTCCAATATTATATATATAACATAACGATGGAAGTATATCGGTACTGTTTCAGCTATTGGCAGGAGTCCTGGCAGTGGAAGCTGGACAAGATTCTATAATACGCTCAATGCTATACGAGAGAGCACTGCAACATGTGCACCCGTATCCTTTAAATGTAGCAGAGGTAACAGAGAGGATTTCCAGACTAAGAGACGAGCTCTCTCGATCCACCATTGATAAAGATGATGGAGTCATTTCTGTATTGGGAACGCGAAACCAAGGGCTTTCACACGGGAACATCATCAATGGCGACTGGAACTCCGTTGCTTTCTCCAGAACTCCTCAAGAGATACTAAGGATTGTTTATGAAACTGGAAGTGAAAACCGCCCAGGAGGCTTCTTCCCTGTTGGTGCAAACGGCACTATTGCCCGTTTCTACCTTAACCCCGCCGTAAATGCCACACTTTCTTGTCCCATCCCACCAGTTTGATTCAAATATTAATAAGAGCTAGCATTATATATATTTAAGACAAAAGAATGCAAAATTGTGAAAATCTTGCTGAATTTATATTTGAGAAATCATGGTGGTGAAAATTTAATTATGTAGGTTTATGTCATACTTAATGTGATAAACTTTTATATTGTCTATGGCTATCTAACACAACCCTTCTTTTTTTATCTGGTCCATGTGACGAAAGTAATTTCAGCTCAGTAAAACAAAACTGAAGCTGGAGCTCTGTATTTATGTTAGTTTTATGGTACAAGTGTTGTGCGGAATCGGGGTAAAGTATGAAAGAAAAAAGAAGACAACAGATTTAACGTGGTTCGGCAAATTGCCTACGTCCACGGGAGACAGCAAACTTGTATTATCAGAGAATACAAAGTACACCCTTAGGTGAAACTTACAGATTAGATCTCTTAAGTAGATCTCACAGAATAGAACTCTCTAACTCTCAGGAATGAATTTTGAATACTGAAGTTGAGCTTTATTTATAGGTGTAATCAGGGGTATTTCAGTAATTAAATATATAATATAATATATATTTAATAATATAATATTATATTATACTCTTTCGGCGCATTCGGCGCGTGGTTTCATTTCGGCGCATGGCTTCCTTTCGGCGTGCGCGTGATTTCATTTCGGCTGGTTGCCCACATGGGCGTGGTCCCCTCAAATCTCCACCTCCACGTCATGTGGAACATGACTCCTCCACATCTGCAATCTCTTTACAGATAACAGGACTCCTCCACATCCGAGCTCGTGAGATGTTGATAAAGTCCAAATAATGTTGGAACTTGATCCCTGTAACTACCTTTGTAAGCATATCTGCAGGGTTATCTGCAGTCTTGATCTTTTGCAGAAGAATACTCTCTTCTTCTACTATTTTTCGAACAAAATGAAAACGAACATCAATATGCTTCGTTCGACTGTGATGAACTTGGTTCTTTGCCAAACAAAGTCGGGAAGTGTCCGATGAAACATCACTAGAACTGGTGCAAGCTGAGACACTTCTGATTACTGTGTGTCCGTCAAGGAAATAAAGATTTCCTTTCTGAGTACCCTTCATGGCCAAGAGTGCTCCACGTACAACCTTTAGGACTCCACCTTCAATGGTTACCTTGTAACCGCTGGAATCAAGGACTCCTAGGGAGATCAGATTTTTCTTCAGATCTGGAACATATCTGACGTCCGTGAGCCGTCTTGTTGTACCGTCATGCATCTTAAGGCGTATAGTTCCAATACCTTTTGTGCGGCAGGTATTGTTGTTGCCCATGACCACGACTCCTCCATCGAACTCATCCAATTTTGAGAACCAATGGCGATTCGGACACATATGATAGGAACATCCGGAATCTAAAATCCATCTATCAGACTGAATGTCTATAGATGAGACCGAGAAAGCGGAATCTTCTTCTGCTTTCTGTGCTACATTTGCATCTGTCTTGCCCTTATTTGGACAATCTTTCTTCCAGTGCCCCTTTTGGTGACAATAGGCACATTCATCCTTCCCAAGACGTTGATGTGATGAAGATCCTTTTGACTTTGAGCGAGATCGGCCTCGCCCACTGGATCTATCAGATCTGTTGTTAACCCTGCCTCTGGTTACCGTCAAGGCTGCTGGTGATGCGTCCTTGTGATCGCGTTGGTCCTTCCTTCGATACTCGTTGTTCACCAAAGCATTTGAAACATCACTGAATTTAACCTCATCTTTACCATATAGCAAAGTTGTTGTTAAATGATCATAACTTTCAGGCAAAGAGTTTAACAACAATAGTGCCTTATCCTCATCAATAATTTCAACATCAAGATTTAGTAGATCAGCAAGAATCTTGTTGAAATTATCAAGATGCTCAATCATCGGAGTACCTTGCTTGTACTGAAACCGAAAAAGCTTCTTCTTCAGGTAGAGGCGGTTCTCTATGCTTTTCGTCATGTACTTGTCCTCCAGTTTCTTCCAGAGACTTGTTGCCATAGTCTCTTTCATGACAAAGTACTTCTGATCTTTGGCCAAACAGAGTCTGATTGTTCCACAAGCTTGACGATTAACGAAATACCAATCATCATCGGACATATCCTTGGGCTTGGTTTCCAAGGCGATATGTGAGCCTTCTCAGAATAAAATATCTTGAACTTCGCATTGCCACATGCCAAAGTTGTTGGTGCCGTTGAATTTCTCCACCTCGAACTTTGCATTAGACATCGAACTTCTTTGCCAAGGCCTGCTTGTACTTGGGATTTCCTCTGCCATTTAGACCGAAGATATTTATGACTTAGCAGCTGAATCTGTAGAAACTGATTGCACGGTTGCGTCCGGAACGGTCGAAAATGGTGGAAACGAGTCTGACTTTGCTGAAATCAGACGAAAAATGAGCCGGATAAGGTTGGTCAACAGGAATTGATGAATAGGGTCGGGCTGAACAAGGATGGGCTGTAAACAGTGACGGGCCGAACAGTTTCTAGGCCTTGAATAGTGACGGGCCGCGAACAGAGATGGGCTGTGAACAGTGACGGGGGCCGTGAACAGTGACGGGCCGTGAACAGAGCTGGGTCGGTGAACAGCGACGGACAGGGGAACAGTGACGGACCGGTGAACAGTTACAGACCGGTGAACAGTGACGGACCGGTGAACAGTGTTTTGCTGAGTGGGCTGGGCCCGGGCGGATGAACAGTCTGGATCAGAAAGATTGGGCCTGTGAACAGATCGCCGATTGGGCCGGGCAGGCGGAATGAACAGTGTCGGCAGTCGGAATGAACAGTCGACAGATGAACAGTGTCGGACCGGGTTGAAACAGCGTCGAACCGGGTGGGAAAAGAGTCGGATCGGTTGAACAGTCCGGTAATGAACAGTGTGACGGATGAACAGTGCCGCAACCGCGGTACAGGGATCAAACTTTAATTGGCTTCTGAGAACTCGTTTCTTGTCCATTTTTCTCGCCGTTTGAGAACAAAAGCTACCTCCTCGGGTGATCAGAACACAGTTTTAATCACGTTTACAAAATTTCGAAATTTCGACAGAGAGTCTGTTTTTCTTCCAAAACTTCACCTTGGCTCTGATACCAATTTGTTGTGCGGAATCGGGGTAAAGTATGAAAGAAAAAAGAAGACAACAGATTTAACGTGGTTCGGCAAATTGCCTACGTCCACGGGAGACAGCAAACTTGTATTATCAGAGAATACAAAGTACACCCTTAGGTGAAACTTACAGATTAGATCTCTTAAGTAGATCTCACAGAATAGAACTCTCTAACTCTCAGGAATGAATTTTGAATACTGAAGTTGAGCTCTATTTATAGGTGTAATCAGGGGTATTTCAGTAATTAAATATATAATATAATATATATTATTCAGCCAATCTTCGGCCTGTGTATCCAACACTGAAAGCCACTAGTCCTCTGCATCACTCTCCAGTGTGTGAGCAGCACATAAAACCTGAGACTCCTCATCAAGCTCTAAGGAGCGACTGATCTTCTCGACATTCTTCAGCCAATCTTCGGCCTTCTTCAAGTCAACCCCACCAGTGAATTCCTTAGGCTTTAGCTTCATGAACTTCTCTAGCAGTCTGATCCGCCGATCAGTGGGGTTCTCCACAACATTAGGAGCAGGTGTAGGCATAGGCTGAGGTACAGCCATTTGAGGTCCTGCTGCCCCTGCAGCTCCACTAGCCTCGGCCCCACTAGTGCCCGCCTCCTGAGGTATTGTTTGAGGTGACTGTCGAGCAATAGCCTCAACCTGCTGCACTAAGGCCTGTATCTGTGAAGTCTGTGCCAGAATGATCTCCTCCATCCTCCCTATCCGGTCATCATCGGATGGCCCTGTGCGTGGCTGTCCTAATCTCTCGCTCCTCCTCATGACACTGAGAAGTAGAAATACGAGCAACCATCACACATTTAAAACATTAACAAAGCCTCATAACTACCCATATCATATAATACACGCAGAAAATATGATAGTAAGGCTTTTAAGTTAGTTCCTTTAAGCTTTTTAATCACCTAAATCTCTCACCCAATTCCTAGGTCAAAGTAATCTAAGTCCAATACATAGACCAAACCTAGTAAAATCAGGCTCTGATACCAACTGTGGCGACCCCGCACCCCGGACCACTAACCCCGCAGGGAATGGCATGCGGAATGCCGGGGCGGGACGCCCGGCGTAGGCATCTCCGACCACTCCTCAACTCCCGTGAGGTAGTTGAGACCCTACGAGCCTTATCTCAAACAACGACATAATATCAAAAGGTACTAAACAAAACTACCCACCGTATTAATCATCGAAGACAATAGATAATCCATAAAAATGAACCATAAATAAAATCATAATCCCTACAGTCCATTAAAATTGACATATACATGAAATCTAAAATTGTGGATACAAATAAAAACCGTCATATGCCCACATAGTCTATCTAACAAGTCCCAACTCACCCATACTACAATGTGGTAAGTGTTATAATTATATAATCCAAAATATAATACTTCATAATTTAAAACACAATTCAATCAAAATGCCTCTCAACTCACATCGAGGCCCTGGATTCTCTCGCAGGCAAGGCCCTCAAGATATGACTACTCATTTGCCCTTATTCGGGACAGAAGGACCTGAAAGAGGAAAATGAGGGTGAGCCAACGATGCCCAGTGAATAGAATTCAAATATGCTATCAATACTCATCAATAAAAACCATGTATGCATGTCAATGTGTAGCATGACTAAAAGCTCATAACATATAGATATCAAGCATTTATAATAAGTTCGATGCAAGTAAAAGCTTATCAATTTGGATCCACATTCCACATGCCTTGGGTTACTAGTACACGTCTATTTCACCGTGCCGTTGATCCCAATCATGTTTATTTGGGTTACTAGTACACGTCTATTTCACCGTGCCGTTGATCCCAATCATTTCCTTCTTAAAACCCTCCTATGACAAGGTCAAGTCCCCCTATTAGCCAGATAGATGGGCCCAACCAAAGTCATAAGGTTTTCTCAAATCAATGCATCATTCAAAACATTGGAACACATTCATGCTTTCAACATACAATATATATAAGTGATATGATGACATAAATGATATAATCATAAGTGAAGTCTACTCACAACCAAGCCTCGCGAGAGTATTTAATCACACACGACCACCAAACCGAATCAACCCAATCAAGATCCTGAAACATACATCAATATCCTACCATACATCAATTTCTATGCTCAATCACATAGGCATTACACATCAACCCTAAATCAGCCCACATATAAATAATAGGCCTAAATCCCATCTAATCCCATCATTCAACTCAAATCACATGACTTAGGCCTCTAATGCATAGTCCTCATTCATAAACCATTCTATTAATCAAAAATACTGATTTTCAATTCCTTAGGCATAAACATGCCCAAATTGGGTCACTTGATCACAAGTACGCCTAACCCATGATATGGTCACAACCACCAAATCAGTAACATAATCAACCCTAATCATGCTTAATTAAACATAAGTTGCATCAATTCAATGATTCTAGGCCAAAAGCATCAAAAGCCCTAAAATATGGAATTTTCCACACTTAGGCCATATTGTCGATTTACACTAGGTCACCATGTTCAGCCATGTATATCACTGATTTTGCATCATGGGTTCATCAACAATGGCAACTAGGTCAACATAGTTGACATGCAAGCTATTTGGAAAGGTCTAAGTTCATATTCCAAATGTAGGTCTAATACAAACAACCCTACCAATTCTTCACATGTATTATTCTGTTCAGATGTATCAATATACTAACAGAAATATGCAATCACAAAATCAACCGTACTGATTGAAGTATGTGAAGAAACAAACCTTCTGTCCAAATATCAGCCCAATCCAACGGTGGACCGAAAAGATATGTATCTTTGATGAACAAGTATCTAATCAGACAGTTTCTCCTTTCCTGCTGCAAATACCCAAACTCAGATGGCTATATCACACAAAATATTAAACGATAAACATCTCCACCGTTCAGAATACAGACATATCGGTTATAAACTACATACCCAAATTTGATATCCATCAAACGGTATATTGAGGAGATCTACAAGTTTGAGCGAAACGGAACGAGAAACCCAGAAATTCCGACCAGCTTTGTTTTAGAAGTTATATCTCTTAGAACAAGCTTCTAATTACGATCTCTACCGTTCAGAATGTATAAATATCAGTTATAAACTACATACCCAAATTTGATAACCATCCAACGGTATATTTAGGAGATCTATAAGTCTGAGCGAAACGGTGCGAGAAACCCAGACTTTCCGACCAGCTTTGTTTGAGAGGTTAGATCTATTAGAAGAAACCTCTGATCACGATCTCCACCGACCAGAATGACGAACCATAAGCTACGAACGTGCTGACAAAAATTGAGCTCAATCTGATCGTATATTCGAAAGATCCACCTCTTTGATGGAAACGTCGCAGGGATCTTCCTCCTGCAACTCTCTCCTTCCTTCTCTTCTTCTTTCCTTTCTCTTCTTTTCTTTCTCTCCACTCACCTCTTTCTAGCACTTCCTTGATTCCCTCCTTGATTCTCTCCTTAATTCTCTCATTGATTCTCTCCTTGGTTCCCTCCACTCATTCTAGCACTTCCTTGAAGAAGACAAGTGGGCATTGGACACTTGTCCACTTTCATGCACCAACCTTCACATGTGTTGGTCTCATACTACCCATACCAACCACATGTATTTTAAATGTCCAATCCATTTAATACACCAAATTTTCAATTTCATTTATCCTTTTATTCAATCAATCCTAACATATATCAATTCATGGTTTAATGAGCCCATGCATAAATACTAACATATGCATTATCTTTTAATTTAACATGACTCATATACAATTTATGATACATATATTTATATACATTATCAAGCATTAACTATACAAACATTAAACAATCATCAAACAAACACCAAACATATCAAGGCAACACATAGAGTTTGGGCAAAATACAATTGGGTTATGGGCTAGATGAAATAATTTTCGGGGCGTCACATTTCGGCTGGTTGCCCACATGGGCGTGGTCCCCTCAACAAGATCTTTGTTATAGGTGTAGCTGTACAGTTGTATGATGAGCTTCTTTTACGTCCCCCCTCAATCGAGATGGTGTGTTAAACAACTTGAGATTGTCTTGAAGATACTGAAACCGAGAGGATGAAAGTGCCTTTGTTAGACCATCCGCCAATTGATCATGTGAGGGAACATATCTCACTTCAAGTTCATGCTGCAACACTTTATCTCTGACAAAATGAAGATCTAATTCGATGTGCTTGGTTCTTGCATGATAAACAGGATTAGCGAACATTGCCTTTGCACTCAACTTGTCACACCAAATTATTGGACAAGAAGACAAGGGAATTTGCAACTAAAAAAGTAACGATTGTAACCAGCTCACCTCTGCAGCTGCTTGAGCTAGTGAACGATATTCTGATTCTGCACTTGATCGAGCAATCGCACTCTGCTTCTTGGACTGCCATGAAACCAAGCAATTTTCTAGAAACATACAGTACTGATTTTCTGTCATCTGGGCAGCATGCCCAATCTGCATCAGAATAGCCTTGTAGGAGAAACGTATCAGCTTGAGAAAACCATAAACCACGGTGACTTGTGCCCGCTAAGTATCGGAGCACACGTTTGGCAGCTTGCCAATGAGAGTCTAATGGATTGTGCATGAACTGGCTTAACCTGTTGGTGATGAAAGAGATATTTGGTCTAGTGAATGACAGATATTGTAGCGCACCAATCGTGCTACATACAAAGTAGGATTACTGAACACTGAACCATCCTTGGATGTCAACTGTTTTCCAACAGTTGCTGGAGTATCCGTAGGTTTCAAATGTTGAAGGTCTAATGTTGTTAGAAGATTAGTAATGAATCTGGATTGTGACAAATACATACCAGATTGATCCCTGAATATCTCAATCCCCAAAAAACAATGAAGTAGACCCAAGTCTTTTAATGCAACCTCCTTATGTAATTTGCTGATCATGTCATTGATCTCACTAGTGTTGCTCCCTGTTACCAAGATGTCATCCACATACACCAAAATGTACATCGAAGAAGATGATGTCTGTCCTATGAAAATAGAAGTGTCAGCTTTGGAATTCATGAAATTCCACTTTAGTAGTGCAGTCTTGAGTTTGTCATACCAAGCTCTAGGTGTCTGCTTCAAGCCATATAACGCCTTGTGTAGTACACATACATGATTTGGCTTTGATGAATCTACAATGTATTCTAGTTGTGCCATGAATACCTTCTCACTAAGTTGTCCATTTAAGAACACGTTGTTCACATCAAGTTGCCTTATTAGCCAATCCTTTTGCACTGCAAGTGACAACAGCACTCGAACAGTAGTTACCTTTGCTACTGGACTAAAAGTTTCCCCAAAATCTACCCCTGGATTTTGATGATACCCCTTCGCAACAAGCCGGGCCTTGTATCTATGGACCGAGTCATCATTGTTGTATTCTACTTTGAAAATCCATCTGTTTCCAACTCAATTCTGATCCTCTGTTCTTGGCACCAAAGACCAAGTATGATTAGCTTGCAAAGCTTGAAATTCAGCTTGCATTGCATCTTGCCACTTAGGACACTTCATTGCTTCTTTGACAGTTGTTGGTTCCACTATCTTTGATGGAGGAGAATCAATGGAAACAGTGAGTGTTTTGGGTTTGAATATCCCATTTTTAGCACTAGTAACCATTAGGTGAGTAAGTATGTCAGTTTGTGGCAATGTTGGTGGTATGTTAGGTGGCAATGTAGGTGATAATTCATTTGAAGTGGTTTACTGTACTGATGTTGTAGAATACTCAGGTTGAACTGTGGTAGGATCTGATGGAGATTGATAGGTAGGTTTTAAATTGGAAATAGGTAATTGAATTTGAAAGTAAGGTGTTGGTGGTGTTGATGTTATAGGTTGCTTTGGTGTGAATAACTGTTTGTAGGGGAATGAAGTTTCATTGAAAATCACATCGTGAGATATATATCTTCGACCATAAGGACTTAAGCAAATATAACCTTTATGAGATGGACTGTACCCAATGAATATGCATTCTATGGAATGAAATTGGAATTTGTGTGTTTGGTATGGTCGAAGGCAAGGGAAGCATGAACATCCAAAGCATTTTAACCGAGTATAATCAGGTTGTTTTCCAAACACAAGCTTAAAAGGAGAGCAATTGTTCAAGACAAGTGAAGGCATTCTATTTATAAGGAAGACTGTTGTTTGGACAGCATCCCACCACAATGATAAATGAACTTCAGCCTGTGCCAACTGTGGCGACCCCAAATCCCGGACCACCATCCCCGGGGAACGGCGTGCGGAATGCTGGGGTGGAGCGCCCGGCGTAGGCATGTCCAACCACCTTCAACCCGTGTGAGGTAGTTGAAACCCTACGAGTCTTATACAAACCTGAGCAATTCTACCAACCATACTAATTATCAAGGCAAAAGATAAGTCCATAAAATGATTCTGCAAGTAATTCCACATCTAAACAGTCCATCAAAAGGAATAAACACATAAACGTTCCCCAAGCCATGGGTACCAAATCCCTCATATGCCCACATGGCCTATCTAACAAAACTCGACTCACCAATACTACAAAGTGTGAAAAGTGTTATAATTACATACTACAAAATATGATTACATCATAATTAAAACCAAGTTCACCCAAAAGTTTTCGCCTCCTAACTCATGTTGAGGCCCTTAACTCTCTCGCCGGCAAGGTTCTCAAGAAACTACTCCCTTGCCCTTATCCAGAACAGAATGACCTAAAAAAAGAAAATGAGGATGAGCCAACGATGCCTAGTGAATATAATTCAGATATGCCATCAATACTCATCAATAAAACATCATGTATGCATGTCAATGTGTAGAATAATTAAAAGCTCATAACATATAGCCATCAAGCATTTATAATAAGTTCGATGCAAGTAAAAAGTCAATTGTTTTCTGGATCCACATTTCATATGCATTAGAGTTACTAGTGTACCGTTCCCATACCCAATCATATTCATTTGAGGTTACTAGTGCACGTATATTTTACCGCACTGTTCTCGTCCCCAAATACTTCCTTTCTCAAATCTTCCTATGGCAAAGTCAAGTCTTCCTTTTAGTATGCTAGCTTTGTATGCTTTGCAAGGGCACAGAAAGGCATAGCTTTTGTCAATCACTAAGTCATTTAGGTCCTTGTAAAGGACAAACTTAACTCTTTTCAGAGGCAAGACTTACTAGGCCACAGGGTTTTACACACATGCATCATTGAAGTCAATATAACACATTCATGCTTCCAAAACATATAAGATATAATTGATATGATGAAGTCTACTCACAATCAAGCCTACTCACAATCAAGCATCGCGAAAGTTTCTAACCACACACATAACCAAAATCGGATCAACCAAACCAAGATCCTGAAATAATCATCAATATACAACCATACATCAATTCTTCTGTTCAATCACGTAGGCATTATACATCAACCACAAATCAGCCCATACATGGATTAATAGGCCTAAATCCATCTAATCACAACTTACACCTCAATTCATATGCATTAGGCCTCTAATGCCTAGTTCTCATTCATGAACCATTCAAATAATCAAAAATACTAATTTCCAATTCCTTAAACAATACTGAGGCTGGAGCTCTATATTTATATTAGTTTTATGGTACAAGTGTCTTCATTCTATTGGATACATTATAACAGATTCTAACTACTGTAACTGTCTTGATTCTCTGGAAGCTTCTATCTAACTTAAGGGTGTTCATCGAGACCGACCAAACCGATGTGATCGATTCGGTTTGGTTCGACTTTTGTGAAGTTCGGTTCGGTTTTCAGTTCAAGGAATGAAAAAATTGATCGGTTCGTTCAATTTTTGATTTAGACATTGAAAAATTGAATTTAACCCAAACTGAACCGAACTTAAAGGTAATACTGTCATTTCTCCTATAACCCTAAGCTTTAAATATATAGGACCATGATTAAACTTGCTTTTAATTTTTATTTGTTTAACTATTGGATACTTGAAATTGGATGTGCAGGAACATAAAAAAATTGCCTTAAGAAGGCTTTGAATGAAAAACATGTAGAAAATTTTCATGTCAATCTCTTTTAGTATTCCTATTATTGAATGTAATAATTATATTTTGTGTTTTAATTGTAATGATAGAACTATATATTATATTTTTCAAAGGATTGAATGTGTATTGAAAAGGTAAAATAGTGTTAAATTTAAGAATTATAATTGTAAAATTGACGTAACTAACCCGATCAACCCAAACCGAACAAATTCGGTTCGGTTCAATTCGAATTGAGTATTAGTTCGGTTCGGTTTCTATTTCAGAAAACCCAACCCGAACTAAGTTCGATTCGATTTTGATTTTTACCAAAAACTAAACCGAACTTAGGTTTGCACCCCTCTAATCTAACTACCTTAACGAACTCACATGCTACATAATTCAGTTACAATGAATGCTCAAATACATAGATCTCTGTTATAGGTGTAGTTGTACAGTTGTATGATGAGCTTCTCTTATAGTCCAGAACGGACTGTGTTTGAAAATATGCAAATATACTCAATGCAAGCAAACAGAAGAAAATAAATTTGTAGCAAATCTCATGAAATTGGAAAAAGAGTTGGTTAAATTTGTTGGCACAGTCTCAGTCTCACGTCGCCTTTGTGCAATTAGGATATTGTATAATGTATAAGTCTCGTGCGCAGCCTTCTCCTTGCAAGCCAGTTTTATGCCTATAATTAAAATCTTATTTCCAACTAGCTGTGAATCACATTTCGTGATTCTCAACCTGTTTGTTTGTTAATATCAAGCTCTATAAATATTACTTAAGACAAATAAGATTTTGCAATTCTGCCGTCAGCTCCTTTAGGATAGAAACCACCGGGCTTGTGCTCATCACCACTTCCATACACGATTCTCAAAATCTCCTCTGGGGTTCTCTCGTATGCAACTGAGTCCTCATCTCCCACAATAATGTTGCCCCATATTTTCTTCTCAGCACCCATCTGTGGTGCTACAATTAGTCCTTCGTCTTTCACTCCCGCGTTGCCCAACTGATTCCTTAGTTCAGACAACTTAGTGCTGAACTCGGCAACTGTTATGCCGTATGGTGCAACCACCAGCAACGCTTTCTCGTACAACAGTGCCCGAATCACCGCATCCTGTGCTGATTCCACAGCTAAAAGCCCTGCAACTAGCTGCATATACGAATCACATGAAACGCACCAATATATTTAGTTACAGTATTAATTACTGAAATAATTGAAGGATTAGAGCTCATCATAAATTTGATCTTGTATTTTTAAACTACGTACCTTCCTTATAGAAGGCTCTTTAAGTTTAGGAATGGCTCCCACGTAACCAGTGAGTCCCACATAGGGAATCAGATATGATGCAAGAAGGAAATTCAGGCTATTAGCATAAGGATCGAATGGAGGTGTCATGGGCTGCCCAAATGCGGAATCCATCACATTGGAGAACGCACTTAAATTTAGTAATGGCCTTGGAAATCCTGGAACTGTGCTCATAATTGCCCTACATATTAAAAAAAAAAAAAATCAAAACAAAAAATATGAATATTTATTCTATTATAGTAAGGATACTTAGGCAGTGAATTTTTTTTGGCATCGAAACTGTTCAAAAATGTTCTTCTATAAGAACTATCTAAACAACTAACCATTAGAGCTACAGTAATTAACTATGCAACCTACGTCAATTATCTCAACCATTATAACTAATATAACTAGCTAATTAAGCAACCTATTATCTCAATTATTATAAAAATCTATCCAAAATGTTCTACCCCAATATTCAATTTTTTAAAAATTTTATTTATTTATTTATTTTCCATTTATTTTTTTTTTCTATTATTTTGATGCATTTTTCATCTAGCTCTAACTTATTTGCTAGGAGTTAAAAAGAAAAATGCTAATTGATCACAGTAAAATACATTGCACTGCACATTGCCAAGATAGTATATAACCAAATTGATTAATTAATTATAACTAGTGCTACCTTAGATGGCCAACTTCTTGGAGAGCTAACTGGGCAACCACGTCCCTGATGAAGGGATCGAGATTTGCCCTTCTAACACCAATTGGTGGTGGGCCTCCCATGGTCAAGTTAGGAGCAACCACGTCGAGGCCGTAACCTAGAGACCCTCGCAGGAAGAACTCAGCTTCAAGGTACTCCAAATTTAGAGCAAAACTTAGAAGATCCGTGCCAGTTTCAGGAGCTGAAAGAACGGAGCCATTGGAATTAGAGCATAAGAAGAAGAGAGAAGTGAAGAGAATGAAGATGAAACAAGGTGTAATATTCATGACAGCGGCAGCTTCTTCCTTACCCTTTTCGTTGTAGTATCTTGTTCTGTAGTAATATTATTACAAGAGAATCACTTAGGATTTATAAGTGAGATTGGAATGCCAAGTGGCGAAATGGGCGACGGATAAGCTAATTAAAGGAGATCAGTAGCCACGTTGAGGTCAATTGGCCATGCTCTTAGTGGCTCTAATCTATGGCAAGAAGGAGAGATGAGCAAAATGCAGTCCGATTAACTAGCATTGCATCTCGTTCAAAGTATGATGAGTTGCACTGGAGGTTTACGCGTCAGCATAAAACCATGTAATGCAAGTGGCATTTACCTACCTGTTTGTGTGACAAAGACATAACAGATTATAAAACTACTTTTTTAATATATACAAGTGAATGGGCACGATCATTGCAAATAATCAATTAGTATATAGATAAAAACGTAAATATAAATGTGTGTCTATATATATATATATATATAGCATCAAAATAATAGAAAAAATATAATATAAATGAAATAAATATATTTAAAAAAAAAACATTTGGAATAGGCATTAATTTTAGGCAGATTTATAATGGTTGGGGTAATGGTAGATTGTTTAGATAGTTATGACAATTACAAGCTTTTGGGTAGTTACTATATATGAAACGAGATTTATGGACAGTTTCAGTAACAAAAGATTTCACCCTCAACTAAGCTAGTAACCTTATTATCAAGTAAGGTAGCTCTTGAACAATAAATAAATCATCTTAAAATAATGTTGTGCTTCGTGCATGAAGCTTTTAGAAACTATGACACTTAGGAAGAGAAAAAACTAATAACATTAAAATCACACTTTTTTTAAGTTAAAATAATACAAAAAATATTTGAGTACTTTGCCAATAGAGAGTTGGTGCAGTTAATAAAAAGTTGATTTTAAAACCTAAAAATATCGGGTTCAACTCTTGTCACTACCCAACCCTAAGGAATAATGAGAGATTAATTAAAGGGTCAAAAATAGGTCTGATACATTCCCAAGAATGCCGTATAGTAATGAAATTAGTTATACAACTAATTATTAATATTGTATATTTTCAAAAAATAAAATGCCCAAAGGATGCAGCCACTACATTGGTTAGGTCTTGTATAAGCATCCAAAATAATAAATTAAATAATTGTACTTATATATTTGAATAGGACATGAATATTTTTACATAACATTGTGTAAGTTATGAATACTTAGGCTTTCAAAAAAAAAAAAAAAGTTATGAATATTTAGTAATGAAAATATTAGTGTTATTTTATAATTTTTTTTTTTTTTTTTTTTTGAAAACGCTATTTTACAAACTAAATAGTAAATAAAGTGTTCTCCATGGTCTACCGAAATCTCGTGAAAATATATGAAGAGGGAACCACAAAAAAATTAAACGAAAATTGACAAGATAAAAAGAGGGAACCACAAAAATTTGAGTGCACACTTGCAACTTCGAACTTACCGAAGCCCTCCATCATCCTCTCCATTCTGCAATTTAATCTCTGATAAAAATGGGATTATAATGAAAATGAACATGAAGAATCGGATTCAATTATCTTCTTATTCATAAATTATATAGTTGAGAAAGATGGGCACTGGCTCGGATGATTCAAAAGGATGGAATCGAGGCCAAGGAAAGGTCCTTAAAGCACTGTTATTGGTAGGAGGAGCACTTCTTCTAAAGCGACTTACTAAGTCCGCCACTCGGTGGGATCACGCCCGAAATGTCGCCAATGCTTTCTGTGGCGAGAAGGTATTGCTTGTCGAATGTTTCGAATTTGTTCTTAATTGGGTTTTTATTTTTTTCTTCTGGTTTCTAACAGTTTTCTCGGGACCAAGCTTGTAGAGATCCTGATAATTACTTGAATTTGAGGTACTCATCCATGTCTCTTATTACTAATGTTCTATCATGGTGAGCGAATGCAATTCAAATATGTGAAGAAAGTACCCAAATGAACTAATAGTAGTTTTTTGGTTTAGTTGGGTATATTTGGATTTCTACTGATTTCATGGCAGTCTTTTGTTTAATTATTTATTAAGTGGTTTGATCAATCTGACTTTGCAAAAGCAATTTCTAGTGGAAGAAGAAAAGAACAGATGGTTAAGATTCATAAAAATGGCATAGAAAATAAAGTATTACTTTGAAGTACTCAATTTTGCCTAGAACTGATTGAGGGTGGGGTTGATATGTTCCTTGAGTGCTTGTGTCTTCAGTTTTTTACTTTATGAATGAGATATCATTAACTCTTGAATATTTCTAAGCGCAACGCCTGCTTTTAGAATTGTCTTTCTGCTCGACTAATTTATTTAGTCTGCTTGTGCAATTGCTCCTTTTTGAACAAATAAAATTAGTAATTGAATTGAATTAATTAGTATAAGAATGGAAACAGATGTTATGAAATTAGATGAAGCAACTGTTGTCATGAGTTGTTTAGCAAGGAGTAAATACACAGGAACTTTGATTATTCCATCTGCTCTCACATGCTTACGTATTTTTTACTTTTCTGCAGAATGTTAACTTGTCTAGCAGCAGAATTGGTGGATCGTTCAAGGGTTATATACTTTGAACAAGTTAGTGCCACTGCTTTTGTGTGTTTGGATAACTTGGTGATTTTAGTGGTTTTGATGTCAAATTATGATTATGTAAGATAGCTCTTTTTGGTGGCAGGCAATTTGGAGAACTCCGGAAAAGCCCTTCCGTCAGGTACAAAGAATCTAAATCTAATTGATTGCTTAAAATCATTTCCCTTTGGACATCCCTATGTGAATTAAGTGCATGTTGACAAAACTTTATTTTCAAAGTCCAATGCCCTTTTCCATAAGAATTTAACTTTTACTTTCCTTTATGCTCTAAAGTTTTTCTTCTGGTTCTAAATAATTTATGCCTACAAAAAGGGAAAAGAAAAGGACGTTGCATCCAATAGTTTAGCATGCTTCCTCTTCATGACTATTTTTTGAACTCTTCTTGGAGAAATTCTGAAGGACATTTTGTGCAGAGATTTTACATGGTGAAGCCTTGCCCAAAAGATATGAAATGTGATGTTGAGGTGAGATTCAATTTCATTTATTAATTTGAAAGATAATGTGCATTTTTGTTTCCATCGTGTCCCATGATATTCTTCTCTTCTTGGATATTTCAAACTTGCTTATCCACCCAGAGCTCCATTCTTCTGAACCAACCTATCGAAATCTCATCATTATGATTTCTAGATTATTTTTAACTCAACTAAATGGAATGTTCTTAGTGTTGTGGTGATGGACTTGAATATTTTGCTCTATGAACATCATTAATTAGCAGCACAAAGTTTGAAAACTTTTTGCGTGGTGCTTATACTCTGTGAACTCAAATCCTTTCAGGTCTCTTGGATGCATCTTTTTCTTAGGACTATGCAAATGGGTTCCCTTATGAAATTTTGCATATATCATTTTGTTTTACTGTGCAAAACTTAGTCTTTCTTGCCAAGCTTAGTCTACTCAAATTTCCAAATGTTTCTGTAATGGACAGCTGAGTTCATATGCCATCAGAGATGTAGAGGACTATAAAAACTTCTGTGATCACCCGAGGGACCAGCGCCCACTGCCTGAAGAAGTTATTGGGGTAAGCCTGCTTCAGTCGACTACTGTGCTATAGCTTATTTGCTTTTCATAGTGAATAAATTACAAAATATTGTATTTGTATGTGATGCTTGTTGCATGTGGTAATGCTTTAAGCTCCATCGGAGAGTTCACAGTTTGGTAAACTTATGCTTCACATCTCATAATTGGCATTTCCTTGTTCAGATTTTTTTTTTAGACCCAACTTCTTTGTTTAACTTTTTTTTTTCTTTTATCATTATGTTGGTAGCATGCTGGGCATTGGGTGTTTGTTATTTATGTATTTCCTTATGATCTGTTCCTATTTCCTATCCGAGATACAGAAATCTTTGGTACTTGTTACATGTGCCCAGCATACCTGAGCTTTGAGGGGGGCAAGTACCTTAAACGTGAATTGGACAAATCAGGGAGTTCACAGTTTGTTTACATTAGCTTAAATGAAAAATTATCTGACTATTACTTATGATTGAAGTTGAGCTGATAGTAAAACAGAGTTACTAGTTAGTAGATTTCTTGCTTTTGCTTCTCTTAAACTCATAAATTTTATATCATTTCACCAATCTAGTGATATATTTTCCCCTCTTTGGGATATGCAGTACATTTACTTTAATATTTCAGTGCTATTTAGCAGTATTTTGAATGTCCATCAGTTCGGTATCAATGACAAAATATGCTGATGTTACTGAGGACACGTCCTATTGTATGGTTTATAGTTCATGATATCTATTTTCTTCCATTTTTTTTGTTCAAAACAATTTTTTTAAGCGGTGGAATGGGATAATTGCTACAAATTTGCAAGTAGTATCATGTCTTCATGTTTGCAATATATTTATTACATGCAGGACATTGCAGAACATTTGACAACTATTTATCTAAAGCGCTGTGAACGTGGAAAACGGTGCTTATATGAAGGCTCAACCCCACAAGACGGCTTCCCTAATTCATGGGTACTTTCTCTTCTCAAGTGCTGCCCCTTCTTGTTTTCTGATTCCCTTCATTCTTCTTCTGATTTCAGTTTTTAAAAACAAATCTTCTTTTGAGTCACCTTGCTGCGATGCCATCTAAACCATTTATTTCACAATCGAACATTCATTTCAACAGAATGGTGCATCATACTGCACTTCTGATCTTGCGGTCCTTAGGAATAATGAGATACACACTTGGGATAGGGGCTACGACGATAATGGTAATCAGGTGAGTTTCCTGTGGATATTATAAGAAGATAATTAACTTTTTCTTACATTTTTTTAGCGCCAAACTCACAGTAATTTTGTTTGCAAAACAGATTTGGGGACCAAAGAGAGGCCCATATGAGTTCAAACCTGCAACAGCCCTGAGTTTAACCGACATGTTTTCTCCCCTAAATTTCCCTCCCCAGTTTTCAATGGAGAAAAGAACTATTTTACAGGATTGATCGAGCTTGTTAAATATTGTTATTAACTCATCTCCATTGTTTAATTATTGTAACATATATTGGTCATTTTTTGTATAGTTATACCACTTGCTTTAACTCTTAGCATATATGTATACTCATAGATTTAGAAAAGCTGGCTTGAATTGCATGATTCAAACATAAATGAATGTATTATGGAGTTCTTAAGAAGAGGGACAAAACATTTTTGTGTTGCACAATATTCAACTCTATTTTGGTGAAAGCATCAATCAATACCAATGAGTAATTGGTTTAGTGAAATGCGGTTTGAGTCTTAAAGTCGTTTCTGTATAAAAGTTTTAAGGTTTGATTTTTAGAAGTGTTTTTGTTGAGAAAGGTCTATCATTTTATTTTTGCCTTGAATTAGTTTTATACTCAAAAGATGTAAAAATACTTTGTGCGAAATGAAAAAAAAAAAAAAGAAGCATCAATCAGTGGATTCTAGAATTTGCTTCAGCCTTCTACGTGTTCTAAATCTTCTAATTTAAATTGTGATTGAAAGGCGCTATTGGTATGGCACTTTTTTAATCAATCAGATAATAAATCGATTGGGTATATTACTCATACATGGAGTGTGATGTGTGCTTAACTGACCTAATGAATGCAAATTAAGGTGGGTCAGGTGTACCTAACTCTATGGCTTGCCAATTGTGATTCACCCAACAAATTGTTGGTGTGGCGTTTTCTTCTCAGTAGGATGGCAAGTTTGACCTTTTTGCTTTCTTGGTTATTAATTGACCTCGTGTACTAAGAGAATGCACCTTCCTTATATTTATTCATAAATCAATCTACTAATATTAAAATAATATATATATATATAAATACTACAAGCAAGCCTTTAATTTTCTTTCCATCATACAATTGCTACCACAGATCATTTTAGATGAAAATCACAGAGAACAAACTGCGAAAATCTCATAATGCGAAGGCAAAGCTTACTAACTTCATAATCAGAGAAAAAGGAATGAATGTATACTGCAAAAGGGAGTTTCTACAAAATCAAGATTTTTACAATTTTATGCGGATTGGCAATTGATACAACTCAAACATGAGACTGACGGATTGGAAGAGAATTAGCTGCTCTTGATAACACTCCAGAGTAAGTTGAACAAGAAGTCGTGCCTAATGCGAAACAAGACCCAGCACCACACAAGAAGCTATTGAATTGAAGGTTACCATGGTTTAAGGTCAGCAACAGGCCCTGCAGTCCAGTTCAGAACCTTGTCACCTTGTTTAAAGTAAATGCTTCTATCATGTGGCAACTTACGAGCAAGCCCGTTCAAAATCTGATGGAAAGCATCTCCGGGCTGCGCAGGTTGTGGGAACAACATTGCCTGCTTCATTGAAGGGTTTGCAAGTAATCTTTGTTTTCTCAATATTACTTCTGGTGGAATTGATGTGAGGATGGTGTCCAAGTTTGGAACATCTTTCTCGGCTACAAACACACCAATTTCCTCCCACGGAATAGCATCTGCGAATGGTAAGACGATGTCGTCTGCTATTATTACAGGGATGCAACCAAATATTACACCCTCCACCAATCTAGGACTCCAAGGCGCCCATCCCAAGGGGCACAAACAAAAAACAGCCCGCTGCATGTCTTCGTAATAAGTCGTTGGGTGCTCTGTTGAGATGTCAAAGAGCGGGTTGTCCTTGAAGTTTTCCCACACTGATGCCCTTGCACCTCTGTACATCAAAATTTCAAAAAACTAACATTTTGCCTTCATGGAAATGAAATCAATTCAAACCGATGACACTTCACTTCTACATTAGCCAACTAAATTGGCTTTCTAGGTTCAACCCAGTATGAAGGGCCAATATAAAGTTTAAACCAAATCCCATGTGGCTTCATGAAGGTTAAATCAGATTGGCTCACTATAAAATTGTAAATAAGCTCAGTGAAACAACATATCGTCCTCAATTAGTTCAATTAGTTCAAAGAAACATACCTGGCATAGTAACCACCTTCTGGGTCATTTCCTACGTCATAAAACAACCCTCGGAAATAGACAAAGATGGAACGAGGAGTGTCAGGAGGGATCAAGTGGGCTTGCATCTTTTGAGGAGGAGCATAAGGAGGAATTGTGATTGACCCGGATTTCAAACAAACATGATTCATCTGTCCAAAAGTTTGAACCAAAGTAGCCCGTTGGAGCAACGGAAGGATCCCGCGTTCGACAGCTTTTTCTTCCTACAGTCGAGATAAACAATACAAGAAAGATATCAAGAACAGTTCAGATGAAGTTGCAAAAACAACAAGATCAAGTGGAAATGGAAAAGCATCTTACTTGATAATGAAAGCAGGCTCCAAAGTCGTGGGGGACAACAAAGAAATGATCAGCTCCTTCCGTCCTGTTCCAATAAGGCCAGTTTGAAGAGATCAGCTGTATTGCACTTCTCATCATCCGTGGAGATTTGAATGGCAATGGTAACCCATTAGGTGTTAAGTCGCACGTGGTGTATACAGGGGTGTAGAACCAATCAGCTTCCTCGGGATTAAGTGTTCGCACTGGACTTGATAACAGGAACCGGTGCATGAAGATCTCAGCCGCAAACATGTGAGTTAGGCATCTAGGGTCCTTCTGCAGGATCTTCTTGTTATATTTGCTTGGAAGCTCGTAAACAAACACTTTCAACCTTCCTACTGGATCATCTTCCAAGACATCACCAGCACTCCCTACATTTGGCAAGAATCAAGGCTTAAAGCACAATCGTGCATCATACATGAAGAATTTCCAAGTCCCAATATATTTAAGATATTCAGAGTATCTACCATGAAAATACAAACGTCAACATACTATGAAAATGACCACTAGATTTTGTTGAGTAAAATTTTGGAGTGTTTCTTCACAAAACATTAGCTCTGAAAGATTCCCAAAATACTAAAGAAACTTTAATAGAATTATAGACCAAGTATGAAAATAAAAAAGAAATCATCTTAAACTGATGTCAGAATGATAATTAAGATAAGTACCTATGTCAGCCAATAAATTAACTTCACATAGCAATATAGAATATTAGTCAGAAAAATCATAAATCTTAATTTAGTTGCATCAAAAGTTCTAGTCTAAGCTCCCAATTCAGTATTCTTTCCAGATATTTAACAAGATTAATATCCCGAAATATCAGTCAGAACCTGTTAATGAACAACACATCTAAAATCCTAAGGTTAAAAAGAAATGGCACATCTACTAAAACCAACCGATTTAACACAATCTAACATGGATAGTAAACTCCATGTCATTGATAAGGCCCACTTGAACCAAAAAAAATTATACATATATTAGGCCCACTTGTAGATATTATCACAGCTATGAATATCATGAATAAACAAATTCAACAACAATTATGAGTATCAACTTGATATCCATAGACCTAACGATCAAATTGAGCCAATCGAACTAAAACAATTTAGCTCACACCATGCATACTAAAATATGTTTTATTTATAGTGTATTATGTAAGGATGTATTAACAAACAAACAAAAAGTTTGTTATCCATAGTATCCCATATAGAAAATAAAACATTTGCATGCTTTTTCTAGCTATTATCTCTTAGGCCTCAATGGAGAAAATGTGAATGCATTTGCAACCAGAATAACCCTGTGAGAAAACCATACTTTGAAATCTAGCCTTCAAAACCATGAGATGTCCAATGATCCCATAACTATATGAGAGGCAGCTCCCTCTTACCTGATTAGTTATAATCTTCAATTATCAGTATCAAAATTCAAAATTGGATCTTCTCTTCCACCAGTTTACTATTTAAGAAAATATAGAAAACTCATTTCTTAAAATTTTAAGGCCCCAGTAGTAACACACCTTCAAAGGCGGCAATGTCCCCAAACCTCGTTTTTTGACTCTATATGAAGTAAAATCCAACAAACTTACTGTATTTCATCAGCTACCCATTCCAATTTAAAGAACAAAAACTCATTCCAAATTCACCTAAGAACACACATCTCAAACTTCCCAGTACCAGAATTTGGTACATAAATGAGATCAATTTCATAGATCTCCACAAGTTCCCGAGCTTCAACCATGTACAACAAATTAAACTTTTCTAAGCTCTAACCTTTGACCCATAAAATTTTTAAATAGAAAATCACTAAGCATTCCATACAAAAAAAAAACCTAGAATTTTTATTTTTTTTTAAGAAAAAAGTGCTTACAATTTAAATTATGGGCAAGAAGAAAACAACCAGAAATCCCACACAAAAAAAAAAAAAAAAGATAAATAAATAAAACTCACCTGAAATTCGCTCAGTCTGCTGCCTATGGTCGAGCTCCTTAGAATCAACAATCCTCAAAACAAAAGAAGAAAGAAGAGCAAAAACAGCGACCCACTTCCACATCTTCATTTCGGGTTCCAGAGAATGAAAAGAAAAAAAGAAAAAAAACTGGAAACAAAAGAGTGATCTTGGACGATTTTTCGAAAAGAGAAACAAAGAAGGGTTTATTTATCTCAAGCTAAGCTGGATTGTTGGGACGTCGTTTGAAGGGGTTGTTGGAAGGGGCTTTCTTAGATTTTGGGTTTGGAGAAGGCACAAGTAACACAAGGAGAGGTTAGAGATTGATAGAGAAGCTAATAAATGACCGGCTAGAGAGATTTGCTTCAAGAAACAAAGAAGAAAAAAAATTACAGAAAAAATGTAGAGATCAGTTTGGGTTTACGAAAGTTATTTTGTTTCCGCGAGTTTGATGAGAAGTCCATCTCGTCACCTACAGACTACAGACAGCTTGTCAACTCCTCCTTTGCTCTATAAGCACTTTCCTTCTTCTCCATTTTATTTATGGGTGATTATCCAGTGCACCTAAGAGGTTGGGTAGGCTTCTATTTTGTTTGACCATCGTCATCAACAAATCTTTGATTGATGGCTGTGATTCGGCCTACAAAAGTTGACCTCCAGACTCGAGTAATGAAACTAACTCGATGGTTTATGATTCGCTAGTTCGAGGCCAAATGCATGGAGTGTGTGTCGGCAGCATTGGTGATACGTGACGTAGCACAGTAAAATCGGGACAGTGTGTGACAGTTCGTAACGCCTTCCAGTGTACGTATTGTTTATTTATTGGGCCAAAGGCCCAATGCAGCAGAAATTGGTAATTAATTAATTAAAGCCGTTTATTGCGGTTTTTTTTTTTTGATGGTTTTTTTTATCATTATTTACGGCTTTTCGACACCGGTAGGGGTGGAAGTAACTCTGTCTGACCAAACTCGATCATTGCAGATCGAATTGAGTCATGTTTGATTGATGTATCGGATTGGTCGGATTAATTATTTAGCAACCTGATTCGGCCTCTAAAATTTATATATATATATATATATGTATAATAAAAATATTAAAAAATTATTATATACAATACCTCTAATTAAGAAGGTCATAACCCTCAACTATTACCCTCAACTATTTTTCTTGAGTTATTGGGTTAGATGATAAGAAGAATACGAAAAGATATTGTTTAAGACTAAAAGAGAAAAAATCTTATTTTAGTCTCACATTGCTTGTTGAGAAAAATGAGATTCTCCTTTTCTATAAAAGCCCATCAACTTCCTATTCATCTTCATTTTCATAAATCAAGTTTAAAAATAATTTAGTTTGTATATGTATGAGTTTTCTCCAAAAAGATAAATCTCATTTTTTTTAAGTTTAAATAGTAGTTGTTATGTTTTTAAAAAGAATTGAGCTATTTAATAAAGTCCAACCCGACCGACTCGACCCGATCTCATCGAGTAGGATGGGTTAAGGAGCAAAAACCCGACCTTACCCAACCCGATTTTATCCCTATCCAAACTGTCTACAAGATGATTTTCTTTTATTGTGTGACAAATGGTTCCAAACCTAGTATCTTTTTTTTTAATTAGTTGAAATAAAATTGTTTACCTTTTATGACAAAATGAGTGTAAGAGGGCAATCGTGACACATTTTCGAGATCGAGCTTTATACTTAAATATATTTTTGAATGACCAACTATATATAAGATATGCATTTGAAAAGAAAAAAAATGATTTATTTAAAGTGAAAGATACTTAATTATTTGACTGAAAAATTAAAATTTAAGTAAGCCCATAAATAATGTAGAATTTATGAAGAGTTAGAGGGTAGCTGATGAGTAATTAAATTACTATATTTCTCCTAAACTAACTTTTAAAATAAAAGATAAACAAATATAATGGCACACCTAACTTCTGCCTTATATTTATTTAGGGACCAAATAAACAAAACTATTGAGTAGCAGCTAAGTAATACAGCACAGCACAGCCTACAGCTTACCATCTAGAAACATGTTTACTCATGAGATGCTCTATAATCAAAGCTCCTTCGATCGTCTTGCTGAAGTTTGCAAGTTTTCCAATTAAAAGAGCATCTTTAATTAGTCCAGCGTACCTTGTATACAGTCAATGAATACAAATTAAAATCGGTTTCTTTGAATGCTTATCCCATGCAGTATCCGTACTACAATTATCCTGTCGAACGTGTGGTGCTAAATCTTCCAAAAACTGGAATTTTTACCCTACGTACTATAATTAATTTACAAAAAATTTACATTTTATAGTTTCAAGGAATCTTGAATTATAATTATTTAAAAGATCAGCATTCTTTTTCTCCAATCATTAATTTCAAAGAAGTCACTGAGAGTGAGTGCCGATCGTTAGTGGTTTAAATAGTACTTAAATGGCTACCAAATTTCTAGCTTGAATGTTAATATGATTGGCGCAATGTTTTCTCTTTTTTGGTCCATGACCTCCTTTATCCTCCCTAATTTTTTTGCGGGGCAATATTATTGTAGAATTAGAAATTATAAAAGTTGTTGAGCGTCCTTCCCTAAAATTAACAGATAAATATAAGCAAAAACTCATATTAGAAATAAAAACTTTACATCTCAATCACGATTTATATTTCGTCTTTTATCTAACGAGGTTACCCGACTTTAAGTCTAAGGTTTTCTCACAAAGAGTATAGACAATAGAGAAAAATATGAACTGGTTTGAAAAGACCCATCCCAACTAGACCACCTTAGTGTTTGGATGATTGTTGAAAATGTGTCAACTAAAATTGTATCACGTTAGATGTAAAGGAATTCATTGCCACATGTTTCGTTGTGTTTGTCGCAAAAAAGGTTTTTTCTTGAAAAAACATTTTCTTGACAAGTTCTCTTATAATTGTTTGGTTGGACGCAAGAAAAATGTTCTCCTCGTGATTGTTGGTTATTCAATCTTAGAGTTATAACTTTCTAAATTTAGTTATAAAAAGATGATATTTTTTCCTACCCCTTCATTAAAAACATTATGGGGCCTTCCTAGTTTCTAGCTCTTTTGCAAACTACTGAAAAAAAAAATAAAAAAAATTACGTATTTTCTCAGAGAATCATCAAGTTCTCAGCTACAAAACGCATCTATAGTAATATCATGGCCTTCTTAAGTAAAAACCTCACACTAAGCTTAAAAGTGACTAAGTTGAGACTAAATTTACGTCGGTACAAATTGAGATTTGACGCGTTCTAGCGAAAAACCACAATTATCAGAATTTATTTGCTGTATGTTCTAAATTGGCTATTCATGAACCCAATGGCTAGTAATCTGGCTCACAAACACAAGAAATTAAGGTCCTGGATTCTTACTTCTTGGCAGGAAATTAAGTTGGTAATTTGGAGATGCTCTGCAAGTAAATTCTTAGTTTTTTCCTGTTGTTAAAGGGAAATAGCTAGGAGTTCTTAAAACTGTTACATTTACATTACCATGCAATGCACATGATCATTGAGCTGTGTTGGGGCAATATTTTTATGACTCATAACATGTATTTATGATAATGTACCCACGAAAGTGATAGGTAGTTGAGTCTTTCAACACCCATATTTTTATTTTTATTTTGACAACTTAGTGGTATCTGGACCTTCGGCCAAACTAATCCACTTAAGCCCTTAGCAAAATCGAGCGGGAGACACCTCAGTGGCCAACGTTGATAAAACGGGAGTCGAACTCGTGATCTCGTTTCATGAGATGAGAGCGCCAAGCCACTCAGCCATCCAAGCGTTGGTTTTTCAACACACATTTATCAAACTTGTGTTTTGGGGAGAAATCTTTGGGGTCTTATCTGGTTGTTAAACAGCAATCTCAAGATTAAATACTCTGAAATTGAGACTATACTTCAGGCCTTTGTAACTATTAGGTACTTTTTGTACATGTAATTATGCATATATAATTAATAGGTCTGTTCTGGTACATATGGTAGGTGCTTTTGCTGTTGGAACATAATTACCAGGTCTTTTGTTCTTGCTCTTTTTTTTCTTTATTCTTAGTTGGAGCTTCAGGTAAGATAACAATGGAGAAAGAGATGGCTGAAGAAGTAATGGATGTCTTAGATAGTGCTGATGAAATGGAGAAAAAGAAAGTGGGTCTTATGAGAATCCAAGTTGAGACACAAGATCCTAGTGCAAAGGTGTCTCCTTTATAATTTGTTCTGGTCATTTTCCTTGTTATTTTGGTTTTTAACACGATATTTTATGTTCTCATTTGATAATTTGTTTCCAATTTTTTAACTCCTATGTGACGTTGATTTCTTATACATTGTCACTCTCACTAAAGAAATAATGTACTTACCTTGCTTGATCATCACTTGCTTGACTTTTCTTCCAATTTCCATTTTCGTCTCTTAATTAGTAGTTTATGTTCACGTTTTAGAGCACCCTTTTCTTCATAAATAAGTTTTTTTTCTTTTCAAGAATGACTTTGTGGATTGATGAAAAACCATGAATCTTATATTTCTGCAATCATCATGAAAAGTTTTATGGATATCATGAACAAAAAGAATTAAAAGTAATAAGGATTTTGTACTGTTCTTGATCACTATGAACTCAAGGAGAAATTTTCTAGATGTCTGAAACCATTTCTCCAATCAAGATCCAAAAAAAAATAATTGTCAGAGCTACTTTACAAAATATTGGTCCTTCCACATATACATGCTCTATCTGGTCAATTTCTTAATGCTAAGTAAGTTATAGAACTTCATGAACTAAACAAATATGAATTTCCAATTTAACTACAATCATAAAGATGGGAACTTCAGTTTTTAACACTTTGATGAAGGTAGATCTGTTAGACTCTGATTTTAGAAGGAACTATTCCCATTACTCTTTTATTTTCCATCCTTACCTCCCTTCATCACTTAAAAATAAAGATCTAATGTCCTGATCACCAAAAAAATATAACTGTCAGAAGATACTCGATAATTGATGCTCTTTGTGCAGGATGTGGATGATCTGATGATCAGAAGATTTCTGCGTGCCCGTGATCTGGATATCAAAAAGGCATCTGCCTTACTCCTCAAGTACCTAAAATGGAGGCAAGAATTTATTCCAAAAGGTTTTATTTCTGAATCAGAGGTAGAACACGAACTAGGCCAGAAGAAGGTATTTCTGCAAGGATATGACAGAATAGGACGATCAGTATCAGTCATTCTTGCCAGCAGACATATTCCTACTACAGGAAAAGATGGCGTAGAACAATTTAAGCGTAAGTTTCTCGCGTGGATAATTTCATTGTTTTTGCATGTTAGTGTCACTAGATTCATTAGAAGTATTCCCCTCGACCATTTCACTGAATAATCAGGCACTTCTTTTCATTTCAGGACTTATGGTGTTCTGCCTTGACAAAATATGTGCAAGGTAACTCGTTTTCTATTTATTATCATCTTGATTCACTGCCTATATATATATATATGTGTGTGTGTGTGTGTGTGTGTGTGTGTGTGTATTTCTTCTTAATTTAGTGAGTCCTCTTGTTTCTTCTTAATTTAGTGAGTCCTCTTGGAGGTTCAAGATTTATGCTATGTTCATACGTCTCAGAAGGGTGGTGCTTACATATAAGTGCTTCATTTCTCAAGTAGAAGTTCCAAGCTGTAAAATTATACTAAATATTGAACTTGGATTTGCAGTTTACCAAGGGGGCATGAAAAGTTCATTGCAATTGTTGATCTTCAAGGGTGGGGGTTTTCGAACTTTGATTTACGTGGATACATTGGAGGTGTATCAGTCTTGCAGGTTTTCCTTTTCACCATAAGCCTTGACATCACAATTTTTTTGGATATTCACAGTAAAATTTTTGGTACTGGCTTTTCAAAAAAAAAAAAAAAAAAAAAATTGTTACTGGCAGGAATGCTACCCAGAGAGGCTTGGAAAGTTGTTCATAATTCATGTTCCTCTCATATTTATGGCGGCATGGAAGCTTATATACCCCTTTATCGATGACAATTCAAAGAAAAAGGTAATCTGAAAAACTTTGCTCTGCTTGCGTGTTGTTCATTCACTTTAAAATGCCCATGAGAGTAACCACAACATGAAAATGGCATCAATAGTTATGAATTTTTCATGATATAATAAATAAATAAATAAATCGTTTATCTATTACTATACGGAGAAATATAACGTATATTGAAAATAAACGGAATTGAAAAACATCATTTGCCTGCAACATGTCACCCCTGAATTCTGAATGTTTCATTTGCATATATATATACATATTGCTAAGCCTTATCGTTGTTAACTAACTTGCGTAATTGACACTGTGATTTAGATCGTGTTCGTTGAGAACAAGAACCTGAAATCAACACTTTTGCAAGACATCAATGAGGATCAGCTCCCAGAAATTTATGGTGGTAAACTGCCTCTAGTGGCCATCCAAGATGCATACAAATGAGAATGTCGTATTTGAGACACGCAAACGCATAAATATGTCTTGTGAGAACTATGATTTTCAAGTTGTTTGTCAAAATCATGTTAGTTCAATTAATAAAAGACAAGTGCTACTGTCACCTAATAATAACACAATTTATCATCTGTAAGTGTTGGATGTAGAAGCAGATTTTAACAACGTGGCCTAGGACTTGAATCTTGATTCCTAATGTTGTCATGCTAGTTATCACAACCATTTGACTAGATAAATCACACTCATCATTCAACCATACATAAAGCAACATCTTTTATTAGTTTTTAATCAAGTTCTAGGGTGCACGGATTTATCGTGTGTGATCTAATGCAACCGATCCACATTTCTCACATGTTCTCAAAAGCCAATTCCTGCCTTGTGCTTATGTAGTTACCTGTATATTGTCCTTCGAGCTAGTTGACTCTTAACATCTCATCTTGTGTTCTTTCTTGGTAAATCGAAACCACTACATTTTGTTTTGTAACTTTAATACTACCAACTCGCAGCGTATGAACAAGAATTAACCATCAGAAGGGCCTTGACGTGTAAAAAGAAAAAGAAGAGGTCATCCATGTAATCGAAAAGTAAATAATAAGTTCAACATATAGTTTCGGCATTATCATCATCCTTGATGTCCAAGCATCTTCATTCAATCTTATGGAATTAGCTACAAAAGTCCTGTTCAAGGGTTGCAAAATACCAGTTTAATCATAAGTAGCCTCCAACACTATCAAGAAGATGTGAAGCACCCAAAGCCACCTTGAGTTATTCAGAATTCATTGCCAGGCAATACTGGCATCAGATGAATATTCAGCTTAAATAAGCATTCAGCCAAAGCAAAAGGATTATCAGCAAAATTGTCTTGCGTCTGTTTAAATAAAAAAACCTGAGGACCAATACTCTCTATTTCCTCAGGAATTGAATCCCAACAATTCTCAACCAACCAATAGCTTGTTCTCATCCATGAAACTGTATGTTGGTACTTCCAGGTTGAATGGAGCAGGGCCCTTTCTTATCCTGCCAGAGATGTCGTAGTGGGATCCATGGCATGGGCAAAACCACCCACCAAAATCACCAGCATTAGGAAGTGGGATGCAGCCAAGATGTGTGCAAACTCCAATAACAACAAGCCATTCAGGGTTTTTAACCCTCTCCGAATCCTGCTGTGGGTGACGAAGGGATCCCACATCGACACTGTTGGCCAAATTGATGTCATCTTCAGTCCGGCGCCTGATAAAGACTGGTTTCCCACGCCACTTGACGGTCACAGTGGATCCAGGCTCAATGTTGGAGAGGTCTACCTCAAGAGAGGCCAGAGCAAGCACATCCTTGCTAGCAGACATACTCAGCACAAACTTTAGGATGAGGAGACGAACGAGAGACGCATAAACAAACCTTCCACCCGTTAACACGAAGTAAGCAAATGCCCTCTTGCTTGGATCTCCAGGGGGGAATCTCTCATGGTTGTGCTCATCATACAGAATTTTTGAGGTTGGGTTCTTCACAGCCGCTTCAGTTGCTGGTAGGTCAGATATCATCCCAAAATCATCTCTTGGAGTAAGAGCTTCAGAGGCAAATCCTGGAGCATATATCAAACATTTACCACAGAGTAAGAAAGTGAGAGAGATATTATCAACACTAACCATTCGAAATCCAAGCAAACAAAAGGCAATTTGCAATGTACTTTGAGACTTGCAGGAGAGAGAAAGAGAAAAGATTGCTATATATTTTAGACACATGGAAATCTCTCAAATCCTTCTGTCTTTAACAATTTATACTTTTCAAAGAAACTTGAGGAATAAAGTAAGTTCCACAGGCTCTCCTTCCATCCAGGTGACAACTAATGAAACCTACCCCATAGGCCCATAATTATGGCATTGAACAACAAAAAGGGTTTTTTTTTTTTTTTTGGGGTGCCCAACTAGCATAAGCCAAGAAAAGCACATGTCACATCATAAAACTTTAGAAGAGATGCAAAGCAACAAAGCACCACGCATCATCAATCAGCATGCAGAAATTAGTCTAAAAGAAAATTTACTATACTCAACAAAGTTTCCCCCAACTACATGGGATTTGCTACATAAATCCATTTCGTACATGACTACATTCTGCTCTATCAAGGGTTGACTATCATATTAAAAGTAGTGACATCCTGCTTAATTCTCTATCCATATTACTCTAGGTCTTTCTCTACCTCCACCACTAATATTCACTGTCAACAGGTCACTCTTCCTAACTGATGCATTTAATGGTCTTTATTGTATGTGTCTAAGCCCTTTCTTTTAATCAATTTTCTCTCATAATCTAGAATTGGGGCTGCTTCAACTATTTCTCTAATAATTTCATCTCTAATTTTATCTTTCAAGGTTTTACAATACATCCATCTTAACATTCATATTTTTGGTAGTCTAAAAGAAAATTATCATAAATAACTTGGGAAAAAACAAAGAGAAGGCTTGGTCTTTTTTTTTTTTTTTTTTTTTTTGAGAAGAGACAAATGGATTTATATTAATAACTAAAAAGGAACAACAAAAAGAGCATGAGACATGCTCATGAGATTACATCAATTGCTACTGCAGCACCAGCAGATTCATAAGACAGCACAGAAACAGAAGACATAAAGCAGACCAAAACAACACCAGAATTAAACTAATGCTACCCAACCTCTTAGCCATTCAGACACTGAATGGCAGCAACTATAGTAATGTAATGGTTGGAAACTTGAAACATGTTATAATAGAAAATATATCACACTAAACCATTAAAGATCAAGGATTGAAGTTGCCTACATGCCAATACATACTAAAGCTCAATGAAGTCATCTACACACAATTTGGAGATGGCTAAGGCATGAAAATATGGCCCCCTTATCTCCCACCAAATTGGCTTTCAAAGGAATGGGAGTGACACTAGCATGATCCATACGCCAGCTTCAAACACATCGATATACTAAACTAAATTCCTTTTCTATTAAAAATCACTCACCACCACAGAAACCATTGAAAACTTGAACTTAGACGGAATTTCGGTCTTCCAAAGAAAGAAAAAGGACAAAAGTGAGTGACCAATCAAATAATGAAAAAACGATTTGCAATTGTAAAGCCCGAATACGTCATGAGCCTAAATCTCCCTTCTGTACCACCAACTAGAAATTTGTATACCTTCTAGCCTTCCAAAGAGCAGCAACCAACTTGTCCACCTCTATATTAAGTAGGTCTTGACGAAAATTGGAAATCTCATCGAAGGTGGTTTCCACTAGAGATGTTAGAGTAGAGTAGTGATGGAATGAAGAAATTGATTTTTCATAGAAAAGTAAAACAGAGTTATAGGGAAATTAATGAGAATATGAAGGCCTCCTCACCACGTCAAGCATCTTCCCAAAATCTAATAATGGACCTATCACCAAGCGTAAATATCAAGAAAAGAGGTTACATTGGCCCGATAAACTTCCAAGGACTATTAAAGGAATCTCTAATAATCAAACCTACATCCCAATTGTTACTCGAGAGCCCATGTTTATTCTTGATGAGTTTCCCATCTTTACCTTTCCATAGAAAATCACACATCATATCCTCAATAAACTTAGTAATGCCAACTAAAACTCAAAACAAGGGAGGAAGATAGTAAGCCAAGAGGGCTGATAACATGGACTATTGGGAGGTCTAGAAAAAAATAGGAAAAAAAAAAAACCTTCTTTTCTAACCATCAGTCCTCGTAGACATCATCCTATCTATGGATCCAAAAACCTTAACAAGTCATCCCCCTTGACAACCCCAAGTATCTCAAAGGACAAGCTCCCACAAAGCACCTAATCAAATCGGTGACTCAAATAATATCTTCCTGCTAAAAAATGTAGCAATTTAATTAGTCACTTTTGAATGCAAAATTTCAAACTACTTTAGAGTCCGGTAGTTAATAGTGACCAATTATTGCTTAATTGTTATGCCTTCTTTTTGATGGCATCTTTCTTTTTTTCCATTGTTTTTCTATTTTTGGATCTTTAGGGGGGGAGGTTGGAGGTATGTTGGTTTTGGCCTTGTAGGAGTATCTTCATTATAATGCTATGTAAGACCAGGGAAAGCATATTTAGATATGTTCCAAATATAACAATCCAATCCTTTGCAGTCTTTCCCTGACATTTTCAGGACATTCAACCTGCAATTTATCGTTACAAATCCATTTATCTGACATAAGACGCTCACCAAAATGTATAAACAAACATTTTTGTTTGAAAAAGAAAGTTTAGCGGCAAATCCATTCAAATGATCGGTGTTCAACGAGAAAAAGTAATAGAAGTATCAAGGAATTTCAACCACCGCGGAATTATAAATCCTATCTCTAAAAGAATTGGAAGAAATATTACAATTTATTAAACAGACACCACAAACAATGGTGACAAGAAATACCTCCTCTCTAAATTACATTGCCACAGCTCAAACCCTACGAGATTCAGATTTTTAAGACGCCAATCCCACAGCTGCCTAATCTAATCAGATAGGCCTCATCAAATCAAGTGAGGATATATAGAGATGGCATCAAATTATATACTTTTAGCCCTAATACACAACTATTCCAAGCTTCGCACACAGATCTAATTAGCTAAAAAATCTGAGACAATCAGATCAAAAATACAAAAGAAAATAAAATAAATTTCTTTATAAAATTAACAGATAAAATCCCAAAATGACAACAAAACCAATCACCGAAGAATTCATCAAAAATACGAAAAACAAATAGAGACAGAGTGAATCTAAGAGAAAGCTCGGATAAAATCATAACCTCTAAACGGATGAAAGAGACGCAATCTGGATGAGAACTCATGGTGATGAGAGAGAGATCTGGATTCATCAGAGATTGAATCTCCGTTGATCATATTTCTCGAGATCATGGACGAGGCGGTCTGGCTCGACCGCCATAACATACAAGAGAGCCTCCTTCCCGCAACTCTCAACATCTTCTCGTGCTCTTTGCCTAGGGTTTCTTCTCTGCCCGTTTTCTGTTCTTTTATTTCTCTCTCCCAAAATTAAAAGCCACTCGCGCAAGAACGAAAACAGAATAACAGGTGGGGTGACTATGGAAATTGCGTATGTTTTTGACATATGCAACGCATTTAACACACGTGTCGCGGACCCACGGGACGCTTGTGTGACTTATTAGCGTCTTTAAGCTCGCCACGTAGCATCCATTTTTGACCCCTAACTCAAATTCTAAAATTAAATAAACTTTTTCTTGTTTGTTTTGATTTGCTGGTTAATATTTTTAAAAAATGTAACTGAATTTTTATTTTTATTTTTAAGTTAAGTAACTGATATTTGGCCCATGAGAAAATGTGAAAATATTTTTTTCAAATATTTAATTGAAATTTTATTTTCTTTAAATTTTAAAATCAGGAATCGTTAAGAAATGGACATAAACATAGCATGCAATGCCGTCCTAGCTTAGTCGGTAGAGCGCACGGCTTTTAACCATGTGGTCATGGGTTCGATTTCCACGGACGGCAATCTCGGTTCTCCGCAAGATATCTCTTATCAAAAATAGAGTAATTATGTGTCTAGTGGCGTGTTTGAAATTGAATTAAAAAAAATGGTTTGCAAAATTGCAAAATTTGCTAAATTTAAAAAAAAAAAAAAATGGAGAATAGGAAAGGAGAAGGAGCATTGCAGCAAAAAAAAAAGAAAAAAAGAGAGAGAAAGGAGCGGGATAAAACGATAAGGTGAGTATCTCATCTCACTTTGCCTCTAAACATAAGATTTTAATTATATTTAGTCTAATCTCATGTTATCTCATGCGCCAAATGTGTCATTATAGTATAAATGAAGGTTTGTGTATATTTGGCGACTAAGATTTTTTTTTTTTGTTATTGAGTTAGTTAAATGCGCTAATGTTTTCTTATAGGACATATAAAAAGACTAGAATCATTTTCACCTTTTCATGATAAATATCAATGCAAGTAAAAATATTGTCAAATATATGTTAGAGATGTTCTTATTATCTGGGAAAAACAATGTTTTTTTGTAATTTATTGCTTTAGACTAGAAGTACCAACGAGAGTTGGCTTGAGTGGAAGAAGCCTTGGTCATTTAAGTAAGAAGTCTCAATTTCGAATCCTTATGAATGCAAAAAAATTTGTTGAGAAATATTCTCGTTTCGACGCATGACAGTTACCTCGATACATGTGGATTAGTCTCGTCACGAAACGGAATGAGAATATCACATAGACGCCGAAATCTTGATAATTAAAAAAATAATAATTAATAAAGCCTTTAAAAATATATAACAATGTACTTGATTTCCCTGTATAAATAATTAAATAAGATAATTGTGTTAATTTAATTGCTACAAATAGTGTTTACAAGGTTGCGAACATTAAATTCATAACATGGTACGTACCGTATCATAGTGCATTGGTGTGTCTAAAATTGGGTGAATTATACAAAACAAAAAATACTTATATTGTCAAAGTAAAAAAATTAAATACTATTTTTTTTGGAAAGGTAAAGAGGGGGAACACCCAGCAAGAACAACTAGCACACTACATCTCGAACTCTCCTAGGCCAAGAAACCCTAGCTGCATCTTCCCTCAAAATATTGAATAACCCACGGGGAGGGGAAGACAGGATACACACTCCCCGATTGAACTTCAAAGCCTCAGTAGCCAAATAGTCTACTGCTCTATTACCTTCTCTGTAAATGTGCTCAACTTGAACTATCCAATCTCTCTGAAGGAGTATTCTACACGCATTTACCAAGTTGGAAAGGCTAAGCTGCGGCATATTGTTGTCTTTTAACCAACCAACCACCATAGCCGAATCTGTTTCGAAAACTATAGAACGATGGCCCTCCTCCCAAGCAAGACGTAAGCCATGAACAGCAGCCCATAATTCAGCTTCAGTTGCAGTACAAGAACCAATATTAGCCACAAACCCCCTCAACCACATACCACGATAGTCACGGAGAAGACCGCCACCCCCTGCTCGCGATGAAGCATTCTTAAGACATCCATCAGTATTAAGCTTAGTCCAACCATGGTTGGGAGCACACCAGCCTACCATCTTCACCCTCTCTATCAGTCCAGCACCATGGACCGCCACTTTGGCTCGAAAAGCATGAATGATTTCAGTCACTTTCCCTTTAAGCCAAGCCATGCTATACTCGAAGTGAAAACGAAGATTACGAAAAGCTAAATCATTCCTCCATTTCCAAAGAGCCCACACGGCAACTGTAAAGTAGGAAGCCCAGTCATAGTCAACATTACAATCATTAACGCCAGCAAGATTATGAGCAAGCCAGCTTTGGAAATCCAAATTGCTCTGAAGATGGTACTCAACTGGCTGCAATAGACGCTTCCATAATTGCACCGCTCTAGAGCAATTTCGAAAAATATGATCAACATCCTCGATACATCCCACACATTCAATACAGTCAGATGCCATGGTGAAACCCCTTTTCATCCGCTCAGCATTGCACATGATCTTTCGATGCGCAACCATCCACAAAAAAGTCTTGCATCTTTGAGGAACTTTAAGCTTCCAAATCATCCTCCAAAGGGAAGTAGGATCTCCCATAAGAGTTCCAGTAGAAATAGTATAAGCAGAGGACACCGTTAATATGCTACTCTTAGAAGCGCCCCAACATATGCCATCTGCAACCTCCTCCTCATCCCATAAGAGCACAGCAGCAAGTTTATTTTCAACCTCAAAAGGGAGTAAACCTGATAGAGAGCATTCCAGTCCCACCCTGAACCCTGAACCCTTCACCCAATAGCTTGAGACAGGCCTATACATCTCCACCAAACTCAAATCCCGCATTTTCGTATTGATTAAGGCCACCTCACCTACCCATGTATCAAGCCAAAAAAGAGTGTCCTTACCATTACGAACTAGAGCCCGCACTCCGCTACGTAAAATAGGCGAGACTTTAACAATGCCCCGCCACGCATTGGAAGCCCCATTCTTAGGCTGCAACCTATCAATAGTTGCTTCCCGATGCAGATACTTCATGGAAAGAACTCTGGCCCAAAAGCTATTCTTATTTGTAATTAGTCTCCATCCCAATTTGGCCAAAAAAGCCAAGTTCATATAAGCCATACTCTTAATGCCAAGACCACCGTCCTCCATAGGTTTGATGATGATTTCCCACTTAATGAGGTTGACGCCCTGCTTCTCATTAGACCCTCCCCATAGAAAACGTCGAACTAATTTATCAATGGTATTACACACCCCTATTGGTAACACCATAGTCTGCATGATGTACATGGGAATAGAGTTAAGCACCGATTTAGCTAGAACCAATCTACCCGCAAAGGACAAGAATTTTGTCTTCCACCCCTCCAATCGAGTAGTCACTCTCTCAATGATGTACTGAAAGTCAGCAGGTCGGACCCTCCCATGAATGGAGGGAGCACCAAGATACCGACCCAAGTTGTCCGTAAGGGGAATACCAGACATAATAGATATGTCTCGGGCCACCGCAAGCTCCACATTGTGAGATACAAATATATGAGATTTCTGGTAGTTAACTCTTTGGCCCGAGCACGCACAAAATAAATCCAGGCACTTCATAATAACCTTTATCTGCTCTGTAGATGCTTCCGCAAACAAAACCATATCATCTGCAAAGATAATGTGGGATATAGAAGGACCATTACGAGACAGCTGTATGGGTTTCCATTCCTTTCGCTCCACTGCCCCATTAATCAAATGACCCAATCTTTCAATACACAGAACAAAAAGATAAGGCGAAATTGCATCCCCTTGCCGAACTCCGCGCTCAGGAGAGAAACAATCCAAAAGATCCCCATTCCAGACAATCGACATCCTAGAGGAAGAGACACAATGCATCACATTTCGGATCCACCCATCACCAAGACCAATCTCCTTCAACGAGTCTTCAATAAAATCCCAAGATAATCGATCATAGGCCTTTTCAAGATCAATCTTAATTGCCATATGAGGTACACCACTCTTTTTAGTTCTCATTGAATGAAGGACTTCTTGATACACAATGACATTATCTGTAATTTGGCGACCAGGGACAAAGCTGCTTTGGTTGGGAGAAACAAGACTAGGGAGGATCATCTTTAGCCTATTTGTCATAGCTTTTGTAATCACTTTATATCCCACGTTGCAGAGACTTATAGGTCTAAGCTGGGTCAATAATTCAAGATGCTGAACCTTCGGTGCTAATACCAACAGAGTATCATTGATCCCATCTGGAAGCTTTCCTGACACCCAAAAGTCTTGAACAAGCTTGTAGACCGAAGGCCCCACTGTAGTCCAGAGGCGTTGATAAAAACCTGCATGAATACCATCCGGGCCTGGCGCTTTGAGGGGAGCCATATCAAATAAAGCCTAACGAATCTCTTCAATCTCAAAGGGCTGATAAATCCTTGCCATGACAGCACCATCTAGAATTGGAAAACCCCCTTTAGGAAAATCAGACATATCCCCGCAAGGTTCTTTTGAAAATAACCTGGTATAAAAATCTTGAATTAGGTGCTTCAACTGAGCTGAATCTGAAACCCAATTTCCATCTGCACCTTTTAACCTCTCAATGGCATTCCTACTCCGACGAATGACTGTAGTAGCGTGGTAGAACTTGGTATTGCGGTCACCTGAAAGGATCCAGTCGGCTCTAGATTTCTGAAACCATGAGAGTTCTTCTTGATACAGAACAAGGTCCAGCTCCTTCTTAAGCTTAGACTCCAAAAGATGAATACGGTGTGTAGGGTGTTTAGATAAGACACGTTGAATGCCTGCAAGTCTCGCCCAAAGCCTCTTCTTCCTCCTAGAAATACTCCCAAACTCGGTACTATTCCATGAAATAAGAATCGAGGCTATATGCCGATTATTTGTATCCAAAGATCGGTCACGACTCCAATTCTCCTTAATGACATTGTAAAATCCCGGATGAGTCAGCCAAGCTGCCTGAAATTTAAACTGCGTTGGCCTCACAGTGGCACTTGAACCCTTTAAACGAACCAAGATAGGAACATGGTCGGAGTGATGTTTAGGAAGGTGAATCACTCTAGCGTCCTCAAACATATGCCTCCAAGCTAAATTACATAAAACTCTATCCAGGCGAGCTCCCTTAAACTGATCCCCTATACCCCTACTCCAAGTATAGGCTTGTCCGGAAAATCCCATGTCCAGCAAATCATGATCAAAAATCCAATCCCCAAAACCAGAGCTGCCATGATGAGCCACAGCATTCCCACTACTAACTTCTTCGGAACATACCACCGCATTAAAATCTCCCGCAATAATCCAAGGCTCACTCATATCAAAAACATTCTTATTAAGATCCCTCCATAACAACTTCTTCAAGCTGGCTGTAGGACTACCATAAACAACGGTTAACAACCACTGATGCATACTACTATCCCGAACCCTCATATGGATAAACTGAGGATGAGTAGCAATAATATTTATTTGACAAGAACTATGCCAGAACACCCAAATACCACCACTGAAACCCAATGATTCTACCCAGACCCATTCATCAAAACCCAGCTTTTTACAGAGAAAATCTGCCTGAGATCCACTCACTTTGGGCTCTAACAACCCCAATATGCCTGGTTTATGCATCTTAAGCAGGTCTTTCAGGGAACGGTGAAACTCCTTCGAAGCCGCCCCTTGACAATTCCAGATCATAAGATCCATAAAAACAAGATAAAATAGGCTACCCACCCCTACCGAAGACCAAAAAATTGACGAACACGGGTTTAAGAGGGGAACCCTCCATCAACAATATCCATCCTCCCAAGCGATTCATCCTTGTCACTAGGAGCTTCGTTATGCACCCCCACTAGATTAGCTTGTGTTCTACCAAGTTCCCGCCTACCAATAGCAGGAACATGCCCAGAATCCACCACAATAGGAGGATCTTGATGATGTTCTGGTATCAAATTAAATGTAGGATGAATACCCTCCATGTTCTCAACCTGATGCTGGGGATGAGAGACCACCGATCGAGAAATCAACTGACCTCTATTGGACCCACGCACCACAATATGTTCCTCCGCAGCGGCAGCTTGCTTGGACTGAGCAGAGATAGAAGTGATGTCACGAGTCAGTAAATTCTTCTTTGTTCGAACTGCATTGCTGGTCTCTACAGCCACTTGAGTGCTTGGGCCATTATCCACTTCCTTAGTATTTATTTGCACATTGGGTCTTCTCCCTTTACTCTTGGCATATTCATTAAGTGATATCCCTGAGCCCATGTGCACGCCAATATCCTTATCAAGATGCGGCCCATCTCGTTGATCACTATCAATATTTTCCTCAGGATTATCCTCAACCGCTAATGCCGCATACCGAGAAATATGTTGCTGAAAACTAGCATTTTGTTTAGCACCAATCAGTGGCATATCCCGAGGATCACGTCCAGCTCTCCCACTATTTCCATTTTCAGTTTTGGTCATACCTCTACGAGATCTTCTAGAAGCCAACATCCATGGCCCATAACTTTCGGTTATTTCCTGATTCACCGGAGGCTCAACCGGCCTAGATTGAACTCCGACCACATCTCTAACATCTCCGGCCAGCACTTCCGCCGGTCCGCCGTGATGAGGCGTCTCTTGGCCCTCTGTCTTTGGACACGCATCTTTCCGATGCCCATAACATCCACAATCAAAGCAAATTAAATGGATCCCCTCGTATTCAATCCGTCGAACCCGACGTCGCAAAGTGAATTTAGATAGAAGTGGCTTGGTTATATCTACCTCCACACAGATACGCGCGAACTTCCCCCTAGAGACGGTGCTTGTTGCATCATCAATCTTCACCGGACGACCAATACGCGCCCCTACTTTCATGAGGAAATCATAGTCATAGTATTCAATTGGGAGACAAGGGATTCGCACCCACACCAACAATCTATCCATGTTCACCTGCCCCGGATCAAAATTAGGATGCCATTGCCGCACTGTCAGATAATGATCAAAGATCATCCATGGGCCCTCAAATTTTGCATACTCATAATCCTCCTTGGAGGCAAACTTGACAAGAAAATAGTCTTGATCAATAGCAACTAATTCAATAGGAGCCTTCGGACGCCATAAGGCCTTAATCTTACGTAACAGGAATGTAAATCCAATTGTTCTGCCCAACAATTTGATAATAAGTGTCTGTCTCCATGGGCGACGTAAGCGTCTCTTCTCCTCATTGGATATGTGAATGACTGGACACTCGGACTCGGACTCCTCAGCCCCCATCTCTCCTTCATCATCTGAGGTCCAATCCTCATCGGACGTCTCACCATCATCCATCCGTCCCTTATAGCCCAAAAGTTTGTCTCTAAATGTTGGCAAGGGGGCGAACATCCCATTCCCCTCAGCATTCTCCTTGCATGCCTGAGTCTCCTCCACCATATTTACGTCCGCCATCGGCGACAAATCCGGTTCCACTCCATCGACATTCATCTTCACTTTTTTGTTACTTCGTTCAAGCAAATCAGTTTCCTGTTGAGAGCGACTTGGAGGTGAAAACATCCCTGCGACAAAGGAGAGAGCGAAGAGGATCGAAGCAGCGTCGCCTGGCGAGAGAACAAGTTCTGAAATCGAGTGAGAGGTGCTCTGAGGTCGCGGTCAGACTCGTGAGAGAATGAGTTCTCTCGGCGCGAAGGCAAGCGATGACTCCGGAGCTCTCGATTTCAGCTAGGGTTCCGGCGAGAGAAAGAGAAGAGCAGCTTTGCAGTGACGAAATCTCGAAAACAATGGCCGGTCAAGCAAAAAGAAAAAGAACGCATACAGATCAAATGATAGCTTCACTCGCACAACAAATTCCGAGAGCTCAAGAAACGAGCAGAAGAACAGAGACACCAGTTATCGGCTCATCTTTGTCGCAACTACGAACTTCAGACACCAGTTTCAGATCTGAAAGTAATCCAGAAATTAGTCCCTTGTTGTTCGTACTCCAGAAATTAGTCCCTTGTTGTTCGTACTCCAGAAATCAGATCTGAAATTAATCCAGAAACCAGTTTCAGATCTGAAGTTTCAGATCTGAAATAGTTCACCCAGTTTCGACTTTCCAAAGAAGATACGATACTGCAAGAGTTGTTTTTAATTCGTCTTAGTTAACCCTGACCACTCTCTGCACCTTCGAAACGTACACGCTAAGTCCCACAGCACTAGGCGCCGACTAATCCTCGTATCCTTCTAAAGCTAGATTTCACCGAGACCTCTTGATCAGAGCTCTAATGGCGAAGGACGCCGACAAGAAGAAGATGAAGAAGGAGAAGAAGAAGAACAACAACTCTAACAATGGCGAAACCGAAGCAATCCTTTCATCTGCAATAATAAAAAAATTAAATACTATTGTCAAACATAAAATGCCAAACAACATTTCATGTTTTAAAATCACTATAATGTAAAAACTGATAAATTGACAGTGTAACAAAGTTACGTACACTGTTATTATTGTTGTTTTGATTTATTTTTTGTCACACACACACATATATATTTCCAAATAAAGTAGATAAGACACTTTTGTATGCGTAAACAAACTATTGGATATTGTTTTATTGGATAATATTGGTGATAATGTTGATGCTACAAGAAACTCACTAGCATGCGTGATTTACGCGTTTGTATTTTTTTTAGAGAAGGTGAAAAAATATAAAACGACAAACAAAGTCATTGTTGAAAATCATTCAACTTTCGCATTTTCTTCTTTTCAAAACTATACATAAATCACCAGCAATGGCAACTCAACAATTGAGATCATTTTATTTTATGCAAATTTATTAGCAAAACATTTTTTAACAGGGCCAAGATTAGCATATTAAAATAAATTTTCCTTTCCATTCCATCTCATTCATTCAATTTCTTATATCTATTAACCTTGTTCCTCCAAATTGTTTACATTTTTAAAAGGTTGTGCACCACAACTCCTTATATATATATTACTTTTAATTTTATGAAAGACGTACTACGACAGTAACAGCGTTAAAACTCCTTGGTATATTCACTTGCATTTTAACAAACAAAGAATACAAGATGAGCACAAAATTGGGAAAAACCCAACCCTGAAAGATCGTTCCACGTCACGTCTCCCAAAATTTCTTCGCAGGAGGGAAATTCAAACACCTTCCCAAAATATTTTTCACAAATCCCCGCCTTCTCTGATCTCTCTCAAATCTCAAATCTTCCATTCATTCTCTTTCTTCTTCACTTCCTCCAAATTTCCAAATTTCCAAATTTCCAAATTTCCAAATTTCCTAATCTCCAAATCTCCAAATCTCAATCTCTGCTTTAATCTTCACCACCATGGTGCACAATAGCCAACTTCCCTGCGACGGCGACGGTGTGTGCATGCTCTGCAAGATCAAGCCTTCCGACGAAGAAACACTTCACTGTAAAACTTGCGCCACTCCTTGGCACGTTTCTTGCCTCTCGCCGCTGCCAGATTTAGCTTCTACGCTCCAATGGGACTGTCCGGACTGTTCTCCAGCCACCGGAGAGTTTCCGGCTCCGGCGACTGGACAATCGGCTGTGACCGGAGTAGCTGCCAGGTCGAGCGATCTGATCGCTGCGATTCGAGCGATCGAAGCCGATGAGTCACTTTCGGAACAGGAGAAAGCGAAGAAACGGCAGGAGCTTATGAGCGGAGGCGCTGGATCGTCGGATCTCGATGAAGATAAGAGTAAGGATAAAGAGAAGAAGAGAGTGGATAATGATGTTCTGGATCTTCTGGATGGGAACTTGAACTGCTCGTTTTGTCTACAGTTGCTGGATAGACCTGTTACGGTTAGTTCTTTTCCCCTTTTCTTTGGTTTCTGGAAGGTTTGATTAGGTAGCTTGACTGTTTTTTATCTGTTTACTCTATTATGTCCAGAAAATCCGAATCTGGTTGTTGCGGTTGAAACTGTTGATCGATTGTTTCTGATTAGCTCTCTTTCGATCTAGACGTTTACATTTTAAGATCTGATTAGTTAAGGATACGATATTAGAAATCTTTGCTGGTTTCTCAATCACTCTACTTTCTTTGTAATTGTTGGTTCCGATTGTTCGGACATTAACGACTGCTTCAGTTCATGCTTTCATCTGAAGTTCAGAGTAATTTTTTCTACACTCTGAAGAGGTTTCTGGTTTTCAATGGTTTTGACTTTGTTAGGTTTACGAACCACTGTTGCTTTGTCTCCACTTTTTTCCTTGGATTTTCCGATAACGGAAACGAATTGCTTTTGACGAAATTCTCAGATTTCCTTTTGTTGAACTTTATCATGCACGCACGGTGCTGGTTAAGCTACTCAAGGCCTCGGTTGCCGATTTGGTACTGGCAGTAGTGCTGGGGGCTTGGTGCAACCGAGCTACTAGTCGTACATACGGCCATAACTAGGTACACTTGGCGATCTCTTGAAAACACAGATAAAGCTGATTAGTGACTTTTGGCCGCTTGATTTCCGCATGCTTTTTCGTCTCAAGATAGTTGTATGGCCATGTGTCGAAACACAGTGTGAAAGTGACACTTGAACCACCAAGTAGGCAAGTAGTTGTGGTTTAAGTAATCCTGCTGGTTAGATAGGTCATAGGTGAGCGGACCTTTGATGGGGCAAAACATCAACTAATTCCTTGCCATGTAAATCATGGTTTTTTTTTTTTTTTTTTAATTAATAATAATATTTTTTCTTCTTTTATTTTCATAAATAAAAAGTTGAATATACAGTAGCAGGGGAGTGAATGCAATTGGATTGAACTTTTGCCTCTTGGTTCTTAAAGGGAGTAATTGCAAACTATAATATAACAATTTGAACAATATTAGTAAATGTTTTGGAGGATAAGACCAATAAAAGTATCTAAGTTATGGTTTAAAAACTTTCGCTCTTGTTTTCCATTTTCAAAAAGACATGATTGGGATCAATCATGTAGTCACTGGCAAATGCAAACAAGATCTCAGCCCAAGTCTTGTTCTATGTGCTGGAAAGTGCTTTTGGGTCAGAGAAGTGTTTTCATGAAATGTCTTACGTAGAGAAGCTCTTAAAAGTATTCTATTATGTTTTTGGGCCTTCACAGCTTGTAATATGCTTCTCAATTACGCATCCATCTTTCTTTTTCGTTGTGGTACCAGGATTTCATGTTCTTCAGTTAGAAAGTTGTATACTTCAGCTCTGCATACTCTACATTCATTTGAGGTTAATGTCTTGAGTTCTTAGATCCTTATATAGTGGGGAGTGCTGACCTTTTTCTTTTCTGTTTCCAGACACCTTGTGGACACAATTTCTGCCTAAAGTGCTTTGAGAAATGGGTTGCACAAGGAAAACGCACTTGTGGAAAATGTCGCAACATCATTCCTCCCAAGATGGTGAGCCAACCCCGAATCAACTCTGCCCTTGTTGTTGCCATACGTATGGCAAAGATGTCAAAATCAACTTCTATAGGAGCACCACTGAAAGTTAACTATTTCATACACAACCAAAACCGTCCCGACAAAGCATTCACAACAGAACGAGCAAAGAGGGCTGGAAAGGCTAATGCATGCAGTGGGAAGATCTTTGTCACGGTTCCACCTGATCATTTTGGACCAATCCTTGCAGAGAATGACCCAGAAAGAAAGCAGGGTGTCTTAGTTGGAGAGTGTTGGGAAGATAGGATGGAATGTAGACAATGGGGGACCCACCTTCCCCATGTTGCAGGAATTGCTGGACAAGGGGACTATGGTGCACAATCAGTGGCACTTTCTGGAGGCTATGAGGATGATGAAGATCATGGTGAATGGTTCCTCTACACAGGGAGGTTTGTTTTCTTGCAAACAAATTTATTCAATTAAATCTTTTATTTGTTTGTTTTCCTGTATACAATTTTTTATTTTATTTCAAATGTACGGGCTAGAGGCGTTTTTGTACTAAAAGTTTCTTTAAAAGAGTTCATGGAGCATTTGTTATATTTGGTCAAATGTGGACCAACTCTTCTCAGGACCTTGCATAGGCGGAAGTTTCATGCACTTAGCTGCCCTTTTATGTTAACTTTAACTTTTGTTGGATGTTCATTGGCAAGTGTTGGATTTTGTAATATCTACTTATTGAAAATTAGTTTGTTTTTTTTGGTCATGTGATCTTTAAACTAAAGCTAAGGGTGTCCATATTCTGGTTCTTTGCAGCCTATACTGCTCTTCTTTAACTTAAATATGACCTTTTCTATTGATCTTTATTCCTTTTGGTGGACAGTGGGGGACGAGATTTGAGTGGGAATAAACGGACAAACAAGGAGCAGTCATTTGATCAGAAATTTGAGAAATTGAATGAGGCACTCCGAGTCAGTTGTAAGAATGGTTATCCAGTTCGAGTTGTAAGGTAAAGGACATGTTTGTAAATTATTTTGTGCTCCATGAATTCTAAACTATGCTTTGGAACCCAGCCTCATCTGATATCAAATTTTGTATGCCGCCTATTGAGATTTCATATCTCACATAGACATCATCTTGTTCCGTCTCTAAAGAAAAAATTGTATCTCACACCTTACTGTTTGTATTTGTTGTGGGGGGGAACAATCTTGGTGTCAAATATCAATGGCTTATTTTTCTTTGACTTTTTGATGGACAGGTCTCACAAAGAGAAGCGATCTTCCTATGCCCCTGAAAGTGGGGTGCGATACGATGGAACCTACAGAATAGAAAAGTGCTGGAGAAAAATTGGAATCCAGGTATTATATAACTCTGATGAGTGCCCATGTAGAGCACCTTTATTAGATATATTTACTGACAAGTTTTAGCTATGTCAGGGTTTTAAGGTCTGTAGATATCTCTTTGTCCGATGTGACAATGAGCCTGCACCATGGACAAGGTTTGTTCTTCCCTACATATTTTTCTCCCTCGTTACAAACAATCTTCCATAAATATAATTTGTCAATTTCTAACCTTTTGTGCAACTTGAATTGCAGTGATGAACATGGGGACCGCCCAAGACCGTTGCCTGTGATTGGTGAGCTAAAGAAGGCAACTGACATCACAGAAAGGAAGGGAAGCCCTGCATGGGATTACAATGTAAGTTAATGCCTGTCATTATTCTTTGATTTCTTATGCTTTCAAGCTGTGTTTGTGTTGCTAAGCTTTGACCCGTTTACACAAGCACTTACTGTTTATATATATATATAACTTTTGGCAAAGACTTTTGTTGCGTACTTGTAGTTTTAAAAAGAAATTTGAAGAAAAAAGATATAAAAGGGCGCCAACCCTTTCTTTCACCTCGTCCTCTCTTCTTATAGAACAAATCCTAAACCTGGTCTATTATCTTTGGTGTTTTTATCCTTTTTGTTTACCAAAAAGAAAAGTTAGGGATATTGCTACAACATATCGTAGCTTGTATTTTGCAACACTGTAGGAGAAACATGCATGCACATCTGTTTTCTCCTCCCATTTTTCCTTCCTGTGGGCTACATATCTTCTCTATTTTCATTAGGAAGAGGATGGTTGCTGGAAATGGAGGAAGGCTCCACCATTAAGCAGAAAATCAATGGACAATGGAAATCCAGAGGAGAGGAAAAGAGCAAGGATAGCCAGAAGGCAGGAGCAAAATTTGTCAGTAAGAGAGAGGCTTTTGAAAGGTTTGATTACTTGCCTTATTCCACATATGCACCCACCAACAAAACCAGCATTCACCAATTCTACACGGTGGTATCCGCTTTTTAGTTGGATTATCACCTTTATTTAGCAACTTCCCTACTATTTGTTCCAGCCTTCCAAAAAATTTAGAATGGCACTCCTTTTGGAAGGGTGCCTGTGGATTGCATACACTAATGTCTCTTGCACTTGGAGATGGCCTAACAATGTTATTTTAAAAAAAAAAAAACATATAAACACTTCATGATACCTTATTTTAAAGAGATATAAAATGACATTTTAAACTTCTGTTCCATTTTCATAATTTATGCATGCATGATCATATTGATCTTTGGCACTGTTACTCTTATTGGTACCCATTCTATTTCGTAGAAGTATCTTGTTAAATAGGATGATACAGTGCATTGCTTGTTTTTGAGTTATGTGGATTTGATCATTGCAGAATTCAGTTGCCTAATCTGTCGGAAAGTAATGACACTTCCTCTTACTACACCTTGTGCTCACAACTTTTGCAAGCAGTGTTTGGAAGGCGCCTTTGCTGGTCAGACTTTTGTAAGAGAACGAAATTGTGAGGGAAGACGAACTCTCAGGACACAAAAGAACATCATGAAGTGCCCCTCATGCCCAACTGACATCTCAGATTTCATTAAAAATCCACAGGTAAGAGGGTTCAGCATTTAGTAATCTGAGCATTTTAATTTGGTATGGGAAAATGCTAGAAAGCCATCTACATGGCCGTCAATGAAGGTGTGAAGTATGTTAAAATATGTGTAGGCGCATGTGTACAACGCAAATATGGTGTGATAGAATGGTCAAAATATATATCTAATCAGAAGCTTACTTTGATTTGGTTCGGATTTTCTTGATCCATAACCCATGCTAGTACTTGGCCCCTTTTTCAATTGTGAACGCAAAACAAGGCCTAATTTTCTGGATGCGTGTCAACAGGTTAATAGAGAAATAATGGGTGTGATAGAATCTCTGCAAGACAAGGCTGAAGAGAATGTCGAGGAGAATGAAGAACATGCGGAAGAATCTAGCGAGGAAAGCAACAAAAGCTGTCATACAGAGGAGAAACCTGACATTGCGATTGGGGAAGCTGACATTGACATTGCAATTGGGGAAGATGACATAGATATTGAAAATCTTAAAGTTCTAGATTGCAGTAATAAAGATGACATTGATATTGAAAATCTTGAAGTTCTAGATTGCAGCATTAAAGATGCAAAAGACGGCACAAAAGAGGGTAAGCCTGACCAGACCCACAAAGAGAAAATAGTTGATGAGAAGGATGAAAGAACTCCAGGTACGAAGCCTGATGCTCTATGTTGTACAGAAACAGATGGTACACTAAATTCTGAGAAACGAACTTATAAGAGGAAGAAAGACTCTGAAGCTCATTCCTCATTGACGCCAGGGAGAATCATGACCAGGAGAATGGCCCAGAATATGGTTAATTAGATTCTGAATTGGCCTTTTTTTTTTTTTTTTTTTCTTCTTTTGATGATATTCCCTATCACTGGTCCCTGAGGCCCTTGGGGACACCTCAATTCTTTTGAGAACTATATTGCTTGTGTCTCATCTTGCCTCTCTTTTTTGTCAGTTAAGGAATCCCATGAAGTAGCATGGGCATATCGTATAACGAGGCAATATTGGCATTGCATTGAGTTAAATATCAACTTACGTTTTGAATGAATCAGCAGAACTGGCTGGTGCATTTTATCCCTATGAAGTCAGTTGAAGGACTTCGTTTCCCTATACATGATTCACAAACAATCCTTTTTTCATGATATTATGTTAAGGAAGCCTCTTCACTTCTATTGAATGAGTAATTACAGAATTTAAGGTAACATCACACTTTTATTTTATTATCTCACCTTTAAATGGTATTTCACTTGAAATAAGTTTGAAGCCAATATCGCTACATTCATTGTCAAATATAAAATTCTCACTGCTGCTAAAACAGAGAAGGTTGAAAAAACTAAGCGCAATCATTATAAGAGATGAGTATATGTGCTTAGCAAACCAGTCCTTCCTGAAGTTTGTAGTTCTCTGAAAATTGACACAAGTAAATTAGCTATTTTGAATGGCAGTTCCATTGGAGCAGGTGCTCATAATGCAGAAGAACGTAGAGGTAACTGGTTGCACTAGCATATGATTCTGCAATAGGGTGGGAAGCTGCATTTCTGCAACAATTTCTCTTTCTTTCTGGTTTGCACTACAGGGCTGAAAGAATCACGGAACTGTTATAGCCATCACTAAGGACAGAATGGTTTCAATAGTAAAATACATAGGCCATAAGTAAATCAAATATATAGTGATTCTCAGGGCAAACACATAATACTAGAGATTCAAAAGGTCACCAATTATTCAAATGTTTTGGATCTTACACCTTAATCATTTCTGTAGCAATTTCTCTTTTCAATGCTCCCTCTTTCTTCTCCACTCTTCTTCTGTCTCTTATTCGGTCTTATTCTCATTCCTGTTCTTTCTTTCCATCCCTCTTCCTCTTTCTTCTTCTTTGCAAACATTTTTCTCTTCTTTATGATTATTTCTTTCTTCTTCTGCACTCTGTCTTCTCTATTTCCTTCAGCTTCTACTCCAGCTTCCTCTTTTTAATTTTCCCTTTTTCTTGTCCATCTTACATTAAGCAAATTACTAAGGGAACGTGTGGGATGAGGAGCAAAAATTACCTAGAAAAGAAAAAGAAAATCTTGGCGAAAAAAAAAAAAAAAAAACAAAAACAAAACAAAGAAAAAGGGAGGAAGAGAAGATGAAAACACAAAAGACGAAAAAACAAGAGGGTAGCTTTCAATTGCGGCCCCAATTGTCATCATCTTTGCCTTAAAATATCCTAAACCGTAAACATAACTAATTATTATTATTATTATTATTATTATTTTTTAAGAAGATACAATGTTAATAGTTAGCTGTATAACCAACTTCATCATCAAACTATACTATTGGAGATGTATCATGCCCGTTCCTAATCCATTAATCCCCCTCACTCCCTTAGGTGAGGGGGTGACATGAGTTGAACCTAAAACCTTTGGGTTTCAAAGCCATCTCTTTACCAACTGCACTTAATATAACCAATTATCATACTTGCTTGAACTTTCAATGAAGAGGATGTCACAATCTTGAACATCCAAAACATTGAAAACAATTCACGAGCTTTCTAGTTTATGACCCAATTACTTGATTGACAAGGTGATGATTGAATTCTTCAATCATTTATCAAATATGTCATATTTAAATCAAGTAGGTGATCAAATAAATAATCGCCAAGTCAAGTAAGAGTATACCATCATTTTATCTATTTCTTTAATGTGAAAGTGTAAGAGAAAATCCACCACGTCTACTTTGGGATTCTAGGAAATAGAACCATGCTCTAATTAGAGTGATGGCCTAAACATTTCATAAAAGCTCTTGATGATTTGAGTTTCATGCCCATTGGAGCTAAAGGTATCCAAACCTTGATAACCAGTGGATAGACTCATTATTTGAAGGAGAATGCTAAAACAACTCAAGATTTGTCTCATCATCTAACTCTTTCATTTTTTTAATAACTTTTTTCTTCTCTCAAATGTCCCATCCGTCAGTGGACAATTAATGCACTAGAAACTCCATTCATAATGCAAGTTATTAATTTAATCGAAAAAAGGAATGAAAATAAGGGGCCTTATTCATATTCATAATACAAATCATTAGTTTAATATTTGAGAGGTTAGGATCCCTCGAAGAACCAATTTAGAGGTTTATATTCCCTTGAAAGAAGAAATTGAAAGGGAGAATAAGTTTAGAACCCAACTTCCCAAAGATTAAATTAATGACACATGTATTTCGAATGTGAACAAGTCCTCTCATCCTAAAAGATAGACACATACAAACAACACCCACCACACCCCACCCCCCTCAAAAAGTATCACCATCTCTTGCGTGACACTATTAGGCTAGCTCATGTCAGCAAATGTAACAATTTACTGATCATGATCATGCTTTTAATGAAGTGCACAAGCATAACATGCAATACACAAATCATACTCTCTAACATAGAATACACTAACTTAGATTTGCAAGAGTAGAACAATCTCCAAAATAGTCAAAAGTTACAATGTCATTGGAGTCCACTTTCCTATATACATTTTGAGCTTGCATCATATATCATTTCCAAAGACATCCATCCAAAATAGAAGTATATCAACATGGATCTCAAATTCTCCATAGCAAAAGCTCCACAAAAAAATCCTTCCAAATCGCAATTAAAGCACACTATGTTAGCAAATGTGATGTATGTATTGGTCACAACCATATTTTCAATGCAATGTGATACAATACACGCATCACATTCCCTGACGTGGTACACAATAATTGTTACTTTTGTGGCACATTAATTTCACAAATGAAAGAGAACATCAAGAGTCAATCTAAAATATAAAATGACACAGGGAACGCACTTTCTCATCTTCATGTTGATCTTGCATCGTATATCATGTTCAAGAACAACGAGGATTTTAAATTCTAGACAATAAAAATCACTAAAACAACCCTTTTATTCACATTAGCGCAAATTAGGTCAACAAATGTGATGTATATATTTTTCACAACCATATTTTCAATTTTGTGACAAAATTCACACATCACATTCCCTAACTTCATGCACAATAACTACCACTTCTAAAGGCATAGTATCTACATGTAGGCTCTTTTCTAGCATTTGTTTAATCCAATCTTAGATTATTATTTTTTAGATCAATGCCTCATTAGTTGCACAGGCAATACAACCCTTATGCATAACTTACTCCACTTGCAATAGCCACTTAAGTACCTAAGTTCACATCCTTTCAAGAAAATCATTGCACCCACTATTTCCATGGATAAACAAATTAATAAAGAGAATAGTTACTTAAAACGTATTTCTTGTTGCATTCCATATGCACTATCCTTCATTTCTTTTCTTTTTTTTCTTTTTTTTGAGTATTGAAATAGGGAAAGAGGTAACTAAAGACCATAGAAATCAAACACTACTACAAGGGACATATAAAACCTAGATCGAAAGGGAACTTGTGGGCTTCCACAAAACAATTAGGAAAAATGGGTGCCCCATAGACCAAGTGAGCCTCTAATGCGTGCAACATACATTATTATTTGATACCTCTCACAACAAAGAGACTTGAACCCTGCCCAGTTGCGAGGACTATTACTACAAGGTAAGGGTCTTCATCTGACACCATCAAAGATCACTCTTTCTAATTAAAAAATAGCAATATAATGCTAATGAATACGCTCTTGTATAAATTGGAAGAAAAAATTTATTAGTAGCCATCATGGTTGTCAAATTGCGATTTGGATTGTAGGATCGTAAAATCCTTATTAGTAGGATTTTGTAGGATCAAGAGGTAGATCATATACGATTGTACAAAATTGTTGAAAAATCACGATATTACAAATCCACTAGAATATGAAATTGGGGTTGCAAACTTTGGTCTAAATATGATGAGTAGGTTAAGCGCATATACAAATTTAGCTCATTTGAACAAAAGGCAAAAGATTGGACCCAAGCTCATGCGAAAAATCAATAATATTAGATATACAAATTTATCATTTCTTCTTCTTTATCTTCTTCTTTTCTTATTCTAAACTCAAAATCAAATTAAAATTAATATTTTTGGATATAAATATCTATTAATTTTCATTTTCATTTTCTTCTTTTTCTTCTTCACTCTACTCTCTCTCTCTCTCTCTCCTCCCTCCTCCCTCCTCCTTTTTTTCCTTTTATCTTTGCTCTATTTATTCTTCATTTGTCATTGTTTCTATTTCAATTACTCAAATATTTGTTTCTAGTATTTGTGTTAGATTGTTCTTCTTTTTTTGAGAAGAACTAGTAGCTGTGTTAGATTAATATTTGTTGCAAATATGGATGTATGGAATCAATTTCATTAACTTTAGACTACTAATTTAAGCATTGAATTAAATTAAATAATTTTATATGCTTATATTTTTTATTGTATGTTTTTAATATCCAGATACAATGTTTCAAGTCGTTCTTTTTTGTAGTTTACGATTCATGATCTAATCCACTAGACCCCTTCACCGATCCTGTGTAGGATCTCGATCCTAACAACCTCGATAACGATGTATATCACTTATTCTTCATTTCTTTTATGATAAGAAAATATTATGCTAATTTAAATGAGCTCATTTCCTCTCTTCTTTGTGAATGACAACTAACAAAAGCACAAAAGCATTATACGTGCCCCTAGCAGGGTTAGGTTCAAGTTTACTTGTTGTGAGAAATATTAAATAATGCGCTTGGGCCTCATGAAGCCCAAGTGCTCCCTTTTGAGTCTGGTCCTACACCACAAGCCCCTTGTCGTAGTGCTTGACTTTAAGGTCTCCAATTACCTTGGACCCTAGTTAGTACTAAAAAAAAAATAATAATAATCAATATCCAATTCATAAATCATGGCCCTCCATATATTTCTATCAAAAAACTAGTAAATAAAAAAGATAAATCTCAGCTTCTTCAAAACATCAAATTTACTTCAAGTTCATGTTAATAGGAACCAACAATTCTGTAGATCACTTCAGAACTATAAATGAAAAAAAAAAAAAAAAACAGGTTTCAAAAAACCTTGCTAGCGCATTCACCAAATCATAGTAAAAGTAATATCTTCAACATATCACGCAAACCAACTACTTTAATCAAATTTTCTCTTGGCTATTAGAATGAAAACATTATAGATGTTCCTTAAGGAGCATTAGCATGAATAAAAGACTGCTGTAACTATCAAAAGTTCAAAACCAAGTAGTAGTACATAAATGCATAAATGGTTGCCGGGAAATGGATCAAGGTGACCATTGCTTATTACCTTTGTTATACAAATAGGACTCTAGAATAATACAAATAGGACTCTAAATTTGAGGGAGAGAGAGCTGAAACATATGTCAAATGAACATCAAGGACTGTTTTGAGGAAGCAAAACAAAAGCATACGAAAAGTTCGAGAATAAATCTCAAGAACTATGGATAATCATCAAAACATGGAAGCAGAAAACAGAAATGATTTGCTATCCTAATCTTACATGTTATAGACAAAACACAATGGCAGCTGCAAAAGCCAACACAATGAACATCGGCCAACGTCTCATCCATTCTCATCGAAATATATAATAAAAGATCTGTTCGAAATTACAACGAAGCAATCGATCCGGACATACTGAACCAAATCGAGAAGCAGAACGCGTACCTCCAACTCAAACCCTAACCATCGTACCAGATGCGATAAAGGAAAGAACAATCATCGTAGATTGAGGAAACGGAGCCACTAACCTTTACCGAGATATTGAACCCACCATGGCGCACCAGCCAAGGAATCGCGCTCGACAGATCTAGAAGGAGAACGAGAGCTCCGAAACTCTTGTGCTTCTCCAAGGACCATACCACGAGGCAGAGCCATTATATATATATATATATAGAGGCGGTGGGTAAGTGTTAAAGACCGTCAAGGAACTACCATGCTTTTGACACGTGGACCAATCAACAACTGCCACTTAAGTAAAGTTCAGGAGATGGCAAACTTCAAGTATTATTTTACCGCCTTTCAACTTACTTAACGATTATTTAAAAATAATTTCTAGGAAGAAAGATGATATTATTCTTTGAGTTAAAAAAACTTAAAATTTAAATGAACGTAATTACAGAATGTAATTTTCAATATCCACCGCAAATTATTTTAAATCTAAAATAATTATATTATAGTTGAAATTATTGATTATTCACTCAACTCAACTACGCGGTTTCTCAACATTATTTATAAGAGACTATTAATAAAAATTAAGTTAAAATAATTTCACTGTTAATTTCGAAAATTAAGCTTAAAAGACTGTCTTTAGTATGCAAGAGAATTAATGAACGTACTACCATACACCATGATAAACCATAAGATATTAAACACAAAAAATTGACTACATTCAGATACACAAGTCTTTAGTATACAACAGAAGCCAAAGAAAACATTTGTTTTGTTTCTGTGTGTCAGAGATCTTTCTTCCCCCTCTAGTACATGTTTGCCTCTTTCTCTCTGTAATACCCAGTCCAACCCCACAAAACAAAATGGAGAAAAAGAAAGAAATAATAAAAAAAAAGTACAGAAACGTTGAGAAGACTCAAACTGCAGCAGAATATAGCTTCACTTGGCTCAGGGACTCCTGTACATTTTTATTTTCACAAAATGTCTTGCAACCAAACAAAATCTCGAAGCTTTTCCTCTGCCATCTTCTCAAATCTCATTGTGTCGGCCTCAATATTACAATTTTGCTTTCTGGTTTTCAGGTTCCAAAACTTTAAAAGAAAGAAAGAAAGAAAGAAAAAATAGAGACATTAAAAATGCACCCGTCAGAGTGCTCCTGTTTAGTAAAACTGGGAAGGATATTATTTGTGCAACTTTGTTTTGTTTCTGAGGTTAGTGCTTCCATAATAGAAGCCTACTTAATCTGAGCTCTATGAAGAACCAGATGAGGATTCTTCCCCATTAGAGGTTGATGGGCTACCTTGAGTGTTCTCTTCACTGCCATTACTCCGGGCTCTGCCAGGTCGAGATCGGATGTTAACTCCCATGGGGAAGGGCTCCTGCAGACAAAACTTCACAAATTAAGGGCTTTTTCCTCCTTTTTTGAGGAAAATGCTTAAGTGACATTAATGGCTAATATTGATAGGAATATTTTCATCAATGCACTACTGAATTATATTTAATCATGCATTTACACATGATTCAGACAATCCAATGGTGTATTGAAGGTGATGTTTCTATCTATGTTAGTTACGTGTCAATGTAGCACTACTCTTTTTGTTATTATTATTTATTATTTTTAAGCATGTCCTAAAGTTTAAGAATATAATTTGACATGAATGTGATAGTTCAAACCTGATCGCCTGCATTTGGACCATCAGAATGAAATAGGATAGGGCGGCACCGTTTATCCTCGTTCATTAAGCTTGAATTTTGGAAATGGGCAATAAGGGCAGCTTTTCCTTGGATTCGAGCATATGCTAGTGATGCAACCTTTTCACTGTTGAACTTCTCCCATTTCTTACCATTGAATGTCTACAATGCAATAGATTTTCTTTCTGTCACATAACATGGATAAAAACTTTACATTTCATTACTGTAGCATGGAACTTACCTCATAGAAAGGAATTATATGAAGAGGATTGATCATGTTGATGAATGCATAGCCAACATTGCATTTATTCTACAAGAAAATGCAGGATCACTGAATAAGTAGATTTAAAATATGAATAATAGCAGACTGTGGATGCATAGATCTAGGCATGAAAGGTGAAAGAAGAATAAGAAGCCTTCTGAGTAGGACTATGTAATAGAAATTAGCTTGCCTTGAAGTCAATTGGCAAATAAATGAAATCATAGGTTCCGTGATGGTGCTCATCAATAGCAGCCAGAATCATCTTTGAAGTGTACCTGTATCCAGTCAATCAAATTAAGGAGACACAAATTAAGAGAGCAGCATATCATGACAATGGATCAGATAAAATAAGCTACGCGATCCCTCCATCATTCGAGGAAAACTGAAAGGGTCCTAAACTTGGTCTATCTGCATTTAAAACCCAGGACCAGGGCCCAAAATCAACTTGATTTGAATCTTCAGGTAGCAGTAGACGTACTGCATTATTTTATACTCAACTCAAGAAAGAAGCATCCCAACTCTATAGGGTCAGCTGCTATGTTATGTATGCTAATCCTAAATCAAACCAGTTCACTTTACAAAAAGTAAAGCTAGTAACATAATTCAGAAGATATATAACATAAAAGAAGTCCAGAGAAGATCCACATACTTATTTGGGATGTTCTTTATCATAAGAGTTGTTCGAGTGTCTTCTCCACACACTATGCGATTGATATCAAGCTCATACTGTTTCTTGTTGTCAGCTTGATTGGAGTTGGCTTCATTTCTACGGCTTCTAAACCGCTCATGCGTACCATCATACGAGTTTGACAAGGGAGCAGAATTTCTGTCAGGGAACATGTGACACCTCTGCTGAGGAGACTGCAATCCAACATAAGTAGAGGCAAGCGATGGATCAATACAATTTGCATTAACATGAGGAAAAATGTTATGAGAAGCAAGTTCCATTGGATGTGGTGTCAAATTTCTGGAAAATCCTGTACTTCCAAGCAACACTGGGAGGAAACAAGATGACTCATGGAACTCCCTTGTGTAAGCATGTCGTTTATCCCAGGGGGAGGAGTGAACTGGTGCTGATCCCACGTGGTGATGGTGTATGGGTAAAACTGTGTTCAGCATCTGAGATGGAGGTCTAGGATGTCCATGCAGTTGTGGTGGATGATGACCATGGACACCACTGACAAATGTTGGTGAATTAGGCCACATCATGGTGCTTGGAGGATGAGGGTGATATGAATTAGAGTCATGCCACATGTAATGATGTCCACCAGGTGGGTAGCCACCATTTCCAGAACCAAAATCTGTAGGGGAGAAAAAAGGAAGAAGAAAAAGCTGATTACTTAATTGTAGTGCCCAAAAAGGGGGAAATCACGATAAGTAGATTCAAACATCTTTTTTTCCTGATCTCAGTTTGGACCAAATAACCCTAACTGGTTGAGGTGTAGTCTTTAATTGATCCTCATATGCAAAATGCAAATGAAGAGGGCACCAGAGCCTAATAAAAAGAATACAATTCAATCAATTGAATGAATTATTGAATTATGCAGACGAACCAAATGGACCCAATATGGATCACATAAGAGCCAAGAACAACTTAGTTTACGCCTATTGCCCTTCACAAAAGACTAGGTTCACTGACTTCTTAAATTTAACACCAGAATATCTTTCTAGCATGCAAACATTAAGTCAATAAGATGGTAATCCTAAATCCAAATGACAATGACACAAGTGAAAATCAAGCAGCCTTCCATTGCACTTACCATTATCATCAAGTTCAATGGAGCACCTGTTTGAATCTAATCTGTTGATGTGCCTGTCATTATGATACTGATCTGGAAGTGAATGGGGATGAAAAATTGGCATCTGCTGAAGACTAAACTCCACCTGTCCTGGCCCTTGACTGGGCTCAGCAAGGCCACATTGGTCGCTAATTTTTGCAAACCTTGCAGAGGATAAGCATTTAGGAACACTAGGAGAAAAACCACCATGAAATTCATTTTCCACCAAAGGATTGATAGGTACTTTGATGGCAGAGTTTAGACCCGGAGATGCTCCATTTTCCATGCAACTAGAAATAACTGCCCCATGTGAAACAGGTCCTTAAAATGACACAGAATAAGAAAGAACAAAATTATTTCAGGAACATATAAATTTTTTTACAATTGCATAACTCAATGAAGCAAGAAAATACCAAAGCATTCCAATGATTCATCCTGGTTGGCAGAAGCTCGTTGCATCAAACTGCAGAAAAGGATTACCTTGTTAGCTGAATGCAGAGACAGACATGCGAGTGTAAGACTATGCAATGCACCAAGAACCTTGCAGATGGATCACAATGGACAAACGAGCACATTTATTACCAGTTAGGAATTAAAAGCTAAAAGAACAATCAATCAAAACATAGCACAACTTCTATTTTCTGATCCAAACATAAAAATAATCTAATGATTCAGAAATTTTCCATTCAAAATAGTGAACCTCCACTTGCACTCACCCCTTCGGAAATATTATGAAAAGAAAACAAACAAGTGATATAGGGAAAGGTTACCGTCTTGTGCTCCCTGTGTGGCTTAGTTCAAGTTTGATCTGTTTCCCAGCAATCTCACTTCTGTTCAAGGCACGAAGAGCAGCTTCTGCAGCTCTAACATCGTAAAATTCTATGAACTTGTGTTGATGCTTCTGAGTAGTTTCACGGATCTAAACCAAGGAATAAAAACACTTGAAGCGTTCAAACAAAAACTTCAGATGTTAGCAGGACACAAGAGAACTAAATAGCTCACCTCCTTAATTTCTCCATAAACACCAAAAATCTGGTGAAGCTCATCATTTGAAATAGAGAAGTCGAGGTTAAATACAACAAGGGTGCCTTGATTGATATCTTTGTCCGAAGGATTGTCCTGGTAACAAAATCTTGTCATAAATTCCTTCTCTAACAAAAAGTACATGATGAACATAATGAGCTGTGCAAATAGTTTTCAATATGGTCAATGTATTATTGACATATTGACATTGAAAGCCTTCAACGTTAACATTTTATCTGGCATTTCCTTTGATGCAATCACAAAAATGATGTAATAAACCCTGACGATGAAACAAATTTAATTTTTAGACTGCTATTTTTCATCAGTATTATTCACATGCTTAAAAAAAATCAATTTTCAAACAATAAATTAAAAGAACAGCAGCAGCATTAATAGAATACTATGCATGCTAGGACATAAAGAAGGAATACCTTCGGAATTGAGAAGTGTATATCCAATTTCCTACGTCTCAACAGCTTGTTTTGAAGTGCCTTCATTGCATTGCATGCAGCTCTTATATCATAATAGGAGATCATAACAAAACCACGTTGCTTGCAGGCTGTATAAAGAGCACGGATATCTCCATATTGCTGAGCACAGAAAAATTCAGTTGTGTCAAGATGATTATTTTCGTCCTGTGCTATAAGACAAACTGATTATTTCAAGGACTTCAGTATATAAAATATAAATTGAGAGAAACAGAGAAGTAACTACCTCAAAAAGAACCCTCAACTCTGAATCTTCAATATTGCTATTAATGTTTCTGACAAAAAGTGTTCTAGAAGGTTGTTCACCATAAGGGTGCTTCCCGGCAGATGAGCTACTCAACCCCTGTAGCTCACCATCAGATGTTGCGCTGGCAAAATCTGAATTTCCTTGGTCCTTGGAGGAACTTAAACTATCATCTCCTTCTAGTTCCATCCCTCCTCCACTGCTAAACAGATCAAGATCTTCCATTCCATCATCATTCACTGGCTGAGCAGTAAACTCCAGGTCATTGAACGTCGTAGATAGCAGCTCATCATCATCAGGAAGGAGGTTGCCAATTGTATGGGCCTCAATATCTTTGAGAGATTCAAAAGGTTCTTCTTCCTCCAACTGTGAGGTCACAGCATCGACAGACTGACCAAACAGAACATCATTTGATGGTAACCTCACTGAACCATACATATGAAATTCAGCGGTATGGATTAAAATCAGCAGCTTATGAAAGACTATTAACTAAAAAAAAATGTAACTATGAAGGATATCATTTTAAAAACTTTGCAGTTCAAATATGAGAACTCAATTGTCAATAGGCTCATATATAAAAAACGAGGACTTACATTTTCTAGTAAGGATTTCTGACAATGAGCTTGAAAATAGACCATTTCCATATTGTGTCCCCATATCAACCTTGCTGCTTTCTACAAAACAGGGTGCTGGCTGCACAAATACATTTGACCGTGTTCCTATACTGTGACCAATAGATCTCCAAGAAGTCATTGACAAGTTGTTCATTTTTTCTGCCCCACCCACAAGCTGCTCTAGATTGAGCTTGGCACTCTGGTCTCTGATCGGACAAGGCTGAGTCAATTCCACATGTTCTATTGACTGTCCTCCAGCTCCTACAGTTGCAAATTTCTCCAATGATGATGACATAATTGACTGGCTTCCTAATGTTTGGGACATTCCAATTGTTCCTACCATCATTTAAGCATAATAAGATAAAAGTTTGATTATCCAAAAATGTAGGCTTTGGCTCTGTTAGAATAGTTCCTTCAATACAATCATCTTGAACTATTTTCAAAAAACACAAGAACCTCTGTCCTTTGCTACTTTAAACTCAGTCAGTTTTGGATTAAAATAATGTGGGATTGGTAATGTGGAGGAGCACTTGCAAAATTAAGACTACCCATGCTTAATAAAAATGAACATAAAGAAATAGCATGGAAAAGGGGTAGAATCCTTGGCTCAATGGTTTGACACATTGTATGCAAGCATTGAGTTCATGGGTTCAAAATTCACCATTTACCTATAAAGGAGAGAACGCAAAAGAATTAATGTGTTTAGTTTAGAAGATATGAGAAAATTAACATAGATTAATGGTGAGAAAATAATGAAGAAGTGCATTCAAGATGCCAAATGTGGCAGAGGTTTTAGCTTTTAAGATAGACCAAAAAGAAAAGGATGAGAGTGCATGCTTCAATTAAGACAGATATATTGTTTGCACTTGACAGAAACAAGGTTAATGTCAACTACCCCAACAATTAAGATAAGTCATGGACAATAATTATAACACTTTCCTCTTCCCTACATTGCAGTTAGGATAGTTCATCTAATTTATGAGACAATTAAAGTCAAGCATTGACATGCAATCAAAAAATCACAAGGATAGGAATTGCTCGCTCATCAAGATCAAATTCTACCCCATCCCCAACAGATAAACACCAGTTTATAAAAAGTAAGCACGGAAAATATGTGAATAACTGCAAAATCAATCTAGATTCTGGATTATCTTCATCAAATTTAAAACGCAAGTAAGTCCAAGTTTTTAGATTCCAGTAGTATAGTCAAAGTAGCTAAGTGCCCACACATTAACTAGACAGTACATTCCAATAGTTGATCTTTGCTTGGCATCTCTGTAGCATCCTACTTAACAGCTCAATTTATATAGACCTCTATCACGAAATTCAACAAATTATATATGAAAAAGGAGAGCTCAAATAGAGTAATACACCAATCAACCTCTAGTAAATTTTCAATATTTAAATTCATGCATTAACAAATCCCTAGATATATAAATAATACTAGAGATCACTGACCTTTATGATCACGCATGGTTTCAGGGTTCCAAAAGCCAACTTGCCTCTGCAAAATAGATGGTAGAAAATGCAATAGAAGTAACTAAAACATACTCAGAATGAAAACAAAATAGGAAGTTGAATTTATAAATTGAGAAATACTCCATAAGATGGTAAGATTAAAACTAAATGAAGTGCTCAAAACCATAACGAAATCATATGACTGAATCAGTAATTTCCAAATAAGAATTCCAAAGCACAAGACAAACCTCAGCTGGTAAATGAATTTCTTCAAAGAAATATGAGGTCGGAGACAACATCCTCTGTTCGATTGTTTTGGATGGCATTTTGAAATTCAGAAACCATGAGTCCTAAAAAAGAAAGTAGTTCCCTCAGATTTGTCTCTGCCACAGCCTCTTCACAAATCCGCAACACTCACTCATCGGATACTTTTTGAGTTGAACGAAGGAGCTGTTTTATGTGATCTTGTCGGTGTAGGCTTTGGAGTGTGAGAACAGGATTAAATCTAAAAAATAAGAAGAAAGCAACAAATTAGCCAACAAATCCATCGAAAACAACAACTTTCACTGGTAAAAAAAAAAGTCTGCAAACAGATGGCGAAAAAGAGAGAGAGCAAACAAATGATTGCCAAAATCATAGACTTGATCCTTACAAAACAACACAATTCAATCAGCAAAAAGTAATCCTCTCACTGCATCCAAAAAAAGGACACAGTCAAGAGGGGAAAAATACAGCTAAGTGATGGCGTAACTGCAACCACATAATTTCTCGCCTCAAAAAAAAAAAGAAAAAAAGGAGAATTCTCGCTAGAAATTCCCGCGTTTAAGCTCAGAATTGGTGTCAGATAAATTAAAGAGGAGGGTCGTCTAAAATTCAGATATATATAATATCACAACAACAAAATCATAATTCAACAATTTTAATTTCCTCCACGAGAAATCTCACTCCTAAAGGACATAAGATCCAAACCAAATGCCAAGCCACAAAAACTCCAACCAATCTTAATTTTCATCATTTAAAAAAGAAAAAAAATTCAAAACAAAACAAAACCGATCAACAAAACAGAACAGAAGCAAAGCTAAAAAAAAACAAAAACAAACATCAAAAGCTCCAGATGTCTAACCATCTTCGCCTCAAGATCGTCGTCGTCTCTATCTCTCAAACGTTCTCTCCTCTTCTAATTTTTCTTTAATCTTCTCTATTCCGTTCGAGAGAGAATGAGAGAGAGAAAGTACGAGCATTTAAGGAAACGATCAGGAGGGAGAAAACGAATGGATTACGGCATAAGGCAAGGAAATTGAAGAGGAGATCTTGGAATCTGTGCCGTGCAAGAACTTCCAAAGCTTCGATACCTTCCGTCTTTTTCCTGCATTACAAGTTAACCACAACACATAGAGAAGTAGAGAGAGAGACCGAGAGAGAACGAGACCTCTTCACGCATGCATCGTCGCCGGAATTCAGACCTCTATGTCTGAATCAACGGAGTCTCCGGCGACGACGGGCGTTTTTCCGGCAATTCAGAACCAACAAAATAAATCTTCTCTCAATCCCCACTCCGACACACAGACGAAGAGGTAGGAAGGAGACAGCAGCGAGAGCGTTGGTTAGCTTTCAGAGGTCGAATTAATTAATTGATTATAATTTTTTTAAAAAAATAAAAGAGATAAAAATAAAAAGGCCGGGTTTGAGTGGATAAACGGCAGAGAAGGACGGAGAGAGAAGCGGCGACGACGACGTTAGACGACGATAACGGTCTTAACGGCGTCGCCCACTAATGCGTGCCCGATCTAACTGGTTTACTGGCTACGCCTTATTATTTTTTTTCTTTTCTTTTCTTTTCATTTTCACCGAAATTACTCGTCACGCTAACAATACTAAAATAGCGGCTACCTTCGTAGGGTGTTTTTGGTCATTTCGCAGGCTGATTTCCTCGTATAAATAATCCATGGTTACAGCGGCTTAGTAACTGTGATTCCTACAAACGCGCCACGTGGCTTATTGATGACTATTTGTTGGAAGTCAAGTTGCGGTTCAAGCAGATCTTCAAAGGTTGATTACCAGATTTCTGACTAGCGGCGGAGACAGCAAAGAAAGATAGTAATGTACTCCACGTGGCCGGTTTTCCAAGATGGTATAGGATCACAGTTAAGTACAGAGAAACGGTTAAAGCAGCGGAGAATCTCCTCCGTTCTTGTCGAAACACGTGGCGGCTGTAGATGATGGGACAGCAAGCTTTGGTGTGCATGGCAACGCAAATATTAAAAGTTTTTATTTATTTATTTATTTTTTATGTGAAGATTATTAGCGGTGGTAATTAATAAGGACAGCGGAGCATCGACATTCGGTTCCTGGACTTAATGTTGTTGTCTGAGGATTAGATTAGAGTTGCGTTTAGATGTATGTGATGTTGTCCGAAGACAACGCAAGTGGGTTGCGAGTTCTCCGCAAGAAAGCCTACACGCAGGAATCGTTTTTGCCAACTTATGTATCAAACTTGGCAAATCTTCTCTAGTTGTGAAATTGATGGAACATTTAAAAACGTCTCAAATTGGGTTCGCATGACACTTTTTTATTAACATCATGTATCTTTCAAGTTATAGTTTTTATTATTTTGATAAAGTAGAGAACTTCACATCTACAATCACTTTTTTTTTAGATCGACAGATATCAGAAACTTACATGCCTACTAATTTCTCTGAAGCACGACGACAAACACTTAAGAACGTCGTTTACATCCATTACTTGAATAACTCATTTAAATCTTTTATAAAATTTTATTATAAATCAAATAAGTTTTCATGAGATTTAATATTTAAGAAATGGATTTACAATGTAAGAAAAAAATTAAAACTTAAAGATCATCGTAATAGAATAAAAAATATTAAATGTATCTCAATTCTCAAACATTAATTTTTGAATCTTTATAGAAGCTCCCCTAATCATTGTGCCCAATTATTATAACGAACCTATTTTAAATTTTGATAGGAATCAAAATGGTGCACATGGAGGAACTAGTTATCTGTGTGACCAACTGATCAAAAAGTCAAATCCTCAGACGTTGAGATGTCAAATCCTCAGACGCTGAGATTCCTAAGAAGTTGGATAGATCATTGGCGCAGTATAGAGCTAGCGGGCCCTCTAAGGTTGGACCCATCACATGGTGTTAGCATACAGATTCGAAAGCGCTGTGCAAACCTTTTCACGTGGCTCATGTGATGATTGCTCACATATAACAGAGTAATTTTATAAAAAAAGGTTCATCCAACCAAAACTCTCATTTTATTTTATTTCCTTTAGCAAAGGAAGAAAAAAATTAGGTGAAAATAACCGAATTGACTAAAGAAATCCACTTGGGTTAAAGGTGGCAATTCTGCTGTGTCATAATCAATTTTATCATAATTGTATATAATAAAATATATTATAAATTCAAACACGACACATTTAAATAACATTACGTTTAATAAATAGGTTAAACATGTTAACTTGTTTATAACCCTTAAAACTTAAACAAGTTCATTCTAACATATTTATCATATATAAATTATAAATTAACATATAAATTATAAATTATAAATTATAATTATACAACTATATAATAAAAATTAAATAAAATATTATAAAATTAGAGTCTCAATATATGACATAAAATATTAAAAATTTATTACACATAACATAAGTCTCAACACAAAATATAATTATATTAAACGGATCAATTTCGGGTTTAGCAGGTCAACCTGAAATTTAATCGTGTCTAATCGGGTTTAACATATTTTAATCTGTACCTATTTATGCAAAACTCAAACTGTAACGACCCACTTTTTGCATATGACATCATGATGACGAAGAATGTCCAACTCTAGGTATTGTGTATGTATTAAATGTGTATAATATTTAGTAAAATTTAAAATTTAGGTGTAAGAAGCGCGATTCTAAGTGGGCCTGAAATTAAAAAAATAAAAAACTAAGAAACTAAATAAATGTATTTATTTATTTATTGCTCAACACTTGTCTCTCTTAATTGTAGCTATTTAAGGATGGTTTTGGCACGTACCTAGCTTGGTGACAAGCTAACATAAACAATTAAATATGCTGGCAAGCTGATTTAGATGTTTAAACTCATTTTACACTTGCTAGATTGAAACTTCGAGAGCAAACCAGAAGAAAGGAAGAGGAAGAAATAAGATGATGCTGGAGCTCCTAAACAGGGGTAAGATCTCTGGTTTTGGGTGTGTAAATTACAAATTTAAGTTCCTTTCTTTCATTTGTACAACATATGTGACATGCATATGGTTTCCATGATTAGAATTGGAGCCGGAAACTTGAGGTTATTAATGGATTTTCTCTTTATATTCTTTGAAGGAAACGATGAGAGTTTTGATTGCTGGTTGATGGGTGAGTATTTTGACACCCGATTTCATTGGTAATTTGCTGTATTTTGATGTGTTTGAATACTGGACTTAATCTTGGATACTTGGTAATTGTGAGTTATATAATTTGAGATACAGAAGTTATAAAATTTTGGATTGGGTGATGGTTCAATTTATGAATAATTAATTCAAACAATGTGCTGAAAATTTAGAAAATTGGGCAATATATGGGTAAGTTGGGTTAGTTAGTGATTAATTTGGTGATCAAATGCTTAGTTTGATTAAATACTTATGTGCTGAAATTTTCAAGTTAGTAACTAAAATGTTTATGGTAAAAGGGTTGATTATGAATTAAATAAAGATTTGTGAATACAATTGAAGTATTGGTGAATTGGCTAAGAATTGTGGACTTAGGCAGAATTTTGTGGTTGTGAGTATTTTTCACCTTAATTTTCCATTTATAGCATTATATATATATATGAAATTAATTGAATGATATGCATCCTATTATATATATATATATATATATATATATATATGTGTGTGTATTGTATTTATGATCATGACCACGAATTTTATGCATTGGAATGGCCTTAGGTATTTAGGATTAAATACCTTGGTGTTGGATTTCTTTCTACTTACTTGTTATTCAGGGAAATGTGCTACCAGAGTACTTGGATTAGTACTCCGTAGAAAGAATTTTCCGAATCATAGAGGAATGTAAGGGTAGAAGGATTAGTTGGGTAACATGCTACTCTGAACTCATGGCGCAATGGAAGAAGTATAGGCAATGTTATCCTGATGTGACCTCCTGTTGAGGCTTTTCTACATATTTTTTTATGAAAATGATGCATAATTATATCTTTAGTTTGGAAGCATGTATCATATATTTCATTGATGCACTTAAATTTATCAATGTTATTACAAGTATCATACATGTTTTATATAAATGCATATGTGAAGATTTATTGTAAAAATTATTCACTGAGCTAGTTGAGCTCATCCCATTTTTCCCTATTTTCTTTCAGGTTCAGATTATAGAGAAAAGGGCAAGGCTTAGAATCTATGTAGGCTTCCTTTTCGTCTTTTGAATATAAGTTTTTATATGTAATTATGGGGACTTGGAACTAGTTCTAAATGTTTGGTCTCTTATTTTTGTATATAACTATCACAGATACTATTGTATATAAAACATAGGTAGTGATGAATTTTGGTCTGAATATAATAATTTAAGAAATGATGAAATTTAATTTTAGGAGTTCCATGTTGATATTTAGAATAATTGAATCTTATGATAAAATTATGGATTATATGACATCATATTTCCGATGATGATGTACTAATTCATTATTGGTTCGATTATCTTGATCATATACAAATTACGTATTTGAGTTTATTTGGTACTTTCCGTGTAGAGGCTTATCAGTGCCTCAGGTTTTGTCGAGTTGTGGCTTTATCTGGGGTACTGTGTCGGTCATGACATCACCCGGGAAGGGGTCGTGACACAAACTCATTTATTTCGTGTCGATTTTGAGTCATAACCTATATTGCCACCCTTAATCTGAGTTGGACTTGAATTAAATTTTATATATCTAGCTAAAAACATTTTTCAAATTTTAGTTGTTGGACCACATACCAAGCATAAGACATGTCAGCCACGCCAGTCTCGCACAGTAAGATGTAATACAAACTGGTTAGATATACCGACCTATTCTGGACGATATTATTCGTCATAATGACTGGATCAACATAGGAGAGCTATAGGTTAACAGGTCAACAACTATAAAATAATAACGTTAGTCCGGTAAGACACATTATGTCGCCGACCTAAAGCTATTGATCTCTTTTATTGACTATATCTTTACTTACGAGCAGACAAATGGAAGACTCCAGCTCGGCGCACGAATCTGACGAGGTCTAGGACTTCGAAACAGATGGTGATTAAATGCAGGTTCAAATAAGGATAATGCGTGATTCACTACAATAAGTTTGAGATTTACTCCTTATCCGACTGTGATAAAGCCTGAAGCTCTATTAGTTCGACTAGTAGGCTACTAAGTCATCATAATTTAATGAGGATTGCACCAAATCTTCATAATTCTATTAGGAATTAAATGTGTTTTTCCAGCACAAAATTAATTCATGATTTTATAACAACTATACTACAAAGCCAAAGACTTACAACTCTCTTTATAAAAAAATCATAATCGATAAAGAGGAGGTAAGCAACTCTCGACCTAATTCAATACCATTAACTCTACGAAGCTTTGAACTAACTTTGACATCATACGGTCTTTGAGACATTTTCCCAACACTCTTGCATGTCTCAAAGCCAACACTCTTGCACCTATATAAGTTAAAGAAATATATTTTTTTGTATTCGTTCTAAGATTTTAAATGATTGTTTGAAAGTACAAATTTGATGTTAGAAAAATAAAGAGAGCGAAAATCATTTGGATCATTAAAGACAAAGGGAGGGAGGGAGGGGGGGCCGGGTCCACGAGCTTTTGAGGAGCTGCTTTACGCTTCTGTTATTCTCTGGTGAAAAGGACGGGATTAGGCGGACCCCGCGTTGCACTTAGACAAAAATAATGAAACTACGGCTACCAGTACTTGCTCAAAATAATATCGCCCGCAAATAAAAGCTGGTTTCACACCATGCTTCCCCTGTAAATAAAAACAAGCAAAACAGTTGTATCAAATCAAATGAGAACTCTTTGGCTAGACTATGCTTGGTTCTTATTTAAATCTTAAAATAGAACTACATATTTTTCTTATAATGCTTGATAATAATTTGCAAAGTTTTAAAAAAATTATGCCTTGTGATTATGCTAATGTTTATTGTAATTGACGACCCATCACACATACATCAAACAAAAGAAGAATAACCATTTAAAACAATAAATTGGGATCTAAATACAACAGATGCTTCCTTCCCCATTCTCATGTGTCCCTAATGCCACGTGGTATACAAGAAAAGGATAGTCCCCATTTGACCTCACATTACTGCAGTACAAACGACAACATAAATACAAACTGAGATTTCGAAAAATTAATTATCTAACTCTTTTAACTTTAAATTAAAATATTTAATAAGTTAAAAATTAATAGAATTATAAAAGGTCTCATTCGATTTTAGCGAACTTTTGCCAATTTTTTCTAAACTAACAATAGTAAAAGAAATGTAACATGGACTTGTTGATTGTTCCCTGACCACGAGCTACGTCTATGTAGTAGCTAAGCCAAGCGGTGACGGTCCTGGCGGAGCCTCACGTATTTACGGAGGCTCCACGTGGCAAACATGGGCTCAAGTCTCAAGTAACAAACAAAGTCCAGCAAGGTAGAGTCCGCCAAGGCTGACACCTGTCTCAGCAAAGCTAGCTGTTGCTTTTGCTTAGGTCATGCGTACGTGATCTCACTTCACTCTTGGGTTAAAAGGGCTTTAAATTTAACTTTCAATGCAAAGAAACAAATGTTTCCACAACAAGGAAAAAAAAACAAAAATAGCGTAAAGATGCGTATTTGCGTTTCCTACGGCAAAACAAATATATTGAAAACTTTGAAAACCTACAAAAGTTGTATAGATGGAAATTGGAAACTGATGAAGGGAAGGGACTCTCACACCAACAATAAAGCTAGGAAAAAAAAAGAAAAAGAAATCACTCAAAATTGAAATTAAGAAACGGTATTATTTAAATTAATTTTTTTTGTATTTAAAAATGAAGTAAAAAAAGTTGTAAAAAACTTATTTGTTTTAATAGGACTTGAAAACTGTTTTAAGAAAAAAGTTAAGAAAAAGGTTTATTTTTAAAAATATATAAAAATTATTTTTTAAGTTTTTCTTTTATAATAATGTGGCTCACAAACTTTTTTAAGTCAATTTGTATGAAATTTTAAACAAACCAAACAATTTTTTTCATATTTTCGAATTTTGAATATAATTTGTGAATATAATACCAAACATATTTTTAAAAACTATAAATCAATTAAATTTTTTTTCATAATCTAATTTTTTGAAAATTATTTTTAAATTACATGTCAAACACAAACTGTTTTTGGTGAGTAATTCAAAAATAAGAATATAAGAATGCAATCTAAAAATAAAACAAAAATTCAAAAAATAATTTTTTATTATTTTCTAAAAAAGGTTATTTTCTTATTAAAATTGCAGAAATAGTTTTGAGATACAATTAACTAAATTCATTTTTCTTGTTTTCTAATTTTCGTACACAAAATAAATTGTATTTGAACACAAATAAAACAGTCTAAGAGTAATACTAAAACTTATATTTGCGCGTCCAACCTGCACTATCAGCAGTGTCCAAAACCAAATCCTAAAGAAATGATGAAAGGATTAACAAAGGTTCATTCGTTGGTTTAAGGAACGAACTACGAGATACAGTTAAAAAATTCATAACGAGTTTAAACTCACCATTGTCGATCCCTATTAATAAGTGTCATTGTCCCTATAAATTCTTAAATCCGAAAAGATTAGTTTTGTCTTTAAAAAAAGGAAAATACATGCCGGGTGCCGAAAAATCAAAAACAAAAAAAAAAGGAAAAAATGAAGGGGGGATTAGTTGATAAATTAAACTTGTAAGATGATTCAAAAGACTCTTGAGTGCAAGAATAAATCACAACTTAGTTCAAATTGGAGTCCTGTAGCACTACCCTTCTTTTATCATATTACATACTGTGATTTAATTGCTCCTTAACTGACCCTACAGCTTTAACTTCCCTAGTAACCGATTCGGCTTTTCTGTCTTGGATCATTGAATCTAATTTAATTCTCGTGTTTTTCCACAGGTGCGGCAGATAATTATGGGGTTGTATTTATAACAATATCATATCCAATAATCCAAATGATTTGAACCACTAATCAGAAATATCAAACAAAGGGTATTGAAGAGGGTGGCTGGCATGCCAGATATTTCGATTAGCAAAGGAGGTTGTCGTTTTTTCTGCCAAAAGGGACTAATTCATACATTAATTCCTAGCCTAACAATAAGACTCATGAGACGAAAGCAAAGAGACATCTGAACAAATCATCAGAACCGTACTCTGCTGTATCGTCTGTTCCCAATATCTTACCTTATCTTCTTTGACTTGGGCCACGTTACCAAACCTCACCCAGAGCTCACACACCACCACGCGTGTCTTTCCCTCCTCTGCACTCTTCCACTTTTTTGAGCTCACCGGGTGCGGTCGTTTAAACCACTAAACTAATGCTTAGAATTTACGGCAAAACAAATTTCAACTACGTGTATAATTATACTATTATAATTATAAGACCAAAAACTACAACTATTTTATCATAATTACGGGACCGTGTTTTAGATATATCAAGATGTGTATTGTGCAAATCAACAGTTCTGTTCGTGTTAGATTGAATTATACTATCATAGAGCACTGTTATCGATAAAATTAACCTGTTTTATGACGGTTTAAACCCAACTCATTTCTCCTATTGGTAGATAAATAATTCAATGCTTAGTGAATTCTCCTTTTCCTATTAAATCATTGGGCATATATATAGTTATAATTTTTTAGTGAGAATAATATTTTTCTAATATAGATAACTGATACGAACCCATTTTTTTAAATCTAAAAATATAAAATTAAAAATAAAATAAAATAAAAATTGACTCAATTTAAGAAATCAAGACTTCTAAATAATTAATTCGAGAGAATCAAAATCTCTCATAAATCAAAACATAACATTGTGAATAATTTTCTGTTCTTTTTTCTCATTGATTCCTTTTCTTTAAATAAAAAATTACAACACGCATAAATCCTAAAAGCTAGCTCATAAAACCTATGTTCTTTACACACATAACTTTATTTTCTATACCCACATACTCATGTTCTACAACATAATTATAATTGTTAAAAATTATTCTAATTATTTTTATTTATTTATTTAATTAATAAAAATATCACAAAAATAAAAGAAAACAAATGTGATTGTGAAAATAACACATTCAAGACTAACTTAGATCTAAAACTGTGGTCTCTTTCTCTAACCTACACGGCTACATGGGTGTAGTACAAGAAGAATCCTTTAAAGAAGGTGATAACTTTAAAGAGATCCAAGCAAGCCTCTCTTAATAAAGACACGTGTCCTCACCAAACTTGACCAGGTAAGATATAACATGGTGATGATTTTGAGTATAGAGATATACGGTGACAAAATCTAGTTCTCTACAAGAATAAAAATAAGGTCGTCAGAACACATGTATAGACTCAGAATGGGGCTGATCTCAAGATGGAACCAGAGGAGAGAAATAATGTGTTCATGAAGCATATGTACAGTTATTGAAATTGTGTATATGTCCATATCAATTTAAAAATGAAATAACAGCAGATAAACCAAAATTTGTTCATATCTTTTCCATCTTTAATTTGTTGATATGGGTAGTTTTAAATTGTAACTTGTATGAAAAGTTTATTAATATTGTGCATTTTTTTTTTAATGTAGCAACAAAAGCTATCATCCGTGTTATGATTTAAGTTACCTACAGTACAAGGTAAGACTTAAAACACTCTCAAATTGATCCCACCAAATAACCATCTCTAAATCTCACATAAGATAATAAATATTTGACATATCCTAAACCATTATATTCAACTTAGGCATGTTTGACGGATAAAATTTTTTCCTTGCAGAAAATACAAGTGTTTGTTTAATAATAAATAAGAATATAATTAATGATATTAAAAATTCTAGTGAAAAAGTTAAATTTTATCACCTACGTAAGTGAAAATCTAGGTGAGAAAATAGGAATGATTGAGAGAATTTCTCTAAAAAAATAATAGGAATCAAACATAACAAGGGCCTTAAATTTTTTACCATCAATAATCTCAATTCATATATGGTTTAATAATTGATGCAAATTTTGAGGCAATAGAAGATAAAACTCCAAACACCATTAAAAGCAACACTAGATCACGCATGAATCAAACAGCTAATTGTTTAAAGATCCAAAAAAGTGGTGGGGCCAATACATGAAACATTTAAACCCTAAAAGGTCGCTGAGAGCAATAAACTTTTCTGAATGAAAGGTAGGAGATGATGGGCAAGAATATATATATATATACATAGAGAGACAGAGGCAGTTACGTGGGAAATCGAAGTGATGGTGTCAAGGCTCGTGATTGCTGCCCGAGGCATGTGCTCGAGAAACGTGAACCCCCAACCAAGAGGGCCCACGATGCTAACAAGACAAAGAGACAAATATTTTTATTTTTATTACTATTGAAACTGATGAAAGGCTGTGGTTATAATGATGAACTGCCTATAAAGAAGCAGCAAAGCAAATAGATAGTGAGAGAGAGAGTTTCTAAAAGTTGAAATGTTTGGGAACTCCGCCGCTCCTCCTTTTAACTAAAAAAATCCAAAATAGGCGAATTCAATGCTGCGATCCTCTACAACTCCAACCAAAGCAACGTGATATATCAAATTCTATAATAATATTATACTCTCTTTTTTCGCTTCATCATGTGTCTCTTTTCTGCATAAAGTGCTCTCCTACACTCACTTTTGTATTAGGTACACAGACGACCAAATTGAATCGAAGTAACTTCCCGCCATGTCAACTGGAGCTAAAGTGACCTATAAATTAAAAAAAATGCGGAAGTGCCAGCGTGTTGCTACAATTTTAGAGCTATGTAGCAGCTAAAACTATGTCAAGTCTGTGAGAAATGTAAACCGCTAGATGCTCTCTGTTAAAGCAGTCGACAGTTCTTTCACATGATTCTATGTTTCGGGTTAGAAAATCTTATAAGAGAAGTGATAGGTTAGGTTGCGTTCCTCTTATATTGGTGGGACTCGCACATAAAAGAAATTAATTTCTTAGAACCAAAAATTACTTTCTAATTTTTTTTTTCTCCATATCTAATTCTAATTAAAATTAATTTTTAAAAACTAATTTATCTCTTCAATTCAATTTTTATTTAGGGTATAAATAAATCTGACTGAACCCAACCCAATCCTAATATTAATTCATAAATTTCTTAGTCTCAAAGCCATCAAATCGTAAAAAAAACCATTAAAGTCTCAAACTTAAATAGCAACTTTTCTAGCCTTTTACATAAAACCTTTCGACTGTTCTTCTTTGTGTCTTTTTCATTTCTTCTTTTTTGTTTCTCCTTCTTTGTTTGTGTATCTTCTTTTTCTTAGGTTCTATTTATTTATTTTATTTTTTTTAAATTTCAAGTCATCTTCTTGAAAAAATAAAAAATTTAAATCATCTAAATCCGAATAACCAATATAACCCAACCTAAACTAGTTTAGGTTAAGTTGAATTGGGTCAAAGAACAAGTTTAATTCGGGTTAGTTTTATTTTTCTCAATTTAAATTGTTTGGGTTAGATCGAATTTTCGTTCATTCTTAGTCTTGGGTATGGTTGTGTTCCACGCACTAATAAGTGCTAATACAACCCCCTAGATTAGACAATGGCAATATATCTTTGTTGTGATGTTATTTCATCTTTTTGTTTACAGTCTTTCTCCTCTCGTTTTTTTGGCTCTAAGACAGAAGTTAATACAATTACATCAACTCAAGTCATTACTAGAAAAGAAGAAGTCATTATAATAAGAATATAAAATAATAACCACATTGCAAGTAAGTTATGAATTAAAGCAAGTTTAGAAATCTTTTTTTTTCCTTTTTTAAGTTTTGACAGCCAGAAGGTTAGAGGAAGTCAGGCGAAAGGGTAATTGGGACCTAGGCTAACACATGGCTACACCACTAGTCATGGGACTCTCAAAATACAAAGGAAAAAAAAAAAGGATTTTTAGAGTTAGGTGTCCTAACTTTGTAAATCTATAGCAAAGTTCCAATGTTTTGAAAATTAGATTTTGGGTCCTCCATAAATTATCACCTCAACTGTCAATCAAATCAAGCATTACACTTTATAATTTTATCCTTCTTCTATTTGATCATTAGTAAATTTTAAAAAAAATCGTAACATTTTCATCCCAACTCCGATTTGAACGATTCAAAAGGTATTGGAAAGATTTTTTCTTCCTCTTTCCAACGCATTTTGAATCACTCAAATCCGAGTTAAAACGAAGAAGTTATGTCTATTTGAAATTTAAGTAACTTCAAATAGTCTTGTTTTAACTCCGATTTGAGCAATTCAAAATGCGTTAAAAAGATTTTTTTCTTCTCCTTTCCAATACAGTTTGAATCACTTAAATCGGAGTTAAACCAGAAAAGTATGGTTATTTGAAATTTACATACCTATCGATCAACACGCGCATATAAACTTTAAATGACCGTAACATTTTCGTTTTAACTCTGATTTCAGCAATTCTTAATGCGTTAGAAAGAGGCTGAATAGATCTTTCCAATGTATCTTGAATCACTTAAATCAAAGATAAAATAAAAAAAGTTATGATTATTTAAAGTCACTTACCGATCGATCAACTGTGTTGACTGATTAGTAAGTAAATTTCAAATGGTCATAACTTCTTTATTTTAACATTGATTTGAGTGATTCAAAATGCGTTAGAAAGGAAAAGAAAATATCTTTCCAACGCATTTTAAATCGCTAAAATCAGAGTTAAAATGAAGAAATTATGGCTATTTGACGTTATTTACAATCGATGATCTTTCTTACCAATCGGTAATCTTTCTTATTGATCAGTCAACACGATTGACCGATTAATAAGTAAACTTTAAATAGTTATAATTTTTTTATTTTAACTCCGATTTTAACGATTTAAATGCGTTAAAAAAAAAGATCTTTTTAATGTCTTTTGAATCGCTCAAATTAGAGTTGGAATGAAAAAAGTTACGATTCTTTTAAAAATTTATTAAGGGTCGAATAGTAGAAAGGTAAAATTATAAAGTATAATCCTTAATTTGATTGACAACGGAGGAGGTGATGATGGAGAACTCAAAATCTAATTTTCAAAATATTGAGACCTCTCCTATAAATCCACAAAGTTACGGGACCATAACGTTAAAAATCGCAAAAAAAAAAAAAAATTCAAAATATTGAGACCCCCTAACCACTCTATAGATGGAAAAGGACCTGACCCACTCAAACTACAATGGTTGGCGAGATCGATGTTGACACATGCAACGTTACCAGTTTTGCAAATTGGCAAACTTTGAACGGTATTTGATACGTATAAATGGTCGTTCCGAATGGAAGGCCCAAAATAATAGTCCCACAAAGCCCACTATTAAACGAAATCCTAGCCCCAAGCTTACAGCATCTGCAATGTAATCGTAGATTATAAAAAAAATCAAATGTCACATAAAATAAATAAAGATTAAGTTAAAAAAAAAAATTTAATACAACTATCACCATTCAATGTCAAAATGAGGTGACAAAAAAAATAAAAATTATTAACATGACCGTCTACTTTCAGCAGATATGTTGAACAGCTATCTATTGCTGACTTAATAAATAAATTATTTTATTTAGCGAAAAAAAAGTAAAAAACAATTAGTGCAAAAATTAAAAAAAAAAATGGCACCAAAATAAAAAGTAAAAAAACACAACCTCTTCTTCTTCCTCTTCATCTTCTTCTACTTTTAGATCTTCCTTTTCTAAAAAGCAATGCATTACCTTTTATTTTAATTCTTTTAATTAAAACATAATATATATACTTTAAAAATACAAGAATAAAAACCTTGTATTATAATTTTTATTGCTTACTTAATACTAGTATTTTGATTTTATTAAGATAAATTAGAATAAAAAAAATTCAAATTCAAAGAATAAAAACTTCAACTCAACAAATATTTTTATTCATTATTTTAATTTTTATTATTATTTTAATTTTTTAAACAAAAAGAATAAATATAATTAAATAAAAATTACAAACCTTCAAGTTAAAATTCTTTTCACTTCAAAATATTTATTAATCTGGTTTTATCTTCTTCTTTTTTTCTTTTTTTTTTGAAAACTTGAATTGGAAATTTATTTTTAAATAATTTTAAAAGAGGGTAACAAATTAAATATAGAAAAAATTATATTTCATTAATTAAAGAGAAAGCATTGGAGAATATTTTTTAACTTGATTATCTATCAAGTACTTTTTTATGTCAGGTAAGAAACAACTCATTTGACATTAATGACATGACACTTTTTTTTTAAAGACAATTTATATTTACATTGAAGATGCTCTTAATTGAGACAAGCATGTATGCCAAGGTAAAATCACAGGAAAAGTTTTCCACGCCTAAACTCCCAAGAGTTCATGGACCGCAATAAATCCTCAAGATAATAGTCATTTCATAATTCATCTTGATCATGTAATGGTAATAATGATTAAAGACCTTTAGATTTTGGTTCAAGTTAGAGACTATTAAAAATATGTGAGCTAAAATAGCATGCTCATGTTGGATAAGAAAGAATTCATTATATGGGATAAGCATGTGGATCTCCTCATTAGTAGCAAGGCATTACGGTGTAAAACCCCCCCATTTGGACCTAGAGGTGTTAAAAGGAAAATAGTATCTGCACTAATTGTGATCTAAACCCACCAAGTGTATGGAGAGTTTGGCTCCCTCTCCCATACAATGGCTAAACAACATTCTTGTGGTAGCCCCAAGGAATTGGCCTAATGACTAAGACTATAATAAGCACCCGGATTAAGAATACGTTTAGAACGGAACTTCTACCGTAGCAGGGATAAGGATGACGTGTGTTGTTTACTCTTACTCATCAAAAACATTAACAATTGCTAGAAACGCTCCAAAAGACAAACTATCATCTCCAAATACTCTATGATGTATCATGTTTCAGTAATTACGTTCAACATTCAAATCTTAGGTGTTCACTACTACCAGATGAAACGAAAACACAATTTTTAGCAAACGCGCATGCTCCCTAATGATATGTATAGATGTTACTTCAATTTTTATTACATGGTTCGAAGCCCTGTTAGATCAAAACCAACCTCTACTACTTTATTTCTCTTCAACTTCTTGTTTTCTGCAACTTCTCAAATTCGGCAACTTAAACTTTCCATTTTTTTCTTTTCAACGCAGCACGCTGTTCTTCTCTACGGCACTGATCAAGCCGCAACAACGTGTATTTTCTAATAATCGCTACTAACAAAAAAAAAATATCTAGCGTGGTCTGCTTCTACCGGTTGCGACAGCACACCAGTAACAACGACCAATTCCTTCTTCAATCTTCTACGTTTGGCAATTCCAGTAACTGCAACAATCAACCCACGAGCAACTTGGAATTACGGGCACCACTGTGTAACCGCTCTGATACCAAATTTGTTGCAAACATAACATTGAATGTTTGATTTATCAATGCCTCGTCTACGACCACCGTGGTCACGTCCAGTACCTCGACCACGTCCTCAGCCACGACCTTGGTAGTTCGATTGCCCTCTATTTTGATAACTATCAAATCTAGAATCTGTAGGAACTTTATCTACACTGGAGGAGCCTTCAGTCTTCAAGGATTTTTCTATAGACTTCTTCACGCTCTTTTCATTTATCCGTTGCTCATGGGCCTGGAATGACCCAGTCAACTCATCAACTGCCAACAAGAATAGATCCTTAAATTCTTCCATAGCAATTGCGATATGCTTGAACTTCATGATAAGAGATCAAAGTATCTTTCAACTACGGCGACTTCTTCGATCTTCTCATCATAACTCTTCATCTGATTAACTCGGTTAATATAAGCCTCAATTGTCTCTGCATCCTTCATCTGAAGCAATTCAAACTGACGTCTCAAAGTCTGTAGACGTACTTTTCTGGCTTTATTTGTACTTTTGTATAACTTCTCCAAAATGTCTCGCGTTTTTTTAGTTGTAGTCGCCCTCCACACCTTCTCGAATGCCACATCATCGAGAGTTTGAAGGATAAAATATAGTGTCTTTTTATCTTTGTTTCTATTTTCACGTATTGCATATCGTTGATCTGCCGGTACTTTGTCTCCTGGATCAACAAAACCTTACTCCACTATATCCAATAATTCTTGATAGGCAAATAAAGTCTTTATCTGCTTGTTTCATCTACCGTACTTATTTCCATCAAAGGATGGGAGTGACGGTTGCTTTGAACCGTTGTTAGAGGCCACTGATAACAAAAAAAAATTCAAAGCAGGTCGGAATGTGCACGTTGGTACAGTCACACACACGCACAACAACAACCAATATTAGAAATAATAAAGAGAATGTATAAAGTATTCTCATCATCCAAAACGTCAATCCAATGTTCAGCAAGCCAAAAACGCCAACTATATCTTGATTGATATGATTAAACGTTCTAAGAGTTGGTTAATAAACCAACACCTCTATTTAGGTTGCTAGTAACACTCAATATGTACAAGAACCTAGCATTTTCAGATGGATTTAGTTTCTCTAGTAAAATAATGAGACATATAAACAAAAGCAGTCGGTCCCAGTTCTAAGCAACACTCTACACTCATAATGATCCAGTGCCATGGTGGCAACATCAGATTTGGTTCTGAAGAAAAACAGCACATCAGAAATACTATTACATCTGTGAAGTGAGTTAACACTTGTCTTCATGTTTCCATTTTGTGTTGTATCAACAAATGATATTCTTCGTGGTACAATAGTGGCGGACACTTTGGCATTTTTTCAACTCGCTAACATCTAAAAGCCCAACCTTATTCTTTTCACCCACTACTCTTTCATGATAAGCTTTCTATCTGCTCATGGGGGCGGGGCCTCGCACTTCAAAGATACTCAAGCTCTCATTCCAACGAATCAAGTGTTTGTTCAGCCAAAACTGTGTACCAAAATGCTTCATCATATGTATCTATCTTAGTCGGATAGCTTCCTTATTCTTATCTCTTCGCTCACCTCCTCTAAAAATTAAAAAGACAGAAATTTTCAAGTAAAGTTATAATAAAGACAAATATTAAACCCTCTCGCATCTCTTTTCACCGACCCATTCTCTACCCTAAACCCTCTCACATCTCTCTTCACCCACCCACTCTTTACCTTAAACCCTTAAACTCTTCAACCCTTCAACTCTCCAACTCATCTTAATCTTTAATCTTGTTATTTTCTTGTATTTTTCGAGTCAAAAGCATACATTTCTATCATTTTCACCCTTTTGAAGTGATTTTTACAAAAACATACCCAAAATCGAAGAGAAAAATGAGCAAAAATAGGTTTCAAAACCTAAAAAAATTGCTCTCGAATGGGTGTGTCCTACCCTGCATAGGCGGACAAAATGAAGTTTGTCCGACCCTAACAAGCCGAATATATCTCCTCTGTTCAGCCCATCAGGGTCGGCCAAAAAAGAAAAAGAAAATAATCAAAAAATGCATTGTAAGACCCTATTGGGTCGGACACACCTCTTTATGTTCGACCTATTGTGGTCGGGCATAAAGAGAAATGTTCAACCCTAATGGGTCGGACGTTTGGATTCTGGCATGCAGAATGGCTTTTTGGAACCCATTTTTGCCGCCACATTCCATCATTTTCACCAATTTTTTTATGCAAAAAAACATTCCAATCCAACAATGTAACATTGAAATCATTTTAGAACATGTAAAAATCACGATTTACTTACCGATTTGTGATTAAAGATTGCACTTGAATCACTTTGAGTTCGAGGCTTCCAAAATTCGAAATAATCCAATTTTTTCATAAGATTTCGCGACGTTGATGCTCACAAATCTTCTTAACGGTGTTCTAACCTTTTGAATGATTAAAAAACTTGAAGAAATGGTGAATAAGGAGAAGAGAAGAAACGAGAGAGAGGAAAAGGGTTTAGGACGTTGGGATAAGAAGAGTAAAATAGGAATTTAGGTGGGGGAAGAAAGAGGAAATGATTAATTTTAAATTTTATTTGGATGAAGAGTGTCACGCCTGGGTTGCACACAGTGCCCCCTACCCAAGGTGATGGGCACCTCATACCGAGCGTTTTAATAGTGGGGACAAATGATCTCGGTGACCGGCGTCCTTGCGTGGCGTGGCTGGCCGAGATGGGACAATATTATGGGTTCATAATAGCTGGAGTACGCTCGGTATGAGGTGCCCATCACCCTGGGTAGGGGGCACTGTGTGCAACCCAGGCATGACAAAAAGGCCTTATGTATACATAAGGCCTTTTTGTCACACCCCTAGTGTGGACAAATGATCCCGGGGTACTAGACGTTGTAGGCGGGCTGTGTACTGGGATGTGACAATATTATGTGGTATATAACGGCTTGGGTACGCTCGGTATGAGGTACCCATCACATCTCGCCCCCGCAGGGCGTACTCCAGCCATAATGGTTCAGTGGCTACTCATATTGCAAAATCAAACCTTATGAGGTTTCGAGTTCGAATATGGGGGAGGCCCTGTACTATTCATAAAATGAGTGAATAGTGTGGACAAATGATCCTGGGGGTACTAGACGTTGCGGTGTGTTGTGTACTGGGATGTGACAATATTATGTGGTATATAACGGCTGGAGTATGCTCGGTATGAGGTACTCATCACCCTGGGTAGGGGGCAATGTGTGCAACCCAGGCGTGACAAAAAGGCCTTATGTGCCGCGTCTAGTACCCCCGGTATTTGGCTCAGTGGTTACTCCAAGTGCGGATTCTAACTCCTTAAGGGGAGGTTGTGAGTTCGACTTGAGGGGAGACCCCTTTTGTGGACAAAAAACCTCGGGAATACTAGACGTTGTGTGCGGGCTGTGTATTGAGGTATAACAATATTATGTGGTACTATGGCTGGGGTACACTCGGTGTCACACCCTAAACCGGCGGTACACTCTCGGGTGGGGTGCGCATTTGGAACAATTACAATGGTAACAACAGAGTGCGCAGCAGAAATACAGTACACACAGTACAAATCTGATTTCATTTAATTCAGAATACTTTTGTACATAAAATGATCAAGGGAACATACTCCCAAAATCCCCAATGAATTAAACAAAGGGTATAAATTGTGGGCCCCATAACCTGCACCCAGTCCACCCTAATTTCCTGTGAAAGATTGGATAATAATGGAGTGAGCTTAACGCGCTCAGTGGGTAAATAGTGCATGAGTATAATAATTAATAAAGCATACTTCAATATCAAATATCTTAAATACACATGTAAGCATCATAATCAATCAATATGTATGTATACATAACACCGTCTCGTAATGGTTTGATGAATGTACATCGCCTGAGTTCACGTACAGGTATCCTTCCCCGGGCGTAGCCAGGTTCTCACTGTACGCCCCTCCTCAGGAACGATGCTCTGGATTCACGTACTGATGTCCCTCCCTGGCGTAGCCAGGTTCTCATGTACGTCCCTCTCCAGAGAAATAATATGAATAGTGAGCAATGCTCCTAACTATTCTATGAGTCATAAACCATATACGTCCCTAGGTGGTGATATGTATGAAGCCAATGCATGAACTGGTCTGGTCTTTTCTTGACATTTAGACTGACTTTGGCTACGTCTGGTGATCCTTATTAGGGTCGGTATCACGACGTGCAAGGTTAGGACATTCAAGTCATAAACATTATATGACATAATGCAGTGTAAATGAATAGTAGACATAATAATAATTAAATGTAAACTTTAATAAAAGTTATGAAACACGCAAACCTATGTTTCGCTCCCCACCTTCAGATCTGGTGCTTTTCTCTGAACAGAACTTCGTTGCATCGCTTTCAGATCTGGCGCTTTCCTCCGGACAGAACTTTGTTGTACCACACCGAGAGTCTCGAAAACTAAAAACTTAGAATGCGCGGAAAGGAGAAGAAAATCACAAGATAAGGTGATTTGGTGTGAGGAATGAGAAATGAGGAGCTTTCTTATATAGAGATTTTTGCGCCTGAACGTTCTGGCATGCGCCTGTACGTTCTGGCATGCGCCTGAACGTTCTGGCATGCGCCTGAACGTTCTGGCATTGCGCCTGAACGTTATGGCATTGCGCCTGAACATTCTGGCATGCGCCTGAACGTTCGGGCGTTGCCCAAATAGTAAATTTTTTTTTTTTGTTTGTGATACGTGGTATTACACTCGGTATGAGGTACCCATCACATCCCAGGGGTACTAGACACTGTAGTGTGTTGTGTACTGGGGTGTGATAAAAAGGCCTTATGTATGGTTCAGTGATCACTCAGAATGCGAAATTAGACTCCTTAAGGGAGGTCTCGAGTTCGATTCTGGGGGAGGCCCTCCACTATTCATAAGTGAATAGTGGGGACAAATAATCTCGGTGACCGGCGTCCTTGTGTGGCATGGCTGGCCGAGTTGGGACAATATTATGAGTCCATAATGGCTGGAGTATGCCCTGTGGGGATACTCATCACCCTGGGTAGAGGACGCTGTGTGCAATCCAGGCGTGACAAAGAGAATAAGTGGGTGAAGAGATAGACAGGGGTGGATGAAAATAGCCTTACCCCTTACGTATTTATCCAATTTTCATATGGCCTTCTAAATTTCACAGTAGTTATACATGAATCAGACCACGATGCTGAACCCAAAAAGTTGATGGGCATTTATCACGCTTCATTTTAACTGGGTCAAGCTCAGGCAATCGGGTCTCTATTCCTTGGTCCAAATGCAAGCTACTAGTAATAGTATTCAAAGCATTCACGTACTTCCTTAATCCCTCTCACCATTTGAGACTACAAAACATAATCTTTTAACTCAACTCAAGTCAACTCCACTAAGCCTTTTCCCATTTTGCTCTATCAAAAATCTTCAAGTCAACATTAAAACATTATTACAAAAGCCATTTGGTAGTTATTCAATTAAGGCATTTGATCTTATATTTATAGCTATACCGCTATAGGCACTTTAAATAGAATGGATCTTAAAACGAACTAAAGATTTCTAACTCTCCAATTTAGAAATAATTCCCAATCACTACTGTTCCCCCCTCTAAAATCTTCTCACTAGGGCTGCAGACAAGACCCGAGTTTTGAAGTATCAGACATTTACCAAGTGGCAAATGCTTTTCTCATATCTTAACTACCTTTTACCTAGAAGCTCTCATGATTATTGTCAAACATTACGAGTAAATCTTGCATTAAGAAATCACTGGTCTCTGCTTATTCTGTGTTGTGCAATTTATTCACTACGGGGACTAAAAGTATAGAAGCAAAACAACAAATGCACTTGTCTTTCATCCTTAATGAATTATTATCTAATTTGCAATCTACACAAGGGATAAAGAAAGATAAATGCAAAAAGGATCCTAATTCTCAGGGTAAAACCTTTCTTAAAATTTATCTCATACTTCCCTTTCCTACAGAACCACTCTGATTATTATATGCCTATTAGGAAGAAAGAAAAAAAAATTAATTAAATTTAATGTTTCTTGCTATGGTGTTATTAGCACTCGCTATTATTGTCAACAGTTGAATATAATAGTTTTACTTGAGAAAGGAAAAAAAAATGATTCATGGAATTTTGAGGACAAGGAATCCAACATACCCATTACGGATGCTAGGAGATGTGAAGTACTTCAGATGTAGCTTTGTCATCCTTCTTTGAAGCTTTCTTCCTCTTTCGTTCACTTTGAGGTTCTTTTCCTTTCAGCTCATGGCGGAAAGACCTCAATGAGGCAGCCAGATGTTCATTCCTATGCGCTGAAACCACATTGAACAGGGACTTATTCTGTTAGCTATCAATAAAATAAAATATTGTCACGCCACTAGAAAGCGAAAACATAATATGTTTGAGGGACGCATGAAGGCTTTACCTTCTACTTCTAGAAACCAAACTTGGTGAACACTTGCGCAAGGAATACAACAAGATATTCCCTTATGCAGCGCCAATGACACAGACATGAATCTACAAGGATAAATTGGATGACGCAATTGCACAATTTTTTAGAAAATTGTGAAAAGAACTATACTCCAGTAAATATTATATGTATCAGATTTATGATACTTTGGCTCATCCTATCAGTTTCAAAAACTTGACAACGAAAATCCAGCAGTGGAGCCAACAATTTCTCCTTCCAAAGGCCTGAAACGGTGCATCAGTCATAAGAAGCAGGAAGGGTGGAAGGGTCAGGGGCATCTTGTATTATCAAGTCATCAAAAGAGGACCACTATATCAGAAATCACAAAAATGTTGCTGGCCATTATACACGTAATAAACCTCCTGACACCCCTCCCACCTGCCCCCGACCTGAACTTCCAGTTCCTCCAACAAAACTATCATAGGCAGCTCAATGAGTAGGATATATATAACATGTTCTCAAGGATGCCTAAATTTAAATTCACATTACTTTTTCAAACATAATTCCCAAATGGTTAGATATACTAACCGGAAAGTATGACATCTTCCATGTTCACAGACTTGCGACCTGCATGCTGTGCAAATAGCTCTAGGTCCTTTGCCAACTGTTCTGCTTTTCCATGTAATAGTAGTTTTATTAGTTTAACCTGAATTTGTGGAGCAATCATAAAAACAAAAAACAAAACAAAATAAAACAAGAAATAAAAACAAAAACATACCCAAAGAAAAGTTGCAGCACAATCTCTTTCAGGTTATGTTAAGAAATATTATTCTTAAATCAACAAGTTTTTTGAAGACAAACAAAAACATTTAGTTGATAAATGTGATCTATTATGTAGCATAGTTGTGCAACCAGGACCACATAAAGGCAGAAGGAACGGAACATCAAAGTCATGATCTCATTAATAAATTGGAAACGTAAATATGCATTGTGATGACCATTTGAGAAACTCTCGACTTGACCATGCAAGAACTTGTAAACTAGCAGCAACTGTCAAGGAAGGGTCTTAGAAATACCTTTTTATCACTGCACTCTCCACACTAAAGGACGCATTTTTTCTTTCTCTCCTCTCATTAATTTCCAGGTCTGCAGTTCAACTCTAGTTGATTAACGGTAATTCATATTCCATCATTAACAAAGAATGTTGAGTTTCCTCAGCATCTTTGGGGCGCACTACTCTCCAGCCAAAACGCAACACCCCAATAAAACTCTTGATTTAAACATATATGGCATTGCATAGAGTGCAAGTGTGTCTACTATAACAGCATTATACATGTGTGATGGTAAATTTGTAAACACATTATAACAAACCTTTCCCTTTATCTTCATTCTACTTCTTTATTACTAAAATCATATGTTTTCCCTTGTACGGAAATGAAAGTGCAAGTGTGCATCATCAGCTGCTTTAATGGCTACCAAAATTTTCAAGCCGGTACCACAGATAAGAAGAGTGTGTGGTACCCTTGCATGATTCTTGGTGATTCAGGACCAGCAAATTTAGCAATTCTATCTCGATACAATGTAGAAGAAAAACACTAGTTAGTGCCTATTATTGTCCAATTAGATTTCCGAAGATATAGAGAGCGCAATATTCTAGGATAACTTCTCAGCAAATCAGAACCAGGAAAATTATAATTTTAAATAGAAGAAACACTACTAAAGTAACTATTATCATCTGATTGGGTTACCTAAGCTATCTACTATTTACCTTTCCATTATTATCAGTTGAACGATTCATAGATTGAATAAACTGAAGTCAACATCCAGCCAACCTCTTCTATGATCTATCCAGTGCAAAAAGTCAAATCCTGGTCCGCAATTTCAAATTAGTATTTACGATGCAAGAAACACTACCAAAGTGATTATTCCTGTCTAATCAGATTACCTAAGATATCTACCACTATTGACCTTTACATTATTATCAGTAGAACGATTCATAGATTGAATAAACTGAAATCAACATCCAGGCAACCTTATGATCTTGTAACCAGTGCAAAGAGTGAAATCCAGATCGGCTATTTCAAAATTTCCAACAACAACATAATCAATCAAACTAGAATTGAAAGGGATTATCTAACCAGTATATTTAAAGGCTAGATCAGAAATGCACGCCATAACCGGTTCAGAGATCTCCAGATCATTTCTCTTCGCTGCACAAGTTAAAAATAAAAATAAAATAAAATGAAAAACAAAACTTGCGGAATTCGAATGGAAGATCAGGATATTCATCTGACCTTCGGCTCCAGCGATCGAGATTGACGAAAGACGAAACCGATCCCTTAAGATTTCTGCTTCTGCATCAGCTTCTTCTCTTACGTAATCGCTTTGAACTCCTCCGTCCATTGCTACGCTTTCTCCTCTCTACTTCGTCTTTGATTTTTTTGTTTTTCGCGGTTGCAGAGTCGGAAAACTAAGAAATGAAAAAGAGCGCGCGAACGGAGCACAATAAATAGGAACGCTGGCACGTGCCGGTCCAGTAAGCTCGTGCGTCTTGAGCGGGTTGATCCCGGTAAGTGTCCATTCGAGTCCGTAACCGAAAAAAACGAAACCGTTTTTTATTTAATCCTATTCGAGAACCGCATTTCTAAGAATCAGAACCAATGAATGACGGAACCAAATCATTTGACTAACATGATATTTGCCTTCTTCTTTTTTTTATCTTTCTATCTTTTTCCTTTTTTTTTAAGGATGTATAATTGATATTGGGTAAAAGAAAACAAATATATAAAATAAATAAATACGAAAATGAATCACAAAGTATAAAAAGTTGGCCTAAAAAATGACAACATCTACGGTTAAGTTGTCCTTTATATGTTCTATCTTTTGAACACCAGACTTTTAGATTAAAATTGTTTTTGATACTATTTTAGAAATTGTTGACCCCAAAAACTATAATTGGTAAGTAGAAGCTTAGCTATGTTATAAACGAGATAGATATTAACATTGGTTGATGTATTCCGTGACGAATGTAAAAAGAAATAAAATCCATTTCAATCTAACTTTGTAATGAAATAGTAAAAGATTATGATGGTAACTCCTTATATAACTTGCCAACGCTTAGTTACTCTCATTGTTAGCATCGGAGTGTTCGGATCTCTCCCCTTACTAGAACAAGTTAGTTGGTTGTCTCCCCTTACTAAAAAAGCCTTGCTATTAGCTAGATATTATACTCAAGCCTATGTGCTGAGTCACAACTTCCTTTTCAATCTAGCTTCTTCCTTTCACTCTAATCTATTTGCTTTGTCTTTACTACTGGAAGGTGCAGTTGAGGACAAGAGAGGTCCAAATCACTACCCCAATCCTTGGGGCTTTCTTGTCTGTTGCTGAACTGAGAGGGTGTCACCATCCTTTTCAATTCAACTACTTCAAAATCTTCATATTACAATGTTTATTCACATAGTACCCAAATCATTTCAAGCAAACGCAGGGAACATTATTTTCATCAATCAAGCATGGAAATCAATATTTTTCTCATTTCTGCTGATTTGTCAAATCAGATGGGCCTGCTATTATCACTTCTTTTATCAAGAACATTGGACCTGGAAAGACCAGAAACACTAGGAAAGATTTCTAACCTTAAGAAATAAAACATTAATTAGAACACATCAAGATGCATTCTCATTGAAAACCAGAAATGAAGAGGATCAAAAATAATGAAAGAACAGTAAAAATAACTTATTAGAATCAAATAACTATTACAAAATCTGCTTATCAAAAGATAAATTAAGGCAACATGATACTGTCATAAAAAATAAAAATAAAAACAAAGCCCTGTCAGACACCCCTATGGCTTATTATCTTAATAAATGGTAATGAGACCAAGATGGCCAAAAAGAAAGGAATTGAAGCAATAAGAAAGAATTTACATTAATCCTTTCTATATGAAGTAAATTTATGTGCTGCCCCTGTTGAAATAAAAATCCAGAACATCAAAAGTTAAATCTACCAGATCCCTCCTCTGCTGCAGTATCTTACCTGTCTACCCTGTACACCTGGATTCTAATGGCTCTTTCTCTACATTTTATCAGCAATTCTTCCAATAGCATCAGCCAGCTTGCTAAGAACGGAGATTAAACCGTCAGCTTGTTCCTTTCGCTGGTCCCTATCAAGTTGATAATTCATGTTCTGAGCTTCAAGTTGGGCTGCAAGCATTCTGTTGTTTCTCTCGAGGATTTTCACCAACTGGTCCGGCAGATTCATTTCATTAACATTAACTTCATCTGATGATACCCGTCTCCTCTTTCTTCCCTCCTTAGATGCAAAAACTCTCTCAGGATTTGAAGTTGGCAGCTTTTCATTTGCTGTAGACACAATACTAGAGTCATATCTTAGGCTGTGTTTGCTTTGTGATTCAAAAACTGGGATACAATACATAAACGAAAATTTAGATTTTCTGAGTAAAATCTTTAAAAACTGTCTTTGAATTTGACCAATCAAACACATTTTCTGTGTTTTCGGGTTCTGAAGACAGAAAACTATATATCAAATCACGAACGAAAAGGAGCGTCCTTGTAAAGGCTACATGAAATTAAAGTTTTGCTTCACCAAATATATATATATATATACACACACATATACAGTTTGCTTCATTTTAATACAAATTCAGTAGTACTAAGGTAGAGATTTTTGACCATGTAAAAACAAGCATGCTCCAAACTTTTAGCTTTATTAGTTTTAACTCTCATTTTGTTTATATGTAAAACACACTTATTTCCAAAGGCTTCAGAACCATTTGATTAGATTTTTAGAGGGGCAAAAAAAAGTTGATTCAGTTGATCTGTAAGAGGAAATAAAACTTCGGAAGGTTTTGAATTGCAACAAGAAATATTAGGGAGTGCTCTCCCCAACTCTCGATATTCTCAAGGATTTTTTACATGTCTGGATGAAGAGTTCATGTATGTAGCCAGTCTAGTGAAATCTAATCGTGGAAGAAAGTCGGTCCTAGTTTTGACCAAGTTTATTGCAAAGTTCCAGGTCTAGTCTTCTAGAGCATATAAAATAAGCGGGCAAGTCAATTATTGCAGGTTAGACAGGAAATAATATGTACTCTCAATGCTAAATTTCAAAATTGGGGACAGCTCTTACCTAGTCAAAGATCTGAAAATAGAGGAAATGTCACCAAGAATAAGAGTTCAGGAGAAAATAAAACAAAATAGGTGACAGTTATTACCATTAAGAATTTAAAACCTGCAGTAGAAGCCCGACTAGAATTTACAAGCATATAAGCTGAATTAGAAGTCATGAACAACACAGATAAAGAAACCTAAAAATATTCCAATAAAATAATCTCAAGTAGATAAACATCGGCAAAAGCACACAAGACTTAGTCTACATACTAGAAATCAAATACATGCGAAACAATCCCAGCAATATTATTTGTCACTAGCAAAAAAAAAAAAACAGTCAAAATCAAACTAAGTTTCAATACATGAAACCCACTCCTAGTTTTATTCCTTTTCAATCAGAAACTCAAGGTCTCAAACAACTCTCGGAACTAATGTCACTCAATACATCATCATCATAATCATCATCGCCGTTGAAGACTTATATTTATATCCATAGCCAAATAATGGGGTCAAGATCCTAAATCGGATATGACCCTTCAACTAATATGGATCGATTTAAAATATTAATGTCATTCCAAAGACTGAATCTGAAACAATCTGCCTCCACCCTTATCCTGGTTTGGAACTACCAATGTAATCCTGAACCTTACTAAGATGTTTAAACCTTATAGCTAGAATTACCAAAAATTATTTTTCAGCCATTGCAATTCATCATGAGCTGTATCTCATCCTGAGGCATCAGACTTTAATATTTTCTTCTTCTTGACATATGATTAGAATTAGGTACCATATAAAGATTTAATACTAGAAATAAACAAATAAATGCAGAAATAAAGAAAATGAGAATGTTAGGTAAATAATTGCACATTACCTTGACCAAAATACCCTCCCCCAAATGGTTGGTATCGCTTCTCTGCATCCAAAAACAACAAATAGCACAAAAAATGAACACAATAAAAAACCTCCCATAAACCCAACAATGGAAACAACTTCTATGAAATAAAATATATATATATATATATATACAAATTAACAAAATCAGATAAAAAATCCCACATCAAACAGTCCCAGAAAACTACAAACAAACTACAACTACTGATCAAACACAAATAAAACACACTTCAAAATCTAAAGCAATTTTTATATAGGAATTAAGCCCAAAATTAAAGAACTCTTAGAAAAATCTTTGATGCCCAATTACCCGAAATCGGCGTCGGCGCCGGAATACTTTCCTTCGGACTCTCTCCGGCGACAATTCCCTTCTCCGGGCTGTCTCCGGCGTCCTCCTCCTCCTGCCTTGACTGCTCAAAATCCGAAAACAATCCATAATCCGTCGCCGCCGTTCGACCACTATCGAACACCGTCCAATCATCCTCCGTCGCCGGCGCCGCCGCCTTCAATTCCACCGTCTCCGGCAGCGTGATCTCTCCTCCGTCCAAAATATCATAAACCTCTCTATCAAAAAAGCCCGGCAATTTCCTCTCCTTCCTCAAATCGTTCCTCATGACCCAAAACGATTGCGAATCCTCCGTTACCTGCGATTCCCATTCCTTAATTTTCTTAAAATCTCCGGCGAGATTGCTCCATCGTTTCCGGCACTGAACCGGACCCCGGTTCACGCCGTGTCGCTTGCAGTACGAAGATATGTAGGCCCATTTCGGTTCCAACTGGTTCGACCCAAAACCGGTAGAACCGGCGCCGGTCCCTGTTCGGCCTCTCCGAACCCGGCTCTCTGCGACTCGCTTCCCTTGTATGAGAACCAGTATCTCGTGTCTCGTCCATCGAGGAAGCCTCGGCAATCTGTTTCCGTCATCGGCAGTAACCCCGCCGTCAACCGCCGTTTTCTTTCCGTCAACGCCGTTAGGTATCGCGACGACGACGGCGTTTTTATCGTCGGGTGGTGGTGGTGGCGATGGCGGCGATGGCGGCGATGGCGCCGCTGCGAGTGGTGACTGGTCGAGCTCCATATAAGTAAAGATTCAGGAAGGTTTTGGATGGCGCACGTGACTTAAACGGAGAGTTGAAATAACGCCGTTTTGGAGAGGGGGGGTCCGTTTAGTATAGAGAGAGTGAGAAAGAGGCTTTTTGTTTAGAGAGAGAAAGTAAGAGAGAGCTGTGGTTTCTTTGGAATTACCAGGTCTTGGACTCTCTCACTCTCTCTAATGGTGTGTTTTTTTAAAGATTAATTGGGGATTAAAAGAGGGTTTTTAAGGACATCACTATCCTTTTTGCTTGGATTGACAAGGCACCACCACCCTCTCTATAAATAAGATTTTCACCACCACCCTCCCCCCCCCCCCCCCCCCCCCCCTATGATCTTTCTCTCTTATTAAAAGATATTGCCCTAATCTTGTAGAAGATTTTGTCCCAATATTCCAATTAATGACCAAAATAATTATTTTGGTCTCTTAGGCCAAAATGGGTTTAAATAGGGGAGAGTAGAATTGTGAGTGGGTATGACATTAATCAATAAAAAGCTTCAAATATAACTTATAAATCAGATGTTTTGTCAGAATCGACTATTTAACCGCTAAATTCCAAAAAAATCCAAATCTTTTAATTATACGATTGGTTCCAATTTAGATATTTTGTGCGTATCTAAAATAAGGTTTGATCTAAAAATAGAAAATGTTCGCCTCATATTATACCTACTTTCTTATGGGCATGGTTTAACCCTTTTTGTACATAAATACTCATAACAAGTTATAGATTTGAAAACGTATACACAAGAATCCTTATAAACTGATTTAAATCTAAATGATGATTTTTTTCCTAATATTTTAGTGCTAAATTTTAAAAAATATTATTCGTCGCGGATAGTACTTTCTTTTTATGGATTTTCATCCTTTTAGTGTGAAAATACTCAACAACCTATGAAAATTAAGAAAATAAAACATAAACAAAAAAATTCTTAAAATTTGTACAATTATTTCAATATTTTAATAGTTATACTTTGCACTATAGATCTTAAATATAAATCAAAACTAATGTAACTACAATAATGCTTCAAATAAATTAAACAGTGGTTGACAGGTTATAGAATGATTGTTAAAATTAGAGCCATAATTTATATACTGTTACACATGATTTATTAAATTATATCAAATTGCATGTGTTGCATCAAATGATATATATTGATCAGTTGCAATATTTGATTTTTATATAACCAACTTCCATATTGAACTAGATTATTAATCTCACCATTATCATAAATAACATTGTCATGAAAATCTCTTCACCATCCACTACTAACGAGTGGAAAAATCTTCACCTACTTATGCCACGATCTTTCTCTAAATTTTCTTGATATTTATAATAATTCGAAGCATTTTAGTATAATATAAGATGCTAGACGAGTTTTTAGCACAATATAAAAGTGAATATTCCTTAAAAGAATGACAAAGTAAATCATATTGTAAATTGATAAGAAAGAGTAAAATCTATTGTGCCTGTCTTATGTAGTTTAAGTTGTTTATTGTTGTTTAAGATCATGGTATCGGAGACCCTTCTCCCCAATAATCCCACTGGCCGAGAACAAAACCAAATAGTATTAGTAGCCAACAAGTGTTGTAAGACACTCAAATATAGGACCTCTCTGGCTCCTCATGAAGTGAATTTTATGTGCTTTGCACTTAACCACTCTCCCGACCTTTTGTTAGTTGTATTGAAACATATGTCTTGCTATTAACCTAATGCAAGGTCGGGAAATAACAAGAATATTGGTGCTATTGTGAGCTCATTCAATGAGGTTCAACCCTAAATCTGAAAATCCAACTAGGAAGGTCCAATGTTGAATGGATGATATCAACTTCTCCAAGCACTATAATGAAATCCACTGTATGCTCTTGACAACTAATCTAAAAGGATTTGGTGTGATTAAGATTAGGAGGCAGTGACAGTCGGACAGATAGCAATTATTTTGTCTTCTAAGGACAAAGCAAAAGATAATAATATGTCATAGATGTGTCAATTAAAATCATTTAACATAATTCATTGTTTTGATGTAAATATGGGAGGTAACAAAATATTTACATGAAAGAAAAGGCACTCTTGTACATACTAATACACAAAACCAACATACATAAGTTATATTACCCAATTTTATATCTTCATAAATTACCAAATTATATATACCCTGCCACTTTAATAACATGAATTAATCCAATAATCTTAGTTCTAACTATAATTTTTTAAATTATTTTTCTTTGATACATGAGACTTTTGATCTTATTTAACGTAATTAATATTTCTTTTGAACTTTAAAAATAATTAAGAAAGATTTAACTTTTAGTAATTTGAATGCTAACAAGCCCTCGAGCAAAGTAGAAAAAACAAATTAATGTAACTAATCTTATATAGTTAGAAAAAGACTTAGTTGAGTTTATTTGAGTGGAGTCGGACTCAAATATCCTATTTCGAAGAAAGGTTTAGTAATTAAGTTGTAAGAGTGACAGAAAACACCGTTGCTAACTGAACTTGATTATGATGGGATTTTTGCTGGGACCGATTACACGTTCAGACGAAAGAACAAAACCCCCACACGCAAACTTCTTTTACTTCAGACTAATGAAACAATTTTTAAGGCTCAGTGGTGCATGTGTTCATGAATCTCTTGTTAACGCTAGCGTTGTGGGCCATAGATCAACTGCTGCCCTGCCCTTATAACAGGCAAGTTGCACGTTTCCATCAAATGTTTAACCTTAGAAGCAGGTCAGGGCTATCTAATACATAAAGAAATAAAAAATGAAACAATTTTATTATTTTTTAATTAAATTATTAAAAATTTATTTTCAAATTCTTTTAAGTTTTTGGAATACACAAAATTGTTTTCAGATTATAAACCTAACATCGCTGCAATTATTAGATGCATACCTTGAGCTGCAAAATGGCATAGTAGGTGTTTCTCCTTAATCACAAAGATCTTTGTTGGTGTGAAACTTAACCAATACTAATGAATAAGAGATAGAGAGAACGTGCTAAGCTAAAACCCACCTAGTCGGATAGTAATTGCATTAACTGAAGTAATTAATGACTTACTTCATTAATGCATTAAAGAGTATTTATAACGATAGGAGTCTTTGGCCAAGTTGTCAAATACACTTATCGCAGTAGGCTATCGTAAGAAGCATCGTTGTGATGCCAGCCAAAGATCCTCTGATGTCTAAGTTAGTTCCAAGCTCGCTAGGGTAGTAATTGCATTAACTGAAATAATTAAGGACTTACTTCATTAATGAGGGATTAAAGAGTATTTATAGTGATAGGAGTCTTTGGCCAAGTTGTCGAATACACGTGTCACAGCATTAGTCGCATAGAATCTCAAATTTTGTACAGCAGATCCCACACCATCTTTACCGGGTCTTAATTACGTCAGATCAGGTCAGCTCGATATACAAAGCAGATCCCACACCATCTTTACCGGGTCTTAATTACGTCAGATCAGGTCAGCTCGATATACAAAGCTGACATCATCACCACATTTGAACTCGTAAGGTCTCGAAATTATGAGCTAACGCCAAAGTCGTTATTTTGCCCTTAATGGGTCCAATAATCTTTAAAACAATTGCCCTTAAAAATAAAGAAAGAAATAAATAAAAGCATGGTAAAATTCCAAATGAATAGTACATAAAATAGGTTTCGGTTTCAATTAATATAAGCTTTGAAACCCAAGATCCACAATTTTCACACGCATTTTTAAAGGCGCCGTGTGGATCCTGCAATTACTTCTGTTTTCTTCAAATTGGGGTCAGGACTCAGGAGGCAGTGTCTGTTAAAGAAAAGTCTCACCTTCAATAACTCCAAATTATTGTTCACTCTCTTCTCTCTAAGGAGCGTTGTTGTAGTACATGAAAACTTAACTAATAAACATTTTAAACATTGAAAGCTTGATACCTCATAGTCTACTTTGAGGTCAACATAAGGGTTAAAGTATCATTAAAGACTCCCATCTCAAGAAGTGTGTGACTATACATATCTGATTGCAAATGTATGAAAATATATACAGTTAAACATGTTGAACAATAAATACTACAAGGACAAGCTAGTTGTTTATTTCAACCAATTACAATAAATAAGTATGAAACGATGTATTCAATGCACGAAGTTCTTACTATTATTAAATTTGAAAAAAGCATGATGTACATAATTTTACTTCAAATTGTTGCCTCCATATTATCAAAGAACCATTGCCGAATTCAAACATGTAAACTCTAAGTCGCAATAAAGCAACCACAACCGAGATCCAAACCTCACTGTTCTCAATACATAATAAAAGAAAAAGGTTCAACATTCAAAGACCCATTTGAGATAACTTTTCCAAAATGTTTTCAGAGCAAAAACGTTCTAGGAGATATTTGACAACACCTGCTTCTAACTAAACTGCGATAAAAAAAAATTATTTTCTGCTTTTAAAAAAAGCTGAAAAAGATTGTTTTTTTTCCAAAAACACTTTTTCTAAGAGTTAAAAAAAATTCTTTCAAACCGGGCCACACTGTACCCTAGTGGCCTCGTGAATACTTTAGGAGGTCATTTCCTTTTTCAATTGTGTGAACTTCAATAAAGCTGTGACACAAATCATGCTATCACACTTTATTTTGGCTGCCTGGACAATTTCATCTACTCAAATAAATTTCGACAACTTTTATATAGGCTAATTACTTTTCTTTTTGTTTTATTCCTGGATCTTGCACGAAGAAACTGCTAATAAAATGGGATACAACATGGCATTTCGTTCACCTAAAAATATAAGTTTGCATTGTTTTAAACGAGTCTATCATGGTGGACAATGTTCAGTACTAAACCAAGATCGAATCTAAAATGTATTATTGAATACACTACTAATATATGATTTCACACATGAATCGATCAAAAGAAAAATCACTCCTCTTAAAAATATGAAGAAACAGTGACACAAATCTAAACTTCTAAAAGGTGTTTCTGGATATTCCTCAATACCTATACGCATGAGAATATCTGCTCCTCTGCTACTGGTACTCGTCTTAGATTGTATTCATCTTCAAATTAATTTGAATCCATTTGCTTCTGCTAAAAAAAGAGAATATCTGCCACTGAAAGATCTAGGAATCAATCTGTTCTTTTTTCTTTTCAAATAGATTGGATAATGTTGAAGAAACACTAAATTCTTTGGCCCCCGCTACAGGAATAAGGGCAAGATATGGGTATTATTCTGACAGCTATGATCTAATATACAAACATTAAGCTTCAACCTTGGTACATAAATAGAAATTAGAATGCATGGAACAGGGTAACTTCAAAAAAAATTCTACCACAAATAGAACACATGAAGATAGTGTTCAGTGAAAAACATACCACATATCACAAGCATCATGCCATCCTGTGCGTTAACATAAAGTCGAGAAAATAAGTAAATCCTATGTGACTTTCACCCTATACTGGCGACCAGGTCTCTGTGACTTGATGCTTTTACTTTCTGTTTCCACTTGCGGGTCATCTTCCTCCATGGCACAGGCATCATTTTCATCAGCTTCTCTGGCTGCAATTCCAAGGTGAAAGCTTGTCCTGTGTATAGACTCCTTTGAAGCATCTTCCTGGTTTTGATTCACTTTATCGCTATTTTTTGATGTTGTCATATTGCCGGCTTTCTTTCTAGGAATAAAGGTTACTGAGCTTGGAATATCAGCAGCTGTGGTCTCTGGCTCCATGTCAACAGCCTTGGACCTCTTGATCATATTAAGAAAGTCCATGCAAGCTTGTCTGTTAGAGCTTTCATCAATATCAGTTGTTGAATCAAAACTGTATCGAGTGTACTTGGAAGGATTGCGTATATAATCTGGAACTCCAGCAGCATTTTGAGGAAGTGAAGGATTTTCTGCAACTGTAGCTGTCTCAATAGGACATGTAGCCATTGGGGAATCTTGGGTCTCCTCTTCTACCTTATCTTCGCAGACATCTTTACATCCAGTGTCAAACCTCACTCGTTTTTGTGCTTTTGCATCATCATGATCTACCTTCCTTTTCAAAATAGACTTTAGGCTGCCACCATCTTCAGTGACCTGAGGAGATTCAATGCCTGTCATTTTGTCATCTGATGTGGGCACAGACACAAAACTTCCAGCTTCTTTTCCATCTTCTTTAAGCCTGATCCTTGCAGCCAAGCGATTGGCACGTGGATCCCTTGTGTGATCCTTGAATGAATCAGGAATCACATTATAAGAATTCAAATGGGTCCCATGATCAGTAACATCCCTCATATACATCTTATCATAAGCATTCTCCTTGCCAACGGCCACTTTATCATATTCATCTTCCTCTTCCTGCTAGCACGGGACCAAACAAGTGAGGAACAATAAATATACAGGACCACATGTGGGTCATGCATATGAAATACATGAAAGTGTGGCACTTTCACATAGCAATCCAAAAAATTCCAATTATATAACATCCAAGATGAAAAGAAGAAAATATACAAGTTGCAGCAAAGATCTTGTAAGTTAGAAGTTGATGCTTACATTAAGAAAAGCTAATTCTTCGAATGTAGCTGTAACACATTCCTCATTTTTTTCCCTCCATTCCTATTACGTAATTGCACAATGAACAAAAATATGACACTTCTACATATCATGGAAATGATTGTCCACTTATGAACCCCTATTAGAAAGAATTAAATATAATAAAATGCTTCTCTCCAACAAAAGCATTGAACTTCCAAACTTGGTCAAAATTTGTTCTCCGAATGGAAAGATTAACAATTTCAATCATTGCAAGACACAGATAAACAAGGGGAAAAATAACAGTGCCTATGAGAAGCATGAAATACATACAAATGTGAGTAAGGAGCTAACTAGGTAAATTATGAGGGATAACAGAACTAGGTGCTACTAGTAATTTAACCAAAGATAAATCTAAGAAAAGGGTGAGGTGGACATCATACAAGTGACAAACTAGAAAACTATAAAGATAACAGCACTGGAAATCTTCCAATCAACTGCCAACCAATCAAAATCAGATCCTCGTGAACTTCAAACTTGTTGCCATCAAAAAGTTAAAGACCTTCACTACCAAGATAGCCTCATGGGTTTTCCCTCCCCACCCCCTTTAAGAATGTACCTACTTCTCTCTCCTTCCACAAACTCCAGCAAATGCATTGAAGCAAGGATGTCAGCTTTGAGGACAACACATCCCTATCATCCCACATGAGATAACCAGGAAATAGAACCATATCTCAGAATATAACATTTATTGGCAAGCAAAGAGAGGAGTGGAAAACCCACCTTTTAAGAAGTCTAGGTGTCCCATATCTCTTACGAAGGCAAATACTGCTGTATTTAGGCCTCTTTTCTAGTTAAAGGTTTTATAGCAACCTGAATCATTCCTCTATGCAAGTACAAATTTTTGTATCTATATTGATTTATCTTGTCTTAAGAGATTAAATAAATTTCTTGGCTTCGATCATATATATGTTTTGAGCTGCTTCTGTCTTCATCACATAATATCATGATTTCTATTAAGACATCCTTCATGGTGGATGTCTTATATCTAAACTCTCAGCGTTGTCCAATTTTGAAGAGATCTGTCTTTCGTGTAGGTTTCTTATGGACATTGCTTCTACATTGTCTCTATGTTTAGAGTCTAATGTAAGAAAGGGAGGTCTAAAATACTAAGTTACCATCAGATGTTGAACTATGACCTCTAAAGAGATGTTTAAGCTTTTAAATAAAATCTATCATAGTAAAATTACTTAGTTTAGTTCAAACAATCTAAATCAAAGACCAGACTGCATTTCGAAAACTGAGGCAGCGTTTGGTTTCCAATCCGAAAACTGTTTTCAGTTTTCAAATAGGAAAAAAAAAAAAAAAAAAAGGGAAAGCAGTATGAGAAAACGTGTTTGGTAGAGTAGTATTTGAAAATTACTTTTCAAATTTTCCCTTACAAAAAAAGGAAAACTTGGGAAATGACATAATGTTGTTTCCCTAGCTTTCTGATATTACTTTTTGGGTACTGTGAAAACAGAAAAACTGTTTTAGGATACCCAAGACACAGCTTGAATTTAGAAGTTTATGGCACATAGATGTAAAGAATATGAAAAAAAAAAAAAAAAGATATTATTTCTTGACAAATTAGAAAACAAAAATACTGCGTCAATCATGATGTTTTTGGGAAACTACTAAAGGAAAAACCATTTAAAATCAATCAAAATTAAAGATGAAAGACCAATAACACCAAAAGATCTAAAGTACATAATTGAACAAAATAATTATAAGAATCTATATCTTCAAAGTAAAACAGCAAATAAAAAAAATAAAAATCTAATCCAGTACGAACTCAAACAAGTCAAACACCATCCAACATCCTATTTTTCCTATTCCCAGCTCCTTTCTGCTTCATATAACCTCTTTTTCTGCTCAAATATTCAGATGACTTTATGACTTTAATCTCTGAAGAAATGAAACTATTAAATACTTCTCCTAAAAATGATTAAAAGCCCCATTATTCTCAATAGTAAAGCAGACCACTTCTGATAAAAAAGCACACAAGAAACCTAAGTGAAAAATTGATAGAAGTAGACAATATAGATAATTAAGACTCTTGACTTGAGCATTAATGATAATATAATATTCTTCAAAAAAAATCCTCAAATCAATAAAATAATTATTTTCAACTAGTAGGTTTAATCTTACCTATGAATCCTCAATTATCTACTACTTCTGCCCCCCTCACTTTGGTATTACCGTATTAGAACCATAGTAGTCTTTTGGTGCAAGTAATATTACGTACTTTCTTTGTGTGATTTTGTAAATTTTATTAGGGGTGGGTAAAATATATGACCACCCACAATATTCGACCAACCCAACCCAACCCAAGTCGGGTTATCAAGTTTATCTCCCAATGGTGGGTGGGTCAAGTTTAAAATCTTATAACCCGAAAAGGCATATTGAAATTTGGGTGAAAAAGTCTTCACCCAATTTTCAACTTGACCTGCTCAATATCAGTGTATATACTAATAAAATATGAAAATGTACAATATAATAATATATAATCCATGAATTAATAATAAGAGATTTCCTCTCCTTCGATGGAGCCAAGGAGAGGAAGACCCATGAGTAAAACCCAAGAGATGAATGAGGAACGAGAGGGAGTTGTTGGGTCTTTATAGAAGGAAAGAGGCAAAGGCCCTCCTTTTTCCCACAATCGATGTGGGACTAAAGGGGGGCTATCCCCATCTCGTCCCAAGAAGACCCTCTTTTGTCCCATTTATGGGATACCAACTTGCCACATGGCATGATGCATTTAACATAGGCAAAGGGCAAAACTTGTTATGCCACAAATATTGAATGTGACTAATTAAGATGAGTATGGTTGTTTATAATCTCAAGTTCTCAACTCAACTAAGTTTTTTCCCAACTTTGTGGGACTAGGTACAGGAATATGCTCCCTTCACTCTACTTTATTAAGGGTTAAGTCGATATATAAATTACAAATAATTACATCCTTTGTAATTATATTTGTCCATGTTATTTTAGATATTCCTCTGCCTCTATCATTACTTCTTATTTTATTGGACACAAGGGCCCAATATAGAGCTATAGAAGTGACAAAGCTGCTTTTATTAATTAGTTGTGTGAAAATTCTAGACTCAAAGGCTGGAATATCATTTGTTTAAAGTATGATGGGTCGATAGTTACTTAGATGATGTATTACAACCTAATTCCTTAAATCATATATAATTGTAGTAATTTCATTAGCCAAGATTCCCATGTTATCCATCGTTCACCAAGAACACACCAAGTGAAAATGTGGTTCTTTATATAACTTTATATATGTGTGTGTGTGTGTGTGTGTGTGTGTGTGTGCGCGTTGAGACATAAATGGCGAAGATTATCATTAACTTTTTTAAAATTGTTAAATTACCCTTTTAATTTGGCTCAATTATATAAATATGGGAAAAAAGCTTCATTGTCAACTGCCCATAATCCTCTTTATATTTGTATAGATTATTAATAACAAATATAATTTGATTTCATCTAACTTTTATTACTCAACTAAGCATTTCCCAACTACATGGGGTCAACGGTCAACCTATGTTACCTGGACCCTGGTTTAGGTATCAAATATGGTACATACCTAGAAGATCGAACTTGTTTATTTTCAAATTTTGGGATATAGGGACCCAGCTAAAAAGTGTCTCAAAATTTGGATCTAGGTAATAGGACAATGTTATGTTCACTATGAAGCCTATATTATATGTTTTTCTTTCCTCTTTTTTCTTCTTTTCAATTGTTTTTTTATCCTTTTTGTTTCCTCATTTGAGTGAATTGTAACTTATTAGTCATCTTCTTTCATGCTTTTTCTTCTTTTCGTTGGAGAATCCACATAGTAATATTCCAAAATCTAAAGTATTAGACACATATCCTATAACCATGTTGTATCATGAAGTGTCATGCACGGGTACGGCGGACTAAAGTAAAAAGTTCGGGTAACGCAGGGGTCGGCTACATGAACTCTATCCAGGGCCATGATTTAAAACATTCCTAACATAGTTGATTTGACGAAATTATTACTAATAATAAAAAAGGGCAGCCCAATAATCTCCTGCCTATGCGCGGGTTCCCAAGGACGAGTCAGACCACTTTTATTATTATTATTAAATATATTTTTATTAAGTTAATTCTCAATGTAAATTAAGTTATTATCATTATGCATATAACTATGATAAAATAAAAGGCATTAATTACCCTTGCAATAAGAGGTAAGAATGTTGTTTATCAAACACTCAACCTCTAAAACATAACTAAAATTAGAGACTGCAGTGTTTATTATCAAACACTATAATTAAAATAAGCTCATATTCTAGTGAGCTAAAAAAATAAGCTCTACCCTAGCCTCCTACATGAACAAGTTATGAATAGGAAGCTAAAAAGTCCATTAATATATGCTTCCGATTGAGCATGTTTATATAGGAGGCTAAATATTAAGCTTGTGTTTTTGCGGATCTCTCTTATGTATCCTATTTGCTTGAAGGTTAAACTGCTAAGAACAATTTATGAATAGGAAGCTAAAAAATCTGCTTTCATATGCTTCCTATCAAGCCTGTTCGTGCAAGGTCGGATCCTCTACTAGGAAAGTTGGGCAATTGCTATAGCCTAATACAAATGAAAGCCTACTTATAGCCTAATACAAATGAAAGCCTACTCAACTCAACTCAACTAAGCCTTTTTCCAACTACCTCTGTTGTTACCACTAGTTCAGCTACATAAATCTACTTCCTCCACTTCGCCCTATTGAGGGCTAAATCGGCATTCAAATTACAAAAAAGTTAAATTTTTCTTAATTATCTTTGTCCATGTTATTTTAAATTCAGTCTCTAACTCTGTTGTTACCATCTAGTGTTAATAGGTCACTCTTCCGAACTGGTACATCTAAATGCCCACGTTGTATGCGTCTAAACCACCTTAGTCGGTTCTCCCTCATTTTATCCTCAATTGATGCTACTCCGAACATTTTTTGAATATGCTTGTTTTTAATTTTATCTTTTAATGTTGTACCATATATTCATCTTAGCATTTGCATTTCGATTACACTTAGTTTATTACCATGTTGTTTTTTAATTGTCCAACATTTTGTACCATATAGCATGGTTGGCCTAATAGTTGACCCTATTACTTGTTGCAAGAAAAATTAATCATTAGAGCTATTACTTCTAGCTACAATATCTACTCTACTTAGCAAACTTCACTTCACACTTAAAGATTGTGAAAATCTTTCAAACAACTCATAAATCAACAACTCTCAAGTCTCGCCTCCTTTTTTTAAATGTTCTCACAATATACTCAAACACTTTCCACTTCTCTATCCCATACATTTGTTTCTTTTTCTCTATATCTTTCTTTGGTTGTTTTCTCTATCTTTCTAAGAAACAAGTAAGACCCCTCAATTGATCTATAGCGATATCAATATTCATATTGTAAGTAGGGGTGGCAATTTGGCCCACTAGGGTCGGGCCGGGCCGGCCCCACCAGGTCTAAGAATATTCGGGCTAGGCCTAAAAAAATATCGGGTCGGATTGGACCCGATCGATATTAAAAAACTTTGGCCTAAACCCAACCCAAGAGTTATATGAACCAGGTCTTTGGACTGAGCCTTTAGATCGAGCCTTTGGACTGGGCTTTTGGACCCACAATATAACCAAAAACATTTAAGGTTAAAAAAATTAAAATAAAATATAAATTCAATTCAATAATTAAACAAAACATAGAAATAAAAAATATTATTTATTGATTTCTAAATAAATAACAAATAATTTGTAAACCTAAAATTTTCTAAATTATTATGACATTCTAAATATTAGAATGTTACAACAATTTTTTAATTCTAAAACTATACTCTTATATACACATATATATAGTATATACTCTTAATATATATTTACTACATATATATGTGGGTGTATGTATATATATTGTATATACTCTTAAATATAACACTCTTAATTATCATTATGTTTTATTTTCACTTTATATATGTATATATATGCATTGTGTGTGTGTGTGTGTGTGTGTGTGTGTGTGTACTCTTAATTACTGAAACAATGAAACTACACTCTATACATACATACATAGTATATATATACTTATATATATGTGGGTGTGTGTGTGTATATGAATATATATTGTATATACTCTTAATTATATAATACTTTTGATTATCATTATGTTTTTTTTTTTTTCACTTCATAAACTCTTACTTATATATATACAATATATAGATATATGTGTGTGCTTATGTATGTATGTAAGTGTGTATGTATATTGTATATATTATAATTATATAACAATCTTGAATCTTGATCATGTCTTCTTTTTTTTCATTTTATATATTCTTAATTACATACATACACGCATACATACATATATATATATATATTTCGAGCCTATGACCCGACCTTAGGGTAGGGTGGGCCTTCGGGCCGACCCTTTGAACCGGGTTCGCGTGCCGAGCCGGGACTAGCTATGTAATCCCGGACCCGCCTAATAAGTTTTGAGACCGAGCCGGACTCATGGGCCCCAGGCCAAATTGACACCCCTAGTTGTAAGTACTAATAATTTACACAAATACAAAGAGGATTTGGGAAATTGATGGTGAAGCAATTCTTGCCACCAAAACTATCCAAAATGTTCTTTCATATTTATATAATTGAACCAAATTAGAAGGTAATTAACAATTTTAAAAAGTTACAGATAATCTTCGTCATTTACATCTCAACCACCGTGCCTATTTCACATATTTCAGAATTCCCACATCTTTCTATTTTCGAATTGCAAACATGTCTCTTGGTTCTCAAACTGCTAAAATATGGAAATAGACTATATCAATAAACACATCAATTCAACTTTTAACTACCGCCATCTTCCACCTTATTCTCTCCAATTTCATTCTCATTACCTACGCTTCTTTTCCCTTTGATCTAATCTTTCTATTACTTCACTCTTTCAACTCATTCAATTGTTCAATGGGTATTTTGATTTATAAAGTCTACATTCTTTAGTTATCATTAAACTCTATATTAATGAGGTATGCCTATGGTTCATTCTGTTACAATCTGTATTTTTTTCCCTCTTCCAGTTTGTCTAGAAAAGCTCTTTGCATAAGAATCAAATCCCATTCTAAAATCCCAAAAATACCATTCCAAGAACAAATAGCTTCCACCATCCTTCCTTTTTCATTTACAAAAACCCCAACTGCCTGCCTAGCACAGAGCCTAGGCATTTTCTCCCTAGAACGTCTAGGCGATGCCTTGAAAACACTGAAAATACTATTCCAAGAACAAAAAGCTTCCACCACCCTTCCTTTTTCATTTACAAAATCGCCTTCCTCGATTATCCTTTTTCATTTACAAAGTCATTGCTAGTGAAAAGGAGTTTACACTGGCCTAAAGTATACCATTCATTCCAATTAACCTAACTCTAGGTTTACATATATATTATACAGAAGATAGTACGCTTAGCATGGTAAACACAAACGGATAATGAAATTGATTGAAAAGAAAATAGTACATATAGCAGACAATAGCTAGAAATCAACAACAACAAGAATCCAGTTAATTCGGAACTAGTTCAAACAATAATATCCGCTCTGATCTTCTAATTTCATCGCCGTAATACTTGCAAACAAGAACCAAAAAGATCGAATGTAAAACAGCACGGAGAACAAATGGTGCTAGTGAAAAGAACAACAATTCGGAAAAGAAACTTACCTCGTTATCTAGAGTGCAGTCCAAACCAATCGAAGATCTGATGGCCCACTCGTCTTTCTCCTCTTCGCTGCGATTGAACGGTAGTTCATTTCTTTCATCGTCGCCGTCACTGAGATCTTCCAAATCATCTTCGAGCACTTTCCGGAGATTTCTCGACTTCTTCTCCGAATTCCTTCGCTCGCGCGCGAAGAACCCATCAAATGACGAAGAACAAGGGATTTCCTCTCTATCAATTTCGCCTCTCTCGCGATTCCATTCCCTCTTTTCGACCTCTTCATCCGTCAGAGACCACGTAGAATGCAGAGACGACGAAGATTTTGCGAGGGAACCGAATATCTTATCGACGCGTTTGTTGAAGCTATCATCCATGGATCGAGAACGAATGAAAACGGAGGTACCAGTGGCTGCGCTTGTCGAGGGTTTTAAACGAAGAGCACACCGCCTTAACGTATCTTTTGTGTTTTAGCTTGTGACATTTTAGTCATTTTAGTAAACCCGTCGATCGATTGACTGTGAATGTGTGATGTATGTTTTTTTTGTAGCCATTATGGCAACTTTTCTATTTTTCAAAAGACCTATAAATTTAAAAAGCACAAGTGAAATGCAATATATGTTTGGTAAAAAAATGCAATATATACATATGAAGTTTTTTTAACATGTGTTTATTATAATTTTAAAAAAATGTGTTGTTGTTGGCAATTTTGGATTGGGAGTAATTAAATATACCATAAATATTACTTTTCATACCACATTTATTTTTACTACCCCACCCAATTATTACTCATTTTTTTATTTCAAAAAATAACCCAAAACTTCCTAAATGAATAAATAAATAAAAACCTTCGTTTCCTTTTCTCCAACGAACCCTAAACCACATTGTTGTTCTTCTTTGCTCGACATAGTCCATCGGTTCTTCTTCTTCTTCTTTGATACTCGATCCACGGACCTTTCTTCTTCATCAACGCCATTGTTTCCATGTTTCTCGTTCAAAAACGAACCCTAACTCGAAGCACCTTCAAATCGAGCCTTCTTTGCAACTTTTTTTTGTGTGTGTTTTCTTGTGTGTATTATGGGTTTCAAATAAAAAAAATCGTCATCGGTTCAGGCCTACGTGCCTGAACCTACGACATAAACCCTTATATTTTCAAATTTTTTTGAGGGGCTGACTTCGCTAGTAAGTTATGATAGTGATCTAACTTGTTTATTGATATTTTTTGTAGTTTTTTATGCAATTTGTATGTCAACGCACCATTAACCCCTGTATTGCTGCCTATCGGTAGCAAACGGTACACCGACTCTCAAATGAGGTGGAAGGTACGTCAAAATAAGCTTGTGTCGCTTCAAGGGACATGAATGTATAATTATCACACGAATATCCTTTGAAAAAATTAAAAATATAAAGTTCAGTAAGACACGACTGAACCTAATGTGTAGGTTCAGTAAGACACGATCGAACCTAATGTGTAGGTTGGGCTAAACAGTACTGAACCTTATACACAGGTTCAGTCTTGTCCCACCAAACCTCATATTATTTTTTTTGTTTTTAAGGATATTCGTGTGGTAATTATACATTCATGGCCCTTGAAGCGATATGAGGCCATTTCAACGTACCTTTCACCTCATTTGAGCGTTGGTGTACCGTTTGCCACTGATAAGTAGTAATACAAGGGTTAACGGTGCGTTGGCATAAAAGTTGCATCGAAAACCACAAAAACACCAACAAACAAGTTTGACCGTCATCATAACTTACTAGAGAGGTCGTCCCCTCAAAAAAACCCAAAAATATAAGGTTTGATCGGGTCCGACTGAACCCAATGCATAGGTTCGGTCGCCCCCGATCGAACCTGCTGTCATAGATTCAGTCGGACCCTACCGAACCGATGACGATTTTTTCATTTAAAACCCATAATACACAAAAAAAAACAAAAAATTCATCAAAATTTGTTAGACTTCGTCCCAACTTGAATCATCCGCCATTATGCTTTCAAATGGTGTGAAGATTGAATGTTTTAATTGCTTTGAGGTTTATACACATTTGAGGAAACTACTAAAAAACACCTTAAAAACGACGGTAAAATCTTATAAAGTCAATTTTATTCACAAAAACCTTACATTTAGTTACTAAAAATATCAAATCATATTAAAAAATCATGATCTTAACATCGAAATGTCCGGAATTGGTAGATCTATTTTTCTACAGTCTCAAACCCAAGTTTCATTTAGTTTTAATAGGGTTCAAAAGGTCTCTACTATCAAATCTAACTTCCAACAACTATAAAAATTCTAAATGATCAAATAAATACAATCTAACCACATATTCGTGGTTTCTACAGTCTAAGAAATATTTTTTAACTTTCCCAACAAATCTGTGTTCAAGTTAGGTCAAAACCCAAATTTTAAAAATATCGTAAAATGGCTCTCATAGCAAAAATTACTCTGAGAAAATCGTTACATATATCTTAAATATAAATTTCACAAAAAAATATAGTAAAAATCACTTATCGCGAGTCTCGATTCTATAAAAAATTGGCGTTATCCATTTTTTTCTCATCTTTATCCTCTATTCCTTATCTTTTTTTTTTCTTTCTCTTTCTTTTTTTCTTTGTTCACAATACGTTGAAAAGAGACTGAGATTGAAAGATAAGTATTAAAAAAATGATTTCATGCTATTTATCCCTATGCTTATGCATACACGTATATATATATATCTAACACATATTGTTTAGATTTTGATAATCTAATTAAAATTTATAGAAACATAACCACATACATTTGCATACTTGTATCTTTTTATATTATACGTATATTATATATCCTAATATATGTATAAGTCAACATAAAATTTTTGACCAACAATATGAGATGTTACAGAGGAGGACACCTACCGAATAATGAAAAATAGACACAAATAAAAAAAAAAAGCTGTAAATCTCGAGTCCAGTCAAGTGTGGCTAGAGGAGGCATATTCTCTTTTATCTTCTTGAATGAAGCTTCTTTGCTTAAAAAAAGTCTTCGCATTTTTTAAATTATATTGTTTTGTGATAATTTGAATACGAGTTTTATACATTCTCCAGGGTGTACAGTTTGAATCAATTTAAAATCGGCCCAAACAAAAATAATTGATTTGATTAAATCCGAAACCAAAACAAACATAATCGTGATTTCATTTAAATTGATTAATTTGAAAATTTAAATATGCATCTTTTAAATAACTATTTTGATTACAAGTAGATGATTAGGCGGAAGAAATATATGCACACACATACAACCAATTTTTTTTTCAAAAAAGTCATTAAATACTCATTGTCACATGCGTGTGTTTATATATATAATTAGAAATTGATGTTCTTAATTGCTTAAGTTGGACTAGTTACATTTAAATCATTTTATTTAAAAAAAAAACCTAAATCATAAATCAAGCCCATTTAGTTGTATATGTCTCTTAAACCTAATTTATTCAATATTGAACTGAACACGTTGATTTGGTTTGATTATGTGATTTAAACTAGTCCCATTAAAATTTTTATTTGTCTATTACAAACCTAATTTATTTAATATAGACCTGATCCGATTATTAATAAAATAAAGCAAACCCAACTATAGTATCCATCCATATCATCAAGTTACCCAGTGGTCCCGTTCCATGCCTTCTACTACAAGACAGCGTAATTGCACATCATCCCCGTGGATCCCACGTAATACACATTTGATTTTCGCCGTTCATGAGCATCACCTTACTGTTGACTGTTGATTCAGCATTCCACACACGAAGTTATTTAGAGCTTTTCACATTTTGGACCACAAGATCTGTCCTTCTTTTCGCGGGATCCAAAATAAAAGATAAGATCAAAGTTTTCTTTTTTGTTATTTATTTATTTATTTTCTTAAACATCAAAGAACAAAGAAATAGAAAGAATTCAGACAAGCTTGACCTGTTTTAGTCACTCCAAGCTTAGAAAGGCCGCTAAGCTAAACTAGTAAACTTGCAGTCTCCGACACTGAAGGACGAAGCATGCATTTACAGATGCTTCATCACTGTAACTGGATAGTAAGCTCTCATCCTGCGGTGGGACTACATTAATTCTTCGACATTTGCGTAACCCTAACTCACGACAACAACATTTGGGTTCATTAATTCGAGGATCTCATCTTCTCGAACTGCTTCTATTGTACATGCAACATCCATGGCGATCGCAACTCTGTTTCTCATCTTTTTCGCTGGATTTTACTCCGGAGAATCGAAGTATATAGTTTACAACACTTCCCAGAGCATCGTTCCTGACAAAATCAACGTTCATTTGGTCCCTCACACGCACGACGATGTCGGATGGTTGAAGACGATCGATCAGTACTACGTTGGTTCCAACAATTCGATCCAGGTCTGAATTTCAATCTAAACGTGTTTCTGTTGAGTTTAATTTGGGTCTGCGTTTCTATTTCCCTCGATTTCAATCTAAGTTTGTTTCTGTTGAATTGAATTTGGTTTCATATAACGTGTTTATTTGTTGTTTTACGATGTTAGGGTGCTTGTGTTCAAAATGTATTGGATTCCGTGGTTCAGGCATTGTTGAAGGATAGTAATCGGAAGTTCATTTATGTCGAGCAGGCAAGAGGATCTATCTACTTGTATTATTCTTTTTTTGTGCGTCCAAAAAAGGAAAACATTACTTAAGAAAGATTTTGGGAGTACATATAATTTATTTGTTGCTTAATGCCAATGCTGTAGTCCCTTTCTTTCCGTTTTATGCATTTGTCTTGGAAAATCAGACTGGTTTGTACGATTCAATGGTGCTTAAATGCAGCAGTTGTACTTTTTTTTGTTCAGGCGTTTTTCCAGCGTTGGTGGACAGATCAAAGCCCAGCAATTCAAAAAATAGTCAAGCAACTTGTCAGCTCGGGCCAGCTTGAGTTCATGTAGCATTTTACTTTATAAACCATTCAAATTAAGGCACTGGATTGCTTTGTTTCCTTTGGAAGCTTATGTTTCTTATTGATCGATTATAAGACATATATATATATCTGATAAAAAGAAAGACATGTTTCCGTGGCTGTGGAAACTTGCATTTCTTATTGGGATTATGGACATTTTTTTTTGGTCAGAAATGGGGGCATGTGTATGCATGACGAGGCAGCACCACATTACATTGATATGATAGATCAGACCACTATGGGACACCTATTTATTAAGAAGGAATTTGGTCAGACGCCACGAATTGGTTGGCAAATTGATCCATTTGGGCATTCTGCAGTGCAAGCTTATCTGTTGGGTGCAGAGGTGCGCCTTCTCGAAATTTCTAGGCTGTAAAGGATCTTCTTGATTCATTACTGTTACCATTTTTTTTTTTCTATCTATGGAAGCTGCATTGAAACCATATCTTTGATGAAAGAAAATAGATACATTTGGATTAATAGAAGTGGAGTTAATATTTAGTGGAAGCTGTAATTTAATTACAGAAGTATGTTAAATAAGTATAATCCAGGTCCATAAATTTAAGCAGCATTTAAATATTTCTCTACAAGTATTGTGAAAATAGTTATTTTGTTCGTGTAGGTTGGGTTTGATTCCCTTTTCTTTGGTCGGATTGATTATCAAGACAGAGCAAAGCGCAAAATTGAGAAAAGTCTCGAGGTTGTATGGCGGGGTTCAAGGAGCCTTGGCTCGTCAGCACAGGTAAGTATGTAGACGGACTCAAGGAAAGCAAATTAGTTCTGGACTGTTCATTGTTTTGCAGATATATAATGTCATATAACTATTTCCACTTCCTTATTTTCATTTTTTAACTGTGCAGATTTTCGCTGGTGCATTCCCTGAGAATTATGAACCTCCTAGTGGTTTCTATTTTGAAGTAAATGATGAGCACCCTATTGTTCAGGTAATCTGAAATGAAATATATCTTGAAAAGCTGAATATTAACTATACATGCATTTTATTGTTTACTACATGTTCTTGATTGAAGGACAACATTGATTTATTCGATTATAATGTTGAAGAGCGAGTCAATGACTTTGTAGCTGCAGCAATATCACAGGTAACGCGTAATTTCCTTTTTATTCTCTATGTGCATTTTTCTGCTACTACTTGTAATTTCCACATGATCTGCCTCTTCTTGCATTTGGAATAGTTGAGATAGCACAAGTTGCTTATTGGGGTGGCAGGGGGAGACGGCAAAGTTGTGGCTTCAACACGTCTTCATGCGTTCCACATTTTTTTTCCATAATATCCGTGTTCTACTTTCCTGAATATTGCATGGACGTCGCTTGTAACTTGCAGGATTCCAAACTGGCTCTAACATCAGCTTCCTCTCTTGTTTCTTGATAAGTAGGAGTGGAATTGACCTCAAGACCTAATCATCGAGATAAGGTTCAACCCAAAGGGCCAAAAGTGGCTGTAACTTGTCTGTTTGCACTTGATATTTTGGCAGAAAAATTATTCTACTTTCTTAGTACTCATTGAAATATGTGTATGCAACTGCCTTATTGAATGTTCCATGGTGTATCAAAGCACCAAACTCCAAGGACAATGATCATATCTTTTTAAGAACTAGATCCGTGCTTTAGTTTATGTCCACCAAAGTGACATGGTTTGTCAGCATAAAACTTTTGAGAGCATCATGAAATCTAGTTTTGGGAGATCAATACGAGGATCCCTTAACTTGTATTACATTTGCAGTGCACCGACTTTTAACCAAAGGATTTAAAGCTCTCAAGTTAAAGACAATTGTTTCTATCCTTTCTGAAGTTTCTTCTGTCGTTTGTTCAGTATTACCAACCTATCTTTATCCTTTCAGGCCAACATAACTCGTACAAATCATATTATGTGGACCATGGGTACAGATTTCAAGTATCAATATGCAGAGACATGGTTTCGGAATATGGACAAGCTTATTCATTATGTTAAAAAGGTAAATCTTCCTTAGAAGTCCTTCTATAGATACTTGGACTAGATGTTATATCATGCATGCTTTTTAATCTGCATTATACTGATATATAGTTTTCTGTTCTGTCCCCACTTGAAAACCGCTATAGAGAATTCTTGGAATAAGATAACATGTACACAAATTCTTTTGCATCTGCTGCTAACTTTGGCCCCTGCTGCTTTTTTTTTTTAATATTAACCTGATTGACCTTTTATGGTTTAGGTCTGAATGTCATGCTTAAACTAATATCTAGATTCTGCTCTAGTAAAATAAGATATATTTTCTTTTTTTTTTGGTTTTCTATTTCTTCTTGCTTACGTGATAAGACTTGGAAGTTCAATATACTGGTTTACTTAGCTTCAAATTAGTATGCAACAAAATGATGAAAGCCAACATGGCCAGACACAGATGTGGAATATGATAATGAGATTAGAATTTTCAATCAAGATCCAGTATAGTGATGCGGAAACTGTGAATTCTCACTTCTAAGTCCTAACTAGAGTTAGTAGACATCATTTAGCAATCTTCAAACGAAATCATAAAAGGATGTATGTGTTTAATCAAGAGAGCCAAGGAACTAGTTAAATATATGTAACTCTTTGTCTCTAAATAACGATTTTGTGAAAAATTTCATGTATGTTGTTAGGATGTAGAGTAGAAACTAGTATTATGCCCATTGATAGATTTTTTTTCTCAGTACCGTACAATACAATATGAACTTTATGTTGTGAAAAAACACCAAAAACCCTCCAATCTCACATATTCAATAAAGAAAAAAATAATAGAGATAAACACCCACAAATTGAAGATATACGTGGAAAAGTTTAAAATCAGGAAAAAAATCATAGGCAAAAATAATTTATTCAATATCAATTTACAAGTACTTCAGATGAATTAACACCTCAAGTAGTTCTACACTAGGTAGCAACACAGATTTGAAATTCTAGTACAAAATCAAGAATAGCAAAAAGAGAATACCTGAGATAAAACTAGTACTCGAATTGCGTCACCTCCTCAAGTTCTAAACTCCTCTTTTTCACAAAGCTTCCGAAGATATGCAAGACCCTTCCTTTCATAAGCTTCACCTTCTTATTGATCTCTCACATGTTGAGATTGATTAATCAACAATGGAGCCAATGACCTCCTTTATATAGAATCTTGAACCACAAGATTCGAGATTGTGATCAACAAGGATTCTCATTCTAATACAACTACACCTACATAGTTTCGTTATTCTAATATAACTAGACCATAAGACAACTATCTGTTGTGGAGAAGAGCAAAATCTGTGAGATTTTTTTCCTTTAAGGAAAGATGATAATTTTAGTAGTTGTTTTATTTAGCAGTTACTAAAATTGTAATTTTTGCTATATGTGTGCATAGCCTTGTATGTCTATATATATGGTGTCCCTCCACTAAGACATTATCGAGAATAAGAAAATATTCCCTCTCTTCTCCCGTGGACGTAGGCCATAGAGCCGAACCACGTTACATTTTTGTGTCTTTCATTATTTTATTTTTACAACATGGTATCAGAGCTTTAGACTTGTACAATTGGGAATACGTTTTTCGGCCTTCATCGCCGAAATCTTCTGTGCCGGCCTTCATCACCGAATCTTTGTGGTTGGTCTTCATCGCCATCCCTGTGTCCGACTTACATCCTCTTGTCGGAACCCTCTGTCTCTTGTTGACGCTGTTGCACACCATCTCACCATTGTTGCTCTGGTTCGTGCGACTGGTTCGCATCTCACCATCTTTGCTCTGGTTCGTGCGACTAGTTCGCATCTCACCATCTTCGCTTTGGTTCGTCGACGCTGTTGCACAACTTCTCTCCATCGTCGCGACTGGTTCGTGCAGCTGTTCATCATTGTTCGTACTGCTCGAAGAAACCCGATCGTCATCGTCGTTGACGATTTGCTGCGTTTTTGTTGTGCCGATCTGCGGTTTCATCTTCGTCTTCTTCCAGATCTCTTCTTCATCTGCGGCTCCTAGTTCGTCTTCTTCGTCTTACAGCCAACATCGCCTGTTCATCGCATCTGGTTCTTCTTCTTCCTGCAACATCGTCTTCTTCATCGCAACTGTTCATCGTCTTTTCTTTGCATAGTCTTTTTCGTCTTCGTTTGATATTCTTTTATTTTTATTTTTTCCTTTTTGAGTTTGTAACCTAAAAAAAAGAAAAAAAAAGAAAAAAAAAGGAAAAAGAAAAATGTCGGTTACTTCCGAAACGGTGCAGACTGAAGAAGCAGTTGACAAAACGGAGAAAGAAGAACTACCAAACATTCAGGCAGCATACAAACTTAATGGAAAGAATTATTTGAAGTGGTCTCAGCTGGTGCGTACTTTTCTGAAGGGCAAAGGGAAATTGAGTCATCTTTTGGGCATTGGACCTACACCTGGAGATCCTAAGTTTATAGCGTGGGATAACGAAGATGCTTCTATAATGGCGTGGCTATGAAATTCAATAACGCCAAACATTAGTGATACATGCATGTTTCTGACTATCGCCAAAGACATTTGGGATGCCGTTCATCAGACATACTCTAAGGCCCATGATGCAGCCCAAGTGTATGATACCAAAGTGAAAGTTGGAGCAACAAGACAAGGCAACATGACGGTCACCGAATATGCCAATGTATTGAAGAATCTTTGGCATGAACTTGACCATTATAGGTGTATTGAGACTAAATGCCCTGCAGATGCTATAGTTTTAAGAAACTATATTGAGAAGGATCGGGTCTATGACTTCTTCGCTGGACTCAATGCAGAGTTTGATCAAGTGAGAGTTCAGACTTTCAGCAAAGAGTTGCCAACTCCGAATGAGACTATCTCTGCTATCCGGATTGAAGAAAGCAGAAGAAGTGTTATGCTCACACCTCAGAAGATGGAAGGCTCAGCTATGGTTGTCAATCGGGGAAATGATCAAAAGACACACACTCCGCGAGCTGAATCATCAAAGGTCCCAAATCGAGACAATAAGGACAATCTGTAGTGTACTTATTGTCAGAAGACTAGACATACCAGGGAGAAGTGTTGGAAACTTCATGGCAAGCCTTCAACTTCTAGTAAAAAATGGGGCTGCAAAGGAGGATAGCGGAAGACCAGTGGACAAGCACATCTGTCTACTGAACAAACAGTTGCAGACTCCCCGATGCCAGAAGGTTTCAGCCAAGACAACATTGAAAGATTGAAATCTTTGCTTGGCACACTGGACAAACCCTCAGGTACCTGTTCATTGGCCCATTCAGGTAACTTTTCTATTTCTATTGGATTTAACGTTTCGGATAAGTCTTTTGCTAACTCTTGGGTTATAGATTCTGGTGCTACTGATCACATGACCAATTCCCCCAATATATTTCATACCTACAACCCTTGTCCTAGTAGTCGGAAAATAGCCACAGCTGATGGATCCTTAACTATAGTTGCTGGTATAGGTGATGTTCACATCAGCCCCACCCTTATACTCAGAAATGTTCTTCATGTTCTTAAACTATCTACTAATCTTATCTCTATTAAAAAACTGACCCATGATCTGAGTTGTAATGTAACCTTCTTCCCTACTTACTGTGCATTTCAGGACCAGGACTTGGGGACGATGATTGGACGTGCTAAGGAACAGGACGGGCTGCATTACCTTGAGACGCCAGCACATCCTATCAAGAGTAACACTTCATTGCGCTCCGAGCAAAAATTTTCCAATAAAGAAAAGCTATGGCTTCATCATCGCCGCCTTGGCCATCATTCTTTTCAAACCCTTAAAATCATGTTTCCTTTTTTGTTGAAGTCTCTCAATGTTGAAGATTTTCATTGTGAAGTGTGTGAATTTGCAAAACACAAATGTATATCTTTTCCACTTAGTAATGAAAGAAGTTCAGATCCATTTGATCTCATTCATAGTGATATTTGGGGTCCCTTTTCAATACCTAATGTTTTTGGAGCGCGATGGTTTCTGTCCTTTATTGATGCTTGTACTAGAGTCTCGTGGATATTCTTACTGAAACAAAAATCCGATGTGAGCTTTGTTCTTCCTACCTTCCATAACATGATACACACCCAGTTTGGTGCAAAAATCAAGAGATTTCAATCTGACAATGCTAGAGACTATTTTAATCAAACATTGACCAATTACTTCCAAAACGAGGGGATCCTTCATGAATCATCTTGTGTTCACACCCCGCAACAAAATGGAGTTGCTGAAAGAAAAAACGGCCACCTGCTTGATACAACCCGAGCCTTTTTATTTTAGAATACTATGCCTAAGTCCTATTGGGGGGAAGCTGTCCTTACTGCAACACACCTTATTAACCGCATACCATCTCGGACCCTTGGTTTCACAAGTCCTATGGAAAAGCTCTGTCAATTTTACCTTAAGCTCAAAATCTCCAATAATCTTATACCTAAGATATTTGAGTGTGTATCATTTGTCCATGTTCACCAACCCAACAGGGGAAAGTTGGACCCCAGAGCTCTCAAGTGTGTTTTTGTCGGATACTCTTCCACTCAAAAGGGATATAAATGCTATCATCCGCCATCAAAGAAATTCTTTGTCTCTGCCGATGTCACTTTCTGTAAACCTGAGCCCTAATTTTTTGCTCTTACTCTTCCGGGGGAGAGTGTCATCATGGAAGACAAGGATCAGAACTCCCTTGATAACCCTTTTGATCCTTTTCCCTTTTAACATCCAACAAACCAAACCCTAATCTCCCACACCTTCTGTACCCAATGATGAACCTAAGGATCAGATGACTGGACAAATGTACTCAAGTAAGAAAGCTGCAGCTCCTGAACCGATGCAAGTTCAAAAATCTGAACCAATCCCTGAAAATGAGGTAACAAATCCTGAACCCTCCTTACAAATTTCATTAGTTCATGAAACTAACAATGATCTTGTAGCCTCTAAACCTGACAGTGATCTTCCCATTGTTTTTAGAAAGGGAACAAGGGAATGCACTAAACATCCCTTGTATCCACTATCTCATGTTGTATTCTTTGAGAAGTTCTCATTAACCCATAAGAGTTTCCTTACCAGCCTGAACAACATCCAGACTCCTCCATCATTATCCGAGGCTTTATCTAATACAAATTAGAAACAAGCTATGAATGTGAAAATGAAAGCCCTAGAGAAAAATACAACATGGGAGTTGGTAGACTTGCCTGCAAGAAAGAAACCTGTGGGATGCAAATGAGTTTATACAGTAAAATACAAAGCAGATGGGTCCCTGGAGCGCTACAAGGCAAGATTAGTAGCCAAAGGATGTACTCAGACATATGGTGTGGACTATCAAGAGACATTTGCTCCGGTTGCAAAAATGAATACAATGAGACTTCTTTTGTCATTGGCAGCTAATTATGACTGGAATCTGCAACAATTTGATGTAAAGAATGCAGTTTTACATGGGGATTTAGAAGAAAAAATCTATATGGAAGTGCCTCCAGGATTTGGCACCACTGATAAAGTGTGTAAATTGAAAAAGGCCCCGTATGGACTTAAACAGTCTCTGAGAGCATGGTTTGGTCGGTTTGCCAAAGTAATGACAAATATGGGATATAGACAAAGCCAAGGAGATCACACTTTGTTTATTAAACACTTAGCTTCAGGGAGAGTTGCAACTTTATTAGTGTATGTTGATGACATCATCATGACAGGAAACAATGAGAACGAGAGACAGAATTTGAAGCAGTGTTCGACCGAGGAATTTGAGATCAAGGAACTAGGGAGATTGAAATACTTTCTAGGGATTGAAGTGGCACACTCTAAACAGGGAATCTTTATTTCTTAACAGAAGTACATTACAAATCTTCTTAAAGAAACAGGAAAGCTAGCATGCAAACCAATGAATGCTCCTATCGATCTTAATCATAAGCTTGGAGAAGCTGAAGAAGCGTTGACTATTAATAAGGAGATGTATCAAAGACTAGTAGGGAGACTCATCTATCTCTCTCACACAAGACCTGATAGTGCATATGCAGTACGTGTAATAAGTCAGTTCATGCACAACCCTAAAGATATTCATTTGCAAGCAGCTAATCGCGTTTTACAGTATCTTAAAGGGACTCCAGGACGAAACGACACACAGGAGTGGTTCTTGAAGCATATACTGATTCAGACTATGCTGGTTCAGTAGTTGACAGAAGATCAACTACTGGATATTGTACGTTTCTTGGTGGGAATTTGGTGACATGGCGAAGTGAAAAGCAGAATGTAGTGGCCAGATCTAGTGCTGAAGCAGAATTTCGAGCAATGGCACAAGGGGTTTGTGAGCTATTATGGTTGCAGATAATTTTGACAGATTTGAAGATACATTGGGATGGCCCTATGAGACTCTATTGTGACAATAAATCTGCACTTAGCATTGCCCATAACCCAATTCAACATGATCGAACCAAGCATATCGAGATTGATAGACACTTCATTAAAGAGACGCTTGATAGTGGGTTGATCTGTACTCCATATGTGTCTACCAATAATCAGCTCGCCGATGTGTTCACTAAAGGGTTAAACCATACTGCATTTCAAGCAAATGTGTCCAAACCGGGAATGGTAAACCTTTATTCACCAACTTGAGGGGGAGTGTTGTGGAGAAGAGCAAAATTTGTGGGATTTATTTCCTTTAAGGAAAGATGATAATTTTAGTAGTAGTTTTATTTAGCAATTACTAAAATTGTAATTATTGCTATATGTGTGCATAGCCCTGTATGTCTATATATATGGTGTACCTCCATTAAGACATCATCAAGAATAAGAAAATATTCCTTCTCTTCGCTCGTGGAGCCAAACCACGTTACATTTTTGTGTCTTTTATTATTTTATTTTTACAACACTATCCATATTTAGTAAGTCCAAATTACTTACTAAATACATTTGTCCATGTTCTAATACAACTAAAAATCCATGTTTGAGCCAAACCCAACACGTTAGTCAGTTAAGGTTTATTCATTCTATCTCGTCATTTACTGTTCAAACCTAGTGTTTATTAATTCTAGAATAGTGTTGCTTGTAGATGCAGGAGTATAACATGCAAAGACATGGGGAAGTCGTAGGACATTTTGTTCAAACCTAGTATTCATATCGCACATTGATGCTTATGTTCAATGCAAGATGGTCATTTTTTTAAAGTTTGTATTCCTAACTTAAACTCACTTTTTACCATAACCTTGATCAAATCGATATGTCTACTTCCTAAAAACTTTGAAGTTTGAAGAAGGTCTTGAAGAGGGTGGATCAATATCATCATGATATTGAATAGAAGTATGAAAGTATAATGCTCCTAACGTGGTGCAAGAATGAAATTTAATAATTTAGCATTTTTTAAATATTTTATTTAGTTTTAATTTTTTTTTTCATATCATTTTGATTTTGTTATAAATTAGAATTTTAATTTTCAAACTGTAGTAGGACTATAGGAATCAAATTTGGTTATTTTTAATTTTGTTGCGGATTAGGATTTTAGTTTCTGTTTTGTCTTTCTAAACTGTTTTGGATTTTTGGATTTTTGTTAACAAGGGGTTGTCATAGAGTTAAGAGGACGATTGATTGAATGGAAAAAATATTGATTATTGGCTTCCTAACTTTATCTTGAGCTATATCTTCATCGTTTCTCATATTTTGTGCAACCTCTTTACACTTTGTTTTTCCTTTCTTCTCAATTTTTTGCAGCCACTGAGTTGCAAAAAGGGCTCCTTCATGCTTTTGTTATTTGTTTTTGTGAATAATAGTTGTAAATAGGGCTCCTTCCTAATCTTTTACAATGAGAGAAAAAAAGGACAGGAAAACATTGTTTTATAAGGAATTGAATTACAGTGTTAGTCAACGCTGTATAACTTAAGCAGCCAACTACGAAGTCCAAAATCTCATCTGGTTTTATTTGTTTTATTTTTATTTTTATAGTATCCACATTAGGTGAACTAGTATTTTAAACCATTTATTGATGTCTGAGATTCCTAATTTCATGAGCTTATTTTCCGTTTTGGGTAGAGGAGGTTATTATTGATCATTCAAGTAGTTCTAATGATATTTATGTTAGTGTTGGTTGTATTGATTCTGTTGTATCTAGAATGCTACGTATATGCTTTCCATATCCTTCTCTTCTCTCTCTCTTCTTAGCATAAGAAAACATTTCTTGTTCATTAAAGTAGTTTGACTAGGTCTTTTTTCTCCAAAAAAAAAGTTTGATTTGGAATTCTTATAGGATGGACGTGTTAATGCCCTCTATTCAACCCCATCCATTTACACTGATGCTAAATATGCAACAAAAGAATCCTGGCCAATCAAGATTGATGATTTCTTTCCGTAAGTCAATTTTTTTGAGAGATGGAGTAAACTTCTCTTATTCAATTATGTTTATTTCATCTATTTGATAATTAAAGGGTTCAGTTATCAGATATGCAGATCGTGCAAATGCATACTGGACGGGATACTTTACAAGTAGGCCAGCTCTTAAGCGATATGTCAGAATGATGAGTGGTTACTATTTGGTAAATTATGCATGCTTCTTTAGATCATATCAAGAACTAATTGTTTGATCCTTTTGCAGTCCTTTAATATTTTAATACACTTGAATTTCTTATTTATAATCAGGCAGCAAGGCAGTTAGAATTTTTCAGAGGGAGGAGCAATTCAGGGCCTAACACTGACCCTTTGGCCGATGCTTTGGCGATTGCTCAACATCATGATGCTGTTAGTGGAACGGAAAAGCAACATGTGGCTAACGATTATGCAAAACGATTGTCAATTGGTTATGTTGAGGTGAGGTTTATTTGTCCCATGGGACTATTCTTCTAGTATTGCTTTTTGCACTACTTAATTCGTTGAAATGGTCACCTTACTTCACTATTTTCTTGCAGGCTGAGGAGTTGGTTGCATCCTCACTTGCTTGTTTGGTGGAGTCTAGTTCAGATGGTGGGTGCAGGAAACCAGTGACTAAATTTGAGCAGGCAAGAATGATGAACCTTACAATAGCAAGCTGCTTAAGCTTCTCGTTTTAAACAATTGCATGTGCATGTGATGTCTTTCAGGTTATTATGAATAATCCAAGCATGTGCATCTCTAAGGAATGTAAAGTGAATTTTGCTGGAATCAGTTTCAAGTTAGATGAATTTGTTGGGATTTTTTTAGGCAATCAAGTTTTTGGATGGAGCTTACCAAAACTAACTGAAAATCCCAGGTTCTGGATCCCCAGTTTCAGGAACCAAGTCAAAAAAGAATAATGATTGTTTCAGTGAATTAGGTTCCCGACAATGTGGCAACTACATGATGCACTTTTGCATCAAAAGTTAACTAGCTTTTCCTCTTATCAAGAGAATAATAATGATTGTGAATCATATTACTGATGCTGTGAAAGTTTCAGCTACATGAGGCACTAGTGCATAAAAAATGACTGGCTTGACTTCTAAAATCAAGGAATCAGTCAGTACTCACCCAATCAAAAATAAATAAATTTCATTTATTTTTCTTTCTTTTCTTTTCTTATTCTTTTTCTTTTTAATTTTTTTTTTCAATCACCCAAGTCGGAGCCTTGACACATCTGACCTCCAAAGGGAACATAGAAACCCAGAATCCACCAATACAAATATTAACCCATAAGAAGCAAGTGGACCCCTAGAGAACATGTGGGCTTCTAAGTCCACACAAACTACAAGCTAAGAGTATGCTTGCAACAAAGGGCTCATGGGGCCCACACTATATTGTGAATAGAATTTACTTTCCCCATAAGAGGATTTGATCTCAGGTCACCAATTTGGCCAGGAATGCTCTTGACCACCACACCAAGTGGTTATTTGCAATTTTCTTTTATTTAAACTACCAATAATTAGTACTACTTGACAATAAAGCTTATCGGTTAATCAATTGTCTTGTGGAAAATAAAGTCTTTAGAAATTAGAACTTACTTGCATGTTGATGTAAATAAGGTCATCCTATTTTTGTAGTTCTTTTTAAATTAAATTGCTCGTCTTTGAGTTTTAGTTGGCTTCTAATTTTATTAATTGAATTGAAATCCAATTAGAGTTTAATTTCCTAATATGAGTAGGGGTGAAGTTCATTAGATTGAATGTTTATAAAAACTGGTGTTATTAGGTTTGCAGAACACAAATTGATAAATGAATAAAAAATGTAGTGGAGTTGTTGTGAATCTCTCATATTCCTATTCTTGGTTCTAGCTGCATCATACAAACTCTCTCTCTCTCTCTCTCTCTCTCTCTCTCTCTCTCTCTCTCTCTCTCTCTCTCTCTCTCTCTCTCTCTCTCTCAGAGAGTAGCTCCTTTCTCTATTTTTTTTTCCTAATTGTTGTTTTTCATATCCTTTAAACTAATGATTCTAATACTTAAAAGAAAGAATAATTGTTTGGTTTATGCAAGTTCAGTGTCAAGCTGCATGTTCTCATCAATTTAGAATCAAAACTAAATTGGATCATATTATTTGTTTTTCCTTTGTCAGTGCCCTCTTTTGAATATAAGTTATTGCCCTCCATCAGAAGCCGAGTTGTCTCCTGGGAAAAGCTTGGTAAGTTTAAATGTATTATTTTAATTCTGTTGCATTAAATAGAACAATTCAAACTTTTCTTTTAAATTTATCATAACCTTTCCTCTATTTTGTAGGTGGTAGTTATTTACAATCCTCTTGGGTGGAAGAGGGAGGATATAGTTCGAATTCCAGTAAGCACTTCTTTGTTCTTTGTCCAACTATTGTATCACAATGCAAATTGAATTTTATCAAGAGATGACTATTTTTCATAAAAATTATGGGAGGGAAATATTTTTGCCCAATCTGATGTAAGATTTTCTTCTTAAGAAACTTCCAAACTTTCCATCTAAATGTGATTTTCATTCACAAAATGTCAATCTATGATAATTTTTATTGTCTTTAATTTTTGCCGAGAAGGCTTTTTTTAATATATTTGGCCTCCTCTCCCCCCCCTACCCCGTGTGTGTGTCTTTCTATATGTCTTTATTTCTCTCTTCCACCATGCTCCTTCTCTCTCTTTGGTCTTTACCTCTCTTTCTGTCAAGCCAAAAATGTACTCGTCCTCTTCTAAATCAAAGGAGGACCAAATTTACATAGTACCCTCTCTAGGAATGCTACAAAGATAGCTCGGATCAGAAGGAAGGCTTGCACTTTTTTTTCCCCTCTAAATCAGAGCTTTGGTAATTACCAATTAGTTGCCTTTCATTCTGTCTTTTGTTTAACATCTCTATTTCATTTGTTCAATCAAGACACTCTAGGCACCAGTGTTTTTAATATGTTTTTGTTTCTCTCTTACCCACCTTTGTTATCTATTTTTTTTGGGAATGTTTCTTTTCTTCTGTTGATGATTCTGTTCACTATTAACCTTCTTGTTGTCAAGGCTGGCAGTGGTATCTTTTGAACGTGCTCACAGTTTAAATTGAGTTGCTTTCTGGGCAAGACATGATCTATTGTTTTCTTATGAAAAATATAAGTTATTATGTTTTAGTAGTTCTTTGAGTGGCTCTTGTTACTATTAGTAATGGCTGGATAGACATTGTTGGGCCTTTACACGATGGATAAAGATTTTAGGTCAAGAGGTTTCTAACATTTTGAGCTTTCGTTCTGTGAGAGGCCTTGCTTTTTGTTTCATTTTTGGCATTTGCATAACTTATTTGAATGTTTGGTATTTGTCTATTCTTCTATCTCCTTTTTGTCTCTTCTCGTGCAAGAATGTGAGAGGGAGTGCTAGTGATAGCTTAACATCGAGCTTTTAGGTCTAGTGGTTTCTAATAATTTCTTGATCAAACTTGGGACAGGTCAATAGTGAATTTGTTACTGTTCGAGATTCCAATTCAAATGAAATTGAATCACAGTTATTACCTTTGGTCAACGCCTCAGATAGCCTGAGAAACTACTATGCTAAGGTGTACTTGGGTAAATCCTTAAGTGGCTCTCCCAAGTATTGGCTCACATTTTCAGCATCTGTACCACCTCTTGGCTTTAACACTTATATTGTCTCTAGAGCGAAGCAAGCAGGTTAAGCCATCTAGTCCTTTGTCTAATTCTAACATTCATGTAGAGTAGAAAGAAACATATGAAAAGGGGAATTTCAAGTTACTAAAGTAGAACTTTTTGTCCTATTCTTTCTCATATGATATGCAGGTGCTGGTTCTGTAATGTCAACCATACTCACAATTGAAGGAAGTGAAAACGGAACAATAGAAGTTGGACAAGGAAATTTAAAGCTTGTATATGATGCAGCTGATGGCAAACTCACTCATTACATTAATAGGAGAAGCTTGGTAATATGATATAATGTTTGCTTCTTTTTTTTCTTTTGTTTTTTTTTTTTAAAAAAGAAACAGCTTTTTTTTTTTCACAAGTATCAATACTTGCATGCTAAATTGAAGTTGGCCATCATCACCCTTGATCCATCCGTTTCTTCATTCTCTCTGGTAACGATCAGTTATTTACTGTTTTTTTGGCCTTCCCCCCCCTGGTTCTGGTTGTATTTTAAACTTTCATTTCATAGTTTTCTTTATAAAATATTCTTTATTTATAAAGTAGATTGTTTTTTCTATTGAAGGTTAATGCACAATTAGAACAATCATACATTTTCTATTCTGGAAGCGAGGGGACTTTTGAAGATAGTCAGGTGCTCATACTTTGTTTTGGTTACTAATAAATTAATTGTCTTAGTTATTTCCTTTATTTTTACTTTTGTGTGTAAATAAAATATATTACCATGTGCACCTTTTGCTTGTGAAGGCCTCTGGCGCATATATTTTCCGTCCAAGTGGTAAATTCCTAATTAAATCTGAAGAAAAGGTGAGTATTATTTTTTTAGCCTACTATGTAGTATATGATTGTTTTTATTGATTATGTATGGTAATTTTGTTGGAATTAGCTTGATTTACATTGTTGGACCTCTATCTATCAGTTAATCTTTTGGGTTCAGTGATTATTTAATATGGTACTATAGCTGAGATTTGTGGAGGACTTGGTGTTCAGGCCTCATTGCAAGCATTTGTCTGTTCCTCATTTTCATGTTTGGTATTTGTTTGTTTCTGTGTCTCTCCATGTGCACGGTAGAGTTGCATGCGAGGGAGGGTTTTAGGAGGCTTCATATACATCTACCTATCAGCTATAGTTTTTCATTTCAGTGGTTATCCAGCAGAACTATTTATAAAAAGGATATAGGAAGAAATTTGGGAGCCTGTAATTTATGCCAATTGGGCTGCCTGTTCTAGCATGGAACAAATGTTCCCTTATTTTAGTGAAAAGTGTGACTTGCATTACTGTTTTTTCGTTTGTTTTAGTGCGCTACTTAGGTTACATTGTAACTGTCCCTAATTGTCTAGTAACAAAGAAAAACTGTTGTGTTCAGGTTCCTTTGACAGTTCTTCGAGGACCAGTACTGGATGAAGTACATCAACAGATCAATTCGTGGATTCATCAGGTGCTTTACGACAGCCTTAGCAGTCTTTTCTTATAGGGAGGGTTCCTCTACCTGGGACTTCTTTTCTTTATTCCATCCTCAAAATATATTTATATAATTATAATTATATTTTGAGGATTAAAAAATGAAGATAAGAAGTGTAATTATTATGATTATAATTATTTATATACATATAATTATAATTGTGACGAGAGACAAAAGGATGAAAAAGAAATCAATTTCTGAAGAAATGTTGCCAGTCCACAATCTTGATCAAATTTGGTACAATGAACTGAGGAAAATAGAATGTGGTGTTACCTAGTTAATGTTGAATATGCTGATTGATATGAAAGTATCTGCTATTAGATGGAATTCAATACAATTGGGAATAAACTAGAGGCCTTCAGACCGGTTGAATGCAGCAGAGCATTGGGATTGGAGCCGGATTCCCTTTTGGTTAAAATTTCCATTCTAGCTGGAATTGTCTATCTTTAATGGATGAGAACGTAAAAAAAAATCATTAAAACTCTGTCTCCTACAAGTCAGTGGTAGCCATTGAATCACCCTATTGAGTCCCACACATTAATTGATTAGACAAAAGAAAATTAATTTGGGAAACTGAGGAACCTAATATAATTGGTTACCCAGATTATGGAGGTATTTGACTCATCCAAAATTTAGAGAAGAGTGTTTGATCTGTGTGTGTGTATGGGTGTTTTGGTTTCTTTCTATCTGCTTGTAAATAAGAAATTTATAAGAAGAAAAGGAAAAATGAATTGACAAATCTGATCTTTGTCTTGTATTAAAAAGGATTTAGTGCTGCACATGGACCTGAGAATTAAACCCTGGGTTAAAATTAATCAAACTTATTTTATGAATAATAGTCAAAACTTGTCACTGTTAAAGATGATTCAAAGTGTTCCATACATATAATATTCATCTCTCTTTCTTCAGATTCGGCTCTTTAATCAACAGATATGAGTTTCGGCCTCTTATAATTTTCCACTTTGGTTGAGGACAATAAGAGCAATCTTTTGTTGTCTTCTTGCTCATTGGTTCTTTGTCTTTGATTGGTCATCTTGACCCATTTGCACTATTTCCCTTTGATTTCCTAATACAACAACAAAATGGGGTGTAGATGGGATTAGACATTTAAACACATGGAATTGTTTTTCTAGTAGACATAATCAATCTCCTGAATCTCCATTTGAATTTACATTGCTGTTATCTGCTGCTGTTATTATTAAAAAATTTAATGCTATGAGTATGTGCAGACCATTAGAGTCTACAAAGGGAAGGAGCATGCTGAGGTGGAGTTCACTGTAAGTTTACCTTCTTGTTTGTAAAGCTGTTATATATTAAATATCTTTTCGAACTATTGCACTTAACATGCTGCTAGTTTTGTTTTTTGGGCCCTAACACATGACAATAACCTCCTCAATTACAGGTTGGACCTATTCCTGTGGATGATAGAGTTGGGAAAGAAATTGTAACTCAGATTACGACTTCTATGAATACTAATAAAACATTCTATACAGATTCCAATGGAAGAGATTTTATTAAAAGGGTATGTTATGCTATATTGACGATGCCTGATAAAAGTTGAGCATCTTATTGCAAATCCCACAAAGTAAAGTAGTAAACTATAGAGATCTGAAAGAATCATTTCACTATCTTCATTCTTTCTGCTAATGATTTCTATTTTGTAAGTGGCTACAATAGAGGGGCATGAATGATAAAATATGTAACTTAATTGTTGAAGGTTGTTTTATGTGCTTAGAAGAGTTTGGAAGATTGGTATCTAATGACTTCTGAATTCATGTTGTGTCTTATTTACTGATTTAACTACATGTTCTTTGTTAAAACCATTCAATTGATTGCAGATTCGAGATTATAGAACTGACTGGGACCTGCAAGTAAACCAACCTGTTGCTGGAAATTATTACCCAGTATGTTTCTGCTAAGAATAGAACTATTTCACTTTATTCTATCAGTCATAGAGGACTTTCTACAAGTAGGGAAAACTTATCGCTATCGTCTGCCTATGCACATTTTGTCATCTTGATCTTGGTGAACGTGTTTTACGCTAAATTTAAAACATATGCATGCATGTATAACTCCAATCATATGCTCTGAACCCATGGCTTAGATGCAGTGTCTTTGTCATTTCCTGGTTTTTTTTTTTTAATCAGGATGATAAATTAATTTTAAATGTGTACCAAATGTTTTCTTGCCTAAGAGGGAAAATATCTCTAAAGACACATTTTTCAATGCTACATACATTCTTCAATGTATCTTCTCTAATTTTTGAACTTCACTTATTTTTACTGTGCTTTTTTTTACCAAGTTTTCTCTCTCTATCCTCTAAAACCTTTAACTACAGTTCTAATTTGTTAAGTTTATCCTTTTATGTATGTAGTATTGTAGACTGCTATAAACTTTCCCTCTGCATAACAAATACCATATTTCAGATTAACCTCGGCATATATATGGAAGATAATGGGACAGAGTTGTCCGTTATGGTAGATAGATCTGTAGGTGGATCTAGCATACAAGATGGGCAAATAGAGCTAATGCTTCACAGGTTTGTTATCTCTTTTTGGTTCTTGATTTTCTCTTGGAATAGCTCTTATTTGCTCTGTTAACGAAAGACAACTATGACATTTATCATTCTTCTTTTTGTATAGATTCAAACAAAATATCTATATTTGGTTCTATTTGTTACTTCATTGTTCTTTGGTTCAATTTTTTGTTAAGATTTCTTCCCTTTGTGTCATGTAGGAGGTTGCTTCGTGATGATTCTAGAGGTGTTGCAGAAGAACTAGATGAAACTGTCTGTGTCCATGACAAATGTAGTGGATTAACAGTAAGCACTTGCTCCAGCTGTTATTGATGATCACAATCATGGACATTATCCATTTGTGATCCATTTAGCCATGATATTATTCCATAAGCCTATTCTTGAATTAGCTGGATTTTAAAATTATCATTTTTTTTTATGAACTATTTAATATGATAGTTTAAAACAATTAATGTTTTTTTTTACCAATGAAAAGACCATAAATAGGGTTTAGGGTTATCATCTAAAAGTTTTACAGTCTCATTACATATATCTTTACAGGTCCGAGGGAACTTCTATTTGAAAATTGATCCTTTAGGAGAGGGAGCCAAGTGGCGCCGTTCATTTGGTCAAGAGATATATTCTCCATTTCTCCTAGCATTCACAGAACAGGTGAAAGAAGCATCACAGTTGCTCTTCTATTGTATTATGGGTCTCTGATAACTGGAGGTGATCGGTCTCCTGTTTGCAGGATGGAGAGAATTGGAAGAGCACTCACTTACCTACATTTTCTGGGATGGCTTCCTCCTACAGTTTACCTGATAATGTCGCACTAATAACCCTTCAGGTAATGAGATTGTCAATGTGTAAAGAACCATAATTATAAAATATTTCTCACAATTGGACTTCCAGCAGGCTAAACTGTAGCCTGAAGCAGTAGTCTATACTGTAGCTTGAAGCAGTATTTTTCCAACTTGAGTGAAATCCGTGACACTTTTTATTTTCATCAATTTTAACTAAAGAAAATTTCTCCTTTTTTTTTTTTTTTTTTTCGTTTCTTAATTTGCAGGAAATGGAAGATGGCAAAGTTCTCCTCCGCTTGGCTCATCTTTATGAGGTCTTAATTTCTCACCTGAACTCACTTTTATTTAATCACTTGGAATATAGAACCATCCTTTTATCATTTAATTTTGCTTGGATCAGGCATTAGTTACTAGTCTAATAATTACACAGAAAAATTGGCTACTATCAATAGAATTGTCCCCTTTTTTATGTCTTTCGTGTTGTTTTTCTGGTAAATTTCATTTCAACTCCAAATGTTCTACCTTACTCGAACTTCTATTGACATTTCCGTTTCCATGCTTAAACTTAAAACAGACATAGATTGCCAGTACGTTGAAGCTGAAATCGCACACATCCACTTATTATTTTTTTTCTATTGACATTTTCAGTTCTATATTAACTTTACTTAGTAAAGCATTTTAGTGTTCATATCTTGGAATGAAGACATAACAGTGTGATGAGCTGCGGCCGGCAGAATTATCTGTTAGTAGCAGAGCTTTGAACATTCTTGTTGGAACCACTAAATAATCAGTTAAAAAACAATCCTAATTTTCTAGCAGAATGTATTCTAATACTTTTTCGTTTCACTCGTGACAATTGGAATATCGAAGGTTGGAGAGGACAAGGAGCTTTCGGGAATGGCGAGCGTAGAACTGAAAAATCTGTTCCCGAAAAAGAAGGTAGAACCATATATATAACCAAATAGCCTTAGACCCCTGACACATTAACCTGATGATAAACTCAAGTTCCTGATGCTTATATTTTCCTTTTTGTTTTGTCTGTTGTTCTTCAGATTGTCAAAGTAACAGAGATGAGCCTTTCTGCTAATCAAGAAAGAACAGAAATGGAGAGAAAGCGATTAAATTGGAAAGTAGAAGACACCCAAGGAGATGAACCTAAGATTCTGAGGGGAGGGCCCGTTGATCCTGCGAAGCTGGTGGTGGAGTTGGGTCCCATGGAAATTCGCACCTTTGTTATAGATTTTGATGATATCTTGGTTCAGTCCTTTAAGTAACCAAAATAAAATGAAAAAAAATAAAGTTTCTCTTTTTGTTGTGGTGGTGATAATTACGTTCGTACGAAATGTTTTATCATCACATTTCACAAGCGAATGCTGAATTATTCTGCCCATTTTATCTTGCTGAGAGATGGAGAAACCAGACGACAAATAAAGAAATAAAAATGAAGAGGAAACCGTTCCAATTTTCATATCATGTGTGCACTTTGATTTAAGATGTTGATCTCATGTGTTGATTGGGTAAATCTTCACGATTCACCGAGGCAGATTATTAGATGCTTAGTTTTATATCAAATTATATGAGGAATATATTCCAAGCCTATGCCTGTTTCTCTCATATGCTTAACTTTATTTAAAATTCTTTATGAAAACAAATTCTCAACTTGACAAAGTTTCCTTTTAATTAGATGGGGTTGCCCACATATCCTTTTATTAAAAAATTTAAATTTTCTAAAATGATCTCATTTTTTATTGTAATTAAAAATCACAAAGGATTTTATTGTAATTCTTTTTGATGATTAACAAAAAATTACGTTCTTCTTTTTGTTATCTTTTATTTTATTTTATTGGGTAACCTAAGGTATTTGTAAGTAGGTAAGTCTCAATTAAGGAGGAGAGTGACATCCTATACACTTATACAAAAAAAATAGATAAATAGGTAATTTAAACTCAAATTTAAAACTTTTGACATTAACTTTATTTATACTCAATTCTTTAGTCAACTGAATTATCACCTATTCGTTTCCAAATATTTACAACACTTCACTATAATTCTCAAAAAAAAAAAAAAAAAAAAATACACACATCACTGTAATATTCGGGATAATTCACTCAATAATTACCCCGCGTATTGCCAAAAAAGAGGTTAATACGTTCTTTTTTTTGCCTTCCCTTATTTGAGTAACACGCCCGAGCATTCACACAGAAGAAAAGAAGAAACACCGAGGAGAAGGGAGGTATAGTGACAGAACAAAGAAGGTGCGATAAAGGAAGAAGCAGAAGGAGAGGAGAATAAGCGGAAGAAACGAAACGAAACGAACGAGAATGCGAGATAAAGGAGAGGAAATGCTAGTTGTGGAAGAAAGGAGACCGACAAGGGAAAGCTGAAAAGTGAGATAAACAAGTAGGAGAGAAGAAGAAGAAGAAGAAGAAGAAGAAGAGAGGGGAAAGTAATCTCCATCAACGACGCCTCTGCTCCTCTTATTGATTCTCGTTCATTGTGGAATCAAATTCAAAGCGAGTTTCACTTTTCTCGCCTCTAATCGATTCAGATCGAGTTGATTCTTAGGGCGTTTGATCTGTACTACTTTGATCTTCAACTACTTTTCAATGCTAACTGATGGTTGATATTAAAGTGTTTTCCCTTCCTAGATTTAGATTCATGGTGCATTGCTCCTGTAATTCTGTGCGTTTCCTTAGAGAGATCGTAGACGATGAGTTCGTTTGCTTTTTTTTTTTTTTAATTAAAACTAATTACGACTATCGATGGTCGTGCATTGTTCCAAGAGCTCAATTCCTTAATTTTTATTTTTATTTTCTTACTTGTTTATGGATTTTTATTTTTAACTATGAGCAGAGCTTTTTTTATTTTTTTTAATGATCTGTTTCTGTGTGAAGTTTGAATGATTATTCAAGTGGTAAGCTAATACTATTTTACATCAACTTGCATTTCTCCTAAACTGCAATCAAACTTAATCCACTTTTGAGTATAAATGTACCTACATATTCAATAATGACGAGAACCTTGACAAACAAAAGAAACCACTTGAAAACAAAAAGATATTCTGCCTTTCACCAAAAGGATTAAAAAGAAAAAGAAACTCGCATGAGAATTACTAAGAAAACCAATTGAATCAGACCGTATTTGGCATAACTTTCGCTTATGGTTCATAACTCACGCAAAATTGATTGTGAAAAACTTATAAACTGTATGGACAGGGAAGCCTGTTCTTTTCCGCTCTAATAATGGTTGAAGATGAGAATTACTTAAGAAATCAGTTAACTTAAACTCTATATTCTAATCTAAAAGATAATGAATACAATTTTATTTCATATATTTAAGATTTAATTCTACTCAAACTCAGAGGAGATTTAATCCTACTTAAACTATAATAATTTCCAAACTAATTTGACCTGAATTCTACCTTATGCAAATTCTGGTGTAAAGAAAAAAAACTCATTCCACTTACTAAACATGTCAAGTTACGCAGCCTAATTTACTTAAAGCAACAAAAACCGATAAATTTGACTCAAACTTTACTTGAACTTTCTAAAATTATAGTCTAAATTAAACATTAACCCCTGCATCACCTTGCCCTTGATATCAAATTATGACACACTTTTTCTTGCTTGGACTTGTTATCATCAAGTTTATGTAGTGTAAATGAGAAGAAAATTGATGGAGCTTCCCCTCCCCAAAGTACACACACAAATACTCAGTTTTATTATAGAGTATATAAACTTTCTTACCATTAGCTTACAAAATTAGCAACCAATTGGATGCCTAAGATCTCTATTTGGTCTTGACTCATTTCTGTCATTTCCTTAATGTCCAGGAAATTTCATTTTTGTATGTGACACGAAGACCCAACTCTCTTGGATCGCGCATCCTTGAAGATGCTGAAACCTCTAAAGGCTTCTGCTAAAAGACGGCCTACTGTTCCTCTTCTTGTTTGTTCTGCAGTTCTCTTCTCTCTTCTAGTTCTTGCCATTCAAACTTCCTTCTTCACTGGTAATTTGGAAATTTAGATCTCCTAGTTTTGCTATTTTCTAATTCTTTATGGTTTTGCTATTTTTAATTCCTGGATTTGTTGTTCATTCATAGGGAACCGAAAACTTGATGCTAACAATGAGGGTGTTCAGATTTTGTCAGATTTCCAGGCCAATGTTCAGCAATGTGTGGTTAGTGTTTTTTCTTAAGTTTACTAATGATTTTGTTTTTGTGGTTGTTCTTAAAGATCTCGACAGTATGTTTGATCTGTTTACCATTAATGGTTTGTCTTTACATCCTTGTTTGCTTCTGATTTGAACTAGTATTCTAAAAGATGTTGAAGTCTTGCTTGATCTCACTATAGTAGACTAAGGCAAGAAAATTTACATTATAATTATGTTTTATTTTGACTGTACAATGTAGATCATGTTTCACTTTCTCTCTCAAAGGTGCCACTGATTCTTAGGAAAAAAATGCCACTCTTGGAAGCTTTGGATAATGTGCTACATAATCCTTTTTCGTTGATAAGCTGCCACTCTATCTTAGGGGAAAAATTGTATCATGCAAAATGTTAATTTTAATATTTTTTTTAACACTTATTGATGGTATTATTGTTTGCTTACTTTATTTATTTGTACTATTTATTTGATTACTTTGAGGTTATAAGTTATTAATAATTATTTTCTCATGTTCTTTAGACCTTGCCTAGGCACCCTTTGCAAAATTAGGTCAAATTGCCTAGGTGTTGCCTTGAAGCCTTGACAAAATGCTATTTTTAAGCTTAGTTTACACATGATAATATTGGAGTTTTGCGCTGATTTTTCTATCCTTGCATTTGGGCTCCTATTTCTGATATAGAGGTGTACTTTTTTATGATTGAATTCTTCTTATATCTTGTAACTAGTCTATGATCCGTTTCAATCTTGTAATTGCTCGTAGGCAGACAGAGGACTTGGACTTACTGCACAAATTATTGATCACTGTAAACTGGTCCTCAAATTTCCTGAAGGCACAAACAGCACTTGGGTGAGCACTTCTCTGAGTCCCTACTTGGCTGTTCTTTATTTTATTAATTAATTAATTATTTATTTTACCCCAGCATCTCAATTTAAAATATATGATTGTCTAATGTTTATTAACTTTCTTAAACAGTACAATGAGCAGTTTAAAATTTTTGAACCTTTGGAATACAATTACGACATGTGTGAGGCACTTCTACTTTGGGAACAGGTTAAGCTTTTTCCTCTATGTTGATGGTTGTGTGTTCAAGATATTATATGTACTAAAACAACCAACAATGCAGTATCGTAACATGACTACAGTTTTGACAAGAGAATACCTAGATGCTCGACCAGATGGATGGCTGGTTTATGCAGCTGAGAGGATTGCACAGTTGTATGATACTGAACTCATAAGATTGTTTGCTTTGTTCTTGGTTAGACTGCATGATTAACAAGTTAGCATTTCCACTTTCATTTGGTTCTAGGGGAGCAGATAAATGCTACAATCGTTCCCTTTGTGAGGAGCACCTTAATTTGATTCTACCGTCGAAGCCGCCTTTTCACCCCCGGCAATTTCATACATGTGCTGTTGTTGGGAACTCCGGTGATCTTTTGAAGACAGAATTTGGAAAAGAGATTGATAGCCATGATGCAGTTATACGAGACAATGAAGCTCCTGTTAATGAGGTAAGTGTACTAAGTTAATGATGGTTACCATATCAGTGTGCTCACTGGTCTTTTCTTGAATCATACTTCTGACTGGGTTGCATGTGGTTTTGCCTTTTGTTTTCTTCGCTTAATTTGGCTGATCTTAAGTGGCTTTGGAAAGTTTATCATGGGACTTGTTCATCAATGAAGCAAGCAAATTCATAACCTTTTGATACTGCATTTGTGTTTATAATGTAGAAATATGCAAAGTATGTTGGTCTGAAAAGGGATTTCCGGCTGGTAGTGAGGGGTGCTGCTCGTAACATGGTTACCATTCTCAATGGATCTGGTGAGCTTGATTCTGCTTGTATATGTGTTCCCAGAGCCTTTTTCAAAATTTTGGACATCTATAATCTGATGTCTTCTATCACTTCTTTCAGGATCATATTTCAATATCTTTTGGGACTATGTGAACTTGTGTCATTCTTAGTTTTGGCACCATAGTTATGCTTCTGACTCTTATAGAAGAGTAGTGTGATGCTGCCAACTTTATGTTTCTTTTATCCTGGATTGAACTTATATCATCTTAATCTCTTCTGCAGCTGATGAAGTGCTCATAATTAAAAGTGTGACCCATAGAGATTTCAATGCAATGATAAAGGTAAGCATCCCATGTTAGTCAGTCTGTGATAAACTCCTACTAGATAAATGATACAGAATCTAAAACGCTTTCATTAATCCCACGCAAATATTAAGAGCAATTTACCAGATTGTTATTGTATAGCTGCATCATGTTTTGATCTCTTATATGTTTTAGGTGAGGTCATGGAGAGTAGGTAACTAGGTTAGATCTTATGCATTCAATAGTTAGTGCTGTGCTAGTTCATGTGCTGAATTGTCTAAATTGGACCCGATGGTCATCTTTTCTTCTTCTATAGCTATTGTTACTGCTGTTCTTAGTATTCTTATTGCTATTATCTGGTGACTTTATTTAATTTAAACGCAGAGCATCCCAAATCCAGTTTATCTATTTCAAGGTATTGTGCTAAGGAGGGGTGCCAAAGGAACTGGAATGAAATCTGTAGAGCTAGCACTCTCCATGTGTGACATTGTTGACATATATGGTTTTACAGTGGATCCTGGCTATACGGAATGGTTTGTCCAATATCCTGAAAATTTTATTTATTTTTTGGTTCAATTAGCATTTATGACAGTGCTTCATATTTTGTTGAATGCTTGATATTGATGACAAAAGATTTTAAGATAATCAGATTGTGCTTTTAAATTTCTAATATTTTGTTGACTTCTAATTTCTCCTTCTTTGTATGACATATCTTGAGTCCATCATGACTCTTTTCAAAGACAAAGTGAGCTGTCACCTTGCTTTGTTATTGTATGAAGCAAATAAAAAAGTTACTGTTCTAGTCATTTTATGTCGTTAAAATCATCATGAATAATCTTGAGCACGAGTTTGTGTCTGGATGCTCATCATTGTTATAACCATCATATACCAGAGAAGCAGTTAGTGCCTGCCCCGAATAATCTTGAGCGCGAGTTTGTGTCTGGATGCTCATCATTGTTATAACCATCATATACTAGAGAAGCAGTTAGTGCCTGCCCCATATATCATGACCTGATTCATAAAATCAACCTTTGACTCCAACTGGTGGTCGCTTTTGGTGTTCATGAGGTGATCTATATGATATGTTCAGTAGTACCATAGAAAGTGTTTTCCATCATCTTTACCCTTCTCCCTTACTTATATTTGTATAAGATTCATTATAAGGGAGATTAAGCTCAACTCAACTCAACTAAGCCTTTTTCTAACTACATGGGGTTGGCTACATGAATTGGCTTCTTCCACTCTGTTCTATCGAGGGCTAAGCCAAAATTCAAATTAAAAGAAGTTAAATTTTTTTAATTATCTTTGTCCATGTTAGTTTAGGTCTACCTCTGCCTCTATTGTTAATTTGTTACCATCTAGTACTAATAAGTCACTCTTCCAAATTGGTGTATCTAAGGGCCTATGTTGTATGTGTCCAAACCATATTAGTCGGTTCTCTTTCATTTTATCTCTAATTGGTTCTACTCCTACCATTGCTCGATTATGTTCATTTCTAATCTTATCTTTTAAGGTTTTACACATATCCATAATCCATCTTAGCATATGCATTTCTATTACACTTAGTTTGTTAACATGTTTTTTAATTGTCCACCATTCTGTATCACATAATAGTTGGCCCAATAGCAACTCTATAATTTTTTTTTTAATTTTAATGGGATGCACCTATCATATAATACTTTAAAAGCACTCGTCCACTTGGCCCATCTTGCTTCAACTCTATCTTCATTTGTGTTTTTACTTCCACTAAAATTACATTTACCGTATTCAGTCTTAGTCCTAATTTTGAACCCTTTAGATTGTAGAGTCTGTCTCAAAACCTCTAGCTTAGCATTTACTCTAGATGCAGTTTCATCAATTAATACTATATCATCAACAAATGACATACACCATGGATTATAAGGGAGATTAAGCGAATAGGAAAATTATGAAATCTGTATATGAAAATGCATGCCATTTTTCCTTTTTTCAATGGATAAAGATTTGATTACCTAGCTTCTCTGCTTCTTGATTCTTACCAAGTTAAGGATCAGTTTTTTACATCTGATCTTTTGTGTTTTGTTTTATTTGTAGGACTCGCTACTTCTCAACACCAAGGAAAGGGCACAATCCACTGCAAGGACGAGCTTATTACCAATTACTAGAGTGTCTTGGTGTAAGACTCATTCATAGAATTCATCATTGGCTTATGAACAAACCCGCCATATTATCAATGACTGGTTGAATTTGTATGTAAATACAGGTTATCCGGATACACTCTCCCATGAGATCTAATAGGAACCAAGACTGGTCAAAGGTGCCTGGCAGAGAACTTATAATCAGAGCTCACACTGCAGCTTTGCGATTGAAGAGAAGGCAAGCTGGTCAGACGGGGGGGTTGGGACCATTTGGTAGTTGTAAAGTATGGGGAAATGCAGACCCAGACAACAATGGTCCGGTTTCAGGATCACCCGACATGAGCAATACCAGGAAGAAATCAAATTACAGCAAATGGGAAGTCCTGCCATTTGAGAGCCTCCGAAAGGAAGCACAAGAACACCATATCCAAATGGGAGGCGTCTCCTTGTACAAAATGGATGGCAATAAGTTAGAAGATTTGGTTTGTGTGAGGCACCCATTAAAATCTGAGGCTTGAGAAAACTTTGAAAGCTCATAGATTCATCAAAACTCAGAACACAGACACTGCAACATAACCAGCGCTTCCAACCGTTAACGAGACCAGTTTTGACAGAAAGATGGTAGTCCTGGTGTTCAGATGATCATAGTCTTTTGAGTGTATCTTTTAATTGTATAACTAGCTGGATATTGATTTCACCAATATTTTTACTTGAAATTTCCTAGCATATTTGGATAAACCCACTTCCTTTTTTTGAACAGTGAATCCAACATCTAGATATCAAATCACCTTCCAGTGCTACTTGCTTGTAGGTTTTTTTTGTACTATTGGTGGGTCCTTAAAGGGGGGCCAAAAGAGAATGCTGCAAGCAAGCACAGCTGCACAAGCAAGCCGGCTTTCAAGACTTTGATGCAAAAGGAAAAGCAATTGCACATCCCTATGTAGGAAGAAAAAGAAAAGAAAAGGCAACAACAGCGAGCAGCAGGTATATATACCATTTGCACTTTGTCCTGTTTCCTTTGTGCACGTGTTCTCTTTGTATTCCTTGTTGAACTTCACTTCCACTTCACATACTACTGATACAGTGTTTGAGCAGGGTTAGCACTTTTGGCTCCTTGTCAAAAAGCGTTCTTGATCTTGTCTCGCACTTGCTTCAGTGGATCTCGCGCAGGTAAACACTTCTAGTTCTACTTCCCTCTACTAAGTAATAGTGGATTTGATGTGTCGGATGTTGGGGAGGGATATCGGTTTGGTTTCGCGACCCAACATGAGCCGACTCTTTGGACGGTGGGTTCATAATAGATAAAACTTAAATAAAGCTTGAGTTGAAGTTTTATCATTTAGCTAAATGATCTTTTGTTTTTAGGTTAAAATATATGTTTTTTTGTGATGAATGTTCCTTTTTTTTTGGGTTAATGTAGCCTTTTATTGAGAAAATAAACTTGAATAAGTTAAAATATAATTATTTTTGATATTGAATTACTTTTCTTTGGAATGGATAGAAACTCTTAGAAGAGATTATTAATGGTAAAAACAAAATAAAGAATTGGTGAATATTCTTGGTTAATTAAGAGCTAGAGTTTGATGGATAAGCTCATTATTTTGTCAAGTAAAACTTTTAAAAGAAGAATAAAATGAAGAAAAATATTTTATGTATGTTGGGTATTAACATTTTTTTTCGATGCTGGCATCTTGACCCTTTAATGATTTTGGGATGCATGTGTATTGCATAACATTTTTAAATATACGCTCATTCTTAAAATATCTAAGGAAGGTTGGATGTCAACGTTGAAAATTAGTATTGACACCTACCATATATATATATATATATATATATATATATATATATATATATAACTTAACTAAAATAAAAGCATCTGAAAAACGATTAAGGGTAAATTGCAAAGCGAAGAAGGTTGTTGAAGAATTGTTCGAACATGTCTCGTTTATAAAGGACTTACGTCTTGTGAAAAAAATACTATAAAACTTAACTATTTAATAAATACACGATAAGAAAATTATATGCAGTTATAAAATTTTTAAAAAATAAAATGAATATAATATCAATTTAATAAACTCAAATGGTATTGATACATTATTATATTTTACGTTTGGATTAAAATGCCAAATCTTGTTGAATGCTTTTGTAATTAAAGTATTTCATCATAGCTAGATTTATTAATTAGAAATAACGTATTCATATATATATATATTTCCAAAAAAGCTTGCGCCCCAATAAAGCGAGAACATGTTTATGAAAATATGAAGTACTAATCAATCACGTGTTGATTCATTTTATTCGAGCTTTTGAGTATATTATATTTGTTAATAGAAAGCTTAGACGACAAAATAATGAGGATATTAACGCCAAGTGGGAGAAAAGTACTCTTAACAGTGGCTTAAAGGCCATCTTCACTCTCACATCGCACGCGTTACATAAAATATTTAAACCTCAATACCCCCTCGCAGAAGCAAGTGCGAAACAAGAACATGGGAGCACTATGCAGGCGAGAAAGCAAATCACAGCACAGCTCCCTCAATAGAAAAATAACAGAAAGTTCGATCCAATGCTCCAAGGCGTTCTTTAAGCACTAAAATCCCATTTCCTGAATTTTTTTTTTTGGATGTGACCATTTCAACTAGATTTAAATTTTAAATACGGGTCTCCTCGGGACCATTCGGATATGCCTGGTCGCCTGGATTTCCAGGCTATCTTAATGTTCTTCACTGGTTGACATGATACGTATTATTTGGAAGCGCGCACAGCAAAACACTCCAAAAAAACAAAGAAATGGAAATCTTCCAAAAGAAGCAAAAGACAATGATTCCTGAAGAAAAGCAAGGGAACCGCACGGCTTCACAAAAGACGACGAGCACAGTTCCGAAACTAAACGAAACAAAACCCGAGGCGACTAAACTTAATTATTATGGTGAAACGTTGAAACATCCGAGGTTGTAACAGCAGTCAAATCTAAGTTAAACAAACACGGGTCCCACCGCATAAAATGGAGAGAAAGCGAAAGTTCTTATTATTAATTATTTAGTTAAAAATATATTTTGTAATAAAATTGCAAATCAGATATTTAAACTAAAATATAAATAAATTAGGTAAAATGTTATAATTCTAAAAATAAAATTATTAATATTAATTCAAACCTGAAAAATAGAAAAAAATAGTTAGAATGCTAAATTATCATAAATTGTGGTATGGGATAAACTAGGTGTCTTGAATGTGAAATATTGAGTAATATTCAACAGTCAATTATTATTTTATCTACAATTTATACAATAAAACTAAAAATAATAATAATAATTACATGTACAAACCATCTAATTCATGGGACCCGCAGATAGAATAAATCACCAGGTGTCTAAGCGACGAGATTTGTGGGAGTAAATCATTAACTGGCGCTACGCGACACAATAAACTTGCTGGGGGTAAGAGTAACTTAAGCGAGCATCTTCTTTTAAAAGGGCCACCACCTGGGAAGCGTGGCAGGAGCAGCGAATGCGAGGCAGGAAAGAGTGAGAGAAGAAGTAACACACTGTAACGCGCGACCCGACCAGACTACCATGAAAAATCGCCGAGGTTCCGATATTGTTCATAAGAACACAACCCCCTTTTAGTCCGGCTCGCAATTGTAGTATTAGTAGTAGTGAAATGAAAAAACAGAGAGAAAAGCAAATGATATTAAAACAATAAAAATCAATTCCAAGCGTCTTTCCTGTCTCTCTCTTTTTCTCTCTTTTTGTCTCAATCGCTTAATCGATCCATTCATTCAACTCATAGAATCTCCAAATCGGTCCTTTGATCTCCTTAATCTGCATTTCTAGTTTTTCAGCTTAGCTTCGATGGTTGCTTTAATCTGTCGGGATTTGCTATAACTTGAAATACAGTGTTGTGAGATTTTTCGATGAATGGTGGTGTGGATCGGGAGCTGTGCTCGATCTTGTTTCTTTTAGGACGAGTATGGCGTATTTGTGACGATTTATGGATTGTTTCGAGATTATTAGATTTGGGTAAGTGCAGGAAAGGTTATGCGTTGATGTGATGTGGATGAAGATTAGTTGCAGAAATAAGCAGGAAAAACCCTGGTTTCATCATGTATTTCGCCAAAATCGACGATTCTCCTATGTTTCGGAAACAAGTAAGATTTCTGCTTCTTCTTTTTTTCGTTTGCTTGAATGTTTATTGTTATGATACGAGTTGGCTTACCGGATTCACGTCTTGATTTTACATTACTTGTTTTTTTTTTGCTGATATTTGTTTGCTTTGGATGATTAGTAAGGTTCTTGTACTTCCTATACTAAAATGATAGATGGTTGATCTTTGGTGCTGTTTGAAGTTTTCTTGTCATTCTGGTAGTTGTATATGTGCCTAATATCAGGGATTCCTTTAACGTGTCGTATTCCTCTATCTAATTCTTTCTAGATCTATGATATCTGATAATTCAGATATCTTCAATCTACTCTCAAAAGTCTTATGAAGCATGATCGATTTTTTGGTCTCAAAGGCCTATCTGTTAGAATTACGTTAGTTACAAAAGGTTGTATTTGTTTAGGTGCTATTTTGATTATTTAGTTGTAAAATTGTCCGGTAGTAAGATTTGTTACCAAAATAAGTAAGCTAGAATTACACGAACTTCAAATTTGGTAAAATTCTCCAGTCCAGCAAAACTCTATTTTAAAAGGTGTTTTTTGATGCATACATTTCGATTCATGCCCTTTGTTCTTTACACATGTCAACAGCAACAACAACAACCAGAAACAAAAAAAACGATTGAGTCTTATGGAGAAAAAACAGAGACCTTACTAAAGGACACTAGTTAGCATACGTTTTACATGTACTCTTGATTCTGGTCAGTGCCCTTATTGTTGGTGCAAAGCTTTTGTCTTCTTCTTCTTCTTTTCCTTCTTTTTGATGAATTATGCTTGATTTATGGAAAAGACCAGCTACAAGTGGATGTCTAACCTAAAAAGAAGAGACAAGAGGAAAAAAAAACGCAGTGTCTCATCAAAGTGCCTACCTTTTCTTTCAACATGAAAGAGCCTAAGAAATCCAAGAATCTTTGACTTCTTAATAATACAACTGTATGCATATTGATGTAGCTAAATGTCAAGATTTTATCCCCCCAAAGAAGCTAATAATGAGGCAGTGTACATTATCATATTTCATATTTCATGATAATTTTTTTTTTTAAATATTTTGTTCCTGGTGTATTCTTTGCATCTCAAATATCATCGAAGTCAGAATTGGAAACATGATTTTTTTTTTTAATTAATAGTGTTTTAAGATCTTATGGTATATGCCTATGAATATACATATGATTTTGCTCTTTGCTTTATGAATTCTAATTGGTGAAGTGTTATAAGTTACTTGGTGTGTCATTACTGGGTGAAACAGATACAATGCCTCGAGGAAAGTGCAGAATCTTTGAGAGAGAGAAGTCTAAAGTTTCACAAAGGATGTCGAAAGTACACGTATGTCTATGTTTATATTTTTTCTAAGTTATCCAAAGCAGTAGTTATCTTTTATATCTTAATATCTATTTGTGAGTAAATTGTGTGTCTCATCAAATATCATAAGTCAAGAAAGATAGTAAATATGATTCTCTAGAAATTGGAAGATTCATCAAGTTGTTGGGTTAACATATCTGTTTTGTGATCTTCGTGTGCGGCCTTCGTATCCATTCTATTCCTCTCTAATAATATTTCTTTAAGTCTTAACTTTTAGCCATTTTTTAACTCAAACCTTGTATTGATGTTTAAACTTGTTCCATTAATAAGGTTCCTTTCTAATAGACTCATGACAAGTTTCCTCACTGCCTTGCATTAACTTCCCATATTTGGCACTGTTTTACATTTGTATATCTGCAAAAAAGGGTTGGTGTTAGTGGTAGGCTGGTAGCATGATATGCAATTTTGGGCCTCTACCTACTAGCTGTAGTTGTAGGTCAAGTGGTTATCCAATACAATATCTAGCTTTGGTTTTGTTAAAAGGTCTGAGGTTCAAGTCTTTTCGTTGGCATTTGCATGTTCGTTATTGTTTTTGCTTCCATATCTCTTTTAGGTCTCCATGTACAAGATGGGGCTACATGTGAGGGAGAGAGTGTTAGTGATAGCTTGATATACATTGTTGAGCCTCCAACTACTAGCTAGCTTTTAGATCAAGTAATTGTCTAAAAGTTGGAAGTAGTAATTTTCGGTTTATTTAGGAGTGGTAACTGCTGAATTATTGTTAGACTAGTGTAAAAATTAATGATGCCTCTTCAACAATCAAAATGGTTTTATTATGTCATGTTGTTTAGGTTCTGACCTTATTTTTAACACTTTCATCTGATGTTACTTTCATCCTTATTTTATCCTCTCTGGTCATATAGTCTGGAACTGTTTACATGGAATTTACTTTGATTGGCAGAGAGGAGCTTGGGGAGGCATATGATGGAGATATTGCTTTTGCAAGTGCTCTTGAAACATTTGGAGGAGGGCACAACGACCCAATTGGTGTTGCTTTTGGAGGTGTCCCTTTTGAACCTACTTTGTTGTTGAATTTCCCTCCTAAACTAATGTACTTGTGATTTAACATCTTAGGTCTATGCCTTTCTTCTCCCCCACCTTGACATGTAAGAGGAAATAAAAGTTGTTTATGGAAATGTAGGTGGTTGTTAATTGTTCTAGTTTGTTTAAATCCCTATTCTGTTTATTTTTGGTGGATTTAGATAGTTTATTAACATTCAGGTGAAATATTGTATAGCTTAAGATGACCTATCAACTAAGATACGGAACAAGTTGAAGACGATAACAAAAAATGACTTAGGCTCTAATCTGAAGGGAGAGAAATCCACAAAATCTTTCTTTTAAGGTCTTAGAGAATGGAACCCACTAGAACAGATTGCCCTTACTAGAAAGTGGAAGCTATGGCAGTCAATAGACTTAATACAATTTAAGCTTTGTTCAGGTTCCACCATAACGTTTGCACAATGGTAGAGTAAGAAAACCTAAAGGACAAATGTCCACCTGAGGAAGAGGTCCCCAAGTACCATGGTGGTGCCTCTTGGCTGGAGTAAGTTGCAACCCCTTGACTTGCTAAACTTCTAGAAAAAAGATTCTGAACATGTGATTTTCGCCAATTCACAACAGGCTTTGCCTCTTTGCACAGGGTATGGTAGTTATATCAACTATCATTAGGTTAAATTTAGAAATTGGAAGTTCACACAAGCAATACTTTAGACATCATCAAGATCATTGCTTTGGCATCTCATTTCAAAGTTCAAACCAACTAAGCAATTCTCTATGTAGACAGTAGGGATTTTCTCTATTTTTTAAAGATTTTATGCATTTTGCAATAATTTTATAAAAATATTTTAAATATTTCATAGTTATAACTGATCCAACAAAGTTTTACGTTGGTTGCCAGCTACCTAACGGAACCCTACTCCTTTATTCGAGCTTGGGATCAACTATGTTTTAAGTAAGGATATTCAAATATACTCAGCATAGGTGGATTTATAAAAATATTTTAAGGTGGTACAAAAATGATGTAACCTTTTCATCCACTTTTATCTTTTCTTTCCTTATAAATACATTAATAAAAAAGGGCAACTTGGTGCACAAAGCTCCTGCTTATGCGAGGTCCTTGAGACGGTTCGAACCACTTTGGGTTTATTGTATGTAACCTTACCCTATGTAGCAGGAGGTTGTTTTCTCAACTCAAACATGTGACCACCTGGTCACACGACAACAACTCTAATTGTTATGTCAAGGCTCACCTTCTTATAAATACAATATAAACCAACAAATATTCGTTATCTTCAAAATCAAGATATATTTTTTTAAAGATTATTATTCAACTAGCAAATAATAATATGCATATTTTGAGCTGGTATCAGTATTCTTTTAAAAAAAAAATTCAAAAATTTCCACAAGACATATGTAGTCATATATGTTTAATGACCTTAACAAAAATATTTCTCACAAATAATTTTATATTTCTTTTTGATGTGATTATTTCATTTTTATCACCAAGATCATGCCTGACATTGCCTCACCTAAGTTAGGTAAATCGCCTAGGAATTGCCTTTAGCCTTGACAACTTGGAACAATTAAATCATTAACTGAGAGGACACCTTTCTTGTTAACCTATCTTTTTATCGTCATCCCCAGGGAAATAAGATAGCTATTGATACAAGAGAAGAAAGGAAAGACCATCAGAATTTTAAACTTGGATAGAGGTCATTTTTCTCTAAGATTCCAAGATTATTTCTTAGTATCACTATCCCCACGTGTAGAGCTATTGACATGGAGTTTCTTTTTAATTGAAGAATATCTCAGTTTCCTAGTTGGATAAAAGTCATTTGGCTCAAAATTTTATTTTTAGGATTATTTCTCAGCTCTTACTGCCCTGGACCTCTCACATAAAGCTATTGATTGGTGGAATTTCTACAGCCACATGGAAGGGAAGGGACTCTCCCAATCAACTTGTTTTACTCAACTTCTTTTGCTCAACTTTTTTTTTTTTTTTCTGTGGCAACCTAATCCTAGTATCCTACAATAGGAGTTCCTTGGAAGGGCTTTGTTCAAGGGTTAGAGGTTCCTAGTATGCTACTATTTGGATGATGTTCACTCAAGAAGCTAGCTTATCCTATTTTTTGTACCTTGTACTGTTTTAGATTAAACAAATCTAGTATATAAGTTACTTATTTTGGTAGAACTTAACTTTTGCATGCAAACCTTGTAGATGAGAGTTGGTTTGTTGACTTTGATTGATGGATAAATTAGGGAGTTATATTCCCTTGCATTTGAACGTATGTTTGTTTATTTAGTTCAAAAAAAGGAGGGGCTTGTTTCTTTAATCCCAAGTGATACAAAGGAAATTACTTTATTAATCTTTTAACCCTAATTTTTTTGTTCTATTAGGTCCTGTCTTAACCAAATTTACAATTGCTCTGAGAGAAATAGGGACATATAAGGAAGTTCTTCGGTCGCAGGTATGGATGATCCTCCTTTGTTACCCTAACTTTAAGTGTTGTGCGAAATCCGTTGGAACTTTACAAGGTTAATGCATTTACTTAAATTAATCATGGTGTAGTCTTGATATTCCTTATTTGTTCATAGTTCCTCTTAAGGTTTCTTTCTTTTTGTTCAGTTTTTGGTGAAATCATTGGGTATAAGATCAATATCTTCTTTTGCTATACGGTTTGCTTAAATTAGTAATGCTGCTTGTTTCATATTCATGTTTGTCAACATTAATTGTTTCTGCACTGACATTGTTCAGTTGGTTTTGTTAGGTTGAACATATACTAAATGACAGGTTGCTGCACTTTGCCAACATTGATTTACATGAAGTCAAGGTACTATTGAGTATGATGTTTTATCTCTCATGCTAAAGAATGTGATCATCCTAATCCGTGGATGTGAGAAAATTATTTGAGAACATAGCCGAAACTCTTATGTTGGCATTGTATGTTGCATGCATGCAATGATACTTGCATATTTTTGGAATAGGAATTCACAAACAAGTAAAGCAAATCAAACCTCAAGCCTTCAAAAAAAGCTCTAAATTTCCTGTTTGTTCTGCATGTTGGTTCGGTTAGAAATTATAGTTCTTTTATTGGTAAAGGTGGGGCTTGAACTGATGTACTAATAGCCTGCATATAATTGAGTCATTGGTCTACTTCCTCACCCTCCCCTCCTCTCGCTCAAGAAAAGTATAATATTTTGTTCAAATAGCTTCAAAAGGAATGAAAATTGTCTGATGTTGTCTTATTTTTTGTTGAGAATTTGTTCATTGTCTGAACTTTTCTTTTTGTATTATTTATTTACAAAGCTTTAAAGTTTGCATTATGAGGAACCTTGGTTTGTTGTAGGAAGCTCGAAAACGCTTTGACAAGGCTACTCTCATTTATGACCAGGTCTGTTTTTTGGACTCTTATCCCACTAACGCTACATGTTATATTTCAAAACTTCTTTGTCTGCAATTTTAGTTAAATGAATTTCTTTCAAAGAAACTAGAACTTATTCATCAATACTTGGAGATCCTAGGTTGACTTTTGTTTTAGCCTCTTTGATGTTAAGGTAAGGCTGCTTATATTGTCCTTAGCCGAACCGCACAATGGCTCATAGTAGTCAAAATCGCGATTCGAATCGCTGAATCATACGATTCAAATCGGATTCATGAAGTGCTATACCTGTGAATCATAAGTGAATCGAGCCGAATCGGAAGTGAATTGCTAGTTGAATCGTGGTGAATTGATCTGAATCGTGAATTTGCTAAAAGACACTAATGTTATTATATCCCTATATATACTTAATATATACTAATATACGATTCATCGATTCGAATCCTGATTCGATTCATCAAGCCTCAAAACGATTCACTTTCGATTCACGATTTTGACTACCATGGCTGAAGCTACTAGCCATTAATAGTCTTCACCATGCAAGTCTTGAACAAAACCACTTTTTGAAGAAGAGTTCTTCTAGGCAGTGTTGTAAACTGGTGTCTCATGATGATTTTGACTAATTAAAACATCTGAAAGAAAAATAATTCCTACTACCAACATGTTTTATAATCCTGCTAGGTTTAATAGTGGTTTCTTTTTTAGTTAAAGAAAATATGTGGAGAGAGTTAGTGTTTGTAGAGTTTGGTCTATTTAAAACTCATTAAATTAGAAAATATTTTTTTTGAGGTCACATTAAATAATAAAATATAATGGTTTAAAGTAAGAATTTAGATCTCCATAGTACTTGACGGTTGGCACACAGTGTGAGTATTGCTAATTCATGACTTCTATTCTCAACTAGTTTAAATTACACATTCTTTTCTCTTTAAAAGTATAGTTTTTTTCAAATCTTATTGTCCTTCTTCCTCTAGTGATTCTTTAGTTTCGATCTTTTAAATATGAAATTATGGTTTAATCCCATACATTTCTATTCTTTAGGAACATCTTCTAACAAAGTTGAAGTTAGGAGTGCTTCATTTTATTATTTTATGTCGTGTTTGAAATTGAAAGAATTTTCTGAATATTACAAGTTATTTGGATCTTTTATCCAACTTCGGTGGAATTTTAGTAATGAAAAATGCTAAATATACACAAATTGAAACTCAAAGTAGAAACTCAAACATTCACATGCATTGGATCACGTGGGGATGCACGTGTATTGTACAGCTCCACTATAATCAAATGGATGTGAAGTTTTTGAGTTTCTCCTTTGAGTTTCAATCGGTGTACCCTTAGCATCACTCCTTTAGTAATATCTAATATGTTATGTACATTTAATTCGTAATTTGATGATTAAAAAAATGAAATTATATATTATAGTTTTCATTCCATCAGTTCAGAGAATTTCATTTTATCTCTTTAACAGGCTCGTGAGAAGTTTCTGTCTCTGAGAAAAAGTACAAGGATGGATGTAGCAACTGCCTTAGAGGAGGTAGCTTTTTGAACCAAGTCCACTTTAAATGAAAGCTTTGAACATTATGATTAGAAAAATGATCTTGCAACTTTCTAACCATAAACTAATGTAAAATCTTCTAGGAACTTCACAATGCAAGGTCTACGTTTGAGCAAGCTCGATTCAGTCTGGTATGAAAACTTGTGACATTGATTTCTGTAAACTACCACTCTTTTTCTTAGGCTTCACAAGTACCAAATCAGCAGAAGGTTGTTTACATTGGCTTTTTTCTATCCAGATTACTGCACTTTCTAATGTTGAGGCAAAGAAAAGATTTGAATTTTTGGAGGCTGTTAGTGGAGCAATGGATGCTCATCTCCGCTACTTTAAACAAGTGAGGGTCTAGTGGCATTTTTCATATCATCCTTCACTGATTTTCCTGGTTGTACACTTCACTGAGCCTTTTGTCTTGGTTTCTAACTTTCTATGCAGGGTTATGAGCTATTGCGTCAGATGGAGCCTTATATCAACCAGGTTTACTATTATTGTTACCGTTACTGTGACCATATTATTGTTTTGTCTTCTGCAAAAATTGTAGTTCATTTCATTATTTAGTATCATGTGTCTTGATAACTGTCTTAACCATCTGGTGCATTTTGTTTGATGTTGGAGTGCAAAGTTAGTTATAATTTTCCTTGAGAGGTTTGTGCAACTTGTGCTACTTTTTTCCAGATTATTTTAAAGAACCTTGCTGTTATCCATCTACATGCAAAATTTCATTGCATATTTTGCACTTTGTAAAGTCATAAAGCAAAAATATTATGAATTTAGATACATCTATATTGAAATATTAAAGTTTCTTTATTCTTACTTTTTGCAGGTCTTGACATATGCACAACAATCCAGAGAGAGGTCCAACTATGAGCAAGCAGCTCTCACTGAAAGAATGCAAGAATACAAAAGGAAGATTGATCGAGAAAGTCGTTGGTCTTCTAACGGCTCACATGGTTCTCCTAAGGGAGATGGAATACATGCCATTGGTAGAAGTTCACATAAAGTGATAGAGGCTGTTATGCAATCTGCTGCAAAGGGAAAGGTATCTTTGATGAAACTCTCATATCATCGAAGCATTCCTGTTAGATTCTGTCTTATTTCCAAGACATTATGTCCTTTTTCAGGTCCAAACCATTCGACAAGGCTATCTCTCGAAACGCTCATCAAACTTGAGAGGTGACTGGAAGAGACGGTTTTTTGTTCTTGATAGCCGTGGAATGCTGTACTATTACCGAAGACAAACTATTAAACCCTCTGTAAGTCATTATCCGATAGCTAATTTTGGTTGTAGGGCTTGAATTTCATCTCCCAAGATCTATATCTGAATTCTTTTGTTAAGTTGAGTATGTTCTATTAGGGAGCTGGTGGTCAACTTTCTGATAAGAGGAATAATAATTCCTACGAACTTGGCTCTGGATTGCTGAGCCGGTGGCTTTCTTCTCATTATCATGGCGGCGTGCATGATGAGAAGTCCGTTGCTCATCACACTGTGAACCTTCTGACATCAACAATTAAAGTTGATGCCGACCAGTCAGATTTGAGATTTTGCTTCAGAATTATTTCACCGGCAAAGAATTACACTTTGCAGGTACTAGTTGGATTTCTGCGTAACACTTGAGTCATTTGTTTTTCTTATGCTCACTCAAATCCATTGTTATAGCATAGTCCAACCTACCTAAGACTATTGTAATTCTGAATTTGGTGTGTTATTTTATTAAAATATATTAAAGTATTTGCTTGTTGACACAGGCAGAAAGTGAAATGGATCAAATGGACTGGATTGAAAAGATAACAGGGGTGATTGCTTCACTTCTAAGTTTCCAATCAATTGATCAAGTAAGTCTAAAGAATTTATGTTGCCAGGTCTTTTTGATTTTTTTTCGTATCATCTGGTCATTTCTATTTTTCAATTATACTGCACCATAGTTTTTTCTTTTCCTTTTTCTTTTTTGATTTAGTTAAATATATGTAGAACTTATATACTGACAAAATTTATTGTTATACAGAGGCTCTTGGCATGTCCTGGTGGCAGTGGTCATCATCAATCCACCAGTGAGAGTAGTTCATTTGAAAGTTCTTCGGATTTTGATCACTCAGCGATTGAGGAATGCATATCTGAACGGAGCGTTGCCACTGCATTTCATGGGCGTTCATCTAGAAATTCACAAGAGCAGCGTTTTAGTGTTAAAGTGGAGAAACCGATAGATGTGCTGAGAAGAGTATCAGGAAATGAAAAATGTGCTGATTGTGGTGCTCCTGATCCTGATTGGGCTTCTTTGAACCTAGGGATTCTTATATGCATTGAATGTTCAGGCGTTCACCGTAATCTTGGTGTGCATATATCTAAGGTAAACTACATCCTGTCACCATATTTTCTATGAATTCATCTTGGAGATGATATTTCAAAGTACAATTCTAAAATTTGTAGGCTAATCAAATTGTTTTTCAAATGAAAACTGAAAATTAGTACTTTAAATTGCTCATTTCCTAAACCACCTTCTTATTGGATATGATTTTTGGGATAACTAATTTTTGAAAATTGATTTTCTATCTAGGAGCTCATCCTCGTAAAAATGAATTCACAAGAAAATCTTTATATAGGTTAATGTCTTAAAGTCCTAATAAATAATTGTATATTACTTATATTGGCATAGCACATGAAATTCTTAAATATGGAAGTTAATGTTAGTGATAACTTGATGTACATTGTTGGGCCTCCACCTAATAGCTATAGCTTTTAGGTCCAATGGTTTCTAACATGGTATCAAAACTTTGGTTTTGTAAGCTGCCTTTGGTTGAAGTCCCTGTGCTGGCATTGGATATTCCCCACATATCTCCTCTCTTGTCTCTCCACATCTAGGATGGGGTTGCACATTAGAAGAAGTGTTAGTGATAACTTGATGTACAATGTTGGGCCTCCACTTGGTAGTTGTGGCTTCTAGTTCTAGTGGTTTGTAATAGTTAATACACAATAATTTAAATCTATAGGAAATATATATTTTCACTTTTTGTGAGAATCTTATGAATTGTTTGAATCATAAGAAGTGAATCATAAATTGTAAGTTTGAATGCAAAATGTAAGATTCTACTAATTTTTTAATATTCACAATAAGATTAAGAGCATTAATACTAGAATCCATTTCCTTTGAATCAAATGTGAATTGTAAGACTCGTAGATTCTAATAAGGATTATGAGGACCATGTGCTAGTAATAGCTTGATATGCATTGTTAGGTGACCTATCAACTATACTAGCTTTTAGGTGCAATGGTTTTTAACATTGTATCAGGGTTCGGGTTTTGAGAGAGGTCTTCGCTTCAAGTATCTTTGTTGGCATTTTGTATATTCCTTGATTGTATGTTTTTTTGTATCGTCTTCTAACTCCCTTATGTCCCTTTACATATTTGTCTCCTCTTCTATCTCCCTTTTATCCCTTCACATGCAGGGTGAGACTGCCCACAAGGGAAGTATGAGTGATAGTTTGATATACATTATTGGGCCTCCGCCTATTAATTATAACTTTTAGGGCCATTGGTTTCTGGGGCCATGATCTTTAGACAATTTTCTAATCCTTTTCTAGGCAACATGCATATGGCATCGGCAAAGGAATCATTTTCTACAGCTGGTTACAGGAACCCCATGGATTTAGTAACTTCGGAGGACCAAGATATATGGCCTGTTTGAACTCTATATAGTCTCTCTCTTTTAAAATGAACCCCTATATTCAGTAGGGGTTTAAAGCTCTAATATGGTAAGTCAATTTTTTTGGTTTTTTCTTGGAGATTATACCTCTACTTCAATTGGTTTGTTACCCTCTACTTTTTTTAGAGGTTATAAGTAAAGTCAACAAACACCACCATACTATGGCATTTCCCAGCTATTCCTAAATTCATAAGAAAAGAGAGTTCCTAACTGGAAATGCAAATGCTACAATGTTTGGCTGACTCTTCTTCCCTTTGGCCTAAAACTAGAAATCCAAAACATCATTACGTGAGATCTGAGAGCATATGTTGTTTGAAGTTATGGAGAGCATACTACTGGAAGAAAGTGACTTTTCTGGGTGCTTTGGGCTCCCAACAATCTCTATGAGGACACTTGCACTGGTTGTTGGCCATTTATGTGGTCCAATTACGTTGAGTGAATGCTATCAATTGTGGTTTGTCTCTAGTGAGAATGTTTATCTTGGTTAATGACTTCGACTTTCAGGTAAGATCGTTGACACTTGATGTGAAAGTTTGGGAGCCTTCTGTAATAACCTTGTTTCAGTCATTGGGTAATACGTATGCCAACTCAGTCTGGGAGGAATTATTGGACTCACAAAGTGCATTTGAAGCTGATGACTTCCCTCCAAGGTAACCAATATAAAAATTATATTTGTACCCAACTGCGTATTTGCTTGGGTGTTTCTAATGTAGATAATATTCTTGTGGCACAGTCTCTCTAAGTATGATAAACAACCACTTCTTCCCATCAGCAAGCCTTGCCATGCTGATCCTATTTCAGTAAAAGAGAAGTATATTCATGCAAAGGTATTTTATAGGTTTATTCTATTAGGAATTTTTAGAAGTTCTCCAGTAATCAGATTGCTTGTCCTTCCACATATCTAATATTTAAGTTTATTTTCCTCTTCTTGCAGTATGCAGATAAGTTGTTTGTTCACAGGCCAGAGGATAATCAACACTATCTTTCTGTGGCCCAAGAGATGTGGGATAGTGTCCGTTCCAATGACAAGAAAGCACTGTACCGCCATATTGTTAACTCTGAAGTAAATGTTAATGCTGTGAATGGGCAGACATCACTGAGCTTGTCTTTGACTCTAGCCAGGGTAATGTTGTTGCACGAGTCAAGCTTAGACCATAACTCTGGTTGCTTACCCAGGAATTCTTTGGATGGGGCCTCTGCGACGAGTTCTTTGAATTCAATTAGTACAAACAAGGACAGGAGTGCAGATGAATGTCTTGAGGGCTGCTCCCTGCTGCACCTGGCATGTCAAACTGCAGATTTAGGCATGCTAGAACTTCTGTTACAGTATAGTGCCGATATAAATTCTCCTGATTCAAGGGGCCTAACACCACTCCATCACTGCATCCTCCGAGGCAGAACAGTGTTTGCCAAACTGCTGCTTACAAGGTAATTTACAATTCTTCCCTCCTCTGTGGCCCTGTCATCATATTTCTTTCTCATACTTGCCTAAGATGCTAGCTTCCCTAGTACTTATATCTAGCTGCATCAGAAGTATAATCCCTTTTCTCATTCTTATGTTGCGAACTTGCAATATAGGCATCTGACTACAATTTATTGAGCAACTTCTATAGCTCTTGATAATATTACATGTGCAATTTGTTTTAAATGCTTTTTAGAGCTTGTTATGGGTTCTGGCCCAAATTGATTGTTGGATGTGTATGTGGGATGCATGGTGAGACTAATATTGTTGTAGATCCTCAACTCGTTCTTAACGGTTTGCAGTGCAATGTTCCAACCATTCAGACTGAGCATCCTGAACTGTCCAGAAAACACAATCCTGACCCGAGTTTTAGAAACCACTCAATATAATTGGTTTTGATAGTCTGAACTTATATTGAATTTTCCACAGTTCTCATGGATGAAATAGTACTCATTTTCATGAGTTACAACCATATACCTCTCTACTATATCCCTTCAGAGCTTTAGTTATTTCTGCAATATCCCATCGCTAAACATTACGATTTTATTTTATTTTTATTTTTTTTGATAACCGAGGTTATCCGATCCCGACTAATCCCTTGGGCCCCTGGTTGCTCAAGCGGGAGACGCCCCCTATCGCCAACACTAGTGAAGAGTTGAACTCGTGACCTCGTTTCCTTAGATGAGCGCCCCGAGCCACTCAACCAACCGAACAGTGGTTACTAAACATTACCATGTTATCACTTGGAAATAATACCTTCTTATCAAACATACTCATTAACCTTATGGCTCCCAATCTGACTGCAGGGGAGCTGACCCGCATGCTGTAGATTATGAAGGTAAAACTGCTCTGCAGTATGCAATGGAGTCCAATTTCAACGACAATGAGGTCCTCTCTTTGTTAACCGACACAGAGAGATAACATCAATTTTGGAGGTTCATTCAAACCACATAGAAGAATGCAGTCTCTGTATATTGCAGAAAGGTATTGCTTTGTGTGTTATATATATCTCAGCTAGGAGCTGGTTCCAATCTTTTTGGGAGCAGCCGCAGCTGATTGGGCTTTGTTGAACTGTTAAGGGCGTCAGATTTTCAGTAGGTGTCCGTGCGCAGTGGACCCCCCAAGTCTTAACTTATGATAGCCTCATTACTTGCAATCTAAGGGCTGCTATCTGCTGTATTCATTATGGCTAGGAAATGTGAGGTGTTTAATCTCTATTAATTTGCTTCTTTTTTTTATCTTTTATATATATTTTGTTTTGATTTTGGGTGGCTTGTGGTGGTCGTTCTAATTGGTGGTTGTACAGATTTCTTCAGGTTTTTTTTTTCAGTATGATAGGTTTCAGGTTTCCCAAGTCCCCTGATGGTCATTTATTTGAAGCCAGCGTATCTCATAGAGAGGGTGACCAACAGTTACATAACAAAATATGCACTCAATCCAAAGATCACATTTCAGTTCTCTTTTCTCCTTTCATCTTTTTAACTTGCAAGTGACCAACGTGGATGAGTGAAATATTTGTTAGAAATCACTTAAAAACAAAAGCTAATATGCGGAGGTCCAACACAAAAGCTAATATGCGGATATCAAGTTATAATTGATATTTTTCCTCTCGTGTTGCCTCATTTTGCAAGTAGAGAAGAAACAATATGCAAACACGGACAAATACTGCTGAACAAGGCTAACTACATACCAAAGTGTGTGTATATATATATATATATATATATAAAAGCACATATACAACAAAAAAGTTTTTCAAGTACTTTTGCTCAATGCAGGAAGATGTCTCTATCATTGTCAGTGATTTTTCCTATGATATTAAGTATTGAAAGTTGCAGATTGTCACCGATTTAGCCAGTAAGGCCTCACAATATTTGGTTTTAAAAAAATAAAAAAAAAACAAAACAAAAAAGAATGAAAGAATACCATTCATTATATAAACGTTGTTTAACACTGAATACTAGTAAAGCTCTCTACAAACTGCATAAAATTAACAGCACAAAAACGCTACTTGTGCGTTAAGAAAAATAATTGTTTTGGCATATTTTATTTTTAATTGATTTATAATTTTTTAAAAATATGTTTGATATCATATTCAAAAAATATTTTTTAAATTTAAAAAATAAGAAAATTTTGTTTGGTTATTTTAAGATTTCATAAAAATTAAGTGCAAAAAAGTTTGTGGGTCTCATTAATTAAAAGAAAAACTTAAAAAATAATTTTTTTATGTTTTTCAAAATAATTAATTTTCTTAACTTTTTACATTTTAAATGAGAATGAACCAAACAAATTTTCTAACTTTTTATTTTTAAATACAGACAACTGAATTTAAAAACGATACCAAATGCATGCCCCACATAAAAAATAAAAGAAACAAAAAAAATCGTGCCCAACTGAAATAACTGTTCGGAACTCCTCTTCTGCATATTTTACCCTTCACAAATCACTTGAGCTTCGACTGGCTCTCATGAGTTATGACACCATTTTGTAGACCAAGCGCGTCGCACTTCTTGTACTCTTTAAAAGTTGCTCACGCTCTCAAACCTCATACCTACGTTAAACAATATGCAGTAGACGCAGCAATCATCAAAACGGGCTTTAATCCCAGCACTTGCCGCTCTAACTATCTCATGGAAGACTTTCTTAAGAAAGGCAAGCTATCGCATGCACATAAATTGTTTGATCAAATGCCCCAAAGAAACATTATCTCCACCAACACTTTAATTTCAGGCTACGTGAAATCCGGAAATCTTACAGTAGCCCGAGAACTGTTTGATCACACAGTTGATCGAAATACGGTTACATGGACAATTTTGATCGGTGGGTACGTACAAAGTAACTTTACTAATGAGGTTTACAAACTATTTACAGAAATGAGAAGATCAGGAGCAGAGCCAGATCATGTGACACTCACAACTGTTTTATCAGCATGTAATGACGCGGTGACATTGAACCAAATCACTCAAATTCATGCTCTTGTTGTGCAATTGGGTTATGGATCTACCCTTCTTGTGTGTAATACTTTGATTGATTCTTACTGCAAATCTAACAGCTTATCTTCAGCTTTTAAGCTCTTTAATGATATGGGAGAAAGAGATCAAGTGACGTATAATGCGATGATAACAGGCTACTCGAAAGACGGGTTCAATGAGCAAGCGGTGAAATTGTTTATAGAAATGCAGAAATTGGGATTGAAGCCTACAGAATTCACGTTCGCTGCAGTTCTATGTGCTAGTGTTGGATTTGGAGAGCTAAAACTTGGGCAACAAGTGCATGGTTCAGTGATCAAGACCAATTTTGTTTGGAATGTTTTCGTTAGCAATGCTATGCTAGATTTCTATTCCAAGCATGACCAGTTTTCCAATGCAAAGAAGTTCTTTGACGAAATGCCGGAAGTGGATGGTGTTTCTTACAATGTGATCATCTCAGGGTATGCTTGGAATGGGAAATTTAAAGAGGCCCTCGATCTTTTTCGTGAGCTGGTGTTTTTGGGTTTTGATCAGACGCAATTCCCTTATGCCAGCATATTAAGCATAGCCTCAGCTAAATTGGATTACGAAATGGGTCGCCAAATCCATTCTCAAGCTATTGTAACATCTGCTGAATCAGAAAATCAAGTGGGAAATGCTTTAATTGACATGTACGCCAAGTGCGGAAGCTTAGATGAAGCCAATATTATTTTTGGTAATCTGGTTTGTAGAAACAGTGTGTCATGGACAGCATTGATCTCAAGTTATGTTCAAAATGGGCTTCATGAAGAAGCCCTCAAACTGTTCTTAGAGATGCTAAAAATGGAGGTGTGTCCAGACCAGGCAACTTTTGCTAGCATCTTAAAAGCTTCTTCAAGCTTGGCTTCACTTAGTTTATCTAAACAGTTGCATTCCTTCATTATCAGAACTGGGTTCATGTCCAGTGTCTTTGCTGGAAGTGCACTTGTGGATGTATATGCGAATTGCGGGTCCATAAAAGATGCAATTCAAACCTTCAAAGAGATGCCTGATCGTAATATAGTTTCATGGAACGCTATGATCGCAGCTTATGCTCGAAATGGGAATGGCAAAGCCACTCTTTCATCATTCATGGAAATGGTTAAATCCGGTCTCCACCCAGATTCAGTAACATTTCTCAGTGTTTTTTCTGCTTGTAGCCATTGCGGGCTCGTCGAAGAAGGATTAAAGTACTTCAATTCTATGACTCAAATGTACAAAATTGATCCAAGCAGAGAGCATTGCGCTTCCATGATTGATTTGTTAGGACGCGGAGGATGGTTCGATGAACTGGAGAATTTGATGACCCAGATGCCATTTGAGCCAGATGAGATTATATGGACATCAGTTTTGAATTCTTGCAGAATCCATGGGAACCAAGAACTAGCGGAAAAGGCAGCTGATCAGCTATTTAACATGGAGATACGAGACGCAGCTCCATACGTCACCATGTCCAATATCTATGCAGCTGCTGGTAAATGGCAAGATGTTGCAAAAGTAAAGAAGGCAATGCGAGACCGTGGAGTTAAGAAGGTTTCAGCTTATAGCTGGGTTGAAATTAAGCAGAAGATTCATGTATTCTCGGCAAATGATAGAACTCATCCAGAGATGGAAAAGATTGAGAAAAAGCTCAAAGTTTTAGCTGAGCTGATGGAGAAGGAAGGTTATGTCCCTGATACAAGTTGTGCTCTTCATCATGTGGAAGAGGATATAAAAGTTGTCTCTCTCATGTATCATAGCGAACGCTTGGCAATAGTGTTTGCTTTGATTAGTACACCACCCGGTTCACCAATTTTGGTGGTGAAGAATTTGAGAGCTTGTACTGATTGCCACGCTGCGATTAAGGTGATTTCGAAAATTGTAAAGAGGGAAATTACAGTTCGGGATTCTAGCCGGTTCCATCATTTTAGAGATGGGTTTTGCTCCTGTGGAGATTACTGGTGATGTCTTGGGCAATAAAACTTTCTAAGGCATTGAGCAAAGAAGGTTCTTCAAGTGAGTTATGGTTGCACCAAGAGTTTTTCTTATATTGGTTTTTATTTAACTAAAGTGGCAGCAAAGAGAAGGGATGGACACTGCAATTTGATGGCTCAAGAAGAAAACATATTTGCTGATAATCTCTCAACTGTTTTCTAGCAATTCAGCTTTATTTGTTTATTTATGTTAGAAACAACTTGACTCAAAAGTTATAATAGCTGTGAGGTATGGGCTACGTATATAAAGCGAATATAGATATTAACAATTTAGAAGAATACGATCAACTGAAAGGTTAAGATCATACACACAATCTCTTATTTGAATCCTGATTGACGTAATTTTTCCCAAAAAAAAGTAGGGAAAAGAGCACATAAAACATTAAAGCTTTGTTCTATATTGTTTGTAAAATTTCTGATTATTTCATGATGTACTCCTGCCTCAGGATCAATGAAAACAGGCTTGCATTTTATGATTTTAATTTATAAAGCCAAATCTAAAGGAGTTCTTTCTTTCTTTTTTTTCTTTTTTAAATCTTTTGATTCTTGATAGAGGATATTTAACCTCCTTGAAACACCCACTAATTCTTCAAAGCATTTTCGAATTTTGTTACTAACACACCAAATAAATATTGGAGTGTGACCCTTCTGAATTTATGGGATTGTGACCCCATTGGCTTCTTTGGTTGGGATGGAATGTGAGCTAAAACTTTGGCTCCTACTTCTTGAGGTGTGAATTTAGAGTGATGGTTCCAAGCCTTTTAACCTGATGAATTGTTATCAAAAAAAAAAAACCTGATGAATTTGATTTTGTTATTTGCTAGTCCCCTAATAGTAAGAGACTTGGACATATTTGTTCCTGAAGATATGGTAGTTCCAATTTCATATTTGGGTCCATTTAGTCACTAACAAAATAAATGAATATTGTCTTCTTCTTTTTTTATCGGTTTTTTGGCACCCCAAACTAATCATCTTGAACTCAAACATGGCAAAGGTGTACCGCCTATTGGTAAATATTGTCTTTTTATTATTACAATTAAAAGGTTTAAAAAATACTCAACTCTAACGAAGTCTTTTTCTCAACTACCCAGATTCAGCTACATGAATCTGTTTCTTCTATCTTAAACTATTCAAGGTTAAATCAAAATTTAAACTATAAATAATTATATCTTTTTTAATTATTTTTGCATGTTATTTTAGGTCCAACTTTATCTCTGTTATTACTGTAAATTGTTAAAAGATCACTTTTTATAACCAGAGCATCTAAATATTTTTATTGTATGTGTTCAAACCATCTTAATTTGTTTTCTCTTGTTTTATCTTTGACTGGGAAGAGGCCTATAAAATGATGCAATTATACCCTAGAATCTATACCTATTTGATTCAATCACTTATGTGTATTTAAGAATTTGATTAAGATGATTTCAATTATTAGTAAGTGATCACAAACAGATAATCATGTAATTATGTTGATGTTTGTAAAGAGTGTTAATTAAAAACAAAAAAAAACAAAAAGTGATAAGTGATAACATTCCAATCCCGGGACTCGATTGCCGGCCGTCTGGTGAAGTCACATATCCTAACCATATAGACTACAATGGGGTTGCCGGTCAAATTTTCTCGTATTATTATAATAATAAATTTTATGAATCTTTCATCTTTTGTTTTTATCAGTGAATCCATTTAAAGAACTGAGAGTAAAACGATTGCTTGTCTTTTTTTCTTTTTATGGAGTGAGCAATGGGCCATTCCCTAGGAAAGAATGGAAATTTGACAGAAGAAGGGATAAGGACTGAGGAAGGAAACACGGAAAGGCCCTTCAAAAATCTTACTAGACACATTCAAGATATAAAAAAAAAACACTACACGTCTAAGCCTCATAATAGAAAGAACAAAATACTATTGTGTTACATGAGCTCGAGTATTAAGGGAAGTTTCAGTGTCAATTAATAGAGCCTTCTTATAAGTTGGTGGGTAAACCTTTTCCATCATATACAACCTTGAAAGTGAGACCGTTTTCACTGGGCAACTACTCGTTACAAAATTATAATATTTACTTTTTCATTTTGAAAAAGAAAAGGATACTTTTGCATTAAAATCTGATCATATTCCAGCGAGATGAGCACATGGTTGCAGAAGCTGCAGACACAGAACCGTACAGTACTAATAAACCACAGCGAGTGAGTGTGTGTGGAGTACTATTGTGGAGGCTTTGGCTTGGAGGTTGAGCAAAGCATATCAACTGACAAGATAACTTTTTAGCAAGGCATGGGCAGGCCACTGGCCCTTGAAGCACATGCATTCTTGTTCATTACGTACCCGGGTCCATATATATGTATATATATCTCCTGCAAATTACAAAGCCCAAAACAAAGCTAACTCAAAAACTCACGCTGCAAGCTGGGCCACCATTTGTCTCTGCCTCTGCACAATCATCCATTGTACACTCTGTACTCCACACTCTACAGATACATAAACCCATTATTATTTTTATTTATTTTCTATTTTTATTTTTATTTTTAATTTTAATTTTTAATAACTAGTGACTCCAGCCCCTCGTCTGATTAATCTCTTAACTCAATGCTCTGCGCTTCTCTATTCTCATGAGCCAAGAGACTTAAAAGTAGAATACTGACTCAATTTTCATAGAAATAGAAGATAAAAAAAACTGAGGTCATTACTTCTTAAGGTGAGTCTTTGTTGACTTTATTAAGAGACAATAATTTCTCTCAAGCATTATGTTTTACAAGTTAACTTAAGTAGTGATAAAATGAGTAATAATTCAAAATAACTATCCTCTCACTTACCACATCATTGTGAGTATAGTTTTAAAATCTATGTTAGATGATCCTCTAACAGTCTGGTTTCATAAGTTATGGTCTCTATGAGTCAGCCTCCTTGAAATGATGTCCAAGATCATGAATATATAGAAACTATATATCCAAGTGCATGTCACAATATTTTGGCACAAAAAAAAAAGGTAATTCAATCATGGGCATTCCTTATGTTAATTATTATTATCAGAAGTAATTATATTCCTATTTCTAAAAATATTATAGTACTTGTAAATTATTAATTAGATCTTACAAATAACAAAATACACAATGATTAGGCTTTCTTTTTTAAAAAAAAAAAAATGGTAAAACCTTATGGTTAACAAACTAGCATTGATGATAAAAATACAAAAAATCCGAAGAAGACACTGATAATGGCTAAAGATCATATCAGCGCCCTATTTAGAGTGCAAGATCCCACATGGACCAAACCTAAGTCACTTAGTGCAATCTTAATTGCCCCCAAAGCCAGCCTAAACCTAGTTGTCATTTTACTTGAAATGCTATTCGATTCAAGTGAAAGGCAACAGCTCCTCCACAACTCTTGGTGAGGTCTTTCCCAATTAATTGGTGATTGATTAGACTTCATTCCAAGCCCATAAGCTTGGGAATTCAAAAGACATGTATATCTGATGAGATATATCTTAATGATTCATGTCTTTATAGTTATTTTCAGAATCTTTAGCATAATATAAACCTATATTCAAAATGGGAAGAAGAAAAGGAGGCTAAATTGGCAAAATCTATTAAAAAAATAAAAGAAGAAGAAGAAGAAGAAGCACCATCATCGTTTATAATTTCGACATAATTATCAAGACACGATAGATTTTAAATATTCTACTTAAAAAAAAAAAACTTATTTTTTAAAATTTTATTTTATATTTTGTTATAGTTTTTACATTACTTCTTCTGGTCCTTTCTTTTTTTTTTGTTTAAAATTTTAGCGAACGATAAAGATTGTGTTAGATAATTGATAGCCAGCATAAAACTTAAGATTAGTTATGTATGTTGAATTTTTGCATCACCCAATAAATACAGTCTAATCAAAAGGTTTAATCATTGTCCATGTAACCTTTTTTTTTAGCTAATAAGCATTTGCTCTTATGTCTGCACCTTTACCCTTTTTTAAGTGAAGAGTGAATTGATTTTTCATGATTTTGTTGAGTTTATAGCTGCATCTTGTCTACATCTTATATATTTTTTATTATGAGAGTTATGTTCTTTTATCAGAGGCCTTTGTCTATGAGGTTTATGCACTCTTTTTGTTATTAAAGGCTTGTTTAGGATTAATTAAGTACTTAATTAATTGCACCAGACATGCGTATTAATTATCAAAGCTTTATATTAATTAATTAAAAACGTCTTCTCAAGCTTCCCCCGACATTTGTGTGTTGTCGGCTCTATCACTCCCTAATTTACCAACCGACCCAACACTCCTTTCTTCTTCCCATTAATTTTATTTTATCTCATAATTAATTAACACTAACATTAATATATATTCTACCCATTAATTTTATTTTAATCTCACCATTAATTAACACTAACATTAATATATATATATATATATTTTATTTTAACTCTTTCAAGTTTCCGCATTTGAATTGTTGCTGGGGGGGCAACAATGCCCATTTCATGCGTTTGACAAGTGGTGCACGCAGACTGGTTCCAAGACATTTCTTTTTTAAATTTTTCTCTCGTTTTTTTTTTAAGGATTCAATGAATTTAGATGATTACGGGGGGATTTCAATTTGACTAACTTGGTCAATATCAATACCTTGACCGAGTATGAACGGAACGGAAAATGAAAACGTCCATTCACCTTGCTTTGACAACCTACCGTACATTACACGCTGTAATTAACTAATTTATTAGAGAGACTTAACTAAGATTATTAATTAAGGTGCCTGATTGTCGTGCCTAATTTTGCTTGTTGATTTTGATGGTTCTTTTCTGAATTCATAGAGATTTTCCCTTTTGGCCTTGTTACGTTACACAATTAAATTTTATTAGCCTGCTGAGTAATGATATACGCTGAATATCGACGCTAACACTTAATTTTTTTAAATATTTTGAATATTCAAGTATATTAAGAAATATTGTATAATACACGCATATTCTTAAAATATTTAAAATAATCGGATGCCAGTATCAAAAAATAATATTAACATCTAATAAATATAAAACATTTCTCTTTAGAAAAAACTTATTAAGTTGAGTCGAATAATTTTAGATATATATACTTTTTTCCCATTGAATTCTATAAAATAATGATGTATATAGTTATCGCCAAAATAATGTACATATTTAATATAATACAAAGCACCTATATTTACTGATGGTTAATTTAATTTCACAATTCTCCAATGTCTTTCTTTTTTCTCTCTATCATTGGTCTCAGTGACTACCTGATCAACATATATAATTATTAGACAGTTTAAGTGTATAATTAACTAACTAAATTGATTAATTCTTTAGTAAGTACATGCATGAACTTACGTTCAAACTAACCTACGAGAGCTGCATATCCTTCATTTGCTACTTATTTATCCTCTGCATTTCTCATTTTATATCTAACTTGTCTATCACCAGATCATGGGCATAATTAATCGATTATTAATTGTTGGATCCATTTTTTGGTGTACCGGGTTGTATACCACATCAGCCAGACCAGCCACCGAGTGATGACGTCAACGTGGCAGAGCTAGATACCAACCTCTTATTGACAAATACTAACCTGTTGAAATGGCAGTAGGCTTTTCAGCGACATTGACGCTAACTCATACGACCAAGCAGGTATCAATCTATCAACACAAACACGAACTCGTATACAACGATAGACCATCAGCTTGACATACCGAGTTAACTAATGAAGTTATTATTTGACACGGATAAGAATCACACGAGATTCACTGCGTACAAATTTAGAATTTTACACTAAAAATACGATGACACGCCAATCAGGGGCAAAGATCCTGACTACTATAAATGTCCCTTGGCTCTTCATTAATGAGGTACGTAATTAATAACCCAATCAGTGTGATTAATACTTTACGGAGCTCTGAACTAGCTTAGATATCGAAGGGTCTTTAAGAGACACTACACCGGTATTTCTTACGATAGCTTATTCTTTCTCTTTTTTTTCCTTTCTGCTCAAAGGTCTCGGGCAACCAAGTCATCACCTAAACGGTTCTAGCTCAGTGTGTCCCCTCCATCTTATCGTCTATTAGTGTTTGATCAATTCTTGTACCAATATATTAATAATTTTAACAAGTAAGTTATTTGGAATGAAGATTCGAATAAATAGCGCGAATCATTAATTAGTTATGGGAACTAGTATAGTGTTAGATTTTACGCTAGCTCTTTCACAAGAAAAAAAAAAAAAAACACAGAACTTTACGGTGGCTTGTTGAAAATCGGTGGATCGTGTCAACTACCCACATACAAGTTAAAACCGACCTGCGAATAAATCGCAAACGTGAAACTTCAGGTTCATGAACTTAGCCGAGTAATAGAGGGACAGACACCAATATTTTCTCCATTGAACTTGAAACGATGTGCATGCAATTGGCATTTATATCATAAAATAAAGAGCTAGAGGTTAAACTATTTTGAAAGTCGTTAATGCTAAGGTATGAGGTCTAATTAATATTTTTCTCCTTTTATACTCTCAAGTTGAATAGACGAATATCACGTATTCTCAAGTAAAATCTAACATCATGACCGAAGAAGAAATGCTAAAGTGGGGATTAATATTATTACATATAAACTAATTAAAAAATTTAATATAGTTGACATGTAACATAAAACTTTATTTGATTAATTATAATATAAATTTATATTTTTTTTGAAACTTAATTATTTGGGTAAGCTTGCGCACAAACTAATCTCAAGAGATACAAGTCTTTAACCCCCAAAGGGGTACCCCTTGAAATTCCAAATTTTTTTTGTGTCAGGCTCATACGTTGAAAGGGTCATAAATTGATGAGGCTCAAACTCATAACCTCTCAGTTACTTGTCCATTTGCTCAACGACTTGACCAACGCATCTTTGGTATAATATAAATCTACATTAAACTACGTGAAAAGCTAAGACATTCCTTAATTTTAGAGTCAACTAAACCCTTATTCGAGTAGGGTGGAGATGTCAATTTGTGTAAATGACTCAATGTATAATAAAACCTCTCTATAGTTATATTATTGGGACACCAAGTTAAATTTATTACTATGAGGAGGTTATAACTTAAAAGAGTTATACTTAAGAAAAATGGTATAGTTCAAAAAACTATATTTAAGAAGTTAAAAATGTTTTGGCTTTAACAAGAAGGTGTTATGCTGACGAGTTACTACGTACCCACAAGCTCAAAAACGTTGTAACAACTCTAAAGATTAAATCATTGTCCCAAACAATTTTAAATAAATATTTTATTCATCTTAAACTTTTAATGTAATATATTTTTTACAATATATAGTTAATTATTACTGTGTAGAAATAAGTTTTTTTAATATGAGACATAGAAAAATTAAAATTTATTACAATATAAAAATTATTCCTATTTATAACAGGCCTAAGTTAGAACGGAATTTATTTACAATTATGTAGAAATTATTTTTTTATAAAGTATTACTATAAAGATGTTTAATTGTAGTTAAAAAAAAAAGAAGCTTAGTTGAATTGTATTTTATAAATTGCCCTTTCTATCACTTCTATTAAAAGTTTAAATGGTCTAAGGTGTTATATATAAAAAAACATGTATTAAAATCTTTCCCCCTCTACGTAATTCTTAGTTTAAATGGTCTTAGGTCCATTGAACAAAGACTTAATTCTTATTGTGAAAACGATTTGTACTGTTGTAACTAGTGCTGTCTACTGTTGGGAGTTAGTGTTGAGACAAGAAACTGGTAATAAAGCATCATCAGGCAATTCTAAAATTCTATTTGTTAATTCTTTCCACATGAATTGCTAGTATAAATATATAATAATATAATGATACATTCTAAATATTACATAATAAAAAATGACTCTTTCCTACATCAAACCGTGTATTATCCATTTAAAGTATAAATAATCAGTTAATTTATGTCCATGATAATTATATATATTGGTGGCTCTCGATAAAAATTAGGATAAATGGTTGACTATGACCCCTATTTAATCTTTTATTATTGTCGCAATCAGCCAAAGCTTCTTTGACCAAAAGACTTTAAAATGTTGACTTTACCACATGTCATCACCATGTACTTCGTTCCACGTGGTGTGTGGACCGGGCTTAAACAGGTTATTAACCAGTTGGTGCACTAAATCAAAAATTCTTTCTCACTTCAATTCTCCAACACGTGGCATTGCCTGGGGACCGCTTTTAACCTCAAATCTTTTCTTTTTGCCCTTAAATTGACTTCTAATTAAAATGCCCCTCAATTGCTCTTCGGTGCTGCGTATGTGTCTGGTAATTATTTGACTCTAAAACCAAACTATCGAGTCATTCTTGTCTTTATTTTAACTCAAATATTATACTTTTTGGTCGGTTTGAACCGGAGCCCCTCTTCAACCCGGTCCGACCCCGACTTAATAAATAATCTCTACGTGCTACGTGGCGTGATGCGCTTATTGGGCCCACTACGCCACTACCGCCCAAATAAACTAAACCCTTATCTTTATCCGAATATAACTGATCATTAAAATATGATTGGCGGGCGAGAGCAGTGACAGCACGTGTCACCTTTCCTTATTTTATAAAAAAAAAAAAACAAAATATTATTCAATATTATCTAATGCGACTTCATCATCAAAATATTATTCAATATTAATATATTAAAGTAACAGTAAGGCTTTGCTTGAGAGAAATTTTTTAAAAGGATTTTTTTCCAAAAGTTCTTTTAAGAAAGCTGATTTTGTCCCTGTCCCACTGCTTCTAAAATTATAAAATTATTAAAGAATACTTTTAAATTTTTTTTATTTTAAATTCTTTAAAAATATTTAAAAAAAAAGTTATTTCAAACCGGACTTAACTCTATTTATGTTAAATATATTTATATATTTTTAAATTAGTCATAAAGTAGCTTATGTAAAATTTTATAAAATCAATCATAACATTAAGAAGAGTAGGGTGGTAGAAAAAAAAATGATTAATAAAATTTTATTGAGTAGATATAAGACTTTAAATTGATATTAATTGAATTGTATTCCCAAAAAAAATCTATAGACTAATTAATTGCTGCATAAATTGAATAATTGGAATACAAATAAATAAATTTGAATAATTATTAGAAATGAAGGAGCTCAAACAGGGCCATAGTGAGGTGTTGCCATTTGTGTACAGTTGGTTCGCCATGCCGTAAGGCACCTTACCACCTGACGATAGCCACGCGACCTGCGTGATGATTTCAGAAACAACTCCCAAAATAAAAAATAATAATAATAAAGGCGCTTAATAATTCTGAATCTGCCACGTGTTTCTTCTGTCTGACGCCTGATGTGCCTTCATGTCTCTCCAAGTTGAAGTCCGATGGTATTGAACTTTTAATTATAGTTTAATAAGGGTATAACGTCCGTGTTATAAAATAATTAAATCTGGAATTAAAGATAAGTTAACCACGGTTAAGCTACGAGAGAAAGAGAGAGAGAGAGAGAAATATGATTTGTGGTCTGCAGGTGAGGTGTCAGGATGGGTGTGGTCAAGGGTCCGTGTTGCGGGAACTAGCTTGTCTGTAGCTCGGGAGCAGGAACGGGCCCACATCACCGCAAAAAGCATCGGTGATTGTCTGCTTAACAGGGCAACATCCGTGGGTCCCGCCAGGTGTCTCTTAAGTATATATCGAGTCGCACCACGAACCCTGCACCGACGGAGTTGCTTATCCCCCGCACGGAAGCCATTGCATATTCCACATTAATTTAATATAGCTCATTCAATTCCACGTGCCTCTCGCCCCACTCCTATTTTTTCTCACAATAGATTTTTCATTCTATTATTCAAAGGGCATTTAGGTCTCGTCATACCCAATTACCATATTAAGGTCAAGATATGTAAAGAGGAGAGCTTTTTCATAATGTTTTGAAAATAAAAATATTTTTAAATGTATTTAACAATATCTATTTTTTTTTTAAATTACAATTAAAAATAACAATTTTTTTACTTTAAGAAGGAGCTCGAAAAGCCAATTTTTTTAAAAAATACTTTTTCTACAAACACTTTTCAAAAAAATTCTCAACAGGATCAGTATAAAGATGATTTTTAGTATATGTTTAAAATGATTATTTAACTAATGAAAGATATTTTATGTTAAAAATTCAAAATCCAAGTGTAGTTATTATGATGTCACACATGATTTGTATACAGTATCTCATACCCAGGGTGATAAGTATTCCCTTAGGACATACTTCAACCATTATAAAATTATAATATTGTCTTATCTCAGTACACAACTCACTCAACAGTGTCTAGTACCCCGAGATCATTTGTCCACACTAAAATAATTTTGAGGTATTAGACACTATTGAGTAGGCTGTGTACTGGAATGAGATAATATTATAATTTTATAATGACTGAAATATGCCCTGAGGGGTACTCATTACCCTGGATAGGAACACTGTGTGTAACCCAAATATAACAAAAAGACCTTATGTATACATATGCATTTTATCGTGTATGATGTGTATATATATAAATCGTCATTTTTTTATAATTAGTAGGAACAAGTTTATGGTTCAAGAAAGAAAAAATTGAAACTCACATGTGAATTGCATTATACACCACTTGATTGTGGTCCTAACTCTATTCTATGTCTAAAGAACCTTTATAAATTATCAATCAGTTTTCTTTCTACGGCATTTCTCCCGTTTTTAATCTAAATATGATGAGACATGAGCCACGGAGTTCTATGTGCAATTAATATTGAAGATAAGGTAATATATGCACGTGTTTAAATTTGATCATTATAATCAATATTCTCTTAATTACCTATAGAGATATTTATTGATTTGAAGAATCCGGCTATTAATATTTTAAGTGTATCTAGCTGCTAGCTTGGGATAGTAAAATAATAAATATTTAAACTATATTAATTATTGTGTGTTGTAAAATGTATTACTTATTAAGATTACAAGGATGAAGAAAGAAGGATTAATATAAATAAAATAAAGGGAAGGTCCTATATTTGTATTTTCAATTTTATTATTATTTTTTTTTTAAATTTAACTGAATAAGAATGTTTCAGTTAGATATGAAAAGGGTATATTTAGGCCTAAGGCATCTAGTTATACGAGTTTATGTATAAGTCAAATATTCTCAAATCTTTTAGTTATAAGAGAATCTATATTTTTAAGATGATATGATTTATTGAATTATTTATCCTAATGTGACTTGTATAAATGCGTTCATATATGTATGTATTATATGGATTAATATATAATGTAATTGTGTTAATTTGACCAACATATTTTAATTATTTCCTTTTCACACTTTGCATTTATGCATAAAATTCTCCAAATTCAAATCATAATATTGTGGATGATGTGAAGGGCATTCACACCGGTGAAAAAGAAGGGGGGCATGTTCCAAACTATAAGAACATAAATCATGATTGAAACCAAATATTTGTCTTTTATATATTCTGATACTGATTCGGCCCATTTGAATATTCCTAGGTTTCATTCAAATTCATTGTTAATGTAACAAGAAGCTAGCTAGCATGTCATCACGTGAGTTGAAAGGTGGTGATAGTGGACTTCCACACTTTGTCTAATGCGTCACGTGTTGCAAACCCCCAATCCCACTGTGGGTTGGGTTCTCAACATATTCTACAATGAGCCAACTCACCCATTGGCACACGGTGGTAAAGTATTCTCGACGTTTATTTTATTGGAGTCGAAGGTTCGAGTAACGATAACGTTCACTAGACATTTTATCGAGTTAAAAATTTTCATGGCATAAGTCCCTTAAAGGAAGAAGTATCGCATTCAAATCCATAAGACAGATTTACAAACTTAACTGACTATAAGATTTGAACAGCACCATTCTAGTATAAGGAGTAATGAGTTTCTTAAGGAGCCTAACACCTTACGAGTAGTGATATGGGGTTTAAGGACACGTTATTTCTAATTAAAAAAAAAAAGAAAAAACATATTCAACAATAATATTATTGCAAGCTTGTAAAACAATATGTATTATATTGTTTATATATATAATAACTTCTTTGTATATATATATGTATTGTATTCTTTATGTTTTTTCGGCCAAATGGTTCTTCGTCTAGAACGCATCTTTGAAACGGGCACAAGAAAAGTAGTTGTCGGGTCTTACAACTTGCAGAAAAAGGAATTCTTCTTCCGGTATTGCAACATAGTTTTTATATGCGTTTTATTAAAAGGTGAATATAATATCATGAAAGGGTGGCTTAGAGGCTTAATTAAAAAGGTTTCCGAGATTGAATAACACAGTATAGTTATTAAATCTTTTTTATAGGAAAGATGATTTGATCTGATAAGATATGCTTCGTAGAACAAAAAAAAGCTAAAGGAGCAAATTACCCAATCAAGTTACATTGTAACCAGGAGGCCATTTGATTTTTTTTTTTTTTTTTTTGACTTTTGATCAGTTATTACCAATATTTTCAGCTCCTAATTAACTTGTTTTGCTGTGTAGTAATGAAAGTTAACTAATATCCAAAAGGATATCTTTAGCTCTCTTTTTTTTATACCAGTTTTCTAGCATTCATGATGTGTCATTCTTTAATTAAGTCGGATATGATAAAGGCATTTGGATTGGTCATTTTAATAAGGGCGGATAAATAAGGGTACACTTAGACTCTAACTTAAAATTTAGACCTTAAACTCACGTATACTCAGTTCTTCAATCATCTGAACTATCACCTGTTAGTAGATATCTTTAGCTCTTAATTAAGTGTATTAATAAACAATTATCCTTCTCTTTCCTCTGAGATTATTAGCTTTATGATATCTATGGCACTAACATTTGAAAATATCACATTAATTGAAGGAATGGAAAGATATTTCTCTCTCCTCCTTCTTTTAAAGACCAAATGGATATAACTAGACATTTAGGCTGTGTTTCATTTATGATTTAAAAATAAGAATATAATTTTAAAAAATAAACAAAAGATTTTTTTATCATTTTTTTTTATCAATAATTACTTGCTTTTTTAACAAAAAGGTAAATAGCTTTTTTTGGAATATTTGAATCAAACGCATTTTGAGTGTTTTCAGATTTTTTGATATAGAAAATTATATCTGGCTAGATCATGAACAAATGAACCTTAGGTTTATTAAAAATGTTCCATCTCTATTTTCAAAAATGATTTTTATGCAAGATAATACAGGAGAACTATTGAAATTGCCTAATTAAAAGCATGAAAAATCTTTCAAGATTTGCTTAATCTGTAAATAAGTGAATTCTTTAAAACAAACTCCAAATTTTGAGGGAAGGCGACAGGGTTAATTTACAAAGCTTGACATTAATTGAATATATTTGATCTGATTCAAAAAAATAAATTAGTTTATGACGCGCGTAAGTTAATTAGAAACGTTATATCTAATTATTTTAAAAAAGAAAAAATACGTCAAAACACATCATGAAATCGTAATCTTTTTTAGTTTCAAAATAGGTCTCTCACAATAAAAAAATAAAATAAAAGAAAAAAGAAAAAAAAAAGGATTTTATAGATTTTAAAAGATATTTATTTAATTAAGTGGGAAGTAAAATTTAGTCTCCATACAATTATGATTTTGGTTGGAGGTCTTTGAACTTGAGGATAAAACTTTAATTTCACCTAATGTTGACCAATAGATGAACCAATTAATGGGCAATTGGCTTCTTAACCTATTTGTCACTTAGTTGTTAATTGGCTAAGCCAATGTCTCTAAGATATTATTGCTTTATGAGCTATTATTTCTAAATAAATAGGTCTTTGTAATTTTAATACCTGAGGCAGTTGAAAGCTATTCTCAGCGTTTTAGCGGAAGATGCTCTAATCAAAATCATATTCGTTTTAAATATATTTTTTGATTAAAAAAAAAATTCTCCATTAACATATTTTTTTAAATATATTTTGTAAAAATTGTTGGATCGGGTTAAATTTTGTATTATTTTTAAAATATTTTTTTATTAAAAAAATAATATACAGTTCTCAAAATTAAAGAGGAGTAACTGTCACGGTAAAAAATAACGGCAGGTCAAAAAGAATGGAGACTAGACGGAACTGATGCGTTAAAGACACTTTTTACCTGTTGTACGAGCGATTGCCCATCCACATATCAGGCCATACCTTAGCTATTATATTTATATTATATATATATAAATATTATTGGATAAATATTTTGAATTGCTTTTGGGACAAAGATTCCTCTCTTCTTCTCGCTTTCGTTTTGGACGATACGCACCTGCTAAAAGGCAACACGTTTCCTCTCATACCCCTCACACCCAGCAGCACAAAACTTCTACTCCACCACTGCCACGCGCACCGCGGTGACCTCTCTCAATCATTAGATCCCCAATACACCTCTGACCACCAGATCATTACGCACTGCAATCGATGCTCCGACACGTGGCTTATCTTTACCTTAAAAGTTACAACAATTTCTCGCGATATTCTCGATAGTAACTTACATGTCCTAGTGCCAAGCCGTACATTGCCAGCTCACTGCACTGCGCCACGTGTTCTTCTGCCAGAAAGTGGAGGGAAGCGAGCGAGGTCGTGCTAACTTGCGCCGTGCGCAGTAGAAAGGTAACCGACTCTAACTTGCGCTTCTCGGGGGGGTGGGGGGAGTGTTAATTAAACCAACCTGCCCCTTAATAGCGAGACAAAGCCACTTCCACAGAAGCAAGAATACTTTTCCGTTTCCTTCCGTTGTGTTATGTAACGGCGAGAATCGAGGTTGGCCAATAGAAATAAGACACGTGGGATGGTAACGGCGTTAAAATAAATCTGTTTCTGCCATAGCCGCCTTCATTAACGCGAGATTGTCGGCTTTGTTGTGCCTGTTAACCGGTTGACAACCGGGTCAGACCGGTCGGGTGACTTATGCTCTCGGTTACTAATTCGGATTAAAAATTGACCGTGGTTGAAATGATTGCACGCTGATTTTGACCCGCGGTTAAGGTCGACTCTTCTCTCAGTTGTGTGTGCGTATGGATGGGTTATGAGAGTTATGGCTGGATGGGGCCTCTGTGCTTCTGAGAGTTGCAGAAGAAAGAGAGAGGAGAAGAAGAAGAAGGAGACGAGGAGAAGGAGATCGAGTAAGTTCTTAAATCGAGAGACGTGATCGTTTGCGGAAGAAGAACAGAGAAGAAGCGTTCGATTTTTCACGCTAGGGTTTCGAAGAAGTTGAGAATTTCGCGTTGATTATTAGGGTTGTTGTAGTAGTAGTTGTTGTTGTTGTGGTGTTGTTTTCCGCCGTCGCGGGATTGTTGTGAGGGTTTTTTAGGGTTTAGATTACGAGAGAAGATTGGAGGTGAAGCGGATGAGAGATTTTTTGGGTTTTTTTTGAAATCTGGTGGAAATGAGTTCGTCGGAGGTTTCGATCAAAGGAAATTGTTGTAACGGAGTTGGAGAGAGTTATTCTTCTGGTTGTTTTGAGGCGAGTGATGGAGGAGCAGGTGCGAGGACAGCTGCTGCGGAGACGCCGAGGAGTTATTCGAGCTTTCCGACGGCCGGAAGTGGTAAATCCGGTGAGTATTGGTTAGGATTTGTGTACGGTGAGTTGAGATTGTGATGTAGTTCTAGGAATCTGGTGCTGATCTTTGTTGTTCCATATGCTGGATGTTTTTAGATTCGGAAGAAGCTCTTTATAGGGAGCTTTGGCATGCCTGTGCTGGTCCTCTTGTGACGATTCCTCGCGTGGAAGAGCGGGTTTTCTACTTTCCTCAAGGACATATTGAGCAGGTAAGTTGGTTTCACCGATTTTAGTGCTCGTTTCCTCTGCTAGACTTCTGAAGTACTTTGTTTGAGAGATATTTAACAATATTTCTTGGCGTTCTTAGCTTCTTTCCACTCTGTGAATGGTTTCGCTTAGTTTTGCAGCCTTTACGAGGCTGAATTTTGTGATTCTGATTTTGTTATGTTGTTGATGGGACTTTTTGTGCTTTGATTTAGGTGGAAGCTTCTACGAATCAGGTAGATGATCAGAAGATGCCTGTCTACGTTCTTCCTTCGAAGATCCTGTGCCGTGTGATGAACGTCAATTTGAAGGTGCTGTTTCAGATCCGGGTCCTTTGGGTTTTTGAGCTTCAAGCGGGAGATTCTGCTTTATGATGATTTGGTTTTTAGGGATTTATCGGTGTTTACTTACACTCTGTTTTTCCTTCTCTGCATGTAGGCTGAGCCAGATACCGATGAGGTGTTTGCACAAGTGACTTTAATTCCCGAAGAAAATGTATGTCTCTTGATAGCTTAATGTTTGTGGATTTTATCATTCAAAAAAATATGTCGTGTGAGCTGAATCGTGAAATTTTGATGTGATTTTTTTAACAGCAAGACGAGAGCACAGTGGAGAAGGAGCCACTTCCCCCTACTCCAGCACGCCCTGTTGTACATTCGTTTTGTAAGACACTGACCGCATCTGATACAAGCACTCATGGTGGATTTTCTGTGTTGAGACGGCATGCAGATGAATGTCTGCCTCCACTGGTTAGGACTATTTGCTCTGCAGATGCAGTGCCGTATTTTCCTTTTGCCTATTTATATGATGATGTTGAGTGATATCTGATTTTGGTTCGTTTTTGAAACAGGACATGTGCAGACAACCTCCTACTCAGGAGTTAGTTGCAAAGGATTTGCATGGAATTGAGTGGCGGTTTCGCCATATCTTTCGAGGTATTTTATACGGTGTTATGAATTTATCAGGGAGTTTCAATAGTATTGCCGGTGCAAGCTTCGTTTAATCCTTGGCCAATTTAATAATTGTTATTCCAGAGTGAATAATTTCATTTAGATGACCAGAAGTAGTTTTGGCTTATGATGAGTGGTTGTGCGGATGTCTGCTTCTCTTTATATGTAGCCATTTCTGCATCTATCAGCATTTCATTTCTGTTATTAAACCTTGTGCGGTGCCTTAAATTTCCAGGACAGCCAAGGAGGCATCTGCTTCAGAGTGGTTGGAGTGTTTTCGTCAGTTCTAAAAGGCTTGTTGCAGGAGATGCTTTTATATTTTTAAGGTTTGCTACATTGCCCAACTTTTCACCCCGTTAATGCTATTATTTGTTCTAGTTTTCATGGTGCTAATTTTGTGGCTTTCAGAGGTGATAATGGGGAACTTCGTGTTGGGGTAAGGCGGGCGATGAGACAGCAAAGCAATGTTCCTTCTTCAGTTATCTCTAGTCACAGCATGCACCTTGGTGTCCTTGCTACTGCATGGCATGCAGTTAAAACTGGGACACCGTTTACAATATATTATAAACCTAGGTTTGCGGAGCATCCATAGTGTTTTCTTGTTTTGTTATATCATCATTTCATCTATCTTTAAACAATGATAGACCAGTTCCATGTGTCTGTTCATCCCTTGGAAAGACAAGAGGATGGTGGCATTTTGTAACTTTGACAACATATTCTTAACTGACTCTGCAGGACCAGCCCTTCTGAGTTTATTGTTCCATTTGATCAATACGTGGAATCTATTAAAAAGAACTATTCTATTGGAATGAGGTTCAAAATGAGGTTTGAGGGTGAAGAAGCTCCCGAGCAAAGGTATATTACCCTTACTGCTCATGCTTCTTGTAACAGTAACAATTCTTCCACTTTGGGCTGCATCAAGATCCCTTGGTCTTTCATGTTGTGTAGTGCTTATCCAATGATGAAACTTTTGTTGTCCACATGGCAGGTTTACAGGGACCATAGTGGGAATTGGAGATGCTGATCCAGAGAGGTGGCCTCAGTCTAAATGGAGATGCCTCAAAGTACTGCTGTGGTTTCTTTCTTTTTTTCATGTTTTTACCTGTGCACCATCTTTCCATATTTTATATCGTGATGCATAGAACTTGACATTGTTTTACATCCCTTATGTTTTAGGTGCGATGGGATGAAACATCCTCTATTCCTCGTCCAGATAAGGTTTCTCCTTGGAAAGTAGAACCTGCTTCATCTCCTCCTGTACTGAATACCCTTCCGACTCCTAGGCCAAAAAGGCCCCGTGTGACGATGGTTCCTTCGTCCTCTGATTCTTCTGTTCTTACCCGGGAAGGTAGCAATTGCGTCAGTGAAAACCTTAGGCTGCGTTTGGTTCCTGATTCAGAAACTAGAATACAACTCAAAAAGTGAAAAATTCAAAAAACAACATTTTGTTGTTTCCTGGAAACAGCATGTTTCCTTTGTAAATTTTAGGAAACTGCTATCAGATTTCAACTTTCCAAATACATTTTCCGTATTTTAAGATTTTTGGATACAGAAAACTGTATCTGAATCATAAACCAAACGCACTCTTAAGTTCTTAGTACTTTTACATGCATTATACAGTGGTTATCTTTGCTGTCAAACTCACTCTCTTAAGCTTAATTTGTTCAAATGCACAGGTCCATCTAAAGTCACTGCAGACCCTTCACCAGTCATTGGGTTTTCAAGGGTCTTGCAAGGTCAAGAAACATCGACCTTAAGAGGCAATTATGCAGTAAATAATGAGTTGGATACAGCGCAAAAGCCTATGATATGGCTTCCTGTGCAAGATGATGAGAAAGTGGATGCTATGTCTGGCCAGAGGCGATATGGTTCAGAGGACTGGGTGCCTCTAGTGAAGTATGAGCCGACATATGCAGATCTGCTGTCAGGTTTTCAATCCACCAATAGTTCCTCTCGTGGTGTTTTTTCTCCTTTAGTTGACTCAAGAAAAAATTCTGCTAGTTCATTGAAGAAGCATTTTCAGGACCAGGAAGGTAAACTTAACTTGGTTGCGGGTTCGTGGTCCATGATGCCTTCTGGCCCATCCGGTAACATGTTGGACTCTAGCATCAATGTGTGTGTACAGACTGGAGAAGCAGCTTATCAGAGACCAGGTTCTGGTAGGCATAGTGGTTTTAGTGGGTTTCCAGATGTAGAGAGTGCCAGAGTTGAGCGACATACAGGAAAATCCTTGATGTCTCTGTTGCCTCCATCTCACTCAGAGAACCTACACTATCTGAGTGGGGCAACACTGCAGTCTGCCTTGCCACAGCAGTGTGAGAGCGTGAAAGCCAAAGGTGATGGTAACTGCATGCTCTTCGGCATTCCACTTGTTACAAAACCAGCATCTTCAGAACCAGTTACGTCAAATGCAGACGTGGCCTATGAATCAGGGGCTCATGTCAAGTCTGTGATGCACCATCAACCACTGGCTTCAGAATCTAACCAAAATTTGGAACAGTCAAAAGGTTCAAAGTTGGCAGAGACGGCCATTGCAGTTGCAGACCAGGAAAAATCTTTCCAAGGCTGCCAGCAGCATTCTAAAGATGTTCAAAGCAAAGGGGGTTCAACCAGGAGTTGCACCAAGGTTTTCTTCTGTCCATGCCAGCTGCAACTGATTGATTTAGAAATGTTGTGGGTTTTTATGGTTGTACTTTGGGAATTCCAATATCATGAACTGGGTTAATTTGTTAATTTCAGGTTCACAAGCAAGGAATTGCTCTTGGGAGATCTGTGGACCTCACCAAGTTTAACACTTATGAGGAGCTTATCACTGAATTGGATCAGATGTTTGAATTCAATGGTGAACTAATGGCTCCTGGGGGGAGCTGGGTGATTGTATATACTGATAATGAGGGTGATATGATGCTTGTTGGAGATGACCCCTGGCAGTGAGTTTCCAAACCCTGAAGCCTGATCATTCACTTTGCCTTATTGATTGTGTATTAATTTTTTCTGTTATTTCATTATATATATGTGTGTGGAATCTATTTCCTTCTTTAGTGGTTATGCAATTGTTCCATTAAAGCTTCAAACTACCGAAATTTTATTCCTTCTGCTATGGCTGTATTTGTAGTACTTGCAAAGTGGAAGATTATTCCAATTATAAGGTCTCTGGTTCACTTAGATGATTTTTGTTTTGTTTTTGTAAACAGAGAATTTTGCAGCATAGTACGCAAGATCTTCATCTACACCAGAGAGGAGGTCCAAAGGATGAAACCAGGAAGTCTGAACCTGAACCAGGATGGTGACATCCCTGTCGTAGCAGAAGAACAAGCACGTTCTAAGGAAAAGAAATCCTCTGCTGCACCATTCAGCAGCTAGTCTCAACCAATGGTTGCTGGTGTTGGTAAGTTTTCTATTAACAATATGGCCGAATTAACCAACATACCAATTTTTCTTGTCATTGTGTGGACTGTGGGGGGGGTTATTGTTTTAAAAGACTCAGCGACATAAATTCTATGTAGTCAAATTTCAATCCACTTGTGCCGGTGGCCTGGTTTGGTTGAAGAATTCAACGCTCACTAAGACAATTTTGCTTGCATTTTCTATTACATGACGCCTCTTGACCATTAGTAGCATTTGTGTTCTTGGGAAACTTCAAGTTAATGATATTCCTGATATTCCTGCATTTTTTCTGTTAGGTGTCTTTCTTTTAGGAGATAGGATGACAAAGGGGAAGAGCATTTGTCATGGAGTGAGTTTTGCAAGCAGAAGTTAAAAGGATCACGAAGAACTGAAAACCTATTGGGTTTCAGACCTTTGCATCTTTTTTTCAAGATTTGTTCGAGATTGATCCTCAGAAGTAGATAGATGAAGCGTCTAATATTTGCAATTTTGGACGCATTGTGATTTTTATACTTAAGAAATAGATTTTATGATGCCTTGCTCATCATACCTTCCACTTTCTTAATAGTCAATGTACATAGCTTCGCATCCTTTTTCTTCTTTCTCTCATCTTTATTTTCTCCCCTGGGCTTGGCCAAGAACAATTAAATGATGATATTATATGATGATGGTTTAGCCCTTTGGCCTAGTTACAGCAGTTTAGGTTAAGTTGTTTTGGTATTATTAGTGAGCAACCTCTGAACATAATTTGTAAATATTATTGTGTATTGCCATGTCAGAAAATTTTGCTTCTAATAAACATTTGAAAGTTGAATGGGATGCTGCTATATTATAATGTGATACTTACATGGGAAACGAAACCTTTGAAATAAACAAATAATTTCACATTGCAGTGATTGTCATTTGTTTTGACGTGTGGGTCGCAAATTCGGCAATTTACACTGTTTGGGAGGGGGCTTTTAAATATAGTCAGAAACTATGAGAAAAAAAGAAAGCGACTGGAAAATGAGAAAAAGGAATTGTTAGAGAAATTTAGATTGTATTATTTGACTGAGTCGAAGTCTGTAGAGCTTTCGGACACGAAAATAAGTCTAGATGGTGCCATTCGTATGAGAACATCCACATTTGCGGTCTTATAATGCCGGTACAATGAAGTCTTTAGATATGTATTATTGTATTTTAACTAGTCAACTATGTTGGATGGATTGTGTATGAAAAACGTGAACTAATTCTCCAAAAGAGAAATATACCCGTCGCATGCGGTTAGTGGTCAATGTTAGTTGCTGGGAGTATTACCGTAAAAATCCTGAGATAAATTAACCTGCAAATCATCGTAGCAAATTAACATGTAATTTTTTATAGCATTTATTTAGTGTTAAATGATTTAAATGCATCAGGGGATGAAGCATGACCATCCATGCGACGAATGAGCTTCTAGGTAACTTCTTCCGTGCCGAACACCTAACAAAATCAATTGGTTATGACTTATGAGTCTGGCTTGTAAACTCATGATTCTCAGTGGCAGATGGACTCCAATTGGGCACTAAGCTAGGCTAGAGTTATATCAGCTTTATAAATGACTTAACCGGTATCTAGTCCAACCCCATTGGTTTTTAAACAACTGCACAATTCATTTAAAGCTAGTACCCCACAGGCAGACATGGATTGTGATTGGTTTATGATTTAACTACTGTAAAAACGACCCGAAGAAAACCTGGTCGCACCCAAAACGGGTATATGATAATAAAGGCACATTTTAAATTGTATTCCAAATTTTAATCACAAATTAATGCAGCCTAGGCTTTTAAAGTAATCTACAATTGTCCAAACTTCAATAATAGAAATTAATGTAAAAAGAATGTACCCGTTGCATAAAGCTCCTGTTATTGTGGGTCCAAGGAAGAGATGACGTACTTAACTTTGCCTCCATGTTGGAAATGTTATTTCAGATTTTGAGGCCATAACCTTAACCATTGCATTAAGGCTGCCTACTCTTCAACAATAATCAAGCCACACTTACCAAGTTTAATCAAAAGATATCCTGCCCTACAAACCCAAAATTCTGTCTAAAAGATTCACACAACACAATATAAAACAAATGAGGTAAAAAAAAAAAAAAAAAAAAAAAAAACTAACCCAAGTTGCACGAGCCACAAGAATATAACAGGTTTTCGTAACACAATGATATACACAAGAAAACACAATGATACAACAGTTTCCGTGATGAACCTAATGTATAATACACTCAAAACGCTTGGTGCCAACTAGAAATCACTATTTATGAGAAGCTATAGCAAGAGAATATTACTGCAATTCCTAAAAATTTAACGAGTGGATTGCTGATTTCACCTGTGTAGATAGAAGAAATCAAATAAAACGATAGTTTTAATATGTGAAAGTAGCACTTGATGTAGCAGATCCATTATCAGAAACACTTTCCAAATCGAATTCAAATAAAACGATAGTTTTAATATGTGAAAGTAGCCCTTGATGTAGCAGATCCATTATCAGAAACACTTTCCAAATCAAGTTCAGAAAGAATCGAGCCCTCAAAGAAGGTAGAGTGGAGAGCCCCAACACATCGTTCTGCTTCATTGTCATGTACTATCAATGAGATATTCACCTGAAAACAATAGCTAACTGTTAGATCTAGATAAGATTTTTAAATTTCATGAGAGATACAGAAGAGGGAAAGACCTTGGATGCTCCTTGAGATATCATCTGGACATTAACCCCATTTGTTCGTAGAACATGAAATACCTGTTATAACGTGTAAGAAAATTAAAACAGCCTACAAGAACATAAATAAATAAACCTATATTCAGCAGCCCATATACTTCAGATAATCCCTTTTACACCTTTGAAGCTTCAAGCCACTCACAACCCTTCCCCCCCACCCCCCAACAAATCCTCCCAAGTGCGTGAAAAAGAATAGGAAAATACATCATTTAAGAACACGAGGAAAAGTTGCCTTACTGCAAATACCAAGGAATCTTTTTGGTAGTTGTATGCCGGTGATTCACAACCAGCACTAGACAAAAAGTAACGAAAACCTCTATGCAAGCGCCAAAGTTCAGAGCACAGACAATAGAACCACCATCACTAACCTTTTCTAGAATCAATGAAGAACGTTGAATATTTCCAATAAGGGAAATGATAGACCTATGCTGTAGGAGATTCACCACTGCAATTTTCTCAAGCTCTTCAACAACATGATCGAGTTCCTATTTGAAGATAAAGTTTGAGACAACAGTATGAAAGCATTATTTACCTCTTTGGTGTTTGATGCTACAATATGACTTTCTATCACAATATAAAAAAAGAAAAGCGAAATCTATCATACAGACACATAATAACCTTAAGTACTTGCAAAACTCACAATTTATGGAACACAGGAGTAGAAAGTACTAGAAACTAGAAACTAATAACATTCAATTCAAGACTTGAGATAAAATGCTTGCCTGCTGAATCAGTTCTCTACTCCAAAGTTTTGAGGGATCCAATGTCAGAGAGATACTAACTTCACTAGTGGCTACAACATCAACAGATATGCCCAAATCTTCGAAGATTGAAAACACCTGCAGACAAAAGTTTCATTTAGATTTCCAAAACAACGGAGAACTGAGGAAAAGAGAATCAGGTGCATAAAGTGGAGTTGCTGCTTACCTTTGCAAGGAAACCAAATTGACCAAGCATTCTAGTGCTTACTATATCCAACATGGTAACATTCCTTTTCAAGACTATGCTTGTTAGTACAGCCTGAAATAAGATAAATTCAACTGAATCTTGTCTATTTCATTTGTGTTAGTGCAACATTTAGACAAGTGGCTGATACATACCTCACTCATATCTCTTGATTTAGTGATTAAGGTACCTGGAGCTTTTGGGTTGTAAGAATTCTTCACTCTAACAGGAATATCTCCTTCCCTAGCAGGTCTCATTGATTGAGGATGCAAGACCTACAAAAGCAGAGTCCTAACATGTAAACCAGGGAATTGCCTATATGTTGCATATGATACTTAAACCATCTACTCTACGTAAGTAGTAATAGATGAGTTCAATTAATCCACTTTTTGCCATAGTGAGAGCCGTGTGTAAATAAGAGGAGGGGAGGGGGTGTGAAGGGTGATTCAAGGGCTATTTTTATTCCTTATGCTGGTATATTACCTTAAAAGCACCCTTTATTTTCCATATGACCTTCAATATATTTCTCTTTGTTGCATCATGAATGGTTTTGCCCTTTTTCTTTTTTTCTTTTTTTTTTTACAATTTATCATCTGCAGTTCTGGAATCACAAAAAATAAATAAGATGAGACAAGAATCTCAAAAAATTAGAGCATGCCTGAGCACCAAAATATGCAAGTTCAGCTGCTTCTTCAAATGTCAAATATGGTACTGGTTCTGCACTAGGATATATGTTTGGATCACATGTTAAAACGCCATCCACATCCTTCCATACCTGTCATGAATTGAAAACTAATTAGTTACATTTTCGCTTGTTTCCTTAATCAAGGACATACAAGATATAGTCATAAAAGAGTCTAATTTTAAGACTGAATGGTAACATATTTTCACATGAGTGAATTGAGGTAGTAAACAAAAAGAAAGTCTTAACCGCTCATATAACTTGGGTCTGTATTTGACCTGAATCTCACGCAAGCCCAAGGCTTTTCCAATAGTTGTGGCTGTCAAATCACTACCACCCCTACCCAAGGTAGTCACAGCACAAGACTTCCAACCCTGTGAACAGAACATCAGAATCATACAGTGTTTGTGAAACATTAACTCCACTATTAATTGAGCGTACAAATAAACCATTTCAGCCTCCCCTAACACCCTCCCCCATCCAAAACAATGCAGCAACAGGAAAAGAGGAAATTACGAAAGAAGAATCCTTATGTAATTCAAATACCTTTCCAAGGAAGCCTGTAACAACAGGAATTGCGGGATCCCTAATCCAATCACCATGCAACCTCTTTGCCACAGCAGGATAAGTGGCTTCCAAGATGTCAGCATTTGTGAAGTCGTCTGTGGTTATAAAGCCGATATCAAAAGCATCATACTGCAAAAATACTAAGAGTGTACACAATTAGTGATCATCATAAAATAACTGCAACATGCAGTTTTTTGAATAGTGCTGAAGTACCCTACGAGGTTTAAGCCTCAATGTCAAATAATGAGGTGTCTCCTTCAAGGCTTAATTCTTGCTTTTCCATATTAAAACTTTAGTTTTGTACTTCGTTTTTAAAATAAGTATAGACTACATCTCAATGACTATTGTAACATTCTTTTAGTTTTATAGCATTATCACTCTTTCATTGAGGAGAAAATAAAAATCTCCCAAAGGGTGAAATTTTTTTCCTTGGCACATTCCTGATAGAAAGGCCACTATTAGTAAGAATACAGATACTTACATAGTTGCAACATGTATTAACAAATAGAAAGAGAAAATATGTAAAACACATTAATATTTGATGCAATGTGATAAAGAGTTGAAGTTTGTGGAGATCTCAAATTAGTGTTTTCATATTTTAAGAAATTTTACTAATTTTAGTAATTTGAGATCTCCGCAAACTCTGACTCTTTATCACATTGCATCAATATCTCAATGTTTTTAGAAAAATGTGGCAGAACTCGAGGCTAGAAATAATAATGACACCTCCATATAAGATAACAAAAATAAAATGCCAAAATTTTCTTATTCATATCAATAAGTTAAGTGCTGAGTTCAACCCCATAATGCTTTCAATGATTGCAGTGCTGATAAACTGTCACCTAAACAGCTACATACATCGCTTCATTATCGGTTAGCAAGAATGTATCTAAACCGGAAAGCCCTACAACTAATTTATCTCCAAAAAAATGTCAATAACCTAATAGAAAGTACGAATTGAGTTCAATACTAGAAAAGGGCCATACCTGATGGGCTTTGGCACCAATGCTGTTCAAATAAGCTGTAAATAATCTTGTGGACATGCACTCTCCAAATGAAACTAAATAGTCTCTTGTGCGAGGAGTCAACTCTTTCATCATAGCAATTCCCTTCAGAAGTTGCTCTAGTTCTTGTAAGTGCCCTGCAATTTTTTTTCATATACAACCAAATGAATTACAGACAAAATTCTGTAAACCGAAGCTCTAAGAACTCATTATATGGAAGCAAACAAGGGCAGCAATTAAAGAAAAACATAACCAAAAAGAGTCAGGTTGCCTAAGTATGCAACGGATCCTCACCAGAAATGGTAGATCTATCCACTGCTAGTTCATCAGCAGTCCTGAACGGATTAAACCAAGAGATTTAATAATTCAAAACTACGAATATGAGGCATAAAGATCACGAGGAAAAAAAAACAGAGTACATACTTAAGATGTAGCTCTTTTATGAAGCTCAATTCATCAATCTCAGATACACGAGAAACACCACAATCAATGGCCTTTTCTCCGGCCTTTGAACAAACAATTCAACCATCAACAAACTCCCAGCATTTACAAATAAGAGAAAACGAACCAGCAGGCCTACAGCCTCAGCATACCTGCAGGAGATTGCTAGTTGTTTTCCCCATAGCAGAGAGAACGATTACAGGCCTTTCTTCAGGAAAACTGAGGATAAGTTCTGCAACCTCCCTCATTCTTTCCGATGATCTCAAAGAGGAGCCACCAAATTTCATCACACATGATAACTGCCTGATACTGCTGTTCTCACTTTCCTTTGCAGTCTCATCCTCATCGAGCACGGCTAGGATGCCTCTGTTGCAACTAACTTTTGAAATTTTGCGTCCACAGACAACTCCTAATACTCTTCCTAGTGCAACTCCAGAATCTGAAGCTACAGCCACTGAGAATCCAAATTGGATCGATGCGACTGATATGGAACTTCTGTACTCAGAGTACGGAGTTCTAATACCAATAAAACGCAAAGAAGCTGCCATGCGAACGCAGCTAAAGGAACAACAAAGTATCCTCTAAGCAGACGTGATGGAAAAGCGAGCGATACCAATAATTCAACAATTTCAGCAGTCAACAGCGTCTTCAGAGCACAAACAGCATACACTATACTATTGTGACTAAACTTTTCAAAGATTACAGCAACAAATGCTTCAATGATTGTCTAAAATGCAATAACCTTTTTTTTTTTTTTCTCTTCAATTTCGATCCAACATTTAACCTGCGCCATTTCGATACAGCTGCTTCAGAAAAACGATAAAAGCGGAAAACAAAAAAAGAACAATGCAAGCAGATCAACACCAAAATTACATAAACAGAGTAGAAAATTCCAAAAGGTACAGAGCAAAACAAACAATTCGAGAAAAAACAAAGAAAGATCAAAAACAGCAAATACGTAAGATCAATAGCACCAGAGCATTGAATCATCGAGAATCCGAAACAGACCTTCAAAATCACCTTCTACAAGAACAGCTTCGAAAGCGAAGATCTAGGGTTTTGCCTCTCTTGTCTCGTCTTCTTCCAAGCTCTGACGATCTTTTCCGTAGAGCTTATGAGCTCCAAATAGAGACGATAGCGAATGCGCGCGAGCGCTTTTGAATTGCTGAAGTTGAATTGAAGCAACTACGTGCAATGAGCTTCTTCTTCTTCTCACGCGGTTTAAAGTTGAAACGCGACAGCGCTTGGAGGTGGAATGAGTAGGTAACTAGGTAAGGCTCGTACATGTTCTGGTTCTGGAGAAGTGACGATTTGATTCGATAACACTCGACCCACCTTTCGAAAGTTACGCATTATTGGCAATTTGGCAGTCTCGCGTCGGTTTTGTTTAATTGGGTTCAAAATTTACACGAAATAAATAAATTTAAGTTTTAGATAAAAAATTACGATATTAAACTTCGTTAGAGACAATTAAATTTTAGATTAAAAATAAATCTACCTGTTAAATTCAAAATTGATCCGTTTAACATAATTATATTTTGTGTTGAGACTTATGTTATGTGTGAAGACTTTTTAATATTTTTATATCATGTCTTGAGATTTTAATTTTATAATATTTTATTTAATTTTTATTATATAATTTTTAAAATTATAATTTTTAATTTTTAATTTATATATTAATTTAAAATTTATATATAATAATTAAGTTAGAATGAGTTTATTTAAGTTTTAAAGGTTATAAACATGTTAACTTATTTAACTCGTTTATTAAACGGATATAAGTTTACATATAATGACACGTTATTTAAATATTTCGTGTTTAAATTTATAATATATTTTATTATACACAATTACGATACGACAATACTAATTGACACCCCTACTTTCATGTTTTTCAAACAAAACGTTGCATGTGAGGACTCATTCGAATTTAATCGGCACGGACGCGAGACTGATTTTGGGTTTGGGTTTTTAGTCCGAGTCGGGTCCAATTAAGTCTACTCTCAAATCTAGATTTGCTCCAGTGACCCCTCAAAAGGACCCAATAAGAAATGAAACTCTATTATCTATACTACTTATAATGTGAATACATGGAGCAACTCACGGTACGATCCATTTAGCAAAAACCCCAATATTACCCCTGCACCTCTTCTTACTTTAATTGTTTAATAACTTAAGATTTTACTTTTTAATGGGTAATAAGGTAATTTAGCACGAAAAAATTTATAATCTTATATTATCCGAGATTTTAACACCGATCATGCAGTTACCTAAACTACCCACTTTCCTTTGATAAAGAAAAAAAAAAAAAAAAAAAAGTACCTACTTTTCCGGTGGAATGCAAGTTTTTTAGGCCGATAAATCATGGATTGATAGATATAAACAACTTTGGCCCTGTTTGGATGTATTGTAGAAACCCCATTGCAATGCAAAATCGAGGAAAACGTAAGATTGACATGTTTAGTAAGCTAATGTTGCAACTGTATTTTAATTTTTAACAAGATTTTTGAGCATTTTAGCACCGGTCATGCAGTTAACCTAAACTACTTCCCCCTTACCTAAACTACCCACTTTCCTTTGACAAAAAAAAAAAAAAACTACCACTTCTCCTGTGAAACGCAAGTTTTTAAGGCGGATATATCATGGATTGATAAATATGAACAACTTTGGCCCTGTTTGGGTGTACAGTAGAAACCCCATTACAGCGCGAAATCGAGGGAAACACAAGGTTGAGGCGTTTGACAAGCCAATATCGTGACTTCGTTTCGATTTTTAATATAATTTTTGAGCATTTTAGCTCCGATTATGTAGTTACCTAAACTACCCACTTCCCCCTTACCTAAACTATCTACTTTTCTTTGACCAAAAAAAAAAAAGCCTACCCACTTTCACTATGGAACACAAGTTTTTGGGACAGATATATCATGGATTTATAGATATGAACGACTCTGGCCCTGTTTGGGCGCATGATAAAAACTTCATTGCCGAGTGAAATTGAGGGAAATATAAAGTTGACGCATTTGACAAGTCAATATCGCGACTGCGTTTTAATTTTTAGCGCAATTTTTAAACATTTTTACAAAGCACCCTTTCCCTTACTTTTACACGAAAGAGGTGGATTCAACGATTGTGATAGAAGATTTGAGGAATGCGTTTATAGTGTTTGATGTAGATGAGAACAAATTGATATCGCCGGAACAGTTCCAGAAGGTTTTGAGGAGTGTTAGTAAGCAGTTTCTTGAAGAATATAGGAGTATGATCAGAGGAGTTGATAGTGACTAGATGAGTTGATTAATTTTAAAATCGTAAACAATTTATTTAACTATTAATTTTGAAAAAGATTCATTTTACCTTTATCGCACTCAACATATTTACATTTCTCTTCCTAACTTTTCAGCATCTTTCAAATAAAAGAAGAGAAGTACATTCACCATCGTTGGTAACGTGGTGGATATGGCACCTGCAAGACGACTACACTGTTTTCACGTGAAAGCAGATGCGGTAAGAGGAAAGTAAAAAAGCAGAGAAAGTTAGTTTCGATCGGTCAAACCACTCATGTTACGGTACAAGCAAGGAAATCAATGATTCACGTTCCCTTGTTCCTTCTATCCTGTCATTCGTTCATTCACGTTACTGAACCAAAAAGAAAACGTTACTGATAAGTAAAAGGCATTCATTTTTTTAATTTTTTGGTTCAATCAATAAAAATTATTTTTCTTACTATTAACCCAATTTTAATGGGATCATGATTTTTCTTTCACCATCACCACCAACATATATATATTTATTTATTGCCTTTTAGTTTAAGAGTAAAATTAAATATAAAAAGAAAAACCACAGTGCCTATTGAATGAGTAAATTGCAAGAAATTTACGCTGAGTTTGGCATACAATTTTTAAAAAAAAATTCAAAAAATTAAAATATGACCTCATCTTTAATTGAATTATAATTTGTGTTATATTCAAATTTAAAAACAAAGAAAACTTGTTGATTTGTTTAGGATTTCACACAAATCAACTATAAAAAAAACTTATTAAACCAAACAAGTATTTTGCAACCCCATTTTTTTTTTTTTTTTCAAATACAGAAAAACTAAATTTAAATTGCACGCCAAACACAACCTTGGCTTTATGAATAGAAAAATGCCCTTTTGTTTCTGAAATAAGGGATATTACACAACAATTAAATGAAGAATATCCTGTCTCAAATCATCAAATATGGAGACTTTGGTATGGGCATAATCTAATTTAGAGTATGCTTTTAACCACCAATTGAAATAAGTTCTCAATTTCAATTGGATGATTCTATATCAAAGAAACAACATTAAACATCCAAAAACATACTCACTTACAAACACTTCAAAAAAAAAAAAAGGTACTATATAGCTGGCAATAAGACAAGGGGAAGTTAGGTAAGATAATTTAGAAAGAACCAATGACTACCAACTGTAACAGACAAGAAAACAGGTGAAATAAAACATGTTGGGTGTGAAAAATTGACATGAAGGCCTTAATAATCTTAACAAAGAACACAACTAATATTAAGACAAAATGTTAGATAACCACTAGATCTTAAAAAAACCATATAACTAATAAGTTGAAGCCCAACAATATAAATCAAGTTACCATTAACACCAGATAGTATAGCTAATCTCAGATAGCTAAACGCATGGAGAGAGTAATTATGATGAACCTTAACAAAGATTTTATTTAAAAGCTAACGCTTATAAAGATAACGTGTTCTCTGTGTTTCTAAACCTGAGGAAAAGAGGGCATCCATGAAATAATTTAACAGGCAGATGACATTTACAGGTTACTCTCAAGAAAACAATGGAAATTCATTACTACAGGTGCAACTCATCTTTGATTCATGAGATTGAACTTACATTACACCATGGAAGCTAGCCGAATTCAACAGTACTGTCTTGATTGCCTCAGGCATTATGTCTGGACCATCCATGCATTGCTGGAAAACATAAAGAGAAAAGCTTATAAGGAAACACAAAATAACTAAATCAGTATCATCATTAGCACCACCACCACCATCAAGCGGGTGCCTTGTTACAGCTATTAGGGTTTGCAAAATGACCCATATTTCATCATTTCCATGGAATTCATTGAGTCGAAACTATTCAGCTACCCTAGTGAGTAAGATAAGAACCCATTTAAGAGATCTAAAATACATGATAGCATGCATCTATTAGATAAAAAGGATCCTGGTTCTGGTTTCGTTATAGTATTGATATACCTGAGAAAAACATAGAAAGACATTGAAATTACTTGTGCCCTAGAAGCATCATAGGAACTAACAAAAATGGCGATGGCACTGGATATATTAATATCCAAACAGGAACCAACCCAGTAATACCACTCGAGTGTACCCCATCCACCGCTAATGTACTTTTAAGTGTACCAAGGATTTCAGTATTGCATTGTCTAGTTGCTATAATTATCTACTTGGAATTTTGAGTTGCCACATTGAGATTTTCAAGTAAATCTCAGAATCTTTTTCTTTCTTTTTCCTCTTCTTTTAATCTTTTTGTTTACAAGAGAAAAATGTCACGGGGGACGGAGCTAACCTCAGCTCGGAAAACATCTAGAGCAAATCCATCAAAACAGCTGATTACAGCCTGCTGGACATCAAGCCCAAGATCATCAAGAGCCTTCATGGTGGAGAGCAAGAGACCAGGTCTACGAGCACAAAACATGTGGATATTCACAGCTCTCCCTTCTCTCAACCTGACTTCAACCTGAATATATAGAAAATAGGCAGCATAAGATGGAAGCATTCTTCTATTTTTGCACACAAAACACAGGAATTTCATTCATTGCAGTATATGGAATGAACACCATTGCTAAATGAAATTGCCTAAGTACAGAAGTTGAAAAGAAGAAAGCAGAAAGAAAGAATTAACAGAAGACTGAAAAAGATGATGAATAATCTAATGCTTATTTACCTCAATAATTGCAATCAAATCTATACCATACATGTGGCATATTTGTCTACATTTCCCAAAGATGAACCCTACCAATAAAATTTCTGACCTAAAATGAGTGGCCCATATTTCCCAGAAAAAAGAACTTGCAAAATAGTTTTAGCTGAAAGCTGACTTGGATTCTTTAAAGAATTGTCACCAAATGATCATTTCCATGGAAGGTAGACACATTCAACAGTTCCCTTAAACCAATGCATTAGATTGTCACCTATAACTTGCTCAATGAAAGCAAGGTCTCCACTGTGTTTGTCACCAAATGATCATTCCCATGAAGGTAGACACGTCAACAATTCCCTTAAACTAATGCATTAGATTCTCACTTATAACTTGCTCAATGAAAGCAAGGTCTCTACTATGTCCAACATGCATGTGTATTTCAAAGTTTGGTTCAATATCATAGAGAAAGTGGAAACGTATTTCCAACCACTTTATTGTGAAGCTCATTGAATGATCTTGGACACTAAAGGGTGTTTTTCTGTATATATATGTGTATAATTTTGAGAAGTTCATTGAAAAATGTAGGAAGCCATAGTTTGTTTTCTGTGTATACATGTATAAACCTAAAGCCTAGGCAACAAAATATGGAAAAATATGTCAATTACAATTTCAACTAACATAAATGCTTCAAATTTAGGGAGACAATTAGGGAATTCAATAACAGAAACATGGATACACACCTTGGCAGGCTGGTTATTTGGGCTAGGCAACGCACTATGGCACAGTTCCTCCTTGATATGGGAGGGAAGGGTAGTTGAGGTTGGCGTCAAAGGTTGGAAACTCGTGGTAAGAGGCAGTGAGGAACCAGGAGAAGATTCCAGCTCATTGTGGAGGTCGTTGATCCTCTGCAAAAGCTCTTTCAAGTACTCAATTGCATCCCCTAGTATTGAAGCTCTATCCATCTGTCCAAACAGCAAGAGTACTTAATATGCACCATAATAAAAACACTTTTTCAGAAAAAAGAAATCGATAAGGCGTCAAAAGCACTATAAAGTAGATGACACTGAAAAAGGACCCAATATTTCATACATCCAAACCGGGACAAATTTCATTCAAATTCCAAGTTTAATCTTTCAAATGGAAAGAAACAATCAAACACTTTGGTAAAACTTTGTTTAAGAAATACTATAGATCACTGATCACCTCATGAACTTAAGCCTTTAAATCTTTATTCAGTTGAGACATTTAGAAAGAAGTTTTGAATGACTAGAGTTCTTAACCATGGCTTAATTAGGTTCACACATATAACTTTCTCATGGAAATTCAACAACTCATAGTAAAATCAGAAGACTTACATGCATGGTAAAAACAGCCCACGGAAAGATCATAATGGAAAAGAATATATAAAATCAGGAACTCCTAGATTATTTTCTATCTAGCTGGTAATCTACAAAAATCAACCAATACCCAAAAGAATTCAAATTAATAAAGATGTTATCAGACCATTTGAACATAAAAGATTGCAAGTTACTACAAGGGTAGTCTACTCCGCTCTATCAAGGGTACTAATGCAACAATTCAAAAAGGCCATAAACATTATAACAACACAACAATCAAGTTCAAAAACTAGAAAATCGCGAACCAAATAAATATTTACCTTGCTAATCTTTGGAACAACAGACCTCAGCATGTAAAGCCTATCATTAAGCTTTTTCCTTCGCCGTCGCTCCGCCATCAAATTCTTCGCCGGAGGCCCTTTTTTCTTCCCCTTTTGATCTCCATTAGTGACCATACTATTTGCATTCGAATTATTCCCACCATTCTCCTCAAACTTCCTATCATTATCCACGCCCTCATCACTATCATAATTCAGTCCCGACCCATCAACACTAACCTCATCTACTTCATCCTCTTCCTCATTCTTCCTCCTCTTCTCCACTTCTTCTTCTACCTCTCTTTTCCCCTTGCTCGACACGAGTCCGTTTTCCCTGATCTTTCTCTTCTGAAACAACGTTGGTTGAGCTCCAGAACAAGGGAAAATCTCCAGCGGCTTCAACATCTTCCTCCCATTATCCTCGAGATTCTCAAAACCATCTGGTCTGAAGCTGTTCGTTAAGCTGCTATTGTTGTTATCAGGCAAATGGAAGAAATGGTTATTGTTAAATTGCGAAATAGAGCTGAAATCAGTAGTACCCATTTGCGCATTTGAGCTGGAAGCTTCAAAACCAGTAAAAACCCCTCCGTTTCTGTTGATAAAAGCAGGGAAATCTGAAGAGGCTTGGTTTACATGCAATGACGGGAGAAACCCCAGATCACAGCTGAGATCGAAACTGTTGTCAAAAGGGTTGTTGTTAATGATGCTCAGAACTGATGAAAAGCAAGGTTTTGGAGGAAAAAATGGCTGCAACTGAGATTGATCGAGATTGAAAACTGAAGATGGAGAGCAAGAAGAAGACGATTCGAGTGGTTGTTGTAAAAGAAGGTTTTGATCAGGTCCTGTGTAGTTTGGAGTGAAGCTATTAATGTCTCTGATTTGTTGAAGGTTTTGGAAGCTATTGAAATCGGGTTGAGATGGGTTTCCATTGTTACTGTCGTCGAGCCAGCAGTTTTCAAGTAACGATGTGAACGTAGAAAAGGAATTCATGATCTCGTTCTTGCTCTCTTCTTCTTCTTCTGCTTCTTCTTCTTCTTCTACTTGTTATTGTTGTTGTTGGTGGTGTATAGTATTAATACAAGCGACGCCATTAAAATTTGAGAGCATTTCAAAACTGGTTTTTTCTTTTTCTCTGAGAAATCTGAGAAAGGAACTGAGAAAAAGAGAGGAAAAAAGAAAGAGAGATGTGCAGAGTGAGAAAAGGAAAATAGCTTTTCAAAAAGGAACAGATATGGGTCGTTGTAGTGTAGCTTTGAACGTTAACTCTCCACTCTTGTTACCTTTGCGGTTTTATGTATCCATCTCTTCTGTCGAGGGCAGTTTAAGATTTTTAAGAACAGAGAAGAGAAGACACAACACGAGTCGCACCAGTATACAAATGCCCTTCATAAGTTAGCATAATCTCCAAAACCAGTATCAATATCTTACTGTTGTTCTTATTAAAAATTAATATCTAGTACTAAAGTTTATGAACTAAGAGAAAATATTTTTTGAGTAATCAAATGTATGCATTATTTGTATTTTGAAACTTTTGGATGAAAGTTATATTCGAATAATGAAACGTAATATATAGTACTGTTTGTTATTTTGGGACAATAAAATATTCTTTACTGTAGCTTTTGGCCTTTCTGAAACATATATCAATCTTTTATGTACTCGATTGCATTAGTTCCATTTCAACCTTCCTATTTCCATGTTATAAATATTTTTTAATAAAGCATATCTTTTTTTCTTTTGCTAAATTAACACCTTCAATATCCAATTTCTTGCTCTTGCTGCTTGTTTTACTTCTTATAATGCATATATAGTTGGCTTTACAAACATTTTTTTATGTTGTATTCTTTCAGTGTATATCACGAAACTCTAGAAATGCCTCTCTATTTTACTTTTTCTTCTATAATTTTATAAGCTAGGTATTATTCATTATATTTTGAGTATTTATGTGACATTAGTGGATATCATCACTAACCATGCTGCTGTCTCAAATAGAAAATTGTGACCAATAGTAAAAGAAAATGAATAACTTTTTTTTTTCTTTTCTTTATTGTACTCGGTGCATGAGGCTCCCATTATTATAAAGTATCCCTTTTATCGAGAGCACATTTAATAATCGAACCTGAAACTTTTATACAAAGATGACCTTGGAACTCAGCTCGCTTTTACTTGAGTCAATTACTTTTTGATTACAAAGTTTTAATTTCAAGGACTAGTTGGGTGCTTTAAAAACTCAAATTCGGTTCAATATAATAGAAATGACAATGCTTTGCTACTTTGATGTATATCATATATCCCTCATATTACTTTGAGGCAATGGGTCGGTTGCATGGATTGATGGTCTTTTTGGCATTTGCACCAAAATGAGACAAGCTGGTTCTATTGTGAGCTGGAGGGAGTAGGCCATCTTTCGGATAAAAGGGAAACAAAAAGCAGAACTAGTTCTCTGATAACGGGCCCTTGCTAGAAAGGTGCTTTCATTATCACAAGGGAAGTTAGATGAGATCTGGGTCTTACTCTACAGACTGTACACAGCTTGTGGGTAGGGGGGGTTTTTTAGGGTTCAGTGGCTGAAAATGATAAAACCTGCTCCAAGTGGGCCTGATTTTAGAAATGGCAATTTGTCCCCCACCAAGATTCCTTCACTATTATTGTTATTAATTATTTGGGTGACAGTGGCTTAGCTTATCTTTCTTCTTTTTAGGGAGTTTCACTCATTAATTTGCATAATAATATGATTTGTGACGTTACTTAATTAGTTCATACACATGAATATATAATGGGACAATTTTGAACACATAGTATAGAGCTTTTCAATATCCTATGCAGTATACAGTTGGCAATTATTAGCTATAATTTTTTGTTATCAACATCTTCAACCATCAATACTCAAAATACTCATTTGTAAACCGACATATGGTAGCTCAATTAATTAAAAAACTGAGTATAAGTGAGGTTGAGATTAGGTCTAGATCTAGATTTTGAGTTAAAGTCTGGGCGTGCCCTCATTTATATGTCATCTGTTAAGAAGGTCAGCCCAAACGTCTTTGTTATACCCGAATCCTAAATGATTAGTCTCACTTAAAGAGATGACATTTCTGGAGTGCCAAAAAATCGATAATCAAAAAATAAAAAATACCCATTTGTAGATTTTAGAGCCAAAATACATGTGATAAATATAACTATGAATATTTGTAGGGACATGTCCTATCAAAATATAATGTCACATCGGATATAGAAAAACATAAAATATAATTGGAGAGATCATAACTTCATTAGCATTGAGGTTCTCAAATTGCAGTAAAACCAGATATCTTGCTTAAATGAAGTTAAGTAGGACATTGAAAACAATGTTAATTGAGATTTGGACTCTCTATCAAGATATGTTAGGGCGACTCATGTAGCCAGACACAATAAAAATACAAGTTCCTCGTGTTGTTGACCATTGAGAGATATCTTCGTGCAATAATACTAGGAGCATCCGGCTCCGTGAGTCCATATAATACAGTTTATCCAACAATATCTACCATTTTGTTCTTGTCTTATAGTACAATGAATATTTTTGTTGTTAGAACTTTATGAAAAATATACTTTGATTTTATCACCAAAATATACAACACAAATCAAGAAAGGTACTCCTGTAAATACATAAAATTAGTAAGACAAAGAGGGAAGAATCAATGCCTGCCCAGAAGAATCTGGTATCTTCTTAGCACAGAAAAGGGAAAACAATAAAAACGACAAGATATGTAGAAAAGGGAGATGAAGCGTAACTAGCGATTACAAGTCCTGGGAATAAATGTGATGCAAGTGAAGCCCAAGTTTCTCGTGAACTCTCTTCTACCTTTTCTCTTGCACCTAATTCTCAAATTACACCTTCCTAGTTGCTTCCTATCCTTGGCTAAGCTTGTGTGCTCAAATTTGGAGGCACCTGTGGCTGTGTAGTGTAGCTTTCCAAGCCCAATTTGACTCGCCGGCTCTGTTACGTTGCGTTGCGTGACCCGCCTGGTCTTCAGCTTGCTTTTCTCTATAGACTAGTCTATTTAGGTCCTATTTAAGATAACTTTTTTAAAGTAAAAAAAAAAAATCGGAAGGAATCAACTTTTTTCAAGAACTCTTTTTTGGAGAAGCACTTCTTAAAAGAAATACTTTTAAAAAAATTCTTCTAAAGAGGGCCTTATACCTTAATTGTCGTGATGTAGTTCTGATATAATATTAACAAAATTCTCTTCTTCATATACTTAACCCATGTAGATGAAAATATGCTTAATTAAATTAAATTTAGTTGAGTAGAGTTGAGTCGAGTTGAGTTTATTGTGGTTATTTAATCCGTTTTATTAGTTTGATTTAAGTTTGGGTTAGTTGGTGATTCATATATAATTTTTTTTTGTATCCTAAAATTTGAAAAAATGAAACGCATTTGATTGGTTAAATTCGAAAACAATTATTAAATATTATATACAACTTGCTTTCAAAAAAAGATAAAAAGTCATTTTCTTAATTTTCGTTTTCACATTATATATAAAATAACATATCTTTATTTACACTTAAGTTGGTTTTTAAAATGTTTATGTAATTAGCTATATTGAGATTTAATATTTGAAACGATAAAAATAAAATAAAATTTGAAGTGAAAGATTAAGTTAATTAAAATTTGAAATAAAAAATTGTTATGCAACAAATAAATTATTAGTATACCACATGCATAGATACTTGTTTCCTATAATTTTCTAATCCAAGCGATTCCTATTCAGGTATATTTGATATTAAATCTTATAATCACTCTCACATTAAAGATGACGAAATTATAAAGAATTACAAATCACTTTTAACTACTTAGTTTTAACTATAGTCCATTTCACTCCTATTGAAGGGAATTCAACTGCCCACAGACTTAGTAAATTTGCTCTTTCTTCATTTCAGTCTATTACTTGGTCGAGAAATTCCTTCCTATTGTTCTTGACATTATGCTTGAAGAGGCATATCATCTTTCTTCTTCTTCAATGATTTTCTTTTGAAAAAAAATAAATAAACTGAAAAATACAGTTTCTTGTGTTTAATAAAATCCAACATTATTAAAAAAAAAAAAAAAATTTAAAGGAAAATCTCTCTCTCTCTATACAGAGAGGCAGCTAACCTGGATGATGGGACCTGGATCAAAGCTAGTAGGTGCACAAGTGGGTCATAGAAGGCCCAAGCAACCAACAAACTATTTAGCCCAAACAAGGTTTAATCAAAATAAATCTTAACATTAATAGATAAATAAATGAACCAGAAATAATATAATTCTTTCTTAAATAATCAAAAACAAAATACAAGGGGTTTTTGACACTTGTGATTAGAGAGTGAGAAGAGAGAAAGGAAGGAGAACAGGCAGATTAGAAGAAGAAGTTCACCCAAAGAAAAAAAAGAAATAATGAATAGAAGAGGATCGAGCTGGATTTCAGCTACCCATACGGTATAAAATCCTTTCTCTTCTCCTATTTTTATTTTGAAGGCTAAATTTCATGCATTTTACTTGATTTTTACCACAAATGGATGTTAATTAAGAGAGGATTTTGAGATTTGTGAATAATGGGTTGTTCTGAAGGAGTTTCGATTGCCCGTAATTACCTTTACTTGGTTCCTTCAACTTATTGTTTCGTTCCCTTGTGGTTAAATTGAAGGATTGAAGATTATGGACAGGAAATGTTAAGAGGTTTTTTGGCTGTAAAGTTGAAACCTGTCAATGGCCATATTTGTGCATAACATTTGTTTGATAAATGACTATTAAGAAGGCTGTACTCAGAGGATCTTTATAATTTATACCCATCAAATTTTAAGAGGAAAAATTGAATAAGTACACACACATATATGGGTATGTCTTTGATGTTGTTATCAAATAATATGGTGTCATCCTTAATATTGTTCTTGTGCTTTTACCTGCATCATCAATGGAAAACATAAACCATTAAAATGGCGCCGTGATTTTTTTGTGCTCATTGAGAAGCATGTCATGCAGTGTCAAGCTTGAATGCTCTGATGATTAAGGTTTGAAATATTTTCGAAATAGTGGGGGAGCTTGGGGTGGATCTTTACAAAATGAATATATGCAATGGTATTTACCACCATTGACATCAAATTCTTGTCAATAGAATAAGTTGGTTTAGTACTTCTACATTGTTCCATTATGGATTGCGACACAAATTCCTTGATGCCCACATAATAGAAGAGCTAAAAATGTGAAAATGAGCCTCTAACAATTTAAAGTAGTAGGGTTTTTTTTTTGTGTGTGTGTGTGTGTGTGTGTGTGTGAGGATATCCTACCAATTATATATAGAGAAATTGGAAACATAAATTTGAATGAAAGTTTTTGCCAGATATTGCTTTGTATATGTGGTTCACCGTTCATCTAATATGATTGATATAAATTGAGCCACTATTGTCTTTCTTTTGTTTTGTTTTATTTTTTTTAACTATCAGTTCGAATGCTTAAATTTTGCTTAATTTCAGCTTCTAGAAATGGCTGCCCAACTACCAATGTTGATTGCTATGTTTTTGAACTACCTTTTGCAATCCCAATCATGATGGTTGAAAAGAACACATCTTCCTCGTTTCTTCATTGATCGAAAGTTGTCAATCAATGGCTTCTCTGCCTCTCCCACCTTCAATTCCCTCAGAAGCATTGTCAAAAGGCAAAATTCCTTTGAGCTCATTGAATTTCTCTCGAATTCCTTCACGGTTATCTTTAAATTCTGGCTCTTCTTTGATCAAAACCCACCAAAATAAAAAAGGTTTAGTTGAAAATGTGCATCTAGTGTCACTATCAAAAGAAGGTATGCTCAAAGAGGCACTAGAATTTCTTAAAGAAATGGATACGGCGGGTATTTCTGTGAACACCCGAACATACGAGTATCTTCTTGATACATGTGGAAAAAGCAAATCTCTATCAAATGGAAAAATGATTCATAAACACATTAGAAGATCAGTCAAGAATCCATCTGGGTTCCTCTTGAATTCTCTTCTTTGCATGTATTGTGATTGTGGTTGTTTTGATGATGCAAGGAAATTGTTTGATCAAATACCCGTGAAGAGTTTACATTCTTGGAGGGTAATGCTATCTGCTTACACTCACAATGCACGTTTTGCTGAAGCCTTCGGGTTATTTTCGAAGATGCATTTGGTGGGAAGTAAGCTCTACTTAATGGCTTATCTTATTCTTCTACGTGCATTCTCTGGTTCGCAATTTCTGGAGCTTGGGAAACAGATACATTCTCATGTGATTCGAACTTTGCGGAGCCCTGATGATTTAATTGATACTGCACTTTTTAACATGTACCTCAGATGTGAATGTTTACATAGTTCCAAACTTGTTTTTGATAGAATGGCTGACAAGAATGCTTTAAATTGGACTGAACTGATGGTGGGCTATACTAAGGCAGGGAAGCCAGAACAAGCTTTGGCACTTTTTGAAATGATGGTGGAAGAGGGTGTTCAATTGGATCAATTTGTATTCTCAATTGTTCTCAAGGCGTGTTCGGCGTTAAACAATTTTAATACCGGGAGGCAAATTCATGGCCGTATCGTTAAGTATGGGATGGAATCAGATGTTTCGACAGGGACACCAATTGTGGATTTTTATGTCAAATGTGGTAGTTTGGATGATGCCCGTTTGGCTTTTGAGAGAATTTCAGATCCAAATGATGTTTCCTGGAGTGCTATCATCTCGGGATTTTCACAAAATGGAAAAATCGAGGAATGCCTTAAAACTTTTAAGAAGTTAAGGAGCAATGGCATGGATTTGAATTTCTTCATCTATACTAGTATATTTCATGCATGTTCAGCTCTTGCAGATTCAACTTTAGGTGCCCAAGTTCATGCGGATGCAATAAAGGGTGGTCAGATATCTAACTTATACGGGGAGAGTGCATTGATCAGCATGTATTCGAGATCAGGTAGGCTTGATTATGCCCGCCAGGCCTTTAATTTGATACAAGATCCAGATACAGTGGCTTGGACTGCTATTATTTCCAGCTATGCTTATCATGGCCATGCTTCAGAAGCCCTAGAACTTTTTGGGAGGATGCAAAACTGTGGCATGAGACCAAATGCTGTTACATTTATAGGTGTTTTTACTGCTTGTAGTTATTCGGGCTTGGTCACAAAGGCTAAGCAATATTTGGACTCAATGAGCTTTAAGTATGGTGTGGATCCTACCATTGATCACTACAATTGTATGATTGATATCTATTCTCGAGCAGGGCAATTGGAAGATGCACTTAAATTGATACGCACCATGCCAATAGAACCGGATGCAACGAGTTGGAAGAGTTTATTGGGTGGTTGTTGGATTCATAGAAATGTTGAGCTTGGGAAAATTTCAGCTGAAAAACTCCTTCAGCTTGTCCCAGATGACACTGCAGGTTATATTCTATTGTTTAACTTGTATGCTTCATCTGGTAAATGGGAAGAAGCAGCTCATATTAGAAAAACGATGGCAGAAAGAGATTTGAAGAAGGAGGTTGCTTGTAGCTGGCTTATTGTTCGGGGAAAAGTTCATCGGTTTATCGTCGGTGATAGACATCACCGACAAACAGAAGAGATTTACACCAAGTTGGAGCAATTGAGTCTTTCAACAATGGCTAATGAAGACCAATCTTCTTATGACAATAATGAATTGAACTGTTTACCCGACGAGCGGAAAGAGCAGCTTCTTGTACATAGTGAGAGGCTAGCAATTGCATATGGGCTTATATCCTCTCATAATAATGCTCGTATATTAATTTTCAAAAATCTCCGTGCTTGCATCGATTGCCATGAATTTGCAAAGCGTGTATCCAGGATTACCGGGCGGGAAATTGTTATTCGGGATTCAAATAGATTCCATCATTTCAAGTGCGGTGAGTGCTCCTGCAATGATTACTGGTAATAGGGATTCTTATTCGTATAAACTTGTTCGATGGTGTTGAATTCTTCTGAAGACTCTTCCCAACTATGAGAACAATAAACTATGCAGAGTAAGTAACCAGTTTATTAACCATTGTCATGTTATTATGTATTTTTAGAATCTATTGATTGCTTGGTAGCTGGTGAAAAGGAAGAAGTTAAAGCTTATATTTAGGCAGTGTTTGTTGACTCTATTTACCCTGTACTTCTACATTACATGATCGGTGAACCTCTATTTAAAATAGAGGTTTAAGCTCTAATAGATTTTTTTTTTTTTTTTTTGCTTCCTCTGATAAATGCTATATCTCTACTTCAATTAGAGGTTATATATATAACCTAAAAAATATTTTTTTCAATATCCTTCACTTTTTTCTAGAGGTTGCAAGTGGAGTTAGCAAACACCACCTTAGTATCCACCTCAGTTAAGATATTCTCACACTTGCTTTCATTACATACAAAAATCCAAAAAAAAGAAAAAAAACTGAAGTTTTGATTCGTTTCCTTTTCAACATTTGATACAGGTACTACTGGTGGCTATTGATCACTCATGCAATAGATGTCGTCAATTCCAAACAAGTCAATCACAAGCTTTATACAAAAAACCAGAACTTCATCAGGCATGCAACAGCGACGAAAATTACTAGATTTGATCGGGTCGTGGGAACCCTAGCTGCTTGAAGCAAGTGAAACCTCCATCGACGACCAGGTTATGACCCGTTACATATTTTGCTTCGTCAGATGCTAAATACACAGCAGCCTGAGCAATATCAATTTCTTCACATGCTGTTCCTTTAAGCTCGCTCAGACCACGAATCATGTTCATCATCCATTCCAGCTTGGTTCCAGGATAAAAGCCCGCGAGTTGGTCAACGACAAGTGGCGTGGGGATTGGAAATGGTGAAATGCAGTTGATTCGGATACCATACTGGCATAACTCAGCTGCAGCCGCCTTCACAATGCCGGGCAAGCTGAACTTGGACACAGTATAAGGATACGGTCCAAGCCCTCCCATGAGCCCACTTATGCTGGCGGTGCATAGGATTGACCCCGATTTTCTTGGGACCATGACCCGTGCGGCGTGCTTGACTCCGGCTATTGTTCCACGGACGTTGACCCTCATGACTTGATCAAAGTCATCGAGATTGAGATCGGTGATGCTTGGTGGGACTGATGGGCCAGCAATGCCGGCATTGTTGTACATAATATCCAGTTTACTGTGTTGGGCTACTGCAAAATCTACAGCTTCTGCTACTTGGTTTTCAACTGATACATCACACGGAACAAAATGAGCTTGTGATGAACCCAATTCATCTATGGCTTTTCGGCCTAACTGTGTGTTGATGTCTGCAATGACTACTTCGGCTCCTTGTTTAAGGAATTCATGGGCAGTTGCCTTTCCAAGCCCACTAGCTCCTCCTGTTATCAGGGCCACCTTGCCCTCTAACCTGTTCATGTTTTCTTCATGAAATCATTATACAAATATTGAAATTTAGGATACTATAGAAGAAGCATTTCAAACTTATATGTAATGTTTGAACTTGTTCATTCATTTTGATTGATATTATAATATAGCTAATAAATTGGAGATTTTCATCCAATTATTACATATAATTGTGGAACTATTTATAATTTTGATAAAATAATTCAAAAGTGAAATAATTTTGTTTCAATGATTAAAGATATCTTTTCTTTTCTTTTCCTTTTTTTTTTTTTGAAAGTTATGGGTTCTGGTCCATATTTCCAAAAGTGACTAGTTATCCAAATCTAATATGTCTTGTTTACACTTTACAGGCGGATGGCTGAAAAGAATTCAATTTTGACCAGTGGATGTTTCATAACTTTTTGGTTAATCTGGTCTTTCTGGGTCAGTCAAAAACGTTCTTTCTGCCTGTAGTTCTTCTGTTCTTGTAGTATAACCATATCCACATTAACATAACTAAAATTTCAGAAAAAAAAGTTTTTTTTATTTTTTATTAAGGGCCTGTTTGGTATAAGATTTAAAAACTGTTTTTCGTTTTTAATAAAAAAAGAAATAAAAATTTCACAAATCACAACCCTTCAAAAGACTAACTTCTCCTACCTAGCAAAAAATAAATAAAAATAAATCGTTGAATCAAGATAAGAAGAAGAAGAAGAAACTTATTCTAAAAGATATAAAGAAGAATAGTAATAAAATCTCAAAGTAATAAAAATGAAGAAGCTTGGATTTATATAATTACCTCCCACCAGTACCACTACTGGACGAGAAACTTGCAGCAATTCCATTCAAACAAGTTCCAAAAATCTTCCTCCTGAGATTTATATTCTCCATCAAACAAAGAAATTTTTTTCTAACATATATATTTCAGCTCATACAAGACAACATTTGAGTAATTAATACTATATAGCGGTGATCGATGATCTCACTAACCTGGTTATCGAGCCCAACATAACTCGGTGCAACATAGCTAGCTATAGCTTGATCGATCGAGGAATTCTGGGACATGAAGCAGCTATATATAGCTGCAACCGAGGCTGCTTAATTTATGAGAGCCGCTGTGAAATCTGTGAGATTTTCAGTTCACTCAGACACGCAGTGCCATGCAGAGGCAGAAGATGCAGGTGAGTCACACAACACTTCCCACAGAGCCCGTCTCCTCCTATTTATTACAGGAGCCTCAGGCAATTAAAGCACATATATATTTATAAAATACAAAGTAAACAACCTTTGTTTTTGTTTTTTTATTTATTTTTCTTAAATATAGTAGTGATAAAACAACTCAAAATAGATATTTAAAAGAAAAATGCTAAAAATATGGAATTTCGTAACACTTTTTCTTCAATCATATTATGTAACAGTATGTAATATAATAACTTTTGACCATTTTAAAAATGTTTTTATTTCATATACGTAAATAATAATACATCAGTATAAGTTAAAAATTGTGTTAAAAAATAGAGTTGCTCTATTATTACTTTATTAAAAAAAATATACCCACGTTTATATGATAATACATTGCATTACCACATTATAAAAAAAAAAAATGCCCACCTCTTACAACATACGATATCAATATGAGTATCATTTTAGATATGTTTTTTTGGTCGTAAAAGTATTTATATATATATATATTTTTTTTTTTTTAAAAAAAAATGATTAGCAAAAAGTAAATTACTTTAGATATATGCTATATATAAATTGGTAATTAAGAAATGTGGGTTCGTTAGTTTGGTGGCTAGCTGTAATCTGTGTGTATATATCTGGTTGAGAAGGATGTTCACGTTGCCTTCACCATAATTAAAGAAAGAAAGAAAGAAAGAAAGAAAGGAGAGGAAGAGGGGCCTAACAACAACAAAGCCTACTTCCACCAACCTATAGGGAGGGCATAGGAGTAGCTGCTTTTGTTTTTGTTTCTATATATTTTCATTTTTTACATTTTTGCTTTGTTTTTCGTCTTTAATTATTTGTTTTAATTTTCTTAAGTGAAGATCACCTGTTTCTGTTTGAAAAATAGAAGCCCGATAAATTAATATTTCCAGCTAACTGATAATCTCAATTAATGAGTTGACCTTTCCTTCTCTCTCTCTGCCGCTAAGCGCGGGATTCTTAGTAACTGTTTATAAGAAATTATGGCTTTAATTTATTGTAACTTTTCTTCCTTTTTGGGTATCATCCGGTTCAGTGGATAACATGACCAAACTGAATCTAACTTAACCGAATAAAGTCTGTTTAGTTTAATTTTGATTAATAAGTACTTATTATAATATATTTAACATATTATAAAATTTTAATATTAATTAGTTTGCTTTAAGTTAATACGATTTTTAAATTTTTAATCTGTAACCCGAATTAAATATGTTAAAAATTAAATTAAATTAAATTAAATGCATTCGATTTTACGATTTTATCCAAATCATCGACATTCCTGAGTAAAAGGGGGTGAACAAATTATTAACAAAAAAGAATAATAATAATAATAATAATAATAATAATATTATGTACTTTGTTGTATATATATATCTTTTGAGCCATGTGCCATTTTTTGTTATTTTGCTATATAAAAGAAACATGCATAATAAAGTTGCCGACTAAAATTAGATGCCCCTTCTATGTGCTTTGTCGCATGTAGCACGATATATAGCTATGCTTTTCTTGAAAATACCAAACATGTTATCCCAAACAATCAAAATCCACATTAATTAATTTGGTTGGTAGGAGGTTGAATTAATCAAACACATATAATTAATGTGAAGAATAATTCAAATTTTAATTCATCATCGAAGTTTAAATAAAGTTTTATTTTTTATTTTTATTTTTATTACTGAAATTTTGACATTGGACGGTGTCCTCTTTTCCTTTTAGGGTGAGATTATTCTATCATATTTTAGAATTTTGCAAAGACGGAGGCGTCGGTCAATCCTTTTGGATTCGGCCCTTGAACCATCAAATGGGTTGGTTTAAATAAGGTTTTATCACCATCCAAGAAGTCAAAAGAATGGACACTTGAGTTGAAAATATTTTGATTTGCAAGTTAATTAATTACCATTGGCCTTATATGGTGTGAATTGAAATAAATGTTAGGATTTTAATTTGTTTTTAATAAAAAGTTTTGTTTTAGAATTGTTTGCAAATCAAATTTAAAAGCACTCAGCCTGTTTCATGTTATAATATAGAAGGTGTGTAAAACCCCATTCAGTTCAGTTTTCACCAAAAATTAAAGCCGAACCAAACTTAGATTGGTTTCGATTTTGTAAAACAAAAACCGAACCGAACCACTCTTCAAACCGAATTAAATTTATTCGATTTGGTTCAGTTTAAGTTGATCGAGTTATTTATGTCAATTTCATAACTATTAATCTTATAGTTAACACTATTTTATTTTTTCAAAATAAATTCAATTCTTTTAAAAATATAATATGTAATTCTATCTTTAAAATTAAATTTTATTTTTTTACTAAAAATTAAATATTATAATATATAAATATTTGTGATAATATTAAAATTATTAGGGACCTCACGGTTATAGGAGATATTATAAGATTACCTTTTACTTCGATTTAGGTTAACTTCAATTTTTTAATGCGTAAATCAAAATCGAACCAAAAATAAAAAACTGAACTGAATTACATAAAAATTGAACTAAACCGAACCAATTACATTGGTTTGGTTCCATTTTTTTATTTGATCGATCCCCATGATCCTATTGTGATACCATATTAAAAAACTTTGTAATAGAGAGAGAGGCCTTGCGCCGATGGAGACACGAAGAAGCATTTTCTCAAAGTCAAAATTTTCACCTCATCATTATATACATATGAGATTTTATGCGTGAAGATCTTTTGAATATTGTCTTATCAACGATTTTCTTTCTTTTTATTTATTTATTTATTTCGTTTATTCAGATCAAGACAGCCATTTTTCCTATTTCATACTATATATAAATTTGGCTTCCTTGCGTATAAAAATTACTTCTCTAAAATAAGGAATATCAACTGTTCACTAGAAGACCAATAATTCTTTATACTGCTTCCATAAATCTTGATGGAAGCATGAGAAGGTCATTATTGTTTATGAAAGAAAGAAAAAAAAATGTTTTATATATATTGAATGCCAATACTATTTTTTAACACTGCAAGTCTAAAATTTAATTTTTTTTCGATGTTTTGAATATGTGCGCGTATCATTTTAAATACACGCACATATCTAAAATATTAAAGAAATGTTGAGTGTAAATATGCGAATCTCGCGTATATATAACATTATTCAAAAAAAATAAAAATAAAAATAAAAAATTCACGCTTATATATATATATAACATGACAAATTTAAAGGAATAAAAATTTTAAAACTTGTGAAACCCATATAATTTATAACATAATATAGATAGATATAAAGCATCAATGGCCCATCCTATATTTTCTTTGTCTCTTTTCATTTCTTTTCTTTTTTTATATATGCACATGTTAGCTTTTATAGGCCTTGGCATGCTTAGATGTTATTTATTAATAGTTAACCGAAAGTTGGAGTTCCTTTTGAATTAATTATCTGTATTATATATATAAACATGAAACAAGGAAAGAAAAGGGGTGTCTTTGAAGCAAAAGCCAGATAATTAATAGTGGCGGGCCAAGCATTTTCATTTTTAATTTTATTTTTTTTGCTTAAATAAGGGGTACAGTTCTGCATATGGTCTTGGCTTTGCTGGTCTTTAATTCCCAAAGCTTATAACCTATATAATAAAAGATTAACAACATAGATCTCTAGCTTAGCCACCCAAGAGCTAGCAATATTGCATCTTCAATGGGGAGTACAAAGCATACATAAACTACCTGTTAATATTAAGATAACAAAGTTGTCATCTTCTTGAGATTATGGGGACAATGTTGAGACAAAGTTGATGATCTATAAGCTGGATGGTTCTCTTTCTAGTAACATAAATTGTTATAATAATAAATAAATAAAAGATTTTTGAAGATCGTTTACACTGGTTGAGGGATTATAATTTGTTAGGAATATAATAGAATACCCCTAATTTTTTAGTATTTAATTTAGCATGATGAAGGGGAATGATTTAAAATGATTAACCATACATGTGGGTGGTGATTAGGTTACACATCTTAACTTATAATAGAGGATTCATTTGATGAGATAATCTTTTTAGTCTCAACCTTCATGTACACACCAACCAATTAATGGTGTACAACCAAACAATCATATATAAGGCATATATATATATCTGTTCGAGACAAGATTTTGTTAAACTGTTGTCATTATTATCGTTTTAACCTAATTTTTTCATCGGTTAACCTTTCATGTGACTAATTAATTCTTTAAGATGTATGACAAAAACTAAAGAGTCCATTGTAGGAGTATAGGTATATACGAGTCTACCTTTCATTGATCTTTACGCCTTTTAGAGTAAAACTTCGCACCTAAGACATAAATGAGCTTGAGAGGTAGTTAATAAGAACAATATTGATGCTAATTGAAATCTGGGCCACCACTGATAATTAGTTGATGAGAAAAAAAAAAAAAAAAACTAACATCTAGTAGAATTGTTATACAAGCCTAACTAGGAGTGTAACAAGTTGGGTTAGGTTGGATTCGAGCTAAAAACTCAACCTAACCTATACAGTTCAGGTTGAAAAAAATGAAACCAAACCGGAACCAAACCAAACTAGTTCGGGTTGAGTTGGTCATTTGGGTTAAAATGACTTGATTTTTTTTTCTTTCATAAAGATGGATTAAACTTTAAAATAATAATAAAACCTAAGAAGAAGAAGAAACAATGAAAAAGAAAAAAGTGGATCGAAGAAAAAGGGTGAGAATTAAAGTTTTATGTAGAAGGCCAAAAAAAGGTTACAATTTGGGTTTGGGACTTTGGGGGTTTCGTTAATTTTGCAAGTTGATAACTTTAGGGGATAAGGGATTTAAGGTTTAATATTACGTTTGGTTCGGTTTATGTTGAATTGGGTTTTAAGGGTGTCAACCAACCCGAACCGTATGGATTGAGATTTTTGAATGAAATTTTCATTTTGAGTGAAAATTTTCAATTTGTTTATATTAGTGCATTAAAGTCTTATTTGGGGCAAAAACTTTGAATTTGCTTATATAAACACACAAAAGTCTCATTTAAGATGAGAATTTTGAATTTATTTACATAAGCACAAGAAACTTGCATTTAAGGTGAAAATTACGATTTTATTTATATTAGGATAGAAAAATCTCGTTTGGAATAAAAAGTATGAGTTTGCGTACTTATGCACATGAAATTTTGATTGAGCATAAAAATCAAATATTTGTTTATATGAGCACATGAAAATTTCATTTTGAGTGGAAACTATCAATTTATTTATATTAACTTATGAAAGTCTAATTTGTGGCAAAAACTTTAAATTTTCTTATATAAGCACACAAAACTTGCATTTGAGGTGAAAATTGCGAATTTGTTTATATTAGTACACGAAAGTCTTGTTCAAAATAAAAATTATGAGTTTCTGTATATAAGCACAGGGAATTCTGATTAAGTGTAAAAATCATAAATTTGTTTATATTAGTACATAAAATTTTCATTTTGGGTGAAAAATTTCAATTTATTTATATTAGTGCATGAAAGTCTAATTTGGGGCAAAAACTTTGAATTTGCTTATATAAGCACACGAAAGTCTCATTTAGGGTTAAAATTTTTAATTTGTTTATATAAGCACATGAAACTTGCATTTGAGGTGACACATGTGAATTTGTTTATATTAATACACGAAAGTCTCGTTTGGAATAAAAATCATGAGTTTATGTACATAAGCACACAAAATTCTGATTGAGGGTAAAAATCATAAATTTGTTTATATTAGCACATAGAATTTACATTTTGAGTAAAAAAATTCAGTTTGTTTATATTAGCACATGAAAGTCTAATTTGGGGCAAAAACTTTGAAATTGCTTATATAAGCACACAAAAGTCTCATTTAGGATGAGAATTTTGAATTTGTTTATATAAGCACACGAAACTTGAATTTAAGGTGAAAATTGTGAATTTGTTTATATTAAGATAGGAAAATCTCATTTGAAATAAAAATTATAAGTTTGTATACATAAGCACAAGAAATTCTGATTGAGCGTAAAAATCATAAATTTGTTTATAGTAGCACATGAAATATTCATTATTTTGAGTGAAAATTGTCAATTTGTTTATAATGCACATGAAAGTCTCATTTGGGGCAAAAACTTTGAAATTGCTTATATTAGCACACGAAAGTCCTATTTAGGGTGAGAATTTTGAATTTGTTTATAAAAGCACACAAAACTTGCATTTGAGGTGAACTATGCGAATTTGTTTATATTAGTATACGAAAGTCTTGTTTGGAATAAAAATCATGAGTTTGTGTACATAAGCACATGAAATTCTGATTGAGGGTAAAAATCATAAATTTGTTTATATTAGTAAATGTTTTTAATTTGTTTATTTAGTGCATGAAAGTCTAAAATGGGGCAAAAACTTTGAATTTGTTTATATAAGCACACGAAAGTTCCATTTAGGGTGAAAATGTTGAATTTGTTTATATTAGTATAGGAAAGTCTTGTTTGGAATAAGAATTATGAGTTTGTGTATATATATGCACATGAAATTCTAATTTAAAGTAAAAGTCATAAATTTGTTTATATTAGCATATGAAAATTTCATTTTGAGTGAAAATTGTCAACTTGTTTATATTAGCGCATGAAAGTCTCATTTAGGGTAAAAACTTTGAAATTGCTTATATAAGCACACGAAAGACCCGTTTAGGGTGCGAATTTTGAATTTTTTTTATATAAGCATACGAAACTTGAATTTGAGGTGAAAATTGCAAATTTGTTTATATTAGGATAGGAAAATCTCGTTTGGAATAATTTTTTGAGTTTGTGTATACAAAGCACACGAAATTTTGATTTAGCGTAAAAATCATAAATTTGTTTATATTAGCTTATGAAAATTTCATTTTGAGTGGGAAATGTCAATATGTTTATATTAGCGCATGAAAGTCTAATTTGGGGCAAAAACTTTGAATTTGCTTATATAAACACACAGAAGTCCCACTTAGGGTGAGAAATTTGAATTTTTTTTTTATATAAGCACACGAAACTTGCATTTGAGGTAAAAATTGCGAATTTGTTTATTTTAGGACAGAAAAATCTCGTTTGGAATAAAAAATATGAGTTTGTGTACATGAGCACACGAAATTCTAATTGAGCTTAAAAATCATAAATTTGTTTATTAATATGCACATGAAAATTTCATTTTGAGTGGAAACTGTCAATTTGTTTATATTAGCGCATGAAAATCTAATTTGGGGCAAAAACTTTAAATTTTCTTATATAAGCACACAAAAGTCTCATTTAGGGTGAGAATTTCGAATTTGTTTATATTAGTACACGAAAGTCTCGTTTGGAATAAAAGTTTTGTTTCAAACTGGTTTTGAACAAAACACCTTATTTTTAGTTGAGTTTCCAAACTATTTTTAAAATTGGCCAACCCTTTATGTCATTTTTTGGATTTTAGGATTGGGATACTAGGATTAACTTGGAAATCAAAGATACCAAATTAAAAGTGTTTGAACGTTCGAGCACCCTACCCGAAGTTCAATTATTATTTTTTTTTTGTGGAATCCTAGGGTATTACATTAACAAATGAAAATTTAATTTTGAGTGGAAATTGTCAAGTTGTTTATATTAGAGCATAAAAGTCTAATTTGGGGTTAAAACTTTGAATTTACTTATATAAGTACACAAAAGTCCAATTTAGGATGTGAATTTTGAATTTGTTTATATAAGCACACAAAATTTGAATTTGAGGTGAAAATTGTGAATTTGTTTATATTAAGATAGGAAAATCTCATTTGAAATAAAAATTATAAGTTTGTGTACATAAGCACAAGAAATTTTGATTGAGCGTAAAAATCATAAATTTGTTTATAGGTACATGAAATATTCATTATTTTGAGTGAAAATTGCCAATTTGTTTATAATGCACATGAAAGTCTCGTTAGGGCCAAAAACTTTGAAATTGCTTATATAAGCACACGAAAGACCCATTTAGGATGAAAATCTTGAATTTGTTTATATAAGCCCACAAAACTTGAATTTGAGGTGAAAGTTTTGAATTTGTTTATATTAAGATAGGAAAATCTCGTTTGGAATAAAATTTATGAGTTTGTGTACATAAGCACACGAAATTCTGATTGAGCGTAAAAATCATAAATTTGTCTTATATTAGCACATGAAAATTTCATTTTGAGTGGAAAATGTCAATTTGTTTATATTAGAGCATGAAAGTCTAATTTGTGGCAAAAACTTTGAATTTTCTTATATAAGCATACAAAAGTCCCATTTAGAGTGAGAATTTTGAATTTGTTTATAAAATGTAACAACCCACACTCTCATATGATGTCATGATGACGTAGAATACCTAACTCTAGATGCTTGTGTATGTGTTTGATGTGTATTATACTCATATTTCATTTATATATGATGTATTTGTGCGTATTTTCATGTTTATTATGTTATTAATGTGTTTGGGTATATGAAAATGCACCTAAAAATGAAAATTTTGTTTTCTAGGTAGTAGAAACACGCACCTTAAGGGGAGAAGCGCGCTCCTTTTGTAAAATCGAGAACAAGAAGTTTTCAGTCTTTGGAGAAGCGCCCTCCTTGAATGGAGAAGTGTGCTCCTTACATGAAACTAAAGTTTGGAATTTTCTGGAAAATGGAGAAGCGCACTCTTCTAAGTCAGACCGAGAGTAGTTTCTCAGGAAATGGGCTGAAAAGCGCCAAGTTTTTTAAAACTTGCCATGGTGGGCCCGACTTGAATATTTAAGCAAAAACACCCTCTTGCTCACTTCATTTCGACATTTCGACATTTCCAGCTAGAAGAAGAGGAGAAAAGTGAGAAGAGGAGAAAATAGGGGGAAATTGGTGATTTGGTAGCTATGATTGGTGGAATTTGCTCATAGGGTAAGGTTTCCACCCCTTTTCCTATGTGGCTTTGCTTCTTGTTGTGATTTTCAGCTTTTGAATGGTATTTGGATGGCATGCATGTATGTTTTTATGGTGTAAAGTTAGGGTTTCAAGATTGTAAACTCTAACCTCACAATCTTAAGCTTGAATTTCATTAATTAGAGTATTTTTACATGCTTTAATGGTGGTTTTCTATGGAATTGATGAGCTTGCATTGTATAATTGATTTGATCATGCATGTGGGTTTTAATGGAAACCCTTGTGATTTTAATGTGTATTTAGTGTTTTTAATCCAATTATGGGTGGATTAGATATGTTTAGAGTTGAATTGTAGAAATTGGGTGTTGAGAGCATGATTGGTGGAATTTGTGCAATTGGCCTTGGTTGGGCTTGGAATTGATCTATGTTTTGTGAATTTTATTCATTTCAGGTCATTATGATTTGATTGGCCAATTTGAGGGTTTTTGGCTTGGATGTTAATTAGCTAGTGGTTGGTTGTGAGTATTTCTCACTTTATTTCTCCATTTATATTATTGTATTTATATGAAATTGGCTTATTGAATGATATGCATTCTATTATATATGTGCATAGTATTTATGATCATGAACATGGATTTTTATGCATTGAATTGCCGTAGGTATTTTGGATTAAATACCTTGGCTTTGATTTGTCTTTCCACTTACTTGTTCCTTTGGGAAATGCGTTCCCGAAGTCACTTGGATAAGTGCTTCGTGAAAAAGGTTTTCCGTTATTGAAGAATGTAAGGGTGGAAGGATTTGTGATGGATAATGCGTTGGTCTGAACCCATATCGTAATGGAGAAAGTGTAGACATGTGTTATCCTGACGTGACCTCATGTTGAGGCTTTTTCTGCATACTTTTTATGTAAATGATGCACAGTTCTTATGATTAGTTTGGAAGCATGTATACTATACTTTGTTGATGCATTTGTGTTTATAAATATTATTTTAATTACATACATGTTTTATAAATGCATTTGTAGAGATTAATGTGAGAAATACTCATTGAGCTAGTTGAGCTCACCCATTTTCCCCTTTGTCTCAGGTTCAGATCTGAAAGGAAAGGGCAAGGTGTCACACCCTGCCCGGACGCGCCTAAATCGGCGGGACACTCACGGACGGGGCGCAAATGTATTATAACAATAACCGAGTGCACGAAAACACGATTAAGTACAAGTCTGATTTCATTAATTTCATAATATATTTGTACATGAAATAGTTAAAGGAATATCCTCCCAAAATCCCCAATAAATAATATAAAGGGTACAAAATGTGAGCTCAAAAACCTGCACCCAGTCTACCCTAATCTCCTGAGAAAAATTGGATAACAACGGGGTGAGCTACACGCTTAGTGGGTAAAATAGTTTGTGAATATAACAATTAATAAAACAAACTTCATAATCAAATATCATAAATACACATCAGAGCATCATAATCAATCCAACATGTATGTATACATGACACAGTCTCGTATTGGTTTCATGATTGTATGTCGCCTGAGTTCAAGTACAAATGTCCCTCCCCAAGAATAGTCAGGTTCTCATTGTACGTCCCTCCTCAGGAACGACGCTCTGGATTCACCTACAGATGTCCCTCCCTAGGAGTAGTCGAATTCTCATTGTACGTCCCTCTCCAGAGAAATATAATGAATAGTGAGCATTATTTCTAACTATTCTATGAATCATAAACCACATACATCCCTAAGTGGTGCTTATGTATGATGCCAATGCATGAACAGGTCCAATCTTTACTTAACATTAGACAGGATTTGGTAACGTCTGGTGATCCTTATCAGGGTCGGTATCACTACGTGCAAGGTTAGGACATTCATTATTACTTGTGCAAGTTGATAGCTTTCAAATAAGACCAACTAGATCAGTGTCCAGTTTGAGAGGTGAGACATGAGGTCTACTTAAATACCAATCATCTAGAGCAGCATGCTGCCTCCCGTTCACTATTTAAAGTTACTGAGGACAAGATTAAGTCTGGTTGAGCCAGATTGACCACTAATCCGGCATAGCAACAGTGTAATACATGAACTCCAAATATACAGGCATAAGTATGACAAGTATAAACATTATACGTAATAATGCAGTGTAAATGAATAGTAGACATAATAATAAATGAATGTAAACTTTAATAAAAGTTATAAGACACGCAAACCTATGTTTCGTTTTCCACCTTCAGATAATAAATGAATCGAACTGGCGCCTTCCCCCGAGCAGAACCGCGTTATACAAGATGTTGTGTCACGACGCCCCTGACGTAGGCTGACGTCATGACCGGCACAGTGTACTATACATTGTACATACCCATATACAATATATAATACATTGTAAGCCTCAACGGACATTCACAATAATTCCTACAATTTTTAAAATTTTGACAGCATGTCCCCATAAAATGACATTTCACAAAACCTGATATATCACAAATCATATCATCTCCATATATATATATCCTCATGCCATCCATGTATACCATAATCCCAAATACCATCATTGTCATTCGTTAATCAAACATTCCATTGTCCAAGTATATATATATCATTGCCAAATATATTAACATCCAAAATAACTATTGATATCTTATTCGCCCAAAATAACCCCTCTACATGGTAATACATATATAAGATGTGTGATAATTATATATATATATATATATATATAAACATGTAACCACTTATTCTAAAACATGCGTACATCAGCAATGCTACCTCCTAGTCATGTGCTGATTACGCTCAAAGTTTTCCTTTTCCTTTTGCTTCTGTACCTGAATGGTGAGGAAAATGGGGTGAGCAAACAACAGCTCAGTGAATATAGTTCTTGACATGACAATCGCATGCATTTTAGGAAACATGGCATATCAAATCTTTTAAATTAAAACACTTCAAAAGCACATATGCACCATTCATCAAAATAATATACGTGCACACAATATATAGTTTATGCTCATTCATAAAAATTTTACCATCTCCCTCCTTCAAGGCAAGAGAGCGAGTCTAACCCTTGTATGACATACAAGGTAGCCACAACCTCTCATTACCCAATTCACAGTCATTTCAAAGATCGCAACCCTTGTTCGGACAAGCCTAGAAAACCTCATCCGGGTCTAATTCCTAACGAAATGACATTAGTATAAGCTCCAATTTCTAAAATCAGTTTACATGATCACTAAAAACTCAATGCATTACATAAACATGCATACAATCAAACAGTTTATATGTGTACAATGTCATACAAGAACCAAATCAAGAAAACTATACTCACAGTGGTTACACGGGGTTTCGAAGTCAAATTGAGCAACTATAAGCGTCCATCAAAATGAGTCCGCAAGAGCATTTATTCATGCACTTAAGCTCTCAATGTACACACTGAAATGAACCATAGTGTCACACCCTGGGTTGCACAGCGTACCCCCTACCCAGGTGTGGGCGTACCCCCTCGGGGCGAACGCTAGCCATTATGGATCCATAATATTGTCCCATCCTGGTACAGCCACCGCCACACAAGGACGTCTCTTGTACACGGGATCATTTGTCCCCACCATTACAAAAAGGCCTTATGTGGTTCAGTGGCTACTCAGAATGCGAAATTAGACTCCTTAAGGGAGGTCTCCAGTTCAATTCTGGGGGAGGCCCTGCACTATTTATGAATAGTGGCAGACAAATGATCCCGGGTACAAGAGACGTCCTTGTGTGGCGGTGGCTGTACCGGGATGGGACAATATTATGGATCCATAATGGCTGGTGTTCACCCCGAGGGCGTGCACCCACACCTGGGTAGGGGGCACGCAGTGCAACCCAGGGTATGACACATAGATTATCATGAGAATCACCATTTCAACTCACCAAAACACTATTACTAACACTCAAAGTTTCTAGCTGGTTCAGCAGCTAAGATAGAGTTATTTCACCATGAAAATACATATGAAAACATATGTCATATCCACAAATCATGTTCTTAACATCGAAACGTTCAGAATTCAGTTCTCTACAATTCTATGATCTCAAACCGGAGTTTCATTGGATTCTAATTCCATTTTATTCACTGGATACGATCATAGTACTATTCACATCACTGTTCACGTCGTCACTATTCATTAGAAAGATGTAAATTGTTACTAAAATTATCAAACGATCTCCAAAAATCATGAAATTAGCATCGATGGACTCGCAACAGTTCATTCTACCATTCTATAGCCTTAAACTAGAGTTTCATCAGGTTTTAAATGATTCAAATGGTCTCCATTCGAAACTCTAAATTCCAACAAACTTCAAACGACTTTAAAAATTCCGCATGAACACATAAATTCAATCTAACCACATGTTCGGGATCCATACAGTCTAGGGAGTGTTTTTCTATCTTTCTAGCGGATTTTCATTCACATTTGGTCAAAAACCTAATTTCTGAAAACGCCGTAAAACGGCTCTCACAGCAAAAATTACTCCGCTAGAATCGTCATACACTAGTTAAAGATCAATTTCACGATGAAAAATAGCAAAAATAGCTTACCGACACGTCAGATTTGGCCGTGAATCCATCGTTTCCTTTTTCTTTCTTCTCCTTCTTTCGTTCTTTTATTTATATATTTTTTTCTCCTTTCCATATGAGTACTGTTCACTCCTCCTCCTCTTCTTCTATACACTCAATCCACATGAGACATACACGTGTTGTAAATCGATTTCTATTTAAAATCACATTCCGAACTCACTTTTGACATGTTCAAGTTCATTTGACACATGTACGCATGGATTTAAAGGTACTTATACGTGTATTATACTCTTCAGTGTACGTATAAATTAACCAAATATATTGCTTAAAAGCACGGGGTGTTACATGTTGAACCATGTGGACGTATACAAGATTCTTGTGATCTCTGTTATATTTATAGATGATGGATTTAGATTTTGGTTCGATTATCTTTTGTCATATACAGGTTGTATATTGTATATGTTAAGGTATTTGTTAGATATTTTCTGCACGAGGCTTATCAGTGCCTCAGGTTTTGTCCTGGTGTAGAATTATCTGGGGTACTGTGCCGGTCGTGACGTCACCCTGTGAGGAGTCGCGACATAAAAGCACATGAAACTTGCATTTAAGGTGAAAATTTTGAATTTGTTTATATTAGGATAGGGAAATTTTGTTTAGATTAAAAATTATGAGTTACTTCCGTATATAAGCAAACAAAATTCTGATTGAGCGTAAAAATCATAAATTTGTTTATATTAGTACATGAAAATTATATTTTGAGTCGAAACTGTCAATTTTTTTATATTAGCGCATGAAAATCTAATTTGGGGCAAAAACTTTGAATTTACTTATATAAGCACACAAAAGTCCCATTTAGAGTGAGAATTTTGAATTTGTTTATATAAGCACAGGAAACTTGCATTTCAAGTGAAAATTACGAATTTGTTTATATTATGACAAGAATATCTCGTTTGGGATAAAAATTCTGAATTTGTGTACATAAGCACACAAAATTCTGATTGAGCCTAAAAATCATAAATTTGTTTATATTAGCACATAAAAATTTCATTTTGAGTGTAAACTGTCAATTTGTTTATATTAGCGCACGAAAGTCTCATTTGGGGCAAAAACTTTGAAATTGCTTATATAAGCACAGGAAAGTCCCATTTAGGGTGAGAATTTTGAATTTGTTTATAAAAACACACAAGACTTGCATTTGAGGTGAAATATGCGAATTTGTTTATATTAGTACACGAAAGTCTCGTTTGAATTAAAATTATGAGTTTGCATACATAAGCCCACGAAATTATGATTGAGTGTAAAATTCATAAATTTGTTTATATTAGCTTATGAAAATTTCATTTTGAGTAGGAATTGTCAATTTGTTTATATTAGCGCATAAAAGTCTAATTTGGAGCAAAAACTTTGAATTTGCTTATATAATCACACGAACATACATCTGAGGTAAAAACTGTGAATTTATTTATATTAGGATAAAAAAATCTCGTTTGGAATAAAAGTTGTGGGTTTGTGTATATATGCACAAAAAAATCTGATTTAAAGTAAAAATCATAAATTTGTTTATATTAGCACATGAAAATTTCATTTTGAGTGAAAATTGTCAACTTGTTTATATTAGTGCATGGAAGTCTAATTTAGGCAAAAACTTTGAATTTGTTTATATAAACACACGAAAATCCCATTACGGTAAGAATTTTTAATTTGTATATGTAAACACGCAAAACTTGCATTTGAGGTGAAAATTACGAATTTGTTTATATTAGTATACAAAAGTTTTGTCTGGAATAAAAACTATGAGTTTGTGTACATATGCACGCAAATTTTTTATTGAGGGTAAAATTCATAAATTTGTGTATATTAGCGCATGAAAGTCTTATTTGAGATAAAAACTTTGAATTTGCTTATATAAGCATACGAAAGTCTTATTTACAGTGAGAATTTTAAATTTGTTTATATAAACACACAAAACTTGCATTTGAGGTGAAAATTGTGAATTTGTTTATATTAGTACACGAAAGTCTCGTTTGGAATAAAAATTATGAGTTTGTGTACGTAAGCACAAGAAATTCTGATTGAGTGTAAAAATTATAAATTTGTTTATATTAGCACATGAAATTTTTGAGTGAAATTTGTCAATTTTTTTATATTAGTGCATGAAAGTCTCATTTGGGTAAATACTTTTAATTTGTTTACACGAAAGTCCTTTTTTATGGTGAGAATTTTGAATTTGTTTATATAAGCTCACGAAACATGCATTTGAGGTGAAAATTGTGAGTTTCTCATTTGGAATAAAAACTCTAAGTTTGCAAGCAAAAGCACACAGAATTCTGATTGAGTGTAAATATCATAAATTTGTTTATATTAGCACATGAGAATTTCATTTTGAGTGAAAATTATCAATTTGTTTATATTAGTGAATGAAAATCTCATTTGGGGTAAAAACGTTGGATTTTCTTATATAAGCACACTAAAGTCTCATTTAGGGTTAAAATTTTAAATTTGTTTATATAAGCACACAAAACTTGCATTTAAGGTGAACATTGTGAATTTGTTTATATTATATTAGTACATGAAAGTCTCATCTGGAATACAAATTATGAGTTTGTTTACATAACTACCTTAAATTTTGATTGAGTGTAAAAATCATAAATTTGTTTATATTAGCACATGAAAATTTCATTTTGAGTGAAAATTGTCTGTTTGTTTTTATTAATGCTCATAAAAGTTTCATTTGGGGTAAAAACTTTGAAATTATTTATATAAGTACACGAAAGTCCCGTTTAGGGTAAGAATTTTAAATTTGTTTATATAAGCACACGAAACTTGAATTTTACGTGAGAATTGCGAATTTGATTTTATTAGTACGCGAACGTCTCATTTAGAATAAAAATTATGAGTTTGTTTATATAACTACACGAAATTCTGATTGAGTATAATAATCATAAATTTGTTTATATTAGCACATAAAAATTTTATTTTGAGTAAAAATTGTCTGTTTGTTTTTATTAGCTCATGAAAGTCTTATTTGGAGTAAAAACTTTAAATTTGCTTATATAATCACACGAAAGTCCAATTTAGGGTGAGAATTTTAAATTTGTTTATATAAGAACACGAAACTTGCATTTGAGGTGAAAAATGTGAATTTGTTTATATTAGTACACGAAAGTTTCATTTTGAATAAAATTTTTGAGTTTGTGTATATATAAGCGCACGAAATTTTGATTGAGTGTAAAAATCATAAATTTGTTTATATTAACACATGAAATTTTCATTTTGAGTGAAATTGTCAATTTGTTTATATTAGCACATGAAAGTCTTATTAGGGGCAAAAACTTTGAGTTTGCTTATATAAGCACACAAAAGTCCTATTTAGGGTGAAAATTTTGAATTTGTATATATAAGCACACAAAACTTGCATTTGAGGTGAAAATTGTGAATTTGTTTATATTAGTAAAGGAAAGTCTCATTTGGAATAAAAATTATGAGTTTGTGTATATAGGCACACAAAATTCTAATTGAGTGTAAAAATCATAAATTTGTTTATATTAACACGTGAAAATTTCATTGAGTGAAAATTGTCATTTTTTTATTTTATTTTAGCGCATGAAGGTCTTATTTGGTGTAAAAGGTTATAATTTTCATATATAAGCACATATGGGTGTAACAGGTTGGGTTAGGTCAAGTTCGAGTCAAAACTCAACCTAATCCAAATGGTTCGAGTTGGGTTGGGTTGGTCATTCAGGTTGAGATGAGTTGAATTTTTCTTTTTTTAAGACGGTGGCTTGAACTTTAATTTTGAAGAAGAAGATACAAAAAAAAAGCAAATCGAAGAAGAAGGTGTGAGAAGTTTTATGTAGAAGGCTAAAAAAGATGTGATTTGGATTTGAGTCTTTGGGGGTTTTGTTAGTTTCGCAATTTGATGACTTTAGGGGATAAAAAATTTAAAGTAAATGTTAAGTTTGGTTTGGTTTGGTTTGGGTTCTAAGAGTGTAAACCCATGACCCAAACCGTTTGGGTTAGGATTTTTGAATTCAACCCAACCTATCGGGTTGTGTTCGGTTCGGTCGGGTTGGCTTATATTAAGGGTGTAACAGGTTGGGTTGGGTTAGGTCACATTGAAAAAAATGAAACTCAATCCAAACCAAATTAATTCTTTAACCAAACCCAAACTAGTTTAGTTTGGGTTTGGTTGGTCATTCGGGTTAAAATAACTATAATTTTTATTTTGTTCTTCAAGAAGATGGCTTGAACTTTAGAAGAGAAAAAAAAAACCTAAGAAGAAGAAATACAAAAAGGAAGAAATAATGAAAAAAAAAAAAAAGCAAGGGTGAGAAGTTTTATGTAGAAGGCCAAAAAGGTTATGATTTGGGTTTGAGACTTTGGGGGTTTCGTTAGTTTCGTGATTTGGTAACTTTAGAGGATAAGGAATTTGAAGGTTAATATTAAGTTTGGTTCAGGTTGAGTTGGGTTGGGTTTTAAGGATGTCAACTCATGACCCAACCTGAACCATTCGAGTTTAGATTTTTGAACCCAACCCATCGGGTTGGCTTCCACCCCTCAGCCTAACTGAGTTGAGGTACTCACGTTGATGATGTTAGATATGTGTAGACAAAAAAAAAAAAAAAAAAAAAGGCCTATATCAGATATGAGCAAGTTATCTCCCACAGAATATAAGTTGAAATTTCACTCAATTTAATACCAAAGCCTTTTACTATAAAACCATAGACCTCATATACGTAGTGCATAAACTCTTGAGAGTAAAACTCAAACATATGAACTCCGATGACTAAAACTCATGAGAGATGATTTAGCAAATCAGCTAATTTCACTCTATTGAAAAACAAAGATCAAAACTAAGAAAACAGATCCTCTTGGGCTTTTCATCTGCGTTCTCTAGCACATTCCTCCGTATGAGACCACAATGGCTGGAACACTTGAGTTCGTAGTGCTCCGAGCACACACAAGCTTAGGTTCAAGCCCAATAACTTCGGCCCCAATGTCAAATTTCACCATATTTCAGGCTAAAAAGTTTGCAGATTGCTGCACAGTTCCGTGGCCCATCTCTGGCGATCTTGCCGGGCTTTCTCATTCATTAATATGATAATAGCCTAAGAACATTATATTTGAATTATAAATAAACGCAGCCTAAGAAACCTCCATTGTATACTAAAAATAATTTAATATTTATATGAATTGACGTGTGGAACTGTATCTCTTGACTTTATAATAACGGTGGCGTGGGCTTGTGGGCTTCACATGTTGGGCAATTGCTTGTGTAAACGAAACAAAATAAAAATCTAAACTCGTAGACGGATGTTATTGTCTGGCGGCCTAATAAGAGTTGAAGTAAAGTTCAACGGAAGTAGAAGAAGAAAGAAGAAGAATTGAGAGAGAAGATATTTCTTAAAAAAAAAAAAAATGTGATAAAATACAAAAAAAGCATGGCTTATTATCATCCACATTTCTTCTTCGGTAACTGCGTTCCATAAAACCCCTTTCTCCCTTCTTCTTCTTCTTCAACAACTCTACCGATCTTATACACTACTCTTCTAGTAGTAGGAGAAGAGAAAAATCTCTCTCTTTCTCTCTCTCTCATCTCTTCTCCTCTGCGAGTCGTTGATTCTGGTATCATCTTCAATTTATCTGATATCTGGTTGTTTGGAGCTGAATTTAGGGCTTTTTTATTTAATTCTGAGTGTTTTTCTTGTTTTCTGTGGTTGAATGTTGACGTTGCTTGTTCTTTTTACTGTTTTTGTTTATAATTTGTTGTTGTATCAGTTTGTGTGTGTGTGTGTGTGTTTGGAGGAAATTGGTTGGTAATTGTGATAATTAGTTTGCTGGTTCGAATCTTCCTGATAGATTTGTTATGAGGTAAGGATTGGTTATAGATGTAAGAAATGGATTTGAAAGTTGCAATCTTTGTTTATTTTGTTTTGTTTTTTTAAGATTATTTAAGCTGGTTTTCTGAATTCTGATAGCTTACCTGGCCCACAATCTAGTTTGTAAGTGATGTATCCAATCTTGTTTACTGATATCTAGAGCTGTGTAGCGTTTGTATGTCTTGATTTCATCGTCTTTCGAGGAAATTGCTACAGATGTGTGTTTTTTTTTTCTGGCTGGAGTGGTCTGCTTCTCAACCGAAATGAGAGAAAATTCGTGTACTTGGTGCAAAATTAGCTCCTTTTTTTCGTTGGTTTATGCTGATGATTCTGTACTTGCAGTTTTATTTATATGTGGATTCGTTGTTTAAATGTTAATTACTAGATATGGTTTTCATGAAATTATGATTCTGGATAGCAGCTTTTGTGCTCACTTCTCATAGTTTTTAAAATCTGAGAATTCAATATCAGATAGTAGAAATGGAAGAAGTCCAGCCATCAACTGCTTGAGACTTTTGTGTTCATTCACGCTTCATGTTTATTTGCATGCATAATATTGAAGCCTGAATTGTAATTGCTTCAGTTTCTGAGACCATTGTAAGACAGACTTTATATCACTGGCTTTCCCCATTTTCATGCATGTTAGCAGTTCCCTGAACTGGATGAGATTGTAGGATTGGTTCCATTACCCTTTCCTTTCCATAAGCACTTCACCTGCCTTGTTCTGGTTGTCGAGGCCCTCTGCCCTGTTGCTAAAATTAAAATCATATTGTGGACTCTAATATGTTAAGACTTTTTCTGCTTTCTATAGCTACTTGCCAATAGTATACAGTATACACTATGAATCATATGGGCCCCACTATGCTAGAATATTAGAACCGAACAGAACAGAATTGAGAGACAGCATTTCTTTATACAATTTTTTGAATATCTGACCAGTAGGTTATTTTTTGGTTTATAATTCTACTCCTTATCAAGTTTCTACTTCTTTTCTGTACTCAAATCTATTTTCTGCTTTAAATATTGAATTGAAGCTGACTTATTGATCTGTTGTCCACTATTGTTGAGCTATGTTTAATCATTGCTATGGATGTGTGTAATCTGCAGGTTGTGTAGTATTGGTAGAGATTATTGGTTTTGAGCAGCTCCTTGTTAGTGGGAATCATGGCTAGGGCTTTGGTGCAGTCAACAAATCTCCCTGCTGCAGTTGTAGGTGAAAATCGTGGCCAACTTAGAGGATCTGGAAAAAACAAAAAAACTGTCAAAATGATGTGTAGTGTCCAAACATCAAGCCAGAGAGTGCGAGGTTTCTCAGGACTACGACGATCAAATGCTTTAGATACAATGTTGAAGTTTAACCCTGATTTTGGGTCGAAGGTCAAAGCTGCAATATCTGTTCCACGTGGAAGGGCAAGTCGAGGGGTTGCCAGAGCTATGTTTGAACGCTTCACAGAGAAGGCTATTAAAGTTATTATGCTTGCGCAAGAGGAAGCTAGACGTTTGGGGCACAACTTTGTTGGCACAGAACAGATTTTGTTGGGCCTTATTGGTGAAGGAACTGGAATTGCTGCAAAGGTTCTTAAGTCCATGGGAATAAATCTAAAGGATGCACGAGTTGAAGTTGAGAAGATCATTGGGAGGGGAAGTGGATTTGTTGCTGTGGAGATACCATTTACTCCCCGTGCAAAGCGTGTTTTGGAGCTTTCACTAGAGGAAGCCCGCCAGCTTGGTAATTATTAATTCTTACATATTTTCTAGTTGTTAAATCCATTACAATAGTCCAACGTGTCAGCAGTTTGAACCTTGGTTCTAAATTGGAAAAGGCTTAGTTGAGTTGAGTTCCCCTTCTCTTCTTGTCTGCTTGGATAACACCATCTTGTTTATTTCTTTGACTTTTTGGTGATAAATATCTCGTTTGAAGAACAATAGAGTAATTTGCATATATATTTTAATGTATGGAGCATAGTTCAAGCCTTCTTAATCTGCTTGAGGTAAGACCTTATTTATTTTTGTTTTATTTTTCAGGTCATAACTATATTGGGTCTGAGCATCTGCTTCTAGGACTGCTTCGTGAGGGTGAAGGTGTTGCAGCCCGTGTGCTTGAAAACCTTGGTGCTGATCCCAGTAACATTCGTACACAGGTAAGTTTGTGAAATGCCGTTGTTTAATCACCTCAATCTCTTCTCCCATCTCATGCTTGTTATTCTAAAATGAATAGCTATACAGATTTGAATTTGATTGATAAAACCAGGTTATCCGAATGGTCGGAGAAAGCGCAGAAGCTGTTGGTGCTGGAGTTGGAGGTGGCAGCAGTGGTAATAAGATGCCTACACTTGAGGAATATGGTACCAATCTGACAAAATTGGCAGAGGAGGTACAAATGATTACTTAACCATTCTATGAACTTCTATTCTTATAAGATTGATAAGTTCATTTGAACCAATGTCTGAGTGTTTTCCTTTCTTTCACAGGGAAAGCTGGATCCAGTTGTTGGAAGGCAACAACAAATAGAGCGTGTGACTCAAATTTTAGGAAGGCGGACAAAGAACAACCCCTGCCTGATTGGAGAACCAGGTGTTGGAAAAACAGCAATTGCAGAAGGGCTGGCGCAGCGGATTTCAAATGGTGATGTTCCAGAAACAATTGAGGGAAAGAAGGTGAACTAAGATAATTTGATGTTCTAATGTGACTTGAACATCCACAAATGAATTGCCCTCAAGTCTGGGGAATATGAGTTCTGTGCTATGGTTGACGTGTGGAATCACATTTTTCCTATTAATGCAGCGTCCTTGTTACATATTTTAATCCGCTAACTACATGATGGTTTTTTGGCAGAGTTCATTTTAAGTTTCCTTGATGTGATTCAGGTCATTACACTGGATATGGGTCTTCTTGTGGCTGGTACAAAATATCGTGGAGAGTTTGAAGAGAGGCTAAAGAAGCTGATGGAAGAAATTAAACAAAGTGATGAGATAATACTCTTTATTGATGAGGTGCACACATTAATAGGAGCAGGAGCAGCAGAGGGTGCAATTGATGCAGCAAATATTTTGAAACCGGCTCTTTCAAGAGGAGAACTCCAGGTAATTATTTTTATGGTTCCTAAAATTGTTGTCACTGGATCAATGGGAATCCTTTGTTTTACATGTGATGCGCTGGCCAAATGAAGCAGGAGCCATGGATTTTATTCTCTTGTTTTCAGCCATTTTATTGAGAGCCCTATGTGAGAAGACTATGATCTCAAGTAACTAGTCAAAATATCTTTCTTTTCAATCAAGCAAAATCCCTGGATTAGTTTATATTCAATTTGGTTGAGTTTATATACCATCAATTGAAAGGCTAAACTGTGTGGTAATTTCAATTATTATTTCTTTTTATTTTTCACTATTTAACTTGTATGATTATGGAGGATGTTTGAAGATTTGTTTTACTAGATGACATTTCATTTTGATACTTAATTATGATATATTTTCACCGCTTGAAGCATTTTTCTTTCCTTTTCATACTATCCCCTGGTTATTTCAGTGTAGGAGAGAAACTTCAAATGATTTGCATACTATCATTCTTTTCTCATCCTACTTGTTTTTTGTGGTCAATGTGGGCTTACACATCCTTCTCTGATCTGTAGTAGAAATCGTTTTATAATTTACCTTTACAGTCAGTGTAAAAGTCTGATTTAATTGGTGCAGTGCATTGGTGCGACAACACTGGATGAATACAGGAAACACATTGAGAAAGACCCGGCTTTGGAAAGACGATTCCAGCCAGTAAAAGTTCCTGAACCATCTGTTGATGAGACCATACAGATTCTGAAAGGGCTGCGGGAGAGATATGAAATTCATCATAAGCTCCGTTATACTGACGAAGCCCTAGTTGCTGCTGCACGATTGTCATACCAGTACATCAGGTTCGTGAGGTCTTTGTTTCATTTGTATCCACTGCCCTACTTTGTTGTTTTCCTTGGATCAGCTCATAAATGTTGAAAATCATATGATTCTTGCTTAAAATAAAACCAGAAACAACTAGTGTTCCTTGGCATATATTGAATCATGCTGGATATATATTACTAAAATTATTTTAATTATCTAATTGGATCAATGGTAAGAGTTGCTGCCGTGGAAACAACCTCTTGCATTGTAAGGTAAGGTTGAGTATAATAGACCCCAAAGTGGTGTGACCCTTCCCGGGACTCTGTCTATTGGTGGGAGGTTCGTGCACTAGGCTGTCCTTTTAATCTTAGGAAATGGAGTGTTTACATTAATACATGCTAGAAAGCCTAGATATGGGTTGAGATTGATATCTTCTGTAGAGGTTGTAGTGTTCTAATATACCTTTTTATCAATTAAATCCTTCTTTGTCATGTTTTGTTTCCTGTATAGTTTTTCTCTCATAAATATTTCTTCAAGCCAGTGATCGCTTTCTCCCTGACAAAGCAATTGACTTGGTTGACGAGGCTGGTTCTCGGGTTCGGCTTCGTAATGCCCAGGTATGCTTTCCTGATCTAGTTTCTTTCTTCTAATTTTGCCCTTCCATATATTAACATGGCTCAATACTCTATCCTTTGCAGCTGCCTGAGGAAGCAAGAGAGCTTGAGAAAGAGCTGAGGCAAATAACAAAGGAGAAGAATGAAGCTGTTCGTAGTCAGGACTTTGAAAAGGTACTTCAAACTTTCTGCAATCTCGCAATTTAGTGCATATTTATCCAAGAATACAAGAAGTTTTCATTTTTATTCTTTTCATTAAGCAGCTGATTTTAGTGAAGTTAGCTTCATAGAGAAGTTCAGTAAAGAAACATTTGCATGTTACCTGTGGGATCTACACATCCATAGCCAAACGGGTTCCCATCTTTCAGGAGTTCCCTTCCATAGCCCCACACTAGCTTTGTAAATTTCTAGAAATTTTACTAACTATGTTTTGGGAGATGCATTTTAAACTCACTGACGGCTGGCTTGAATACGACTCGCCATTATTTCCCGTTTTTAAATTTTGGTTTTACTTCTAGGAATTACCAAATAGTTTATCCACCCAACAGGCTCACAAGTGTTGAGCTTTTGACAGGCTGGAGAATTGAGAGATAGGGAAATGGACCTCAAGGCCCAGATCACAAATCTTGTTGACAAGGGCAAGGAGAAAAGCAAGGCAGAAAGTGAGGCAGGTGATACAGGTCCTATTGTGACTGAAGTGGACATACAGCACATTGTATCTTCTTGGACAGGCATTCCCGTTGAAAAGGTCTCCACTGACGAGTCTGATCGCCTTCTCAAAATGGAAGAAACACTCCACAAGAGAGTCGTTGGTCAGGATGAAGCCGTCAAAGCTATAAGTCGTGCTATCCGCCGTGCCCGTGTTGGACTTAAAAACCCCAACCGACCAATTGCCAGCTTCATATTTTCCGGTCCAACCGGAGTTGGTAAGTCAGAACTAGCAAAGGCTCTGGCTGCATACTACTTTGGCTCTGAGGAAGCCATGATCCGACTCGACATGAGTGAGTTCATGGAGAGGCATACTGTCTCCAAGCTCATCGGTTCTCCACCCGGTTATGTTGGCTACACCGAGGGTGGTCAGCTCACTGAAGCGGTTAGGCGCCGTCCATACACCGTGGTCCTCTTTGATGAGATAGAGAAGGCTCACCCTGACGTCTTCAACATGATGCTTCAGATACTAGAAGATGGGCGGCTAACAGATAGCAAAGGAAGAACTGTAGATTTCAAAAACACACTTCTAATTATGACATCCAATGTCGGGAGCAGTGTGATTGAGAAGGGTGGTCGCCGGATTGGATTTGATCTAGACTACGACGAGAAGGACAGTAGCTACAACCGGATAAAGAGCTTGGTGACCGAGGAGCTGAAGCAGTATTTTAGACCTGAATTCCTGAACAGGTTAGACGAAATGATTGTTTTCCGGCAGCTATCCAAGTTGGAGGTGAAGGATATTGCCGACATAATGTTGAAGGAAGTGTTTGATAGGTTAAAACCAAGGGATATAGAGCTTCAGGTTACGGAGAGGTTCAGAGACCGAGTTGTGGACGAAGGCTACAGCCCGAGCTATGGTGCGAGACCGTTGAGACGAGCAATAATGAGGCTTTTGGAGGATAGCATGGCGGAGAAGATGCTGTCGGGAGAGATTAAGGAAGGGGATTCGGTTATTGTTGATGTGGACGGTGATGGAAATGTAACGGTGCTCAACGGAAGCAGTGGCGCTCCCGAGACATTGCCTCCACCTGCGGTTCCTGTGTAAACAAAGCTCTCGTCTTCTCCTTTCCTTCAGTAAGCATGTTTTCTGTTCTCCCAATTACATTTGAATTAGGTTTTATTTGTTGTGTTTCTGTTTGGGTGGGATGGCTTCTTTATGTGATATTAGCTCCCCAACTGTGCTTCAAAATTTCATGGTCTCTGACTTTTGGATTCTTTTTTATGCGATACGAGCAGGATTAGTGCTTTCTTCTAAGTATTTAATGCTTATGGTCTTGACAAGTAAATAATTCAACACCACCAAGATCTGCCACGATTATATTTTGTAATATAAATGTTGAACTTATACTTGATAGAGTGAAGTAGAAAAAGAGGATTTTATTTTATTTTATTTTATTTTTGTGTACGTTCATTCTATTGTTGAAGAAATTTTTAAATTTGGAGTTAATCCTGTCACTTGATACAAAACTTAAAAAGTACAGTTGCCCGAGAAAAAAAAAAATTGTTATTGTTATTTGGAATCCGCAGACTTTATGTGAGTGATTATGAATTTCCTCAGACATGTTATACAAAACTAAAAAAATTGTTATAGTATACCCATATGCAAAATTGAGTATATTGTAAATAAGGTGATTCTAAATGTACTCACAAAATATACTAACTGTACATACTTAATAATTTTTCATTGATGCAGGTAGAATGAATGTATTTGGTGAATACATTTAGAAGCTCTTTGTAAATATAAAGATAATCAAAAGTAGATCTAGTTATAACTTTTGATTGGGTGAAATGGTAAAAACAAATTTAACTTAACTCAGTTTTTTTTCAACCACATGAGATTGGCTAAATGATTTTACTTTCTCCACCTTGTGTTATCCAAATTAAGTTGAAATTTAAATTATAAATAGTTATATCTTTCTTAATTATTTTTGTTCATATTATTTTAAGTTTCTCTTTATCTCAATCAATTTTTTCTTTTTTTTATACAAACACTACACACACATACTCAAACCTCCAGGGTACCCATCACTTGTGCCAAGCGCTGGTGGGTTCTCTACCCCAATCATTGCAGTGGTTTGTTAAAATATTACTCTTCCTAAGCATTTAAATGTCTTCGTTGTGTACTATCTTAATTGATTTTTTCTTATTTTATCTTCAATTTAGGCCACTTCTACTATTTCTTGTGTATGTTCATTTTTAATTTTATTATTTCATCCTGCTTTTAACTTTATGATTCACATCTTCACCTATTTAGAAATTTTTCCACAATGTTGACAATTTATATGAGATTCTGCAAGAGATTTAGTTGAGAATTTTTTTTTTTTCTATTGCAATAATGAAAATATATGAAACATTTTTTTTTCTTACTTTTGATCTTTACAAAAATTGTTTCAAATCAAAGCTCCCTTACACTGGCAAACCCAATCCACAAACAATTGCAAATTTCTCCCTCTTTTTTTTTCCCTTTTGGACCCTTTTTTTTTTTTTTTTATAGACTATAATTGCTTATTTTAACACAAAGAAAGAGACAAACTTTACTTACAGTCAAACCTAATTCCATAACACTGATCACTAAATAAACACTTCTGGTAAAGGCCTGGCTTCCAAAAAAGCCTTGAACAGCACAAGGGACCTCTCAGGTTGAGAAAATGGAGCTTCATGAGAAGCTCCTCTAATGGTAGCAAATGAAAGCCTGTTACCATAAACTTGAGTCCATCCACCAACCTGAAGAGAACAACGAAAAAAGGGGGAAAAAAGCAAAAAAAAGGGAAGCCCAGTTAATTTTTGTTGGATACTAAGTAAAAAGAAAGAGAGGAAAGCATTATATGCCAATTAGATGTATTCTGAAAAGTGTTTGTTTATGTTTATATTGTATGAAATCATCAAATTTAACAAGTATTTGGACAATCCACTAGGAGATGTCCTCAACATAGTTTATTTAGTGAAAAACCATTTTCAAGAAATTTACCTGCTTCCCAGCAAACCAAACTCTGTAAGGCACCGATGAGTTCAGTCCCATAGTTCTTGCCAATCCTTGGACCAGTGTCCGGCTTCCGATCAACGGGATAACAGAATCTTGGTCTCCACTGCAATGAGAAGAGATTTTAATTTTGAAGAACAGATGTTGAATGTATCCCCTTCTAATCTTAAATCATTAAGAGCTTTTTACCTATAAATCATGACCGGAATCCCAGCGTTGACGATTGAGCCCACAATAGATATTGTTGGTTTCTCAACATCAAGCACCTGATAATCCAGGATACTGCACTCAACAAGGTATACAAAATCAATTTATCTCAAAATGAGAAAATTGTAAAACCTCCAAAAGATCCAAAATCTCAAAAAGGAGAAGAAAAAAAAGTAGTACAAAGGATTTCCTAGATTGCATTTTTCATGTATTTGTAAAGTGCCTTTGAATTTTATGCAAGGCTTAGGCAATTGATGGACACTTCTCGCATGTAAAATCTCTCGTAAGTAACACAAATCCGATGTTCCAACTATCCATTTGAGTCCAAATATGAGATCTTACTAGTCCTGAAATTCATAGGAAATGATTACAGGAATTATACATGATTTGGTGCACAAGAAAAGAACCAAAAAGGCAAAAAATGGTGAGAAAAAGGTCGAAATAATATGCATGAGTCAGCGAAAAAGTATCTTCTACTGCATCACTTGATAGAGATATAATTCTCAAAGATATAGGACGGGCTAAAGGGGTTTTATGCAGCAAAATATTACTTAATTAGAGTGCAGGTAATGAATATTAAAGTTTCCCAAACTAATTTTCTAGGAAATGAAAGTTCTATTTGATCTACTTTAGAGGAGTGGAAGAAACATACTCGCTGCAAACTACCCATCGATTAACTCCTACTAGACGAGCATGAAGAGCAATCTGAACATCCCGCCTGTTCAAATAATTCACCGTTTCATCTTCCACACATACATCTACAGTCTCCGTAACTTGCTGTGGATCAAAGGAACCAGATTTAGAACAAAATTAAATATAACTCGGTTCAGTGGCTACTCCAAGTGCGAATTCTAACTCTTTAAGGGGAGGTTGCGAGTTTGACTTGGGAAAGAGGCCCCTTTTGTTGACAAAAAACCTCGAGGATACTAGACGTTGTGTGCGGGCTGTGTATTGAGGTATAACAATATTATGGAACATAATGGCTGAAATACGCCCTGCGGGGTACTCATCACCCTGGATAAGGGCACTGTGTGCAACCCAGGAACTCAACTAAGCCTTTTCCCAACATAGAGTCGGCTACATTTATCAGCTCCCTCCACTCTGCTCTGTCGAGGGCCAAGGCAACATTTAAATTACAAGGGCCAAGGCAACATTTAAATTACGAGTAGTTATATTTTTCTTAATTATTTTTGTCCATGTTATTTTAGATCTTCTTCTATCTTTATCATTACCATGAATTGTTAATAGGTCTTTCTTAGCATCTAAAAGTATTTCTCATTTTATTTTCAGTTGGGGCCTCCTACCATTTCTCATATATATTCATTTTAATTTCCATCTATTAATATTTTACCGCATATCTATTCTTAACATGTGTATTTCTATTACACTTCATTTGTTTACACGAGCAAGAATAAACAGAAGAACAACTAAAAAAGAGAGGAAAGAAGGAACACCATGGATTAAACTCACCTGTGGAGAAATTATCTTGGATTGTGAGAGAACTGAAGCTATGCAAACATCAAGGGTCACATCATACTTGTCCACAAATCTACTGGTTTCTCTGGTCACTTGGCTCATCACCCTCGAGCAAATGGGCGAAACAGCGCCTCTATAGAACTCACTCACAAACCGAGAATAATTACAAGCTGAGGTGAAAATTTTGTATGTGGAGTCTGATATTAATCCATGAGACCAGATGTACTCAGCTCTAGAATTGAAGTCAGTTGCAAATTCTAGAACTGGGTTTCCTAGCTGCAATTCAAGAACACATATCCTAAATCCAACAAAATCATTCAAAAATGGCGATCATGAAGAAACACGAAAAACTCTGAACTTTTTTCTCTCCAAAATCACAGTAACTCACAGCAATTCCTTTCAGATTAAATAATTTCTCCTTCTTGTTGAATTGAAGTATGAGCTCGGCGAGTTGCGGAATATAGTGCCCTGGTAATGTTGTGAAAAACCTCAAAATTATCTTCTATTTTTCATTACTATTAACAAAGAAAGAAGGTGCAGTTGTAAAAGGGTACTACCAATATTACCTGCATAACTTTCTCCTGTTATAAACAGTTCTCTAAGCTTGTATTGTGGAAACTTTTCCAACCAGTTTTGCAAGAACGCTAGATTATCCCTGGCTTAACAAAACAAAGGGCAAAAACATTTTCACAAAGAACCCCCAAATTTTAATAAATATGTAGCACTACCCATCAAACAATATCTATTGAAGGCATCATATCTTGCAAGCAAATGAACATGCCTTCAATTGGAATTTAGTTTCAAGACCTTGCACTTTAAATTTTCAAACATAATGCATGCCTGTTATCTTGTCATCTACAGCAGTATAGGAGGACGTATCAGTGGTGTAAGAGAAGCCAACTCCAATTGGTGCTTCCAAGTATAACATGTTTGCTTCTGCAGAAGATAAGAAAATATCAAACGACAAGTTGTTTTTTTTAGCTGATTTCTAACCAAGAATCTATGAAAATAAGTAATAAAAATCACTGAAAAGATTTAATCTCTTTCTGGGTACCTTTGTTCCAGCTATATTCATTCTTCACCAGAAACTCTCCTTTTGGTCTGAAAGGCCCATTTTCAGAGAATGCCCCAACACCTAAAGAAGAACAACCTGGACCTGCACAATAATATCAAAATCCTTCAACTGCCAAAAACAAAACAAAAGAAGCCCAATATTTTCTTCTTTCTTTTCTTTTTAATTCTTGGGTACCCAGAAAAATCTGCTGAAAAACAAGTGAGAAATGGCAAACCTCCATTCAACCAAAGAACAAGAGGCTTTGAAGCTGGATCTATCTCAGCTTCAACAAAGTAATAAAACAGAGCTCTCTGTTTCTTCTCATCTACTGTGATATACCCAGAAAACTGCTGAAAATCCACATGAGGTTGCCCGGGCAACTCAATAATCTTGTCATTCAAAGCCGGAAAACACTCTATTTCAAATGGAAATCCCAGAAGAAGCAGTACTGCAGCTATTGCCAAGGTTTTGTAGCACAAAATGTGCATGATTCCAGATTTAAAACCAGCCGAAACAGAGAAATCCATAGAGGAGAAGAACAAAAAGAAGAAGAAGAAGAAGAAGAAGAAGAAAGAGAGAGAGATGTTAATAAGATGTTTAAGAGTGAGTGAAGGGTGGGTTTAAATAAATAGGAAAGCATCAAAGCAAGAGCCTTTTAAGGATTATTCATTTTTATTCTAACTTTTTTCCAATGTGGCAAAGGTTGAAGTGAGAGAGGAACAAAAGAAAAGAGATACAGCGGCTTAGTGAGTGAATCAGTTGACCTGTGTGTGAGAATTGCTTAGCGTGACTTGCAGTTGGGCCCTTTTATGCTTACCTAAGCCGAACGTCAGACGGTGAGAGAGAGGGATATAAGAAGCCTGTGCTGAGCTACTCCAAACAAGCACTTTTAACAACACAATTGCCAGCTTCTTCTTTAGGTTCAGTAGTTCCTGGTTTGGGCTTTAGCTCAAATTTTTTTTGGGGTTTATGATTCTGGGCTTTACTGTAACGATAAGTTTTTTAGTGCATTTTTGCTTGCGGATCATCAAAATTAGTGACCCATATAATGTATTTAGCTATTTAGGCATTTAACAACATTTAAGCTATGTTAAATCAATGTCTCTAGTTGCATCTCTTTTATGCAATGACAGTATCGTTAACTCTATTTACTCTCTATATCTACTTAAAAATAAATATTTATTTGTAGTACAAGTTTAAGCTCAAATAGAATACAACAAAACTTTTTACTTTTTTTATAGAGGTTGTGTCTGTATTTCAAATAGGGGCAGAAAAAATAAATTTATTTTTTAAAAAATAACTTTTTTATCATCTTTCCCTCTTGTAAGTAGAGTTAGTAAACACCATCATTATGTTTTTTTTTTTCTTTTTTTAATTAAATAAGTTAAAATACCTAAGTAGTTTATAAGTGGGTCTTTTGAAATTAGATGTTGTATCATAAAGAACAAATCAGAGCTAATTACATGCATCAAAATTAGTACACTTTGTGTCTAATGAGTAGCATAATTGCTTGAGAAAATTGGGTGTTTGTGTCTTTGCTCAAAGGAAAATGATCTTCTAAGAGTAGAGTCAAATATTTCTAACTTGTTTTCTTTTTTAACTTATTTGATAGCTAATCGAGATCCATATTCTAAGTCCACATGAAGAATAAAAATGAAAGGAAAAGGCAGACTTTTAAAACTATATTTAACAAAAAATAAAATAAAATAATAGATGGCATGTAGGGACCTTATCTTCTCCACCAAACAACAAAAAGGTTAAAGTAAATCTTAATATAATATTATATTGTAGAGAGAGAGAGAGAGATACACACACCCAGACTAATGATGCTTACTTAAGGGCGCCATATCTGAGCTAGAGAGAGAGAATATCAAAATGGCCTTTTTAAGGCTAACACTATTACTTGATGTTCTTGCCCTCCACTTGTTGCTTTCTTTTAAATGGGAAACACAAAACAAAAGCTTAATTGACTTGATTTAACTCAAAGATGGATTAGATAAGATGAGCTACACACTCAACAAGCCTAGTCATAATGGCTCAAATTTCCAGCTTGCACCAGATGATCAAACTCCAATCTTGCCCCTGCCCTCACCAAATGCCACCTATCACCCTTTTCTTTTTCTTTTTTCTTCTATATATATATATATATATATATAACAGTGGAAAGTTTTTTTGTTTTTTGGGTTTCTCACCAGTTGCTTTGGTGCCTTTGAGTATAGAACCAGTCTCTTTCAAAGCAAGAGCAAAATAAAAGACATTTTCTAACAAAAACGATTTCAAAAATTAATACAGGAACACCCTTAAAATTCAACCCGCTTCTTTCGAGCCTACGTCTAATAACTTTTATGTCACTTTAAGCACTTTAAGATATATTTTAGAATATATATCCTCATCTCTACAAAGTTTTTCACAATTAAAATTGACAACATGTCTCTCAACTTCTTTCACCCTACTTCTTTCACAATTAAAATTGACAACATGTCTCTCAACTTCTTTCACCCTACTCTTTACGAGTGAAGTAAATATTTGAATTATAAGTTTATATTATCTTCGATCATGGGGAGATGGTCTTCCTTATGTAGGGATGAATTAACACGTGGAAAGCAAGCAGTGCATCGTTAGAAATGGCTAATGAAGGTGTTGGTGTAGTGGAATATGAAAGCTTTATATATTTTGCCAACAGTAGGGGGAGAGTGAGAAGTGGTGGGGTCGACGAAGGAGACCGTTTCGACGTTCTCGAGGCAACACTCAGCGCTGCTTCTCTTCTCTCCCTCTCTGTTGTTTACATATATATAAATTTATTATTATTATTTACTTTGACCGTTGTTACCTTCACTGATCATGCTTTTATATAGAATAATATCCTTATCAATGGTGGTGGTGACGGTGATGGTGGTGGAGCCCCTACTAATGATCACCTTGCACCGCCAATTCGCTCTCTATGGGTCAGTCAATTATACGCTGTTGCGCCTGTGGCTGTTGTTTTCCTTCTTCTTAATGTTCATTCACCTTATGTCTTATTCCTTCTCCTTCAACCCATTATTTCCAAATATTCTCCTCAAGACATTCACATGATTAATTAGTCTCATCATGCATGCCTGGGTAAAATTTTGTTTTGCTACTTAGCTTCACGTTAAAGAGTAAAAATGTTGTGGTGTTTATGCTTTGTATATGTATTATTATGATTATTGTTATGAAAAATATTTTTATGAACTAAAAATTATATTTAAATTTTATTTATATTGATGTAGTGTACAATAAATGATGGGTGTTTCTTTTATCTTTATTTGCTCATGTATTGATACGGTGATGGGTGTTTCTTTTATCTTTATTTGGTCATGTATTGATACGGTGTATTATCGTATCAGTTTAGATGTAATTTTTGATATACATTTTGAATTGTTTTAGCATTTCTCTATTATCATTATTGTTTGAGAAATAATAGGAGAAGTTTCAACTACAAACATAAAACAAACAAAAAATAGGTAAGGTAGTTTAAATAAGTATTAATAAAGATCTTTGAATATACTGGATGGTCAAAAAGAGTGATTTGTTAACAATTATTTGTGACAATAAGGAGGAAAGAAAATTGCCTACAAGAAGTTGGTGCAGTTGGTTCTGGTAGCTTTGGAATCTAAATGTTTCATATTCAATTTTTGTCACTGTCCCACCCTAGGGGATGAAGGGATTAATGAGTCCGGAATAAGCTTAATATCTTTCTGAGATTGTAGTATGATGATGATTGATAATAAAATTGGTTATATAACTAATTACTAACTAAAAAAGAAGGGATGAAAGAAAATTTATATATATATATATATAGATATATCATAAGGAATTAATCTCAGTAACATATGTTTAAGACCCTGCACTGGCTACCATAATTCAACTATATTCTTGACCAACCTATTTATTTATATAGCTAACAGATCTATTAATGTAGATTCGATTAAGAATGGGAGGCGAGAGTGATTGGTTGAAATAAAGTCAGATATGGCACGGCAGGACTACTAGTAGTTGGTTTTATTATGGAAATTATGCGAAATTATAGTGTTCATTGTTTTTCAAAATGAAAGCAACAGCCATTAAGCTTAAGCTGGCGCTAATACTAATATATACAGTACTAGGCGGTGGATGGATCTCTATCTTAATCTTCTTTGTTTTATTTTATTTTATCTTTTCTGGTTTTATCATTGCCATCATTTTTATATAACCGCATGGTTAGCTAGCAGGTTTGTGCACAACATTCTTTAGTTAAAAAAATATTAATTTTATCAACAAGAATTGGTTCGCTGGTTCAAGAACGAATTATGAGATGCGATTAAGAAATTCATCACAAGTTTAGGCTCGCCCTCGTCCATCTCTGTTAAAAAATGTGCTCTTGTTCCTTAAAAATTCTCAAATCTAAAAAAATTAGTCTCGTCCTAAAAAAAAATGAGACATGTCGATGCCAAAAAAACCGATAAAAATTTCTCTTGATTGGAAGATATAATATGAAGTGGGTCAAAAATTATATAATTAAATTAAAATTGGTCCTGCATGTGTTAATGATGATATATAATAGATAAATAAATAAATAAATAAACTTAGGACCATCATCTATTGGGTTCCTATTTTGTTTCCTTTCCAGTGTATTACACATATATGGATAATTATATAGTTACTTTTTCTTATTAATATAAAAAAATGCAAGTGGGTGGAAACAAAAGAGTTGGAAATTGTGGGGGAGGAGTTTCCTATTCAGCTTTTTGTGGTGTCTTGTAAAGCAAGCAAAGCTCAACTTTTCCTTCTATTTTCATTTTACCATTATTTCAAAAATCTTTCATTCTTGCCAATGTCATCCCATGATCACGATGATGATTTTTTTTTTTATCAACCACAGAATTATTTACTTTCTAGGGTAAACAATTTCGTTAAATTTATTCAGGTGTCATTTAATATCTACGCATTTGTAATTTAAATGCGATTTATACACAAATTAAAGCTAATTAAGACTTATTTCTGTGTTTGCAACCTACGTTTAAAAAAATACTTTTAGTCTAAACAAAAATTGTACCAAACAGAGCTGGTGTCTTGTTCCTTATCTTGTTTATAAAATCCACACAACAATTCTTTTAAACCTCAATTTTGGGAGTTATCAATATAGTTATGAATAGAGATTTTTCCATAGATATAAAAGATTAGTCATATATATCTCACCAAATAGAGAATGAAATATAAGCTCCCAAAAACAATGTTAGCTTGTTAAAAAGTTTTCTTCTTAATATGAACTATTCATATATTTTCTTTCCTACCCCACTGTAAAGGGGTTCAATAGATGTCTTTCCATTTCATCTGGTACGAATGACGAAACAGATGAAATCAAACATATAGAAGAGAAAGGGAGAAGAATTGAAAGAATGGTTCCGAACAAAGAAATGGAAGAACTACAGCCTAACGGATTGATAAAGACTCCATGGATAGGAACTAAAAACGAGATATCGAGAAAAAAAAAAAAGATTGTATATATATAAAAAAGATTAAACTAAAAGTCTAAAGAGTCAACCATAACTTTATGACCTAACACATGATAAACAAGCAGGCTGCTGGCTATGAGGTCTAAGTATTCAAATCCTACCCCTTATCATAAAATGGAAAATGGTCTAGTTTTGACTATTTTCCCCCCTTATGTTTATAAAATTGGGATGGAATATATAATGGAGAATTTACAAAGAATAAAAAATAAAAAAAAAGTGACGGATATATATACATATAATAGTAGAGGCAGGTTAAACAAAATAATGGTAAAAGGGAAGAAAGGGAAAATGACATAAAGGGCAGTGGTATGGGCAAGAGGAGCTTTCATGTGAAAGGGTTTCATACATCTCAAAATGCACTTTTTTTTTTCTTTTTTTCATTTTATTTTGTGTGGGGTTGGCTAATCGTCATTGTTTTGTGTCTGGTTTGCCTTCTACCGCTTTCCTACATGATTTGGTCAGTCCTGCAATGATTTCAGCTTTCACCTTGGTGCCACCCGATTCCAACCCTTACACTCCACGCGTGACTTTAGAATGAAACTTTCTTAATTCATCCACCAACAATTCGAATTTTAATTCTTCTCTCTATCTTTTATTTTTACTTGCCACATTTTGCTTTTTTAATAATTTTTTAAAAAAATTTCAAACATCTTATTAAAGTAAAAGTATAACCTCTACAAAATAAACAAAAAAAAAACAAAACTTATTTTTGAAGAGCTTAAACCTAGCCCCCGACAACTGGAGGCTAGGTTTGCATTACCATTGTCTTGTGGTGAATGCTTATCTTTGGGTAACACTCATGAATTGTTAGGAATGGATTGAAGGTGATGAAAGTGGCTACTTTCCCGACACTTTGGATGATTTGGTTAAATCGCAATCAACGGGTCTTCAAGGATCGAACTAGACTCATTTATAATCTATAGGATGATATTATTACCATGGCAAGCTCGTGAATTGTTGCGTTTAAAATTAATGAGAATTATTCCATTAATGACTAGGCTAGAAATTGAGATCCTTGCTTGTCTTAGTTAGCATTATTGACTTTTATGTGCTTGTTTTTATGTTTTTGTTTTGACTACAGTTGTCGCACCTCTGGTGCTCATCTTGATGTTTCTCTTCACTGTTTTTGAAACAAAAGTAAAGGTTCATAAAGTTACCAAACAATATCTTATTACTTCTCACAAAAATGGATTTAGGTTCAACATTAGGACTCTCACTTTTGTAGCCCCAACCCCAGTTAAGTTGTTCTTGTTTTCATTTTTTTTGTTTTTCTTTCTCCAACATCTACAAAATTATATTCCAGATATTAGTATTCTCAGTAATAAAAAGTCTTGGGTTTTTAAAAATGCCACATGGACACTTTTAGCTTCCTTTTCCATTCTTTTAGGATTGTTCTTTTTATTATTTTTTATTTAACAAAGTAATGAACTTTAAAAGAACTAAAATATGTTTTTGGAGGCAAATCCATAAAAAACCAAACAAACATACAATATTTATATGTATATATAATAAGCCTATAAAATTAACAAGACTAGCCTTGGAAAGTAACCAAGGGCATCCTACTGAAGAACAACCAATAAATCTCTTTTTTTTTTAAATACTACATGTAAAAAGGAGTTTTCCCTTTGGTTTACAAAATTTAATTTAGTGGGGGGTTCTAACCATTCTCGAGGACTCTACAAGATAAAGTGGTTTATCCATTTGTTTTGGTTCTCATTGAAGAGCATGGGAAACATTAGCTATCTCAAGCTTTGGAACAAGTGGATGAGATGAGACCTGGCTCATAAGACAATGGTTAGTTAGGCATGTGGGTCAAAAACCCCTTTAGCTATTATGTTGTGTGTGTGTGTGTGTGTAAATGGACAGTCCCCAACTTTTCACTCAAAAATGCTTTTCATGCTTGCCTTGCTACCCCTAAGTCCTATTTCACACATACCCTCTCCTGTCAAATCATATTTTATACAAAACACCTTGTTCTAAGGGGTCATGACTCTTACAGCACAAGGCAGCTACAAGGATCATAGCCCACGCGCATGCCAATACACATGATGCATATATTTATGGCATATAACAACAACTATAATGTTCCATCTAAAATAGACAAGCAGCAAAATTCCTGCTGCTTCATCATCAATATGAAATGTCTTAATCCAGTGGAATCCATCAGGAATATTTTGGAAAACCACAATGATTTTAACTTTCAGGTGGGTCACTACTACTAGTTTTGCCCCCATCAAAATGGTTGCTTATTTAACACGTTTCAGAATAACTGGTCCCTACTGCACAAGGTTGTCAATGTGAAAAAACCCATCAACTCATCTGGAACTAAAAGAAGGATGCGGTTGAAAGAATCATCTTCCTACCATTTGCAGTTTTAGTTCATGTTCTGCAAAATCATGAGATTAAAGAAACTTGGTTCATCTACCTTGATAGTAATATCTGCAGAAGTTTCTAGCAGATAGCTAAAGCTTTAGTCTCATTGACCTTCACTAAAAGGATGGAGTCCATAATTTTAAGAATAATCTATATTTATACTATTACAATAAAGATACTTGACAGTTGACGATGAAGCCTTTTAGGCACCGAAACTGCTCAATATGTCTTTCTATAGTAACTACCTAATAACCCACCATGTAACTACTATAACTACATAAGCAACTCATCATTATCTCTGTAAACTTGCCCAAATGCCCTAGCCCTACCCCTAATGTTTTTTTAATTCATTTGCTTTCTAATGTTATTTTATTTATCTTATGTTTTTTCTAATATTTTGGTACTATATATTTTTTATTTTTTTCATATTTACATACTCCTAATGTTTCTCATCTATAATTCATTTGCTATGAGTTAAAAGAAAAATACTAAAATTACTAGTCATAATAATAAAACAAGTCATTGTATATGTGAGCAGTGTGTTTGGTATTTAACACTTCGGGAAAAATTGCACATAGGTACGGAAATGATCGCTCATTCCCATTTATACATTTATCATTTGCTTTCTCTTTTTCTAAACTAAATTTATGTACAAACTAAATTTATGTACAAACACCAAAACCATTTTCAACATTATGCACTACCTAATGAATGATCACTCTCCTTAAATCAGATTTTGGGGCACAAATGGTACACGAGAAAATAGAGATTAAAAAAATCCAGGCAAGGATTCTAAGTCAACTGGAAGAAAATTTTGTAAAGGATGACATAAAATATGAGCACCTTCTGGTGTAACATTCAAGGAGAAATCTCTGCATCTGCAACAAGCTTCTGGTTTGCAATGCGTGCGGACAAGGCTCTGTCAATGTCCTTGCGGGAGGCTTCCCATAGTTGTTGCTCTAGCCCCAGCTTCCTAAGCTCCATTAAGCCTCGCTCCACTGTAGATAAGAAAAACACTATAAGTGGATTGTCATAATTATATTATACGTTCCATATCTGTTATTGTGGTAGTGGTGGTCAATACAGTTGTTTCCAGACCACATGAAACTGCTTCTGAAATAGAACATGACAGAATGCTACGCAATTAATTGAGTAGCAACGGTGAGTTCTGGAGCAAAAGGAACCATTTCTCCGTCGCTCAATTATTTCTAACAGATATTCTAGTATGTCTAGGCTATTTGAACTAATTTGGGAATAATTATTAGTAGTTAGACTGCATCTTTAATTGTCATTTGTGATGTAATAATATCAAGTTTGATTAGGACTTAAACCCTTGCTTCAATGGTTTAAAACATGGCATACAAGCTTTGTGGTACTGGGCTCAGACCCTACCACTTACCTTTCCAATAAAAAAATATTTTTTTTTCTTAATTATACTTCTATGATCGAGTAATTCATCCAGTTCAAATCTATAAGAGAATTGAGCCCGAAGGTTGTGGACTTCACCGTTGCAAACAATGAGATTTCCAAAAATTATAATGATGAACCCTATTCGTATTACTTACTCTAACTTTATATCATAGGAGAAAAAAGAAAGTAGCGTAAGAAAACTTCAAATAAAATGCAACCAATGAACAGACTAGAAAATTAAATCCTATCAAAGGTAAATTCTATAGTTATATTACAAGTAACTATATCATTTTTAATTATCTCCATCCATATTATTTTTAAGTATTCCTCTATTGCAAAGTAATTAAAGACACAATGTGCACAAAGGAATGAGCGGCCCTGGCACTTGACGTGAAAGGTGCCAACTGCCAAGTGAGGCACACAGTTGACCATACACCATGACAAGTTATCAAAAAGTTACAAATAGCAAAGGAGCTCTAAGATAATACAGAAGTGTATAGACATTACCATCAACAGCATCGTGCGAAGATGGTGACTGACCACTACGACTGATCCAAAATTGAAGTCTTTCTTCCGCAATATCTTCTTCTACACCATGATCTTTGGCTCTTCTCCAAAAATATGTGAGCCATGCCTGTGCAAGTAATTAAAGGTTAGCGTTAGAACTGAATAATTGCATTTACAGATAAAAACATGCAGATGAATTACATACTTTCATGATTACATCTATGTAAAAAGATGTAGACAACAGGGTAAGTTAAATTGTTAACAACCCCAACACACTGTAAACTCTTGTCAGTTTATTCCACATGCCAAGGCATATAATTTTAGAAGCTGATCTTAACCATGCATTCAAATAGTTTGACATAAAAGTAATATATAGAATCATAAATAATAGATGCATCCACAACATTAGACTGAAAAGAGAGATAATATACACTGGTTGGTCTAATTAATTAAGCAAGCTCAAATAGGTGTCTCAAACTAGAGTAAGACAATGTATCTGACACAGCAAGTTCTTAAAAAATGTCAAATCCTTATGCAGGTAAACACTGAAAAGCAACCTGGCTTTAACCATGAATGATTCATGGTGCATGCCCAACTCCTGTGTCAAATTTTAATCATGAAATGATGGTAGTGGTTCTGGCTGATTAGAACTCCAACACTAATACCAACATGATACCTATGGCTATAAAAAAATCCCTTCAGAAAATAAAAATGTTGTGCAAATTCTTATCTCTTTCTACCAACAACCACCTTAAGGTACAAATGAAGAAGCCCAATAGCATAGTTAGATGTTTGGTATAGGACTTTTATTTTTATTCATTTAAAATCAGATAGTTCGCTCCAACTTGGTTTGCATTTGAACTGAACCTGTGCATTGATACCTTAGTTTGTTTAATATCTAAGAAGTTTTTTGAGTTTGACTTCTTTTGAATTGGGTTTGTTTAGCTCATATTTACAATTTTTGTATCTTTCTCAACAGTCAACACAAATCAATACAATTTCAAGATAATGAATTTTTTTTTTTTTTTTAACTTTCTACTCAGATTTAAAGCGGATAAACAAAAACAAAATTTGTTATATGAAAAACTAAGCTGAGAACTACAATAGCGGAAAAAAAAATTTCATGCCAAAATATGCTGCTTGTATGTGATAAGATGCAAGTTCATCAACTATAAGCATAGAAAGAGTTAACATAATGACATAAACTTAACAACAAACCTCCTTGAAAAGAACATCTTCTGCCTCATCTTGACTTAAATCTGCAAACAAAAACAAAAGAAAGAACGAATGAACAAGGGAATTCATCAGTCATCACCAAAGGCATACATGTAAAACCTAACTAGCAGTCTAGCATCCAAAGCAAAGAGACCAATTGATACTGCACTCCTCTAGAACTGCTACAAACTATTCTTCACTGAGGAAGAAGTTAAGCTTAGTTCACTCTACCAAATCTCAGACCTTGCTCATCGGACCACCAGTATGTGGCAATATTAGGTACACATACGGGAAATGCACTCATCCATCAAATGTAAAAACTCAATGCAAACTACATAAAGTATGACTGTTATTTTCAATTTTTACAGTGAAATCAGATGAAACCCATGAGCTCCTAGCTCCTATAAAGCAGAATAATTGACCAACAAATTCAAAGCCCAATAACAATACCATCAACACAACTTTTTTTGCAGCCATACATTCTTTTTAAACTAATTGCCATGGACGTACATCAATTGTGACAAGGAAGATCACAGTTCAACTCATTCTTGGCGGGTAAATTACCTAATCTCCATTTAGGTTGTCTTGAGCCAATTGAATTTGAATACTCAAAGCTCAGTGTTACTCTGTGAGGCTATACTGCTATGACCATGAGATATGGCTGACAGTTCATGTCTAGATTTAAAGCATATTACAACAATATTAAATAATAATCTTACCAAATGCTTCCATGAACTTTAGATCTCGTGAGTTAGGATCTAGTCACATCAAAGACACAAGGAAGATAAATAGTCAGTAAAGAGAGAAGCCCGGCAATTCACTGGAGCTAAAATTACAAGTAATGACATAATTGAAAATCAGAATTAGAATAGTCTCATAATGATTACTTCTCAACTCCCTATAAGAAAATTATCTACTCAATCCAAAGTGCTACAGTGAACCTGTGATGGCAACAGCATCAATTGGCAATCAAAATGTGAAGATTATTTCCAAGCGTGGATGATCCCTCACCTTAGTGCAGGAATCATCCTCACCAAGAATCATCCATCCACTCAGCTCCATAGTGGTCCATGTCCCTGCCCATAAATTTGTGCCAAAATTCCTAGTATTCTTGGTAATCCTAATACATAAGCTCATATTCCACGCCAAATCCGTGTAATGGTAAGTGTAAGTTTGAACTCTAAACAGTGATAGAAAAGGATGTAAATCAACCTTGAACAAGAAACGAACCAAGCAATTAAAAATAACAATCAACTTGATGGAGGGATTCTTCTAGTCAAAACAAATTGGCATCTAATCTTTCCAAGAATTGTTTAAAGCTAATAAGTGGACAAACCTAAGATGGATTGTCGAACCATATTTGGGCGCCGGTGCTGGGCTAGTGCAAGTATAACAGCATCCTCAACCTTGAGCACAACAATGATAGATGTAAAGAATAGCAGTGAAAGAAACATAAAAATATAGAAGACAGAAATGAATGAAACAAAAAGCAGGCATATAGAAAAGCAAGTACTTACAAGCTTTGTATTATATATATGTATATACACTCTACTCAACATAGGCTTTTCTTAACTATATGGGGTTGGCTATCTCAGTCTACTTCCTCCACTTTTCTCAATCAAGAGCGAATCTACATTTATTTCACTACTAGTTATACCTTTCTTAATTATCTCTATCTATGTTATTTCAGGTCTTTCTCTACCTCTATTATTACTAAGGATTGTGAATAGGTCATTCTTCTTACCTAACACATCCAATGGTCTTTTGTTGCATGCATCCAAAGATTCCAAACCACCTTAATCAGATTTCTTACACTTTATCTTTGATTGGGGCTTATCCTACCATTTTTCAAATATATTCAATTCTAATATTATCTTAAATGTTTTACCACATATCTATCCATTCGCATTTTTGTGTATTACTTTGTTAACGTATTGTTTCTTTATTACCCAACATTATATTCCATAGAAGATGGCTGGCCTAGTACTGGTCTTATAAAACTTCTGTTTCAACTTTCATGAAATGCGACGATCATATGCTACTCTAGAAGCACTCTGCCTCTTAAACCAATCTTGCTTTATAGTTCACATCTTCACCTATTTCTCCCTCTTGTTAAATACTTTACCCCAAATACTAAAAAAATTTGCTCCTTGGCTTTTCAATCTTCACCGCCACTTCATTTATATTTCTACTGTACTAAAATTACATTTAATAAATTCAGTCTTAATCCTACTAATCTTGAACCCTTTAGATTCTCAAGCCTCTTTCCAAGCCTCTTTCCAAGCCTCTAGCTTAGCTTATGTTACCCGAACTCCTTACTTTAGCACAACATACCCGTGTCAAAACTTCATAGTACCGACATGGGTATGGGATATGTGTCCACCAATTCAAATTTTGAAGACTGATATGTAGATTCTCAAAAGAAAGAAGAGAAAGCAGAAAATGACAAAAATGCCTAGTAGGCGATAATTCAGTTAAGTGGTGAAAAAAAGAAGAAGAAATAAGCGACTGAAAAGAATAACAAAGAGAAAATAAGAAGATAGAATATCAACTTAATAATAAACATAATTCCATCCAAGTAGCTAGATCCAAATTTTTGGGCACTTTTTTGTCAAGTCCCCATATACTATGACTTGAAAATGAACAAGTCTCACCTCTAGATATGTACCCGCATTCAAAACCCACACCAGATTCTAGGTAACATAGAGCTAAACATTTCTGCCAGATTTAGTTTCATCAATTAACACCATATCACTAGCAAACAACATACATCATGGAATATCTATTTGAATATGTTTAGTCAAAACATCATAACTAGGACAATAATATAAGGACTTAAGGCAGATCCATGACTAGGATTTATTATTTACTACAACTAAACTCAACTAAGCCTTTTCCCAACTACATGGAGTCAGCTGCATGAATTTGCTTCCTCTACTATGTTCTATCAAGGGCCAAGAATTCCTTATTTACTAATTATATAAAATAGAACATAAAGCATGGTTTTATAAAAATCATAGCCATAGGATAAATATTTTGTAAGAAAAATTATAAATGTCCTTTGATGAAAGGATAAAGATGTCCATTGTAGTTGAAAATAAGACTGAGGGTATTGTAAGAATAAAGTGTTGAAAATTAAAAGGAAAAAATATAAAAAAAAAATTGAATTAGAAAAAAACAAAAAGTAGGAGATGGTGAGCTAAATTCAAGATTAGTAAAAATATCAAGTCACCAATTTACCCTTATTGGCATTAAAACTAACTTTTTTTTTATGGAAGATAAGATAAACTTTTGACGGGAAATATTGGATGTTTGGGCAAAAAGACTTCACCATGATCATTCCAATGAGCAAAAGGTGACAAAAGGTACCTTTAAGGAAGCTAGTTCCCTCAAACCCATTTCAACTGAAAGCATACTCTCTATATTGCCTTCTCCGCTTAGATCATTCAAATCCTGTACAAGCTTACTCCTATCTGAATCACGATGACCTGCTCAACAATGTAGATTGACAACAGATGAAGTAGATTATATGTTATAAAGTACAATTATCTTGCCAATTCACTCATCTCATGTCATGAACCATGCCACACTCGTGTTACACATGCTAACATCCAATGTTGTCAAAGCATTATGAGAATGCCAAGCAGGAAAAGTAAATAAATAACTTGTGTAATAAAACATACACACATATTTATATGTATGAGCTAATTTAAGGTTTTAAAATTTGAATGACCCTATGCATAATCTAAGGGTACTTATTTACACTTTAAAACGAATGGTTTTGCTCCTAGGTTAAATATTGATTAAAATGAAAAATTATGGATTTTTAAGAGACAGAAATTTTAGTCTATAAATATTTGCACTAAAAGAAGAAAAAAGATGAAAGAAATAGTTGAGAACATCCTTCTATACCACTAAAGATGTTTTCATAAATTACTAAAGAGCCCTTAAAATATTAAAATCTGCAGAGACAATCCAGGGAGGACCATCAAGACAACTTTAGTTAAAAATGCTCAATGATGCCTTGACAACACTTTGAAACTCGTTGTAGTAGATTCAACATTATTATAATATCCTTGTAGTAGATTCAAAATATTAAAATCTGCAGAGAAAATCCAGGGAGAACCATCAAGACAACTTTAGTTAAAAATGCTCAATGATGCCTTGACAACACTTTGAACTCCTTGTAGTAGATTCAACATTATTATAATATTCTTAGCATCTCAAGCTTATTCTGTCAATGTATCAGTTACCATGCATTAGTGCCAAACACAAAATATATTTACCTAACTGACATATATGAGGTAACTGACCTTTTTCCCTATGTTCTTCCTTAGCCTTTTGTCCAGCAGAGATGACAACTTCAAAAGGAAGAGGTGCTAGAGAGGACCAATGCTCATGTTTTGTCACTGCAATATCAGCACAGATGCCTAAAAATGGAAAAAAGAACATGTGTATATTATTATTTATTACAGGTTGGGGGATCCATGCACCAAATAAAATTTTACAAATGAACATTTGATCTGTATAGAAGATTTTGAATGATCATTTAAATTAAACAAACCCACTATTTCCAAGCTAAATGAGTTCAACACTTCATCATAGAACATAATTCTCCACATGATAGTAGCATTTAACCAAAACAAAGAAAAAAAGTTGAAACATCAATAGAAAGCCTAATTCCAACTAATTGTGGTCATAACAATAAAATCTTCAAATTTATTAAAATAGCTTAGTGTGAAGCAAAAACCTTGGATAATCAATTTAAACATTGTGACAAAAGTTGGTATTTTCCACACTTAAAATGACAAGAATTTGAAGAAGTCAACTTTTGCCATACTTCTTTTATCTTTTTATTCTTTTTCTTCTTTTAGAAAGTTAAAGACAAAGGATGTTGTTCTAATTTGTCAATCCCATTTGCCTATTACATTGTCAATTTATATTTAATGTTTAGTTAAATTTAATAAAGTTTATCCTAAAAGTAGGGAGGACCGAATAACTAGGCTTTCTTTTCTTTTCTTTTCTTTTTCACTTCAATTCAAATAATGCAATCACTATTCTTTGCACCACAAATCACACAACACTTTATATTAAGTTCTAGTTAATTTCTCTACCTCCCTAATCTCTCTCTCTCTCTTTCTCCAATTTGTCTCTAATCCAACCTATCTCTAATTACTTTCTCTTCGTTGACTCAATTTTCATTTCACAGAATCACAGTTAGCTTAATCTTGATTTCATATATTCAACTGAAAAAAGGAAGAAGAAATCCCTTCCAAGGACCCTAATCCACATCTTGTTACAATGATTAGTATGTATGAAGGTTTAAAAAAGCTTGAGGCGTAAATGAGGCAATATGTCTTTATGAGGCGAGGCGTAAGCCTCACGTTTCTTTTAATAATAAATAAAAATAAAGAAAAAACTCATAAAAAAACCTAAAAAATTACCAATATCAATGATAAATGAAGAAGCATCCAAAATAATTTGAAATATGAACTAGTTTTATATATGTGTGAAGAATTTGAGTGACTTCTCTTGATATATTATGTGTTTTATTGTCATTAGCATCATCAACAACTAATTGAGTGCATATCATATGTTAAGCTTTCTGAAATTCAAGCTTGAAACTATTAAGTATCAACAATAGAAAGTTAGAAAATACATTGTAAAATTATTAGGTCTTTGCCACTCCGTACCATTTTTTTAGTTAATACAAGTTGGCTTAGAATAATTTGTCAAAAATTATTTAGATTGATACGTTAGTGCTTATATTATTGATTTATTGTTAGCAAATTTCAAAATATACGCCAGTATGGGGCCAAGACAATATTGGCCTATTTAAGGGAAAAAGCTTCACTTTACTCAAATAAAATAAAGTTGATACTTGAAAACTAAAATACTTTATTATAATAATCCATAAACTATAATCATAAATTTATTTATTTATTTATTTATTTATTTTTTTATTTTTTTAAATTAATTTTTATATGCAAAAATTGGGGCTTAAGCCTCATTGCGCCAAGGCGTATGCCTCAACAATGGGAGACATAAGCCTCACAGTTTTACCTTGAGGCTTAAGCCTCGAGGCATTTTTCGAGCGCCTCACCTCGAGGGGGACGCCTCGTTCAATATTTAAAATAGAGGTGAATATTCCAATTATGTATCACAATATTGTTGGTGACTGAACAAATAGAAATATAATATTCATTGGAGGGGGTATGTTGGGCTGATTTCGGCATACGTTGGTTCTGACACAAAATGCGATTAAATAAAAAATGATTTTGAAAGCTAGCCAATGATGACTCTCCATGGATTCGCCTATATAAGTCGCAACTAAAGTTGCAAAAATAAGAGCTTGAATACCACTTGTAAATAATCCAAGGAACATGACAGGTACAAGAACCACTTAAGGTACTAAAGAAACAAGAACAACAACTACTAATTCATCAGCCAATATATTCCCAAAAAGTCAAAAACGAAGTTATAAGGATTTTGTGAAATCTTCTAGGATGTTAATTGGTAAAAGTATTGGAGTTGGTTGAATGTATTTACCGAAATAACTCAATCCTTTTTTTGTAAGACCCGCATAGAAATAGGCCACCAACATAGGTAAAGCTAAAGCAATGGTAGTATTTATAACATTCGTAGGCGCGGCTAACTCCCCATGAGGTAGCTGTATGATTTTCCAAGGTAAAAGGGCCCTAACCAGTTCTATTAGTTAAATCGATTGCATGTAGCAACCAAGGTTTGAAATAGCATGACGTGTAATTGAAGCGGTTTACTTTTATGAGGCAAAGCGTAAGCCTCAAAGCCGGATAGGCATAAGATTCACATTTAAAAAATAAAAATAAAAAAGAACTAGTTTTGTATATATATATAAAGGGGGCCCTCTCATTCTACGAGATAAATCGATAAACCATTTCCGCGCACTCTCACATCAAAGAAAGATATTGATTGGAGTAGAGTGTATCCAAAAAGTTATATTAATTGTTTTAGTTGTCATTAACATCATTGTAGAAATATTAGGTCTTTGCCACTCCTCGCCATTTTTCAGCTAATGCAAGTTGCATTTAGAATAATTTGTCAAAAGTGTTTAAAGTACTAGATTAGTATTTGTACAATTGTTAATAAACTTCACAATGTATTACTATAGGGAGCCTTTTCAAAGATGTCCCCAGGGCATATAATAGTAAAGTTTTGATTTATCTCAATTGAAAGAGAATTAATTCTTAAAACTAAAACAATTAGTCATAATAATTCAAAAACCAAAATGATAAATTTATTCTCAAATAAAATTTAAAAAGATTAAATTTTGGTATGAACAATTAAAGTGTAAGCCTCACAGTGCGACCTTGAGGCTTAAGCCTCGAAGCATTTTTTGGGCGCCTTGCCTTGAGACGTACACCTCAAACAATTTTAAAACAATGGTGGCAACTAAAAACACTTTATGCTTTCTAAATGTAAATTGGAGTTGATTTATGGTTTAAATCATTTTTACGATGTTTGGAGTTCATAACTTATTAGTGTTGATTAATAGTTTATAAGTGTTTAGTAATTCGTACTCTAATTGTTAAGAATGAGATCTTTGTAAGCATTTAAGGTAGGGACTAGGCATGTAAGCATTAATGTTTCATATTTTTGTAGTTTTTTAACTATCACAATCTTTTTAATAATTTAAATTTATTGCTATTTTCCTTTTTTTTTTCTTGAACTCTCTGTTGTATCAGAAGTTTTCCCAACATGATGTAATCCGGAACATAAACTACTCCTTTTTTTCTTCTATTTTCAAACTTGCGTAAATTTGCTAGTTTTGCCGAAGTTTTTACGAGCCAATTTAATCCCTAAAACATACTCTATTAGTATGTTTGAAGTTGGATGTATAAATTTTGCTCCATTAGTCAATTGTCCCCTTGAGCTAAAATTACTCATGCCTTACCTCAATGTTTCAAGTGAAGTCAATTATGGCCTTCCTCTTGCACTTTACACATCTTCAATTTGCAATATTTCACTCCTCAGTATTGTGGTTAGTGGTTTTCATTTCACACTTATCATCAAATCTTAAGCTTAGTTCCACATGAAAATAAAGTTATATTAGCAATACAATGTAATACTTTGAAATATTAAGTGCTTTAGTTCTCAAAATTTCACTAACCCCACCAATAAAACAATAATTTAATATCGAATATTTAATAAACACATTGGAATCAGATGCTTCTGCTCCACTCAACTCAATAAAGCCTTTTCCCAACTATATAGGGTTGGCTACGTGAATCCACTTCCAAATCTGAGAATCAAATACTACTTGTGATGTTTTCGGTAGCGTTTGTTAACGCTACTTAGCTTCTACTTCTACTTTAAAATGAACCTCTATTTGAAGTAGAAGTTTAAGCTCTAATAGAATAAGCAAAAAGTTTTTGCTTGTTCTTGTAGAGGATATACTTCTACTTCAATTAGAGGTAGAAAACTAAAAATATTTATCTAATTTTTTTTTTTTTTCATTATGCACTACTTTTTTTTAAAGGTTGAGAGTATAGTTAACAACCACCACCTTAGTCTCACTGAAGTTCGGGAGCAACATGTGGGACAGAAATGGAACAGTAACATCCCTAATATAGCTGGTAAACTATGCAAGTTAAAATCAAGGATGGGCGAAAATTCCTCTCTCTCAATTATAAAGTTTAAAAAAAAAAGGTAAAGTTAACTACCATGCTGTACAGCTAAGCCCCAGTAGCGAGCAAGCCAACATCTCTTAAGAACAACTTCTTCCTGAAATGCAAAAACGACAATATTGTTTAATCTTCAAAAAGAAATAATACGTATCAAAAGATCTTTTGGACAGTACAAAGTATAAACCATCTCTTCTTGCGTCAGGATCATTCTCTGTGTCATTGAACGAAGTGCTTTTGTTTCCAGTTCTGCTTCTCGGAGCTGTTCTACAGCAGCTGCAGCCTCCTCTTTTGCATTCTAAAGAGCAAGCAAAATAGAAGAATTTTAATACACAACTCAGCAAATGACCCACTCAAGTTTCAGCAACTTATATGGAACAATGCTTTCAAAGGTGATTGAAGCTCAAACATAGATGTTTGCCTCAGGTAAGTGTATCAAAACAGGTGTTAACCCATAGAAGCCAAAATCTTTAGCCCAAGGTATTTCTAATAGCTTAAACCTCAAGGAAGGAATGTTCAACCTTTCCAGCCCTCTTTTCTTACAAGGGCATGCACCCTCGGATTTTTCCTTTGAGCTTTTTCTTCCTCGACATTTGTAGTACTCAATATATTATTAGATGGGTAAGATTGTGTGTGTATAGCATATAGTTAGAAAACAAAGGTATTTAAGTATATTATATATATACTATGCAATTTTAGGAACTAACATGTAAATAATATGATTGACTTAATGCTCAAGCAATATTGGGTTATACATCTCCTTCTATGAGTTTCATTGCTCCCTCCCTACGATTTACTCCACACTTCTATCTTTAGAATGGTGTTTTTCTTTTTTCTTTTCCTTTTTCAAGATAAAGAGTTTGTGAAGATATCAATTTGAAAAATTAGAAGTGTGGAACTACTATGCTTGATTACAAGGATTCTATTTCCCATATAAGTTTAGTATTTGGATTTGAATATGTTAATTGAATTAAAATTCATGAATAGTTGAATTGTTTCTTTTCTTTCAGATTTTCTCATTCATTAGAAATTTTATTTATTATTTAGTTTGTTATATGAAGGGCAGGCCTTAGCGCAACAATTGAGATTGCTTTATTGTGACCTGGAAGTCACAGGTTTGAATCTAAAAACAGCCTCTTCAATGTAGAGGGGTAAAGTTGTGTACATCATCCCCTTCCCCAGACCTGGCAATGGCAAGAGCTTTTTGCACTAAGTACGCCCCTTTTGTTTAGTTTGATATTTGCCTATACATACGTATAGCTATTTAAAACTTCATGTTTATAAAGCATGCACCTTGCACCTTGCACCTTGAGACCTCTATAGTGCCATAATGCATAAATACAAAATAACAATGGCAGTGTTAACATGCCTCGTAGATTAGCATATCTTACCTCAACTTCCAATCGAAGAGCTGAAGCCTCCACATCACTCTCATTACTATTTTGCTTTGCAGCCTTAAGAGCATTCTGAAACAAAGAAGTGTATTTTTATTATGAAGAAAAGCATATCATGATATCCATGGAGATGGCTAGGCTCTAAGACAAGTTAGAAAAGAAACCAAAATTCATTATGTCATATGCCAACTGAAAACTGCATATAATTTTACAAGCTATCTTAAAACAGTAAATATCAATTGCACAGTGGCATCATGTCAAACTGCTTCTCAAGCTTTGATATTGGATCATTTGGTATAACTTTCACTTATGGCTTGTGTAAAAGTGAATATAAAAGAAGTGTTTATGAAGAAGATGATGAAGATCCAATATCCATTCAGTAAAATTTTTAGAAGTGTTATTATAATAATAAAAATGTTTTCAAAAGTACTTCTACAGTGCTATTTATTTAGAACCACATTTTATCCTTTTGATCATTGATAAGTTAATTAAAACAATAATTTAAACGAGGGTATTTTTGTAAATAACATAAAAGCGTAAGCTAAAAAAAAGTTGGTGAGGACCAGCTTATCAAAAGAAGTGTTTTAGCCCATTAAGTATAAAGTTGACATTACCAAACAGTGTCTACTGAAAAATAAGCCAAAAGCAAGTTCATTTTCTAACCAAATGGGAGCATAGAAGAGAAAATTAACTAATGTTTATGCTCAACTAATATAGAAATGTATAATAATCAAATATAATCTACTTACCTCTCTCTGGCGCAATGCTGCTTCCTTTCTGCAGATAAATAACAAAGAAATCATGACCAGAATATCAAAAGAATAACAGACAAAAGGAATAGCTAAATCCCAAAGCTACCTGCTCAACAATTTAGCTTCCAAAGATACACCTTCTCCAAGAGAAGCAACCTGTGAACAAAACAGTGAAAAATAAAAAATAAAAAGGAATGCACCGTGTAATAATTAAGAATCACCGACGAAGAATCAAAGGCACATATAGGTTTTGATGTTTGAACTCAAGTACAGGTGTCGAGTATTAAGTGCATGTCTAGTATTCATTTCTCAAATTATAGGACATGGGGACTCGGTTAATAGGAAAAAAATGACTAACAAACCTGCTTCTCAATTTCCCTTGCCCTTGCTTCTGCTTCCTCACATCTTGCTTCTGTAAGACGAAGCTGAAAAGCATACTCTAGCGTAAGTTTGCAAACATTAAACAACAAGGGCTACCAAACTAGTCACTCTGTGAGGAAAAGAATGGCTTCGCTCACCTTGTCAAGAATATTTTCATTCTCTTCTTGTAGCATATCAAGCTGCAAATTTTAGTATGTTAGCTTAACAACAATTCAACAAATTATTCAAGGATTACAATTGCACCAAATTTGAAAAAAAGTTTCACCAAGCATACATAGCATAATCACATAAATAAACTCAAATGGCTTTACAAAATTTGAATCCCCATCAAAAAGATGAAATAAAACAAATGAGAACATACCTCATCTTGAAGTGCAGAAGAATCGGGCTGACTTCCCGTATCGTTCAATTTGAGATGGCCCATATCTATAGAAAACCTGAAATAAATGCTAGTCAACAATGCTTAATCTCACAAAGCTTGAAAGAGTTGTCTCCATTAGCCTATACTACTTTAACAACCAACAAGTTAGAGCTGATCAACTTCTCTTTGCAGTGAAGAGCTTCAACAAATAGATGAAGGCACATTCCAAATAGCAACATGTTGCCTAAATACCCTTCCCTTCATTCACATGTTCATGTGAACATCAAAAGTAATATACATAGAATGCCCACATTCGGACTGACTGACATTCTGTGTAGCACCTATAGATCTAACATGTACACATGAACAAATAACAAGAGTGCAAATAACAAAAGTATTTACATATACAGCCTGTGACCCAATTGGTTGGTAATTTGTGCTACAACTGTACATCCGTACTTAACTACAGTGACTATGAGAACCCTTATGGGAATAAGGAAACAATATTGTGATGATCTTTTTTAATGATGAAATCAAATGGACATTTTTAGAGACGGAAAATTACTTCCTCATTAACCACCAAACACAAGTCCGTAGTAGGGGTGTACACGGGTTGCGTTGATCGCTTTGGGCTCAAACCCCAAGCCAACCTAAACAAGTCAGGTAGGGAATTTGCCAGCCCAACCAAACCCAGAGGACTCTTTAATCCAACCCAACACAATCCAGTTCAGGTTGGTTTGGGTTGGGCACTCGGTTTAGAATGACAATTAATATGAAGAAAATATGAAAGTCTTTCATGATAATATATTTTATCATATAAATAAAGATTTCAATAAAATTTGCTAATTTATTTGAAGTTTTAAATATATCAATATAGATTGATGATATTAGAAGAAAAAGATAAAATCTAAAATCTTAATCTAAGCTCTAACACAACAAATTTATCTTATAAAATAAATATTAAAGATTTTGAGTTGGGTGGATTAAGGGCCAAACCCCAACCCAACTCATTGCATATGACTCGGATTAATCGGGTTCACCGTGTTGGTTGGTTCCTTGCACCCCTAGTTTGTGCTGCATTCCACAAATCTAAACTGGATCTTCATAAGGATTTGAACATTGTCATGAATTCTCCCACCATTTCCTCAGCCTTGGTAGGTCACAACCAAATACCACTTTCCAAGCCCATCTTCTCTAAACTTGAGCATAAGCACATTACATCACCTAGCACCTCGCCCTTCAACACCATGCATTGGCTCCTTAAGTTGAACTAATGTATTTCTAGAACCTTCTACTCAATGGATCTTAGGTTACAACTTCACAGCCCCATTACCTTTAAAGAAACATGTCCTCTGCCTTTATTCAACCCTACAATTCACATGGTCATAGGATTCTAAACAATCAATTTTAAACATCAACCTTCCTTTTGCTTATTTCTTTACCCCTCTATACTACTTCATTTGGCAATGAGAGCAACATCCAATATTTGTCTACCTAGGACAAAGGCCACCTAGGATACATCAATGGTGTGTTGTAAAACAAGTCTTAGTTTTATGGAGAGAACCTTGGAAATAATTGTGTATAACTTTGTGACTAAGTTGATTGATCCAAAATTAGAGGTCCCCAAGAGTTCCCTTCAGACAAATATAAGCCTTATTGGTTATAGAACTAGACAAACAAAGAAGCTTGAAAATAAAAGTCTAACTAACAAAGGAGTAGTCCACTATCGAATATGAAAAGTGAATTGTTTTACCTTTTGTCTCTTTTCCTATTGGTTGGAGGCTCTATTGATGGCACAGGAACCGGGGTACGAAGTGATGTTCTAGTAGGTGGTATAGATGGTGGTGTACGAGCAGATATAGACGGCCTTCCAGCTGATGTAGAGCGCACAGAGTGAGCGTGCTCCACATAATTCCGACCTAACTAATTAAAACATAAAAAAATCAGTCAGTTAGGACACCCGTTTTCAATCTTTCAAACTACATTTACAAAAGAGTTTGTCAAGAAGAAGAAAAAATCATCAATGCAAGGACTAAAAATTCATCGAATTTCGTCGAAATTAGGCGAATTTTTTCGATTTTTTTACTATCGAAGTGCAAAGTGGGATGTAAAATAAAAAATGCAAAAATTCGCTAAATAATTCGATAAACTTCGACAACTTCGACAAAATTCGATAAACTTCGACAAAAGTTTAGTTTTTCAATAAAAAAAATGCAAAAATTCGAGCAAAAATTCGATAAAATTCGACAAAATTCGATGAAATTAGACAGAGAAGTAAAAAAGATGTTACTTCATCAATAAAAAACAAAAAAACACTAATAATTATGTATTATTTTCAACTTCATCAACCAACATAGCAATATAAATTTTAAAAAATAATTTAACAAGTTAACAAATTATGTAGTTTATGGGATATGCTTTACCAAAAAAAAAAAAAAAGCAAAATAAATAAATAGTTAAAGTCGAAATAAGATAAAAACTTAAAAATAAATTAAAAGATTTCCTAAAGTCATCTTTTTTTAGTTAACTCTTATGAAACAAGATTAATAAACAACACATTCAAATAATAAACTAATAAATTAAGCATGATAGAATTCTAACTAGTAAAGTATATGGTCGAGAAGCAAACCACCACAAAATTAAATATCAAAATAAAGAAAACAAATTAAGACCAAAAGTCGTCATTCAAATTCATCAACTCACTTAACAAGATTGATTTTGTTAGGTCGCTTATTGATATTTTTATGTATTAAAAGTGTCTATTTATATTAGTTTTTAGCTTATACTACAATAAATTTAGATATTTAAGCATATATGCAAAAATTCTCTAAACTTCTCTAATTTAGCAAATTTTTACAAAAATTCTCCATATCGAATTAAACTTCTCCGAATTAATTCTGATTTTTGAAGGTCGAAGTTTAGGGCGAAATCGAAGTTTCGTACCTTGCATCAATGTACATATCAAAGTCTAGAAAATAATTGAAAAGAAGCTGAGAGTTGGGTAGTTTGGATTATGTTTCAATTTAACAAAAGATCACATTGAAATGAAATCTGCATTCAAACAAATTCCAAATCAGATAGTTTTCTAGAAATCCTACATCACGAAAATGAGACTAAGCTTGTCAACAGTGATTTCAATTGAACAAATCCATCTAGCAATCATCATTTACTTCAACTGTAGAGAGAAAGATGGGACATAAAAAAAAGTGATATTACTACTGCAACTCTTCAGCAAACTTTATAAGCAAAACTCCAAGATAAACTACGGATAGTTATTTCATGGAAACCAAGACGTAATTCACCGAAGTTTCACACAGTACGAATATCTTCTTCTCACTAAACCTACAGAGTTTAACAAAATTAAACGATCGAAAACATTCAAGTGGGCTTCTACTCCATAAGAAACACCAAATCCAACTAAATTGCTGCTAAATTACTGCCAATTCAACAAAACCTAAGTCCAAAACACACATTAATTCGTCAGAACCACCGCGAGTTGCGAAATTACCGCAGGAGAGGGAGACCTAGTAGGTCTACCGGAAGAAACAGCAGGAAAGTTATGGTTAACATTGCTCGAGAAAGACGGCGGAGGAGGACGAGCGTTATAACGGAACCCTAGATCATCATCATCTTCGTCGTCATCGTCGGGAGACTGCGACGCCATGACCTGCGCGAGCCGCTTCGCGGCGGCTTTCGCCGCGACGTTCTGGTTCCTCTTGATCGTCGAGAAACTCGTCGTCAAAGAGGATCTCGGATGCGCCGGCGACATCGTCGGAGAAGACGAGCCGGTGCTGCTGGAACCGCCGCTCTGCTGCCGTGAATAAACCGAACTGTCCACGAATCTTCGCTCCATGCCAAATCAGAATTCACAAGCAGAAGAGCTCGCGTTCAATTTCTCGATCGCCGCCAGATTCTCAATGAAGCAAAACCTGAAAAATCGAGCGATTTGATAGAAAATTTCGCAATTGTTGTTGTTGTTGTTGTTGTTGGCGTTGCGTAAGAGTCGTCGTAAGGACGTCGGTAGAAATTGAAATGGCAAGGACGCAGTTTATATAGGAGAACTGAGATCCTCTGTATGATGTTCTTCCTGTGTTTTGGTACGTATTTGTTGTGGTGATTACACGTCAAATTAAATCCACGTGTTGCTTGTGATAACTTTCGGGAGAGTGCTGCTGTACAGATGATCCAGATTGTTACAAAAGCCTGTCGGGCGATACTCTCCTGGCGGCTCAGCTAATGCGGATAGTGCAGGATCTCGTACTCCGGGCCTTACGCAGATTTATCGAACTACGACTTTTTGCTTGCGTGTCATCCTTGATGACGTTAGGCGTGCAATGCAAATATCCGCATTAGTTTAAACTACAATTTTCCATTCAAATCTAACTCAAATCAAATATACTTATATTTAATTCAATCTAAGATAATTTATTTAATTTAAATTATTAATTTAAATTAAATTAAATATAATCATTTGATTCAGTTTAAATTAATCAATTTTAAATTTTAAATACATATACATTAAATAAATTAAAATAATTAATATATATATATATACACGAAGTAATTTATCTTAAATTTTCTAATGTATAAATAATAAATTTAAAAACAATCTTTACCATAAAAAATAAATATATAATTTTTAGGACAGTGTTTATATTATAAAAAAAATATGATATTAAAAAATAAATGACAACACATTTTTGTTTATAATCAATTCGATTCAGTTTAAATTAATTTTTAAAACTTCAAACTATAATCCGAAGTAAATCTATATTATTATATTTTTTTTAAATCTAACTCAAATCGAACTTATTAGAAACCAAATATACCGATTCAGGTTTTACAGTTTAAGTTAATACATTGACAACCCTAGTTTAAACAATTTAAGAATTTACAAATTGTATATTTTTTCAATTTTCTATTTTAAAAATAGAAGTAACACTCCCAACTTTCTTATTTCTCTTGCCCGCTATTCTTTTTTATTTTCAATGCAGCTGTAAACTTTAGATGTCATCTTTTCATTTACTTTTCTAAGTATCAAATTTTTAAATAAAAGTAACATCTCACATTCCTTATATTTACTGCTTCACTTTCTTTAGCTTTAATTTTCTACATTCTTATGATTATAAATAGTTTAAGAATTCAAATCTTACTTATTTTACTGTCTCACTTTACACAAATGTCTGTGTAGCATTTAATTGTCCATATTATATTTTACAATGCACATGTATCATCCCTCTCACTACAAACAATTATAAAAATTGTAGTGTACTCATTTAAAAAATAAAAAATAAAAAAAATGTGTTGCTCGTACGCAATTGCGCTCATTATAAATTGTTTTAGGATTAATGTTGCACTCTTTTTTTCTCAATTTTAATTTTAAATAAATATATCATCTTTTATATATATATATGCGTGTATCTTACCATATTATTCTCTAATGGTCCACAATGTGATATATGTACATGCCTTTTGAGAACTTATGATGTGTTCATTTTTATTTGATTTTCTAATTTAAAATATAAATTATATCTTACTAATGAGGCGTTGGCGCAGTTGGTCGTCAGTTCTACGGACATTGCGCGGGTTGTGAATTCGAGACGCTAAAGGATAGCAGTTTTTCAAACCACGGCACCTTCATAAGATTCGTAAAAGCTACATCGGCATAGGGTATGACTTGGACGGAATGGACAAATTTTTAAACTCGACTTGGGCTGATTTATATCGCTAGATAGTCATTGTAGTCTCACCCCTGTTGAAATGTATTGCTCAACATTCTTTAATTGTCTCTAAATAGGACCTATATATAATGCACATGGCTAAAATATATAAGTAATATGTATAAGCATATAAAAAGTTAACTAACCTCTTAATTGAAATTAAAATATTCTCAGAAGTTTTATCAACATTTTAAGTAAATAAATAAATTAAATAAAATCCTAAGAGGGGTGTTATGGTCATTTGACAGATGAAATGTTTCCCTCGGAATAAAACGTTCCCTCCAAATCTTCAAACGAGTTTCATTTTCAGTTTAGTTAGTTATATCGCAAATTGCAACACAAAGTCACAACTTGGGACTCAATTTTTTTTATGAGGATTTTCTCAATTTCCAATGCTACTTTGATCTCAACCTCTTCAAATTTCTTCAAACACTTGTCAAGCAATACAAATCTCACGACATTCTTCTCAAAATACGTAGACAAGACCAGCGTCTCTTCCTGGAACTCGATCATAGCCGAGTTAGCTCGGAGCGGCGATTCCGTTGAAGCCCTTCGAGCCTTTTCTTCCTTGCGAAAGCTCTCGCTAAAACCCGATCGTTCAACATTTCCTTGTGCAATCAAATCATGTTCACATCTTCTTGATCTTAATTCAGGCAAGCAAGCCCACCAACAAGCTTTGATCTTCGGATTCGAAGCCGATCTTTTCGTCTCGTCTGCTCTGGTTGATATGTACTCAAAATGTGGAGAATTGAACGATGCGCGCAAATTGTTTGATGAAATTCCTCTGAGAAATGTGGTGTCTTGGACGTCTATGATTACTGGGTACGTCCAAAATGACACTGCCCATGAAGCTTTATTGCTATTTAAGGAGTTTCTGAGAGAAGAAACTGAGGAAAGGGAGTGTTTGGTGGATCCAGTTGCAATGGTTTCGGTTATATCAGCTTGTTCTCGTGTTTCGGGGAAAGGAATTACTAGTGGAGTTCATGGGTTTTCTGTAAAAAGGGGATTTGAAGGGAATTTGGGTGTTGAAAATACGCTGATTGATGCTTATGCTAAGTGTGGAGAGTTGGGCGTTGCCAGGAAATTGTTTGAAGGGATGATTGAAAGAGATGTTGTTTCTTGGAATTCAATGATTGCGATATATGCTCAGAATGGTTTGTCGATGGAGGCAATGGAAATCTTTTCGAGTATGTTGAAAGATGGAGAAACTAATTTCAACGAGGTGACTCTATCTGCAGTGTTTTTGGCTTGTGCTCATGGAGGAGCTTTAAGGTTGGGGCAGTGTATCCATGATCAGGTATTTCAATTTAATAAATCTTTACTTGTAATCACCCGTAATTGCTTGCATGCATTTGATTATTTAATGATTATTCCATCAATTTATGCTCATTCATTTGGAGCATGCTATATTTATCATTGCACCTTGGAAATTTTCTAACTTGCCAGGAAGTTTTTAAATTTCTGCAGGTGATCAAAATGGGTTTGGAGGAAAATGTGTTTGTAGGCACTTCAGTTGTTGACATGTACTGTAAATGTGGAAAGCTAGAAATGGCAAGGAAAGCTTTTGATTGCATGAAAGAGAAAAATGTGAGGTCATGGACAGCCATGATTGCTGGCTATGGCATGCATGGGCATGCCAAGGAAGCTCTTCAAGTCTTCTATGAGATGCAAAGAGCAGGGCTGAAACCAAACTACATAACATTTGTGTCAGTTCTAGCTGCTTGTAGCCATGCAGGTCTGGTGGAGGAAGGATGGTATTGGTTCAAAGCAATGAATCGAGACTTTAATATAGATCCAGGGGTTGAGCATTATGGCTGCATGGTCGATCTTCTAGGACGGGCTGGTTTTTTAAACGAGGCTTATGAATTAATCTGCATAATGAGGGTAAGACCCGATTTTGTTGTTTGGGGTGCTCTTCTTGGTGCATGTAGAATTCATAAGAATGTGGAACTAGGCGAAATATCAGCGAGGAAGTTGTTTGAGTTAGACCCAAACAACTGTGGATACTATGTTCTTCTCTCCAACATATACGCCAATGCGGGAAGGTGGGAAGATGTTGAGAGAATGAGAGTTTTTATGAAGAACCATGGACTGGCAAAACCGCCCGGATTTAGTTTGGTAGAAGCAAGGGGTAGGATCCATGTTTTTCTTGTTGGTGACAGGGAGCATCCTCAACATGAAGAGATTTATAGATACTTGGAGAAATTATTGATTAAGTTGCAGGAATTTGGCTATGTACCAGACACAACCTCAGTTCTTCATGATGTTGATCAGGAAGAGAAGGAAAAGATTCTTCTTGTTCATAGTGAGAAGCTGGCTGTTGCATTTGGAATCATGAATACAGTTCCTGGGACAACAATTCAGGTCATTAAGAATCTTAGAGTTTGTGGTGATTGCCACACTGCAATTAAGTTCATTTCCAAGGTTGTCAATAGAGAGATTGTGGTTAGGGATTCAAATAGATTTCATCATTTCAGAGGTGGAGTGTGCTCTTGTGGAGATTATTGGTGATATCTATAGTTGAAGAATCCATCAGTTTTAAATTCCATTTTTTTCTTTTACTGCTAAATTATGGATATAGAGACACGTATGATGTCTTAAATTTTAAGGATAAAGAACAAAGAGTAAACCCTATTTATAGAATAAAGAACAAACGCACATCACCCCGTTATAATGTTAAAGCTTTCATTTACCCGTTATAATGTTAAAGCTTTCATTTACCTTGCTATTATAATACTTCCATTATTTATCTCGTATATCTGAGTAATTACATTCTCGTCCACTCTTCTAAACTTCTGCTAAAAAGAGGTTGGTAATCTATTTGTTCTATTTTTATACTTCATGACTAAACCATCAAAATATTATAAAAAAATAAAGTTTTCCCGCTATTTACTAACTTTAACATCATTGACCCAAAGACTATTCCCTCATTATAGGATAAAGTATTATTGATAACATTAGAAAAGTCTATCAAAAATTAATAATTAACAATTGCTTTATCATAACATTCTTTAATTATATATATATTTTTTTAAGCTATCCCCGTATCCTTCTTGCTTAAAATAAGAGTAAAATGACAAGACTTTTTTTCAATGAAAACATCTTTAAAAATTCATACAGAAATAACCTTAAAACTCAAGCCCCTTCTAATGAGCTAATGAGCTGACCACTCGTTCGTTCTTTAATTTTTTTATTTTATTTTTTGTCTTTAACTCTGAGCTAATACCAAGTCAAAAAATAATAAGCAGCATTAGTTAGGCTACCGAACTAATTATCTTTTACCATTACAGTTAATAACGTTTCTTTTATGATATTAACGGTTCCATTAGCTTTCCGATCACGTACGTTATTCTGTGCATGTGTACTCCCCTATAACGACAAAATTTTAAGGGTCGTTCAACTTCAACCCGTCTTTATCTGGCGATAATTCTTTAATTTCTTGATGGGCCCATGTGACCACAGGTTTCCAAGATCTTCAGATTAAATTACATTATGACCTTTTTGGCCCTTTCCTTTTCTTTTTTCAGAACCAGATCTATCATGGGTGAACGAATAGACTCGTGGCAGTCATCTGAAAGGGAAAGGATGTCACACCTTTCACAATATTAAAGAGACGGGCACTTCTTCTTTAAGGAAATATATACCATAAACAACAAAGTAATATACTAGCATTGACTTACATGACTTTAAGGCGGCAGTTTTTTTTATACTTTGTGCAGACATTAGAATTACCTTGACTCTGCGTTTGTCATTCATTCTTCATTTCCCTCGAGTTATTTCATGAAATGAATATATGAATGAGTCTTCTCTTCGCCATTATTTCAAGTTTTCAGTAGCTTAAAAACACTGGCCAAAAACAATGATATTTTTTTTTCTTATTTCTTTAATAAGAGGAATTCATTAAATCATTCTTTGTATTATTTTTGTTTCCATTTTATTCCAACAAATAATTACATCGTTACTTTACCAAGTTGTAACATCTTAAAGCTTTAAAATGTTCCCAATCTTCTCCCGTAGAATCCCCCCCTATCTGGCAACCAACCCCAAATTGTATCCTGAAGTGGCGAAGAAGAGCACCTAGTTTCAGGAAAAGCATGTGTTTATGTGTATTGGGAAAGGTGTACCGAGTGTTAATTTGTGTGATCACAAACCTGGAGAATAAAAATTTTGCCCAACCCCGATATTGTCGAGACCAAATTTAACTTTGTGTTTTCATTTTTGTTTATCCGGTGGTTTTTATTACCAGAGGAGCAGGGGATTTTGGGGAAGTTAAGGAAGGTGAAAACTGTGTAGATTTTATATGGATTTATACTGCAAAGTCATGCTCATTTGCCCTTCGATACAACAGTGCCGATGCTTCAACCCTGCCCAAAAAACAAAACAAATTTATTTTCTATGATGTGTGAGTGAAAAATTCCAACTAAACAAGGCAATAAAAGGTTTTTTTACCATCCTGGTTGCACAACAAATCTTCCGGTAGATAAGGCCCAATTAACCTGTAAAAGATGACGTTGTTCCATTAGAACAGGAAACTTAATAAATATATACGGCCTTAAAGTATGCATTGACATGATATAGGTAAAAGAAATGGAATCTCTACTATTCAATATTTTTCACCAAGAAACACTAGAAATAGTAACCACTAAGCCTCTATTTTTCAAATTTTTATCAAAGCCTTAAACCCCATTTCGATTTCCACATTCACAAAAGTCTATGAAAATCAATGGCGCTTTAACAATAGTCATACCAGCTCAGCCCTCTTCGAAGAATACACTCAAAATGGACAATTGAATTACTTTGTATTCACTAGTAGTACCTTACCAAATTTATCTTTGAAGTTGGATCGATATGAAACACAGAAGAGAAAGCATACCTTATCAGTCCCACGGGAATTGGCAACTACATGAGTAACCTGTTCATCAATCTGTGTGGCGCACACGGCACCAAACTGTTCAGCAGTCTGCCAAAGTGGGTGTAGATGCGGGTTGGCTTCACCCACAGGAAAAACCCTACTAAATACTATTCGGCAGCCAGCCAAAATTTTCCGCTGCTCTGATGCAAGAATATTTCTAACATCAACATCATGCAAGGACCAATGAGAAAAGAAGTTCTGGTGTATTCTCTCAGTCACCTGTATCGAGGAAGATGCAATGCGATTAGAGAAGATAAAACCAAAAATTACTCTTGAAAAGAGTGACTGTTGGCAGAAAGATTAGAGAAGATAAAACCAAAAATTACTCTTGAAAAGAGTGACTGTTGGCAGAAAGAAATTTTACCGCAAGGGAAGATGCCAGAGTGCCATCTTCCGGTCTCTCATCATGATCAATCTCAAGAAGTGAAGGACCCAAAAGTCCAAATTGACGTCTGCTACATGGGAAGTATGTATATCTGAACCATACAAGTAAATCACAAGATTAGACATCAAGACCTGGCACCAGTATTTTGGGATAAGGCAGAAACAGGGGCTTACCTCTCAACAACTATCAAGTTCAGTTTATTATGAGGCCAGACTCTCACAGAATCATCTATGATCACCACAGCTGATTCCATACCCAGAACACCATCCAAATCTTTACTCTTGGGCACCCTCTCATCACCATCACAAGGATCACCATCATCTCCCTTAGATATAACCCGTCCAGCAAACAAAGCACCAGTGGGATCAAGCAATTTTGCCATCTCGGTGGCATATAGTTTGTTCCCCATTGTGTATAAATGTAGCTCGAAAAGTTTACTAGCCTAGTAAAAAGTAAAAGTAAAAATAAATTAATTAATTAAGTGGTTCAATAGTAAAAAAAGAAGCCTGCTCTAGTCAATAAAATTATAGCCATTTCCAGCCAATACTACCTTCTCAAGGAAATTCCAGACCCCTGGCCGCAACTTGGTCCACATCCCCATGTGTTGGAGACGAAAGAGATGGCGGTGTGGCTTCTCTCGATCTTGTTCTTCCTTCTTTCTCAAAATTTCTTCATGCACTGGGTCCACTTCATTAAACTGATGGGGAAAAAAAGGAAGAATAAACAAATTGGTGACTACAAGCACTCTGACTGGGTAGTAAAAATAGCATATGTTAGGAATTAATAATATTTTAACTTCCTAAAGAAAAGAAAAGAAAAGAAAAATAAAACCTACTTTAGCTGAATTAAGAAGTGTGTGATCAAGATCCAAGACAAGGCAAAGCTTTCTAGCAGCAAACATTTTGTTCTGTTCTTCTATCCTCCTTGCCCTCTCTTGTTGAATGGCAGCTTTCTGTTGGTCATCATAACCTTCAAACAAATGTTCAAAATCCCCCCAGGTATTCTGAGGTCGACAGGTTCCAGCTATGCCTTCTTCAGCCTTGGAACTGCAGCCACTTTGCTGCTCCTTTGTATCTGTTACTCCAATATTCGAATTTTCCATCTTAAACGCCATTGATAGGGACAAACCAGATAGGGGAACTGTCGATGCAGTGTTAGTTGCCTGAGAAGTCACAATATCTGCCAGATTTTTCAGCTTCTTTGTGAACTGCCTAGCAATATCTGGTAGTGGGCCAGATTGAGGAGGCATCGAAGTTGTCTGAGCCTGTTCACCTTGCTGCCTGACAACCACGTTGTCCTTACCCATCTGAGTGATTGATGAAGGGGCTCCATTCACTTTAAACTGCTCAGGTCCAGGTCCCAAGCTCTCATTCTTTTGAAGTATACCACCATGGAGAACACGACGAGGGTCACGTGGTTTCATGCGGATTTTCCCCCCTTCAACCTGAGCATTCGATAGATCAAAGATCAGAAAGAGTCATGAGATAGAGGTGAAATAAGGACACAAATTGCAGATTAAAAAAGTGCGTCAATCATGTGTTCAAAATGTATATACACAGGCATCAACATAGCACTTCTATTCCTTATATTTACAGGATAAAGTGTGAATAAAAAGGTATTCAAACAGAACTATCAAAGTTTCTCATGGTGATGTCAACATAACACTTATTACACCCCCAAAAGCAATCATCAAACATGATGAAAATTGTTCAAAAGAGAAGTAAAATTCATCTGAAGCTAAATAAATGAAAATAAATAAATAAAATAAAAATTCCAAGAATAAATTGGAAAAAAAGAGAGTTTGCAATTATATTGGAACACTTGGTCTCAATACACATGCACTAACTGTAGATGTTTCAGCAAAGGGCAGGTATCAAACTTCCAGAATGTTCTGATTAAAAGCAACCAAGAACCCATATTTTGAAAGGAATTTTCCTATGAGACCATATTAATGTACTACCTTTTGCTCCTCAGTAAATGAAAGAAACAGTTCACACATCTCAATCATTAGAAATAGGGGAACATCAAACCCTTGTATGCATACATCATAAGCTGGCATTGGGATGTGATACCAAATATATTTTATTTTATTTCAAGTTTTTTTTCTTGTTCAAATAATTGTTTAATAATTTTATACTTATTATAGAAGGAAATAATAAAAAATGAAAAAATTTCCTCTCCAAAATCCTCATCAATACTTTTCTTTTGAAGTTTCAACTCAACTCAACTAAACTTTTACCCAACTACATGGGATCGACTACATGTGCTTCCTCCACTCTACTCTATCAAGGGCTAGATTAACAACTAACCTATGTCTGGGTTGAGCGTATGGACATATCCTTAAACACAACCAATCCCAAGCCCGGATAAAGGAGGAGGGTTGCATTAGGTAGCTGACAGCCAACATAAAATTTGTCAGATCATCTGACATGTATCTACTTCCTTTTGAAATTTATTTTTTCATATAATTAATATGAAGCTTCTCCACTCCCCAACCCCACCCCACCCCCCGCAGGGCCTGGGTGAGGGTCAACCCTGCTTCCAAGTTTTAGCTCACTCACCCATGCATATATGCAGCAGCATTCGAGGCTTACCCATCATAATTTGGTTCATTGAAGAATCGTTACTCACCCTTGCATTTTGAAACATTGCAGCACTAGGTATTGAAAGAAAAGAAAGGGAACCAAAAGGAATAAAGAGCGTAAAATCCTCGGAAATAGGAATTAATAGAGAATGGTCTTCACATCCACATTGCCATGCATGCTTAGAAAGGCATGTGTTAACTCTCACCATGGAAAGAACCTGTGTATGAGATTGAGGCTTTGCCATAGACATTTGTTCGTTATCCGAAGAACTTGAGGATGAAGCATTTGCAACAGGAACTGGTCCGGTAATCACACTTGAGCCAAAAGCAGATGTGTTCTGAACCAAACTACTAGACTTCTTCTGAGCTTCAGCTAGTTTTTGTTGTTCCACAATGAGTTGCATTAGCATGGTTGGGTTAACAGCAATATCTTTCAATAAAGACGGCAAGGAAACCGTAGAACTGGAACCTGTCAATTGCAACTGCTCATTACCGCCATTTCTTACATTCAGGTTAGCAACAGCAGCGTCCTTCCTCTGTCCAGAGACATTTTGCCCATTTTCTGACTGCCTAATGTCAGTTCCCAAGTTTTCTTCCAATTGTCTCTTATTAGTAGCAAGGGACCGAGCACTACTGCTATCTTCTAACCACCCACCACTTCCAGATACCATCTGCACATCTCTAGACACCGTCGAACTTGTCAACCCATTTCTTTGCCTTTTTAAGGCGTGACCATCCAACACAGACTCGTCAACGATCTTGTTCTTCCTTGAACTGATTTGTCCCCCAAAGGATTCAGATTTCAATGCACCAGCCACTGGAGGATGTTGGTTGAGGTCAAAGGCACCAGCTTCTGAGTTGGCAAATCGAAGCCTGGGATCTCTGCTCTTTGCTTGAGCTTTGAAATTGGGATTTAATCCAGAACCCAATTGCCCAACAGTTTTAGTGAGTGCTTGTAAGCTTGCACCATTGACTTGGGAAGTGAAAGAACCAAAAGGTTGTGAAGGAGCAGCTAAATTGACACTACTCGAACTACCAGCAGTGGAAGAACTAGAGACCTCCCCATTACAATCACCATCACCAATTTCACATTCCTCAGAGGGAGTTGGGCTTGGGAGCCTAGTATTCATAAAGAACGAAGTATGACCAAATTTTTGCTGATAGGTAGAAACGGCTTTAAGGGCATCAGTTACATAAGGGTGCACTATGCCATCTTCAATATTATCCGTTGCCTTGGGAGTGGCCAATCCTGATTTAACTACATTGACCCCAGTGACCTGTGATTTTGGTAATGTAAATGTAGGAGGGGCTTCCCGTGTGGGTGAAGGAAGGCTGTCAGCATCATGATCCCTGTGAAGATCAAGTAGGGGACCAAAAGCCCCTCTATTCCTAAATCCAGAAAGAAGTCCCTGTTTTAAAGTCCCAGACCCTCTATTTGCATTATTTTGATCCATCAATTTGACAGATGCTGGCTCCGAAATAAATTTATTTGAAGAATCGAACACTTGTCCAGGTTTTCCTTCTGAAATTCCAAATTCATTTGAAGTTGTCCTGTTATTATTCTGTGCCTCCTCTTTGTCCAAGCCCTTACCACTCAACAAAGTAAATTTTGCATCAAGGGAAAGAATAGCAGCCTCTATCTGCAACCAAGAGACACCAAGTTATATTTGCTTGGATATAGCCATCTTTAACAGCTATTTTTTTCTTATTTTCTTATTTTTTTCAAGTAAAAAACTTTTTAGGTATATAATGCTTCATCAAAACAGGTTGAGTAGAGCTATAACAACTGAGTTTTTCTCTTTTAAAATTAACTAATATGAAATAACACCTCTTGCAGTTGCTCAGGTAAGAAGAGAGCAGGATTTTTGCTCTTTGAATGAACAAGCAATCTGTAAAAGGAAAATAGAAGAGATATGACATAAATAGACACATTTTGAAACTAGAATCATAACAGCGAAGCCTGAAACTGCAGAATAAATAAATTCTAAAAAAAAAAAAAAACCTTGAGAAAGCTTCCTTATTCTGCTCCTGTTGTTTTGGGTTCATTGAAAGAAATACCTGCCAGCATTGCAACCAATTTAGAAATTATAATGGAACCAAAATTTGACATGTACAGACATTGGACAAAATAAAAGGTTTTGATATGCAATAGTAATTGGAGAACTAAAAGAATATTGCAGTTTCTTACAGTATTAACAGCTCGAATTCCAGCTAATGCCTGTATACTAAGAGCATCAATTGCTGAACCAGAACCACAATTCTCTGAAACCATCTTCTCGATGCTATCCAAACATTCACATAGTTGCGAGCACACTCCATAAAAGGATCTACAAGTTAAATCAATCAAATCAAGTTAATGTTAAAATAATCTTCAGAAAAACTCATATTAAAGCTCAAGGAGATCCATCAATGACTGATTTTCTCCTTAACAGTCCAACAGTATCAACTAATATAAAAACTATGATTCACTGTGAGAAATCTTAAGCTTACTTCTCAGCTTCTTTCGCAGTTACACTCTGTAACACTTCTCGAACAGATTGAATCTTCTTCTCAAACTCATCATCTTTACTTTCTGAATCGCCTGTCGGCGAATTATCGCCACAAACTCCTTCCATTGGTTCCCCCATCATCTCTGAATCCACTTCAATCTCACCTTCCTCCAATTCACCTTCCTCCTTTTCACCCTGACCAGCATCTTGAACTTTACTATCAACTTCTTCACTACTATCATCAATTATTATATTACACACCTCCTTCGCAGTACTTAAACTTTTATTATTATTGTTATCTTCTTCTCTAGTGTTTACCAAAGGATTAGACGACGATCTCTTCGAGTTCTCATTTGATCGAAAATCTCTCATTAAAATCTCATCAAGTGGTTTGTTTTGTACAGCTTGCGCCCACGCCAGATTATACAAACCAGGTCCATAGTTACTGGAAACACGATACTTCAATAGATCACCCATCCAAACCCTAGAATCACCTTTAGGTTTAGAAACTTTAGCTTCCTGCTTAAAATCTTCCGCGCTGATTTCCTCTACTGATTGCGTCTCATCAGATATCTCACCTTCCTCTATATCCTCAATAACCGATCCGTTTTTCGCCATTAATGCTAGGGTTCTTTTCTCGTTACGGCTCAAACAATATCGATTAGATCCAACTATGCGCATAAGTTTCAAAATCAATCTATATATCTCTCAAATTAACTTATGCAAAATCGATCTCCTCTCTAATGCTGAATATAACGAGTAATAAATTTATTGATTGATTCTTCCTTCTCTCTAGATCTGTAGATCGGAAGGTTTAAAACAACACCGATTTCAATTCCTGAAAACCTCAGATTTCAAAAAAACAACCAGATCTTACAAACTCTCGATTTCAAAATTCTGAATACCGATTCTCAACAAGAAGGAAATATTGAGTTCTCTTCATGACGGACGAACTAAGATTTTTAGAACCAAGAACGAGAGATGTCAGTGACGAACGAATAGAATGAGTGAGAAAAAGGCATAGAGAGGGAGGATTTTATATACTTGTTTCTAAGATCTCCCGAAATCTCAGCCGTACATCGCTGATCCAAGAGATAGGAATTAGGAAAGTTCTGTATTTTCTACCACCATCAGAAGTCCTTTGGCGACCCGAACTCCTTATTTAGTGAACCTAATTTGACAATATTGACCCTTCAAAATTTCATATAATTCCGTGATGGCTAATTGGGTAGGTAAAATATGATAAAAGATTATTTTTATGAAATTAGGTTAAATTAAATTAAATTAAATTAAATATAATAAAATTAAAAATAGATTAAATTTATGTTTTGTATTATGTTTGAAATTAAAATAAAAAAGTAATTAAATTTATTTTAATTAAATTAAAAAAAGTTAAATTACATACAAAATTTTTAAAAAAAAATGCATGGCCATAATCTGGTTTTACAATTTTGCAAAATCATCAAATCAGGTTTGCGAACAAAACCACCTGCGTTGATTGATTTTTTTTTTTTAAAAGAAGGAAGAACGAGGAAGAAGAATGGGAGGAGATGCTGGAGCAAAAGCTTGCAAAAAATAAAAAATAAATAAAATAATTGAAAATAATCTCACTATTTTGGTCGGGATTGTTTTATTCTACTAGAATAATAAGGTGTAATTATTTTTATTTCATCTCACTCACACCCAAATATAAAATTTAGATTATTTTTAGTTAAATCTCATTTTATCTTATGCGTCAAACGCGCCCTGAATGATTCTTATTTATGTATACCTTAGACAATGAAAATTAACCACATTTTTTTAAGGGGAAATTAACCACAGATATTAGGGGCAGGTTTTTTTTATTATTATTATTATTTTATGTTAATTTCTCGCCAGTTTTTAAGATGTTTTGTATTTAATCCGTTTTTAAATGATCCGTAGAGTTTTTTGTAGATAAATGATCTGTAGAGTTAAATTAATTTGTGATGGGCATAAGCTGAATTGGGATACTATTAAGTTACTTTTGATTTTATAATAAAATTAGATTTTTAAGTTACTGTTAGGAGCTTTAAATTCAAAAAAAAATACTAATAGATAATATATTGCTATTTTATTTGTCTTACCATTTTTCTTTATTGTGTAATAAATAAGACTTTACTACTTAAAACTACTTTTCTTTGCATTAATATTATTTTAGCATGTATAATAGAAAACACAATAGATAGAAGTTAGGCATAGATAAAGCATATAGAAAACTTTAGTCAGATGGTTGGATGCTTTGAGGTTCGAGGAGGCGATCACATTTTCGAAAAGAGGTGTGGGCATTTTGTTGGAGAGTACACTATAATAACACTGGGGTAGATTTTTAAACGCAGTTTGTGTTGAGTTCGTGCGATATCGGGTTGTTGTGTCAAGTGTCTGTCAGTGTGGTATTAGTCGATTCCTAACAGGTCAGATTTCTCACGGGTGGAACGGATATGGGTTGTACTTATTTCTTCTAAAAAAATAAAAAATAAAGCGTATAAAAAATTTATTTCAAACTATAGATTCACTGTGGAATTCATATGAAAATTTACAAATTTAAGATCCAATATACTAAGATGCACACAATAACATTAATTTATTTGAAAACATTACATCAATTATAATAAATCACCATTGCATCAATTTTTAATTTTAATATATCAAAATAACACACTTTTTAATTAAATTATAAATTTGATGTGAATGTTTGATACATTATATTTACAGTAATTAATGTGAAAATTTTAATCTCTTTAATATTTTTTTTTTTGTTATTCAATTAAAAATTGAACTTTTAAGAGGTTAATGTCACATGGACATTATTTTTTAATGAAAAACATGGGCTTAATTATATCTCAAGTGTTAATGACAGCTATAGAAACTAAACAAACATGAGTTTTGAAGAATTATACATTGCCTCGAACAGCAGCAACTTGGCTAACCATTTTGGAACAACTTCTAAATAATATTATATTATATAATTATAATTTATGATAAAAGAAATAAAGAAGGAAATTTCCCATGGAAACATCAAGATTCCTACTTCTTTTGACGGTAGCAAGGCGCCGCCCCGGCCTCTTTCTCTTCCTTTATAAAAATAAAAAATTTAAATCTAATTTAATAATATAAATGAATATCTTTATGCACTAACTAATATGGGGTGTTCTAATGTTCATCTAAATTGCTGGAACCAGTAAAAACCGGTGCGGTTCACCTAATTTTATTTTTTTTTCGTTTTTTGTTTTAATCAATTTTTTTCCATTTAATGGGTTGAATTGGACTACTAGAATACAATTATATGGCAGAATGGTTGTTTATTTTACGAGTCTAAAATTAAAACTGGTCGCATAATCAAATTAATTTAGCGATGTTGCAATGTGCGTAAATCATTTTTAAAATTATTTAAAAATATATTTTTATAGACATTATTTTTAAAAATTATTAAATTATCTCGAATTACGTAATAATGTGTGATTCAAGATAATTCAATAATTTTTAGAAACAAAATCAATAAAATGTGTTTGAAAAGTGTGTAGGCATTACTAACGCTATACGACATACAAAACAATTTAGACACATTTTTTTAATTTTGTTTAATCTTTCTCAAATCTTGTTTTTATTTTGTCATTTAAATAAGATTAATGATGTCATCTTTACCTAGTATATATGTGAATAGAAAATAATTTTAGGTTGGATCGAATTTATTATAAGAAATATAAGGTTTCGCTTGGTTGGTGTTTTAGATTCGGTTTTTTTTTTTCGAAAATTTAAAAATATTAAAAACTTATTTGGTTCAAAAGATTTTAAAAATAGTTGTTTTTTTTTTTGTTAAGTAAACAAATTATTTTCAAAAAGGACAAAAAATCGTTCTCCAAGTTTTTTATTTTTGAATTGAACTTTTGTTTCCGGAAAGCGAATCAAACGAAACTTAAGTTTTGTAATCTCAACATCATTAACACTAAAAAAATTTGGAGTAAACCCCCTACCATTGAACAAAAGATATATAGTTATTAAGAATTATATCAATAATAATTATGATTCAAGCTAGTTCACCTTTTTTTTTGCTCAATGGCAAGTGTCACACCCCACGGATGTGATGGATATCTCATCGAGGGTACTCAAACTATTATGATTTCATAATATTGTCTCATTCCAGTATACAACCCACTCAATAATATCTAGTACCCCTAGGATCATTTGTCCATACCGTTTATACATGAACAGTGCAGGACCTCTCCAGATTCGAACTCACAACTTTATAATGTTTGATTTCGCAATCTGAATACCTACTGATCTACATCAGGGATCCCAATTAGTGTGCTTAATAGCAGAACATATGCGAGACCCAAAATAATTATATAATATATTAACCATGACCACTTTTACACTTAAAAAATAAATTTAAGGAAATTAAACCTACAACCTTATAATATGAGGTGTGGTATGTCGACCATTTAACGAAGGTCCAAGAATACAAAAATGATTTGGCTAAAATATGGACTTGAACATAATTTATAACTAAGGGAGTTGGCCTCTTTAGAAATTTTCAATTAAGCTAACCTTGGGGACAAAGTAACTCTTAAGGTAAAATATATATTTGTCTAACTACTTCAAATACAATATACATTGTAGTAAAAATAAAAATAAAAAAATAAAATACAACGTCAATCACACATACAAAGACACACTCTAGTTTTTAAATAAATAAATAAAAAGACACATTCTAGTTACGTAACATCTTGCGTTAATTGCCTATTTCAACCATAATGCATGGACACCTCGCGCCAACTTACAAAAAGGAGATTACCAATATTGATCTCAAAACACACTCTTATTGCATTTAACAAATAAATTGCCCCACTGTTGCTGCCACAAAAAACGAAAAGGCCATTATCAAAGAATATAACTTAACTAAACGTGACAATGTTCTCTCTCTCTTTTATTTAACTACATGAAATTAGTTAAACTCAATGAACACAACCTATCGTGGAAGGGAATGAGCTTAATTCCTTCCTTCTCATTGTTTAAATTTTACTCGCATAAAAACAGAGAAAACAAAGGATTTTTTAAATAATAATAATATTTTTGTTATTTGTTGAGGGTCCTAAGTAGGGGGGAATGCATGTGGCCGAATGGTAGCGACCCCTCCCCTCACGTAGTGATTGTGTCTGGGCCGTTTGACCATCAAGAAGGCGCGCGTTAAAGCACGAAGCCTCGAAATAAGGTGCTGCTTAACCTAATTTCTGGGGTGGAAATGCCATTCCCTTTGAACATAATTACAAAATCCCCCCTACGAAAATGTTCGTTCTTTTTTTTTTTGTCACACTGGAAAATGTTAGGTTTAATTTATAAGCTATTTGTTATTCACAAAATATGTTTTCTAAAGTTGGAATAAAATCAAAAATTGGGAGTTTAAACTAATAATTTTAGATTTCTTAAAAAAAATTGTAGCATTATGTTTGAAATAATAAAAATGGGCCTAAGAGAAATAAATTTTAAATAATAAATATTGTGTTAGAAAAAAAAATATTTACATTTATTTAATTATTATTTTTATTTTTTGATAATTCAAATAATATTTTATGAATCAACTTATGTGCAATATAGAGATTATTTGATTTGAAATAAGTACACCAATGTAGGTATAAGGTAACATCACATGTAAAGACATGAGAATATTCTAACATGTTATCAACCCCATGTCGTCACATATTTTTTTTATATATCAGAAAAAGTAACAAATTTTTTTTTTACCCACCTAATAATAAATATTTCACATTTTTATTTTTGTGCTCTGGTTTCGTAATTGCCGGCAAAACTGAAGGACACATTCGTCAAAAAATCTCGTATAATTGACGCGAAGAACGGGTCTTCAAAAGCTGCTAAGTCGTCCCATTTTACCACCAGCGTTGGATACAGCCTCCCTCTTCCTTCGTAGTTCCTCTCGGCCGACCTTTTCTCCCTGCTCTCGCTCGCTCGAAACCTCCAAACCTTCCGTTTCGATCGAGCCAGAGCACCTATCTTCTTCTTCTTCTTCTTCGTTGTTGAAGCAAACGAATCACCACAACTCTCAAGTCTCTAATGGCGTTCTACGAGAGCTCTCGTCAATCCCTTATCCCAAGCTTTCTCTATTCAACATCTCCAACGAAGAAAACACTAGATTCGGAAATCGTGATGAACAGAAACCCTAGCTTCGTTTCATCTCCATCTTCTTCTTCTTCTTCATCGTCGTCTAATGGAGCGTCGAAGAGTTTTGTGATTCCTGCTCCGAGCGAGCCTGGCAAGATCAAGATGTATTCTCCGACTTTCTATGCCGCTTGTACTGCCGGTGGGATTCTGAGCTGTGGTTTGACTCACATGGCCGTCACTCCTTTGGATCTCGTCAAATGTAATATGCAGGTATAATTTTCTTACAGATTTCGTCCTTGTTTGATCCGATCTGTTTTTGTTTTTGGTTGTTTTGGTTTAAGGCTTTTTGATTGTTTGGTCTTTTATGGTTATTTGTTATGTTTTATGTTGGATTTGCATTTTTTGATCTTTCCAGACGTCATTTGTGGAGTTATTTGAGTTTTCATATATTCTGATGATTGCTTGATACCCGAAGATTATTGTTATATCTCAAATCATGAATTCCGGTATGTTGATTTTGTGATGCTCCTTCTCTTGTGGGAGCTTTCTTAGTTTTCATAAGTGATTTGTATCGTGTTGATCATTTTTTGTGATATATGTATATTTATCAGTGTTCTCGATGACTTGATCTTTACCTTTTGATTTAGCTTGCTGCTTCAAGTTATCTCTTTTAATCGTTTTTCCTTGATATTGATTTATATGATTGCTATGTGATCGATTCTGTTTTATCAACCCTGCAATTGAGGATCTGAACACAATTTTTTTTTTTTGAAGTGATAGATATTAGCACCTTGCTTCATTAAATTGTGCTTTGGGAAAATTAAATTCATTTTCTATGTTGTTTTCATTTATATTTTCTATTTTCTCTCGATGTCCTATATTTAGTATTTAGTTGTGGAGTTGTATCTCCTGGTATTGGTGGTAAGTTTAAAGGGAAGGAAAACTGGGGTGGGCGTTAATAAAACATTGTTTTTTTTGGGTTTTCAGATTGATCCTGTAAAATACAAGAGCATCTCCTCTGGCTTTGGAATATTGCTGAAAGAGCAGGGTATCAAGGGTTTCTTCAGGGGTTGGGTGCCGACTCTACTTGGTTACAGTGCACAGGGTGCTTGCAAGTTTGGGTTCTATGAATTTTTCAAGAAGTACTACTCGGACATTGCTGGGCCAGAGTATGCAGCCAAGTACAAGACATTGATTTACCTTGCTGGTTCTGCATCTGCTGAAGTGATTGCGGACATTGCTCTTTGCCCCATGGAGGCTGTGAAGGTCCGTGTTCAAACTCAGCCTGGATTTGCCAGAGGGTTGTCTGATGGGTTTCCCAAGTTTGTAAGATCTGAAGGCTACGCAGGGTCTGGTTCTCATTTTTTTGTATTTGTTTTTGGAGTAAATAATCTACCAATAAGGAAGTTCTTTTTCTAATTTTTTTTAATAATTATTACAGGTTGTACAAGGGGCTTGTTCCTCTTTGGGGGCGTCAAATCCCATGTAAGTATTTCCAGCATCTATTCCTTGTTCATTTTTGTCTCCAATGCATAGTAGTCTCATCGTTTACAATATCCGTTTCATAGAAGTGGCAGTTATTGTGTATTAGTTTATCAATAATTATTCAATATGATGATCATTTCTTCTGTTTGAAACCATTGTTTTCAAGGCGCCAAGGCGATTTGTCTTATCTAGGCGAGGCGTAGCTTAAACGATAAGAAAAATATTTATTTATAGGTCTCTAAATAATTAATTAATTATTTATAGGTCACCGTACAGTTCATATACAGAATTATATATATCTAACTATAATCTATAATAAATGTTAAATTTTTATAAAATGATAAAAAGCACTTTATATTAATTAGAATCGTGTCTACAAAACATTAATTCATGCTATAATACATATTATCCAAAAGGTTCAAAAGTACAAAACTAAAATATCTACGTCGTCGGAGGGTCATCGACAGTTGTTGGAGATTTCGACAAAGTTTCTTGATCGGAGCAAATGGAAAAGATAGGCTTAGGCAGAGAAAGATTCGAGGGTTTACTATAGAAAGGGACGTTTATGTTTTTTAAGCTTTTTTTTTTTTAAATTAGAGAGAGCCCCCAAAACTTTTTAAATATTTGCACAAACCCCCAGTACTGCTCTGCCTAGCACAGAGCCTGGGCGTTTTCTCCCTAAAATGTCTAGGCGAAGCCTTAAAAACACTGCTTGAAACATTAGCATTTGTATTTCTAAGTATTTTGTCATATATAACCTATTTATAACCTATTGTTTCCATAATATCCACTATATTGTATTTCTAAGTACTTTGTCATATGCTTTCTCTATGATTGTCGAGTTTCTTCACATTTTTTGGATAGGTTAATTGGTAGGTTTGAACTCGCGACCTCAAAACTTACATTACATATGCCGCCAATCCATTGAGCAGCAATGGTTCAACCCATGTTCATTCTTCCACTTATTTCTTGTATTTTTATAATAGCTTAGTATGTGGAGCAACTTTTGAGTTTGTAAAGGCTTTGTCCCCCTAGTACCATGACTCTGTATGGTTTTGTTGAGAATAGATGTTTTCTGCAGCTTGAAAGGTTGCTGTGCTTGATAAAACACCAATATTATAAAAGAAGGACCATCTGATTTCGGATTTTAATGCTCCTTGCCTTTTGGTCATCTCCCTTGCTCTCTTGCTGGTTTGGTATGATTTTTCCTGGAGTAATTGAAATGATATTTTGCAGATACTATGATGAAATTTGCATCTTTCGAGACGATTGTGGAGATGATGTACAAGTATGTCATCCCTACGCCAAAGGACCAATGCAGTAAAACCCTGCAGCTGGGTATTAGTTTTGCTGGCGGATATGTTGCTGGTGTCTTCTGTGCTATTGTTTCTCACCCTGCTGACAATCTTGTGTCATTCCTAAATAACGCTAAGGGAGCCACTGTTGGTGATGTGAGTTATTTCCTCCAATTATGCTTCTGTACTTTTATTTTGTTCCCAGCTTTTGCTGATTTGAGGTAATTCCTTGAATGTTTCACAGGCTGTGAAGAAGCTAGGTTTGTGGGGTCTGTTTACCCGTGGTCTTCCACTTCGTATTGTCATGATTGGAACCCTCACTGGTGCACAATGGGGAATCTATGATGCTTTCAAGGTTTCCGTGGGACTGTAAGTATTCTTTTTTGCATTAAAGCTCTTGCCTTAGATAGTTTGTTCCCTCCTTAAATGCATTAATTAATTGGAAAATAATTAGTATAGTATACAGGACCTTAGCACCCATCTTTAGCGCACCGTCCTTAGTTTATGCTGGATGTCCTCCAATCATGCATTGACATGTGATACAAGGACGTCCAATGTAGTTAGTGAGCTGTGTTATGAAAATGTGTATGAACAGTATCCCCCTAATAAATTTTGCTTTCAATCTGTGTGTGTGTGCAAATTTTTATTGTCAATTCATTGATTTCATATATCAAACTTTCGATTCATAACCAATTGAGTAAATGCATTTTTTCAGGCCAACCACTGGTGGTGTTACTCCAGCTCCTGCCGCAGCATCTGTTCCTCTTAGCTCTTAAAAAATGCAAAAACTTTGGTTCAGAAACAAACAATGGACCGGGCACTTTCGAAGAGAAAATAAACCAAGGAAGGGAGTTAGGAACTCTGTCATTTTTATATTCTAGATTATTTTATTTTATTTTTTTGCTCTAATTTTTTTAATTATGGGAGGATGGTTTTGATCTTCATCCTCTAAACTTGAGACGCGTGAGCATATGGTTTTGACCTACTTATATATATATATATGCACTTACATTTAGAGGTATACATTAATTTAATACGCCCATACATAATAATATAATACCTATGTTGAAATTACTGGTAGACCGGACTCCATAAGGTCGTGCGAAAAAACATCATACAGATTTTCAGGGCACCTAGTCTCAACTTTGTCATCTAGAACGACTCTTATAGTAGGTCGGCCAATGATGTACCAATAAACTATTAACGTGTTTGTTTCTCTTGGAGACTAACAATAAATAAACAGAAGTTTCATTGATTTCGAGAAAATGCCGATCTTCATTATACACAATTTGAGGTTGGAGCCCGTAATCATACAGATGGTCTTCTAACTTCATCATTAATGACTCCAGTAATCTTTAAGAAAATTCTCTGGCCAACATGAAGCAATTTGAATTCTCATCCATTTATCGAGTATTTCACGGTTGTATTGTCTGCAATGTTTATCAAACATACCAAGATTAGAGTATTTAAAAGAATGGTCAGAGATCAAACACAAAGTTAACAAAATAGTAAATTCCCTGGTAACAAAAAGAAAAATAATGAAAAAAAAGTAGAAGAATGAAAAAAAAAGTATTTGTTGCTTATAAGTAGTTGACAAGATGATACCTTAGTAGTTTCGTGGGCGATCTGTGTTGATGATTTTTTCCGTCGTACAATAATTGTTTAGCGTCTTTATTTGTTGAAAAACTTTCGGAATACAAATAGGAAGAATATCCAAAATTTAATAGTTTTCAACAACAATTAGTTCAGTTTCAAGAAAATGATAAACATGCAATAATTATTACAAATAGTTTAAGTCAAATAATATCTCGAGAGTTGAGGGATTTTGCGTCAGGTGTCATAATCAAAACTGTATTTGTTGAGTTTATAAAGATCATAATAATAAAACGTTTGACCGATGGCTTTTCTTGTCTTTTGTCAAATAAGAAATTTAATTCAAATAAAATTTGATGTCAGAGAGTCTATTGTTGTCAATTTTCTTTTCTTGTCAAATAAGATTAAATTAAAGAAGTCCTGACAACTAAAGATGACTACAGGGGGGCTTTCATAAGGAAAAATGTTAAGCTGCCATCAATTTGTGACACATTATTTTATTTTATTATAAAAGTTAAGTAATCATGTCAATCAAGTTCATAAAATCTATCCTAACATTAATTATCCACCGCGCTTATTTATTAAACTGTTAGGATGAAAGAGACTCTCCTTTTTATGATGATTTCTTATTAGAAAATTTTTACTTCTGATCAAACATTTTAATTTAAACATTATCCTTGGTCTGACTATATAATATTTAATTATTTATGAGCAAACAAACTTGCCAATGGAAACTTTGATCTAGCCAAAACAATGTGAGAGCAAAAAAGGGTACATTAGCTACACAGAAGAGATTATTTTCATTATTTTCTATTGCACAAAAACGAAATGTTATATTTATCTTTCAAGAAACTGTGCGCAACATTGTTAATTCTCAACAATACTAAGCTAGAAAATTATAAGATTTGAAGAAGAAAGACCAAGACAATTATCGACAATAAATATGTGGGAGAAGACGGTAGATAACATATCAAAGAATTAAAGACACTATAGAGTTGTGAGTCGCTATAACGTTAGCTACATAATTCCCAAAAGAAAAAGTAGAGGAAGAAGTTGGAGGTGAGGCTGGTGATTTCAAAAAAAAGCAGAAGAGTGAGAAGGAGATAGGACGACATCAAATATGTATGTATATATAGATAACATGACAAAAAGAAAGAAGAAGAAGAAAGGTTGTCGTGCACTTATACAGTAAAATACAATATTGGAGCACACTATGAAAAAACATCATGATTACATTAATTGCTAGCAGAACTCTAAACGCGACTAAAGCAGTCATGTTTTTATACGCGTAGCATCAAATATATATATATATATATGGATAGTATGGGGAAGAGAAAGAAGAAGTTGAAGGGAGCGTGGATGTGGATTCTAACGTGTGGCATCAAACAATTATTTCTGCCATTCAACAACATGCCCCCCCACTGCTGGATACTGGATACTCCTCTTTTTCTTCCACGCAGCTCCAAACAAAGCGCACCCACTTGAGTACCCCTTTAAAATTCTTCAAAACTTCATGATGATGAAGAGAAACAACTTCAGGAATTGGACGTCTTTGTTATGACATGATGTATTATATTGACATGTATGTTATCTTTTTTCATCACCATGATACTTCAAATGTTTTTTATGATCTTGTCATGTTTTTATAAATGTATGTATATTGCCACTTGTAAATGACATTCACTAAGCTTGTTGTAGCTCACACTTCATCATTTTTTTTCAGGTTCGGATAGGAAAGAAAAAGGGAAGGCTTGATTGCGGAACACTCCCTTGGTTTTTGTTAATGTAGGTGTTGTACGTTTTTGTATTTTGATATTATGTACATGATAACACCTAGTATATGTATAATTAACATATAGATGGGATGTGCTGGATTTTGTATATTTTGTGGACTTGTGAAATTTTATATTTGGTAATTTTGGAGATGTAATATATATTTTTACTTTATTGTTATTGGTTTTGTTTAGATGGATTTTATATTAGAATTATGTTTCATTTTGGATTTCATGTATATTAGGCCGACGGGACGCCGAGTGTACCGATGGAGGATATATTCGGAGGTTCCGTGCCGGTCATGACATCACGTATAGTGGGTCGTGATAAGGCGGTTCATTTTTCCAGGAGAGAATATAACTATAAGAAGAATGCATTGGTATTATACAAACATAATTAAAAAAACATAATATAATTCAATAATATAACACTGTAATATGAAAGAAAATTGCACTTACTTGACTTTTCATGCTCTAAAATAATTTGTCTCCCTTCTTGAGTTGAATAGCTGAAAATATTACTAGAACATTAATGTAGGCAAGCAAAATATTTGTGAGAATATAATAAGATTAATAAGAGAGAGTGTTGGGTGGAGAAGTTTTTTTTTTGTTGTGCTTATATGTAGTTAGCATTAGGCAGGGAGAGGAACAGTAATTTGGACAACAATGATAGCCACAGGGTTGTGTCATGAATGTTTATCTCAATTATGAGAGAGTATATGGAAGGAATTAATATAGATACAAAATATGAACAACATAGAAACAAGATCTCAAGGGAAACATTTTTAATAATTGAAGGAAAACGTCAAAATGTGAGGAGGAAAAAATTAGAGGGTGGGGAGGACATGAATGTTTTTGTTGTTTATCTCAATTAAGAGAGAGTACACGGAAGGAAAACGTCAAAATGAGATTTATTCTTTTGTTTTGGGTTGTGTTTTAATAATCGAAGGAAAACGCTAAAATATGAGGAGGAAAAAGCAGGGTTGTGTCATGAATGTTTATCTCAATTATGGGATAGTACATGGAAGGAATTAATGTAGATACAAAATATGAACAACATAGAAACATGATCTCAAGGGAAACGTTTTTACTAATTGAAGGAAATGTCAAAATGTGAGGAGGAAAAAGTTAGAGGGGGGAGGACATGAATGTTTTTGTTGTTTATCTCATGGGAGAGTACATGGAAGGAATTAATGAAGTTACAAAATATGAACAACTTATAAACAAGATTTGAAGCAGAATGTTTTTAATAATTAAAGGAAAACATCAAAAAGAAAAAGTCAGAGGGTGGGAGGACATGAAAGGAAAACATCAAAATGAGATTTATTCTTTTGTTTTGAGTTGTGTTTTAATAATTGAAGGAAAATGCCAAAATGTAAGGAGAAAAAAGCAAGAGGGTTGTGTCATGGATGTTTATCTCAATTATGTAAGGAATCAATATAGTTACAAAATATGAACAACTTAGAAATATACGATATCAATAATAATTAAGATTAAAGCTAGTTCATCTTTTTTTTTTGCTCAATGACAAGTGTCGGGATCCCAATTAGTGTGCTTAATAACGGAACACATGTGAGACCCGAAATAATTATATAGAGTATTAACCATGACCACTTTTACACTTGAGAGAAAATTAAGGAAATTGAACCTACAACCTTATAACATGACGTGTGGTATGTTGACCATTTAATGAAGGTCCAAGAATACAAAAATGGGTTTGGCTAAAATATGGACTTGGCCTCTTATAACTAAGGGAGTTGGCCTCTTTAAAAATTTTCAATTAAGCTAAGGGGACAAAGTAACTCTTAAGTAAAATATATATTTGCCTAACTACTTCAATTACAATATACATTGTAGTTAAAAAAAATAAAAATAAAAATACAATATACATCAGGAGTTCTCATCGAAAATGACGTCAATCACACATACAAAGACTCACTCTAGTTTTTAAATAACAGTAAAAAGAAGACACATTCCAGTTATGTAACATCTTACGTTAATTGGCTATTTCAACCATAATGGATGGACTCCTCGCTTACTTTGAAAGGTCAAAGACGAAAACCTTCATAGGATGTTAACAGGCAGAACTTTCAGTCACGACGTAGCAATGGCTCCAAGAGCTAAAGACGTGTGGTAAGGGGTGGCCAATTGATTAAGCACATTCAAAACTTCCGTTTCGATCGAGCCAGAGCACCTCTCTTCTTCTTCTTCTTCTTCGTTGTTGAAGCAAACGAATCACCACAACTCTCAAGTCTCTAATGGAGTTCTGCGAGAGCTCTCGTCAATCCCTTATCCCAAGCTTTCTCTATTCAACATCTCCAACGAAGAAAACACTAGATTCGGAAATCGTGATGAACAGAAACGCCAGCTTCGTTTCATCTCCATCTTCTTCTTCTTCTTCATCGTCGTCTAATGGAGCGTCGAAGGGTTTTGTGATTCCTGCTCCGAGCGAGCCTGGCAAGATCAAGATGTATTCTCCGACTTTCTATGCCGCTTGTACTGCCGGTGGGATTCTGAGCTGTGGTTTGACTCACATGGCCGTCACTCCTTTGGATCTCGTCAAATGTAATATGCAGCTATAATTTTCTTACGGATTTCGTTCTTGTTTGATCCGATCTGTTTTTGTTTTAGGTTGTTTTGGTTTAAGGCTTTTTGATTGTTTGGTCTTTTATGGTTATTTGTTATGTTTTATGTTGGATTTGCATTTTTTGATCTTTCCAGACGTCATTTGTGGAGTTATTTGAGTTTTCATATATTCTGATGATTGCTTGATACTCTAAGATTATTGTTATATCTCAAATCATGAATTCCGGTATGTTGATTTTGTGATGCTCCTTCTCTTGTGGGAGCTTTCTTAGTTTTCACAAGTGATTTGTATCGTGTTGATCATTTTTTGTGATATATGTATATTTATCAGTGTTCTCGATGACTTGATCTTTACCTTTCGATTTAGTTTGGTTCTTCAAGTTATCTCTTTTAATCATTTTTCCTTGATATTGATTTATATGATTGCTATGTGATCGATTCTGTTTTATAAACCCTGCAATTGAGGATCTGAACACAATTGTTTTTTTTTTTGAAGTGATAGATATTAGCACCTTGCTTCATTAAATTGTGCTTTTGGAAAATTAAATTCATTTTCTATGTTGTTTTCTTTTATATTTTATATTTTATATTTTCTCTCGATGTCCTATATTTAGTATTTAGTTGTGGAGTTGTATCTCCTGGTATTGGTGGTAAGTTTAAAGGGAAGGAAAACTGGGGTGGGCGTTAATAAAGCATTTTTTTCTTTGTGGGCTTTCAGATTGATCCTGCAAAATACAAGAGCATCTCCTCTGGTTTTGGAATATTGCTCAAAGAGCAGGGTATCAAGGGATTCTTCAGGGGTTGGGTGCCGACTCTACTTGGTTACAGTGCACAGGGTGCTTGCAAGTATGGGTTCTATGAATTTTTCAAGAAGTACTACTCGGACATTGCTGGTCCAGAGTATGCAGCCAAGTACAAGACATTGATTTACCTTGCTGGTTCTGCATCTGCTGAAGTGATTGCGGACATTGCTCTTTGCCCCATGGAGGCTGTGAAGGTCCGTGTTCAAACTCAGCCTGGATTTGCCAGAGGGTTGTCTGATGGGTTTCCCAAGTTTGTAAGATCTGAAGGCTACGCAGGGTCTGGTTCTCATTTTTTTGTATTTGTTTTTGGAGTAAATAATCTACCAATAGGGAAGTTCTTTTTCTGATTTTTTTTAATAATTATTACAGGTTGTACAAGGGGCTTGTTCCTCTTTGGGGGCGTCAAATCCCATGTAAGTATTTCCAGCATCTATTCCTTGTTCATTTTTGTCTCCAATGCATAGTAGTCTCATCGTTTACAATATCCGTTTTATAGAAGTGGCAGTTATTGTATATTAGTTTATCAATAATTATTCAAGATGATGATCATTTCTTCTATTTAAAACCATTGTTTTCAAGGAGCCAAGGCGATTTACCTTATTTAGGCAAAGCGTAATATTTATTTATAGGTTTCTAAATAATTAATTAATTATTTATAGGTTACTGTACAGTTCATATACAAAATTATATATATCTAACTATAATTTATAATAAATGTTAAATTTTTATAAAATGATAAAAAATACTTTATATTAATTAGAACCGTGTCTACAAAACATTAATTCATGCTATAATACATATTATCCAAAAGGTTCAAAAGTACAAAACTAAAATATCTATCGTCGTCGGAGGGTCATCGACAGTTGTTGGAGATTTCGACAAAGTTTCTTGATCGGAGCAAATGGAAAAGATAGGCTTAGGCAGAGAAAGATTCGAGAGTTTACTATAAAAAGAGACGTTTATGTTTTTTAAGCTTTTTTTTTTTTTAAATTAGAGAGAGCCCCCAAAACTTTTTAAATATTTGCACAAACCCCCAGTACTGCCTGCCTAGCACAGAGCCTGGCCGTTTTCTCCCTAAAACGTCTAGGCGAAGCCTTAAAAACACTGCTTGAAACATTAGCATTTGTGGGTTTTTTATGCGATAAACTAGAAAATGTAATGCATATAAAAAAAAAGAAATCAAATGGCTGTGATGTCCAAGCAAAATAAAATGTTCAAACCGCTTTATAGTTGACTATGTTGCTTCCCTCCTCTTTATAAAGATATCAATCACTTCTGTTTTGGCACTTGTAAATGACGCTTATTTTGTGTTGGGCATAATATCCCAGATTATGTCCTATAGCTGTAGTAGAGTGTTCTGTGTTCTATTACTCCTTCAATTGAAAGGATTTCAAAGGCTCAGTAATGTCATTGCATTTTCCTTTCTCAATTTTTTTGTGCATATTAAATTTAATTCTTCATTGAAATCAATAGTTTTGACAACTACTGGGAATTGAGAATTCACTAATTTCTTTGACTTCCGTTTCACTATGGTTATTGGACCACCATACATTATTTTTGTTGAGCCAGTGTACCAATTTATAACCTATTGTTTCCATAATATCCACTATATTGTATTTCTAAGTACTTTGTCGTATGCTTTCTCTGTGATTGTCGAGTTTCTTCACTTTTTTTTGGATAGGTTAATTGGTAGGTTTGAATTCACGACCTCAAAACTTGCATTACATATGCCGCCAAACCATTGAGCAGCAATAATGGTTCAGCCCATGTTCATTCTTCCACTTATTTCTTGTGTTTTTATAATAGCTTAGGATGTGGAGCAACTTTCGAGTTTGTAAAGGCTTTGTCCCCCCAGTACCATGACTCTATGGTTTTGTTGAGAATAGATGTTTTCTGCAGCTTGAAAGGTTGCTGCGCTTGATAAAACACCAATACTATAAAAGGACCATCTGATTTTGGATTTTAATGCTCCTTTCCTTTGGGTCATCTCCCTTGCTCTCTTGCTGGTTTGGTATGATTTTTCCCGGAGTAATTGAAATGATATTTTGCAGATACTATGATGAAATTTTCATCTTTCGAGAACATTGTGGAGATGACGTACAAGTATGCCATCCCTACGCCAAAGGACCAATGCAGTAAAACCCTGCAGCTGGGTATTAGTTTTGCTGGCGGATATGTTGCTGGTGTCTTCTGTGCACTTGTTTCTCACCCTGCTGACAATCTTGTGTCATTCCTAAATAACGCTAAGGGAGCCACTGTTGGTGATGTGAGTTATTTCCTCCAATTTTGTTTCTGTACTTTTATTTTGTTCCCAGCTTTTACTGATTTGAGCTAATTCCTTGAATGTTTCACAGGCTGTGAAGAAGCTAGGTTTGTGGGGTCTGTTTACCCGTGGTCTTCCACTTCGTATTGTCATGATTGGAACCCTCACTGGTGCACAATGGGGAATCTATGATGCTTTCAAGGTTTCCGTGGGACTGTAAGTATTTTTTTTTGCATTACAACTCTTGCCTTAGATAGTTTGTTCCCTCCTTAAATGTATTAATTAATTGAAAAATAATTAGTATAGTATACAGGACCTGAGCACCCATCTTTAGCGCACCGTCCTTAGTTTATGTTGGATGTCCTCCGATCATGCATTGACATTAGATGTCCTCCAATCATGTAATTAGTGAGCTGTGTTATGAAAAAGTGTACAAATAGCATCCCTCTAATAAATTTTGCTCTCAATCTGTGTGTGTGCAAATTTTTATTGTCATTCATTGATTTCATATATCAAACTTTCGATTCATAGCCAATTGAGTAAATGCATTTTTTCAGGCCAACCACTGGTGGTGTTACTCCAGCTCCTGCCGTAGCACCTGTTCCTCTTAGCTCTTGAAAAATGCAAAAACTTTGGCTCGGAAACAAACAATGGACCGGGCACTTTGGAAGAGAAAATAAACCAAGCAAGGGAGTTAGGAACTCTGTCATATTTATATTCTAGATTATTTTATTTTATTTTTTTGCTCTAATTTTTTTAATTATGGGAAGATGGTTTTGATCTTCATCCTCTAAACTTGGAGACTCATGTGTATGGTAGAAAGAAAGGAATTCTGTTATTTACTTGAAACTCAAATTTAGAGTCATTTTTTTATTCAATTGGACGTATATAGGGGGGTGCTTCTCTGTTTTATTTGTTAAATGTTTTAGTTAATACAGTCGATCAATTTAATTGAAAAGATTTTATTCATTTTGATGGTATTGTAATTAATATTGTGTTTTTTATAATATGTGCAAATTCTTTAATTGTATTTTAAACTTAGATACAAAAAAAAAAAGGATGAAGCAGATTCATGTTCTGACTCTATATAGTCTAAAAAAGCTTAGTTGAGTTGAGTTATAAAAACTCTTTATTTAAAAATACTGTTGCAATGACTCACAAAATAACACACTACAATGTAATCTTTACAATTTTATTAGATCACAAATTACATATATGATCCAACAATTACAATAAAGTATGTACTTCAACTGCCCCTTCAATTTCTTTATTTTTCATAAGAGTGATATTTTACAAACACAAAGTGAAACATAAATGAAAATGCCAAGCTCCTAAAGTCCATCGGATCATAAAGAAGCTGTACAATACATACACATTTTTGTTGATTCCCGGCTTTTTCTCAAATTTTGCCACGTGTTGGAATAGCATTTTCCTTTTCATAAATTGCAATGACAATGCTTTTCTTTTTTTTTTAAAAAAAAAAGAAAGAAAGAAAGAGCAATAACTATTAACATTTATATAATTTGCATTAACAATTAAGCCCTGTTTGATTGACGAAAAAATTATTATTTTTTTTAAAAAATAAAAGATTTTTTTAAGAAAATAAAAAAATTGTGTATTTGATTGTCAGTATATTCTCTCGAGAAATCTTTTCTTAAACCCCTATTTTCTCACAAAAGTTTTCTCATAATAGATTTTTTAGTATTGTTATTATGTTCACCTTTATTTTTTATGAAATTTCTGATTATTTAATTTTTTTTTTTTACATTAAATAATTATCAAAAATTTCTTTACAAAAATATTTTTGAGAAATTATTCAACGGGCCTTAATGTTAAGAAATATGTGGAAATTATACTTCAAAGAAAAGGCATTTGGGCACAGACTTAATGGGCTTTCTAAACCCATCCTTGGGCCCGGTCATAAAACTCCACATGTATCCAAAATCTAGAGTTTCGTATTGCGATCTTACCAACTGAAGATAAAAAACGCAGATATTTCTTCTGATCTTCGTCACCTATCGTGGTTGATACTCTTCCTCACTGCTCAAACTTCTCTGTGACGAACCCTAATTCCATAATTCACTCATTCTACTAATTTCTCTTTATTTTCCTTCATCTCTCTTCTTGTAAATCTTCTCACATGTCATGGTGAAGTTCCAACTCATTAATGGCGATTGCAAGCTTTGGTTTTGCGTGCAGAAGCCACATTCCTGCTCGTCCTCCTCCTTTCATTTACTGCGTTCGCAAGGTCTCTGATTCTCATTTAACTTCAGTTTCTACTAAATCATTCAAAAACACTGATTTGAGACTATAATCTCATGAACTATGATGTTATAATCTGTTTTATATGTATAGGTGCGAAAACGCGCGGTTTCGGCAGTAGAAACGGTAGCAGAACCTGAGGTTTTGCTCAAGGAAGAAGCTCCTGATTTGCTTGCTTCTCGTAAAAGAGGTGAGTTACGTTGTCTTAAGTTTGAAGTAGGATTTGTTGTAATATCACTGCTACGGAATTTGTGATAACTTTGAAAATGTGCTGGTGAAGTGGTGAATGATGTTGATGATGTGAAGGGACCGGAATGGAAGAAATTGAGTTCTAGAGTTCTAGGTCTTAAAACTTCGATGATTGCGAAGCCGACTAGAGTAGTTTTGAATGAACTAAGGAAGAAAGGTATATATATTCTCTTTTTGTTCCTGAAGTTGAATTTGTACAGAATGAGATCAAATTGATATATGTATATATTTTTTTGTTTTCTAGGATATGAGGTTTATCTTGTTGGAGGTTGTGTAAGAGATCTCATTCTAAAGCGGACGCCAAAGGACTTTGATATAATAACTTCTGCTGAGCTTACTGCTGTATGAGTTTTATTTTTCCATTTATTTTTTTCATTTCTTTTGCTGGTCCTCAATTGAGTTGTTGCACTCTATAAGTTTAAGAAAAATGCTAAGGAGGCTCAATTCTCAACACATTTCCCAACATTGTATTAGGTGGCAGTGTGTGATGTAACCACTTCTAACAACTTTTTTAAAGTTGTTTTCTCATGTTATATGAAAATAACGCCACATCAGCATAAGTTGAGAATTGTATTAGTTGCTCTAGCATTATGGAGCTATGAGTTTGCTTGTGACTTACTAGAACAAATTTATAACATTTTGTGATTTGCAGGTAAAGAAGACGTTCTCGACATGTGAAATAGTTGGAAAGCGGTTTCCCATTTGCCATGTACACATTAGTGGTTCCATTGTTGAGGTTTGTGCTCTTTGAATGTTCTACTTTTTCATTTTTGATTTATTATTGACAAGATTTCAGCTTGAGTTTTGTTCTTCTTTTGAGTAGTACATTTGGGAAGTATAGTCAACTGTTAGCGACAATGATGGCATTGTGATTTTGTATTCGTATTCTTAATATTAACTGTGGGTATCTTATGAAGCAGGTTTCAAGTTTTAGCACATCTAAAAGAAAATCTGGCAGGAGCTTTATTGATGTTCCCAGAAAACCGCCTGGGTGCAGTGATCATGATTTTCTTCTTTGGAGGAATTGTATGGGACGGGATTTCACAATTAACGGGTTACTTATTTGATCTTTTTAATTTTGAAGTTATAAAATACCACACTAGTTCTCATGATACTTAGCTATGACTTTAACTGTTTCTTTTTATATGTGTGTGAGTGGGTAGTGGATGCTTTGTTAAGAAAAAGAACCAAAAGTGGTTGAAGCGAGGAGACATCTAGTAGTTAAGTAGTAACCATAGTTGTCAAAATTTGCCATCTAAATTGGTGAATCATGTGATTTATGATTCAAATTAAACTCCTAAGTTGTTATATCTATGAATTGTAAGTGAATCAAACCTAATTGCTAGCTGAATTGTTGTAAATTGCTCTAAATCTTTAATTGGCTAAAAACCATTAATGTCATTGTAACTCTATGGGTTCTTAATATATACTTAAATACAATACACATTTGTAATGTGAATCCCAATTCGATTGAAATGATTCGATTCCGATTCACAATTCTGTAAAAAATGGTAGTAATAATCAACGTTTGGGGAGGAGTTCTCCCTGTGTTTGGAGATGATAATCACGTGACCCTTTTTGGACTAAAAGATAGACCACCACTTGGTTCCATCTTTATGAGTTACTTCAGTCTTGTGCTTAGATGTATTTTTATTTTGTATGTCTAGGTTTTTTTCTTTTCTTTTAACAATCTCTTTGTCTTTGTGTAGTTTGATGTTTGATCCTTATGCAAAGCTTGTATATGACTACATGGGCGGCATGGAAGACATCAAAAGAGCTAAAGTGTGCATGCATTTCTTAACTTAATTATATTCTGTTGCTTAAATTATTTTGATGCACACTGTGCTTATATTTTGTGTTGCTTTTCGTAGGTTCGGACTGTAATCCCTGCATTTACTTCTTTCCAGGAGGATTGTGGTTTGTACCTATATCCGTTGCTTTGTGTCCTTTAATTTAAATGGTTGCTTACATCTGCCAAGAAGATTGTCACTTAATATAATCATTTACTGTTGTTGCAGCTCGAATTCTACGCGCTGTAAGGATATCTGCTCGGTTAGGCTTCCGTTTTAGCAAGGAAACTGCTCATTCTGTTAAAAATTTGTCATGCTCGGTGTTGAAACTTGATAAGGTCTTTGAAATATTCTCTCTTGTTTAATTTTTCCTCCATTGTACGGCATGCTTTGCCAAAACCCCTCACCTTCGGTTTTAGATGCAAACACCACAGGGAAGGCTCTTAATGGAAATGAATTATATGCTAGCATATGGATCTGCAGAAGCATCTCTGAGATTGCTTTGGAGGTTTGGTCTACTGGAAATACTTCTACCAATTCAAGTATGAATTCATTTTCCCCTTCTCTTGATCTACATTTGAATCATTAATCTATGTAACCTAACAATTTTACGTGTAATATATCTGCATCCCAGGCAGCATATTTTGTTTCACAAGGTTTCCGAAGACGTGATAAAAGATCAAACATGCTTTTAGTAAGTTCTAGAATATTTTGTGTTCTTTGTTTGCGTTAGCACTTTGCATTTAAGAACAATAATCTATTATCTTAATGTAGCTTAATTTTTTTGAACTGTTTTCTTTGCATGCATTCCATATGAAATATCATGGCATGCAACATGTATGAGCTAGTTATGACCTTATATGTGTTATGTTTGGAAGAATTTAAGTTCAAACATGGAATGACATAAGTTGGCTTTAGAAGAATATGCCAATTTTTGGTGATATAAACTTGGTGAAGTCAATCTATTGTTGTCAAGGTGTTGCCTAAGCATTTACTTGGCCATTGTGGCACTGTGTGGGCATTTTCACTCCAAATCCCCTAGGCAGTCCTTTAGGCTAGTGGTAGGGCTCGTTCGTAGCTCTTAAAATTTTTAGTATTTTGTTCACTATAATTTGTCAAAAATAAATAAATTATGAGATATAAAAAGGAAATCTTGGAATTTTTCATCCATTTCTTTCTTCCTCTTTTATACAGTTAAATGGATGGTTTACTCAAGGATCGAAAATTCGATTTCGACTTGACTTCGGTTACTTGAAAATTAGAATTAATTCGGAGAAGTTTAATTCGACATGGAGAATTTTGTAAAAATTAGCTAAATTAGAGAAGTTTAGAGAATTTTTGCATATATGCTTAAATATCTAGATTTATTGTAGTATAAGCTAAAAACTAATATAAATAGACACTTTTAATACATGAAAATACCAATAAGTGACCTAGCAAAATCAATTTTGTTAAGTGGGTTGATGAATTTGAAATGATGACTTTTGGTCTTAATTCCTTTTCTTTATTTTGATATTTAATTTTGTGGTGGCTTGTTTCTCGACCATATGCTTTGCTAATTTGAATTCCACCATACTTAATTTATTAGTTTATTATTTAAAATGTATTTTTTTTAACCTTGTTTTATAAGAGTTAACTAAAAGAAGATGGCTTTGGGAACTCTTTTAATTTATTTTTAAGTATTTATCTTATTTCAACTTTATTTATTTATTTTTGCTTCTTTTTTTCTTTTTTTGGTAAAGCATATCCCATAAACTACATAATCTGTTAGCTTGTTAAATTATTTTTTAAAATTTATATTGCTATGTTGGTTGATGAAGTTGAAAATAATACATAATTATTGATATTTTTTTGTTTTCTATTGATGAAATAACATTTTTTTTTACTTCTTTGTCGAATTTCATCAAATTTTATCTAATTTTGTCGAATTTTTGTATTTTTGAATTGAAAAATAGAAATTTTATCGAATTTTTGTCAAATTATTTTAGCGAATTTTTGCATTTTTTATTTTACATCAACTTCGCACTTCGGTGGCAAAAAAAAAAGGGAAAAAATTTGTGGAAGTTTGCAGAATTTCAGGGAATTTTTGAACCATGGGTTTACTGAAATATGTTGAAAGACTTACCTCCATCTGGGCCTTTTATTTTATTTTATTTTTCCAAAGTCCCTTGGGTTCTTCTTACCTAACAAATTTTAAAAAAACTGAGGAGAACTCATCCTAGTGGGGCATTCAAATCTCAAGTTTCTTCCTTATGCTTCATCATAGAACCTAAGCTCAACTATCGTCTGTATATTAAATAGCTGATACAATTACAGAGGATTGCATAGCAGTTTAATGAATAGTGTTTGGTTTTCATGATCATGCCTAAAACTGACATGTTGGGCATTTTACTCCCCTCTTTTTCTCAATTAACACCTCATGGCTTTCTTTACCAAGTGAGAAAGAGGCACCTCTGATCATATGTTTAGAAGCTTTTGTAACACATTCTACTGTGGTTTATGTCTTGGATCAATGTGTATGCTCTTCCATGTGCATGTAAAGTATCTATGATGAACTTTTCTTCCTTGATCATGTTTCTTCTTCCTTTCAACCCATGTTTGTGATCTAATGTTCTTTTGTGTGCAATAATTATGTTACGCCCCATGGTTATGCTCCATTTCACTGCATTCTTTTATGTTACTAACTATTTAAACTTCCTATGGTGAAGTTGAAGGAAGATCTAATAACTTTTATAGGTGACTTTGTCATGGTTTAATTACTTACAAAGATGTCTAGATTATTTGAAGTTTTGAAACATTTATTGATAAACTATTAATTATTTGTTTGCAGTCATTGTTTTTTAATCTAGATAGACTTCTCGCACCTGACAGGCCATGCCACAGTAGCCTATGGTAAGGATTTTATCATTACTGACACTCCTTTATCGTATCAATCATTTGAAAATTAGGACAGGGTTACTGTATGCTATATATGAGGACATTATAAATGAATGGTTCTTACAGTCCTACTTCATTCCTATTGAATTGTCATCAAAGCCCTTGGCTAACCTGGAGAACACTTCTATGAACGAATTTTACTGACTTCAGTTATGTGTGCTTTTTGTATTCTTTTTTTTTTTTTTTTACTTTAAAACGGTTACTGTTATATATGATTCGCTTACTTGGAAATATCTTTGTATTCTTTTTTAACTCTAAAGCTGTTCAATGAGAATTTGCTGCAAAATAGGTAGCTAATTGGTTTCCCACCTCACATTTGCTTATCTATGGCATTATCTTTATGAGCAATGCTCGCATTGCCTATTTCATGCACAAGAAATCCGAATTTGCTAATCAGTTTTCCACCTCACATTTGCTTATTTACGGTGTTATCTTTATGAGCAATGCTCGTATAGCCTATTTCACGCACAAGAAATCCAAATTTGAAAATGTGCGAGCAAAACCTGCTAGTTGAGAACATACTTAATCTCATTAGTTTCAGAAGAAAACATGTTCAATTTGCTCTTAGAGGCCCATGAAAAAATACATTCGATCTCATTACTTTTTCCAAGGCTAATGAGTAGTTTTTATGAGAGAGGGGGGATGGGAGGATGTACTCGATCTTTTTGAAGGGTAGGCTTTGACCTAACTATTTACTTTAGTTCTACGTACTTGTGTTGACACGATATAACAGCAACATGGGTGTGGGATGTATGTTTGATACTTTAGACATTGCTACGTAAATTCTCGAATGAAACAAGAGAAAGTAGAATATGCCTAATAGGTGACAATTTACTTTAATGAGGAGAAAAAAAAAAAAAAAACATAGAAGATTGAAAAAGAAGAAAATAAAAGAAAAGTTAAAGAAATAATATAAGCTTGGTAATGATTTTAGCCTAGCTCTATTCGATCACCCAGGCCCAAATTTTTGGACACTTTTTAGTTGAGTTCCTGTATCCCATAGCTTGAAAAGGAATCAGTCCAACCTTTAGATATTTACCTGCATATGACACTGAGACCAAAGTTTAGGTAACATAGCCTTTGACACATAGTAAATGGATTGCTCCATTGTGATTTGGATGTCACAAGCTTGAATCTCAAAACAACCACTCCACAATTTTGAGACCTTGTAATGATGGGAGCCTTGTGCATGGCGTACACCCTTGGTCTGCCTAGTAAACTTGTTTAATGCTAACTCTCGCCCTCTTGTGCAGTCCCATGTCGAGAGATAGAAGACATACAAATGAATTATGTACGCCAAACATACCAATGGGGAACATGCAAATGATAAGAAAAGGTCTTTAACTTTAGACCTCCACAAACTCAGCTCTAATACCCTATTAGAAACCACTGAATTCTAAAGCTATTGTTTTCACATAGGGCCCAAATGAACGTCAATCTAATACTAACAAGAGCAATGGCTAAATTGATTTAGGAAATTTAAGAGTAGAGGTGAGTCCAGATTGGGACCAAAATGGATGTACACGGAAAGCAGACAGGTAATGTGTGAAATGAGTGAGATAAGGCATGCTTTTGGAACAGTAATTTTGGTTGTTTCTGTTAAACTAATCAGTGTCTATTACTGTTTCAGTGCTGTTTCTCCTTCTATTTAAATATTAATCAGATACGTCTGGAAGTAATTGTGCTAGAATATCTGTAGAAATTTTCCTTGTAATATGAGCTGCTATAGAATGGATATTGTCTTTTCAGGGTTGCGATCCTAGCCTTCCATAAAGCAATGGTGGACCATCCTAGAGATCCTTCAGTAGTTGCAGCATTTGCCCTTGCCATCCATAACGGTGGAGACCTAGTAGAAGCTGTTCATATAGCTAGAAGGATGTACCAGCCGCATGACCATCGCTTCCATGAATTATCGGAAACTAATAAATTGAACTCAGATGGCGCATTGATGGACGAGGTTATTGCTCTTGCAGCATCAATGAAGATGGCGTTAAATATGATGACAGATGAATCATTTGTCTCTAAAGCAATGGCACAGTACCCTCAGGCTCCATACTCGGACCTGGTGAGCACCCATCTTACTGTTTGATTTGTTCAGATTGTTCTTTTCAACCTGGGCAAGAATGGTGGATTTAAGCCGTCTTTTTTTTTTTGTTCAATTTTTATTTGATCCTTAAAACGATTTATCGCCAGTGGTTTAATATTGTGGGCACACTTTTATTATGTGCAGGTATTTATTTCACTGGCTTTATATCTAAGGGCATGCAAGATTTTTGACTGTGTTACAAATGGTAAGGAGAAGGGATTTTTACCAAAACGCGGAAGAGATATTGATTACGAGTTCCTGGCTTTGGGTAATCTGCAGGAAGTTCGGCATAGTTTTGCAAGGGTAGTTTTTGATACTGTTTATCCTACCAGTTTAAAGCAAGAACATACTGCATAACTTCATTTCTAGGCTGAAAAAAAAAAAAAAAAAAAGAACAAAAGAGAAGAAGGGCTAAAGGCCAATAGTTTTGCACAGACGCAAGTTGCTTCTAACAGTTTGATCTTTTGTAACGTCTAGATAGGTGTGTAAACTTTCATTCAAAGGAAATTGATTAATTCTTTTTAATTAATAAATCAGTTCTAATTGTTCATCTTTAGTATATTGGCCCTGTATGATCCAATGTTTGCAAACACGCTTTCAGAGAGAAAGTGTTTTTGAGAAAAGCAGGTTTTATCCAACATTTTTTAAAATTAGAATTTTTTTTTTTTTAAGTGCATTTTGGTTAGAAGCAAATATTGTCGAAACGTCATTAAAAGTTGTAAAAGAAATAGAAATTCATGATGAAATTTTTGTTTGTTAGTAAAACCATGAAGAAAATAAGAATTCATTTTAATATAAGAAAAAATCGGAAAAAAAAAGGATACTTATTACAAACTTCGCTTCTATAAAACAAATTTTAGAATCTCAATAAAACAGATCTTCTCATTTTTAGACTGGGACATAATTACGTAACATCTAAGATATGATTAACAAATTTCACACTAGCAATTCAAAATATTGAATGGGTAAGGAATAGGAGTGTGCAAAATTCGGTTCGGTTCAATTTTTACCAAAAATTAAAACTAAATCGAATTTGAATCGGTTTGATTTTTTTGAAATCGAAATCGAATCGAACATGTTTGATTTGATTCGATTTAGATTGATTGGATTACATATGTTAATTTTATAATTAATATTATTTTATTTTTTTAAAATATATTCAAGAATATAATATATAATTTTATTATTAAAATTAAAAATTAAAATATATTATTATATTTAATAACAATGACAATTTTTTTCTTTTAGGGTTCAAATTGTTAGGATTATAGAAGAATTGACTAATTTACCTTTTTTTTTTTATTTTTTTTATTAAGTTTGATTTAGTTTAACTTTAATTTTTTAATACGTAAACTGAAACCCGATCTAAATTAAACCGATCGATTTTTTAAAACTAAAAATTGAAAACTAAACTGAACTATAAAAAAATCGAATCTAACGGAACTAATTACATTAGTTTGGTTCGATTTTTTGATTTGATGGTTCCCATAAGCACCCCTAATAAGGACAATCAATGTATAACATGCATGAAAGATTTAGAAATTATTAACATAAATAACAATACAACAAAAAGAGAAAGAAATAAATCAGCGGGAAGAGACCCGAAATAAATGCTTTCCATTGATGACTTGCTGGAGGTATAAAGTCATATTGAAGCAACTTAAAAAATATAATGATTTCAAACACAAAACCCAGCACACCTTAACTTAAACGTGGAGCTTCCTTTCTCTATAATGTCAGTGTGGGGAAAGAGAGCGTGAAAAACAACTTGTTCTTGGCACCTTATAGGCGTTGGTCCAACTTCAACAGATTTTGATTTCTATGTGCATTTTTTTATTTTTATGCTTCGTATTCAAAGAATCCAAGATGTATACTCTTTTTTTTTAAAACTAAATAACGAGGATCTCAAAATTAAAATATAATTTAAATAATAAAAACTTAAAAAATAATATTTTTTTTAATTTCTCAAAAAAAATATTTTTTTTATTTTTTGTAAATTTTAGATATAAAAAATTTATATCTAAATCATAAACTAAAAGTGGCTAAATGATTCTTAATGTTTTTTTTTTTTTTTCATATCATTCATAATGCTTCTTTAATTTTTTATTTTTTTTTAAAGTAATTTTTAGTTCTTTAGGTTAGCCAAAAAATAGAAACAAGGCATATGCCAAGGCGCGAAATCTGTGGTATGGGTGCCTCCAACAACTCTACAATGTCAGATATTGCTGGCAATAGTGACTTGTTTTTTTTGTACTATGTTGTCTTGGTGGATTTGGCTGTAATTAACTTATCTCTACCAACGTGAAAATAAAAGCATTTGACAATTAGTGTATTTAGGGGTCAAAAGTATTACCTTCAGCATCGTCCTTTTTCTCCTCGTCATCATCATTGCCTCCACTGGCTGTCGTCATCACCAGTTATTGTTAGAAGAAAATCTTTCATATTAAAAACAAGCTTAAATCATTGTTCAAATGCTTTGAGACCAGACCAATCAAAGGACTAACGAAGCAATACAAGATAATTGCATAGAGTGGACTACATAAATTTAATAACTAAATCTAAAATCATATCACAACTACTAATTATATAATTTTTTTAAATTATCTCAATATATATATATATATATATATATATATTATATTGGCCAATTTTAATTAAGAAAATCATCCAAAGGGTAATAAAAGTTATTTAAAAATTAATTAAATCTTAAATTGACTAAAAAGATAAGCTTAATTAGGTTGAGAAGCTTTTCCATATACACAGTCCACTTTATTTGAAAAGAAAGGATCGAATCTTAGACTAAAAATATTTGAAGCATGTGGTGTTTGAATAAAATTAACTCTCATCAATTCAATTAATATAATACGAGGGTCAGTCAATCAATATATCACATTCGAAAATACTGAATTATAATCACAATCATAATTACTTATTTTGGTAATAGAATTGCCAACTAACATAAATACAAATAAAACCATTGACAATAGACTCAATTATAAATTCAAAATACTCATCACACCATAGACTTTTACTATCTAAGCTTGTGGAAATTATCAAAGTTTAAGATTTTTTTTTCTTCTTTAGACAAAAAAGTTAATAAGAAAAAAAAAATATATATATATATATATATATATATATATATATATATTCTAAAAATAGATGATTTATGACCAAAATAAAATAAGAAAAATGATGGTCTAGAGGCTTGATTTATGACCAAAATTGGATAAATACCATTTATATCATGACTTGAAATTGGTTCTAGTCATATACGAGAGTTTGGTTTCAAGGTATATAACCATTATCTATTTTGTAATTAATATTAAAATCATAAGAAATACCACGGGTGATTAATCTCTAAAGCGAACACACCACGATGCCTTAATTTAATTTTTACCCTTCTCTTCCAATTTTTACAATTCTTTTCCCTATTGTTTTTTAAAGGTTCAGAAAATTTACTCAAAAGTTCTTCCAAGAAAACAATAGTTATTTTCGAAAGCAAAAGGAAATAGTTAGCTAAAAAATAGATAATACTAAAAAAAAATATAATGAAATATACAATCTCAAGTATACAACTGTGAACACATCCCTATCTACTGAATGAACGAATTGAGAGGGTAGTGCGTCAACATCAAGCAAAATCTTCAAATAAGAAAGAGCAAATTACGGGCCAATCTGCAACATAGTTGGCTTCACACCTAGCTTTGTAGGTTGTATTTTTTTTATTTTTATTTTTTTTAAAAAAAATGATGTTAGTAGTTAATTGTATAACCAGCTTCATCTCCATACCATACTTCTGAAAAGGTATCTAAGAAAAGACAATGATTAGTTGAATCTAGAAACTTTGGGTTCTAAAACTATTTTTTAACCAATTGCACCAACTCTATGTTCGCACACCCAACTATGTATTAAAATCTAATAACGACAATTGGAGAAAATTTCTAACAAATCTAAACACTAGAAGGTGTGCCACCAGAAACAGAGTCCAGTGGTGTTCAAGTTCAGCTTATTGAAATTTAACCTTAATTCAAGCAAAGGGCACATGGAGAACCATTTAAGGCCAATTGTCACAAACATGAGAACCATCCCAAGATGACTTGGACATCCAACTCAATGTCAGCTATAGCTAATTATTATAAGGTTTCTCATATCATTCTTTCTCTTTTTCCAGTTGTTCCTAATTTGCATTCATACAAGAGACACACAAGAGTCCCAAAATGCAGCCTTAACTACAGCTCCATCTTACCCTTTTATTATTATTTTTTCTTTTAGTAAGCAAGAATATGTGAAAGAGACAATCATCAGACATATACTGTACAGCCTCCTATTGTAAGTGTTGTTGGTTTAAGATAATTTTCCCTTGCTTTGGGATATCTATATACATATAAATATATAAAGTGTCACATCTGGGTTGTGCAAGCGTCCCATACCCAGTGTGATGAATACCCTACAGGGCATATTCTACCCATAACACTACATAATATTGTCCCATCTGGGTTGCGCAAGCGCCCCATATCCTAGATCATTTGTCCATACTATTCATTCATGAATAGTACAGGGCTTCTCCTGGATTCGAACATCAAACATCATATAGGTTGATTTCGTAATCCGAGTAGCCACTGAACCAATGGTTCAGGCGCAACGCCCAAACGTTCAGGCGCCAAAAATCTCTATATAAACAACCCTCCCCCTCCTCATTTCTTACACCAAAATCACTCTCTTTGTGATTTTTCCTTCTCTTTCTCACTCATTTTGTGTTTTAGTCTTTTGAGACTCTCTGTTCGAGACTCTCAGTGCGGTGCGACGAAGTTCTGTCCGGAAGAAAGCGCCAGATTTGAAAGAAGAAGTTTTTATCTAAAGGTGGGGAACGAAGCATAGGTTTGCGTGTTTTATAACTTTTATTAAAGTTTACATTCAATTATTATTATGTCTACTGTTCATTTACACTGCATTATGTCATATAATGTTTATACTACCGCACTTATATCTGTATATTTGAAATTCATGTATTGTACTGTTATAATGTCAAATTTGTGGTCAATCTGATTCAACTAGACTCAGTATTGTCCTTAGTAACTTTAAATAGTGAACGAGAAGCAACGGGCTGCTCTAGGCGATTGGTATTTAAGCAGACCTTGTGTCTCATCTCTTAACTGAGGACTGATCTAATTGGTCTTATTGAAAGCTATCAGCTTATACAAGTAATACTGAATGTCCTAACCTTGCACGTCGTGATACCAACTCTGATAAGGATCACCAGACGTTGCCAAAGTCAGTCTAAATGTTAAGAAAAGACCAGACCAGTAGACTAGACCAGTTCATGCATTGACATCATACATATCACCACCTAGGGACATATGTAGTTTATGACTCATAGAATAGTTAGGAACATTGCTCACTATTTATTATATTTCTCTAGAAAGGGACGTACATGAGAACCCGGTTACGCTTAGGGAGGGGCATCAGTACGTGAATCAAAAACATCGTTCCTGAGGAGTATGTTCCCTTGACCATTTTATGTACAAAAATATTCTGAATTACATGAAATCATATTTGTACTGTGTATTATATTTTTCACTGCGTACTCTGTTGTTACCATTGTTATTGTTCCAAATGCGCGCTCCATCCGATAGTGTACCGCCTGTTTAGACGCGTCCGGGATGTGACATAAAGTACATTTATAGCTTCTATCATTAGATTCCACACAATTATACATCAACAGCTTCCATCTCTTTTTGTCCAACCTATATGGTACAAGAATGCATCTATTAACTTATTATTACAAAATATAGAATTACTGCCAAACAACACAAAAAATAACAAATAATTAATAGTAGATGTTTCAACTTCTTAGACACTTTGAAGGGTTGCCCAATACCAAGAGGATTAAAAGCTTAGTTGTCCAACAGAAGTAAAGTTCATGATCAGAGGCAATTATTGTCAGTGGAATAAGCAACAATACTAGACAGGTATTTGTCAACAAATAACAAACTTTCCTTACAATGTTAATATATTGTTCATTTTGTTATATTGGCATGTGAAAATCTTATGTAATTAAGAAGCCATTGGATCCTTTGTACTGACATGCCATGAGATGAATTTTCTTTCTACTTGGTCAACATTTTGAGCTGCATCATAGTTAAATATGATAAACATGCATTATATTACAATTGCTTACATGGTAGATGATATAAAAATTCTCTCCATTCAAAATGACGCTAATGGCTGAGAAGTTCAGTATTGGGGCTTATAAAGATGTAGTTAAGATGATCATGTTACCAACAACATTAAAAATAAAAAATAAAAAATAAAAAATAAAAAATCAAAGTCATATTCATTTTTAATAAATGTACATATAATTGTATATAGTTGAAAAAAAACTTAGTTGAGTTAAGTTAAATGTAAATTAAGATTTCGGCAAAAAGAACTATGATTTTGTCGTGAATTTGCAAATAAATGTAAGTCACCTTCATCATTTTAGCTCATTGACATTTTAATCTTTTAAGTATAAGTTGCTTATGCACTAATCCCATATTAGTGAAGAGGATATTTTATCATAAAAGAATTTCACAAAATCATCAAAATTAAAATTTATATATAATTTATCTTATTTTAGTAATTTAAGAGAAGAAAACATTTGAAAATTTTGAGATTTTTAAGTCCAGAGTGTTAAAAAGTTGAAAAGTGAGTAAGTGTAATTTTTTGAAAAGTACTAAATGAAGTGTCATTTGACCAAGGAAAGGAATAAAAGGGCCTTATTTCCATTTAATTAACTAAAAACTATTAATTGATAATTTTTCATAAAGGAGTGGATTTACAATTGTTTTTCTTTTTTTCCTTTTGAAAGCAAACTTTTAGATTATTGGTCAATTAGATTAGATTAAGAATTTCTTTTAATTTTTTTTCAAAAGTTGAAAAAGAAAAAAAATCATAAAATAATGTGATTTATATGGTAGAATTAAACAACAATAAATCTTATCAAAAATTAGAAATTCTCAGGGCCCTTCTATGAGTCCCATGCAAACATTGGTCTGCACATTTGATTGGTCTTATCACTTCCTCTGTCCCTAAGACCCTTCTTTATATAAACCTTACTGGTTGTTTTGTTTCAGACCCACTTCCTTGACTTGCCATCATCTCCTCTGTTCTCTCATTTTCCTTGTCTACCCTTTGATTTAATCTCTCAAGCTCTCTCCAATGGCAGCTTTTCCTTACCAACCCACATTTCTTCTAGACTCTGTTTTCTTCTCCAACAATCCCATCAAAGTTCCTGATTTATTAGCAGATGGGCATATCAATACTTCTTATTTTTCCTCTTACCCATCTGAAACTGTTCAAGAAACTGCAATTGATCTTAGTGTTCATGAAAGCAGTTGTTTGGACAGTTCAATTAATGTTTTTACTAGTGATAATGAGCTATCTGTGACTCAGAAACACAAATCAGCAGAATCTTCTTCCATGGTTCTTGAACTTGACAGTGGTGATCAGATCAGTTACAAGGAAGCCACAACAATGGAGAAGAGGAAAAACAGAGGAGGATCTTGCTTGAGTTCAGCAAAATCAGAGGTAAAACTGGCTGGAATTCCAGACACGAGTTCTTGATTATTTGAGTTGTTATGAGAATGGGTGGTTCTCAAAAGTTCAGTTTTTTGTCATTTTTTTTTTAAAATAGGTGTAAATTTTGATTTTAGTCAGTCATTGTAATATCAGGTTTTTAAGGAACCTAGAGCCAAAAAGCAGAAGAAATGCAACGGTGAAGTGAAAGAAATAGAGGAGAAGAAGAGCAAATGCAATAAGAAGAATCAGAAGAAAATTCTTGAAGAGCCACCAACTGGCTACATTCATGTAAGAGCAAGGAGGGGCCAAGCAACAGATAGCCACAGCCTTGCTGAAAGGGTACTATAAACTCTATAATTATAATCCAAGTGGCAACCCAAATTGTAGTTCAAAATTTAACCACAAACATTAAATTTTCTCATTGTAAAACTAAAGATAAGAACAAGTAATTCTCCAAGCAATTTTTTTTTTCTTTTTAATCAAACTTGCTCACAATATGTTCTCTAACTGGGCCTTTTCAGGTAAGAAGAGAGAAAATTAGTGAGAGGATGAGGCTCCTGCAAGGTCTTGTTCCTGGTTGTGACAAGGTGAAACTTCAGTTCTTGGTCTTGCATGATTTTTACTCTTCTTTTCTTCGTATTTTGGTCTCATGTGTGGTTATACTTTATGGCTGCAGGTAACTGGAAAGGCCCTTGTGTTGGATGAGATAATTAACTATGTCCAATCTCTACAGTATCAAGTAGAGGTAACAGCAATTCCCTGAAGAAGTTCAATAATAGTAATAATAATAATAAAGCTTCTTTTTAACTTTATTTATCTTTGTCCAAAAAAAAAAAAATAACAAAGAACTTAACTAAATCATTTCTCTCTCTTTTTATATATATATATATATATATATAATTTTCAGTTCCTATCTATGAAGCTAGCTTCTGCAAACCCAGTCTTGTATAACTTTGCAACAGACTTGGATGCATTCTTGGTTAAATCAGAGGTATCAATGCCAGTTGCTTTTTATTTCTTTTAAGCTTTTATCCTTACTCATCAATTATCTTTTGTTTGTACATATCTTGTCATTTTATTATTTGAAGTTGATGGGTTCTCTGTTTCTAACATAAAATTTCAGAAGCCAAGTACCTTGGGGTCTCCATTGCCATCCATGCAGCAATCCAGCCCTATCCAACCCACAGCTTTTGCTGATACTACAGCAACCCTGACCACAAGAAATAACTGCTTTTCTCAGGACAGTCTAGTTTCTTTTCCACATCAAGGGCAGACATGCATTGGCTTCTCTCAGGTATTATTATTAAAATCAATATCTCCCCAAATAAAAAAAAAGGTTAAACTCCAAAGTTGAAAAAAATAATGTGTAAAATATGGGAATCCCATATGATAACATGGACTACATATCCATTTCAGGATAATGGAAATCTCTTAGGGGATGTGGATGACCAGAGACAAAGATCTTTAAATGAATGTGGCTTCAACAACTCATGTTCTTTCCAATAAAATACAAAACAAACTACCCTACAAGCATCTGGTAAGCCCTAAATCCTTGTCTGTTCTTATGATAATAAGTAAATTTATGTCTTTTTTTTTTTTTTTTGCTCTTTCTTTATCCCTGACTCTATCTTTTTCCTGTTTTGGATTTATCCTTCTACAGTTATGACAACAGAGACAGAAACTAAAAACCTACTTGAGATTGAAGCTTCTTAACTAAGTATCTGTCCCAATGAAGTGGGTTTCTTATCCTCAAAAGCTCTTGATTCAAGTCCAATAAATTAATGAGGGTCCTGTCTTTGAATATGAGAATAAAAGAGGAAAGAAGAAGAGCATGGGAGGGGGAAAAAGGAAGCAGCTAGAACCGACCAAATAAAACAATATCTTTGGTAGATCCCTTGTTTTTGTCCATTTGACTCCTAAATCTCAAGCACATATTCCAATACCCTCTGATGGTGGTTAGATTTAGTAGAAAAAAATTGTGGTAAGAGTAAGAATAAGAGCATGTAATTTGATTTGTAGTTGAACTCTCACCATTCCAGTGATTTTTCTGACTTCTTCTTTGAAGAAGTAAAAGATTGATGAATCTGACTGGTTATACTGTTTTTAGCATTTTGTTGCTATTTCATTGGAATCTTCTTCATGTTTTGTTATCACTGTTGTTGTTGTCTAATTAAGGTACATACATGCCATAGTGGGCAAAGCATCTATGTAGAAAATCTAGCAAGTTTTTTCCTTACAGATCCTCTGAAAGGGAACCAGACATTTGTATCTGATCCTCTCCTCCATAGTAAATGGCTCCTCTTTAATCTTTTTTTCTACACAAGTTGAACTACTTTACTAGAGAACCAAGTATCTCAATTATTTAAGATATGTTGGCTAGGTTCTTACATAAAAGAATATACAGTCTTAATGTTCTTATTTAGACTGAAAAGGCTGCCACCCTTTAGTTTCCTTCATTTACTGCTTTCTTTGTCAAACTTCTATAATTACTCTCCTTTTTTAACTGCCAGTTACCTGATCTAACTACCACATATTTTTGAAGGATCTAATTAAAAAATAAAGAAAAAGAAACAACTATGTTGGTTGTTTAAGAGGCAAAATCTGAATAGAAATCTGGTAATACCTAGAGCTTTCTTTTTCAAATTAATCATTATTATGTGTAACAGAACTTTTGTAAAAAATTTGTGAAATATCAGCAAAGAGAAGTATCTTTTTTTCCCCTTTAAAGAGTGTAAAGGCTTTCCTTTTTTAACCCTTGATGCCCACTATGAGTTGTCCTAATCCACCCCCCTTGAAGCGTTTTTTTTTTTTTTTTCACATTATCTGAGGTACTGAAGACCTATAAAAAGAAAGTTGCTAAAGGTGGTAATGAAAATGTAGAAAAGCATTGGATATGCTCTTATAATAAGCATGATATTGAATCCTTATATTTTATTAGTATGTGTGACAATAGACCTTTCTATATTGAATAAACTTATTAACTAGCTTATGTAAATATTGCTAATTTAAAGCAATGAAAAATAAGAATTTGTAAAAAAATGATTTTGAAACTTAAAGGTTTGAAGTTCAACTCTTATCACTGCGTCACCTTAGGGGGTAAAAAGGATTAATGAATTAGGAACAAGCCTGATATCTCCCCGAGAATGTAGTTTGGTAATGAAATTGGTTATACAAGTAACTACTAATAATGTATCTTCTCAAAAAAAAAAAAAAGACTTACTAGTCCCCTTAATTCACGTTACCCAACCATTAAGAATCTTTAAATGAATTATTCATTAATTTATGTGATATTACTACTAATATGAACCAATCAAAAATAAAATATTAAAGAGGTGGCTTTAAAATCTAAAGGTTCCAAGTTTAACTCTTGTTACTGCCTCATCCCTAGAATGAAGGAGATTATTGAGTTAAAAATGGGTCGGATACCTCCCCGAGAATGCAGTATATATTGTATGATAATGGAACTGATTATGCAACTAACTACAAATATTATTTCTTCTCAAAAAAAAAAATATTAAAATCTGACAAAAAAAGTTGGCGGTACTTCTAATGGTGCCCATAATTCATTACACCCAATATCTTTTGTCCAATTAAAGAACTTATTACATAAAATTGGATTCTCTTTTATTATTATTATTAATTTGATAGAAAGAATTTGGTGGATTTTTTTTTTTTTTTTTCATTTTGTCAAAGAATTTGATGGTTTGCACTAACCCAAGAAAACCAACTGCCACACTAGTTAACCAACTTACCTGCATGACATTGCTGTCAAGGCCCGTGGCGTTCAAAGCGTCAACAAATGTAGGCTCAGAACCAGCTCTCGGCACTATAGGATCCGGATTCCTACGATGTGCTGTTGCTTTTAACGGACATACCTTCTTCCGTTGACTTGCGCAATCTATCCTGTACACCCGAACTCAAACTTAGTGAAATAATAATATTTATCATTATTAAGTTACTCTCTTTACATTATTTTGCCAAAAATCAATATTTTCATACAAACAAGATGGATGATAAAAAAAATAAAAATGTAATTTTTATTTTATATTTTTTAATAATCGAGTGTACCCGAGCTCCATCACGATTAATCCCTTGAACTCCTGGTTATTCAAGCGAAAAAATGCCCTTAGTGGCTAGCGTTAGTGAAGAGTTAAATTCGTAACCTCATTTCCTAAGACAAGAGCCCCGAGCCACTACACCAACCGAACGTTGGTTACATTTAGTAAAATCACATTACTATAACCAACAACATAACAACTTAAAGGACACTTTAAAAAGTAAAAATTATAAGAGTCCCGATAAGCCAAAGTAAAAACAAAAAAGTTTGTATAAATCTCAAAAGACTAGTCAAGTGCTCTAGGATGCTCCAATTGATCATTTGCCCATATTGAAAACAAAATTTTTTAAAAAAATGTGAAATTGTGTTCCTAATAGTCACATAAATAAATTAAAAATGTAAACTGGGAAGGAAAAAAAAACAAAAACAAAAAACAAAACAAAATATAAAAACACTGGAAGATGAAATTAATGTATATAGTGTGTGGACCCCTTAAATAAATAAAAAATAAGAAATGGCTGACATGAGAGCAATAAGCCGAAATCAAAGCCGACGAAGATGTTGAACCCCCATAGAGTACCACGTGGTCAATTGGGCTCACTAACCTATGTGGTTTGGTCCACCTGGTTCCAAAATATTGCCATATCGGCTCATTACCGTTCAATCCATGTAATTTTCATAATCGGACCATTGGGCCCATCTGTTGGACCTGTTCCCTTAAGGCCCCATCTCATAAACAACAAAACAGTTTTAAGCCACATGGGCCCAAAGAGAGTGACAAATGCCTGCAAATTGTCTATAGCAAATTGGAGTACAAGCAGTAAAATATCAAGACTATTCAGAAGACTATTCAGCAGTAAATATTTATAGGGAAAATACCAAGAAAGTGAAAAATAAAGCACCTTTGAATGTCACTAAAATTGAGTAAAACATTAATTAAAATGACATATTCAATACACGATGCTTTCACTATTATGGAATTATGAGAAAAAATTGACTTACGTAACCTTACACCCAATGTGAACAAAGACTACAATCAATAATATTTAATAAAATCAAGGTAGTTGACACACTTAAGGCAATAAGGGGCCATATTGCTTGAGGCGCAAGGAGCAAGGTGCAAAGATTAGGTAAAGTCAGGTGTAAAATTCTAAAATTTTACAAAAATAGTTCAGATTAGCACTAATATTTCTATTTCATAATTGTTAGTAATATTATGTTTATTGTTGTTATAAAAAGAAACACAAGTTTCTTATAATGTTTTATGTTCTATATTATGTATTATGTATTTGTTTAAAGAAAAACAATATTTATTTCATGATTAAATAATTTAAAAAAAATAGAGCAAGAAAGTGAGATGCATTAAGGCGCACTTGAGGCGTTGCACACAACACACCTTGATAACACTGAATAAAATAATAAATTTGAGTTAACATTCAAAATCATTATGTGCTTAGACATAATGTTCTATCAACAAATATCACAAACACGTGCGCGCACACACACACATAAATACTAGTAATTAAAATATTTACTTAAAGAAAACTAACAAAATCTTGGATCAATCTCTCAAAATCTTATGTGCTTAGACATAATGTTCTATCCACAAATATCACGAGCGAGCGCCCACACACATACTAGTAATTAGAATATTTACTTAAAGAAAACTAACAAAATCTTGGATCAGTCTCTCAAAATCTTGATCAATCTCTTGAGATTTAGTCTGTTGTATCAATACAAATCACATTAATTAAGTACCACACATATTTATTAGATCTAGTAAGACAAATGCACCCATAAGATTGTGAAAGCTTGAAAAGATGCTAAAAAAAAAGTCTAGACTAAGAAAAAGGTTTATCATCAAGCTAGGTAGGTTCTTAAGAGTAAGGAGAGGAGTAAACTAAATCCTAACTTTTTTTGGCATTCTTCGTGTATTGATCGCCCTTAAAAATCAAATCTACATAATTCATGCTTCTCATCAAGATCTCAAATGTCATGAATTGAGACGATAAAAAAAGTACATATTAAACAATAAAAAATTAAGAATGTATATGTAGGTGTTTGTGTGTTCAATGGTTTGAACCCTCTTCTTAGAGAGCTTTAACACCTCTATAGCAAGGTAAATATTAATAAAGTTTGCATTTGCACGACATGATAGAAGGGACACACATCTCATCCCCGTATGCTGAGCCCTTGTGCCCGTGTCGGCTACCCTACAAAAAGTAAATGCATTTGGTACTTTGGCTATATATGACCTGATAATAAACAAACTGGAGACAAAGATGACTAGAAAACAGAGCTTCTAATACTTTTTTATTAATGAATTCCAACCTTCAGTCAGATTGTCATTAATATATGTACATCAGAACCATGAAATAACCTCTACTCAACTAATTTATCTCCATGATCAATGGACCACAAAATCTGTCTAATTCAAACCAATCTAAAACTGTTCCTTCTTCTGGGTAATTAAGAAAACTTGATTGGATTCATGAACAGGACTATATGTTCTTTGTCATCGTACAGGCATTAACTGTAAGTAAAACTGAAGAGGCTAGATATATAGATAAGCTTAGCAGAAGAAACTGAAGAAGAAGAAGAAGAATAAGAGACACATGGGTCGGCAAGGAGGGTCATTTTCTTTAAAAAGATAGATACAGGCCCCCCAATAGATCAACTGACCATCAAAATAAACCAGTGTGCATGAACTTCCATGGTTTTGCAAGAAAAACAATAAAGATCCTGAAATATAGGAGACACACAAGACAAAACACTCAGTTTCACAGTTGAAAGACTCATTGCAGCCTGTCTCAATCCTGCTCAAACTAGAAAACAATTGAGAGGTCATATTACTAGCTAGCAATTAATAGCATTCACTCTTAACATATATAATTCTCCAATTAATATCCATCTTTCTTTGCTTTCTTTTTTTTCCCCCTTTTTCATGCGCAAGAACTAAGAAGATATATATTATTAAACTCACCATCTCCTAGCACTTATAAGACTGTATAGGGTGGGGCCTGTGTAGACATGAATGTTGGGTGGTTCAGGCTATACCTACGGTTGTCGACGCTAGGGCCCAAACGGGCATGTCAATTGTTGAGAAAGGTGCAAGTTCTCATTGGCATATGGGGTGTGCTCAATTGAATTGCTTTGTCTCCTTTGTCTAGCAAAAGTAGAGGAGGGGGAGAGTAGAAATTAAAGAAGACATATAGTACTGCAGGTTTTGTGTGTATTAGGAAGATAACATTGATTGAATTAATAAGATGATTGGTTTCATCTCTTTGTATCTTGGAGTGGATGAGATAGCTAGCTAACATGGACAAATTACTTGATCCCACTTCTTTTTGTTCCTAATTAATTTCTGTTCTTGCTGTCTAGTGGTATCAAAAAACCATATGACTTCTCTTTGGTACTTTCTCTTGTGGTCCAAATGGTATGGTGATTTCATTAAATAGGTGTACTTCAAACGACAAGAGAGATGGTGGTATTGTAGAGAAAGACAAGTCCTGGTAATACCTACTAATTTAGAAGCTAACTAGTATTTGTTTTTTTTTGAAAGGCAAAGACTATGTGGTTTGATACTTTGATCAGAGTAATGGGCATTCTAGATCTCCTAATTGGTGTTGCATAAATATATTCAACATATATAAAAACTATTTCTAAACTTTTCTCTTTCAAGTATTCCATCTCTGCGATGGTAATCCATTGATCGTCATTACATATTTGAATTCCAAATAAACAAGAGATAATTCTAAAAACATTATAATTGTAAGGGAAGCAGGCATGTGTCAATCATCAAAATAAGACAAGATAAGATGAGCTGCTGAACAAAATTGACTGTGAGAAGAGAAAAGAAAGAAGACAGGACAAGGTGGCCTACAAGACAAGAGAGAAGGACCCTCCAACAACAAGGACGAAAAAAGAAAGGAAATTCTATGAGGTCAGGATCTGAAAGAATGACAAAGATCTCAATTTTCAAGAGTAAAATGACGAATTAGTCAAATATAAGAGTGGGAGAAAAGATTTATATAAGATTTCTGGTAATTGACCCCTGGCAAAAGCATCGTCACGTGAACAAAAAGCCCTATGCTTGTGTTGCATTAAATGTTTATTTAAGCATGCTGTCCTGAAATTAATATAGATTTATGACCTGACCCAAAACAAGAACTTGGGTTCCTCTAATTTAGAACTTGTCCAAGCAGTACCACATTCAGAAAGAAACATGATTCCATCTTCTAGTGCTGTAAAAAATTCTGCTCAGCCATCTTATCTTGATCTTATGATCAATGGAAGAGGATGAACTAAACTCAACCAGTATTACTTGTTCTTTCTAGCCCATTACTCAGAGTCATCCATCCTGTCGGATGATTGATCTAATGGATGGTTAGAGATGCTTGGTTGAGCCCTCTTGTATGATCAGATAATAGAAAGGAAGGTAGAGGTTGAACCTTTCACTCAATGGTTTAACATGGAATGTAAACTTTGAGCTCGTGAATTCAAAGTTCACTACTTACCTATCTTAAAAAAAGAACAGGAAAAAAAAGGTTGTCCAACATAACTATAATGCAACAAATGGGGCCAAAAGGGGAAACATGGAAACGGGATAACTCATAGGCAGCTGGACCAAATAGGTCAGATAAACTAGCTAGGGTCCGGTGCTGAAGCAGTGGTTGGACATGTCGGCAATAAGGGTGTTTGGTTGCAGTAACAAATTGTTTTGGATGGAGATATACAATTGTGAATGAGCTGCAAATATATTATTAGTAGCTTGAAGACACATATAAAGGGCTCTTATTGAAGCTAGATAAGCCCAAAAGCCTATCTTCTTGTGATTTGACTTGGACACTTTATTTAATGTTCAAAGATTATGGAACTTATGTTCATACAAAGCATGACAGCAGAGACAATAATTGGATCTTCGTATATCAATGTAGATATGTTTATGTAGAAAGAATCTGAACTTCCTATCATGAGTAGGATAACATTTGGTAACTCTAATTACAATCCTTAATAGTAAAACTTTACCTTTTGTTAGTATACTGACTACTATTACACACCAAATAAGGGCTCCCACAGTAAAAGAAGACAATAGAGAAAAAAAAGTCTTAAAGATGAACAGAACACTATCTATATTTGAGCTTGGGTGTTCTACATTCTTGTAGGAATCCCAATTGATGCTTCTTTCATTACATGCCTAGCTTTATCATATTACAGACGCCAGGATTAAACCCAAAAGAAAAGCCCAGCGAAGCCCAATAATTTGATCCAATAAGGAATTGCACCTTCAACACCAAAGCTAGAACTAATACCGAAAGGTCATAAGTTGATCCCGTGTAGATGAGTTATAATTGGATCACTTGGGATAGAAGGGTGAATGGAAAGCTTGGTGCAACAAATGGAACATTCACCAATTAGGCATTTTCAACTGCTGTAGAAAGGATTGATGAACCCGAGCAGAGATCCAAGTATATTTCAATACATTCCTTCCTGCTCATTCTACAAGTTGTCACCCAACCACAACTAACCAGAGATATTGTATGAGGTTATATTTTCAAACCAAGCTCTAACCAGAGAAGAAGAAGAAAAAAAGTATACCATCATTGAGCTCTTTGCAACATGATTTCATCTGAAAGATGCCTTCAATCATAAAGACAAGAGCTTGATTAAAAGCCTAAGGTCATTTACACTGAAAGAATCAAAATTCTGATGCAGCAAACAGATTACTGAATTTAATGTTAAACCCCAAAGGAAATCACAAAACAACTACCATGCTTATGCATGATAGACCCTTTGCTTTCAAAAGATTTAATTTCTTAGACAATGAGTTGAACTTGATTATGAGGATTGGAGGATCTATCACTGCTTCTGAATGAAAAGATAACCCAAGAATCGGGCGATTTCGACTAATATGCAGTGTTCTCATTCTCTGATTGACAGTGAAGGAGACATAAGGATAATAGCATCAGCCTCACCTCCAGAACCAGAGAACCCTCTAGTTTCATCTTCAGATTTTCAGTAAATGCTCCACATTAAGAAAATAATTTATTTGTGAAGTTGTATAAGATGCAACTAGGCTATGTTGTTTGCTCAAGGGTAATATGAAACTCCAAGTGCACATTTTAATTAACATAGCATCCCCAAGGCAATAAGGAATCAGGTGTCCTGCATGGAAGAGGATTCATGCAGCTGGCCTCATGTAGTTGGAAAAAATCTTAGTTGGAAAAAGCATAGTTGAGTTGAGTTTATCTCCAAGGCAAAAAGAAATCAGATATCCTGCATGGATTTCAGAGCCGACATTTTTGGCCAATTGGATTGATGGGACTACAAGTTTGTTTTATTTAACTTATTCTTACTAATTAATAGTTATTACTGTTTTCTGCATACAAATGGAACTACTGGTCAAAATTCAAAGAGAAACGAAAACAAGCAACTCTATAACAGTGTTGCACCTGCCATCCCAGTGTGCTAATAGAAAATGGAAAAAACAAAGAAAAAAAAAAAACAAATGATGATATGCTCATCTCTCTACCCCAAGTTGTTAGTTTTTTGGTATCTTTCTATTCATCATCTCAAGCACAACCTCTTGATTTTATATTTTCATCTTTTATCATAATAATTCCTACTAGCTGAATCAACTTCAATACTGAAACTTATTTCTATGGCAGCCAATGATGATAGTAGCTTGATAATGAGTAGATAAAATGAATGAAATCTACTTTTCCTACTATATGACTCTCCAAGTCTTTATCTCCTTCCCACCTTTAACTGTTACAACAATTAGAATCAAGCCAAAGCTACCATCATAACCTTTCATCAATACCAAATCAAGAGGAAACACAGACAGCAGCAACCAAATCGCCATTGTAATTTATTTTTGGACCACACAACTACTAAGCCTAAAGAAAGAAATGGGGGAAGAAATAATCTTCTAGATCTGTATTGTAATTTGAATGTCGACTTAGCTTTTGATAGAACGGAGTAGAGGAAGCAAATTCATGTAGCTGACCCCAAGTCGTTAGGAAAACGCTTAGTTGAGCTGAGTTGAGTTTTTGCAGGAGAAAAGGTAAACAAGATATGAGAACAAAACATCAACACAAGGTAACAATGACCCCGATCCTTGTACAATTTTTACCTCCACTTTCCCACAGGAATCTCCTAACAAATCTTTTTGACAAAACAAGGATGTCTTTACTTGGTGGGCATGTCTGTCAATACCTTAAAAGAGTACACTCTTGCCTTTGAAACCACCCAAAATTAGCCAAAGGAATAAGGGTGCAAGGTGCATGGCACATTCCGGTGATGACGCCACCTAAAGCCTAAGCTTTGAGGCACAGGGTAAGGTGCATGCTTAAGTGAGAAAGACAAAAAAAATACATACAAAGTTATTGTATATAAAATAATAACAACAATATTTACAGTAGTAGTAGTATGTAATATTTTATTAAATACGCCTCCGTTATATGGGGATAGATCAGCCTATCCCATTGCTCCCTCCAAGGGAGGATGTAATCTATCGTGAAGCAAGCATAAACTGCTGAAGAACATATAGAGCTGCCGTAACCCAGACCCCTTCTTCCCCGTGACTAATTAATTGGTTCTTCAACAGGGTAATGATCTCAGATGCACAGCTGCATGTGATAAGAGGAACTGAAACTACCTCTGTTGCCCTTATTTGCCTCTACCACCGCTTGCAAAACAATGTCATCACCCCCAAGCTTCAGGAAATAAAATTTTAACAATGCATAAGGGTACAAGTATATAACAAAATAGATATTACAACCTATAAACAATGGCAATTCTACTCATAATTAAATTATAAATTATAATACCATAAGTCTTGAAATGATTGTAATTAGAATTAAAATATCAAAGCACAATTAGTTAGTTATTTGAGATTTCAAGCATTTAAATTAAAAAATTATAATAATCTACATAATATCTTGTATCCATGGGCATAAAAAAATAAAAATAAAAATAAAATAAAAGAATTTATAACAAAGTTGTGTGTCCAGGTTGGCCCTGGGCTAGGCACACACCTCAATTAGGTGCCTTGCTCGGGTGCCTAGGCGGCACCTTGCAGTAAGGTGTTCCTTGATAACACTGACAATAGCAAATAGAATTAGCCATTAGTTGAACCAAACTTATCAGTCTACCAGGTTGTATTGGTACACAATAGTGGTCAAAGCCACCATTTTAAGTCAACCAAAACATAAGTATTCAACCAGTTTTTCAGTGAAGACTTAACTGCAAGAAGCATCACAAGATGCTCTGTTGTGATGGCATCCTTTAGCTTTACCAAAGAGGAAAGATCCCATAAACCTAAGCGGTAATGAGGACAGCTAGAGCAGCTGACTTCAAAGTTAAACCGGAGAATATCCCACATGAAGTGACCCAAAGACAGAAACAAGGGAGAAGAACCTCAACATAAAAACATCATCCATTTATAACTTCAAATACATAGAGAACTCTATACTTGAATTTCATATCAAATAAAGTTATATGTATAGAAACTGATTGCAATACCTTCTGCTTTGTTTTCTGTTTATTGCATTAAGGTGACTACAGGCATTGTTGTACTCGGCAACATCTAACTAACACAATGAAAGTTACACACATAGCTGATGCTTAATTTGTATTTTCTTCCTTTTTTATTTAATATTTCAGGTTGGCAAGCATCAATTTAAAGAAGTAATATGCAAAAAATGCACACGTACACACATACACTGAGGCTCCATTATCTTGCCTTGTGAATAAAATATTGGCCAGGATTGTAAATACGCGTGAATCTGATATAACCAGAAAGTTATGCTTAGCCAGACAACATTTGCTCTAGTATTTGAGTTCATAACCAATAAATAAATTAACCATAAAATTTGACAATAGTCATAAATATTATACAAAGTTCCTCCAAAAAAGCTAGAGGTTCATTAAATAATATTAAATAGAATAGGAATTAAATTGTGAAAATTTAGCTACATAAATCCCATATTTACAAACAAATCAAGAGTAATTTGGAAGCACTTTTTAAAAATTTTTCTGGATTTATTAAGTCACATGCATAAGCATTCCAAAAGCAAACAGAGGAAAACAAGGAGTCCCTAACTATGAAAAAAAAAAAAGGTGATGGAAGGGTTTGGATCTTTTCCTAAAACAACGAGCAAGGACGATGAACCTGAGTGATTTTTTTCCTTTCTCCCTTTAGCACAACATGAGCTCTTTTCTTTTCCAGATAAATTCCATGTTCTCTCCTCAATGTTCCATCACAAACTGCAATTTTACAGCCTAACGTATTTGTTTCTGCACCTCAATATTCATAAGATCCAAGGCAGAGACATCAAAAGGATGCAGGTATCTCCTTTTAATATTCTAACAGGTAATTTTGTTTAAAGCAACAAATTCAATAAGATCCAAGGCAGTCTCTAAGCCCATGGTTTAATTTAATATATCTTGATTTCAAGTCCACTTAGCATACAAGTGTAGTGCTCAGATCAAAATTAATTAGTTTGAGGCAAGTTGGATGAACGACATTAACATGAAGCTGATACACGGCTTTCAAACTCATTACTACTGAATTACTCTTATTAATTCGTGAACTGTACACGTGACAAGTAGATCATACATAGTAGAAAATGCTAATACTAGTTAACATTACACACAACAGTTTGAACTTAAAGAAATAGAATAGTGGATCATGTAGATAACAGGCCAAGGAAGCCAATGGATCCCAATCCAAAGCTCGTACTCGTACCCTAAGATATATATATTACGGTTATTATCATGTTGAACTAGTGGATGATCAGAATGTATTGTGATATTTAGACAACGTGCTTTTGCCACTTCACTTCACATGATTCGTGGATATGATTCATTGATATCTCCCGTTACTGGTATATAATTCTTGATTATGTTTCATAACAATCACATAAAAAACCAAATACACATGGTATGCTATATTTCTATCTAATGAGGGGATTTCAAGCTGAACAAACAGGGTCATTCAGTAAAGCAGCAGGTAATTTACTGTACTAAATTACTAATGTCCATGAAGCAATTTTTATAAAATATCATATAGTAAATCCGGTTCTAATTCTATTTCAAAACTCGTTCAATAAAATGCTGTTACCTAGTGAGAAAGGAATCCACAGGAACTCCATTGACCATCGGCGCAGTGCTCACAACACTCGAAATCCTCACTGATATCTCTATTTGACATCAGATCTTGTGAGATACATCTTCAGCTAAGCTATTCGACAGTGCAATTCTCGAGACTAAAAAACTGTGAAGTTCTAGCTTGAAACTCTGAAACGACACGAAGATAAGGTGGATTTAACTGAAACATTACGAGACAGAGAGAACGAACGACAGAGATGAACAGAAATCAAATCGGAAATTAATGAATATAAGCGTTTTTCTTCTTCGTACCAAATCTTGTGTGAGTTTCTGAACGAAAAATGAGAAGAGAAGTGTGCCAAAGGAATGCTTCGAGATCGCATCTTGTAAGTGATTTTAAAGAGACGAAGATGAGCTGTGAGTATCGAGTCGCCTTTTAAACGTGAGACTTTTGAATCCCTCTTTTATAACATGAGGCCAAGAGCACTGGAACGCCGGAGCGTACGGCCTATGGTTATGACTCTCCCGCGTCCGAAAATCATTTTGGCGCTAACAATTCCCACCACGCCGTAACAAGCGTGGCTTGTTAATTGAAATTTTAATTGTGAGTTATTCTTCGTTTAAAGTAAATAAGTTGCCCCTTTTTTTATTATAGGCATCAAATGTTCCTTTGAATATTATATATATATTTATTGACTATAAGTTTATATCCTTCTTGTACATTAGAAAATTCAATGATAATTAGTTTTTTTTTCCTTTTTAAAATAATGATAATTAGTTTATCTATAATATTTATAAATTCAAAATTTCTAACTTCTCGTGTGCTATTTTTGTCATAATTATTGTTATTTTCAGCCACTTTTTTTTTTTTTTTATCTTTTAACCCTTTTTATTAACTTTTTAACTTTCAGGCTTATTTTATTAATGTTGAACACACAAAAATGAAAATGTACAGTCAAAAATTAATTTCAATAGCGGACCACATTTTCTGAGAGGTATTAAACTTATTTGTGACTCTTTAATCTCCCTCACTCATACTCATAGAATAAAACAAAATCATAGCAAAATTTTAATATATAATTATTAATGAAATTGGTAATAGAACACAATAAAAAATAAGAGAACCCAAAAGTTAAAAAGCCAGTTCTGATAAGGATGTACAGTGAAGTATACAATTTTTAGTTATTAAGCTAGTGCCAAAATTAATTAATTGCACATAATTAGAAACATGTAACCAATAGACAACACACATGTACCTTTCAAATTCACAACACGTGGCAGTGAAAAAAAAGCAGCCAGATGGCACTCAAAGAAGCTAAGCTTCAGTAACCATTCAAATCCACGAAGCAGAGGATATTCCCCCCATCCCCGTTATTCTTCCCATTTTGGAGCTAATTCCGTTATTAAAGTCAAAAGACGCAGGCGATCTTCAATCTCACATTCGTGCAAACACTTCAACTCAGATAAACTCAACTACAGAAAAACACAACACTCCCGATTCTAGAATCTCTCGCTGCGCACTTTAATGGCGGGAGTACAGCAACTCGAAGCTCCGGTTAATGCCGGCGCCGGGGCCGGCGGCGGCGGAACCACCGGAGCTTCGTTGGATAACTTGACGCCAAGCTTAGGTCTAGTAGCCACGAAGCGCCAACGCCGGCCGAGCGTCCGCCTCGGAGATATCGGAGACCAACCGGCGACTCTCGCCTACGACCCGTTCCTCCGGCGAACGAAGCAGTGGAGCGATTCCGGCAAGTACCGGTTCTCTTTCCAGAAAGATCCGGCCGGTGCCGGAAAAGGATCGAAAACCCGGCCGTTAACGAACTTGAGCAACGGCGGCGAGAGTCACGAAGGTGTGGAAATGGAAGATAAGGATGTAATTATTGGAGGAGTAGATGGGAATTTCGATTTGTTAGGGATTGGGAATCGGAAGGCGAAGCGAGGATTGCCGGCGAAGAGGCCGAGATCAAATTGGATGGCGTCGGCGTCGTTGAAGGTCGATGAAGGAGGAATAATTGGTGAGGAGAAGTTGAGTGGTGAAGAAGAAGGCGGTGGAGGCGGCAAAGGGTTTAGGGATTTTGATTTAGAGGGATCACAGAGTCCTTTGAAGGAGCAGAGCCCTATGCATTGTTTAGAGAATCCAGTGGCGATAGATTTGCGGCAAAATTCCGGTGGTGAAGGGGTGTTTTCGGGGCAGAGGAGAGCGGTTTCTACTAGGGCTAGGGTTTCGGAGAGTAGAGATCACGATGGAGTTGAATTGGATGGACCGTCGGACACCGATGCGAGAGATTGGAAATGTGGGATGAGTTTGGATGGAAATGGGGGTATTGAGAAGGGGACGCACTGGTCGCTCGAAGATGGGATTCGAATGTGGCTCAATGGATTAGGTTTAGGTCGGTATTTGCCGGTTTTTGAGATACATGAGGTGGACGAGGAAGTGTTGCCGTTGTTGACGCTGGAGGATCTTAAGGATATGGGGATAAATGCCATTGGGTCGAGGCGGAAATTGTATTGTGCTATCCAAAAGCTTGCAAAGGGATTTTCATGATTTCCTTATGAAAATTACGGTGTGGATTGACCTGATGGGAGCTTTTGACAATGGCAGATATGAAGTGGTTGCCTGAGACGGTTCAAGCTTATTTATCACTTCAATTTGCTAACTAGTTTTGTATATTTACAGTAGCTAGTGTAGTTTTATGTTAAATATGTTGCTACAGTTTTATTGAGGATGAGAGCAGTCATATGTTACCATAATGCATATAAATGGTTACAAAATTCTGTTATAATGAATGGTAAATTTGGTTATATAATTATAACTTCCTTGTTGGCTTGAAAAACAAAGTTCTTTTGCCTTTGATTTTTTTCCCAGTCTGTTGCTGGGTAATGTAATTTTACTAATGCATTTCAGTTTGGAGTTAAGGCCGGATGCAATGACGACTCTTCCCTAGAGCTGGCAATTGTGGGAGCCTCATGCATTAGGTACGCACATTCCTTTTATTTATTGTTGTTGTTATTATTTTGCTTAGTTATTTAGAAAAAAAAAATTCATCTCATATTAGTCCAATTCATTTGTATATCATTTGCATATGTCAAATTTGGGACCAGTAGCAATTTTTTGGGCTTGAGTGGAGGGGTGTTGGTGACGATGATAGTGATTTTTTTACTAGTTTAACAACAATATGTTTGTCTATGTTCTATTCTCGATGATTCGAGAAGATACCGAGAGGTTCTTATTTTTAGAGTAATGTTTGCGGGGAAACAACTAAGGTAATCTTTTTTGACTTTTAGTGTTCTAGATTACCGTATTGTCTTCTCATGGACTTAACATGCATAAGCATTGGAAAATGGTTTATTCAATGTTCAATTGGTTAGTTTTTTAATCTCTTAGTTCACAAGTAGTTTAGTTGCTAATTGCTATTATCAACCCCTTTTGCCATTTGGATTGGGATGAGAAGTTAATTGGCTTAATACTGTTCTTTATGCTGATCCTAAGTTTTGGCTTCCTTTGGTGTGAAAATTTCAACTATTAGATGCAAGCTACTCCTTGTTAATAAACTGACAACCATGTTGTTTCCATCACTGAGGTTTTGTTTTTCCCTTCCTTTGGGTAGTTGAACTAAAAGCACAAGTCACACGCTATTAAGGAACAGTAGCCCAAATGCACATATAAGATGGATTGAGGAGAAACATCAACTGTATTTTTGATTAATGGCTACAACCTATGCCGTCAAAATTATTTTTGTTACAGGATCTCTCACTTATCATTGTCATTGGTATACAAGATAGGTGTTTACACATACATAAGTGGAGCATCACTTGATCCTGGGCCAATTGGTGAAATATCGCTCGTGTTCAGTGTGTATACTTCATGTGTCATATGCTAGTGGAAAATCACAGTCCTTTGAACAACCATTTAGTAAAATTTCTCACTAGTGTCCAGAGTACGTACTTATGGAAGAAACAATTCTTATAAGGTTAGCCATCAAGCTGATATTTTTTATTGAAGGTACAAAGTTGTCAATCTATGTTACCCAGACTCTTAACTTTGGCCCAACGTACCCATGTTGAAACTTTATTATACTAACATGGGTATGAGATAACGAGATATGTGTCCAACACTTTAGGTTTTGTAATACTACTATGTAGATTCTCTAAAGAAAGAAGGGAATGGCTAATATGTGACAATTTGTTAAGGTGGGGCAAAAAAAAAGAAGAAAAAAGAAGAAGAAGAAAATAAATGATTGAAATGAATTAAATAAAAGGAAAGAAGAAGATAGAACATACTCTTAGTAATGAACATAACCTTATCCAAGTACCTTGATTCAAAATTTGGAGACATTTTACCTAAGGCCCCATATCCCATAATCAATAAATGATAAAGTCTGATGATGTAGCACCGAGAAGATAAAGAAGAAGAAATAGAAAGAAATAATAAGAAGAAGAGAAAAGAAGAAAGAAGCGAAGAGGAGAAAACAATTTTTTTTTATTAAATTCATGTCCAACCAATCATATGTGTTTACAGCCCTATTACATGCTATTTATAGACACTCAAGTAAATAGTTAATACTCCTAATAAAATTCTTAATAAAATCCAAAACAAGTAGAACAACCAGAATCCTAATCCTCTCAAATAATAGCTACTATATTTAAATAATTGAAATCAAGATAAAACCAACTCCTCAAATTCTATCTACTAATTGACCTTTATCATTCTCCCCGGCTTGAAGAAATTGACGTAGTGCTTTAAGTGCATGTTGCTAAATTATGTACTTCTACTGGTCCAAAGTTGCATGCAGGTATAACATGGAAACAAGCCAAGGTCTTTTTCTTTGCAAAGTGTGTTGGTCACAAGGGTAGATAGATAGAAGAAAAGTAAAGTTGAAGCCTGAAGGAAGTGTAGTAATGAAATTAGAGAATGAATATTGGTAAGCATAGAGAATAAAGAGAGTAAAGGATATCAAGAATTAGAAAGAAACGTCTGGTAGAAAGAGATTCAAGATGAGAAGGAAAGCAAATCTGAAAGCTGGCAGCAGCAAGTTTAAAAGAAAAAGAAGATAAATTGAAGAATTGATTGAGAAGATGGGATGCGAATAAGATGAGGAGTAGACTGATCAAAAGGGAAGATAGAATCAAGAAAGAAGATGAGCAGCAAGAAAGAGCAGAAGAAGAATGGAAGGATTGAAGGAGAGGAAGAAAGAAAACTATGAGCTCACTCTTGAGCCTTGAGATGTAAGTCTCGAGTCGTAAGCCTCAAGAGTGTATCATTGAGGCGTAACCTTAAGGTAGTTTTCAATAGCCTTGAGGGGAAGTGGGCCTTAACGTGTAAGCCTCAATAGATTTTTAAAATACGAGTTCACACTATGAGCCTCACAATGTAAGCTTGAGGCTTAAGCTTCAAGGTAATTTTGAGGCACCTTGCCTTGAGGCATGTGCCTCAAATGCATTTTAAAACTATTAAGAGTCCAAAAAACAAACAAAATCATTGATTATGGAAGTCCCTACAAAGGTTTGGAAATGTATAGTATGTTGGCTTGCCACAAGGTATAATAATCAACGAAATTCACCATATTTTTGGCAAATTTTGTTGTTATCTAACTAGGGGTGTGCATGGGTCAGGCTGGGTTGGATTTCACCCCAAAATCGATATGACCCAATCTGTTCAAGTGGGAAATATTTCCACTCAAACCCGAAACATTAAAATATTACAACAAAGAATACCCGATCAACCAAGCTATTGGATTGAATCTATCAAGTAATCGTGTTTGTTCGCTTGATAACAATCCAACCCACCAAAGATTTTATTATTGTAACTTTCTCCGTAAAAAAGTTTAAAAAGAAAATCTTAACTTTGGGTTCAAGTATCCGAGAAATAGATGAAGCTAAGTAGCTAACATGAGCAGAAGTTAAAGATAACATTATTAGAGTATGACATACAATATTTATGTTAAATATCTTGACTTCATTCAAAAAAATTAAATGAAGTATGACCAAGGCCAAGGGACCTCTTCACTTTGGAACAGAGAGGTCCCTAATCTTCGGAGGAAGGAGGTGGTGAAGATAGGGATGGGGGGAGGGTGTGTGGTGGATCCCCCCCTTCCCACCTTAAAGTCCCACACATGACGGGGCATGTCCCCCCTCTATAAATATTACCCCATCCATTCTCAAATGTTCTAAGTCTTCACATGAGGAGAAGCCCCCTTAAATTTTTTCTTTTGGTTTTAATTTTAATAAGTAAAGTTTTTTAAGATATTATATAACATACTTTTTATAAAAAATTATATATGTATCAAGTGGGCCAAGTAATAAATTTATAACTCGATAGAAACCTAACCTATTGGGTCTCTTGATCTGAGACTTGATTGACCCCTCAAATGGATTTAAACCAAAACCTATCTGCAATTTTTTGATCGAGTTAGTTTGGTGGGTCATTGAGTTTATGTACACCCGTATGTTCAACTTGGCAATTTAAAGAGTGTAGGTAATCTCGAAAATTCAAAAAATTCTATCGAAGATATGAAAATATTCGACAAAAGTTTGCCTTTTTAGTTAGAAAATCCAAAATTCAACATAAAATTCAATAAAATCTTTTAGCAAAAGTGTTATAAAAAAGCTATGCACCATTTTTTATTGCATCGACCAATATAGCAAGATAATATATATATATGTATAGCAAGCTAGCAAATTATGCAATTTTATGGACTATGTCAAGTGTCAACTATCTTAGAGGGTATGGTGTTGTAATCGTGTTTATCTTTCTTGCCCTTATGGGTTGATTGTATATTTTTTGTACATTTTCCATACTTAAATACATTCCATTTTCGTTTCTTGTCAAAAAAGAAAAAAGAAAAAAAAAAGAATTTGGAGAAATTAGAAGATTTTTCACTTGGTCTTTAATCTTTATAGAAAAAACCCTATTGTAATATATCTAGGTGTATTGTTTATGGGTTGTTAGGAAAGGACTCTAGGTAAATTCTCTTACTCCAACACAACTCAACGAGGCCTTTTCCCAACTACTATGTCTGTTGCATGAATTTTTTTCCCCCACTTTGTTCTATCAAGGGTTAAGTATATACTGCTCTATCAAGGGCTAAGTCTACAGTTAAAAGGGCTCTGGCTAAATATATTAAACATTAGTCTAATGAAGGATATGTATGATTGGTGATAAATATTGTTTAGATGATTGGTGAGAAGCAAAATAGTTTCAATTATGGTAGGTTTAAACTAAGTCAACAAGTGCTCTTATTTGCTATCGTAGTTACTAGCAAGTTGAATGGGCATATGAAGGAGTTCCCATAGTATATGTTGTTTGTCATTGGCATCATGCTGACTTATGAAACAAGACATCAGTGAATGCAGGGTAGAACTTTGGACAAATGCTTTAAAGTCAAGATGTTTATTTTTGTTTGGAAATCTTCAATAGCAGCTTCCAGTTGGGTGACTTTTTCTGGCTTTCTAGGTTGGCGGGAGGTTATTCTTTTATTTGAGTAGCTTAGGAATTGGTCAATCTTGATGTAATCAGTTTTAGGTTCATGGTTTTTGGGGGTGTCGGAATACTGCTAGTACTCCTTTGCTTGTTAACTTGTAACTTTTCCTTTGAGTAATTTATATTTCTTGTTTTCCCTCAAAAAAAAGAAAAAAAGAAAAAAAGAACAGAAAAAGAGAAGATGTTTCGAAATGAGCTGGAATAAAATATAATAAACACAATGTAATTTTAGTAACAAAGACATAACCTAAAGTGACCATTTTCCTCATTCAGGTCAAGCAAGCATTAATGGGGAGAGGGATGAAGAAGATGTTGCTCATTGAATTGAATTAGATTTTTGGAGTGGAGATTTGTATTTGGAATTTAATGTGACAAGGGAAAACCATTAAGTTTAGATAATAAGTTCTATAAATGCCTCTCAGATTTGCCATGCTCTATGGAGCAGAATTCTTGTTAGGTAAGATACAAATCTACAGAGATTGTGCTAGTGAATGATGTTATGGTGGATGAGTTGGGAAATTAGGAAAGTAAATTTTGGTGATAGAATGAATGAAAGTTAGTTTAGGTGCTTTGATCATGTGACATGAAGTCCAGAACTATAAAATTCAAAAAGAGTGATATGATTCAGGTTGAAGGTGGTAAAATTGTAAGAGGTTAACTAAAATTAACTTAGGTGGTGTTTGTTAACTCTACTTTTAACCTCTAAAAAGAGTAGAGGATAATAAAAATAAATAAAAAATTGATGTGTAAATATTTCCTTTTGTTTTTCTTTTTAAACCTCTAATTGAAGTAAAGTTATAACCTCGACAAGAATAAGCTAAATTTTTGGCTTATTTTATTAAAGCTGAAAAATCTCTACAACAAATAAAGGTTCATTTTAAGTAGAAGTAGAGGGTAAGTAGAGTTATCAAATGCTACCTTTTAACAGAAATGGGAGAATTGAATAGTAGAACAAGATTCATATAGCAGACACCTGATAATTGATGTAAGGCTTTATTGTGATGATAATGTTGATATATTGGGTCTGTGAAAGTATTCTTCTTGGTAAAGAACCCTTGGAATAGAGCAATGATTCTGAATGAACCTTAATGGAAAGCCTTTATATATGTATATATATAACCAGTAACTTACTTTTGTTTGTATATATTGCATATTTGATTGGATCCATTTATTCCCTATGATTTCCAGTCTTGCTAAGAAATCTACTTCTTACTATACATACGTATTGTTTAAAGTGGTTCCTGAACAAATGATATGAAACTTGTCTGCTTCTTGGGATTTCCTCAGAAGCATTTGCTTAATCTCACATTGAGAACAGCAGTCTTGGGTATCTAAGATTTCCTGTTTTTGGTGGCTAGGATAGTAGTTAGTGGAGCGAACAAAATGCTCGTCTGACTGTCCTAGGGTATAATGTGGTAGCTGTGCAAAGTGGGGATGATATTACTTCTAGCCTGTTAACCTACCTGGTTATGCCACAATTGAGAACAGCTTGAGCTTTCATTATATATTGGCACTTTCTTTGCCTCTGGTTCTGTTCAACTTTTTTCAGTTGCACTTAATTTACAGATGACTGGTCTTCTTGTTTCCACTTAAAATTGTCGCAGTATATGATAAATTTTTTACTCTTTATTGCCAAGAGAGTTTTTGAACTTTTGTAAATTCATCATCATAAATTTCATAATATATGGGCATTTGGATTGCTTTCCTTGGTGTACTTGTTTACTCATTCTAGGGTCCTAGGAGGGCCAAAAATTCATTATTTGGTATAATGCTTGTCTCCATTTTGTCCAATTTAGCTCATAAATTTGACTTCATTAATAGTTAATACCTTAGTGACCTTGCTTAGCTGCCCCTTCTCCAAGCTTTACCAGAACATGCAGATGAAGTTGATCAAAAATATTTTTTTTCCCACTTGTATGTGCAGAATATTGGTGGGCAAAGTGAATGGTGAAGCTCTGGAAAATGAAGGAAACAAAAAAAAGGCAAAACAACTAACCTCTGCCAAGTTTAATCAGTCCTGGGTTTCATGCTCATTATTTATGATCTCTCTATCAATCCATAGAGAGCTACCATCTCAATTTTGTAATCTTTCTCCTCTTAAGGTAATAAGAGAAAGTTAAGTCCTGCATCATCTATATTCATTGGCAATGGATCTAAAGAAAGAAAAAATCATCTGGGAATGAATTTCTTAGTCTTGATGTAAAATCTAAACTTCTCAGGCATACAGAGCTTATGAACTAGATCTGTAATTTGGCATCAACAATGCAATTCCAATTGATTCAATAGTTCTAAAACAGATTTATAAAGGTGAAGTACTTGTGATGTCTGACATTTTTTTTTTGCTACATGTTTATCAACAAAGGTGAGAACATTGGTAATGATCAAGCTGCAAGATCAAATCACACTGCTAGAGCCTCTCTCTGCACATATATCACTGGTAATGACATTTCATGTGACTTCTACTACTTATCTAGTAAGAGAGTGTACAAAGAGAGGCAGACTGCACATATATGGTTGCTATGGAGGGAGAAGATCCATCATTGTGTGAAATTCATGCGAAACTAACAAAAACCAAAATAAAAAATACTAATGATGAAGAAAAATATTGTTAATTAGTTCAATAATGAAAATTACTGAGATTAGAATTAGTTTGCAAATAAACAAAAAATACTAAGCTATGGTGTGGCTTGGAAATGCACATTTCCAGGTGAAGTTATTGACTCTAAAACCTGCTGTATGGCTTTGGGGCATTTCCAAGCATTTTTCTCAATGAATAAGAGAAAATAAATATTAAAAGAGGAGGGAAACAAGAACCTCCCCCAACTTACAAAAAAAAAAACAAAAAGTGAGAGATGTTGCAATTTAAATAATTATACAACATGAGAAGGTGATAATAAATGAATATATATATTTTTGGGATTAATTATTGGGGTAGAAGGATTTTAAACAGAACTTCTACCGTAGTGTAGAACCATGACGTGATGATCAGTGGTTGATGAGGAGGAGTGAGGAAGCAAAGTAACAACTTCTCTTGTATTCCATATGTTATCTCTCACGTGTTGCAATGTCAAGTAAGGTTGAAGTTGCTGCCCTCTACATGTTATTTCTACCTGTTCATCCCAACATTTACAATACAAATGTCTCAAGAAAAATATTTCAATGCAAGAATATAAAACATATTAATGTATGTTGTGCATGATCTAATGATCATAAGAGTGTAGTTTGTGTATATATGTAATTTTATTTTTGTAATTAGAATTACATTGTAAACCATTATTCACAATACTATTGAAATTTGAGAAGAGATATTCTTTTTTAATTTAATACACAATGAAAGAAAAACAACATATATATATATATATATATATATATATATATATATATATATATATATATATATATATATAACTGTAGCACTAACATTGTTTTTAATAATTATAGACTAGATGGTCTATAAAAGTTCAATTGATGACCTTTTTATCTTTATTTATTGTAAAATAACAATAATGAAAAACTGAAATAATCCTTATATTAAAGAGAAATAAACATTTAAGTAATAAATAAAAGAGCATAGATATAATAACATGATCATACTGCTGATCATCATCTTTCTTAACAATCTCTTTGTCTCTATTTCATCATCATGTCACCATCCAATTAAGAGTCAACAATCATTAGAACTGTAGTGGACCATGAAAGTTATCTAACATATTATCATTTAAAATCATCTACATTTTTCTCTTTTAATTATATATATATCTCATGGTTTTAGACGTCATGCTTTGTCACAATCTTACGTATTAATTAAACATTATATATATATATATATATATGTATTCTTTTTGTAACTTCTACTTTACCCATCAATCCAACTTGATTTCTTTTTATTTCTTTCTTTCTTTACGCCAACAGATTTCTCCAACAGGTAACGCACTTCGGTCAGCGGTCAGCACGCAAAACCTAAGTACCTAACCATTTAAAGCTGCCCGTCCCACCATCTCGAACTGCCCGATTTTAATCATTACGGGTCCCACCCTCCATTCTTTCCTCGTAAGCCAAAATCATGAAACCCTAGATTCTCTCTCTCTCTCTCTCTCTCTCTCTCTCTCTCTCTCTCCTCTTCTTTTTTTTTTTTTTTGTTAATTTAATTTCATCGCTTATATATATATATATATATATATATTTTTAAAGTTGACAGATCCTAAAAGCACGCCGAGGAATCGGGACGATTTAAACGCCCAACCCACCAATCTCAAAGCACGCCGAGGAATCGGGACGATTTAAACGCCCAACCCACCAATCTCATGCAAGTCTTCTTCACGTAGCTATCCCTCTTCATCTCAATTTCTCCTCAAAACTATTAATTTGGTCAATAATCAACTTGCTTCAGCATTTAATACACCATAAAAAATAAAAAAAAAATTAAAACTACCTAAATACAAAATTAAGTTTATACTTAATTTCTCATGGTCTTATATTTTACATAATTTTTTTTGTTGAAAAAATACGATGTCAGTAGCTAGTTGTATGACCAACTTCATCACTAGACAACACTCTCGAGGAGGTATGAGACCCGTATCCATTAATTTTTTTCACATCCTAAGATGTGAAGCAGTGAGAAAAGTTAAACATAAAACTTTTGAATTCTAAAGTCACTTTTTTACTAATTGTATCAACTCTATGCTGACAATTTTCTCTTTCTATTATGTGGAACATAGTGATTATCACATTATTATCTTGGGTATAAATTATTTAAAATTTTTAAGGTGATTTTTTTAGTATATCTAAAAAAACTTTAATAACCTTTTTAAAGGGTTGTTTTAGAGATGGAGAAGAGGAGGGTCCATATCAATTATTTAGAAAGAAACCCACTATGTGACAAAAAAGAAAGAAACCCACTAAACCTAATTATCTCATATATCTATGAGATATATATGAAATATTTAATTCTCCATGCATTCTATTCACCAACCGAAATATAATAATATACACTTATATATGGACAATAGTGTATTTTTGTTAATGTTCCAAATTCACTTTCTTCTTCTTCTTCTTTTAGTCTTCTTCCACTACTTTGGAATGATTCTGTTGAAGAAGATTTGAAATATATATATATCCCTCATGCATTGCTTTCCTCCAACGTAAAATGTGTCTTTATTATTAATGTTTTATCTTTTTAGTGATGGGGTTGTGGAAGCGATGATGGGATTTTTAATATTCCTACAAAGTGCACCACTTAAGTGCTTCTGATGGGTCTTCTTAATAAGCAGATATACATAAATCTTAGAGAGGAGTGTAGGGCCAAAAATGTTGGTTGAAAAGCTAAGTTGAAATTGGCGAAAGCGTGACGAAAGGAGGAGCGAGCAATATATGTAATTAGATGCATGGGTGTAAAGAAGACAGGGTCCACGTGTGATTCTTGTGTCCCTAGATTAGGATTCGACATGATGGTGTGTGTAGTATCAGCTTTTTTATACGTTAATGACTGTCAACTAGAACACCCAATAATCTAAAAACTTAATCTAAAGTCAATGGGCGCTCCATCTCAAAAATTAAAACTAAAATGGCAAAAGCAATTAGAACTACCACCTACCCTTTGAAAGACACGTATGTTATTAGTGTTTTTGTTTTTTGTTGTATTTATTCCTGCCCAACAGTACTACTACTGCTGCTGTTCATGTTCCTCTAGATAATTATAAAAAGAAGAATATATTTATATTATATATGTGTGTATGTGTGTTAAAAACTATTTAATTCAAAAGTTATAGTTTTTATATAAGGGCTCAATAATGCATATTAAATTATCATCAAACGTTGGCTGCATGTAAAGAGCTAGAAGAGAAATACAAATTATGCAAATAGAGAACATGCAAAATGTCAATAACGAAACTTGAATTCAAGACCTCTTACAAAAGTAAGGCTCTGATAACATGTTAAAAACTACTATATATATATATAAGTTATCCAAATGTTATATGCCATAGAGATTAATTATTTATTTATTTTGTTAAGAATCTTTAATATATGGAATAAGAATGATGATGTGCATAATTACTTGATATTAATCCCAGAAAGACTTCTTGAAACATTAAAAGCATGCAATAAAGAGAAAGGAAGAACATAATTAATTAAAGAAAGAAACAATGCAATCTCCGGAATTTGTGCAAAATTACTAACAAATTAATATTGTTGATTATGTAAGTTTCTTAATGCATGTGATCAGATAACTAATGATTGGCTAAATACTTAGTTGAAGTCCATGTTCAAAAGTTGAGGTTTGGGCAACATGATCATCAGATCATGCTGGTTTAAAATCCTATATATTCACGTTACCAGCTGGTATGGCATCTAGAGATCGACGCAAGTTAATTTACAGTAAAGGGGGTGAAATCTAAGACAAATTATATGAAGAATCTAATTTTTTTATATTTTAAATTATTATTATTATTATTTTTTTTTTGTTTCATATAAAAATGCCAAGATGCTTAAAACAACTGTCATAATTAATAAGGTGGAATGGTATCTATTTTAGGTGAAGGAAGATACATCTGTTGCTTCTAGCTGATGCATGGGATTTTAATAATTAACTATTTGTATAAACTACTTGCAATATGAGCAATAGAATCTCAGTTCATTAACTAGTTTATGGTTGGGAGAGAACAAGTCAGAGATACGAACTTCATGTAATTAGTTTTCTATTATAAAGAAAATATGATAAGGAATCTTCTTAATGATAATTAAGTTCATAAGGAATTCCTCGACAATCATACCATGTCTATTTGCAATAAAGAACTAAATATGTCTGGCTTGGGATTAAGTTTACAGTGTTTATTATATTCACACCTATATGGAGAATAAAAATTAATTCTATTTGATAAAATGTAAAGAATATTAATTAAACTCCAAGTTATAAATGAATACCATTCTCTGTTACATTTATCTTTCTTTTATTTTCTTCTATCTATGTGTCAGTCCGAATAAATGTTGAGTTTATCCCTTTGTTGAATATGCATTTATATATACTAATAATATTTGAAGTTCTTATAATGATCTGGTTGTAGATTTTATTTTTGGGGGTTTAATTAATGCATTAATACAACATCCCTTTTTTTCACTTTATTTGGAATTTTAGCACAACATAATACCTAAACTGAGAAGATCATATCAAAGGTTTTTTTTTTTTTGTTAGAACTTAAAAAGGTTTTGAGGAATTATAAGTATTCCTACAAAGGGATGGTGTTTTTAGAAGAAAAAATTACATAAATTTACATCAATTTAGTATGTGAGTTCATATTCTCCACATCTATGAGAGAATTAGTTTATTCAAATCCAAGAAGAATATGGGTTGAAACAAATCATTTACTTTGCATTATATAAAAAGTCCATTATTTAGTATTAATATGCAGAGATTTAACCATTAAGTGAAAAAACCAGGTACTTTTTTTTTTTAGAATTTGACTCTCTATATACATATATGTCTTATTTATAGATCTTCATTGAACTCTTTCTTCGTTATTTATTTTTTATTTTTTATTATAAGCTAAAAATATTAGCACTTTCACAAGTAAATTAGCCAAATATAATACCTCCAAAATTCTACTTCATTAAACAATTAGTCAACAGAACTCCCCCCCTTTCCATTAATAGCAAGACAATGCAGCAAGGGAAAGGTAGGGTTAAAGTAGCATATACTTAGCATCTCACTTTCAAATGTTGATTGAAATCATGATAAGCCTTGCTACTAAATATAATTTGAAAAAAAAAATCATATTTGAAGTGAAAATTTGTTATTTATGAGAATTGTCATGTAATAAATATATGCAACTAACATATATGAATAATACTGCATATAGTACACATAATTAAATTTCAAATGTAGTTTTCAAATTAGAAAATATTATTAGGTACAAACTTGAGTTGAAGAGTGGGGATCTCCTGATAAAGTTTGACAAAACTTAGTCCATTTATAGGGATGATGTGCAAACCTAAGAGTTCTATTGGTTCATTTAAAATTAAGGTGTTCCAATGTAAGAACTAGTTGAGAATTAATATAGTACTCTATATAATCACTTGAAAATCGTGTATTTAAATTTTTAGTGATAAAAAGAGATGGTTCTATCTTAGAGTGGAAATTAATATTAAATAATGCACATTAAAAAGATGAGAAACTCAATATTTTTAGCAGTCGTATATGATTAATCAAGATGTCATGAAAAAGTAAAAGAACAATTAATAAATGAACTATTATTCCATGAAAGAAGATGCTGCTCTATATATATAGACTTTAATAATGAAAAAGAAACAACTTGAAGAATATGTGATGGTTATTGGGATAAGGCATAAGTGACAATAATGATTTTGAGTCTAACTCTAACTTCACCTTTGTATTCTAGTGGCTGCATTATATGTTTCCAACTATTGTGGAGAGAAGTACACTAGGAAAGACAAATTAAATAAAAAGTTGTCTTGTTATTTAACAAGAAAAGATGGGGAACAATGGAAGGATTTACCGCACAAGCTAGCTAGGAATAGTATTATCAATCCAGGAGTACTTGTTTAAAAGAGGACTCTTGTAATTTTCATTGGAACATCCAAATGATCATCAATCAGAGTAAACTTTCTTTTAATTTATTTTGACAAGAACTGCCCAACAATATTCAATTTTGCTCAAGAAATTATAATTTGAGAATAGCTTTGAAAATATGAGTATATATGGCCTCCAATATGTTTGTGTAGTTTAGTTTGGCTCTCCTTAATTTCCATAGTTTTTTCTTTTTAAGTGTCTATTTCAAATATTCTCAAGCTCTCTTCAATTTTCCTTTAATTGGTTTATTTTTGTTTCATCAGTTAGTGTTTTATATATGACAACACTAGAGCCTATTTCTTCTGCAAATATGGGACTGATAGAAACATGTAAAAGTTTTCCCAATCTCCACTAGCTACTTCCCTAATATAAACCCTTGCTATAACTATTAATTAAACAAATGATATTAATTATAATTAAGAAATCTTCATTAAAGCTCTCTTGCTTTCCTGCCCCAATTATATACATCCCAGAAAAGGTAATAATCAGATGTGCTTATAATATATAGATGAATGTTATTAAGATAAAAACATATTTATCACCTAACTACGATGTTAATGTAGTACTTTTCGTAAGCACCTAATTAAATCTGATGTTATTAATTAAGAGAAATAAATACCATAGTGAATTAAAGAAGACGGCCCTTTAGTTCTGCAGTTCCTTTCATGTTTCTATCACCAACCATGCAGTTGAAAGAAATGGGTTTTAGGTTTTTGTTCGGTTTTTCCTATGAAACTATGTCTTGTGGCCATTAATGAGATGTGAATTTACATGCCTAAATTAATGCTCCATGGAGAAGCACAACAAAGTACCAACCAACAAGTAATATTAGCATTCAAAAGGAAAAAAGAAAGAAAGAAGAAGACTTCGAGTAGTTGCTTTAAATTATAAATACCTCTGATTCGCTATTCAATCCCAGCTTGTTAGCCACATACTTCATCAACACTTGAACCGTAATCCTCCCATCTCTATGCAAAGCAATAAATAAACAAAGAAGATGTTCTTAATTTGGTTTCCAGATATTGAACTTATAAAAAGCACAATTAAACACATAATTATATATTAAAAGTACTGAGAAAAGAGGATTAAATTACTTGATTCTAAGATAGTTCTTTGATATCTGAAGCAAAAAGGGCTCATTTGCTCTGCATTAAAATTTTCAAAAAAGAAAAAAAGATTGTTATTACATCAATGAAAATGAGTTTATATTAGGTAATGAAATTAAAAAAAAAAAAGTTGATCAATATTTCTTCACATTCTTCATACTTACTGATTTTGTGATGCTTGTAGCCCAAACCAAATACCGGAATGTGGTCTCCGGGGAGCGTCAACAACTCTCATGTCGGAGCTAGTGGCACCGGCCATTCCTTCGCTTTGATGATGAAATGATCTTGCATAATAGGATCCAATTGGCGGTGGTGGCGCAAGTGAAGAAGAAGCCGCCATGGAATTCCATGGGTAATTAGGCCTATATCCCCATGTAATCTCATGAGGCTGATTAGGAAAATTAAAGCTTCTTGTTCTTGGATACTGTTGCAAGAACAAAGGACTACTACTAGTAGTAATTGCACCAGTGCCGCCGTTAGTAGCAAGTTGAGAAGCTCTTAGATCGGAGAAATGGAAGGTGGAGCTTAATGGCATAAGATGCTGTGTTGATGAGCTTATACTACTACTACCAGGTAAGAGATCAAGCTCCACCAATCCCGTACTTCTTCTTCTTGTTGCTTCGTCTCGATCAAGATTGAGCTCCGAAGTACCAGTAGTACCGCCAAGACTAAGACCTAATTGAAGCCATCTATCATCTCTATGATCTTCCCGAGCATCTTTTGACGTTGAGCCGCCTTCGCTACCAGTCCTCGACTCATCTTCGGCCATTATTGGATTAATAATCACTAAATCAGATCCTAAACAAGTAGCTTGGTTACAATAGAACTGATCATATCCAACAAGCCTGTCGATCATAAAACCGGAGCTCTGATCAATATAAGTACTGTTATTGTTGCGATCATCACCATAATCTTGATAATATTGCTGTTGTTGCTGGGTTTCTGTGAAGATGTTTTGAGGAGGAACCATGATCACATCGGATAACCAGTAGGGCATCGATTGCTGCGGCGGCCCCTTTGATTCTTGTTCTTGTTCTTCTTCTTATCTTCGTTTTTTATCTGATCAACATAAGCCATAGATCCAAACATCTTGATGATGATGATGATGATCTGCTGTATTAATTGCCATGATCATCAACCAAATTTAGACCAATAATACTAATTTTACTGCAGCTCGTTCCCTCTTTCATGGTAAAGAGTAGTATCTGAAAAAGAACAAGAAGGAAGCTTTCAAATCACGCTTTTTACATTAATTGTCTTGTTTGGAAGGTTGTGGAGATGAAATAGTTGCAGGCAAGAAAGAAAGAGAGAGGAGGGTAGGTTCAGTAGTTATAATATATACCCTACATCACTTTAATTTGATGTAATTAATTAATGAAGCTAATTAATCACTTTGGGACATGGTCTCCAAGGACAACCTTAATGTAATTAATAAATAAAGCTTCTGTCTGAATTATATATTATTCAAGCTAGCTCAGGATATATAGAAAGGCAAAAAGGGTGTTTTTAGAAGGAAGAGGGTGGACTCATAAAACAAGTTCAGGAGTCGTGGGCTTATTAGGTAGGGTAACTACTTACGCTTTAAGGCGCAGATAAGAGACAAAGAGTTCGAATTTTGTAGTTCAAAGAACCACTAGCCAGGCACGAGACCCTATATAGCTTTCTGTCCCTTTCTTTCAAATGTTAACATATATCATGCTACTTTCAAAATTAATTAATATGAAGCTCAAAAAACATTTTTAAAACACATTTTTTTTAAATACTTTGTTGATATTGATTTTGATAGTTGTGAGATCACTTTAAATCACGCATTAATATGTGATTTAAGACGATCTAACAACTTTCGAGGACAATATCAACGAAGTGTGTTAGTCAAATATTACTCAATATATTATGACTTGGAGATCACCTATTAATAATTTCTTCAATGTAAATTAAGGCAATATTATGTACATTATCTCGTATCAGGAGCCTACAATGACAAATGCTCAATACACTACTATGTCTTTTTTGTTTAATATGTTTATTTTATTAAATATAAATAGCAAGTTAGTGAGAGATTTGTGACATATTGTCAGCTATGAAATTCAAAACTCTTCATTTATATAAACTCAGCATAAATGAAGTTTATGTAACCAACTTACATAGTTAAAAAAAGTCTTAGTTGAGTTGAATTAAGTTATCACTAAAGAGAGTTACAAATTAGAAAGTACGGATAAGTTTGCAAAAACAAAAACATCAGGTTTTATGATCTTGTTTTAATTATTGATTTGAGAGTAGGCTCATCAATCTTAAAAACATGATCTAACCCAACATTAAGTTGAGCGAGTGGTGAAGTTGAGAGACATAAAATTCTACTATATAGATTATGAGTTTGCAAATTAGAAAGTACGGATAAGTTTGCAAAAACAAAAACATCAGGTTTTATGATCTTGTTTTAATTATTGATTTTAGGGTAGGCCCATCAATCTTAAAAAAATAATCTAACCCAACATTAAGATGAGCGAGTGGTGGAGTTGAGAAACATAAAATTCTACTATGAGTTTGAGCCTCCGTAGTAGTAGGGTATTTGTAGCTGTGCCTTAAAAGGCTAGAGGGGTTGGACACATTACTTGACCTACAAAAACAAGAGAAAAAAAAAATAAAAAATAAAAGAATAATATGCACAACCAGAAAGTCGGCAACTTGGGTTTCAAACATTGATTTGAAACCTTTTTTCTTTTTCAAAAAAAAAAAAAAAAGAAAAAAACTCATTGGAAATGCTTTTGTATTGGAATATTGGACGGTTTCAGTCCACCTACCACAGTGAAATGCATTATTTTGAAAGGCAAAAGAAAGCATGGGGCTGTCACTGCAGAAAATGTACTTTTTTTTCTTTTTTCTCCTGCATGCCATGTTTGTATGGCGAATCTGAAATGACTTGACAACCAATTTAGTTGTCCACGTGGACTTGTGAATAGTTAATAAAACTTAGAAATTTTATATTAATTAATTAATCAATATTAAATCTCAGCCACCATATATAGCAAATAAATCTATATCATATATGGATATTTTTCACTGGCGTGTGGTTATGATGACATATAAATACATGTAAAGCAATTAAAAAATAAGACATGGAGGAAATATTAAGAAAAAAATTCAAATTGTCTGACTGTAGGTGGTCTTTTAATATTGGGATTTGCATTTGTGATCAACACGTTTGTAAGGGTGATAACAGCTTAGTTACGAATATCATGAGTAATATTGTTGCCAAGTCAAAATGGTTATAGTTAATACTTTTTTTTAATGATTATTATAATAGAAAAAAAAAGTTTATTGGAACATTATATTTTATTAATTAGATTGCGTTGTCACAATATATTGAAAGATAACAGATCTTAATGCTGAAAAAAATGGTGTGATTACGATTAAGAATGTCTTAACACTTCAAAGTGGATCATGGTGCAATTAATAATTAACTTCGTGGGATTATGCAATATATAATATATTCAACATGTATGAGAGTAAGAATAAGATAGTATTCATCTATATATATATTAATTTACTTTATAATATATATAGATGTGTTGTCATGCATAAGATTTGAAACTTGAAAACTGACTTTGTAGCTAGAAAGAAAATGTTTGAGTTTATTAATTTATTTTCCATATGTAGAATCTTCATAGAGTACTTATATATATAGACGTTTAAATGTGAAGTGTTAATATTATTTTTATGTAACTGATCATAAGAATGGCGAATTATATAATATGTTAACCATTAATTAACAAGTACATCAGGGATTGGATTCTTAGCTCTTAGCTCATGAATAGTTTGACAATATATAGTAAAATATATGATTTTAAATTTATAAGTTCTAATTCATCCATTAATATATACTTCAATATTAGTCATGTTTGTGAGGGTGACAATCATTGTTTCATCATCTAAAGGATTTATATACCAATATTCCTTCTAAAATATTATCATACAACTAGAGCTAGATGGCTAGCTGGTTGAGAGAAAGAATTAAAAATCAATGACTCTCACTTTTTAGTAATTAGGATGATCATTGGCTTCCTATGTCTAGTTATAATTATAAGCTAATTAAATAATATTACTAGGAGAAGCAAGCACAAGCTCTTTTTGTCTTTTATACCACACTTATGACGTATATATGTTACATGTAACGCCATGCGTGCAGGTACCAAGCAAAAAGCTCGCCATTAATTTATTAATTAGGAATTAAAGTATAATTAGAAACAAATTAAGAAAGATTAAAATTGAATTGAATAGAGGGAGGCATGCATGAGCAATGATGCGTTCTGCTCTGTGATCGAGGCGTTGAGAGAACAAAATGAAGTGGCTTGTGAAGTAGGAAATGATCCTTTGGGATTTAAAGCATGTGAACCCCACCCTGATCCCCAATTAACACACTTCAGTACGGTCTCCCCAACTGTCTTCTTCCTATATTTCTTTTTTAAATTTATTAGCATTATTCAAAAGATATAATAGTTAGGTGTATAATTAGTTCTATCACCAAATTATATTATTGAAAAAATATCAGACTCATTTTCTGTTCCTAATCCATTAATCTCCTTCGACCCTAGAATGAGCTAGGCAGTGACAAAAGTCAAAGTTCGTGAAACCTTGGTACTTCTAAAGCCATTCTCTCCTTTCATTAATCTTATTTACTAAGAATATCAAAGGGACTTTAAAAAAAACAAAAAAAAAAAAACAAATAATATCAAAGAGGGTACTCTTGAAATAATTAATAATGGGAGTTATATATTAGACAAGACTGAATTAAATATTAATGGTTGTAGCTGTTGTTGTTGTGTTGTTTGCTTGTTGCTTCTGTTTTCTGAAAAAGCTGATGATCACTTCATTTCCACTGCACCCATATGATGCCCCTATTTGTATGGTGTCTGGTGAGTGGAAATGTCTTAATTTGTTGATGAGAGCTAGCTAGGGCGTATATATATATATATATATATAAATAGAGAGAGAGTGTGTGTGTATGATATAATGAGTTGGGACATCAGGTCTTTTATGGCTTTGCATGGACACGGAATGACTTATACGCTGCTTGGAAACAAAGCATATTGAAGTAAATGCGCTTTGATAGAGATGTCTTTCTACCCAAACCTCTCATCTTCAAGTTTCTTTTATTTATCTCATCATATATACTCACCCTTTTCTCTTCTATTTCTTCTTCTTCTTCTACTTGTTCCTTAATTTTAAAATATCCATCTGTTATAATTAAGCTATGGTACTTTGCGGCGCCTTCAGAATGATTTCTTTTTAGCAAAATCACATGAAATCCAATACCATTACTCTCTATGATCATAGTGTTTCAATTCATCAATTTCTGTGATTGAGTCCCATTAATTATTGGGTGTAATTCTCTAGGTCCCATGCAGCAATTAGTTCTTTAAAAAAATTAAGAGAATTTTCTTCCTTCTTCGTCACCTTAATTTCTTAATTAATATAAATGAGTTTTTAATTCTAATATAAATATTAATTTGTTCATCATCATGAGAATGCAATTCTTACGATTAGTTCTTTTTCTTTTTTAAAATGAATATTATGGAAAAGACAAAACATCGGTTTTATCACTTTTTTTGAAGTAATAATTAATTGTATTAATTTCATGATGAGCACTTAATTAATTAGTACTGTATATAACAACCATGCCTTTTAATTAATTGACATCATTGGCAATTAATTGTTCGATATGAAAATGGTTTGTTTCTACCTCGAAACTTGGTAATTTAGCTAATTAATGAACTAGTCCATTAGTACTTAAAGATGATATGGACAAATCACTGTATTTAGTCCAAACAAACTTGATTACCTACTTTATCTTTGGAAGATTTCTTTCGACGTTAGTAGTGAAATCCATAACGTCAGATGTCCGCAATTAATATATGGATGAAATTTCATTGATGTGTGTTTTACAAATATTAATGAATGTAATAAGTGATTTAATGAGCATGAATATATATAGTTACAGATGTAGTTATAATTTTTATACATGAAAAAAAAAATAATAAAGGAAATTGGATGTACTCGTTATTCGAGTCTCTTCGATTATCCTATGGCTATGTGTACAATTAAGCAACTCTAACATGACCTAAGGGACTCAATGTGTCAATATGCTAGCTAGTACTTGAGTTTGCTTTCAAGTCCCTATAGCATTATCGTGTGTGCAGTATCGAGCATAACATATCAATCTACCATTGGATTGTATTAAATTATGAGTTATGACCAACACGAGTTAAGACATTTTTTCTATTGATGTTAGTAATTAAAAATGTCAATGCAGCACTATTCTTTGAAAGAAAAGGTAAAGAACTTTGAAAACACTAATATTTAGTGAAAGAAAAATACTTAAGAGAAAACTTATAGTTTTAAAGTATGTTTCATTATACTAAACATAAAAACTAAACCATGTTTCATTATACTAAACATAAAAACTAAGGCAAGTATATAAGCGTGGAAATGTAATAATGCACGTATGTAGCATGTATCTCCAAGAGATTATGATGATGATGATGAGAATGGTGATGATGCAAGAGGGGCCATTGATCGTTTTTGTATCAGATCAGTTGCATCGAATGCACTGAGAACCGTACCATGTAGCATGGGACCCTTATATATATATATATATATATATATATACGTGTAAGCTAGCTTTCAATGTGGGCGTCCCTATTACAAAAAAGTGCCGTTCTTTTTCCCCCCACCATATATATAGAAATGGAAAAGTTGAAAGCATATATGAGTGAGACACTTGGAATTGAAAAAAAAAAAGAGAGATCAAAGACGTTGCTTTTAAATTCGAAGACTTATTCGTCATCATGTCATCACCACTGCATCATCACCACCTTCTCCCCAGATGAAGCAAAGCTCTAGCTCTAGCCATGGAGAAGAGAGGAAGTTGGGGGCAACTGATTCAACTTTTTTTCATTTGAGACAAATTAATCTGAATGGCTAGCTATATTTTAGTTGCATGGATCATGTGGGATGATGAGTGGATTGGATCAGGAAATGATGGATGTGGGTATATATATATACGTATGTATGAGGTAAGAGAGAAAATTTAATTGTTATGGGGTAAGTTATGTTGGAAGGGGTACTATTGCAATGCATGCATAGTGAGTGGTGTTTGACAAAAAACTAAGATTGTTTGTATTCAATATTATTTAAATGGGATTTTTTTTAACACATTTGGATATATATATATATATAATCCTTTTCTCCATTTTCTATAATGTTGAGCAATTTGAATCATATAACTTCTTCTAAATATAATGCTATTTTATTTTTATTTTTATAAGGTAACACAACCGTTAACTTCCTTAATCTTAAATAGTATATTAGTTATTGCTAAATTCTTCAAATTACTTTCATGCATATATAAAAAAATTTATTTTTATCTATGGCCACTCATCTATGAACAATATTCATTTGTATTTCTTATATATCTATTATTTTATTGAGTATTTAACATAATTTCATCACTAAAATTACCAATAATTAACTTTTCCTTTTCTTGGGAAAAAAAATGTTAATAAAGTTCAAAAGGAGATATTAACTTGTAGTGAATTTAATGGGTCGTATAGAACTATCAGAATTAGACTAATTCTTCTATGATCATTATGACAAGCACCACTTAATATATATATATATATAATTAGATTATTCAACATGATATACGTGTAAGCTAGCCTAGCTAATATGGGGGAGCATCAGTACTTGAGTAATAATGAGGTATCTCTTTTTTTCTTTAGTATTGTTCACACGACGATTGGTCTAAAGTTCACGCGTGTACGTATCCACAAGAAAATATATTAAGTTATCATGGTTTTAATCCCACGACAGGTAAAGACTAATACATGTCTTGATTTGAAATCAAATTATCACCCAATCTATTATAAACTCAAGTATATCTTAATCAATAAATACACACACACACACATGACAGGGCACGGCTGCAGAACAAAGTGGCGTAAGTCTTTATTATGAAGATATATTAAAGGAGACAATCATGCTTCAATTCCTTTGCACTTCACACGTTCACATTTATATAAAATTATCAATATATATCCCTCGTTTGCAATCTTGTGAAAGAGACAATCCCTTTAAAGAGGGTATTAATGGTTGCTTCAATGTAAATGTTGGAAAAGCTAGCTTATGTATTAAAAAAGGAAAAAAAAAATATTTTATGTATGCTGGTTGTCAATGACATTTTCCGACGTCAGCACTAAAATGTTTTAAAAATGTCCGTATATTACGTAACATCCTTAAAATCTAACAAAAATTGGGTGTCAACATCAGAAAATGACGTTGACACTCAACATATCTTTAACATTACTCAAAAAAAAAAAAAAAAAAAAAAATGTACATCTATAGTTAAGGAATATATGGGTATTAGTTATTAGAAGTGGGTGCGGGGTGTAGAATGTGAGGTGATCATTCCAAAGTGAAAAGGGGGCCAACTTTCCATTACCCTTCTTTGGTTTTTCCCAATAGCTTTACTTTTGCATGTTCTTTCATGGAAAAACAAATGGCTTTTCATGTCGAAACAGAAAACTTAGCCCCCCCTTCTTGTTTTCTTTCTTCTTTTCTTTTTTTTATATTTCATCATGGGGAATATGATTTATAAAATATATAATTAACTTGGTTAAACTTATCTCATGCATGCGCATTACTTACTTATAATTCTCACATAATTAAACTAATAATTTATTATTTATTTTCGTATGTAGCTACTAATTTAATTGAGCTTTGAATATAACGTAAAGTTGTTCTATTCTAATCTAAAAGTTATTGGTTTGAATTCAGAAATAACCTCTCAAATATATATATATATATTATACCCTACAATGATTAATAATGTTCTTGAGTACTATCAAAAATAATATTATAAGTTGATAGAAAGACTAGCTATATACCTGATCATGTATAATTTTCTTTGAAAAACAAATTGCTTAAGGAAGAGGGAAGGGGTCGTTGCAGGTGGCACAGGCACGGTTTGAATCTACGAAATACACTTGCATGTCACCAACACCTACGAAATATTCCCTTCTTTTCCAACTCATTTTTCTTTCAGTACTGTTATCCACTCACCATTTGCAGCAGCTGCAGCAATTTCATCATCACCATCATTTTTAATTTTCCATCTTCAGATTTTTGTTGTGGTTTTTTTTTTTTTTTTTTTTCTCTAAATTATACGAACTCAAACACTGCTGGGCCACTTTCTTCTTTATATCATTACGTGTATTGTATCTTCTATATGTGATTATTAATATCATTGCCATAAAGGGTACTTGCAATTACACTCCATTTGACTCGGGAAATACCTTTTATTTTACCTTTTCTTTTCCCACTACTTTTTCTCTATCTCTTGTGTTTATGTGCTATATATTGAAAGTGAAAGATGGATGCAATATATATTAATCATGCTCCATATAAGAACTTGATGATTATGATGATGATGATGATCCCTCCAGAATAACAACTTGCACAACAAGCTAGAAGCCTAGAGGATTAATTAGATTCGTAGTAAATATATGTATATACCCTTTCTCAGTTTCTTTACCATATTTGTACCACACTGGTTGGACTCTCTTAATGAGAGTCATCTATTTATATATATATATATATGTGGTGATGTTATCGGTTGTTGTATCCGTTAATGTACTTGAAAAAAAAAATCATATTTGCATTAATAAACTACAACCCATTAGTTTTAATTTTATCTTTGAATTGTAGATTATAAACATTCGTTTGTTGTAATTAATGACTTGAAAAGAAACAATACAACACAGAAAGAGATTAATTAATTTATCCAATGGCATTCTATCCGCGTGTTCATCAGGAATATTCAGTATTAAAAAGTAACCATACAACATTATCTAACTGTAAAGTGCATCAAGTTCAAGATGACAATTACTTGCAATCTTTTAATTAATATGCTCAAGGAACATGCAATTAAGCAGTAGATCATGGCTTCCCACATGCCCCCAAGAGTACTACATGGATCCTAGCAATGCTACGATCGACCTTACGTTGGGTGCTCCACAAATTAATACTAAGTATATATAAAATCTTTCATATACTATCAATAAAATTGCACAAAATTAAATGCACGTGCCATCCACTAAACCACTTATACACCAATTACCTATATCAAATAAGAAATTAAAAAAAGAATTCACTACTGTACACAATACATACAACTAGTCCTGATTTTACACCAATGATTTTATTATATCTATTAATTTAAAAAAAAAAATTAAAGTGACATCTAAAGTATATATTTTAAATATACCAATGTCTGATTTGAAACAATTCAAAAGTATATAAAAACTATTTATGTAGATGTATACTTTGAATGTGAATGTATGGCATTACTCTTAATTTTATACCAAAAGCACAAGGCTAAGTTTTTTCGTTAAAAAGTGTAAGATTATATGAAAAAGACCCTATTTGAAAGAGTTTTTTCAAAGTAAAAGTATTTTTAAAAGTATTTGATAGCACTTAATTTTAACCAAACTACGGCAAAAAATAATAATAATAATAATTTTCTATTTTTTTAAAAAAAAAGTGTGAAACCAACTTTTTTAAAAGTATTTTTTGTAAAAACGTTTCTCGACAAAATATTCCAATGGGGCCAAATTCGGATATATAACGGATCGGGTTGGGAGTGAAAAATCTCGGGTCGGGCCGTAATGCAGAATGGAACGGACAACATGGCCCGACAAGCGTCAGGGGCCTGAGAGTAAAATTCCACGCTCGCTTGCATGGACGTGCGTGGGAGTGTGTGACTGTGTGTGTGTCCCCACCACCTGAGTGCGCGTGCAAGGCCTGGAGCTAATGGGCCTTGTTCTTGTGGACCATCCTCTCTACACGTGCCCATCATAGAAAAAATTAAAAGTTTCATTAAGCTGAATTTAAAACATTAAAATAATCACAATTGATAGACTCGACAAATTTGGTTTTTAAGATAAAATAAACGAGTAATTAGCTCAATGAAAACAAATTGAGTTCTAAAGTCGATATTGTATAGAAGTTTCATGATTCGATTCTAAAAAACACTCTTGTTGAAAAAGGTACAATTTTGCTCCCGCTTCGAACTGGAACTAATTCCATACCCAAAGGGTACGATGACACCTCGCTGAAAACCAAAAAAAAATAAAAAAAAAATGTTTCATATATTAAAAAATTAAATAAATTTGCTTATATAAAATAGATGCTTTTATTCCATGATAAAAATGTGTAACAGATTTTAAAGACTTGCAGGATGAAATGAGTAAAATAAAAATAAAAATGAAAGCATGGCTCATTTAATAAAATAAAATAAAATAAAATAAGTCAAATATTGCAGGATGAATATAATTAGATTGGGATAAGTGGGTGATGCTATAAATTACATCATTATTTACCATCATAACTTGCATGTCATCTACTATTGCAAATCCATGTGGGTCCACAAAAAATCCTCAAAATCCCCAGCTCTTTTGGCCAACCTTGTGGTTGAATCATACACCAAATTAAGGTTGGTGACCCCCTTCCCCCTCTTAGAAACTTTAGTAGGTACTTCTTCACACTGGAAATAATGCTATATGACCCACAAAAAAAATAAAATAAAATAAAGAAGTATATTCAAAATTCTAATAATATTAGAACCCTTTGTATATGCTCGGGATAAAATTATAACTGTTACATTCATGCATGTAGTAGAAAAAAATATATCTTATATCTATAATAATGAATTTCATACAAGTAGTAATTCTTTCCTCCCAACACAAAAAACATGATTAAAATATGTAAAACTCACGTGCATGCTTTCCAGCTATCAATCTCACTTGACTTCCAATAAGGATGTCTAGCTCTCTTGACATGGGTTTGAGATTTTATAATTTGCCCTATCTTAAGAACAGCATGAGATGGGTCATATATTTATTTAATATTGTCTTTTATATATAATTGTATTTAATGGTTCTTTACTTCTTCACAAGAAAGGCCCCGCCCATTAAGAGAAATTATATATTATCATCACTGTATATATGTCAAAATCATCAAGATGATCCACATAAAAGAGAGCAAGGACTATCAACTAAATCTAAATGAAGGCATTTTTCTTTTTGTTTAAGTTTTGAGTCCTATTTTAAATAATATTTTCTATATAGTTATAGTGTTCTAAATTCTACACTTCTCTCTTGCCCATTAATGTTTATTGTGTAATTTTTATGTTAATACTGAATAAAAGATACAGCTGGTAACATTAAAGATTGAGCATTCCTCATTTGCTTTCTTGACCATTTCCTAGTTGAATTTCAAAATCAAAGATATAGTAAGATACCAACAAGATATTCACAAATCTCACAGCTCAGATGTAGCTAATTGGCATGAAATCATAAATCAATGGAATAGCTTAGCAATTAATTCATAGTTTATTGAAGTAATTTAAAAGGCTAAGATATGTAGGTGGTCAGAAAGGCTCAGTGCTTTGCATGATCGATCATGTAATGCACCAGATGGTCCACTAGCAACCAAGATTCAAATCATGACAATCAAAATATTTCAGTTAAATAATAGATTTTTCATGCAGTAATTTGTATGCCAACCCATAATATATATATATATAGAGAGAGAGAGGTTATAACTTTTTAGGTTGAGCGGTTTCTAACATGAATTCTTAAGATTCTTAGGTCATATGTTCGAACCTCCTTGCGACATGAAGGAAGGAACCATTTGCTTGATATAAGGCTATAAGCTATAGTTTTTAAGTCAGACAGGTTCTAACACTCAAAACTAGTTTCAATGGAACACCATTTAGGTATGAATTATGAAGACACCACAAAACAGGAAGAGTAGTATAAGAACACAAGTTCAATAAGTAAAAAATTATAACTAGATTCAAGGAAAGAGAGAGCTCACCTCCCCAAATTTGGCCCCTGTACTTCAGGTTTAAGCTCCATTTGATCTGTTTGTTTTAACTTCTAACAATTTAAAAGTATCCTCTGCCACTGTTTCCATTTATTACCTAAAAGCACAAATTGCAACATTTGTTCTTAGAACAAATTGATCCACATGATTATCTTGGGTGGATGATACTGATAGATACACAAAGTGAATTTCTCCTAAAAAATGTTATAAATGACACATCATGATACTCCCAAAAAAAGTTATAGATCTAGTAGTGAAATAGTGATATATTAATTAATCTCCATCTTGTCTTCACGGCAAAGCTATTCTTTTTGTTTTTTTATTAAAGGAAAAAACTTATTGTTGACTATAACACACACAAACACGCATTTATAGAAGGCTAAACCTAAAAGGGTACTGACCTTTGGAAATGAATAAGAAGCCTTAAGCTATGAGCAATATATCCTGTATATAAATAACTTCCATTCCTAGCAATAGTTTAGTCATGGGTGATTCTCTGCGAGTAGCGGGGAAACTGCCAGTAAACAAAAGATCAGAAAGATTGAAGTGTTAGTGTGTGTGTGTATTAGAAGCAGAGGGACAACATTAGTATATTACTATATTAATTTGTATATTAGAAGCAGGGGTACAATATTACAGTTAAGATTTTAATGAGGAAAAAAGAACTCCTTTAACAATATAGTAAGAAGCAAAGATAGTTCAGACCGAGACAGCAAATTGCATGTAAGAACTTGAACAAGGATGAGCTTTTCTGTAGATTGAAGTTAAAGTTAACAAATACTTCCTGAGATTCTCTCGGCGTGTCTTTATGGATCGCTACATGTAACTAGAGAAAACAGTTCAACTACGAAGCCAACATGAAAAACTAAATTTAAAACTTTGAAAGTCTGTTTCCAATTGCATCTCAAGGAAGCAAGCTAATAATAAGGTGGAGTTTTTCTTAAGACTTGTTTTAGTCCTTAAAATAAAAATAAAATAAAAAGAAGCCTTGCTTTGTTTTATTGGAAATTATTGGGGAACGTCAAATCAAGAGTAGAACACTGGGAATTATTATTTCTATCAAATATAACGCGGAGACAGTAGGACAAATTCAGGCTACAGTGAGTAACATGGAATTCCATAGTTGATTTGTCACTTTCAGTTTTCTATCTGGGACATGACTATAATAATAAATCCAACCTTTCGAAATCCAAAGGATGAAACATTGCTTTCTGAAGGTCATTACTTTCCAAGCAATCTCCATCAAAGTTCAAAAATGCATGCTTGTGAGCTACGCGTGAGAATTAGACTAACTTAAATGCATGACACTAACAACTTTCAGAGTTGAAGGAAGTAGGAAGTATGAAGAACTAATTCCTGTGCAGCTGTGCTTGTTTAGATTAAAAAAATTTCAAGGCATGTTCCACAATGTTCTATGCATCCATAGTTTTCGGAGAGACAAGTTATGGATAACCCAAGACTGAAATTATCAAATTTCTAAGGACTTGAGAAAATAAATATGAATTGATGTATCAAATAATAATGTATAAAACCCAAGTGCATATAAGGAAAGAGAAATGTTTGAGCAATAGCACCTCAAGAAAATTTGCTCAAAAATATAAGTTTAGGCTTTTGTTTGTTATGGCCATGGCCTAGGAACACTGTCAACAAAATATCTGAGAGTTTCACACAACTATATAGCAAACAATTCCTCTCATATTCTAGAAATAAATAAAAGAGTTGTAATAAAGCTTAGATCTCCTAAGTGTTGTATCAACATAAGATGTAAGTTCAAGTAGATTAATAAGCCTCATTCATATCCCTCACAGCACTAGAAAGTGGTAAACTAGTTTTTTGATTCCTTGCAAGTCTTTTTTGGCTCAAGCCAACAGACCGTGCAAATATATCTTGCAGTTGTTATTTTTTGCACATGGGCACTTCCTCATTGTGTCCTTGACTGATGACTAGAGCTTTAAAAGACAACAGTTTGATTTTGATGAAACAATAAATTTAAATTGCTAAAAGTTCAGTCATTTCAATAGCAGTTTAAGGAGACAAGAATTTGACCTCGCATTTCCTCAGAATATATAACAAGGAAAGCAAGCATCTTCTATTTTTGCATAATATGAATACCATATACCACAAAGAACCTTCTGGTGTATTAGCAAGACTTCTGAGGATGCTTAACTGCCAACTTCAGATGTTCCTAGCTAGTGGATTTGTCCTTGGTAACCAGCACCTGTACTATAGCATACGCACAAGCCAAAAAAAAAAACAGCAATTAGCAGTTATTTCATTCATATCATGGAGAAATGTATGAGGAAAGCTAAAGATGCTGAATAATGGTCATTCTACTATCAGGAAGAGAGGAAATTCTAGTAAGGTGAAGTATTAATCAGTCATTCATTCAATGTTACCACATATTTTAAATAGAGTAATCTGTTAAGCATCCGTGTCATTCACATATCAGAATCATACATTCACAGATTTACCAGATATGCCACAAGTAGGCAAGAAATTTGCACGGGGAGGGTGGGTTCTGGATAAGTATATATGCCGCAAGTAGAGCTGTACATATGCTAGACATCACATAGGTTTGACTATTGTCTAACCTTCGCAGTTTGATGAAACTTATATTTTCAATCCATCTAAGTATAGAAGATGTTGGATTAATAGTAATTTGGAGTATGACAGTATTAATGCCCAAGAACTAGAAAAAATAAAACTAAAATAAAATAAAATAAAAAAACTTTGATCAACGTTGTAGAAACAAAACAAAAAAAGAAGACAAAGAAATGATAAAGGGTACTGACCATAGTAGTCAGAATCACTGAATAGTACGATTCACAATTCAATTCACCCCAAAATGATTCGAATCGGATTCATGAATCGCTATACCTATGAATTGTAAGTGAATCGGTCTGAATCATAAGTGAATCGATCTGAATCGCGAGTGAATCGGTTCAAATATTAAGTGAATCAATCCAAAGTGAATCGCTAGTTGAATCGTGGTGAATTGATAAGAATCGTGAATTTGCTAAAAAACACTAATGTTTTTATAACCCTATATATATTTAATATATACAAATATACGATTCACATATGTTTCGTGAATCTTAGGATTCATCGATCCGAATCCTGATTTGATTCATCAAGCCTCAAAACGATTCACTTCCGATTCACGATTTTGACTACCATGGTACCGACTATTAAAGTCATCTCACTTAAACAGATAATGGAATTTAGAAAGAAGGATCTTCGTGTAGTCTATTTCGACATGAGTAATGCTACATTGACACCTAAATGTACATCCAAAGTGTACATCACCTTTATACACCATTGGATTGCCTCGAGTCATGTGTTGATACATGATTCAAGGCAAATCAATGGTGTTTAATGATGATGTATACTTTGGTTCAACATAGAGAAAGTATCTGAAGCATGAGACACTTTGTAAGGTTAATCGATAGTAACTAAGAAAAGGAGTCACTAGTGGAGAGGTTGACACAGCTCACATAACTAGAGTTACTAGACATGCCTGAGTCAATACCTAGCAACAACTGCTTCAGAATCAACCATTTTGTTCATTCTAGTTTTAAATGAACTGCTTATTTTTATGAGGAGAACGAGTAGTGTATGAGGTCAAATACTATAATATACAGAGCAGTTTTTGAGCAAAAGATATTCAGACAAATAAGCCACAATAAAGTTCAGGGACAGAACTTCCGCCAAGGATACAGAGGCTATGCAAGTTAACTGATCTCGGTTTTCTTGCTTGTAAGGATGTAGAGAACAAAAAAGCAAGCTATTAGCTTCTTGGTTAAAAAGGAAATGTGCATTGGCAGTAATATGTCGCTCAAGGAAACAACAAAAAACCGCAGTTCATGAAACGTAGGAGGTAAGGGCATTTGAGATGGCTTAATGCATGAATGAAGAAAAAATTGAAGCCCAAACTCCGAGTGCAACATTCATGGAGTAGGAGTAACCCTTAGATAGTGAGAAGTGAAAAGAAAATATGTCGAATTGACAACTATGCATATTAAGGAATTGTGCAAACTCCAAGGAGAACTTGCAAAGTGGAAGGTCCTAAGATATAGGCTGTTGTAACATCCTCAAGTCTCCACAGTTGGTCCTTAAAATATACTTCTCCTATGCAATGTCATATGTGAAAGAATCGCCTTATTAGAAACTAAAATCGCAATGAAACTTTGGCAGTAAAGAACATCAATTATGGAACAAAACCTAGTAAATGTCACAGAATAAGCACAAAAAAATTCCCATTTACCTTGACAAATAAAAAAAATGTCTTGTGGGTAATAATCCTTGAGCATCATCAGACATAATATCTTTCCATGAGGAGGATAGACCTAGCTGCAATGGCGAAAGTCTGCCAAAACAAATGCACAAATCTGGAGCTAGTAGACTGAACTAGAAGCCAATCTTTAGCAACAACAAAATCTTAGTCTGATGAACAAATAATCTACCATGCATATCTGACAAAGAACAAATTACTTGTTCTTAAGTCCTTGGGGCAGAAAATTCGATCAAAAGTACATCTGAATCATCGAGGAATTGCCATTTCCAGTGCCTTTTTAGCAGTTGTGACACTAATATTCTTCCTCTGTTCAATTTTGCAGATCAAATACTGCAATAAGACCAGCCAAAATAATTTTCTTACATATTGATGTATATGCACCATCATGATTCACAAGATTTATGACTAAGATTAACTTAACATCTTTAATTACAAAATATATGATAAAACAAAAAAATTTCCAACATGAGAGTTACATGTAAAAAGTCATATGCTAACCATCTTTATGATAGGATGTTATACCTTAGCATTAGCATTCTGAGTTCTCGCGCTACCGAGCTGACCAATGATCTGTAGACTGGGTAGCATAATTTTTTATGCTCCCAAGTAATGTTCATGGATCTTCCTTTTTTATTAGAAGGCAAGAAGTCAAAGCAATCTCTATGAGAAAATGAACCAACGATTTGCACTACTAATCACCAATAATCACCACAGGAGCAACTTCCGTCCTCAAAATGATGAAAGCGATTCATATCTCTCACAATAATTTCACGCTGGACAACCTTTGATACGAACTTGATTGCCGCATGGCAATCTGTACATATACGGAGATTCTTGATGATACGAACTGGTCTTCCAGGTCGAATTGTAATCAATCCAAGAGCTAGAGCTAGTCTCTCACTATGCACCCATAAGAGGTTATCCTTTTCATCATCCTCCACATCTAGCAAAACAACATTACGGTCAGCGACATAACCTGCCCTCCTAATCTTTATGTTCAACCATTCCAGCATCCCATTGATCAACCTCATCTCAGGGTGCGATGTGTCTCCCACAGTGAAATAATGAACTTGGTTCTTATTCTCTATCCAGCTAAGTCCTGGCTCCTTCTTTACACCTTTTCTTTTCATGTATTTTCGGATGGAAGCGACATTATCCCATTTTCTAGCAGCAGCATAAATGTTTGATAATAGCACATGGGCAGCCTCATCTTGGGGATCCATCTCAAGCACATGTTGGGCTGAAACTCTTGCAAGTTCAATATTATTGTGAAGCACACAAGCACCAAGCAAAGCTCTCCATACCATAATGCTAGGTTCAAATGGAATTTGCTCAATGAACTTTACTGCCTCTTCAAGATGACCCGATCGTCCTAAAAGCCAGACCATGCAAGTGTAGTGTTCCATGCATGGTTCAAGGCCATAGTCCTGATACATAGAAGTAAAATAATGGCGGCCCTTATCCAGTAAGCCCCCATTGCTACATGCTGAAAGAACTGCAACAAAAGTTATCTTATCAGGTTTCACCTCCATATCTATCATCCTATCAAAAATTCTTAGAGCATCTACACCTAAACCATGTAGAGAATATCCTGAGATCATTGAGTTCCATGAAACTTTATCCAGTTCTATCATTGTGTCAAAAATCAAACGGGCATCTTTGATGTTCCCACACTTGGCATACATATCTATCAAAGCGTTACCAACTACCATATCTTCATTAAAAATGGTTTTAACAACCATACTATGAATCTGCATCCCAGGCTCTAATGCCGTTAAACTTGCACAAGCACGAAGCACGCAAGAATATGTAACTTGAGTTGTATGTACCTGGGCATCAAGCATCTGAGAGAAGAGTTGTAAACCCTGTTCTCCATCTCCCGATTGAACGTACCCAACAATCACTGTGTTCCATGTCACATCATTTCTATTTGGGGAGGCTATAAACAATTTTACCGAGTCCTCCATTCTCCCGCATTTAGCATAGACATCAATAAGTGCATTTGAAACAAAAATGTCTAAATCGAGCCCAACCTTTATAACATGGCAATGGGTTTGCACACCCAATTCAATACCCTCAATGGTTGCACAAGCTTGTAAAAGGCTAGCAAAAGTAAACTGATTAGGAACCACAGAAGCTCGTCTCATCTGAAAAAATAGCTCCAAAGCCTCCTTGCAGCGATCTATCTGAGCATATCGCGCTATCATGAAACTCCAAAGAATCACATCCTTTCCGGGCATTCCCTTGAAAACCTCCAAAGCGTCATCAATATCTCCGCACTTGGTGTATAAATCAAGAAGAGCACCACCCACATACAGATCAACCTCATACCGAGTTTTTAAGGCACACCCATGAACGCTCTTGCCCAAGTCCACAACTCCCAAACCAGCACAAGCCTTAAGAGAACTAGCAAAAGTAAAATTGTTCGGCTTGAAACCGACCCTCCTCATCCTTAAATAATGTTCCAACGCCTCCTCAAAATGATCATTCTCGGCATAGCAAGCAACCATTCCTGTCCAAGAAACCAAGTCCTTCTCGAGAATCCCATCAAACACTTCTCTTGCACTATCAACAAATCCACAAACCGAATAAGCATCAATAAATGCAGACCCAACAAACGCATTGGTATCATGACCGAGCTTATATATGCACGCATGAAACCGCCAGCAAAGCTCTGGAAACTCCATATCCACCAACAATTTAAGAACTGTAGTGAAAACAAATGGATTCAGCTCATGCCCTTCTCTATGAAGCTGCAAGAATAGATCAATTGCGCCGACAAATCGAAGAGATTGCACGTATCCCTGAATTAATGTGACAAAAGATATAGTATTTCTTTCAGGCATATCTTCAAACAATTTACAAGCATCACATAACCGATCTAGTTTTACATACATGTTGAGAAGAATGTTCCAACCAAACAAATCCAAACAACCGCCCCTCTTCAGAATATTACAATGAATGCTCCTTCCTCTGGTTTCGTCGCAATTCGCAGTGCAACCCTGTACTAACCGGGCATAAGCATGGGAATCGAATACAGGAGGAAATAATGGGTGCTCATAATTTTCACAATCTTCTGCTGATTTAGACGAGAAACCGCGTTGCGCGAAGTAGATTGAGGAACTAGATTTTCTAGATATCAGGAACCTCATCCATGGAGTTGTTCTGTAATGCCGCAATGTATTCATGCGTTCTCGAATTCCAAGTTCAATCCACGAAAGAAAAAAAAATTTATGAACTTCCCTGAAATTCAGAACAGAAACAATCGGTTTTAGAAGGCGATGGTAAGAGCAGAGATCTTGCAAATTCAAATTTTGCCGCGAAAGTTTGATAATTTTCTTTGATCTCACGGCCCAGAAGGTTGAAGGGTGTGGACGGTTGATTAGGATTCTAATTTCTATAAAATTTACTATCGAGCTAAATTCACTCACCCTTTCCTCTATTTCCAGCCATTTACTTTCTTCACCCACTTAAAATTTTAAAGTCAAATAATTTTTCTCTCTTCACCCACCTAAATTTTTATTTTGTCCTTCTCATTTACATCCTCCCTAAACCCCAACACTTTCCTCCTCTCTCGTTTATTCTCTTCTTCTTTTTTTATATTGATTCATCATTTCTTTAAGTTTTTTAATCATTTAAAGGATTAAAACAACATTAGGAAGGTTTGTGAGCAATAACCCAGTAAAATCTTGAGAAAAAATCGAGTTATTTCAAGTTTTGAAAACGTCTATCTCAAACCGGTTCAAGTCAAATCTTAGATCACAAATCAGTAAGTAAAACATAATTCTTACATGTTCTAAGTAGATTTTAATGTGTTGTTGTTGAATTTGCATATTTTTTTTACAAAAAGTATAAGTGAAAACGGTTGAATGAGGCGGTGAAAATAGGTTTCGACAACCCATTTCTGCAAGTCGGATTTGGAGACAGCCGACCCAGTAGGGTCGAACAGTTCCTTTTATGTTCGATTACGATAGGTCAGGTATAAAGAGATGTGTCCGACCCTATTAAGTTGGATAATGTATTTTTTTTGTTTGACTCTGATAGGTTGAATAGAAGAGATATATCCGACCTATTAGAGTCATACAGACTTTATTTTGTCAATCCATGCAGGTTAGGACACACCTATTTCGGGGATAATTTAGGGTGCAAATGACCGAAATGTATGTTTTTTATTCAAAAAAATATAAAAAAATAACAAGATTAAAAATTGAGATAAGTTTAAGAGTTGAAGAAGTTAAGGTTTAGAATAGAAAGTAGGTGGGTAACGAGAGAAGGTTTAAGAAGACTTATTAATGTTCCTTTTAGTAATTTTACATAAAGGTTTATTTTGTTTTCGTAATTTTTTGAACAATTGGGTGAACAGAGAGAATGGGCGAATGGATTTAGTTGCCCCTAAATTTTATTACGATATCAAATGAGTAAATTAAGAGAAAAAGAATAAAATCGTATAAATGGGCCCAACGGGCCAGACTTTTTGTGATTCACGGGCTTTATTATGCCCTTGTGGCCCAGATTGAAAACAACTGCCGCCTTGACGTTCCCTTGCATCAAGAACCATGGGATCACTGGTGGCTTCTAGGGTTTCGTCTCTCTTCTATTATATATAGATGAACGAGTCAAGCTCAATGAAACCAAATCGCATAACAGCCTCTTTTTCTTCTACAATTTTTCGTTTTTTTTGTTCTTCTTTTCTAATTGATATTAACGTTGTTAGTTTTTGTTGGTTATTTTGGAAGAGAGAAAGGGTTGGTTGGTCTAAGCAGATGATGAAAGAGATGAACTTATGTTGCTGAGTATTCTCTATGAAGCTATTCAAAATTCGAGCTTTTTAAAACTGATGCTTAGACTCTTCTCTCTTCCAAGGTTTTGATTTTGATTTTTATTGGTTATGGATTTGTGTTTCTGTCAAGTTTTTATCTAGATTTTATTTTCTTTTGGATTATCATACAGTTCAAAGACTTTTTGATGCATGATATACTTAGGGTGTCGCCCGGTGTAGCAAGAAAGAAACCTTGACGATATATTATTGATTTAAGAAAATATTTTGACTGAAACTTTTCTAGCCCTGACCATTTTAGGTTGGGTAAAGGTTGGGTTTATATTACGAGTCGGGTCGGGTCTCGGGTTTGATTACAACCCAATCATGTTGACCCAACTCGATAAATATATATAGTATCTAGTTTAACCTATATGCTAAAATTTATTGTATAATTCTAAAAACAAATTTCTAACTAAATTCTATTTTAATTTTGTAACCTAATCTTAATCTATCAGATAAATTATTTTAATATGGGTTTTCTCATTGAAGACTCAATATTCATGCTCTAAAATTAGTCTTCAATATTCATGCTCTAAAATTGGAGCTTAAAAGTAAATGTTGAGTGTGCGACTAGAGAATAAAATTTTTATCTAATTAATAGAGATCTCAAATACAAATGTGGTGGGAGTAAAAAAGAAAAGAAAAGGGTTAAAACAAAGGTGATTATAATTTATGGACATAACTTTAGTAAAAATTAACCTAAATATATGTTATATCTATTCAAGTTTTTGTATGTTAAGATTTTTGTTTTATTTTTTGGGTTGAAATGGGGGGCCCAACCTGTCTTACCTGGCCACCTTAAGTCGGTTGGGTGGGCCCCCCAAAAAGGGAATGTTGGGTGGCATTGGGCCCAGTCCGCTGCCACCCAACCTGATCGGGTCATATACACTTAAATTGTAGTTTGGAAAATTTGATAATCATAGACCGTAGTTTGAAAAATTTGATAATCATAGACCACAAAATAAACTGAAGACTTAGTTAACAGATGTGGAGGTATAGAGTTTTAAGTTTGACAAATCAGTGAAGAGTAAATCATAGATGACAAACCAATGCTTTTTATATGTTTATATGAATAATATTATTTTAATATATCTGAGTTTTTTTTTTTTTTAACGAAACTTTAATTTTTTTATTTTTTTTAGATTTTTTACCTGGGGCTCCAGCCCAGATTAACGGAACAGTGGCTTCGCCTTTGGGTGTCATCGGTTTGATTTAAGTCAATTTAGTGTTTAAACTGAATCTGAGCCGATTACTTGCCAACCCTTGGTTTGGTTTGGTTTTGGTTAATTGATTTGAATTTTTTTAACATATAACAATATTTATTTTAAACATAAACAGAATTTATTTATGATAATATAACAAAATCATATAATTTTGCAAACAAGAACTATATTTCTAATTATATAACAAGAATATATTAATATATTTCATATAAATTAACCTAGGTAAGTTCGGTTCGGGTTGATGAATTCTAAACCCACAACCCAAATCAAACGTGTGAAAAATTGAATTGAACTGAATGCATTTGATTTGCGGTTTTGGCTAAACCACTGACACCCCGATCATATACATAAGATAAGATAAGTTTCAATTTCATTAGGATTTTATTTATTTTAGAGTTGTATTTAATTAAGACTTTAGATGAACTTTTTTTTTTTTTTTTTTTTTTTAAGAAAACCCAATTCATTCCAAAAGAACAAAAAGAGGACTAGCCTCCTCAATTACAATATCGACAATGCAAGAAGGGGATTCCTCTAACCATACTTAAGGAAGGGAAAACAAAAAACTGGACCGACTCAAACGGTGAGTAGCTTGGTTACAAACCCTTAGAACAGACTGCAGAGAAAGATTTGGAAATTCAAGACAAAGAAGACTACAATCTACAACAAGTTTGCCTTCTTCAGTGAATGTTTTGGGAGAGCTATTTATAGTAGAGATAGCACTTGAAGAATCACTCTCAATGACATTAATGGGGGTGCCTGTTTCCTTTGCAAACTCCAATGTTGTTCTAATAGCCAATAGTTCAGCTGAAAGAATCGAGAACATCCCATTATAAAAGGAAGCCATGGCAGTAACAACTAAACCAAGGGAATCACAGATTACGGTGCCCACACCAGTACAACCCCGCTCCATGTTGATACTGACATCAGTATTGACTTAAAACATCCCAAGTGAGGGTGGAGACCAAAGAAGGGGTCTAAAGATTCTAGCTTGTATGCAAGGTGGGTTGGCTTGTTGGAAGTCCATACGGTAGTTTGATGCTCTGCATGTTATAGTGTCCACTGCGACCCATTTTTCGTCCACCCTTCTGGCATTCCGGTCATTCCATATGGCCCACCATGTGAAGAAAAATTTCTCCAGGTCTGATTTTCCAAGGGTAAAGATGAGCTCTTTAATATGAACTTGTTGGATGGACCTAAGGATATCTTGGTCTTCAAAGTCTATGGCATAAGGGCATGAAAGGTTGTTTCACTTTCCTCAACGTACAGTTGGCATGTGTCATTTTCAATAACCTTCATTTTCTTCAAATTCTCAAGGGTGGGGATAGCATTGTGAACAACTCGCCAAGCAAAAGTCCTTAACTTTGGGGGGATGGAGAGGTGCCACAATTTCCTCCACATCTCAGCATAACGGTCCTTTTCAGAGCTTCCAGCCAGTTGTTGTCCATTCATCAACAGGTGATACCCACTCTTTACACTGTACTGCCCAGATTTGGTAAAGTTTCATATAAGTTTGTCATGGGGCCCTTCTTACTTAGGGGAATCTTTAAAATTTTATCAACATCAACAGGGACTAAAAATTTCGAAAGGGCGTTTAAGTCCCATTCGCCCCTATTAAAGAGGGCCTCCACTTTAAAGGCTGCCGAAATTCCATGGTGGGGTAATGACCTTAAAGGTGTTTTGTCTAGGGAGCCATGGATCATTAAAAATGTAGATGTCTCGCTCGTTCCCAACCCTCCATCTAATTCCTTTTTCCACCTCTCCTCTACCCCATATGATACTCCTCTAAATTTGAGAAGCTCCCCCCTTAACCTAAGCCTGCCAAATAGATGATGAAGAGAAAAAATTTGCTTTGAGGACTCAGCTGACAAGGGAGTCAGGATTATTCATAATCCTCCAGAATTGTTTGGCAAACAAAGTTCTGTTGAACGCTTCGAATGCCTTGAAGCCCAGGCCACCTCTGTCATTTGCTCTACACATGTGATCCCACCCTTTCCAGTGGATTTTAGATTGTTTTTCATTTCCACCCCACCAAAAGCGCCCAATCATTGAGTTGATTTGATTGCACAAGAATTTGGGAACTCTGAAACAGCTCATCGAGAACACTGGTTGGGCTTGAGTGACTGCTTTAATTAGGATTTCTTTCCACCCATGGAGAACAGTTTGGAGTGTCGGTGTTGAAGGCCTTTCCATATTCTATCTTTTACGTATTAAGACTTTCCAACTCTGTTGCGGTAGCCAACGGAAGGTAGGCCAAGGTACTTTGGGTGTAAGACGCAATTTGATATGCCTGTCTGCTCCATGAACTGTGTTATGTTATCATTCCTAACATTGGGGCTGAAGTAGAGTGGCGATTTGTTGGCATTTACCTGCTGACTTGAAACTTCACCAAAGGTTTGCAATGCTTCCTGAACTATAGAACTGTTAGAAGCATTTGCTCTACACAAAATTAATATATCATCTGCAAATAATAAATGTGAGACCCTAGGGCTGGGCCTAGTAATTTTGAGACCCTGAAGGTCTCCATTTTGTTCAAACTTTGTAAGAACTGTCTATAGGCCTTCTGTGCATAACAAAAACAAGTATGGAGATAAGGAGATGGGTGGATGTGTCCTTTGGCTCGACTATTAATTATGGCCGAGGAGGACACTATGGTCACACAGTTCATGATAAGGTTAGTCCACCGATGGTTAAAACCCAATTTGTGTAAAGATGCCTTAAGGTAGGGCCCCTCAATTCTATCGTTGGCTTTGCTCATGTCCACTTTGATGGTGGCGAACCCATTCCTAAAGGTTTTTAGGTGGTGAAGATGCTCAAAGGCTAAAATGATATTGTCCGTGATGAGACGACCTTTTATAAAAGAACTCTGATTTTCAGAGATGATATGGTCGAGGATGGGTTTCAACCTATTAGCTAACATTTTTGCCATGATTTTGTATATAACATTGCATAAGCTAATGGGCCTAAAGTCCACAAGGCCGGTTGGGTTTTTTGATTTTGGGATAAGAGCAATGTAAGTTTGGTTAAAACGACCAATGTCTTCATCACCATTTAAGCAAAACAAGCAGGTATTACAAACATCTAGCCCCACTAAATCCCAGTACAGTTGATGAAATTGGGCAGTTAGCCCATCTGAACCCGAGCTTTTTAGGGGGGCCATGGAAAACAGTGCATTTCTTACCTCAGCTTCAGAGAAAGGTGATGAAAGCTGCCTATTCATTTCTTCAGTCACACGCTTCTCCAACCAATCTGCCACAATGTCAATTTGAGTTTCTAAAGCGTTGGAAGTTGTGAACAGGTCTTGGAAGTAAACCGCCATGATTTTACCCATGTTGTCGATGTCATATTCCCACGATCCATCAGGGTTCTTCAGTCTTCTGATTTGATTGTTCTTTTCACGTGCTTTGGCCTTCGAGTGGAAATATTTTGTATTCTTGTCCCCACGGTAAAGCCAATGAGACTTGTCTTAATTGAGAAGCTACTCTCAAAAGAAGAAATTAGATAAACTTTAGTCTTAATTATTGAGAAGTTAAATTTGCCTATAAATATTTTACAATGTATTTGAAAAAATCACCATTATTTGATGATTGATTATTGAATACATTGGCTTCCTTCTCTTCATTTCTCCCTTCTCTCTCGGTAGTGTACCATTACTTTAATTGTTGGATCAAAAGAAAATGGAATGTTAAAAAAAATCTAACACAACCCAATCCAATTTCATTTGTTTTGGTGCCATTGCGAAAGATGAAAATATTTTAAATATTTAAAAGGTTAATTGGGGTAAATATTAACGTAATTAAGATAAGATCAAACTTGAGCAGTAAATAGGGCTAATTAGCCAATTTTTTCAAAGTTTATTGAACTTTGTTAGAAAGAGAAGGATTTACTCTTTTTATCTATTAATCTTAATTCAACACATCTTTCCATCAATAATAGGTCACTCTACCATGGACTTAATGATTTTCATTGTATGTATAATCTTTTTTTATTGGTACATTAAGATAATCATAACTTAAAAAAAAAATTTAAAAAATTTAAAAAAAATCTAACAGCATTAAATATATTCAAATTGGCAAAACATATTTTCTACTGATCATAAATGTAAACATCATGATACATTTTTGAATTTCCACTACTAGATTCATCAACTTTCCACATGAAAGAAAACAGAGACTAGTCATAAGAAAGAAACATATGTCCTTTGCTCATCCCAAAGGATATTTGAGTTATCTCCACTTGTTTTTACACACTTAGCAAAGTAAACATGATTTTAGTTAAAGTCAAAAGCCTCCCCATCCTAACATTAGATATACACAATCAAATCGAACAACCACAAGCACACAAATTACACACACGCTGACCAGTTTCTAGTCCAATTCCCACAAGAGAAGCCACCAGCCAATTTGGAGCTAGATACCCAAGTACTTTCAACCACAGGCACCACAAAGTCGCGCAAGAAGCAATTCTAGCAATACTCTTAATCCTAGAGAATGCATGAGAGAGATGACTCAAAGAGAAACACTCTTTACAGTTAGAGGGTAACCTGAAAACACCATACCAGAAAGATTCTCATCTACTCCATATGAGCCTAGAGAACTGGCACTCCACAAAAAGATGATCAACATGCTCGAAATTGTTGATACAAAGCGGGCAAACAGAGGGATATAAATACAACCGAGGAGATCCTTAGTAGGCAATTTCCTAAATTTGTATGCGAGATTATTTAAATTTTAAAAATAACCTAATCAAAGTCTCAATTGATTTCGTCAGCCACGACTGAACATAGACATTTTGGTCCTCGTCAAACCATTCATCACACGCCAGCTCTTGGCTCTGCTGGTGGGTCTGCCCCCTCAAAAGGCGTGAGGTTCAATTCTCCAGTAGAAGATTGATCATGTTTCCCAAATAGTTTAAAAATATATATATTCTTCACACCCTTGAGTATAGTATTCTTTCTTCTATTTTATATATTTTTTCATTTTAAAAAGTAAAAGCCACTACCTACTTCTCTGTGAAGCTTGCAGCGAGAATCAAGCTCTTGAGTGTAATACTGTTCCCCATCATACATCACATTAATTTGTCAAATTGAAGACATTTAAGAAATAATTGTTCTCTGTTATCTTCTACAAGATTTTGTTAAGAAGAATGCTGGACGGATTGAAATTAAAACAGTCTCTCCCACCAATAAATTACATGTTTGTTATGCTCACAGGAAAAAACAAAACAAATTCAGAAAACCTTTCATATAATTAGATGGAAATTACGTGATACCTTGACAGATTTCCGGTGGGAAGGAAACAGAGTAATTACAAATTAGCAAAATAATGAATACAATCCAAACCAATTAATTAATAGAAAACGAAAGAAAATAAAACGTAGACAGGACGGACATTAGAAGATGCCTAAAATTAAAACACGTGTTGAAATATATTATATTATATATATATATATAATGTCTATAAGAGACAGAAAAACAAGCTTGTCAATATCGACAGGGATGAAGACGGATGACCTATTTATGATTAGACGTAGCTAACTATTCTATTCTATCTTTTTTGCGGCGACCGATATAGAAGGCTTCTTCACCGGCACGTGTTCAATGTCTTGCATAAGGAGGTACGTAAGTCAACCTGAAACAGAGTAATTTGTTTCCCTCGTCAAACAAACAAAGCGTAGAGAGCAAGAACTTTGATCAGTTAGTCAAAAGAAGTATGGACAGCTACAGAAATCTTTCACTAGTAAAGGGAAAAAGAGAAATAAAGGTTGCTTCAAGCAATTTCACCAACCAATTTCGAGTCCTTTTGTCTTGTACTAAATACGCTTTGATGCAAGAATTGAAAACATTAATTAAACGTTTCATATGATTCCCACCTTCAATAATCAGGTTGATACATCATTAATTATCTTTACAAGAAAATTAGATGAGCAATCTTCAGCTGGTATTAAAAAGGCCAAGCACCTGCCATCGATACGAGTGCCACGAGATAGATATGCTTAAACATCATATTAAACGCGGTGACTGATTCCTGTCACCACGAAGAAACACGTGCTTACAAAACAAAATTTTTTGAAAAAGGCAAAGACGCGTTGTAAGACGAAGAAGTTTCGTTGAAAGGCGAGAAATTGCAACGTGTGTTAGTGGTTGGTATAGCACAAGATGATCAAATAGGAAAGCAGTTATAGTGTCATACCTCTCCTTGCGCTTCTCCAGAAACCTATGCAGCGATTTCTTTCTGGCGATCGGCAGATCTGCAAAACACAAGATTAATCTTTAATGTTTGCTTTAGACTTGATTTAAGAAATAATTGAAAAGCGAGTGTTAGCTAGTTTTAATAATGTGCATTTGAATCCCTTAGAACTTTGGAGTTCGAAGGAGACCAGGCTCGTATAATTTTCACTCGAGCAGCACTTTAAAAAAAAAAAAACAAGGAAGAAATAACTGAAAAGAAATGGAAGAACAAATGATCACCTCCGTTAAGTCTTTCAAGGAGGTTCTGGTCGTCGCTTGAAGACGAAGGTATTACCGGCGATTGCGAATTGAGCGAGTTTGTCGTAGCTTGAGAGTTTATTCCTGTCTCTGCAAGTTTCATAATTGTCTCTGCCTACGAGAATTAACAGACAAACTTAAACAAACAAATCAATGAAACGAATTCAATACGTTTGCAAACAGAGTAATTAGAAAAGGCAAATTAAAGTCAACTCTATTAATGTTGCAAACCTTATCGCGCGGCACGTCAAAGACGGATACTCTTCCGTTGTAGAAAATCGTTAACGGAGCGACCGGTGTTCCAGGAGGACTCTCGTTCCCAGATCTGAGTCATATTTACAATGAACAACAAATCAATATATATCCGATACTCCGTCGGTGTTGAATGACTTGAACATAAATCAGAGTTTGATTGAAGACCTACACAGGCAAAACCAAGCTCCGATTCTCCGTCGGCGTAGAAGGCAGAGAAAATGGATTCTCTCTCGCTATAACTCCTCCGTTCGGCAGAAAAACCGTTTCGTATGTCAGAAAACCGCCATTTTCAAGAAACTTCCGACCAATTTTTTCCCTCGCAATTCCAGAATCCTTGAATGCGTTCTGAATCGCTTCTTGCATGCCTAAAATTAACCATCATGATCACCATCAACTTTAGATTTCAACTAGAAAAACAAGAAATCAAGAAAAAAAAAAGTAGTAATTAAAAGATTGAAACCTTGAAACGATCTTCTTCGCTCGAGAATCTTCTGAAACCGAGCTTTGGAACTCGAACCGCTTTCTTTCTCGCGAGGAAAGAAATCAAGTTCCATTGCTGCTTTCGACATTTTTTCTGTGCTCTTCACTTCTTTGTCTCGTTTTACTTTTATAAAGCAGAAGAACAGAGGTATTATTGAAGCTGTGAGATCTTTAAATGAAACAACACGAGAACTCACAACTCAAACTCCGAATACTGCACAAGGCGTGCCTGAAGCTTCACGTCTTCCACGGGTTTGCTCTTTCAAAGAAACTTTTTACTTGTGTACACTCGGGAGCTCGATACCAAATCTGGAGGTATGGGAGGGTGAAAGTCCGGTAATGTCCTTATGTTCGTTGAGAAATTACCCTGGACGACAACAAGTATGAAAATGTTGGAAGCTTCCTAGAAATAGTCTTGAGAAGATAATAAAAGGAAAGAAATGTAAAACTTCTTCCAAATTTAATTTCTTCCATAGTTTCAACTTTAAATATAATTCAAATCTTAACTTTTTTTTGAGCACGTGCAACAATGTTTACCTACTATGAGGAAATTAATATTTTTTAATAAATTTCTAAAACAGTTTTATAAACCTAAAATGTCACATGTTTTTCTTTCTACATATATATTTTCCTAGAGGATTTCTATTCTCTTAAATGCATCTTGTGATCTACACACTATTTTTAGCATTCTAAATAAAAATATACGATTCCCATTGTTTTTTTAAATAAAGATTAAAGTAGGCTTGGTTAAACTAAAGCTAATACACTGAACAATATAATAAAGAGGCTTGTTTTTAAAATTAAGTAATAGTACTGTGGATCACGAGCACTTTGTTGTTTACTAAATAATAGAAGCCAACCTCGTATTTAAAATTCTAGCCTTGAGCTTTTCACCGGTACTGTCGGCAAAAACAGTTAGTTAATGTCAGTTTTTTATTAATAGAACCGTCACCTATAGTCACGGGCACCCGAATAGTCTACCGCCCATAAACATTTCAGAATGCCATTGCGGGGAGGGATGAACTTTAAACTCAAAATTTATTTTATAAAAGAATTACATGGCCTTTAACTATAGCCAATAAAACATTGGTTCAATAGTTTTTTTGCATAGGATCAAAAGTTTAAGGTAAAATCTCTTACCAATGGAACAGATATCGAGTTATAATTCTTTCTTTTATATATATATATATTGAAGGTAATATAACAACGCACGTCACTTAGCCAACTTCTAATTAAATATTCTTCAATTAACTAAAATTATTGTTAAATTCAAGTCAATATTTTATACTCCAAGGATTTCCTTTAATTTTGACAATTTCCCAACAACATTAATGGCTTGAATTGATATTATATTGACAAGCGACCCTTGTACTAATAAATTCAATTTGGAATTTATAAACATTTTCTTCAACAAATTATGAGGGGCATTACGGTCATTGAGCGAAACTGCACCAAGTCCGCGTGTAGCGGGAAAAAAACGCGAGGGTTACGTGAAAGCAATTCCAAACGGACGTGCCACTGCTGGAAGTCAGAATGTTTTTATTTTAAATTTTAAATTTTAAATTTAGTAAATAATTTATGTCACGTGCATAAATTGAAGAGGCTCACGTTCGTAGCGTGAAACTTCTGCCACCGCAAAGTCCGTAAAAAGGCACAAAAATTTAAAGTGATAAAATCATGGAACTAATTTCTCACCGACTAATCCAACTTTAATTTTTTTAATCTCAATTTAAACGAGGGATACAGTGTAATTTTCATTAGGGTTTTCAATAATTTGGCCACAGCCACAAAATTGAATCAAATTAAATATAATATAATATTTATTATATTTTTTTACATTAAAAATTTTAAAAATATTAAAAATGTGTTTGATTCAAAGATTTTAAAAATAATTTTTTACTTTTTTTGTTAAGAAAATATATTGTATTTAAAAAATAAAAAAAAAAAATTTCAAAATTTTTTTTTATATCCCTACTTTTGGATGGTGAACCAAACGTTAGATTAGATATTTTTATTATTTTATATTTAAAATAAATATTATTATAGGTTGAATGTTTGATTTGATTTCTTAAATGAAACAGAGGGCACCCCTAATTTCCAGCTAATAAAATTAAATCTCCATTTGATCTCAATATAAACGTGGCGCTATCTCAGGAAACAGCTGCATGATACGTGGCGTCCATTCTGCTGTGGTGGCTAAAAAAAAGTAAAAATTTCTCGGCGCGTGTTAGTGTTGTGGCATGAAATGTCGAATCCGGACAGCCTTTTTCGATGTCTGGACATAGGGAAGTTTTTCTCTTGGAGATCACGAGAGAGGATTTTGTAGGGCCCATCGATATCAACTTAGACTTTGGTTCATGACTTATTCAGTGATTTTGACTTTGGTCAAGATCATTAAATAAATCGTGAATGTGGAATAAGTTGATAAATAATATATATTTAATATAATTTTTTAGATAATCTAGACAATCTCTAGTTGTCTGAATATGACAGAGGCGACAAGTTTTGTTTTTTTCTCATATTTTATGTTGAACCTTAGTCATATTTTGATTTATATTTTTTGGGTGCTACCAGTCATATTGCATAATACTTGTAGTACCCTTATGGAATAATGACATATATTCATCAATATTAACATTAGATTGTAATAACAGAGGTAAAGACACACATAAAATAATAGGAATATAAATAATTACGAAATATTTAATTTTTTATAATTTAAATGCTAAATTAGTTTTTTTTATAAAACGAAATAAAAAAAGTAGATTTAATTGAGTTGAATACATCCATCAATATTAAAATAAAGAAATGTGTTATATATGAATGAAATTAGTTACCTAAAAAACACTCATTTCATTTCATCATGTAAAAATATCATATAACAAGTCATTACTCATTAGGCAATGCATTGGTATATGTTATACTTATTGTATTTGTATAATCTTTAGATATTTATTTTTGTTTAATTATGTGCATACCCACCTTAACTTTTATCTCCAATAAATTAAATACAAGGTAAAGTTAACAATACTAAATTACAATTCAATTCAATTCAATTAAGCATTTTCTTAATTATATAAAGTCAAACAAATTATATAAATCCATTTTTTTCACCCCAGCTTATCAAATGTTAAGTTCATTCAAAAGTAAAGCAAACAATAAGAAACATAAAGGGAAGTTTGATCAAATGACCATTTTTTTAGAGAAAAAATGATATTAGACTTCAAATTTTTAGTTCTAAAATTCTAACCTGTTTTTCATGTAAAGTGGCTAAACTATCCTTTAAAATAAAAAAGAGATGGTACAATTCTCTTTAAAGTGTTTGGGTTTTTTCTTTTTTAAAAAGGGAGTGAAACCTCTCAACCCAAAGCACCCTCGTCGCCATCGCTGGAGGTATCTTCTTGTTAGTTCTTGTCTAAAAAGTAATTTTGATGAAAAGTTAAAATTTTAATTCTTTTAATCAAAGGAGTGTTTGCATTATATGTTTATTTTCTTTGTTTTACTTTGATTTTCAATTGGGTTTAAGAATTTGCAACCCAAGGTGTAACGTCTCGTATGTACAAGTCAAACTTGTATGTTGACCAATACATGTTATTAGACGTATTTATACACATATATATATATATATATATATATATATGTGTATAAATATATATGAACATGACCTTCAATTAATGTAAATGTTTGTATTTTAGGGCTAGAACCCTATGAAGCTAGTCGTATCATAAAACGTCCAACACTAGAAAAAAATTTAAATTTGGGTGCAAGAAGCGACATTTCGTAAATGAAAAAGTACGCTTCTATGACAAATCTGAGAATACAATTTCTGAAAAGTTCATATAAGCGCGCTTTTAAAGGGTAGAAGTGCACTTCTAGGTGGGCCTAAAATTTAAATAATAATAATAAAAAAAAAATGATCGGTTTGTGCATGGTTTGAAATAGGTCGCATGACCATTTGCAACCACCCTGAGATGAATTTGACACATATTGTGTTGCTGACAAACTAAATTTGCCACGTTTTGATCAAAGTGGTTTGTTGGCAAGAGTAAAGTATGTTGCTGGAATGTCCAAATGAAGTTGTTGGACTTGAAATGAAATTCACATGAGCAAGTGAAATTCCAGCTGAAACGTTGAGAGGAGGAGGAGCTTAATCTTGAAGCTCCAAATCTGAAGGTGAGAATTAAGGTTTTGGATATGATTTTTACTGATTTAAGTTCCTTTCTTCCACCTGTTTATCGAATGTGACATGCAATGATTTTCCATGGCTAGAACCGAACCTAGAAAACGGGAATTGGAACTGGAAAGTGAGAATTTCAAGCTGAAATTGATTAAATTGGAGGTTCAAACTATGGTGGATGAATTCCTGATTCTTTGGTAAGTATTTGATGATTCAAAACATTGATTTTCAGTGACTAAATTGATGATGAAATCGTGGGTTTTCCGTAACTGATTTGCATATTCCAAACCTGTTGAGCGAGGGTTTTGGAACCCAAATTTTAGTGACTAATCTATGGTGTTTTAATATGTTAAATTTCTGGAAACTGATTTTGAATCATTGGTGTTGATGATTAATAGAGAATTGAGGTACAGAAATGAATAAATTCTGGTTTGGTGTTAAGCACAAATGTGCTACATGTGCTAAAAATGGAGTGTGCTGGAAATGTTTGAATTTGGAGACTAATTTGGGGTAAGATGTTCACTGATGCATTTTGATTAACTTAGTGACTAATTAGTGATCAATTGAACTAAGTTTTGTGGCTGAAATTAATATATGTGTGTTACAATATGAACTTCGCAGAGAATTGGATATGAATTGAGTAATGGAATGGATACAAGTGAGATGCTTGTGTGATTATAGTGTTGGGAATACATTAGTAAGAAAGTTTGCATGCATGAATGAAAGTGATAGAAGGAAGAAAAATGAGAAAGATTGAGAAAGAAATGATTACCTTGGGGATTCTTGAGCAAGAATGCATCCAAAACTCTAACTTTTCCCCTTCATTTTCTCCTCTCCCCTTCCTTTCTTCTTCTCCAAGCTCCTTAGCCTATTTTGAAAGTGAAAAATGAGAGAAATCACGTCTCAAGAGGTTAAGTAGCATTTTGGGCCCACATTTAAAGAAAACACTTAAATAAAAGAAATAATTATTTTTCTATTGCAATTACTTTCACTTGGATAATCAATTTCTTGCAAAAGACTCATCCATTTAACATCTTAACCGTTCAAAAGTTTTATGAGTCAGTTACCAACCTTCTGGTAAAACTTCAGCTCAATCAAACAATGGGAATACGAGATCCATCCATTTGATCAAAACTGAGCAAGAAAATAAGTAAATCCGAGAAACAATGTTTGGAGTCTTATACCTCACACTAGACAACTCCGATCAAGATCTTCATAATGAAGATCTATCAGAGAAAAATAATCTGACAAAATTTTAGCTCAATTGGACCACGAATCTAGGAGATCACGCCACTGATGTAATCGGTGACAAAAACTTCTTCCTCCATAGAGCGAGCTTCATTGATCCAAAACACCGTTTTCGACATGTTTCGACGTTGAACGAGTCTCTGATCATTCCGAAACTTCACGCGCACTCTAAACGACATAAAATCATGCAAAGACACTCGAACCAACCGGCATCGAACATTATATACGTATACGTACACATATACAGGTACTCTATGGGTCAAAATGACATCATCCTAAGGTACAGACGTTACAATTTTCCACTATAACATGAGAAATAGATCAAATTTATGTTTTCTAAGCTTAAGTAGGTCCATAGATCCTCATAGACCACAATATACTACAAATATCGAAATCTAAAATAAAGAACAATTTGCTAGAAATTTAACTCATCCAAAAACAATACAAAGAATTAAATATTTTCCACTATGACATAAAAAATAAATCTAAGTTTATATTTCTTAAGCTTAAATAGGTCCATACATCATCATAAACTACCATATACCACACATATCAAAATCTCAAAAGAAGAATAATTTGCTAAAAATTTAATTAATCCAACAAACTATACAAAGAATTAAAGATTTTTTACTATGACATAAGGAATTTTAAATTTTTATGTTTCCTAAGCTTAAGTTGGTCCATAGACTGTCATAGACTACCATAGACTAAAAATTTGAAAATCTAAAAAGAAGAACAATTTGCTAAATATTTAACTAATCCAACAATATCTTCAGATGTTGTACATGTTTATTTATTTATTTATTTATTTTTCTTTATTTAATAGTTTGGTACCTTGGGTTACAAATTCTTAAACCCAATTGAAAATCAAAGCAAAACAAAGAAAATCAACATACAATGCAAACACTCCTTTGATTAAAAGAATTAAAACTGTAACTTCTCATCAAAATTACTTTCTAGACAAGAACCAGCAAGGTAAGAAAAAAACAACAAAGAAGAAGAAGAAGAAGATACCTCCGGCGACCAAGGTGCTTTGTGTTAAGAGGTTTCACTCCCTTTTTTTTAAAAAAAAAACCCTACCACTCTAAAGAAAATGAAACGTTCTCTTTTTTATTTTAAATCTTTGGTTTGACCCTAGTTACAATACTAAGGGTAGATTGGTCCCTTTATCTAAAAAATAGATTATAATTTTAGCACTAAAAATTTAAAGTTTAATATCATTTTTATCCTTAAAAAAAATCATTTGATCAAAATTTTCAAACATAAAATCAATGACATTATTATGATTCGGATACATAAAACCGTATTCAAAATTCTAAAAACACTGAAAATGTGTTTGATAATTAAAATCTAAAAACAGTTTTATGAAATTTACAAAAGAAACAAACTCTTTTCAAAAAACAACAAAATATTATTTTTAAAATTTTTATTTTTTAAATTATATTAAATTTTTTATTCACGAATCAAACGCTGCCTCACATATAAATACTTAATACATATCCCAAACTCAATTTTTTTTTTATTATTATTTTTTAATTTTTTTATTGTTTTACAAGTTTCAATCAAGAACGACAAGCTTGAGATACTCAGGCCGAGCAATAGCCAGCTCCATTACAGCCTCCGGGTTAACAACTCCACCACCATCCAAGAACAGAGTTAACAAATTCTTCGAATACCCACTCACAAACGCAACCCCATTCTGTGTCTCCAGCACTGGCGTCGCCTTCGAGTCCCGAAGATTCCAAAACACGATCTCTGGCACCTTCCGGTACCCGCTCTCTCGAAACTTCCGGCAAATTGCCGCGTAATCCGTCTCCCAAGGATTTTCCGATGCCTGATCGAATTCCATGTCGCTGAACACGAACAATCGCTTAATCATCTGTTCTTCGCTCACATTTCCGTTCACAGCCAATTGCAGAATCAAATCGAACACCTTCTGAAAATCCGTGTTCATTCCCCAGTCCATACGTTCGACGAACTCCATCTTGGATCGGAGATTGTCACCTTGGATTGAGTGGAGCTGAGGATCGTGGCTGAACGAGATAAGCTTGCCTTTCCATGGATCTTCGCTTAGATCTGAGATTAGTAATCCGAGAGCTACGCAGACTTCCATCGGAATCCCGTTCATGCTGCCGGAGACGTCGCAGACGGCGAGGCAGTTCTTCAGTTTCCCCTTCTTGGACAGATCTTCCACCATCCGACGCCATTGAAGCTCGGCGACTTGATCTTCTTGATTTTCTCCGTCTTCGGAGTTTATGGACTCGAGGATCTCGTGCGGAAGTAGTGCTCCGGCAGCGATCTTCGCTTCACCTTTTTTAACTTTCGAAAGGTATTCCTTGAATCGTGACTCGTCGTGCTTGTAGAAGAGTTTCTTGTATGTTTTCATTGCGACGGAGGGGACTCGATCGTACGGAAGCGAGTTCCAGCGATTCGAGCTTATGTAGATCTCCGGTAGTTCCAGAGCTTGCCGGAGGGGAACGAGGACTTGTTTCCGGAGTCGATCGCGGACTCTATAAGCGTAATGAGGTTCTTCGATTCCTTCGTATTCCGGATGCGATTCGCGCGGGAAAACTCTCCTAGCTATGCTTTCGCACAACAAAGTATGCCGGTCGAACGAAGAATCTAGAGATGGACACCATTTTGCAGCTAAGCTGATTTTACGCGTCTCGCCTGAGTTCAAGTACTGAAGATCGGCGATTAACAACTCCGCGAAAACCTCAGAGATCCGATCGTGTAAGTATCGGTAGTTCGGTTCGTGAATGTACCAGTCGATGGCTCTTTTCGCCATGGTGGCTCTCTTTTCATGTCTTAGTTGTCTTGCTTTCTCCTTCAACATCTCGACTTTCTTCGCTTCTTTAGAAATCCTCTCTTCGCGCGGTACTGTAGATTCCGCTTCTTCCTTCCTCTTTCTGTTACCGAATGTCCTTCCTCTAGTTTTGCAAAAAATCATTTTTCTTCTTCTTTTATTGCTAGATTTTGCTGCAACCATTCGATTGTATTTGGCCGTCTTCCGAACAAAAAGACCTTCGAGCAATCGATACAGTATCTCCGGCAGATCTTTGAAATAACCGAACTCCCCAAACGATCTCACGTTACAAGCCAAGGTTTTCGGATGATTTTGATGGAGCCAAAGAGCTGCGGCGTAAAATCCTTCTTTATCCGTTTTTCCGGTCCCTCTTACGCCTCTCAAGTTGCAGATCAACTTGAGAGTGGTCAGAGGATCATGCTTCCATGCTAATTCCAACAGATGCCTCAGATTCTCCGGCGTCGTGTCCGGCACTACATGGAAGAAGAAATCGAGGCATGGATTACCAGTGGATAAGAAAGTCGGCGATAGATTCTCCGTAAGTCCCATCGGCGGCTTCTCCATCACTTTTATGGCGTTGAAGTTCGCGACCATTAGATCCATGAAGGCGTCGCCGGTGATAATCGGCGCCGGGATTTGGGCGGCTTTTGGCTGGTTAATTTCCGGTGGACCTAGGAGAGAAGGCGCCATTTTCGATGGTTTGATCGATGATCTCTAGAAGTGCGGCTTAAATAAGTACAGGGGTGCTTGATTTCTTGGGTTGCAAGTGTGGCGTGCCTGAAATGTCTGATAATTCTTTCATTCTCACAAATTTTTTGAAATGGGTCTGATTTGTATTCTCCTCTATTATCAGATCTGAGCCTCTTAATCTTCTTTCCTGTTTGGGTTTCTACCATTTTCTTCCATATAAGAAAGATATCTAGCACTTCATCTTTATGCTTCATGGTATAAACTCAAACATAGCGTGAGAAATCATCAATGAACGTAACAAACCAACGTTTACCTCCCAATGAAGTATTTTGAGAGGGTCCCCAAATGTTGGTATGAACATAATTCAATGTTCCTTTTGTGCGGTGGATTGCAGTTTCAAACTTGATTTTCGTCTGCTTGCTTAAGATACAGTGCTCGTAGAAGTCAAGTTTTTCGGTCTTTGCACCTTTCAGAGAACCTTGCTTTATCAAGGTTTGAAGAGTCTTTTCTCCAACATGTCCGAGCCGCATTTGTCAAAGTTTGAAAGTGTCCGATGAAATATCTTTAGAACTGGTGCAAGCTGATACACTTTCGATTACTGTGTGTCCGTCAAGGAAATAGAGATTTCTTTTCTGAGTACCCTTCATGGCCGAGAGTGCTCCACGTACAACTTTTAGAACTCCACCTTCAATGGTTATCTTGTAACCGCTGGAATCAAGGACTCCTACGGAGATCAGATTTTTCTTCAGATTTAATACATATTTGACGTCCGTGAGCCGTCTTGTTGTACCGCCATGCATCTTTAGGCGTATAGTTCCAATACCCTTTGTTTGGCAGGCATTGTTGTTGCTCATGAGCACGACTCTTCTATCGAACTCATTCAATTTTGAGAACCAATGACGATTCAGACACATATGATAGGAATAACCAAAATCTAATATCCATCTATCAGACTGATTGTCTATAGATGAAACGGAGAAGGCAGAATCTTCTTCAGCCTTCTATGCCACATTTGCAGTTGTCTTGTCCTTATTTTGACAATCTTTCTTCCAGTGCCCCTTTTGGTGACAATAGGCACATTCATCCTTTTCAAAACGTGTACGTGATGAAGGCCCTTTTGACTTTGAGCGAGATCGGTCTCGCCCACAGGATCTATCAGATCTGTTGTTAGCCCTGCCTCTGGATACCGTCAAGGCTTCTGGTGATGCTTCCTTGTTGTCGCGCTGGTTCTTCCTTCGATACTCGTTGTTCACCAAAGCATTTGAAACATCACTGAATTTAACAGAAGCTTTACCATATAGCATAGTTGTTAAATGTTCATAACTTTCAGGCAAATAATTTTACAACAACAGTGCCTTATCCTCATCAAGAGGTTCAACATCAAGATTTAGTAGATCAGCGAGAATCTTGTTGAAATTATCAAGATGTTCAATCATGGGAGTACATTTCTTGTACTTAAAACGAAAAAGCTTCTTCTTCAGGTAGAGTCGGTTCTCTATGCTTTTTGTCATGTACTTGTCCTCCAGTTTCTTCCAGAGACTTGTTGTCATTGTCTCTTTAATGACAAAATACTTATGATCTTTTGCCAAACAGAGTCTGATTGTTCCACAAGCTTGATGATTTACGAAATTTCAATCATCATCAGACATATCCTTGGGCTTGGTTTCCAAGGCAATATGTGATCCTTCCCGGAATAACAGATCTTGAACTTTGCATTGCCACATGCCAAAGTTGTTGGTGCCGTTGAATTTCTCCACCTCGAACTTTGCGTTGGACATCGAACTTCTTTGTCAAGGCCTACTTGTGGTTGGGAGTTCCTCCGCCATTAAGACCGAAACAATGTATGACGCTGAAAAAGTGCTGAAAAATGATAAACAACTCCAACTAAGCTATATCAATAACTTAGGAGCTGAATCTGCAGAAACGGATTGCACGGTTGCGTCCGAAACGGTCGAAAATGGTGGAAACGAGTCTGACTTTGCTGAAATCAGACAAAAAATTAGCTGGATGAACAGTATCAGGCCGAGGGATGAACAGTATCGGGCTGTATGAACAGTGACGGGCCAAAACGATTGGGCCTGATGAGTAGTACGGACTGTTTGGGCCTGATGAACAGTACGGACTGTTTGGGCTAGACCGCGGATGAACAGTGCAACTGTATGGACTGAGCCGCGAATGAACAGTGCATACTGTTTTGGCTTGACCGCGGGATGAACAGTGCGGACTGTTTGGGCTGGACCGCGGTATGAACAGTGCAAACTATGTGGGTTGGACCACTGATGAACAGCACCGACTATTTGGGCTGGACCGCGGATGAACAATGGGGTCTATGTGGGTTGGACCGCAGATGAACAGTTTCGGATCTGGGTCGGGTTCGGATTGGATGAATAGTGTCGCAGATGATCAGTGCTGGAGACGAACAGTGTCAGGAAACGCGGTACAGGGATCAAATTTTGATCGGCTCCTGAGAACTCGTTTCTTGTTCGTTTTTCTCGTCGTTTGTTGCGTTGGACTGCTGGAAACAAGAGCTACCTCCTCGGGTGATCAGAAAATAGTTTCGATCACTGTTACGAAATTTCGAAAATTTCGACGCAGTATCGAAAAATTCGACAGAGGGTCCGTTTTTCTTCCAAAGCTTCACCTTGTCTCTGATACCAATTTGTTATGCGGAATCGTGGTAAATCATGAAAGAAAAAATAAGACAACAAATTTAACGTGGTTCGGCAAATTGCCTACGTTCACGGGAGGCAGCACTCTTGTATTACTTCACCCTTAGGTGGATCTTACAGATTGTATTTCTGAATAGATCTCTTAGAATAGATCTCACTGAACATGATTTTAAGAATGAAGTAAGGCCCTATTTATAGGAATATGTAGGGGTATTTGCGTAATTATAAATAATATATTTTAATACTATTTATCATGCAATTTCAAGTAATTCGGCGAGGTTGGTGGAGTTGGGCGGCCACCAACCAATTGGTTTAATTTCGAGAGGGATACGAAAAGTTGTAAGCATCTAGTCGGATATGTGGATTCAGACTATGCTGGAGATCTTGGCAAGTGCAGATCTACTACTGGTTATGTTTTCATTATAGCAAGAGGACCAGTGAGTTGGAGATCAACACTACAGTCAACAGTTGCTTTGTCTACTACAGAGGCAGAGTACATGGCAGTAACGGAAGCTTTCAAGGAAGCAATCTGGCTTCATGGATTGACTAAAGACTTGAGAATTCTGCAGAAGAATGTTGAAGTTTTCTGTGACATCCAGATTGTCAGACATTTCACAGTCCCAGGCACGCCACAACAAAACGGTGTTGCTGAACGCATGAATCGTACTTTGGTAGATAAAGTTCGCTGCATGTTATCTTATTATGGACTGAGCAAGGCATTTTGGGCTGAAGCTTTGTCATATGCCTCTCACATCATCAATAGACTTCCTACAACAGCACTAGATGGCCAAACTCCCAAGGAGGTATTGTCTGGACACCCCGTTTCAGATTATGATTCTCTGCGCATTTTTGGATGCACTACATATTTTCATGTGAAGGAATCCAAACTGGATCCTAGGTCCAAGAAAGCTATTTTCATAGGCTTTAGTGAAGGAGTTGAGGCTTTCCAACTATGGAACCTTGAGACAAAGACGATTGTAAAAAGTCGAGATGTAACTTTTGATGAATCTGTGATGTTAAAGCATACAGTTTCTGATAAATAAAATAGAGATCCAGATTTGCCTCAGCAGGTGGAGTTAGATATTCCAGTAACTCCTGGCAAGTCAGTAGAGATATCCAACCATCCTGAAGAAGACGAGGAGGAAATCTCAATTGAGGTGGAGGCTCCAGGACCAGACATCAGTCAACAACCAGAATCAATTGCCACTAGTCAACCAAGAAGAGAAATTCGCAAACCGGCTCGGTACACTGACATGGTTGCATATGCATTACCAGTCACCGGAGATGATATTCCATACAATTACAAAGATGCTAGTCAGAGTATGGAAAGTGATAAGTGGAAAATGACAATGAATGAGGAGATAAAAATCACTCCATCAGAATCAGACGTGGAAGTTGGTTCCACTTCCGAAAGGAAAGAAACCAATTGGCTGTAAATGGGTTTTCGCAAAGAAGGAAGGCTCTCCCAGCACAGACGATATCCGGTACAAAGCCAGACTGGTAGCAAAAGGCTACGCTTAGAGGGAAGGAATTGACTACAATGAGGTATTCTCACATGTTGTTAAGCATTCGTCAATTGGAATATTATTGGCTTTGGTTGCACAGTTTGATCTCGAGTTAGCCCAACTCGATGTCAAAACTGCTTTTCTGCATGGTAATTTAGAATAAGAGATATATATGTCTCAACCAGAAGGATTCAAAGTACCAGGAAGATAGCATTGGGTTTGCAGGTTGAGCAAGTCATTGTATGACCTGAAGTAGTCACCGAGACAGTGGTACAAACGATTTGACAGCTTCATCCAAGGGCAGAAATATACCCGGAGTCAGTTTGATCATTGTGTCTACTATTGCAAACTTCAAGATGGTACATTTATTTACTTGCTTTTATATGTAGATGATATGTTAATCGCATCTAAAAGTACAGTGGAGATCAACAAACTAAAGGCTCAATTGAGCTCAGAGTTTGAAATGAAGGATCTTGGAGAAGCCAGAAAAATTCTCGGGATGGAGATAACTCGAAACAAGGCCAAAGACAAAATCTGTTTGACTCAGACTCAGTATTTGAAGAAAGTTCTTCAAACTTTTGGCATTGGCAATGACACAAAACCTATGAGCACACCATTGACACCACATTTCAAGCTAAGTTCATCAATGCCACCAAATTCTAAAGATCAAAAGAAGCAAATGGAGAACATTCCATATGCAAATGCAGTTGGTGCCTTAATGTATGCTATGGTGTGTACCAGACCCGACATTTCACATGCTATAAGTATGGTAAGTCGTTACATGCACAACCCCGGTAAAGGCCACTGACAAGCAGTGAAGTGGATTCTACGGTATATTCATGGTACTGTAGATATTGGTTTAAAGTTCGAGAGAGATACGAAAAGTTGTAAGCATCTAGTCGGATATGTGGATTCGGACTATGCTGGAGATCTTGACAAGCGCAGATCTACTATTGGTTATGTTTTCACTATGACAGGAGGACCAGTGAGTTGGAGATCAACACTACAGTCAACAGTTGCTTTGTCTACTACAGAGGCAGAGTATATGACAGTAACGAAAGCTTTCAAGGAAGCAATCTGGCTTCATGGATTGACTAAAGACTTGGGAATTGTGCAGAAGAATGTTGAAGTTTTTTGTGACAGCCAGAGTGCCATTTGTTTGGCAAAGAACCAAGTTCATCACAGTCGAACGAACCGTATTGATGTTCGCTTTCATTTTGTTCGAGAAATAGTAGAAGAATGGAGTATTCTTCTGCAAAAGATAAAGACTGCAAATAACCCCGCAGATATGCTTACAAAGGTGGTTACAGGAATCAAGTTCCAACATTGTTTGGACTTGATCAACATCTTACGAGTTCGGAGGCACTAATGGAGGCAGCAACAGTTTTTTGAAGGAAGCTTACTATCTGTAGAGAGATTACAAGTGTGGAGGAGTCATGTTTCACACAAGGTGGAGGTAGAGATTTGTGGGGTCCACCATTAGTAAAAATTAAACCAATTGGTTGGTGGCCGCCCGTGAGGACGACCACCAACTCCACCAACCTCGCCGAATTACTTGAAATTGCATGATAAATAGTATTAAAATATATTATTTATAATTACACAAATACCTCTATATATTCTTATAAGTATGGCCTTAGTTCATTCTTAAAATCATGTTCAGTGAGATCTATTCTAAGATATCTATTCAGAGATCCAATCTGTAAGATCCACCTAAGGGTGAAGTAATACAAGAGTGTTGTCTCCCGTAAAATAGGCAATTTGTCGAACTACGTTAAATTTATTGTCTTATTTTTTCTTTCATAATTTATCACGATTCCGCATAACAACAAGTTGCAAGAAAGAATTTTCTTTTCTAAAACACACAGTCGATCGGCAATAACGGCTGAAAATACAGTTGAACAATTCGAGTCGAATTAAAAAAAAAAAAAAAGATTTTGGGCGGTGACTAGAGATGATGAAAGTCTTAAGCAGGAAGGCTTGGCTAAGAGATTAACACCTTACTTGGTAGCATTTAAGACGCGTACTTTTCTCTGTTTGATTTTCTATTGCCTCTGCTTCAAACTACGAGGAACGTACACGTACGCCGCTGAGGTGATAGCGCGGAATAATAATGGATGAATTTATTTTGTCAAGTATTATTATAATCTAACGATCGACCATATGACATGTTTCATATTTTTATTATCCTTTTATATCGTTAAAAATGAAATGTATTTGGTAAACATTTATTTTTATTATTATTTGTCAAAGTATTACTATCATAATTATTTTTGTTATCAATTGTATACAAGAAACCCTTGATTTAACGGCTACGGAAAATGAGTATTTTTTCAATGAAATTAACTTTATCCTTTTTTAAAATGATTAAGGGGTTATGGATGCAGATACCAGTAATTCATTCGATTAGTCATTTACCTCCGTCTTATATCAGGTAAAAGGTGTTGATTATTTGGCTCGTCCTATTAGTGGGCGTTTATGTCATTTTATTATGAAGTTAGTATTTGAAGCAAACCTTAAATTCTATTAGTGTTTGAGTTGAACCAAACCTCTCATTATTATAAATACCCTATTACTGTATTTTGAGGGTATGAGAGTTTGGAAGAATATTTTGTACTCTCCTTTTAGAATTCCGCGATTAGTGATTCTCATCTCCCGTGGAGTAGGCGGAGTTTCGCCGAACCACGTAAATCTTTGTGTTCTTGTTTCCATTATTTACTTTTGCATTCGATTGATTTGATATTCGATTTCGCTGCGCACAACAAATTGGTATCAGAGAGTTGGGTTCTGAAATTGGATTCGAAGAACGATTTGAAGAAGAAGAACGTTCTTGACGACGGGTTGTATCGCTGTGGTAAGAAACAAAAGATCACGTTTAACTTTTGTTTTTCGTTTTAACGTTATTACTGTTTTGGGCGTTGAAATTGGAAGAAAAAAAAAACGTGATTTTTTTTTGTGTGAACCGTGAAGAAGAACTTGATTCTTCAATTTTTTTTTTTTTTGGTCTTTTTGCATAAAAGACAAATTTTTGTGGCTGAACGTGGAGTTTTTTTTTTGAAACAAAAAAAAAATTTCACTTTAGTTGTAATTATTTTATCACAAAATCGATTGGTTTCTTGATCTTCAAATTGGACCGTGAGCAATTTTGGCTTGTTTGTTTTTGCTCAACGTGAATCTGGTTCTTTGAAAAATTGAAGATGGAAAGTTCTTCGAAAGTCTCGAATGCGAAATTTGAAGTTGAGAAATTTAATGGCAAGAACAATTTTGGAATGTGGCAATGTGAAGTTCTTGATGTCTTAGCCTAACAAGATTTAGACGTTGCTTTGGAAGAAAAACCTGTTGATATGGATGAGAAGACTTGGAAGAAAATTAATCGTCAAGCTTGTGGTACCATAAGATTATGTTTGGCGAAGGAACAGAAGTATTCTGTTATGAAAGTAACTGAGGCTAAGGAACTTTGGCAGAAATTGGAAGATAAGTACATGACCAAGTGCATTGAAAATCAAATTTATTTGAAGAAAAAGCTCTACAGGTTTGACTACAAACCAGGTAATTCCATGACTGAACATTTGGAAGAATTTAATCAATTACTTGCTGATTTATTAAATTTGGATGTTACTATTTCTGATGAGGATAAGGGTGTTCTTTTACTGAATTCATTACCCGATGAATATGAACATTTTTCTACTACTTTATTGCATGGAAAGAAAGCAATTAATTATGATGAGGTATCTTTTGCTTTGATTAACCACATGTATCGTAAAAAGGATAAACATGACAGCAAGGAGACTTCGTCAGCTTTGGTAATAAGGGGTAGATCTGAACAGAAGCAAGGAAAGAAAAATAGAAAATCTAGATCTAAGTCGAGAGGGAAATCATCAGAAAGAAGAATTCCTGCAAAGAATGAATGTGGATATTGCTACGAGACGGGGCATTGGAAGAAAGACTGTCCGAAATTACAGAATAAAAATCAGAACAGAGTTATTTCAAATATTGCACAAGTGAAGGATTCAGATTCAGATATTTCACTGGTTTGTTCATCTTTGGTATGTCAATCGGAGGATTGGATTTTGGATTCAGGCTGCACCTATCATATGTGTCCAAATAGAGAATATTTTTCTACTCTCGATGAATTCGTCGGTGGATCTGTTTTTATGGGTAATAATGATATATGTGAGACAAAAGGGATAGGTACAGTACAATTGAAATTACATGATGGAACAATCAGGGATTTGAAGGAAGTTCGGTATGTACCAGACTTGAAGAAGAATCTAATTTCTTTGGGTGCATTAGAATCAAAAGGTTTCAAGATCACAATTGAAGACGGTATTTTGAAGATTGTTTTGGGAGCATTGATAGTGATGAAAGGTACAAGAAGAAATAACTTGTATTTGTTGCAGGGTAGTACAGTTATGGGTAGAGCGAGCACAGTTGCATATGTATCTACAGATGATACTACTGAGCTATGGCACAAGCGACTTGGACATGCTGGTGAGAAATCTTTGCACGCACTGGTTAAACAGGATTTGTTGAAAGGTGCTAAAATTTGCAAATTGAAATTTTGTGAACATTGTGTTTTGGGGAAACAGACTCGAGTCAAGTTTGGTACAGCTATTCACTGTACTAAAGGTATACTTGATTATGTTCACACAGATGTTTGGGGACCTACCAAAGTGGCATCTTTGGGAGGTAAGCATTATTTTGTTTCATTTGTTGATGACTACTCTCGGAGAGTTTGGGTGTATACAATGCGTCAGAAAAGTGAAGTTTTGGAACACTTCTTATCATGGAAGAAAATGATTGAGAATCAGACTGGCAGGAAAATTAAAATGCTAAGATCAGATAATGGTGGAGAATATACTTCAGATCCATTTATGAAGGTATGCCAGGATGAAGGAATTGTCAGACACTTCACAGTTCGAAATACACCACAACAGAATGGAGTTGCTGAGCGTATGAATCGTACTTTACTAGAGAAAGTTCGATGTATGTTGTCTAATGCTGGGTTAGGCAAACAGTTTTGGGCAGAAGCACTTCGCTATGCATGTCATCTGGTCAACAGACTGCCATCAGCTGCACTTGACAAGAAAAAACCTATTGAGGTTTGGTCAGGTAAACCTGCACATGATTATGATTCATTACATGTATTTGGTTGTTCTGCTTTCTTTCATGTCAGGGAAGACAAGTTGGATCCTAGAGCCAAGAAAGGTATTTTCTTGGGTTTTGATAAAGGTATGAAGGGGTTCAAGATCTGGTGTCCTAAATCAAAGAAGTCTATCATCAGCAGAGATGTTACTTTTGATGAATCAGGAGTTCTAAATAAATCTCCCCAACAAGGTCTTCAGTCGAAACAGAACAATCAAGATGCTCCTGAGCAGGTGGAGTTTGATGTTGCTATGAAGACAAGTCCCAACCGCACAGGTGTTACAGATGGTGAAAGATCAGATTTTGAGAATTCAACCCCAGCAATCCTACGACAATCAGATTCTATTGCCTCCCATAGACAGCGAAGAGATATTCGCAAACCTGCTCGTTTTGAAGATATGGTGGCATATGCACTCCCAGTTATTGAAAATGGTATTCCTACCAGTTATAAAGAAGCTATGCAGTATTCTGACAGTGCAGACTGGACAAAGGCTATGGATGAGGAGATGCAATCTCTTCATAAGAATCAGACTTGGGAATTAGTTCGACCTCCAGAAGGTAAGAAAGTTATTGGATGCAAATGGGTTTTTACCAAAAAGGAAGGTTCTGCAGAGATGAATAATGTGAGATACAAAGCCAGATTAGTTGCAAAGGGGTATGCTCAGACTGAGGGTGTAGACTACAATGAAATATTTTCACCTGTTGTCAAGCACTCGCCTATTCGTATTTTGCTTGCTTTGGTTGCACATTTTGATTTGGAATTAACACAGTTGGATGTGAAGACCGCTTTCCTCCATGGTGATTTGGAAGAAGAGATTTATATGTCTTAACCTGAAGGTTTTAAGGTACCCGGTAAAGAAAATCTCGTTTGCAAATTGAACAAGTCTCTTTATGGTTTGAAACAGTCTCCCAGACAATGGTACAAGAGATTTGACAGATTTATGATTGGTCAGCAGTACACTCGGAGCAGTTATGATCATTGTGTGTATTTTCGTAAGCTTCCTGATTCATCTTTTATTTATTTGCTCTTATATGTGGATGATATGCTTATTGCATCTAAGAGCAAGGTGGAGATAGAATATTTGAAGACTCAGTTAAATACTGAGTTTGAAATAAAAGATCTTGGAGAAACTAAGAAAATACTTGGTATGGAAATTAGAAGAGACAGAGTGAAGAGTACAGTGTGTTTGAATCAGACACAATATTTGAAAAAGGTTTTGCATCGGTTTGGAATTGAAAAGGCCAAACCTGTTAGTACACCGTTGGCTCATCACTTTAAGCTCAGTGCTTTGATGGCTCCACGTACAGATGAGGAACGTAGTTTTATGGCTAAGGTTCCATATGCAAGTGCAGTTGGCAGTTTGATGTATGCAATGGTGTGTACGAGACCAGACATTTCACAAGCAGTTAGTATGGTTAGCAGATATATGCATGACCCAGGAAAAGAACATTGGCAAGCAGTGAAATGGATTTTGCGGTACATTTCATGTACTTTGGATGTTGGATTGGTATTTGAAAAGGATGACAGACTTGGTTTACATTTGGATGGATATGTGGATTCAGACTTTGCAGGTGATTTGGATAAGCGTCGTTCTACTAGTGGGTATGTGTTTACACTTTCTAGAGGACCGGTGAGTTGGAGGTCTACGTTGCAGTCTACAGTTGCTTTGTCTACTACAGAGGCAGAGTATATGGCTATGACATAGGCTATTAAGGAGGTCATTTGGCTATTTGGTTTGCTTGGTGACGTGGGGGTTACTATGGATAGTGTCACAGTTCATTGTGATAGTCAGAGTACTATTCATTTGGCAAAGAACCAGGTGCATCATGCAAGATCAAAACACATTGATGTCCGTTTTCATTTTGTTCGAGAGGTTATCGAGAATGGTGAGATTTCATTGATGAAGATCCATACAAAAGATAATCCTGCAGACATGTTGACCAAGATTGTACCAGCGATCAAGTTTGAGCATTGTTTGAACTTGATCAATGTCATTAGAACCTGGGCGCTTTCGGGCGCATTTGGATTGGTGATTGGTTTGTTTAGGCGATCTCGCCAAGGTGGAGATTTGTTGATTATTTGGCTCGTCCTATTCGTGGGCGTTTATGTCATTTTATTATGAAGTTAGTATTTGAAGCAAACCCTAAATTCTATTAGTGTTTGAGTTGAACCAACCCTCTCATTATTATAAATACCCTATTACTGTATTTTGAGGGTATGAGAGTTTGAAAGAATATTTTGTACTCTTCTTTTGGAATTCCCCAATTAGTGATTCTCATCTCCCGTGGAGTAGGCGGAGTTTCGCCGAACCACGTAAATCTTTGTGTTCTTGTTTCTATTATTTACTTTTGCATTCGATTGATTTGATATTCGATTCCGCTGCGCACAACAAAAGGTTCAAATTTTCTTAACCTCATATGAGGTGAGAAGTTGTTGAGCTTGTTGAACGATGATGTACACATCTATGCCCTGTATACTAGTGATTGAGATTATTTTCATCTTTGATTCATTGATTCGACTGATTTGTATGAATGCAATGAAAGGATTTATGCATATAATATCCTAATTCAATAAATATAATACATTGAACTACGCAATATATAGAGATAAGAAAAAGATAATTAAAATAATTTAATTTATTATAATTTAAATCTCAACTTAATTCTTAATAATTTAAAGGTCATATTAAGTTGAGTATAATACTTTGAACTACAAAATCAATACTACACTTCTGTTCATCTCCACTAATAAATAATGCAACATGCTCCTTTGCAACAATTCAATCTAAACTTACCAATACAATTAAGTTTAATCCAGAAATATGTGGGCATCATGAGGAGCAATATGTTCCCATATCTGAACTGCTATAACACCTTCAAAAAAAACTGAAAAACTTGAATCTTAAAAGAGTGTTGGCTGAGTTCAACAATAGTATTATACAGAAATGGATTTCAAACATATATAGTAAGTATGTTCATTACATCAAGTAGAATTCTCAGGAGTGAAGAAACCCAAGACCTTTAATAATAATTTTATTTCTGTTCATATATTTTACACAACAATAGAGTTCTGCAAAGTGACCCAAATGGACACAAGATTCCAAAGAGCAGCCTTGGGGCAAAAGCTCCACAATACCATATATAAACAAACACCTGAGGAAAATTAATCAAGCAAGCCTAAAAGCAGCACTCCTCCAACAAGCAGCAGCAACACAATGCAGCCAAACTGCAATAAAAGAATTATACATTGCATATTAGTACCAACATACTTCAAAAATAGTGACAGTAATGGCTGAAGTAGGATTTTATACAAATGCTTTTCATCATCATTGATCATTGTATTGAAGTCTTGATGCGACATTGAACACACTCTGCAAACAACACGCAGAAAAAGGAGAGAAAATGGTAAAACTTCTCCCTCCCTCAATGAATAAATTTGTATATGATACTAATTTGTGCAGTTGTTTCTATACTTTCAGGATCAGATTACTTCAACTTCGGATCACATAGATCTATTAATCTCCCCTCTTTTGATAAAACCCCAAGTGGATTATAAGCAAATATAAATCAAGCTTCATGTTCATTCTTCTGTGCGTGCTACCATTAAGATTCGTTTATATGTTCTCATCTTCTCACAAAGTTTCCGTCTTTCTTGCAGGAGTCCTAAACAAACTCAATTTATCTCCCGAAACTTTTCTTAATGCAAACTCATGTACGACAACAAGATAGTAAAACTACATAGTACACGCCCTGCAGTAATTTGTAAGTTCATATACTATAAGAAAAAGTTATTCACACCATTGGACAGCAACCGGTATTTATTTCTTCACCTTTTGGCACACAAGAACTCTTACCTTGGCCCTATTATTTTTCATTAGTTTTCATCCTAGACAACTTTTTCTTCCTTTCAAATTTGAAAGTTCTAAAAACAGGTTTTATAGCTAGAGAAACAAGGCCTAATGAATCCCATACTTGATTGAAAAAGTTATACTTGAATTACAACTATGAAATGCTTGTTTATCAAAGTACAATAAACAGAATGAATACCCTTCTATTGACATACATGTTGAGAAAATTTAACTTCTTTTAGATTTATGATGTTTAGAAAGAAAATATGTTATCGCATATGTGAATTGCAAGCTTAGCACACAATCATATCATATGCCACTTGAAAACAATGATAAGAAAAAATTCTCAATTCAACAAAGTCTTTTCCCAATTGCATGTGTAACACCCCGTAAATTTAATGAAATACATACGTTGAAGTATGCGTATATCGAGATGTATAATACACGTATTTTATACGTATGAGCTAAATATACGCGTGATAATACAGGTAGTTGATACGTATGAGCTAAATATACGCGTGTATAAAATACATGCTCTAATTACGGAATGTGAGCAAATAAATAAAATTATTAAATAAAGAATATAAGTTGTATTAGTTGAATGGGTTGATTAATTAGATATGTGGATTGGAGTATGATTTAATGACTTAATGAATAGTATGATGTAATGTGTGTGTATATGAATACATGTGAAATAAGTGAATTATTAAATGGTGTAGATTGAAATTGGATTATTAAATGACTTATATGAATGAGAGTAGTTGAATGGAATGGAATTTGATGGAGAAGTTGGTTATTAAGGGGAACTTAGGTGTATGAGATTATTTTTATATAAAACATTTTTTCTCTCTTTTCTAAGTTCTCTCCACGTGTAACAGAGGAATGATAAAAGAAAAAGAAAAAAAACAAAAGAAGTCATTTCACTCTCAATTCTCTCACCAACCTCCAAACAAAGAAGATAAAAATAAAAAGAATAAAAGAAGAGAAAGAGAAGTTGCTGAACGTTTAGAAAAGAAAAATATCTATTTACATCTATTATTTCTCAACCCACTTCAAATCACGAATAATAATTCCATTTAGGACTCATAAGCAAATGAAGAAACTATTATCTCGTTTCTGTGGTCAATCTAGATATTTTCACAAGAAATAACAGTGAAAATAGATGTCCAAATCATATTTTCACGACACCATATACTTAGTTACTAAAATGATCAAATCATATCCAATATCATGTTACGTCCGGAATGTAGCTCTTCACGATCTCAAACCGGGGTTTCATTGGGTTCACATCACTGTGCACAGTACTATTCACATCACTCACTATTTACTATTTTACTATTCACTGTGCACTATTTACGATTCACTGTGCACTGTACACTATTTACTATTCACTGTGCACTGTGCACTATTTACTATTCACTGTGCGCTATTCACTATTCACTATTCATCCGAAAGATGTACATTGTATTAAAATTGTCAAACGGTCTCCAAAACTCCTGAAATCGAATCTAACCACAGATTCGAAGTTCCGACAGTCCAGGGAGCGTTTTTTCTACCTTCCTAGCGGGTTTTCATTTACAATGGTCAAAACCTCCAATTTGTCAAAACGCCGTAAAACGGCCCCCACAGTCAAAATTAGTCCGCTAGAAAGTTTACATCTAGCTTAGATATCAATTTTACGAAGGGAATGAGTGAAAATCGCTTACCACAAGTCCCAATTTCGCATGATTTCCAAGGTCTCCCTTCCGTTCTCCTTCTCCTTCTCCTTCTTCGTTCTTTCTTTCGTTCCTTTCTCTCTGTCTCAAGTCTTCTTTTTCTTTTATTTTTCTTTTCTAAACGTTCAACAACTTCTCTTTCTCTTCTTTTATTCTTTTTATTTTTATCTTCTTTGTTTGGACGTTGGTGAGAGAATTGAGAGTGAAATGACTTCTTTTGTTTTTTTTCTTTTTCTTTTATCATTCCTCTGTTACACGTGGAGAGAACTTAGAAAAGAGAGAAAAGATGTTTTATATAAAAATAATCTCATACACCTAAGCTCCCCTTAATAACCAACTTCTCCATCAAATTCCATTCCATTCAACTACTCTCATTCATATAAGTCATTTAATAATCCAATTTCAATCTACACCATTTAATAATGCACTTATTTCACATGTATTCATATACACACACATTACATCATACTATTCATTAAGTCATTAAATCATACTCCAATCCACATATCTAATTAATCAACCCATTCAACTAATACAACTTATATTCTTTATTTAATAATTTTATTTATTTGCGCACATTCCGTAATTAAAGCATGTATTTTATACATGCGTATATTTAGCTCATACGTATCAACTACGTGTATTATCACGCGTATATTTAGCTCGTACGTATAAAATACGTGTATTATACATCTCGATATACGCGTACTTCAACGTATGTATTTCATTAAATTTACGGGGTGTTACAATCTCCCCAACTTAAGGAATTTCGTCCTCGAAATTTAGAAAGGACGATTCCTCAAGTGATACTCAATCCCAGAAAACTGCTCCCGCATTTTATCTTCCGCTTCCATGTTTGCTCTTCTGGATACGTGGTATCCTCCCCAACTTAGAGTTGAATTATATCCATAACATCTATGGAATCCGACTGATATTTCCTCAACATCAATAGACACTATTCCGAACACTTCTCAACTGTGACAGTAGAGCAAATCGGTAAGCCAATGGACCTATCCTATCAAGGATCTCTAATGGTCCAACAAATCGCGGTGCGAGCTTTCTTTTCATTCCAAATCTCATTTGGCCGTTCTGTGGTAAGACCCTTAGCAAAACTGAGTCAGCCACAATACATTTCAAGGCCTATATACCAACCTTGTGTATTTAATAATCTCCTGTGGCACCAATAACAATAACTACATGAAATTGAATTATGGAGTGATTGTGACAGGTTAAATTAGTGAGATTTAACTTGGAGCTAAACTCGAAAGCGACAATAATTAGGTTGAAGTGGAACGTGTTGTACTGTGAGTATAGTTTTCTTGATTTGGTTCTTGTATGGCATTGTACGCATATAAAATGTTTGATTGTATGCATGTTATATTTATATATAATGCATTGAGTTTTATGGATCATGCAAACTAATTTTAGCAATTGGAGTTTGTAATGATGAGGCTTTGCGATTCCTCATTGTCATTTCGTTAGGAATTAGACCCAGATGAGGTTTTGCGAGTCCTCATTGTCAGTAGGTCTGTCCTAACAAGGGTTGGGATCCTTGAAATGGCTGTTAATTAGGTAATGAGAGGTTGTGGCTACCTTGTAACGGCCATACAAGGGTTAGACCCGCTCTCTTGCCTTGCGGAGGAGGGAGATTGTGCATTGTGTTATTGAATTGGGTAATGAGAGGCTGTGTCTACCTTGTACGACCCTACAAGGGTTAGACCCGCTCTCTTGCCTTGCGGAGGAGGGAGATTGTGCATTGTGTTTTGAAAATCACGAAATTTATGTTGTTGACATGTACAATATATTCGTTGAATGATGCATGTGTTGAATAAGTGTTTGAAATGATTTTAAATGTCATATTTCTCTAAATGTATATAATTGTCATCTCAAGAACTATATTCACTGAGCTGTTGTTTGCTCACCCTATTTCCTCTAATATTTCAGGTATTGACTCGAAGGGAAAAAGAACTTGTCTGGTATGTGTAAGTATGCTTGGAGGAAATAGATTATGTTTTTGTTATTTTGATATGTATACTTATCACACATTATATATATATGTATTAGCACCTAGATGGGTTGTGTGGTAATAGTATATATGCTTGGGATGATGAAATGAGATGATCATACATATTTACCAGGTGAGAATTTACTTTGTGGAATGAATGGAATGATTATGGAGATCTATATTGGATTTGATGTGTGGTATATAGGAAAAAAAAATCTGTAAGTTTGGGATGGATTGTGAGAGTACGTGAAGGCTGACAGCATATTATATACTGTATATGGGTATGTACAGTGTATAGTACGATGTGTCGGTCATGACGTCAGCCTACGTCAGGGGCGTCGTGACAGCATGGGTTATGCTACCTGGATCCACTCTTTCTCCACTCTATTTCATTGAGGGCTAAGCCCAAACTCTTTAGTAATATTCAAGTAGCTATTTCTTTATTAATTACCTCTATCCGCCAATGAAATAAATAAACTATGAATAACAGCAGTGAAAAAGAGGAGAAGCATTAAAAGAGATATCAGCGAAGTTCATGTTCTAAACATGGATGACAACAACTAGAGATGATTATGATGAATGTTAAATTTAATATTGGTGTTTTGTGATTAAAACTAAGCTTCTGATTTATGCTTTCCTCATCATTCTAAGATTGTAACAGTTCGAGATCATGATGCTAGTCCCACTACTATCAGGAAACTATTGAGTTATATCTTAGAAAGTTCAATTTTCTCACAAAAAAATAAAATAATGGAAGCTTATACAAATCAATGGATTCAAGAGAAAAAAATAAAAATAAATAAAGAACTATGAGAAACTATATTTTTCTTTTGAAGAAGACGATAATTTATATTAAATCATAATTCTCGCAATTGTATAGAGATAATTACATTGAAACAACTTAACAACTTACTAAAATACTCAAAATAAGTTTCCTAGGGTATCTATAACGCTATTAAAACTCAATTTAGACACTTGTAAATACTTTGATATCCCTTGAATAATAAACATGAAAAACTTATTAAAAACCATCTAGAAAGGCAACTTTAAAATGAAAACATCTCTAAAAGAGCAACTTAACTTAAAGTTAGAAGGAGCCTATAAATCCAATTTTAAGACTTCTATAATCCAATTTGTAATCCCTCTCAATAGGCATTACAAATGGTTTCATCATTTATATGCCACCAAATTAATGGGGATGGCAAGATGAATTATGAACCTAACCTTATAATCCAATTAAACCTGGTGCTCCACGAAAACTTCAAGAAACACAATTGAAAAAAGAACTGAAGTATTACAAAAAACAAACTTCACAAAATAAAACCACCGAAAGTAAAGATTCTGTTGATTTATTCTCACATTATTCAGAAAGGAAGAGATATCATTAAAAAGGAAACAATCCATTGAATGATTTCCATATCCACCTTTGCAATGGAATATTGAATTCCACCAACACCCATTTTTAGAAACTTAAATTTATGATTATAAAGATTTATTTCCAAAATTTCATGATGTAATTTTGGCACATTATACCCAATTATTTTCTTTGTAACTTAAACATAAACACATCCATGTGCAGAATAAATTGTACAACAAATATATCAATTACCATTTTTTCAACCACCAACCACCCGCATAAGATTACCAGCAATAAGCATCAGTATCATCATATATTCATAATCAGATGAATCACTTAAAAAAAGCAAAAAGAAAAACAAAAAGTCAACAATACAAAAAAGGGGAAATTACGCACCAGCCTTGTAGAAATGAGGAACAACCGGCGTGATCTTGGTACCCCTGGTACTGATACTGCTGTGGTGGTGGTGGTGGAGGTGGCTGTGGAGGGTACCCTCCATTAAAGTACCCTTGGTACCCTGGTGGAGCGTAAGGAGAAAAGCCCTGATTCCCAGGTGGAGGGTACCCTGGATAACCAGGAGGAGGTGGTGCTTGATGTGGATACCCTTCATATGGTTGTTGTTGTGGTGGTGGTGGATAGTACCCTTTAAGAAATTAAACCAAAAAATATTAGAAATCAAACAGAAAACACAAAAGTTTATATACCCTTTAAAAACAAAAAAACAAAAAATTGAAAAATAAAATAAAATTAGAGAACCCATTAATCTAAGCTTGTAAATGAAGGGCACCTGGTGGAGGGTAAGCATCTTGTGGGACGTTTTGGTAACTCATCTCCTTCTGTCCAGTAGTACCTGTAGAGGAATTGCAGAGATGAGTGGAGAGACCCTATTAACGAGAGACCCTATTAACGAAATGAATTTTTCTTATTTGATTATGTGTCCCTTAACTTTCGAATTTTGACAGCTAAGGGATTTAACAAAATTTTATTATTTTGGGAATATGAAACAAATTGAAATTGACTTGCTATAAATAAAAGAAACAAATAATAAACTTGTAGACGAAGGTTTGCAATAATGGCCAACGAATGAATCGATCCACCTCGTCCTTACCTGTTTATCACGTAAGAGAGAGGTTTTTCGTTTTATTTTTCTTCTGGGAGTGGGTAAAAATTACTTGGTCCTCAGCTTTTATATATACTCTCTTTCTTTCCTTTTCTATTGTTGGTATCCAAAGCCATTAATAAATTAAAGGAAACCATTAAAGATAAATATCAAGCAAAAATAATGATGTGATAAACCTCGTGATCTGCAGCGTAGGATTCTTCCCAAGGTCACGTGATGTAGTTATTGCTAACACGCGACGCGAGAGCTTCGTTCACAGTATTATCCTCTACACGTGTAATACAATGATAGGCTTCTGAAAATATACACGTGTCACCAGATCGTCTCCTCGAGAGATGAATCTAGACGCGGCCAAGAAAGCTTCAGTCGTCACCTAGTTTTCCCTTCGTCGCCGCAGCATTTGACTATCAAAATCTTGCATTTATTAATTCAATTTTAATTTTCTTCGTCCTTAAGAAAACTCTCCTTTAATCTAATCCTCTGTATTTCCTACCATCCTGAACCAGCTGTTTCCAATAGACTGCGTGGCCTCGTGTACAAATCCCCCCTCTACAACTATAAATACGCCTTCTTTCTCAACAGTTCTTACATTCCATTTTCGTCTACTCTCTTCTTCTATTCGAAACAAATAAAAAACCAGAGCTAACAAATCTGCAGAAATGAACGGAAAACCAGAAGAAACTCAACCTCATCATCATCATCAACACACATCAATTCCATCAACTCCATCATCTTCATCTTCTCAACCGTCTGATCAGAACGTGGAGAAATGGGGGACCCACGTGATGGGCTTCCCTTCAGTTCCCTCTTCTCACCCAAACAACCAGAAAGCAGCTTTCTGGAAAGCCGGCGGCGGCGAAAACTCCGACCAACAGAAACACCCACAGCAGCCCTACGTTCAATACTCCCCCGTCGCTAAGCCTCCGACCAATCCCCTCGAACCCTGCATCCAAGCCTTCAATTCTTGGACCCACAAAGCTGAGACTCTCGCCCGCAATCTCTGGCAGAACCGTAAGAACCTCTTCCTTCATCTTCTACCTCTGAAATACAGCAATATTTCCAGTCACAGGCTACATCTCTTTTAGACTGTTGAGAGATTATGTTCTAGAAGAGTCTAGCTTATTCATTATATTTATACATAATACAAGATGGGTAGCTTAGATTGATTGTAAAAAATTTAAAAAAAAACGACTTTTTTATTTTATTTTTGTGCGTTTAGAACGATTGATTGGGTTAAAATGATTAATTAATTAATTGTATCTTTTTTTTTTTGGTGATGGCAGTGAAGACGGGGCCGTCGATGTCGGAGACAGCATGGGGGAAGGTGGGGCTGGCGGCGAAGGCCCTGAAAGGTGGCGGATTCGAAGAGCTTTACAAGCAAACATTCGAAACCCAACCGAATGAGAAACTTAAGAAGACGTTTGCTTGTTATCTCTCAACATCGACCGGACCAGTCGCCGGAACGCTTTATCTCTCTAACATCAATGTCGCCTTTTGTAGTGATCGCCCTCTCTGCTTCACTGCTCCTTCCGGCCAACAAGCTTGGAGCTATTACAAGGTACATTATATATATATAATTAATTAATTAATCAAAACTGTTGTAACTCACCTAGTTAAGACTGTCAGTACTTTGATATGCATTCTTGGGCTTCCGTGTATCAGCTATGACCTTTAGATCGAGTGATTTCTAACAAATTAGAGTAATTTTATTGGTATCATATTCAAACATTCTTACAAGCATATATATTTTTATATCTATCTTCGTTTCATATACATAGTTAGACTTTTAATTGATAGTTATAGTTTTTAAATTCAGTAGATTCTAGTAAAAACACATCCCCTTTTAGATTTAGTAGTTTTTAATAAAAACACATCCCCTCTTACGAGGTCAAGGATTATATTCTCCCCAACTAATAATCATCCTAAATGTCTTATATGTCTTGTGTGTATCCAATTCAATGTAAATGTAATATAAAGTGACAAAAAAAAAATTAAGTAACTAATTGAAATGCAAAATAAAAGAATGAAATTGATTTTTAATTTATTTAATCTTGATATGGGATTTGTGTGGTCAACAGGTGATGATACCATTGGGGAAGATTAGTGGTGTGAATCCGGTGAGTATGAGGGAGAATCCGGCGGAAAGGTATATACAGATTGTTACAGTTGATGGGCATGAGTTCTGGTTCATGGGTTTTGTCAATTATGAGAAAGCTTGTAAACATCTTTCTGAAAGCCTCTCGGAGTTTGTAGCTTACCAGCTTTCACCACAGCCATGATTAATTTTGAGAGCTTTGGAGTTTATGTTTCTTTTATTATTTTGTTTTTTAGGCTCTGTTTTTATTCCCTTCTTGCTTTTGTTGTATGAGTATCTAGAGATACAGTATTAATAAATATGGTTTTTGATCTTTTGTACAATGTTTTTGTGGGTTTTGGGCCTTAATGAGAGAAAAACATGAACTTGGGCTGTTTGAATTGGCCCATTAGTCTATTGTGGAGCTAAATCAATGGGCTTATGCAGTAATTGGTATAGATATGGGTTTGGTTAGACTTCTGAATTTGGTTGACCTTGACCTTGACCTTGTTCAAGAAAAGAACATAAACACAAAAAGGTTTGACCTCGGAGTGGGAAGAAGAAAAAGAAAAAGGAGAAAATATACAAAAAAAAAAAAAAAAAAATCACTCTTTAACTTTTTCGAATAATTTTTTTTAATATATTCTCTATTTGAATGTATTTTGACAGGAGTACTATTTACATACATTTTTAGTGTTTATTTTTAGCATATAATTTAAGGTTTAGGGTTTAATTTTTATTAATGTGTCGTCCAATAACATAATAATAGATGATTAAAGGATATTTAACATATACTACAAGGATATGCATTAAAATTATAGAAAAACATTAATTTAATTATAGAAAAATGTAACTGTTAGTGTAATTATATTTTTAATATCATTAAATTATTTATTATATAAAATGTGTAATGCATGTATAGTTATAGTTTTTATCGTTAAATTAGTATTTTTCAGTTAAAAATATCCATATTTTTCAGAATAAATAAATAAATTGGTGATTAATTTGTATTTATCACAATCTGATCAATTTATTCTCATGGTTTCGTCCGGGGCTCGGAAACCAAATGGAATTTGATGTGGTCAGAGGGTCAGAGAGGACACACTGCCACTGCAACCACACTGGGAATCGAATATTTGTCTTTCTTTCTTTTGAATTTTCTATTGACCATTTTATCAATTAATAATAAAACCCACAATAAATAATAATAATAAACTTTACAGTAAAACTTATAATTTCTTATTAGTAATTTTTCACATTCGATCTATCCCTCTCGTATTGCCCACTGTTAAGATTCCTTTCTGAAGCCTACCATACCCAAGATATTCCCTTCCGGACCACTTTGTCTTTATCTCTCTCTCTGTGAAATTCGAATCTTACAGTACAAAATTTGGCTGTGGTAGTACTCTACAGCCGTTTAATTCAGGAACCCAACATCTCTCTTACCTTCTTATTAATCAATGCTACTATATTGCTACATCTGGATTGTAACAAGTAGTGAAACTTCAAGGTGGAGTCCTAGCTAAGGCCGGAAGTGTGAGGATTTTGGCAGGCTAGCTACTACTAACTAGGAGGTAAGTAGTTGCATTAGAGATGTTTCCATTGGGGTGACAAGTCTCCCATTGGTCTCTCCTTCTCCTCTCCTTAAAACTACCACTTAATAATTTCATTTTATCTATTAATTGTAGAGCATTCAATTAGCTCCTTGAGATGTTTGCAAACTTCCTAGTTTTCACACACAAAAATCTTATGAGAAATGAGCCGTCTAGGGTCGGATTCAAACTTAAGATCTAGTTTCTTGAGATGGATTTCTAATCATTGCATTGGCTCCAATCTAGTAAGGTAACTCGGTGGAAGATACTGATACAATGCATTGGCTCCAATCTAGTAAGGCAACTCGGTGGAAGATACTGATACAACCAAAAAAAGGTGTACCAGTGACACAAGACTTTTGCCATTATAGAGTTTGGAGAAGGCCACAATTTTTTTTACTTTTCTGAGTCAAATTTGTAACCTTCGTGTTTCAATTGAATAATCTCAACTATTGCATTAAGATCATCCCGTCCTTGTTCTTTTTTCCGATAATCTAGGTGTTGTCCCTAGGCTAGTTTATGTGCACCATGTAAACTATTCTACTTGAAACTAGCACTACTAAGAGGATATGTCATTGAGTGGATATCACCATATCCCCTTATCGTTCTTCATTCTAAGTGAAATAGTCTTTACGTTGCGCATAAGCTAGCCTTCTTCCTTAATAACACCACTTGGATAATAAAAAAAATGCATGTCATAAATATTGATTATTTAGAACCATCATATGTATTGGTCCTTCTATTATTGCTATGCTATCACCAAATTGACCAATCAATTAACTTGATTATAACAAACAGTATAGGAAAATCTAAATGCTTAATAACACATGCCGCCCGTCTCTTTCCTCCCAACACCTTTTATATATTACCTTAAATGCAACCACAAGTATGATTTGGTGGACCAGTTTGATGAGAACATAGGTTTACTAATTCAAAATTCCTTTATTGTTCATGAAAAAAATCAAAGTAAGGTCTATTATTATACCAAAGTCAGAGGATTTTGAGGCTCAAATGCATGTATATATTAATGCCTTTTAATGCGAATTATATATGGCAACAGTTAATAACAGTATATATGTGCTTAGCATCATTGATTACGCCTACCCGAATATTAATATATATATATATATATATATATATTAATACTAAATCAACTTGCTTTTAAACTAATGAAAGTGGCTGACCTCTCTCTCAGTCACGCTGTGCCACGCTATGTAGTGTGGAAACAAAGACATTGAAAGTAGCCAACCCCTTCTCCTACTTTAACCAAAAAATATCTAAAATTTCCTTTTCCTCCAAATGTAGAACAAGAATTTTCTGTTTTATAATGTAAAAATAATATAAGGTAAACACTCTAAAAAACCTTATAAAAATAATAAACAAAACGTAGACTAGACATTATTATTATTCACAGATAAGCATATATAGCCACACGTCTTTGTCATTACGAATATTATTCTCTTTTCTTTCTTTTATTGACCTTGCAAAATTCATCTCTAATGGAGCAGCCCAGAAAATCCAAGAAAAACAACAGAGAAACATTAACTGTAAAAATTCAAATCTAAAATAACTGTAATTCTTGTTTTCCAAACTCAAGATCTATCACATCTCAAAAAAAAAAAAAAAGAGAAAAAAAAAATTGAGCAAAAATTTCATGGGGACTTGTGTTGGGATCCATCGAAGTGCAGAAGAAAAGCATTACATTTTGGGCACTCTTCAACCCTTTTTGGAAGCATGAAATACATCAAACAACTCTTGCAACCTGCAACAACAAGAACTTGTTCCGTCCCACCATTCGCGTAATTCTCTGAAGGAGATGAAGCAGATGATGAACCCTCGCTATCATACGCCCTATCTTCTTCTTCTTCAGAATAATAATACTCACTTTCATACGCCATCGCCGCCGCGGTCGCCATCGTCTTCCTCGGATCTTCTTTCGTCTTACTCCCATTCCTCCAGTTTATGTAGTAAATCTCCCCCGTCTATAAACAAAGGCGAAGAAGAAGAAGAAAATTCAGAAAACGACTTTTTATTATTTCAGAAAGTAATCCATTTTCTTTATAATCTAATTAACTCAAAATCAAACCAGAAGAAAACTATATCCAAATCACAAACCGGGCCATTAGATGAACTTAAAAGCACAAAATCGAAGATTAACAAGACACCCATTAACGTAAACCTCCCAAAAAATAATCACAGAACACCTGGGGAAGAGAGTGATAATGAATAAAAGACAAAAGAAATTAAAGAAAATGGGACAAAAATAGGAACTTTTTTTTATGTTTTTTGTTTTGGTTTTTGAAGAACATAAAACCGTGGATTTATTTTTTTTACTGCATTTATTATCGAAGAAACAAAACAAAAAAAGGAAGAAAAATACCTTTAAATCAAGACACTGTTCCCATTGGTAAGGAAGGGAGACATGGGAGTTGAGATCAACTAAGGAAGAAGAGGAGGAATCAGCAGCAGCAGCAGCAGAACTGGAAAGTATCAGATTATTTTCCGGCGAGTCTGAAGTCGCAGAACGGCCAAAACCTCCGGCGGGTTGGCCGGCGGAAGATGAGCCATTGAGAGAGCAGTTCTGAAGAGAACGCTCCAAAGAAGCAGTCATCGTCGCCATGTTTGGAGCTGTCATTGAAAGAAAGAAAGAAAGAAAAAAATTATAAAGAAGAAAAGAGAAATAAGGTTTATAAAGAGACCTCTACTAAACAAGGAAAGTGAATCTTAGAAGGAGGGGGGGAGTTGGGTGAAATAAAAGGGATTTGATGAGGGTAAAAGTGGAAACGTCAGGGGGGAGAAACAGTGATCAGAGATGGGGAGAATAGGGAAAAGGGGAGATCCGGTAGAAACGCGGTTTCCAAAAAAATGCCGGAGATTTTATTTTTAACAGTTTTCTTGGGTTTTGAAAGCTGTTGGTATTGAAATGGCGGGACTTTGAGGTTTAGGGTACCCTAATATTTTATAATGAGAGGGAGAGCCCTTTAATTAATTTTTGATTTTAGATGGGATTTATTGTGTTAGAATGGAGTAAAAAATAAAAATAAAAACTTGTTTTTAGTATGAATTAGAATCATAATTATAGTTTTTAGAGTTGCTCATGTACAAAAACTTGGGAAAAAGAAATTTAATATATAGTAAACCTTAATTTAAATACTTAAAATTGGGTATTGTTAACTTAATTCAACTAGGGTCATGTTAGGTAGACATGGGTGCAAATGTGGTAGAAATGAGTTTCTTTAGATTTCATTAAATCATCCTACTTTTGCAAATACAAGTGTAAATCCATAATTAAACAGACGTAAAAGTGCTTCCTTTTATGTTATGTTTTTCTTTGCACCATTTTTCTATCTCTTGATATATAGTCATTTAATTACTTTTTAATTATACGGAAGACATGACGTATGGTATGAGTTCATCCAAGTATATAAAAACATTGTAATAGTATGAATTCATCTAAGAAGAGCATCAAAGTATAAGTGTAGGTTCATGATTAGACAAGAAAATACTCTCGTTTATGTTATGATTTATTTTGCATCCTTTTAATATATCTTTACAGTCAATTAATTCCATCCTTAAATATAAAAAGATGTGATTCATGGTAGGAATTCATCCAAAAATAGCATTTTTGTATCATACAGGTGTAAATTCGTGATTGGACAAGCACACAACAATTCTGCACAATACACATGTAGATCCATGATTAAATTGGTTCAAGAATGCCTATTTATACTTATACTTTAAAAGCAGAAACGTTCCGTTATAATGTGTTTTAATTTGCATCGTTTTAATATCCCTTAGTAATCATTTAATTTTTTCATAAATATATAAAAGATGTGATTCATGCTATAAATTCATTTAAATGTAACATTTCTGCATAATCAACATGTATATCTATAAATAGACAAGCACAGAGCAGTTATGTATAATACACATGTAGATTTTGATACAGTCGAAAGATCGTTTTAATTTATATTGTGTTTCACTTTACGTCGTTTTTATATCTCTTTTCAGTCATTCAATATCTTTCCAAGTATACAAAAAAAGTGATTCATAGTATAAATTCATCCAAACTCGACAATTCTCCGCAATACTCGTGTAGACTCATGATTGTATGGGCGTAGGAGCGCTCCGTTATATATATTGTATATCACTTTATATTGTATTTGCATCTCTTCATAATCATTTAAGTCTTTTCTAAGCATATAAAAGACGTACGCATGGTAGGAAATCATCCAAGCACAACAGTTCTGCATACTTCGTGTGTAAATTCGTGATTGTAAGGGCGTAGGACCATTCCTGTTCGATCATGTTTCACTTTGCATCCTTTTTATATCTTTTCACACTCATTTAGTTCATCCACACACATCATTTTTGCATGATAGTATGATACATATGTAGATCTGTGATTATATAGGTGTAGGTATGCTCCCATTGATATTGTGTTTCACTTTGCATTGTTTTCACATCTCTTCATAGTCATTTAATTCCTTTTCTAGAAGTATATAAAATGTATAAGTTCACTTACTCTACTCTAATGTCTATTTTAATATATATTGATTTTTTTAAAAAAAAACTCATTCTTTTCCTATAAATTTTGATTGTTTTTTTTTAATTATGTGAAAGCGCTATAGATTAAAATTAACGTCGATGCTAGTGTTTTGCCATCAACAAATGGGTGTGGAGTGGCTATTGTTATCATAGATGCAAAGGGTCGGGTCCTAGCTGCAGTAGCGAAGAGAATTGAAGGTTGCCCTTCGGTTTTGGTAGCAAAATTGTTGGCTATTAGAGAGGGATTAAACTGGCTACAGAGACTGAAACCCCAGTCGATATATTGGAAGGTGACTCAACTCTTACAATTTCAGCTGTAAATTCATCTGAATATGTCCAGATTGAGGATGGAGAGATTGCTGAAGACTGTAAACAAGTATTCTGTAGTTGGCCAAATGTTGAGATTCTGACAATTCTAAAAGAACACAACATGACTGTCCATCACCTTAACAAATTTGTTGTATCCATTTTTAATAGGTTTGTTTGGCTTGAAGAAGTGCCTATTGTAATATCTAATGTAGTGTTTGAGGAGACATGTTCGCTCTCCTCTTCTTTATAAAGTGGTTTGGGTTTAAAAAAAAAAAAAAAAGTGCTATAGAGAGGTGGGTTAGACATGGTAAAAAAATATGAGCACGGGCATCCTTTAGATCAATAAAAAATTACATGTATAATATTGCGACCTTTTGACCTCCAAAGTGCTTTGATTTGATGATTAAATCAAATTTATAGTGGTTAATATGATAGTCACATTACAAATGTTCTATTCAAGGTAGGTGGGGGTAGTTAAGCAAACCATTTTCTAGGTTATTAAACAGCAATGTTTGAAGTAAAATAAAAATCCTTTCTTCTCTCAATATGTGTATGAATATGTTCGAAGAAAAAAAGCAAAGCTTGTCATTTAATGGAGAAAAGAATAAAATAAGGACAAAATGTTTTGATTTTGTAGTCTACACAAAAATAGATGCAATTAGTCAATGACATTATATAGCTAATTAAACTTTCTTATTTGCTATTGGGTCACGGACATTTTTTTTTTCTTTTTCTGGTCTTCTCTCTTTTTAAATATAACCTTTTTGAGACCAAGACCATGAACCACAACATTTAAATATAGAAATAATATATATATATATATATGTTGGTACAAAATTTGACCAATGTTAAATTTATTAATTAGTTGAGGAGATGAGCTGACCTGAGACCGTGAGTCATAGGAATTTGAGACAGTTCAAACGGACAAAAAAAAATATCGTAAGGAACACCGGTGTGGTGCCGACCAAACATCTTTCGATGTCTAAGTCAGTGCTTGTTTCAGTAAAAATCTTGCACAAGATCTAGGGTGTGTAGTTTCATACCTTTTCAAGAGAAATAATGGGCTATTTATAGGAGAGGTCATCTGGTCAGAGTGGCTAGCTGCCCCTTAGGCATGTGTCACGTATCGATTTCTGATTAGTTGATAGTAGGCCTGATGAATTGTCAAGCTCATCTACTCCAGGATTATAAGTTTTCTCATACCAAATAAAGTAGGTCTCATCCTAGATTTGTCGTAACTATCTTGGATGTTTCTATTCTGAATATCTCAAGATCCTCTTTGTGTTGTACCAAGAAACATTTACATTGGAGATTGGCCTCGGGGTCGTTTCCTTATTAAACCAAGGTATCCGACATCCAATCTATCGATGATCGAATATCCCAAAAGTTTACATCAGATATCTTCTTGACTAGATCCACGTGGGCCGAGCTGTCATTTCTTAGATGGTTCGGCTTTCCATTCATCGTGTTCGGAATACGCAATAGGACGATAGCTCGGTCAGGCCGAGCTACCGTCATTTAGTGTTTTCCGCTCTTTTTGGTTGTTGACTGGGGAGTTGTTTATATTGACCAAGCATCGCCAGCTCAACATCTAAATGGACGCATCTGCCAACTCGTGGCGTCCCAAGCTGTTGGTCCAACAATATATATATATATATATATATATTAGTAGAAACAAAATATAAATTGCTTATTACAAACTATCCTTGTCTTCTATCGTGACGGGTGTTTGGTCCTCCTTGGAAAAACTCCATAATTCTCGTACCAACATAAAAATTGATTTTTTGAGGTAACACCCAACTAGAAAACTATTGTCAATTAACTCTACAAAAAAATCTAGTTACTCGCAATTTATTCTCATTCACACTCAAACTTGAGACCTTATGTGTAACTTGATTCTTGTTGTTCACCACCTTATCATAGGCCAACGCTTTCCTAGCAAAAATAAGAATTAATTAACTTAACATTTATATATTTTGGATTAAAATATTATATTTATTGAATTTAGAAGGGCTTTTGGAATAATGTAGAAAAAGATAAGATTTTTGGGATGGGTAATAATTTTGTTTGGTAGCAGTGAGTTGTTGGAATCTCCGGAGGGGGTGAGTCAGACTCACCACATTCTCTGCCCACTGAGTCTGCCACACCCGCTTCCTTCCCACTCGCTCTCCTTCCGCTATTCCCATACACCACACATTGGATACCTACCCCTGCCTCCCTCCCTCCCTCCCTCCCCTCCCTCCCTCTCTCTCTCTCTCTCTCTAGGAATTTGCAGTTTGAATCCAGATCATGTGTTCTAGAGAGTTATGTAGCTGTCCAGCTTGTCCACATGAATATTAATTAACTCCAACTCAATAATCACAAGAGTAATGCTAAAGAAGGTGCTAGATTTCTCGTTACTAATATCTAACTTTTTTTTTAATATTAAAGATGTTACATAATATACATATATTTTTAAAATATTTAAAAATATTAAGTGAAAATATTAAAAAATAATATTGATCGTCAGTATATATAAAATATTTTTATAATCATATTTTTTTAAAGAAAGAATGTTATATTTATTAGATCATAAATGTATTGACATATTAGCACCAGTAGATTTGTGTCATCATAAAGTTTTGGGCCGGCTAATGACCACTTTATGCAACCTTTTCCTTTATTTAGACTTGAGACTGACAGTGTACGAGGATTTGAAAATGTACAAAGACCCGATTTAATATGCAAAATGCAAAGTTAATCAAATTAAATTTGTTTAAAAATGTTCATAAATTAATAGTTTTAAAATATTTCCTATTTAAGAGGTAGAAGAAACAAGTTTAATTGAGATTATTAAAGATTTTTTTCTTTTTTTTTCTTTTTTTGGGGGGGTGTGAGGTGATAGGAATATTGAATTATTTTTCATGTGGAAGCTGTGATTATGATTAGAAAAATGGCATCAAAAGGGGAACCTAGCTAATGAGCAAATTCACACGGAATGCAAAAGGAATGCTCAGAGGCTATTGCTTCCTGTTGAATCATTCCTCTCGGCTTTTGATAAGAGAATTTCAATTTATTAATTATACTATTATTTTGCTAAATACAAGGTGGAGCAGAGGAACATATTCTTTGTGGCATTTCTGAACTGTTTGTCAAAATATTATTTATTCAACACCATGTAGAATTAAGATGGATCCTATAGTCCTCTAAAAATAAAATAAAGTAAAAAAAAGTTAAGATGGATAAATAGCATTACATGATATGAAAAATACAATACACTATTATTTCCTCACATCATTTACCAAGGATTTTCTCTCCTCTTTTTTTTTTTTTTTTTTAAATGAGTATCGACATAAGGTTTGAGTTAATCGAGACCATTAAAGTTGTGAAGGTGAACACAATAGGACAATAGAACCCGAACGCATACCATAAATTTAGTATAAGGTCCAACTTCCATGTGGGGTTGGTGTCGAACCATCGGGCCAACGGCTTGTTGGCATCTTCTGTAATATGATAGTTTGTATGTGAAATAATAAAAACTTAAGAAAAAAAAAATCATGTTTGGACTACTTGCATAAGTTACACGGAATCCTTAGATTGGGCCCAAATAGCACTCCAATCCCAACCTTTTATTATTATTATTATTATTATTATTATTATTGTTATAAAGTAAGTATAACTAAGACCCTAATAAAATCTTAAAGGCAAGCACAATAATGCAAAGTATGTGATTTTTGTGAAGACTAACATAATATCAAAGGTATAACTAGACCCTAGTAAAACCTTAAAAGTAAGCACAACGACAGAAAGCATGGGAGACTTAGACCTATATTATATTATTTCTTTCATAGTTCAACTCCTACACAACGAGACCATGCTCCCACTCATACCTCCGACTATATATATATAAGGGGAGAAAGGACTTGAACCCCCTGACTCAAGGTTCAGAAAGTCAACCGACAAACCCCTCTTGGCGGCCTATCTACAATATTTATCTCCTATACATTTCCTGTAAAAATTATTAATCAATTTTAAACCACCAAATAAATCTTTTTGGATTAAAATAAAATTTGTTTGACCACTTTTCCTTTTAATATTTAACATAAGATATTAACATTTTTATAGATATACGATGCACAAGTACAAAGTCTCTTGATTTAGGTGGTAACCTTTGTACTTGTGAGCAAAGATTAAATCCTACTAAAAATAACAAAAATAGTTTGACGGGACTTAATGTTCAAAGTATATTATGAGCCTTGAACTATAGGTTGTTAATAAGACTTCGGCCTCTTTTAGTCTTTATAGGTCTTTTAGGCCTACATTGTCAACTATATGGTTCACGTGTGTTTGTAACTGAGCGAAGTCTATAATTAATATAAAAAATCTTTATCTAACTATTAAAAACACAACTACAAGCACAACTACATTTTCATATTTATTTCATCATTTATCAACACATTAAAATGTGTAAAACATAAATATTAAATCTAGATAAATATGTAATTACATATATAATTATATTTTTTTTTTCTAATTAGACTCAACATTTTTCTTGTAAGATGCACCTGACGACCATAATAACATTAAGAAGACGACTTTAACTTCTAGAAAACTCTAGACTTTCAATTTCCACAAAACCATGGTGGAATATTCCTACTGGCGTGGCCTTTTACAAGACAGGCACAGGAAGCTGCACAAGGAACTATATACAGAGGATCGAAGAGGTCAACATTCAAACAACGCGTTCAGAAAAATAAAAATATATATAAAAAAAAATCGTTGCTTTCCTTCTACTACTTCTCTTCTCCTTCCCAGTCAAGCCACGCCTTTTCACTCTTCTTAATTCTTTTCTTCATTGATTCTTCCGTTTCAATCGATTTCACGGATTGGGTCTCTTAAAATTTTGAGAAATCCGATCAATCTAATATCAAGTTTCGATTCGATTCAATTCGAAATCGTCAAGAATTATGTCTAAGCAAGACGAGCCAGTTTTAGGGATTCCTTACGCTGCGACTTACCAAGCACCGGCGATGCCACAGCAACAACAACCTCAGGTTTTTTACGTTGGGCAAAGCCTTTATCACGCTGGAATGATTCCACCAAACGCAATTTTTGACGACCCAAAAGGGATTCCTCTGCAACAGACCATGTTCAAAGATACTCCTGCTCCGTTTAACTGCGTCTATTGTGGCAGTTCTGGCGTCACTCTTGTCAAGTAAGCTTATTATTTAGTTTTTCTTTTTTGATTTGGGGTAATATTGGGGATTTTGTGTGTGATTGATTTCTGTGAGATTTGGAATCATGGGTAGTAAAAAGATTCGATTTTGGGGTGTTTGGTAAAGGTTTGTGGAGAGGATTTGATGGGGGGGATTTGTTTCAGTTGATTTTACTGGAGTGGTGCAGTTAGGGTTTGTGAGTGTTTCTTGACTTTATAAGGGCTATGAAAGTAGTCTCCGAATGTAAGTACATGAGATTGAGTAGTTTTTTAGGGTATAATTAGTGAGGGAACTTTTGGGGGTTCTCAATTCTGAGACTCTGAACTCTTTTAGGTGGTTTTTTTTTTTTTTTTTTCCTTCCCTATTTCTCTTTGGATTATTAAACATTAATTTAGATCCTGGAACTGTCTGAGGTTGAACTAATCAGAATCTAGAAGTGTTTATATTGTGATTATCTAGAGTGTTAGTGATGTTTAACAAGTGTAAGAAAGCATGTTTGAGTGCTAAAGGCAGTCATTTTGTGCTCAAGTACTGTATAGTGATCACTTTAATATATGGATTGGAAATTATGGATGATCTTCATGGTTTGATTCTCAATTTTAAAGAGGTTTAGTTGTTAAATTTTTAATCTAGATTTGTTGGTCTATTTGATAGTGTTGTTACTCTGGTTGGTGAAATATTGGGCTATACCAACGAGTGGTTGGCTCAGTGGAAGCAGGTTGAGTCCCAAGGTTGTCCCTGTATAGAAGTTTTAGGATTCGATTTTTGGAGGCGCCCTCGTTGGGAAAGGTCTACCATTCTGCTCCATCCTCGAATGAGGACTAGTCTCATACCCAAAGGGTCTGGGATACCTCGTGGGAAACCAAAAAAAAGAAAGAAATATTGGTCTATCTTGTTTCTTAGTTTTTGTTGTTTAATGGACTTATAATAGACAGATAAAATTCTACTTTTTAGGCATATGTTTCTTAGTTTTGTGAGTTATATAGGTTAATTCACAGAATGGGAAGGTAAGTAAAGAAGTATGACAATGCCAATTGCTTTTGAAATACTGCCAAGGTGTGATTGTGGTTTCGAACTTTAGAAGATACATTATTGGAACTAAGCTTTTTTACTTTTTTTGTACTTTGCTTCAGTATTAATTTCTCCCTTTTCTACCTTTGTCTTATTATGGTCTATTCTATGTTTTTTTTTTGTTCATAATTGTAGATTCTCTCCTTGTTCATGGTTTGCCAATAACTTTGTGCAATGATTGAAAGCATTACGCAGTTAAAACTTAAAAAAACATCTTTTTCTCTATTACAAGAGGACTCTTCACAATTGCCATCAAAATCGAAGCCACATATAATCATTAGTAGATTGAATCTGTCGTATTATTTGTCGTCTTATTTCTTAATTACAACCATTAATGCAGTTAACCTTGCTTGGCCTATGTTACCCGAACCCTTTACTTTAGCCCGACGTACCTATGTCTGATACTTCATGATACGACATACGTATGGGATATGTGTCCGATGTCCGACACTTTAGATTTAAGAATATTATTATGTAGATTCTCCAATGAATATAAGAGAAAGCATGAAAGAAGATAATGACTATCAGGTAAAATTCACATTGTTTGTATGTAAATCAGACATTGAAGGAAGCCTTCTTCGTTTACTTATTTGTCAGAGAAAGATGAATTGAACAATATTTTAAGTCAAGGGCTTGTTACTATTACTCCATAATTGCTTCAATCTTTATAGATTCAAATCACTGTTCGGAACAGCAGATACGATTCACCCTTGAAAGTTTGAAAAGGCCTTTCCTAATGACCTTTTTAACCTTGAAAGTTTGAAAAGGCCTTTCCTAATGATCTTTTTAACGAAAACATGATGATTAATAAGGCATGGAATGTTGTAAATGGTCATTAGTATTTTCATCACAGGCTCTGCCCTAGAAGAAGCTGATCTTAACCAAACCAAATTCAAAGGTTTAAGAGTTAATATTTAAATTTTTAATATTTAAAGATGTTTTTTAATAATACATTATCTAAAACATATGTATTATCGTATTATATAAGAATTTTCTTAATTTATTAGATGGAACATTAGATTTACCTCAAAATACAAATACACATATAATATAGATATATATGTACAGCCAATAAGACATTGGCTCGATAGTTCGAACGGCTGGTCTATTACTTAAAGTCAAAGGTTCCTTAAAGAGGCTATCAGATTGAATCTTGTTGCTGTGGGTATTAATCGAATTCTGCATGGCTCAAAATTTCCACAGGTAGGATGAATATCGGATTATACTTATTTTTTCACAAAAGAAAAAAACAAATACACACATATAATTAGTTAATTTAATTAATTAATATAAATCATATATAAAAATTCAAAATTATTAACCCACCCAAATCAACTTGAATCTGTTCAGTTCGATTTTATTTAGCAAAAGCAAATCAATTATTTTTCATTTGATCTCAGCTCGGTCATGAAATTCACACCATTATTTCAGATTAATATCTCAAATAAAACATGTTTATATAAACCTTCGTATTTCAATTGCACTTACAATAACGAGTCCTATTTTAGATATCCAAATTTCTATGAAAATAACCCAAAAAACAAAAACTAACCAATCACGAGAAATAAGAACATCAGTTCAAAACTTTGAAGACAACTCAAATTCCAAATATTCTAAATAAATAAACTCACTGCTTCGCACATACTCATACATTGTTGTCAAATGATTGTGGGTTATATAGTGCAAGCAAGCAACTCACCTGCAAGCAACTCTCACCTAATGGCCCAACCCACTTCACAGAATCCGGCTGATTTGTCTTAAACAATATTCCTTGGCTGGGGTTTAAGAAAAAAAAAAAAGTTAACTATTTGTCCTGAATATGAAAAATCTTTGGACTCTGGTTTGATGGACATGTTTTTGCATTAGAAAAAGGAAGATGGATTGAAAAAAAGAGTAAAATTGCAGGGGCGTGCTTTCATTCCTCTTAGCGCCTTTTCTTGCCAGCCTTTGCTGCACTGGACTTCGATGGCGATGCAACCAGGTATATAAACAGAGCCACAATGGAGATCACTGAAACCTGAGATCCATATCTTGCCAACAACCTCTGCATTTATAAAAGATTTCTATGTTAGGAAAAGGGTTCTTTGAAAGCTCTATAATAACCAGAAAAAGAATTGTCTTGGGGTGGGTGACCAAGGATTCATTTGTAGGGCCTCCATTATTATGTACAATACACAAACAGTGTATTCAGGATTGATGATAAGCCAATTTAGAAGATCAACTAAATAAATGTGAGGGCCAAGTGATCTGAATGAGGGCTCCACATGAATAGGGTCTACCGAGCAGTATGAGTGCTTTGAGTAATTTATATGGAAAAATAGCAAAAACTTCTTTTTCATGCAAATGCAAGTACTGAAACAGGAAAACTTAGAATGTGAGATTCTCACCTTTGCCTGAGAAGTGAGAACGATCCACCCACCAGTGAAGGAGATCCCGTGAGGCAAGAGGAAATAATCAGTCGAAAAAAAAAAGAAATTCTTTAACTAATGGATCAAATGTTTGCAAATCTACAACGTGAACTTACCCACTCAAACTTCTTTTCTGGGGGTCTATCTGCAAGGATGTCTAAAGGCAGAATTGGAGTTGACAAAGCCTCCTATAAAGAGCCCAAAAAAAATAAAAATATATACATAAGAGTCAGAGATTAGTATTCTTCAAGAGGAGAAGAAAAATAGGAATTATATCTAATTTAAAAACCTGCAGAGCAGCCTTTGTAGGGACCCGGAATTTTATAACAGCAGGGGCACCATGGAACACGCCTTTCACTTGGGACTCCAAGACAAGGGAATGAGAAACAACGGACCCACTGCCATTTATTTCAATTGGTTCCAAACTTTCAATCATTTCAATAATTACCTACCAAAACTAAGATAAACTAAATTGAATAATTTGAGGAGATCGAAAGGTATAACACAATGATGAAACTTACGCATCAAGCTTTTCCCAAGTCTTGGATGTAGTACCGCTAACCAGATTAAAGACGTCCGGGGTCCAACTATCGTCAGTAAGACTTACATCATATGCGGTCCTGAAAGGAATTCAATATTAGCATGATCACTGTTAATCCTTCACAATTATAAAAAGGCCATGACATGTAATAGATAAAAGAAGACGACCTCTAATTAATGAATGAATATAACATCTACAAAGCAGCAATGCTGACAATTCTCTATTGTATACCATCAAAGTCAAAATGACCACAAAAAAAAAACCAATAAAGCTTTGAATTGTTCAAGCACCTAACAAAACCTACAAAGGACCACATGATGATGTATAAAAAGCAACTAATGGTAATACCACTAGAAGAGGCGAGAGAACCCACATATTCTTTGTAGCTAATGGTCTTTGTAGTGAATATATGAGACTTAAAACACACACGTCCACCTAAAATTTTTCTTTATGATATGAAAATGAAACCCACTAAATGGACTTTATTTAAGAACTTTTTCTTTGCAGTTAGGAATCAATAAAATAAATAATTTATCGCAAACAGCAGGAGAAAACTTTTTTATTATTTTTGAAAGTCACAATCAAGTGTCAAATGTAAATGTAATAACTACAGATATGTTATAAGTCAAAATATGATGTAATCCAGTCCCAATCATCCTCCATTTGAGAATTCCCGAATCCTGAGCTGACCAAAGCAAGTATGAAGAAAACATTTATGTCTGGGATCAGTGCAACAAATTTGTTCTTTCATTATTTTAAACCTTTCCATGCATCTGGCAATAGATAAGTATTCAGGTTAAATAAGTTTGTTCTGAAGGAAGGTACCCTCTAGGAGTTCTTAAAAAAAAGTGACCCCTTTAATTATAAACCAAAGGATCTATAATATAAAACTCTGTAAGAGAATGTTCTAACAAAAAGATCCAAATTTCCCATCTTAAATGGGGAGGCCTCAAAAGTACATATTCAAACATAAGAAAATGAGAGAATTGGAAAAGAAACATAAAAGATTTAATGTTATAACCAATTACTAATCAATATTTCTTGACCATAAGGCAAAAAATAAAAAAATAAAAAATAAAAGTTGAGGGCCACCCATAGATTCCATACATAAGCCTATGGCAGTGTCACTAAATTAAATTGAAACTACTAACTTATACAGTACCTATTAACGGATCAACCAAACAAATAAACAAAATAATATACTTTTAGAGAAGATAAACATTTTCATGATTATGGAAGTTTGAAAGTAAATCTATTTATTTCATGGAGGGAGGGGGATATGGAAATCCTTGGGAAGAGCTACGGTACGTCAATTGGTTCATGGTGCATTGGAGGGTGACTTCAATATTACAAAACTATGTAGAAAACTAAGAAATCACAATTCAGAAGGTTAATACTGTGTTTCAGACAAGAAAACCCAACAGAATTTCCAAGCTTTGGTGGGTCCATCTTTACTCTAATAATTGGGCAAAAAACATACTGTCCAAACTTAATTATCACACCGTCATGACATTAATGAGAAATATAGAAAAGCTGTTCCTCATCTCAGAAGAAAGACCTAACCTAAGAAAAATTTGGAGCATTATCTTACTTTACTTGATTTTCTACCAAGACCTCAAGCATGCAAGTACAAGCAGTGCAATTAATTAAAAAAAAAACCAAATAGAAAATGAAAAATTAATAAGGAAAAAATATATAATCCATACATGAAGAAGAAGTAGAAGAGAAAAAAAAAAAAGATACGATAAAATAAATCAAACAACTAAGAAATTGAATTGCACCCCCAAAGCAAAGAAGCAAGTTCGGAAAAATCATAACATAAATCCATCCATGAAAATAAAAATAAAAAAGAACTTGAGCAAAAAATTAACTCAAAATTCAAACTTTTACCAATAGATTAACATAATCAACTCAGCCATGGACTAAAAGGATAAAAACAGAACTGAATCAAACAAAAACCCCAAATTCCGAGATCCATGAGACGACGCATGAAACCAACTCAATCAGATCGTACAAATTTTCTAAAAGCACAATAAAAACTACATAGATTCAACCAAATTTTACTTTTTTTAAACAGATTCCAGAGAAATATACCCTGATCCTTGATTGTAGATATCAATTGACACAGAAACTCTCTCCGCCCCGGATTTAAGCCTTGTGAGGCTCACCTTCTTGTGCGCCACTATGAATGGAGCGTCCGAGCTTCCAAACACCCCCGAAACGAAGAACAGAACAGCGATAACAGCGATTAGAGCCTTCATCTTCGTATTCAGCATTTCTTAATTCAATTTCTGAGCTCGTGATTCACTAGATCTCGAACTCGCACCACAGAAGCTAGGGTTTCTCTTCCTCTTCCCTAAGTATAAAAAAAATGAAGCCTTTTCGATTCAACTATTATAGTTTAATTCTACTTCTGTTCTGTTGACTATTCGCTAGCTATTACTTTGGGCTTTTTAGCCCAACTTTCAAAGCTCGATTCCTTAATGGGGCTTGAATTTCTTTGGCCCACTTACAAACCAAGTGCATTGAGCAAGCCAACAATTTTGAACATAATTTTTCTTTTCAAAAACTATTTTTAGATTTTGTGAAAAAATTCAAAGAAATGCATATGTTTTAGATGGACTTACAATTATGAATGTAATCTATGCATGTATGGAAAATGCACAAAATGCAATTTTATTATTTTTTATTTTTTATTTTTTGGTTAAACTGACCCGCTAATCACGGAGAGATCAGTTCTCACAATGATGACCACTCCACTGTAAGCTTATCAAGGCATTAACAATGCACAATAAGATATCCAAATCAAGGGCTCAAAGAACCTCTGAACAAAACCATTATATATAGTCTTTGCCCGTATTGAAACTTGAATGTTGGATCATGTGTTCATTTACAATTTATGATGTTATTTGTTAATATTGGCCTTGGGTGTGTTTGCTTCAAAAGAAAGGTAGGTCTCACATGAGAAGTAAGAGTCTGTCGAGTTAGCCAAGGAGACTGCCTATACATAAATCACATAAAGGATTTTAATACAAACATAGCAACCCTTTTGAGTGATATAGGCAAGTCATCCTTGGCTACTATACAAGTGATTCTTACCTTCATGTAAGACTTTCCTTCCTAACTTCAATATTTTTTTGGTTTGAGACGCCAAATGCTTTAACTACAAACCTCTATTTATAGAAATGAAAAAAAAAAAAGTAGCACTTTATCAAAATCAATACAATTGCATTGAAATATCCAAGTTTCTTCTACTATCTTCTCACTCGGGGAATATATTCTTATGATTTTGAATGGATTATTACATGTCTTCTTGTGTCATATTCGCTCGACAAGTCTATATGTACAAGTTTGACAAAGAAATTTCTTTTCAAAAAGGTTTTACCTTCCTATTTTTCGCATCAATAATCATCTTATCAATTATGACCTTTAGAGCTTTCAAAGGCTATATATAACAAAAGAGTCTTTATCATACCCTTTTCTTTCCTCAAATATTACTCTTTTGATATTTCTCTAGGTATGCAAAAGATTATCACATATCAAGTTGGCTAAAGGTTCTAAGATTATCACATATCTTCATATCAGTATCCATTAAAGATTAGGTCCTTTTTAAAAAAAAATTGAGAAAAAATTATTTCAAAACCACAAGTGAAAACATAGAGACAAAAACATTAGAAAATTAAAAAAAAAAATGTTGAAAACACTACTCAAAATATAATAATTAAGTGCATATTATATATAATAATGATTAAATGGTTATAAAAATTGAAAACAGAAACTATATTCCACTGATTTAGAATCATGTATCCAATCTCATAATTTGTGATATCAATTACAACTTATTCGAAGTTAAAGATAATTTGTGGTCCTCGAGTCGAATGTGGACACAAAATGGAATGTCAACTTTTGAACTGCAATAAAAGTCAATATCTCTTACTATTAACACAAAGTTTAATTTGTTAGCTAGTGCAATTTCTTGAAATATGCCTAGCTTCTTCATTACTTAAGAGGGGATCTAATTAAAAGAAAGAAAAGGGAAGAACATTTATATGAGAATAAGAACACAAGTACAATATCATAGAATGGTGACTGTGTGTCGAAATGTGTCTTCAATTGGCATCTCCATTGCATATAGGTTGACCACTTTTTAAAGTATGTATGGTGGACAAGAAGGATAGGGTATCAATGGATATGGGTGAAAGTGAATGGTGCGCCCAATACGGGCTCGAGAAGCATCCACTTATTACCATGAAAGTAGTGCAAGACGAAATCAACGAATATGCCCCCCGCCCTCTTATATTTTGATAGCTTGATATATGTTGTTAAAACTTTAATAAATAATTCATTATTCAAGCTATGGTTTTGAATTCAATTATACTAATTCAATCATGAAACCAAAACATATCTCTATAAGCATTGATATTTCCTTCATTTTACTTTATCAAATGCCAAATATTTTGATATATTATTATTAGTTCTAGGGCTCGTTTGGTGTGTAAAATTAAAAGAGATAAAAAAAAATTTAGTCTCAAGTCTATATTTAGTTGTCGACCATAATAGAATAAAAAATAATTTCATAATTATTTTTATCTCATTACAATAGCATAAAATAGTAATGACCAAAATGGAGAAATTATTTTTATCTCATTCTAATAAGTTTTACATTTTTTTTTAAATTGTTTAATATCCAAACCTATCTTATCTTATCTTATTCTATTATATTCTATCCAATCTAATTCTATTTTAATTATTATTATTTTTTTAATTGTTTAATAGGATATGGAATACTTTGGTCAAATCGATCAGATCTTGATTAGAGTAGTTTAACATTATTCCCATCTTTTTATACAGTTGTAAGTTCAAGTCTCCCAGTGATAGTGAGCCTTGAAAATTACCACCACTTTCTGTTAAAGTTTGGTTGCTCAAGATCCTGTATGTTGTTGTAATTGTCTATTGGGATATATTCTGTTTGGACTCATTAGAACGACCATAACCCGTTTGGGCGAGCCACGTAGCAAAACCAAGGAGGTTGGGCCAATATGTCCTCTAAACTAATCTTGACTCAATATACTGTTGGGAAAATGGGTCCATAAATAATTTTTCATCAGGCAAAACTTTGAGTGGAACTGATATGTGATTTTGAGTTGGATCAAGTTAAATATTAATATTTAATATATAAAAATTAAAAATATATAATTATTTAATTAAATTTTTTTTACTTGAATAAAAAACTGAGTCTAAAGTAGCTATATGTGATTTTGAGTTAGATCAAATTAAATATTAATATTTAATATATAAAGATTAAAAATATATAATTATTTAATTATATTTATTTTTACTTGAATAAAAAATTGAGTCTAAAGTAGCCATATGTGATTTTGAGTTAGATCAAGTTAAATATTAATATTTAATATATAAAAATTAAAAATATATAATTATTTAATTATATTTATTTTCACTTGAATGAAAAAATGAGTCTATATTAGTCAACTTAATAAATATAAGTTATAAAAATTGATAAATATATTTTAGTCTAGAAAGTTTAAAAATAAAATGTTTATTTATAAGTAATAGTTAATAACATTCACTTTATTTGAGCTCAAAAACACACCTGGAAGGCATCTTACAGACGGGTCACGTGCGTGTATGCGAAGACAATTGGGTGACTTAAGGTACATTATGATTTAAAATGCTACTATCACAAGAAAGATATCATTGTATTCTGTGAAATAATTATCATACACCATGAGTACCAATCAGTACAAGACAAAATTGTCTTAAAGACATATAGTTAAACTCTAAATTCAATTTATTATTTATATATCGTTATTCTGTTGAAATAACAATTAATCTAGTTTAGCCAGATAAGTTTTGTCTAAAGTACTTTTAAATAGTGAATGAAAAATAGTTTATTGGTACACATGTAACTCTACCACTCAGCCTAAAGATTTCACCTAATTGATTATATCAAAAGCTATATAATATCTTGGAGGCTGCTACCGTATAGACAACGTAAACCCCATATAATGACAATTGTATCAATTCTCCAATAACAATTTTTTTTTTTTAATCTCTCCAAATATAAACAAAACTTGATTATAGTTTCTCTCGGAAACATTCCTCTATCTTAACGTTTAGCAAAACGAGATTGTTGTCAAATAAACATAATTTTCTAACATGTAATAATATTTTTGCATATTCTAATTTACAATTATTGGCTTGCATGACTGCCACGTGGATTTCAAATATTAGCTTCGCGACGAAGTCTTGCCAACGCAGCCAAAGTCAGTAAAAAAAAAATCAATCATAAACCTGTCCAGCTAATATAGAGCCAAAATGAGGAGTTAAAAGGTGGTGGTTGTGAACTGGGCCTTAATTGGGCCTTAGATTTCAGAACTTGCCTTGTAGGGCCCATTATCTGCGCAGACAGTGACAGAAACAAAGTCACAAAACCCAACAAATAACATTAATGATAATAATAAATAAAAGGATTCATCAATCATAATCCAATTTCCATTCAATAATAATAATATCCTCTTAATTATTAGCTCCATAGGTCGCGTTGAAAAATGATTTTTTTTTTTCCCTCCTTAGAAATGATTCTCTACTCTCGAGTCTTGGTTTTGGTGGTGGTGGGCCCTGTCCAGTTGGCAAAAGGACAGATTTGGTGTTTTTTATTGTTACGATGCGCTGGGAGTAGCGGATTTGGATTCCCTTCCTTCGAGTGAGCTAAAACTAAAAAGTTAATACTAACGTCCAGCTTTATCATATGTGGCAAATATACCAACTTTTCACGTAAACCGCGTAAGATTTGGAGATTCCAACGTACGACCACACCACGATTTTCTACGTGTTCTTTCTATTCTTAGTTTTCTTAGCTACTTTGCTTTACATATATATATTTATGTATAAGAAGCTTACTTGTATCAATCATGTTATTATTCTACATTAAATATCATAAAACCATCATTTTTCAATTTTTGTGTAAAATATGCGTAAAATATGATCAAAATCAATTCATTTATGTGTAAAATATGCTCAATTTCCAAACATTATTTTCTTTTCGTGTGGGGTTATGCTTACCTTATATTTTAGTAAAGAAGGTATGTTGCATTCATTAATTTTTAATATTTTTTGATAAGTTACAAATAATTTATATTTCATAAGACTAAGTCCAACTTCGTGTGGAGTTTTATACTCTTAACTGTCTCTATATTCATTAAATTCAATCCAAATTTTAGTAAGTTAGGTGAGACTTTGTAATCTGAGTCGTTGTAGAAAAACATTTTTTAAAGCCTAATGATTAGGTAACTCAACTTTAGATATACTGCAGCAAGAAACTTTCCTCTTTTAATATAAAATTCCTAAATGTTCTCTAGAGTCACCGTCAAGTTTAATTTGACTTCTTCACTTCATACAATAAAATTATTCTTATGAATATATCATGCACGACATAATGAGTTTGATTGCTTTTATTTATCTATTTATTTCATTATTAATTTTGTCATCATTTCAATAAGATTCAACGTTGACCTAGTTATTTCTGAAAATCATTTGGCCCATGATGGACGGTCCAGATTAAGTTTCTTGCGTGCATCGAAAGCATCATATCAAGTTCTCGTTTTGATCAATCAAAACTCGGGTTTTACCAAGTGGGCCCAGCTGTATCTACTTGTCACGTGGGAGCGTCACAGAAGCTGGTTTCCTCGTAGTTTCCTCTGTAAAACTGCCGGCAAGCGTACGCGAAACTTTCCGCGGTAAAAACGAGGTTGGTTCTGACTCGCCGCAGTAGTCAAATCCGAGATAACGTGTTCTTAAGTTAGTTAAACCAATTCTGATTTATTCCACTCCCGTTCCAGAATTATTCCACAAAATACAGAGAAGCAACTATTCCATACTATTCACCGCACGTAAGAACCAGACTCAGGACCTGATTCATTGGCTCTCCAGACAAACAGAGTCACACGTACGTACGTATGTCTGTATCGAATCATTTTCTTAAGATTAACTGACAAAACTACTCCGATTCCCGAGAGTCTATTATTTTCGTGTACTGTTTTCTGGACTCAACCCTAAACGCTCTTCTTCTTCTCTTCTCTTTCGCTCTGTTACAACCTCGGAGCCGGAAAACCGCCATGAAAGTACCGGGAAACCAGTATCTGAAACTGTCAAGCCAGCTTGTGTCGTCTCTAATGGAGGAGACGACGCAGGTGGAGAACTTCAAGGGGAAATGGTCTGTTATCCGAAACAAGTTGAACGATCTACAAACTCAGCTCACTGATCTCTCCGATTTTCCGAGTTTCGATTCTAATCCTCTGAGCTCCGAGATCTTAGAATCGATTTATCAAACGTTAACTGAGGCTCTATCTCTTGTTAAGAAGTGTAAGAGTTCGAGTCTCTCTGCTGGTAAGCTTAGAACGCAGAGCGATATCGATTCAATCGGCGCGAAGATGGATCGGCATGTGAAGGATTGTGATCTTTTGGTGAGGAGCGGTGTTCTTGATGAGAAGGTTGTTTCCGGTGTTGGTGGTGGTTCTTCGGCGACGACGGCGAGTTGTAAGAGGGAGATGGTGCGAGTGGAAGCGAGGAATTTGATTACTCGGTTGCAGATCGGGAATCCGGAGTCGAAGAGCGCGGCGATGGATTCCTTGCTCGGATTGCTTCAGGAAGAAGATAAAAACGTGTTGATATCTGTCGCGCAAGGTGCGGTACCGGTGCTAGTTCGATTGCTTGATTCGAGTAGTGTAGAGATTAAGGAGAAAGCGGTTTCGGCGATTTCTAGGGTTTCAATGGTGGATTCGAGCAAGCATGTTTTAGTTGCGGAGGGGATTTTGCTACTAAATCATCTGCTTAGGGTTTTAGAATCGGGAAGCGGAGTTGCGAAGGAGAAGGCTTGTGTTGCTCTTCAAGGTTTAAGCTTTTCGAAGGAAAATGCGAGAGCGATTGGATGTAGAGGAGGAATTTCGTCTTTATTGGAGATTTGTCAGGTTGGGACACCGAGTTCTCAGGCTGTGGCAGCAGGGGTGTTGAGAAACCTTGCTGGATTTCACGAAATTAAGCCGAATTTCGTCGAGGAAAATGCGGTTCCGGTGCTTATTGCGCTTGCCGGTTCAGGTACTGCAGTGGCTCAGGAGAATTCTTTTGGATGTTTGTTTAATTTGATCTTGGATGATGAAGATTTGAAGCTTTTGGTTGTTAGGGAAGGTGGGATTGAGTGTTTAAAGAATTATTGGGATTCTGCTTCGGCGCCAAGGAGTCTTGAGGTTGCAGTGTCTTTGTTATGGAACTTGGCGTCTTGTAGGCCAATTGCCGAAGTTCTTGCTTCGAAAGAGTTCATACCGAGGCTTGTGGGAGTCTTAAGTTGTGGGATTTTGGGAGTGAGGATTGCTGTGTCAAGAGGGGTTTATGAACTTGGGTTCAGCACGAAAACGAGGAAAGAGATTGGAGTTTGTGGTTGTATTCCTCCTTTAGTTAGGATGTTGGAAGCTAAGGCAGTTGAAGAGAAGGAAGCTGCCGCAAAGGCGTTGTCTTGTCTAGTACAATTCGCGGGTAATAGAAGGATTTACAGGAAGGAAGAGAGAGGAATAGTGGGTACAGTTCAGCTTCTTGACCCATTAATTCATAATTTGGATAAGAAGTACCCGATTTCAATTTTGCTTTCAGTTGTGCAGTCCAAAAAGTGTAGAAAACAGATGGTAGAAGCAGGGGCTTGCACTTTCTTGCCAAAACTTGTTGAGATGGAAACTGAAGGAGCTAAGAAACTGCTGGATGGCCTTGGAAGATTTAAAGTATGGGGCTTTCTTGTCATATAATAGACGAGAAAGCACAGTTCTTACATGGATTATTGACAAAGCAGCTTGATTCAGGAGGGCGATTGAGCATCTCTTGACCTGTATGTACACTAGCTATATCTTCATTTACCACGTATTTGTTTTCTTTCTTTTGTGTAATCATGATAGGAATTAGTTGTGAACGTAAGTGTTACCACCCTAATTGCCCATGTACACATCTGTGTAGAGTAACTTTTGTTTGGTGACTGAAAATCCAATAAATTAAGAATGTTGTCTCTTCTTCAAGCAAATGCTTTTCTTGTATCTATCTTACTAAATCGAATAACTGAGCTCCTCTGATTTTACTTTTATTATTATTATTATTTTGTGCTGAATGCTTTAAATTTGCTTGGGGTTGATACACATCTTCACGCATTATGCTCTCTTCCACTCTTTCTATTTGCCTGTAATTGTTCGGCAATTATGAATAAGTGCTTCCTAGACACTTCATCTCCTGCTATCTGTTTTGGACTTTGAGACCTTTTGTTTTGTTCTGAAGTCTGCCTCACTCTGTGAACAAGAGGACATCCTAATTTTCTCTTTCAGAGTGTTCTAGTTTGTTGAAAAAGGCTTTGGTAAGTTGTTGAGTTGAGAGTTTTCCAGCTTCTTTTGGATTAGCAAAATGGTAACATAATAAAGTATTAAAATGAGATATTCTAGTCCAAAAGCTCACCTTATTGGTATTATAGAGTACAATAGAAGGTACTAAATGCAGGAACATATCCCACATTCAAAAAAACTGGTGCCAGATATTGACATTAGTATTTGGTATTTGTTTCTTAACAGATCCATTGTCAATGGAAAATATTACAACCCCATGTAATTGAGTTAACTCTTAATGTTGTTAGATATTGTATTATCAAATGTGGATTCTGCCTCGTCAAGTTGATGACAGGGGCAACCTGGTGAAGGCGAGGTAATGATCCTAGCCCAATGATTTACATAATTGTGATTCCCAGGGTTAAACAATTGGTATGAAGTACTTTAACATGCAAAACTTGCCAAGAATTTGTTTTCTCTTTTCCTTTCTTTCTCTATGTGCATGGCCTTAATCCAATGAGTGAGTTAATGTCCAAATGCCAACTTGGGAGATGGAGAAGCTAACTTTTGGCTTTGTTTCTGCACAAGCTCATCCTAGACTTGTAGGCTAGTGGATCGAGAGTTTGAAACTGGTTGCTCTAGATCGACGAGTGCCGCAAGAGTGCATCAAATGGGATATATGGGAAGGAATAGTTGAAAAGGTGGTTTAAACAAAGGTTGCTTAGAGGGGAAGGAAGAGAACCATGAAATTGTATCTAGTAGCTGATGTTCAAAGATCAAAATATTTTCATGCAAGGAAATAAGAAAAATGCCCGCCAAAAAAGGATGACAATGTGAGCAGAAAAAAGATGATTCGTTTCTTTGGCATCAAGTGGATGAAAACCTAGTTTTTGTGAACTCTTGTAGTTTCAATACCTCTATCTCCCTTGAGTCTTGTCTTTGCCCGTTGATTCTATTGTAAACGAATCTTCCACCCACCACTCGCCCCTTTACATTGTTTTCGTCTTGTTAATGAGCTCATGGAACTCGTAAGTATCAGAACTAGACAACAGGGACCAGATTAAGGCACAATTCTGGTTGAACCATGAAGCACAGCATGTCTGGACCCAGCTCATTGATGTCCTAGCCAGGGACTAGCCCACAAACCAGTTAGGTGCGAGTAAATCCCTGACCCAGAGTTAACAGGATGGCCCTGATGCCCCTGCGGCGCCAAGCAATTACAAGTGGTTTCTAGTGCTCATTTCACTTTATGGATTTTTGGGTGGATCTTTGCTGGCTTATACAACAGAGCTCAACCACCTGAAATTCAGTAATGTTTGGTGATTATACACTTTCAAGCAAGATAATAATCAATCGGACCCAAAAACACAAAAGCAGCCTAAGTTAATGGCTGGTAATTTGCATCAGAAATTTAAATAAATGAGATGTAGGGATTGAGAATCTTTAACTTGGAACTTTCTGTTCTTGTCTTGGTAGGGATTGTTGTGTAAGCCATGTTACAATCGAATATTTCGCATTAAGTTAAAGGTGCTGGTGAGCTGGTGAGGTTTCTTATGCATATTTTAACACATGGTACCTACTTCCGTGTAGGCATTTTCTTTCCACCATGGATGCATGAAAATCCTTTTTGTGATCCAATTTTTTTTTTTTTTTTATTTATTTTTGGAGACAACTTATTTTAAGTAAAATTTTAGGAAAATATTTTCAGAATTGATCAATCAAACTTATTTTTAATGTTTTTAAATTTTCGAAGGCTTCCCTTCTCGGTTGTCTTGTCTTGTTCAATCCGTTGTTCTTCTATACGAGGCAAAGGTGGTAATGTGGCTTGTGGGACCTGGATTTAGCGTGATGATATATACTATTACTATGGCTTATCCTACATATGTGAGTGAAGAGACCTAAACTTTGATAGGATAAAATGGTGCCTTGCTTAATTTATTTATTTTTTAAAGATGTAAATACAAGTACAATTACACATTCACGTCTATTGAATATATATGTTTTACATATCGTAATATGTATATTAAATGATTCAATGAATGTAAAAAGTGTAGTTATATTTTTTTATAATTAGATTAACAATTTTTTTAAATGAATTAGTCTCTATAATACACGGAAACTCATTCGAAGGACACTACTTATGTTAAAAAAAAGGACTGAATAAAGTCCTAATATTTAGATTTCTCTCTTATAACTTACTCTCTAACATTAGAGATTAATTCCATAAGTTATTATTTTAATTTATCTCCTAATTAATAAATTTTTAATAAAATCTAATATTTGGATTTACTAAGTTTAAATAATAGAAGATGATTGATTACATCAAGCATCTACAGTCAACATGAACCTTCCCAACTATAATAAAAAATTACATAAAAAGGGTTGAGTTGAGTTAAGTATAGTAACAACCTTCTAGACCTAGCTGCGGTGGTCAGGCACGGACCTGGACCCAAGCCTGCTCCCCTTATTAATTGTAATTAAGTGGATTTCTCTTCCTTTAAGCAAGTCGGGGTTGGTAAACGCCTGCTGCTCGGTTGTGCATCAAGTTGTACGAACACGTGTTGAACATGCAGCGAGTGAGACAGGAAAACACTGGCAGAGGATATCAAATGTTCAGCACGTGATTTTGCTTAAACGAGCATGTGACCTGATGTACGAGCCATTCCGAGAGTGACAAAACTACTTTTGTAATGCACATTCCTCACTACTCTATCCCGTCATCTTTCTCCATCAACACGTAACACGTGGCAAAATCAAATGCAAGATCCATAAGTTTTGATTATTAGAGCAGTTCTGTTGGGCAGGTGATGCTTCCAAATTGACCCTAATCATTAAAAAATAATAACAAATTGACGGTATTTTATTATCTTAATTATTTATTAAGCATATTATTTTAAAAGTATACATAAATTTTTAAAAATATAAAAAATATTTTACTATTAATAATTATTATTTTTTTATATTTTAAAGATATACATATATTAAAAAATATTATGTGATACACACCAATTTTTAAAACATCTAATAAAAAATCGGATGCCAACATTATATAAAATATTTTTTTTGTTCTTATTTTTTTTTTTTAAGGAAAAACCAAGGCAATATTAAACAAATATGTACGAAATAGTGATAAAAATTAATAATAATATCAGACAGCAGACGTAAAGGGGATAGAGACAGGTATTTTAATTAATTAATTTCCTGTGTTTTCCTTAGTTTTAGACTTAAAATAAAATATTCAACATGACGTCATCCATGACCACATCAAATCAAAATATACCAATACCAAAAAGTGCCTTTCTATATTTAAAATCATCCGCCCACGTTCACACTATATTACAATATCATTTTGCACAGTATCTGAGGCTTTACCATTAATTCCGCTGTATATAAACATATGATTGAAAAATAAGAGTAAACAAAGCATTCTCTCCTTTACTATTGCTTCAATTGGTATGTAAATGACTCATAACTTTCATGCATTGTCCTTAACTTTTTTTTTTTGCGGGGATAAGATTAATATAAAGTTTGACTCTTCGAGAGGTCAAATTACTAGTACATTCTCATCAGTATATGTAATAGTAGGACTCGAACTCGTGACCAAGTCCCTTAACTCACTAAGATGCAGCTGCCCTCACTAACTACGCTGTAATCTAACAGGTATTACCTTACCTTATATGTGTGTATGTTTTATTTATTGTATGGCCATGTGAATGAATATATTGTATTGGTCAGACATTAATCAGAATTTGACAATAATAGATTACTTCTTCATACGTATAGATAAGTCTTAGTAGCTAAGGCCACTTGCTTCCATTAAAATGCAAGAAGCCAAAACGCATCTTTCTCTCGTCAGTCTGCCATACAGCAAAAAAAAATCATAATAATAATAATTATTATTATTTTATTCTTAAGATGCAACAATATCAGATAATAATGGCAATAATAAGATTTTGATTTGACATAGATATTAATTTAATCTTCAATATAGTCGGATAAAGAGATGTTAATAAATTGAAAAGTTGTCAAAATTCAACTTTTTCCAGATATTTCCATTCTTATCCTTTAGCCAGCTCAGCAAAAAGTGTCCGATATTTATCACGTACAGGGCCCCACCCAAAGCGTAATTGCTTCTTTTTCCTGAAATTGACCACATGCTTCTCACGTGCAGATTCAGTGCTACACGTGGAAGAGTAAAGAGCTGGTCAGTTTCTGCAGGGTACTTACTTAAACTAAGTTCTTCATTTTCCTCCTCATACAATTTATTTTATTTATCATATGTCCTCCTTTCCAATTATTACAAAGAAAAATTATGCCCAAGTTTAAAATGGGCAATTACTTTTTTTTTATTAGAAAACAAGTATGCATTTGTTAGTTTTCTTCCTAAAATTATATTATTAATTAGATATTATCATTATGTAATTATTTTTTATTTTATTATGATGTATTTATGATGATTTGATCATGAATATTTACATAATACATATACAAATACATTTATAATTATTAGATCATCAATATCTACACAATACATACTTAGATGTCATGCTAATAATCAAATAATTATAAAAATGCCTGCATTTCTATCACATGTCACACTCGTATTTGTTTATTTTTTTCTTTAACATATATTAATATAAATCATTACTCGAATATAGCTTTCAAACCTTTTTTATTTTTATTTTTATTTTATTTTTTATCTAACTCCATTTTCTTTTGGTACCCATATCATAATCATGGTAGAGATAAAATCGGATCAAATTTTTGCCCCATAACCCACCTGACCCGATGAAGTCGGGTGGTAGCAGATTGGACCCGATGCCAGGTTAGGTTGACCCCATTAAATAATCTAATTTTTTTAAAGCTTAATAATTACTATTTAAGCTTATATTAGTATTAAATATGTTGAATTATCATGTATCTAAATTATTAAACTACTATTTAAGCTTTAAAAGATGAGATTTCTTTTTTGTGAGAACTTATATATATACAAGTCAAGTTATTCTTAAACTTAACTTATGAGAATGAGAATGAACTTTTATATATATATATATATATATATTTTAAAAGGTCGAGTTGTCAAAAAATTAATCCGACTAACCTGACATATCAAATAAACTCAACACGACTTGATCCAAAATGGTGGGATCGGGTAGGGTCGGTCAGTTGCTTCCACCCCTAAATCATGGGGAGGTAGAAAACAATAACTAAGCACAGAGGGAGGTCACTCATTAACAACTAAAGATATGGGTGTTACTTAAGCCAAGCTTAGGTTATTACGTTAGTCGTTAACTTCTTGACTCCCGGAGTGACAGTGGAAGAAGAAGAAGAGTTAAAACCCAGAGAGACGAAGAGCTAAAGATCACAGAGCTTTGGGGTTTCAATCTCGAAAAAAAGAAAACCTCTGGATTAATCGGTCCGGCCACCGGCTCCGATCACCACCAACAAATGGAACCTCACCGGAAACCCAGAAGCGCCGATCGTATCCCCTGCGATTTCTGCAACGAAGAAGTCGCAGTTCTCTACTGCAGAGCCGATTCAGCTAAGCTCTGCTTGTTCTGCGACTTCCACGTTCACTCCGCCAACGATCTCTCACGCAAACACCTCCGATCTCAGATCTGCGACAACTGCGGCTCCGAGCCGGTCACCGTCCGGTGCTCCACCGACAATCTCGTGCTCTGTACCGACTGCGATTGGGACGCGCACGGAAACTGCTCGGTCTCGGCGTCGCACGATCGGAATGCCGTCGAAGGCTTCACCGGATGTCCGTCGGCGATGGATTTAGCGGCGACGTTCGGATTCAACGTCGAAGACGAGAAATCACTGTTGCAAGTTCCTTTTATGCCATTACAGGATGTTAATGCGAATATGTTCGAGAATTGGTGTTCTTTAGATTCGGTTCTGTCTTCCGTTGATCATCATCATTCTATGATGAATCTTCAGGATCTGATGGTGGTGCCGTGCAACAACGGTCCGGCCGCGGTGTATCCGAAAGTTTCGCTGGCGTCGGAGATTGCTGCTTCTGATGCATCTGTGCAGAAGCGGCAGAGTCAGAGTTGCTGTGGGAAGCAGAGGCAGTTGCTGTATAAACAGTTGGTGGAGATGGTGAAACGAGATCTGAGTAAGGGAGATGGAGGAACGGTGGAGGATTTGGGACCAGGGACGCCTGGTAGGAGTGCTAAACAGGGGAGTTTTGAAGGTGGAGATGAGGGTATGGAAGCGAATCATCATCAGTTGTTGCAGGAGCAAACGACGCCGTATACGTCTTTGCTTATATCTGCTGTGTGTGGAGATTTTAATGGAAATGAGGGTGTGGTTGAAGAAGATGGTTTATGGGACAGTAATACGCGGTCCAGGCAGTGCTGTCAGGTCTTATTTCTAGCACTTTCTTCTTCATTTTTAGTAAAAAAAAGTTTTCAAAGACATTTTTAGTAATTTGAGTACTGTTTGCTTTAGGGTACCCAAAAAAGCATTAATTTGAGTACTGCTTAGTTTAATTCTTTAATTCTTTAGTTCAGTCAGCTAAAAGTTAGTTTAAATTAGCTGAGAAACGACTTTTTTGAGGCTGGAAAATGTGTTACACGTTTGTTTCTGCTTTTCCAAGTAGCTGATGTTATTTTTTTTAAGTTGAGCAAAAATGGGGCAATAGTCTTGTTTTAATTAATGAGCCAACAAGAATGACACGAGTGTAATTCTAAAGTTTCTTGTGGAAAATACCAGTAATTAAACTGAGTTGGAAAATTCATTTTCATATAACAAAAACCCAAATAATGTATGAAAACTCGAGTTATCCAAAGTTTGCGTGATGGGTTGTTACAAAGGATCCTCTACTGGTGTGTAATTAATCTATGACACATGGTTTCACCCAATGTATTGCACACAAGAATAAAAATTATGGCCTTAAGGCCGGCCACAGATCCGACAATGCCCAAACCATTAAGTTTCTCCTAGTTTATAATTCATTGGAGCTACTTCTAATCTTCAATAAATGTGTTCATTTCTAATTTTTTATATACTAATAACTGCTGTTATCAACCCGATATTATTATCCCTGTCAACCTTGGGCTATGAATGTATTAACTAGATAATTTTTCTCACCAAAATTCTTTAAATTCATTACTATAAATGTGGAAGAGAAATGTTCAAGCATGTACTCATAGGAATGGAGCTAGTTCTGAAGCCTTAGAATTCCTGTTCCCTGTTAATTTTACAAGTCCTAGCTGTTAAGTGATTTATTTAAACTTCAGTGGCTTAATCTGTCTTTCATCTGAGATTTTCTAATGAAAATGATCTAGTGTTTCCTTTGGTTTTATTAATAACAGAATAGAACCCTACCCTGCAACTTTTGGTTTCCTTCGGATTGAATAATTCAATGATATTGATTTCATTAGCTTTATGCGTGGCATTACCTGTTGTTCATGATGTTGTTGATGATTGTTTGTCTAATCTTTGTTTTTTGGCCCTTCTTTTCTTATGCTCTATTTCATGTTTCCCTTTCCCCCCATCTCTTTTTTTTTTTTTTTTCCTACTGTTGGTGTTTCCAATGGTCAAAGAGTTTGATTTATTAGATAGATAAATATTTTGTTTTCTTGATCAAAGTTACCTTATTGCAGATATGGGATTTTCATTCAGGAAGATCAAGGAATCATGAAGTGCCAAGCCAGCTTGACATTGGGTACAGTACAGCTGATGCAGGTTTTTTGATGGAGAATTATGGTGACCTTATCGAAAGCACTTCCATGGAAGCTACAAAAGTGCTGGAAGACATATATGGGATAAATTGCTCTACTTTACATGAAGATATCAAATCACCAAATGTAAGTCATTCCAACTGGTGGGCTGTTTGTCATTTGAAGATTCATATACTGCCAGGCGATATCTAAATAATTTTCTTATGAGGTGATTAAAAACAATTTTAAGATTAATATTTTGAATATGAGCAAAAGAGACTTACTCACTTTTCCAGACGGTAAGAATGCTTTCCACTTTAGCAGATTGAGCGGGCGTCTGCAAAATACTTCATGCACAGAATCTTTTCTATGCAGGATGTAAGTTGCCGTGTTTGATGAGTAATTCCCAAAGGAGGTTGTTATAGTGAACTGGTAAAGAAAATTAGTTTTGGGAGTATCTCATGCTTCCACTCATTCAAGAGGTAGAAGTGGAAGACACCATAATAATAATCTATCACGGAGTCTGCATTGCATAATTATCCCCTGATTATTTCTATTCGTTTATGACATCCATACACTCACATCATTTTCCTTTGTTGACACATGATGCAAATTTATTTGTTACTTTCTGTAATATTTACTGAACAACTGATTTTGAAGCATTCTATTGCAAACTTGCAGAATAAATCAAACAACCCAGCTTTAAGTCAAAGGCCAACATCATCTGAAAGTAACAATTTAACAACACCAAGAGCATCATCAGGTTTAACTTTGGCCAATCCTAAAGCTAGTACCAACACCAAAGATGTACATTTGATGGAGCAGGCACACCAGACCGGTGGTGAAACTGCAAGAGTGACAACCAAGCCCAACATAGAGTTACTAGCTCAAAATAGAGGGAATGCCATGCTACGTTACAAGGAGAAAAAGAAAACACGGAGGTATGATCTCCCCCCCCCCCCCCCCCCCCCCCATTTTTTTTTTTTTTTTGACATAAAAACAATAGTATATACCCAATACCCTTCCCACTCCGTATTTAGGTATCCGCCCCCACACCGACAAGACCATAGTTGAGGGGGGAACTGAACTCAAAACCTCTAAGTCCCCACACTGTTGAGGGAGCCGACCGAAGCCATCAAACCAATGTCACATTGGCTTTCTTAGAAAATATCACGAGCATACTTAGTGAGTGAGGCTCTCTACTCTATGGGGTTTGGGTAACACGTGTTTAATCTAACCCCGCATTGTGGAGAGGCTATTTCATATTCAAACTCATGACTTAAAGTTGCAATGAAGGAATCTCTACCACTGTTTCCAACTCCAGCCTTTGGTTGATATTAACATTTTTGAGAACTCTAATTACAAATTAATCATATATTTTTGCATAATACTAAAATTACTACATCGCAGGTATGACAAGCATATCCGATATGAGTCAAGGAAGGCGAGGGCTGATACTAGGAAGCGAGTAAAGGGTCGATTTGTCAAGGCTAGTGAGGCTCCAGATATTGAGACAAGCAGATGAAATGTTCTCGAAGACAAGCATCTATCAGTATTTCAAATACACTGACTTCATGGAAATTTGGTTGCAGTACCACCTTAGTGCAAGCCGTTTGAAACGAAAATGGGTATTCGCAATGGCTTTCACTATAATGGTGATACTTTTTCTTTTTTGATGTATTTATTTACTGATGCTTGCTTGAACTGTTTTGCCAATCTGTAAATATTTACATGTATTCTGCGGGACAACGAATGTTTCTGCGATCCCAATTGTGTTGGTAGGAAGGAATAGAATGTAGCATTTTGGGTGTACGTAAACCAGTCTACCTTCTTACATGCTTGCATGAACAAACTCTTAGCAACATTCTTTCAAGGCAAGCTTGATCTATTTGTTTAGTGCCTTGCTTTGAACAACACAGCTATTAGAATGAAAGCTATCTCCTTGCTAATTGATTAAGGAACTCGAGAAATCTCTAAAGTAACATCTTCTGAAACATTTTGAAGCATCCATGTTGTACAATCTTCTTTGAATCATGATTTGAGGAAAACTGAAAGCTAACAACCATTGGTGTTTAGCAGGAATTTTCTTTTATATAGCTTAGCCTAATCTCACAAACTCTGATTAAGCCAACAAAGACTATACCAATTCTTAAAAACTTACCTTAAAAGGGACAGTTCAGTACGTAGTAATTGAGGATGAGAATGAGAATAGAATGTAGATCCATTAATTTATTCTTAATTTCCAACCCCTTCCTCACTTAATATTCCTCGATAAGAAAAAATATGCTTTGATTCTATTTCAGAAGCGAAGAGTACTAAAAATAACTTTGAAACATGTAATCAAAAGAACATAAGAAGCACCAATTCATAACCCGGTTAAAAAATATAAGCAAACCAAGAGCTTGATCAATCACAAGCAATAGTCTAGTCTCCAAGAACACACACACAAAAAAAAAAAAAAAAAAAAAGAAGAAAATACCCGTTTCATTTTCCTTAATGCCTATGTTTCTAATCTCACCTATATCTTGAAACTGAGGATTAATTACTGTTGTGTTGCAGTAATTACTGAGCTGACCGTGATAACTAAGAAGAGAACGATACCCGCAGCGGCCAATCCAATGGAGGTCTGACTTCTGTTACAAAAGGCAGGAAAGTTGCCACATATGGGCATCCAACCAGTGTGATTGTTCCCATACTTGCCCACCATTCCGAATGAAGCTGCTGCAGCGCATCCAGCCACTGTCACTAGCAACACCAACTGAGAATAACACAAAGCACCAAAATCAAACAACTTCATCTCAATTCAATTCATCATTGTTGTTTAGGGGTGTTTGTGGTTCGGTTTTAGGTCAGTTTGATGCTGAAACGTAATCCTAAACCGATTAATTTGAACTTATTAAAAGTTAAACCAAACGCACCGATTTGGTTCTGTTTCACGTTTGAACTACCCTTTTTATATATATATATATAAATAGATGGATTAGAAATTGGGTTTTTTTAAATCAACTTACCAAATCAGCAATGAACAGGGGAAGATGATTCTTGCGGCTCCGAATCGGCAAAAAAACATAGACCAAACTCAGCAAAGACACCACAGAAGCCACGGCGTTCCCAGCAACAAAGAACCTAAGACAAACAACAGAATCATTAACATTAAAGTAAAATAACATGGTGTTAGTGAGATGGGCTTAATAGAAACTTACTTGAAAGCAGAAGAATAACTGTATTTGGCGTCAATCTTGATTCCAACTACCTCCGTAGTTTGCTTGTTGGTGACCATCAACCCAAGTGAAGTCAATGTGAACACAATAGCCAATGCCCTTGATACGAATTGATACACAAGGAATGGCACTCGTGATTTTTGTTCAGGAAAGTTCTGTGATTTGGCTTCCGTTATCTCCATTGTCATTATTATTTTATTTTATTTTCTGAAGAATCAGAGAAATAGAGCAAAAAATAGCAATTGAGGAACGAAGAAGGTTTTAGTTCTAGTGATATATATATATATATATATATATATATGGATGAAGAAGAGAGAGATGAGATAGGGCTTTAAAGTTGACTGTGTTGGAGTACGAAAAAATCAAAGATCTGTTAAGATTCAAAATATTAGAGTCATAACAAAAACGTGTGTTTTGAATAGGATTCATCCCATTAAAGAGGTTTTAATACCCTGCGCAACACCCAACAACTAAACTAATTTTTCCACAATAAAAATTCACTAAAATTAAAATAATCTAATTAATTTAAAAAACACAAAATTATCAATAATATTAATTTATAAATGACTACTTAGCTAATTTATTAGATGTTATGTGATTTAATTATAATAAGCTAATTTATGAGATGAGGCTTTAAAGTTGACTGTGTTGGAGTATGAAAAGATCAAAGATCGGTTAAGATTCAAAATATTAGAGTCATAACAAAAATCGTGTGTTTTGAATAGGATTCATCCCATTAAAGAGGTTTTGATACCCTGTGCCACATATATATATATATACCTTAACACCTAACAACTAAACTAATTTTTGCACAATAAAAATTCACTAAAATTAAAATAATCTAATTAATTTAAAAAAAAACAAAATTATCAATGATATTAATTTATAAATGACTACTTAGCTAATTTATGAGATGTTATGTAATTCAATTATAATAAGCTAATTTATGAGATGAGGCTTTAAAGTTGACTGTGTTGGAGTATGAAAAGATCAAAGATCGGTTAGGATTCAAAATATTAGAGTCATAACAAAAACGTGTGTTTTGAATAGGATTCATCCCATTAAAGAGGTTTTGATACCGTGCGCCACATATATATATTTTAACACCCAACAACTAAACTAATTTTTGCACAATAAAAATTCACTAAAATTAAAATAATCTAATTAATTTTATAAAAAAAACAAAATTATCAATGATATTAATTTATAAATGACTACTTAGCTAATTTATGAGATGTTACGTGATTCAATTATAATAAGCTAATTTATGATATGTGGCTTTAAAGTTGACTGTGTTAGAGTATGAAAAGATCAAAGATCGGTTAGGATTCAAAATATTAGAGTCATAACAAAAATCGTGTGTTTTGAATAGGATTCATCCCATTAAAGAGGTTTTGATACCTTGCGCCACATATTTATATCTATATATTTTAACACCCAACAATTAAACTAATTTTTGCACAATAAAAATTCACAAAAATTAAAATAATCTAATTAATTTAAAAAAAACAAAATTATCAATGATATTAATTTATAAATGACTACTTAGCTAATTTATGAGATGTTATGTGATTCAATTATAATAAGCTAATTTATGAGATGGGGCTTTAAAGTTGACTGTGTTGGAGTATGAAAATATCAAAGATCGGTTATGATTCAAAATATTAGAGTCATAACAAAAACGTGTGTTTTGAATAGGATTCATCCCATAAAAAAGGTTTTGATACCGTGCGCCATATATATATATATATATATAGATATATATTTTAACATATATTTTAACACCCAACAACTAAACTAATTTTTGCACAATAAAAATTCAATAAAATTAAAATAATCTAATTAACTTTAAAAAAAAAACAAAATTATCAATGATATTAATATATAAATGACTACTTAGCTAATTTATGAGATGTTACGTGATTCAATTATAATAAGCTAATTTATGAGATGGGGCTTTAAAGTTGACTGTGTTGAAGTATGAAAAGATCAAAGATCGGTTAGGATTCAAAATATTAGAGTCATAACAAAAATCGTGTGTTTTGAATAGGATTCATCTCATTAAAGAGGTTTTGATACCCTGCGCCACATATATATATATATATATATATATTTTAACACCCAACAACTAAACTAATTTTTGCACAATAAAAATTCACTAAAATTAAAATAATCTAATTAATTTAAAAAAAACAAAATTATCAATGATATTAATTTATAAATGACTATTTAACTAATTTATGAGATGGGGCTTTAAAGTTGACTGTGTTGGAGTATGAAAAGATCAAAGATTGGTTAGGATTCAAAATATTAGAGTCATAACAAAAATCGTGTGTTTTGAACAGGATTCATCCCATTAAAGAGGTTTTGATACCCTACGCCACATATATATATATATATATATATATATATATATATATATATATTTTAACACCCAACAACTAAACTAATTTTTGCACAATAAAAATTCACTAAAATTAAAATAATCTAATTAATTTAAAAAAAAAACAAAATTATCAATGATATTAATTTATAAATGACTACTTAGCTAATTTATGAGATGTTACGTGATTCAGTTATAATAAGCTAATTTATGAGATGAGGCTTTAAAGTTGACTGTGTTGAAGTATGAAAAGATCAAAGATCGGTTAGGATTCAAAATATTAGAGTCATAACAAAAATCGTGTGTTTTGAATATGATTCATCCCATTAAAGAGGTTTTGATACCCTGCGCCATATATATATATATATTTTAACACCCAACAACTAAACTAATTTTTGCACAATAAAAATTCACTAAAATTAAAATAATCTAATTAATTTAAAAAAAACAAAATTATCAATAATATTAATTTATAAATGACTACTTAACTAATTTATGAGATGAAGCTTTAAAGTTGACTGTGTTGGAGTATGAAAAGATCAAAGATCGGTTAAGATTCAAAATATTAGAGTCATAACAAAAATAGTGTGTTTTGAATAGGATTCATCCCATTAAAGAGGTTTTGATACCCTGCGCCACGTATATATATATATATTTATTTATTTTAACACCCAACAACTAAACAAAATTTTGCACAATAAAAATTCACTAAAATTAAAATAATCTAATTATTTTAAAAAAAAAAACAAAATTATCAATGATATTAATTTATAAATGACTACTTAGCTAATTTATGAGATGTTACGTGATTCAATTATAATAAGCTAATTTATGATATGTGGCTTTAAAGTTGACTGTGTTGGAGTATGAAAAGATTAAAGATCGGTTAGGATTCAAAATATTAGAGTCATAACAAAAATCGTGCGTTTTGGATAGAATTCATCCCATTAAAGAGATTTTGATACCCTGCTCCACATATATATATATATATATATTTTAACACCCAACAACTAAACTAATTTTTGCACAATAAAAATTCACTAAAATTAAAATAATCTAATTAATTTAAAAAAAATAAAATTATCAATGATATTAATTTATAAATGACTACTTGGCTAATTTATGAGATGTTATGTGATTCAATTATAATAAGCTAATTTATGATATTAGGCTTTAAAGTTGACTGTGTTGGAGTATGAAAAGATCAAAGATCGGTTAGGATTCAAAATATTAGAGTCATAACAAAAACGTGTGTTTTGAATAGGATTCATCCCATTAAAAAGGTTTTGATACTGTGCGCCACATATATATATATATATATTTTAACGCCCAACAACTAAACTAATTTTTGCACAATAAAAATTTACTAAAATTAAAATAATCTAATTAATTTAAAAAAAAACAAAATTATCAATGATATTAATTTATAAATGACTACTTAGCTAATTTATGAAATGTCATGTGATTCAATTATAATAAGTGACATAATAAAAATATTAATAAAAGCAACACTTAATATTCTTAATGAGTTTAAGTTTGGTCGCGTTTTGTTTTGTAAAACCTTGACCCAACCGGTAGTAGGGTTGTACATAGGTTAGGTTGGGTTGGGTTAGGGCTAAAATCTAAGTCAATTCCAACAGTTCGGGCTCGATTTGTGTTAGGTCAGTTCATCGGGTTGGACATAGCCAAAATTTTTATTTGCAACAAAAAAAAAAGGTCAAAAGTTTTTAAGACACTTAATCAACACAAAAAAAAGGAAACAATTTAAGCAAATCCTGTACCAAGAAAGCAAATTTACAGAATATTAATCATTAAGAAAATCAATTAGAAAACAAGAAGTCTTCGAGAATTTTAACACACAAAAGCAAAGGGCTAATCCTAATAATTTAACAATACTTCAAGATTTTTAACACACAATCAAACAATTCAAGAAGCATGCAAATAATAAATGATAAATGCATAATAGTTGAGCAATATAAACAATTATACATTTCTAAAAAGGTCTAGGGTTTCAACAGATACGTTTGGATTGAGTCGGGTTATTCGATTTTTTATGGGCTCAACTCATGACCCAACCCAAATTGATCTGGTTGGACATTTTAGAACTCAACCCAATCCAAATAACCAATCTAATCCAACTCGAACCAACCCAAAAGGTTCAGTTTGGTCGTGATCTGGTTGATGAACACCTTTAACCGATAAGGTTGTTAATTTCTAATTCAACCCAAGCCGATATGATTTACAAACTCAAACCAACCTACATTCTTCTGGTCGGATTGTTCGAGTTACTCGGGTCCGTCAGTAGGATGAAAACCCCTAATTACTATCAAGTAAACTTGATTTTCCTATATTTGTTAATTATTATGACACTTTTTGGTCTCTAAATATCTTTGTTTTATTCAAAAATTGAATGTCGTTGTTTTATTTTCTTTTGTTATTACATTAATTTATCTAAATATTTTGAACCCATATAATGTTAATGCAGTAAAACCTCTTTATAGTCATAATATTGGGACCGAACTAATTTTATTACTATGAGGAGGTTATAACTTAATAGAGGTGTAATTACAAAAACTATTAGTTTGACTTAGTCATCCTTAATGCAAGTGGTATAAAGGTGAAATATGCACTACATTAATAATTAATTAATAGAACATGTCAAATTCAAGGTATAGACATTAATAAAAGAGATAAACAAAGTTTTGAAAAACTCATATGTGTATGTTGGGAATATGCAAAATCATCTTAAAAGTCTAAAATTTTGCGTTCTCTTTAATGTTTTTCTCTTAATGTAAATTCTATAAATGCATTGTCTAACACAACCCATGCAATCCTCAACTAACTTTAGATAAATATTTCATTTCATCCTAAACTTTAAATGTAACATAGCATATATATATATATATATATATATATATATATATATTTTTAATAATTATTACTATATGGAAACAAGTTCCCTTAAGACGGGATCTAGAAAAATTATAACTTATTACAACATGGAGTTTATTTTTATTTATAACTGGCCCAAGTTGAGAATATAAATTTTTATGACTACACGAAGGTTGTTCTTGTATAGAGTATCACTATAAAAAATTACTATATATATATATTTTTTTTTTCTTAAAGACATGCATCATGTACCTAATGCCATCTGATTATTTAATATAATCTTTATCTACTTTTCATGAAAATGCTAAACATAATATTGAAAACAATTTCAAATACTCATTTTGCTTCTTATTTTGAAATTTGAATTTTTTTTTTTTTTGTTTGTTTGTTAAAAAATGCCATTGGGCTTTAGGCGATGATAAGTACAGCCCAGGACATGTATGGGCCACCAACGGATTTCCTTTTTTTCACTTCCTCAAGCCCATCCTTCAGCTTCACCACAAGATTAAAAAACAAAAAGCTATTGAGACGTAATAATAAGTTTCACAACACATGCAGCAAATCCATGTTTGCATGGATGCATGAATCCATCCATCATGAATCACATCCTTGTGTCACCACCATATCCATATATACATCTCTCACGTAACATATATACTCATTCGAACAAAACAGTAGTACAGTGAAATCATTCACATAACCATTGCATAAACCATAAAGCAATCCCATCATCATCATATATATCTATATGAACATAAACATAACTCTCTTCATGATCATCAGCATCATCAACATACTGATCAACCAAACTCAAACTCAAAAACCAAAAAAAAAAAAGAAGAAGAAAACTCTTCCTCTTCCCTCCAAGTTAATCTACTCTCTACGTCACAACTACTTCAAATGATCTATGTAATATAAACTCATTCTTCTATATATATGTTCAATCTCATCTTCTCTAATAATAATAACAAAAAAAAATCCTCTAATAATCTCCTTCTCATAGTTTCATAAATCCGTCTATAAACGAAGAGTAAGATCAAGGTTTACATGACTAATATCCTCAGACCCTGGCGGCGACATCGACTCCGGCGTCGACCCGGACCGACTACTCTGCGCCGCTCCACCACCATGATGATGACGACGAACATTATGATCAAACCATAGCTCAAGAAACTGCGGCGGCAGCGGCGGCAGCCAAGTCTCTGTCGTCATCGAACCTTCCTCACCGGAAGCTGCCGCCGCCCCATAGAATCTTCCAAACCTCTCTGCTGCGTAGCTTTGACGTGCGGCGGCTCGCTCCCGCTTGTGAGCATTCTGGTGGCCACCCAATGCCTGAGAAGTGTAAAACTTGCGAGAACAGTATAGGCAAGAGAACATCCTCGCCGGAATCGACGCCGGCTGGTCGTCGGAGATCATCTGTTTCGACGTCGGTGGCTTCAGAAACTCGTAGAGACCACCGGAATCCGCCATTAAAGAGAGCTCAGAAAGAAGAAAAATTACAAAAAAATAAAATAAAAAGGGTATTGTGAATATGGGAGAGGTGGTGAGTTGGGTAGAATCAAGGGTTTATAAGGGGTTTTAGTGAAATATGATTGGTTCTAATTTTTCTTTTTTCTTTTTTGTCGTTAGAAAATAATAATAATAATAAATCAAAACCAATCATATTTCACTAAAACCCCTTATTGATTCAATGGGGGTGGAAGTACGAGAATACCCCTAAGATGGGACACGAGTAGAGCGGAATAGGTGGAAATATGGGGGGTAAAATGATAAAAAGAGGGTGGTGGAGGACGTGAAAGGAAGAAAGGACAGAGTTAAGGTGGGAGTGGAAACAAGAGTTGCACTTTATGGAGAGCAGGTGGGGGGTTGTGTCGGACGGTTCGAAATGGGCAACAGCAGAGAGAGAGAAAGGTGGTGTCCGGAGTGATGCCACGTGTACGGGTCTTGATTGGTGGGGACAAAGGCTTGAGCCAATGACGAAGCGAGTTTCTTTAAAAGGGAGAGATATAGGATCTACGAGATCCGTCAGACTGTAATGCAAAAACGGAAAACGCAGAAGATGAACATCACGTCGACAAGACCCATTAAAAAAATAATAATAAATCACATTCTAATTAGTTTTTAATGTTTTTGTTACACTATAATGTTATAAATCAATTAATATAATATATATTTTCATGTTAATTGCATCATTCAATCATGTCGAGGAATTGAGTTAATTAATGAAGAGGTTGACGAGAGTTGCATGGAAATGGCAAAAACTAAGAACCGTGTGTTTAAAGGAATTAAGAATGAAGTTGCTTGAAAATGGATATGTGGATTTTTATTTTTATTTTTTATTTTTGTTTGGTGGGACAGAGGCATTGTGATGAGGAGACAAGAGATGCAGAAGCTGCAGGCAAGTGGAGAAGTGGAAAACTCTCTGTTACTGAAATGAGATCTCCAAACTGATTCATATATACCCACAAATTAATTCATTCATTAATGGGTTTAACTTTTTTTTTTTTTTAATGCAGATTTTAATCTATAAATAGAATAGAGATTAGGGGGGAAGCCATTTTTTTTGTTATTCTCCTATAATTTTATTTTAATTATCACTTACTAGTGCGTGGGCGCATGCATTAGGTAAAATTGTGAGATCATGTATAAGTACAAAAATAAGAGATATGGAAAGAGTGGAGTGAAAATTATTACAACTGCTTAAATTATAAATTTGACCTCATTAACTAATTTAAAATTTATAAGATAACCATAAGTTTAAAAGGGGTAATTTTAAAATTTTGACAAAATTAATCATAAAAATGATCTTTTACAAGTATTTGCATTATATATATATATATATATAGTATAGATTCAATTCTAAAAATAATATTTCCAATGTAAAGGTAAAGTTAACAACACATTATTTCTGACCAGCTTGGGAATTTGAATAAATGTCTCCCTTATTATAGCTGGGGATATTACATTTTATTTATTTTTGTGTGAAAGTGGAGATATTACATTCTTTTACCCTTTTTTGTTTTTGTGTGTTTGTGTGTGTAAACTCCATCTAAGAATGTTGGAAAAGAGAAATAAGCTCATTTCTCCAACTATAGTTTGTCTAAACATATTTCTGTATCAGCCTTGTGTGTAATTTATGTACATTGCTGATGTCTCTCTGATCAGTTGCTGATGTTGAAGTATTTTGGATTATCTGGGAAATGATACTCCACATTGAACTGCACACAATGCAACATGAAAATAAAACAAACCTCAGTACAAAATGAGAAGCCAAAACAAGAATTTAGAAGCTAAAATCACCTAGAAAACAAATTTATATGGATATATGTTCTGAAAGAAGAGTTTTCCTATCATTCTATTCTAAGTTTGTGTTTTTTTCGGGTTTTTTTTTTCCGATTAATCTTTTCCGACGAGAAAAAGAATGAAATCAATCAGGGAGGAGGAAAATTTAATATTCCATAATAGACTAATTAATTCTTTTCCATCCAAGACCTGTAAAAATTCTATCTAAGCTAAAGCAGTTTGAAATATCTCAAAGGAATTTAAACCGCATACCTTGCCCTCATCGGCGTCTGAATGGCGTTGAGGAAACACAATCCTCAAATCATTGTACAAGTAGAAGCGGCGTTCTCCATTAATATTGTCTAAAACATTTATTTTCTGACTTGCAGATGAAGGATTGGATTGGTGTCGTTGGGAAGACCTCAAATTTTTCTTTTTACAAGGGCATAGAAACCGGAGATGAATTGCATAGCGTAGAACACCAACATTGGTAGAATTCCCATTAAGATTTGAAGAACAATGTACTGATTTCCCTTCAATTTCATCAGATGTATCCATTGGGCTGCAAAACTCCTCCCAATCATTCTTCTGGCATGGATCATCGTTCAAGTCCTTAACAGTTTTTGTGCTTGCAGTCAAATTAAAAGCATTTTTTGCATGATTTTTCCTTGAAACTGGGGTTGTTTTTAGATCACATCTCATGTCTGTACTTCTGCTCCCTACTTTCATAACTTTTGAAGTTGGCCCCGAAGAGGCTATGGTGATCTTTTGACGCAAGAAGGTCTGCTAATTCCAATCATTTACCAAAAAACAAAAATCGAAAAGGCGTTAGTAGAATTTTGATATGGGGTTTCACAAAAAAAAATGTAGAAAATATTAATGTATACATTGATTTCAGCCATCAACAGCACAAAAAGATAGGTTATTTTGTCTTCAGAATAATATAATATCTAACCATTGATTTGCTCTTCATAGTTCAATCTCCTCAGAAGAAAGTGTACTACCAATTAAATACGGTGAGAGGGGCAACAAATTGTAGGAAGCAAGGGTAGAAAGGAACAAGAAATAAATCAAAATAATAGTTCCTATGGAAAATAAATAATTTTAGTTTATGTTGGCACACCCTTTCTCAGTTGAAAACAACAATGAAAACTTGTCAAACAGGATATTAGGATAGATTGCCTTTAGATTTTGAGATGACAATCCAAAATTATTTAGTTATTTTCTAATACCATAAGCAAGTCTTAATCAAAATTGCCTTAACACTAGATGGTAACTAGAGGTAGAGGTAGATTTAATATAACATGAACATAGATAATTAAAAAAGATCTAACTTCCTGTAATTTAAATGTGGACTTAGCCCTCAATAGAGCGGAATGGAGGAAGTGGATTCATGTAGCCGATCCCATGTAGTTAGGAAAAAGGTTTAGTTGAATTGAGTTGAGTATAAGCAAGTCTTAAGGAGATCATATTGAGCCTTTCATTCACACATACCTTGGTTCCGGCAGGCATATCGCTCAAATCATAATTACAAAGGAAGGTGTGGATAGGCGTTTTTTCCGGGTTGCTCAGAACCTGTGAAACTTAACTAATCAGTAGATAAAAGTGAAGTCTTCAGTCATATCAACCACAACATTAGTTCATAAAAGTGAATGCAAATTCTGAGTACATGCACAAATCAAAACTTCACTTCCAAACAGATACAATTTATGAGATTTTCTTATCAAAAGAAAATAAAAATTCATGATAAATTACCTGCAAATCATAAATCATGTGAATGTCTCATACATCAGATCTATCTCAGCTTGAGTAACATGTTTTACAGATCTTAATGTCTCATACTGATATGATACAAAATCTTCTCGCAATTTTGGAATAATCCACAGATAATAAGCATGCCATCTCAATCCACTCCACCGCAAATTCTCTTGCTCAAGAGAAATTTCTTTCAATGCACAATCAATTTTTTTGTGACAGTTTCTGATAAATTTTCAAATAACTTGTCTGTAGATTAAATCAATTAGGCATCAAAAAGCTAATCAGAGATCTCAGTTGAATAACTCTTTCACAGGAGTTTCCTGAAATGACCAAGTAACTACATATAAAAAGCAATGGCACAGGACTCAAGTAAACTAATAACGCAACTTACAAATGATAAGGCCTCTAATCAATGGTGAAGTAGCTTTTTAGCTGTGGAAACAAAGCAATAAATAAGCAAAAGGCCCAGAAGAATTGTGATGAGCTTGGATATGTATTTGGGTTTTTTTGTATGGACAAACTTTCAATATGCTCAGAAATTGTGTATCAAACAAATTTTGCTAAGACCTTGCACTTTACATGACAATGAATTACTAGTAATATTGCAAGTTTTATCTTGGAAAACAATTGAAATACTAGATAAATGTATGGCCATTAATGTCTAAATTATAAGATAATGGACCTAACTTGACTTTGTCAGAAACCATTTTGAGGATTAAGAAACCAGTATTACCAGTTGTATGCACCCTTTAACAGGGATTCGCAATCGGCTCTGAGCAGCCCTGGAGTAATCATTTCGAAGGCTTCTCTTCACTTTTGGGCCTTTACACTTGCTTGATGATGCATTTCCTGCAAGATCAACCGACGCATAATAAAGTAAGCAGCTCTCTCCGTCCACACTTGTTACTGAAAATGGAAGTCTTCGTGATTGTGGTGAGAAGTTCCCCCCGGTAACATTTAGAACAGCTTGGAAGCCATCAATTTTCTGCAATTATAAGAAGATAACAAGAGAAACAAGCTGATTAAAAGTCAGATACTCAGGGCCAAAAAAGAAAATGCTATAAGGTTGTTAAATAAGAACCTTATACACTATGCCAGATGAGAGGTGGCCTGATAATAAGGATTCTTCGAATGAACCGACCAATGACCTCCTAATTGGAAGTCCACTCAAACTCCTACTTGATTTAACAAGTTGTGTCTTAGGGGATGAATCAAATGACCAATGCGAACACACACCATCAGTACTTTCAGGTGTACACGAATCTACATCAAGATCTAGGAATGATTTTCTGCCAATTCCAAAGTCTTCTTCGTCTTTGGAAAGTAAAATTTCTGATAATCCATGAAGTGACTTTTCCATTTTCCTGGGCATTTCATATTCACCTTGAGTTTTTCTCCTATCCTTCCCTAATCCTGCAGTTCCTATTCTTTCATAAAATTTTGGACCAAGAGGAGAGAGTGAGAGAGGAGGCGAGTACACCCGTTTTGCAGATATGGCTATTGCCTCTGTTTGGGAGCTTATCGTACCTGCTTCTCCATGTGAATCAACTCTTGATGACAAAGAACATTGTAAAGATTCTTCACTCTCAAACAATGGGCTGTTCGTGAAAGCAATGGAGTCTTTGTTACTATAATTATCACAGCAACATTTCATGCATTTAGATGTAGACCAAATTGGAGTATTATGGCATTTCGTGTGACCAGTATTAGGTTTCTTACAATCTTGTATCATAGAAACACAATGCTGATCATTAAAGGCCGGGGAACTTGTTTGATCATTGACTCCAACGAGGTCCAAAGTGTCACCGGTGAATACTTTTGGGCAAGGCATACCATTCAAAGGGGATAACAACCGCTTCCGGGTGGGTGGCACACGAGATAAAGTTGCATTACCATCAATAAAAGATTCATTCTTATCACATTCAAACCCAACAATCCTTGAAATTGGACTAAGAATACTTTGTCTCACTTCTGTAGTAGAACAACTACTTTGACCCTCAGGATCAATCCTCAAACAATGAAAATTTCTCTGTTTAAACAGTCCATTTTGTCCTTTTCGTAGCTCTTGTGTGGTTTTTTGCTCGCCCGCCATTTGATTCCCCGTGTTTTCCCAATGAGGCCCATCCAGATCACAATTGCTCAAACCAGAATCTTGAGGTAGGTTTCGTGCAAACGTGCCCAATGATGATGCTACTCCAGCAATTTGACTAGATGAAACTTGAGGCAATCCCATCATGAGGTTTTATAGAAAATGCTCGGTATACCAAAAACTGACTACACATCCAATCTCTGTTGAGACATGAATTTGAAGGGCAAGTTTTTTGAACTAATTGCCTAATCTAGCATCAAAGCTAAGCTACAGCTATTTATCCCTCAAAGCATTTTGTATTCAACAACCATGACATCAAAAGATTGAGACGACAAACCCAAGCAAAGTATGAGAATCAAAACAGAGTAGGAAAAAAACAGAGCTTCTGTGCTGGATACCCGAGAAGCTAGAAAGCATTACTGATTCGTGGTTGATGAAGAAATCAGTCCAAAATCCTGAAACAAAAGCAAATAAACCAGAACAATTAGTATGAAGATATAAATGTATATTTCTGTGAAAAAAAAACAAAAAAGACAAGCAAGAAAATTGCAGATTTTACGTATCTTCTCTTCATTTCATGAAAATCTAGAAAGATATTTCCTTTTTTTTTTTATCATTGTAAATCATCAGATGAAAGTTTTACCATAAATGTACTAGACCAGCTCAAATGAATCCAGACCCCTTGTTCAATTCCATCAAACATGTTTGATATTGATAAAAAATTAAAAATAAGGTTGAATCACAACTAGAACAAAGAAACCAAAAAAACCCCAGCCCCCTAAAAATAAAAATTAATAAAAAAAAACGATGGGTTCTTCATCTTGGCCTAGTCTGTCGATAAAAACAAGCATATTACAAGATAAAATCTAAACAAATGATGTCCAATAGACATTCTAATTGCAAATCAAAACCCAATATCAATAAGCTATCTTAAGAATCAAACCATATAAATCTTCAAAAACCAGCTTGATTAAACTAAAAGACAAACAGAATCAAACCCGATTCATCAAGACAAAACCAAGGAGCTTAGAACAAAACACTCAAAAGGGCTTTTTCTACCACACACATTTAACAAAAAACCCCGTCTTTCAATCATCTCAGTCATCTTAGCAACCCACAAAAATCCCCACCTAAAACCCATCAAAATTTCCATTAAAAAAAGAAAAGAAAAAAAGGGTGCATCAACACCAGATTAAACATATTTATCATCAATTACCCATCTGCAAAACACACCATTTTATGGGTCTAATTCTTCAAACACAATCAATTTTCTTCCCTTATTCTTCTTCTTCTTTTTCTTCTCCTTGTTCTTATGGGTGGTTGTATGGTTTTTGTGGGTGATTCTTTCTCTTTTCTCTGTTTGAATTGCTTGGCATTTTTCCATCTGTTTCTTAGCTTTATAGGGCAGACCCCAATCTCAATGGCCCAACGAATTAGCGTCGGCACTTGAGAGATTAAGCAGAATTTTCTGGCAGTTTTTATCAAAAGCCCACATGCAAGATGCACCTCTAACGCTACCATCACCACCCCTCCTTTTCTTCTGTTTTTTTCTTTCCTTGCTGTTCAGATAACTCTTTCCTTTTTCTCACTTCCCCCCTTAACAAATACACCTAATAATTTGTAAAACCTCAGAACAAACTATAATGCTAAGAAATTACAAAAAAAAAAAAAAGCTTAAAAAACCTTAAATTTATAACAGTGGTCAAATTCATTTTGAGACTGATATATTTCTAATGAAATTTATGAGTAGGCCTCGAAGGTAAAGCAAATTAGTTGTTGAAAAAATTTATAATCCAGCTTTGAAATATGGTTGTGTGTGATTGATGATTCACAAACAAGGATTAATTCAAGAAATAAAAAATTTAAAAAATATTTTTTTATCATTTTAAAAAGTTACTCGCTTTTTTTTAACAAAAAGTTAAAAAGTTGTTTTTAAGATTTATTCAACCCAAATATTTTTTTTTTGTTTTTAAAATTTTAGATACAAAAACTGTTTTCAAATCACAAACTAAACAAAATTTTACAAAACTTATAGGCAACTTGGACTTAAAATTTAGTTGAGTTAAAGAAACTTAAGAATGGTCTAAAAGAATCAAAACTTGTGTAATATTTATAATTTAAATATTAATTTAGCAGTCTTAGATAAAATAGAATAAAGGAAACGATTCACGTGACAGACCCATGTAGTTAAAAAAAAGTTTAGTTTTGAGGGACCGCTAGATGCGGATTGGATTGTTGAAGTGAGTATAGTCAGTCTTGTAAGGAGTTAGATTTTCTACGATAGGAAGTGGGCCCTATATTTGTTTCTTCTTATTAAAAAAAAAAGGGTTTAGTTTTGAGTTTTTTTTTACCAAAAGGGAAATATATAGGTAAGTTGAGTTAAATGGTACGACAAACAACTTAGTTTAAAATACTTTATTTCTTTCTTAATTCAACTATAATTTTATAATTTTTGGAGGGTGTACATTATGTAGCTTTTTTAAAATGATTTGTAGGTCAGTGGAATATCAAAAGTTTTATTCTTCTCAAAACTCTCATCGAAAGATTTTAAATATTTCAATCAAGCCCTTTCATTTAATGTGGTTGTCTATATAAATTTATTCACTTTTACTGACATTACAAATTTATTCAATTGAGATCCTACACAGCACACATGATAGTACTAATATTTAATCACCAAAACCCTGTTGTAGTTTAAACTTTTTGCAAAGCCCCCCTTCTTCAATAATTTGATATTTTAATTCTTTTAGTTGGTTAAACAAACTTAAATCTAGTCAAACTTAATTTAAATAAAATTAATGTCAAGTAGAATTGGGATTCAAATAACCAAAAGTGTTTTATATATGTATTCTAAAGTTTTGAGATTCAATTTCTTTATCTGAATCATAATTATTAGACACCTCTTTAATACACAATGGGCACCCAAGTGGCCCACTACCCTTACTACCTCATCAAATTGCCAACATAAATAAATAAATAAAAAATACAAAAAAAAGAAAAGAAAAAAGGAAGGGTTTTGATATTGATTTTCATCTGCTCATAGTTCAAAAATCTTTGTCATTAACTTCACTAGCAAGCCTGTTTGTCAAAGAATTAATATGCAAGCTTCTCTCTTAATTATGTTTGATGTACCCATTTGAGAAAAAAAAGAAAAAAAAATTAATTAGCTCTAGTCTTGCATCATCCATTATTAAGACCCCTTAATTCCACTATTCTGAATCTAATTAAGCTTTTAAAAAGTAAGCAATATATGATAGAAATTGGAAATAGAGGAGAGAATTAATTTTTTTGTTTCAGGAGCTGAAAATAAAACTAATGTCTTTTGCATTGGATCCATTTTTCTCATGGGCCACTCATCATGTAATATGTTTTTCCCCTATTTTGGACATATAATTAGTAGATATGAAATCTACAAACATTACGGAGACAAGTTGATATTTTGGTATGAGGAGTCTCAAAATCTCCTCATTTTTTCTTCTTTTTATTTTTATTTTTAATGTCAATATTCGATGTTAGAAATGAGTAATGCTTGAGTGACACATTTTCTTAATATTATATTTAAAGCTATTAGATTGTCTCTAATTACGCGTTGATTGCCTTGAATCAAGCAATAAAACACTTGATTCAAGACAATCCAGTAGCTCTCAATTAGAATGTCAAGAAAGCGTACTAAAAATGTGTGTTATTTAAGCATTTTTCATTAAAAATTATTTAACTACAATGGCCCAACAATACATATCAAGCTATCATTAATATTTTCCCTTACATATAATTTCATCTTGCACGTAGAGAGTTAGAAGAGAGATAAAACAAGAGAAATATCAATTATACGAATAAAGAACATGTAAATGATAATAACGAGACTTAAACTCAAGATTTTTTACAAAATCAAGACTTTGATACTATGTTAAAAATCATTCAGCTTAAAAGTTATAGCTCTCAGATAAAAGTCCAATAATATATTAAACTATCGTCAACATTCAGTACCTTACTTAATTCAAACCTCACTCAAGCAAAAATAAAAAGAAATACTCATTATCGTTTCTGTCATTACAAAAAGATGATATGTGCAGCCTCACTTACAATTGAAAGTTATTTTCAAATATGAATCCATGACCTATAGATCATAATCAAGCAAGGTCAACCATTGTACCAAAGCCCACAGCCACCCTTCTGCCTCACACAAGCATAAGAAAAATATTACGAATACATATAATAATTAGCAAATATAACTGATGATTAATTAATCTATTTATACTGAATCAGAAGGCAGTTTTTTTTTGCTTTTTTGTTTTCTCTTCTTGAATGCAATATATACGTTCCAAGTTGGTGGCTTTAAACAAGAGAATTTGTCAGAACGAAATTAAACAGCTTTTGTGAGGGCCACACTACTAGGCAACAACATGCATGCCTGTCTTCTACTCTAAAAGTCTTACCTTTCTGCGGCCATACATGCTTGATTTCAAAGGCTGCTTTTTAATGACTTTTATTCGGAGCCCAACAAACAACAACATGCCCAGCTTTTTTTAATGAGTACATGTAACACCTTAGGATGCAATGGATACCTCCTATTCGAGCGTACTCTAACCATAACATTATATAATATTGTCTTATTTCAGTATACAACCGACTCAACAGTGTCTAGTACCCTAGGATCATTTGTCCACACTTTTTACACATAAACAATGCAAGGGCTCCCTAAATTCGAACATCAAATCTCATATAAGTTGATTTCGTAATCTGAGTAGCCACTGAGCCAATAAATAGTGTGGACAAATGATAACATCAAATCTCATATAAGTTGATTTCGTAATCTGAGTAGCCACTGAGCCAATAAATAGTGTGGATAAATGATCCTGAGGGTACTAGACACTGTTGAGTAAGTTATGTACTGGGATGGAACAATATTATGTAGTGTTATAGTTGAGGTACGCTTGAGTAGGAGGTACCTATTACATACGCGGGGTGTGACAGTAAATGTTATATGTAATTTGGATGCAACGTTATTTTTTTACGTTGAAACTTAGTGTTTATTAGATATTTTGAAGATATGTGTATTGTATATTACAAAATACACACATATTCTAAAAAGATAGAGTGAAAGTGTCAAAAAAAAAAAAAAAAAAAAAAAAAAACTTTAACACCCATTATATATAAAATATTTTTTTTTTAATTGACGGTTGCTAGCTCCTCACACATTTTCATCTCCTTCACCTACACTGAGACAGACAAGCTCTCAGACTTCGAGTAAAATGGCGTAAATAGAGCTCTTCCTTTTCAATTCACCTAACATATTTGATTTTAATGTTTCATGGAACAACCAAATCTTTGTCGGTTTCTTTTTCTTTTTCAAGTTATCAGCAAGAAATTTATTAAAGCCATGTCATTTCATTTTAATATAAAGAAAAGCAGTTGCATAAAACTTTTACCTATGCGGGTTTCAGAGAATAAAATGTATTTTGATATAAACAAAAAAATTATTAATAATACTGAAATTTTATTTTCTTTTTTGTATAAGTAAAAAAATTTGAATGAGAAAATAAAGAGTTGAGAAATTTTATTTTAATAAAATATTTACAATCAAACATACAATTTTCTCTTTTATTTCATTTTTTTTTTTTAAAAAATAATTTTCTTGTCTATCAAACAAACTCTTGGTGGCATATTTACTTTCTGATAAAATGAGTTCTTTTAAGAAAAGACAATAAGCGGTTGGCCAGGTGGTTGCTACACGAAAATAAATGGTGGGAGGTCGTGGGTTTGTGAGCGCTAGTACGCTTAGTTGGTCGTGGGGAGTGTGTGCAGTGGCTAATTCGGTTCGTCGACATAATAGTGGTCCTGAGTCCCTTTGTTGGTACAGAGACTAGTCGGTCTACAATAGGTCGGATACCCAATGGAGAGTGGCGTAGAGTCTTGTATAAATTTGCAATTTCTTCTAAAAAAAAAAGTTTTCTTAAGAAAAAAAAAAGAATTATTGATAAAAATGTTAAAAGGCAAATGTAAATGAGACATCAGCTCGAATTAATCATCTTGTAATAAAAGCTTATAAATATTGCTAAAAAAAAAATAGAAAAATAAATAAATTAGAAGGTTATAAACAGGAAAGAATCTTGCCATCCAAAAAGCTAGCTGTCTACCATAAAGTAAGTCGTTTGGCATTATTAATTCTTTGTCATATTAAACGACCTTTATTTAGTCTTGTACAAGATTCACCTACTAATAATCAAAACAATAAATAAAAATATATTAAGAAAACACCATTTAATATAACTTTATGAAAGACCATAAATTTCCATAATAACACTTAGCCAATATATAAATTTAATAACTTCAACAGTTATGATCTAAAAAGATAGCTAGGAGGATAAATTATACACTTTATCATAAAATAAAATACTACATTTATAGCATCCTATGATCTAAAAGATATTGAAGGACATGGGTGTCCAAAAATCATAAGTAAAAAAAAATAAAAAATAAAAACTGAAAAACTGAAATGAAATTCAAACAAATTGAAATGGGTGTCCAAAAAAAGTTCTTAATATACAAATAAAAAAAGTAAATAAAAAGTATAATCTCTCTACTTTAACATATAATATATATAGTTTAATAATAAATAAATAAATTTATAGCTACATTGCAAAAATAAAATAAAAATAACAGAACAGTAGCTTTCTTCTACTGTTTTCTGTTCTTGCCTTTGCGCTTAGGTTTGTGGTTCTCTGTCGCTTTCTCTGCCGAAAGTGAAACAACAAAATCTGCAGAATGTAAGCAAAGAATGTTGAAAAAGCAGCAACTTTCTTAGGGTTTTCCAGTTGCTGTCTTAGAGATTTCTGCAACTCGATTCATTTGAACAAAGGAAGCTACTTTAATTAGGAGATGTTGAAGATGGTGGATTTTGGGCGTGTGCAGAAGGAATTGGTGGATTGTAACAAGGACAAGGAGATCTCTGGTGTGAGCATTCAGCTCAACGGTGATGATCTTTCTCATCTTCTAGGAACAATCATCGGCCCTGTGGCCACTCCTTATGAAGGAGGAACATTTCAAATCGATATCCGTTTACCAGGTGTGTGTTTTTGGAAAAAATTTCGTTATTTTTTGCATTTTGATGGGTTTTTGAAACTGGGTATCTGGAATTAATCTGCAAAATCTTTGAAATTGGTGCAATTAGCATGAAAGATTTTGATTTTTTTTTTTTTTTTTGGTATTTCTTGTTGAATTGTTTCTCTATTAGAGGGAAGGCCTAGGTTGAATCTCTCTGTTTAGCTTTATTAGTATTTAGTCAAATTCAAACACTTGACTCTTGTTGCATTTTTTCTTGTTGAGGAAAGAGTATGCAAAGTCAAAATCTTGTTGTGCTTGGCTCCTTTAGTCAATAATGATAGAAACCATGAAAGAAAATGAAGCAAAATTCTTTAATTTTTGAACATTCTGCAACATTGCAAGCTTAGCTTAGCTTGATTGGTTGTTTGAACCTATCAAAAATGAGTTAGTAAAAAATGCATGAAAGCCTCTCAATTTTATTTACTTTTGACTTTTTAGTTAGAACTTAAATCACTTTTAAGTTGTATTCTTAAATTATATTTTCCCTCAAAAAAGTAAGTGCAATAAATTATTTTTGGATGAGAGAGAGAGTTGGATTTTTGTCTATACATTACAAATATTGTGAAATTTCAGAATTTTTTCGAGGAATTTCAATTTTTTTCTGCAGAAGAAGTCTATAGCAAAAGAAAGTTTTAAGTCATGTATGTAATAAGTGTGCTTACCCCATATTCTCATTCCTATGGACCTAATTTCCCATTTCGGCGATGATGATTTCCATGTGAGGAAAGGTGTTATTATGCAACATATGTCCCATGTTACCTCGCCATTGAGAATGAGATTAGTCTAAAATTATGCTTTAGAAGCATAAAACAAATGTTGCGAGAATATTTTTGGTAAGCCATTATTTAGATAAATAGTAGTGTTTATTGCTTCAAGCCAAAACCTTATGCTATTGTATTAGTATGAATCAAGGAGCATTGCCAGTATTATAAACTAATATGCCAATGCTTTCCTGACCCAACTTGCTTTGGCAAGCAATGTGAGGATGCAAAAGCAATGAGAATTGCCATATAATTTTGCATGTAGGTTTAATCACATTAACAAGGATTTTGCCACCTTTATCAATCTATCTAACCGTAGCTTTGTGAGAATAATTTTTTTCCTGCAGCAACAAAATACAATAATTTTAGGATGTAAGACCATAGTACAAGAAGCAATCTAAAATCTCGTCCTCGATATTGTTGTTGTTATTTTTAATAATCCACAGTTTTTCGTAATAGCTAAAACTTATAAAAGGGACAGTCACATATCGAACAAAAGAAAAGTGGTGTATGGAGTGGAATGTTACTGATTTAGAAACTGGCTTGTCTTTAAGGACAGTTCCATGCATTACTTTTCTAAATCTCAACCGCAGTTCAGCTTGAAGTATGATCAGATTGAGAAATTCGCTAATTGTTTATGTGTTGATGCCTGTCTTATTTTGCAGATGGGTACCCTTTCGAACCACCAAAGATGCAATTTAAGACAAAAGTTTGGTATGGAGCTTGTTATGTTCTATAACAGTATAACTTGTTCTTTGACCTGAGTTTTTTTCCTTCTCGTTCCTTTTTGCACATCTAGCCATGCAATATAAGCGAATACTTAATCAGTGACCTCTAGCATGAATATTAGCAATGGTGGTTTGGTTGAGAGGAAAGTCCACAGAGCAAAATGTCAATATTCATAGAATATCTCCTCTTCCTGTAATGGACTCCTCAGATTTCTGATATTTATGTACTATTCAGCACCATTGATTTCCATTTATGCCGTGTTAAATCTGTCAGCTGCAATATAACAATCTTACGAATGGACATGTGATCATGTGATCTGTCTTTATAATGAAAATTTTCTCCATAAACAGCTTGCTCATTGCTGTCAATCTTTGAACTCTCTGGTTGTGTTTATCATTTTCCAAATTAGATGGAAAATGATTCATTATTCCCATTTTGATAGTGAATGATACATTTTATGAAGTTCTCGTGCATCTTATTTTGTGTTTGCATCGATGAGGTTCATCATCCTTTTTTAAAGTAAGGAGATCTTTATTAGAACTTTTTGCTTAATTTCTCACAAGCCCGACTTTGATTTATAATTGATGAAGGCACCCTAACATTAGCAGTCAAAATGGAGCAATCTGTCTTGATATATTGAAGGATCAGTGGAGCCCTGCTCTTACTCTGAAAACAGCACTGCTTTCTTTACAAGCGTTACTCTCTGCCCCTGCACCGGATGATCCTCAAGATGCAGTGGTAGCCCAACAGGTCTCATCTTGCCTCACTTTCATTTAAATTACTGCTTTTGATTTAAATTTCTTAAATCTATTTTAATAGTGATTTGCCCAAATGAGCAGCATCTTCGAGATTATTCAACTTTTGTTGGCACAGCACGCTACTGGACTGAGACTTTTGCGAAAAGAGCATCAATAGGCACAGAAGAGAAGGTATTCCTACCATATACTCAGTGTTTTACCCTCAAAAAATTGCTTCAATCTTGCTTAGAAGTTAGGATTTATCAATATAGTTTGATCTTCAAGTTGCTACAATCTTGCACAAGTTTTATCTATATGATTACAAAATATGACCCCTCCTATATCACCACCAACCAACAGTAAAACCTATATTCCTGTTGCAGGTGCAGAAACTGGTAGAAATGGGCTTCCCTGAAGGTTTGGTGAGGAAAACATTGGAAACTGTTGGGAACGATGAAAACATGGCGCTTGAAAGGCTTTGCTCTGGTTAAAATGGTCTGGCAGCAGCTTCCATCATCTTCTTCACTCTTGTCAGCTTCTCTATCTCCTTCAGAGTCTGCAAATTAGTTTCCGGGGCATAAGGGTATAAGCCAACTTAATCAAAAGAGCTATCTACCACTAATCTTTCTATAATTGTAAAGCATGCTATTCTTATTCACCTCAATAGCCATGTCTTCATCAGTCACTGCGTCGATGTTGTCATAACCTAGTTGAGTTGCTACTTCTGTAATGGAACATCCATCAGCCTGTTAAAATTGAAGGCTGGGAATTATTGGAACAAATAATTTTAAGTGTCAAATATATATTTACTTTGCAGTGAGACTTTGGCATCTGCTGTAGCATATCCATCTTTCATTCTTTCATACATTCCAGCTAGCTCAGCCATCACCTGTTTTTTTGAGCCCATAGTGTAATAACCATGAAAATGAAGTAACTCAACTAATTGTAATTACAGTAAGACATTATATTTCTATGATCCATTGCATAAAATGTCAGGATTTTACCTCGGGCGAGTCTGAAACTGATAAATCATTTTTAGCAGCAAATTGACTTCCCTCTTCTATCATTTCCCTTCCTATTATATACAATGGTACATCTATCCAAATTGATAGCCCATGTCTTATAAAAGCCCTGAAGAAATTATACATGGAAAAGTGTAACAGAGAGTAGATTTGGTCATAAAAATGATTCTTCTGCAGCACAAGCAAGCTTTAAGAGTAGAGATAATTCAGCTTGTATTCTTACAGATTGGTTGGGCTGTGAACTGCACCAGCTCCTGTGCACACCACGAGACGGCCCATGGATGATAATTGCTTAAGCACTTCGGTCTGCGACAGAATCATGACTGGTAAATGGCTATTGTCAATTAACTTGAGAAGTTTGTCACATATATATACAAATACCAGATTATCGTATGGAATATGTGGATTAGATCATCACCTCTGAGTCCCGAAAACCCTTCTCGTCGCTAGCAAGCAAAGATTGAGCAGTAGATTCACCACCAGCTAGCTGCTCGACCAAATCGTCACTACATACAATATATATATATATATAACAAATTAGTACTTGGTATAAGTTTGGTAAAGAGGAAGAAAGCTTTTATTCATACCTTTCAAAGTAGTAATATCTCAATGCATCTGCTAATACTTTTCCAACGTTGGTTTTCATGAAGCTATTCATTCCTGCATGTGAAAATGATTTATTGGGCACAAAGATGCATTATCTAGAGTTGTTGATTCTTTAATTAGACATCATAATTCTGTACAATATAGCTTACCAATAAGAAATACAGAAGTTCCTTTCAGTTCAGTTGAGATTTCCATTGCCTTATCCTGCACAGAGTTTTTTTTAAATAACACATGAACGTAATACACTCCACTGCTATATTACATTCACATTAGGAGATCTCACCTTCACAGCAAGAGATTGAGTGAGCTCAAAATTAGCCTCCAACCCTTGAAATTAAAAAAGCACACCATCAAAATAGTAAGTTGATGAACACCAAAATGCAATAAAACTAAGATTTTCACACTTCACCCCATAACAGGGAAGAGTTAAAAAAAACTCTCCAACTCAAAAAACACTTTCCTTAAATCTTTCATTTGCATTTAATTCTAAGTTTAATATCTCTAAATTCAAATTAGCCAGAAGCCCATTTGGTAATGGGTAACAATAACCATAAATATGTGTTCAGGAGTCGAAGTTCACAAATTTTTTGGCTGGTCTTGGTTCTTACAGAAACTTCATCAAACACCTGGTGTACCAAAAAAATGAGGCGCAAAAGACAGAATTTTGCTAGAATTTCAAGTGTATTCCAGCTAATAAAGCAATCCCGGTTTGAGAATTACAAGAAGAAAAACCAGAAATTAGCTCAGAATCTTTCTCATATAAAAATTTGCAGGGAACTCACCAGAGCGTTCATCGTCGACGGAACATCTCTTACGAGACCTTTGAAACAAGGAATTACTACTAGTTGGCCCTGTTTTGTTAGAAAATGAAGTTTTCTGATATCTACGAAACCCGAGTGAATTGGGGAAGAAAAGCGAGCTCTGAGAAGCATTGTGAGGGTTGCATGGCAATGGCGGACGAGGGAATTGCAGATTTCTGAAACATGACTGAATTAGAGTTATCTCCATTTACCGATTTCTCTTGCAAGTTGCAACAAATTCTCATGGAATGCAAATTATTTAATGTCCCTTGCGACCCACAGGCCTTAGCTGAATGTAGATAATAAATTATAAAGTAGGAAATAGATTTCTACCTCTAAGGTATGAGTTCGAGTAGTAGGAAATACTTTTATTTTCATCACATTAGATATCACGTGTGGGGTCGTTCACAAGCCATTAAATAGAATGTTATTATCTCCCGTTGTTCTTTTAGAGTGAATTAGTCTTTCCGGCACATGTGAGCTGACTCAGAACACAGTTTAAATTACAAAAATAAAAAAATTTGGTGGAACACAAGAAAATATGAGTTCCTTTTTTGTCAAAAAAATAATAAATATAAAAACACACAAATTTTAAAATAAAAGGAAGAAAAAAAAAAGTCTGGACTAGATTTTTTTTTTTTTTGTGAGTTAGATACAATTATCCAAGAACATAGTAAAGGCAGCCAAGTCACTTTTTCTTAAATAAAAATAAAAAATGTATGAAGGCAATTTTTGCAAATTTAAACTTGTAGGTGATCAGTCCAATGAATATTACCTGATTAAGTATATTCTATCCAGATTAGAAAAGGTGGGTTCAAATCTTCTTTACTTTGTATAAAGTAAGAACTTGTTGTGTCCCATTAAAAGCCTTATTGTGGCATATAGGACTGTCATTATCTTTGATTCATTGATCCAATATAACAAATAATGTGTGTGTGTCAGTGTGATTAGTTAAAAGAATAATTAAAAAAATTTATAACTTATGGGTAATCTACAAATTGGAATAGGTGGTAAACATTACTAAAGGTCAATTGCCAAAAAAAATATATTCAAGGATCTTTTTTTTAACAGAGGGTATTCGGGTTCCATTCCGACTAATCTCTTGGCCCCTGGTTGTTCGAGTTGGAGACGATCTTAGTGGTCAATGCTAACGAAGAGTCAAACTCGTGACTTTTTCGTGAGACGAGACCTCCCAGCAACTCAGCATTGGTTTAAAAAAAAAAATCCATGGATCTTGAATTCGGACATCTACAATGATTATATCTAATTGTATGGCATAATGCTAAGTATTTCGGTGGATCTAACTCTTTGATTTGACAAATATTATTAGTCTATCTCTTTTTTCTTTTTCTTTTTTGACAAGATTATTAGTCTATCTATTATTATTGCTTTTTTGGTTTTTGTATGTTAGTGCCCTAAATCTTAGGAGTGATCATTCCTAAATAGCTTGTTCAATACTTATCTTATATTGTCATGGGAACACGATATTTTCACCTAATGACAAGACATTACCCTTATGGTTAAACACATAATCAATCGCTGTTTATTTTTATTTTTATTTTTCTTTCTACTTAGGTAGTAATTTATTTGAATGGTTATATTTAGTGAAGTCGAGTCCCTTAGATTTAAGGGTAATCCTACCTAAATACATTTTTTTAAGACACATTTTAATATTATAGGTAAGAGTAGTTAGATTTTCTCGAATCACACAACATCGTTTCGTATCACACGTTATTACGCGATACAAGATGTTATTACGTGATTTAAGGCGATTCAACCACTCTCATTTATAATGTCAAAAAAATGTGTCAAAAGAGTGTATGCTAATTATTTTCCTACATTTAAATCAATTAATATGATGCAGGTATAAATTTAATATTTTGATTTAACTTTTAACTAGTCCACCGCGTACGTGCATTGCACATAAATAAACATGGGTTGAAAGTTAATGAATAAAATGCGGGCTAAAAATGGTAAAAAGGAATACTTTAAGGGATAGGATAAAATTATTATTATGAGATTAAATTGAATTTGATAGGATATAAGAGGATTGAATTAATTTTAATGTTATCTTACGTTTGATCCAATATAAGATAAGATTAAAAAAGAAAAAATAGTAAAACCAGGTTTTGATTTTTTTTTTTTTTGTTGTTTTTAAAGCGAGAAGGAAGAACGATAAACGAAGAAGAAGAAGAATACCAGGCGAAAAAAATTAATCTCAAGCTTTATACCGTTATTATTTTATTCTGTTATAACAAAATAAAAAGTTAAATGAGATTATTTTTTTATCTCATCTAACTGACAACCAAACATAAGAAGTAGACTAAAAATAGTCTTATCCTATTTTATCTCAGTATTAAACGGGTTCTTAAGCACCTTATTACTAAATTAATCATAAATTTATATAAATATAAATTTATTTGATAGTTTTATATCAAAAAGTAATAAATAATTAAAAAAATTATGATAAAAGTAACAACATTAAAATATTTTTAACTTTCTAAATAATATATATAATGCTCGTAAATGCATTAGAATCAACATTATCATTTTAACATATAACATTTGTTAACTATATATAGATTTATATTTTCCTCACTAAAAAATGTCATGTCAATTAAATGTATTGTATTTATTTTTATTTTTTTTCGAAAGAATGTATTGTATTTATTGTTAACACGTTTCATGTAAAAATTAATTTTGACGGACGTTAAATACCAGCTTGCTTGCCCTTAGATATTTCTACGGGGGCTGATAAATTGGTACGGACGTTCGAATTATTCGGCTCATGTAACGTGAGGGGAGTTTAAGGGCCATTAAGCTCAACTTTAAGGCGATTTATGTCATTTGAAGGTGAGGATATGATCATGTAGAACCGGGCGTCGGATGAGAATCCATCAGTTCTTCATCGACGGTTTGAGTGGCAATTTATACGGCGGTTGATGCGATGTGATTTAGGTAGGAGAGCATTTAAGAGCCGCATTTAAAAGCGTACAGAGAGATCAGACACGTGGCAGATTTTGCGCCTTCCCTCGGGCCGACTACGGTAGTACAAACTGATTTAGCTATTCAATAGTCTTCTAACATTAGAGTAAAAGTCAGAGGTGCATCAGTGCATGAAGAAGAAACAACCCCACATCGCATTTATTGTTCTTGCTTTTGTTTATTATTAGTCTCATACGTTCTTTAAATTACGACAACAGCCTTATTATGATTTTATAGTCTTGTTAGAAAATTGTCTCTAAAAATTAAATTAAATTGAGATATATGTAATTATAATTGATATGAAGGAATCATTTACTTGCTTGTGGTTTTTGAAACCGCTGTGCACAGTTATTAAATTAACAGAGATTCCTAACCTTACTAATAAAATGATTAGGGTTGTCAATGAATTGGTCAAAATCGTAAAATCAAACTTAATCCGATTCAATTTTTTACATACACTTAGTTCGGGTTGTGAGTTGAGTAATTAAAACCTGTGTCAACCCGAACTGAACCGACCAAGACTAATTTATATTAAATATATTAATATGTTCCTGTTACATAATTAAAAATATAATTTTTATTTATAAATCGATTAACTTAAACTGAATCAAACCGATTTTATTCGATTCAATTCAAGTTGGACAAGTGTTCGGTTTGATTTTGATTTGAGTACTAAACCAATCCAAATAGAACTAATTCAGTGTTGCATACATTCACGAAGTGGGAAAGCCAATAAATATAACATTCGAGACAATTTCTTTTACAATTGCTCTTGATTCAGTTTGTGAGAAACATACTTTCCATATGTTGGATACAAAACCACAGTATCATCGGTTACTAGGAAGGCCATAGATCCATTTTGGCAAAGGTAATTGCATTTTCCTACCACCAGCATTTTAAGTTTGTCTCGAAGGGACCGGTGAAAGGGATACCATTTTAGGAACATGAATCTCATTTTGTGGGTTAGATAACATTTATGAGGGGAAGGCTAGATATGTAAGTTGGCGTTCTTTGGCGAGAGCATTAAAAACACTTGGACGTGCAACTGCATTCATTCCTCTATTCATTTATGATTAATAAGAGAATGAGACCTTTTAATGTCTTAGTTTGCCTATGAGAATCCCATAACTTCTAAATAAGGGCAGGGTGAAGGATTGAATATTAATGAAAGCTTCATTCGTTAGGTTGGAGCTCTGCTCTTACCCTCGTTAGCCCTTCATGCACGAGCAAAGTTGCTCTCTTTGAGGCCACCCAAAAAACAGAAGAGTAGAGCATGTGAGCTTTACAAAACTACACCTCCACCTTCAAAATTCTTCTGCCAAGCTTTAAAACATAAGGAATGCCGAATTACATGACCACACTACATCGAAAGAGTAAAAGCAACAAACAACAAATTGAGCGCTAAACGTTGATTGTTCTTTCTGGTGTAGTGCAGTCCTATGCTTGCAGCCTCAAAACAGAAAAGCTAGAAAAATATTTATATTAACATAGAAATGTATCTTTCAAATTAAGATAAATATTGGTAGACATATTCTTTCAAAATATAAAAAAAAAAAAAACTACATGGTATACATAAATATGGTTCTACCACTTTGTTTACTAAAGATTAATTAAGTAGATACTTAAATCAAGACAACTAGCACATTAAATTCTTATAATTTTTACTAGGTGTAGTGACAGACAAATTCAATTAATCCAAAAAGTTTTTTTTTTTTTTTTTTTTTCCTCAAATACCATAATGGTTATCTTGTTATTTTCATAAAAAAACGTGCCCACTTTCAGACTCAGAGGGAGAGATCGTAGAAGGGAGGGCCAACCAAGCGGCAAATGCCTTCTACTACCACAGTCTCTGCCGGAATCCAACCTTTGCACTTCGACGCTTTACGTACGAGACGCAGAAAACAGCTTTAGCTCGTCATCGGAAAACCACCCCAAAAGAAACCGTGGTTTCGAGCTAATTCGAGTTGTCCAGAACAGCAGCAGAAGCTACAGCAACTCTAGCATCACTATTACCCACAACACGCGGTTTCCCGGCCAATTCCTCACCGGAATACCGCTCTTAACATTAACAAGCTCAGTTGCAGTGTGTTTCCGATGCGGAGCCGCTCGGAAAACCGCATTCGCTGTCTCCGGAGTCGATAAATGGGTTGCATTCTCGGTACGAGAGCGGCCGGAGAAGGCCGGAGACCGGTCGGAGCGTCGGAACGTCGGGCCGGAAAGGTCGAAGAGGCGTCTTCTGACGCCGTTAGCAACGCCGAGAGTAACGGGGTTAGGGTTAGGAATGACGGAGTTGAGAGAAACAGAGAGAAGAAGAGTTTCAAGAGCAGCGGCGAATTTCCTGTGGAACGGTTCAAGCCGAAGCTGAATCAGTCGTTGGGAACTCAGCACGTGTGGCCGCCGTGGCTGTCGGCCGTCGCCGGCGACGCGATCGAGGGATGGACGCCGCGGCGAGCCGACACGTTCCAGAAGCTTGATAAGGTGTGATGAGAGTAGAAACCCTAGCTCAAGATCTGCATTTGTTAATTTTATGTGGTTTTTCTTCTTATTATTTGAATTTTAATGTGATTTATTTATTTATTTTGGGTTAGATTGGGCAAGGGACTTATAGTAATGTGTACAAAGCTAGAGATCTGATAAGTGGGAAGATTGTGGCTTTAAAGAAAGTTCGGTTTGATAATTTAGAGCCGGAGAGTGTGAAATTCATGGCAAGGGAGATACTTGTGTTGAGAAAACTGAATCATCCAAATGTGGTTAAGTTGGAAGGTTTGGTTACTTCGAGGATGTCGACGAGTTTGTATTTGGTTTTTGAGTACATGGAACACGATCTCGCGGGGCTGGTGGCTTGTTCCGGGATCAAATTCACCGAGCCTCAGGTTCCATCTTAGTCTTTCTACTCTTTTTTTTTTTTTTTTTTTTTTTTTTTAGCTTTACTACATTTTATGATGAAGTTAATTAACTCTGCTTGTGACAATTGCGCCTAGCCGATTAAGCAATTTGATTTGAGGTAAAACAGTCGTTGGTTTTTCCTAACTAATTGTGTTATTCAATCCGTGTGAATGTCATTATCATGAGCATACTTTATAGCTTCTTGAAATGTAGTATGTTCTTGAGCTCAGAACAATAATTCCTGATACCAAGTGTAGTGACTATTGTATAGTGTTAGTTGGGTATGAGTTAGAGCTTTGTACCCACATCTGTGATAAGGGAGTGGCGGCTTTTACCATGGATGTCAACTTTGAAATTGTAGATGAGAGACCATATAACTTCATAAATTGATAAGAATATGAAATTGGATTTTCATGTTTGCTCATCATGATTGTCATTACAAAAATCACTTTGTAACAAATTCTTGAATCATGTACTTGAATGCTAGTATGATGTGGCCCTTGGTATAAATCAAGCTAAACCTTTAGGGGCAATAAATTTTAACAAGATGTCATTGACAAGATTCTGTGCATGGTTAGTTTCTTAATATGTTATTTCTTTACTGCCCATCATTCGGTTTAGGAAACATGATTAGCCTAGTAGAGGTTTTATCATTTTTTTCCTTTCAACTTTTTTTAAGATGTGCTGATTGTATAATATTATTGCACCTCTATTGCATAGTGTGCAACCATCATGATTCATGACTTTGTTAACAACACTGATTCTGCTTCATGATTTCGCATTGACTAGTTTTCTACATTTGAACTGTCATTCTGTAGTGGGCCTGTATGATCCATCCATTGATAAAGACAAGAAGGAAAACTTACATTTCTTGCAGATAAATAATTTCTCTGATAGTAGCAATCCCTGTTTTTAGGTTATAATTTTTATTTTTCCTTGTTTGCCATCTATGCAGAAAAATCCTTGTATTTTGCAATAACCTGTGACCTGCGGCTAGCATGATATAGAGTAAAAAATAAAAAGTATTATTATTTTTATCATTACTATTGTTGTTGTTGTTATAAATGGAAGAACATGGTTCTTATATGGCCCGAGTAGTTAGGATGAGGTTTTATGTAGATATATTTGTTAATGCATTTATTCTATGACAGGTCAAATGCTATATGAAGCAGTTAATATCTGGGCTTGAGCATTGTCACAGCCGAGGTGTCTTACATCGTGATATCAAGGGTTCAAATCTGCTTATTGACAATGAAGGAATTCTTAAAATAGCAGATTTTGGACTGGCTTCCTTTTATGATCCTGGCAAGAGGCTTCCCATGACTAGTAGAGTTGTCACCCTTTGGTACCGCCCACCAGAGCTTCTTTTGGGGGCCACTTATTATGATGTTGGCGTTGATCTCTGGAGTGCTGGCTGTATCTTGGGTGAGTTGCTTTCTGGAAAGCCAATAATGCCAGGACGGACAGAGGTACTTAGATTTTGATTTTTTTTTTTCTTTCTAGTGCAGCTTCTTAGTTACACAGTTACGCTAATGATTTGAGACCTATGTCCTGAAATTTTCTGCTCTAGGGATAATCTGGTGTACCCAAGCTAATTGTAATACAATTATTTAATTTCCGTCCTGTGTTGTGTCTTTGACGAGTTCATAAGTCCAGACATCATTTTGCTATTGTAATGCAATTGCCTAAATTTCTGCACAGATAGCATTGAGCATCAGATGCAGCTCAAATGGATCCAGTCATTTAGTTCAATATTTTCTTGAAGAAATTTCTGGATTATTTATTACAAATAGTTGAGCTTTCCATAGTGTATTATTGTTTCAACTATATGGGCATGCCAGAAAATCTCGGGTTGGTGGAGCAGACTTCCCTGCTAATTTTATAGAATGTTTATTATGGTGTGTGGTGCATGACAATGTAACTCTTTGATCTTTATAGTTTGGATTGATGTTTGTTGGTCTTGGTTTTGCTCCTTGTGCCTACTGGAAGGGGTACCATCTGGTGGCATTTATTGGATAGTCAAAATAATTGGGTAGTTGTACTTTTACCCTTGGTTTGCCTGCCCAAGATTGTATTATTAGTCAGAATGAAACTAAGAAATTGCTCAGATGGTTAGGCATACTCAATTTGTTAGAAAGTGCCTCCAGTCATTGCTATTTTGACTTGGACCTATTCTAATAAAGGTGAGGTATTTCAAATTTTTTGTTGTCACTGACAAATTTAGGAAAACCTCTGAATAGTAGTTCCAAATTCTGTCATGTTGAAAATATCTTTTGTATAGCCTGCCCTAGTCCCTCTATGAAACTTTTGTTGCTGTCCAGGGAATCCTAGATACTGTCCAAACGTTTGATGATGACATGTGAATAGCTAGAAACATGTGATGCCTTGCAGGATTTTTTTTTTGCATTTGCATGATGAGAATACCTTCTTGCATAGAATCTCAAGTTTTGTTTTGGAGTGTAAATCATAAAGCTTGAACTGTTTGGAGATTGCACTCCTGCTAGTCATCAATCTGGTTCTCGTTTAGGTCTTAGCATCATTGTCATTTTGTTTAATTAATTACTTTGTAATAGATTCTTGCCTTGTTAGGTGGAACAGCTGCATAAAATATTTAAGTTATGTGGGTCACCATCAGAGGAATATTGGAGAAAGTCCAAGTTGCCCCATGCAACCATTTTTAAGCCACAGCAGCCCTACAAACGCTGCTTAAGAGAAGCTTTTAAAGATTTCCCACCTTCTTCAATGCCCTTGATTGAATCTCTTCTTGCAATTGACCCTGATGAACGAGGCTCTGCTGCTTCCGCCCTCAAAAGTGAAGTGAGTTTTTGTATTATGAAACGCTTAATTTTTTAATAATTTAGTAAGATTTCTTTCATTGGAAACATTTTATATTACTGTGTTTACCATTTGTTAATTTAATTTTATTTTCTCTGAGTTTCATTTTTCATCTTTTTCCCAATAAGAGAGACTGGGAGAGGGTGGGAAGGACGGAGAGATCCTCGTATGTATTGGATTCAATAAAAAATGAGTTTTGCATGCAAGTATGCAACAGTACAAATTTTGGTTGTCAATGTGTTTTTCTTGATTTCTTGTCAGATCCATGAAAAAGATGATTTGGTCACAACTCCTACTCCTAGTCATATCTCAACCTTAGCAATTTATATAGATGATTTATTTTTTTTTTATTTTTATTTTTTAAAGAGACAACTCCTACTCCTAGTCATATCTCAACCTTAGCAATTTATATAGATGATTTATTATTTTTTTTTTTAAAGAGACAAAATATATTATATTAATATGATAACCGTCATTACAATAAAGACTTAGAAAAAGCACAAGGAGTACTTTCTACAGCCATTCAAACCCAACCATTCCTGCAATTTTAATGGATCTTACAGACAAAGATAATCTACTTAATATATTAAGGCCTTGGGAGGAGACACTTAGACCAACTCATGAACCAATTTAGAAACTGAACATCCGTTTGCCAATTAGAAACCAAATAAATGATGTAGTTTTTAATTTTGTAACACAGAATTTCAGCTGTCGAACTAGTTTTTAGCTATTATGATTTATGGGTTATGACCAATCAAAAGGAGGTTCAGCTGCAAGTCCTAGGAATCAAGGCTTAATGAACTTGGGTCGCAACTTATCTTTTCTTCCTTGTGAAAGAAAGAACCGAATCTCTCTTAAATCTGGATAGTGAAACATATCCTTGAGTTCTTAATTTTCATCCGAATGAGAGGTTGACTTTAATTGATTGACTTTCATGTCACGCGATGTGCCAACTAACTGAAAGTTCCGTTTTCCTTCAGAATCCTTGTGACAATTTTTTTAGAAACTCTTTTCTGTATTTCAAGTTCATTTCATTTCATTTTATTAGAATTAGAAAATTCAAAGATAAGGACAAAGAGAACAAGAATAATAAAGTGGATTATCATATACATAATATGTCATGTACAAATATTCAACATATTCATGTATAAATGTGAATAGTTACACTTTTTTTTGTTGTACACCCCCTGGAATATAAAATTGAACAAACATATTAGATGAAAATAGATACCCAGATAAGTGATAAACATAGAAAATTTATCCTCCTTACCTGGTTTATTAATTTCATTTTTTTAGTCAGAAGAGAATTCTTGTGTTAAATCAAATCTGACGAACCGTTATTTGTATACCATTTGTATAAAATAAAATTTTCTTGTTTTTGCAAGTTGTGTGATTTTTGAATGTTTTACTTGAAGGCCTTAAACCAATAGGAACAGTCCAATTGAACTAACTAGTGCATTTAACCTACTGGGTGAGAGGGTGAAGATGTGATGCCATGTTATTGCAGCATTTGATCTATTTAAAGTCTCAAGCTTTGAAAATTATTTCTACAAATATGCTACTGTTCTTTTGGTTTAGCTACTGGGAGTAAACTTCAGACTTTTACAAATTGGTGTATTTTAATCTTTGGTTGCTGTTTAGCTTGCAACAGCACACTTTGTGGCAGGCATATCACTGGCAGTTACTGATCAGCTTTGCACCCTGAACCCTAGATAACCTAAACTAAATCTACGTAAAAAGGTTTTTATATACCGAAAGAGTAGTTGAAATGGATTTAAGCTCACTTGCTCAATGATCTCTTAACAGCAAATTACCAACACAATCCATCTGATGAGTTTGGAGTTGTTACAGTGACCCATGAAGGGTGCCCAAAATGATTTAAGCCAAAAGATGAGTTTAAAGTTCTTGTATATGAGATTGCCTTTCCGCACAAATGTAATCCCCAATATTTTGTAGTTAGCTATATAAGGAACTTCCTCATTTATTATTAGGCTTATGAGAACCTATTGTGATTCTTTAAGAAGGTTGATTACAGTTCAACCAATTATTATTTTTCCGATAGTATCACACAAAGTCTACTAATTAACATTTTTCTCTTGAACTTTTGGAGGAAATAATGTTCACTTAATTAGCATTTGTTGTTGGCTGCAGTTTTTCACTACGAAGCCTTATGCTTGTGAGCCATCAAATTTACCAAAATATCCTCCAAGCAAAGAAATGGATGTGAAATTGAGAGATGAAGAAGCCAGAAGGTTAGCTATATCTTTCCTCTGTCTTTTCAAGTAACTCCAATACTTTCTCCTTTCTGATAATTCTCCTTTGTACCACAGGCAAAGAGGTTTGAGTGGAAAAGGAAATATTAGTGATGGCACAAAGAGAATCCACACCCGTGAACGTGGTGACCGATTTTTCCCAGCTCCAGAAGCAAATGCTGAGCTCCAAGTTAACTTAGATGTATGTGGGACAAACTCTCTTTTGTTGGTTTCACATGGAATAGTCTTCTTTTAGATATTGATCTTGCCTGCTTTAAGAAACATCTTTAACTAAGTTGAACTGAGCCTTGTTTCTGTATGTTTGAAACTCAGAAAGCTATTCTAAAATTGATGCATATTCGATGAAGTCAATGTTAGTTGTATATGTTGGTCCTTTTAAATCCTCTTAATTCCTTTGGAGATACCCTTTTCTCATTGATATCTTTTTCTTTCTTTTTTTGTTCCCACAGCGGTTGAGATCACTTTCACAAGCAAATGCAAAGAGCAAAAGCGAGAAGTTCCCACCTCCCCATCAGGATGGAGCAGCTAGGTTTCCAGCAGGTACATCCAACAATGGCCCTGTATCATTTGGTGCAACCAATGTCTCATTCTCCTCGGCAATTTTTGAGCCCAAGACGTCAAGTATCACACATTCTAACTCCTTGAGAAACCCAGCAGCTGTTGGGGGGCCCTCTACGAGGAATAGACCCACCAAAGAGGAGCCCCAAATGGCCCCATCACGATCATTTATGCGTTCACTACGGCCTTCTTCTTTTGGACGTTCAATGGACCTAAGAATTAAGGGTAAACAATCAGTTTCTGAGGTTTTTGGCGGTTGAGAATAGAGAAGCATTGGTAGTCTGGTAGAGAGTCCCTCTTAGATTGTAACTAATTTTTTTGGAATAGGAATTGAATTTGGTCTTTTTCTCCTGAACCACTTATTCATATTCTCTTGTATCTCATTTATCAAGTATGATTCAGATAAGTGTTTTGATGTACAATCTACACAATGAAAGCTCAATTTGGTACTTAAATTGTTCATAAGAGGTGTACAGGTCTTAGTTAGTAGTAGTGGTGCTGGCTTACTACAATCAATGGAGAATGGCATCATAAGCAGTTCTCTGGCATCTTTCATGACCAAATGCACCATTTTGGATTCACATTTCCATAATTTCTGCTCTGTAAATGCCTTGAGATCTGAGTATTTTAAGACCCACAGTTAATTCTACATGTGATGAAGTTTTAACTTCAATATTTTACACCTTTCCTACTGAAGTGAGAAGAGATTTTTTGAGAAATGGTCAGTGAATATAAAATTTGGAGATGAAGTTTTACCAGAGTTCATCTTTTGTCTCTCGTATTTTATTTATTTATTATTATTATTATTTTTTTTGTCAAAGTTTCCATTTCATTAAATCAATCTTCAGATAGAGAACATTCTGTCTAGAAACATCGCATACTAAGGCATTGCAAACACAACAATGAGTCTAAAGACTCATAAGAAAAAGAAAACAACAGCAACAGGGAGAAACCTTAATATCAAGAAATCAAATTTCACAATATATATATTCAACACAACTTAGTCTCTTTTATTTTTTTTGGGTCTAGACCCCAATGTCCTCGGCTAACTCCATTGTGGGACAAGACTAATTTAGAATTTGACACCTTGAGAGAATAGATAGTTAGCACATTTCTATCAGTATATGTTATAGTAGGGTTCGAACCTGTAATCCGACCCTTCAACTACTAAGATGCAGTTGCCCTCACCAACTGTATTGCAATCCAATAGCTCTTTATCTGTATTTCTTTCAACTACACGAAGTTAAGTACATAAATCTACTTTATCCGTTTCGCTCCAATCTCAACTAAATCTTTTTATAATTTACAAAATGAAAGCTGATCAATTTGGTACTTGTATCACTCATACATAAGAGGTGTGCATTATTAGCAATTCTCTGCCATTTTTCATGCATTTTGAATTCACATTTCAATAACCTCAACATTTTAAACTTTTTCCACTAAATTGGGAAAGGATTTTGAGAGAAATGGTCAGTGGTGTAGCTATTAAACGTTGTTAATTATTAATGTATATATAGCTTCTTATCTTTTTAAAAGGAAGCTTTAGGAGTTAAGGGGAAAGGAGAGATAACAAATAGACTTTAAGAAAAATCTATTTTTCAGAATATATATATATTTTTTTAAGAAGTCAAATTAGTACTATTAATGTGCAAGTGTTGGATAACTTCTACTTAATAACATTATTTTTTTTTAGCAAAAGTATTTTTGATAAAAACGTTTATAAAAAAATAATTGATAACCTGTTTGACAACTATATTTTAAAAGTGCTTCTAGTGCATGATAATTGTTTGTTTAATTAATAAAAAAAAGTCTTTCAATTAAAAACATTTTTTTTGATACTTTTTTTTTCAATAAAACAAGTTATATTACTTACCCTTTTGTCAATCAAAAGGGCAATACTACTTTTTGGCCTCAGAAAAAATGTTAAAAAATACCTATATGTAAAGCTCTTTTTAAAGTCTGCAAATCACAATAATATTGTAACTCTTTTATTTTATTTTATTATATTAGAATAAAACTGAAAATGACAAATAGTCTAAAAAGCAGCTTCAACGAAGCTTCTGCGATAAAAAGTAATGAAAAAGCCATTGTACTTGCTATGCCAAACGGGCTCAAGGTGATCAGGGGGGTATACACACCGTCCATGTGCATTTTTCATTGGCTTGGGCAGTTTTCATAAATATTACTGTTAATATTTTACATTATGATCGAGCTGACTTTGTGGCCTATTACACGCTTAAGATGGTGACAGATCATATATATATATATATATATATATATATGGATAGAGCTAAAAGATTTAAGACTACTTCAAATGAGTAAATTAATCTGAAATTGATTGCTCACCCACCTAAAATGCTTCAAAGAGATCATTTGGAAAATGCTTGGCCTATAAATTCCAACACAATGTCACTTGGATTTCCACACAAGATCTAGGAAAAAAAAAATGAAAATGATGAAACAAATAATCCTCCTTCTCCTCCTTTCCATTCTTCTATTGTCATGTACCCCTCCTGTGGCGGCAGGTAAGCATTAAATCTATTTCATTCTCAATTTCATGGAACCAAAAATTTTCATGCTTAATTATCATTGTTTTGGGACCATGAACCTACTTCAAACTTAATTTGCCTCACCTCACAAATACCACCAAATTAAGCTATTAATGTTTCTGAGCTACTATTTTGGCTGAAATTATCAACTTCAAAATATTAGTTTGGAGGTTGGTAAACATATATATTACGTTAAGGATACTTGATAGTTGATGGTAAAACCTTTTTTTGTTGTGTTAGTCTGATATTTATTAGTACCAATATTATCTCCAACTTAACCACCTTTGAGCTAAGGTGTACGGTTTTACTTCAAAAGACCTCGGTACTAATAAGGGTGAGATCCTAACTTATATTTTATGTGATGAACGTATTGATATCCGATAAGACTATTATTTCGGTCTACACACACCCAACAAATCTCTATCTTGGACCGAAATTTAACTTCATCACGATTACACCGCACAATCCATGTTAGATCAACTGTTGTCATTATCTCGAGGAGGAAGAACTCAAGGAACCATCTGTGACTATGGGCACACATGCGTGCTCTTCCTTGACATATATACGTCTCAGTCGAACCATTGACTCTGATACCACTTGTTGTGCTGACTTGAAATTCTACTAATACTAATATTATTCTCAACTTAACTATCTTTGAGCCCAGGTGTGGAGTTTTAGTACTTCAAAAAGCTTTAGTACTAACGAGGGTGATATCTCAATTTATATTTTATGTGATGAACTTGCCGATATCCGATATAAGACTATTATTTTGATCTACACATATCCAATATTTTTGCCACCCAAACTGCTTAAAATATTTATATATTCATCCAAAATTACCTAAGCAACCCACCATTCTCTTTATAAATTTGCTCAAAATACCTTACTCCCATATTTTTTTAAAATTATTTATTTTCTATTTTTTTATTTTAACTTAAAGCACAACATCTATTACAATTCCCTCTGTAAGCTGCCTTTTAGTGATCAATCTTGAATCTTAAGCCTATCGTGAAAGGCCTTCTGCTCGATGCTGGTACAGAAAAGGAACCTAGCCCCCTTTCTCCTTTTTTATTATTTTGGAACCACGTTTTTATTATTTTGGTACCACATCTGTTTTTTTTTATATTTACAATGTTACATACTCTTAATATTCATTTGTTAAGACTTAAAAAAAATACTAATCGATCGTGTGCAGTGCACGGACATAGTTACTTACTATGTGTTAATATGGTTTACGGTTGTGTAGGTGGGATCGGGATCCCTTTTCCCCGCCCCGTCCCCGCTTTGCCCCGCCCCGTCCCCTTCCCCGGTTCCGTTCCTGCCCCCTTCCCCCGCACCAGAAAGCCATCGCCACCACCGCCACCGCCGCCTATTTTCCGAGCACCATAACGTGCCACCCTCCCCTTCGCGCTCTCTGTCCCTGAGTAATGGTAAAATATTTAGTTTTATGACTTAGTATTTGTTTCTAATTAATGATCACTTGGTAATAACCAATTATATGTGTTTATATAATGCTTGATTATTGCTATTATTTTCTGGAATTTTTGAAACAGCTTTTATAAAGTCTTCTTCATGTATCGGATTGCGTTTAGAGTATGTGAGGGCCAATGGTACTAGACAAGAATAGATGATGATGCAAGTGAAGCCTGCAAGATCTTTAATTACCGTCCATGATAGTTTTTTGATAGTTTGGTATATATATGATCAGAATAAAAAGAAAAATCCTTGTATGTATTAATCTGTATAATTTATATTTGCATCTCTATGATCTGTACCGGCAGTACTTTACCGAACTAAATAAAATATTTGGTTTTCTATATTTATGCTTGTTTATTGACATTATTGTCAACTGTTAATATGAAGTGTCTTCACTTATTTTATTTTTCTTTATCTGTTAATTACTTCACACACGTGGCGCGTTTCTGTTTCTGAACATAATACATTAGATGAGTTTGGAGATGTTACAGTGATCATGAAGGGTTAATCCCCAAATGATTTAACCCTAAAGATTAAGAGTAGAAAGTTCCTTATATATGGGATTGCCTTTCTATACAAAGGTAATCCACAATATTTGTAATGAGCTATATTAGGAACTTTCTTTTTTTTTTTTTTGATTTTTCACGAGGAATCCCTCTACCCTTTGGATATGGAACTAGTTAGTCCCCATTCGAGGTGAGAGCAGAATAGTAGACCTCTCGTGAAGAGGACGTCACCATGAATTGAACCTTAAAACTTTTATATAGAAACGACCTTCGGACTCAGCCCGCTGAGCTAACCACTTGTTGGTGGAACTTCCTCATTTATTAGTAGGCTTATAAGTACAAGTGTGATTCTTTAAGAAGGTTGATCAGAGTTCAACTAATTAGTATTTTTCTCGTAGTAAAACTTTTTGATTTTCTCCTTACCAAAAATCTTCCAAGCAAAGAAAATGGATATGAAATTGAGAGATCCGGAAGCCAGTGATAAAGCCTACGAGCCTAACTCATCCTTAAAGACTAGCTTGCAAGAATAGGGTTGCTCACGACTTATATATTATACATCATAATTATAACTAGGCGATGTGGGCTTATGCTAACACTTTCCTTTAATGCCAGGACTAAAGTCACTTGGCACTCCCCCTACATTCCAGGCTAGAGATACGACCCATCCCTCACATACACTTGCTTTGACACTATGATAAACACCATGGGCTTAACTTGTCCTTCAATACCGGTTTGTGTTGCTCTTGACTTATACATTACACATCAGGATTGTTTCGTGGGGCTATACTAATAGTGAAAGGTCAACTATCTTTCCTACATCTTTCATGAACCCTAAGGCCTGTTTGGTTCAACATTTAAAAATTATTTTTTAAAGCACAATCCATTTTTTTTTTTTAAAAATAGATTATTTTTTAAGAAAACAAGGTTTTATTATTTTCTTAACAAATCTTGATGATGAATTTGAAAACAGTTTTTAAAATTTTTAACCAAACATGTTTTCACGGAATCTTTGTTTCAAAACCAAAATACTGTTTTTAAATTTTATATCAACCATGGCCTAGTACTTTCTTGCTTCAGATAATTTTCTGTTTGTATAATAGGTAAAGAGGTTTAAGTAAGTGGCAAAGGAATATTAGTGATGGTATAAAGAGACTCTGCATCCATGATTGTGGTGACTGAACTGTTTTAGCTCCAGAAGCAAATGCCAAGCTTCAAGTAAACATAGATGTATGTGGAACAAGCTCTCTCTTTTCTTGGTTTCACATGGTATACTGTCTTCTTCTTTTTCTTCTTTTGTTTTTTTTTTTTCCAGTGGTTGAGATCACTTTCAATAGCAATGCAAGATAAAAATAGAAATAATAAATAAACATTTATTATTATTTTTATTTAAAATAGTTTATTTTATTATAAAATTAGTTACTTATTTTAGTAGAATTCTAATTGTTTTATTTTAGTAGGATTTTAATTTCTAAATCGTAGTATATATGATACAAGTTTAAAATTTTAGATTTCTATAAAAATAGATTTTGTAATTGAAATGAATAACTTGATTGAAGGGAATAAAATATTTGATTATTGATGTCTCCGTCGTCTTCTCCTCTTCTTCTTCTCTTCCTCTTCCCTTCTTTTACTTCTCTTCTAATTTCTTCCCTTTTCTCTTCTCGGTGGTGTATCAAAAGAGTAAGAAAAAAAATTATCAATAATAATCTTTTATCATTATTTAAATGTTTGATGAATTTTACACCTTAATATTATAGGTTGAGTAGCATAAACTATATTGAAATATTTATTTAATAATTTAAAATAATAACTTAAAAGTTGCTGTTAGGGGTATCATTGGATAAGTTTATACCCTAAACCGTAATCCGATCCGATGGACATCGGATTGGAAAAATCTAAACCGAGATCGATCTGACCCTAACCACTAATCTGATCCGATCTAATCAGAGAAAATCAAATTTGGTTCGGTTTGGATTGATCGATTTTAGTATTTTAACCTACAAAATATATTTTTTATCAAATGATTTTTTTACATAGTATAATAACAACACCAAATAATAATTTAAAAGTTCAAACTTCACATTAAAGTATTTATGTTCTAACATAAATGCAACAATACTATCATTTTTTACCATAAAAATAAAAAATGATTAATTTACATTTTATCTCACAAAGTTAAATAAAGTAAAATAAAAATCATCAAGGTTTAATTGCCAATTCTAAATCGATCTGGTTCGGTTCGATTTTTTAGACCTTAATTCGTAGACCGAACCAAACCGATCGGATTTTAAAAAGTTCAAACTAAAACCGATCCGATTAAGGTAAAAAACCTATCCGATCCGATCCGAACACATCGGTTCGATTCGGTTTCGCAATTTGAACTAATTCATTGACACCCTTAATTGCTGTTATTGAAAAAAAGTTTAAAAATTTGTAAATGATGAAATAAAATAAAAACAAAAAAATTGCATATAAAGATTTGCATATGTTGTTTATGTGAGAAGGGCAAAATAATAAATAAAAAATGATAAAAAGAAGAAGAGACGTTGTCAAACATTTAAGTAAACGCTTTTGTATTAAATGGGGTAAGCAAGCGTGACTACGTGTTAGGAGGGGAGCTCATGGTTTAACCGTATGCAGGCACGCCATAGCATCGGTAGCGGTATTTATCTGTAGTTTATTGATTACTTCTTCACATTTCATTTGTAATTTAACCCAAAAAACTAGGGAAAGAAGGTTGATCTCGTTAAAAAATACATATAACCAAGGTCAAGTACTATATATAAATCTATCATTGTTTCTAAAACTTTTTCCAATGGAGGGCTCAGTCAAGACGAGGACCATCCAAACAAAATAATTAAACATACATGAATAAAATAAATAAAGAAATATATATAGTTTACAAAGATTAATTTCTAATAAATTAAGCAAACCACCATGAATTTGCGCGTCTTGATCTTATGCTTGCATTATATAAGTAATCGTCTTTTATCTGTACGACGGTTGTTCTCTTATGAAGTTTTTCTTGGAATGATTTCCTCTCTTTCGACAGAAAAAAAGAAAAAGAAAAAAGAAATATACCGCCATAAGAGTTTTTTAATTCAGTCAGCTTGGGAATAAAGTGCAACACATTTGGGTTGCTTTTGCTTCCAGAGTCTTCGAAGCGGAGATTGATTATGAGGCTTAAAGGGAAGAAAGGGCTTCTGCTTTTCACTAATCTTTTCATCCTTCTACTCTTCTTTGCCATTCCTGCAACAGGTAAGTTGCATAAATTTCCAACTTGTTCAAAATCTGCTCTTGAATGATCATTTCTAGTGTATATACACACATATATATATATATAGCCGGATGATAATTATTGAATTTTTGTCATGCTTATCATTGTTTTGGGACCATGAACCTACTTCAAACTTAATTTGGCTCACCCCCCACAACACCACCAAATTAAGCCATTAATGTTTCTGAGCTCCTATTCTAGCTGAAATTCAACTTCAAAATATAAATATATATTTGATGGTAAAGCTTTTTTTATTTTTATTTTTATCACCAAAACTGTTCCAAATATTCGTAGAGGCCTCGTTTGAGAGAATTTTTTTTAAAGTGTGTTTAGAGCAAAAATACTTTTGAAATTGTTTGACAACATATGCTTCTACTTAAATTACAATGGAAAAAAAATAATTTTTAGCTTTAAGAAGAAGTTGGGAAAGACCAGCTTTAATCATAAGCACTTTTGGTAGAAGCACTTCTTGAAAAAATACTTTTCCAAAAACTCTCTCGCCATGGTAATCATCCAAACAGCTTACCATATAACCATCAAAATTACCTAAGCAACCCACCATTCTCTCTATAAATTTGCTCAAAATACCTTACTCCCAATATTTTTTGGATTTATTTATTTTCTAATTTTGTTTCATTTAATTTATGTTCTTTGATTGTTTTGGTACCACACATATATATATATATATTATATTTACATATTCTTAATGTTTTTCATTTATAACTCATTTGTTTAGAGTTAAAAAAATATTAATTGATCAAGTGCGTACATATTCACTATTATAAATTATAATATGACTTACTGTTGTATAGGTCTGAACTTTTTTCGCCGCCGCGACCGCCCCAAACCCCTCCCGGCCCCTTTGAACGTCCCCGCCACCTTACCCGCACCCGAAAGCTACCGTCGCCCCAGCCGCCGCATAGATGTCAATCGCAAGAGGACCACCTTCTCCCTCACTTTGCCCCTGACGCAAAGTAAGCTATATGTTTAATTTTATGACTTAGTATTTGTTTGTAATTAATAATCACTTGGTAATAACCAATTATATATATGTGTTTGACTAATACTTGATTATCACTATAAATTTTCGGAATTTTTGAAAGAGTTATTATTGGAGTGGGTTTTGAGGTTTTTAAGGCCAGAGTAGAAGAAAATGATGCAAGTGATGATGACCGTGGTAACAATCGTCTGGAGTATGCGAGGCCCAATGGTAGACATGAGCTATGATAGTTTTTGATAGTTTTGTCTATGAGAATAAAAAGAAAAAATCCTTTTATGTATTTGTTTGCATAATTTATATATATTTATTCGCATCTCTACCTGTACCAGCAGTTTACCAAAAGCTTAATAAAATATTTGGTCTTCTATATTTATATATGTTTGTTTATTAATGTCAACTGGTGTGCCCGTTCCACCACCTCCACGACGGATCACCGGGGCCATCACCAGCTCCACTGGGCAGCCCATCACCCTCACCTTCACTCTTCCCTTGATGAATGGTAAATTAGTTAATTCAATCTTATTATTTACTTACTCAATGATCACTTGGTAATAACCAATTATTTGTGTTTGACTAATGCTTGACTATTTTCTTTTGGCAGCTTTTATGAAGTCTTCTTCCATTGGACTAAGTTTGGAGTACGTGAGAGCAATGGCTGAAGAGAAGATGATGATTCAATTGAAGACTGCAAGATTGTGTTAATGGTTGTCTATGATTCAAGTGTTTGATAGCTTGTAAATAATTATTTTGTAGTGTATTAATCTGTATAATATGCATCTCCAATATCTTTATCACCAGCAATTTGTGCTAAGCTTAATAAAATATTTTGTGTACGTTTGATATCAACGTCATTTTTTTATCGACGCCGGCACCTAGTGTAACACCCCGATTTTCAAAACTTTTTTTTTTTTGTAAAACAATAAATATTTTGATTTTGAATAAAATCTCACCGAAAATCGAGATGCTACGCGTATCCGTCTATCTTAACCCATGACCATTTTATAAATAATAAAATTTGCAAAACTATGAGTTTATATTATTCCAACCAACTTACTGGTTAAGATAAACGAATACATTTAATTTTTCATACAATCATTATCTCCATACGAGCGTACTTGCCCTTGTCCATCCATTATGGACACAACATTAAATACAATCATTCAATAGAATTAATGAATTCTATTCCAGGGCATTCACACGTGAAATAAATCACAAGTTCTTTACTGACCATAATAATATTCATTGAATTCTAATCATCAATACAATTCGTCCGAATAATAAACCTTTAAAAATTAAATGAAAACATTCAGTCTCATAATACTAATTAATTAACCCACCCTTACTACTTGCACTATATCACGAACTCGCAATTTTATTCTCCTAAGCACCTGCATATAAAAATTGGGGTGAGCTTGAAAGCCCAATGGGTCATCTAAACAAATCACAATATTTTATTGTGATACATACACAAGAACATTACAAACAAGTTTCACACATTAATCGTTGCAACATTTGATTGTTTGAGTCGATAGTTTCATCACGTTCCAAATCACGTACCGTTCAGGGTGGCACAGCCCAAAAATAAAAATTGGAACATTGGCGATATTCCTTAGAATAACTGCCCCATATGTGTGATTCTTATCTTAATTGTGTTCTTTAGTGATGTCACGCCATACGTACGATATAAACACGATATTAAGTGTATTCGCAAAATATATACAACTTCACTACATATAACATCATGTCACAAAATTAATTATAACAGTATTCACGCATTCACTATGCCAATATTCCAAATCATACATTTCATTATCAGGCATTTTATAAATAAATTCAACTACCACATGAATTTCATACATTCAATTATCATATGGTTACAATAAAAAATCATGTTAACACACACATCATCATGGCTAAACAATCACAACATTGTATAAATATAATCATGTACAATAGACATGCATAAGCAATCTAATAATACTATGGACCTAATTAATTTAACATTCCTATCTATATATCAAATAAAATATTGTAAATGTCTAGAATCATTCCCACCTGTAACGCACGAATTTGTTCTTGTCTGAATTCCTTGGTGCGTAATGTACGTCCTCAACCTATGTTGGTGGTGATGTTAGACTCTTGAGTCTTTAGGCACATGCACCTGCCATTCAGCAATCACAGTACACAACGATCGGCATATTTTTCTTCGCTTCTCATTTTTCGATGGCTGTGGGGTAAGACAATGTGGAACTAGAACCCTCTTGGAACCATCTGCGAATCCCTTTAGATGTTATTCATATCTTCTTTAGATGTAATTTTGCTAATGCTTTTTGGTTTGATTCTCCTTATACTCTTAACATAAATAGCATCCCTGGAGCTTCTTTTGCATAAATATAAGACTTTATTTGCAGAATCCTTCTAGATGATGGTGGAATCATTGATGATCTTTCTTGGTTTGCCTTTGGCTTATGGCATTTGTCGAAGGCTAGGAACTCATTGGTGTTCCAAAAGTCTTCAGTTGCCCCTTCAAAGGTAATCATGAATACAAATATTCAATTTAGTGAATTTATGCCCAGTCTTAACATAAATGCCAGGAATGTTAATATTAAATTAAATATTAATATATGTTAATATATTAATGTTCTATACTATATAAATCACTATATAAATATTATATCATTCTAAATTTTTCTATATTCTAATCAAAATCATTCTATATTCTAATTCAAATCTAATTCAAATTATTCTATATTCTATATTCTAATTAATATAATATAATATTAATATAATAAATCAAGTTGCAGTTAGCAATACTAGTAGCTGGAAGCATTTTTGTGATGTTGCTTGGAATTCCAAATCTCTCAGTACAGGATTGGGCTGGGTCCTTTGGGATGATCGTGATTAAGAAGAATTGTTGCATACCTGATTGTTGATTGCTTCAATTAACACATCTCGACATCCAGAAGCTTGAACATTCTCCAGAGTATTGACACTGAATCAGTAATTTTTTTTATAGATGTAATTTGTGCAGAAAGTCAAGGCCATCCACCATTGCCGTGAGATGAGTAGAGTCGTTTTCTAAACGAGAAAATCTAAAGAAATTTCTTTCAAATTGGGACGGTTGAACACCATTCTGGAAAGGGAGTAAATATCTAAAAGCCAAAGTGTTGACAGACTTGAAGAACAAAGGGTAAAATGACCAATGTTAGAACACCCTTCAATCTTAAGGCTGGACAGACATCGTTTATCAGAAACGAAACGGCCCAACTCATCCCCAGTAATCCGATTGACAGCGCGATCCGTATCCATCCCTAAACCCCATTGAAGCGGAGGATGTTGGCCGTGAAATTTCAGTAAAACGTGGAGAATTCACTAAAGGCAAGACTGTTTTAATTGAGGATGTTGAGGAGAATGATATTGTGATGGAAAGAGCTGCTTTCAAGTCTTTTGAGTTGCTAAATGATGCTAGGGATAGTCCACAAGTCTCACGGATGGGAATGGAGGAGAGAATCCAGAAGCTATCCAACGAGCGCCAAAGCTTCCTCGTGCAGTTCCTCCATCCCTTGCACACCTTCGCCACCGACAACAACGACGCCGGCGACAATCTTCTCAACACCTCCCACAAAGAACTCGTTGGCAGCCCCATCCCATCCGAATCCCACTCTGTCTCCACCGGATCCGCGAACCAGTCCTCGGAATCCGACAACTCCGGGAACGACGAACCATCGTTGTTGTTACTGTTATCGTTAGTCTTTATTATCGTTGTCGAAGAAGAGAGTGTGGCGAAGGTGGGAGTGGGGGTGCCGCGGTGGCGTCGAGCGAGGAATGCCAGAGAAATAACAGAGACAGAAAGAGATTTGGTGATTGGGGTTTCAAATTTCGGAGTTGATCGCAAGCGCCGGCTGAAACTCGTCGATCCGAAAATGTCTTCGATCGTTCTTCTTCCTCGTCTCGCCAGTACTTCCTGATCGTGGGCAGAAAAGAGAGAGAGGTGAGGGTTTTGTGCGATTTGCGTTTCAGCGATTGGGGTTTGCGCGGCTAGGTTTCGAGAGAAGATGAGCGTGAAAGAGACGAAGGTGGTGATGGGTGTGGCGTTTGGAATAGCTTTTGTATTTATGTACTAGGGTTAGGGTTAGGGTTTTGTGGTGGTGATTTGGTTTCTAAATTTTATCGTGTATGCAAGGAAGATTGGAGTAAATTAAGGAGTGATTTGGTTATTTCCTATAAAAGAGTTCAGAGAATAATGCTAAAAAGGAAGGTAGATATCCTCAAAATTTTCAGGGTATTACAATAGGAGTTTAATCAAGTGGATGTTGGGGAAGTTTTGTTAGTGGGTGGGTAATTAGTGCGGAGAACACAAACTACCAATAGTTTTATATTCTAGTCTTAATTAATGATTTAAAACACAGATTAGAGGAAGGTTTATCTTCTAGAATTTGTAAATGGTGGGGATTATTTGTCACTGGGGATTAAAATTATGGGGAAGATTGCTTAATCAAAACCTTGATTTGTTTGTTATTTAAAATTCTAGAGCTAGATAGAAAGGTAACAACACTTTCAGTGGCCAAAACAAAATAGCTGTTAATTAATTAGCAATATCATGGAGTTCTTTAATTCTGTCTCCTCTTAGTTAGATTTTCTAATTGATTTGCTGGGTTTGTTTGTCTATAATATATGCTACACCAATATCTTTCTTTCATTCATGGTTCTATCAAATTCTTTCGGTGTCCTGCATATATTTTACTTGGTTTCCTCTTCTTCGGATAACTTCTGAAAAAAGAACAAAAAGCTTAATATGCAAATAGTAACTCATTATAAATACTTGTGACTAGTATTTGCACTTTCGTTACTTTAAATTTATATATATTTAACTAAATTTAATTAAGTCTTTTTTTTTTTTTTTCTTCTAAATCCACATGTTAATTAATTAAGTTACATTAATACGGGGTGTTATAATCTCCCCAACTTAAAGAATTTCGTCCTCGAAATTTAGAATCAAGGATTATTCCTCAAGTGATACTAAATCCCAGAAAACTGCTTCCGCATTTTATCTTCCCGCTCGCATGTTTGTTATTCTTGATACGTGGTGTCCTCAACATCAATATAAAGAACATATTACGGCCACCTATCAACTGTGACAGTAAGGCAACTCGGCATAGGCATTGGGAAAAAGTAGTGGTTGTATGAGTGAGTCATAGGTGGTACATAGTTGGATTGATTTCGTAGGGTTTAGGGTTTCTATTCATCCTCACGCCTGCCGCCACACTTGCTGACTTTCGCCGTCGGCGTTACTATTGATGAGCACGCCTGAGGCGTCGGCAGCCCGCACTTGCTGACTTATCAGCACGCCTGTCACGCCTGCAGCCAATGATGTCGGCATTACTATTTTTCAGCACGCCTGAGGCGCCTGCACTTGTTGACTTTTGTCAACACGGCTGTCGGAGTAACTGTTGGTCGGCAAGCTTGTCGGAGTTGTTGACTTTTGTCAGCACGTTTTCCTGCTCATCCGCACGGGTGTCGACGGTTCATCCGCACGCTTGTCAGTCCTGTTCATCCGCACGCTCATCACCTTGAAGAGCTGAAGTTTTTGGTAGCAGCCCTTAACAGATTGGGAATTTGCTCTCCTCTTGCCAACAGAGACCCTTGAAGAGTTGAGTTGAACTTCATAGCTAACAGAGACATGGAGAAGGATATTGGAGAAGTCCCATTTCTCTTCTCAAACCAATTTTACAGAGACGTGGAGATGGTTATTGAAGAAGACCCATTTCTCTGCTCAAACCAATTCCACCCACTTGATTTCAGGTAATTTGAACAATTTATAAGCAATTAGTTTTTGTATGATATGATATGATATATATTGGGGAGCTAACAATGAAGGGCTGTTCAAGTTTTGGTCGCAGCCCATATATGCGGGAGCCTCTTCTTGAATATGGTTTACATGAGGCAGCAGTACTACCGATCATGAATTCTTCAATGGGTGAATTTGACTTTCCAAGCCAAGTTAATGAACTTGAAGGTGAGTATCAATGCTCAATCCACTTGATATTCTACTTTATTATTAACAGATTGACAATTTCATCCTCTTTGTGTTGAGTAATATGCTATTGTAATTTGTATAGGGAGTATGAGGAGCAGTAGTGAATGGGAAAAGGACTTAGGAGGTTTGAATCAAATGAGGATTGGATTAGAAGCGGAGAAACAACAGATTGTGATGCATGAAAATGGAGAGAAGATGATTAGTACTGGTACTGATCATGTGGACTTTGGGGGTTTGAATGAAATAAGTATTGGATTAGAAGCGGAGAAACAACAGATTGTGATGCATGAAAATGGAGAGGGGATGATTAGTACTGGTAGTGATAATGTGGAATCGATGACGAAACTGAAGAGGGTGAAGAAAAAGCCAAGGGAGTCTCTATCACGTACTACCATTTCACGCTACTTCTACATGCCCATACCAGAAGCTGCAAAAGAACTTAAGGTGGGCTTAACGTTGCTGAAGAGGAGGTGCAGGGAATTGGGCATCCCTAGATGGCCTCACAGAAAGTTGATGAGCTTGCAGACCGTTATAAAAAATGTTCAGGTATTTATCATCAATATATATTGATCTGTATAAGTATTTTGAACAGGTTAACTTGGGGAGGTTCTTATTAATATAATTATGTACTGCAGGGAATGGTGGAAGAAGAAGGTGTTCGTGGAGATATGAAGATAAGAGACGGTTTGAGGTTTTTGGAGGAACGAAGGAAATGGTGTCACAGAAATGCACTGCAGGAAATGGGGGAAGGAGAAGGGGTTGGTAGAGATATGAATATAACAGACGCTTTGAGGTTATTGGAGGAACAAAGGAAATGTACTCAGAGAAAGTTGATAACCTTGCAGACCGTTATGGCCAATGTTCAGGTATTTATCACCACTATATATTGATCTTTATAAGTATTTTGATATCTTAACTTGGGGAGGTTCTGATGAACATAATTACTTGTTAATTAATTATGTACTGCAGGACATGGGGGAAGGAGAAGGGGTTGGTGGAGATATGAAGATAAGAGACGCTTTGAAGTTATTGGAGGAACAAAAGAAGCTGATGGAAGAGATGCCAGAGGTGGATCTTCATGAGAAAACAAAGAAGCTAAGGCAGGCTTGCTTCAAGGCGAACCACAAGAAAAGAAAGTTGAATTTAGGTTAGTTGAACAATTTACCAGCAGTGACATTGACTTTTTTTTTTTTTTTTGAGTAGTTGAACAGTTTTCCAGAAGTGACGTTTATTTTTATTTTTTATTTTTTTGAGTGTTTAAACAGTATATCAGCATTTACGTACTCTTTTTACGGTTTCTGCACAGTGTATCAGCAGTGACTTTTGAACAGTTTATTAGCAGTACTGTTTGGAGTCCGTTATTATATATTGTATTAAGGGTTTAGGGGTTATTTAATGCATATATGAATGCATAGACATATTTAATCATAACTAAATATTTAGTTTCCACAAATTAACTATATATATACTTCATCAGATCATACTCCCATATACCAGTTCCCTACAGGAAGTTACATTACTCTTAATGGCCCAGCCATATGCTCCATTTCCTCGTCAATAATTATCTTATCTTAAATACAAGATTTTTTTTTTTTTTTTTCTTTTTTTCGGAGAGACGCTCCACCAATCAGACCCAACAAAGCATCCAATTTCACAACATTCATATGCTGATGTCCATAATTACTTGACGGCCCTCATATTTATTACACATAATCGTTGCTAACTATATCAAGGTAAATTCTCTATCCTGTAATTTTCGTTTAGGGTGACTCTAGATTCAGAATTCTAAGTTCTCGAAAATAAAATGATCCTATTGATTCAATTTCTAAGTTTTATAAAATTTTGACAATCCATGATTGTCACAGGGTACAGGATTTGGTTTTGATACATGTAAACAAAACAAGCAAACAAACAAACAACATACCACACAACAATGGTATAAAGAAAATTCCCAAGCTTTCACTTATACCCTCCGTATTCAAGTGTCCCATACCACTCTAGCCCGGTGATATAAGCTTCCACAAAGAAACTTCAATACACCCAAACAATGCGCAAATGTCCTACCAACTAAGGCTTCCCAGGTATCCTCTATGTTCAAGCTGTCCCATACCAGTTGAACGTAGCGATACAAGCTCGTCCAGAGTTGTTTAGTCATTCACCAAACATGGCCTGCTAGTCTCCAAGATCAAGACTCCTCAAATACCCTTAAATTCCTCCACGTCCCATACCGCTTTGGAACCAAGAATAAAAGATTCATCCTGATCTCAGATTCTAACCAAACAGTTTTCAAACAAGTTCACGTCTCTAACCGATGTCCTAAAAGTTTTGAGTTTGTTAGACCCACTGTACTTCCATTCTCGACCTTACGTTATAAAGTGACCTTTAGAAATACTAAACTTCCCAAAATTTGTTGTAACATTTCCCATGATCTGAAGCCTAAGGCTCTGATACCAAACTGTAACACCCCGATTTTCAAAACTTTTTTTTTTTTGTAAAACAATAAATATTTTGATTTTGAATAAAATCTCACCGAAAATCGAGATGCTACGCGTATCCGTCTATCTTAACCCATGACCATTTTATAAAGAATAAAATTTGCAAAACTATGAGTTTATATTATTCCAACCAACTTACTGGTTAAGATAAACGAATACATTTAATCTTTCATACAATCATTATCTCCATACGAGCGTACTTGCCCTTGTCCATCCATTATGGACACAACATTAAATACAATCATTCAATAGAATTAATGAATTCTATTCCAGGGCATTCACACGTGAAATAAATCACAAGTTCTTTACTGACCATAATAATATTCATTGAATTCTAATCATCAATACAATTCGTCCGAATAATAAACCTTTAAAAATTAAATGAAAACATTCAGTCTCATAATACTAATTAATTAACCCACCCTTACTACTTGCACTATATCACGAACTCGCAATTTTATTCTCCTAAGCACCTGCATATAAAAATTGGGGTGAGCTTGAAAGCCCAATGGGTCATCTAAACAAATCACAATATTTTATTGTGATACATACACAAGAACATTACAAACAAGTTTCACACATTAATCGTTGCAACATTTGATTGTTTGAGTCGATAGTTTCATCACGTTCCAAATCACGTACCGTTCAGGGTGGCACAGCCCAAAAATAAAAATTGGAACATTGGCGATATTCCTTAGAATAACTGCCCCATATGTGTGATTCTTATCTTAATTGTGTTCTTTAGTGATGTCACGCCATACGTACGATATAAACACGATATTAAGTGTATTCGCAAAATATATACAACTTCACTACATATAACATCATGTCACAAAATTAATTATAACAGTATTCACGCATTCACTATGCCAATATTCCAAATCATACATTTCATTATCAGGCATTTTATAAATAAATTCAACTACCACATGAATTTCATACATTCAATTATCATATGGTTACAATAAAAAATCATGTTAACACACACATCATCATGGCTAAACAATCACAACATTGTATAAATATAATCATGTACAATAGACATGCATAAGCAATCTAATAATACTATGGACCTAATTAATTTAACATTCCTATCTATATATCAAATAAAATATTGTAAATGTCTAGAATCATTCCCACCTGTAACGCACGAATTTGTTCTTGTCTGAATTCCTTGGTGCGTAATGTACGTCCTCAACCTATGTTGGTGGTGATGTTAGACTCTTGAGTCTTTAGGCACATGCACCTGCCATTCAGCAATCACAGTACACAACGATCGGCATATTTTTCTTCGCTTCTCATTTTTCGATGGCTGTGGGGTAAGACAATGTGGAACTAGAACCCTCTTGGAACCATCTGCGAATCCCTTTAGATGTTATTCATATCTTCTTTAGATGTAATTTTGCTAATGCTTTTTGGTTTGATTCTCCTTATACTCTTAACATAAATAGCATCCCTGGAGCTTCTTTTGCATAAATATAAGACTTTATTTGCAGAATCCTTCTAGATGATGGTGGAATCATTGATGATCTTTCTTGGTTTGCCTTTGGCTTATGGCATTTGTCGAAGGCTAGGAACTCATTGGTGTTCCAAAAGTCTTCAGTTGCCCCTTCAAAGGTAATCATGAATACAAATATTCAATTTAGTGAATTTATGCCCAGTCTTAACATAAATGCCAGGAATGTTAATATTAAATTAAATATTAATATATGTTAATATATTAATGTTCTATACTATATAAATCACTATATAAATATTATATCATTCTAAATTTTTCTATATTCTAATCAAAATCATTCTATATTCTAATTCAAATCTAATTCAAATTATTCTATATTCTATATTCTATATTCTAATTAATATAATATAATATTAATATAATAAATCAAGTTGCAGTTAGCAATACTAGTAGCTGGAAGCATTTTTGTGATGTTGCTTGGAATTCCAAATCTCTCAGTACAGGATTGGGCTGGGTCCTTTGGGATGATCGTGATTAAGAAGAATTGTTGCATACCTGATTGTTGATTGCTTCAATTAACACATCTCGACATCCAGAAGCTTGAACATTCTCCAGAGTATTGACACTGAATCAGTAATTTTTTTTATAGATGTAATTTGTGCAGAAAGTCAAGGCCATCCACCATTGCCGTGAGATGAGTAGAGTCGTTTTCTAAACGAGAAAATCTAAAGAAATTTCTTTCAAATTGGGACGGTTGAACACCATTCTGGAAAGGGAGTAAATATCTAAAAGCCAAAGTGTTGACAGACTTGAAGAACAAAGGGTAAAATGACCAATGTTAGAACACCCTTCAATCTTAAGGCTGGACAGACATCGTTTATCAGAAACGAAACGGCCCAACTCATCCCCAGTAATCCGATTGACAGCGCGATCCGTATCCATCCCTAAACCCCATTGAAGCGGAGGATGTTGGCCGTGAAATTTCAGTAAAACGTGGAGAATTCACTAAAGGCAAGACTGTTTTAATTGAGGATGTTGAGGAGAATGATATTGTGATGGAAAGAGCTGCTTTCAAGTCTTTTGAGTTGCTAAATGATGCTAGGGATAGTCCACAAGTCTCACGGATGGGAATGGAGGAGAGAATCCAGAAGCTATCCAACGAGCGCCAAAGCTTCCTCGTGCAGTTCCTCCATCCCTTGCACACCTTCGCCACCGACAACAACGACGCCGGCGACAATCTTCTCAACACCTCCCACAAAGAACTCGTTGGCAGCCCCATCCCATCCGAATCCCACTCTGTCTCCACCGGATCCGCGAACCAGTCCTCGGAATCCGACAACTCCGGGAACGACGAACCATCGTTGTTGTTACTGTTATCGTTAGTCTTTATTATCGTTGTCGAAGAAGAGAGTGTGGCGAAGGTGGGAGTGGGGGTGCCGCGGTGGCGTCGAGCGAGGAATGCCAGAGAAATAACAGAGACAGAAAGAGATTTGGTGATTGGGGTTTCAAATTTCGGAGTTGATCGCAAGCGCCGGCTGAAACTCGTCGATCCGAAAATGTCTTCGATCGTTCTTCTTCCTCGTCTCGCCAGTACTTCCTGATCGTGGGCAGAAAAGAGAGAGAGGTGAGGGTTTTGTGCGATTTGCGTTTCAGCGATTGGGGTTTGCGCGGCTAGGTTTCGAGAGAAGATGAGCGTGAAAGAGACGAAGGTGGTGATGGGTGTGGCGTTTGGAATAGCTTTTGTATTTATGTACTAGGGTTAGGGTTTTGTGGTGGTGATTTGGTTTCTAAATTTTATCGTGTATGCAAGGAAGATTGGAGTAAATTAAGGAGTGATTTGGTTATTTCCTATAAAAGAGTTCAGAGAATAATGCTAAAAAGGAAGGTAGATATCCTCAAAATTTTCAGGGTATTACAATAGGAGTTTAATCAAGTGGATGTTGGGGAAGTTTTGTTAGTGGGTGGGTAATTAGTGCGGAGAACACAAACTACCAATAGTTTTATATTCTAGTCTTAATTAATGATTTAAAACACAGATTAGAGGAAGGTTTATCTTCTAGAATTTGTAAATGGTGGGGATTATTTGTCACTGGGGATTAAAATTATGGGGAAGATTGCTTAATCAAAACCTTGATTTGTTTGTTATTTAAAATTCTAGAGCTAGATAGAAAGGTAACAACACTTTCAGTGGCCAAAACAAAATAGCTGTTAATTAATTAGCAATATCATGGAGTTCTTTAATTCTGTCTCCTCTTAGTTAGATTTTCTAATTGATTTGCTGGGTTTGTTTGTCTATAATATATGCTACACCAATATCTTTCTTTCATTCATGGTTCTATCAAATTCTTTCGGTGTCCTGCATATATTTTACTTGGTTTCCTCTTCTTCGGATAACTTCTGAAAAAAGAACAAAAAGCTTAATATGCAAATAGTAACTCATTATAAATACTTGTGACTAGTATTTGCACTTTCGTTACTTTAAATTTATATATATTTAACTAAATTTAATTAAGTCTTTTTTTTTTTCTTTTAAATCCACATGTTAATTAATTAAGTTACATTAATACGGGGTGTTATACCTAGTTCTTTTGGATGTTTTAAGAATGCGCTTATATTGCACAACGTTCCAAAATCTAAGGGAGATTAGGTGTCAGTGCTCGAAAATGGCGTTGTCACCCAATATATATATATATCATTACTATTTCCTTTTTCATTTAGTAAAGAATATTTAACCCAACTCAACCTAACTATAAATGTCTTTCTTTTTTCAACTATATGATTTTAACTACATAAATTCACTTTCTCCACTTATCTCTCAACCTAACTAAATCTTTTTCCAGCTACATGGAGTTAGCTACATGCACAACTGGTGCTCTGGGGCCTTTAAATTGTATTTCTTTTGCTGATTAATTAATATATTTACATCTTTGTTAATTTCATTGTATGTAGGTGTTCGTTGTTGTTGGCCGGTGTAGTTCAGTTTCTTTTGGTTTTGTTCGGGTATAAGAGGACTCCAGGTTCTCTCTTTTACTCTTGAGACGTTTGCTTTGTTATAAATTGTTTTGTTTACTCTCATAAAAAAGATCCTGGTAAGTGTTTTGATGTACAATTTACAAAATGATAGCTCAATTTGGTACTTGTATCACTCATAAGTGGTGTCGAGTTAACAACATTTAAAATTAGCAAAAATGAAGTTGTTAATGGAAAATTATTGACAACTATATTTTAAGTGTTTCTAGTGTGATAATTGTTTGTTTAACTAATAAAAAAAGGTCTTTTTTTTCAATAAAAACACTTTTTTTTATTTTTTATTTTCAATCAAAAAGACTATATTAATCTTTTTCGAGAAAAGATAATATTACTTATGGTAAAAATGTGATGGCCAAGTAAGAGAAGACAAGGTTTAATTTTTTGAGTAAAAAAAAAAAAAAAGCTATAGGTGAAGCTCTTTTTAAAAGTCTGAAATCTAATGTGATTAGTAATTTATATTTTATTTTTAATTTATTTAGCACTGTTCCGGGAAATAGCCATTGTAGTTTCTATGACAAACAGGCTCAACGTATGCAGTGGTGTAACACTGCCCGACGTACCTTAAAGCATTTTCTATTCGCTTGGGCTGTGTTCATGAATTACCGTTAATATTTTTTATTATGATTGAGCTGACTTTGTGGCCTATTATGTAGTTAAGATGATGAGAGATCATATTATATATATATATATATATATATATATATATATATATATATATATATATATATATATATATATATTCGATAGATATACGGGTAGAGAGATAAAGGATTTAAGACTACTTCAAATGAGGCTTGAAAGACTCGTGGAAACTTCAGTGTGAAGATCAAGTACACATTTCTCCGCCTCTGAAACTTCTTTTTCTCTCCTCTTTTCTTCACCTCTTTCATCGTCGTTGCTTGCCATTCAGCGTCATCACTCACCTCTCTCCTCCGACTCTCTCTTCCGCTTCGCACGAGTTGCTGGTCCTCCGCAAGCCGCTCTCCTCCATCGCCGGCAGCTCCCCCTTCTCCGTTGCCACGTGTGCTACCCACTTAAAGATGCGATGATTAGGGTTTTTTTTTTTTGTTCTGGTTGTTTGTTTTATTTTCTTTGTAGTGGTTTGTTTTGTATCTTTTTGGTTGCGAGAGATCACTCTCTTGTTGTCGGATGCGTCCACCGTTGTCCATGTTTAAGCACCGCTGTTGTTGAGCATACGTGTTCATTGATTGCATTGGTACCATGAATGTTGCAGAGCTATTGATCTCATTGCTGATATTTGATACTTCAGTAATGGTATGCCTGCTTTGTTTATGCAAGCAGGTTGTTGTATGAATATTTCCATCAATGAAATTCTATCTTCAACACAAAATAAAAAATAAATAAAAAAATAAAAAAATACACATTTGGAAAATGCTTGGCCTATAAATTCCTAACAATCTTACCTGCATTTCCACACAAGATTTAGCAACAACAAAAAAATAAAATAAAATGATGAAACAAATAATCCTTCTCTTCCTCCTTTCCGTTCTTCTTTTCTTATTTACCCCTCCTCCTGTGGCAGCTGGTAAGCATTAAATCTATTTCATTCTCAATTTCATGGAACCAAAAATTTTCATGCTTATCATTGTTTTGAGACCATGAACCTACTTCAAACTTCATTTGGCTCACCTCACAACACCACCAAATTAAGCCATTAATGTTTTTGAGCTCTACTATTCTGGCTGAAATTTAACTTCAATATATTTAGTGGTCGGTAGAGTACATATACATTGTGTTACGGATACTTGACAGTTGATTATGAAATTTTTTTGCCATCAGAACTGTTCAAGATATTCATATATAGTAATCACCCTAGCAGCCTACCATATAACTATAAAAATTGCTTAAGCAACCCACCATTCTCTCTATAAATTTGCTCAAAATACTTTACTCCCAATAGATTTATTTATTTTCTATTTTTGTTTAATTTCATTTAACTTATATATTTTTATTATTTTGGTACCAACAATTTTATTTTTATATTTACATTCCCTTAATGTTTTTCGTCTATAACTCATTTGTTAAGAGTTAAAAAAAAATATTAATTGACGTATTTACTACTATGTATTAATGTGGTTTACTATTGTGCAGGCGGGATTCCTTTTCCCGGCCCGTCCCCCTCCCCCAACCCTCTCCTTCCCCGTTCCGCCCCCACCTCCTTCCCCGCACCCGAAAGCTGTCGCCGCCACCGCCACCACCTATTTTTCGGGAAGTACCATAGCATCACCCTCCCCTTCATTCTGCCCTTGACAAATGGTAAACCATTTAATTTTATGACTTAGTATTTGTTTCTAATTAACAATCACCTTGTAATAACCAATTATATGTGTTTGGATAATGCTTAATTATTACTATTAATTTTTGGAGTTTTTGAAATAGCTTTTATAAAAGTCTTCTTCATGTATTGGATTGCATTTGGAACATCGAGGGCCAATGGTAGACAAGAAGATGATGATGCAAGTGAAGCCACGAAGATTTTTAATGACCGTGTCTATGATAGTTTTGTACATGAGAATAAAAAGAAAAATCCTTGTATGCTGGGCGTAGTCATGATTTTTTTTGGGTGAGTTAAAATTATTTTAGATAAACTTTGACGGTACTAAAAGAAAATAAAAAATTATAACTTAATAAGGAGACATAATAAACCTTAACCCTGGTAAGGCAAGCAAAGAGTCGTGCGCGAAGATCAAGTTAAGGGATTGAGCTCGAGCGAGAATGAGTTTGAGGATCACAACCTTTCAAACGTTGACAAAAAAAAACCTTTCAAACGTTGGGTTGAACTTTAAAATATCTCCTACAATTTCTAATCTCTTTCTCACCTCACGCTCACTCTCTGCTTCTGCTTCATCATCTTACTCTCTATTTTGCTTACTCTTTGCTTCTTATATTTTGAAAGCTTATTCACTCTCCGATTCTTCGTTCTCCTCATCTATTGGGTCTCTCTCTGATTGTTTCTGAAACTCAAAACAGTCCGGCGGTACAACATCAAAAGTTAGACTTGTTTGTCCACCAGGTATCTTCTACTCTCGTATACTGCGATTGCTTCCCTTTTTCGTCTTCTTCTCTTCTTATTTTTCTATTTTATTTTATTTTATTTTTTTGTAAAATTGCTGCTGGGAGATTTGAATTTGGATTGTATGCCCTTTTAAATAGTTTGATGGATCAAATTATGTATTTAGCAAATTTTGGTTTTCATGTTGCTTTTCCAGCTACTATTACGAACTGTCTTTGTTTGAAGAAATGTCACAAAGAGAGCAAATTTCGGTGTTTGTTGAAGCAGATTTTCTGAAATCTTAGAATTTACATCTACTCCTTGAAGCTCAAAAATAGTTAAAATTTGTGTGAAGTTTGGCTTCTAATCCGAACTTATTTGATAGATGTTGGTGCAATCGATTGCAATATCGAAGCTTTCTTCAGGGAATTCGGGTTTAAGTAGTGAGTTCATCTCTTGCTCATCTTTTGAACTTCATCTTTTTTTCTTTTTTACTTAAATAGTTCAGTTGCAGGTATATCAATTGGCCCTTGGGAATGTAAGAGACCTGAAGTTGTGGCGTTCAATTTCAATCCTCTTAGGTCTAAGGTTTAATTTCCTATTTCTTTTTTTCCTCACAATTTTAGTTAGTTCTTAGAATTTTCGAGGCTTTGTGTTCGAATTGAAATGTTCATTAATTTTCCTAGCGATACGAACTTAGGATGTTCCTGCGATGTATAAGTTTCTCAATTCTAAATAAGTTATCCGTTGCCTAGGCGAACTCAAAGTATTCAAAGCGATAGAAAAGAAACATCTAGCACTCACTTGCACTCCATATATAGATAATTAAATAAACAATCCAATTTCCATAAACCAAATTATTACTAAATCAAAGTTTAGGCATAAACATGGAGAACATGAAATGCTGGCTTCTATGAAACTATATCATGAAAAAGACTTAGTTGAGTTGAGTTGGCCTCATTTAAGGCAATAGATAGCTTATTTAGAATTGAGAAACTTATACATTGCAGGAACATTCTAAGTTACGAACTTTGATTGAGACTTGAGAATGTTTTTGAGTACTTTTTGTCTCTACTAAGCTACTAAAGTTGAAGTCTGCTTGGGTTTTTGTCCTTTACTTTTATATATTATGTATCGCAACATCAAAATTTTGGGTTGTCATCGTAAACCAGCATGTTTATTTTGATCCAGATTTGGCATCAACAACTTCATTGTGATAGACCTTCAACATCACGGAACTTGCTTTGTGTTTGTGTCCATGGTGGAACAAGACAATACCCGAGAGGCAAGAAAAAGGGACCAAATCCCCAAAATGTGGAACTTCCACCCATTCTGCCTAAGAACAAGAAGAAACCTTACCCAATCCCCTTCAAGAAGATCAGACAAGCTGCAAGGGCTGACAAGAAACTTGCTGAGAAGGGAATAGAGAAGCCTCTTGAGCCTCCAAAGAATGGATTGTTGGTCCCATCTCTAATTCCAGTTTCCTATAAGGTACTCAAGGCCTGGAAAATTCTAATCAAAGGTGTTGCACAACTTTTGCATGTCGTTCCTGTATATGCTTGCAGGTAGTTTGTATACCTATAATGCAGAGTTCCACATTCTTGCGTTTGTTTCTCTGATTTCTACTTATTAGGTGACCGTTCTTTACACCTCAAATATTTCTTCTTCAGTGTTTGTCCTGAAGTCCATGTGGGTCAAGCTGGTCACGAAATCCAGGACTGCCGTGGCACTGGTAATGTTCACCGCAGAAGCTTTCACACATGGGTCAAGGGTTCTGTTAATGACATCCTACTACCTATAGAATCATATCACCAGTACGATCCTTTTGGCCTGCGGATTAAACACGAGACCCGGTTCAACTATGATAGAATTCCAGCAGTAGTAGAGCTCTGCATTCAAGGGGGCGTGGTGATACCAGAATACCCTTCACACAGAAGAACTGAACCCGTTCGAATGATCGGAAGGAAGGTGATAGATCGAGGTGGATTTGTTGAGGAGCCAAAAATCTCTCGCTCTGGAGATGCCCTAGCAGAGCTTGATACTTACAGGTTTCATATCAGGCAGGTCCCAGCCCCAACATCTGACATAACCCGTATTGCTCAGGAAACTATTGAAGCATATGAAACTGTGAGGTCGGGAGTAACGACATTGATGAAGAAGTATACAGTGAAAGCTTGTGGCTATTGCTCGGAAGTTCACGTCGGGCCTTGGGGACACAATGCTAAACTATGCGGTGCATTTAAGCATCAGTGGAGAGATGGGAAACATGGGTGGCAAGATGCAATTGTTGATGAGGTGTTCCCACCAAATTATGTATGGCATGTAAGGGATCCAAAGAGGGGACCTCCTTTGAGAGGTTCTTTAAAGAGATTCTATGGTAAAGCACCTGCTGTGATTGAGTTGTGCATGCAGGCAGGAGCCAAAATCCCGGCTAAGTACATGCCCATGATGCGACTTGATATTGTTGTTCCTGACAGTGAAGAAGCAAGTCTTGTTGCTTGATGATTCTGTATTCAAATAGAAAGCACCATTAATGAGGTTGAAGAAAATGTTTTTTGTTTTTTAAGCTGGTTGAGCCATTGGAAAACTAGCTAAATCATTTGATTTTGATAGCATCATGTAACTGAGGATTTGTAAATGTATAAAGAAACTTTTCTTGGAACTTTAAATTATATGAAACTTAACTCAATTCTACTAAGCCTTTTTTCAATTATACGAGTTGATTATATAAATTCACCTTTTCCACTCTCCCTATTAAAGGCTAAGTTGGCAAACTTCAAATTTCCATATTCTACCAACCTACCTCTGTTTTCTTGTGGGTCAAGTGGCATTTTTTTATCATGTTGGATTAATTTATTCTTGACTTTTGTTTAATCCTTTTTAAACACGTTTGCTTGTAGACAATAAACTACTGATAAACGAAACTTCTCTGAACAAGATAAATCAGAAGATTACCTTTTGAAACGTTGAAGAGTTGGGAAACTGAGAAAAACGCGCAAATTGATTTGCTTATAAATAAGTAAACTATAGCCTTCTGCAATCGTAATCCACATTCATTCAATTTGTTGTGATGGCTAATATGGTGGAACATAGGAAGAAACTTCTTCTAGTGCTTTTTGCTGTTCTCATCTTTCAGCTCTTCTTCACCTTTGCACTCGCAAGTAAGTGTTCTAGCTTGATATATGTAGAGTTGATTTTTTTTTTAATTTTAGAGAAAATATATATTTGAATTATACACTGATTTTCTTAGGAAAGTTACAGTTTAATAGTTTACGTTTCATGTATATATATAAATATATAATTTAAAATTTAAAATTTTCTTTTCTAAATCAATAGATTTACTAAGGATTGGCCATCCATCAATCTCTCTTTTTTCTTTTAAGACTTGAACTCTCATCAACAACGTGAGAATCTAACTCATTTTTTTTTAGACGTATTAATTTTTTTTTATTTAACAGTATTAACAACAAACTCATTTGCCAACCAAGGTTACATATATATATATATATATATATATGTATGTATTTGATGTGGGTATATAGTACTAATTTGACGAGTCTTTGGCGTGCAGATTCGCGATTAAGGCCACCACCGCCGAGGGCGGTATGGAGACCACCGCCACCAGCTCCAAGACCGCCACCACCGGCGGCTGTTTTCAGACCACCACCACCAGCTCCAAGAGGACGATTCTCTCCCACGCCATGAAGCATTCGTGCTGAGTTGGCGAAAAAAATGTTGTTTTATTTCTGAAAAAAAAAAAAAAACAATACAAGTTGTTCTTTTTTTTTGAAAAAAGAAAAAAAGAAAAAAGAAAAATACAATTTGTTCTCATTATTATTTTCTTTTATTTCATTGTGAAAGGGGCTTTGTCAATTTGAATAAATTCAATTTAATTCTCTGAAGTATACAGAATAAGTGTTTCTTTGTTTGGTGTATATATATATATATACAACTAAATGCTATTTGGGCTTTGTCCGACTAATTCACTTAGGCTCTTTGTTGCTCGAGGAGACGCCCCCAATGGCCAACACGGGAATCGAATTCGGGATCTCATGTTTTCGCCGAAAGCCCCGAGCCATTAGGCCAACCACACGTTGGTTATTTCTTTGTTTGTTTGGTATATTACACTCTCTTTGTATTTAATTTTGTATAAGATAAGCCTTACTTGACTTATAACTTATTATAATTATTATAAAGTTGTAGGCCAGTAATTACTTACAGTCATTGTTTGGAGGCATTAGCCGATAATATAATTGAATTTACATTAGTTTTTCTTTGAAAGAAATTTGTATATTTACACTCAACTCAACTCACTTAACTCATTTCTCAATTACACGGAGTCGGCTACACATGAATTCACTCTATTTATAAGAGCTAAGTCACATTCAAATTATAAAAAGTTAAATATTTCTTAATTACAAGAGTGTATCATTTTCCTTAATTTATAGAGTGATGATAAAAAAGGAATAGACCAAAAAATTAACTTTGGTATTTTTTTGTCCCATTCTTAAAAAAAAATATATAAAAGCAAGTTAACTATATATATTAAGATTAGGGGTGAAATCGGGTAGGTTGGGTTGGCCCCCATTAAATAGTCTAATTTTTTTTAAAGCTTAATAACTACTATTTAAGCTTATATTAGTAATAAAATGTAATCCCCTAGAAAAAAAAAACTCACGTACTCACCTTCTTCGCCGCCTCCGACGGCATCGCCCTGCGATCCTGCAAAATCGCCCCTCTTTCACCCTGCAAGATCGCCTCTCTCTTTCAAAATCCAATCGCGCCTCTCTCGCCCTGCAATCCCTACGCTCTCGCTGCAATCTCGCTATTCAATCCGCAACCTCGCCCTCTTCGCTGCAATCTCGCTCTTCAATCCACAATCTCGCCCTCTCTCTCAAAACCTCAATCGCACAAGCCCTCTCTCTCGAAACCAATCGCATAAAACCCAACCCTCTCTTTCAAAACCCAAATCGCGCCTCGTCTGAAACCTCAAAACTCAATCGCACAAACCCCCTCTCTTTCTCGAAACCCTCTCGCTTCTCTCTTCTTTCTCCGCTCTCTTCTCGGTCGTTCTTCTCTCACGAACCAGTAACTGAAGCGCACGAAGGACGGCAAGAATTCGTAGCAGTACCCACTGTGAGCAACCTCTCCTCTTTTTTTTTTCTCTTTCTCTTCGCACCATAGCTATCCCCTGTTTTCACTGCCATTAACGTAGCCAATAGCCGGAAAGAAGAGAGTGAAATAGAGCATGGCGATGCTCTGTTTCTCTGCTGCCATCGAAGCAGCAGAAGCAGCAACACAACTGCCTCCTTATATCTCTCCCTGCTCTGGTCCGTCGTCGAAAACCCAAACCCCTCTCATTCTGCTTCATCTGAACTTTCACTCCGGCGGTTCCGCCTCCACTTCCACAGCCACCGGCGCCACCACCATCGCTAGTAACCTCGCTTTGAGCTCCGCCTTCACTTCAGCTCATGGATCTGAAACTCGTAATCTTTGCTTTGAATCTTGAAGAAGAATAAGAAGAAGAAGATTAGGTTTTATCCGATTAACGGTTGACATAACCGCTCGGGAGATCTGGATTCTAAGTTGAAAGAAATTGAGCTGAGAGAAGGACTTCGTGATTGATGCGTGCGTGTGGAGCAGAGACGCTTGAAATTTCACACACTCTCTCTCTCCCTCTTCTGACTCTTGAATTGCCACCGTGAAAATCCTTCTCTGATATCTCTCTATACACTTAGCAATCCTGAATCTCGCCGCTCTCTTCTCTCGCCGCTCTCTTCTCTCTTGCTCGAAGCCCTCTTTCTCTCTGCTCGCTCCGTTCCCCGCGGCACATCGCCACCACCAACAGTTGAACCAACTAATGTGTCATTTCCACTGCCACTACCAAGCTCACAAGGCAAATCGGCATTACCATATGAAATACCACATAGACATGTATGCACATTATATTAATATAATATAATACAAAACAATTGATTAACGTGTGATTTATAAGTGGACAGGTTGATAACGCCCAACGTCGAGGAATCTCAACACTTTTGGAATTTAGCGATTCAGGTGAGGATGATTCTATGCCTTCATAATATTTTATTATGATATATAGATAGAAATGTTAAATTAATTAGGTTTATAGTGTTATTAAATTGCTTATGCATGCCTATTATACATGATTTTATATATACCATGTTGTGATTGTGAGCCATGATGATATGTGTGTTAACATGACTTCTTGTTTTGATTAGATGATAATTGGATGCATGCAATCCATGTGATATTTGAGACTCATTTATAAATTATAATGCATGATTATGAAACGTATGACTTGGAATATTAGCATAGAAAATTTATGCGTTAATATTATTATATTTGGCATTGTGACATGATACTATGTGTAGTAGAATTTGAATATGATTTGTGAATACAATTAATATCATACTTAGGTTGTATATATGGTGTGACATTACTAAAGAACACAATTAAGACAAGAATCACACATATGAGGCAGTTATTCTAAGGAATATCGCCAATGTATATTATGGGGCAGTTATTCATGATGAATATCGCCAACGAGTGTTTAATTTTTGGGTAGTGCCACCCTGTGTTTGATTTCCTAAAGGTACGTGATTTAGAATATGATAAAGTTCTCGACTCAAACAATCTAATGTTGCAACGATTAATGTGTGAAACTTGTTTGTAATGTTCTTGTGTATATATCATGATAAAATGTTGTAAATCATTTAGATGATCCACTGGGCTTTCAAGCTTACTCCTATTTTTCACATGCATGTACTTAAAAAATAAAGTAGCAAGTTGTGACGTGGTTCAGTGATAGAGGTAGGATGGTAATCTGGACAAGATTTTAATCAGTGAATGAATTAATTACTTGTTTAACTTTGTGAACTTTTATTTAAAAAGGGTTATATTGACATTAAAATTTTTGATAAAATCTTATTATGATTATTGAAAGGATCAGGATTTACTTTAAAGGTATGTGCTTTAGACTTGAACTCATTAATTCTATTTAATGAATGTATTTAAAATATTATGTTCATAATGGATGGAGAAGGGCAAATACCCTCATAATTCACTATAGAAATTTGTATAGTGAAATTATGTGGTCCTTAGCATGAAGATGAAAGGGTATTCGTGTATCTTAACTAGTAAGTTGGTTAGAAGCATACAAATTCATAGTGTTTCAATTTTTATTACCTATATAATGGTTATGGGTTAAGATAGACGGATACGATTAACATCTCGATTTTTAGTGATTTTCTCAAAAAAATTAAAATATTCATTTTTACTTGAAATTTAAGTTTTGAAAATCGAGGTGTTACATAAAATATGTTAGTTATTAAATTATTCTTTAAGCTTTAAGATAATATTTTTCTTTTTTGGGAGAACTCATATATGTACAAGTCAAGCTACTCTTAAACTTGACTTATGAGAATGAGGATGAACTATATATACATATAAATTTAAAGAGGTCAGGTCGAGTTGCTTACACCCCTAATTAAGATAAATTTCCCCATACCTAACAGCAACTTTAATTGATATATTAAAACAAGTCAACTATATATTAAGAAAGATTAATTGTGGGGCTTAATTCCGACTATAATTATTTATAGTCATTGTAAAGGTGTCAGCCCATAACCTATCGTAGATGGTTGGAGGTCTGCGTTAAAAATAGTTGAGAGATAAAGGTCTAAGAATTGAAACTCGTGCCTACTTGTAGAGAGCCGCCCAATACCCTTGTAGTATTCGAACACGGATTAATTTTTTTTTTTTTGCATTTGCATCATGTTTGTCTTTTTTTTTTTTTTCAATTTGTAATTTGACGATAAAAAAAAGATATTTCTGATCCCATGGTTATATATTAAAAACATATATAATAAGCAGGTCAACTATTTATTAAGACCAACTTCCACGTACCTAACAGCAGGTTTAATGTATAAATAAATCCATCATTTTCATCATTCAATTTCTTAAACTTTTGGAAGGCTCAGTCATGACAAAGTAGCTCCCATCCAAATAAATTGAAATCAGCGAGAAGAAAATAAATAAATAAATATATAATTTACAAACATTATTACTTTTTAATAAATTAAGCAACCACCATACGAGTGTTAACAAATTGAGTTTGTTTTACCTCCAGAGAAAGGGAGATTGATTATGGGGCTTAAAGGGAAGAAGGGGCTTCTTCTGTTTTTCACTAATCTCTTCATCCTTCTTCTCTTCTTTGCCATTACTGCAACTGGTAAGTTTCTATAATTTTTCCAACTTGAAAAAAAAAAAATTCCATGAAATAGAACACAGGATTTTCATCTGAGTTCAATATGATAAAAAAAAAAAATAGTGAAATTTTCTGTTTTAATATGATTGAAAATCTGCTCTTGAATGATCCTTTTCTAGTGTACATACATATAGCAGGATGATATTAATTATTGAGTTTTTTTTATAATTAATGTACAGGATCACGAATGTTAATGGAGCACGAGATTCCTTATAGCCCACCACCACATCTTCCTAAAGGTCCTGTATCTCCCTCGCCTTGATGCTCACCATCAATTTTATTTCTTTTGATATATGGGCAAGAAGGTCGAAGAGATCAGGGGGAATATTATTATTATTTATGAGCAGAATATAGGTATGGTTTTTTTTTTTTCTTCTATATATAAGAGAGCAAATTTCTATATCATGTATCAAGCGCTTTAATTTAAAATAGCTTAATTTGTGTCCTCTGTTATCTGATTAATATAATAATATAAGGTGTGTTTCCTCTGTTTTCTCTTTGTTGCTCAAGTAATTCTTTGTTGGCTCTGTCATGGCCAGCAATTGAGCTTTTCTCAAGGTTTTTACAAAGGGTAGAGTACTAACATATATACTTGGTCATAAACACAATAATAAAATGGAATTAAGCAAAAATGGATGAGTCGCGTATGTAATGAGATAAGATGGACGCATGAGCCCAACATAGAAAAAAAAAAATAAAAAAAAAGGCCAAGGACAAGAAAAAAAACTCTCACAACTATAGGCATACATGGCCGAGGGTCATAAGCCCTACAAAAAGACTATTAAGAATTAACAACTAAGGTTACTTCATTTATTTTATTAAGAGGGAGAATTAATATTTTCCACCTATAAAGAGAAGGAGGGGTGCCAAGCAATTGCTTATTGGTGGGGAAAAAAAAATGTGGACGAAAAATGTCGTGCAGGTTGAATGAATGAAAGAAAAAGAATGGTCAATCAAGACTAAGTTAATTACGACTAAGAAGGTCTTCCAAATGAAAGAAATTAAAATCAAATGCAAAGAATAATTAAAGATATAGAAAGTAGAAGAACATTGTTTATACATTTGGACCCGCAATATATATAAAGGCTGAAAAGTAAGATAGAAAAGTAACAATGGTTTGCTTATATATATATATGAGAAATGTAAGTCCCATGAGAGATATCTCATGCAGTATTACAATATTGGGGAATTGATTATGAGGCTCAAAGGGAAGAAACAACAAGTTGTGCTCTTTGCTCTTTTCGTCCTTTTACTCTTCTTCATCACCATTGTTAATGCTGCAGGCAAGTGTCTATAACTTGGTGATATTAATTTGAGATAGAATTTTGTAAAGCTTGATGAAGCTATATGCTCGTTATGATTTTAAGATTTTTAGAGTTGTATTTTTATTTTAATTTTCCTAAATCAATCGGTTTTTGAATTGGTTTTGTGTAAACATAAAAAAATGTTGAGCTAATTCTTTCTAATTTCTTGACATGCACAGATTCACGAAGAATGATGAAGGCAGCTCCTTATAGTCCACCACCACCGGGTCGAGGAGGGCCAGTATCACCCTCATGGCGACGTCGATAATGTATAGTTGTGTATTGTTATATATTATTTTCCTTGTTAATGGTTATCTATAGATGCAATATTATCATTTCCAATTCATAAGAATATGTATTATCTGAAAGATGTTAATTTATCAGTCCAGTAGAGGGGGGAATCAGTGAATCACCCTCATTAATTAAGATGTATTAAGAAATGAAAGTAGAGAAAATAGAAAGCACCACTATCTATTGGCATCCATAAAATTACTGCTCCAAATTTTTTAATGGCCGGAGTACATGAGAATAAAATAAAATAAACGGAGAAAGCCAGAATAATTATAGATATTTCTAGTCCCCTATGCTTAACAAATATATAAATAAACAACCCAACTATATATATATCATTGACTATGTGCGCTTCTAAGTTAAGACACATAAGATGTCTTACCCCCTTATATTAACAAGAGACTTTTTTCTAAGAAAAAAAATAAAGCCCTCTAAGACTTGCCTGTATAGCATGCTCTACGTGGGCGCCTACAGACGGCCCAATTTGAGAGTCCGTAAAAGGAACAATATTTTGCAACGTGTGGGGTGGGCCAAATTTGACTTTAATAGTTGGCGTCATCTGTGGAGACTGACGCATTTGTGTGAGGTGCTGAGACTGGGGGCCTACTGTTGGTGGGTTTAACTCTAGTGATTAGTCTCACATCGATTATATATTTTTTTAAGCTAAGACATATAAGGAATCTTGTTCCCTTATACTAGGAAGAGACCTTTTTCTAAGAAGAAAAAACAAAACTCCTTAGGACTTCCCTGTTTGACATGCTCTATGTGGGCAATGACCAAACTTAGGAGCCGGTCAAACTTAGGAGTCTATAAGAAGGATAATATCTTGCAAGTGTGAGGAGGCTAAAATTGGGTTCAATAATATATATTAAAACCAATTTCCAAACACCTAAGCAGGTTTAGTTGATCAACCCGTCTTTATCATGGTAGTTCATTCTCAGAATGACTTTTAATTTCAAATCAGAACGCTCGGTCAAGACGAAGAAGCTCCTATCCATCCTAAATAAAACTACCTGAAGGTTAGTCTCAGTAAAGCCAGCAATTAAAGGTTGTAACTTGAGAAAAAAGTTGCAATAAATTCGTTTGTTTTTACCACATTTTCAGAAAGGGGGATATTGGAGCTTAATAGAAAGAAAAAGCTTCCTCTGCTTTTTACGCTAATTTTCATCCTTCTACTCTTCTTCTTCTCCATCACAGCCACTGGTAAGTTTAATTCTACATATGCATTTCTCACTTGAAAAGTTATGAATGATGTGGATTTTTGTGTTCAATATGATCAAGATTTCATGAGCTTTTCTCTCAAATTGATGAAAAAAAAAAACCATATTCTAAGGCTGTTTTCAGAGGAAATATAAAAATAAAATGGGAGATCAAAAATCTGGTCTTGATGGCGTGGATTAAAAACCAAGTTTACATACATATGTATATAGTTGGTTGATAATTGAATTAATTATTTTTGGGTGCTTGAATTTTACAGATGCAAGACAAATGAAGCATCAGATTCCTTATAGCCCACCACCACCACTTCCAACAGGCCCTATATCTCCCTCGCCTTGATGCTCTTCATCACTCTATATCTTTTGATTTGGGATGAAGAAGGGTGCAGAGATCCAAGAGAAGAAATAGTTTTGTTTTTTTATTTTTATTTTTTGATGAATAGTTTTTTTTATTTTATTTTTTCTTCTATAAGAGAAAAATAGTTTAATTAGTGTCATCTTATATGTGATCAATACAATGATACAAGGTGTTTCGTCAATTTTACCTTGTTGCACAAGTAATCCCCTTGTGATTTTTCTAAAAATGTTTTTTAAGAGTCGCTTCTAGAAAAAGTTGGTCTCTTTCGACTTTTTTTAAAAATAATAAACTATTTTTTTTTCTTGTAATTTAGCTAAAAGCACTTGTTGCCAAACACTTCCAAAAATATTTTTTGCTTCAAAAACACTTTAAAAAAACTCTCCCAAACGGGGTCATTGTGTACAATTGGGCTTTTCTCAAGGAAAATTACAAAATTAGAGTAATAAACACGTAAAGTGTCGCGAACCACTCCGTAGGATGACGTCACGATCGACACAAAATATCACATACATCATCCACCGTACATATATGATACATTGTCAGCCATCCAATACATCAAACTACACAATTTACAAAAAAAATTCTAGAGAACCTTCCCATAAAATGAATATCTCACCAATACACCCGATTAACATCATTTCCATTAATCATATATCCTTTTTTTTTTTTCACATAAACATCACGTACAATTTTTTTTGCACATCTGAGTTCCTAAACAGGAACTATACCACTCATCATTTTTACATTCACAACTCATAACCATATCTATTTCCATTATTCACATTAGGAACTATACCACTCATCATTTTTACATTCACAACTCATAACCATATCTATTTCCATTATTCACATTATACACCTGTATCTCATATTCAAAGTTCTTCCAATCATAAATTCTCAAATAAAAAACATACACATATCATCACTCCACTCATCTAAGTGATAATATATAAATATGAAATTATAATTATATGGATCCAAAATAAACAAAGTTATCCAAATCTCTTAGAACATATATACATTCAAAGAAAGTTCGAAGAGCTCACTACTCTTTTGTCGTTTAGCCTTTCCCTTTGCATACTTGAAATATTTGAGAGAATAGTGTGAGCTACAACAAGCTAAGTGAGTATTTTTTGTGTATGACAATTATATGCATTTAAATAAATATACAATTCAAAGCATGTAAAAAGTTCAACAAAATCATATATGCAGCATTCGAGTATCATATACATGCGCACAACAGAGTTTGATTTTCCATGCATTCACTTTTAAAACATGCAAGGTTTTATCATCGAAATCCATAACCATCTCCCTCCTTCTAAGTAAAAGAGAGGGTCTCACCCTTGTAAGGCCTTTATAAGGTAGCCGCAACTTCTTGTTACTCAATTTTAACATCATTCAAGGATATAAAATCCCGGTTAGGACAACCCAACTATACAGTGAGGCTACATATAATTCTCACTCAGGACTAATTTCTAACGGAATGAATCACAAGCTTAACATACACTATTTTCCAAAATATTTCATGAATTATCATATAATACTAGAAACAGTTCAATTCATGAAACATGCTTGAATTCAAATCATTTCATATATACAATGTTATACAAGAAACTAATACAAAGAGCATACTCGCAATGGTTTGCCAAACACTTTCTAACCCATATGTTCTCTACTCAATTTTCAACACAAGCTATCCCATTCGAACACTTCCCAATTCATTCACGATCACCATTCTCTGCAATTCAACATTGCCATGCATTCACAGTCAAGCCCCAATCATCATACACATCTAAGATACTTCAAAATAGCATTGAACATGCTTTTGAACCCACAACTGTTCCAACACAGCAGGGTTGAAGAAACAACACATTCAACCATGAAAAATCAAGAATTTTACCATTAATAAACTGATTATTTGTCAATGACTCAATTTCCTATCCATTTTACATCTAAACCAACTAAAATCATGATTAAAACTACACCCCAAACCCTCAGCTGCTTCAACAGCTGGGGTGGAGTATTAAACTATGGAAACATTCCAATTTTATAGAATTTCATAGCCAAATAACTTCGTCCATAACAATAACGAATCACTTACCTATCAATTGCACATCAATTCTCCAATGTTTCAGCACCAAACCTTCTTTTTCAATCGTCAAATCCAACCATTGAAATTCAACAAAACTCAGATATGTTGAACAAGTCAAGGAGAGGAACTAAGATCTGGAAATTTTAGCTCAAAAAGATAAGTTCATATATTTGATTTTGCTTGCCTTAACCCTTTCCTTTCCTCCTCCTTTCGTTCCTCTACTTCTTTCCAGACATTTCTAGCTCAAATGAGTTGAAAAAATCGAAAGATTGAGTTTTAAAATCTCAAACCGCCTCACAGTCCTCAAATGAGTTGAAAAAATCGAAAGATTGAGTTTTAAAATCTCAAACCGCCTCACAGTCCACTTAAAAAAACTCTGTCAGACAGTGAGGAGTGTGTTTTTCAAGGGAAGGAGCGTGCTTCTCCTTGCCCACAAAACTAAATTTTTTGCAGAAACCCGTGAGGAGCGCACTTCTCTCCTTAGGAGCGTGCTTCTTTGATTTTTTTCCAGAAACATGCTTCGGGTTTTCACCATAGGAGCATACTTCTCCCTTAGGAGCGCACTCCTTACATTCTAGATTATAAATTTTACTAAGTATTGGGCATTCAATGACATAGTTAACATTCTAGAGTACCAATGACCTACTATACATGTATTGTCATCATTCTTAAACCCATATACATACTATACGCATAAAAATACGTCTTATAATACGTATAAATCAATATATATATTTGACTCAAATATACGAGGTGTTACACTAAGAGCACAGATACATATATGCATACTTTGGTCATGAACATAATTCATAAATAGAATGGAATTAAACAAATTAAAAAATACTATTCTAACTATATAAAGTACATTACATAAGCTAAATTACAACTACACGTGCAACTATCCTTTTATGATAATAATGCACGAATTCATGAAAACTGAATGCGATCATACAACAATTAATGAATGAAGAATGGTCAATCAAGGCTAAGTAGGTAGGTCTTCTAATGCAAGTAGGAGAAATTAACATCAAGTGCAAAGAAAAAAGACACGGAAAATAGGAGCACATTAACTACATATCCAACCACCCAAAGACTCCCAGTCTATACTCAAATTTAAAGGCTGAAAAGTCAGAAATAAGAGTAAAGGTTTGCATATATATACATGGAAAAATAAGACCTGTGAGAGGTATCTCATTTATTCGTTGGGAGATTGATCGTTATGGGGCTCAAAAGGAAGAAACAAGAAGTTGTGCTCTTTGCTCTTTTCATCCTTTTACTCTTCTTCATCACCATTGTTAATGCAGGCAAGTGTCTATATACACATTTCTATAACTCGGTGATTTTAATTTGCGATAAACTTTTGTAAAGCTTGATTAATGATCTTCTTGTTCATTATGATTTTAAAATTGAAAAATGCTTTTAACGTGGTATATGATGAGTGGAGGGCATTTTCCTTTTTTTTTTTTTCTCGTGATATAATATATTGTCACGTGAATTTGTGTATAGATTTGAGTACATATCTTAGGTCGTTTTAACATTTCTTAACTTAAATTGATAAATGTTTTAAAATTTTCTTTTTTTTGTACATACAATTATTGAAAAGTAAAATAAAATAAAATAAAAATAGGTTGGTAAATCAGTTTTTTTTTTTTTTTTATACAATCGAGAGGGAGGACCCGACCCATGGTTGATTAAGTTTACATATTTATGTGGGCAAGTGTTGAACTAATCCTTTCTAAATTCTTCACATGCATGGGCAATGCGACGGCCGGGCTCCTTATTTCCACCAGCACCAAAACCGTACCGTTTTTATCCACCACCACCGCCGCCTCCACATGGGCCGCCGCCAATCTCGCCCTCGGCTTGATGTCGACAATATTACACAGCTGTATTGTTATTAATGGTCAGATATGGTATTATCATTTTCCAATTCATGAGAATATGTATTATCTAAAAGATGTTATATTACCAGTCCAGCATTGGGTATGATCACACCCTCATTAAGATGTATTGTGAAATTAAAATACAGAAAATAAAAGACACCACTAACTATTTTTTGGAAAGGTAAAGAGGAAGAACACCCAGCAAGAACAACTAGCACACTACATCTCGAACTCTCCTAGGCCAAGTAACCCCAGTTGCATCTTCCCTCAAAATATTGGATAACCCACGGGGAGGGGAAGACAGGATACACACTCCTCGATTGAACTTCAAAGCCTTAGTAGCCAAATAGTCTGCTGCTCTATTACCTTCTCTGTAAATGTGCTCAACTTGAACTATCCAATCTCTCTGAAGGAGTCTTCTACACTCATATACCAAGTTGGAAAGGCTAAGCTGCGGCATACTGTTGCCTTTTAACCAACCAGCCACCATAGCCGAATCTGTTTCGAAAACTATAGAACGATAGCCCTCCTCCCAAGCAAGACGTAAGCCATGAACAGCAGCCCATAATTCAGCTTCAGTTGCAGTACAAGAACTAATATTAGCCACAAACCCCCTCAACCACATACCACGATAGTCACGGAGAAGACCGCCACCCCCTGCTCGCGATGAAGCATTCTTAAGACATATTTACTAATAAGCATATGAAAATGCAGGTAATATATATGCTTGTAGAATATTAATGCATGCAATGAAGTACGATTAAATATATTGTTCTTATTTTTTATCCACCATGCTTGGATTTCAAGCTCCCGCGAGATTTGATCCAATTGGAATGTTTAATCATTAATACAAATTAAGAAGCGGTAATTCCCACCCAAACAAAATAAAATTAATATTAACACGAAAAAAATAAATAAATAAAGGAAAATATTAATTTAACTGTAAAATAATGCAATTATATTACAACTGCATGTTTATGTTCATTAAATGTGTGTGGTTTATACATCTTGAAAAAATGTTAATCTAACTGTAGTTGTATTATTTTACAGTTAGATTAACATTTTTCATCAATAAATAAATAAATATTTACAAATATTAATTTTATTAAATTCATATGCTTTAAAAAATATGCTCTTGAATCATTTTCTAGCCAGTGTATATATATATATAAACCATCATTAGAGGTTGAGGTGATATTTAAAATAATACATAGTTGGGGTTTTTATTTTTATTCTATAAGAGAACAAACTATATCCTTAAGCAGTGAATTTATATCATGTACGTAATTAGTGCGTTATAATTTATGACAGGTTTTGTATTACTCTTTTATTTCATTGATGTAATGATATTAATATAAGGTGTATTCCTTCAATAAATTTTGAAAAATGCTGGTGAAAAGCAACTCTCAACACTTTTTTCTATGTTGTATCACGTTCTGTCTGTTATAATTACTTCTGACCATTTTAAAAAAAAGTTTTTTTTTTTCCGTGTTGTATGCGCGTAAGTATACGCTAGCTACCTTAGCATGAGTTAGAAATTGTGTTGTAAAATAGAGTTGCTCTTGCATTACTCATATATTTTTTTCTCGCCACACAAGCAATCACCCTGGCTGTGCCGATATTTAATTGAGCTTTTCTACAAAAAAAAAAAAGTTATAGAGTAATAAATAATACTCAAAGACCACTATAGATATATGCATACTTGGTCATGAGCACACCTATATAAAATTAATAGAATTGAACAAATAAGAAAAAAAAATTTAAATGAATACCCTTGGAATCATACTATATATATACTTCTAGAAAATGCGTGATTTATCGAATGAGATCCAACTATTGTAAAAATGAGTTTGTGGGCTTTATCATGTCATCATAGTATGTGTGTATGCAAGGGATAAGTCGACGTTAGATCTCTAGGCCCACACAGAGGAGTGAGTAGTGAATCTATCACGAGGGAGAGTACCTAGTGACTCTAACCCTAGCGCCAAGGGAGAGTGTTAGCACAATCCTATATATGTTAATTGAATACAATTATGATATGCAATATATAAGTCGTGACAGTTTGGTCTTATTCTTTTGTATTTTGTACAAACAACATGGAAGTATATAATATATCTACTCTAATGTTACATAGGATTGGTTATGAACTTATGATTCTAATACTTCGGACATTTTCTTTTGTTACAAGAATTGAGTATATGAGGTAGAGTTGGCCCTATACACAGGCAGGGTGGGATGCATGCCTACTTCAAAAGCCCCTAACCGGCTCAAACTTTGACCTTGCCAAAGTGTTGCAGATGTTGAACCGACTAAGCTCACCTTTAGGGACATACAATCCAAATTTGGTTGATCAATCATAGTTAGTTAATACTAATCGTCTAGTTGATCAATTGGGTTATTAGCTAGGTTGCCAGCTAGCTACATTTTAACTCCATTTCATACCTGACATTCTTTCAGCTTAATCTAGTAATCCCAAATATCAAAAATATTTACCAAATATACCCTGTATAACCACACACATATATATACCAAATTATCTATACAGGTATCTAATACATCATTCAATTTCCCCAAATAAACATCTATATTCAAACTTTTTTTTTTTTTTTTTGAAAAAGAAAAAAATTATTAGAAGAACTAAAGAAACAAAAACAGAACAAAACAACCCCACAAAAGGGGACACCCAAACGAACACCCAAAACTAAAAGACCCCAAAGGAAACAACAAACCCCTTAGAACCAAAAAACCAATCAACACAATCACTTAGTGCCTTTGTCTAACATATCTAGTACCAATGGCGTCAAGGTATAAGAGATCCTTCAAAACAGGTGGATCATGAACACAAAACAAAAGAGACTCCTCACCCAAAGAAACTAAGGAAGCACATTTGTCAGCCACGGAATTTGCCTCTCTCCAAACTGTTATGCGAAAGCATGAAAGAAAAACAAGACAACCAAAGTTTAACGTGGTTCGGCAAAAATACCTACGTCCACGGGAGGCAACTATTGTATATTCACAGGAATGGTTTTACAAGAAGAAACAGAGCATATTTATAGAGCATATTTCGCCCACGTGATCCATGCAGCCAGCCCATGCATCCCATGCGGCTTGATGAATTTGACAATTCATTTCAGGTATTTGTTGACTATTCATGGCGGCTATGCATGAGGTGGACTAAACCAACAAATCTCCACCTCCACCTCATGTGGAACAAGACTCCTTCACACCTGCAATCTTTCTACAGATAGCAAGCTTCCTTCAAAAAACTGTTGCTGCCTCCAGTAGTGCCTTTAGGCACTTGGAGCTCGTGAGATGTTGATCAAGTCCAAACAATGTTGGAACTTGATCCCTGTAACTACCTTTGTAAGCATATCTGCAGGGTTATCTGCAGTCTTGATCTTTTGCAGAAGAATACTCCCTTCTTCTACTATTTCTCGAATAAAATGAAAACGAACATCAATATGCTTCGTTCGACTGTGATGAACTTGGTTCTTTGCCAAACAAATGGCACTCTGGCTGTCGCAGAAAACTTCAACATTCTTCTGCACAATTCTCAAGTCTTTAGTCAATCCATGAAACCAGATTGCTTCCTTGAAAGCTTCTGTTACTGCCATGTACTCTGCCTCTGTAGTAGACAAAGCAACTGTTGACTGTAGTGTTGATCTCCAACTCACTGGTCCTCCTGCCATAGTGAAAACATAACCAGTAGTAGATCTGCGCTTGTCAAGATCTCCAGCATAGTCCGAATCCACATATCCGACTAGATGCTTACAACTTTTCGTATCTCTCTCGAACTTTAAACCAATATCTACAGTACCATGAATATACCGTAGAATCCACTTCACTTTGCCAGTGGCCTTTACCGGGGTTGTGCATGTAACGAATTACCATACTTACAGCATGTGAAATGTCAGGTCTGGTACACACCATAGCATACATCAAGGCACCAACTGCATTTGCATATGGAATGTTCTCCATTTGCTTCTTCTGATCTTCGGAATTTGGTGACATTGATGAACTTAGCTTGAAATGTGGTGCCAATGGTGTGCTTACAGGTTTTGTGTCATTGCCAATGCCAAAAGTTTGAAGAACTTTCTTCAAATACTGAGTCTGAGTCAAACAAATTGTGCTTTTGGCCCTGTCTCGAGTTATCTCCATCCCGAGAATTTTTCTGGCTTCTCCAAGATCCTTCATTTCAAACTCTAAGCTCAATTGAGCCTTCAACTTGTTGATCTCCACCTTGCTTTTAGATGCAATTAACATATCATCTACATATAAAAGCAAATAGATAAATGTACCATCTTGAAGTTTGCGATAGTAGACACAATGATCAAACTGACTCCGGGTATATTTTTGCCCTTGGATGAAGCTGTCAAATCGCTTGTACCACTGTCTCGGTGACTGCTTCAGGCCATACAATGACTTGCTCAACTTGCAAGCCCAATTCTCTCTTCCTGGTACTTTGAATCCTTCTGGTTGAGACATATATATCTCTTCTTCCAAATTACCATGCAGAAAAGCAGTTTTGACATCGAGTTGGGCTAACTCGAGATCAAATTGTGCAACCAAAGCCAATAATATTCGAATTGACGAATGTTTAACAACAGGTGAGAATACCTCATTGTAGTCAATTCCTTCCCTCTGAGCGTAGCCTTTTGCTACCAGTCTGGCTTTGTACCGGATATCGTCCGTGCTGGGAGAGCCTTCCTTCTTTGCGAAAACCCATTTACAGCCAATTGGTTTCTTTCCTTTTGGAAGTGGAACCAACTTCCAAGTCTGATTCTGATGGAGTGATGTCATCTCCTCATTCATTGCCATTTTCCACTTTTCACTTTCCATACTCTGACTAGCATCTTTGTAATTGTATGGAATATCATCTCCGGTGACTGGTAATGCATATGCAACCATGTCAGTGTACCGAGCCGGTTTGCGGATTTCTCTTCTTGGTCGACTGGTGGCAATTGATTCTGGTTGTTGACTGATGTCTGGACCTGGAGCCTCCACCTCAACTGAGATTTCCTCCTCGTCTTCTTCAGGATGGGTGGATATCTCTGCTAACTTGTCAGGAGTTACTGGAATATCTAACTCCACCTGCTGAGGCAAATCTGGATCTCGATTTTCTTTATCAGAAACTGTATGTTTTAACATCACAGATTCATCAAAAGTTACATCTCGACTTTTTACAATCGTTTTTGTCTCAGGGTTCCATAGTCGGAAAGCCTTAACTCCTTCACTAAAGCCCATGAAAATCGCTTTCTTGGACCTAGGATCCAGTTTGGATTCCTTCACATGGAAATATGCAGTGCATCCAAAAATGCGCAGAGAATTATAATCGGAAACAGGGTGTCCAGACCATACCTCCTTAGGAGTTTTGCCATCTAGTGCTGTTGCCGGCAGTCTATTGATGATATGAGAGGCATATGACAAAGCTTCAGCCCAAAATGCCTTGCTTAGTCCAGAATGAGATAACATGCAGCGAACTTTATCTATCAAAGTACGATTCATGCGTTCAGCAACACCGTTTTGTTGTGGCGTGCCTGGGACTGTGAAATGTCTGACAATCCCTTCATTCTCACAAAATTTCTGAAATGGGTCTGACTTGTATTCTCCTCCATTATCAGATCTGAGCCTCTTAATCTTCCTTCCCGTTTGGGTTTCTACCATTTTCTTCCATATAAGAAAGATATCTAGCACTTCATCTTTACGCTTCATGGTATAAACCCAAACATAGCGAGAGAAATCATCAATAAAAGTAACAAACCAACGTTTACCTCCCAATGAAGCATTTTGAGAGGGTCCCCAAACGTCGGTATGAACATAATCCAATGTTCCTTTGGTGCGGTGGATTGCAGTGCCAAACTTGACTCTCGTTTGCTTGCCTAAGATACAGTGCGCGCAGAAGTCAAGTTTCCCGGTTTTTGCACCTTTCAGAGAACCTTGCTTTATCAAGGTTTGAAGAGCTTTCTCTCCAACATGTCCGAGCCGCATGTGCCAAAGTCGGGAAGTGTCTGATGAAACATCCTTAGAATTGGTGCAAGCTGAGACACTTCCGATTACTGTGTGTCCGTCAAGGAAATAGAGATTTCCTTTCTGAGTACCCTTCATGGCCAAGAATGCTCCACGTACAACCTTCAGAACTCCACCTTCAATAGTTACCTTGTAACCGCTGGAATCAAGGACTCCTAAGGAGATCAGATTTTTCTTCAGATCTGGGACATATCTGACGTCCGTGAGCCGTCTTGTTGTACCGTCATGCATCTTTAGGCGTATAGTTTCAATACCTTTTGTTTGACAGGTATTGTTGTTGCCCATTAGCACGACTCCTCCATCGAACTCATCTAGTTTGGAGAACCAATGTCGATTCGGACACATATGATATGAACAGCCGGAATCTAATATCCATCTATCAGACTGATTGTCTATAGATGAAACGGAGAAGGCAGAATCTTCTTCAGCCTTTTGTGCCACATTTGCAGTTGTCTTGTCCTTATTTGGACAATCTTTCTTCCAGTGCCCCTTTTGGTGACAATAGGCACATTCATCCTTTGCAAGACGTTGACGTGATGAAGGTCCTTGTGACTTTGAGCGAGATTGTCCTCGCCCACTGGATCTATCAGATCTGTTGTTAGCCCTGCCTCTGGATACCGTCAAGGCTGCTGGTGATGCTTCCTTGTGATCGCGTTGGTCCTTCCTTCGATACTCGTTGTTCACCAAAGCATTTGAAACATCACTGAATTTAACCTCATCTTTACCATATAGCAAAGTTGTTGTTAAATGTTCATAACTTTCAGGCAAAGAGTTTAACAACAATAATGCCTTATCCTCATCAAGAGGGTCAACATCAAGATTTAGTAGATCAGCAAAAATCTTGTTGAATGCATCAAGATGCTCACTCATGGGAGTACCTTCTTTGTACTGAAAACGATAGAGCTTCTTCTTCAGGTAGAGGCGGTTCTCTACGCTTTTCGTCATGTACTTGTCCTCCAGTTTCTTCCAGAGACTTATTGCCATAGTCTCTTTCATGACAAAGTACTTCTGATCTTTGGCCAAACAGAGTCTGATTGTGCCACAAGCTTGACGATTTACAAAATGCCAATCATCATCGGACATATCCTTGGGCTGGGTTTCCAAGGAGATATGTGATCCTTCCCGGAATAACAGATCTTGAACTTCGCATTGCCACATGCCAAAGTTGTTGGTGCCGTTGAATTTCTCCACCTCGAACTTTGCATTGGACATCGAACTTCTTTGCCAAGGCCTGCTTGTGGTTGGGATTTCTTCCGCCATTAAGACCGAAAATATGTATGACGCCGAAAAGTGCTGAAAAAATGATAAACAACTCCAACTAAGCTATATCAATAACTTAGGAGTTGAATCTGCAGAAACGGATTGCACGGCTGCGTCCGGAACGGTCGAAAATGGTGGAAACGAGTCTGACTTTGCTGAAATCAGACAAAAAATTAGCCGGATGAATAGTATCGGGCTGTATGAACAGTGACGGATGAATAGTGTATCGGATGAACAGTAGACAAAATGGGCCGGATGAATGTCGGATGAACAGTGCGGTCCGAACAGTGCGGGCTGGAATGAATAGTGGGCCGAACAGTGCGGGCTAGAATGAATAGTGCTGACTGATGAACAGTAGCGGGCTGAATAACTGGGCCGAGTCGGATCTGGGCTGATTGGGCCAATGAATAGTAAGTCGGATGAATAATTAAGCCCGAATGAACAGTGGGTCGGGTCGGATCCGGGTCCGAATAAACAGTCGTCTTCTTCACCCGGCTTCTTCTTCCCTGCGCACTGCAACAGAAATTTACAGAGATTTTTCCTAGAGTTTGAACGGCTCCCGGGGACTCATTTCTCGTCCGTTTTTCTCGCCGTTTATTGCGTTGGATTCCTGGAAACGAGAGCTACCTCCACGGATGATCAGAAAACAATTCCGATCACTGATACAGAATCTCAAATTTTTTGATGAAATCTCAAAAAATTCGACCGAGCGTCCGTTTTCTTCCAAAGCTTCACCTAATCTCTGATACCAATTGTTATGCGAAAGCATGAAAGAAAAACAAGACAACCAAAGTTTAACGTGGTTCGGCAAAAATACCTACGTCCACGGGAGGCAACTATTGTATATTCACAGGAATGGTTTTACAAGAAGAAACAGAGCATATTTCGCCCACGTGATCCATGCAGCCAGCCCATGCATCCCATGCGGCTTGATGAATTTGACAATTCATTTCAGGTATTTGTTGACTATTCATGGCGGCTATGCATGAGGTGGACTAAACCAACACAAACATGGCTAATGAACCAATCACTCCAAGCATCTAGGCACTCCCTGATTTTCCCAATAATAGGCCGCACATGCCAAGGGGGAGGGGCCCGATTATGGATAATCCGGGCCAGACACAACGAATCAGTCTCTATCCAAAGAGGGAAATGAGCATAGTCTCTAGCCAACAACAAACCTTTATGAAGAGCACAAGCCTCAACATGCAACACACAAGACGCCTCCAAACGACCCGCAAAGGCGAAGCAACATATAGCAGCATCATCTCTAAAAACCACACCAATCCCACACCTGGTCTCGCTATAAGACCCATCAACATTTAGTTTCATCATACCAAACGAGGGGGGAATCCAAGAAACATATCTTATAGGAGGGAGAACCACATTATGCTGGAAGTGCCAAGCGTTCAAAATAAAAGTGTCATTTGGAGAGTGCTCCATAAGACTCCCCTCGTCCTTGATGCAACTACTAACTTCAGCTCTGATCTCAGAATTGATGGTTTCAATGGTTCTAGCTTTAAGCTGAAACTTTCGCAAGTTTCTCTCCCACCAAGTATGGTATAAAGAAGCAGCAAAGGACAATTTGAGAATAAGATCAACCTCAACATTTTTTGTACCAGAATGAAGAATTCTATCTGCAATTGACTCCCAGCTAGACACATTTCCCACCGCTTGGAAACAAAGTCTCACAATCCCTTTCCAAATCAGATTTAAGAAGGCGCAATTAAAGAAAATATGTTCATGGGACTCTTTTCCAACCCAACATAAGGAACAATTATCACCAATGTTTAACCCAAAACCTCTTAATCTAGAGGTAGTGGGAAGCCTTCTCCAACACACCTTCCAAAGGTGAAAATTGTGTCTAGGTATATGGTTTTTGAACCACACCAACTCATACCAATCCACCGGAGGGGCTCTTCTCCTAATGAGGTTCCAAGCCCACTTGAAAGAAAAAAGACCTGATCCCGTAGCCTTCCAAATAATCCTATTAGCCTCGCATGAGTTAACTGTTTCAACCTGAGGTAGTAAGTGAGCAATACCTCGAGGCAGAAGATGCCAAAGGCCCCCTTGTATAATTTGAGCAACTCGCGCCCGCCCCCCTGCTAAGGTTGGTTCTCCTTCTAATCCCTTCACCAAAAGAATTAACAAGGACACCATTTCCAAGCCACGGATCCAGCCACAACATGGTACCCTCAACGTTACCAATTTGATGAAAAATCTCAAACTTCAATTCATATATATATATATTTAAACCTAATTCATCATTCTCAAATCCCATAACATTACCATATCTAACTTTCAAAATTATAACGTTTAAACGAGACATCACCTCAATTTTTATATTTTACGACACAAAATCTACTGTGATAAGTAGTATACATAGTGGTGATACGGACATATTAAAATAAAATATAAATAATCCTTAGTCCCAAAATCCCTATACATACTTTGTTAAGACTTGGGATTCTGCTACCGCTCTTTATTCACCCTTTTTCTTTTTCCTGTCAGAACCTGAAAAATTAGAAAAAAATTATTGAGTTTCACAAGCCTAGTTAATAAATTCCACAGACAGTAATATGTATGCATTCATAAAAAGATTATCATGACATTAAAAGCATTTAGAAACATAATGTAAAGCACTTCCAAATATACATACATGAGGCAAATAAAATTAGAAATAAACAATGCACAACTTCATAAAACATGCATTCTCCTCCTTACGCGAAATCATCATCATCATCATGTATGCATATATACTTTGGTCATGAGCACAATTCATAAATAGAATAGAATTAAATAAATAAATAAATAATACTATTCTAACTAGAAAAAGTATATTACATGATAAGCTACCACACTTTCATTTTCATTTTTTTTTTGTCAGTCTTACTTTTATGTTCATTAGGTATTTTTTTTGTGTTTTACATCTTTTAATGTGTGTAATAAATGATCTAAACAAATTAAAAATGAATGTGATCATACAACAATTAATGAATGAAGAATGGTCAATCGAGACTAAATAGGTAAGTAGGTCTTTGTTTATTATGATTTTAAAATTGAAAAATGCTTTTAATGTGGTATATGACTCAATTTCCTATCCATTTTACATCTAAACCAACTAAAATCACGATTAAAACTACACTCCAAACCCTCAGCTGCTTCAACAGTTAGGGTGGAGTTTTAAACCATGGAAACATTCCAATTTTACAAAATTTCATAGCCAAATAACTTCTTCCATAACAGTAATGAATCACTTACCTACCAATTGCACATCAATTCTCCAATGTTCCAGCACCAAACCTTCTTTTTCAATCGTCAAATCCAACCATTGAAATTCAACAAAACTCAGATATGTTGAACAAGTCAAGGAGAGGAACTAAGATCTAGAAATTTTAGCTCAAAAAGATAAGTTCTTACATTTGATTTTGCTTGCCCTAACCCTTTGCTTTCCTCCTCCTTTCGTTCCTCTACTTCTTTCCAGACGTTTCTAGCTCAAATGAGCTGAAAAAATCGAAAGATTGAGTTTTAAAACCTCAAACTACCTCACCGTCCACTTAAAAAAACTCTATTCAAATAGTGAGGAGTGCGTTTTTCAAGGGAAGGAGTGCTTCTCCTTGCCCAGAAAACTAATTTTTTTGCAAAAACCCATTGCAAAAAACGTGAGGAGCGCACTTCTCCCATACAGGGAGCGCGATTCTCTCCTAAGGAGCGCGCTTCTCTGATTTTTTCCCAAAAACATGCTTCAGGTTTTTACCATAGGAGCGTACTTCTCCCTTAGGAGCAGCGCACTCCTTACATTCTAGATTGTAAATTTCACTAAGTATTGGGCATTCAATGATATGGTTAACATCAGTGCCAATGACCCTACTATACATGTATTGTCATTATTTTTAAACCCATATACATACTATATGTGTATAAATACATCTTATAATACGTATAAGTCAACGTATATATTTGACTCAAATGTACGGGGTGTTACAATAAGAGCACAAATATATGTGCATACTTGGGTCATGAACATAATTCATAAATAGAATGGAATTAAACAAATCGAAAAATACTATTCTAACTATATAAAGTTCATTACATAAGCTACTGCAAATTACAACTACATGTGCAACTATACTTTTATGATAGTAATGCACGATTCATGAAAACTGAATGCGTTCATACAACAATTAATGAATGAAGAATGGTCAATCAAGGCTAAGTAGCTAGGTCTTCCAATGCAAGTAGGAGAAATTAACATCAAGTGCAAAGAAAAAAGACAGAAAATAGGAGCACATTTACTACTTATCCAACCACCCAACAGACTCCCAGTCTATACTCAAATTTAAAGGCTGAAAAGTCAGAAATAAGAGTAAAGGTTTGCATATATATACATGGAAAAATAAGACCTGGGAGAGGTATCTTATTTATTCGTTGGGAGATTGATCGTTATGGGGCTTAAAGGGAAGAAACAACAAGTTGTGCTCTTTGCTCTTTTCATCCTTTTACTCTTCTTCATCACCATTGTTAATGGTGCAGGCAAGTGTCTATATACACATTTCTATAACTTGGTGACTTTAATTTGAGATAGACTTTTGTAAAGCTTGATCGGTGATCTTCTTGTTTATTATGATTTTAAAATTAAAAAATACTTTTAATGTAGTATATAATGAGTGGAAAGCTTTTTTTTTTTCTCTGATAATATAGTGATGTAATATATTGTCACATGAACTTAGGTATAGATTTAAGTACATATCTTAGGTCGTTTTAACACTCCTCAACTTAAATTGATAAATGCTTTAAAATTTCCTTTGTTGTACATACAATAGTTCAAAAAAAATTCAGTTGATTAATTAGTTTTTTGTACCGGAAATAGTAAAAAAAATGTAACTACACATGCAAAACTATTTTAAGATTTTAGAGTGCTTTATATATATATATATATATCACACCAAAAAAATTGGTTTTTGAATCAGTTTTGCATACAATTAAAGGGCAAGTGTTAGAACTAATTCTTTCTAATTTTTTAACAAGGACAGATTCAAGAAGAATGATGCGACGGGCTCCTTATAGTCCACCACCACCGGTTCGAGAAGGGCCGGCGCCAATAACACCCTCGCCCTGATGTCCACAATTTGCACAGTTGTAATATTGTTAATTAATATCATTAATATGATTAATGGTTATATATAGCTAGATATAGTATTATCATTTCCAATTCATGAGAAGATGTATTATATTATATATCTGAAAGATGTTATATTACCAGTCCAGCAGTGGGTATGATCTATCACACCCTCATTAAGATGTATTGTGAAATGAAAATTACAGAAAATAAAAGGCATCACTAAGTATTGGCATCCATATATTATATTTACTAAGCATATGAAAATGCAGGTAATATATATATATATATGCTTGTAGAATATTAATGCATGCAATGAAGTACGATTAAATTGTTCTTATTTTTTATCCACCAAGCTTGGATTTCAAGTTCCTGCAAATGCTCGGTCATTAATACAAATTTAAGAAGCGCTACCTCCCACCCAAACAAAATAAAATTAACATGAAGAAAATAAGTAAATAAATTAATATATAAATAATTTACAAACATTAATTTTTGATAAAATATGCTCTTGAATCATTTTCTAGCTAGTGTACATATATATATTTGGTTACGCTAGTGTACATTTATAGCCGGATGATAATTGTTGAAGTTTTCAACAATTCTCAACCATCAATTTTATTTCTTTTTATTTTGGAGGAAGGAGGTTGAGGTGATATTTAAAATAATACATAGTTGGGGTTTTATTTTTGTTCTATAAGAGAAGAAACTATATACTTAAGCAGTGAATTTATATCATGTACGTAATAAGTGCGTTATAATTTATGACAGGTTTTGTGTTACTCTTTTATTTCATTGATATAATGACATTATTATAAGGTGTAATCCTTTAATATATTTTGAAAAATGTTAGTGATGAAATGCAATTCTCAACACCTTTTCGCACGTTGTATCATGTAGCAATATTGTGTGCTATAACCACCTTTGATCACTTTTAAAAAAAGTTTTTTTCATGTTGTATGCATGTAAGTATACACTACATTAGCATGAGTTGAAAATTGCATTATAAAATAGAGATGCTCTAACATTGCTCGTATATTTTTTTCTCGAAGCACAAGCAATTCCCTTGTTGATTATGCTCTTATTAATGCTTGCAATTAATTAAGCTTTTCTCCCAAAAAAAGAAAAAGAAAAAAAGTTATAAAATTATAGAGTAATAAATAATACTCAAAGAGCACTCAAGATATATGCATAATTGGTCATGAACACAACTATATAAAATTAAGAAAAATATTTTATATACGTTGGGTGTTAGCACTATTTTTCGACGTTAACACCTAACTCCTTTGGATGTTCTGGGGATGCGTGGATAGTATATAATATTTTTAAATAAACGTGCATTCCTAAAATATTCAAGAGAAGCTAGGTGTCGTATCAGAAAATGAAGTTGATACATTACTCTAAAATTAATAGAATTAAACAAATTAATATGAAAAATAAAATTAAATGAATACCCTCTCGAAACACTATATATACTTCTAGAAAATGCGTGATTTATTGAATGGGATCCAACTTTTGTAAAAATGAGTTTGTGGGCTTTATGGCATTATAGTAAGTGTGGATACTAGGGATAAGTCAAGTTTAGATCTCTAGGCCTACGTGGAGGAGTGAGTAGTGAACCTACGAGGGAGAGTACCTAGTGACTCTCACCCTAGCGCCAAGGGCAAGTGTTAGCATAATCTTATTTATGTCGACTAATACAATTGTGATATGCAATATTATATAAGTCGTGACAGTTTGGTCTTATTCTTTTGTATTTTGTACAAGAAATCTTCTCTAATGTTACATAGGATTGGTTATGAACTTATGATTCTAATACTTTCGACATTTTCTTTTGTTACAAGAATTGAGTATAGGAGGTGAAGTTGACTCCATACACAGGCATGGTGGGATGCATGCCTACTTCAAAAGCCCCTAACCTAGCTCAAACTTTGACCTTGCCAAAGTGTTGGAACTGACTGAGCTCAGGTTTAGGGACATAAAACTTTTTTTTCATAAAAAAAAACTTCTATAAAGATGATTTCGAAATTGTTATACGAGGAGTTGTAAAGTTATACAATCCAAATATGGTTGATCAATCATAGTCAGTTAATACTAATCATCTAGTTGATCGATTGGGTTAATAAATACGCCGCTAGCTACATTTTAACTCCATTTCATATTAAAAACAAATTAAAGTTATGCTTGCTGGGGAATACTATTCAACACATAATTGTAGGACTCATTTTCAGGACACATACAACTTATTATATACATTAGTCATCTTTGAATCATGCATTAATACATAATTCTAAAGTATTCATTATATATAAAAGGTGCGTGCTAAAATCATGTACTTGTACTAATCATTTCTCATGTTCGAAGTATCCCGTTCTACAACCCAAGCGAGACGTTAGAAAATTTGAAGCAAAATAGACTATAACGATATTTCTAGGAACCACTTTAAATATTCCACGTTTGAAAGTAAAAGTATAACTAAAATTGTTGAAGTCAAAAATAAATAAATTTCCTAAATTATATTACTAAGTAGTCTTTTGGGTCGAGACATCCTTTTCCTATGGGTCGAGACATCCTTTTCCTGTTGGTTGTAATCTTGATCTTTTCCATGAAAAAAAGAAACAAAAAATGATTGGTCGGGAAATATAAGAAGACCACCACCTCAAACTCTAGATAAGATTTGAAAAGGTCCAGAACTCTATATATTTAGCCTTTCAGCTGAGATTGTAATCCACATTCAATTCGTTGCAATGGCTATTATGGTGAAGCTTAGAGGGAAGAAACAACTTCTTCCGCTCGTTGCTCTTTTCGTCATCTTTCAACTCTTCTTCACCCTTGCTCTCGCAAGTAAGTGCGTTTATCTAATACATTTCTAAGTACTTGATGCAAAACTTGACTAGTTTTAATTTTGAAAACTTTTGAGTTATATGGATTTTCACAGAGAAATTTTAATTAGTTATTTATATATTTTATTATTATTATTATTATTACTATTTTTTTTACGAAATTGAGATATCTGAGCTCTAGCTTACATAGACTTCAATTAATTCCCACAGTATCAAGGGAATGACTTAAACCGTAAAATCGAACTGAACCTGTGTTTGGTTTGATTTTTTAATACGTTTAATTTAATTAGGTTTGAAAAAGTATAATTCGATAGGTTTGACCAAACTGATTATAAAAAAAAAGTGTTATCATTTATTTTTTAATATCTAATATTATTTTATGATATAAATATTATTCTAAAAATTATATAACTATATATCTTATATAGTAAAGATTTTTTTAAGTTTATTAAATATACATTAGAAAATTTAAGATTACTTTATATATATATATTATTTCATAATTAAGTATTTTAATTTATTTAATATATATAAATTTAAAATTTTAAAACAAATTGAATTCAATTATATATGTTACTCAAATCAATTCAAACTGAACTGTTGACACCCTAACCCCACCTCCTAAAAATTAGGTTTAAGATCGACCTGAGTATTTGACCTTCAACTTATAAGCTGAAGATATATAAGCTGAAGATAATTAACCCACTCAAGTAACCAACATTCGGGTTTAAATTATTTATGTTATCTTACACATGCAATTTAAAATGTTAAAAAATGGTCTTTTCTACTTGAAAAAATAAGAAAAAAAAATCCATGTTGCATAATTTTATTTATTTATATTTTTTAAGTTGGTCAAACCCAATGTTATCCACATCGAGCATTTAGGATATATATATATATATATATGAAAAACTAACCTTTTGTCCTTTCCAAAGTCTCGAAGTACTCTATTTTTCCCCAATACTTAGAATTTATTAATTAACAACATGGAAAGTAAACTCATTTGCCATCCAAGTTTACCCTTGAAGGCAAAATAAAGTTTGTTGAAAAAAAATATACATATTTATTTGGTACACAAAAGCATATAATCTATATCGTATTATTAAGAGTAATTCAGGTTATTCACAGCAAAGTCATTTTTACCAAAGTTCAAAAACTTACCCTTTAAATTTTATTGTTATCTTATATTTTTAAAATGATTATATGGTTAATATTTATGAGTGTAAAGGTAATTAATAACATTGGCATGTTTATCAGAATAATAATAATATTAGTAAGATCTATAATTTGACATTTTATTCAAATTTTAATTAATAGCTTACAAAAAAAATGCAATATATACACATGCACATTAGTACAATATAATAAAAAATTGAAAAAACTTAATTATACATTTATGGCTAGGTGATTATTAAACTATAAAGTTCTAATTTCATAAGTCCTTGACCTGCAGATTCGATATTCCTGATAGCCGCTATTTATAGACCTCCACCACCACCTCGTCAAGGGCAAACATCTCCGTCACCAGGGCCACCACCACCTCCGTCACCTTGACACATAGTATGTGGTGGAGCTCATATCTTACGACATATGGGACGGATTAAAATAAATTTCAACAATATTTATAGTGTCTGATTGTGGGTTTTAAGCTGAGTTGGTTGAAAGAAATTTATAGCCAAGAGCCCTCTTGTCTTATGATGAAACTGCCAGTGTGTGGGCCCATGTTCCTTGCGTTGGCCCTAATCATAGTGGCTCATTAGTTGTGCTTGCATAATTACATTGTATTTCAATATATATCACGTATTCATTGGTATGAGATACTTCAAAAATATAGATTGAAATGTAACGTAGTAACCTTGACAATATATGGTCCTTGAATTTTACAGATGCAAGAGAATTGAAGCATCAGATTCGTTATAGCCCACCAACCAAGACTAAGAACGTCTTCTAAACAAGAGAAATTAACATCAAATGCAATTATCATGCATAGACTCCCAGTCGACGCGCCAATTTAAAGGCTGAAAAGTAAGAAATAAGACTATTGGTTTGCTTATATATATATATGGAAAATACAAGTCCCATGAGAGGTATCTCCTCTCCCGTACAATGGGCGATATTATGGGGCTCAAAGGGAAGAAACAACTCGTGCTTTGTGCTCTGTTCATCCATCTACTCTTCTTCACCATTGCTGCTGCAGGCAAGTGTCTACACATTTCTAACTCGGTGACTCCAATCCGAGACTTATTTGCTAAAAGTTTGATGATCTCTATATTCATTATGATTTTAAGATTTTAGAGTGCTTTACATATATATATATATATATATATATATATATATATATATATATATATATATATATATATACACACCTAAAAAATCGGTTTTTGAATCAGTTTTGCATACAATTAAAGGGCAAGCGTTGAACTAATTCTTTCTAATTTTTTAACGACAGATTCAAGAAGAATGATGCGACGGGCTCCTCATAGTCCACCACCACCGGTTCCGAAGGGGCCAGGATCACCCTCTCCCTGACGTCAAAAAGATACAGTTTGTATAGTTAATATCTTTAAGATGTATATTTATCATTTCCAAGGTCTTTATAGTGATCATTTCGAATATATGAGAACATTATCTGAAAGATGTTATCTTATCAGTCCAGTTGTGGTTATGGCACTCATTAAGAAATGAAAGTACAGAAAATAAAAGGCACCACTAAATATTGGCATCCGTATATTTACTAAGTATATGAAAAATGCATGTCATACAAAAATACCATTCATGCTAACAGTCAAGGCCAATTAAATTGTTCTTATTTCAGCTTTCAAAATAAAAACCATGAAATTCAAGTTCCCGCAAGATTTGTTCAGGCTGTTAAACGTAGGGGTGTAATGCAAACAAGAGAAACGAAAGAAGAGACTTATATTTTCATGTACCTAGTTCCAAGTAAATGATAACTCGTACCTTCTACGACGCTGGGGGCAAAGAATTATCCGATTCTTATTACTCTGAGCACCTCAGCGTGTGTACCAGCATATAAGTGGCTGGGATTGAGAATGGTGATTTTACACATCAGTAATAAATCATGAGCTCAACTTCTTAAGTTACAGACATCAAAAATGGGGTAAAAGGAAAAGCCCCCTCAACAATCCAACATAAAGCTAAGCAGCTGCTGCCATTGGAACAAATCTGTAGCAAGCCCTCTTCGCTGCCCGAACGATATCTTCAACCTGCACAAAGCAGCACCTCCTAATTACAACAAGCTAAAAGAAAATTTACAAAAACCAAGGCAAACAACAAATACTGCTACTTAGTGAAGCAAGTAGCAATATAAACTTATCATATCTTATGTCAAAAGAATATCATGGGTCAGAAATTACACAACCAAAATCACTAATGCTCGAAATTACAAGAAAAAGAGTAGGAGAATAACCACTGACCTGTGGAACAGCCATCCTCTCAAGATTTGCAGCATAAGGCATGGGAACATCAGCTCCACTGATCCTCTCCACTGGCGCATCAAGATATCCAAAGCTTTCCTCGACAATAGATGCACTGAAAGAGCATTTCTCAAATATTGATATGCCTAGAATAATAGATCAGAAGATATAACTATGCTTATGAAGGGTAAAGAAAGCAAACCAGATCTCTGCGCCAACACCATGCTGCGGGAAGCCTTCCTCAACAGTCACCAGTCTGTTGGTTTTCCTGACAGAAGCATTTATTGTGGGTCTATCCAGTGGCCGAATTGATCTCAAATTTATAACCTATAACAACAAAAGCAGTCCTTAGTAACTTTTTATGCCAGGAATTGCAGAGTCACAGAATCGCCAGTCCAATTATGCACAAGTCATGCAGAGGGAAGTTCAGGATTTAGGATCTTTTACCTCTGCTCTAATTCCTTCTTTTGAGAGAATATCAGCAGCCTGTATATTTACCACTTGTATTAGTTTAAGAATAAAGATAAAAGATCCAAATATTGAAATGATCATATATATACTTGAGACCTTCATCAGTTCTTGCTTATTGTCAAAGCATAGAAAAATCTTTGTTTTATATATTAATGGAAACAAAGTTTAAACCTAGGCCTTGAATCAATTCTTATTGAACATAACTCACACAAGTAGCTAGCCACTTTAGGAATTATGTCATTCAAATATTAAATCAAATACAGCTAGAAGAAAATATGAGCAGTCAAACCTGAAGAGCATAGCCAACCATCTTTGAAAAAGCTGTGATAGTAACATCCTTTCCTTCTCGTTCAATCTATCAATAGCAACATGAAATGGAAATATATAAACATGCATAAGCAGAATATTTCCTAGAGAGTTGGGATAACTAGAAAAATGTGAAGAACATAGTATGATATTTCTAGTAGATTTTTTTTATTCTCCGGTAAAAAAACATACCTTAGCCTTCCCAATTGGAAGGCAAAAGCTGGAATCAAGAACTTCTGCCGTAACTGGGAAAGATTCACCATATCTGAAGCATAAGATTCATAATTGTGGTATTCATATCAGTAATAATCAGGTCACAGAGGAAACTTCACAAATTAAGATTATAATGCATGACATACTTACAGCAACTCATTTTCAAGGAAAACAACAGGATCAGGGTCTCTAATAGCTGCTTTTAGCAGACCACGAGCATCTTCAGAGGAATACGGGGCCAGAACTTTGAGTCCAGGACAGGAACCATACCATGCTGCGTAGCACTGCTTGCAATCAAGTAAGCAAAATCCAATATTAACTTTTGTCTCTTGATTTATTCTTAATATATATTTTGTTAATTTTCAAACACCAAAAAAATATGATTTGTAAATTGTGTTTAAGATGTCTCATAGAAAAAGTAATAATGCAGAGACAGCACAAAAGAAAAAAAAATCACAAGTTCAACTAAATATCAGCATCTGTAAACATGGAGCTACTATTCTCCCAATGAGTATACAACTGAGTGCCAGAGTCTTAGCAGTTATGTTGCCTTTCTAAAACACAATTATGTCATTATCCTTGATCATATATTGTAAGTAGCACATTCTATGCTTTTAGGATTGGATTCAAGTCCATAAGGACCAAACAAAGCTATGAGAACTAACAGTACACTTTAGCCAAAGGAAACCAACACACACAGCTTGTTGAAAAAATGTTCTGTACCTGAGAATGTTGGGCACCGACCCCAGCAGCAGCACCATTCGGCCCTCTAAAGACAATAGGGACAGAAATCTGACCACCAGACATGTAGTTTGATTTTGCAGCAGAATTAATAATATGATCAATAGCCTGCAAAAGAAACCCAAATTCAGTTCCTAAACAAATATTCAGTCGATGCTGCGTTCTGCAAGGAAAATAATATTCCATTTTAAATACAGCTAAGACTACCTTCAAATATAAGAGTTCAATCTGTAAAAATATAAATAATAGGATAAATGTTTCATGTACTTGTTGGATCATACAATGATTCAATTTAAAAGTAAACTCCTTATGCATCTCAATCATATTCTATCCAGGTGCTGCAAAAAATTTCTAGACCAAATTTCTTGTCCTATATAATGTCCAAAGTGCTGCAAGCTAAGGGTAATGCGTCCGTCAATGTTATTATCACTAAGAGAGGGCACGTATAAATAAAAATCATATCCCATAAAATCAGCAACTTTTCACAGAAAATTCCATATATCAAAACAACATAGTATCAGTTGCAGTTTCAGGATATAATTGTGAACCCCAGTGGTGAGATGAACCAAGATGTATAATTGATGATCCAAAGGAATTCATGAGGTTTCATTTACTTAGTGTATAGGCAGGCGTTGGCCCACAGCCTCACAGTATTCAGCTTAAATTTCAGCACATTATGCTGTCATTTTTGTGCAGATGCTTTCATTCCCTGTAACAAACAAAATATTTTTGATCCTAATATGGAAGCTAAGTATGTATTGGTCGTAGAAATAAAGTGAAGTTGACACCTAAAGTAATATCACCATTATTTTGCTCTTTTATAGATGGAACTAGAATGTTCAAGGAAGTGGAGCAGTATCAAGAAAGCAATAGTTCTTGAAACTACCAAAAACAACTCTCATTTTCACCATGTTTACAGTATCTCTCAGTTGTTTTGAAGAAACTCCAAGGAAGCACCTAAAATTCACATAAACATGTAGCAGATTCTGATTCAGGAAAAAAAAGGTTGCATGTTACACGAAATGATAAGTGTAGTCACATCATTCAAATGACAAGGAACAAACTCTGAAAAATTGTAAAACAAGTCTTCCAAAGAGTTTTTTGTTGCAAAATTTAACTCCACTACTTATATTTTGTAATATGTACTTCTAATGTATTCACAAGCACCACTTCTGTGGGAAAATGAGATAGCCACATTCACACATAGAAAAGAACTACAACCTGCATGGAGAAGTTGAATGTCATAAACTCAAGAACTGGCCGAAGACCATAGTAAGCAGCACCAACTCCAATTCCCGTAAATCCAGCCTGCAAAAGAGAAATGCATTGAATGATTAGAAAAAACACAGCAAAAAAGAAAATAAGAGTTTTTTGTGGGTGTATGAAGTGACCAAAATTAAGAAAATAAAAAAATAATTGTATTAATAACTACATTAAGAAGGTGATCCATGGAGAAACAATAAATCCAATGAATGGTTCAAGTATCAAGAGCAACCTCTGTGATTGGAGTATCACGAACTCTTTCGGGACCATACTTCTCCAAGAGTCCTTTGGAAATCTACATAAAATGAAGATGGAGATGGTGAATTTAAGGATACAAGGAAAAGCTACATCCACAGTCCTTGAAGATAAAAAAAACTACAACTTCATCTTATAAGCAAATCTAACCTTGTATGCTCCCTGGTATTCACCAACCTGCAATAGGAAGAGAAAATCGTGAGGAGGAGAAGAAAAAAAAGAGAGAGAGAGAGAGAGAGAGAGGCTCGATAAATTATTTCATTCTCCATTAATACCTCTTCCCCCATCAAAAAGACTTTTGGATCAGCAGACATTTCCTCATCGAGTGCAGAGTTTAGGGCATCTCGCACTGTCATCTGGTAAAATTAACATTAAGTAAAACATCATTACTTCTGAAAAAAAAATGCTCCAGACATTGAAGATAATGAACTTTCTCTCAAAACATAATCAAGATATCATGTCAAAAGAGAATCATCAAGAGAGAGATACGGCTCTTCTCATGACTATTCTTGCCTTCAAAAAACTAATCGTAATCTATAATTAAATAAACCATAAGTTCAGTTCCTAAGTTGCCAAATTAAAGTACAGAGAACAAAATAAAGAAAATACATGAAATGGCAAGATATTTGAGACACGCATGTATCCAGTCCAGCAGCATGTATAACTTATATCATCTAGAATTTCCACCTATATCTAGAGTTCTTCATTCAAGTGGATAGCTAGACGTATAATATATAAAATTCCAGCAACAATTTCAAAGCATTCACATTTCACATACAGGACTTGAAGCAAGAACAGTCTAAGAGTGGATCTCAATAAAATTACTAAAATAAACTACATATAGAGAAGTTTCAAGTATATTTGATAACTCAGGTTACTAAGAGTTCACAAAATTAGAGTTATCTAGAAGTTATTAAACCGAGCAAGAATAGAAAGCAACTAAAAGTTGTGCAGAAAACCTCTTTAGCAGCTGATGCATAACTCCTTGACGCAAATAAAACAGGTCGAAACCTCTGCAACGACTGCCCTATCACCTGATAACAACAATACATAAATGCACTTCAGAAATCAAACAACCAAACAAAAAACCATTCATATTGCTCCTACACAGAGCCAACCATACAAAACATACTCGAAACAAAGTCAAACAAACACTAGATTATGCACAACAAGAAAATCTTCCAACGAATGACCTTTTGTCTCGTAATCCCTAACATGCTTCCTTCACTCCCTCAGAAATTCCCCTATCAAATCAAACAAAACAACAGAAATCATCTTCAATTACAAAAAAAAAAAAACAGATTAGAAAAGCACGAAAACAATACAGAAAATAAAAATAAAAATAAAATAAAAAACTATTATCAACTAAATTTCTGATCCAGCGTTTCCATGATTCATTCAACTAATCGAAACAGAGGAAGGAAGATTCAACAGAAATGATTAAATTAAACAGAAGAAACTATCACACACATCACGAGTTTCGAAATAAGATCGAACTGAAGCAAACAAAAACTAAATCACAACCAAAAAATAAAAATCAAAGAACAAGAGAGCAATTAAACCAGAAATTTCCGAAAACCAGCAGTGGAAACAGATCTGCGAAGCAAAATGGATAAGAAGAAGAAGAAGAAAAGAGGAGAAACGAATCAGGCGGTCGAGTCGAAAGGCACACGCTTGGCGAATCAATCGGACCGAACCGAAAATGATAAATAATGAAAATAGTGTGAGATTAGATGACGGTGCCCGTCAATTTATAGCGTTCCGAGTGTCAAAAGCGAATGGCGACGGTCTTTAAATTGACACTTGGGCCATTTGATCGTCTTGTCTGCTCCGAAATGTCTTATTTTTCTGCTAAACTTGGTCTAGCAACAATGCACTGATTAAAAGCTTTATTATTTTTCAGATATGTTGGATCACTGAAAATTAGAAATAGGATTGTCTATAATGAAAATATATGTAGATATTTTAAAGATAGATTTTATTACTTCTGAAATAGAAAACTCATTCGAAATCGAGCCCCTCTTTGACAAAATTATGATTGTAAGGGACGTCCCGCATCTGTAGAATCCTGAAGTCGGTAGAATAGTCTCACTTCGAAAGGGAACGAAGACACAATCGGATGTCGAAATTTCAGTAATAAAAAAAACAAAAAAATAGAAAACCCACCAACATAATAATCAAGAGACCCTACAAAGTTCCTCATTTTAAACGTATAGCTCTCAAAAACATCATGTTATAAGGATTATGCCAATGGCACCAACGCCCTTCATTTAAAGAAGCTTCAATAACTAGGAAATTTTTTTACATGGAGAATGGAGCTGAAGAACATCAAAGTTCACATCTCCCTTTCTAATCATCAATACACATAAAAGAGTAGATAAAACTGCTCTCCTAGCTAAAAAAGCTAAAAGTTAAAAAAAGGGAAAAGGGGCTCAAAAACCCATTAAATTCCTGAGGAACTTCAGTTCTTCTCTCTGTTAACTTGCTGATATTGCTGGTTGGACTTTCGGGCTAGGGATTTCACGATAATTTTCATTTCTAGCTGTAGTGGAACGTTGTAGGTTGTAGCATGAAGTAACATTCAATATGGTTTTTACAGCCACTTGCCCTGTCTTTACTGCCACTTGCCCGCTTTTAGGCAACACTATCTTGAATCTCTTTCCTTTATGTTCATTCTTCACTACTACAACTGATGCCTGCAAAAATCGCAAAGAAAAAAGAAATTCAAACAATTTATAGCAATAGATAGTCACTAATGGTCTAATACCACCTTTTTTTTCATTAAGGAAAACAATGTAATATGAAATAGGCTTTTTTAGGAAAGTTTTTCTAAAAGTATTTTTTTGAAAAATGCTTATAGAAAAAAGTATTTTTGGAAAAAATTGGTCTCTTTCAGCTTTTTCTAAAAGTAGAAAATTATTTTTTTCTATCGTAATTTAGCTGAAAGTAGGTATTGTGAAACACCTCCATAAATAAAAGAACTTTAAAAAAGTTTTTCCAAACAGAGTCATTGTTATATATTTGTACCTCATTCACTTCTGTCCTTTGAGAATCATCCACATTTTCTTCTCCCTCTTGCTTATCTGCACAATTCAAGAAAATACTGGTGAAACTTTAACCAAAACCTCATCCTACATAAGAGACATAGGGAAAGATTCCACATGTATTGTTTACTGTGTTGGGTAAGTATATATATCAAAATAATAGTTTCGTACCAGATATGAAAAGGATCTCATTACATTGAATTTAAAAAGTAGTAATCTCTCCCTCATTAAGCTCATAGGTGGTTATATAGAGGTACTATTGACATTAGTTAAGATCTAGGTCATAAATATATTTGGGGTGCAACACTTCATCTATAAAAGTAACATTCAAGATGGTTATATATGAGTTGAGTTAACATTGATGACATATTAATAAAAACATTACCGTCGGCGGTAATGCACAATTGAATTATATTGAAACATGCCCAACACATGATTGAAGCCAACCTTACCCTGGTGAAGTTGAGCATCATCACGCGAGCCAGCGCGGCTAAGAACCAAATCAATACAATATTCTCTGAAACTGGGCGACCCAGGTACAAACAAGTCCTCATCTCCACATCGAACCCTCAATTCCCCATCTTCATCATCTTCTTCTTCTTCTTTCTCCCCCTCTTTCACCTCTCCTTCAATCACAAACTTCTCTTCTTCCTCCACCACCTTCGAAACAACAACACTTCGCACTTCTTCCACATTTTTCAAATCTTTCTTATCGACCTCTCCGTCAATCACCACCGGTGACTTCTCCTCCTCCCTGGCCTTCAACCCATCGTCGTCTTCGGGAAGAACACCGAGGACAATGTTCGACGAAGACACCCGCTCGTTCTCCTCTCTATCGTCCTCAAGGAGTTGCTTCTCCGATACGGTGCTTCCCCATCTTTTATGAGTCTTTCTAAACAACTTGATCTCTTCGAACCGACGGGCAATGGGGCTGCTGCGCCTGGCTGTTGCGGGCTCGGTGCTGGTGCCGCTTCTGCCGCCTTCATTACTCGCCAACAGCGTCGAAGCCCCGCAACCCATCGGGGAAGATCAAGAGATTCTTTTAATGGGGAAGCAGTAGAGATTGATGAAGATTGTGTGAACAGAGGAAGGTAGGAAGAAGGGATGAGATTAGTGTTAATAGAGGAGGAGAAAGGGAGGCCGGTGTGAGATGTGAGGCTCAGAGGGCTGCGTTCGATTGTTAAGGCGAGAGTTGCGCGTTCTCTGTGTTGATTTTATTCTTGGCGGGACTGCTAACGAACTTTTTACAATGACGGTTGTTGTCGAGTCAAATTCAATTTTGATAAAAATGAATAAACATAACTAAGCTGATTTGGACCCTTTTTTATTTTTGGATATTTATTATTATTTTTGAGGAAGCAATGAGTAGTTCTGATCAGGAGATCAAAGATACAGTGATACTTCGAAACTGACGCGTACATTTTATTGTTTTGTTGGATTTTTGAGATTTATAGGTACGATTCCTTTTTATATCTATATTTAGTAAGTTTTGCATAGCTTAGCGCCCGCCCCATAAATGCTAACATGTCTAAGAGTTACCTATCATTTTTTATTTTTTATTTTAAACTTAATAATGTGTGCATGGGCACAAATTTACAAAAAAAAAAAAAAGAAAAAAAGCAAAAGTTTACAAAATATATACTTTTTAAAAAATAACTATTAATTTTTTTTTTTAAAAAATAAGGCTATCATGGGTTATCCGTAAAGATTTTTTTCATCCATTCACTTTCAATGAGTCCAACTAGTTTTCTCCAACTGTTCAGGCACACCAGACTCCGATGAAATGTTGACCCTCTCATTAAATTTTAAAACAACAAAAAACTTTTACTTCGCTTAGTTTTTAAATTTGGTATGGATGTCAAAAATTCATTGGAGTTCGGTTCAGGGTACGACACTGAAATAAGCTATGCGGTGCAGGGTACGTAAAATTTTACGTAGTTTTAAAATTTAGTGGGAGAGTCAAAAATTTATCAGAGTCCAGTGTGGGGTACGACGACCTAGAACAGTTGGAGGAAACTAGTTGAGACATGTTAAAAATGGTTAAATAAAAAAAAATCTCATGTATAGTAGCCTCCCTTTTAAAAAAAAAATTACTAGTAATTTTAAAAAAAAAATTCCAATACACACATATTTGAGGCTTCTATTTTTTTATTATTTTTATTTTATTTTTGTAAATTTTTGCCTGTGCATTATGCTTTTTTTTTTTGTAAAATTTTGTAGTGCCGCCTATTAAATTTATAGTGCCGCCATCATTAAATTTCAAAAAAAATAAAATAATAATAGGTAAGTCTTGAACAGGTTGGCACCTACATAATATAACATTCAAGACTTGCCAAATGTGAATATAAAATATTTTATTGCCTATATTTTTTATATAATAAAAAAATTATGCTTATAAATATAAAAAATCCTAATTTATTGGTACAATTTTTGTTATTCATGCAACGGGGGCAAATTGGCTATTTTAAAATAAAAAAAGTAGCTAATTAAACTATATTCATCCCGGGCGAGCGTAGCAATGTATATTACCTTCCTCTCAAGAAATTTCTTTTACACTTGAGATATCTACCTTACAAAGGCTATCATCTATCAACACAACTCAAGCTCAATGTGTTGCAATCCCCTGACCAATTGAGTCCGCCTTTTGAGGCCGGTAGTTGTCAAGGTCTTGTATGCATAGTTTGTTATAAGTGTTGGTATGTTTCTCTCATTTATTAGTTTTATCTTACCGATGATAATATAAATTTGATCAACGAGCTATTTTGTGCTCAAGAATATTAATGCTTTTGTTCTATTTAATATACATAGTTAAGCCTTCACACATCAACCATTCCTCTTAGGTTCAATTGTTTCTAAACAATATCCTCGGCAAAATTCTCAAATAGCTTACTTATTCTACGCCAATAACTGCATAAATTTCCATTGGATTGAAATTTAAAATCTTAGTACTTTTGAGTGTATCATATTATATGTTGGATTAAGCTAGGTAAAAAAATTAAGATTATATTTAATTTATAATTCGAATATAATTTTTTATATTTATAAATTAAAAAATATAGAAAACATATTTAATTGATTAAAAATTTATTTTGTAATTTATTGTGAGATGAAAGGAGGAGATTGCAATATAAATATTTAGATAGAAGGAAATAGTTGTAATATGCTAAACAAACGAGGGAGGTAGAGGCAGTAAATTTCCTATCAAAGAAGCAAAATAGAGAGAGCGTAGGCGTAGGGTTTATTTTGGTTGTGACTGAGTTGCATCATCGAAGCGTGTGCGCGAGCGAGAGAGGGCGAGAAATGGTGGGAGCATTCTGGGGGACACGAGTGCTGGAGATAGTGAAGAAGCATGACTCAGGAGGTTTGGTTTGGAAGAGAATAAAGCTCACTACCACCAGAAAAGCCAACGCCAAGAAGCGACTTCGAAGGGTTTGGCAGGTTCTTCTTCTTCTTTATTGTGTTTTATAAACTCTTTTACGAGTATTAGTAGTAGTAGTAGTAGTAGGGATTTGATCTGTTATTTTTCTGTTGATCTTCTTCTCTTGCTTTGATTCTATAATGGTTTGTAATTTTTTTGTTTGGTTAATGCGGTTATATTCTGAATTTATTATTAGGAGCTTATTGGGAGAAATCTGTGATTGCAATGCGAAACATGGGAATAATGCTGGTTGAATTGTGTGATTCGTTTTATAATGGAGGGGTTTCAATGTTTTTTTTTTCTGTCATAAATCGTTTGCTGAACTTATTTGAAAAAGTTAGATATGATTGACGAGTAAATTTCCCCTTTTGTTTGTTATTAACCTTTTTAACTAAAATGAACTGTTTCTTGTAACTTGAAAATGAATTTTGAACATTGATTCATTTTGGTGGTTGGCTAGAAATGCAGAGCTAAGAATGGGGACGTCTTTGTTGTAGTATTTCTTTCTATATGGTTTCTAGAGTGTATTTATAATTTTTTTTCTTATGATTGAATGTTTACTCCTTAGAGCAGATTGGAGCCAACTCCATACACCTTGCATTGTTATACTCTACAAGCCCTTCAATCAATAATTTTACACTTTATGGAGTGGTACTCTGCAAGAACCAGGTGTCTAGATGTTGTAGTATGCAATATAAGCCACCTTTGCCGGAAAAGACGAGAAAAAATTTGCTCCCTTTATATGTTTTAGAACATAAAATGAATATTTAAGTTTTGGTCCTTATCTTCTTATGAGTTAATGTCATGCATCCAACTCTTTTACTTCAACAGAGCAAAACCTAGTATATCTTTACTATAGGTTGAAAATCGAAAGTTAAGGTTTTATGTAATAAGTTCATTTTTATCTCTTGCATGTACAACAAAAACAAGCAACCATAATTGAAGCTGCAAAGATAACATGGAAGCTTGGAATCAATAGACAAATTGAAGGGGAGAGGAACAATGTTTTTTAATCCAATAAGGGAAAGGAATTTTAAGATTCTATGTTCATCATTAACCATCTTAGTAAAAGTGGAATGTGTGTAGTCCATATGTAAAGAACATCACTTTTTTGGTCATCAAATTGCTTATATATATAAAATATTTTCCTATTGCATTCTTGTGGAAAATTCATTTATAAAATCTTGTTCAGTCATTAGGTTTGTGCCTGAAGTTTCCAATGCTTCTCTTCATGCCTCTGCATTTCAAAATATAGTCACTTGAATGTGTTCAGAAAAATAGCAAGGATAATGGAGGATTCAATCACACTGTTATTTAGAGAGGTTATCTCGCACTTTTGGGGGATGCATATGTCATGCCCTCTAGAAAAGCCATCATTTTGTGGGTACTTGGTAGGGATGTTAGTAAAAACATGGATTGAATAAGTTGTTTTGGCGTTTAAGAGAATTGTTCTTGGTTTATATGTGAATTTTAGAAGGTTATGGTGCTATATGCAAAGGTTATGTGTGACAATGTTCTTTTCACACAATAAAAGAGTTTTGTCTCCTTCTAGTTTGATTCATATTGATGTAAGGGTCTTCCCAAAATTTCTAAGATTTTGGGATCACTAAGATGTGTAATCCTCACCAATTATTATATTAGACCTACTTTTGTTAATCTTCTCAAATCCTCAAAATCAAAGCTGAGGTCAACTTGGTTTTTTCCACCTTTCATGAAAAGATTTGTAACCAATTTCAACTAGGGGTGGAATGGGTTGGGTTGAGGCCAAAATGCAATCCAACCCAAATAGTTCGGGTTGGAAAAGTTATAACCCAACCCGAAGGTCCCGAACCAAATTGGCTCCTAAACATCAAAGATGTTCCTAATACAACCAACATTAACCAACCAAACATTGACCGTAATTAGTTAGTTAAATGCATTCATCCACCATGTCATAAAATATCAAATACAAATTAAAAAGAGTTGCATCAAAATATAAGGGTTATGCTTAGGTTCGGTACGAGTTAGGTTGGGTTGGGTTCCAATAGTGTTAACTCAAGACCTAAACCAAACCGTTCGAGATAGGATTTTTGAACCCAACCCAACCCAACCCAACCCAACCCAACCCAGACACCTTGATCAACCCTATCCAACCCATCGAGTTTTGTTAAATTTAGTTGGGTTGACTTACACCCCTAATTTCAACGATGAACTTTCATTCATGTCTTCAAAATGTAGAAATCATACACAAATCATCATTTGTTATTTTGTTGATACATGACACATCCCAGCAAAATGAGTTTGTTGAAAGAAAAAAAAAATACATCTTTTGGAAATTGCGAAATGATTGCTCTTCAAAAATGTAAATTCTAATACACACATACACATACACATACAAACATACTGTAAACTAATAAAAGAAGAAACATCTAAAATAAGCAAAATATAAATTAATTTTATACATATGTTGAGAACTCAATTACTCTATCTTAAACTCTTAGTAGATTAATTATCTTTATTGCAATAACATCATTAGAAACTAAATCTAAATGGATACTTGTCATATGTCAAACTTCCCAAGTTTCACATTTTAACCATCTTAACTATAAACAAACAAAAAGCTAGCAAATGCATTGTAAAAATATTAGGTCTTTGCTACTTATTATTTTTTTAGTTAATGTAAGTTCCAATTACGATAACTTATCAAAAGATTTTGACTTGTTAAGTTCAATTTGTATTCTTCTTAATAAAGTAAAAGATATAATAGTTAGGGGGCCTTTCTAGCGGGTGAAGAGCCAAGGTTGTAGGCAAAAGGTAAATTTGTTTACCCTTTGAAAGCAAAAGATTTAATTTGGCTTAAATGAAAATAATTTTTCAAAACTTGTTATAATTACTCAAAAACTATAATTATAAATATATTTAAAAATTAAAATAATCAAATTATAAAATGGAAAAATTAAGCCTCAAGGTTTTGTTCATTTTTTGAAATCGTAATTTTACTCAATTCAACAAAGTCTTTTCCCAACCTTTTTGGGTCGGGTACATGAGTCCATTTCTAGTAGATTCATGTCATAGTTGATTTGACAATGCTTTGCCATTTATGTTAACTATTAGCCTAATGCAACCCTCCACCTTTATCTGAACTTGGGACCGACTATATATTAAGGTACGCAAATATGCTTAGAACATGCATAGTTTTATATATGTAGTATTATATTTATTTGTAAATATAAGTGTATATTATATAATTAGGTTATACATAGTAAATATAGAATATAATTTGTTGGGTTGGGTTGTTGTCAAGCCCAGTTACACAGGCTTGACAACCAACTTGGCCTTTTGGGTTTTATATTTCATAACTCGACAAACTCGCGAATATTACTCTAAATTGTCTAAATTCGTGCTGTTTGGGTTGGGTCTTTTGGCTTTCGTGGCTTGTTGAATTTTATACCGCCCTATCAAATGATTTTGAGGAGAGAGATGATGAAGAATAAGCACACTTGCTTAACCCAAGATTATTGATGGAGGACAAAACTTGGAACTCTTAGCTCATTTCTTTTTCTTTGTGGTTGATAAGGTTCAATTTTATATATCAACTATCAAGATAATTTTCTTTGCAGAATAACCAAATGGCTCTATAACTTCATTATTTGCTCTTATTTTTTTATTTCTTTTGCTTTGTTTTTTCTTCTGCCTTGTTTTCATTTCTCTCTAATACTGCAGTAGCCCTCTTTGCTTTCTCTTCTAGCGGAATCCTATAGTGGATTTTTTTTTTCAGGTCTTTTGGTGGGATATCATTGCTTTGTATGTCCTATTTTTTGGGATCAGAATTTCTCATATAGGGAACCAAAGAAAAAAAAAATCACATGTTCCTAAATGCAATCACTACTATTCTTAAGAATCTAAATGCATGGGTGTCTTGTGCTTTTTTCCTTCATTCACGAATTCAAGTTTGGACATTATTAACTACAGTGTATATGTTCTCGTGTGACATTTATATTTCTTGCAGAATGAGGCAGTCCTGAAGGCCTGTGCTGAACCAGCTTCTTCAAACAATGTAGAAGCTAATGCTGCTGGTGTGGCAGCTAGTGGCAGCAACAGCGCCCAAGCTTAGCAAGTTAAATGAATAAGAATGCTAAAATAGCTCGAAGGGCGTTGTTGTGATTACAAGCTTTGAGGTTGGAAATTCATTTTGCCCTTCAGCTTAAAATCAAGAGTAGCTCTAACTCACTGCTGACTGTGTTGATTCTTCCATCATCAAACTCTAAGGCTTCTTAATGTGATTTATTCATCACATTGGGAGATATCATCTTCTTGCACCGAGGATATCTCCTTTCTCAAATGTTATTTTATTTCTGTACTGAGATATGAAATCCTATATTAGCTGTTGATGTCTGTCTAAATTTGGTTCTGATTTCGTTGATCAAGTTGGAAGATTTTATACATCTTAATTTTCTCTATGAGGTTTTTTTGTCTTTATTTATCTGATGTTAGTCTGTCCTCGATGCTGCTCTTTTTTTATTTTTTATTTTACACTTTTGGGTTGGGTCTCATCATCCAGTTTTAACACACTGGCATGAAAGACCATGTGGTTTCTTTGGTGTTTTGGCTGTAGGCAGTGGACTTGGTAGGCAATAGAAGGTTGCCAAACAACATGCTTCCTCTATTTCCTATTTTTAGATGAGTTTGCATTAGAAAGGAATAAGGATTAATGAAACTTTTAGGAATGAAGTCAGCTTGATGACTTCAAGGATTATCACTCTTTCACATGGTTCTTGAATAAAAGGGTTATGCTGCATTGGATCCAAAAGTTTGGTGAAAGGTTGGAAAATAGATCATAACACACTCTATTATCTATTTCTAAGCATACAATTGGTCGCCCTTAGTGAAACACACACCATAACACGTAAAAAACAAATAGGGATATTATGAAGCAATGGCAAGTGCGAAAAGATTGTGAGTTGAGATTCTGATTATGAAATGGATTGAGCTTGTCAGTTACATTTCCAAGCTTAGCTGAAACTGAAATTTCCATAGACACTTTCTAAGGGTATATTGGCATTAGAAAGAATTTCTATTTTTTCTCAGATTTTGTTGCTTTGTTTATTGTGTAGGGAACTCTTATCTTTTGGTTAGCTTTGACAGGTGCCATAAAGTTTGATATAGGTGAGAGATCCCAGAAATATTTGAGACGTTTATGTACTCTTGGGAGAAATTACCAACACAGGAAGCTAAGGATTTTTATTTTGAGGGGAATCTTTGCTTCTTCCACTTCCAGCCACATAAGTATAAATTTGAACTTCCTGATGTTTCAGCCTGTTTTAGCATGTGAGGACCATAAAGTATGATAGAAGCTGAGACACGAAAGCCACTGAAACACATGTAGGCAACTCTTGTGAATTTCTAATCTGAAACAGAAAGATTTGGACAGATTGATTATGACTTGCGGATAATTAGACCGAAAGTTTTAGTTTCCCTCTTCCTTCTGTTTTTTCTTTTTTTTTTTTTTTTTTATCTGTAATGATATTTCTTACAAGTTGAAGAAATTCTTTGTCAAATCACTATTTACCTGTCTATCTCATGAATGGTTTTCCTTAGTCTTCAGTTTAATAGATGCCAATGCTTATTAAATACATAATCATCTTTCTCATGGATGCTCAGTATTTTGCATGCTCACTTTACTGTGACTTCAATTATTACTGATTGAATCATTTATTCTTTAAATTTATTGTGTGCCCATGGAAGTTTATGCCTCTTTTTCTTTTACATTGAAAGCATAAGATATAAAATCTGCCCACTTGATAAGTTGGCAAGATTTACAAGTGATTGTATCCCTTGTTGGAAATCAGACCTGCCCTTTATCTCTTTAGTACTACAAAACACTTTTACTTCCTTTACATAGTGGTTTAAGTTGTAGATTTAGTGGGTTCCAAAAACATATAAATAATTTTTTCATTAGGTGACATAATGGTCGGTCATTGACGATGACCTTATTATATATTTCTATATATAACACATTAACATATACAAAACAGAAACATACTGTAAAACCCTATAATTATGTTGCATGTAGCATCATAACAAACATATACATCACCATGTGAACCTAGAAAGGCTTAGAAAACTAAAAATGTCATTGTTGCATGGTTATGAAGCAACCTCTTGAGAGTTTAAACTGGATTTTCTTCTCACAGAGACAACGCTGTTTAAAGGGTGGTTGAGTTTGGAACTAGTCAAACACACATTCCCCTCTAATCTTGGCTATCTTATTTTCTTTAGGACAATATTACCCTTCTCTTCAAATTAACTAAAATGCCCTTGAAACACTGTCCCCCTCCAATCAGTAGTATAAGAAGGTACAGCTGAAAAAGTCCATTTTAAAAGCCTTTGGTCTACCATGACGGCCACACCACGTGATTGACTAAAGAGAGCCTGAAGTCAGCAATCAAAATCCCATCCCTCTCAGTTGAACATGAAATAAATATTTCAATAAAATATATACATATATAAATATACATAAGATATATTTTGATAAAATTATATATAAAAAAAAATGGTGACGTGAAGAACTCCAACAGCCTTGGATGGTTCTAAACCACTGTCAGAAGAAACTTTGGTCGGCAATTCTTTTATCCCTTTGTTCTTTCAGACCTTTCATCAAACACTTAATTTACGTATTTGAAACTAATGGAAGAAGCCGTCCTATGTGTTTCTGCCCACCACGTAGCACATCATGGGAAGCATGATGGGTCCCATTTTATGACATCATGCATCACTTTTGATGGGGTCCGTGCTGATAAGATTACACATCATGGTTTTGCAAGTATAAAAATTATATTCTGAAACAAACAGTACTAGAAATAATCTATGATAGTCTGTAAAGGTTTCAGGACATGAGTGTATGACCATCTAATTTGTGTAGAATCTTTTTAGCCTTTGGGTCTTGCTTTTCTGTCTGATACGAAGCTTAGAATGTTATATTTTTTTAATGGGCATTCTCTGATTGGATTTTTTCTTCCTTTATTTTGTTGAAAAGGAGGGTGGTTTTTTTTATTTTTTTATTGTTTTTCTCACTTTGGAGATCTTTAACAGCAATTTCTTCTCATGCACTCCTTAAGATCCTTCTCTATGATAAGAAATTGAATGTTGGAACTCTACTTCATCAACTCTCTATCATGTATGTGTGTGTGTGTATAAAATATATGAAAGCCTTCTTTTCCTTGTTTCCATCATGATATATCATGAAAGCAACATAATCAATTAGTAAAACCTTATATATTAGTCACCCTGCAAGGCTTGGTAATTCAAACAAGTTACCAAAATGCAAAGTAATTGACTAACAATTAAGGAATCTGTGTTTTCTTTTTTTGTGTGCTAAACTTAAGTTTCAAGGATCAAGAGAATAAGTATGTTGGAAGAAGGGGCAAAAAAACTTTAATCGCCCTGCTGCAAATGTGGCAGACATTTAAGAAATCACAAGCCATAATTTTGTAGGAATGAGTCTGTTTATTGAAAACCAAACCTTATGCTAGAATTATGTTGTCAGATCACATGGCATAAATCTTGTAAACTTCCAAAGGAAACACAAATTAAAATCATAAGATATATATCAGATAATTGGAACAGTGCCTTGTTAAAGATTTAGGAAGTATTCTAGGATTAAAACTTACTTAGCCTTGTTGTTTATTTCATTCAAATTACACTATGACAAGTGCAGTAAAGTTAAGGTGCTCTTAGTGTTAGGGTCACTTTTGCAATTGGAACAACATGATGAGATAAACTAGAACCTGATACTGCAATTTCTTTTTTGTAGTAAATTGAATTGAGATAAATGTTTATTCTCTTTGGGTCCTATTGGGCATTGGTGGAAACAAGATTTGCACAATATAGTAGTAACAGTTGGATTAAAATAGTTGTTGAGAGAGCTGATCTACAGATATATTATTTTGGGAATGGATTTCACTTTCTTCACTTAGAACCTTTGGTGGGAAAGAACGAGAAAAAACCAACCCCATGTGCAGATATGCTTTGCAAACATAAGGGTTCGTAATTCTTATTCTTATGTTTGCTCAGAAAAAGAGTTCTCTTTTAGCAAAGTTTCACACATGACTCCCTCTTTCCTCTCACTCTCCTTTGATGCCTCTCTTTCTACGTATTTCTTTTCTGCGGAGCATCTACCCACAAAACCATTTGGCTTTTGATAGGTAAAAAGCTACCCAAATGTAATTAATTTATGTAGGTATTCAAAGGACGGTTTGGACAGATGCAGCAAAGACCATTAGATGTTCCAGTAAGGACGGTGATGATATAGGTAGACTTCGACATAAAATAAGATTGACAAAAATAATTTGCAATTGAAGTGTCGAAGCTTTGGATAGGACGAGCTAGCCAACCCCATGTAGAGGTGGGAAAAGGCTGGAGCTAGCCAACCCCATGTATAGGTTGAGCAATTCAAAACACAAATTGAATTTACAGGGAGAAACGTTAGCACTAACATAACATTTTTTATTTGATTACAAAAGACTTCCTTGACTAATAACATTCACCAATCTCTAAAATCTTCCAAACACTGACCTTGCTCTTCTTCCTCTGTTTATCTCAATTTTATTTTTAGAGTGATTGGGTGAACAAGAAGAGAGTGATTGACATTGATGTTAAAAAGAAAACTAGGTTGGTTATTTCAGTTTTTGAAAAGCTCAAGTGAAGAAATTTTCATTTCATTTCATGCTTCTCTTCTACAAGGAAACAAAGAAAAGCTATTGCTGCTACTACTAGTTTCTTCTCCATCAGATGCAGTAGATGAGGCTTCAGTGATTCCACTGGTGGCAGCAGAAGTTGAGAAGGAAGAAGTAGAATGACCCGGATCAGTTTTTCTACCTTGCTTCATGAAATCAATAAGTTTAGGCCTCACATTCTCTTCCTCTTCATTTCTGATAGTACTACTATTTCTCTTCTTCAAAAAAATACGACACAGGACCCAGTCTTTCATGGGCATCCTTGTATTCTGCAGAAAAAAAAAGGTGTTAAAATCAGGTAAATAAAAATTAAAAAGAAAAACCACCAAAGCTAAGAAAATATTGTGATATGTTTTGTAAACTTACTTGGGTTGTGTTCTTTCTGTCTGGGAAAATGGTGGCTGCAATTTCAGCATCAACAAGGCGATATTCATGCATGATCCAATCAGTTCTTGATCCTTTTGGAGACTTGCCTCTATAAAAAACCAGAGTTTTCTTCATACCCACAACTTGGTTGCTCCTAGAACCCAAAATTTTCTTATCAACACCAGTAGCCTTCCAATAACCAGACCCACTTGCTCTGTTTGATCTGTTCCCATTAGAATACTTCACTTCCCTTGTGCTAAAAAAGTACCTCTCGTGCTCTGAATCACCTGAAAACACCAAAACAAAACAATTTTTCAGAAAACCCACATTTCAGAACAATAATAAAATCATGATCAGGTACTAAGACTTGTTGATATTTCTGAAAATTTTGTATTTTTTTCGAGATATACGCATGACCCATCTTGATTTACTTTGTTATGAAATTGTTAAACAGGTTTTTGGTTTTTGCCACTAAACTAACTAACCTGGCAAATCCCAAGGATCATACTTGCAGACATTAATCTCAGGAATAATAGAAGCAGGTAATGGGCAAGCAAAAACTTTGCGCTTCAAGTACTGAATCACAAGCTCCTCATCAGTTGGATGGAATCTAAAACCAGGAGGCAATTTAATCACTCCATTTCTAACAAAACTCAGCTTCTCCATCTCAAATTAACCACAGTGGCAACAAAATCAAGCAATTTGAACACCACCCATGTTCAGTTTTCTTATAAATAAGAAGAACATTAAAATAACAAGAAATATTCAAGAAGATTAAATTGGAAGAAGAGGAAGAGAAGGAATGGTGGTGGTGGTGGTAGTGGTGATGAAGAGAGAAAAGGAAGGTATGGTTTCTTTATAGTAATGGCGTGAGGGAGAATAAGACGACTTGTTTGGCGTAAACAAGACTCAATCCCCTCTCCTTTGGTTTGACGCATTTGAACGTAACATAACAATGCGTTCGATTAAGTTAAAAAATTTTGGATGTTTACGAAAAGTTGTGATTTTTTAACCCACAAAAATACATTAATACAATACAAATACCCGTCTTGGATTGCTTCGACTTCGACGCTTCTTTTATGGGAAAAACCGGTCCTCTTTCTGATTTCTTCCTTCTTCTCATCTTACCCTTCTCTACCTCTTCTATTCTCTTCAACTTGCCCTTGCCAAATCACTTAAACTTGGCTTAGTCACCACTGTTTGTATTGGGCAATAATGGAATTTTCGTTCAACTTAATAAAGTCTTTTTTTTTTATTGCCCTTGATAAAGCATAGTTAAGAATGAGATCATTCATGCAGATAATCTCATGTAATTGAAAAAATATTTAGTTGAGTTGAGTAGAATTAATATATACCCGACATTAAAACATTGATTTGATAAGGTCACTAAGTCTATAATTAGGTTAGGTGAAGCAGAGTGGAAGAAATAGGTTCATAGAATATGTTTTGTTGACAGCGTCGGCCTAGTGGATGAAGGTGAAGCGGATCTTTAAGGGATTGTGAGTTTGAGTTTTTACGAAACAGACTTCAAAAAATATGGCACAGATGCATAAGAGGTCTTCTTGACCTGATTGTAGGTCATACAGGAAGAAGTAATGCTTTTTTTGGGAGGGAGCAAATTCTCAAAAGTAATTCGTCGGTATACGTGTAGTGTTTATTAAGTTGGCCGGCTATTGGTGTAAAAATTAGTGGGTTTCGAAAGAGTTTAACACTCCACAGGAAGCGATTGGGTTTAAGGTCCATTATATCTTCTAAAAAAAATAAAAATTGTTATGTTAAATTGAGTATGATTTATTTAAAAATATGGTCTTTATCCTTTTGTGTATGATATTATTGTTTTGAACAAATATTTATAAACAAACATTGGTGACGGTTTAAATTGCGGGTCATACACTCTGTTTTTTATATATATTAATAAGTTTAAGCTTGGTCCCATGATCTATCTTACAACTCTTGCCCAATGTATTAAATTAATGAGGTGTGTGCAGGTATATATATTAGATTTAATTTTTAAATCAAAACTTAAAACGCAAAACACCTTTCTTATTTGAAGAACCCTTCTTCACTTTATCCTCATGAAAGTTTACTAAGATTAATAACTATTTCTATCATTATATTAACAACGTCCCTAAACTCAAGTAATCTAAATTGAAGGGTAGAGAAAAATAAAAATAAAGACCAAACATTTTTTTTTTTTAATTCAGTAATTTGACAATTAAATAATTAGTTGCAATGAATGAATCAAGTTGGCATCATACAAATATAAATGAAATACAATTTATACAAATACCCTTCTAAAAGTAAAAATACCTTATGGAGTGGTTTGGAAGAAACTGTTGGACGGTAAGAGGGGCATTTTGGTCTTTACGTGTAGAAGCCAGTGTACGTTGCGGCCTCGTGAGGGTGAAGTCAGCCGACGTCGTGGTTACAGCTGGAGCTCACCATCTTACTGAATAGAGGAAGAAAGTACGAAAATGCCCCTGTACTTTTAAATAAAATCCTCGATTCTTCCAAGGGGGCACCCAAAACTTAATTAACGAAAAACACTGTTAATATAAAGTTAAGCGTACAATTAAAAACGTACTTAAGCAAGCCAAGGCCAAAGCATGATTTAGACGCCATTCTTAGTTGGTAAGCACATGTTTTAGTTTGCTCTCCTTTATAAAAATAATTAAATGAAAAGAATAAATCCTTTTTTAGTAATTTATTATTATTATTATTATTATTATTAGTAATTTATATTATTATTATTAGTTATTAATTATATAACCAGCTATATTACCATATCATATTTTTGAAAAAGAATTAATCAGGCTAGTTCTTGACCCATTAATTCTCCTTATTCCCTGAGACAGTGACAAAAATTAAATTTAAGACCATTGAGTTTTAAAATCATCTATTTACTAACTACACCAATTTTATGTTGACATATTTGATCTAATATTTCATATATCAAACCAGTAACTTTAAAATACACAAAATAAAAATAATAATGATGATAACAATAAACACAATACATAGTTTATATAAGTTAGTTCCTCCTTTTTTTTTATCATTTAGCAGCCATTATATTTACTTATTATTATTTGACATTACAGTTAAAGTTGTTGTATTGCGATTTAGAAGTCACAACTTTGAATCCAAAACACAATTTCTTCGATAACCTTATAATGATGGGATTCTCTAAGTGTGATCTTATTTAAAAAAAATTATTTTCAAAAAATAGATATAAATCTATATTTAAGAAGATATAATTAGTTAGTGGTAAGATGGTGAATATTTACGCAATAATAAGAGTTGATGTCGTATGATTATGCAATCACGAGTTTGAGTTATAAACCATCAAATTCAGGTAAGGTTTAATACATACACCTAAATATAGTCCGACTCTTTACCGAAATCATGCATAAGCGGGAGCTTTGTGCACCCGACTTTCCCTTATTATTTATTTATTTATTATAATTATTGGTGAGTGACTTATTTCTTTTTATAATTTTCTCACTTTATTGATAATGTGGGACTGACTACATTAGTTTGAGAATTGATTTGACTCTATTTTTAAGCCCTTTTTACATCAAATCTAGTTAAAATAAGATTTCTTATTAATGAGAATATTTTAATAGATAATTTGAAATGTATCCACTAAAAACATTCTTACCCACATTCTTTTCAAATTTTTAACAATAATAAATAACAAGTGGATATAAAAAATATTTTTGTTAGATACATTCAGAATTACTTTAATTTAATTTAATTAATTAAAAGATGGTAAATATATATATTATTTTAAAGAATATAAGTGGGGGCAATTTTGTCATTTTAGGATGGGTGGTGTGGATTGGGTTAAGAAGATAAAGAAGAATGGTGGGAGCCACTAACGGCACCGTCCACTTCCAACTCTGTCAACGGTGGGGCCGTCGTAACAGATACAGGCAGAGAGACAATTTCTGCTGTTCATTTTCCCATTTTTCTCCCTCCTTTGAGACAACCCCTTCTTTATCATTATTCATTAATAGTCACCTCATTTCTATATCTAATCCCATTTTTTCTCACTATTTTTACTGTATACACGTGTTAGTTTGTCTGTATAATATATATATATAAATAAATATTTAGTTTTTAATGAGTTATCCCACCTCCTTTGAGTATGAGACTAGTCTTTATTCGAGCCAAGAGTGACGTAGTAGACCTCTCTCAACATTCTAAAACTTTTATACAAAAACGATCTTAGAACTTAATCCACTTTCATTGAGCTAACCACTCGTTGGTATATATATGTATATTTTTATAACCATAAAAGTATAGTTATATGATGGATATTTAATGTACCAAAATCTCTACCATTATTAATTGGGTCTCTATTTCGTGGAAGTTAAGGATTAAAGGTTTTGAAAGATATTTAAATCTTAATGATAGAAAATATATATATATATATATATTTAATCATGTTGTTGATGGGTATTTATTTACGTAAAACAATTAATGTCCTCTGCATTTTTTATTCTTCATTTAATTAATTAGTCGGTATATTAGTTAAAAGGTTTGATTTTAAATATTAATTCCCACTAAGAATTATTGACATCATCATTGATTTTAAATGTATATATATATATATATAAGATGAAATAAGCCTCTTTAAAGCCTGGGGTCTTTTGGAGTGATCATGGAAATGGGGGATAATGCCTCAAAAGAATCTCATCATCACAAATGTTCAATTTTAATAATCTCAATGAATAATTTATATATAGATGGATATACTAATATTCTATCAATATAAAATGCAAGAAAATACGAAGTAATTAATTACTACGAAACAAACAATTAATGTGTTATTATATAACTAAGCAGAAATTAAGAACAATATTACTCTAATGCATTCAACATAAATGAAGAATTGGGGGGGTCTCAATAAGAATTGAAATACTAGGGATGACGTGCTGGGAACAAATTGATGCTTTCAATTAATTTGATACAAGTAAAATAAATACATGATTGGTTGCAGGTACAGAGTTATTTCAGCATAAGATAAATTGCACCTGGACAAAATATACTTGTACTGCACCATTATATATGTCACTGCAACCCTTCACCAGTAGATGACAATTTTGGAAAATTACAGGGTATTAAAACCAAGTTAATTACCAAACTTAACATGTTATCAAATTAATTGATTATATTTTTAAGAAAATATATACTATTTTAACTATAAAATATATAATTACACCACCATGGTTGTTAGATATTCATGTGTTTTTTTTTTTAACCAGATGTCTGTGTTACACATTCAATATTAAGGACGTTTTGTAAACATCTTAATAGGTGAAAAATTCTATAATATCTAACAATTAGAACTTTTGTAAAACATCCTTAATACGATGTTTTACAAACGTTCTAAAATAATTTCTCTTTTTAGAACGTCGAATTCAACAACGTTTGCAAAAATGTCCTAAAATCACTTCGAGGACGCTTCGTTTTTCAGATGTCCTTATAAGGTAATTTTCTTGTAGTGATGTCAATGTACGTAGTACACAATTTAATAGCGTAGTTAAATAAATATATAATTGTATTTAGTTAGTACTTTACCCGTCAAACTATGCGGGTTTCTAAGTTAATTACTTGCAGTTTCTAAGTTAATTACTTGCAAGGTAAAATTGGAGCCTCAAAGTTTGACAAAAAAGAAGAAGAGGGCAACTTCCGTAAGGAGAAAAAGAATCATTTATAACAAAAATTAAACGTAATAAGGGAGGAAGAAACTAAGAAAGAAAACAAGTTTGACATTCCTCCGAGCAAAAGAGCAATGATTCTGTAGTTCATTGTTGATCATCACTTTGATTTAGAAAACAAAACTTATATATTTTATGATTTTCTCTAAAAAGAATGGAAAGTAGATTATTATTTTATGGTGTTAATTGGGTGCTTTAATTAAAGAGATATCCTTGAATCAAAATAAAAAAATATTTATAGGGTAATTGTTAATTAAGATTTAGAGAAATAACTACCTTTAGAGTAGTAATATATAATAGACATGTCTTACCAATTTTTTTTTATAAAAAAAATTAAAAGATTATTATTAAGCTTTTTTTTTTTTTATTCAAAGCTAATTATATGGTTTATAAACATGTTAATATTGCAAATAAATAAATAAATAATATGAATATTAAGATGACTATGAAAAACAAATTACTCAAGTAAACCAACTCACTGTAAAGTTTTTTTTTCTAACAAATTAATTACTAAAAAAATATTGAAGCCTGTTACACAACTCATCTATCCCATCTAATACCACTTGGGTACTCCCAATTTTTCTTGAATAATTTAAATGAAAAAAGAAAAAAAAGAAAAAAGAGAGAGATATGACTGTAGATTAAGTAAATGGCATCCTAGGATACAACAAAAAATTGTACCCGCCGTACTTAAAAACTTAAAAGGTAATAGTAGTAGTAGAAGAAAGAAGAAAGAAGAAGAAGGAGGAGCAAAAGGAAAATGAAAGGAGACAGTGGCGTGGGAGAGGATTGTGATATTGCGGCTAAGATATTGGAAGAGTCAAAATTTCAGATATAAACAAGATAAGTTGCGTGAAGTTGCAAAACAACTAAGTACAAGTTAAAATAAAAATAAAAATAATAATAATAATAAGAAGAAGGGAAATAAGAGAGACGTCAAAAGCTACAATTATTGCAATTGTGAGAAATAGATGGTTGCCAGTGGAAAGGACTTTGTGTTTCCTATATATATTGCAAAAGCGTCTCTCCCTTGTTTCTTTGATTTTGGTTTTCTTTCTTTCTTTCTTACATTTTGGCCACATTTTTATTCAATTGGAACCTCTTTCTTGCTGTCATTTTTGTTGCTCTTAACTTTTTGAGGTTCCCCTTCTCACAAGCATTTGAATTCTTTTTGGATGGCGCACACACACACACACCATTGTGGGGTTCATGTCATCACTTTCCTCCCACTTGTGTTTTGTGTCAATTAAATGGTTGAATTAATGAATTTCTTTTTCTGTTTCTACGGTTGTTTGAGAGAGTTTTTGTTTACAAGGGTCTCTTCAAAACTTGGCCTTATGTGGAATATCTATTTCAGAAATTAATCATCATTTTCATTATCATTTTCTTATGATATTAAGAAAGAATACTTCCAAGAATATTAGTATAATTTAATATCATTAAATTAATAAAGCAAACATATTGCCAATGAATCATCATTTTCATTATCATTTTCTTATGATATTAAGAAAGAATACTTCCAAGAATATTAGTATAATTTAATATCATTAAATTAATAAAGCAAACACATTGCCAACGAGGTGTTTGCACAGTTCGTCGCCAGCTTCGTGGGCATTGCACGAGTCGTGAGTTCAAGTCGTGGACAATTTTTAAATCATGTGTCGCGGCCGGCGCCTGCACAAGTTTCATAAAAAGTACGTTGGCATGGGGTATGAGCTGGACGGAAATAACAGATTTTCAAACTCGGATTGGGCTGGTTCGTGTCGTTGGGTGATTATTGTAGTCATAACCTATTAGTGTGGGATTAATGGGTTCAGGATCTGAGCTTGATACCCCACGGAGGGCATATGTGATGTAGTGCGATAAAAGTTAGAGTTAGTAAAAATCTCAAATCATTATTTTAGGATAATTTTCTATTTTTAGTAAAGTTACTATTTTTTATAATTTATTATTTTTTAGTAGATTTATTATTTTTAGTAATTTTATTTTTAGGTTTTATTGAATTAGGAAACTAGTATTTTTGTTGAATTAGAAAATTAATATTAGAGTTTGTTTAGAAGCCTAGTTATTACTATTTTGGCATTTGAGTTGAATTAGGAGTTTTTCTTAGATTTCTTAGAGAAACACGTTTATTGTCTTCCCTGCCACGCCCAGCATCAAAATATTTATATCTTTTCTAAAAAAAATAAAACAAACAAATTCATATGGTCATGTAGCCGAGAAGAGGTTTAATTAGTTGAGTTGAATATATTAATATAATCAAACTCCATGTCATAATGTTGGAAAGTTTTGAGTTAAAAAAAAGGTAAAACATTCAATTAATTGAGAATAAGACAGAAATTCGAAAGAATTTAAGTATGGTGTAATGAGAGATTATGAGTTGTTAAATGAGATTCATTCTTATATATTCCCCCCATATCGTGTAATTCAAAGCAATTAATAACAATTATGTGAATAGCTGTTCAATGACAATCATTTACCAGCTGCAATAAGCAATTAATTAAATTCTTTTTGGCTCGAATTAGTTGATTCACAACTTTTAATTAGCTTTAGAACTAGGTAATTAAGCACATGCTCACAATTGATGAAGCAAATGCAAAGAGTAATAGATATTAAAGGGATTTATGAATGCCAGAATCACCAGAAAATAAGAGATGACTTTGGCCCTTAAAATTTCATAATCTTTGAAGAACAGTTACCATTGAAATGGAAACATTCCCATAAAAAAAAAAAACAAGAGTTTCAATGTGAGTTGCTGATATAAACATGAATATAACTATATAATCTTACATCTTGGGCACCTCGCCTTTTTTTTTTTTCATCATAACATGTTTCCTGAATGTAGGATAGTATGCTTGAAATGAACACACGATGATCTCAATGCAAAATGCACCTTAATTGACAGATTTTAACACCAAATTCAAATACAAGAAAATTCTATTAAAAGAACTCTATATGTCAGCATCTATACCAATTGAGCTGTTTGAATACAGTGACAAGAAAACCTTAATCCGGTCTGATTATAGTCAAGAAATCGCCATGGAAGCAACTGCTGGCAGCAAGAAAGGAGCAAGAGTTGTTAATTTTTGTAAATGGGCCTAGCTGCAGACATCCCTGCTCCCTTCTTTTTTCCAAATAAATCTGAGTGTTCCGCAAATGGTCGACCCGTTTCCATGAGAGATCTCGCGAAGCCTTAATACTACCACAGCATCTGCTGTAGTTGAAAAACTTGACTTCTTTGCTCTAGAGGCAGGAGATTGATTTGTTCGGGCGTAAGGCCCATGACTTGCTGAAGTAGTGCCTTCTCCATCTCGGGTGTCAACTACAACAACAAAAATGTGTAGAAAATCAATAACCGCAGAATCCAGACTGATCGTGATCCTTGTTGCCGAGTAGATATGCCAAGAAAGACAAACCTGTGGTGGGCGAATTGGCTGATTGGGAAGGCCCATCTGACCGGGCAGTGGCGGTGGCCCTGGAAGCTGGTTTCCACCAGAACCCGCTGCATTCTCGGGCAGACCAGGCATCCATGAAGGTCGGTCTACTTGCATGGAACTACCTGGATGACCATTGAACTCTGGCCCGAGGCGTGGACCTCCAACCTGAAAGAGATATCAGAGAAGCATGGGAATGCAAGGGAGCTCATTCAGTGACGAAACACAGGTAGAAACTAGTCTTATGACAAAAGGGGAGGGAGAAAATATACATCAAGAATCCTTGGTGTCAGAATTTGGCATGTTCAAGATGTAGAAGATTGAACAAATATTAGTACAAAGGCTTGCAAGCTAAACCAAGGACAATAAGGAGCTTTAAATAGTTAATTAAATAAAAGACAGTAGGTTTGAAAATAGAGTAAACAGGCGAGCGGAGTGAGAAACATTAAGAAAACAAGTAATTTTTCCAATTCAATCAATTCATCAGACGGTGGGTTTCAAATTACATCCTAAAATTATTTATAGCCAAATATGACTTCTAAACTAACACCAACTAAGACTCTTAAACAAATCCAAATTTCACCTAAAAAATTCTAATTAAAATATAACTCTAAAATAAATAAAGAAACCAAAAATAAATAATAAAATCTTAATCACACTCAAACTCAATCTCATATATGTCCTGCATCAAGAGGGTATACACAGAAATGGACAGGAAGATGCAGTTATAACTGTAAATAGCAAAAACATATTTTATTAATATAAAACTCTTCTTCACAAGATATAGCTCCTAGAAGCGCCTAGTGAATAGCAAGTTATGAACTCACACAGTACCTGGTACATTGACTGAGGCATCGGTTGATTTAGCAGTGGTGGCTGGACCTGTGGAGGAAATGAGGAACCAATTCTACCAGGAGGTTTACCTGACTGAAAAATTAGCATCAATAAGTAACCCGCAATATCTTCAAGCAATAGAATCAATAACCGATAACCATAAATACACTTTTCGCAAATTCCAGATGGTAGCTTACATTGAATGGAGGCTGTGATAGATGTGGCTGAGGTGCACCGGAGGTCTGGAAACCCATATGAGGCCCCATCTGAGATTGGATCTGATGTTGGAAAGGAGGTTGCATCGCAGGTGGCCTAGGTTGCGGTGGCAAAGGTGGTTGCAATGGCATATGCTGAGTACCAGAAGAGTGCATTAATTGTTGTAGCTGAGCAGATACAATGGGTACCTGGGATTGTAGAAGTGAGGGTGGTTGTGGAGCAGAATGATGTGAAAGTGGAGGCATACTATGAATTTGGGAGGTTGGTGGAAGTGACATGGAGGACCCCTGTGCATTAAGATGTCCCTTTGGTTGTTGCAGTGACTGTAAATGATGAGATGGCATTGCCTGTGACTGAAGGGATACTTGTGGAATAGAAGTAGATGGAATGGGTAACAAAGGTTGATTTTCTTGTTGCATTCTAGCTTGAATCTGGGGTTGAGTTGCACTTGCTGGTTCCTGTAGGCCAACTTGAACTGGCATCGGCTGGGATTGAACATTTAGTTGCTGAGCTGTTGGTGTTGCTTGTTGAGAAGACTGAGATAGTGTTTGCTGGATGTTTGGCATCTAAAGGAATGAAGGTTAGGGTTTCATTTTAGTTTCAACGGAAACATGCACATACAATATCATCATTAAGGCAAAAAAAAGAAGAAAAAAAAAACATACCTCTTTTGGTGGTTGCACCATTCCAAGCATAATTTGAGCCTGACGCAAACTAAAAAGATTAGAACAATGGAGGAGAATAAAAAAAAGAGAACATACATTACGGAATTGGTTGATCAAAAAAATGTACAGTACCACATCCACATTTATGTCAAAAAGATTGAGATGAAGACATTATGACATGCAATTGTCCAACACATACAAGCAATGTCTGATACAGCGCCTTTAAGAATCCCAATGCAGAACATCCATACACCAGAATCAGAAAATGGTACTATGGAACATATTTGGTTCATTTCTTTGTTTTGGCAAAGATTTAATGAGAATTTCTCTTTCGGAAATACTTTCTTTCCGTAGTTCACCATCACTTGAAGGTGATCCTATAAACACAATAAGAGGTAAATGTCATCCAAAGAATTATGATCTAAGTAGGGGTGTGCATGAAACTTGCTTGACTTAGAAAACTCGACTGACCCGACACCACTTGCTTGGGCTGAAGCTGTTATACCCTTAAGGACGGGGGTCATATCCATTTGCTAAAACATTGAAAATTGAAAGATTGGGTCAGATGTCACATTATAAATTTTGAGCATTGACCAGCTTAGATATATATCAATATAATAATATAATGTTGTATATATAAATATATAACATAATACAAACATATTTATAAATACTCAAGTCAACTCACAAAGGCTTTTCCTAGCTATATGGAAAATGCTACATGAATATGCTTCATCCACTCTACTCTATCAAAGGATGAGCCGACATTTTATATTACAACTAGTTATTTCTTTCTTATCTTTGTTCATGCTTTCAAAATATATATAAAAAATAAAAATAAAAAATGAGCAAAGTGAATGTGTGGAGCCTGTGTTGCTAGCGTGTTTGGATCCTCGAATTGCCATAGCATGATTCCATACTATACAAATATAACTCAACTCAACTAAACCTTTTCCTAACTACATGGGGGGCCAGCCATACAAATCCGCTTTCTAAACTCTACTCGATCAAAGGCTAAACCTTTAAATGTGCAAATCTTTTACAATAGCCTTGATGAAAGTCCATGAGCTCACCCTCAACATGAGGAGAGAGAATGAGAGGAGGAACTTGTCTTTTAGAAGGGATTATTCTCTCTCCCTCATTCTTGATGGGGGACAAAATAGGGAAAGCCGTGCTCCCCCCTTCCTCATCTTCACTTGGCAAGTTCACTAAAGAGATATAGAAAAATCTTAAGGAACATATGATCAAATATTAAGCCAACATAGCCTTCAATAAGAGGAAGCATATTTATGTAGCCGATTCCATGTAATTAGAAAAGCTTGGCTGTGTTGGATTGAGTTAGAGTATATAATTAAATATTAATTGTAATAATTTACAACAACCCAACACCTGACTATCCTAATTTGACAATCACATTGGAAAGTTAAAATAGCATTTTATATCAATCGTTTAATGAAGGTATAAGGATAATAGAAAACTTTGTCAAGGGAAGCATAAAAACCTTTTTAACTTTAACAGAGAGGCCATATAAAAGCTAAGCGAAATTTTTTCTTAACTGTGACTTAACTAGTAATTTTATAGGATAGCTGGAACTAAGCAACTTCAATGGTGTTTCCTAGACCTGTCATTATGGTGTTCAACTAAGATGCCCTCTTCTAGGATAGCTTAGTAGGAGCATATATCCTTTTGTCATTATATGGGCATTCTTTGGGAAGAAATAGGGCTTTGAAAGAAAAGCAAACTCCCACTAGAATCCTTAATACTAAAAGATTTTTTTTAATGGCTTGAAACTCTTTGATTGTATTTGACATTACGAATAGTCAGTCTAGTGAACATCTCTTTATCTTCGCTACACACATCAATCGGTCCTCTCAACCCCTTTGTACATGCTCAGCTTTTTCCTCAACAAAGCCTCTTCTCATCTATTTGGGGTTTACTTCCTTCATCCACTCTATCAAAGGCTAAATTTACAGTTATATAACAATTACCTATATCTTTCTTCACTACCTCTATCTATATTATTTTAGGTCTTCGTCTTCTACTATTATTAGTTGTTATTAACTTCCATTAATCGCCAATATCTCACTCTTCCAATGTGACATTGACAAAAAACTCTTATCTCATTTTATATCCAACATTTCTTCCAATTGGTCAATCTAATAGTTCTCGTTACGCATCCAAACCATTTTTAAGAGTTTATATCTCATTTTATCTCCAACTGGAGCTTCTCCTAAAAAAAAAAAAAGAAACCTCTTTTCTACATCAATCTTATAGTATCAAACCTAAAATATGCATCAACTCTAACCTTATATTAGCAAATAACAGCATCAAAGAACACCCAATGCAATAACCAACACAAACAAACTAGCTATCAACCTATCATCAACAACCAGCAAACCCTACCCTTAAAAAAAAAAAAAACACAATTAGAAGAGAACCTGGAAAAGAGCTTTAGTTAAAGCAGGATTATCAACCAGAATCTGCCTCGCTTGCTGCTGGTTCTGCTCGATCAGTGTCTGCACATACAGAAATACCCAAATAAAAAAAAAAATCATCAATAAGTGAGTGTTTTTTTTTTTTTTTTTTTTTTTAAACCAGAATCGTTTCAAACATAAACGATTTACGATGAAGAACAGATGGGTACCTTCATCTGAGACATGATATCGTATAGCTGATTTTTCGACATTCCAGCAAGATTCGATGTAATTGAATCTCCCGCCATCTGATTTCCCACCATTTTTTTTTCTTTCGGTTTCTGCAAACAAAACAGAGACGAAGAAGAGAAATGAGTAATCTTTAGCGGACCTGGTTCGAGTGTTCGGTTATTAACTTATAAGGGAAGTAGCGGATAACTCACGCGCATTAGCAAAACTTCTGAGGAGTTCTCACGCGAGGGCTTTTTTATTTATAAAAAAAATAAAAAAAATAAAACCAAATAGGGGTGACAATGATTTTGTCAAAATTACAAAATTCTTCCTTACAGGTTACAGATTGAAAATTTAAAACTATACCAACTCAAAATATTTAGTATTAAATATATAATATGTTTTTGTAATATAAGTCGAATATAGTTTTTATTTATAAAATTATATGATTTTGTTATATTATAACAAACATTTTTTTAAATTTAAAATAAATGTTACTATAGCTTAAAAGGGTTCAAACAAATTAACTTATACTGAACCAAACGACTTTATTCGGTTCGGTTCGATTTATTCGATTTGCTTCGATGACTCTATTTTATTAAGAAATAAGTCAATGTTTTATAATAAAAGTATAACTATATCTTTCTTAATGATTTGTTTCGATGACTCTATTTTATTAAGAAATAAGTCAATATTTTATAATAAAAGTATAACTATATCTTTCTTAATTATCTCTACTTATGTATGCAAAGGTTTTCTTTATGTATTTTTTTTTAACTTTTAAAATTTTAAAAAAAAAAAATCAATGTTTCCACCAATGGATGATAATTCTCTAAATAACTCTTTGAAGCTTAAATCATTCTTAAGTTAAGCCCTAAAACTAGTTAGTTCCTTGAAACCAAATAAATAATAAAATTTTAATCACACTCAAACTCGATCTCATATATATCCTGCATCAAGAGAAATGGATAGGCAGTTATAACTGTAATATTGAATAGCAAATTATGAACTCACCACACAGGAAAAGAAATAAAAGCAGTACCTGGTACATTGACTGAGGCATCGGCTGATTTAGCAGTGGTGGCTGAACCTGTGGGGGAAATGAGGAACCAATGCTAGAGGTTTACGTTACTGAAAAATTAGCATAAATAAGTAACCCGCAAAATCAATAACCAATAACCATAATAAACTTTTCACAAATTCTAGATGGTAGCTTACATTGAATGGAGGCTGCGATAGATGTGGTTGAGGTGCACCAGAGGTCTGGAAACCCATATGAGGCCCCATCTGAGATTGGATCTGATGTTGGAAAGGAGGTTGCATCGCAGGTGGCCTAGGTTGCGGTGGAAAAGGTGGGTTGCAGTGGCATATGCTGAGTACCAGAAGAGTGCATTGATTGTTGTAGCTGAGCGGATAAAATGGGTCCCGTACCTGGGATTGCAGAAGTGAGGGTGATTGTGGAGCAGAATGATGTGAAAGTGGAGGTATACTATGAATATGGGAGGTCGGTGGAAGTGACATGGAGAGTCCCTGCGCATTAAGATGTCCCTTTGGTTGTTGCAGTGACTGCAAGGGATGAGATGGCTTTGCCTGTGACTGAAGGGATACTTGTGGAATAGAAGTAGATGGAATGGGAAACTATGGTTGATTAATTTTCTTGTTGCTTTCTAGCTTGAATCTGGGGTTAAGTTGCACTCTCTGGTTCCTGTAGGCCAACTTGAACTGGCATCGGCTGGGATTGAACATTTAGTTAATAAAATGCTGTTTATGCTTCACCCTAGAGCTATCTGTTAATAATAGCAAGGAAAGATGATCCGAACCAGAAGAAGGAATAACAGATAAGGAGGCATTTGGGTAAGCATTCAACCAGGCTGGATGGACAAGGCATCTATCTTAGCTTTTCAAGGATTAAGTGGCCACTCAGTCTTGTTTTTAGCCCAAGTAAAGGAGGGTAAATCATGCAAATTGTTTGAATATGCCACGCAAAAATACTTCCAAGAATATTAGTACAATTTAATATCATTAAATTAACAAGGCAAACATATTTATGTAGCCAATCTAATGTAGTAAGAAGACACTTATTAGTTAAGTTGAATATATTAATATAATCAAACTCCATGTCATAATGTTGGAAAGTTTTGAGTCAAAAAAAAGAAGGTAAAACATTTAATTAATTAAGAATAAGACAAAAACTCGAAAGAATTTAAGTATGGCGTAATGAGAGATTGTGAGTTGTTATATGAGATTTATTCTTACATCTTGGGCACTTCGTCTTATTTTTTATTTTTCTCATCATAACATGTTTCCTGAATGTATGCTTGAAATGAACACATGATGATCTCAATGCAAAATGCACCTTAATTGACAGATTTTAACACCAAGTTCAAAAACAAGAAAAATTTATTAATGCAACTCTATATATCAGCATCTATACCACTTGAGCTGTTTGAAACCAGTGACAAGAAAAACCTTAATCCGATCTGATTAAAGTCAAGAAATCACCGTGGAAGCAACTAACTGCTGGCAGCAAGAAAGGAGCAAGAGTTGTTGATTTTTGTAAATGAGCCTAGCTAGCTGCAGACATCCCTGCTCCCTTCTGTTTTCCAAGTAAATGAGTGTTTCTGCAAATGGCCGACCAGTTTCCATGAGAGATCTCGCGAAGCCTTAATACTACCGCAACATCTGCTGTAGTTGAAGAACTTGACTTCTTTGCTCTGGAGGAAGGAGATTGATCTGTTCGGGAGTAAGGCTCATGACTTGCTGAAGTAGTGCCTTCTCCATCTCGAGTGTCAACTACAACAACAAAAAAAGTGTGGAAAATCAATAATGGCAGAATCCAGACTGATCGTGATCCTTGTTGCCAAGTAGATATACCTAGAAAGACAAACCTGTGGTGGGCGAATTGGCTGATTGGGAAGGCCCATCTGACCGGGCAGTGGCGGTGGCCCTGGAAGCTGGTTTCCACCAGAACCCGCTGCATTCTCGGGCAGACCAGACATCCATGAAGGTCGGTCTACTTGCATGGAACTACCTGGATGACCATTGAACTCTGCCCCGAGGCGTGGACCTCCAACCTGAAAGAGATATCAGAGAAGCATGGGAATGCAAGGGAGATCATTCAGTGAGGAAACATAAGTAGAAATTACAGTCTTATGACAAAAGGGGAGGGAGAAAATATACATCAAGAATCCTTGGTGTCAGAATTTGGCATGTTCAAGATGTAAATAGATTGAACAAATCTTAGTACAAAGGCTTGCAAGCATTTTTGAGTTTCATTACTGTCAACAATATTTTCTCCTTCATACATAACTTAGCACAGACCCCGTCCAGGGATACTCACGATGGCCCAATTCACCACAGCCCAGTATTGCATAAAACTATAAAACCAGTTTCTCATAGCAACATCAAGTGCAACGGCCAAGTACAGCATAAAATGATAAGAGAAAGAACTAATTAAATAAATAACCTGTCAAGCAAAGCTAAGGTCAATTACATAAAGTATTAAATAAATAGCTTGACAAGCTAAACCAAGGACGATAAGGAGCTTTAAATAATTAAATAAATAAAAGACAGTAGGTTTGAAAATAGAGTTAATGGCGAGCGGAGAGAGAAAAGTTGAGAAAGCAAGTAATTTTTCCAATTCAATCAATTCATCAAACGGTGGGTTTCAAATTACATTCTAAAATTGTTAATAGCCGAATATAACTTCTAAACTAACACCAACTAGGACTCTTAAACAAATCCAAATTCCACCAAAAAAATTCCAATTAAAATATAACTCTAAAATAAATAAAGAAACCAAATAAATAAATAATAAAATCTTAATCACACTCAAACTCGATCTCATATATGTCCTGCATCAAGAGGGTATACACAGAAATGGACAGGCAGATGCAGTTATAACTGTAAATAGCAAAACCACATTTCATTAATATAAAACTCTTCTTCATAAGATATAGCTCCTAGAAGCACCTAGTGAATAGCAAATTATGAACTCACACACAGGAAAAGAAATAAAAGCAGCACCTGGTACATTGACTGAGGCATCGGTTGATTTAGCAGTGGTGGCTGGACCTGTGGAGGAAATGAGGAACCAATGCTACCAGGAGGTTTACCTGACTGAAAAATTAGCATAAAAATGTAACCCGCAAAATCTTCAAGCAATAGAATCAATAACCAATAACCATAAATAAGATTTTCACAATTTCTAGATGGTAGCTTACATTGAATGGAGGCTGCGATAGATGTGGCTGAGGTGCACCAGAGGTCTGGAAACCCATATGAGGCCCCATCTGAGATTGAATCTGATGTTGGAAAGGAGGTTGCATCGAAGGTGGCCTAGGTTGCGGTGGCAAAGGTGGTTGCAGTGGCATATGCTGAGTGCCAGAAGAGTGCATTGATTGTTGTAGCTGAGCAGATACAATGGGTACCTGGGATTGTAGAAGTGAGGGTGGCTGTGGAGCAGAATGATGTGAAAGTGGAGGCATACTATGAATTTGGGAGGTCGGTGGAAGTGACATGGAGGGCCCCTGTGCATTAAGATGTCCCTTTGGTTGTTGCAGTGACTGCAAGGTATGAGATGGCACTGCCTGTGACTGAAGGGATACTTGTGGAATAGAAGTAGATGGAATGGGCAACAAAGGTTGATTTTCTTGTTGCTTTCTAGCTTGAATCTGGGGTTGGGTTGCACTTGCTGGTTCCTGTAGGCCAACTTGAACTGGCATTGGCTGGGATTGAACATTTAGTTGCTGAGCTGTTGGTGTTGCTTGTTGAGAAGACTGAGATAGTGTTTGCTGGATATTTGGCATCTAAAGAGGATGAAGGTTAGGGTTTCATTTTAGCTTCAATGGAAACATGCACATACAATATCATTAAGGACAAAAAAAAAAAAAAAAAGAAGAAAAAAACATACCACTTTTGGTGGTTGCACCATTCCAAGCATAATTTGAGCCTGGTGCAAACTAAAAAAATTAGAACAATGGAGAAGAAACAAAAAAAGAGAACATACATTACGGAATTGGTTGATCAAAAAGAATGTAAAGTACCACGTCCACATTTATGTCAAAAAGAATGAGAAGAAGACATTATGACTTGCAATTGTCCAACACATACAAGCAATGCCTGATACAGTGCCTTTAAGAAGCCCAATGCAGAACATCCATACACCAGAATCGGAAAATGGTACTTTGGAACATATTTGGTTCATTTCTTTGTTTTGGCAATATTTAATGAGAATTTCTCTTTCGGAAATACTTTTTTTCCATAGTTCACCATCACTTGAAGGTGATCCTATAAACACAATAAGAGGCAAATATCATCCCAAAAATTATGATCTAAGTAGGGGTGTGCATGAAACTTGTTTGACTTGAAAACTCAACTGACCCAACACCACTTGCTTGGGCTCAAGCTGTTATACCCTTAAGGACGGGGTCATATCCAGTTGCTAAATCATTGAAAACTGAAAGATTGGGTCAAACGTCACGTTATAAATTTTGAACATTGACCAGCTTAGATATATATCAATATAATAATATAATTTTGTATGTATAAATATATAACATAATACAAACATATTTACAAATACTCAAGTCAACTCGCAAAGGCATTTCCCAGCTAATTGGAAAATGCTACATGAATATGCTTCATCCACTCTACTCTATCAAAGGATGAGCCGACATTTTATATTACAACTAGTTATTTCTTTCTTATCTTTGTTCATGCTCTCCAAATATATATAAAAGAAATAATGTCAGATATACTATAAAGAAATGCAAAGTGAATGTGAGGAGCCTGCATTGCTAGCATGTTTGGTTCCTCGAATTGCCATAGCATGATTCCATACTATACAAATACAACTTAACTCAACTAAACATTTTCCTAACTACATGGGAACTTCCATACAATCCGCTTCCTAAACTCTACTCGATCAAGGGCTAAACCGTTACATGTGCAAATCTTTTACAATAGCCTTGATGAAAGTCCATGCGCTCACCCTCAACAAGAGGAGAGAGAATGAGAGGAGGAAGTTGTCTTTTAGAAGGGATTATTCTCTCTCCCTCATTCTTGATGGGGGACAAAATGGGAAAGCAGCACTCCCCCTTCCTCGTCTTCACTTGGCCCTGCTCCCTTCTCCTATCTCTCCTTCCTTCGTTAATTGCTTAGCAAGTTCAATAAAGAGATATAAAAAAATCTTAAGGAACATATGATCAAATATTAAGCCGACATAGCCTTCAACAAGGGGAAGCAGGTTTATGTAGCCGATTCCATGTAATTAGAAAAGCTCGGCTGCGTTGGATTGAGTTGAGTATATAGTTAAATATTAATTGTAATAATTTACAACAACCCAACACCTGACTAACCTGATTTGACAATCACATTGGTAAGGTTATAATAGCATTTTATTTCAATCGTTTAATGAAGGTATGAGTATAATGAAAACTTTGTCTCTCCCCCAATCACTCGGTCATTCTCTCCACTTTGGCTAAGGATGTGGGAAGTATTGCTTCATTTGCCACTCTTTGGCATATTTGGCTTGAACGCAATAATCGTCTATTCAATGATAACTCCAAGGATTTGACTAAGCTTTGGGAGGAAATTAAGTTTTTCGCCAGTTCTTGCGTCCATGCGGCTGGTTTAATTCAAGGCCCTACAATTTCTGATTGGATATTTGATTGGGGTAATTGTTTGCACAATTTGTAAGGATAAGTAGTTGAGGTTAGGACGGATTTGTAATGCTCTGTTTTTGCTTGGCCTGTCTGCACTTCTTGTGCATCATGGCAGCTGTAACTTATATTTTCAGTCTTATTTAATACGATCAAATATTGTTTTTGCTCAAAAACTAAAATAAAATAAAAAACTTTGTCAAGGAAAGCATAAAAAGCCTTTTTAACTTTAACAGAGAGGCCATACATATAAAAGCTAAGTGAAACTTTTTCCTAATTGTGATTTAACTAGTAATTTTATGGGATAGCTGGAACTTAGCAACTTCCATGGTGTCCTAGACCTGTCACTATGGTGTTCAACTAAGATGCTCTTCTAGGATAGCTTAGTAGGAGCATATATCCTTTTGTCATCATATGGGCGTTCTTTTAGAAGAAATAGGGCTTTGAAAGAAAAGAAAACTCCCACTAGAATCCTTAATACTAAAAGATTTTTTTTTTTAATTGGCTTGAACTTCTTTGATTGTACTTGGCAGTCATTTAAGTTCTCTAAATAGGGTAAGACATTGCGAATTACATCAATTGGTCCTCTCGACCCCTTTGTAAATGTTCAGCTTTTTACTCAACAACGCCTCTTCTCACCTATTTGGGTTTACTTCCTCCATCCACTCTATCAAAGGCTAAATTTACAGTTATATAACAATTACCTATATCTTTCTTCATTATCTCTATCTATATTATTTTAGGTCTTCGACTTCTACTATTATTAGTTGTTATTAACTTCCATTAATCGCCAATATCTCACTCTTCCAATGTGACATTGACAAAAAAAAAACTCTTATCTCATTTTATATCCAACATTTCTTCCAATTGGTTCATCTAATAGTTCTTGTTATGCGTCCAAACCATTTTTAAGAGTTTATATCTCATTTTATATATAATTAGAGCTTCTCCTAAAAAAAACCCTCTTTTCTATATCAATCTTACAGTATCAAACCTAAAATATGCATCAACTCTAACCTTACATTAACAAATAACAGTATCAAAGCACACCCAATGCAATAACCAACACAAACAAACTAGCTATCAACCTATCATCAACAACCAGCAAACTTTCTTCAAATTCTCCAACACCCTTTAAAAAAAAATTAACCCAATTAGAAGAGAACCTGGAAAAGAGCTTTAGTTAAAGCAGGATTATCAACCAGAATCTGCCTCGCTTGCTGCTGGTTCTGCTCGATCAATGTCTGCACATACAGAAATACCCAAAAAAAAAAAAAATCATCAATTAGTGAGTTTTTTTTTTTCTCTCTAACAGAAACGATTTACGATGAAGAACAGATGGGTACCTTCATCTGAGACATGATATCATACAGCTGATTTTTCGACATTCCAGCGAGATTCGATGTAATTGACTCTCCCACCATTTTTTTTCTCTCGGTTTCTGCAAACAACACAGAGATGAAGAAGAGAGGAAAACAAAGACGAAGAAGAAGAGAAATCAGAAATCTTTTGCTGACTGATTCGAGTGTTCAGTTATTAACTTATAAGGGGGAGTTGCGGATAACTCACGTGCATTAGCAAAACTTCTTGGGAGTTCTCACCTGAATAGGGGTATAATGGTTTGTTAAAACTTGAAACTCGGTTTGGTTCGGTTTTTTACATATTCGGTTCAGATTGCAGGTTGAGATTTAAAATTGTACCAACTCAAACCAAACCAACCGAGGTTATTTTGTATTAAATATATTAATATGTTTTTGTTACATAACTAGAAATATAGTTCTTATTTGTAAAATTATATGATTTTGTTATATTATAACAAATATTTTTTAAATTTAAAATAAATGTTATTATAGGTTAAAAAGGTCCAAACCAATTAACTCAAACCAAACCAAACTATTTTTTCGATTCGGTTCGATTCAAGTGGGACAAATGGTTGGTTTGAAATCTATTTGAGCATAAAATCGACTCAAACTAAACTAACAACACCCTTAATAAAGGCATGGTTAGACTTGGAGCAATATTTTTTGGTATCTTCTAAGAAAATAATCAAAATATATATGTGTTTGTATGTGTGTGTATTGGTTTATAGCCGCATAAATATAATCAAGAGTGCAAAAATGAGGAACTGAAGTATTAATTCGAACCTTTCAAAAAAAAAAGTATTAATTCAAACTAATCTTAAAATGAATCAACTAGATTAATTTGTTTCTATCACTCTATTTTATTAAAAACTAAGTCAATGTTTAATAATATAAGGATAACTATATCTTTCTTAATTATCGCAACTTATGTATGCAAAGGTTTTCATTATGTTTTTTTTTTTTAAGTTTCGAAATAACAATAAAAAAAAATCAATGTTTCCACCAATGAATGATAATTCTTTAATTGATGTGAGTTGATAATAGTTAGTAGCATGATTTATTTGAATTCTATCCTAACAAAATAACTTACTTTAAATACAAATAATAGAAAACAATAGAACTCTTATAATTAAAAAAATTCTACCTTAGTTATGAAAATATTGTAAATCACTACACACAGTGGCCTAAAAAAAAACGTTGTAAATGCTTACCCTAATCAAAATCTCCATTCTCTTGACCTTCGTAATTATCGACGATTGAAAAAAAAAAAAAAAAGTGAGGGAAAGAAGGCAGCCTGAAACACAAGGCCAACAACTGTATTCACACACAAAACCTTAATTTCTAGTTATTATTATTGGCCTTCTACAGATTTATTTCATTTCAGATTAAAAGAAAAAAGAACCAAAAAATTGCATTTTCTTCCAAGAGCTTCAAAGTCTTATCTTATAGAAGAAGAAGTGTTATTCAATCCTTACCTCCAACAATCCAATCAATCCTTTTCTCTGTTTGGTTCCTCCAACAAAGAAGGACAGACGAGAAGAACTGAAGAAGGAGAAGAGAAGATGGAGGAGGCGAACGGCGTTGGGTTGCTAGCCGAGGAAGAAGAGAAACGGCAGAGGGAATACATATTAAAGAGAGAAGGAGGTATTTAATTTTAGATCTGGGTCAGCTTTTAATGACCCGACCACCCCGAAACCACTGTAAACCCGACCCAATCGGATCGGTTCGGGTTGGGCGGGTCACTTACACCCCTGTGTCACTTCAAATAAAAACAATGTTCGTTCTAACTTACGCACCATGCGCAAGGCGCATTTTTAAGTGGATAATGTAGTAATTTTTTATTTGTAACAAAAGGCTTCTCATTTCTATTTCCTAGGGTTTTAAGCTTTCAAAGGAGGGGGGTTCCTAGGGTTTTGCAGAACTTCGGCAAAAAAACACAACTTCAACATCAGCCATGGATCCATCGAATTTCAATTCCGTCGAGTTGCAGCAGTTTCTCGATGTAAGATTTCCGAAGCTTTCACCTTTTTTTTTTTTATATTTGAATCCATCTGGTTTGATTTCTAATGAAAGCCTATGCGTTTTGATTGATCAAAAGGTTAACTACTTTACTAGTCTTTTTTGTTTTTTTTAAGTTAATGTTTATTGTTCTTAAAGTAGCTCAGATTCTGAGAATATGAGCTGAAAAACTGCTTTTCTGAAGTAAAGGGTATCAAAAACAAATGAGGGATCCTATCACTGATACTTGGAATTGATCAATGTGAGCTTTTTAGTGGGAACTTAAGACGATTTTCCTTGTTTGGTTTCTGTGAATGTGATGTTGTGTTAGGTCAGCTACATGCAAGAGCCTTTTATTGATAGGTTCATGTAAAACTAATGGTGGTGGTTGAGATCTTGCAATACACAGAGGCTTGAAGAGGTAATTTGTTACTTTAGGTGCGATTGTGAGAAATTTGAAATGTAACTTGGAATCAATAGAGGCTAGAATATGTTAGTTCCTAAGTCTCACTGTTTTCGTTTTACCCTTGTTATTCGTTCCAGTTTTGGGGAAATAGGTCAAGGTTTTGTTACGGTGAGGGAATGATGCAATCTCGAAAGTCTTCTGTGTTGGAAATCAAGTGGAACTGTTTGCCATCGTAGGACTAGTTTTTATTTACCAAAGTGAGGTGGTGGATTGGCCATTTGATGCTTTCTCCCTTTCCACACGGATTTGTTGCCTATTCGCATTCAATTTTGGAGAGGAGGCTTAGTGACTAAAATAATTATACCTAGTATGGGTGGAGAGGTTGGTTATTTAGTAGGCCATTTATGCTTTCACTTGTGGGTTCTCTTTTAGACTTATATTATGTGGATGTAGTTTTGGGAACGTGTTTTTAAGATCTTCAACTGATTTATAGTATGCATCTTCTTCAACGGTGTCATTTGTAGTTTAGTCCTCTGTCCAATTGGGAAGGGGAGGAAGGGCACGATTGAAGAAAATATAAAGAAAAAGAAGAAAAAATATCTCCTGCTTCTGTCGAATGCTGGCTTGTAACCTTGGTTCAGATGTGTTTATTATTTGCACATGTATTTCAAATGGAAATTGAAACAATCAAAAATATTATTATATTTTCATTGAAGTATGTTGAGCTATTGCATTTCCTTTTATTGCTATAAGAACTTAAATGAGTTGTCCAGAAAGCTTGTTTCTATATGAATTTGCTTTTTTTGGTTTACTCTATTAAGGGTCCAATCTTATGTTATATAACAAGTGATTATTTACAACTTAACTAAGCCTTTTTCCAACTACACGGGGTTGGCTACATGAATCAGCTTCCTCTACTCTGCTCTATCAAGCACTAAATAGACATCTAAATTACAAGCAGTTATATCTTTCTTAGTTATTTCCATCCATGTCATTTTAGGTCTTCATATACATTACAATTGATTGTTAAGAGGTCACTATTCCTAATTGGGCATCATCAGGAAAGACTTAAACTGTATGTTTCTTCTTTCTGATTCTTACAACAAACAATTGAGAAGTTACATAAAAGTAATATATTTTTTATTTCTTGTGCAGCAAGAAAAGCAGAAAGCAATGCTTAATGAGATGGTGGCAAAAACTACAGATGTTTGCTGGGACAAGTGCATTACTAGCACCCCAGGCAGCAAGTTCAGCTCAAGTGAATCAACCTGTCTTTCGAACTGTGCTCAACGTTACATGGATATGAGCCTCATGATAATGAAAAGGTTTCAGTCCATGCACTGAGTATTAGTAATTCTATGGTCGATCGCCACAGCAAGCAATGTAGGTTTTGGGAATTTTCCACACCCCTTAATTTTTGCACTGAATATTAGTCACTGTTTTGCTTTAACTCTAGCTCCGAACTATGCATGTAAACAAGCTGTTTTGCCTTCTGTAGTTTTTTGAAAGTAACAAGCATGGGTGTCATTTACCTTCAATTATATATAAGTGTATCTCCTGTAAAATTCTTATAATTGAATGACAGGTGAAAAAGGAAGTAAATGTTTTGTGCCTAATGTTGTAAATGTTGCTTGCTGCAATTCAAACAAGACATTAAATATTCTTTGCGGGAACGTCTGCTCTAGTGAAAGGTTGATCTGACATCAACCACCTAATTTAAATATTCACTCCATAAGTTAACATAAAAGTTGGCCTTTTGGTCAAGTCAATCTATTTAGCAATTGTAGTTTGTTTTGTACCCCCTTCTTTTTGGAGATGATGCTTCTTCAAGTTGATAAATTATTCCAACATCTTTTTGTGTCTCTCTTTGCCTCCAAGAGTTTTAGCAGCATATTTGCTCCAAATAAAGAGAATTGAATACTGCTTATATAAGATTAAATGATATCAAATGAAGCATTAAGAATATGTGATATTTTAAAATTCATAGAATCATGTAATGTATGATATACAAATGAGCAATAGAAGATTGTCTTGCAAACGTTAGCTAGTTTCAACAACGGTGTGCATTTGGAGTTTTTTTTTTTTTCTAATAAAAGTGGGAGCGGGATCATAGTAGTTGATTCGCATAGTTTTCATTGGAGTTTTTTTTTTGACCTTTGTGACCTATGAGGGGTTCTAACTTCTTTTGGTTTCAGTGTCAGCATGCTTTGACCTTGTGTCGACACTAAAAAAAAAATAAAAAAGGTTTTTCCCTCTTTAGACTCCAATAAATAACTATGTTGTATTTTTATTTCTTTTTTTTTTTTTTTTCCAACATACCTAGTAAGATTTTTGTAAACGAATTTTCTATCTTTTTATGTTTTAACCACATCCAAGTAAATGCTATATTCCCAGAAGTTCGATCATTTTGACTGAACTCTACACAAGATAACAAGAATTGTAATCTCATCTGCACAAGGAACATTTAATGTTTGTATTTCTTTTTAGATTAGTAGGAACATTTAATGTGATAAGCCCAAATGCAAATATTGGGAAAATGCACAAGGTATTTAATGTATACATTAATGTGCTGTCTGCTTTGTCAGCTTCAGTACCAAAACGATTAAAACAATACTTAGTTCAAATCCTTCCACCCCCTTATTTCACTATTTTGTTCTGAGATACTTCTCACATGATAGTGCAGACAGCAAAGAGTGTAATATCTTTATTTTTTTGATAATAAAAGTGTAATATCTTAGATCTTATAAAAAGAAAAAAGAAAAAAAAAAGATTGTATTTTTGCAATAGAAATGACCCATCATAACACTTGAATCAAATTACACTTAATAATAATCTAAGTTTTGATTCTCCCCAAGTTTTAATTTAAATTTTAAAGGATATAAGGTGGTGAAGAAACCTAAAAACAGTGGGACTTTCACTTCTTCCTCTATTCTTCCCCTTACTGAGAAGCATTAATGGAGAAGACAAGGCTATTAATTTTCTGACCCCCAAACTTAAACGCTTGCGTTTATCACTGCATTTGTTTCCTCTCCAGTAAGCATTCAATGCTTACTTATCTGCCCACACCCTCCTTTTTCTCTCCCTTACTTATCTCTGCAACCCCATCTCTCAGATCTCAATTAATGCATCTTCTTTCTCTCCTCTTTCATCATCAATGTATTTGGAAGAAGACATCAAAAACCTATAAATAAATAAATAAATAAATATTATCCTTACCCTCCATTTTTTTTTAATCTATTTTCTTGGGTAAAATTGTATGAAGAGAATAAATAAATCACCACACAAAAAAAAAAAACAGAACAAACAAAAGAGTGGGCATTTCTGCAAAATGGATATCATCATTATATATTCAAAAACCAAAGCAAAAGAGAGGTTCCCTTTAATCAAAATTCTCAAAACATGATAATTATAGGATTCAAACGGATGATTATCACAAGTGTAAGTCTTCAAACTTTGAGCTGGCTTCGGAGACCTCTTGTTCTTCTTTAATCTGAGGTGGTGTAGTAGGAGAATTTGATGATGGCAGCCTCATAGGTGGGGCTGCACAGACTGGAATCACTGATCTAATATGAACTGCTGGGGCTATACTGTGTGCATGGTGTCCAGTATTTAGTATTCTGGGAATTGTGACTGCTGCTGGGGCCATGGCTTGAACATTAGGAGAAACAGGTCCATAAAGCCTGGAATGTATCTGGGTATATTTACTTTGATGGCTGGAATCAGACATTTGTGTAAACAAAGGGATATGGTAATTGGGTTTTGGCCTGAAAACAGAACTTGAATTTGCATTATTGGATTTGATTTCTGTAATCAAATCTGATTTCCCATTAAGCCATTCTGCTTCATCTTTCTGATGCTCTTCCAATGGAGCTGGAACCTCTTGTTCTTGAACTTGGGATCTGCTTCTGCTTCTTACTTGTACTGGGATAGTCTTGTTGTGGTTGATTTGATCCTTAGATGAAGAAGCTGGTAAAATCTTTGAAGCTGCTTGGGGCGGAAGAACATGAGGAAGAGAGCTCAAGAAGCAACTCTGTTGCTGGTTCTGATGAGTTGGATAGGCTGAGGAATGATCTGAATTAATAGACCTTGTTTGCTGAAATTGCAATGAGCTTTGTGGCAATGAAACAAATTTCTTCTCCCTATAACCCAAAGTTATTCTTCTTCTTGCTTGGTTCAGATCCCTCTGCCTTCCTGGTTTGGTTTCATCTTTGGGCCTTAAATTTGAAAGCACTCTAGCTACGACGACTTGCTCCTGTTCTTCACTGCTCTCACCTTCTTTGTTTGTCTTAAAGATTGAACCAAAATTTGCCACTAAAACACAATAAACCCAAGTTTAAAATCAAGAAATCAACAGATAGATACCCATTTGGGAAAAATGAAGAAAAAAATAAGCTTACTTTGTTTCAAAGCAGCCCAAGCGGCCATTGCAGCATTTTTCTCAGCTTGTTTCTTTGTTTTAGCTGGTGCCCCGTTGAACTTCATTTCAGCAAGCTCCACAGTAGAAGTGAAAACAGGTAAATGACCAGGCCCTGATCTCACAGTTGTGTAAACAGGAAGATTCAACCCAGCCCTGTGAGCAGTTTCCTGAAGTAGGTTTTTGTGAACTCCAGTTTCATCCTATAAAAAAGAACAAAAAAAAATATGTATAATACATGAATCAAGAACAATATGATTTGTGATATTGTTGTTTTACCAAATCAATTACTTACAAGAACTCTTGCAGCTATAGACCTTGAAGGCCCTTTTGTGGATAAGCTGCTAAGAGCAACTTCTGCTGCTGCATGCTCTGCTTGTCTCAGTGTAGTGCAATAACTAGGACCTTCAAATATCTCACCATTGAAGTTAACAGAAGCTTTGAACCTTGGTGCATGATCAGGCCCTTCCCTGATACAAGCATAGGAAGGAAGGTTGAAACAGCTTCTTTGTGCAAGTTCTTGCAACTGGTTCTTATACATACCTACCCATTACGGATCAAACCATATTATGATATCTGTATTGTTGGGGAATATATTTTTATGGAACATGTTTTCTGATAACATGTTCCATAAAAATATATTCCCCAACAATACAGATATCATAATATATTATGATATCTGTATTGTTGGGGAATATATTTTTATGGAACATGTTTTCTGATAACATGTTCCATAAAAATATATTCCCCAACAATACAGATATCATAATAAACCAGAAATATTGAATATCATAAAAGAAATTAAACAAGTACAGTTTTCTAACCACAAATTAAAAAAAAAAAAAAAAATTGAGATCATCAGACAATTATTAAAAACACTTACCTACAAAATGAGGTGAAGAAAATGAGAGAGCATCAAGAATCCCACCTACTCCTTTAGGCTTCTTATTCCTGCATCATTATCATTACTTACTGCATTTACATATCTCTGTGGAATCAAGAATCTAGCAAGAACAAGCCTGTAAAGAAAATAGAGATGGAATGAGAAGAAAATGAGTGAGACCCAGAAAACTGAAAAGCTCAAAAAGTTGGAGTTTTTAAGTCTCAAAAAAATTTTGTTACCCAAAATGAAGAATGGATTCCTTTGCTGTGTTTAAAGCAGAGCTTCCCAACACAGCACACTTTTCCATCACAAAGGAAGCAGAAAGAGCCCAAAATCAACTACTATTTCTTCTCATCAGCTTTGGTCAAGTGGCCATTAATAGGGGCATTTTTGGCTTTGTGATATCAATCTCTATATATCAATAATAATAAAATTATTATTTGACTGCAATTTTTGCATTTTATATTATATTGCAGCAAACGAAACCAACTGAACCCGTCACAATATAAGATTCCATTTTGTAAAAGTCAATGCTTCTATAATTCTTTATGGGTCAAAAGGAGAGTCCCAAAAGGAAGATCTCAGCGGCAAATATGTGTCCATTAAAATCAAATCAAGATTGCTTTTTCGGCTGCAGAGAAGTCAAATCCAGCATTGGTCAAATGAACTTCCCCAACCTGCCAATGCCATGGTAATAAAGTTAGAATCAGGGCCATCCTTAAATAACAGAAACGTTTAAAAAGCAACCTTGCATGACAGACTCTACACTGCTGGTTTGTTGGAGAGTTCAAATCAGTATAACAATCATGTAATAAAGTTAAAAGGCAACAGCAAGAAGTAGAAGAAGAAAAAGGTCAGTCCATGTCCATGTCCAAGTGTCAACTTTACACTAAAATTTATAGAACTACTTAATTTATAATGTAAATAAAATACTATAATAAAACATCTTATTTGTTATATATTTTTTGTTCCATAGATCAGCAATATATAACATCTCGTATGACCAAAGATAACTGTAGCATTTAATGACTACCAAAGTCCTTTGCGTTGCTTTAGTTCTGCCCATATGAAAAATATGTAAGAAAAAAAAATTAACATGACCACTCTCACCATATTTACTAATTTTTTCTTGAAACTTCATATTTACTAATTACTCTGATGAACCGTGTTATTGAGATACACACCCAAACAAGCTTAATCAATGAGCTCCGAAGCACCAAATTATATAACTATTTCAACAAATGCAACACAAGCCAACCAGCAATAGTAAAACCAGAACAACAGCTAAACTCATAATGGGGACCCATGGCTGAAACACCTCCTCTCCCTCTTAGAATACAAGCCCCTCATAGAACTAACACGTTGATAACATTGAAACTGAGAAATTTTAAGTAAACCCCTGACACCCAATTCATATTTTTAAAAGCTACTTCTCCTCTGGTAATCTGTAATGGCAAGTGATTTCTTCAATATCATCGATTCCCACTTGTCGAACTGGCGTTGTTGCTACTCCGATCGCGGATATCTTGTCCGGCACTGGTCACCAGATCAAGAACATCAGTTGGCATTTCCCAGCTTCCACTTCTCCTGTCCCTGCTACCGTGCCTGGGATATATTTCCGCTCCTCCCTCCATTTTCTCAGTAGTTTTTGTCTGGCTTGGATCAGACAACACATTAGAAAGCCCGCCATCCTTGTTAACTAGGTGGTCATCGTTGCTCAGCTGCCCGTCCAAATCACGTAGCCCGGCTCCAGGCTCTCCCCATTCTGGCTTCCTACCAACCTCTAGATCTTCAACAGCTTTCCCCACATTTGGACCAATATAGCTTCCGCCAATTGTGTGAGGTGGTAAATTCATTTCTCGTGCCACCCTTGCCCTGAATTTATTTTTTGACGGAGAAATGCTAGTGAAGAACACTTCCTTGAAGTTCTCCACCACTCCTTTGTTATATGGATTTTCTCTCCTGTCATATCGATATCGAAAGTTCTCATATGTAGTCTGCAAAAGTACAAAAGAGAAAAGGAAGTGCCCAAGTAAATTCTCTACGCAAGTCTCTCTTCAGTTCTTTTCGATGAATGTTCAGAAATAGTATCTACAAATAGGAGTCTAACTGTTACCTGGTTTGTACCAATGAGATACAAATGAAATACAGAGAGGCCACCCACAAACCAGAATGATATGAAGGTGTAAATTATCAAAACAATGGACGCAGGAGTATTGGCCATTGCCTTCCAGATTTTCATGTGCTCATCTTCCATTATTTTCTTGATGTACACCCAGCAGAATGCAAATACATATATGCAGAGAAGAGTTGTCGAGAAGATAAACATGAAGAAGAAACGGTAATTTCGCTGCATCCAGAGTTCATAATGTGGTTCAGTAAAAGAGACATGATCCAAGTGCAATTTTGTTTTGTAAAAATTGTTGCTCTTACCAGCCCTATACACTGTCCAACCCAAGGGCAGTGATGATCAAATTGTTCCACACAGTTATTGCAGATTGAACAGTGTGAGCACCGAGGAGGTCTGTACAGCATGCATGTATCACAATACTTGACTTTTACAGGGATACCATTGACCATAACATCTTTCATCCGAGGCAGACGCAATGTAGGAGTTTGAGCACCACCAGTTTCAACATTCCCATCATAGCTTTCTGGCTCTGGTGGGTGTGCATTACGAGGTATTATACCAGGATCTCTTGCAGAAGAAAGCAGAAGAAGAGCTAAATCCTGGAAGTAGATTATACAAATCAGTTCAGACTTAACAGTCAGATCTAAAGAAACTACAGAAGTTGAACTATACTTTTAAATGTCTCACTGGAGGACCCACCCTTGATACCAAGGATACACAGAATGTAAATAGAAATTTGGAAATATTGCTTGTGTGTCTTCATGTGAGTCAAAATTATATTTTGGTTCAGGATCATCTCTTCATCATGATCATACTGATAAAAAATCAACTTAATTCTGATATTGTGCATAATAAGATTAACTAGTAATTTAAATGTCAACTTAGCCCTTGATAGAGTGAAGTGGCAGAAGCAAATTCGTGTAGCCAACCCAATGTAGTTGGGAAAAACTTTAGTTGAGTTGAGTTGAGTTTTAGCCTAATAGGATGATGTTGTAAAGCTGAATATTACCATAGAATGGAAATGGTCAAATAGAGGCCTAATAATGTGGAATGCAAATGAAAAAAAGAAGAAGAAGAAGCAAATAAGTACAATATTTTTTTCAATTATTATTATTATGATTTAAAGTAATTTATCTTTATTAGGAGATTAGTCGATTATTTTAGAAAGATTCTAATTGTTTTATTTAAGTAGGATTTTAGTTTTCAACTTTTATAAGAATACAGATTCGGTATTTTGGATTCCTATAAATAATGAGTTTGTAATTGAAATTAGTATAAAATATTTGATTATTGATTTCTCTCTCTCTCTCTCTCTCTCTCTCTCTCTCTTCCTCGTCTTAAGTTCTTCTCCTAATTTTTCTTCTCTCTCGGTGTTGCATCACCTATAGTTACAGTTTTTGTGTGTTTGTGGAATGGTTTCCATGAAAGGAAGACTAATATTGGGCATTTTAAATACAAAAAAAGTCACATACCACAAATTAATGTATATTTAGTAATTAGTAGATGGAAGAAAAGTGTTAAAAGATTCAGATGAAGGCAAACTTACATATAATGTGAATGCCACAGCGACCACCATAACTGATATTCCAAGGTGATTATGACACCGATCCATTAATTTTCTAGCTACAAGCGCACAGAAAACTGCTATAGGGACGACAATGAGGATTATAGTTAACCCCAAAGACCTTGCATCCGGTCCAAATATAAGCCTCCCTTGAAGTAGAAATATCTATTACAACACAAAATCAACCATTTAATGTTAAACAAGTCATTTAAACAAAAGGAAATCATGGGTAACTTGGGAAGATTAAGGAGAAATACAACAAAATATAAAGGGCAACCCAGTGCACAAAGTTGATGCTCATGCAAAATTCAGGGCTTTGCATTGCAGGAGGTCGTTTCCATGACATGAACTCATGACCACCAAGTCACTCAGTAACGACTCCTACTGTTGTGCCAAGGCTCCCCTTCATAGACACTACAAAATGCTTTGCTATTTAATTGTTTCCTTGTTTCAAGGAAAATAGCTTTTGTTTCTTTTTTTAAGTCGCTTTTGACCTCCAAGGTGATGATCTACGAAAGTTATTAGCACCTCAATAAACCAATGTAAGGACTATAACCCCTGAAGTTTGTTTTCTTACAAATTTAAGGTCAATGCCTATGGTTGCAATTAACCATTGTATGCAATATAAATAGGCTTTTCAATAACAAGGGGCAATGGGGATATTTTGTCCATCTCAACCATAAAAGGGGAGGAGTAGACATTGCTCAGCAAAAGTAAGGGGCATTCATTTGAAAAACCTTTGTAAAAAAAATTTAGATCCTCAAGTAAGGGTGTGCAGAGGTTGGGCTTAGGTTGGTTTCGAACAACAATCCAACCTTACCCAAAGTAATTGGGTGAAGATTTTCTTCAACCGAAGCGATTAATACTATAACCGGACCAATTCGATCCCAATCAGTAGATCGAGTAGTTGAGTCCAATCAACTTAGTGAGTTGCTCTCACCCAACTTAGTGAGTTGATCTCACCTCACTTCGGACTGAGTAGGTCTTTCACCCAAAAGAGCAAGTTGGTTTTTTAAAGTAAAAAAAATTATTAGCCAAGCTAATTTAATGGCTAGACTTGAAGAAGACCAAGTTTATGTTTTATTACAAGAAAATGAATAACCAATCTGATAGCTTGGCTTGCAAAGAGGGAGAGAGGAGGGAGGATTGTTCCCAAATTGAGATGGGTAGATAATAGAGAGCATGGGGGGAAGGTGGCTCCTACCCTTCTTTCATTCTCTACACAAGCTCAAGCACTGAGGGCTCCCCCACCCCGCCGTCCCCCTGTAGCAACTAGCAAGCCCCTCTTGGAATGGATGGATTGTTTTTTTATTATGTATAATAGGAAACACACACACACAGACACACGAGCTAGTTGGGTAAAGTTATAGTAATGTTTAAGAATAAACACCCCATATCCATTGCAAAATGATGAATAAAATTAAAACCATCTTCACAGCAAATACAAAGCTCCTCCATATCATTCACTTCCAAATTATCTCAATTTCAACCATTCTATTTGGTCACAAGACTCACAACAATCGATCCACTAGTTTTTCAGTTTCAAACCTCCCTCAATCATTCTAAACAACCTCAAGGTGGATCCTAAAACAGGCCTCTGTTAACCACACCTTGACTGAAATATGCTAGAACACATTTTCACCAGCCAAATTGTATCAAAAACCAAGAAATATCACCAGCAATTTTTCACCCCCTTATTAATATTTTTGTTATCAACATCTTATTAACAACAAATAAAAAGCGAATTTAAGTTTACTATACAAATCAGATATTACCCACTTATCCATAATCAATGTTGATACCTTTAGAAAATATTGACACAAAGAAACAAAATTTGGTTCAATTTCATCAAAACAATCAACAAAGCAACACACAAACTGAAACCCTAGAGAATAAAACTTGCACTTACATTGCTTCCCTTCCATACTTGATAAATCCTTGCAGCCACCTTCCCATCGTCGGCGCCGCCGTTGCTCCGACCAGAACTCCCCGGCTGAGGAACCACGTACATTACTCGCCCCTCTTCCGGCCGTCGGAAAATGGACCTCGAGATCCGCAATTACCAGAAAAACGCTTAAAAACCAAATAAAGGTGGCACCTGTTTTAGGATTTTCACTTCACCGCCGCCGGAAGTCAACCGGAAGCTTAATTTCCGGCGAAATCTCCGTCAGATAACGGCGGATTCACGGTGCAATTAACTGCCGGTTTCTCCGAGCGAATTTGTAAACTGAAATCGAGGGTTTTTTTTCCTTTTCGGTGTGCTCGTTGAGTCCGTTTTTGGAAGTAATCATGACGTGGCAGTTCTTGATTGGAGTTTCGTTTGAAGGTGGACGAGTAGTTTCTGGCCGCATTTTTTAACCAAAGCACGCGCGATTGCGTGTGTGAGTCGCCAAAGTAGACCGAGTAGCGGTTTATTTTTCATGCATTAAAAAGGCTCATGAGTTTTAAGAGATTTACCAATAGGCTTTCCTCGGATGGGCCTTCCCAGCCCGGTCAAAATAGTCTGACTCAAATCTGAGCCCGATAATTAAATGGGTCAGCCCAACCCCATTTTAAAACTGATTAGACGGTCCGAAATTATATTTTATAAATAGGACCTGACCCGACTCGTGAATTCTGTCCAAAAACTTAGCAAGAAGGCCGGACCCAAAGACTTGGTCATAAGCCCCAAATAAATATATATATATATATATATATATATATATACAATAAAATATAAGGATATATATATATATATGATAAAATATAAGGATATAATCAGAGCAATCTTTTGTGTACCAGGGTAATATAATGTCTTTGTTAAGTCATCTTCCTTTATGGTTAATAATTGTTCTAGTTATTCTTGCTATTTTATTCTGTGGTTTACTTCGTCTATGTTTTGCTTGTTACATATGTGACGCAGTCGAAGTTGATGATTAACTGAGTACTTAGATTTTTCTAATTGGTTTTGGTCCTTAGTAGAAGCAGAGGAACCTATTTTTCACCAGTTTTCTCCGTTGGATATCAAAGACGAGGTCTTGACGGGCCAGGAGAGCCGACGTAAGACAAAAGGTCTGTAAGTATCCATGGATCCCTTTGGTGATAGTCCTCCTTCATCTTCTACGTCCGACCCTAGTCCGATTTTAAAATCTTCCTCTTTTAATTTTTCAAGTCTTCCTGAGTCATGTATTAAACAAGCGTCTAAAATTGATGATTTAGTCGAAATAACTCATATCCCAGCAGATAGTAAAGTTTCTGAAACAATTCCTCCATTGTTAAATCCCTACTGGTTATTTACAAAAAAGTCTCAGTCTTTTAGTACTTCTGTTAAAAAACTTATTAGTCGTAAAAGTCCTCCAATTAAGGAATATATACAAAGTACTGCTCTTACCCACTGTACTCTTGAGTCTACTATGCAGGAACAATATGTAACTCTTGAGTTTGAACCTTCATTTATCCGTCACTGGTTATCCCATGGTTATACTCATATCCATATGGGAGCTATCCGTTTAGTTTTATCATATCATGGTCGAGGTGACCTACCCATGTATGCACGTATCGCTCTGCTTGATACGAATCTCCTTTCCTATGAACATGCTTGTATTGGAACAGTCATAACTACACTTAGTCATGGATCTATGGTCTTTACCATCACTCCAGACTTCAACGTCTGTTTGAAGGATCCGACTTTACCTACTCGGTTTAAAGTCCAGATTCAATTTTCTGGAGTACAACATCGTCAGGATAGTATTATGGCCACTCTCCATCATCAGATGGCATTCCGCCTCCAAGATCATGCTATCCACCTTAGAACTCAAAAACCGACAGGTACGATTATGGCCTTTGTTCATGATAATGATATTCCTACAATTGTTCAAATTCCAAAGCAGATTCCCCAGCAGGAACTCCGTCACATGTTACCCTTAACATGGTTCACCAATTATGAACGGTTTCTACAAAGTTCTGAACCTGTTACTAGTGTAACTTGTCCCCTTCTGAAGAAACAAGCTGATGGTGCTGTCAAAATAACTTTTGATTCTATGAAGCAATCCACAGACAGTCTACCTGTTCACCATTCAATGATGGTACAACCTGTTTCTACTCATGAACCGGTCGAAGATCCTCCTCTACATTCATTTCAACCTGATGGATCATTCCTCTATCATTCACATGTAGATGGACACTTTATATGGGACTGTGCCCCTGAGATGTGCAAACCTGGTTGCTCATGTATCGATGAACTCGAATATGATACTTGGTTGGATGATCTTGATTCTCGTTATGGTGATTTCACGAGCCACCGCAGAATAAAGAAAAAGAAGAAGATTCCCGTCTTCTCTTCTTGCCGATCATCTATTAAGCATCATAAAGAACTTCCAGCTCTACCTGCAGCTCCCATGGTTCCTCCCTGTTATCCAATTGGCTCATATGATCAGGATTTTCCTCCTCTTACTAGAGTGACAGATCCTACACATCAGACTACGGCTAAACCATTCGTTTCTCTCAATGAGATTCGCTCAGATGGTACTCCAAAGCCGCTAACATCTGCTGAAGAAGTATTGAATTGGCAAACTAAAAATGCTATTGTTCAGAATAGTTATCTTCAACAGATTGATCAGCATCTTAATACTCTCACAACTACAACGACCAGTCTTGTTCGCAATACCGATATCCAAGCTGCTATTAGTCATAAATATTATACTGAACTTCAAACGAAGATTCGTGAATTGGATACTCTTCTCAGGTATTATATACAACAGAATATCACTGGTCCTAATTTTGAAGCTGCTGAAAGAGAAATGAGACATTTGAAAGAACAATTTTCCTATGTCACAACTGATTTACAAAAGCTCCAAACACCAACACCCCCGGTGTTTCCTGAAGCTTATCCTATGTCTCTAGTCAGATCTTCATTCCCTTCCCCGCCAATTTTCCAGAACTTACCACCGCCTTTACCTAAAACTGATCGACAATCCGTGTTAATCCAAACTCTTATGTTAGCCAAGAATCCCCTAGCAACGAAACCTTCACTATCACCACAACCATCAAGTACTCCTGTTGATACTCCCCCACAACAGCCACCAGTCAACATACCTCCACAACCTCGAGGCCTTAGACCTGTTTTTAGTGATAAAGGTAAGGCACCTATGCCTTCCTCCTCATTTGTGCCCCCAGCACCTACACACTCACCAATCTCCCAACAGCCAATACTCCCAGTACCTCTTGTACCTAGACCTTCACCTTCTATATCGACTCAACCACCTCCGAGTCATCCTATTATACCTTATGACGACTTCAATGATGTCACACCTATTGAAGATCTTGATCGGTTTGAATCCCTTTACTTGGGATCCTCTGAATCTGATAATGATGCTGATGCTCTTACAAATGCTTCATCTAATTCAAACTTATCAGATTTATCAGCTACTGATTCCTATCAGATGGACATATCTGCTCTTGCTCAGATACATATGGCTGATGACCCTTCTTCATCTCAGAACCAACCACAACCTTTTGATGAAGAAGTCGATATGCGTGATCCAGCTAATCAACCGCCAGCACAAGATCAAGCTCCAAATCCTCAACAGTTCTTTTCTCGGAATAATAATGGTCCTTGGTTTTCTCTTGAAGACATCCCTTATGAACAATGACGCTCAAAGATCTTAACTTGGGCTGCTTGGATGTCAAACCAACTAATGGCTGACAGAACCTCTAATGCAATCATCTCTGATTTTATATCAAGATGCACTGGATTTGTCAGAGACTGGTTTTCTTCTCTTGGTGAATATCGCATGCTTCAACTCACTCAGCTATCTATTGTGGATTTCTATAATGTTCTTATTCGAGAATTCGTTGGTGATAGTACAATTCTGGAGAAAAAAATACAAACAAGAGTATTTCACAATGAAATGTTGTTTTCTCCGGAAAAAAGATCTCTATCGACATTTTACTCGTATGCTCCAGCGTTACCATCTCCTTGGTGGTTATGATAAGACATATCTGAAACATACTTTTATTGCCTCACTTCCACAAGAAATTCATCCTGAATTGAATCGTCTTCTCAGAGCTTTAGGTCGACCATTGGAACAATTATCTCTTGCTGAAATCTTCCAGCAACTCCTTGAAGCCATTGAGAAAAATTGTGAGTTACGACGCATTATTGCAGAATCTCAGACTTCATCTTTCTATAATTCAAATGCCTGTGATAAGAAATATCTTGAAATTGGATGCAAGTCCAAATGTGCATGCCCTCCTCACAAGAAGAAAAATCCGAAATTATGGCGTTTTCATAAGAAGAATCCTTAGAAGCCTTCAAAGTTTTCTAAGCAACAGTGTTGGAAGAAAAAACGACGTCTTCGCTATTTTAAAAGACGAACAACTCCTCCTAAATCTGCTCGTTGTTATAAATGTAAGCAACCTGGACATTTTGCAAAACAATGTCCCGACAAGAAAAAAGGCCAGCATCTTATTCAACAGATTCAACTCTCTTATTCACTACAAGATGATCAAGATATTGAATCTATCTTTTCTGAACAAGATTCACCTGATGAAAGTACACTCTTTGCGTATCAAGAAGTTTCTTCTGATGATGATCCTACTTCTTCTCAATCAGACAATGATGATTATATCGGCATGATCCAACTTTACCGCCCTCCTGCCATGGCTACAGCTCATGTCATGCCTTATGCTGAAATATCCATTCTCCCTACCAAATTTGATAATCCCATCAAGGTAATTGGATATTTTGATACTGGTGCTTTTAAGAGTATGATGAATCCTCGTATCCTTCCCGATACATTTTGGAAGTCTCATACTGAATCATTCAAAGCTGCTAATAATGAGATTTTTCAGACCCATCTGATTACTGCTAGAAAGATTGGTTTGAAATTCTTTCCTAATCTCATTATCTGGACACACATTCTAGGCTGTGACCTTCCCGATAAGGATATTCTTTTTGGAATGGACCTCTATTCAAAGTCCAAATTAAGAATTCTACCTCATGGAATCTCTTATCAGAATCAAACTCTTCCTTATACAACTATTCCTAAGTTGTATACCATTCAAGATGTTCCATCCTATCAAGATAAACTTAAGTCTTGTTTCAGTGAATCCCACAAGACTTTTGCTCACCCACATCCTTTATGGAAGAATTCTACGTTTTATGTCCATATCCCATTCAAGCTGAATGAAGACATTAATCCGACAAAGGCTATTCACCCTGGAATGCCTCCTGATGAACTTGCCCTAGCAAGGCAAGAATGTGATGAATTACTTTCACAAGGCTTAATCGAGCCTACAACTTCTGATTGGGCTTGCCAAGCCTTTTATGTCAACAAAAGAGCTGAACTCACACGTGGCAAGAAACGTCTTGTTATCAATTACAAGCCGTTAAATATCTTTCTCAAGGATGATAAGTTTCCTTTACCGAAGATCTCTTCCCAGCTTACCTTACTTTCAGGATCCACTATATATAGTAAATTTGATCTGAAAGCAGGATTTTGGCAACTGGGCATCCATCCTGATGATCGATCGAATACAGCTTTCTGCATACCCAATGCTCATTATCAATGGACTGTCATGCCTTTCGGCCTGAAAGTCGCACCGTCTTTATTTCAGAAAGCTATGACACGTATATATGCCTCCATCTTATCAACAACTCTTATTTATATTGATGATATATTGCTCTTCTCTAAGACTGAAGCTGCTCATCACCAGCTTATTTCTCAGTTCTTAGATATTACTCAGCAACATGGTATTATGCTTTCAGAGAAGAAGAGTATTTTATGCACATCCGAAATTGATTTTCTTGGTATGAAGTTTTTTAATGGTGTCTACCAGCCTGGTTCTCATATTGCTGTGGAACTATTGCAATTCCCAGACACTCATTTATCTGTTAAACAACTTCAGCAATTTCTTGGAATTATCAATTATCTACGGATGTTTATTCCTCATATCACTAGACACACATCAGTGTTATCTTCTCTATTGAAGAAAGATCCACCACCATGGCAATCTATACATACTGATGCAGTTCAAGTTCTCAAGAAGATATGTCAAAATCCTCCTCCTTTGGTGATTCCTACCACTGGTTCACTAATATTACAGACGGATGCTTCTGATCTTTACTGGGGTGTTGTTCTCCTCGAACATAAAGATTCCACTGATTATATTTGTGGCTATCACAGTGGCAAATTTTCAGCATCTGAACTCCATTACCATATTACAATCAAAGAAGTCCTTGCAGTTAAATATGGTATTATGAAGTTCGCCTTTTTCTTAAGGCCTGCTTACTTTGAAATCCAGATGGATAATTCCTCATTTCCCAAAATGTTGGAATTCCGGAACAAAATGGTCCCTTCTGCTCAACTTCTTCGTCTCCAGGAATGGTTTACTCAATTCCAGTTTACTGTTAAACATATTCCAGGAACTAAGAATATTTTGGCTGATTTTCTATCCAGACCCATCCAAAAACCCAAATCTCCCCAGATTTCCCTATTCCATAATGGTCTTAGTCTACCACTATTAATCCAGCCCAATACTATTCCTAAAACTCAGCCTATCCAAGTTATTCACTCCCATGGTATTTTCCCTCTCATCGGTGCCATTTTTCCTCCTAATTTACCTAAGCCCACAACTGCTTATGAAGTCCAAACCTATGCTCAACAACACCTTTTTGAGTATGCCCATAACTATTTCATGGACTTTCCAGCCCATCTTCATCCTAATTCGTTCCACCAAACAAAACCCTATTTATTCCTATTCCATCTTCGCCCTGAAATTTCTGATAAGTTTTTATGGTGTATTTCTTGTTTATACAAAATAGCTTTGACATTTATTCCCTCAGAAATACAGCAATATTTCCAGTCACAATCTACATCTCTTTTAGATTGTTGTATGGATCTTTTTGCTCCACGACAAACTTGGCAACGTCATATATCAGAAATATGTCAACAATGACCACACCGTCTTCATGCTATATATATTGGTTATCAACCCTTCTCCGATTCATCTCAAGGACTTGTTGCAGAACATTACCTCCAAGAGTTTCAGACTTACTCTTGCCATCTTACTGAAGCAGTCCTTTCAGGAGTCCGACATTTTTTAGAAGAAATTAATGGTCCTTCACCACCAAGGTCTCAAACCATTCTTGGACCACATGAATTCATTCCTCCACCTCAACTGGATGAATTAATCTCCAATCTTGCAGCTCCTGATGTTCCTTCTCCACAATTCAGAGATCCGCCAGAACGATCTCCCAGTCCTTCTCCTCAGACAAGACGACGTGTAAACGATCCACCTCTTTCTTATGAAGATATTTATGACTGCCAACAACAACAGGACATAGAATATCGAGAACAAATTCGTCTTGGTCTTAGTTCTCCTCCGCCTATTGATCACCATGAAGACTGGCTCGACAATTTTGATACAGGTGACCCAGATGTAGATATGGAAACCCAGTGTGATACTTCTCCATAATCTCTCCTCTCGTGTTTGTGCAAGCACTCTGTATCATGCGGCCTCCTCTTTCTCATCTTTCTCAAGCTCTTAGTGATTTCTTGCACATGGATAATGATGATCACCAACCTCATCAGTATAATCAGTATCCAATCATTTGCAAAGAACTTGCTCTTCTCCGACTTCGACGATTCCGTAACGCTCGACGAATGCTCCAATGACTCACCAACATCGACCTGTTATTCTCCTCTCCAGCAACTAGACTTGATGTCCTCCGACGAATCCAACGTGTTCGTCTCCTGTTCCGACAACAACTCGACCCATACCTAGCTGACATCATGGATGACATAAACATAGCCCAACAGTCATCTCCACTTCAGACGCCTGTCCCACCGATGCAACGTCATGAAGATTCTTCCTTATCTTTTGACTCAGCAAGCACATCCACTTCTTCCGTGGTACCCACTTTTGTCCCCCACTCACCACAAGAGGACAAATCAACATGAAGCATCTACTTTATGTACAGTAAAAAGTAGACGCATCTTTCCTTTATGTCATGTCGACTTTGTGAGTGCTTGTCTTTCCAAACTTGTCTTCAAGCCAGCTCAATGTGTAACACCCCGTAATTTTAATTAAATACATACATTGAAGTACGCGTATATCGAGATATATATAATACACGTATTTTATACGTATGAGTTAAATATGCACGTGATAATACACGTATTTGATACGTATGTGCTAAATATACGCGTGTATGAATAGTAAATAAATAAAATTATGAAATGAAGATGATACATGTGAATTAAATTGATTAATTTATGGGATTGGTTAATGAAAAATGTGGATTACAATGCCATACAAGAACCAAATCAAGGAAACTATACTCATCGTGGTTACACGAGTTTCTCTAAAATCAAGCAACAATATTGCTTCCTCAAGAGCGTTTATCCATGCCCTTAAGCTCTCAATTTAAACACTGAAATGACCATAGATTATCATGAGAATCACCATTTATCATATCGTTAGCTACTAAAAATATCAAATCATATCCAAAAACCACAATCTTAGCATCGCAACGTCTGGAATTCAGTTCTCTACGATTCTATGATCTCAAACCGGAGTTTCATTGGATGCACATCACTGTTCGGTGCCAGTAATGCGGGTGCATCTGCAGAACAACCTGTGCCAGTGCAGGAGATAGTAGAGACTCATGATGATATAGATGAGACTCGCAGATATGAAGATGTGATGAAAGCGTTTAAAAGACGTGAGCTGCCTATATTTGATGACAGTCTAGAGTTAGAGGTTGCTGAGGATTGGCTTCTGAGAATAGAAGTTATATTTGAGGACATGCATGCACTGGATAGGGACAAGATTAAACTTGCTCGATTTAAATTTTCGAGTAAGGTTGAGAGATGGTGGCAAACAATAAGCCGAGCTCAGGGACCCATAGATACTTGGGATAAATTTAAAGAAGTATTCTACAAGACGTATTATCCCCCGTCTGAGGTTAATAAAAGGCATAAGCAATTTATAGAATTACAGCAAGGGAACATGTCTGTGAGAGAATATGAATATGAGTTTAATCGGCTAGCCTTGTTTGCCCCTGAGATGGTACAAACAGATCTGATGCGAATGAAGAGGCTCAGGGAAGGATTTAATGACCCAATCCAGAAAGGTTTAGCTCTTGCTGGTGTTCAGACTTATGATCAGGCAGTGCGACAGGCACTGGATTATGAGACAGTTGAGATGAAAAATAGGCCACCACGGGCAACTCCCACATCACAGGCAGGTATAGAGCAGCAGCTACCTTATCAGAGTCCGAGAAAGCAGAAATGGGACAGAAAATGGTGGGGTGAACAGAAAAAGGCAAAGATAGTTGAGAGGCCTCGAAAGCGTACCAGTGTCCTTTGCAGTCAGCCCCGCGGACTCCAACAAATCCATCTGTTACTGTTCCTATTTCCACGCCTGAGTATGTACAGTGTATAATATATTGTGCCGGTCATGACGTCAGCCTACGTCAGGGGCGTCGTGACACAATGACTACCAGCTGTCTACGGATTTGAAGTCCTTTGAAGTCCGCGGAATTGAAGACGTTTGAAGTCCGTGTCTTGTGTCTATAAATAAGTTGTAAGTGGTCTTTGTAAGATCATCAAGTCTTGTAATTAAGTGTTTGAAGTTGATCTTCCAAGTTTTCATTTCCCGAATCATTGTAAGAGTCATCTTGTTTATGCTTTGTATGATAAGATAGTCCTGTAACACTTAGTGTGTTGTGTGCCGTAATAAGTGGTTAAAATCCTATCATATATACATACTTACGTACATACATAAATAAGTAAAAGTTTATAAAGTGGAAAAAAAAACATAAAGATAATCATGAGTTCTATATAATTAAGTGTATATAGTTTCATTTTTCAGTAATTAAGAATATATATACACGCGCAATGTATGTATAATTAAGAATAGGCACCCGTGAGGTGTCTTCATTTCCTTTGGACGAGACTAATCTTCCTGAAGCATTACAGAAGTATTTGAGCTAGCCCTCCTGATATGGGTGAATAAATAGGGGCACACTAAAGCTCGAACTCGAGATCTAGACATCCACCTTACTTATATTTAGTTCATCAACCAAATGAGCAACCGCGTATTAGTATATCCAATATATTATATAAACATACATACACACCCACATATATATGTAGTAAATAATGTAGTAATATTAAGAGTATATAATGTATATATATAAATAAGAGTATAGTTTTAAAATTAAAAAATTGTTGTAATTTATTTAGAAATTAATAAATAATATATTTTTATTTCTATGTCTATGTGTTTATTTAATTATTAAATTAAATTATATATATATATATATATATATATATATATATATATATATAATCTTAAATGTTTTTAGTTATATTGTAGGTCCAAAAACTCGGTCCAAAGGTCTGATGTAAGGCTCGGTCCAATATTTTTTTAGGCTCGGCCTGAATATTCTTAGGTATGGTGGGGCCGAGCCAGCACTAGTTGGCCAAAATGCCACGCCTACTTTCCTTTACAAAAAAAATTTTGCTAATTTTAAAAATTGAGCTAGTTCAAATACAAGTGTTGTAAAATGCAGATACCCGTTTCTACTTGATACAATAGGTAAATAAATATGTTACATAGGTAAATAAATATGTTACATATATTATAATTTACCAATACCTTATCTTGTTAAATCTTTCTTATTTATATTTCTTTTATAATTTTTCCTATTTTTCTACATTTTTTTTTTCATTCTTCATATCTATTGGCACAAAATCTTTATTTAATTTTAATAAAAAAGTACACTTCATCACCACATATTCTTGAAAAAGTATACAAGAACACAACTCAATTTTTAAAATATAAAGGTACAAACAACATTTGTTATCCATTTTTTAAATTACGCTGAGTACAGACTTCTTATATATCTATTAATATAAGAAGTCCAAAGTGAGAAATACCTTAAATAACCTTTCCTCTCAACGAACTGTGTAGATCTTATATATAAAAATAACTAATTTAGAAATGGATTAGTCAAATATAATTCTTATATTCTCTTTCACGGCGAGATTATTTCATCGAACATTGAGATTTTACAAAGGCAAGAGCGTCCCTCTTAACCATAATTTTGTCAAAGGGGGCTCAAACTTGAAACCAAGTCTCTCAATCCCTCCTTGGGTTCGACCCTCAAACCAACGAACTAATTGATGATTGATATATCGTTTATTTTTAGAAACAATTCATTGTATCCAATTTTTATTTTTATTTTTAACATTAATTGTATCCAAAATTGAGTTTAAGGTTTTTTCTTTGAAAAATTAAATAAACAAAAGAAACTTAACTTGATATTAAATAATAAATTTCTTTCTAGACAAATAAAAAACAAAAACATTATGAGTATATATTTTTTTAAGTTCTTGATTTTTAATATAAATATGATGAAGCACAGACTTGATATAACAATTGAAATTACTCTATTTTAACTTAAAAAGGTTATAGGTTTAATTCAAAAACAACCCTTGACGTAAAAGTAAAATGTACAATTTTTTTTTTAATTTGAAATTAATGTTAATCTTTACTGAACACGCAAATCAAGCACAAGGCCACAATCTTCCCAAAATCTTTAAAACTTTGTTTGTGGGGTTGATAGCTTTACCTTTTTTGGTACTTAATTAGTTCTCTTATTGAACACACAAAGCAAACGCAGCATTTGATTTTGATTTAAAAATTAGAATATAATTTAAAAAATAAAAACTCAAAAAATAATATTTTGTTATTTTTAAAAAATAACATATTTTTTTATGTAAATTTTAAAAAATTATTTTTGAGTTTTAACCAATCAAACGTATTTTTGGTATTTCCAAAATTTTAGATATAAAAAACTGTATGCGAATCTTAATCCAAATGTATCGTAATTAATTTAAAAGAAAAACTAGACTGAGTAGGTATAAGATTTATAAGACTCTAAAATATTATCTCTATAACTTTAAGTTCAAATTTTTAAAAATAAGAACAAAATTGCTAATCTAATTGAAGAAAGAACTTAAAAAAAAAAAAAAAAATAGGTGAAATCTAATTAATTAGAAAATACCCACATGCATAAATTAATTAACTAGAAAAAGGAATTACATACCTGGGACCAAGAAGCATGCCCTGAAGCTAGAGCTTGTTAAAATTGAAATTAGGACTATATATATCAGTGTGCATATATTATATGACAAATCACAAGGCATGAAGATATCACAAAATATTAGTATTGGAGTACAGATAGAAGCCCTAATCTTATCTTTTTACAAGAATCAATTGAAGTAACAGCAACATTTGTAATCCACATATAGTTCAATAACAAGAGAAGATTGAATTAATTATATATAATCAAAGCAAAGCAACAGTTGTAGCTGATGTAAGTATACTTCGACAACTCTCTGCAGCTTTTCATCATTATTCCACCGCTAATGCAAAGGCTTTAAGTTCTTTGCCTTACACCTAGCACTTGCAACGTCGTTTCAACCCAATCCAAAACTATATATAAATACATAAAATAACAAAAAAAAAAGCAACAAAATTTGATATGTTTTTTTATTATTTGTTGATCGTGCTTTTTGTCTTTTACTTGTATATATATATATATACAGTTTCGTGCAAATGATCAGATTTTTTTGCTTTAACCAACCCCCTATCAAACAAAGCTTCGTAGCCACCACAACACAACAAATGGAGATTACAAGAGTTTGAACGACTGCAACATCACTTTGGTAATTACAAGAGTTCGAGTCGCCCTATTCGCCTTAGATGCATAGTCAAATCTTCTTGACAACTATAACTTCATTTGTAACAAGTAATTAGCTAGTAATATTCATGACTTGACAATTAGGTATAATGGAAACAAAATAGATAAGTTTCAACAAGTAGTTAATTAGCAGTATTAATTCATGATTTGTCAATTGAGTGTAATGGAAGCAAAAAACAAATAACTTAATTTGTAATAAGTAATTAGCCATACTAATTGATGACTCGACAATGGAGTACGTGTAATGAAAACAAAAATAAATAACTTTTTTTTGTCAATCTCTAATGTCTGTTACATTAATGACTCATTACATACATAGTGCCCAACATGTCATTGGTGGTTCGGTTCAGTTCGGTTTAGGAGGGTACAATCGGTTCGGATTGGCTTACAAAAAGTCAGTTCGATGTCCATCAGTTTAATTTGCGATTTTAGGTCTAAACTGATCTAAATCGAATCGATGACATCCCCTACCCTACATTAGGTTGAGGGAGTGACAGAATTAAGAGACATAAAGTTCTACTATAAAATAAATTATGAGTTCGATTTTTCCTACTCGTCGCACAATATCTTTTGGTATTTGTGACTTCCCCACGGATTAGTGGAGGTGGGCTCGGATGCCCTTGACTTCAACAAAAAAAAGAATTACATGCAATCGAGTCATTCCATATCAACAAATTAAAGACAAAAGGAGATCATAGTACTATTACTATGAGAACAAACGTTGCAAGTAATAATAATAATAATAATATAATTTGCAAGGCAATTGAGTGTAATGGAAACAAATGATGACGTGGGGAAGGAAGCAAAAGAATGTAAGGAGTTGTAGAGAAACGGCTAAAAAGGGAGGGGTTTAGAGATGGAGAGTGTCACGTGAAAAGAACAATATAATTGAAGAGCCAAAAAAGCTTTCCAGAATTAGAGTAACGTAAAAATCCTGTGGTTAGCTCTTAACCATTTCGTTCCGTTCCGTTCTGTTATGTTGGGAAAGGAGAATTAATAAAGAAGAAGAAGAAGAAGAAAGAAGAAAGAATGAATATTATTATGGTAGGCCACGTAGCTATATACTTCACCGGTCTCTGAAATTAATGGGTCCCACCCACTCTCACGTTCAGCGTATATATATTGAGCAACAGAGATGAAGAGAATATTAGAAGAGATTGGTTATTGGTTTGATTAGCTTAGCTAGCTTAAGAAGCTTAGGTATTTTGTGTTCTGTTCTTAGAAAGGTCTGCCCTGATCAAGACTCTGCTTCAATTTTCTCTTATAAGAGTAATTGGAGTTGAAATTGATCAAGAGACATCAGACATGGCCTTCTTCACCATTAATCATCCATGGGCTTTTACCTTTGGCCTCTTAGGTATACATATATATATGCCTTCAGTTCACTTCTGTTCACAGTATATATATAGTAATACTACTTTTATCTCAGCTCATCCGATGGGCTCTATCATGGCTACATGCAGCTAGCTAGCTGCCTTCAATTCATGATCATCATCCCTCAGGGTCTTCTTTAGTATTACTTCTTGTGTGTAGCTGCCTCATGATCTTGATCTGCTTAATTAATATTAGCTTTCTTGGGTTCTTTTGATTTTCTAGTTCTAGCTAGCTATATTCTGTACTAGCTGGAGAATTCTTCTTTTTTGTATGGCTTAAGTAATTAATCTTGTCATTTCTTCTTTGGGTCTTCTTTTCTACTTTAGTTCACCTTGAACTTTGACAGCTCTTTTAGCAACTAAGTATTGTGTTTTCATGATCATTTTACCTCTACCTTTACTTCATAACTTTCTTTCTTTCATGGAGTCTCTTGTAAGAGTTATGACTGACACATTTTCTTTTTCATGGAAATTAATATTGTTGCAGGAAACGTCATCTCCTTTATGGTGTACCTCGCACCACTGTAAGTAATATATTATATTATATTTGTTGATGTCCCTATATATACTTAGTAATTTATCAAACTTAGGTAATAAGTGAGTAATTAATCACCACTAATTTGTAATTTAATTTTACTGCATGCAGACCCACGTTTTATAGAGTTTACAAGAAGAAATCAACTGAAGACTTCCAATCGGTGCCTTATGTGGTTGCACTCTTCAGTGCCATGCTTTGGATTTACTATTCATACCTTAAATCTGATGCTTATCTTCTCATCAGCATTAACTCATTTGGATGCTTCATAGAGACCATGTACATCGCCATGTTCCTCACATATGCACCAAAACAAGCTAGGGTACTACTGTATATATACATATATAATTAAGATATGATAGTTTAATTAATTATTCTTCTTCTTTAATTTGGTTAATTAATTTTGAGATCGATGCTAATTAGTTTTAATGGTGTCTAGCTAGCTAATTGGAGTTTTGAAAATTAATTAAACACAGATCTTTACTGCAAAGCTACTTCTGCTGTTGAATATGGGGGTCTTCTCTTTGATCCTCCTGCTTACTCTCTTCCTTGCAAAAGGCAATAATCGTGTACATATTCTTGGATGGGTCTGTGTTACTTTAGCTGTGGCCGTCTATGCTGCCCCTTTAAGCATTATGGTGAGAACATACAATCAATATTAATTATTAATATTGTAATTGTTATATAATATTTTGAAAAAGACAAACAAAGGGCCCCTTCTCTTATTCATTTTTTTGTTATTCATGGGCATCCTAGAAAAAATAATGATAATGCAATAAATAGTATATGTTGGTTTATTTGTATAAATCATGGTGATTAATTAATTTGGTAACTTTTTGGGTATTTTTATGTTTTTTCACAGAGATTGGTGATAAATACAAAGAGTGTGGAATTCATGCCATTTTCCCTATCCTTCTTCCTCACATTGAGTGCAGTTTTGTGGTTCTCCTATGGTTTACTGAGGAAGGACCTTTATGTTGCTGTAAGTGACATTAATTACTAGCTAGATATATCACACTCTTCTCGCTCAATAAAATCAATTATTTGGTTATTTGAGTTCTGTTTTTTTTTTTTTTTTCTTGTACCCAACAGCTCCCAAATGTTCTGGGCTTCATCTTTGGAGTTCTTCAGATGGTCCTCTATGCAATCTACAAGGACTCCAAGAAATTAGTGATTACAGAGGAGAAACTGCCTGAGAACATGGTTGAGATCATCAATAAGCATGGAACAGTGGTAAATTCTGAGGTCCATCCCATCTACGTTGAAGCCACACATGGTGATGATCATGATCAGAACAGGATGGATGAAGATGGTGGGAATCATCAGCATGAGCAAACTTGCAGAAATGAGCATATTTTAGTGGATCTGAAGGGGCCTCAAATGGTTGAATGTGCAGTGTGATTCAAATAGAATAGGGAGAGCTATATACATACACACACACACACATATATATATATATATATATATATATTACTACTGATCTCCTCACCTAGTTTTCTTAATATTACTACTGATCTTGTATGTTTTGTACTTTCTGATGATATGGGTTAATTTCCAGTGCTGTCACCTAGATGTATAAAACAAGATCAATATTGGCAGAGACGAACACCCAATGATTCATGCTTCATTTTGGGTACCGCATCGAATATAAATAAAAAGTACTGTTATATATATATTTGTGTGTTTGGTGCCATTTTGCTTTCATATGTATGGAAGGTATCTGAAAAAGACATTATTATTACATACATTTTACCATTTATTTTATTTTATTTTAGATTAAAGGGTATCGGGAACTTACATCTTCTTTAACATTTTTGGAGCACGACTACAAACACTGAAGAACACCGTTAACTAAGAATGGAACACCTTAACTAAGAATGGTAAAAAATGTCTTGAACTCAAAATCTTTAAAATAAATGCACTTTTACCCAACCAGTCAATGACGCAACCATTGGTTACATATATTTTACCGTAACTTATCTTGCATAGTAAAAGGTGCAATTAAATTGCAATAAATGAAAGAGAACAAACCTGTTAAAAAGAGAAAAAGGAACAAAAAACTGTCGGGCAATTGCAAAATGTCAACAAAACACCTATGAGAGCTCGATTAAAAACTCAAACTCTCTACTGTCATTAAATGATCACATGGGGATCCGGTGTAATTGCGCATCTCCATGTAATACAGACATCCCTGTGCAATCTCATAGAGGTGGAAAGCATAAGTTTTCAAAGCATAAGTTTTCAATGCTGTTTTCATGGATGTATCTCTAGCATTAATAATGATCATATGTTTGATAGAAAATTTTTTATTATGTAAGTTTCGCTTATTCTCCTGTAATTTAGAATGAACAATATTTAAGCTCATGTCCCGAGTGTCTACTGATGATGGCAAATTGCACTACTCAAGTCTTTTTCATTGAAGCTACGAAGAAGCGAATTAAAAACCAAGAAACACATACTAGAAGCTTCTACTCTAATATTAGTCCCTTGGAGCTCACTAGGGGCAAGATGAATTAATTAAAATCAGAAGTAGATATATGAAACCACAAGAAGAGTTAATCTTAAACTTATATACTGTAATGTCAGAACCCAAGTTAAAGCTAAGCGTCATTTTTTTTTTGTTTTTTGAAGATTGATGGAGACCAATTTGCTTGTCATTTTCAACTGAGTTCATCATGATTCTCCACTAATACTATACTTACACTACCTAATAACTTTTTTTTTAAGGAAAAGAGGGATTATGATAATATTGAAGCTTAATTATGTATATTGGTTTAGCTTACTTTAGGCTTAAAAGTTATTTATATTATTTGGTCATAACCAAAACATTTTTTTGCGCAGTTCTTAACTTCAATTTTATATGCAATTCCTGATGACTAAGACCATTACCTCATACATTGATTTGATGAATTTATCAATATATTATTAAAAATTGTTTGCATTTTATTCATGATATTTTTAGTCTATTATTTAACAGTGACTCATTATGCAATCAACAAAAGAAGATTACATATTCTATGACAAGAAACATATATAAGTGCATTTGGAAGTACATTTCCTCCGTTAGCATTTGTATTGTTAAGTTAAAAGTGCTTTTCTTGGCATTTGTTTAGTTGTATTGCCTTCTATCCTCTATCTATCTTATCGCATTTGTTTATACATCTCCCAACATGTGGCAAAATGATTGTTAAGTTGTAGTTACTTTCATGAGCACTAGACATGCCTCATTAATCATCCTCAATAAACTTATATATATGGATCGATCACCTTGACTACGCTTATCACAACCAAAAGAAAGGTTACGTGATACATTTAAATATATAATGTTGTGGTTTGCCGTACATTCTCTTATTAAGGTGTGGCTTTTTATCAATAGCTTAACAAAGTCCTATTTCTTAATAAAGGTAACGTCATATTCATGGTTGCTTTATGATTGGTATAAGAACCTACTTGGTATATGTTGGTGCAAGATTTGACCAACACCAATAGATTATGAGATGAAGGGGACATGCTGAGTTGAAACCCACGTAGATGATGATTTGATTGTTCGAGACTTCTGACCTGAAAGGGAAAGAAAGAGAGATAATAGACTATCGTAAGAAACATCGGTGTGGTGTTGGTCAAAGACCCTCTGATGTCTAAGTCAGTTCTCAACTCCGTAGAGTAAATAATACTAAACTGGGTGAATAGTAACATACTTCCCCAATAAGGGATTGTGGGGTATTTATAGTGATTGGAGTCTTTGGCGTTGGCTAGTGTGTCGTCGTATTTTTAGTGTAGAATCATGTATTTGTCGCAGTGAATCTCATGTAATCCTTATCCGTGTCGAACAACAACTTTGCTAGTCAACTCGATACACCGAGCTGATGGTTTATCGTCATATACGAATTTGTCTGCATTGACCAAGTTGATACTGGTTGGTATCTTGGTACCCTGCTAGAAGGTATGACCTAGCATCCATGTCGTTACTGGCTGGTAGACTATTAATCCATCAAGTTGGTAGGTAAGGGTGCCAGGTCGGTATCACAGCACTCCGAGCTGAAGCCATCAATTGATGTTGGTTCGGCTGTCATGGCTAATGACATGGCTTCCAGGTCGGTGTGCGAAGAACTTGTTCCAACAGTATATATATTTCTTAATTTCTATGAACCCATTAAAGTTTAAACCACTGTTTAACTATAATTAATTTGTTATGTTTTTGTTATGATCTATTTTGCTAGAATTAACCTCTTTCAAATATATTGTAAAAGAGGTAGATGCATATATTTTGTAAATAAGATTAAAATGGGAGAAAAATGACTCAAAGGAAGAGGATAGAAGTGATAATCATACAATATTACACGAATGCTTAGGGAAATGCAATATTACAAAGAAGAGTACAATAATAGAAAGGCACAAAACAGAAGAAATTAAATAATTAGAGTAAATGTGGCAGGTATCATGAAGCTTGCCTGGTGGGTGATTACTAAAAAAGATAGCTTGTGAGTTAAGTGGATTAGTGATAAATAACTAAAAACTGAATCCTTTTGATCCCTTCCATTGATTGGGGACTGTTCTTGGGTTTGGAAGAAAGCCCTCAAGGTTAGGGAAAGATTTCTTTTTTTTTTTAAAGGATAAAAATATATTAAAAAGCTAAAGGCCGAAAGGCAGCAAAATTACAAAAATTACACCCTCTTATAGGGAACACCTGATATATCTCAATCAATAAGCATGTACAAATCATTTGGAAAATTGGTGGAAGGGAAGAAAAGCTTCACACCGATATCAGCAAAGCTAGCCAAAAAATCAGCAACATGATTTGCTTCTCTCCAAATATGTGTAATCAACCAAGATCTCCATTTTTTAAACAAGTCAAAAATCGGTGAAATCATGAATCTCAACCTCCAAGGGATCAAAGCGTTGCCTTGGATGATCTGAACTAAGTAGAGAGAATCAGACTGTCACGCCTGGGTTGCACACAGTGCCCCTACCCAGGGTGATGAGTACCTCATACCGAGCGTACCCCAGCCATTACATACCACATAATATTGTCACATCCCAGTACACAGCACACCGCAGCGTCTAGTACCCCCGGGATCATTTGTCCACACTATTCATGAGTGAATAGTGTGGACAAATGATCCCGGGGTACTAGACGCTGCGGTGTGCTGTGTATTGGCTCAGTGGTTACTCAGTGGTTACTCAGAGTTCGGATTTAAACGATATAAGGTCGTGAGTTCGACTCTCGGGGAGGCCCTATACTATTCATCAGTGAATAGTGTGGACAAAAAACCTCAGGGATACTAGACGTTGTGTGCGGGCTGTGTATTGATGTATAACAATATTATGTGGTACTTTGGCTAGAGTACGCCCTGCGGGGGTACTCATCACCCTGGGTAGGGGGCACTGTGTGCAACCCAGGCGTGACAAAAAGGCCTTATGTATAAATAAGGTCTTTTTGTCACACCCCAGTACACAGAACACCGCAGTATCTAGTACCCCCGGGATGTGATGGGTAAGCTCTGTATGAGGTACCCATCACATCCCGGGGGTACTAGACACTGCGGTGTGCTGTGTACTGTGGTGTGACACAGACTCTATTTGAATGTGGGCATTATAATCAAGGGACAAGCACTCCATACCTTTCAATAGAGCTAAAGATTATGAATGGAGCACATCTCTCAAGATGATGACACCTGCTAAAGCTCTCCTTAGAGAACCATCATGACCTCTCAAAATAGCACCATAACCACCTCTCTCCATAAACCAAGAACCATCAGTATTAAGTTTAAAGCAACCTGGGAGGGAGGCATCCACGCAATGAACTGGAGAGAATCTTGAACAGTTGATACTACTTGTTGAGTTGTATAAGTTACTGATAAAAACTGAAGTACCACATGAGTTGGTAACATCAAACGAGATATCACCCAACAAACCTTCGATCGATCTAGCCTTAAGATTAAATTTTATGTTGTTCCTTTCCATCCATATATGACGAACACGAGCAGCAAAGGTTGATTTGACTATGATGCTATCAAGGGAAGAAGAAGAGTTGAAAGCCTGCATAATTTTGTCACCAATATCCTTCTAGTTATCAAGGTTCCCCACAATCTGAAAACATTTTTGAGCAATACCTTTCCAAATCAAATTAGAAAAGGCACGTGAGAAGAAGAGATGATCAATATTTTCCAGACCATTCCAACAAAGCACACAATATGGATCAACATTAATGCCAAGCCTCCTTAGTCTAGTCGTTGTGGATAATCTACCCCACCAAACCTTCCAAAGAGTTAGGCTAATATGAGGCACATGACCTTTAAACCAAGTTAGATTAGCCTAGTTGCGAGGAGGGCCTCCAGTTCTGGTTATCTCCCAAGCAAATTTAAAGGAAAACAAACCATTAGAAGAAGGTTATTCTTCTTTGGCTTGGCCTACTCTTCTTTCCCAAGCAGGTTAGGGAAAGATCGCATGAGCATATCCTACTTCTTAATGGTAATGGGAGATCTACTCTTTTTTGGCTCGACTCGTGGCACCCAGAGGGTATTCTTGTTCATCATTTTGGGGAAAATGTTAGAAGAAGATTTGTGTTCAACCGCTTGTCCTTAGTGGCTGATGTTAGAAGTGATGGTGGTTGGTGTTTTCCAACTTCAAATAACCTTTTGCAATCTATCTCCTTAGTGTTGAATCATGTAGACTGTCTACATCCTTGGGATTGTGATAAAATTATTTGGAAGCTCTCCGCTAATGGCCTGTTTACATTTATATCAGCTTGGGAGATTACCAAAACTCAAGGTCCTTGCTGTGACTGAGCTAATTTGATCTGGTTTAAAGGTCATGTGTCTCGCATTAGCCTCACTCTTTGGAAGGTTTGGTGGGGTCGTTTGTCTACGACGACTAGATTGAGGAGGTTTGGCATGAATGTTAATCCCTATTGTATGTTATGCTGGAATGGTTTGAAAAATGTTGATCATCACTTCTTCTCATGCGCCTTTTCTAATTTGATTTGGTAAGGCATTGCCCGAAAATGCTTCCAATTTGTGGGGAACCTCGATAATTGGAAGGACATTGGTGAAAGAATTTTTCAGACCTTCAATGCCTCTTATTTTGACAGTTGCATAGTCAAGTCAACTTTTGCAGCTTGTGTTCATCATATTTGGATGGAAAGAAACAATAGGAAGTTCAATCTCAAGGCTAGATCGATTGAAGGCTTGTTGGGAGATATCCCATTTGATGTCATCAATGTCTGTGGTACCTCAATTTCTCTTAGTAGCCTAACCAGTTCAGCAACTTTTATTTTTGATGCTTGGCACATTGCAGTCTTAGATGCTCCAGAATCACCCCATTTTATTACTTGCTTGCCTCCCCCTCCAGGTTGCTTTAAACTTAATACTGACGGCTCTTGGACCATGGGGCGGGGTGGCTATGGAGCCATTTGGAGAGATCATGATGGTAATCCGAGGAGCACGCTAGCAAGTGCATGCCCCTTGCGGGATGTGCTTCACTCAAAATCCTTAGCCTTACTTAAGGGTTTGGAATGCTTCCCCCAGGAGTATGACGCACACATTCAAATTGAGTCAGATTCCTTACACTTACTACAAATTATGCAAGGTGATGCTTTGATCCCTTGGAGATTAAGATCTATGATCTTATGTGTTCTTGACTTGCTTAGAAGGTGGAAGTCATAGTCTATTACACATATTTGGAGAGAGGCAAATCACGTTGCTGATTTTTTGGCTAATTATGCTGCTAACGGTGTGGAGATGATTTTTCCTCCCAGCATTTTGCCCACTTATTTGTATATACTTGTTAATAGACATATTTAAGGTGTCCCTTATATGAGGGTGTAATTTTTGTATCTTTTGTAATTTTGCTACCTTTTGGCCTTTCCTTACATAATCTTTTTATCCTTCAAAAAAATAAAATAATGAAAGATGAAAGTAAAGAAGAGAAGTCCACTACCACATCAAAAATATTACTTTAATTAATATAAAATATTTGATAGAAAATACTATACATAAATTATAAATAATAAAAAAATTAAGGGAGGAAGGATGTAAGCATTGCATACTTAAGTTTACATAATGTCCAATAATAAATGTGTGATGTTGCTTGGAAGATTATATTTTTCATTCATTCATAAAAAAGCAAGCAACAAAGACTTAAATCTCAATATTTTTGTAGCCTAAAAGCACATCCATGCACAAGACCCGTGCGCCATGCTAGATATGTACTAACCTACATAGATCAACTATTTAAACATATTTAAAACCCCAAGACTTTGGGAACTTCAATAAATAATATATATTGATTACGATGGGAGTTGCACTACTGGTAAAGTAGAGGCAGTGTGTTATCAACAAGTTCCACTAACTACTATATTGCACATGAAATTTATTATCATTGATAATGGCATACACCGCCAGAGTTACCTAACCTAGTGAGTACAATATAAAGTTTAGTTGCACAACTAAGAAAATATTTTTAATTTCATATATAGTATGAATCAAATTGATTCCCATAAAAATAAAAATAAAGTCAATTTTTATCAAAAAATGATGAACATTAAGATTTTGTACACATTATTGAACATTATTGTGTCATAAAACTGGTGAACTAGATGATTCATTTTAAATAGAATATTGAAAATATGAGAAAATAACAATATCACCGACTACAAAGAAAAACTTTTTTAACTTAGAATTATTTATTTTATTTTCTTGAAGGAGACTAAGAGTTAGGTTATTATATTTAAATTGTGTATAGGTTATGTTTCGCGAAAAAAAAAAATGAATTGATAATTTATATCAAGATAGACCTATTTTAACATCAATTAATTGAGACATAATTTGATATATTAATGATTGTATACCAAGCACCATGTTTCTTTAGTTAATTATTAAATTATAATTAATATTGGATAGGAAATATAATTCAAATAAAAATATAATTTATTTGCCAAAAAAAAAGATAAGCTGCACTAATATATTATCAATAAAGAGAAAAAAATTAATAATCATTTAAAAATACTTAATTTTACTCTACAAAAGAAAACACTAGAAATGAACAATACATAAATAAAAAAAAATCACTATCTAATACTTAATTAATTTTTATTTAAAATTAAATAGAAGAGGCTAATTAGCAGGGTTTACCCAAAAACCTAAAATTCAATCGAGTTGGCTTTGATTGCAAACAGAATATTGTTTCTACATTTGATAGCCTAAGAAGTCACAATAGTTAAAGCAATCACTATGTATAAGTACATATTATGCCCTATATATTCTTGAGAAAAGAATGCCAAATATAAAAACTTAATTATTTTGGTTGGTGATCATGGTGATGCAGCACCAGGAGGAGAAAAGGGAGGAAATAGAAAGAAATAAGAAGGGAATTAAGAAGAAATAGAGATAGAAGAAAGGGAAGAAGAAAAAGAGAAGAACAGAAATATATTAGTCAATTCATATCAACCCATTTGTTGCATTAATCCTATTAGAGACTATTTAGAAAAACTCAAATAAACAATTAGGTTCCTAATAAAATTTCTAATAGAGTAGAACTAGTATCCTAATCCTCTCAAATAAATATCTAGACTCTTACTAAAAATAAACAACTAAAGTCTTACAAATATTAAATAATTAAAATTCAAAAAAAGAAAAAAGAAAATAAGATCCTAATAAAATATATTCATAAATTAATCTTCATTACATGGCTTCTAAGCTAATTTAAAGATATATAATTAAGAAAAAAAATGCATTTATTGATAATAGAGATTTATTTATCTTTACTTTGTAATTAAATGGTCAAAGGCTAATAGAACATCATGATACAATATATATACATTATGCATGACATTAAGAAGTGACATAGTTTGCTATCACAAAGAGCCCAGCGTTAACCATTTAATGGTGCCTAACAATAAAACCTATTTGCTCAAAAATAAAATAAAGAATGAAAAAAGTACCCTGCTATTGTTCCATCACAACTTGGTGGGAGTATTGTCCGACAATTTGGTCTTTGGGCTTTTCTATCAGCGGGTCAACCCTCAAAACGAACAATAAACCTTTAAGATATGTTAAACAAATGTCGGGTGACAATGTAAATTCAACGCTAACACTCATCAACGGTTAAATATTTGAATATTTTTATATTTGAATATTTTAATAAAAGGGTCGACTATTTTCACCTATCATTTTCTACCTCTTCGTCCGTCTCATTTAAAAATTAAAAAGGTAAACTCTCTCACCTCTTTTTTCACCCACCCACTCTTTATCCTAAACCCTTCAACTCTTTAACTCTCTTAACTCATCTCAAACTTCAATTTTGTCATTTTCTTGTATTTTTTAAATCAAAAGCATACATTTTTATCATTTTTACCCTTTTAAAGTATTTTTTTATAAAAACATACCTAAAATTAAAGCTAAAAGGGTGCGAAAATAGATTTTAAAACCCAAAAAAATCACCTTCGAATTGGATGTATTCAACCCTGCGTGGGTGGAAAAAATGAAGTTTGTCTGACCATAATAGGCCGAACATATCTCTTATGTTTGGCCCATCAGGATCCGACAAAAAAAAAAAATCAAAATCAAAAATAAAAAAATATATTATTTGACCCAATAAGGTCAAACACCTCTTTATGTCCGACCTATAGTAGTCGAACATAAAGAGAAATGTCCGATCGTTTGCGATTCTGGCATACATAATGGATTTCTGGAACTATTTTTGCCTTCTTATTTTACCATTTTCATCTATTTTTTGGCAAAAAAAACCATTCTAATATATCAATGTAGCATTAAAATTAATTTAGAACATGTAAATATCATGATTTACTTATCGATTTGTGGTCAAAGATTACACTTGAATTACTTTGAGTTCAAAACCTTCAAAACCCGAAATAATTTAATTTTTTGACAAGATTTTATGACGTTATTGCTAACAAATCTTTTAAACAGTATTCTAACACTTTAAATGATTGAAAAGCTTGAAGAAATAATGCATTAATGATGAAGAGAACAGAGAAAAGGAAAGGGGATGAAAAATGGTATAATGAAAATTTAAGTAAGTGAAATAAAAAAGAATAGGTAAAAATAGCCTCACCCTTTTTCAAATATTTAACAAACGCTGGGTACCATGCCAACATTGGGTTTTAGCATTGCACCCATTATCTCTAAAAAGAGTTTTTGTGCACGTTTTTAGACATCAAAACTAGAACTAGTTATGAATTATTTTTTTGGAAAGGAAAAGAGGGGGAATACCCAGCAAGAACAACTAGCACACTATATCTCGAACTCTCCTAGGCCAAGTAACCCCAGTTGCATCGTCCCTCAAAATATTGAATAACCCACGGGGAGGGGGAGACATGATACACACTCCCCGATTGAACTTCAAAGCCTCAGTAGCCAAATAGTCTGTTGCTCTATTACCTTCTCTGTAAATGTGCTCAACTTGAATTATCTAATCTCTCTGAAGGAGTCTTCTACACTCATTTACCAAGTTGGAAAGGCTAAGCTGCGGCATACTGTTGCCTTTTAACCAACCAACCACCATAGCCGAATCTGTTTCGAAAACTATAGAACGATGGCCCTCCTCCCAAGCAAGACGTAAGCCATGAACAGCAGCCCATAATTCAGCTTCAGTTGCAGTACAAGAACCAATATTAGCCACAAACCCCCTCAACCACATACCACGATAGTCACGGAGAAGACCGCCACCCCCTGCTCGCGGTGAAGCATTCTTAAGACATCCATCAGTATTAAGCTTAGTCCAACCATGGTTGGGAGCACACCAGCCTACCATCTTCACCCTCTCTATCAGTCCATCATCATGGACCGCCACTTTGGCTCGAAAAACATGAATGATTTCAACCACTTTCCCTTTAAGCCAAGCCATGCTATACTCGAAGTGAAAACGAAGATTACGAAATGTTAAATCATTCCTCCATTTCCAAAGAGCCCACACGGCAACTGTAAAGTAGGAAGCCCAGTCATAGTCAACATTACAATCATTAACGCCAGCAAGATTATGAGCAAGCCAGCTTTGGAAATCCAAATTGCTCTGAAGATGATACTCAACTGGCTGCAATAGACGCTTCCATAATTGCACGGCTCTAGAGCAATTTCGAAAAATATGATCAACATCCTCGATACATCCCACACATTCAATACAGTCAGATGCCATGGTGAAACCCCTTTTCATCCGCTCAGCATTGCACATGATCTTTCGATGCGCAACCATCCACAAAAAAGTCTTGCATCTTTGAGGAGCTTTAAGCTTCCAAATCATCCTCCAAAGGGAATTAGGATCTCCCATAAGAGTGCCAGTAGAAATAGTATAAGCAAAGGTCACCGTTAATATGCCACTCTTAGAAGCTCCCCAACATATGCCATCTGCAACCTCCTCCTCATCCCATAAGAGCACAGCAGCAAGTTTATTTTCAACCTCAAAAGGGAGTAAACCTGATAGAGCATTCCAGTCCCACCCTGAGCCCTTCACCCAATAGCTTGAGACAGGCCTATACATCTCCACCAAACTCAAATCCCGCATTTTCATATTGATTAAGGCCACCTCACCTACCCATGTATCAAGCCAAAAAAGAGTGTCCTTACCATTACGAACTAGAGCCCGCACTCCGCTACGTAAAATAGGCGAGGCTTTAACAATGCCCCGCCACGCATTGGAAGCCCCATTCTTAGGCTGCAACCTATCAATAGTAGCTTCCCGATGCAGATACTTCATGGAAACAACTCTGGCCCAAAAGCTATTCTTATCTGTAATTAGTCTCCATCCCAATTTGGCCAAAAAAGCCAAGTTCATATAAGCCATACTCTTAATGCCAAGACCACCGTCCTCCATAGGTTTGATGATGATTTCCCACTTAATGAGGTGGACGCCCTGCTTCTCATTAGACCCTCCCCATAGAAAACGTCGAACTAATTTATCAATGGTATTACACACCCCTATTGGTAACAACATAGTCTGCATGATGTACATGGGAATAGAGTTAAGCACCGATTTAACTAGAACCAATCTACCCGCAAAGGACAAGAATTTTGTCTTCCACCCCTCCAATCGAGTAGTCACTCTCTCAATGATGTACTGAAAGTTAGCAGGTCGGACCCTCCCATGAATGGAGGGAGCACCAAGATACCGACCCAAGTTGTCCGTAAGGGGAATACCAGAGATAGTAGATATGTCTTGAGCCACCGCAAGCTCCACATTGTGAGATACAAATATATGAGATTTCTGGTAGTTAACTCTTTGGCCCGAGCACGCACAAAATAAATCCAGGCACTTCATAATAACCTTTATCTGCTCTGTAGATGCTTCCGCAAATAAAACCATATCATCTGCAAAGAAAAGGTGGGAGATAGAAGGACCATTACGAGAAAGCTGTATGGGTTTCCATTCCTTTCGCTCCACTGCCCCATTAATCAAATGACCCAATCTTTCAATACACAGAACAAAAAGATAAGGCGAAATTGCATCCCCTTGCCGAACTCCACGCTCAGGAGAGAAACAATCCAAAAGATCCTCATTCCAAACAATCGACATCCTAGAGGAAGAGACACAATGCATCACATTTCGGATCCACCCATCACCAAGACCAATCTCCTTCAACGAGTCTTCAATAAAATCCCAAGATAATCGATCATAGGCTTTTTCAAGATCAATCTTAATTGCCATATGAGATACATCACTCTTCTTAGTTCTCATTGAATGAAGGACTTCTTGATACACAATGACATTATCTGTAATTTGGCGACCAGGAACAAAGCTGCTTTGGTTGGGAGAAACAAGACTAGGGAGGATCATCTTTAGCCTATTTGTCATAGCTTTTGTAATCACTTTATAGCCCACGTTGCAGAGACTTATAGGTCTAAGCTGGGTCAATAATTCAAGATGCTGAACCTTCGGTACTAATACCAACAGAGTATCATTGATCCCATCTGGAAGCTTTCCTGACACCCAAAAGTCTTGAACAAGCTTATAGACAGAAGGCCCCACTGTAGGCCAGAGGCGTTGATAAAAACCTGCATGAATACCATCCGGGCCTGGCGCATTGAAGGGAGCCATATCAAATAAAGCCTGACGAATCTCTTCAATCTCAAAGGGCTGATGAATCCTTGTCATGACAGCACCATCTAGAATTGGAAAACCCCCTTTAGGAAAATCAGACATATCTCCGCAAGGTTCTTTTGAAAATAACCTGGTATAAAAATCTTGAATTAGATGCTTCAACTGAGCTGAATCTGAAACCCAATTTCCATCTGCACCTTTTAACCTCTCAATGACATTCCTACTCCGACGAATGACTGTAGTAGCGTGATAGAACTTAGTATTGCGGTCACCCGAAAGGATCCAGTCGGCTCTAGATTTCTGAAACCACGAAAGTTCTTCTTCATACAGCACAAGGTCCAGCTCCTTCTTAAGCTTAGACTCCAAAAGATGAATACGGTGTGTAGGGTGTTTAGATAAGACACGTTGAATGCCTGCAAGTCTCGCCCAGATCCTCTTCTTCCTCCTAGAAATACTCCCAAACTCGGTACTATTCCATGAAGTAAGAACCGAGGCTATATGCCGATTATTTGTATCCAAAGATCGGTCACGACTCCAATTCTCCTTAATGACATTGTAAAATCTCGGATGAGTCAGCCAAGCTGCCTGAAATTTAAACTGCGTTGGCCTCACAGTGGCACTTGAACCCTTTAAACGAACCAAGATAGGAACATGGTCGGAGTGAAGTTTAGGAAGGTGGCTCACTCTAGCGTCCTCAAACATATGCCTCCAAGCTAAATTACATAAAACTCTATCCAGGCGAGCTCCCTTAAACTGATCCCCTATACCCCTACTCCAAGTATAGGCTTGTCCAGAAAATCCCATGTCCAGCAAATCATGATCAAAAATCCAATCCCCAAAACCAGAGCTGCCATGATGAGCCACAGCATTCCCACTACTAACTTCTTCGGAACATACCACCGCATTAAAATCACCCGCAATAATCCAAGGCTCACTCATATCAAAAACATTCTTATTAAGATCCCTCCATAACAGCTTCTTCAAGCTGGCTGTAGGACTACCATAAACAACAGATAACAACCACTGATGCATACTACTATCCCGAACCCTCATATGGATAAACTAGGGATGAGTAGCAATAATATTTATTTGACAAGAACTATGCCAGAACACCCAAATACCACCACTGAAACCCAATGATTCTACCCGGACCCATTCATCAAAACCCAGCTTTTTACAGAGAAAATCTGCCTGAGATCCACTCACTTTGGGCTCTAACAACCCCAATATGCCTGGTTTATGCATCTTAAGCAGGTCTTTCAGGGAACGGTGAAACTCCTTCGAAGCCGCCCCTTGACAATTCCAGATCATAAAATCCATAAAAATAAGATAAAATAGGCTACCCACCCCTACCGAAGACCAAAAAATTGACAAGCACGGCTTTAAGAGGAGAACCCTCCATCAACAATATCCATCCTCCCAAGCGATTCATCCTTGTCACTAGGAGCTTCGTTATGCACCCCCACCAGATTGGCTTTTGTTCCACCAAGTTCCCGCCTACCAATAGCAGGAACATGCCCAGATTCCACCACAATAGGAGGATCTTGATGATGTTCTGGTATCAAATTAATTGTAGGATGAATACCCTCCATGTTCTCAACCTGATGCTGGGGATGAGAGACCACCGATCGAGAAATCAGCTGCCCTCTATTGGACCCACGCACCACAATATGTTCCTCCGCAGCGGCAGCTTGCTTGGACTGAGAAGAGATAGAAGTGATGTCACGAGTCAGTAAATTCTTCTTTATTCGAGCCGCGTTGCTGGTCTCTACAGCCACTTGAGTGCTTGGGCCATTATCCACTTCCTTAGTATTTATTGGCATATTGGGCCTTCTCCCTGTACTCTTGACATACTCATTAAGTGATATCCCTGAGCCCATGTGCACGCCAATATCCTTATCAAGATGCGGCCCATCTCGTTGATCACTATCCATATTTTCCTCAGGATTATCCTCAACCGCTAATGCCGCATACCGAGAAATATGTTGCTGAAAACTAGCATTTTGTTTAGCACCAATCAGTGGTATATCCCGGGGATCACGTCCAGCTCTCCCACTCTTTCCATTTTCAGTTTTGGTCATACCTCTACGAGATCTTCTAGAAGCCAACATCCATGGCCCATAACTTTCGGTTATTTCCTGATTCACCGGAGGCTCAGCCGGCCTAGATTGAACTCCGACCACATCTCTAACATCTCCGACCAGCACTTTCGCCGGTCCACCGTGATGAGGCGTCTCTTGGCCCTCATTCTTTGGACACGCATCTTTCCGATGCCCATAACATCCACAATCAAAGCAAATTAAATGGATCCCCTCGTATTCAATCCGTCGAACCCGACGTCGCAAAGTGAATTTAGATAGAAGTGGCTTGGTTATATCTACCTCCACACATATACGCGCGAACTTCCCCCTAGAGACGGTGCTTGTTGCATCATCAATCTTCACCGGACGACCAATACGCGCCCCTACTTTCATGAGGAAGTCATAGTCATAGTATTCAATTGGGAGACAAGGGATTCGCACCCACACCAACAATCTATCCATGTTCTTTTGCCCTGGGTCAAAATTAGGATGCCATTGCCGCACTGTCAGATAATGATCAAAGATCATCCATGGGCCCTCAAATTTTGCAAACTCATAATCCTCCTTGGAGGCAAACTTGACAAGAAAATAGTCTTGATCAATAGCAACTAATTCAATAGGAGCCTTCGGACGCCACAAGGCCTTAATCTTACGTAACAGGAATGTAAATCCAATTGTTCTGCCCAACAATTTGATAATAAGTGTCTGTCTCCATGGGCGACGTAAGCGCATCTTCTCCTCCTTGGATATGTGAATGACTGGACACTCGGACTCGGACTCCTCAGCCTCCATCTCTCCTTCATCATCTGAGGTCCAATCCTCATCGGACGTCTCACCATCATCCATCCGTCCCGTATAGCCCAAAAGTTTGTCTCTAAATGTTGGCAAGGGGGCGAACATCCCATTCCCCTCAGCATTCTCCTTGCAATCCTGAGTCTCCTCCACCATAATTACGTCCGCCATCGGCGACAAATCCGCTTCCACTCCATCCACATTCATCTTAACTTTTTTGTTACTTCGTTCAATCAAATCAGTTTCCTGTTGAGAGCGACTTGGAGGTGTAACCATTTGTCTTGTATTAATCCACGAATCCTGCGACAAAGGAGAGAGCGAAGAGGATCGAAGCAGCGTCGCCTGGCGAGAGAATAAGTTCTGAGATCGAGTGAGATGTGCTCTGAGATCGCGGTCAGACTTGTGAGAGAATGAGTTCTGCGATTTAGCACAATGAAATAGAGAACACCAAATCAGATCTGACGGACTCGCGAGATCAGATCAGGGAGAACGAGATATAAAAATCACAGCTGAAATCAGCTAAAATCTTCAAGTTCTCATAAAAATCACGGCGGATGCACTCGTATCTTCTGTTTTCCAAGTAATCTTAGGCAACTTAAGCTCTCAATTTCTTCAACAATTCGGATTAGCCACGAAGGCTTAGCTCGAGAAGCTCGAAAGCTCAAAGACGAGCTTGGATCGCGAAGCTCAAAGACAATGAGTATGAACCAAAAAGAGAGTTAGAAAACAAGAAGAGTGAACATAAACTTACAGATACGATCAACGAAACCTCCAGAAACCAAAATCCACAGAACCAAATCGACCGAAACGGTTCTAAGAAACTAGGGCACAAAACCTGCGGCGGCGGTGCGAGCGATCTTCTGCGAGTTGCAGGCGCAGAAACCTGCGGCTCAGAAGAGAGAACCGGCGGTTCTGAAGCTCAAACCGACCGATTCTTCTTCTTCTTCTTCTTCGTCCCCAGCTGATAGCGTGAAGATCCTGCTCCAGCCACGCGTATGCACGCTGAGATCTTACAGTTCAGATCGCTCCGGAGTGGTTAGAACGCGGCGAGATGACGATGAAATGTCAATAAACATTTGTCTCGGCGGATGCTACATGGATTTCCCAACAGCAAAACACCAGAATGAGCAGCGGCAACAGCTCGCCTTCTCTGCAACTAAGTAGCCCTGTTTATCATCTTAACTAGTTATGAATTATGATTGAGGATCAAGCATGTTATATATAATGGGCCCAAGCCAAGCCCAGATTATAGCAAGCAAACCAGCCTTTTAAGCCCAAAGTCTCAAGTGCCTGTCGTTTTAGGATTGTTACTTCCTTGTAACAATTATACATGTATGTATATTTTTCTTTTTCATATGATTAATGTTAATTAGGATAAGGTGGCCTAAAAGTGTGCAACCTGCGGATGGCTACAAGCCTGCAGCCAATACTTATCTTACGTCATCAAGTTGACCAAGGTCAACCAATGTGATCGTTCATCATGTGACTTTATTATAGATTTGATATAGAAAACAAGTCAACGACTCCCAATCTCCACGTGGCGAAAGTTTTAGACTCTTGTGCCCAACCCTCATTAAAAAAATCCCGACTTACACGGTAGACGTGCGACGTCGTGGCGCGCACAAGAGGGAGAGCTCTCTCATGTCCGTACATCTCCAACCTCTCTGACCCGTTCCCCCTCTCTTTCCGCATCTCCTTCTTCTTCTCTTAAGAAACATCGAACAAACAAACAAACAAATCAAGCAACGAAGAAACCAAACAAAACGACCAAACAAAAGAAATTTACAGAGAAAGAACGAACGAACAAAACTGAAACTGAAATCGAAATCGAAACCGAAACAACAACATGTTCAGGCAGAAAGACTCGCCTAAAATGGAGAAACTCGCGTCTGAGAAATCCGGTGGTTTTTCCAACGGAAACGGAGACGATGACAAGAAACAAGAACAACCAGATTATCATCATCATCAACAATCTCCGGGGGCACCACCGGATTCAGTTTCACCTCAAGTTGTTGATGTTGTTGAACGTAAATCGGAGACACAAGAATTATCAATCGGAGAAGAGAAGCAAGAGGAGAAAGATCAGAATAACAACATAGAACACGAGTCTTCTTCGTTTTCTTCTTCTTTTTCTTCTGGTTTTCCTCCTGATCTGGATTCTAATAGTTTCTCTAAACTGTCGGAAGAGATTGACCAGTTCCTTTCTAGTTTCCTTCATTCTACAGATAACGATAAGTCCAATCCACCGGAGATTCCGAGTTGCGTGGAGAAATTCGCGAGGTTTGTTGAACTAGAAATATCGAAGTATGATTCCGGTGAGATTCCGACGAAATGGTGTCGTGATTCGGACGAGGATTTGGCGCTTTTGGATTCCATTGATAGGATCTCGAAATTGACGACTGCTCTCGGTGAGTTTCGATCGGACGAGAATTTAGCGGCGGTGGTTAGCTGCACCAGTGCTGTTTTGCAACGAGCTATGGCGTTTTTAGAAGACGAGTTCCGAGCTATGTTAGCGGATTATAGAATCCTTGCTGATTCGGAATCGAATGCGAGCGATTCGAAAGCGAAGCAAGCATCGAGCAGCAGCGAGCAGCATGATCACTGCTTGTTGCAGCAGCCGCAACAGCAGCAGCAATCCGAGACCAACGAAGACGATCAGTTCCCCGGATACTCGCCGGAGATCGTGTCGAGACTGAAACGTATCGCGACGACGATGATCTCGTCTGGTTACGAGGCGGAGTGTTGTCAAGCTTACAGCATAATCAGGAGACATGTTTTAGTTGAAAGCTTGAGTAAGATCGGATGCGAGAAGATCAGCATGGATGACGTTCAGAAAATGCAGTGGGAGTCACTTGAAGGAGAGATCGCGAAGTGGATCACCGCGACCAAGCATTGCTACAAAGTTTACTTCCCCGGCGAACAGAAGCTCTGCTGCGAGGTTTTCTCCGATAATCCCTCCGATTCCGGCAGCCTCTTCGGAAACCTCACTCGCAGTGTCGTCATACAACTTCTCAATTTCGCCGAAGCAGTCGCCATGACGAAGAGATCCGCAGAAAAACTGTTCAAATTCCTTGACATGTACGAAACCTTGCATGATATCATCACCGCCATGGAAGGATTCTTGTCCGATCAAGACTTATCAAACGAACTCATATCAGAAATCTCAACGGCACGAGGCCGGATCGGCGAAGCAGTCGTTGGAATATTCTGCGATCTAGAGAACTCGATCAAGGCCGACAACGGCAAAACTCCAGTGCCAGGCGGTGCAGTTCATCCTCTAACTCGCTACATCATGAACTACGTGAAATACACCTGCGAGTACAAAGAAACCTTGGAACAAGTCTTCCAAGAACACCGTAAGATCGATCGATCAGACGCATCAGGCGGATCAGATTCCGAAACCAACACGCCAAGCAGCCACCACGAACAAGCTCCAAAACCTTCACCATTTTCAGTACAACTAATGACAGTAATGGATCTACTCGATTCAAACCTCGAATCAAAATCAAAACTGTACAAAGATCTGTCACTGAGCTACATTTTCCTGATGAACAACGGCCGCTACATCGTGCAGAAGATCAAAGGATCGCCAGAGATCCACGACTTGATGGGGGACACGTGGTGCAGGCGACGATCGTCGGATCTCCGACAGTACCATAAGAATTACCAGCGGGAGACATGGAGTAAAGTATTGGGATGTCTCAGAGACGAAGGATTGCAAGTGAATGGTAAGGTATTGAAGCCAATGCTGAAGGAGAGGTTCAAGAGTTTCAATTCGATGTTCGAAGAGATACATAAGACGCAGAGCTCGTGGGTTGTGAGCGATGAACAGTTGCAATCGGAGCTTCGGGTTTCGATTTCTGCGGTGATGATTCCGGCGTATCGATCGTTCTTAGGTAGGTTCAGGCAGTATTTGGATGCAGGAAGGCAAACTGAGAAGTACATAAAGTTTGGTCCAGAAGATATTGAGACTTACATTGATGAATTGTTTGATGGCAATCCAGCTTCAATGGTGAGAAGAAGAACATAAATTAACTAATTTATTGATTGAATGATATTATTGATGATTGATTAAGCCTTCATTAATGGAGGAAGAAGATGAAGGGAAAAGAAGCGAGTCAGTCAGTTACCTATAGAGAGAAAGAGATCAAGTAGATGATGAGGGTATATCATGTGTATTAATTAATTGATTTTTTATTTTTTATTTATTTTTGTATGTTTTTGATTTTTTTGTTTTTTTTTTTTTGTCATGCCTCATCCATTGGTGTCATTGTACTTGAAGTGGAGTATGTGCTGATTTTTTTCTTATGAAAATGATGTAATGTAATCTATTATAATTAACCGTGTCATTAATTTGGTACATGCATTGCATAATAGATTTAACTTCTTTAAGTGACATGAGAGCTTCCATAATAACGGTCAAAGCCCGCTTCATCCAAAAGATTTGATTTAGTTGAATTTTTAATGTAAATGGTTTGTTTTGCGGTTTATGATGTTTTTTTTTTTTTTTTTTAAAGTAATTCATTAAGTTTGGTTTGAGTTTGTATTTTTCTTAATCGATTGAAACTGAACCAAACCACATATTAAATAATTTTATCATATAATTGAATGTTTAATAATTTATTATTTTAGTATATTTTTATGTTTAATAATTATGATATTAGTTTTTAAAACAAACCAAATACTATCTATAAACTCAACTCGACGTAATTTTTTTTTAAGAAAAAATAAGTATAACCCGATACCTCCTCTATTTGTAGGAAATTCGAGTCCTGAATGCAGTCACTCTGCGCCAATGAAAAAATCTAATATTCACCCTTTTTGAATCCCGCCTCAAACCTCTGACTCCATGTAATAGACCAGCCGCTCGAACTATCAAACTAATGCTTTATTGGCAACTCGACTCAACTTAATTTAATTAAGTCTTTTTTTAACTACACAAGAAAACCAAATTCTATCTAATAGAACAAAATTAAATAAAGTTATTTTAAAGTTTAGATCAACTTAATGATATTTTACAATATTTAAAATCAAAACACTGTATAATAATCAGTTAATTAATGATATAAATTCTATGTTAAAGTTTTATACAACTCAACTCAATTTTTTTTTTCAACCGAACTAATAAGTCTTTTTTTCAATTATAATTAATTTTTTATAAAATTTCAAAAAATAAATTATTTTTAAGATTATATTATATCTCTATTTTTTATTATCTTTGGTAAATGCTGATTGTACAGTTAACAAACACCTTTTTTTTTTTTCTCATAAAAAATATGAGAGTAGGAAACAAAAATAATTCAATAAGATGACATTTAGTTTTTTTTTCAAAAACAATGAAAATAAATATATAAGGGAAAACAGAGGAATGCGCTACTACTTACTGAAAGACACAGAGCACGAGAAGAAGAAGAAAGACAAGAGAAAACCAAAATTCGCGGCAGAGATTCGATAATTCCGGTATGTACGCAAGCAATTCTCCCTTTTATCGCTCAAATGCTTAGCTGATGGACGTAAGAAATTGAAAACTTGGGCTATGTTTTTTAATGGATTTGCGAATTTATGGCCTTGCCCGTTTAAGTTGATACCACAAATCTTCAATAGAAAATTAATTAATCTTCGCTAGTAGGTTCATGGGAGAGAATTAATTGTTGCAGCACGTTGTGACTTGTAATTGTTTGAAGAAATGCTTGAATGAATTGGTAGGGTAATTCTGAACTAGAGCTGTGGGTTTGATCACTGCATGTTAAAAACCAATGCTTTTGATTGTTCCATGGGTGATGGGTGTAGTGTAGAAATTGATTTTGGTGCTACTTTAAATGATCTTGCAAGTAACCATGATGGCACCCTTAAGAATGATGTATTTTTGGTGATAGTTTTCTTTTTAAGCAAGGCCTGGCTTTTGTGTGGCAGTTGAGCTGGTAGTTAAGAAGGGTTCTAAGTTTTGATATATGCTTTATAGCCTCAATTATTGCAGTCTTCTTCTCTGTTTTACATTTTTATCGCTTTAAGTGGGATAAACAACTCTCTATTTATGATCACAAATAATTTGTGCTTTACAAAGGCATATCTATCATTTGTTTCATTTCCATTTTCAAATTAAACAGATTTATAAACTGGTAGGGCTTAAAATTTCATGTTGCTCTAGAAACAAAAGTCTTTCTTATTCTATCGTGGAAACCTTACTTTGTTCGTCGTTCAAAAACATTAAAGGCATGATGGAAACCTTTAAGAGTCAATTCAAATGTAATGGCATTGTTGGTGTTGGAAATTTATATTTGATACACATTGACTGCTATGTAGGTAGCCAATTGGACACTAGATAATTACCAGATAGTTATCAAAACACCCACACACAAATAACGATTATGGTCACAGCAAATGTGTGTGTGCTTGGGAGAAATGTTGGCTCTCTTCTTGGTTATAGTGTGAGAAGACATATGAAGAGAGGTGTTTGTAGATATGTTTGAGACTATTTTTGTGTTTGAATTCAAGTTGAAATCTAGAATCTATTGCTTCATCTTTATTGGGTTGGAAGAGGTTTTTTGACTGTGAAAAGTTGATATTTTGACCTTCAAAGAAGTGGTGAAAGTCTCTATGAGATTTCAACAAATGAATGTCTAGAACGTCAGCAGTAACGCTTCCACAACTTTTCCTCACTTTGAATTCTATTTCATTTCCTACAGGGGGTGTTAAAAAAAAATGGGGTGCAGGCCTTTTTGACGAAAACCCTTAGGGGCGTTTGGTATGTTGTATGAGAATCTTAAAGTTTATCATATTTGTTTCACTCTTTACATTTTTTAGGGAGTGGGAAAGTGCTTCCCGAGAAAGTAAGATTCCAACTCACAATGGGAAAGTGATTCCCATTGAGATAGGTGGTATTTACTTTATCGGGAAAATGATTATGGTGGGAAAGTTTTTATTTTCCTTTTATTAAAAAAAAAAAAAACAGAGAGAGAAAAGAAAACAATGATTAAGACTTTCTTAATTCATGTATTAGGAAACTTTTATTTGGATTTGATATATTTTGGGCATTTTTCATAGGTTAAGATGCAGTACTTGTGACGCAGTGAAAGCAAAGAAAAGAATAGAAGAGTAAAACCCTTTAAGAGAAATAAAATTTGATTAAACTGAAGTGTCTTTTTCAGAACAATAGCCCCCTTTAATAGGAGGGGGAAATCATAAAAAAATAGAAAATTGCTACTTTCCTTGAGAATCTAAATCTTAATGGGAAAGAAATAAAGAAATTCTACTTTCTCATATCAAGTTATTCCCTAAACAATACTTTCCTAAAATGAAAAAAGAAGTAAAATACTTTCCTAGAATGAGAAAAAGAAATAAAAAAAAATGGAAAGCACATAAAATTAGAAGTGTCTTTCCTACACCAAGCCACAAAGAAATTAGAAGGCGCGCAAATTTAGAAACCACATGAAATTGGAAACCTCACAAAATTAAAAGGCATAAAAAATTAGTAGGCCTCGTAAAATGAGAAAGGTGCAAAATTGGAAGCCTTGAGGTAAAATTGATCTTCTTTCTCATTTTAATGTCTCTTGCCTTTAGTGGGCTTGCAATGATCCAATTGGTCCATGTATTTGTCGGCTTGTTGTTCTACATCCACTTGACTCTTATTTAATTTGATCTTGTTAGATAATAAAAATAATATTTTAATAAAAACATATTATTTTTTAATTTAATATTAATAATTAATATAGTTTAACATTAACTTTAAAATAATAATAATAATATATTTTTTTAATTTGACGAAATATTTATTTTATCACAAACTAATTTTATTATTTTCTACAAAAAACCAAATTTACTATTTTTATTAAAAAATAAGTATATTATTTTAATAAAATGTAATTTTTATTATGTTAATGAAAACTTAATTTTATTTTATATTTTATTATTTAAATAAAAATATTTTATTTATCTAAGATTCTAGTGTGTTACCAAATACAGTAAAGTGATATTCACGGGAAAGTTATATAAGATTTTGATGTGTAACCAAACATAGTAATATAACATTCACATCTTAAGATTTTCATCAATCACTTTCCTAGGAATTTGATTCTCGTTCCCATCCAGAGATTCCTGCGTACCAAATGCCACCTTAAATGTTCATGTAACCTACCTGAAATTGATATTGAACATGTCATCTTTTGAAACTTGCAAAGTTACTTTGCAGTGTGTCGCACCAATAACTTGCAAAGTTATTTGTAAAATGGCTCCATTGAGTCCCACATCAGTTATAAAACTAATTCCTATAAAATTGTGAAACCCCTATGAAAGGACTGTGCTTTCTTTCTAATGTAGTGTAGGCAATTTCCGTCAAGTGTGGTGTACTCATGACTCTTTAGATGTAATGCAGTCAAGTGATTCGACATACCTAAATACCAAGCCCTCACAACTTTGTTGTACCTTTCAAACCAAGCTCTTGTTGCCTACTTTAGGCCATAGGGAGCTTTCTTGAGCTTGCATGGCAAATTCGAATTCCTAGGAGAAGAGAAATTTGGAGTTGGAGGTGGCTAAATAGAAACTAATTCAAGCAGATCATCGTGGAGAAAGGCATTCTTCATGTGAAGTTGAAATAAGGACCAGTTTTTTATAGAAAGAAAGAAAACAGTTAAAGCATGCCTTTCATAAAGTATGCTATTGCAAATTTTTATTTTGCTCACACAATGCTTGGCGTATGATTCAGCCTCTATCTATCATGTATTTAATGGCATATCACATATGAAAATCTGCAGCCACACTTGGTTTTCTTGCTCATAATGTCGACTTAAAATAAACATATTTATGTTGCTAGGATAAAATGCCTACTTTAATAATCTGTGTTCCGGAGACCTTGTCACGTTTCAGTCTGTATAACTGAAAACCAAACTGAATACCTTGAGGTCCTACTGATTTAGACAGCAGCATGACCAAAACTGATCCATTTGGCATTGCCACAGGTTTGATGCACAACCCTACTATTCGGTAATACAGCTTTTAAGGTCTTTCACATTTTTTTTGGAAATCTTGCATCACTAAGTGAGTTTGACGGAGGTAAGGACGCCTAAAATGCAGATAGCCCCTGCCATAATTAATTTAAATTACGTGACAAAATCTATTTCCCTTTCTAGTTATCTTCGTCTATTTGAGAAATCCCTCAATATTACCTATACTCTTTGTATTTTTTATATTATGCATTCAAGTTGAAATTTTATGCAAGGTAAGGCTGCATACAATAGACCTAATATGATCCGACCCTTCTTGGGACCCTGCATGGGCGGGAGCTTAGTGCACCGGAATTCCCTTTTTTTGCATATAAGTTGAAATTTTATGTTGATCTTTACAGGTGTTCTTTTTATCTGGTTGAGGTTCTCCAATGTCCTCACTATAAACTACACCCAACATTTCTTCACACGTTGAACATCCGGATTCCTTGTCTTTCATTAAAGAGATTATGGGACCAAGATGGAAAGGGAAGGGCTCAGAAAAGACTGCTGCCTCAGAACCCATGTCAACAATAGTCGGAAATCTTCAATCTACTCTACTTCAGATGGAAACACGCGGATTACTCTCCGGTTCTGGTGTGCTTGTAGAAGCAACGGTTGAACTGACTAATCTACTCAATCGTGCATGCTTTGGCCGACCAGTTACCACTTCTGATTTAGATAACCATTGGTTTCAACTTAGCCTTGAAGAAGCTTTTTACCTTTCACATGAGTTGAAGTGTCTTAAAATTGTAGTGGACAACAATAAGTGTCCCAAGAATGAAGATGAGCTCTGGCAATATATGAAATCAAAGAAGAATTTGTTCCCAGATTTCTACAAGGCTTATTCTCATCTCCGGCAGAAAAATTGGGTCGTCCGTTCTGGATCTCAATATGGTGTGGATTTTGTCGCCTACCGTCACCATCCAGCGCTGGTTCATGCAGAATTTGCTGTTCTTGTTTTATCCGAAGGCGAAAACAACGAAAACCTTCGCTTGAAGGTCTGGTCAGATTTTCATTCCACAGTACGCCTTTGTGGAAGTGTTGCTAAGACATTGTTGGTTCTTAACATCGAGAAAACTGATTATGATGCAAACTCACCTTCGTGCTTGGAAAAGTTTAGCGTCAATGAACATACAATAACAAGATGGAGCCCAGAACGCTGCCGCGAGGATCAGACAATAGAAAATGGTAAATCCAAGAGCTTAATCTGATTATGTTATTGCTGTTTATACTGTCTATTTATGTTTAATTTCTTTCCTGGGATGGTACTTTTTAGTCTGTTCATTGGTTAATGGATTATATGAAGCTCAGATGCTCTAAGATGTGTGTCACAAACACCAATGTCACAATCTGGCCCAACACGTTAGAAAATGCCATTCCACACATTCATAGTATTTGGATTATGATACAATGCATGCCTCACAATTATTTATATAGGAAAATGTTGTTTTCCTCAGTCATATAAGTGGTGAATTCCTCCAGCATGGAGAATCTGTGGCTTTTTTTTTTTTTTTTTGTCTTTTTAAGCCCTTGACAAGAGCTCATTAGAACATGGATCATATATTTTAAAGCAATGATCTCCCTCAGTTATGCAGACAACCAGACCAGAGAATGAGATCTCTCTGTCTCATCATCTCTTTAAATTCATGAAGGACATGGCTTCTATCATAAAGGGTTTTGAAAAAGATAAGCTTCATTCATTATGTGAAATGAGAAAAAAAAATAATGAACTAAAAAAATAAAAATAAAACTTTGATTTATTGATAAGAAAGTAAGTGTGAAATAAAATAGAGTAAAAAAAAAAAGTTAAAAACCAAAAAAAATTGACAAAAATGAATATCTCATGCATTCAGCCATGACTAAAAAAAAATTAAAAAAATCTATTATTCAAAAACCCTGAAAATTTTAATTAAGTTGATCAAAATTAAAGAAACAGAGAGAAAAGGCAAAAAGGTGATCAACTTACACAAAAGTAGTTGTTTCTATTTAAATACTTGTTCCATGAAATGAAAGTAAATGGGACCCATGTTATTATGTCATGTTATGCTATGATCCCTTGTCTCACTACCTCCATCATCATCATCATCTATTGACTTACACAGGAAACAAACATTCCATTTAACTCAGCAACTCTATTACTTCTCATCAAACACTAACAACAAAATCATTCATGATGGATGATAATGGTTGATGATGATGATGATAAGAATGAGGAAGATGATGATGTGTGCATGAGATGTCAATTGATATTATATGACCTCATGCGCTAGGCACGTGAGCACGTGCATGTGCGCGTGCTTTCCCCACCCTCCTCCCTTGCTCTCTCTCTCTCTCTCTCTCTCTCTTGAGTGAGTGAGTGAGTGAGTGAGTGAGTGAGTGAGTTGAGTGTGTCAGGGCAGTTAGTGGAGTTATTGTTTTGTTGGCAGAGCATTGTCTAGTGCTGACTGCACAACTCCCATCATAACCAAACACATTTTGTTTGTTTAAGAGTTAAAAAAAAGCTCCTTTCTTCTTGGGTTCCCTTAAGTATATATCATTTAAGGATTAATTAAAATCAAAGATGACCCTTTTAAGAGACACCCATAAAAGATATAACCCTTAACCACCTTTTATATATATATAAAGATTGAAGAACAGCCCTTAATTGGGGACAAAGCACTTCTCTGTTCCTTTGCCTCCTCAGACATGAGTGATACCTCCCCTTCCTGCTCTCTGAGATAAAGTCAATTTTGCCTCACTCATTTCTCCCCTATATATATTATATGGTCTTCTTTTGGTTCACTTTTTTTTAACTGCCTTCAATTTGGTCCTTTGTGTGGTGGACCCATATCTATACTTATTCAGTTTTTAATACTCTAAATATGTATGTGCATGTGTATTTACTTGGAGACAGTTCATAAATGGTGTTTAGCAACAACCAACACATGGTTCTTGTCTTTCATTGCTTTATGTAAGATGAAAAGGTAGTTTTAATGAGGAACTAACATGAAGGGATATTGAAAATTAAAGATTTTATGGAATTTTGGACTTATCCTTTCTATATTTATAGCATTTTAAGGAAAAAAAGAGAAAGTAGTGAATAATATTCTAATTATTTAAAATCACTTAATCTAAAAGTTATAACTGAAGATCTTAACACTTGAACCCAAGACCTCTTTTGAAAATTACTCGACTTAAAATGTAATTACATGTAAAATTACTCTTATGGTTATTAGACCATGCACTAGTACGTTTAGATTCCTAACATGTACATGTCCAATGATCATCAAAGGCCTCGATTGGGAATTGGAGCAAAAGTGTTTTTGGAGATGTACGACACTTACTTTTAGCTAAACACTAGTTTTTTGGAAAAGTGCTTATCCAAAAAATACTTCTAAAAAAGTTCTTTCAAACAAGACCATGATATAATTGTACTGTTAGTATATAGTTATTGAAATAGTTGCATTAGCATTTTCTAATATATATATATATTAATAAATGTGCACCTGATACTATTTATTTTATTTTAATTTTAAAGGCATGTAAAGGATTAATTATTTAGATTATTTAGATTAATTATTTCAAAAATACTCCTTCACCATTTATAATATGGATTGAAAATTAAAAATTTTAATACATAAAAAAATTGAAGATCATGATAAAAGTAGGTAACGTTAATAAAAAGTATTGTATATATATATATATATATATATATTAATAAAAGATAATTCAGCCGTGGACCCATAATCACACATTGTTAGTCAAAGGGTTTACGAGATCATCGTGATGGTGATGATCAAGAATAACTTGAGGCGAAAAAACAGAGCTCTCATATAAAGACCCAGAGGTTACATGGACCAACTTTATCGAGCCACGTGTTAGGTTCCAAAGCTTTCCAAATATAGCAACAAGCCAACAACCACAAAATCAGACAAAAAATAAATAAATAAATAAACAATTTCTGCAAAAAAAAAAGAGTTCCACTTTAAATTAAAAAAAGAATAAAAAGGAAAACGATAGCGACAAACTGAAGAGGAGAAGAAAGCAGTCAACGGGTGAAAGGGGAGAGCTAACGTCATGAAGTGGACAGTGACGGCGAAACTGCAAAAAAGAAAGCTTTTTGTGTCGTTTACTTTTAACGGCGATGCAAAATAATAATCAATATTATTATTAAAAATTTTAAAGTATCAGTGGGGGCGTAGCATAAAGTTGGTGTAATCCGTCAGAAGAGAATGCTCATATTTCTCGTAAATTTTCTTTTCGTCTATATATATAATTAATTTTATATTTTTTTGGTTCTTTATTACATTTTTTGCATGCTCCAAGCTCCAAGCCAACATGATGATGATGATGATCAGAGGCAGGACACACCTGCGACGCGCTGATCTAGAAAGTGGGTGCCGCTGCTGCTGTTCTCTGCGGTTGTTTAGTGGGTGGGACCACTCGATCACCTCCCCTCTGCCCCTCTCTCCCTTTCTCTCACCATACACTTTCTTCATTCTGTTTCGCCGCATCCGTACCCGCCGCCTAACCTCGCGTGTCCTGCCCCTGACTTCTACTGTCTGCTCCATTTTACGGAATTGCCACTCCCTTCTTCTCTTTCTCTTTGGATTTTTTCTATTAACCTTTTCTCCTACAAGATCCGGTTCTCTTCTTCGTGTTTTTAAGTTTTTTTGTTTTTTTTTAATAGTTATGTTTATAATTTAAAAATAATAATTCCGAAAATGAATTTTTGATATTTTTATAAAACACATTGTTTTTTAATATATATTAGCTTTATAAATAATATATATTATTTTATTTTAAAAAAAAATAAAATAATTAATAAATAAATAAATAAAGTGTATAACGCAATGTTTGGTTACTAATTATATACTAATACTCGACATGTACTTTCAGTCATTTAAGAATAATGCTGATGATGCATAAAAATAGCTGATAGAGTAAAGGAATGCATTTCTTTCTTTTGATGTTATTATCATTGGCTGGCTGGCTGATGTAGTCATTTTTATTATTATTTTTGAATAAAATGAAGGGATAATGAGATAAGCATCTTGTTAGATATATAAGTGGACCGAAAGGAGATCCGAAATGGATAAACATGACACGCCCGACCCACCCAAGTCCCATGCACTTAGATATGCCTCACGTTGCATAATATACCTTTTCTTTAATATAGTTTTAATGAGGAAATATAGAGTTTATTATTATTATTGTTAACAGACCTTTTCATGAGGTAGATGAGAAGTCCAAAAGTTATATATATATATATAAAAAAAGAAAGGGGGATAAAAAAAGAAAGGGGGATAAAAAAAGAAACGTGTTGTAAACTGAATCAAAATAATTAAAAAAGAAATATTAAAAATTATAAATTAATTTTTCAACTTCTCTTCATGATCTTTCTCATATTTATAGGAAAAAAATTTACATTAAAAGATTACCGATTTACATGATGGGTAATTATGCTTTAACATTAATGAATAATTATATTTTTATATAATTCATATAAAATATGAATACATAAGTATTTATATAACTTAAATATGTATATCACTTAAATACATATATTATTTAGATATATATACCACTTGGATATCATATTGTTTGAGATATATGTAGAATACATATAAATACTATTTAGATATTCAACATATTTACAATAAAATCGATCCGAATCCAATATCTAACTAGAAATGCATTAATGTTATATTGACATTTTAAATGTAAATTTAAAGTGTAAATCACTTTTATACACTACTAAATTACCAACGAGATAACAAAAGTGATTTATATTTTAAATATACATTTTTAAAGTCATTTACACTTAAAATATACCTTTTAACATCACTTTTTTAGGGAATTAATTAGGATGGGACGTATTGAACCTTAAAGGTCAAAGGGGCAGCTTGTAATTAAAGAGGGAATGTCCTTTACCCTATGGAGGCCCCAATTGGCTTAGGACCTGGAGGGAGTATGGCTTGCAAAATAATCTATTGGTTTCAACAGAAAAATGAAAATGTTTTTTGAACCAATCAGCAATTAATCCATGGATCCTGAATTACCTATATATGTAAAGAATATTGTCAAGTGGCAAAGCTAGCTAGAAAGTTTTATCTTATTTCTTCTTTTCACCTTATCTTATAAACATGCATATTAATCCCAATTTTATTTACATTTGTTTAATTAACTAGAGTGAATTAAAGATACAAAGAAGAAGGGAGAGATGTTGTGAAACATGCGCATGGTGTCACTCACGTTGAAGAAAGTAGAGAGAAGTAGAAAGGCCACTCCCTCTATCTACTTTCTCTCTCTAAAAAAATTTGCACGTCGAGCCGACAACAAGGACACAGACAGCCGTCTATTAACCAACAACTCTCCTGAAAAAGCCTGCTTTTTGTCCCACAACGCCTGCTTCCTCTGCCCTCTCATTTTCATTTTTCTTTAATCTTTTTTTAATTATCCACCAATATATATATATTTTACTTTTCATTTTATTTAATACACTTTACCCTAACAAATATTTGCTATAAATACCCCTTTATATCAATCCATTCATTCACTCACTTACTTGCTAAAGCTTTTTAATACACAGTAGTAGTAGTAGAAGAAGAAGAAGATGCAATACAGAACAGAGGCATGGGGTGGTTCATACATGGGAAGCAGCAGGGCTGCCATTGGAGGAGACCCATTAGAAAGAATTGAGAGACTTGCTTCTGAGAACGCTGTGGTGATATTCAGTATAAGTTCATGCTGTATGTGCCATGCCATAAAGCGTCTGTTCTGTGGAATGGGTGTGAACCCAACTGTTTACGAGCTTGATGAAGACCCAAGAGGGAAAGAGATTGAGAAAGCTTTGGTGAGGCTTCTGGGCACTTCTTCTGCTGTTCCTGTTGTTTTCATTGGTGGAAAACTTGTTGGGTCCATGGATAGAGTCATGGCTTCTCATATTAATGGCTCACTTGTTCCTCTCCTCAAAGAAGCTGGTGCTCTTTGGCTTTAATGCATGATACTAGCTACTACTTTTTATTAATACTACTGAGTACTGTTGCTAGCTGCTGCTAATGGAACTGAAACTGAGATATACCCAGAATGAGATTATATTTTAAATAGGCATTTTGGACACACTAATGTCACTTTTTTCTCTAAATTTTCTTCATGTTCTTAGCTAGGTTTTTTTTTTCCTTTCTTTCTTGATGATTTGAGTTTCTAGTCTTCTTTTTATCTTTTCTTCTTTTCTTACTTGTTTTAGTGAATGAATGGTAGAAATGTAATCTCTGGCTATTCTGTATAGAAAGCAAATGAAATGAAGAAATATTGCAACAACACTATAATTCTCTTCTTTAATTAATTTTTTTTACATTTTTGTGCTCTTATTTTACTTTATTTATTCATTAATCCAAGAAGAAAAAAAAAGAAAAAAAAGAGAAATATTATTAGGATAGCGAGGGTTGGCCGGAAAAAGTAGCCGGAATTTAATGGGTAAGGAGGAATTGGCCGGAGAAGGGGGGGAAATGTTGGTGGAATGAGACGTGGCAGCCGTACGATGGGGGAAGAGCATGACGCATGTTGGTCGTTACCTCGGTTATTGGTCTCTATGATGCGACGTGGCCCACTCTCAAGTGGTGGGCTCGAGTTCAGATCTTGTGGTCCTTCTACACCTGTTTTAATGCCACGCGTGCCTTTCTTTTTTAATTTAATTTAATTTAATTATTTATATTTAACCTTCTTTATTTCTTTATTTAATTTATTTAACCCAAGTAAACCAACCCATCTTTCTCACATTGGTTAAATAAAACACTTAACACTATATTTGAAAAGGCCTCACCATGCCCGCAGCCTTTATTTATTTATTTATTTCTTATTTTCTACCATTATTATTTAAAACCATTAGTTTTACACATTTCTAAATCAAATTAATTACTTCTAATTTGTTATGATGCTAAGAATTGTGGGTGTTGCTGTTTTAGACTTTGGAATTAAAATCAGCTTTCTTTTTGAGATATTTAGATTTTAATTCAAAGTGGAGAAATTTTAGGATAAGAAAAAAAAAAGAAGAAGAAAGAATTAGGCTGCGATTGATTAGTAATCCGATCCACAAAATAGAATACAATTCAAAAAGTGAATTCATTATAAATTTTGAAAAATTATTTTCGGATATCAACGAATAAAATGCATTTTTCGTAATCTCAAATCAAACCAACCTTAGCTACCGTTTTGGTTGATAAGCATAGAAAGTTAATAAAAATTAAAGAAAAAAGAATTTGTGGAGGTTTAGCATATCCAAATGGATGCTTAGGTCATGTCTGCATGTAGTTCCAAGTTCCCTCCCAATGGAAGTAAGGAATATTTGATCAAAAGATCTTCTTGTTTCCACCTCACACAGTTGACAATTGGGGAAAGCAATAAACAAGAATCATGCAATCAGTGTACAATTATATCTGAAAAGACAAAGGAGATTAGTATCATTCTAATTTAATTTAAAACTACTAAGAAATCACCATAATAAAAGCTAACAAAGCAACTGAAATCCACATTATCGGTATCTTAATGATCGGCGTAATGTCAAAAAAATACTTCTTTGAATTTACCCTTTTGCTTTTTTATGAGTTGATATGAATCTTCTGCTAAAGTATGTTCTCAAATCTCTTTTATCTCATAATCTGATGACTTAGATGCCTTGTTCAAATGGGCATTCTGATAAAGATGAGTATAATTTCTGATATATCATTTGGGATAATATGAGTTGTTCTAATTCCAAACATAGGAATGGTGACCCACAAATGTTCTCTTGAGAATTTCTTGGATTCTTTTGCCCTTTACTTCATCTGATGAGGCAACCAATGCAAGTGGTGCTTTTGACTAATAACTGAGCCTTGGTTCAGAATTTATCCCAGTTTGTTTGACATTCTTTCCAATCGCAGTTTCCTTTTACTTTTCTTATTTTTAGTTTAAATGATGAAAATGATGTGTCATATAAATCCTCCATAGGACATATCATGGGTTGGTCTTTTGGAGAGCCAATATCATTTGTCGTCTCTGACAATGTCTTGGACCAGTATGTATAGAGAGGACAGGTCTTCACAATCAGATTAAAAACTAAAGCTTAAAATACAACAATACATATATATCTTCAAATAAATGTAAACTTGATAAATAATGTCAGAAAAGCTAGCTCATGATAGGCAGGCCTTCCCACAGTCTGTGTTACCAATTAAACAGGCCCTTTAAATTTGATACTCAGATGATTCCTTACTATACTGTGAACATATTCCCTGTTCATTGAGCAGGACGGTAAGATTTATCCTCTTCTGAGATTCCCTACTTTCTATTCATTAATTTAAAGAAAAAGAATTTGATGGATAATGCAAAACTTCCAAAAGTATCCATCCCCTACTCTCAAAGAAAAAGAATTTGATGGATAATGCAAAACTTCCAAAAGTATTCATCCCCTACTCTCAAATTCAAGGTAATTGAGTACATATTTCACCATAAAAAAAAGAAAGAAAGATAAGTTTAGTATTCAGCAAGGGGTCAAATCTTCAAGGACTTTCCAATTGTATTTCTCTTGTGTTCAAGTACACATAATCCTGTGACAATAAGAAGTTCAAAACAAAAAGAGGTTAAACAAGATAAGAGACAGATGAAAAATAAACAAAAACATTAAAAACAAAACAAATTAATTAACTCATATAGACCCACTGTATTAGCAGTACACGAGAATGAGTTGAACCCCTTCAATGTATCCCATTACCACCAGAATGTTTAGATTTAGTGTGTCATCTCAGCAATGAAAATTGTTGATCAATGAAAATAAGCAATGGGAAGGAAGAGTCCCAAATAACAAAATCGCTTCCTTCTGCCACTTATCCTTGCAGTTGCTCCAAGCCCAGAACTTTGTTGGCAATGTAACATAGAAAGAGCATTACACCTGAAAGAAGTTTAGTTATATGATTTGAATTAGGAACCTAAATATCATTCAAATTTCACATTCACAAAAAGTAGATGGAATAAAGGAACAATATTATTATGCTTTTCCGTTTCTATATTAAAATTGTAATTCATCAATAAAATGGATAAGCATAAAAAAAAATGGTAACATAAGGAAGCTCTTTATATCACAATAAAAAAAACAAATTATATTGGACATTTGAAATAATTGGAGCGCTGACGTGCATTTTTAAGAAAACAAACAAATCATGCTCTAGAATGAATACATGTCCAAGGAGGTTAAGGAAGCTGCTGCATCGGACTGGCTGCTGCTACAAAAATTCAATTGACCCTTCCACATCATACCCAAATTCTGATTGACCGGGGTCATCACGATAACTTTAACAACAATTACATAATTAAATTATGAGTTAACTAGAGAAAATGTTTGTTTACCTTTCAAAAATAGATTAAAGTATAGCCCAGTCTGGATATGGGCATTCATAAGCCCAATTAGGCCCCGAGTATTTCACACAATGTAGCCATAAACCCTCTTCGTGCCCATCATATCTGCCAAAAGTACAAGAAAATTAAGCCCCCAAATGAGATTAACAGCACAAAATAAAAATAAAACATCCCAATCAATTCCTACGTTACCCGGACTCTTTACTTTAACCCGATGTACCTATGTCCGACACTTCATGATGCGACATAGGTATGGGATATGTGTCCGACACTTTAGATTTTAGAAAATTACTATGTAGATTCTCCAATAGAAAGAAGAGAAAGCATGAAAGAAGACAATGACTAATAGGTAAAATTCACTTAAGTGGGAGAACAAAATGGACAATAAATGTGTGAAAAAAAGAAAGAAAGGAAAGAACGATATATAATATAGCTGAGTTCCCGTATCCTGAAATTTGAAAATGAACAAGTCGAACATCTAGATATGTACCCGAATCTGAAGCCCATGCCTGAGTCCATGTAACACTCTATTCAATGAGACAAAAAAAAAACCAAAAAAGAAGAAGAAGAATGCACAGAGAAGAGAGAGTGGCTATTCTCTTAAACTAATGGATTGTTCACTACCATTTTTGTCAATCATGATCATCAATTCATCATGAAATGCTCAAGCCAAATGCAATGTTCTCAGCTTAGCTATGATCATTGTTTTTTTCAATGGTGAAAACTGGTAGTTCCCTTGGACTCACCGTGTACCAGTGCAAAGGCTCCTGCCATTGCTGGAGATGTGAAAGGGACAATATACATAGCCTCGTCAAATAAGAGAAGTTGTTATAACAATTTATCATATATTAATTAAAGGTTAACATATTTGTACATACAAACTTTATTAATTATGCCTCCAATTCAACAAAAATGCCTACATAAAATTTTGTTAAAAGTAATTGTCATATCTACACAACAGTATACAACAAAATTGATATTATACGTTAAAAGTACACAATCATTTGAACTCAAAACTAAATGCAGTATATAAAAATCTTATCGTTAAGTCTTAAAATCATTGCTATAGAATTTAGTATAACTAGTAATTATAATCAATTGTTTAAGAGTTTTGAGCATTGAAGTTAAGAATTATAACAATTCATGCAACTATCTTTGAATTTCAAGAGGGAGTAGTGGTAAGGGGCCTTTTCAGAGGGACTTCAAGCCTCAGCCAAAAAAATGCTGGTGACCGGGCCGAAAAAGAAAAGGGACGTACAACTTGGCATATAATTAGGCACCTTCAAGGCATGCCTAGGTAATTCTGCCCCTTTCTAGTTTCATCAACTGAAACTGCAATTATAGGGTTAAAAAGGAACAGCACTAGAGTGCTCTTTATATCATAGCAACAAGTATATTACTACTTACCCTTTGGGAGCCAAATTAGGGCAGTTGGTGCACATTGGATCAATGTCAAAGTCTTCAGAGGAGCTCTCTTCCGCTTCGTTAGAATGATTGTTATGAGGCAAATCAGATGTTGGACAAGCTGAGTTGACCATGGCAGCTTTATCAGCACCCATTCCTTCAGTAGAACGAGCTGCAACTACTTTAGAAAGATAGAGCTCGTCGTTGCCTATTGGATGACCTGTATATTGCAGGTGTACCCGAATCTACATGCATTAGCTGAGACATAATTAGAAGACCAAGTTTCAAGTCCAGTATCCGTACATGGACCTTGCATGGGATCACTCACACTCCCACATGATTAGAGAAAGACTGCTACTTTAGAAATATTTAGTTATCACAAGCCAATAGGAATAGCTGATATATTTACACAATTCTTTTTCTTTAAAAAGAGATGCATAAATCCTGTAGGTGTGAATTTCGTTGACTGATGCAAATAAAAAGAAACAAAGAAAGTGCAAAATTTAAAAATCCTCCCAGATTTTAGGATGACAAAATGAAAATAGCAGCAAAGCAGAGACTTAGATAAGAGCTATTACTACTTATTGGAGAATGAGTTTTCTTTCTTTTTCGTAAAAATAGTATACCTGATGAGTCCGACCAGTTATTGGTTCACATAAAACAATACTATGTGTCCCGTCGGTCTTAATCCTAGTAAACTTTGTACACGCATGCTTGCTCTTAAGGGGCGTATTATCACAACTGTTTCCAACCTGAAGAAAAAAAAAGATTGAGACTAGGACTGAGGTTCAGGGTAGGTGTAGGTAGTAGTAAAAAACCATTAGCACAAAAAAAAGAAGTTAGTATTAAATGTAAATTTGAAGTAATTTTCTAAATGGCAAACTAAAGTGAATATTTAACACTTAATTTTCCTGAATCAATCACAGTGTAACTTTTACAGCAATAATTGCACAAGAAACATAACCCTGCAAGTTCTAACACGGTACTCAATGCTTGAGAAAATAGGGAAAACAAATTAAAATCATAGATGCAAACTTGCAAAGATTACAAGATCATGGAACCAGTGGAAAGTGCACTGAGCACTAACTGGCATAACAGACCATCGCTTGGTGTCCAAATCGAGCAGACTGTTATTAACCTGGAAACATAAGGCAGTCATGAGCTGATCTATCTACATGGTTCCTTGACCCTAAACCATCTAAAACCCAACTATGCCAAGGGGCATATAGGTGTTTGTAAACATTTCTTGCAGCCACATATATGATGGTACACCTGAATCTTTTCCCTGATTAATGTGTAAAATTAAAATGAGAAGCATCACCTCCACCGTGCTCCTTCCTTCTCGAGCATTGTAAGTTATGTTTGCATTGACAACTTTCTGAGGTTGGAAAACCCAAAAAAAAAAAAAAGGAAGAAGGAAAATATTAGTCCAACAGCCAAAGTGGAAAACTTACCTAATGTTAAAGACAAAACCATCAAAACATATGCAAAGAACAATAAAAAAATGCATCAGAAAACAATTCCATTCAAAAAAGTCAAGGTGTATCAAAGTGACAAATACAATAAATAGCAATATGGGATCTTTACCAATAAATTCCTTGCCACCTGATAGGCATTCCTCCAAAAACAACAATGTGCATGGGTTATGAAGAATTTTTCACTAGAACAGGTAATAATGCAGGTTTATCTTGAAGTGCACAGTCAATAAATAGAAATGTGTTGTTGGTTCAAGTTTTTTTTTTTCCCCGACAGGTAGTTCAACTTGAGGTATTACGCAAATTGTTACATAAATCTATCATCCACCTTGTTCAGCATTGAATCAATATCCAAGTCTATGATGATATCAGACAAAAAAATTGAAAATGTCACACACTTGATAAAACTCTTTCGATTTTCTTTTTCTTTTTTTTCCCAGTAAAGTTGATGTATTAACCAAAAGCCATCTTCTCTTTCACACACTCACTAAAAGTCTTTCCTTTTTCTTTATTTTTTCCCCAAAATGTTGATGTATTAACCATAAGCCACCAGAAAGAGTAAAAACAGAGAAAAGCCTTGACCTGCACCCTTCTAATCCACATAATTTTAAATAATTGATTATTATTACAACTTATATTTAAATTCTACCAACATTCTAAGAATTGCAATGTCATGATTTATGAACACTATATTTTAATTTGAGTTGAATAATTATGTACTTATAAGCTATAACATCAATTTTGTTTTATATTTGTCCATTGATGTAACTATGAATCTATGATAGTTACTCAATTTTGTTAAATTGTATTATATTTGAGTACTTAGTTCAACATGAAGATATTGTTACTTAAATATGCATTTACAACTTAAAAAAAAAATTAATGAATATATGAATTTTGTATATTTTCTTGCATCATTCAGGTGTTTGTCTCACCTTGTACAGTTGTAACTAAGGGACTAGGGGCCCTAATATCCTTGAGTGTGCCTAACACCTTAAAATACTTTGGTGGCAATTAAAGCCTTAGAATATGTCCCTGCACTCCTCAAACATCTTAATCCATAGGTAATGAAGGCCTTTAACATGAAGGAATTTCCTAGAGGTCCATTATGGATCCAATTTAATGTATGCCTTACGCCATTCATTCTAAGTCACTTTGCATTGAATCAAACTTGCAGTCAATGAGGGAGAGCGATGGGGGAAAGAGAGAGAGAGAGACCTTCATACATACTCAGTGCAATAGGCTCTGCTAATGTTAGGTCTAGGTCGATTTATGCAACCTTACCCTTGCATGGGATACTATTTTTGAATTCCAACCAATGACCTCTAGATCACAATGGAACAACATTTACCATTGTACTAAGGCCCACCCTTTAGATCTTCTTTTGAAGTCTAAATACATATTTTTATTCAAAGCTATCTTTAATTGCATAATATGGTTATTTTATTAATAAAGCATACCTCAGAAGATAAGAGTGTTGCCTCCCACCCTACTCAACGCAACTCAACTAAGGGGCTAAGCCTTTTCCCAACTAAATGGGGTCGACTACATGAATTTGCTTCCTCCACTTCGCTCTATCAAGGGCTAAGTTGGCATTCAAATTACAAGAATTTAAATATTTCTTAACTATCTCTGCTCGTGTTATTTTAGGTCTACCTCTACCTCTATTGTTACCATGAAATGTTAATAGGTCACTCTTCCTGACTAGTGCATCTAAAGGCCTATGTTTTAAATGTCCAAACCACCTTAGTTTGTCATGTACCCTACATGAAATGAAAATAATATCAATTTAGAAGATCATTTCGATGAAAGATAAACTTATTAATGGTATGCACGTACCTCTTCATCGGGGAACACACCAATAACCTTAGCAATATATTGTTTCCGAACCATTCCAGCCTCAATCTGTAACAAATGCAGCATAATATGAGAAGATAAACAAATAATAGTTATAATAAAAAATTCACAGTTAATCCCAACCTGAATGGGCCCACCCCCCTTTTCCCCAAAAAAAAAAAAAGAAACTGTGTGATAAGCTCCAGTTTTTTCACAGCCAGCCATGAGAATGTATGTTTCAAACTTGCAATGCATCTATTTTATGGACAAACAGCTCCATGATGCATATGCATGCTTGTACGTCTATATAATGTGTGCATCAGTGCATACACAAAATGACATATTTTGAGCAATTAGCTAGTTCTTCTATTAAAGAATTACCTGCCGTCTAAACAAGTCTGCCTTAGTAGCACTTCTGGCTAAGATAAGAAGTCCAGATACCAGGCGATCTAGTCGATGTATGGCTATGAAAATGTTAAAGGAAACGGTCGATGGCCCAAAACAGACACGTGTAAACCCCCAAAAAACAGAAAAAAAAAAATAAACAAATGATAATGTTAAAAAGAACCAAAAAAAAAAAAAACAATAAAAGATAAAGAAAAAAGATCCAACGAATAATTACACAAATCCACATCAGCAGATGTATAAATATTGCATCAATGTGATAGTTGTAAGGATACGAAACAAAGGTGCTAAGTCATATTCAGCCTGGAGAATGCCAACAATAGTATTCTTACGATATTGACCACATGGATGCACCTACATAACAGTGGAAGATCCTGAAGTCAATATCATACCAATGTGCTAATAGCGAACTATCCTCTATCCTTGCCCCATAAGAAGCATGATGAACCATGTGAATCACAAACATTAACCTCAGCTAACTTACAGGAACCGATGCCGGCTTACAAACAGTAACAACATCAGGCTCTTTTAGCAAAATGGAGACATCCAACGCCATTACTGGTGGTTCATGCCTACATTACAAAACTTTATTTAATAATCCGCACATATTCTAGACTGACTTGAAGGAATTAATTCTTGAACACATACCTGTGCAAGAAGTGGCTAATCTTTTGAGATGATTGAACAACGTACGAAACCGGAACTACTTGTCCATCTACCTGAATCCGTCCACGTTTCACAGCACTAACCTAAGGAATTCAGCCCACTTAGCTAACCAAATCAAACTAATAACACAAAATTACAAAAAAAAAAAGGAAATAGAGCAAATATTTTGTCAAAAAAAAAAAAAAACAATTTGATGAAAATAATGATGAAGGAAAAATATAATTATTGAAGAATCTTTATAATTGAATATTTTGTTTATATAATATTCTAAGCTACTTCAACTAAGAATTGATTTGAGCAAATAAAAATGAAAGTAACTGTTTTCTTAACTTTAAACACATCGTAAAATAATTTATTCTTTGAATCAAAAGCATTAAAAGAGATTTTACAAAAAAGAAATAAATTCTCCAAACAAAATCCTTAACTATATAAAAAAATTGCTGATAATTATCCAAATAAACGCACACATTGTTCAGAAAATACCATTAACAGTACTTTTCAAAATTAAAACTAATAAAATCATACTTGAAATCTACTATCGCGAAATCAAAATCACTGATCACAAACACTTACATAGTAATCGTATGGCCGTCCTTTGAACTCTTCCGCAAACAGATCCACTATCGTTTTCCCATCCCATCGATTCTTAACCTAATCCAGAAAAATAATCGCATATCAAACAACCACATCTGAAGAACCAAACTAGGGTTTTTTGGATTGAAAAATCTCGAAAATCTGAAATCGAGAAACTGGAAATCTGCATTGGAGTAGCTTATAGCTTAGCTTACATGAGAGATGAACTCGAAGTAGTAGGGTCTAACGTGGCGCCTCCCTGTGTAATTCCCGCCATAAATTCATTAATTGATCAAATATTTTTTGTAAAAATTGAGCGCGCATTATTGATTTTTTTTTTTTTTTTAAAAGGTGATTTACTGATTTGAACTGAAATAATAAGGTGATTTGAAGTGAATTGTTTACCGTCGCGAAAGATGTAATCGTGTCGCTCTGGTGGATTAGCTGGGGTTTGCCATACAATCTCCATATCGTCTCTGCTTCGCTTCATTCTGCTCTGTTACGCGACGAAGGTTATAGAGTAATAGTAGCAACGATTTGAGCTTGTCACCGTCTACTGGACGTACGCACGGGGGAACCAACACGTGCTAGTAACCATTGGCAATGGTACATTTTCTTTTAATAACCAAGTGATTTGGTTCACGCAACAAACACGTTTGCTTAATTAAAACTTGAAAATAATTTGTCAAAATTTACCGAATATATATAATAATAAAATGAACAGGAGAACGAGACATTAAAAATATGGTAAAACAATAAGAAGACAAGAGGGAAGGAAGCATTTAGGTGGCAGATAGGAATGATATTTGACAGGTTCCAAGAGACACAGAGCATGTATTAATTAAAAAGGAACCTCATGCCTCTACTAAAGAACTTATTAAAGAAGAAGTCAATATGTTGCTGTCCCTTAATTAATTAAAAGCTAGCATATCATCTAGCATTGCTCTTTTTTTTTTTAATTGGATTAAACTATGATCCTTGAGTTCTTGACCAAGTTAAAGCTTTAATATTTAATACCCCAATATATATATATATATATTATTTTTTTTGAGAAATCAATACCCCAAATTTAAAGTAAGGAGAAAGAAAAAAAGAATACTTCAACCTCAGTCACCTAATCCTAGCTCATATTTGAATTTTCAAAATTCTTTTTTGTGGATACCATTCATTTCAAACAATAAAAATATGAGGTGGTCAAATGAAGCATATCATTTTAAGAGGTCAAAAACTCAATAGACAAAGAAATTAATAAATATGTTTGTATTCTCACTTTAAATTAAGTTAAATGACTTTCACGACGTAAATTCCATAACAAATTTCTAAACCTCACCGAATACACCATTGGTGTGAGGGTACGTCTCTAGAGAGGAAGTATTGTATTTGCCTTAGATAAATTTTCAAACTCGGATGGTGTGAGGGTAGGTTCTTCAAAGATGAAATATCCCACCCTAACTTCATAGACTGAATTTCAAATTTGACTGAATGTACGGTTAGTGTAAGGAGAAGTGAGTTCTTTAAGGTACTTGATTTTCCATTGGAGGGATAGTGCTCGGCACGCTATTTCCAATTTTTTTTTTTTTTTAAAGAAAACTATAAAAATATTAGTAGCTATTAAAATGGAGCCAGAATTTAAAATGAATAAATAAAATAAATTCAAGCCAAGAGGGGCGGGACCCTTGGTTGTAATTGGACCGAGTCCGCGTGAAGGCTGCTTCAGCAAACATGGGCTGCAACATGCTATCCTCGCTGGCCCATATCAGTCATAATCTGATGCTCCCATGAACCAATCCAAAGAAAACATCCCCGCACATCTCTCGACGCCACGTCTTCAAACGATCCATAACAGACACGTGGAGCACTGAGAAATAAGATTTTGTTTTACAATCCGAGCTTCAGAAGCACAAGAGACAGACTCATTTTCTACCGACCCCGCGGTGAAACACACTGGTCAACGAAGCCGGCACCGAAAACTCCCAGCTTTTTCCCTAGCTTCGTTCTATCAATCCCTATCAAAAAGTCCCAACACCACCTTTCCTCACGCGCCACGTGTAACACAAGACCAGAATCTCATACGTCATTCCGCTACCATACACGTGTGGAGATAATAGAACCGGTTTCCTTATTAGTTAGATAGAACGCGGAACACATGTTCATCTATTTATCGCAATTTGCCTTTTTATTTATTTATTTATTTCTTTACTGACAAGATTCGAACCCGAAAGTACGAAAACTCTCACTTTTTTCTCAAGCTGAAACGAAAAAAAGAAAAAAAAACTCAGCAGTGCTTTCGCTCTTCCCAGAGCTCTCAAAATCTGCGAACTTTCGTTGTTTTTTCGAAACCCTAGATATGAACCTTTCGATTCGAATTAAAGCTGCGACGTATTCTTGAATTTGGTAGCATCTGATAATTTCAGATCTGTTTGTTAATTTTTACAATCAAAACCCTAATTTTTGAGGTGGAAGGAAGGAAGGAAGGAAGTGTAATTGATTCTTGAGTGTCGGTATCGGATTTGGTGAATCGGAGGTTTTGTAAGGAGTGAGAATTGATTGGTGCAATGCCAGAAGAAGATCTGGTGGAGCTGAAGTTTCGGCTCTATGATGGAACTGATATCGGTCCGATCAGATATTCGTCGGCTTCTACGATTGCGATGGTCAAGGAAAGAATCGTCTCCGATTGGCCTAAAGGTTAGTTGTTTCGTTGATGCTCTGCTCTTCTTCTTCGTTTGTTTGCCTTTTTCGTTGTATGTTATTCATATTCTTTTGAATTCGATCGATTCTCGTGTTTGGAATGAAGTTTAAATTGATTCGTGGCCAAAAACTGCTGGCGAAAATTGTGTGATATGAACTTTTAGACGGAAGTTCTTTCTCTTAATTCGTTTGGACTTGGTTACTGCTCGAGATGCGTTCTATACTTGTAACAGCTTTACCGTTTTGGAAATTGTTAAAATTACGTAGTTATATCTTCTTGTCTTTTCGGGTTGTATTTGTGCATTTGTTGTGATGCTTTGAATTAGTTGCACAGTTATGCTTTTGGATTTGTTGGTTAGAGTACAGTTGTCGGAGTTGTCGTGTGAATTCATTTCTTGTGGCCTGGTAACTTAGCTTGGTTTGGCAAGATGTGTATGGTTTACACATCTCGAGGTGTGTAATAAATGACCCAATGACCATGAATTGGTAGTTGTATTTTTTTTTGCAGTGAGATTAACATTCCCGAATAAGAATTAGGGAAGGCTACCAGGTTAATTCTTCGCAGATCCTTTTGGTTTGATTCCATAAATGCATTCAAGCTGGCATAGGACATAACTTGACTGTTGAAGCAAAAAAGGAACCTATAAGTAGTGGGAGAATTTATGGGCTATCTGATTGGATAATATGTAGGAATTTACGTGGCTGTAACATTATTGTCTTGCACACTCTTGCGGTAGTTTCTTTGTTGAAAAATGAAAGGAATGAAAAGCAAAATCTCTAGTCATTGAAGATTTTATTAATTGCTTTAGTGAACTAATCCCCAATCATAATTTTAAATGTGGAGTTTCAAGAGCTATGCCACTGAGGATCCTGAATTTCATCTTAAGGCTTATAAAGGCAAATTTTGATGACAAAGAATGAGCAATTAATGAGTTAATGGGCATCTCTTTTGCTAGTGCAAGTTTCAGAATGGTAAGATCAATGGTTCATCATATTGATTGATTTGTGAAAGAGTATTGTGTGCCATTTTGATTTATTTGTAAAAGAGATTGTGTGCCAATCTAAAGTGATGGTCTTAAATATGTTGATAACACTTTTAGATGTTGTTAATCATTTTTGTGGGTTTGAACCACCAAAAAAGTGGTGGGATTTGGGATGTGCTCTGGTTTTGAGCTAGTTTAACACTTGTGTTGAGTAACTTGAGTTGTTTCTGCACTCCACTTGGGTTAATCTTATCATATTGTATAGATAGTTTAGAGTCTTCACTGTTCATATAATCTGTTTTGTTTTCTTTCTAATTTGTTCAATGCAGAAGTTTAGCTAACTTTTTGAGCTACATTTGCAATGCGTATATTAATAATATTTTCTTTTAAATCTGCTCTCTTTTTTCATCCTTTGTTAGAAGATACGGCTCGAGGTAGAATAGATAGGATAAACGGGTCAACATGCCAACCTTATGTTTTTAAAAAGCACATGATCTTTGTCAATGATGATGCTATCTTACTTGTCTCCACAGTAGTTGAGGCATCGCTGGGTAGAATTTTGGCTGGAGTCTAGTTTTTGTTGTTGTTCTTTTTTTTTTTTTGGGTGTATGTGTGTGTGTTCCATTATTGCCTTGCCATAAAATGAACTCAATTATTTTTTTGGTCATGGACATCCTTGTATCCATGGAAGTGCAATAAAATGTATTTTTTAATGATTATATTTGACATGATCACTGAAGAGGTGAAGGACATCCTTTTTTCATGATTTTTCAAATGAAATTTTGTTTTATAGAATCTATATTTTAGTTGTACATACAAGGCCATTTGTATCACTTTGACTTGATAAGCCCAAGTGCCAAGGCACCTAGAACTGTGTTGATGATGTTGCCTTTCTCATAGATGGCAATAGAAGGTGCTAGTAAGTTACTGTTGAGTCATTTAAAGTTCATGGGGACCTTGTCACCATTGAGCTGATTTTATTTATTTTATTTTTTTTTGTACCTTGAATAAGGTGAAAGGAGGGAGGGTATTGATTCCATGAAGAAATTCCTTGTAGTGCAAGAGGTAGGGCCATAGTTTCGGATTTTTTATTTTTTTACCTTGAATACGTTGTGTTTAGTCAATGAAAGTGAAATGAGATAATGTAAGCTGTATCCCCCCTTTTACCCAAAAAGGGAGAAATGGAAATTTGATGTACTACATTTCCTTGAAAAATACTTTTTCTTGGCTGGTTACGTATATACACTATCAATTTGGTCATTCTTTTAAAACCTTTTTTGAATATTTGGGATTTCTGAATGACATTGATTTTAAAATAGAGTAGAGAAAATTGAATGGAGAAAAAAATTCTTTGGGGCTGAAAGGTGGGGGCACAAGGGATGTGGGTCCTAATGTTTTTGAGCACAAATATCCTCTAGAAGCGAAAGTCTCAAGTTTTTTTTTTTTTTTTGAGATCATGGGTATCGGGGACCTCACTCCCCACTAATTCCATGGGGCCGGACACAAGCCAATGGTACCGATGGCCAATAAATGTTGGGAGATATAGACTCGAACCTGAGACCTCTCCCTTAAGTGGGTTTTCGGTGCTTTGCACCTTACCACTCTCCCAACCCTTTGTTGGTTCTCTAGAAGCAAAAGTTAGGGCTGATGTATTAAATGCATAGTTCTCTTTCAACTTTCTCTTGGCATATGAAATTAGTTAGGGTGGTCTTCTAGGAAAATATCCATGATGAGAGATCTTGGTCTTATGTCTCATGGACATGGTCTCACTTTTCCAAACTATGTGAATCTGCTTCCTCCCCTTAGTCCCCTCTGCTCTATCAAGGCCTAAGTCAAACATTTAAAAAAAGAAAGTAGTAGAAACATAATAAATAAAATGAATCAATATTAGGTATTAACACTTCTTCATTTTCACATTCTCTAGTAATTTTTGTTTTCTTCTTTTTATTGTCATTATATTTGATGATGCACCCTACAATAAACTCATGGAAACAATTGGAAATAGAGGTTCACTTGGTAATGCAGAATTGCGTATGTAGTCAACGAGAAGTTTAGGCTTGGAGTTTCAAAACTTGGATCTCTCCTAATAATTGACATTAGAAAAGGACTTAGAGTGGAGGCTTGGAGTTTCAGAACTTGGATCTCTCCTAAATAATTAAGATTAGAAATTAAAAAAAGAAAAAAACGATCTAGCTTGTTTATTCTAGTATTAGTTGAAGTGTTTTGGGGAAAAATAGGAAAATCTAAATAAAGACAGGCTATGGTTGGTCACATATAGTGAGGTCTAAGGGTTTAGGGAGGCTTAAGCCCCACGTAGTTTTGAGGCATAAGTCTCAAGGTGTAAAGCCTCATGTAAGTGAAATATAACCTCGAGGTGAGACGCCCTCAAGGTGTAAGCTTTAATGGATTTTTAAAACTATGGATGTGACCTAGCGCAACAAAAGTCATCACATCTTTCTTATAAACGATCCATGAATTCATTCAGTGGTAAAAGTGTTTCTTAAGTTTCAACTCACGGGGTTATAGAAGGCTCATAAACAGAAATGTTGTTGTTGATGTTATATATTATTATTGTTATTGTTATTTTTCTTTTTTTTTTTTGAGAAGAGACAAGATTTATATTAATAACTAAAAAGGAACAATAGAAAGAGCATGAGACATGCTCATGAGATTACATCAATTGCTACTGCTGCACTAGCAGATTCATAAGACAGCACAGAAACAGAAAACCTAAAGCAGACCAAAACAACACCAGAATTAAACTAATGCTGCCCAACCTCTTAGCCATTCAGACACTGAATAGCCAACTCCTAATTTGGAGGAGCTAATCCAAGTGGCAACAACTATAGTGGAGGTTGCTGCAACGTGGTCAGCACCTCTAGAGACATTTTTGAAAATTCTGTTGTTATGTTCACCCCAAATGGACCAGATGGCAGCAATAGACACAACACTGCCAATTTCCTTGCATCTCCTGTTTAGCCCAGCAGCATGACTAAATAAGAAGCAATTCGCGCACGAGGTAGGTGGTACAAACTTCTCCTGCAGAAGATATTCCCAAGTGTGCCACATCTGAGAAGAAAAGGTGCAGTCGAAGAACATGTGATCCACGGTTTCCTGATCCTGGTACCAAAGCACACAACATTGGGGGGATAAACAATACAAAGGCAAATGTTTTTGAAGAAGATCCTGGGTGCATATCCTTTTGAGAGCCACAAGCCAACAAAACACTCTAATCTTATTGGGAAGTGGAGCTTGCCATATGTGATTACAAAAAGATGGGTTAGGGGGGTTAGAGGAAGACAAATCTGTTAAGTACTCAAAGAAGGATCGACAAGAGTATGAGCCTGAATTGTCTAAGGACCAAAGGAAAGTATCTTCCAAAGATGGGGATAGATGAACAGGGTCAAGATTTGACAAGAGGGAACAGATTTCAGCTGACTCCCTCAAGCATAGGCTTAGGCTTCTTGGGAAATGAAGGTTCCAAGATGGGGGTTCAAGGACATTGGATGGGTATGGGTTTAGGAAGTAACTGATGGCAACATTTGGTTTATTTGATTGGCGATATAAGTGGGGAAAAGAGTGGAAAAAGGGAGCTTCACCACACCAAAGGTCTTCCCAAAATCTAATTGAATGTCCATTCCCAACTTTTGGAATAATATGAGGGAGGAAGATAGGGTAAAGGCTAGAAATGTATTTCCATGGACTCCGATGGGTAACATGAAAATTAGTTCAAGAAATGTATTTTCATGCTACTCCGATGGGTAACATGAAAACTTATTATCATTAGTATTAGTATTATATTTAGTTCAAGAAAATTAGTATTCTTATTTTTCTTATTATTTTGTTTTGTTACTGTCCTCCCGCTTTTAGATTTCAACCTGAAATACATTACAAAAGTATGATGCAACTATCACTTTCTGTGTTTTTCACATATTTCTGTGCTTCATTGACTTTATTTTCTTGAATTAGTTTTAAATAGGATTATTATAAAATTATTGCATGTGTTATCTTTATTGCTAGAATCCATCTCACCTTTTTGTATCATGCTATATAAATCAAAACCTCCCGCTTCCATATTCGGACCACTCATCATGAATTTTTTTCGTTTTCTATTTGAGGGTATTTGAGCCTTGGAAAATGAATATTGTGAATCTTTTGCTAATTGCTACCCATTGTGTTTTTTTTTTTTTTAAAGTATGTTGATGAATAATTTACAGTTTTATACCAATTTGCTTTTTATTTCAATTCATTGTTAAACTTGTACATATGGAAGTGTAGTTTTCAACTTTTCTTGAATCTTTGTGTTGATGATGTTTCAAAATTCTTGGCCCTCGAACTGCTGTTTAGGGTGCTCAATGATTGATCTTTGTATTCTTCTTCTTCTGCAGTGCTAGTGCAACATGCTCAGAAGAAATGTCTGCCTTGGCAAAATATGGCTTCCTTATAACACTGAAAACGTTTTCATAAATCATAATATCGTTTATGTTTCAATGCCAGAATATTTATCTGCTATGCAATGCCTTGAATTCTAAAGATCAGTACTTGTATTGCTTTGTGTCATAGGTTAGATCCCAAGTTCATCGTGTGATATTAATAATTTCTCATTCAAAGAATACCAGTATGGATTATTGTTGAAAAATGTCTTTTTAAGTTTTCTTATTATAAAAATGAGCACCAACATTTTTATTATTATATGTTGTGTCAAAAGGGTAAAAAGAAGTTCAAATGGGGATGAGATTACATAATTCTGTTTCATCTTTTTTTTTTTGGTTATCTTATTCAGTGTTCTATTAAATTATTGTTTTATTTTAGATAAAAAAGTTATACCAAAGGCAGCAAATGATGTGAAGCTGATAAGTGCTGGGAAGATCTTGGAGAACAACAAGACTGTTGGGCAATGCAGAACGCCTTTTGGTGAACTTCCTGTAGGAGTTGTCACCATGCATGTCGTTGTGCAGCCATCTTTAGTGAAAACAAAAACAGGTTAGCATCTAATTTTCTTTTTATGAATGGCCTGTACCTTCAAATTTTTCTATAATGACATTTTTGGAGGATTCTGATAATTATATATAGGATTGTCGTATTCTTGTATTATGTCCCTTGCAAATCTAAAATGTCTGGTTTATGGATGGCCTGTCCCCTCAAATTTTACTACAGTGACCTTGGAGGATACTGATGATGATGTATAAATAAGATTGTCCTATTCTTGCATTATGTCTGGAAGACTGGATGGGGATTGGGAATTCCAAGTACTTTAATTTGTTTCATATGCAGCTGCTGTATTTTTGTTTTAAGTACTAGGAAAACCAAAACTTATCGCAAGAACTCCTGCACTTATTTATCATATTCAGCTTTCTTTTGTGCTACAACACATCAGCTGCTTACAATTTTTTTCAATCCGAGTTGCTCCCTAAAATGTGTACTTTCTTTCCATTTGCATCCTGTCTTCGATATATTTGCTTTTTCTCTCTGTTTTCTGGATATTTAATCATTATCTGCAGAGGCCTTCTGCTCCTCCCATTGGGTATTTGAAGTGGTGTAACTTGGCTTTGGTTGTTTGCTAATGATCTCTAGATTCTCTACTGTTACACTTGGACATCCATGGGTTCATAACCGTTCAAGTTTTATGCAGATGGCCATATTCAAACTATCAAAGTCCTCTTCTTTTTAACTGTTGGATCTACTAAGCTGTAAGCAATAATTACCTCAGTTTCTAATGCTATCACTCTTCAACCATTGCCATTTCTGTAGGACTTTGTCACTAGGTCAATCTGATTAAGTTTCTTTCCGTCTGGGTTTTGTATGGAAGCTGGATTCTTGTTTTAAAATTTAAGCAGAAACATGGAATACTAGGGAAATTTTTGTAGAGGCCATAGAAATTATTTTGTTCTCAAGATTCTGTTGTGGAACCTGTCTTAACAGAAAAGAAGGTTGATGATTCTCCCCGGAAAGGCGTATGCTCTTGCTCCATCTTGTAAGAATAAAATAAACTGCACCCTTGAGTTTGCGGAGTTGGGAAAGAAGGGTTTTGTGTTGTAGATATCCGCTCACTCATCAAGGATTTCAAGTCACTGGAAAGGTGAACTGACCTACCTATATGGGCTGTAAATCATCTCTCCTGGGCAATTTCATGTTTGTCAAGAGGCAATGATCCATCTCTACATACAAATGCATGCAATGAAGATGATATTACCTTCAATTAGTAATGTGTTGTACCTTAGTTAAAACTGTACCAATGATGATTACAAGCTTGTTCTTGTTGCTGTTGATGACATTTAGCGGCCATTCATTTTTACAGATATATCACTGCTCTTTCAAATGGTATACATATATGCTTCTGGTGTCGTTTGCAAACTATGATGTTTTGTGGACCTGTATGAGCTTTATAAATATAAGTTTTTGATCTCATACTGGAATATTATGATGGTTTAATGTATTTAATCTTATGTTTGAACTCATCTGAAGAGCAGAAATGCAAAGGGGATTGATTAATCATCTGCAGTCTACAGGGGAGGGTGGTGCCTGCTACAAATGCAATTAGAATGAGTATTTAGAACACTGGTTCATACAATTTTAAATTGCAGATTGAATCAAGTGTTCAATGTATCTACATTCTGCTGTTGTACATCATAAAAGAATTTTGAATGTTAAAAAATTACATGAAGAAATATTATTTATTTATTCATTTATTTTTTATTATAAAAGTAATACTAAAATAACGCATTCAGCATCACTGATCGCATTACAACCCTAAGTCACATAATTTTCTTGAATCACAGCCTACTTTGCAGTCGTACTTAATTCAAGTCATAAAGACTCTTAATGTTCTCCCATTTATAAATAAATAAATTAAATTAATATAAAACATTTATATAAGAATATTATAATCACATCATCATCCTAACATGATCACCATATTCTACAATAGGTAGATAAATTAGAATAATAAATACCTCTTGCTTCTTCCCTCATTTCTCCCAAACAAAGGAGTTCAGATCACAAAAGCCACACGCATAAAAAAGAAGAAGAAGAAGAAAGCTAAGCATAATCAACAACGCCAAGCAGAAGAAGCAATAAGCGCCCTGTCTTGCCATCCCAACAGCAAGCAGCCCCTATCTTCTGTCAATCTATACCCATCTCGAGAATACAAACCCAACAATATTTTTGAATGAGTTACAGCATTTGCACTCAATGGCACTCCTTTAAACCCTTTAGCTTCCATCAACTTCCTCCATTTTTCCAACCTCTCATGTCTCTCAACTCTCTCTTCTCCTTCACTTGCTACTATGTTCCTTATCTCTGGTGCAAAGATGTACTGCTCAACCTTTGCTCTCTCCGCTGAATCCGCAGGAAACGTCGCGTCCAACGAGTCGAAGATGGCGGAATAATAATGCAATGCTTCAAGGAATCGACCCAGAAAGTAAGGCCCGTTATGGCTAGCTTCTTGCTCAACGAGAGTGAAGATGCTTGGGGCTTGATCTCTTATGATTCCAAGTAAATTCCCAAGTGAACTACCTGTTAAAAATGTTCACATGACCCTTTAGTTTGACAGTTACTGTAAATATACAAAAAAGTTACTAAAACAGAAATGCTAAAACGATTTAAAAAAGAAGAAGCAAACTAAACTACACTTTTTTTGTTAGATCATATTTTATTATGCACTTTGAGACGTGTAAAACACTTAGGGCGTGTTTGGTAGCTAAGAATTTTTTTTTTTGAGAAAATACTATTTTCTTAAGAAAAGTTTCTTGAAAAAATGTATTTGAGAAAATTTTCTCATGGTTGTTTGGTCGGACATGAAATTTTTTTGTCATAGTTAGTTATTAGTTAGTTATTCAATTATATCTGTAACTTCTTTAAATTAGTACAAAAAAATTTCTCATGAAATTTGTTTATTTTCTCACCTTGAGAAAATGGGAGGCACGAGAGTTTTTTTTTTTTTTTTTTTCTCACATTTTTTGCCAACAAAATATTAGAAATTATAATTTTCTCAATAAAATCACTTGATAAAATTTCTATTTACTCACCAACCAAACACACTGTTAGATATGGTGAACATAAATGTATAATTGCACTTATAGTTAGAAGTGGTGTTACATTGACATTCATAGCAAACATTGATAGAAACATCGTCTTCAAATACCATTATATTGTCTCAAATCATGTGTTGGAGCATGATTCCAAGTAATTAAATGGTGCATTAAGGAAAATGTTTCTTTCAAATAATTCAACCATGAATGTCATTTTAGCATATTCCTAGTTAAAATCACATTTTACTTTTTTTTTGTTTTGTTTTAGGATAGTTTTGGCATATCTTTTGTATATGGAAATTTAATTACCAGGAACGCGGTGGAGACGGTTCACTGAGTTCACAGCAAGAGCTTCACCAACTCTTCTATGGAACATATGAGGTTTGAGATCTTGAAGTTGCTCAGCCACATGGTGGAACTCAAATGGAATGTGAAGAGAGTGAGCTAGTTCAGTTAAGCACCTGCCCGTCTCTCTTACCAATTCCTCCTGCGTTCCAACGCCGGTAATTCTTAGAAACGGAGCTCCACTAGGACGAGCTGCCAAGGCTTGCATGAAGGCTGGCCATTGATAACCCTGCAATATGTCTAGGTCGATTATATGAACTCGTTCTTCGGACTCAAACGCTTCGAAGATCGCTTGGTTTGCAGTGAAGTGAGCAAATTTTACGTAAGGACATGCTTGGTAAACTATTTGGTAGATTTTGAGGACTTCTATGGAGTTTGGAGGGAAGGCTGTGAAGGATTTTGGTGTGGAAGTGGTGGGATTATTGGTTGTGAGAGTTGCTGCAAGTCTTGCACTGAGTGCATCGGTGAAACAGGAAGCAACTCGTTGCATTGAGTCACCGAGTGGCGTCACGACTCGGTTGAGTTGGTGAAGGTATCGCCGAGCTGACATGTAATCTTGCCTTGCTACTGCTTCTGCACAGGCTAGAAGAAGGTGCACCAGTTGAAGGCCACTGTCTTGTTCCTGCAATAAAAAAGAAGTGATTAGCTTCTTGATATCAATTAATTAAGTTAAATTATACTTATGATGGATCCAAAGAAAATTTTATAAAACTGTTATTAGACCTGTCATGCTATATGAAACAAAATGTTTAGTAAAAAAGAAACAAATATGTAACGAAAATGTGTATGCCACCATGAATATATGGTGAAACATTAAAAAATAAAATTAGAAACGAACATAAGAGAAATGATAAGAGTAACCCTAATTGTAGATAAAATGAGAAAAAATATATTAAGGTGGTTAAAACACATTCAACAAAAACCCTTGAATGTCTTAATTAGGAATGATGACCTAACAATCTACAATGATAAAGGTAGATAAAGGTCAAAAAATAACATAAATAGAAATAATTAAGAAAGATACATATTCATTGAACATAGTAGAAGCAATAGATACATGTAGCCAAACCAAGTAGTTGATAAAAAGTTCTGTTAAGTTGAGTATAATAATCATCTAAGTTGAGGTAACTCAGATTTTAAAGAGGTGATTTCATACTGGACATTTTCTTGGATCAATATTAATAGTTAGTGGGTCATGAAGCATGGATCATAATCATTTAAATTGAAGAGAGTTAAAAGAGTAATTAAACTAATACTTACCTGTTCAATCCCAGCAGAGAGGGGTCCCATGAGGCTCTGATCCTGTTCTTGAGCCTGTTTTTGCTGTGATTGCTGCTGCTGTGAACTAAAAGAGTTCACCTGATACAAGTCCCTGTCTTGGCTCAAAGCCACTCCACCTCCGGGTGAAACATCACTCACTCCGCTGTACCGAGAAGAATTAGAAGACGGCGAATAATCCAGCATTGCAGAAAGCGTCTGTGGCATTTCAAAGATCTCGGCCGGTGAATATCCCACAACCGATGATGTCTTCATCGACGGATATGCTCCAAAGACTTCTGTATTATAATCATCAACGAAGCCATCCATTACTGTGTTCTGATGATCTTGTTGAATATACTGGTGATTTGTTGCAGAAATGAACACCTTATGTAACGGGCTTTGTGCTTTGCCTTTCTGCATATTATTAATGTTGCTGTAAGCTCCTATGTTAGAATTTGAAGAACTAGGAGAACAATCAAGAACACTTTGCCCCTGCATTGCTTGATGAACATAATTAGAACCTTGGTTAATATTATTATTGTTTCTCTTTGGAGAAGTGATCATCATGTAATCTCTCTTTGGTGATGTCATCATATAATCTCTCTTAGGTGAAGAGATCATATAATCAGGGAACCTTCTTGGTGAAAACATCATAAAATCAGTACTCGAATCAGTTTGTTCGTCAAACAAGGACTCCCATATCGAGTTATCTGGCGATTGGACCTCCTCGACGTCTACTTCAAATTTCAAGTTTTGGAAGTTTAAGCTAGAGGGGTCGGGATTATTGGGATCGAACTCGGGTAATGAGAAGACGTTGTTAGATTCAGCAACTGAAGCTGTAGGAGAAGGTGGTTGAAGCTTGGAGCATGAGCCCTCTTTCTTAAGAGAACCCATGCTCTTGCAAAGAGAATTTATCATTTCTTTCACCAAGAATGTAAAGATTATTATCACTAGACCTAGCTAGATGATCAAGAAAAAACTGGTTTAAAGCTATCGCTGATCTCAGGCTTTTAATCAATGAGTTCAAGTAGGTTCAAAGGTGGTATGGTGTTACGAAGAAAGAGCAATGTATAGTGCTTCAATTTTCTTCTTATTTTGGTGAGTGTTTGGCTCTTTGTACAGCTTTGTCTTAGTAGGAGAAGGGAATTTAGAGATATGACTTTATGTATTTGTGTATTTTCTTGATGGATTCTTCTTAATTTGGTTCATTTCTAGTATGATTAAGCTGTATTAAAGGTATTAAAATTTGTTATCCTGGTAGCACTTTTTGCTTCCTTGGTATTTAGCTTATATGAGCTATACATGATCTTATACAACCAGTGCTAGTTTGTCTTAAACAAATTTAGGCTCTTTGGTTCATTGGGCAAGTTCAAGAGTTTATTGAGAAGAGGGCAAAGGGGAAGATTTACATTATCATTAGGATCTAAAGATTGGGGTACGTGGCAGAAGAAGGGATATGGGATTGAGTAGTGCAATTCAACATCTGGTGTATTGGAACTTGTTTGGTTGGTTAGGGCTGAGGTAAGGGACAAAAGAGTAGGCCCGCTTGCGTGGGCCGGCCCAGAATATCAAGAACGAATAAGAAGCTCCTTCATTTAATTACTTTTTCTAAAAAATATTTTAACATAACCATTCCAACTAGTCAATCATTATTCTATCTTGAAATATTCTTAATTTATGGACTCTTTGATATATTTTTTTTGGTTTAACCATTGAGCGGCACTCAGGTGGTGTCCTCTTCTATTTTGTTGCGAGACTAATCCACTTGAATTCGACTTGGATCATAAATATAAAAATGTCTCCTAACAAATAATAGCTCTATACACAAAAGAAGTTTTAAAATTCACGACCTCACTTAAGGGGAGCGAATGTCAGGCCATCCGAACCAACCAAATGTTGGTAAACACTTTAATTATATATATATTTCTTACATGGGAATTAGAATTTAAAATAATGGTTTTGTTTATGGGTGTATGGTATCCCTTATATGAATTAGAAATTTATCTTGTAGAGAGGTGAGAGGTGAGAGGTGAGAGGTGTGTCCGTCATATAATATTTTATATAGTGAAGGAAAGAGGTGGTGATGATAGAGTTAAAAAGAGACAAAACAGGAGGCATTGGCAAAGTCGTCGGTTGTGGCGTCGGTGGCGCCGCCTCCGCCTTGGATTTGCCAAAGGAATGAAGCGTTTGGCTCTCTTCCCCCTCTCCCTCCTCACCCCTTCTCTCTCTCTCTTTCTCTCTCCTCTCTCTTTCTCAGTTTCTCTTTCCCTCGATCACCACTTGTACAATCCTTGACCCTTGATCAATTTCCATTTATCTCAGATAAAATTGATTAATTTCCTTTTTATGACTGTAATACACTTTTTCTTTTGTTAATCTATTAATTGTATTTTTTCATAATAAATAAAAAATATACTTTTGTAGTTCAATTCTGGTCGAATCTAAGTGGATTAGTCTCGCCATAAAACTGAAGAGGACACCACTTCAGTGCTGCTAAGCAGTGAAACCCAAAAATATAAAAAAGTAAGAGATATTAATAAGAATAACAAATTGGCCCAATAGATTCACGAAAGCCCCTAATAAAAGCATATTAACTTTTCCCTTCATGTGAGACCGAAAAGATTAAAACCTTTCACTTTTAAGAAAAAAGGTAGAGGCCTAATCACGTGAGCTAACAATTATTAGTTATTAAACCTTTCGTGAGGACATTGGTTTTCATATTTAAAAAAAATTATTGATTTAAAAAGGAAAGAAAAAGAAGAGAACATTATAAGTTATTGGCTAAGAGGAATTACACCACTTTAAATCTATTGTACACAACTTTATATATCTTGAAACACAAAGAGACAAAATAGTATTAATATAAATAATTAAATTTAGATTTAACTCAATTACACACTAATTATAAAATTAACTTAAAAACATAGGCGTATTCCAGACAAACCTTGATGCAATGATTGAATTATTACATTGTCACTTGAAGATTAATATGAATTCAAATTTAAAAATAAACACTTCTAATGTTAGGTAAGGTTTGAATACATTTTTCTTCTTTATAAAATACATCTATTAGAAAACAAGCTTTCAAATGCTTAAGAAAGAAAATATTAAGAAGTGGGATTGGGTAGTTATAGAAATTCACGTTGGTCTATTTCACGAAGCTTCCTTCACGTTGGTCTACTCTTCTTGGTGAAATCAGAACCGGAACGCACGAGGTGATTAATTTGAATGTTTCTAGCAGATACTTAAAATAATCTAATTTCATTTTCTTGGGCCACACTAGCTATATAGTTTGATAGAACTTGGTAATGAATTGGGATTATCTATCAGAGAGGTCAATACATTTTTAAATAGCTCAAGCCCGTCTCAAGATTGCTCTTAAATCCTTTAGTCCAGCTCAGCCTATTAAGATTGATTATCTCTATGCTTTGGAACTAAGGCTTAAGTTCCAATTTCAATGCTGACTAGTTCTAACGGCCTGCCTTTACTTGAAGTCGGTAATTCGATTATCTTTCATCGTAAATAAGTGAGAACTTCCCTTTCTATAATAAAAGTAAAAGCGAGACTATAATAGTTAGCTTGTATAGTCTCTATCCGGGTCTTTCGCTATTATACTCGCCTTTTTGGTCCTACTGAGGAGTTTCTATTTTTTTTTGGCTCTAGTGCCAACATCCTTTGATTTTGTTTCAACACTATGTTAAAAAAGTTCCAATTTCTTTCGCCCAATTAGCTTAAGCGCCTTTATCACAAAAAAGGGAATTAGAATAAACTTTTTTCCACTAAAACTTCGCTAATTTATAAAGGATTATAATTTATGTCGACGGATCATCATATATTAGTAGGGACGGTTGGATATGTTTTCCTCTCTTCTATTTTCTATCAAGTTAGATAATGTTATAGGACTTGAATACACTATACTAATTACTATAAATTACTGTTACATCATATTTCAATTTTAATTTTTTTAAAACATTAATTAATATATTTTATAATAAATCTGACATGAAGACTTAATACATTAGTTTATAACAAATACAATAAAAATCTCAATCTTCTTAGCATTTAAAAAAAGATATATATATATATCTAGATAGTAAGTAATAGTCAAAAAAAGAAAGAAAGAAAGATAATAAGTAATAAGGAAGTTGGTACGTAGGGTCATGTCATGGGTCATGGTTCTAAAACTTTGCATCTGAATATTTCACGAGTTCTTGGTGCATCGGTGGAACTTGAACAATGATTATGTTCATCCTACAATGACCCCATATACGTGGCAATTGTCAATTTAACCTAGTCATGACATACTATATTTTATAATAAAAAAAATGATAGTGACATAATTTAAAACATTAATAATTATATCACTTTAAAACATTAATAATTATATCACTAATGTTATATATATATATATATATATATATATATATCGGGTGCTAACATTATTTTTTAACAATATTAGCACTCAACCTCTTTTAAAAATTAAAGATGTGTAATACACGTGCATATCAAAAAGCTAAATATCAACTTTAAAAAATAGTATTGACAAATAATATACATAAAATATTTTTCTAATTATATTCATTGGTCTTCCTCAAATCGTCAAATTTAAAAAGATAATGGCGTTTCAATGAATGTTATTCTAGCCTAATTAATCTTAATTATGTATATTATTATAATATTAATTCAATATAGACATACATCAAAACGTGCTTGTTTTCACTTAATGGTAACTGGCTGAGGTCATGTATTGAAAACCATCATGTCCATAACGAAAATTAATGTCGATCCATATCTCGAATCTGTCACTTTACTGATATATATTCTGATAGTATATTGTGTTAGAAAAAAAAAAAATTCCATGATATGATCATTGGTAACACAAGATTCCTGTTGTCCACCTTAAGAGATCTTTTTGTTAATGTTTAAGAAAAACGTGAAAAGATACCAAACAGATCTTAAAATGTTCCAAATCTTAATTGGTTTGTTTATACTCAGCTGAGATCAGAGAGCCTGCAAATCAACCTAAGCCACCCGTGAATCCACCACACTAGCCATTATGATAAACCTCTTTCTCCTCTTCCTTTCCACGCTACCTTCCAAACACTCTTCACATGTCTTTGTTTCTAGTGACCACAAAAAGCTTCTATATTTTCCTTCCATTAATGATCAACTCATTCCTTTTCACTTGTTAGAGCTTAAGCCTAATGCAAATTTAAGTGTACAACTTAAATGAATACATAAAAAACGAACATAAAAATTTAATTATAAAAAATATAACGATTGAAATCTTCACACCTTTTACTATTAATCTAATGTGTTACGACTCCACATTAAATTTATTATTTTTTTGAACAGTGTGTTGTATTAATAAATTGATGTTAACATCTAATGTGTTTCTGATTTGTAGCAATTAGTATGCTGATTTCAATCCTTCTAGTATTGTTCTTTAATTATTCTGTCTCACATGTTCCCTACGTCCACGAGAGACGAAAAATAAATGTACTCGTATATAGAACCAAAGGAATATAACCTAAGCTCAGATCTATTTCTCTTATACATTTCATATTACAATAATGTAGGTTAATATTATTGGTTAGATTTGGATCTTAACTAATATCAATATTATTCTCAATTTAACCACTTTTAAGTTAAGTGTGAGGTTTTAACTCAAATAGACCTTATACTAATTACGGTGAAATCCTATCGAATATTTTATGTAATGAATTTGCTCATATTTAATAAGAAACTATTATTTGAATGCAAGTATGTACCCAACAAATATATTATAAAGAAAATTAGGGTTAAAAATCCAATCCATGTCAAAAAGAAAATACTCATGATTAACACTACTAACTCACGGGTTCACTTCCTATGCAAAGTTTCCATACCTACAACAGTTACCTTCAGCAACCCTTAAAGCCCCCCACCCACACACACACACACACACACAGCTAGCTCCCCATGTACTAGTACCAAACCACACCTACCATTAGAGAGTGTCTCAGCTCCAGTAGAAGCTTCTCCTAAGTTTTCTGCCATGAATCCCAGGATTCTTCTTGTTCTTCATGCTTTTTTATTAATCTTTAGTACTCAATCTACCTTCTTAGAAGCTAAATCAGCCTCACCCACCTCCAAAATCACTGTAATGGGCATTGTTTATTGTGATATCTGCTCCAGCAATTCCTTCTCCAAACACAGTTACTTCTTACCAGGTAACAATTTTTTCACATTTTTTAGTATGAAATTTTTCATTAATTTGCAAGTTCTTGATTAATTTATGTGTGATAAATTTATAATTAGGTGTGGAAGTACATATAGATTGCAAAATTGAGATGAACTTACCGGCAACAACAGAGCAGGTTACCTTCTCTGTGAACAGAACAACTGATAAATTTGGAGTTTACAAGTTGGATATCCCATCAGTTGATGGTGTCAAGTGTGCAGAAGGCCGTGCCGTTGAATCGCTTTGCCGGGCAAGTTTGATTGGTAGTTCAGCTACTTCTTGCAATGTTCCGGGAGTGAAGATGACAGCAGATAAGATGGCCATCAAGTCGAAGCAAACCAATCAATGCATTTACTGCTTTAATGCATTAAGTTATCGCCCACGGAAGAAAGATGTTAATTTATGCGAAAATGGGGACGGGGAGACGCAAAATTCTTCATTGATTCCTTGATTGGATTTTTCTTTTGCCTTCTCTCCCCTGGTTATGATCTTTTTGGAAGTGGTGTTAATTGTTAGCCCTTTATCCGGTTGAGATAAGGGGGAACTTGATGATCATGTTTTATTTAATTTATTCTGTTTGTTTATGGTGTTTATAAAAGATCTTGAATATGGCAGGAATCTTGATTTAGCAGTAAGGAAAAGTTCATGTAGAATGAGAAGTATATTGTGTATTTGTACTCAATGTAATCAGAAGGGTGTTCGATCTTTATTTATTAGCTAGAGATTGCAATGGTCATACAAAACCTATGAGCAGGTATTTTATCTGCAACAAAACCTCATTAAATTCATGCATATTAAGATCAATGATGAGAAGCACACCATAAGCTTGCAACTAATTAATTTCCCCATTGGATGCAAGAGCCTGCAAATGAAGGGTAAATACAGAATGAGTTAGCTAGGTAGAATTGCATTTGCTAAATGATATGATACCCCCATGGCTACATATATATTGTTATCTCAAAGAACCTCATGATATAAGTGTATTGATGATTCAAAACTGCTCACCTTATTCATCTAATGATCTTGTTTAAGTGTTTCAGTCAAAATCAAAAGATCAAGATCAATCGGCACTGAAATCATGAAAAACAGAGCAATCGAAATCAAGTCTCAAGAGGATTAAATATTTAAAATGTAAAACTTTTACTCAAAAATGTTCAGCAAGTTTTTTATTATCATTTGCATGATTTTCCATGTTTTTCTCACTAAGAAAATGTTTTTTGATCGATTTATCTTTGAATGTTTTTCGATTAGTTTTGTTGAGTTTTTCTATGGTCAGTTTGATTCAAATTCATCAAAGTTTTATCATGTTCTAATCGAGTTTTAATAAAAATATTAAATTTTAAAAACTCAAATTTTTAGTGTTCCATCTGATAGACTCATTAGTATGCTGAAGGCGTAGGGTTAAGGTATGTTAGGACAAGGTATGTTAGGACGTTACTTGTGTCGGAGCGCCCTCACAAAGCTAAATTGATGATGTGTGCGTAGGGCACTACTCGTCAGGGCACTACTTTGTATTAGCGCCCTCGTTGCTTTCTGAGTTTTATTGAGCTTTAGGACGCTGATGAACTATCAGCGCCCTTAAAGAACAAAATCAACTGAACTTAAGTTTTTGACATAGTGTGCATTAGGACGCTCATGTTCCATCAGGGCACTCAAGCACTACTGTCAAAATCTAAAAAAGCAACAGACAAAGCTGCTAGCTGACATTTCAGAAACATGAATCAGTAAACCTATACTTTCCTTATTTATGTATACTTAATTAAACCAGAATGTTTTCATAAAACTAAGATTACCATTTTAGTGAAAGATTTGAGCCATTTTGACTTAATGTTCAAATTTAAAATCAAATTGTGCAACCGCTTTAACAACAAGTTTATAAGTATGTGATTCTCAAATCAGTAAAAGATATAGAAGAAAATGACTGAGTCCAAACTTTTGAAAGTTAGTCGAATTTTTGAAAGAGCTATTTAGTTTCAAAAGTATTTAGAAATTGCTTTCTATTCAAATTATTTTTATTGTGCTTATACTCTATCATTTCTGAAAATCTGTTTGACAAGAAATCTTTCAACTATTTTTACTTGGATTTTTCAACACAACTTAAATCTTACATCATTCATTGCTGAAAGAGGAATTTGGGTAAAGGTTCAAAGGATACAATTCACTCTTGTATTTTTGTAACTATATCAAGCTTTGTAACTGTAGTTACATAATCTGCGAGAAACTAGTTTATCCTTGTGTTAGGATAGAAGGTTTGCTCTTACTTGTTAAAGAAAGCTTAGGTAGTCTATAGCCTGAAAGTCGAGAAGCATAGGTAGTCTCTAGCCTGGAAATCAAGACGTTGTAAGTTCATCCTTAGCCCGTAAAAAGATAAGTTTGCCTTGAACCTGAAAAAAAAAAAAAAAGGTATCTGTAACGGTTTGGTTCTCTCACCTGTAAGAGAATCAATTAGTGGACTTTAAAAAATCTTAATTAAGGAGGTTAAATAGTGGCTGTAGGCATATAGCTGAACCACTATAAATTTTTTGGGTTCATTTATTTATTTTCAGCTCACTATTTTTCATTATATTAATTTTTATTTGTCTCACCCCCTTTTGAACATACTTGGGCCAACATATACATACATATATATATATATATAACAACCGATTTACTTTTTAATAAAAAAAAAGTAGCATCTCCTAATGATAATCAGCCCCAAAACCCTCAACTAATGTATACGTTAGTGTCAACCATGAAAAATGCTCTTCAACAAAGGCCATACCATCTGAAGGAACCTTATCGTTTTTTTTAAAAGAAAAAAACACCATTTAATTTCTAGGAAACTTCTTTTATACATAACCTGAAAATGCAATTTTGAGAGAGTATTTTAAAAAGGAGAATGTCAATCTAACTACAAAATATTGTAACTAAAATGTAACTATATATTCATGTTCATTAGATTATTTATTATACACTTCGAGATGTATAAATCAATACTACTAACTCACGGGCTCTAAGCTCTATTTTGATAAATCTCTAATTGAAATAGACTTTTGTGAAAATAGAGTCTTTGGTTAAGATTTTGAAACCTCTAAAAGAAGTAGATGTTTAGTAGGAGGTTAAACCTCTATTTGAAAAAAGTGAAAAAATTTTGCTTATTTTTTTTTGGAGGCGAAACCTCTATTGCGGGTAGAGAAAGAGCAAAAACAAATTGCCCTATTCTAAACTCTTCCACTTCTTTCAAAAAACTCTTTTTTTTTCTAAACTCTTCCTCTTCTCCCCAATGACTCTCTCTACATCTTCCTTCTCTTCCATTGTCTTCTTCCCAACCCTTCATTGCACAAACTCAATAAGTGAGATTTCTCAAAAGAAAAAAAGCCTCTCTACCACTATTTTTTTTTGTTTATTATTGTGTTTTTAAAATAAATTCTTTATTTTGTTTGTTTGTTTGTTTCTATTGTATGCTATTTTTTTTGCCATAAATTTTATACTATTATTTGTTTATGCTTTTGATGCATGCTTTGCTATTATTTAATTTTTTGTTTATTCTTGTGCATAACTTTTTTGTTTATATGTTATTTACTGAATGCTTTATTTATTGTATGTTAGTATTTGTTTATGTTTTTTATGCATGTTTTGCTTCAATTTATTTATTTTATTTACTTTTGTTGTTTCAAGTTTTTAATATTTTTATTATAGATAATATAATAGTAAAAGATATTTTGATAAAAGACATCAAATACCCTCTAATAAGAGAATTAAGTGTTGATTACCAAACACTCTAAATCTAATTCAAAACTAAAATTAAATGTTAAAGCACTAATTGCCAAACAATATATTTAAAATAAGCTATACTAAAATAAACTCTTATTAAAATAGAGCGAAAGAAAATATATAGAACTTATTTTTTAATATTAGATTTTCCAAACGCTAATTACCTATTGGTAGCAAACGTACTTATAATTTGAGAAGAAATAAAAGAAGGCAATATATACATCAAACCAAGGTAAAAGCTATTTTATTTTTATTTTTTGGTACCGGTAAGTGTTCTCCTCCCCTTTTGGAGTGAGACTAATGCTTCTATATTCGAAGATTTGTAGGGATAAGGACACTTCTCTCAACAAGGATGAACAAGGATGGACTCGAATTAGCTAGTAATGAGTCTCTTAACTGCATCTCATAGTTTTGAAACAGCAAACCAACCCTTTGTTGGTAAAAGCTAATTTATTCAAGAACCAGAAAAGAAGAATACAAGATCATCAAAAGGGAAATAGACACAAGTAAAACAATCTTTTAGGAAGAGACAGACATATAGATACAATAAAAAATCTCTGCGTCCATAAAATGCACAAATTAATAATCTTTCTATTGACAAATTAATGTTTATAGCAGAAGCTAGCTTACTTTTTTCTGTTCTTAAACCGTAACATACGAGTCAATGACTCAACATAGTGCCACGTACAATTTTGATGAAGACTTTTTACTTCAACCAATTGGTATTAATTAGTTCTTTTCTTTTGGTTGTTCGTTATACATGATCACGAATAGTAAATAAGAGAATTAAAAAAAAACTAAAAACTAAAAACTAAAAACAAACAATGCCATAGTAGTTACTTTATCATGAGATGAGCATAATTCAATACCATGCCATATTTCTAATAAGAGTACGTTAAAAGATATGCTAGATACATTGGGTGTCAACGTTATTTTAATATGTTGGCACCCAACCTTCGTTGGATATTGAGAAAGCTGAACAATATATGTACATTTTTAAAATATTTAAAAGAACAGAGTGCCACCATAAAAAATAGAATAAATACCCGCGTACATAAAATATTTTTCATTCATATCCCAAATCCAAGAAGGAAATATATTAAATGGTACTCATTCCATAATAGCTACTAGCTAGGTCATATATATATATATATAATGTGATTGGTAGGACAAAAGATGATTATTGCTCTAGTCATAGGCTACAAGTAGTTACCGTCTTTAATATGATTATATATATATATATATATAATGTGATTGGTAGGACAAAAGATGATTATTGCTCTAGATGAGGCTACAAGTAGTTACCGTCTTTAATATGAATGGTATCACTTAATAGAAATGCTTAAGAGACCCTTTTTTTCTTTTGTAAGAATGATTAAGAGACCTAGACAGGGAGCTAACGTACCAGCTAGCTAGCTAGCTTGCTTTGACTATACTCTATTAATCTTTTTACGACTCATTAATTATATAAAAAATATTATTCTAATTACAAAAAAATTAAAGTATAAGTGCAACTACATCTTTATTTTATTTTGTACTATTTTTTATATTTAATATTTAAATATTATTAATTTTGTCTATATAAAAATGTAAAAATATATTAGTAAATGTTTTTAATAAAATACCCGTGCACCGCTCATATTATAAGCTTGTTAAAATATGTAAAAATATTCATCTAATGGACATAAAAATATAATTATAGTTAAAGTTGTATTATTTTTTTTTGTAATTAATTAATTAAAATAAGGCAAGGCCCGTAGGTTGAGTGTACTAGCTCTAAGCTATTATCGCCTATATATATTAGCAGCTCATCATTAATTTCCATCTTCCTATAAATATATAGCTACTTTTTTCAAATCTCTCCAGCTAATACAATTATAGACAATTAATTAGAACAATGGCTTCTTCCTTTGAAACCAAATGCATTGCTGTGCTTCTTCTTGTGCTCGTCGTAATGGCGTCAATGAGCGAGGCTCAATTGCAAACTACGCTAGCCTGCGTTGCTACTTGCGGGTTGACAACAACAACATGCTCAGCTACCTGTGTAGGGAACGGCCCGACTACCCCCTACATTACTTGCTACATTGGGTGTTACGTCTCTGGATTCGCGTGCATTGTTAACAAGTGCATTCCATGCACCCAGTAACCTTTAATCCGAGAGATCGACCATGCACGTCCTTGCATCTCACGTTACGTTTGCTTGTGTGTAATAAGGGCTCTAAAGCTACTAGCTAAGTAGTTTGGTTAATAATAAAAACAATAAGATGAGTGATATATGTATCTCTATGTATCATCAATGTGTACCCAATTGATCATCAAGCAAACAGATTATTTATCTCGTAGTCATCTGGACTTCTGTTTTTCCACAATAATGAACTTGTTGCATAATTAGGTATTTATACTTGGCACAGTACATATATGCCCATGTTATATATCACTTAGTAAAATGCTAAAGTGATATTTAATTTAAAGTGTACATCCATAATGTACATTACCATTAAACACGATTACCTCGAATCATGTACCAACATACGATTTGAGGCAATCCAATGTTTTATATGGGTAATGTACAATTTAAATGTACATTTTGGGTATTAATTAATGTAGCATTACTCAATTAATTAATGTTAATTATAAGCAAATTTAGGGTGGTTAATGTGTATTAATTAATGTTAGTTATAATTATTGAATCGGTAAGGGAAAGCTATAAAAGGGTTAGGTTCATATATATGTACATGAAAGCAAGCAAATGTATTGTCATTATAATCTAAAAGATTAGACAAATAGTGAGGAGACTCAGATGGAGAGAACATGTACATGTTCTTCTTCAAAATTAAGGAACAATAGAAGCCTTGGTTGGCTTCCCTCGTAACATGAACACATTTCCAGTAATTGAAAGCTTTCATGTTCTCTTAATAGCAAAGACTCAAGAGAGGATTTTTCAGGGAACTGAAGGGAGTTGATAAGCACAATGGAATACTCCCTAGGACTTTTGCACATCGAGAAATTTGAGCAAATTGATGCTAAAAAAAAAATAAAACTAGAGCTTTAGCTTCGGGATCTCACCAGGAATGAACTACAAAATTTTAGCTTTAATAAACATATATCATTACAAAACTTTCTAGCTAATTGTAACACTCCGTAAAATTTAGTCAACTTATATCGGTGACCTGTATGCATGCCTATGCATATATGTACATGTATACATATATATTGGACTTTGGCTTAAACATGGATTCTTTGTTGGATTAGCACATGAAACATGTATTTACAAAGTAATTAAGACTTACTAAATATGAATAGTTATTTTATGAGCTAGTTGTATTTGATTAAGGAAAACCATGTTGGTATATTTATATTAGAATGAAGAATTCTTGTAAGTTGGTCACAACTTCTAAATATTGTGGCTAAAGAGTCTATATAAAAAGAGATCCATCAGTTTTTATTGATTAATCCCAAATAGTGAGTGAGATTTAAAAGAAGGTGAAACTTTATTCTTGAAAGCTTTGTGAAAGAAAAGATTTTAGAGCTTATGCGCAGGTGATGTAGTTTAAAGTTTTGGTTTTATTTTTGGTATTCTCTTTTTGTTATTTTAGTACAAAATCAAAGAACAATACTAATACTCAATAAAAATAATAAAAATCCAAAATTTTGCATTAATGCTTTTTTTTTTTTTTTTTTCTGAATTCCATAAGTTGAAATAGAAATAAAGAAATGGAAAATGTCATAAAAAATGCTTATGTGAATAAAATACTACTAACTCCAAAGTAATTAAGACTTACTAAATATGGATAGTTGTTTTATTAGCTAGTTGTATTTGATTAAGAAAAACCATGTTGGTGTATTTATATTAGAATGAAGAATTCTTGTAAGTTGGTCACAACTTCTAAATATTATGGTTGAAGAGTCTATATAAAGGAGATCTATCATTTTTTATTGATTAATCCCAAATAGTGAGTAAGATTTAAAAGAAGGTGAAGTTTTGTTCTTGAAAGCTTTTTGAAAGAAAACATTTTAGAGCTTATGTGCTGGTGATGTAGTTTAAAGTATTGGTTTTATTTTCGGTATTCTCTTTTTGTTATTTTAGTACAAAATCAAAGAACAATACTAATACTCAATAAAAATAATAAAAATCCAAAAATCTGTATTAATGCTTTTTTCTGGAAGATCAAACCTATTGTGAATGGTATTACGGAGCGCCTCCTTCTTTGGAGGCGTTAGACAATTTGTCATGTTTGGAGGGAAGCCAATGTTGTAGCTGACTACTGTGCCACGTTAGCATTGGAAGGTAAATCTTTTGCTTTTTAGATTGATTTGGTTCCTAGTGCCCTTAGAGCTATCCATCATAGGGACTCTGTGGGCACTCCGTACGAGAGAGTATAATCTCTGGCTCGTTGTTGTTTGTGTTGTTTTGTGTTGTTCTGTTGTTGGGTTCGTTGGTTCTTTAATAAACTTTAACCTTTTCAAAAAAAAAAAAAACCTCCAATTGAAGGAAAGGAGCGATACTCGCAATTATAAAAGTTTCATATTTGTGTACTATTTAGGGTAGAAGTACTTAAGGTGTCGCAACCCACTCTGTATGAGTGACGTCACGACCGACACATGATACGATATACGCTATGTGATGACTTATATAATATCTTGTCAGCCTTATCCAAAAATCACATCCAAATTTTTTTCGAAATTTTGACAGAGTCTCCTTTGTTTATTGGTCATATCACAACCTAATTATCACAAGTCAAACACAATCACAATATAAATATGATCATTCACATTACTCATTCATCTAAACCTCACATTTCCATATATACACATCCATGTAAACCTATCCATACCCATCTATGTGATACAAATATTATTATAGTGTTATTTACATGACTACTACTCAAAATAGTATTAAACTTTTTCAAACCATTTATATACATTGCAAAAGAAGAAGGATTTTCTATTCTTCACGTGCCTTTTCTTTGCCTTTATGATCTAAACTTGAAATGTTTGAGAATTGGGTGAGCAACCATGACTCAGTGAATATTCCTAACTATGCATCATATATGCATTTAATAAAAATCATATGAACCAATATATTCAAATCTCATTCAAACATGCATGAAACATTTCATAATACATACATGTCTATAATTAATTTCAAAACATGCAGGGTTACAATAAGATCAAACAATCTTCGTCGTGCTAGTAATAGAGCAGATATGTACTCCTTATTATGCATTTATAAGGAGTCTATGCTCGGACTTCTCATTACCCAATTTTTCTGCTATGAATCATTTTAATTTAGGACTTAATCACAATTCCATTAAGAAACTATCACTCGGGCCATGAGATTATTCAATCCTCGTGCGGGACTGTCTTCTGAAAATGATCTTATGTTTTAACTTGCTCTAGCAAGTCCAAAACATGCTCCAAAGTCAAACATTTTCATGAATTTAAAATAATGCAATAGATACATATATTCATGATTTAAAACATACAATTTATATCATACAATGTCATACACAAGGAACGAAAGTCAAGAGATATTCACAGTGGTACCGTGTAGACATACTCTCTACGACCACTGTACTATTCATATCCAATCAACAATATAATTCTGTCATAATTCATTTCCAGATAATCCATAATCAATTCTCAAATTATTATATCTATTTATTTTTCAATTATTCATTAAAATCTAACTCTCCAATTAATTCTCATAATTCCATTTCAGTCTAAAATTCACGTGAAGCGTCCAAAATATTTTACACGACCCTCAAGTTATTCTTAAGGTAATGGACAATACAAACAAGACTTTCAACCACATTTCCACTAATATCTAAGTTTGCCGTATTTACCGAATTTAGTCAGACATATATTAAAAATATCAATCGATACCCAAAAATCATAATTTTGGTATCGAAATATCCGTAATTCAGTTATCTATAATTTTATGGTTTCAAACCGAGATTTCATCGGCGTTTGACATGGTTCAAAAGGTCCCAGTTGTTGGTTTGGTCCACCTCAATGAAGAGCCGCCATCAATAGTCAACAAAAGCATGCAGTGAATAGTCCACAAAATCAAGCTGCATGGGATGTGTGGGCTGGCTGCATGGAACACGTGGGCGAAATGAGTTTTGTTTTAGCTCTATAAATAGAGCTCTGCTTCAACTTAAAAAATATTTAGAGATCTATTCTGAGAGATCTATTTAAGAGATCCAATCTGTAATGTAACACCCCGCAATTTTAATTAAATATATATGTTGAAGTACGCGTATATCGATATGTATAATGTACGTATTTTATACGTATGAGCTAAATATACGCGTGAGAATACACGTATTTAGCTAAATATACGCGTGTATGAAAATAAATAAAATTAGTAAATAAAGAATATGAGTTGTATTAGTTGAAGTGAGTTGAATTAAATTGATTACTTTATGGGGTTGGTTAATTAAATATGAAGATTGAAGTATGATTTAATGCATTAATGAATAGTATGGTTGAATGAATGAAAATGAAAGTTGATGGGAGAGTTGGTTAATTATTGCGACGAGGAGCGTTGGATCATTGTTTTATATAAATATCATCTCTCAAACATCTCTTTCAATGTTGAATAAACAACAAAATAATAAAATAGAAATCTTTTATTTGACTATATGTTTCAACGTGTAAAAGTGGAAGGATAAGATATACATTAGCATATTATTTCATTTTTTTTATTTCATTCTCACACCTCATTCTCCATTTTCTCTCACCTTTTTCTCATTCTCTCACCTATCTCTCTCACAAGATAAACAAAACGAATAAAAATTAAAAAAATAAAATAAAAGAGGGAAGAAGTTGCTGGAAAGAAGTTTCAGAGGAAAGAGGAAGAACCAGAGAGAATAAGGCGGAGAAGAAGAAAAAGGGGAACGCGAGATTCGCGTCCAATCGGGCCTCACCGTAAGTGATTTTTACACTATTTCTTCGTAAAATTACTATCTAAGCTAGATGTAACGTTTCTAGCGGACTAATTTTGACTGTGGGAGCCGTTTAACGGCGTTTTAACAAATTAGAGTTTTGACCCCAACGTGAATGAAAATCCGCTAGGGAGGTAGAAAAATGCTCCCTAGACTGTTAGAAACTCGAATATGTGGTTAGATTCAATTTTATGATTTTTGGAGCCGTTGGACAATTTTAATACAATATACATCTTTCGGATAAATAGTAAAAATAAATGGTAATAGTAAATAGTGAATAGTAAATGTAAATAGTAAATAGTAATAGTGAATAGTGAATAGTAAATGTGAATAGTGAATAGTGAAAATAAATAGTGAATAGTGAATAGTGGAAATGAATAGTGAATAGTAATAGTAAATAGTGAAAATAAATAGTGAAAGTGAATAGTGAAAATGAATAATATTTTGAACAGTGATGTGCATCCAATGAAACTCCGGTTTGAGATCACAGAATCATAGAGAACTGAATTCCGGACGTTTCGATGCTAAAATTGTGATTTTTGGATATGAGGTGATAGTTTTAGTAACTAAGTATATGGTGTCGTGAAAATCTATTTTCACTGTTCTTTCTTTTGAAAATATCTAGATTGACCACAGAAACGAGATAGTAGTTTCTTCAACTGCTTATGAGTCCTAAATGGATTTATTATTCGTGATTTAAAGTGAGTTGAGAAATGAAAGATGTAAACAGATATGAATACAAGAAATTGAATGATGGAGTGATTATGACAGGTTAAATTCGTTGGATTTAACTTGGAGCTGGACTCAAAAGCGACGATGATTGGGTTTAAGTTGAACGTGTTGTACTGTGAGTATAGTTTTCTTGATTTGGTTCTTGTATGGCATTGTACGCATATAAACTGTTTGATTGTACGCATGTGATATTATATATAAGGCATTGAGTTTTATGGATCATGTAAACTGATTTTAGCATTGGAGTTTGTAATGATGAGGCTTTGCGATTCCTCATTGTCATTTCGTTAGGTCTGTCCTAACAAGGGTTGCGATCCTTGAAATGACTGTTACTTGGGTAATGAGATGTTGTGGCTACCTTGTAACGGCCATACAAGGGTTAGACCCGCTCTCGTGCCTTGCGGAGGAGGGAGATTGTGTGAATTGGGTCATGAGAAGTTGTGTCTACCTTGTACGACCATACAAGGGTTAGACCCGCTCTCTTGCCTTGCGGAGGAGGGAGATTGTGCATTATGATATTGAAAATCATGCAATTTATGTTGTTGGCATGTATAATATATTTGTTGAATGATGCATGTGTTGAATAAGTGTTTGAAATGATTTTAAATGTCATATTTCTCTAAATGCATATAATTGTCATCTCAAGAACTATATTCACTGAGCTGTTGTTTGCTCACCCCATTTCCTCCAATCTTTCAGGTATTGAGTCGAAGGGAAAAGAAACTTGTCTGGTATGTGTATGTATGCTTGGAGGAAATAAATATTATTTACGTTATTTTGATATGTATAATTATCACACACGATATATATGTAATATCACCTAGATGGGTTGTGTGGTAAGATTATATAATGCTTGGGATGATGAAATGAGATGATCATAGATATTTAGTTGGTGAGAATTTCATTTGTGGAATGAATGGAATCAATGTGAATGGAATGATCATCTTTATATATATGGAATTTGATTTGATGTGTGGTATAGAAAAAAAAAATATTCTGTACATTTTGGGAATGTTTGTGAGAGTACGTGAAGGCTGACAGTATATTATATACTGTATATGGGTTTGTACAGTGTATAGTACGCTGTGCCGGTCATGACGTCAGCCTACGTCAGGGGCGTCGTGACATGTAAGATCCACCTAAGGGTGAAGTAATACAAGTTTGCTGCCTCCCGTGGACGTAGGCAATTTGCCGAACCACGTTAAATATTGTTGTCTTATTTTTCTTTCATGCTTTACCACGATTCCGCATAGCACCAGTGTCAAATTTGACTTTTGGCAGTTGTATCGGCACCAATATTACACTTGGACACAAACAAACTATATATTTAGTATCTACACATCTATAGGAGTAATAATATATCATTTCTATGTATTTTCACGCAAAGTGGGTCCAAATTCAATTTTTGGAAACACGGTAAAACACCTCGTATAGCAAAATTTATACCGATAGAAACGTCATACACTAGTTAAATATCAATTTCACTATGAAAAATGGTGAAAATAGCTTACCCACGAGACGAATCGGCCATGAAACACGTTCGTTCCCTTTTCTCTCTTCATATGTGTGTTTCCTCTTCTTTCCTTCAATTTGCTTTCTTTTTTACAAACCAAAACACGTTAGAAAAGAGAGACTGAGATGAAAATCTCATTCATATGATCCATGCTTTCAAAGTCACTTAGTAAAACAACTCCCCCATCAAATTTCATTAAATCATTCATTTAGTAATTCCTCATCTTATAATTCAGGTAACTATTATTCATTCAACTATTCATTCATTAAATAACTTCATTATCAACTTCATTTAATCATTTACCAATTAATACTACCATCTCCTTCACCATCTTTATTTAAGTTAATTTAATCATACCCTTCACTTATGTATTTAGCACTTATTCTCATACGTACATATATTTGATTTTTACGTATATATACACGTATTATCCACTTCAATATACGCGTAAGTCAGCGTATGTATTTAATTAAAACTACGGGATGTTACATAAGGTGTTTAATTCTTCAAAGGTACTTGTTAATTGATAGTGGAATAAATTGTTTTTGCCCATGGTTTTTTTCTAATTTTGGGGTTTTCAACGTATATCTTCGAGTTGTAGGTGTTTTCTTTTGTTATTCTTTTCTTTATTGAATTTGTGATTAGATTAATTAGAGAGTTTTGGGTCTTTTTTATTTCCAAAAGTATGTCAATTGATTTGTTTTGGCTAATCTAACAATAGCAAGTTAAAAAGGAAAAAAAAAATTCAACAAGGAAGGGAAGAACATATATAGGACCCATTGATTTGTTTTGGCTACTCTAATAATAGAAATTATAAATAGCTTACTAACATTGTTATTTTCTTACTAATGATTTCCAAGCAAAGCAGTCATAGCTCTAGATTTCATCCAATTAAGTAAAATTAAAAACTAAAATATGGGAAGAAATTCATATATAAGAAGGACCATAGAATAACCAACGAGTGGTTGACTCAATGGAACTGGATCAGGTCTCAAGGTCGTCCATTTATAAAAGTTTTAGGGTTTAAATTTTGGATCAGGCGCCCGTATTAGGCGAGGTCTGCTAGCTAGCTACCATTCGGCTCCCACCTCTATCTTGGACTAGTCTCATACATACTTGAAAAAGTATGGGGATAACTCGTGGGAAACCAAGGACGACCATATAATAAATATTGTTACTCATGCCATAATTAGCTAGGTCACATATATACATTAATGCAAGATTGGCTGGAGAAAAGACAATGACTATTGCTCCATATGAGTCTATAAGTAGTCACCACCTTGTATATAATAATATATAATTGATAACACTTATGGAAATGCTTAAGAGACACAGACAGACAGCCCGCGCGTATCTTATTGCTAGCTTGCTTTGACCATACTCCATTCATATTCTTATGATCGAAAAATGCTATATTTAGTACAAACAAGTGTATTTGGGGCCTTTTGGGGTGGTTGTTTCTTTTACCCTTTTGCTTAATTCATTTATCCTTTCAAAAAAAAAATAAAAATACAAACAAGTGTAAATTACATACATGAAGTTACATCTTGATATTTGTTGAATAATTTATTACAAATACTGAGATATGTAAAATACATACATATTTAGTTACATATTACAAATATTGAGATATGTAAAATACATACATATTTAATGAACATAAAAATGTAATATTTGCACCAGAAGTTGATTTTCTTTTTTTCTTTTTTCTTTTTTCTTTTTTTTTGTAAGGAAAATGCTAAAATGATTATATTGAATTAGGATCTACACCTGATTTAATAAAATTTCATGATGTGTAAAAGGTAGGGGTGGCAAAATGGGCCTAGACCGGTTTTCCGCTCTCGTCCGGCCCGCTTTAAAACAGATTTGGGCAAGATTTTTTAAAAATCAGACCGGGTATAGACAAAAAATTATGTACGTTTAAAAAAAAAAATAGGGCCAGGTCCGAACATAGGTTCAAAAAACTAGGTAACTTGTTTTTACTTAATACAAAAGAAATATTTGGCATACCACTATTATAATTTGTATATGCTCTAGCTCAGTTAAATATTTTTTACTCATTTTTCTTATTTAATCTTTTTTTCTTCTTATATTCTTTCTTTTCTTTGTTTGATGTTATTATTGGCATGAACTTTTTATTTGTTTATTGAAAAAACATACTTGACGGCTATATATTTTTAAAAAAATATGAGGGTACAAATAAAATTGTGTTACTTGATTTTTTTTAAACATTTGGATACGGGCGAACACTTGTTGTCCGTTTTCAAACTGGGCCGGGTATGAACATGTCATATGTGTCTTACTATGAGATATTGTCCGTACCCAATTTTTTGCTTACCCTTAGTAAAAGATGATATTTGTATTAGTATTAGCATAAAATGTTATAGCACCACACATTATACACGAGCCAGCCGTCCCTACCAGAGCCCAACATACATCCAGCAAATTTTCTTTTGTAATTTGAATAACATTTTCCAATCAACCTATCTTTTTTCTTTTTTTTGAGAGATCCAATCAACCTATCTATTATCGCCTACAATTAGACAATGGCTTCCTTTAGAACCAAATGGCTCGTCGTGCTCCTCCTTGTGCTTCTTGTAACGGTGTCAATAAGCGAGGCCCAAGTGCAAACCACGCGAGCCTGCGTGGCTGTATGCGGGTACGCAGCAACTTCATGCACTCTTATCTGCGTTCTGCAATTCCCGTCAATCACCAACTACGCTACTTGCTATGCCTCGTGTTACTTATCTGTAGTTACATACGTTGTTTTCAGTTGCATTCCATGCGCCTGGTAGCTTTATTCCAAGGGACGTTGATGCAGCTCACGCTAAGTTTGTTTTTGTACATATAATAAGGCTCAAGCTATGTAGTTTGGTTAATAATAAGGGACGTTGATGCGCTCACGCTAAGTTTGTTTTTGTATATATAATAAGGCTCAAGCTATGTAGTTCGGGAGATTCTAAATTTCTCTTTGCTGTGATAGGTATAAGGGGGAGCTCTTAATTGGGAGTACCTATCGCCCCGTTCGTCCTTAACAGATTACCAAACTCGATTTTTCCACCTTCGTAGTGGCGGTGGTCCTGTGGTTCCTCGTTGGTAAGGAAATTAATTGGTCTAGAATAGGTCGGATACCCTGTAAAAGTGTACTTGTAAAACTTGCTTGTATCTTCTCTAAAACAATAATAAGACGACTGAGTGATATATGTATCATTTGTGTGACCAATTCAAGCAAACAGTTAAGTAATTTCTTACTCCTAATTTTATTTTCTTACAATAATGTATGGGCGTAATATATGCCACGTGATATTTTAATGTTTTATTCAGGATTTTTTGCTTCATGTCATGGAATTTAATTTAATTTAATTTATTTTTATTATTATTATTATTATTTGTTTCAAAAGCTTAATTACATTAATTCTCAATTTCTAGGCAGACATGCAAGAATAATTTTGAAAATCATGTTGGCACAATACCTCGTAGGAGTCTCCGGGACAAGGTGGGCACACCAGCGAGTAAAGTCAAGACAAGAATGCAAAACCCTCACAAAAAAGTCAAACGCCTACAACTAGACTATACGGCGAACTAAGAACCTTTGACCTGCAAAAATACTATACAGAGACCTAAGAACATGGTTGCCCTATTATCTTTTTGGAAAGGTTACGCTTGTGAAAAGAAGAGGTTGTCAACCAGCTAACCAAGTGTTAGTTCACGTTCATGGATTGTTTCAAAATTGACAAATAGAATGATCAAATCAGTGTGTCCTATTCCATTTTTGATAATTTTTGTTTGGGTTTAATATTAAAAAGGCATCATTTAATCAATTTTGTTTGATTTATGATTTAAGATTTTAGAAATCGGTTTTAATTGAACCTAACTGACTTAAAGATAATAAATAATGATAATATTTTAACTTTTAATGTTTAAAATTCTTATATGTTAACATATCGTCATAAGTATTTATATTATCATCTTATATTATAATGACTTATATTTCATATATATATATACATATTTGATTAATCAATTTAATCATTAAATAAATATATATTTAATTAAGAGTTTAAACTGAACTAAAACAATTAATTTGGGTTTAGTTTGTTTGGCCAATTTGTTTCTTCGAATTATCAAACTAGTTATATATTTTTACACTTGAGAAAAGTTTAAGATAAGCTCTAAACCAAAAAAATAAAAATAAAAAAGAACGTGGATTGAACACACGTTCAAATGTTCTTTTTTTCTTTCAGCAGTGGTATCTATCCTAAGAACTAATTAATTTATAGGGACTTACTCGCACCCAATAAGGAATCAGTCAAGATACCCAAGGCGAAAAACTCGCCAAGTCAATATTCGAACTTGAGACCTTCCTTATCTCGCCCTCACCTCCTGACCATCCAGCCAATACCCTAATTGGTTACAACCTTCAAATGTCCAATTGAAACTTTTCCAATTTATCTATCCACACAAGTGCAATGAATATAAATTTATTAATTATGAATAATTTATTAATATCAAGATTTTGAACAATTTATCACCACAAACTTGTTTTAATGAATGAGTATATATATATATATATATAGGGCATTCAAATAGGAAAATAAGATTAATTGGTATTAGCTAACTTTTTCATTGTGTTCTTTGAAAGTGTATATGAAAAAAGTATGTATATACCAACAAGAGGTTGGTTCGCTGGTTCAAGAAACGAACTACGAGGTACGGTTAAGAGACTCGTTACAAGTTCAAGTTCATCCTCGTTCATCTCTATTGAAAAAGGTGTCCTTGACCCTATAAATCTTCGAATTCGGAAAGATTTATCTCACCCCAAAGAAAAAGAGGATACATGTCGGGTGCCCAAAAATCGGTACAAAAAAAAAGTATATATATGAAAATCAAAAGAGAATATTAAGGAAATAATTAATTAGTGCTATGAAATTATGAGCATAAACTACCGTCTATATATGGCACTCTTCTTTAATTAATCTAACACGTACACCTATGGCTGTTTAGTGCTGAGAGCGATTGAGAATAGATATTCTAACAACTACGGATTGGTTGAAATCATGTAGGTTGGAAAAGGTCACATATATAAAATAGAAAGAATAAGAAAAAAGGTTTACTAACTTGTTTTTGCCTGCAAGTGAAAAGAAAAAAGAAAAAGAAAAAAAAAAGATGATTTGATTCACAAGGGAAGGAAACAACATATATAGGACCCATATATTGGTTCGTTTTGGCTAATAGTCTAATATATAATACTGTTTGGTAGCTATTATTTAATTTGTCTTTCACCAAGGATTCCCAAGCATAAGAGTGACAGAAAAGCGTGTAGCAAGACATCATCAGGCAAAAGTGTACGTAAAGATATGAAAATTATATGCAAGACATCATATTCCAAATTAATCCAAACTAAAATATATGTGAAATGTTACTCATACCATAATAGGTCAAATATGATGTGATTGGTAGGACAAATGATGGTAACTATTGCTGTATATGAGCATGCAATTAAGGCGATGATATGCACATGCAGATAAGCTTTGTCGGGCTATTTATACAAATTTTCAGCAATAGCCTATAAAATATATTATATGCTTTTAAATCGCACATCATATCAATACATGATTAATAAAGAGCACTTAACATACAATACAAAATTATGTGCTAAAAATGTGTTAAAATTATGTACTATGATAATTGTCTTAAGAGTAGTACTGGTATGTACATTGATGTTTACAAGAAGGAAAATCACAAGGAACTCAGCTGGAAAACTAATTGAAAAATGCTAAAGTGATATTCAAAGGGTACATCTATGGTGTACATCACTGTTAAATACCATTAAATTACCTCGAATTATATATTAACACATAATTCAAGGCAATTTATTGATGTAAAGGCCGATGATGTACACTTTCAATGTACATTTTAGGTGTTATATAATATAGCATTACACTCAAACTAATTAACTGATGTACTCTTAATTAACACCAACTTCATTGGATCATGCATCCTCGATTATGTATTCAGTTGAGTTTCTTCGTTGAATCTCCACAACACCTTATAAAAAAAATATGTATAAACATTTTTATTAATATACTATTCGATTGTCTCGAATTATGTATTGATAATTAAAAGTTACTTAATATATAATAATTTAAACACATGGTTAAAAAATGTATCCGAGAGGTGTCCTTATTTTCTTTGGGGAGAGACTAATACTAGACTGGGGTATGACAGAGGCATTTGGGTTAATCCTCCCAACAGGGTTGAATAAATGGGGGCACTATTAGACTCGAACTCGAGACTTGGACCTCAACCCAACTTATACTCAGTTCCTTAACCAACTGAGCTACCACCTGTTGGTTAATCCTAGTTTATTAATTGAGGTTACATTGTAACCCAAAACTTGGGGAGTTAGAAGTTAGTGTTTGAATCATTACACTTAATTATATGTTGATATATAATTAAAAACTATTTCTTTCTTCCACTACACTCAATTCATCTAATTAGGTATTATAGTCCCATTTCTCTATTATTGCCCATATATAAGCAATTCATCTCTGCATCTCTCTCACACATGCACCCAACTCATCCATCTTCCTCTTAGCCCCAATACTACTACTACTAGTTTCAAATCTCTCTAGCTAATACAAGACTACGCACAATGGCTTCTTCCTTTGGAACCAAATGTCTTGCTACGCTCCTTGTTATGCTGCTTGTAATGGCATCAATGGGCGAGGCGCAGGTGCAAACTGCGCTTGCCTGCGTGGCTACGTGCGGGCAGACGACAACTTCATGCGCCGCTAGCTGCCCGTTCAATGTCCCGACCATCTATGCCACTTGCTACGCTGCGTGTTTTGCCAACGGACTTGCGTGCTTTATAACCAATTGCATCCCATGCACCCAGTAGTACTATAGCCAATTCCTAGCTTGCTAGCTAGCTAGAGACGCTATAGCTGCATCTCACTTTATGTTTGGTTTTTGTAATAAGGCTACCTAGGTACTCACATCACTTGCATGGTTGGTGTATGTAATAAGATGAGTGGTGTATGAAATAATATTATTGACGGTTACGTTTCGATACATTAGTAATTAATCCATTGTTAATAGGTCGGTTACATAAATATGCTTTTTTAGTGCTACTTTGTCCCTCTAAATATATATACATTCAAATCAAACCAAACAAACGTAGAGTGAAATCAATTAACGAAGTTTGGTTTGCATTGATCAACTTGGGGTCAGTCCGTAACTTCATGCGCCTCTGGCTGCGTACTGGGTACCATGCCTTGTACTGGGTACCATGCCTTGTATCCAAGTGTATCCCATGCACCCAATAGTAGTAAATTTATATTAGTTTTTGTTATATATGGTGTGGCTCAGACCAACCAATGAGTTATTTTTATTTGCGTATAAGTAATTTTCTAGTCTGTTAGTTTCCAATGAGAACTTTTTTATGTTATGTTGGAAATTAATTTTAACACCTAGCATTATATATACCCTCATTAAAGAGTGGGATAAGTATGTGAGAATTTGAAATTTGTATGGGAGCACTTGTGATGTGAGGAAATTTATTTTAGATCTGATTCTCATTTTCCACGACGTAGGTATATTCACTAAATCATGTAAATTTTTGTGTTCTTGCTTTTGCCTATTTTTGCATTTGCACAACAGTTTCATCTTTTGTGTGTAATAAGGCCTAAAGTGTCTTTTTTGCAATAAACCACATTTCCATTATTAGTAATAATAAAAAGAAGAATGATGGATCAATGTACTGTACTGCCTAAGTCAAAAGCAATTAAGTATTTTATTTACTTGAGGCTCAGTCACCCAATACTCGTTTTCAATTCCTTAATGTATGTTAACTTACAGACATATTGGATAAAATTAATTAAAAATTGATATAACTAGTAAATTAAATTCATATGGTCGGGCAAAAGATTTAGTAGAGTTTGAGTTGAAAGTTGAACGGAAGATGCTCATGAACAGAGAACCAGAAAAATCCTATCGTTGCTCTTCATTCAAACTTCAAACACTATTTACACGCTCGCTACACTTTAAATTAAAGAGCGTGAAATGATAAAATAATTACAAAATCACACGACAGTTTTAACTCTATATGGGATGCTTTTTAAGGTTGTAGTTTGCAAAACGAGGTGGTCCTCATTTGCTCCAGCCATCTTACCTTTTGCATCAGGTCTTGTATGATATTAGAGGAGGCCTTCAATGCCAAATTAAGAAATTTCCCAATGTCAGGAAAGGCATAAGAAAAAATATTAAGAAAGATATCCAAAGGAAACATGATTAGCCAAATGAAATCAGCAGGAGGATTAGTATTTAATTATATTTCTCACCTTTAACTTGTCTCTCAAATATTCCTCCGTTCGGTCACTTGCCATTAAGCTCATTCTCAAACTCTCTTCCTCTTGGTGCCGTCTCATTTTTTCATCAGAGAAAACGTCGATAAGACCTTCTTGTTCTGAATTCAACTCTTTCACCTTTTGCTCTGACTCTTCAAGCTGGGTGATATTCAAATAAGGAGAAGAAAAACAGTCGTATTAACCAATTTGGCACACTCGTATTTAACAAATGAGGATATAATTTCATTAAAATTTGAAATCCTGGACAGAGGGTATAGAATTGAAAACTAAGAAAAAGAAATTGATAAATTAGCAAATCACAAGTGATATGAGTCCTTTTAGTATATCCATATGCCATATTGCATTTAATCCAAGGCATAAAATTATCAGAAAAGAAAAGAGACAGGCAAGAACATTCACTTACTTTAGTTTCTAAAAGAGTGCACCTGCTTTGAATTTCCATTAATCTACAGAAAAGAAAAGAAAATGTTAAAAAAGCTGAAACTAGAGATCCCCACAGTACCTTCTAAACAAATAAACAGGTGATGAAGGCAGAATAATTACCTATCTTTTAGTTGACCATTCTCTACTTGTAACTGATGCAAAGTATTCAAATCAGCCACGTGGGCATCCAAAGGATGAATACATTAACTATGCAAAGGACTACGAGTTTTCATTAATAATAAGAGGCACCTATGAAATGGATAATTAGCATTTACCTCACACTGTGATTGAGTTGCGGCTCTATCACATACTGCATTTGATGCGTTAACTTGTTCAATTTCATTGTTACCACCAACATAATAATTTGCTGCTTCATGTATTGCTTGTTCTGCATTGTTTTCCTTCATTACTATCCCATGCCCATAATCTGCTGATATTGGTTCTAAATTATTCTTCCTCTTGATGGCCACATGCCCATTCACATGCTCGAAGTCCCTTGTTTGATGAGAGTTTATCTTTGTTTTTTTCAAAGGAAAATTATTCGAATGTCCATAAGATGGCATAGAATAAGCAGATGGACTCTCTGCATCCAAAATTTAATTGCTGAGAATGCAAACTAATCCATGTTCCAGCTAAGCTATGAAGTAAAAAGTGTTAGAAACCACTCAACCTAAAAGCTATAGTTATCATATAAGGGCCCTACAATACATATCAAGCTATCATCAACAAAAAGTTTGGACTCAAGCCCCTGTTTAATTAACATAACTTTCTTAATTATTACCTTCCATTACAAACTGTTTAACATGCTTTTTCTTCTTGTAAGAATAACCAATTTTATGACAATTGTTGGACCTGCAGGAAACAGTAGGTAAAAATTAATAACTAATAAGAGCTCTATCCAGAAAAAAATAAATAAATAAAATAAAATAAAATACAAAGATATGACAAAGAGAAACCAGTATGTCTTCTGCATATGCAATAACCGCGCCTTGAGCCTTGAGAGCATGGTAGTGACCTCAAAACCCTGCTTATTATGAACTGGTTCAACAAAATTAGCCTCCAATACACCTGTAGTATAAGGAAACTACATTAACATTAATACTAGTGCCAACTAAGGAAAGACAATCAACATAACAAATACAAAATAATACCTATAACACCACGCCCATTACTTCCTGCAGGATTCCATATCCTCCAGAATGGCTAAAAAGCAAAACACATTTAGGTAACTGAAATTAATGAAATGGCTAAGCATTACAGAGCAGGAAAGCTAGATAATGACGATATCATGACTGTTAATAAAATACATAGATAAGTTCACAAATTACAAGGGCATAGTCTACTAAAGTACCCTTTATCTGTTGCTCCTTTTATAATTTAATACATTACTCTTTTATCCACCCAACCAAAAAGAACAGATTAAGGAAGACTTTAAGATATACCAGTGTTATGACTAATCATATAGAATAATAAATCAATCGTAATCACCAATGCTTAGCCGGCAACAATGTCAATAGACATGGTATTTAGTGCAAATAACAAATAGCAAGAAACAGACCTTTATGAGTCGGTTTTTGTGGTAAACATTGAAGCCTTGAACATTTGTACGATGTTTTGCATCCTTTACAAATCCAACTGTAACAACAGCAACCATCTAATATACAAGTACAAGCACTCAAGGTATTAGTCATCACTAATTTAATACCCTTACGGGATATTAAATAACAAATTAAACATGAAAAGCTTACATTCGGGTTCTGTGGTAAATTACCGGGATGCGGCCTGTATGTTACCTCTTGAGTGAACATCAGGTCACTGACTAAGTTGTGGTGTTCCACATCTCTGCCACGCAAAATAATTTGAAATCCAGGTGGAAGTCTGATATAAAGAATTGACGCGTAGCTCTGTAAACGTTGAAATGGAAAAATATGATTTAAAAAAATACAGAAAGGGAAAAAGAAACTTATTTAAATGAATGATGAAACCATCAGAAAATACCCTTAATGAATGTTTATAAGTAAAGAAGTGCCTAGAATTAGGGAAACTGTTTGCCATTTCGATCTTCTTCTCATCTCTATCAACACCTCCAATTTGAATGTCCTATCACCAAACAACCATTACAAAAGTAAGTTGATAGATTTTCATACAATATGTTGTGCAAGTAACAAACACGTGGATCAACAAATGAACGCGACAATGTAGAAGACATTTTTCCTTTAAAAAAAAAAACATAGAAGACATACATGTAGATCAGTCTCAAAGTCAAGTTCTGGCTCCTCATCATTCTCCCATAGATTATATATGATTACACGAGTACCTTGATCTTTCATCTGGTTGAACTGCAAAAGCAACAACCCATTATAAATAAGTAGTAAACTCGAGTTAATTATAAGGGACAGCACAACAAAGAAAAACTACCAAATGCAAGAACGTGTTTCAAATAACTGTTGTTGAGAAAGAAAAAAAAATCAATCTACAACAGAGAGAGCCAGTTGTAATCATGAATAGCTATTGCCAATTCTAATATCTTTGTTTAACAGCATAATAAATTGGAGAGAGATTGTATTTTATTTTATTAATTGATTGGCAAACAAACACTCATTTTTTAGACATTGAAATCCCAATTTAGATTAGGAATTTAAGAATTGAAAGAAAAAAAAATATATTCTTAAATATTTCATCAAATGCGACCAATATCTTTTACGAGATTAAAGAAAAAAAAACTTGTTTCCCAGAACCCAAATACTAAGCTTTCTTACATCCCATAGACAACGTGAATCATTAGTTCATCGAGGAGAAGGGGATGATGCAGCACTGGTATTTGAAGAAAAAAGGTCATTTATGTGTAAGAAATAAGGTAAAAGATACTATAAGCTTAGAAAAGTCCATTGATCACAACAATTCATCACTATATTTTTGTTATCATCTTCAAAAGGTCATTTATGTGTAAAAAATAAGGTAAAAGATACTATAAGCTTAGAAAAGTCCATTGATCACAACAATTCATCACTATATTTTTGTTATCATTTATTGAATTGGAAGATTTATACATATGATGGGATATCTCACACTCCTTCTCCCGTCCTTTGTAATTTCTATTTTATTTTATATATTTTAGTTTGTTTCTTTTAAAAAATCAAGTTTTTAAGTTATCTATAACAATATAACAACTTTCTAATGATGTTAAAACTCTATTTAGACACTTCTAAACACTTTCTGGTACAACTTGAATGAAAAATAAAAACTTCTCCAAAAATAGTAACAAATAAGATCGAAACAGAAAAGAGCTAGACTAAATTAGATAAAGGTGAGAATGCCCCAAAAATATCACTTGATTGAGTTTGGTAGGTTTTGGCACAAGTTGACTCTATCAAAAATGAGTTGACGTAAATTTTCGACAGATTGGTCTTCTTATTGTCATGTTTCTCCATAAAATCAAGAACAATTAATTCAACATCAACCTCACACTTCCATCCTCCTCATAGAAAGAGGAAGAGATACCAACCCACACCAAAGAAGATGTAGTCAGCCCTTTGCACCTATTATTCTTCTATTAAGTTGATTGGTGTTTACTTACAAAAATCTCAAACAAATATTTCCTATGGTAATCAGAAAAAAAAAAAAAATCCAAATAAGTAAATCACACATCACCCAAAAGAGTGAAATTCCCAACTTGAGGTTTAATAGTATAACACTGAACTTGGAAGAGAATATCCACCAAGTTAAATAAAATTATAACTCGAATAATTGTTAAAAAAGTAACACGAGTAAAAAAGAGAATAACCTGACAAAGAAGTTCTTCCTCACTTGAATAAGGAGACCACTGCAGTACTGTCTCCACATTTTCACTCCTATCAACTGAAGATGATGGAATCACCTTCCAATCTTGACCTCTTTTCTCATAGCCAAGCTAGTAATTTCAATAACGATAGCCAAATGAGATGCAAAAGAATAATGGAACTCATCAAATAAAACAATTTTTTTAAGAAAATGAAAAATTGGTCTTCAATTCATCCGAACTCCTTGACAATTGACCACTATGAGCTGTTATATGGAGTGGATGAAGACATGTTTACTTGTCTCATACTTTGCAAATGGAAATGCCTCCCTTTTGACCATATATTTAGTTTCAAGGAAAATTCATTACAAATAACAAGTAAAACATATAAAAGACAAAACAGAGTATAATATTACTTAGAAAAGTTCTTACCATCGGAACTACAGTGTCTTCCATTCCTGTGCTCGTTAAATACGTATAAGATAATAGTCCAATGGTCTGTGTGGGGCTAACAAACAAATTCCATAGAACAATTGTAATTTTGACGAGAAGGAAAAAAATGAAGAAATGCAGAGATACATGCGAAAAACCCAACCTCTTTCCATCTACACCAAGACTGCGAGAGAAAACAATTGCATCTGGTCCAAGTCTCATTGTACTTGTCTTGAAACCATTTCCATCTGACAAAAACGAACACAATCAAGACTAAAATATCAGCAAAAAAGTACTGCAGATGCAGGACTAGTTTACCAACATATGATTAAAAAAAAGGCCTGCTTACATTGTCCAATAACTCCTCCACCCAATTTGATCTTACTAGAATACCCAAAAGACATGCAATCACGCATTTTACGTAGATCCATACCACCACCATTATCTGCATAAGAAATACAAATATTTCCCTCAACATATAATATGGTACAAGCTAAGTATAATATGCTAAGAATTCAAATTGCAAAAATAATCAATTTTACTATGAACTGAACAGAAATATTGGAGAAAATAAAAAGCATTCAAACACATTCTCTTCCAATAAGTTGTGACGATTAAATCACATTAATTGTCTCAATAACCTATTGTATATGATGGAAAAACACAAAATGAATAAGCATTGAGGAAAAAGACCATAACATGTTGATGAGCTGCATTGAGGAATAAGCATTCGTCTAGTTAGAACATAAAAATTTTAGCAATAGGTGGTCTCGCCGTGTGAAGCTGTAGGTGCGCATCACATATACCTATGAAAAGTACATTAATGTTATTAATATTCATCTAGTCATGTATTACAAAATTTTCTACTTTAATCCATGTGTCTTTGTAAGATTGCCTTGAGTTGCACATTCAATAGCTTATATGGGATAATTTGATGGACATACATGATTGAATGCAGAAAGTGAGTGAAGGACATGAGTATAAATAAAAAAATTTACAATCATGGAAAATACTCTTTTCTTTTTTCCTTCAAAATGTATTTCTTGATTAGCTACAGATGCAATAAGTTTAGAAATACATTGTTGTTCATCTACATTTTTGAGGTACCAATAAGTTTGACTTCTAACATGATTTCTAGTTATTTAAGTCAGGAGTTAAATTGAATTACTCATAAGTACAAATCATATTATCTTTGAAAATATTAATGTACTTAATTAACAAAAATTGCTATAATGCAAAATATTAAGCACGCATAATACTTAAAGTTTTAGATGCACCAAAAAATTGGCCAAGCGACAGTTAATACTAAGCAAAAGACATAACAAAACAAAATCAAATATTAACAAAGAGAAATGAGCACCGTACCTTCAATCAACAACATCCTACTCCCATCTTTAGGATTTTTAAGCGTATCCACATTAACGAATGTAGCTCCATGGGAGAACTGATATATGTGATATTGGCATTTAGAGCATAGAAAAGAAGAAAAGGTGCAGAAACCCAAAAAATTAAGATATCATATATTAGAAGAATACCTCATCTAAAGCATTGTCCAAAAGTTCAGCAATAGCTGTGCAAGCAAGTTCAACAGGAAATAGATCAGTGACAAAGGTGAGATCTTTTGACTAAATTCAAGAACATGCAATCTTGGTAATAAAAGTATAATTTTTTTGTCATTAAACAAGAACTACCTCCGAGAGGCCATTTATGACTTGTTGCATTTGAATGTAAAAACATTGGATGGACCCTGGTATGATATGAGTCAACTGCAAATATGAAAGAAAATTTCAGCCATCCATGGATAGTTGGCAATAACAATTAGAAACGACTTTTTCTTGTTTCTTGAAAACAATTTATTTTTTTAACAAAAAAATAAAAAAAACTATTTTTCAGATTCACTAAAACCAAACATATTTTCTATGTTTTTCGAATTTAATTTTCGGATAGAGAAAACTGCATGTATCTGAATCACAAATCAATAGGCTTAAAATTAAAAACTCAAAGAATTGACAAGGAACACGAGAATGCTGGATAATTACCACCATTAGACAATGAGGAGGAGGAAGTATCACCGGCCTGACCGCTGTAGCATTCCGCAGCCTTCCAAAAGCTCCTACTTAGCTTAAAACCCGGCAGAGGCTGAAATTCCCGCGCCGCCTCCGGTGGCATGATCTGCGCCAAAGGCAACACTAGTTCCGGCGGAAGAGGAGGATCCGGATATCGACGAGGCCAATTAACCGATTCCGAGTTTTCCAACTTCGGCTGCTTGCACAAAGATCCTCCAACTCCATCTTCACAACAGTTTGATTCCACGGAATTTCTCCGAAACACTCGAAAATCAGTGCTGCTCGTACTGAAACAGATCATCGGAAGAAACGGATTCTCCGGCTCCGGCATCCATGAAATTTCTCCTGATTCCGCCATTGATGCTTCTTCAAGAACTTCTACTGGTTCTTGCTTAACAACAGAGTTCGAGTTCATCACGGCTTCTTGTTCTTTAACTCGAGAGAGATTCTGAGATTTTGAATCTTGAAGAAGAGAATGAGATGAAAATGCAAGAAGAAGATGAAGAAGCAGAGTAACTAATAACTGACGTTTTGGAGCGGTTCTCTTCTCTACTTTTATATTTGAGTTCGGTACATGAAGAGGCGGGATTGGAATAGGAGAATCGGAGTTCGTGAGGGTCGAATTTACGATGCTGCCGTACAGTTGCAGATCAGTTAGCCCGTATTGAGAAGCCCAATGACCTAATGGTCAATTACTTGGGCCTTCACTTGGGAATTAGAATAGGCCTAAAATGGACAAATCCTTAAGGAGTTGACGGTCGAGGGCTTTTCCAAAAACATTTTTTAATAAGGGCTTTTCAAAAAAATATTTTTGAAAAAAACTGATCTCTAAGTTTCTTCTAAAATATATATTTTTTTTAAACTATAATTTTTTAAAAATAGATGCTGTTAGACACTTTAAAAACAAAGACACTTTAAAAACAAAAACACTTTAGAAAAGTTCTTTTAAACGGCCTTGAGATAGAAAGAGAAATTGTTGAAATTAGAAAGGTTTTTTTTTATGAATTTAGATCTTATCCTAAATAAACTCTAAATGTAAATCCAACTTCATCTATGATTTTGAGTTCATCTAAAAGGATGTTCAAAATGCTCTTTCATAGTAACTACCTAAACAAATTATATGTAGATAAAGAAACCAAATTTGACTAAAATTTCAATTGTTGTATTTAGGTATATTAGTAGTATATAAATTCCATATATAGTATTATATAAGCTTAATCATATATATAATGTAACTTATGAGTATTTTATAAGAGCAAACTAGATGCATCATCATCTATTAATACACTTAATTCAGACACTTGAATCGTATATAAATAGTGGGACTTTCTAAAATAATTTTATTTAAATCATACGCTCAACTCAAATTAACTATTTTTTTTTCCTTACCTATATAAGTTGGTTACATCAATCCACTTCCTTTACTCTATTTGATTGAGGGCTAATTTTTTTTTTTCTTTTTTTTGAAAAGAAACGAAGTACATACATTTTGCACGTTACCTACTAATACCTGCACCACCCTAGTGGGACACCAAGGTAATGCTTCAGGTAAAGAGCAATTACCCCACCTGCAGATCTTGTCATTAGAGGTTGCTCCAATACATGTTTGAACTTGAGACCACAGGGGCCAACACCTCATTGGCAAAGGCTAAATCAATTCTTCTTCTTCTTTTTTTGTTATAGCTAAATCAATTCTTAAATTACAAACAATTACATCTTTTTGTAATTATTTTTAATCTTGTTATTTTAAACCTTCCTCGGTCTCTATCATTACCGTGGATTGTTTCAGAAATAAACTCCTGAAACAATAAAGCAAACAATCTCAAACTCGTACATCTTAGAGTAGGTATTTCCCATGTATTATATTATATATATTCTTAACATGAGTATTACTTGTGTAATTTATATATACATGCTATTTCAACACAATTATATTTTTAAAATCTATATTTCTGCTACTAATAATAATCCAAATGTTGGAAAATTCAGTATATACTATATAGTTATTTATATATATATATATATATCTTTCTTCCAATATTATCCACTATCTAACTTATTTATTGTCATTTATTTAAGAAATTAGTTTTAATGTCATAAGGGGTTAATAGAGTGATATAACTATTTATCTACTTTTTATTTTTTCTTTCTTGCACATATTTAATCTTAATTTTCTATTTTAATATTCTTTTTATCCAATTTTTTTAATATTCCTCATTGCCATATGAAAAAGATTATTTTTGCACTTTGTTTCTCATTAACAAACATTTATAGCTTTCTTAAAAAATATATAATACCAAAAAAATTAATTAAAAATTCAATCACTAAACTTATTTTTTTCTAATTCATAAATCATAAAAATTACATACACCTACCTAGGTCTTAATAGCAAGATATAGTCTTACACAACTCTTTTTTCTTTAATTTTTCTTCATATTTTTTCTTGTACTCTTAAACATTAACTTTTTAAATCCTTCGTCTCATTAGAAGTAGGCTGAGTTTCAAGGCCATCTTAGTATAAAAGTTTTTAAGTTCAATTCTTAAAGGACGCACTCATTAGAAGAGGTCTACTATTCTGTTCCTACCTAAAACAAAGACTAGTCTCATACCCGAAAAGTGTTGGCATATATACCTCCTAACACTTATTTCGTCGTTTATCATCTTTTCTAACTTAATTGAAAGGTCATTTTCTCACCGCCCACTAATTGTCCTTTTATCATTTTCATTTGATTCCATGACGTGGCACAGCCGACTTGGCCAACAATGACGTGCCAAGAGCTTAAAAGAGAGTCAAAAGATGACATTGCATTTTTTCCCATTAGCAATATTAATCACTCTTACTTAAACAACATTTAATTTGAGATTAACGCATGAAATGTCACAATTACAATGCGAATTATCATGCTACATTTGGTCCTAATAAGTTTGATGTAGTAACCATGAAAACATTATTAAATTATGGTTCATTAATGGTCTGACCTTTTCTACTTAATTTATTACGAGTGACCTAATTAGTAATGTATATGGATATGCATAATGCATGAATATATATATATATATAACATCGATATCCTTTGACAAAGTAAACCTATTTGTTATTATTATTTCGAGTGTCCGAGGTCCTTTTATTCTTTATTGGATAAGGAGGCAAGGTGGCATAAATAGATTTAATTAGTTAAAAACAAAAATTATTGAAGGTGTATATATATATATATATATATATATATATATTATTGTACTAATTTTTTGGCCCCAAGTCCTCCTACACTTCTAATCGAGACTAATCCTTCTAGAATTCAAAATTTTGCAGGAGTTTATAGACGTCTCTCCTACTCAGAATTTGATTGAGATAGGGCTCGAACTCGTAATCGGGTCCCTTAACCTGCCTCGTGTCGGCTCTCCGTACCAACAAACCAACTCACAGTTGGTAAGGTGTGTATATATATATATATATATGACTATGTATTTTGTTCTAGGAGAAAACTTAAAATATCGGGGCCATAAATACATGATCATTTCTATCTATGGATAGATGAGACTTATTAAGATTTTTCATCATGAATGGGTTTAAATGATAGCCATGGATTTAAAAATGTTTGATATATAATTTAGCAAAACTGACAATTTAAATGATATTCATGAATTGATTTCCATAAATAAGTTTCACAAGGAATTAATATGGGAATACACAATAAATTCAAACTTGATTAATGAACGAAGTGAATATACATGTGTGATATATAGTTGCTAGGTATTAATTTTAGGTGAAAAACAAAGGGAGATGCATTTGAGACAAAAACATGCATGCTTGAAGTCAGAATTATTGATATATAGTATATGGTAATTGATGGAGATCATGTTAATTTATCTTCAGCTACTAAGAGAAAATAAGAAAAATATATATACACACACACATTAATTAATTAATGTGAAACAGGTTTTTTTTTTTTTTTTTTGGACCTATTGGTCATGCAAAGTGATGCGTTTGACCTGAGTTGTGCCAATGACATGCAGAGTTCAACTAATTCATAGGTAAAAACTCTTTATTAAGTTTACATATTTTCTAGGTTAATTATAAGTCAGTTTGGATTTTGTTTATATATATATATATATATATATTATGCACATTGAATGAATGTATATATATATCCGCTGATTAAATCTTGGTGCAATAAGAAATAATTTTATTTTTTTTGGTATTAAAGATATATAAATTCAACTTTGTTTTTTAATTAATTACATAGGGTCGGCATATTTTGAAAATTAAAGATGATATCAATTAATTCAAAATTAATTAAATTGATATTATGTTACTAAGAAAAATATGTTCATTATCAGTTATTATATAGTTTGAAGCTTAAAATTATTAATTTGATGCTTTAAATAATATTTTTGTTTTGTATTCTACAAAGAAAAGGCATTAATTAATTCTGTCTTGTTGTTAAGAAGAAAAATATCAAGTTTTATTGCATATTCTAGAGCATAAGTAATTGAAAATTTTAAGAAAATAACAGTTGACCTAACTCCTAATAATTAGGCTTAAAATATAAAATTAAAGGTTGGTTCCTGTGCTAGCTCTCATCTAAATAATATTTTACTAAAAAAAAAGTTTTGGAAATATCTTATAATAACTCTTTTAAATGATAGTCAACTAATATTTAACATGAAATAGAAATGTTTTCCAATTAATACAATAAATAAACAATGAAAATAACAATCGTGTTGTCGTCATTGTTGCTGTTTTATTATCATTATCATATATCATCGTCACCAATAATATTATATTTGATCTTCTTTGTCTATTATTGGGTGTTTATTTAATCACAGTCGCATTATTAAAAGCATCAGCAATAGTTTAGTTTCAACTATATTAAAAAAAAAAACTCAATCTAGTGTCTTTAAAAAAAATGATTAATTCGAGAAGAAAAACCTTAAAAATAAGGTATGAAAGCTATAACGGCCCATACCTACCCACACCTGTGTGGAAGGGCATGCTGACAACGTTCTCTATGTTTTTTTTTTTTTTTTAAGTGTAAACAAATTTATATTTTATGTATAGAAAATAAGCTCTCAAAAAAAGAAATGTATGGAAAATAAGAATAGAAAAATATTTAATATATGCTAGGTGTTAACGTTATTTTTTAAAATTAACACTCAGCTCTTTTGAATATTTTAGGGATGCACATATATTATGCAGTATTTTAATATTTCAAGAAGGTTTGAGTGTCAATATTGAAAAATAACGTTGTCACCCAGCATACATATAACATTACTCATGATAAGAATAATATTGGAGTTACATAGTTGTTTTGCATTTATTATCCATCATGTTTTTCCCATATAGTTGATAGACATGCATAGAATATAATCACCATTAGGTAGAAACATAACCACTCTGATCATCAACTTGCTAATTAAAGTTGTTGTTTTCAACCCATTTTTTTTTCAAAAAGAAAATAAATGTGTTAAAGCAAAAGTACATAAATATATAAAGGAATATGTATTTAATCAATAAAATTGTTGAATATGTCATGAATGTGTATATATATATATAGACATACATTCAAATTTGATTACATGTGTGTTGGTGCAAAATCTGACCAACATAAGTAGATGAACACATGTAGGAGATGATCGAATCTGAAAGTGTGAACTCTCCTACTCCGGCGAGTGTTTATCGACAAGATCTGAGAAGAAGAGAGAAAGCAATAGGATTATCGTAAGAAATACCGGTGTGGTGCCAGCCAAAGACCCTCTGATGCCTAAGTTAAAGCTTGTTCAAGACTATAGCAATACCTCTTGTGAAAAGTTGTTCGTACCTTATGAGAAAGGTTATAGGTTTTATTTATAGTGGAGGTCCTCTGGCCGGAGTGGCTAGCTGTCCAGTTGGCATGTGTCACGTGTCATCTAGTCGTTGGTTGAGATGAGCTGAATGAGCTCATCTATTCTGGGTTGATCGGATAGAATGGTCTTCATCTTCCTGGTTCATCTTGGAGAAGTATATCATCCTGGTTCGTCCTAAAGGAGGAGTCTAATTTTGTCTCTATGTCAAAGTCCATGTTTGATACATACAGCTATTTCAAATTCCTTGGAATGTGGCGTGCTAGGAAGGATTATCTTATCTTCTTCATCTCATTTGGAATGATCAACTTGGCTCAAGGCCGAGCTGCCAACATGAGCAAAACTGCACTGAGCTAGGCTGGGCCGAGCTATCGTTACCATCGTGTTTTTTGGGTTTTCGTAAACATCCTCTCGCTAGATCGGCTCAGACAATTTTTCCTGGTTGAGTCAAATTTGGTCCGGCCGAATTGATCTATTGATCGTATTGTCGTACGCAATTTTTACTCTGTCACCTCGGCTCTCCAGTACATTCATGTGGCTTATATTTTCTAAAATGTCAGGTCGGCTCTACTGATGTCTAAGTCAGCTCATGTCAAGCTGACCATCCAACAATGTGAACTATTGTATTTATTCTTACTCTGATGAAAAAGAAAAGAGAAACTAACGTTCAAAACCATACCAAAAAAACAAAAAAATCTAATGTTCACAATAATAGGGCAACTTACTAATTCAAAAAGGCAGAATACTTTGGCTAAAATTGTATAGTTGTCTTATTTAAGTCATATATAACACTTATAATACTTTAATTATATATACACCTTATTAATGTCTAATTAATTAATTAATCCAAATCAAGAATTTATTTTGATAACATATTGATGAAGTAGTTGAAGAGCCAAAGTTTTCAACAAAAAGCCATTTTCTTTCTTTTCACCTAACTTTAGTTAGACAATTATTGCAAACAATTAAGTAAAATGAATATATTCAAAGCATCACTTCTTCATTTTTCTTTCAAAAATCTATATATATATATATATATAGAAATATTAATCTAACTATAAAATAATACAATTATATTATAATTATATGTTTATGTCTATTAGATAATTTATTACACATATCAAGACGTGTATATTATACACATTTAATGAACATAAACATATAATTATAATATAGTTACACTTGGCTTGAATTATTATTATTTTTTATAGAAAAATGCTAGAGAGACGTAATTCTCTAATATTTTTTTCAACACTGTATTATGTGATAATGTATGATATAAGCACCTTCAACCATTTTTAAAAAAATTTATATTATATATAAATAACGTCAAATCAATATAAATTAAGAATTGCTGTAGACAATATAATTGCTTGTGCGTTACTATATTTTATATTACTTAAGATGGAAAGGTGGCGCAGCTTAAACAGACGCGGCGAAAGTGATGCATGAAGGCTAATCCCAATGCACCAACTTGGTCATTTATCAAATGTAGGACGCACCTTATCAAACCCATTTGACTCATTCTTCCTCCCAATTTTCATTAAGTGACTCGATTTCTAGGGTCACCTTCTCCGGATAACGAAGCTAAATATATATTTTCTTCTTTTCAGAAAATTTAAAAATATTTTTAATAAAAAGAAAAAGTCAATATAGTTACACATTGTGTACTTAATTATTTGCGTTTTAGGCGATAATATTTCTATTATTTCTAATAGACATCGATAGCACACATTAGTCATTTAAGAGGAAAAGAATTAAAAAAAAAAAAAAAAGGCCAACGAAAACAGAAGTACCCGGGTTCAAGTCTCAAGCTAGTACTCGGGTCCGAGTCTCAGGCTGGATACCCTTTGGGTGAAAATGGAAACGAAAGTATAGGAATTCGAGTCTTAGGCTGGATATCCTTGAGTGGATACGGTGGGGACGGTTGTATGATTACTCAAAAAAAAAAAAAAAAAATCAATTCCCTAGAGAGCACGTTCCAAAAAATTATCAAACCATTTATATCTGCTGTGTCACCTTTTAAATGGATGTGAAACATAGTTATTGGAAACGTCTTAAATCATAGTTTAATTTATTTAATTATTAAAGTCTTCGACATTTCCAATAGGTTTTTAGGTCCCTCTTCACTCCATATTATAAATATATAATTTGAACTCAAACCTGATATTTTGGTAGATAGTCCACCCACACCCCCATTATATGTATTAATATTTTTTTTTATTTTTTTTTCTAATATTTGAAGCTCCACTTACGTTGACCAAAGTAACACCACCAAGTATAAAAGAGTTTATAATCCAATCATAACACAAATTGATTAAAGATCGTCCAACATGGCATGCCCATAAGGCAATAATATTGAGCACCACTAACAAAAAAAGTTAATTACAACAAACCATGCTTCCTTAACATGACTTAAAGTGCCCTTTATTGGCATTGGTAATCGCTATCTCTATAATATATATATATATATATAATCTGAAAATAGTTGATTTTATAAGTAAAATATTAAAAAATGCAAAATAAGTTTTGTCTTTGTTGGCCAATCAAATGCGTTTCTTTTTTTTTATAATTTCTTAATTAAGTTTAGAAAATGTTAAAGTGCATTTCTATGTGAAATTGATAGAAATAATTTTATTAATACATCATTAGATTGTATTAAATCATGTATTTACATATTATTCGAGATGTCATTGGTGTGTTCAAATTGCCAACCAAATGGCATTGTTAAGATTTTTTCAATCTCAAATTTGGGATCATGAGTGTCGACTAGTACTTGCTCAGTAGAGGGTAAGGGTGTCAATAGTTTGGCCAAAACAATGAAACTAAATTGAATTGATGTGTTTGATTCAGGTTGCGGGTTGAGAATTTAAAAACAGTACTAACCTGAACCGAACCAATCAAAGTTAAAATCATAATTTACGTAAAATATAATATAATATTTACTTATTACATAATTACAAGTATAGTTCTTGATAGTAAATTATATATTTTTATTTCTTTATATTTAATCATATTAACCCAAATCGAACCAAATATACTTCATTCGGTTCGGTTTGGTTTGATTTGGTCAAATAATTGGTTCAGTTTTGGTTTGAGTACTAAACCAACCTAAATCGAACCGGTGACACTCCCAGTAAATGGAGGGTTCAAGTATTCTTACCAATAAAATAATGGGCAACTATAATTGTTAGTTCTTCGTTGTCTTGTTGTGGTCTATGACCATTGTTACGAGAATTTTACCCTATTATCTTCAGGCTTTACCCACTTTCACGTAAGGCTTATGATGCCCCCACCTTGTCTCTATATTACGACTTAGAATAAATCATTGGCATGATGTTTTTTTTTTTTTTTTTTTTTGAAAACATTGGCATGATGTACTGAAAAATAGAAAATTAATATAACCTTGTGACCCAAAAAAAAAAAAAAAGGGCTCATTAGTCAAGGGACAAAGGAGAAGGTTGTAGATTTTCTAAACAGTAAGGGAGCCATGAAAAGTTAAATTCATTTTCATGGAGCTAAGGAAAAATATGGGAATGATAAAGAGGCAAAAGGACATTTGTTTATAGTTTTTGTTTGCTTGTCCACTTCGGCAGGCGGTCGAATACATACAAACTGGCCCAGAAATTGTCCTTCCTAGCAACAGCCACAACAGAAGAGGGCCTTTCTCGAGTTGACAAAATGGCTTATCTTCAAGAATATTTATATGGGTATGGAGCTTTGAAGATAATCACTAGCTAGTACGACCTCCTCTATACAAAGATTTCCTCCTTAAAGACGCAAGTGAGCTGAGCACACCTTCTGAGGATCTCTTCTGTTTCCTTCTCTCCCTATATATAACTATACAATACTCTCTTCTTGCTTTACAAGTACTACCTCTGCGTCCTACCAGTCCTCTTGATCCAAAAGATCCTTTTTTTTAGCTTCAAATCAACTTATCACATAGATAATCAAATAGGGTACTTTGTTTTCTTTCATGGGTACTCTAGTTTTGAAGTTTAATCATCATCTTGTTGTATTTTGAATCCAAGGAAAGTTATGAGTAACACAATGAGACCAAGGATGAAAGTCATGTTTAACCCTGTTTATGAGAGAGGGTAATTTTATTAAATCCCGTTTCATCACTTCAAAAAAGACTGGTTTTTTCTTTGTTGTTCTTAGTTTTGATATTTTTTAAAGCTACCAAAAACTCAACTTCATTTTCTCTACTTGCTTTATCTGTTTTTTCTAACACTTGATCATGGAGATGATGGATATGAACATGAACAAGGGAAAAGGAAAGAAAAACTTGATCGTTAAGACATGGGAGCGATGTAGATCGGTTGGGCGAAGCAAGAGCACTGGTAAGAAGCTACATGGATCTTTGTGTAAGAGTAAATTATGGTCTTCTAACTCGCCAGATTCACCAAAGAATCACGAGGAAAAACGGAAGAAGAAACATCGGGTAGTACCAGATGGTTGCTTCACAGTTTACGTTGGGCCGGAGAAACAAAGGTTCGTGATCAAGACAGAGTGTGTTAACCATCCACTCTTCAAGATTTTGCTGGAAGAAGCAGAATTGGAATATGGATTCCATAGTGAAGGCCCTTTAGCTCTACCATGCAACGTGGATCTTTTCTACAAAGTTTTATCGGAGATGGATACTGACAAGATTCGCCCGGCCGGGTGCAACTTTGCCAAGGGCTACGGCTCTTATCGCCTTCTCAGTCCATCGAGGATGGTGGCCATGGATGGATTCTGATAACATAACATTGTTGTGAAAGAGTTTTAATTAACTATACTCTATTAATATGTGTGTATGGTTATATAAGGGTGTTTGTAATTAGAGCCTGTTAAGTCCAATCTATGAAGAATGTAGAAAAGTACATAACAGCTACTTAATTCCTCTTTTTATTTGGAGGATTTGAACTGCTCTGTAATCTAATAATCTAATGTGTTCTCTACTTGATGATTGGATTTTTCTGGTTCTGAAATGGTTTGAGTTTGGGTATCAATAAAGAATTTCCTATCTTTAATTTTTCTGTTCTAGCTTTATTTCAATTGATCAGCAATTAATAATCTAACAATTTTTATTTTTTTCGTCAAGATTATATCGTTATTCGCCAATTTTAAAGTACATCTTGTCAACGACGTCATGAATCTTAATGCTGTTATTAACAGACTCAGCTCTTGAGCTGGAAAAGTGGATTCTGTAAAAGAATGTGTTAATGGAAAGTTCATTGCTGGAGAACAAAACTATTGAGAATCAAATCCTTTTGGGTCTTTTTTTTTTTTTTCTTTTTCTGTTTATAGTGCAACTCTAAATTTCAATCTTTAGTTCTAGTGCCATCCTTCAGCCAGTGTTTGGTGAGCACCTACAATCTTGGGGTTGCCAATTTCTGATAGAAATAGTAATATATGAAGGTAGTAACATTTATGCTATCTTCAATAGAAATCAAATGGCTTAAATAATATTCAATACTAATCCATTATTTATTTATTTATTAAAGGGTGGGATGATACTGTAATACCCTCTTAATGCAACACAATCATAACTCGACATGACTGATGACAACCAATAAATCACACTAAATTCTATAAACTATTGAGTTTTAAGCCATATATATATAATATGAGGTTTTGTTTAATATATAGAATGGAACTGTTATAAAGTCAGCATTGTCGAGAAGTGTAAAAATAACAACCACTTGAGATTGAATTTGTTTGTATAGATTTAAATATATTTTATTTTATTTTGCTTCATCAATGTCGACTCTTTGTTCCCCAATATTGCCTTAAAAATCTATGGTGGACCAAGTCCAAAAATTGCCCTGATTCTATGACTCTAATCATTTCATCTTCCACTAATTGCACCTTTTTAGAATTATAAGAGATTGAATCATTCATTGCCACAAATCCCACTTCCATTGCAACAAAATTTGTATAAAATCTATGCATAATTTTAATCTAAACTTGGTCAAGTTTGATAGACTGATTGAAAATTATATATATTAGTATCATTCTAATTATATACAGCACAAGACCTTATGAACCTCGTGCTCAGTTCCTGTAACATTTTTAATCTCTACGTGCTGCCTAGAGATTCAAAGTCTAAGCAATTGCAATAGTACATTTCAATAGCGTGGGAGTTTGCAAAAGTGATTTTTTTATTTTATTTTTTTGATAACGATTGGGTTGAGTTGATGGGATTTTTGTCATAAATTTTTAGAAAGCAATGAGATTAAGATTCAAAGTATTCTTTCTTGTGGTTCCCATCTGGTCTGATCTTGTCTCCGGTTTCTCATGTTCCATTCAATGAATCTAATTCAGATATAACCTTATGTGGCATTTCACTCCACTTTAATCATTTAAAAAATATTAGAAGTTTACCAAAAAAAAAAAAATTAGAATATTTTACCATATAAACACACCCCCTCCCCCCCCCCCCCCCCCCCCCCCCACAAAAAAATAAAAAAAATAAATAAATAAATAAATAAATAAATAAATTTACAACAGGTACTTGGAGTTATCATTCAATTGTTTTAGAAATTGTGAATTATCACCCAACCAAGGCAGTACCTCCATGCACAGGCAACTTGGTTATCCCAAGTGACTCAGATTTTCTATCCATCTTACTTACGAAATTCAATCCAATAACTTATGGGAACGTAAAGAAGTTGCCTACCTGCTTCTGATATATTATATATGAAAAATGCAACTGTCCCAGAGGAATGGGAAAACAAGACAATGTATGATAAATGATTAAGGAGAAGATCATGCAAAAATTCTCATATAAAATTGAAGTCGAAGCCCCAAAAAATTTGAATTATTTGTTCTATCAAAGCAACTTTTTTGCAGGGCTTCAGCTGCAAAATTCTAAAGATGTAAATGAAGCTCAATACATAGCTCACAACAAAAGCCAAAATGTCAGAAACTGGGAGCACTCACAGGGCCTCGCAATATCACCCACAAAAGTTGAGCTTTTTCATCACTTTGGCATAAGCTGGGTGAACAACATCTGGTTGCCGAAGTCTTCGCTTCGCTTTCTTTGACTGCAATAACAACAGAAATCCAATAAATTTAGTGTTACCCACGTGGTTGTCTAACTTCCAAAATAGAAAATTTCCAAATTATACCAGAACATTATATGGTACATGTAAACAGGACAAAACAAATAACACTAATTTTAAGATGATAAAAAAGACATGAGACTTTGTGGTGAGCAGAATAGTAAGCAGACATGTGAAAGCAATCAAGAATTTGTTAAATTTTGCACTCCCATTTCTTTAGGCCTATGTTTAGGAAAGAAGAGAGAAGGTCAATAATACAGACAAATACCAAAGAGACAATGGCAACCTATTTAAGCTCTTTAAATAATGTCACAGCAGCTAAAACTAATCTTTGAAATAAATACTCGTGCGCTACTAGAGAACCCCTGGCACTGTTCTTTCCTCCTTGTTTTGTCCTTTATCTATTAAGCATCTGGTGACCAAGTCATCCAAGGCCTTTATCTTCAATGGATTTGCTCAACAAGGTCCCAAAAATTAGGCTATATATTCCATTTGTTCCGAAGCCCTTGCAACAAAAAGATGCATTCCCACACCCATGATCCATCAAAGAACATATCAAGGATGAAACCTTCCTGCTAAACAAATTACAAGCCTATCATTCAGGCAGAACTTTTCATGTGATTGGAAACATTCCACACAAAGCATCTACAAAAAAAATTTTGAGGAAGAAAGAAATATATTCCATTTAATAACCAAAGATAAAGCATCTACAAAATTGATTGATGGATGCATTAATGGAAAGAAGAAATTTGACACCAAGAAGGCATGATCAATACATCTCCAATTTCATAATCCCTGAATCATGGTGATAACAGCATAGCCATAATATAAATGCAAGTTTCACATAATACCGCCATCTGCCTTTATGTACCAAAATAAATCATAGCGTAGAAAGCCAAGAAATCAAAAAATCTCTTTCCAGAACTTCATCTATCATCTTAATCGATTTTGATTGAATAGCTACCATGAAATCAGCCTACACACATTACTTTCCAGTTTCCATATAACAAGAATATAAGAAGATAATCAGAAAATGGAGTATCACATGAATCCAATACCTTCCAACTCCTTTTTTTGATTGAATAAGAACGAAGCATGAATATGATTTCCAAATCAAATTCATCTATGTAGGATTTCCTCCAACAACCTCAACATCAACAGACACACGATACATTATCAGTATGACTTCAAATTGGCTACATGAAGCTTGTCCTGCCATTTTGAGTATGGACAAGCCAAGCTACAAGCCTAGAACTACCATTATATATATCACCAACCTCAACCCGAGTTGCAAGGGTGTTCAAGGCAAAATTGTAACGAGGATATGATCCCAACTTCTGAAGTGTCTACCCAATCCTTCAGCAAGAATATATGATCTCACAATGTAAACCTCATCCACATGCATAAGCAATCATACAAGTTAATATTATTGGAAACCACTTAACCTAAAAGCTATAGCTGGTTGAGGAGGCCCAACAATGATCATATCAAACTATTACTAACACTCCACCTCACGTGCAGCTTCATCCTATACATTGAGAAATAGAAGGGAGATGGAAGAATAGACAACAAACCAAATATACAAATGAGGAATATACAAATGCAATAATGAGACTTGAACCAAGACCTCTTGTATAACCAAAGCTCTAATGATATGGTAGAAACCACTTGACCTAAAAGCTATAGCTAATACGTCCAGCAATGCATATCAAGCTTCTTGGTTTTTTAGGAGAAACAAAGTAAATTTAATAGTTAAAAAAAAGGTAGTGAAGGCACCAGAGTTCCAAGAGTACACTATGCAAAATCATACATCGATCATATGATCAAGCTATCACCAACATATATGATCTCCAATGCAATCCCTATCTATAGCAGGTTTTGGATACATTATTAGAATCCAGCTTTATATTTTTGCCCATATCCCCCCATGTGGTTACATGAGGGCCCAAACATGAAAGAGAGGAGATGTGGTTTCTCTCATGTTTGTTACATTTGGATCCCTTATTAATTCTCATTCAAGTTTATGCTCAATAAAAGATTATGTTCAATTCAATTATTTAAGCATTTGCTTGCTTAATAACCAAGATAAACTAATTTTTAAAACAAAAATCATTTAATAGATAAAAAAGCTTAAACACAAATGTGTTCAGCTCATTAATATCAATTCAAACCCCTAAAAATCAGCTGCCCTCTGCTCCACACCCCTAGACAAATAAATGACTAAACCTACAAGAGTACTTATGGACCTTCAATAAGCCATATGAATCAACATTCAAGCGATGGTTGGTGGTAACTAGGACCAACTCTAACCCTGGAAGTCCTAGGTCCAAATCTCACTACCGCACCACGAAGAAGGCCTAATGCCAAGCACGGGCTTGGATGGCCATTAGAGGCATCACCCACTTGAGCAACCAAGGGCCCAAGGGGTTAGTCAGGCAAATACCCTCGGTCCTCAAAAAGAAAAAGAAAAGAAAAGAAGGAGAAGAAGAGTAGGAAACTTGGAGGAAGAACTAGAAGTCAAGAAAAAAATGAAAAAGAAGAAAAAAGGTAGAAGGAAGAAATGAATTTTTTTCCTAATATCTAAAAAGGAGCAAACATAAGGAAGTGACTAAGATAAAACGCATTGCTAGGTAAATTGGAAGAGTAGGTTGGGTAGGTAATTCTTCCAACTAGTTAGTTAGGGATTGGAAAGTCATGATGGAATCAACACGATTGAGTGTCAGACCTAAGATGCTCTTGCTAAAACATGGGGCGGATGGCAAAAACGTTTGGATTGAGAAAAGCACAAAACGGAGAACGTTTAAGCTCTTAGTCGAAAAGGATGCGGCTGAGTGGCTGTGTTCATTGGAGGTTGGGGGCAAGGTTGGTGGGTCGAAAGGAGGTGCTAAGCGTGCGTTCAGATCGGCGGGGAGCATTTTCTTTTTTGAAGATCTAAAAAATGAGAGAGGGAAGTTCACTCGTCTATTGAAGGTGGCTGACGGTTTTGCCAAAGCTATCATCATCCCTGACGATGGCCACGGCGACGGATGGCTGAAGTTTAGGAAATCCCTTTCTTAGTTGTTGAAAGGTAGCTGGAAAGGAAAACAACCGGCAAACATAAAAACGGGCGAAGCTAGGACCTCAGCTAGTGCAACATCGAAGGGTCTCCATGAGATTAACACTAAGCACCACAACCTAGTCGCCCCGAAACATAACAAAATAGTCATCACTCAAAGAGATGAAGGGATGAAGAAGTTGTGGAGCAACGCGGTGGTGGTCGCCAGGTTCAGCATTTCAACCGGGTGGGGATTGGCAAGGAAAGATATTTCCAATGCCCTTGGAAGACCAGTGTTTCTATCTGTATTGACGGATGAATTATCAATCTTCTGGTGTCAAGATGCTAAAGAAAAGAATTTCGTAGTGAATGATTTCTGATCCATGAGACTGAAGATTAAAGATTGGGACGACAACATCAAGTGGGATAACCCCAAGTTCTTCTGCTACAATGACTGGATTGGAGTGACTGGTCTACCGTTCGAATTCTAGAGCTTCAAGGTGTTCAGAAGGATCGGCAAGGAGACGATGGCTTGCTACAAGTGCACGAGGATACAAGTGATTTATCGTATGTCAGATTTGCTAAGCTGAAGGTGAAAGGTCTCCTACATGGGTTCCTCCCGGTGTTTTATACCATTTCTATTGATGATATCGATTACAAGGTTAAAATATTCAAAATCAACGCTAGAAATTCTAGACGGAATGGTGCTTCCGGTTTGCAGATGTACCGGGCTGTCGACTTTGCGACGGTTGAAGGTAATCTGGCGAGCAAATCCAAGTCTGTTGCAGCGATCGGCGAAAACGGTGGCCCTGTGGAAGTGGTTGCTGCCAAAGAAGACGAAAGGGGTAGGCCACTTTTTGCGGGTAGGATTGTTTGGCAGGGAAGGATGATCTACTGTCGAAAAAGAACCTTCGCTCTGTACCAGCTGCTACAACGTGTCAAAATGTGGATGAGGCATGGCTCTGTTTTGGGGGCATTGTGAAAACAACCCCTGTCGCAGATATTAATGCAAGGTGTCAGGAGTTAAGGACACCCGAAAGCAGTGACTATGAGCATTGTTTAGATAGGGGTATGGCTATGGATAGACCATCGAATGGGTTTTTGACTGAGTCGGATCAACATTCAAGGCCCAAATCTTTTCAGAAATGTTCATGTATTAGGCTGGATCCATCCAGTGTGCGTGGGCTTGAGAGCAATAACGCCCCTATGAACCTGAACGGATCTAGGCTTGAGCAGAGGTGTGAGGGAGGGCAAGCCCACATGAAAGTTTCTAATCTAAACAAGGAATTGGATCGCGACAGTGCTGGAACCATTGAGCTGAGCTTTGACTCCGTTATACCAAATCATGTCTCAGACTCGGTGGAATCAAAGTGTGAGGGTGGCTCGAGCAAATGTAAACGAATAATTAGAGGAAATGCAACGCAACGGTTTAGGGAAGGTTTTGTTCTTCTTTCTCAGGACGGCAAGAATCGTAAAGAGATAAATGAGCGCAAGGCTCGCAAGTGTACTCTGAGTGCTGGCGGTGATTCTGCAGGCGAGGCAGGGCTCCCATGGTTCAAGGAACACATCTAAAAGGCAACTAAAAAAAGCTCGTGCTACAGCAGAACTGAGGAAGGATGAATACCAGCGCCTCGAATTGAACCTAGAGGAGGACCTTGACGATGGTGAAAGCGTTTGGGGGGGCGTTGAGCTGGATGATGATATAGGAAATGGTAAACCAATTTCTAATGAGGACGATCTTTCCTCCTACGGTGATGATCTGGTGAATGCGGAAGGATTGGAGGGGTCATTTCGGGCACCGAACCTGTGGATGCACAGAGATGCGAGGATGTGGAGACAAATGTTTCGGCTTTTGTTGATGCTTGTAACCATGGGCATGAGGTAATCCCAGACCCTACCTTATAAATAAGGCTTTTTGCCATTAGGAGCGGGAGATGATATTTTTATGAAGAATTCGAATCAATAGATTTATTTTGGTTATCTTTGTGTATTTTCGTTCTTACTCCCACAACGAATCCACATCACTATGTCTTCAAATTTCGCACAAAAACTCATCATAAGATCAACCAAAGTCAAAAGCAACAAACCTTCAAATGTGCATTGTGCCGTTTCCCAGCGTGCCAACGCCTTATCTGACCATCACTCATAGTTCTAAATCTCGACTTAAACGATCTGAAAAACAAACAAAACATCAACATAACATGAAAAACAATTTCCCATTTAATATAAAGAAATGGCGAAAAGACCTACGAGTAGGACTTCATTTTGATTTTCTTGACCTTCGACTTTACCGGAGTGAGTCGCTTCAGCCTCCTCTCCTTCGAAGAAGACGAAAAACCGCGACATTGATTCAACTGAGAGATTCAACAACAACAACAATAAAAACTAATCAAAACCAACAACAAAAAGGAAACCTAAACCAAACAGAACAAAAAAAAAAAAAAAAAAACATAAATCAAACCTACAAAAAGAATTGCACTGCTTGCTTACAAGAGAAGAAGCGGCGAATGGAGACTGAAACCCTAATTCGAGCGTTCTGTGCTGAGTTCTCAAAGGAACGATGAATGAGGGTTTCAACAACGAGCTATTATTCACAGTAATAATCTGAGAAGATGAATGGAGGATTGAACGATGAGTAGAAGATGTTAAGATTGGGAGAGATTGCGAGAGAGCGCGAAGCTTGCTGATGCATCTCTGCATCGTTTGGTGATTTTTTTTTGCGTCAGAGGAACCGTAACTATGGCTTCAGTGGTTCAAGTGGAGAGAGTAGTACGAGAGATGGGGGTTTCGGGAACGGGGACTAGTTTATCCAAATGCAGGATATGGAAAATCTTGTTTTTAGAGAAGAGAGTGTTCGGGTTTATGGATCAAAATGTGAATTTTTCTCCCTTTATTTAATTCAAAAAATTTCTTTTGATAAGAAGAGAAATGTTGTAGTAACAAAGTTTTGCATTTTGTTTTAGTTCTATTAAAATATATATGCATACACACAGGGGTCACGGTGTAACACCCAGTACTTTTGGTCAAAGTTCTACGTTGACTTATACATAGAGGCCACACGTCAAAGAGGCAATGGAAATCGATTTTTAACCCCTTTTATTTCAATTTTTCGACTCATTCTCAATTCAAATGGCGGAGGAATGATAGAGAATGAAGGGAAAAGAGGGAATAGCCATTTCTAAGCCAAATCGATACTTCGGTAAGTGTTTTTTACAGTATTTCTTTGTGAAATTGTTATTGGAGTCACGTATGATGTTTTTCTTGGATTAGTTTTTATTATTGGTGTCGTTTTTGGCGTTTTCAGAAATTGGATTTTTACTCAATTTGACTAAAAACTAGCTGGGAATGTTGATTAACACTTCCTAAGCCGGAAAAACACCGAAACCACAGTTAGTTTGGGTTGATTCGTTAAATTGGAATTGGTATAGCTACTAGTAGTTAAATTTAACATTGAGAACCTCCGGGAACATGTAAATCCTCGGTGAAACACCTGTTTATAGTTGTAGAATGATAGTAGGACTAAGTTTACATATTTTGGTGTGGAAAGAATATTTCTAGGAGGTGAACTACTATTTTTAATAAATTGGGTATATGTTCCCAACAAAAAAATGGAATTGGGAACTAGTGAGAATATAATTTAGAAGTTTATTTTCACTATTCTTTGTCATGAAAATATTTGGATTGACTAGAGAAACGGTATTGGAGAGTCTCACGTGTGTACGAGACTTGAATGGAGTTGGAAAATAAGATAAGTTAATATAAAATAAATATTTAAGTGTGAAATGAATGAAAAGATATGAATTTGATATGTATCGTGTATGAAATGACTACGGCAGGTTGAAAATAGTAGGATTGGATATGGATTTGTAGCTAAGGCTAGGTCTTAGGTTTGGAATTCATGTATTGTGAGTATTTCTTTGCTTTGATTTTCTTATATGACATTATATTCTATGAAAATGATTTGAAATGATAAACATGTTATAGTATATGCATTTGATTTGAATTCATAAAAATGTTTTAGAAAATAGATCATGTTTTAGACTTGTCGGAACAAGTTAAAACATGGAATCATTCATTTGGGAAAAACCTTTAGGAATCAAACTCGCGTGAGTGATTGTGACAGTACTCATGGACATTGGTGTTGTCCTAGTTAGGTATAAGAACCTAGGTTTGATTGGATTAAAATGAGTAATAAGAGGTCGGTGCTACCCTTATTAATGCATATTGAGGGTTCAGACTCACTCTATTAATTAAAAGAAGGGAGATGGATATTGGTTTCATTGGATATTGCATGTATTTGAAAAGGAATGCATTGAATGTATGTGTTAAGCATGTATTATATTGTTAAATCTTTGCTTATAATTGTTTTAATTGTTTTAAATGAGCATGTTCTTTATAAATGCATATATGACGTTATAGTTAAAAATATTTACTGAGTTTGTGATTGCTCACTTTTTCTTCTCCAACATTTTAGGTAAAGATTTTAAAGGAAAGGGCAGGGCATGTGAGAAGTAGCAGGCTCCTTTCTTTCCTTTGATGTATGTGTTTCTTGGAGAAGTTAAAGACTTTTGTATTTTGATGGATTGTATATATATTTATAACATCTTATTGTATATATATTATCATCTAGATGAGTATTTTGTGGGATATGAAATATAGATGTGATATTAAGAACTCTTGATCAAGATGTGAATGATTGTATAGGTTGGCTGACAGGATATCATATACGTCTAAGTATAATGTATATGGTATTCTGTGTCGGTCATAATTGTCACCCTACAGAGGGGGTTGCGACAATCGATGGTTTGATTTAGGTCGGTTTAATCCTCAAACCTATTCCAACCAAACATGATCGGGTTCGATTTGGTTTATCTTGATCGGTTTATTTCAAAAATAATTATAGACATTAAAAATAAATAATAATCAATTATATATGTATGTATATAAAATTGTATTTAAAAAAATTAGAAACAATCTTTACTATATAAGATGATTATATAATTTTTTATGAGAATTTTTATACCATAAAAGAATTATAGACATTAAAAATAAATATTAATAGTTTTACTTTTAGAATAAGTTTGTTTTAGATGAGTTTTCAAAGCTTTAAACCACAACCTAAACTAAACTTATTAGTTATATTTTTTTCCAAACTTAACCTAAATCGAACTTATTAAGAATCTAACTAAATCAAACCAATCACACCGATTCGATTCGGTTTCACAGTTTGAACCAATTTATTGACACCCTGCATATATATATATATATTTATATGTAATATATATATATATATATATATATATATATATATATATATATATATATATATATATATATATATATATATTTATATGTAATGATTGACATCTCTACCCTATCTAAGAAGTTGTCTCTCGGCATGCATGTGGTAAATTTTGACCCCTTATGTGAATTCTCTACCTAAGTGCAACTACTGCCCAAGTTTGAGTATTAAGGAACCCCATAAAATTAACTTATTGTGAAACTACATTTGCTTTGGTCATAAAAAAATAAAATGAAGAAAACCAAATGTGAACAAGTATCTTGAACCCATTCCATTTAGGGCCAACTTGATCAATTACAATGATAACAACATCTTATTGGATGGGATTTGGACCAAAACTAAGAAAAATGAGGTTTTTTTTTAGTAAAACATACAAACTTTCGCCCGGACGAGCAGAATTTGTGACACATGCTAACCTTATAGCTGATAAGGATCAAAAGGCCTACATAGTCTTATCAAAGGCCGAAGACCCACTAATAATTGGGGTATAATGCCCATAATATACTTTAGGCACTAAAGCCCTACGACAAAGGCATTAGAGACATAGGGCCCAAAATAAAAATAACCTTTTTTTTATTGTCTTTAGTGGCATTTGATAGCATTGGGCGAGAAAATGAGAACCTAGCTAGTGACATAATCTAAGAATGTTTGGTACAGCTCCAAAATTATGAAATCCTGCCTTTAAGCATAATTAATGTTATCACATCTACTTCCCAAGTAATAGGTAGGGATATTGACAAGTAAAAAGGTAGGGATATTCACAAGTATGGGCATGGATGCTCAAAAAAAAAAGAAAAAAAAAAAAAAGTATGGGCATGGAGTCGAGATGTTCTTTGTGGCACTTTAAAGGCATTTATTTGCATGCATTCAACTCAATAACCAAACCAAGACATTTCTTTTCTGATTATATATAATATTGGTAACTAGAAAAAAAATAAAATATATATATATATATATATATATATATATATATATATATATATATATATATATATATATATATAATATTGGTTCGCTACATAAATGTGTTTCCTCCTCTCTATTTTCTATTAAAGGTCAAACCTTCATGCCAGTCAGTCATGTTAGTGCAGACCAACTCTTTTAGCAACTTATGATTAATGTGATATTAACATTATAATATATAACAGTAAGCAACAATCAAGAAGTTGGATTTAATACATAATAAATATAAGCTGTCATACAACTTAGAAAAATCCCCAACATATTAGACCCCCAAATACATTAAAAACAGGAAACATTAGACCTGGTGTTGCACTCTTTCAAATTGCCCTTCCTCCCCCTTCAACATTACTACATGCCAAGTGGACTTTTGAGTCTTAATTATAGTTCTTTCTTTTATTTGCAAGAAATAATTACTAATCTAGGACAAACTGATTCAAATAAAGAAATAATCCAAGAGCAACTTGTCTACTAATTCTAGATATACCAACATCCAAGGATGATTTAACTTCTTAAATTTGCATGAGTTCCTGGAAGATCTTCATGGAAGAAGCAGGCAAACCAAGAAGCACATTTATGCTTTTCCTCTCTTTCCCATGGGACAGAAACAATGTCACCTCTTTCTCTGGCAGAGTCACTGGACCTGACAAAATAGACTCTCCCCACCCGAAATCTGTAATGTGGAAAGATAGCCTAGACCATGTAGTTAACAGAAGAGTTGCTGCAAGAGAAGGCCTCGCTCTTGTTACTTCAAAATAATCTATGGCTGATCTCATGTAACTGTCAGTAACCAACTTAACTGCTTTTTGAACTAGCCCCACTGTAAACGACAACGGATTCTCCAAAACTTCGCCCGCCTTGCATACAGAGTTCGTTAACACGACTCCATTTCCAAAGTATCCTTTTGGTAATGATGGCTCGAATCTTGTCCTTCCATCAACAGCAAAGAGGAGCTTTATCTGTTGATCAGGTTGCATTTTTAAGGCCTGGCATCTTGCTCTCCACACAAAAGCAGAAAGGGCTTCAAAGGTAGTGCACTTGTCAAGAACATTATCCTTCATAGCTATTTTCTTGAGTTTCCCTAGTTTCTCAGGGTCAAAGCAGAAGGACCTATAGAGCATTTTCTCTTCATAAAGACTTGAAGTGTTCGATATGTCTTTGATCTCTGCAAATTCATGGTGGGAAAATTCTATCTTTGGAGGAATTCGAGCCTTTAGTATGGTTCTGTCCAGATATGGTGGAACTGTTAGCGACAAGCCTCTGGCGGTTTCTCCCCATGAGTTCACAAACTCCATGGCTCCAAGGCCATCAAACATGCAATGGTTCATGCATAGCCCAAGAGCAAATCCTCCACACTTGAACTTTGTCACCTGCATATAGATAAAAGCATTAGAAATTTCTAGATTTTTTTTTTTTTCCGAAGTTGATCTTTAAAGAACTGAAAACTGGGCAACTGCTCATAGGGAAAATATTTTTGATAGGCACACTAGAAAAAAGAAAAACTAATTATCAGCATCTATGAAATTATATAATTTTTAAAAATTCATGCATGCAATTGTTTTATCTATAATTGTAAAATTACTGGTTTTGAGAAATTGACAAACCTGAGCCACAAGAGGGGGCATTTCAAGAATGTTCTTTGCCCCTGAAATATCATAAACAAGCTTCCCTAGAGTCACAGGATCAGGCTTTGTAATGTCTCCAAGATCCTCAATCATACAATCTGCTTCCGCTTCAACAAAAACACCACCTTCACCGGTGCAATCAATGATCAACTTCCCTTCCGAACTAATTGTAAGACGCCCAGCCAGCGGATAGTAATGAACAAGAACCTTTGCCAAGGCATCCTTAATGACCTCCCCTGCTCTCTCATTCCCTTTCGCTTCTGACTTGAAGTAGTAAATGGTTCGGATGATCACAGCAATGTTCTGATCAAGATTAGATAGGAGGTAGAGACCCTTTTGGGTGTCCTCAGCAGGAGGAACCAAAGTTGGTTCTCCTACTTTCACTCTAAGTTCAAACACATTTTCATTAGAATTCTCCATTGCAACAGACTCTCCAAGCTCAACAACCTGAAACCAAAAGAGAAGAAAAGTAAACAATTTAAAAGAATCATAGGGAGAAACCCATATGAAAAAAAAAAAGATTGATCATAGCTATTGCATTTAAGTGCAATATTCCTAGTTTGTTAAGAGAACAGGCCATGTGTAAGAACTGTGACAGAGGGATGAGATGGGGGTTCTTAGAATTCTCTTGGGACAGTACCTATAACAGAAAACTGAGCAATTACAGACACATGGGCTGCATGGAAACCTGTTGTTTCTGGTGCGAAAGCTGATAAAGGGTATATATAGGAGTAGCAGAGCAAGAAATATGTCAATTCATTTGTTTAATTTTTCACATAAGAGGTTGAAAATAACACAAAGGACAGGTGTCAAGACCTCACTAGAGATGGTTCATACGCAAGGTCTTTTAATGGTGGGAAGATGGGCCTGCTATTTTGTTTGAGTTTTGTGAAGGGAATTGTGTTTGAGTTTTTTTCCTTTTTTCTCTGCAGATTGAATTGACCGATCTGCTCATATTGGTGGTGGTAGGCTACTGCCAATAGAACCAAAACATCACCATTCAAAGGTGTCTGGCGTGTGAGAGTGGGAGAGATTGTGGAGTTGGTAGGGTTGGCCTCCCATATTTGCTTACTTGGGCCTCCTCCCATTAAAATTTCAAATTCATCAAAATATTGCCACAATTAACCAGTGATTTGATTGGAATGAAATATAATTGTTGTTGATATTCCCACAATTAACCAGTGATTAGATATGCATCAATACTCAACTATTTTTTTTTTTCAACCTTGAATGAATTTACTTCCTCTACACATGCATCAATATGAATATGGAATTAAAGCATGGAGAATTTTTTATAAAAACATATGTTTGGCTTATAATATAAAATAGTTCAAAAAAATAAAATTAGAATACAATCTTATTTTTAGGTTGATTTAATTTCTAAGAAATATGTTTAATATTATATTTAAAAATTGTTTTCAAGATTTGAAGATAATTAAAAAAAAAAACTTGTTTGATTAAGTTTATTTCAAAATAAGGCATTATAAGATATGGGTTTGTGGTTAATTGTTTCTCAAAACAAAGACATTATAAGAAAGTCATATACCTCCTCAAGTGGAGAAACAAGTTGGAGTTGTTCAAGGTGGGAAAAAAAAATCCAGCTGGTATGTGAGGGTGATAGTCTCTCTAGGTAGATTACAAAATAAAAAAAGAGGGATTTATATAGAGAATGGGCTTGACTGACCTAAAGAAAAAAAAAATGGACTTGGAAAAATACCAATAAGAATTCTACATGTTTTCTAAAAATGGCTTGAGTTTAATCTTTAATAAAAAAAATAATAATAATAATAAATTATTAAACCAAACACATTTTTTGCCACATTTTTTTTAGTTTTTAAGTACAGAATCAATCACAGGAGCTTCTTGTCCAACCTCTAACCTAATCTTATGGGGTCAGTTTCCTTGCTAACCTCTACCCTTATCAATCACATTTGCCTCCTTACAAGTTTTTCCCTTTTCTTTTTTTTTTTTCTTTTTTTTCTTTTCTCTCTCTATCTCTCTCTCTCTCTCTCTTAAAATTTCTTTTATTGCTTAGCAAATGATATGTAAGAGGTAGAAGATTTAAAGCCATTAATTGTATTAAATAAAGAGATATTCTATTTACATTATGTACTTATTTATGAGTAGGTAATGCAAATAAAGCAAGATTATGGATAGAATTATAAAATCAACTGCTAGGTAAATCTACCATTAATATCATCAACACATCAATATATAGATTGATTTTTTATTTCAAATTTTACCTTTGCATATTAGTTCATATATTGATTATTTGTAAACATGCACAGATCATCTACATGCAAATAGTACAAGAGGTCAGTCATGACTAAAATAGTAAAAGTTGTTGAACATCTATGCTATATAATTCACAATAAATCAGAAAATTTTATAAGATACTCACTGGCAAGTCTTTGTAATAGGAGATTTATAAAGTAAATATATATATATCTATAAAGTGAATGTCAAGAATTTATTTATTTATAAATTTATTTTTGCTAGTTATCAAAACTTACTAGTACCATAGACTTATGGGTGTCCAACCAATTTCACACACCAAGATGGGCATAACTAGTAAGACCTAGTTCATTTATAAAGTGCATTTAAAGACCATCCCCCTACATTGCTATATATCTCTTTCAATCATAGAACCGCAAATTGCTCTACTTTTAGGTACATGTAATATTAGAAAAAGGACAAATGGATAGAATAATAAAGGCAAGGCGCATCTTTATTCAATGAAAGAATAGATATTCAATCCTTGTGATGTATATGTTTTGGTTTATATAAAACAATATTAGTAAAATTGATATAATCAAAACCATATATGGCTGTTGTAGCTTAAGTGATTTAGCTATAGCACCTATGACACCTTCAATAAGTTTTTTTTTTTTTTTTTGGACAAATACACCTTCTATAAGGTTGGGAATCACTTAATCCTATTGAAAGCTTCTATGACTAATTGTCGCCATTGGGTCTATTCTAAGTTATGTTTGGTTTATAATTAAAATTTTAGGACATAAAAAGCAAAAATTAGGAAAAAAAAAAACTTTTAATCGTATTGAAAGATAGTTGTTTTCTAAGTAAAACTTGATCAATCAATCAAATAATTATTCATTAATTTTTTTAATACAACAAATTATATCCAAATTCAAACTAAGGGGGTCATAAATATCTTCTTTCAAAAACTTGTCACTTGAAAAGAAGTTTTTTTTTTTTTCCAACTACATCTTTAATTAAAAGAAACATCCATCAACATGCATTTGATTGTGATTTCCTAAGTCTCATGCTTGTGAGACAAAGTTTACTTGAAACCGGAGCAGACTCCACATTCCACATATTTCAAGTTGCTTATCGTGTGTTTTGCAATTTATTGACAATTTGTACAGTCTTTTCGTCTTACACAAGATTAATTTAATTGTGAAATCTTAGCAAAGATGATTTTGTCAGTGAAGTTACAGGCACTCAGGCCGCTCGTGTAAACAAACGCTAGGATACATCAACGTGTTGGGACGTCACATTCAGCAACCATTTTATATTCAAATCTCTCGTCATCATCGTTCGTTCAACAAGAAACCTAGCTACTTTGCATTACGAGAGTAATCATGGTTTCATTCATCAAAATAAAGCATTAAATCACCCACCATCTCTGTATTTATTTATTACTATTACTATTATTTTGATGTTTAATCACCACCATCTTTATCTAATAAGAAACAGTTTCAAAAATGGGTCAAATTTGCTACAAGTAGAAGTAGCAAAATGGGCCTAAACTCGTTTGTTGTTTTTGTCCGGCCTGCTTTAAAACAGATACAGACAAGACGTTTTAAAAAACAGGTCTAAAAATAAATTCAAGAAATTAGATATTTGGTTCCAACTTAATATAAAAAAAATATTTTACATATTCTTATTTTAATTTGTTCATACCTCAGCTCAATTGAATATTTTTTAATTATATTTTTTATTAAATTTTTCTTTGTTCTTGTTATCTTTTTTTCATTACTATTAGCATTTGATCTTTATTTTATTTTATTTTTATCAAAAAATATATTTCACCACTATATATTTTTGAAAAAATATACAGGTACAAATAAAAATAGGCTACTCGATTTTTAAAACATATGAGAACAGATGAACACTTGCCATCTATTTTTTAAATAGGGCTGGATACGAACATGTTATATATTCGTTAATATGAGAAATTGTCCGTACACATACTTGTTCGTACCTAATTTTTTGTCATACTTAGTTGCTAAACATTATTATCTTTTTCTTAAAAAAATATCAATAATAACACAAAAAGATTTGAGACTTAAAATTTTAAATAATAAATAGTAAACACGCTGGTGGAAAGTAATTATCAATATATTGTGCATACATGAAGAAAGAATATCTTTCCTTTTCAATTAAATCAATTATAACAATCAATAGGCTGAAAATGATTACAACTTAGGGCTTCTATAGACATGAAATGTAATAAAAATGGGCCCACTTCTTTGCATTTAGAAGGCATGTATCTATAAGTATTTTTCAAGATGCATATGTTATATCATATGAATAAATAGCATCTTGTAACTGGAACATAACTTAATATTTATCTAATATTTATAAGAAAGGGTAATGCTAATTGAACGGCAATTTTTGCAACTGCATATATAATTATATATATATATATATATATATTTATTTATTAAATATTAATATTTTATATATCTTAAGATGTATAATTAATAATTTAATAAGTATATATGTATAATTGTATCGTATAGTTATAATAGTTTACGGTTAGATTAGCATTTTCGAAGAAAAAGGTAATTTTCTCACAATAATTTTGGAATTTATGACAAACCAAACTTCAAATTGATAATGCACAAATGACACATTGAATAGAGTGCTAACTTTAAGTTTAGACAATTCACTTTAGTCACCGTTGTCTAATTGTTTTAAACCACATATATATATCGATGAATGATTAAAGACAATTCCGTGGTAACCAAGGTACTTAGCTAATAGCTAGCATCTAAATAAGCATTCTAGTCCACATAACAACCATACTTCTACGTTGTCATTTGCCATCCACTATCATGTCTTTTAATTATAAGTAACAGCTGAAAAGCAGTAAACAATTCATGGTTCTAAATGCATTTAACTAAATGGGCACATGTTATGGAAAGAGAAGAAATTTCAAACCATATTGTATACCTGGATTGCAACAAATCAAGGATAAACTATAATAAAACCTTAGAATAATGGTGTGACATATGATATGTAACATTTGGTTAAGAGATTCAACTCCTCGCCATAGGCAGTGTTCGAATTCTGCGCTAGTCATCCTTACCCACAAGAATTGAAAGGTGTCTTTCGTTAGTGGGCGATCTGTAAGTATCACTATAAGTTCTTTTTGAGGCCTATGACATGCCCTGACCCTAAACTGGGGTAGTCTCCTTTCTAGGGGTGTAAGCCAATTTGACTAACCTGACCAATTCGACCGAACCGAACCAAACTCGACAGGTTGGGTTGGGTTGGGTTGGTCTAGTGTTTGAGTTGGGTTGGGTTGGGTTAAAAAAACCTTAATCCGAACTGTTTGAGTTGGGTTATAGGTTGGGAGCCTAAAAAATCGACCCAACCCAACTCAAACCGAACTAGTTTGATATTATAATATGATGGTGGATGAATGTGATTTTATTTAAAACATTTTGATATTTTATGACTAATTTGAAATAATTGTCAAATTTACATATTGATATAGTTGTATTTAAAATTAAAACATTACATGCTTGATGTCTATTAGTGTATGTAAAATTTACGGGTATAATTTAACTCATCTCAAGAGTCAAGATTCTCATGGGTTTGATTGGTTTGGGGGACGGTTTGTTTTAGGTTAAATTTTAATTTTTTTCAACCTAAACTAGTTTGTGTTGGGTTGGAATTTAGCTCCAACCCAACCCGTTGCAGCCTTACTCCTTTTACCTAAACTTTTATGACTCAAAAAAAAAAAAAAATGACAAGTGATATGTAAGCTTCGAGGTCATAGATTAGTCTCATTACAAAATAGAAGAGGATATCACCTGAGCAGAAAAAAAAAAAAATATATATATATATATATATATATATATAGCTCAAATCTTTCTCTTCACAACATTGAATTGAGAGACTATGAAGTTTGCAACTATATATAATAGCTAAAAGACTTCTTTTGATCTTCATCATATCCGTCAACTTCTACTTAACCGAATTGTGAACCTAGATTGAATTGAGACGTGAAGGTTGCGTTTATCATTTTTAAATTCTATATATATATATTCCTTTGGTACGTGGGATACGATGAAATTATTTTTGTGAGATAAGAAAGGATAGGATATGATAGGATATGATAGAATAAGATTAAAAATAGTATAATTCTATGTTTGAAGTGTGTTTGAGATTAAAAGAAAAAAGTAATTAAATATTTTTTTCACAACTTAATTTTTAAATAGATTATATTAAACTTAAAAAATAAAAAACCAAAACCAGTTGATAATTCTTTTTTTTTTTAAAAAGAATAAATGTGCACAAGAAGAAAAAGAGAAGGAAAAAAAAAAAAGGTGGGATAACCAATCCGATAGAGGGGTGAGATGGGATAATTTTTATCTCATCTCATCTCACCTTCAAACACAGGATAGGGGTTAAAAATAGTCTATCCCATCCTAATCCTATCCTATCAAGGTTGCCAAACGGGCCCTAATACAATATAAAACATTTAGAATAAGAAAGTATATTTAAAGTTTAAGGGCCCGGCTATTTTCACCCACTTATTTCTATCTCTTCACCCACCCAAAGATTTAAAATAACTTATATCATTTCTCTCCAACCTCCCATATTCCCATTCTACCCTTGACATTTTCCAAACCCAAATATCATATTCCATTCCCCTCTCTCTCATTTTTTATTTTCCCATTTCCATTGATTCGCGATTTCTTTGAGTTTTTAGGGCATTCAATCGGTTAGAACATTGCTAAGAACGACTATGAGCAAGCTTGTTGCAAAATCTTGTAAAAAAACTGTGTTATTTAGGATTTTTGGGGTTTCAAAATAAAAGTGATTCAAGAACTCGAATCAACAAAATCAGTATGCATGTAAATCTTTGATTTCTTCAAGTTTAAGTCGATTTTAATGCTACATTATTGTATTGAATTATTTTTGTGCAAAAAAAAAAGTTAAAAATGATGAAATGGAGGCAGTAGAAATGGGTTCCAGAAACCCATTTTCGCACCGGAATCGCCCCGTCTGACCTAACAGGGTCGGTCGGTTGTTGCTTTGTCCACTCCAATGAGGGCGGACAGAGCATTTGTTTGGTTTTTTAAATTTTTTTGATTTTGTTTAAGCTAAATATCAATTATTTGTCCTAATTGTATAGTTTTTTGTATGTATTTGGCCATTTTGATAGATATGCCGCCAAGAACAAGGAGAGGTCGTTCGGAAGAGGAAGAACAAAGCTCGCAAAGAAGAAGGTCGACGGCCTCGAATAGACGAAGATGACGCGAGTCACCACCACCACCCCCTGTTATACATGAAGAAGAAGAGCAACAATCTGAAGAAGAACCTACACAAGTTGGGGTGGAGGGAAAAGGAGACGGTCTATTGAAGGGTCTTTGTCCTCGGGAACCTACTGATCTTTTAGTCCTCACGCATTTCAAGGAACACGTAGCATACTACGTGTGGCAAAATCAGGTATATCACTTTCGTAATTTAATTTAAATTCAATTGAGATTATGATTAAATTTAAATATTAGTAGATTTTTATAATTTTTTGTTTATTCACATAGAAACAAAATATACAAAAGTGTCGAAACCACGGGGCAAAGTTAGCTTCTTAGGACCTTAGTGAACATCCCGAGAGAGAGAGAGAGTAATGGAGATTCTTACAAACATCGGTCTTCATCATTTGGTGTCTTGTAGTAATAGTTGTGCCCACAAGCCATTGATAGCTGGTTTTGTGGAGAAGTGGCAACCAGAAACTAATTCATTTCACCTATCATTCAGTGAAATGACCATCACGTTGGACGATGTAATGGTCTTACTTAGGATTCCAACAGTAGGCAAGACAGTGAATGGAGATGCATTAAGCAATGCAGAAGCAGTGACCATACTTCAAGAAGCCTTGGGGGTTTCGGCTCGAGAGACATTTGATAAGGTGAATAAGAAGAGAGGTCAATCGGTTCGGTTGGATTGGTTGCTAAAAAAGTTTGGATCGAAGCTTCAAGGAAACCAATAATATCCTTCGGCTGAGCATACTGCGAGAGCATATCTTTTGTCATCCTAGGTTGCACTTTTTTCACAGACAAAAATGGTACAAGGGTGAACATAATTTACTTGCCACTGTTGATGAATCTGGATGAGGTTGTCAATTTCGCATGGGAAGCCGCTTGTCTGGAGCATCTATATCGTTAGTTGGGATGTGCCACGAGATATCACGTGCAATAGATTGCAGGCTACATAACATTACTTGAGGTATAACTATTTCTATCTAAATTAAACTTGGAATAAATATGTTTGTGTTATAGTAATTGTTTTTCTTATGTCTGGTAGGCATGGATATACGAGCACTTCCCATTCATGAGACCGCACGTAAATCGTGGATATAATAACAACGTCCTGCGTGCCATGAAGTGGAAACCTCGTAAAGAACAAGGTCTAGCGGAAGATTACGTTGAAGTTCTACACGAGGTAATTGATGATCTTCAGCCAAATCAGGCAAATGCTACTCTTTTAAATTAAATTTGTTATATACATCATATCAACTTATATGTTAGGTCTTTATTATTATTATTTTGTTCAGGTTGCATGAGACCCTTACACAGATTGTAGGGCCGAAAGCTCTCTACATGAAGTGGTTTTTTATACCTTGTGCGTAAAGTTCTTTGATGTAGTCAAGTCCTACCATCTTGACCGAGTTCTTTGTCAATTTGGACATGTACAAAAGATCCCGTCATGTTCGAGCTGAGATGAGTGCTAGGGGACGTGATTACAACGTCCATCACATGTTTATTGATCAGTATTGGGAGAGCTGAGATTACCATTTGTTACAAGCGGCTGCACGAGGGGAATAAGTTTCTAATGCATGATGCTTGGGACGCTGTACCAGAATATCTTGAGTGGTTCGAACAGATTTCACATCCAAAGGCGGAGAACCATGAATATTGACTATCCACTCAAGCGCCAACTTCAACGGAAAATTTTGAAATTTTGGTAATAAATCAAAACCTACAAAACATTATTATTATATATGATTTTATTAAATTTGGTAGTAATTGAAGCGCAACAACCAATGGCTGGTGATGTTGAGGTCCTTGAGAATAACTCAAGGACCTGAGACATCGATTCATGTTGTGTTTCGGGGGATTGACAACGTCATCGAAGTTTCAGCCGGCACAAGCATTAACGAAGAAGAGGAACATGTCGAGGAAGAACGAGCCCAAACTCCAGTTCTCCACTTCGAAGATGTGTCACACACTCCAATTACGCACTTCGAACGTGGTTAGAGCTTGTGTAGAGTTGAAGAAGATGCACCTGCCGAAGTGCCTAACTTTCGACTACGAATTCGAAAAAGACGAGATTAGACTTTTACTTTTTTTGTTTTCTTGGTTTTGGACTAGGAAAACTTTTGATCTTTTGTGCAATGAATTTTGAACTTCAACAAACAATTTCATTAATGTCAATGAACAAAAATGTACATGTATTACATTTGTTGTAAGTTCAAAAAAAGAAAGAAATTCCAATCCTCATTAATTGTTTTTATGTTTGCTACATTGTGAATTGTACTAGTAAAATGCAAAATCCTATCTAGATATGGGGTGTCCCAACCATTAGCACACGATAGATGGTACTTCGCCCAATTTGCAACAACTGGTAGCACTGAACTTGTCGGGGCCAAAATAACCTGTTAATGAACAATTATCAATTTTAATCATGTAGACAAGGCAAATCATAGATTTTTATACATTAACAAGTATAAAACAATACATAATATTTTTATACCTGCACAAAGTGACACTCACTCACGAACCCCATAACAAATAGTCGTCTCTGCGTTACCGAAACATGTTCACTCCTTAGTGGAAGAAATGTTAAACACTGTCGCGGTGAGATAAGTACAAAAATGCCAGATTATACTTGCTTGCAATCAAGTGACCCATCTCAGGGAATGTCATCCAAGCACGTGACGGTACTGGGGTCTCATAATAATCAAGTGTCTTCATGATTTCGTCAACTCTGCCACAATACTAGAAAACGACCTCGTAGTGATCCTTGAAACTCATTAGTTCCTCTAAGAGCTCTTGCCTAACCCTTTTCCATTCACCTTCTCCATAACCCAAAAAAAGGGCAACTGTTTGATAACCACAATGGTCATCGGCCTCCACATCTTTCACCCGCTAGATGTAAGCTTTCAAAACAGTTGGAAATTGATTTATATACTTATGTGAGTCATTGTTCCTTGTCCTGTGAACCTTAGGTGGTCGCTTACCCTTAGTCACCGTGTTTTTAGGGGAACAACTGTCTTGTTGGGATAAGACCTACTCAAACAATAATGGATCTCTCTTGGTTGACTTATCAACTTTCAAACTCGGCCTTCCCCGAGTATTTCTTTTTATGGAGGGTTCAGTGACCACTGTAGATGATGGCTTCGATATCTCTCTCAATTTCTTAAGCATTCTTCTTCTCCCAGATGTGTCACATTGTTCGAACTCTCTACAAAAGCCCTCGATCTCCTCGTGGCATTGTAATTGGTCTTGAGACTCTTGAACAGGGAAAAACATATCCAATTTCTTCCGATGTGCATCCACCAAAGTAGTAGGGATGGACCAACTTTCTTTGTGATATTTAAAGATCTCATGCGCACAAGGTAACCAATGAGTTTTTTCCAACACGCAACAACAACTAGAAGTTTCGAAATCTGTCTCCTTCAAACGTTCACATTCTTTCTGAACCTTTTCGATTGTATGAATCGAGACAACTTCTCACAAGTGGCCATATATAGGTCCTCTATGGACGTGTTTTGTGGTAAATAAGTTTTTCTCAAAAGATGACTATATCTCGGTATGTTACAAAGTTAACAGAGAATGTAATGTAATCCAGCTACTCTCAAACGTTCCCTGTGAAGAACCCAAGTGTTTCTTCAACTTTGCATGTGCACTTTCCGCCTGGTTAGTTGTGACATTGCCGAAATATATGATCTCATTTGTCCAAGCCGCCACAAATCTTTCCTTGTGGTTCAACAACCATTCATTGTATAGATAGAGAATGAGCGTGCGGTACGCTTTATAAGATTTTGAAAGCACTTTCCCACGCTCTTCATACTGCTCCTCTGTCTCTGAATCCACCAAACCATGCCACATGCCCATGAATTTCATATGGTCACTGTTATCCTTGAACAACGGTTTCAATTTCGCCAACACAGTCTTGTTAATGTGCCAACTGCATAACAAAATTCTAACATTTGAAAAAACAATATTCACTGCATTCATCAGGACCAATTCTCTATCAGTAACAAAAACCTCTGGTTGTGGCCACCCTTCTATCAGATCCTCAACTTCTCAAGTGCCCATATGTAGCTCTTCTGCTGCTCGTTCTCCATGAATACATCCGCCACCGAAAATGTGAGATGAGTTGACGTAACGCCAACTATCTCAAGTAACAGATATCGATAGATATTCGTCTTATACGTGCAATCCATTATCAAAACTTTAAGAAAGCAACGCAACAAGTTGACCGATATTGGGTGTGCGTAAAACAACGCATGCATGTACATGATCGATGTTTTCGTCAGACTTGTGCCACTCGACGTATTGTTCTTCAGCTAACTTTGTCATCAAATATTGCTTTTGAAACCTCCCACCGTGTTCCAACAATTTATACTTGCTACATGCATTGTATATGGTCTTCAATGTAAATGCATTGCCTGCATCCCCTCGCTTCAGAACAATTAGTATATCTCTGGGTCTTGCTTGACTTCTGCTCATATCCACAAGTATTTCCATCTCATCCTTTGTCAATCGGCCCACATAAGAGTGCCCTTCCATCCGATTAGCAGGTGGGTGATTATGAGTGTCGCAATCTACTTTTACCATCCAATCGTCATCAATGGCCAATTTTTGCCCCCGTAATAAGAATGGACAATTACACTTCTTCGATGAGGTTTCATTCACTATCTTCTTCTTTATGTCTTTCGGGTTATACACACCGTACCTCTCACATGCAAACGTGATTCTTGGTCGCCTACCCTTCGTCCCCCTGCATCCGAGCTCTTGATAACGATAACAAAACCATTTGCACGGCCTACTTCCATTATCCATGCAATAAGTTTGGCCTTACTCTTAAACACAATATCGATTGTGAACTCATTAGTGTAATCCCGAACTAACACCAACTCATTGCCAATAATTTTGTATTCATCAAATCCCTCAGCATCCTGATGAATTACAAATCAATATTAGTATTACATACAAAATAAAACAAGAAAACAAAATAAAACCTTTAAAAAAACACCAAAAATGCTATGTCCGACCTGTCAGGGTCAAACATGAAATGTTTTGTCCGATTCTGACAGGTCGAACATAACATTTGCTATGTTTTATTTTGTTAAGTCTGACCAATCATGAACGAACATTTCCTTTTGTGTCCGATCTATAGTGGTCGGACACCACACTTTTTGTCCGTCCACAATAGGTAGGACAGAACGATTTCGGAGGGCAATTTTCTGGGTTTCAAAACCCATTTTCGCCCCCTTCCCACCTCGATTTTAGGTTTGTTTTTGCATAAAAATAGTGTAGATACCAAATGCACATACCTTAGGAAATTAAGAACAACTTAAATCTTTTTCCATTATTGGTCGAACAGCTTGCTTGACGGTGCACACTTTGAACACTTCCCCAATGACTTGCGAACACTTTAAATTTTGAAAGAAATCACTTGCGAATAGTTGAAGACATGCTTGTGATTCGAAACATGGGTTAACATCACAAGATCGAAGATTGAAATTTGTTGGGGAGTTGAATAGTTTTAGGGTTTGGGTAGGAGTTGAATGGTTGATGGATGGGTGAAGAGAGAGGTTTAAGGGGTTTACTAAGTGTCTTTTTTGGTAATTTTATATAAATTTTTTTTAGTTTTTTTACTTTTTAGATGAAGTGGGTGAAGAGATAGAAATAGGTAGGTGAAAATAGCCGGATCCAAAGTTTAAACTTTTTTAAATTTTCAAGTTTGAAATAGAAATTTTGATCAAATGGGCCAAGCTAGCCCATCTGATAAAATCCACGTAGCCCAAAAAGCTACGTGGGCCGGACTACTATACTTTTAAACGTTTACCCAAATCGAACTCTCCACCTTCTTCTGGAAAGCAACGAAACGATCCGAAGCTTTCTTCTCGAAATTTCGCAAATTTTCTCGAACTTCAAACATTTTAATGGCCGAATGTTCTAGAATTTAAAGAACAAACTACGATACGTTCAAAACCTCCCTATAAAGATCGAGCAAAGATAAACTACGAACAACAAAGAAGAAATCGAAAAGCGTACCTCAAAGAAATCGTCGAAAAGTTCTTCTCATTCCGATCGAATACGTTCGAATTAATCGAAGTTTAATGGAGAATCCATTCTTCAGAAACTACTGGAACTCAACTCGGCCGCGCTACTCTCCGAGCAGCACTCGTGGAATTCCGGTTCACCAGCAGGAATCGAAGCCTCGGTCTCAGACTCCGAAGGTTGTTTCGATTCCGGTTCACTTCGTTGGCTCGAAGAAGACGACATCGGAAGCTGCTTTGAGAATCCAGAAGGTTTTCAGAGGATTTTTGGTGAGAAAGAATGTGAAGAATATAGGTTCGATCAAAACCGAAGTCGAAGAGATTGAGCGGTGGGAGATAGTTGAGCTGGTTCGGAGAGATGCGAAGGAGCGGTTGAGGATGAATGAGATGCTAATGTCGTTGTTGTTCAGGTTGGACTCCGTTCGCGGAGTTGATTCAGGTGTTCGGGAGTTTCGGAAGGCGGTGATTCGAAAGGCGATTGCGTTGCAGGAGAAGCTGGACGCGATTGTTGCGGAAGATCAACCGGAAGAAAATGTTAACAATGACGAAGAAAACAACGATCGAGACTTGGAGAAGAAAGATCAAATCGATCCTTCGTGCAATTGTGAATCTGGAGAAGAAATCAGTCATCAAACCACAGCTATCACCAAAGATCCTGCTGATTGTTCAGATAATAGTGGAATTGCTGATAATTCGGTTGATCAGAACAGAGAGTCGCAGGTTTCTGTGGAGTCTGAGCACAGTTCTGGTGATCGCGAACGCGCGATTGAAGCTTCAGACCAGATCGAAGCAATGCAGGTTACAGCTGAATCTTCCGTAGAACAGATAGCTGAAGAGCCGACTCCTACTTCAAATTCTGAAGGAAATTCTGAAACTAAGTTCGAGGAAGGAAGTTCGGACTCAGCAGAACTCATATTGACTGGAGAAACAGAGCCTTCTTCAATGGAAGGTAATAATGGAGATACAGAAAATATGGAATACTCTTCAGAAGAGAATTCTCAGAGTTCGATTGAGAAAGATGCAGAAGAAGGAAACAAAGAGAAGGAAGAAGCAGAAGGCAAGGAAATTGAGCAAGGAAAGAAAATTGAAGAGTCTAAAACTACAAGCATGAAAGACGATGAGAAGAGTAGAGATTGCAAGGAGAACACGTTGATGATGGAGAGAATGTTGAAGGAGAATACGAGGTTGATGGGATTGGTGACGCAACTGTGCGAGAGGAGCGCGTTGCAGACGCAGATGATAAGTTCGCTGTCGCAGAGAGTTGGGAATCTTGAGAAAGCGTTTGTAAATGACAAGTTGAAACGAAAGAAGAAGAGGCTGGAGAACAAGCCTGATGATGGTAAGAAATGTGGAAGAAAATTATGAGATGAAACAAAAGTTTGAATAAATTGTAGAGGCAAATTGATCATAAGGAAATGACTGTCCATGTTGTTGTAAGAGTTTTTCCTTTTTTTTTCCCATTGGACATTGTTAGAATAAACTTTTAGTTGAATTGAAATCGATTATCTTTTTCTCATCAATGTGCTGGTGGTTAATGTTTGCAATAATTCATAATTGAACAATGGTACCAAGAATGAGATTACAACTTCACAAACATGTAAATCTTACTTGCTAATATTCAATAAGGGTCAGTGAAAAAACAAAGACTAAAAACAAAGAGCATTCAGCCAGAAGTTAGAAAACATTTGATAGAAAATGAAAATTTCATGAAACTTGATAAGAATAGTGTGTTACAAAATCACCAGAATCAGCTGATGCACTAGCTTCAGTAAGTTTGAGATCTTTAATCAGGTTTTGCACAATGCGGGCCTCAAAACCTGCATCTCTGTTCATCATAAGGATTAAACATAAACATATTTTTCTCACTCCATAATACATACACTAAAGTGCTAATAGAAAGGAGAGAACACGGTCCACGTAGAAACAAACAGCAATGCCGGGCTGGGCCTGCCGGTTGGAATGAAGCACCAGTACTTCTAGTAGAGATATATCTTGCAAAAACTATCTTGTTTAAGTACTAAATTGTTCTGAACTAAATAAGAGATAAAGAGCCATTGGTTTCCACCTCAAGGACAATTACGCTTGGCCACACTTGCTTAAGCAGCCAACTCCCTCTTCAAGATAGTCCTGTCTTGTAATCCAGAACTCTGGTGCATCCTGCACGCAGTTTAACCAAATTTGCAACATCTAATAAGTGTTACCATAAGATATTTTTAACAGCAATAAAAGGTGTCGTCATGGAAGGAGCTAGATGAACAGACCTTCATAATTCCTGCAAGAACTGCTCCTCCAAGGTATACCATATGCTTTCTTCTTGGTGGATCCTCTATCCGCAATCACAGTTTCTGTCAAATATTTCCAGCATCATAACAGTATAGAAATTTTATTAGAACGGTACTGGGATGCAGGCATGTAAAATAGCCTTTGGTTCGCTCAACTTTTATGTTGATTTCTATTTTTACTATGAAAAGGATTATATCAGGTGTTCAAAGCAATAATTTTACAACCAATGAAAGCCAGAACAGATGATGAATCCTCTCACAACTGTAGTGCCAATCTCACAACTAAGTAAAAAATAACTAAAAAAACACCATTGTGACATCTTTTAGGGGGTAGGGATTCCAGACAGAAGGAAAGCTGATAAAAATCACATTATACATGTATAACAAAGAGTCAGGTTACCTTTAACCCATCTTTGTTTCCCTTCAAGACAACATCAAGATATCGATCTAGAATTTCTTTCTCCAACCTGTCACAAGTCACAGCAAATTAAGCTGAAATATTACTAGCCTACTTTGCAGTGTACAAACATGAAACAATATGATTCAAATGTTGTAGTATTAATGATTGTTCCTAAATGCCTGATTTTGGAAACAAGCTCCAATCAAATAGGTTATATATCAATTAATTATGATTTTGGAAAGAAGTTCCAATCAAATAGGTGATCTATCAATTAATTCTTACTGTTAAACTGTTAAGCTTTGCATGCAGGAGGCACATCACCAACCTTCAAAATTCAAGTTTTGGCATCAATATATAGATTATTAAGATCAAATTATATTTTGGATATAATTCATCAGTGATCAAATATCTTTTAATTCAGAACGCATAAAAGTAAATCAATATATAACAATGACCATCAAACGAGGAAGAGAAAAGAGTTAATCTATGACAATCAAAATGGGTAATCATGGGCAAGACAGCATAGCTGTAGATCACTTTTCGTAGCTAGAATGCATCACTATTCAAAAATGCATCCAGGGTTTCAACGCATAACAATACTAATGAACATTCCATGCCAAAATGAATTATGTACAGCCTTCTCCTTAGAATAAAGTAACAATGGAAAAGGAAAAAAATGAAACATTACCGACTTGGCAATCCTGGATACATGGTACTACCTCCACTTAGAACTATATGCTGGTAGAGCTGCAAATGAGAAGCAAGATCAGGTTCAAACATTTGATGAGGAATCCATCATAAACAAAGCCACAGCTGAACATCAAATGCAATACAAGATATAGTTCATACTAACTTCACCACTGCAAACTACATGGATTGTGCACTCACTAATCTACTCAGTAAAAATGCGAAACATTAACAAACTTAGAGTTGGTGTGACGGCCAGCTAGTAATCCGCCTCAGGAAGTGGGAATCCAGATTCATCCCACCTCCACCTCAAGCGGGCCACTTTCCATAAGAGTTTTTAGTGCGTGGCGATAGGGGCATTCTCACGCACCTCAAGGACTAATCGGGTGCTCTAAGAAGCTTGGATACCCTTGAAGAAAAAAAAATGATGAAACACTTCTCCCGTTGCCATAACATGTTAAACTCACCAATAAACTGTCACCTAAGTCACTCTTCTGTTAATGATTTACAAATTAAAATGCTGCATTCAATAAGACACCATAACTGGATAGGTCAAAAATCAATATCCCAATTGGGTTCAGCATTCGCTTCACAACCTTAGCTACATATATTTAATCATTGCTGAATAGAGACAGATCTACACAATCTTTGCAACATTTACATGCAACCATAGAACCTTTCTCAACTAAATATGTATATTTCCTCAAGTAAAATTGAAATCTCAACCTGTAGCGGAAACAGGAAAGCCACAAAGAGGAAATCAATTTGGCAACTCACTTCAGATAAAATGCTTTTGAAGACAAACAAGTGAAACTGAAAGTAAAAAAAAATGACATGTAATTTAAAATTAATAGTGAGATGTAGTTAAAGAAACTGCCTTTACATTTATAAAGAAATTCAAAAGTACATTAACAGATGATTTAGAACTAAAAAAACAATACGTAGGAATATTAAGCATGAAGAATCTCGGTACCATCATCCGATTGTCAATATCCATTTCCTGAATGCATCGAAACACCATATCAGCCATTCCATCACCTTCAACATCTATTAATTCCTGTATCCAAGACAGCATCTATCAAATGGTTGAAAGTCGTATGCAGAGGAGCTTAAAACTCTACGATAGAAACCCTTTGACAAGAAAACAACATGTGATTGCTCATTAAGATTCCAATTTAAAATTGTTTACATCCTAATCCCCAAAAAGAAAATGCACCCATTCCTTTGACATTATAAACTATCATGTACACCATGTATTTAATGCAATTTGACAAGTAAAAAAGGCCTCTTTTCTTGGCTGCAATGGTAATTACTTTAGACCCTATAGTCAGACTCTTGAGTATTATAAATAAAAGAGCTCAAGCCTCAAGGTATGACTCTCCTTGATGTTCGTCCAGTATTCCCTTATTCACTAACTTCAAATTTAATCATAACAACCGGAACCTTACAGGAGTGAAAAGAGCCTCAGGTGCTTGGAACCGTTCTGTACCGACTTTAATAACTCTCCCATCTGGCAGCTGATCAGATTAACAACAACTACTAAGAAAAGAAAGTCTTGAAATAAAGGTCCTTCGCAAGATACACAAAGAAATAACTTACAGTATAATTCTTAACAAGTATGGTGGTCTCCAGTCCTAATTGGTATTCTCGTTTGTAGTCATAACTGCAAAATCTCAATATCAGATAACAACATTCAATACAGCAAGTTCCAAAAGTAAACTCACAAGAAGTTATTTATCTACCTGATATAGCACAGCTTTTCTTTAATTTCCCTGACAGTCTCAAAATCTGCTGTCCTATTCATTGCATACCTTCAAAAACAAAGACATATTATGCAATAAAAATACAGAAAGTAAGATCAAGCATCAGTTGTGATTAACAACAACACGAAAAAAAAAAAAAAAAAAGATCAAGAATCCAGACATAAATGAAGGATATGTATTTACCCTCTTCTAAGGAGCAAATCTACAAGATAAGATGTTATGTGCCTCCCAGCTATATTCATACGCTTTGTAAGATGTGGAAAAGAGTAGCCATCAACAACGGGAACCTGAAGAAAAAAATAATAATATAGCAGTATTAGCAGCTACAGGCTTGCAGCACAAAGTGCAGAAATGATATATGGTATTATTTTCTTCCATAATAGAAAAGCGCCGGTGTAGTTTGTATAGATTTAAGCCACAAACTCTTTTTTCACACTATCACATGCACTATATGTTACCTCCTGGAAGAAATATTAAGGTACCATACCCGTGCAACTACTCAAATGAAACATTGACTAAATTAGTTACAAGAATAACTAACACAAGGTTCTGAAAGGCAAACATGATCATCTGCATAGCCCATAACAAATAGAAGAAGATGATTCCCAGAACTTTAAATGAATTTGGCCTCAATGTTGAAAAAAGATATACATGTTTCTCTCGGCACGTAAAAATGCATTAAGATACATGTGAGATATAGATAATATGCATCCCACACTTGCCCAATGACACTATATATTTATATAATTCCATTTTGCAGCCAGAACCACATCGAAAAAGGATCCCAATAAAAACCAATTCCTTAGGAGAAAAAAACGATATAAGAAATTCAAGAACATGTGCAGTAAGCAAAACATGACTAGTTTTCCTTCAACCCACATAGTTTAAAGAGAATCATACCACATGAGTGACACCATCACCAGAGTCAATAACCAGACCAGTCAGCAAACCTGAAAATAATTCGAGCATTAGCAGAACATAATGAAGATTGGAACCATAGGAATTCTCATGTAAGGGCACACAATAAGGCACGTTAAGTTATTTTTTGCATGAGTATGAACAAGCATCCACGTAGCAAGAGTGAGAATGACATATTTAGAGACTTAACCTTCAAAAATGTTTGTAAGCACCTTGAGCATATAGTGTCAAAACAGCTTGAATTTGAATGAAAACACCGTCAAAATTGTACTTCTCAAACATGGTCTCAATCTGCAATTTCAAGTTCAAGTGTAAAGATCGACTGCAATATGTCATAAGAATGATGGGTATGCAATAGTTTAAAATAACAAATCTGCGTAAACAAAATGAGGACAAAATTTCTGAACCTTTGATGAGTAGACCATCATTCTCAGAGTATTATTAGCATTATGTTTGGAAACCAAGAAGAAGGAAAGCTTTGCAAGGAATTACCAACCATTATTTCACGGTTCTTTGCCGGATTAAGAGGTGGATCTGTGAGCAAAATTTTACTTTCTGTTGGGTCTATCTGCTCAAAGACAAGGTGACAAGTAGATCATCAGAATGAAATAATTTCCCATCACAACTTAAACCCAATAATCATAAGTTACAACAAGAACTGGAGATGCTGAAAACTTGCTTCTAATTCATTGAAAAATGCATGATCCCACACATGGCCCATATCATCCCAATTCTGCACAATACCATTGTTAACAGGGTACGATATATCCAGCTGATGGCGCAGGTCAAGACAAGATTGTCCCACAACAATGTCCTGCATAAACAACGCCGGAACTTCATCAATATCAACAGATCAAATTCCAGTTTATCGCACTCCCATCTCGACAAAAACCAATCACCAGATGAACAATTTCTTGTCTCAATTCGCAAGTAAGTGCAATAATCATTGTCAAAGAATCTAACCTTCAACTCCTGCTCCATGAGCGATTCTTCGTATCGTAGCATTGGCCGCCCCACCACACAAGGGAACACAGAGGTTGGGAAATTCTCTCCAGCAAAACCACACTTCACATACTGCGCAAAAAAACGTTTGAATTGGCTTTTCTTAATGTAACGAAAATAATTTGAGCATGATTTTCCCCAAATAATGGCATCATCGATTTGTACTACTAATTTGAGACGCAACCTCGCAATTACACTGCAGAGATACAAACCAAATCCCTAAAGTTCCAATTTTCTAGTCAATATCTTTTGATTCCTCCGATCTAAGCTAATCTACGAAGTGTTTTCAGCTGATCGAACCGATGACAACGAAAATCTAAAGCTTTGATTATTTATAAAGTTCGATCTCAAATTGCTAACAGAAACATCAGCAATTGGAGATAAAATAAATAAATAAAAAAGTTACCCCAGTGCCATTGTCGCAGACGACTACGTTTCTATTATCCATCTTCTTCTCTGCACTTCTCTTCGCTTGCCTCTCGAACAGTAAGCTTTTTTGCGTTGTGAATTATAATGCCATTTTTTCCCTTTTTTCCAAGAGTTTCTGTAACCTTTACGACAAAATAAACCTACGAGTTTACCAGAGATGCTTTCATTTTAAGATTCAGCTTCTAGTTCTAAGCGTATTGAATAATGCTCGTAAATGGCTAAAATAAATAAGAAATCGAAGCCTAACTGTAAATTAAAGGTTAAAAATATAATTTTTTACATAAAGATTGTTTTCAATTTTTTTCTAAATACGCGTTAGGAAAGTTAAAACATATATGGAAACTGGTTTTGTTCAGTTTAGTTTATATTGATAATTGGAATAAACCAATCAAGTTAAACGAAATCGAACCGGATTATACTCGGTTTGAGTTAGGTTAAAATATTAAATCGACCCAAATTGAATTCTCGACACGGTACTGAATAGTTAGTTTAGCCAAAAGATTAAATATAGCTTGTCAATATCTCACTATCTTTTTTCCAAAAAAAAAAAAAAAATCTCACTATCTTGTTTATACATTTATCTTTACACACATATATATATATATATAGTAAAAGTGCACATGCGTTATTCGTGATTAATAATTATATTTTATAATATATATTTATTTTATTTTAATTTTAAAGGTATAAAGAATTGAGTCTCATGATTGTATGTATCGGTTAAAACAAACATACAAAAAATAAGGTGAAAACAAAAAAGGTGAATTTGTTAGATTAATTGTTATATTATTTTTTAACCGTTTATAAAATGAGTTGAAAATCAAAATTTTTAATAGATAAAAAGTGTATTATCAGAATTATTATAAAAATAGCACAGCGTCAATAAAAAATATTGACTTTATAAATATATATATATATATATATAAACTAGTCTACAAGCACGGAAATAGAAGGAAGTTGAAAGTAGCAAAAAAAATATTTTTTAAAATAAGTCTTATATATTATCAAATTATTCATAAATGTACTTTTTAAAATATATTTATTTAACGGGTTTATATTAAAAAATAGTAAATAATTTAAAAATTTACAAAAATAACAATACGCTGTAATTAAAGAGTTTTGACTTTATAAATAACCCAAATATAAATAATTTTAAACCATGACACTAAAAACTCATATATTGAATATTAAACTATTTAAGTGCAATTAGATGATCCGGCGCTTTTACATCGATTTGATTATCTGGTGCCACTGCCGTTGCGTATGACGAAAAAGTATAAGTTTAGGCATAATCAAGCTTATGCAATAACTTAAATTGATTATGTAATAACTTAAATTATATATATATATCATGAAAACACGTTGATAGTTGATAGTAAAGCTTTTTTTCTACCTAAAAAGTTTGTCTTTTTCTTGTTTTAATTATATTATTAACTGGGGCAAGACAGTAAGATTGTAACTAACTACATAATTTGGCTTTTTTTTTTTTACTTTTTCGTATTCTACTCTCCTAACTTTCGATTTTTACTCTATTTACCTCATTTATATTTTTAAATAATTTTACCCATTTTACCATATTAAAAAAAAGATAAAAATTTATATTATTTTGTAACAATTTATTCTATTTTATTAATATGTAATAAAGATTATCATATATATATATATATATACTAATTTGTATACACCTGCGTTAACTACTCTTTAGTCTTTCCCATCCATTAGTATTCTATTCGTATTAGTCTTTCCCATCCATTAGTATTTGTATACACGTGGGTTAACTACTCTTTAGTCTTTCCCATCCATTAGTATTCGTATACACGTGCATTAACTACTCTTTAGTCTTTCTCATCCATTAGTATTCGTATATAAGAATACTCTTTTAAGTATACTTTTATACATATATATATAGGTAGAAGAACAGGTTTTCATCAAACCTTCATCTCTAGATATTCCGGGTTGAACAGGGTGAATTGAGACACCTTCATATTCAGACGGTGTCCAGGACTGATGACTAGTAAAATCATTAAACTCAGGAACAGCAGTTGACACAATACCAGCCATTGAACTGCCTACAACCACATTAGAAGGCTCGAGCTTACAAACAGCATGGCCACAAGAAGCAGAACAAGCTTGTTTTTGTCAGATGTGGCATGACATCTCCAAGCTCTTGAAAAGGTGTTCCTTCCGGAGCATTGGACAGACACACAAGCAACTCAGTACCAAAAAAACCTTGATCAAACCATGAAATGATGTCAGCACCAAGGAAAGGTCCCTGGATATCTCCCTGAGGATCTCTATAATATAAACGTAACTCCTCCGGTGGGGTACTCCTTTCTGATAAATTTGCTTCTGCATGGCTCTCCAAATTTGGCTTACAGCTACTAGGACCCTCCTGGTATGATGATATATCAAATAGAGTACCAGAATCATCAGGTAGCTCGGCACTGATGTCTGCGGAGGCAGATAACTGATTTTGAAACTTGGGATTCTTAAATGAGAAAGATTCTTCTGATAGGTTGCTTGTTTTATGCCAAGCCCTCTCATCCCACCAATATCACCATCCCAGGTAGCTGCTGCAATCAAGCCATCACATTGGGCCAAAACACTAACCGTGGCCATCTTCTCACCTTCAAAAGATGGCAAAGGCAAATCTGAAGCAAAGCAGCTCTCTTTCAGAAATAGGAATTGGAATTATCAGAATTGTTTAACTTTATAAAACAATTAAAATGTGTCAAAAGAATGAAAGGGAACTCCATCCTAAGGCAGAAAGTAAAAGATTTCGAAAAACAAAATATCAGTAAAATTAAAAAAGAAAACCCAGAATTAAGATGGAAATTAGGAGCCAATTCTGATAGTGAATATGGCATTAAACACCCAAAAATATGTAAAAAAATATATTAATGATGCTTATATAAAAAATATATTGCAGAACACACCAGCTTGCCCGAAACACAGCTATGAACAGACCAATTTCATATATAATTTCCAATGTGGTGCACTCAATGACATGATACAACCAATGCGGGTGTCAATTTTTTTATTTCTTTTGGGGAGGGGCGAGAAGGGGGAGGAGAGAGAGTGAGAGAGAGGGAAAGAGAGAGAGAGAGAGAGAGAGAGCACAAACTCATAAGGTTGGGAAAAAACAATGTCAAGCTTACCTCCTCTTCCGCTTCAGGAGTAACTAAGGCCAATGGCTCAAGCAACTTTAATTGTGTTATGGCAGGTACTTCCTCCAGACCATCAGGCATGCTATCAAAAGAATTAAGAAGTCTCTGTTTCCGATAAATATCAAGGAGTTTTGCTCTAGAAAAGCAAAATGCATAAGCAGAAATACTTGATTTCCTCTCTAAAATTTCACTCTTAGTAACAGAAGCAGCACCAATTGGACCAACAGGTGGGGGCCTGCCAAGTGATGTGCTTCCGGTTATGCTTGACCTTCCTCGTCCTGCAGCGAATCCTGCATTTGAACCCTCCAACCGTCCCCTCTCCATTCCAAACCCTGGTGCAGTTCGGTAGACTGATGACCCACTTGAATTAACTTCCAATCGATGGCGTGGCCTCCATTTATCTCGAGAATCAATTTCTCTGTCTAAGGCTGCACGATTGCCACCAACAATGGTTTGTTTGTTTATGTGGGCGTCCTCCTTCTCGGTGTCTATCCTCTTCTCAACCCGAGATTCTTTTTCTTTGTCCTCAGGACCCCATCTAGATGACCATTTGTTATCTCGTCGTGCATCATGTCCAGAGTTATGACTAACAACATCATGCCGCCTATCAGAAGAAAGCAAACCCCGAGCCTCAACAGAGTCTCTACTCAAAACACTGTCAACGCGTCGATCTTCTCTTCTGCGATCTCGTCTACCAAGTAAGCCAGTTTCTCTTTCCTCTTCACGCCAGCGGCGACTACCTTCATTCTCAGGAGCATTCTTCCACCACTCCTTATCCTGAGATCCACGTAAGTGTCGACCCTCTTTCTGTATGGAATTCGTAGACTTTCTGTCTCATCTTCTTTGATCACAGTGATAAACTTTAATGCTTCGCCCCTTTTTTTGAATTAATTATCTCAAATACGAGTCTGACAGGATGTCCGATCGCTTAATCCATTGCCTCCTGGAAAGTCTACGAATTCCATACAGAAAGAGGGTCGACACTTATGTGGATCTCAGGATAAGGAGTGGTGGAAGAATGCTCCTGAGAATGAAGGTAGTCGCCGCTGGCGTGAAGAGGAAAGAGAAACTGGCTTACTTGGTAGACGAGATCGCAGAAGAGAAGATCGACGCGTTGACAGTGTTTTGAGTAGAGACTCTGTTGAGGCTCGGGGTTTGCTTTCTTCTGATAGGCGGCATGATGTTGTTAGTCATAACTCTGGACATGAAGCACGACGAGATAACAAATGGTCATCTAGATGGGGTCCTGAGGACAAAGAAAAAGAATCTCGGATTGAGAAGAGGATAGACACAGAGAAGGAGGACGCCCACATAAACAAACAAACCATTGTTGGTGGCAATCGTGCAGCCTTAGACAGAGAAATTGATTCTCGAGATAAATGGAGGCCACGCCATCGATTGGAAGTTAATTCAAGTGGGTCAACAGTCTACCGAACTGCACCAGGGTTTGGAATGGAGAGGGGACGGTTGGAGGGTTCAAATGCAGGATTCGCTACAGGACGAGGAAGGTCAAGCATAACCGGAAGCACATCACTTGGCAGGCCCCCACCTGTTGGTCCAATTGGTGCTGCTTCTGTAACTAAGAGTGAAATTTTAGAGAGGAAATCAAGTATTTCTGCTTATGCATTTTGCTTTTCTAGAGCAAAACTCCTTGATATTTATCGGAAACAGAGACTTCTTAATTCTTTTGATAGCATGCCTGATGGTCTAGAGGAAGTACCTGCCATAACACAATTAAAGTTGCTTGAGCCATTGGCCTTAGTTACTCCTGAAGCGGAAGAGGAGGTAAGCTTGACATTGTTTTTTCCCAACCTTATGAGTTTGTGCTCTCTCTCATTCTCTCTCACTCTCTCTCACTCTCCCTTCTCCTCGCCCCTCCCCAAAAGAAATAAAAAAATTGACACCCGCATTGGTTGTACCATGTCATTTAGTTTATGTTGATAATTGAAATAAACCAATCAACCTAAACGAAATCGTACCCGAGTTAGGTTAAAACATTAAATCTACCCAAATTAAATTCTCGACATCCTACTGAGTAGTTAGTTTAGCTAAAGATTAAATATAGCTTGTCAATATATCACTATCTTTTCTTTTTTTTAAAGAAAAATACATTTATCTTTACACACACATATATATATATATAGTAAAAGTGTATGTGTGTGACACATGATTAATAGTTATATTTTATAATTTATATTTATTTTATTTTAAATTTAAAGGTGTGTAAAAAATTGAGTCTCATGGTTGCATGTGTCGGTTAAAACAAACATACAAAAAATAAAGTAAAAACAAAAAAGGTGAATTTATTAGATTAATTGTTCTCAAAATACTTTTTAACCGTTTATAAAATAGATTGAAAATCAGAATTTCTAATAGATAAAAAGTGTATTATCAGAAATATTATAAAAACAGCACAGCGTCGATAAGAAGTATTGACTTTATATATATATAAACTAGTCTACAAGCACGTAAATAAAAGGAGGCTGGAAGTTACCGAGCAAAATAAAGAATAAAAGGAAGTTGAAAATAACAAAAAAAATATTTTTTAAAATAAGTCTTATATATTATTAAATTATTCATAAATGTACTTTTTAAAATATATTTATTTAACGGGTTTATATTGTAAAATAGTAAATAATTTAGAAATTTACGACAAAAACAACACGCTCTAAATTAAGGAGTTTTGACTTTATAAATAACGCAAATATAATTAATTTGAAATCATGACACTAAAAACTCATATATTTGAATATTAAACTAGTTTGTATACACCTGGGTTAACTACTCTTTAGTCTTTCCCATCCAGTAGTATTCATATTAGTCTTTCCCATCCATTAGTATTCTATTCGTATTAGTCTTTCCCATCCATTAGTATTCATATTAGTCTTTCCCATCCATTAGTATTCTATTCGTATTAGTCTTTCCCATCCATTATTCGTATTAGTCTTTCCCGTCCATTAGTATTCTATTCGTATTAGTCTTTCCCATCCATTAGTATTCGTATACACGTGCATTAACTACTCTTTAGTCTTTCTCATCCATTAGTATTCGTATATAAGAATACTCTTTTAAGTATACTTTTATACATATATATCTATATATTTGTGTTTGTCATATAAAGAGAGAAAGAGTGAGATAGAGTAAGTTGATCGATTGAAAGGAAGACGAAGATATAGAGATGAAGAACAGAAAACTGAGAGTATCGTAGACGTCAGTGAAGAAGCTAAGAGCGCGTTGGATAACGAGAGGGAGATCTAGAATTGAAAGATTTCTAGGGTTTTTGGAGTTTTGTAGGGTTTTTAAGCTTTCATTAACAGAGAAGACAGAGACGCGGAGTTGAGGCTTTGGTTTTTGAGAACTTAAAAACCATACTGAAAAACCTTTTATACGAAAATTAAAATATATACAATTTTTTGTGAATAATCAAACTAGAACAATTTGTCTTGACAAGTTTTTTAAAAACACTTTATTGGTTAAAAATATGTTAGTATAATCAACCGTACATGGGAGATAAATTTGATGTAACTATTCTAAAGCAGGGAATGCTATTTTGCTTACAATAGTTGTAAACTTTAAGTGTAACTACACATGCATAATTATTAAATATTTTATTATACACTTTAAAATGCGCAATACATATTTATTTAATAATTATAAATATATAATTATACTTAAAGTTACATTTTTTATAGTTAGATTAACATTTTTTTTTTAAATAGTATCCTTGTTTTAATGCACTCGCTCAACATTTGTTTTTATGTTTCATGATATTAATAAATTATATATCCCTAAGGTTAAAAGGAATAATTAACAATTCCTACTAGTCAAGTCTTGAGGGTAGATTTTTATCTTTATCGCACGGGTGGGGTGGCATCATCTTTATTGGATGAAACCTTTGTATCGTGGTTATGTGTTTCATTTTCTAAGGGAATAGCTCACTTTTCGATTTTTGTTTTTAGAAAACCAATGAGTTCAATTTGCTTTAACGTTTATACATTATAAAACGGATTTAAACCAAGTCGAACTGAACTTAGAAGTAACATACATACACATATATATTAATCTATTATATGGTGCAAGTAAACTGGCATGACCATTAAAACTTGAATTACTTAAAAAATATAAAAACACAATACTAAAATATTTATATTATATCCCGTGTATCGTTGATTACACTAATAACATATTCTTCGCCAATATAAGTGTCATTGCTTAACACTGAGCTTAATACTGATGGATATCTCAAGAATGCTTCATCGCGAGCAGGGGGTGGCGGTCTTCTCCGTGACTATCGTGGTATGTGGTTGAGGGGGTTTGTGGCTAATATTGGTTCTTGTACTACAATTGAAGCTGAATTATGGGCTGTTGTTCATGGCCTACGTCTTGCTTGGGAGGAGGGCCATCGTTCTATAGTTTTCGAAACAGATTCGGCTATGGTGGCTGGTTGGTTACAAGGCAACAGCATGCCGCAGCTTAGCCTTTTCAACTTGGTAAATGAGTGTAGAAGACTCATTCAGAGAGATTGGATAGTTCAAGTTGAGCACATTTACAGAGAAGGTAATAGAGCAGCAGACTATTTGGCTACTGAGGCTTTGAAGTTCAATCGGGGAGTGTGTATCCTGTCTTCCCCTCCCCGTGGGTTATTCAATATTTTGAGGGAAGATGCAACTGAGGTTACTTGGCCTAAGAGAGTTCGAGATGTAGTGTGCTAGTTGTTCTTGCTGGGTGTTCCCCTCTTTACCTTTTCAAAAAAAAATATAAGTGTCATTGCATTACTTAATAATTTTTCTTTAAAAAAAAGATTGTCAAAATAATTTATTCTACAAAATTTGTATATATTTTAATTTCCGTTTAAAAGGTTTTTCAGTGTTGGTTTTAAGCTCTCCAAAATACCAAAGCCTCCCCCATATCTCACTCTCTCACTCTCACTCTCCTCTCCTTCCTCTCTTTCGTTCTCTGCAACACTTCTTCTCTGTTAATGAAAGCTTAAAAACCCTACAAAACTCCAAAAATCCTAGAAATCTTTCAATTCCAGATCCCCCTCTCATTGTCCAAAGCGGTCTTAGCTCCTTCTCTCACGTTTCCGACACTCTCAGTTTTCGTTCATCATCTCTATATTTTCGCCTTTCTTTGCAATCGTTCAACTTACTCTATCTCGCTCTTTCATTCCTTCTCGTGATTCTGAAGCATTCTCAGTCCTAATGGCTGCGGAAAAAACTGATCTACCGGAGAATTATCTCTTATTAAAAGCGGGAAACAAGTCTTCGTCTGCTAAAGGTGATTAAGATCGTAGATGATGCACGATTTTTCTTTTCTTTTTTTTTTTATCGATTTAGTGTTATTTGTTTTGTTGTTTTGAAGTTAATGGATTCAATGTTGCTCTACTGATCGCTTGGTAGTTGTAGATCGTAATCTACTAATCTTGTTTTTTTTTTTTAGAAGAATAATCTACTAATCTTGTTAATCTTCAAGATTGTTAATCTTGAACCTCTGTTTCGGTTTGATATGGACTAGGCGTTCTCGAATAGTCTTGATTATGGTAGTGAAGTGAAGTTTGGAATTGTAGGAATATGAATTCAGTCGTTAATATAGGCCTTCAATGTTGCTCTGATCATCGCGTGGAAGTTGGTGATTGTAATCTTGTTAATCTTTAGAACTGTTAGTCTTGAACGCCAGTTACAGTTTGATGTGGAGTTTAGGCGTTCTTGAGTAGTCTTGATTATTGTATTGGAGTTCGGAATTGTAGGACTACAAATTCAGTCGTTAATATAGGCGTTTCTTGAATCGTTCTGATCAGAAACTTGTGCTGTTTCGCTAGGTTTGAGGATAGACATCAAGGCGATGCATAATTTTAACGAGATGAATAAACTTGGTCACTTTAGTTTACGTTAGCTTTCTGTTATTCAGATGCCTTTGCTTGCTAATACTTAGGGTGTTTCTTCTTGATGGCAAGTCTTGTATGACTGTTTTCCTGCTAATGGTCTTGTGTAGATAGTTTACTTCACTTGAATGCAATCTAGGTGTTTGCACTTGGTTAAGAATTTTCTAGACTTTAAGTTCACCCTTTCGTCCCTAAAATTTCTCACGTGTTTCAGTCAGTGGCAGGAGTGTGCAACAGTAATTTTTGGTATTTGGTTAATTTTCAGCTGATGTTTATTTATTTGTTTTTTTGACAAGTGACTGCTTCATATGAATTACCCCAACTCAATTCCTAACAACCTCCTCTATCTGTTGTTTTTTTTTTCTACTTTAATTAGCATTCTAACTGTTTCAAGGTGCTTTAACTTGGTATCATCATAGCTTTCACATGCTTGATTATACCATATATATAAATTTGACAACCTAATAAGAAATTGAAAACAAAAAACACTATGAAGGTCTTTCTTTTTTGGTGCAACTATGAAGGTCTTTTATTTGAGGCTTTTCCTTCTTTATAAAATGTGTTGCTTAAGGATTTTTCTTGCCATGATACTCAGTTCAACTTTAAGCACATATGCAAGTATTATTCATGTTGTAACGTTTTCTACCAATTTAGAGAGTGATCTCATGCTTGTAGAGCACGGACACCTGATTGACTTGAAAACATCACATGCTTTGTAAAGAACTTGTGAATTTTTGCTCATGGTATTTTTTTATGTATTACTTATTCTTCTTTGTCTAGGATGTCGTTAGTTTGTGTTTGTGATTCTGTGAACAAAGACCAAACGGGATTGAAGTTGAGGTATTAAGATTAGATTTTAGGGAGTCATAGATTTTGGGAAGTCTTAGATTTATGTAGAAATGAATGGTCAACAGGATTAGTTTAGGCAACCATATATATTTGAGAACTAAGATATTAGACATCCTTTATGATGAACTTATGTTTTTATCGTAAAAGCTATGGCAGAAATATTGCTTTTATCTTCTTCTTTTTTCCCCAAATGTGAAATGCTTTAATTGCTAGGTTAGTTTAATAGTTCACTATTGTGCTTCAAACTGTTCAAGTATAAGTTATGGCGTGTGATTTAGCTTGATATATATGTTCTGTTTCACTCCAGAGGAGGCTTCAAGTGTAAATAATAGAGAAAAGGTGCTTTTGGGTTTTCTCGAAGAGTCAAAAGGCGTGCTCCTTTGTTCTTCATTTTTATGATTGTCATGTATCTTGACATAGATAGGCAATTCAATCTTTCTGGTTTCTTTTTGAAATTGACGCAGATCAAATGACATCAGAGAACAGTATACCACTTTCTCCTCAATGGCTTTATGCTAAAACGGGCGACTCTAAGACAGGAATTTCTGGTGGCCCTGGGGTACAAATCTCTTTGCTTTTCTTCAACTTAAACGATTTATGTTTCTAATGTGGGGTAATGTTGTTTCACAAACATAAGTCTAGCACTTACACTGTATGATCTAACAACTTCAGTTTCACCTTTCAAGTATAATTACTGTTTCATGAATTATGCTAACTTAATATTGTTATTCATTAGAATGCCTTCGTGTGCTCTGTAGTCTGTATCTACAGTTGTAGAACTCCTTAGGCCCTACAAGTTTTATTTGTGTTTCATGAAGTGCATGAAGGTTTCCTTGAGCTCAATGTGTAAAAGCTTTTGAAACATATGATTTATTTGTATGGAGAAGGCAAATGTGAACACTTACATTGTTTTAGTCCCTCATCTTAGAACTCCTCCAAATCTTTGTTGCTTTTTTTTTTTGATAAAAACTTTTAATCCATGTACAGAATTAATTAAAATGGAAGCACCTCCTGCACCTGAGGGCACTTCAAATAGATTAAAAAAAAAGTGCACTAGATTGATCCGACCAAGCACATTTTGGTTTTGAAAGGACGGGGTCGAGAAGACCAAGCACATTTTGGTTTTGAAAGGACATGGTCAAGAAGCGCAAAGGGTCTCAAGGAACGAAACCTCATCCACAACACACAAGTTGTGTTCATTGAATGTTATTGACGTCCATATGTGAAACCGAGGGACCTTTCCAGATATAAAATTTTGTTAGAGTTAGGTAAAATCAAAATAATTTGCAAAACTCTATAAAATGTTCAAATTTTTTTTCTAACTTTTAAATTTAAAAATATAAAACAAAAACAAAGCTAACTTGAATTTTGTTTGCAAAGAATACACACATGATTGATGCTCAAAAATAATATTAAAAAAATTCTAATATTAATTTAAATTTTTATAAAGAAAATAATATGTTACTATAAACTATGTAATCTTCCCATAAGTCTCCTATATACATTAAGAATAGAAATTTTTACATTTGCTGCTCATACAATATTGTTCAAGCATTACTTGGGCTATAAATCTTCTATATACTTTGAACTGTTATCTTTTTATAATTTAGTTTGTAAGTTTAAGCTCATATTCATATTTGCTCTAACATTTGATGGATGGATCTTCCCAACATTTTGATGAAGTTTCTTTGTACTTCTCTAAGATGTCATTTTTTTGACAAAAAAAACTTCCGAATTGGTTGAAATGGAATTCCCCAAATCTTATCTTATATCTTATATTGTATATAAAAATGGAAGACTCCTATTTTGGAGTTTGGATGGACTCTTCCAATTTTTAAGGGTTTTTATTTATTTAAATTATTGCAGGATAGTTTTTTAGATTTGCCTTCACTCTCTCTCCCTCTCTCTCTCTCTCTCTCTCTAGGTCTTTTCTTTTATTTTTTTCATTTCCCTCCTAAGCAAAAGCTCTTGGCTTGAAACTTCATTCATGATTATAAATTGTAAATTAATATATATATCTTAGTTCTTTTAGTTTCTAATTTCATTAATGTAAGTTTAGTTTGCTTAATGTATTAGTCATTGTTAGTTAATTAGTTGTTAAATGCATGTTTTTTTTACTTCCTATGGGTTGGTAGATTAAATTACATTTTTCATTTTGTAAGTTGATTAAATTAATTTAATTTTGTTTTCATTGATTTCAAAGTTTTTTTTTTTTGGTACTAGGTTGTTTATAAATTTGTCTAGCTAGATTTTTTCAATCATCAATAAGAGATATTTAGTTAGTTGATATTTTATTTTGTATAATATTAATTTTAATTGTAAATTTCATCGCGTGTTTTGGAAAAAAATACTTTTGAGTTATAATTTATCAATGTAAGAACTTTTATTATTCATTTATACTTTAGATGTGTTATTTATTCTTTTCTTCTATCTTTTGTTTTGAATAATATGTGTTAATATAAAATATTAGTTAATAATAATAGGCTTTTTTTTTTTTTTTTGAGAAGGAACAATGTTAGTAGTTAGTTGTATAATTAGCTCCATCACCATACCATACTCTTGGGGAGGTATTAGACCCGTTCCTGACCCATTAATCCCCCTCACTACGGAGAGGCAGTGGCAAGAGTTGAACTTGGAACCTTTGGATTCCAAAGCCACCTCTTTACCAACTCCATGTTGGCAATAATAATTTATAATTTAGTGTGCCTAGCGCGGTGCTTTAAGCTTGTTAGTTCCAAATAACTGACTGAAGTTTATGGCATAGTCAAATTTCAATTCTTGCTTCTATTTGCATGCACTGTTGGTCATACCATCATAGCATATGTTGTATTGCCATAAAAGGGTTTGATTAATCTTTATTTTATATCATGTACTTTTTGTTTCCTGAGTTATGCTAAAGTCTTTCAGATGTAGCTAATAGAATTAGAGTAGAGTGAATTGTGTGAAGAGAGGGCTTTTAGAGTTTCTTGTAGCAGGCTAATACCATTAAGGTTTAAGGGAAATCTAAGGCTATATTTGGTTGGTGCTTCAAAAATAAGAATACAATCCGAAAATAGAAAACTTAGAAAACGATTTTTGATTGTTTTTTGAGAACAACTTGTTTTCTTAACAAAAAGTGAAAAATTATTTTTCGGATACACTCAAACCAAATATATTTTCTATATTTTCGAATTTTTAGATACATAAAACTATATCTGAATCACAAAGCAATTGAGGCCTAATTAAACAGCTGTAGGATCTGATCAGGAATGCTCTAAGAAATAGATTTACAACAGTAAGATAAAAATAGAGCCATCTGTGAGAATCTAGAGTGTAGTACCAAATTTTGGTAAAATGAATAATCAATCAAAGCTATTTAGCTATGTGATTTGAAGAACATGAATTACCCCAGTAAGAGTGCGATGGTGCAAACTGAAAATGTCTAAGAAGGCCAGTTCAAAATTAATTGCATTAAATTGATCCTTGTTTGGAAACATTTACCAATGATATGGTGACTCAACTCAACTCAATAGAGCCTTTTTCCAACGTCAAGTCATCAAACATGTTGGCTAACTTTTAAGATTAATGTATTGAGAAATGGCTTGTACAATGTATTCTTGAAGGCAAAACCCTTCATATTTGTGACCCAGACTGTTTATGTGGTGTGGCATTATTTCTTTTGATTGTTTGATTATGGTTTGGGCTACAATCATGTTCAAATATTGATATGAGGATTGAGGGTTAAGAAAAGTTGTCTTGCTCATCTTTTCTTGTTATATGCAAAGTTTTATACTCTTTAAAGCTCTTATATTTGTTTTACCTAGTGCATTTGTGTTGATTGCTGATAAAAAGCTTCTTTCTTTTGACTGTATGTAAAACTAGTTAGAAAAGTTAGAAAATTGAACTACTCTTTTTGAACTTTGTTTCTGTCTCATCTTCTTTGATCACAGTGATAAACTTCAATGCTTCGCCCCTTTTTTCGAATTAATTGTCATTGTTGTATCTCAAATATGAGTCTGACAGGATGTCCGATCGCTTAATCCATTGCCTCCTGGAAAGTCTACGAATTCCATACAGAAAGAGGGTCGACACTTATGTGGATCTCAGGATAAGGAGTGGTGGAAGAATGCTCCTGAGAATGAAGGTAGTCGCCGCTGGCGTGAAGAGGAAAGAGAAACTGGCTTACTTGGTAGACGAGATCGCAGAAGAGAAGATCGACGTGTTGACAGTGTTTTGAGTAGAGACTCTGTTGGGGCTCGGGGTTTGCTTTCTTCTGATAGGCGGCATGATGTTGTTAGTCATAACTCTGGACATGAAGCACGACGAGATAACAAATGGTCATCTAGATGGGGTCCTGAGGACAAAGAAAAAGAATCTCGGATTGAGAAGAGGATAGACACAGAGAAGGAGGACGCCCACATAAACAAACAAACTATTGTTGGTGGCAATCGTGCAGCCTTAGACAGAGAAATTGATTCTCGAGATAAATGGAGGCCACGCCATCGATTGGAAGTTAATTCAAGTGGGTCATCAGTCTTCCGAACTGCACCAGGGTTTGGAATGGAGAGGGGACGGTTGGAGGGTTCAAATGCAGGATTCGCTGCAGGACGAGGAAGGTCAAGCATAACCGGAAGCACATCACTTGGCAGGCCCCCACCTGTTGGTCCAATTGGTGCTGCTTCTGTAACTAAGAGTGAAATTTCAGAGAGGAAATCAAGCATTTCTGCTTATGCATTTTGCTTTTCTAGAGCAAAACTCCTTGATATTTATCGGAAACAGAGACTTCTTAATTCTTTTGATAGCATGCCTGATGGTCTGGAGGAAGTACCTGCCATAACACAATTAAAGTTGCTTGAGCCATTGGCCTTAGTTACTCCTGAAGCGGAAGAGGAGGTAAGCTTGACATTGTTTTTTCCCAACCTTATGAGTTTGTGCTCTCTCTCTCTCTCTCTCTCTCTCTCTCTCTCTCTCTCTCTCCCTCTCTCTCACTCTCTCTCCTCCCCCTTCTCCTCGCCCCTCCCCAAAAGAAATAAAAAAATTGACACCCGCATTGGTTGTATCATGTCAATGAGTGCACCACATTGGAAATTATATATGAAATTGGTCTGTTCATAGCTGTGTTTCGGGCAAGCTGGTGTGTTCTGCAACGAGTTCGTTTTTTCCCAGGTTATTTATCCATCCTGTGTCATTCTTTGGGTGCCTTTTTGGCACCAAAGGTTGTCAGATTTTTTTAATTCTTAGTGAATCATATCGAACTGGAAAACTAAGACATTTCATATTAGATTGTGCCGCAACGATTTCGTTTTTCCCGGGTTATATATCCAACCTGTGTCATTCTTTGGGTGACTTTTTAGCACTAAAGGAAAAGGTTATCAGATTTTTTAATTCTTAGTGAATCATATCAAACTGGAAAACTAAGACATTTCATATTAGATTGTGTTTATAATCCTAGACTTCGTTTGAATCAAATGGGGCATAGACTACTATTTTGCTCCACAAATCATGTGCATGGTGAAAATGGAAACAAACAGAAAAAAAAAAAAGCAAAATGCTGAAGATAGAATGGTGAGACCGTGAAGGAGCATTCCTGTTGCAAATTCTAAGTTGTTGGAAATAAGCATCATTAATATATTTTTTTACATATTTTTGGGTGTTTAATGCCATGTCCACTATCAGAATTGAGCTCCTAATTTCCATCTTAATTCTGGGTTTTCTTTTTTAATTTTACTGATATTTTGTTTTTCGAAATCTTTTACTTTCTGCCTTAAGGACTCTTTCACTTTCAAGATCCATGTTGGCTGCAATGCACTTGAATATGTCTGGTGCATACCTTTTCAATTTTTTGTGAATCCTCACAAGTCATAACATCTGATGTTTTCTTTTGTTTGGTTTCATCCTCACCTTTTGTTATTGGAATATTTGGTTGAAAGCTTAGGATGCTAATAGTTGTTGTTGATTGTTCCGTCAATGGTTACCATCCAAGTGTTCTTTCTTTCTTTTGGGAAAATTATCTATCATAAGTACCTCGTTCAGTTCTTATCTTCCTTTTGTTGTGCTTATGCCATGCTTCTTATTTTCAGACTACTCTTAACAATATACTAAAGGGAAAAATCACCAGCAGTGGAGTATTCTATAACTCATCTACAGATAAAAGCACGCGATTCAATGAAAATGTGACAGGTAATCATGATAAGTTATTACCTTTACTCATATTGGTCACAGATCTTTTGGTTCTTCATATGATGTTTTACCTCAAATCCCCAGGCATTGGAGAATTGATAACCACTGAGAGCAAACATGAGATATGCCCTCCTGCTAACACTGAAGGAACTCAAGAATGCATCCCAAATAGTATGGTAGATGCTGTACTAGAAAAAGATTCTGGTGCTGATGGTGCCGATGCTTCAGAAATGAATGTGCCAAATGGTAGGATGGAGTTCCCTTTCATTCTTTTGACACATTTTAATTGTTTTATAAAGTTAAACAATTCTGATAATTCCAATTCCTATTTCTGAAAGAGAGCTGCTTTGCTTCAGATTTGCCTTTGCCATCTTTTGAAGGTGAGAAGATGGCCACCGTAAGTGTTTTGGCCCAATGTGATGGCTTGATTGCAGCAGCTACCTGGGATGGTGATATTGGTGGGATGAGAGGGCTTGGCAATAGCTTATTTGATGCGGAGCATAAAACAAGCTACCTATCAGAAGAATCTTTCTCAGTTAAGAATCCCAAGTTTCAAAATCAGTTATCTGCCTCCGCAGACATCAGTGCCGAGCTACCTGATGATTCTGGTACTCTATTTGATATATCATCATACCAGGAGGGTCCTAGTAGCTGCAAGCCAAATTTGGAGAGCCATGCAGAAGCAAATTTATCAGAAAGGAGTACCCCACTGGAGGAGTTACGTTTATATTATAGAGATCCTCAGGGAGATATCCAGGGACCTTTCCTTGGTGCTGACATCATTTCATGGTTTGATCAAGGTTTTTTTGGTACTGAGTTGCTTGTGTGTCTGTCCAATGCTCCAGAAGGAACACCTTTTCAAGAGCTTGGAGATGTCATGCCACATCTGACAAAACAAGCTTGTTCTGCTTCTAGTGGCCATGCTGTTTGTAATCTCGAGCCTTCTAATATGGTTGTAGGCAGTTCAATGGCTGGTATTGTGTCAACTGCTGTTCCTGAGTTTAATGATTTTACTAGTCATCAGTCCTGGACACCATCTGAGTATGAAGGTGTCTCAATTCACCCTGTTCAACCCGGAATATCTAGAGATGAAGGTTTGATGAAAACCTGTTCTTCTACCTATATATATACCTTGTCAGTCCGGATTGTTATGGTTTTTTAATTTTCCTTTTTTTTATTCTAAATAATTTTCTCCTTTTTTTTTTTTTTTTGATTGAAGAAAACACATTTCCTGGGAGTCGAAGTGACTATTTCATTGGTGACCCATATGGTGAAAGGTCTGAGCTTGAAGGTGCTTATCTGAAGCATGGTCGGTCACTGAACATGTCTTCTGGAACCAATGGTCAGGTTCAGCTTTTGAATCCCAGTGTTGGACAAGATGCTTCATTTGCAGGCCATGAGCAGCAACAGTTTGGTATGATGTCTGATTCTGTTGATGCTGGTAAAGCATGGTCTGATAATGTCAGAATGAAGGAACCTACAAACATCAATTTACTTCAAGGTGCCATAGATGGTCATCAACTTTTATGCCTGAAGCAAGAAAATAATCACTTGGAATTAGCAGAGCAGTTCATGTCTCAACAGTTGCAGGAGCAGCAGCAGCAGCAGTTTGTGGAGCAAAATCTATTTCCTTTGCAACCAGCACTGCCTCTGAATGACTCCATTCTAGAGAATTTGCCAAGTTCTGCTCTTTCTCAGGGCCGGGATCTGGTTCACCACCACCAAATGATTAACCAACCAATGCCAAATTTGGAGCATTTGTTGGAACTTCAGCTTCATCGCCAAGAACAGTTTCAGCTCCAACAGAAGCAATTGCAGCAGCAACAGCTTAATCAGAAATTGCAGTTGCAGCAGCAGCAAGAAGAACAATGGCAGCAATCTCAAGCTCATCAGATGATTTTTGAACAGTTCATCCAACAGCAGATGCATAGTTTGCAAGTCAAAAAAGTGCTTGATCAAATTTTATTGAGGCAAACCCTTCAAAATCAGCTCCAACAGCATAACCATCTGCGACCAATGCATAATCATACGTCCTTAGATCAGCTTATCCAAGCAAAACTTGCCTGTGGTCTGCAACGAGAACATGATAATGGCTTCGAGGAGCACTTATCGCGTGCAAAGTATGGACAAATACTTCCTCAGCAAGAGCTTCTTCATCAGCAAGAACAGCTGCAAGCAAGGCATATGACATCAAGGCTGCAGACAGGGTTGGAAGAAGAAAGGCTTAAGAATGCAGTCTGGTCAGTTAATGGATCTGATCAGTTTATCAGTAGGGCTGACACTCCTATTCAAGCTCAGGCTCCTGGAGTCGGCCCCTTGGAATTTCACCAGCGTCAGACACGGCCTTTTGTGTATGAGGAGGTTCCAGTACATCGTGAAAGTTTTGTGACAGAGGAACAGCTGCAGCAAGGGATTTTACCGTTTGAGAGGTCCATTTCCACTAGTGGTCCTGGTATGAATCAGGATGTGATAAATGCTTTGGCTTGTGTTCACGGACTGGATATGCAGGAGCAACAGATTCAGAAGCGGTCAGCTAGTCAGTTGAATTCATTGCCATCTATTATTCATTCTAACCAATCGAAAATTACTGACCAGTTTCATTCTTCACATCTAGATGCATTTAAGAGCCATTGGTCTGAAAATAACAGTGGAAAGCTTGAACATAGCGCGGTAGAAGCTCACATAGAACAAATGCATCTTAGAGGTTTGGAGCAGAGAAATAAGTCAGAAGTTAAATTCTCATCTAAGGATGTGGATCCATGGGTCCCAACTGGAGAAAATGGTGAGGTGTCACACCGAAGTTTGAAGAATCTGCTCCATCAGAAGCTACACCTTCATGCTAGCACTGCAACCACCTCATCCTATGAAAGAAGGGATCCATCGCGGCTCTTTTCTAGAACAAGTTCATTAGATCATTCATTCCATCCTCCTTCAAATCAAGAATCGGGTCTAACGTGCTCTTCTGTGGAAAGGCCTAATGGATCTAATTCGGGCAACTTACTGCATTATCAATTGATAAATGGGGATGTGAACGAGGAATCAAGGCTATCGAGCAATTTGAAATGTAATGATAAAGTATCCCATATATCCCATTCTGGGACATTTTTTGATAGTCAGATTTCTGTGGGCATGAATGAGAGTGAACAGGCTATATTTCAGAATTCTAGCATGGTTGGTCAATCCACTAATGAGAGAGACTGGTTGGAAACAAATAATTGGAAGAAGGGGCATAAGCATGTGTCTAGAAGCAAGAGCGCAAGTAATGGATCATTTTCTGAGCTTCAAGAAGGAAGCATCACCGAGCATGTAGGAGCATCTGCAATGGATCATGCGGAGCTGCCAGCTATTGCCTCTCGCAGGCTCATGCTTAATGGGATTGGTAATACTTTTTTCAACTTTGTTTTCACTTTGGTTTTAGGTTATGTTCATCCCATTTCAGAGTCTAAATAAAGTGGGTACAGGTGGAAATGTTAGCTCCTCTAATATGGTACTGGATGATGCATGTGGCCAAGATATTTCCAAAATCAGGTGTGGATTTATTCTGCTCTACTGCTCTACTTCATTCACACTTCCAGCTTAATTTGGAATATGAGAAGATGATTAATTTCAATGATCTTGTCAACAAGCCCAAGACACTGGATCACTGTCCATCTCAGTATCTATACACCTTAATTAATGTGCAGTTACACTCAGTTTAAGGGTGAAATTGTTGGTTATTTGTATGTGACATGATATATTATTACCTGAGAATTTGTGCTGCTTCTATCCTCCATATGCACTTGCATTTGTGGATTCCTTGCAACAGTTTGAAGTTCAGTTGGTTCTTAAATGCACTTGCATATTACAACAGCTAGAAAATGATACTGATATTTGTTCAGAAAGGAGATCGGTTAGACTAAGTTTGAATTCTCAAACACTTCAAAACTGAAGTGTTGGAGGAGACCTACGATCAGAATATTATTTTGTTTCTTCTCAAAAAAATAATAGTATTTATTTAGTGCATAATCAGTGGAAGGAATAGGAGTTGCTGTCTGGTGCTTAGGTTTAAGCCTTTATGGAAGATCCAAGTGGTTTGTTTGTTACCTGAGAAACTAAAATAATTCAAATGCTGTATTTGTAGTTCTATGTTATTGTGGAAAATTTCTATTACTCTGCTTTTACATTCTCTTTGGGGAACTCCTGGTAGTTTAGTTGAGTATCCTGTGAAAGCATGAAATTGATATTCAATTGAGTAAAACACTGGATACATTAGTATTTAAATAGAATTTATTTTGGAGTTCATGCATGTTTGCTGATGGAGGGTGTTTAAACACTGGTAGCCTCTTTCATAAGATTGATATAAGATGGTCATTGTTGAACACTCTCAACTCTCAACTCATGGACTTGACCTAATTCTAGTTTAGGATATACTATATTTCAAACACTTTCTAAATTATTTGTGGAATTCTCATTCTCCTTATTTTCAATTTGAAGGAGTATGAATGTGGAGAGTCCTTTTAGTTAATTGACTGAATGAATTTGAAGTTATTGAAATATGATGAGAAATGTTGGTTGGATTGTTTGGAACTTATTCTTGTTGTCCCTGTGCCCTGGCTTAGTGAATTTATAGGAATGACTGTACTGGAGAAGTGTTTCCTTTAGCGTTGCTTTTTTGAAAGCACATTTATACCTTTCATTTTTTTTCAGGTCATCTTCTATACGATCAAAAGGGATTGATAATTCCTTTCTAAAACGTCCTCCAGTCTTGCATGCTTTATCATCTCAGCAGGCATTGTCAGGGCTGGTAGGGAAGAATGCCATGACCATTGCTGCATCTGACGGTATGCACTTCTTTATACATCCATGTTTTATGTTACTCTTGAAACATTTTATTTTTTGCTTGGAAAGGGTAAATGCATAATATATTTACTGTTAAAACTACCATGATTGCTGATTTGGTATTGTCCATTCCTTTCTTTCTTCAATGTTGTGGTTTATTTATGTGATTGGTGGCGATTTTTCTGGAAAAACTTGTATTACTAGGGGGAGCACAAGACTGCACTGGGATTTATTCATCTAAGATTTCTGAAACTTTAGCACCTGTCGAGAAATACCCATCCATTCAGCAAGACTCTAGTCGCTCTACTTCATCTAACAGTGATGCAGCTAGAGGAAAATCATTCGTAGACAAGCTGAAGAGCAACTCCAAGAAATTGACGCCAGCAGAGGCTGAGAGCAACATTGAATCTTCAGAACAGATAGACACCACCCAAGGTTGCCAAAATGTCAAAAGGAAAAGTAAGAAAGGGAGTAAGATTGATCCGAATCTCCTTGGTTTCAAGGTCTCTAGTAACCGCATAATGATGGGTGAAATACAACGCCTGGAAGAGTGACACAATCTTTTTCATTTTGTAAGCTTCCTTGTTTTTTCCCAAGTCATTTACAGTGTACAGTTATGTTACTCCTGCTGTAAAGTACTTGCACTGAAAATTCTTTGATTCATTTTCTCCTTCCTCCATTGCCGTAACATCGGGCATTTTGGGAGTGTAGAGAGCCCTTTAAGTGTGTAATGTAGGTTTGTAAAAGCTTTTTGTATAGGCAACATTAAAATCTCATATAGCAGTTTTGATACATGAAAAAGAAAGAGAATTATTGTGATATATATGTGAATTGAGTTCGGTAGATGTGACTTGTTGCTGCCGTTTCTCTTTTATTGTGTGCTAGGCATTTGCAACAACATTCTCCGTTGTCTTACATAGCTAAAGTATAGAGTGGAGTGTTTATAATCTGATTTGGTTCAATTTTGAACAAAATGAAGAGTAGTTCTAAACTAAATTAATCTGCACAATAAATTTTAACTAGAAAAAAAAAATCATAGTGGCTCAATTTGGGTTAGTCAATAGAGAGTGATTTGATTGATATGTAAAGTCTAACGTTATTGGGAAATTGTAACAATTAACTTGAATCTTATAGAGGGACTCAGGGTACATGCGGGAAATGTAGTTGTGTGATAACATCGCGGTTGTTCTAAGGTATTTGAAGGTCTAAGTGCATTTTTTTTAGTTTTCGAAGAGTTTTTCTAATGTAATTAACGTGTATGTTACTCAATTTTCATTTATATTATGGTTCCCTACTGCCCTTCAATATGGACAATATAATAACTATTTTTAAAGGACTTGAGGGATGATGAGAGCTTGAAGCCAAAAATGGCTTCTTCAGCTCCACCTGCAATTCCTCTGCAACTACACAATCTCAATCCCTCTTCAACCACAAACCCCACAGAAGACTGGCTAGTGTCCTACCTCAAATCTCCTAGAACATCAACACAACTCGAAACCCTTCATGCCCATATCATCAAAACCAACCTCACTCAAAACGACCTTGTTCTGGGTGGCTTCTCTTGTGCTGCGCCATTTCCGATTCCATGCACTACGCTCGCCTTGTCTTTGATCAAATTCACCACCCTAAGCTCTTCTTCTACAATGCCATGATCAAAGGCTACTCCGAAACTGGTGCCCACAAAGAAGCCCTGCACCTTTATTCTCTCATGAGAGCTCGTTCTGTTTCTTGTGATTCTTTCACATTCCCAGTTGTTTTGAGATCAGCTTCTTGTCTCGAGAACCTCAGTATTGGAAAAGAGCTACATGGGCTTGTTGTAAAGACTGGTTTCAATGCAAGAGTGATTGTGCAGACTGCACTGATTGATATGTATTGTAATTGTGGTTTGTCGAATTGTGGGCGTGAGGTGTTTGATAGAATTCCTGAGAGAGATGTTATTTGTTGGAACACTATGATTGCTGGGTGTGTGAAATGTGGCGAGATTGGTGTTGCTCAGGAGCTGTTTGACGAAATGCCCGTGAGAAATGTGTCGTCATGGAACACTATTGTAGACATGTATGGGAAACACGGGGATGTTGAAATGGCGAGGCGGGTGTTTAATGAGATGCCGGTGCGGGATGTTATCTCGTGGAATGCCATGATATCGGCGTATGCTAAGGTTGGGGAATGTGAAGCGGCAAGGGGATTGTTTGATGAGATGCCGAAGAGAAATGTGGTGTCTTGGAATGTGATGATTGGTTGTTATGTGCACCAAGGGAAGTTCTCAGAGGCATTGGAGTTGTTTAGGATGATGCAGGATGGTTTGGAAGTTAAGCCAAATGAGGTCACAGTTGTTGTGACTCTTCCGGCTTGTGCTCATCTGGGTGCATTGGATCTTGGGCAGTGGGTTCATTCATACATCAGAAGAAACAAAGTTAAGATGGATGTTTACGTTACTACTGCACTTATAGATATGTATGGAAAATGTGGGAGCGTCGAGGATGCAAGACAGGTCTTTGATAATGCTGTTATGAAAGATGCCTTCTTGTGTAGTACAATGATCGAAGTTCTAGCAATGCATGGGAAGGCAGATGAAGCATTTGGTGTTTTCACATATATGAACAGTGTGGGAATCAAGCCAAGTGATATAACATTTGTTGGGCTCTTGAAAGCTTGTAGTCATTTGGGATTGGTGGATAAAGGAGTTGCTTACTTTCGGATGATGAGCAAGGATTTTGGATTGCTGCCTAAGGTAGAACATTATGGGTGTTTAGTTGATCTTCTTGGTCGTGCCGGGCATTTAGAAGAAGCCCATGAAATCATTAAGAGTATGCCAATGGAACCTCATCCGATTGTTTGGGGAACATTGCTTAGCGCTTGTAGGATCCATCACAATGTTGAACTCGCAGAAAAAGTAGCACAACATCTTATAGAATTGGAGCCTCAGAATTGTGGGAATTATATACTCTTATCAAACATATACTCCAAAGCAGGCAAGTGGGCTGAAGCTGCAAAGCTAAGAAAGTTGATGAAAGAGAAGGGGGTAATGAAAAAGCCTGGTTGTAGCTCAATTGAAGTTGATAATAGTGTTTATGAATTCTTAGCAGGAGATTGTGTTCATCCCAGACGCAAAGAAATATATGAGATGCTGGGTAAGATTGTTACTAGATTAAAAGCAGAAGGTTATACTCCACAGATCTCCTCTGTATTACATGATGTGGATGTAGATGAAAAGGAGCAAGCGCTTCTAAATCATAGTGAGAAGTTGGCAGTTGCTTTCGGGCTTATAAATACAACTTGTGCAACTCCAATTCGGATTGTTAAGAATCTCCGAATCTGTGAGGATTGTCATCTTTTCATGAAGATGGTCTCCAAGTATTACGGTAGATCATTGATTATTAGAGACTGCAATAGGTTTCATCACTTCACTGATGGGTCTTGCTCGTGTTCTGATTATTGGTAGATATATCACAGTTATTCTATATTTTAAGATTCGTGAGTTTTATTGTGTAATATATTTATTTGTTTTCTTAGCAACCCTATGTAGTTGGGAAGAGACTTAATTGAGTTGAACTAAGTATATTTATTTGTTTTCTGACCCAAATTGTACAAGACATATATAACACCAAGTACAAAAAATTTTGCAAAAATGTTCCCTCTTTTGTGTAGGCTCTCCAGGTTTTCTTCTGTATGATTTTGACTGATTTGAAGCACATCTCCTTGTGTCCTTTATTTTTTCCCATTTCACCAAAAATCATTGCAGGAACAAGTGCCATTCTTAAAATGGTGAAACTGATTCCTGTCTCTGACAATTATCTCCCAGTCGTAGATCTTTGAGATCAGTTTTGCAGCAACATGGCAATCGATACAAGCTCGAAGATTCTTCATCACCCTTATGGGAACGTTGGGGTTCATACTACTGATAAGCCCATAGGCAATGGCAAGCTTCTTGCTGTGATGACATAAAGCTTGTCTTTTTTCTTTTTCATTGGCATCAAGCAGCACCTGACTAGTTGCAGGTACATAGCCCTTCCCTTTTAATTTCATTGCAATATCATCCAACATACAGTATATTTCTCTAGATCGAGGGTGTCAGGTATCTCCAACCATGTACCCTGTTCCCAACCTCAATTAAACTACAACCAGGGTACTTTAGAATCCCTCCATCTCTCACAAGCCTTCTTGTCTTAGAAACATCGTTCCACCGGCCATTTGCGGCATAGATGTTTGACATTATGACATAATTTCCATCATTAGAGGGTTCCAATTTAACAAGTTTCTCCACTGCAATCTCTGCCAATTCGACATTAGCATGCAAGGCACAAGCATTTAGCATTGTTCCCCACACTACAGAATTTGGTTCAATTGGCATATTTTCACTCAGATAACCTGCCCTTCCCAAAAGGTCTACCAAGCATCCATAGTGTTTGATATTAGGTTCAATCCCATAACCAGTCACCATTGACTTGAAATACTCCTTACCCTTTTCCACCATTCCTGAATGAGTACAAGCAGATAGAACTCCAATAAAAGTGATATCATCAGGCTTTATTCCAGTCTTCTGCATTTCCATGAATTTCTTGAGCGCTTTGCTTCCATAACCGTGCATTGCAAGTCCTCTAATAATCGAATTCCAAGTACACACACTTCTCTGAGCTTGAGGTAGTTTTTCAAAAACTTGGCAAGCTTGATGTATATACCCACATTTTGCATACATGTCTATGAGAGCTGTTGCTAGTGTAGGATTCAAGAAAACTCTGTTCCTATCAATGTAGCCATGAACCCACTTCCCCATCTCGAAAGCGCCAAGATGGGCGCAAGTGTCAAGCACATTAACCAAAGTCAATTCATTGATCTCAACTCCTTCTCTTTGCATTCTATGAAACAGAGCAAGACCATCAGAAAACCTCTTCTGTTTCACATAAGCTGTGATCATAGCTGTCCATGAAACCATATTTCTCTCAGGCATTTTGTCAAAAACAGACTGGGCATACTCAATATCACCATAACTTTAATAGAAACTAATCAAAGAAGTTTGAGAGTGTATATCTGATTCAAAGCCTTCTTGGCTTTTAACAATCACAGAGTGAACTCCTTTTCCTTGATTTAGACTTGTGCCTTCAAGAGAAATGGGTAAGTGAAATTATCCGGTGAAATTCCGCGAAATTTCATATCTATATAGAAACGAATTCCTTCATTGCAGAAATCATTCACAGCATAAGCTCTCACCATGGTGTTGAACACAAAAGTACTTGGTTCAGGCATTTCGTCAAACACCAGGCGAGCATAGTCCAGATGCGTCGAAGTCGCGAAAGACTCAATGAGTTTGGCCAGTAGGAAACTGGTTTGTTCAGTTGGGTGGTTTTTGATGATTTGGGTGTGGATTTGTTTGAATTGGTTCAATTGCACTTTTTTAGCAGCTGAAGATGATGAGACTCAGGTGGATTTGGTCTGAAAGTGAGATTTTCTGATGGTTTGATCAGATTAGATTCATGGGCCTTGAAATTGACAGCAATATTAATCATCTCATCGGAGATTCAGGAAAAAAAACAAGGGAGGCTCAAGAGGGCTACAGTGGAAATCACTTCAGTTGAGCTCAGAAAGGGAGGGAAAACTGAACTACTGTTAATACTTCTTTCAACAATTTAAAATTCCTCAATGGGCAATTCTGTCCTTTCGATTGATCATGTATTTATTTATTTATTTTTGGCAGTGATTGAACATGTATTATAGCATCCACAAGAGAATTTAATGTAAATGCTAATCCTTTCGTTTGTGATTTGAAAATAGTTTTCTACTTAAAAAAATGTAAAAACACAAAAAACGTGATTAATTAGTCATATCAAACATATCCTAAATTTTTTAAATTGAAAATGCATCATATATTTAATCGTATCTAGATAATTTTTTGTGAAACGAGATTATTTTGGAGTCAGAAACCGTAGAGGTTGTTTGACATTTTTTTTTTAAAGTGGGCGAATAACTGTGTATAGACACAAATTCAAACTCAAAATCAAAACTTCACCCCTCAACCATAATTTATATTTTTTATACCTCGTTTCTTATCCAAGAAGACTATCTGACCTTAGATATATCTAGATAATTTTCATCTTTTTTTGTTTTTACTTTAAAAAAAATTTAAATGATTATGGTAAGAGTCTCATGCATTTAGTACACCCTTCTGTTTTTTAAGGACAAAATTAAAATAACAATGCACACCCTTTTTTTTTTTTTTAAGGAAAAAATTAAAGGAGGGAAGGACAACTAAGAAGTGAAATTTACACCAAATTTACAACATCTTGTTTATTTACATACTTCTTTCTTTCTTTTTTTCTGTACAATCCATTCTTTTCTTTTCTTTCTTTTTTACAGTCCATGTAATATAGCTCTGTACACAATTTTACTTACAGAAGTGAAGGGAGAGGCCATTGTGGCTCTCAATCATCAATATTCTTCACAGTGTAGCATAGTTTTATGAGTTACTCCTAATCAATATCAAGACATAATAATAAACCATTTTGTTATCTCTGCACAGCTTCTTCTTCTTCTTCATCATCATCATCATCATCATCATCTTCTTCTAAAAATATAAATGACTTGTCAAGAATAAGATCTTATCAGTTTGAAAGTTCTTGCTTTGAAGAGGTTTCCCAACAGGAATCCTGCCGTTTCCTGTTGAGGTTTAGGACTTGTATTCTGCTTCTGCTTCACCCGAAGTACCGGTTTTCCTATCTGCCGTCCAATCGAATCAAGAGTCTTGGCATCGACAGCGCTGCCAGACACATCTGTGACATAAAATGTGTCCACTGCCTTTCCACTCTTTGTTGAAATCTCTGCTCTTTTGATACACAAACTGTTCTCTCGGAAAATTCGGGTAATATCGGAGAGGAGTCCTGGCCGGTCTTCTGTGCTCAGTTCTATCTCCAATCCCTACAACATAAACAAGCAAATTAAGGATCAGAATTTGATATGTTTATGTCTAATATTGTGTAATAACTCAAACTTGATCATTGTATAGTCAACACCACACCTCAGAGCCTCTTCTCTCAATGGCTGCTTCAAGACATTGCGTCACTCTTTGTCGCTCCGCTTCTGAGCTTATCGGAAATCCATCTACATGTCTTATGTAGTATTCCTAAACCAATAAAGACCGATAGTTTAGATGTAGAACTACTAAGCAAAATGTGGGGAAGTCAGTAAATTGATTTAAGAAAGATATAACAACTAGTAATTTAAATGTCGACTTCTAAACAGATTTATATAGCAGACCCTATCTAGTTGAAAAAATGCTTAGTTGAGTTGAGTTTAAGTTATTAAAATGATTGGTTCAACCAAGTAAATGAAGTTAAGTAATCTAATGATTGTTTTGAAGTTATTACTTCATCGGAATTCGAATTTACCTGATAAGCTTCCATCCTCCCAGCATTGACGGTTCCATGAAAAACCACATACTCCATATCCGTAAGAGTACAAACAGTATCGAACAAGAGCTTTGGACGATCCTTCGATCTCATTGTCACAACAGTGTAATCCCTATCAAAACAATCCAACAAATCAATCTGCGGTCTTGAGCTCTTGTCTTCAGGTCTCCCAAGTCCAACTCTTTCGACCCGTTCAAAATCCCTATCGGCAAACATCATCTGGTGCAACCTTCTCTCTGTGTGAGTAACTCCAGGTGGTGACACCATCATTTTTGCTGTTCTAAGGTCACTATTGCCTCTAAGAACATTGCAAAGAAGCTCTTTTATTGTGGAAAGCCGTTTTGGGTCTTCAATTGCGCACCCGCTAAACTCATCGGTGACATGAACCACAGATGCTGCTCTAGCATTGTGTGTCCATATCTCAGCATTTACCACATTACAATGAAGGTCTGCGAGAACGGCACACACTTCGGATAGTAATCCGGGCCTATCTGTGCCAGTTAGCTCTATCGAAGTGTGTTCTTTAGAGAGCACGACGCCAACAGAACTGGCCGAGCTTGGAAGGAATTGAGCATCGGTTTCGAGTGTCTGAAACATAGAACATAGCACATAAGCAAGAAATTGAGAAAAAAACAACATGAAAAGAACCCTTGACAAGGTGAAGAAAAGAATTCAAAAGATGAAGAGCATATCTGATACTTGCCTTTTTTATGTAATTGATGACTTCTACATCTCTGATTTTATTGCCGTCGCGGTCGGTGACTTTGAACACTGGGAAACATATACTTTTTAATTTGCTAAGAATATGAAGAACATGAAAAAAGGATTTGAATTTTGGGTTAATTTTAAGGTATTTAGAAGGAGGTGAAAAATACCATCCATGAACCATCCTCCATCAGAAGATATGTATGCCTTTATTATGATAAGATTCAGATCAGTAAGAACTTGAACCACTTGCAATAGAATTCCATGCTTGTTCACACTGTCAACCTAAACAAGAATATATTTAAATTAGAGAGATTTTCAAGTATATAACTTAGAAATGGGAATTGGAAGAATTAATGAAGAAGCTGAAATTTACCTGAATAACAGTGGCATAATCACAAGCTTCATTGTCAATAACAACCCTGAAAAACCAGAAGAACTTATGTTAAAAAAGAAAAACGAAAATCATTAACAAAAAAAAAAAAAAAAAAACCCAAAACAGAGGAAAGAATTCAAATAAAACAGGGAAACTAAAAAATCCATAAAAAGGGAAAACTGAAAAAAATCTCAAAAACTCCATAAAACCAAATTATATATATTTGGAATTGAAGCTTAATTCAAGAAGCAAACAATAACCCATAAAATTGGCAACTTTAAATTAAATGAAACAAGCATCTTTGCTAAAAATAAAAAAGGCCCACCAAATAATTTGTAAAAAAGAGAAAAGAAGATTAAATTCAAGTTGAAGAAGATAGAAAACATGATAAAAATTCAAACTTCTTTGTTGCACCACCATATATATAAGTAAAGAACACCAAAAAAAAAAAAAAAAATTACCTTGGTGGGTTCATCCTCCTGATAAGCTTCTCAAACTCATCATCCATTTCTCAAACCTCAAAACAAATCGACTACACCCCCAAGAACTTCGAGAATTAAAAGTGGGAATCAGCAGGAAAAAAAAAAAAAATTCACAGATTCTTCCAATTTCTTAGGAAGAACAGAGGCGGAGAAGAAGAAGAAAAACCGAAAAGCGTGAAGAACCTTAGCCTCTCAAAACAACAACTAAGTTGATTTCAATACTAACAATTAACAACAACCGGTCAGCTTTGCACAAAAAAGCACATATAATATACAGATGACGTGTCGAATTCCCATTTGCCACCGTTACAGTTACAGTCTACGCGGTAATGTGAAACGAAAGATGCGTTTTCATCAGGGTCTATATTTTAATTTTTATTTTCAGAAAATGTTACTGTCGTCCCCGTTGCTATCATCCCTTCCTGGTCTCTTTAAACGTGGCACCACTGGATTCATTTTAAATGCATCTCGAGGATGTTTGACGGTGGAAAACTAAGGAATAAATGGCAAATTTGACAAAGCGCAGATACTATAAATAAATAAATAAATTTCAGTTTTTTTTGTTTGAAAAAAAAAAAAATTTTAAGTCGAATCGAACGGTGTTTCCGTACGTCACGCCGGAGGAGAGCATGGTGACGCGCGATATTCTGAAGTGACACGTGGACAGAATCGTCTGGTTGGAGTCCTGCCGGTATTTTGGCGGCAACGTTAGCGTGAGAGACCGGTTCATGGACCACGTTTACTAAATGATCAACTGCTCACTCATTTTGAAATACCTTTAATGCCCTTCAATTATTTATTTATTTTTTAATTTTCTTTTATTTTTAAAAAATGACACTTTGTTGTCTATTCAATCTAGAATCCTTTATTGCTGTATTGATTGTTTATCAATTTCTATCTCAAATAACAATACCTCAATGTTCAAAAATAAAATAAAAATAACAATAACTCAAAAGTTTGTTATACTATTTCAATAATTTTTAAACTATTTATAATGTCAAAAGTTGACAAACTTATTATGTGATTTTTTATTTTATTTTTTGTATATTTTTCTCATACTACTTGAACTAACTAATTTATTATTTTTTATTATTTTAAAATCTAATTTTAATGTTGTAGATGTTATAAATATATTTGAATACCATTAATTCATAACCTTTAATTCATGAAATTTACCTTGTACCTATTGTATTTAGTTATAGGTTACATATTCCAAGTTAAGGAATTAACTTTGCAATTATAGTATTAAGTTGTGAGTTGTAAATGCAATTTAATCTCCATTATAACCAAGAGCCTATATAAAGAGATGTTTGGTTTGTAAACAACACGTAAGAGATATATACAAGATGTATACAAATTTAGTACAAGTTGCTAGATCAATATGAGAATAAAATCTTTCTCCTATTTTTTTTATGTCTCTTTTATATTTAATTATTTGTAATGATTCCCTATTTATTTTACAACAGTAGAGAGCAATACAATAATTTTATTATATATATCTAACGATTCTCAACTTTTTTTTTCTTTTAATTTTCAATCATAATTTCACCATTTTTACCCTTCTTGTTCCTAACTTTAATTTTTACTCTTTTGTTTGGAGGAAACTCCCCCCCTCTGTAATAGACCTTGTATTGGTGGATGCCTCTTTTGTTTTTTAATGAATAGGATTTTCTCTTAAAATAAAATAAAATTTTATCTTCATTTTTAAATAATAAAGATATTTTTGCCCTTTAATTTCTATTAATGAATGATACTTAACTTAAATTAACTAAGTCTTTTCTTAACTACGTAAAGTCGATTATATGAATTTGATTCCTCCACTTTACTTTCTTCGAGGCTAAGTCGACGTATAAATTAGAAATAATATTATATTCTTTTCAAAAATAATTATAAAAGTGAGTACACTCAAGTACTATCTAACAATGAAAACTTTAAAAAACCTCCATCTATATAATTCTATGGAAAACATTTTTTTTAAATATCCCAAAATTGAGGGAAATGATTTTTAAGAAATCTTCACAAAAATGGACCTATATAAATTGGGGGTGTTCGCTGGGACCATCAAAATTGAAAAGAGCAAATGCAGTTAGGTTTCTAAGAGAATCTATTCGATTTACGATTTACATACTATAAAATCGATTTAAACCGAACTGAAACAAACTTAGGGATGATATATATATTTAACATTCTTGCATAAAGAATTTGTAGAATTTTACTTATGAATATTGATCTTTTTTAACATTGCCACTGCCTTATTCTAGGGGGTGATCAATGGGATTAATGGGTCAAGAACTGACCTAATTCCTTTTGAAAGGTATGGTCTGATGATGGAGCTGATTATATAACTGACAACTAACATTGTTTCTTATAAAAAAAAAAAGAATATTGATCTTTTTTAAACATTATTGATGTTAAATATGCATCAGATTTTGAATTTTACCTTCAATGAGAGTGAATATATATAATATTTTTGAAATGAGATATGCTTTTATAGGTAGATTAATATTAATTATATGATTCATGATTTTTAAACTTACGAATATAAACCAATCAACTCAAGCCGAACCAAACCGAATAAGTTTAGTTTAGTTTGGTTGATTGATCGATCGATTTTGGTTTTGAAACATAAAACCGATTAAGGTTCAGTTCGGTTTCAGTTTTCAATGAAAACCAAAAATCAAACTTGTTTAGACATTTGATCAATGTATCAAGCGGTACAAACATGTCAGCTCACCCTCGCCCACGTGTAAGTAATGTGCGTGACGATAGATCATAACCACTGAGCTCCATAACGAGGCAACTCATTCGACATAGAGGTAACCCACCAGAGGAACCATGAAAGAGGTCAACTTGTATCTACTAACCTGATTTGACTCAATTACAATGCGATATAACACGAGACATAAGTCCTATGAGCTCGGGATACCAAGCTCTTTTTAAGGAAAACTGTGGATAATTAAACAATTCGGATCTCGTGGGATACACTACGTGATATATAGAATTCTACACGATTAATACGAATAGGAGAGTCATTACTTACACAGGTTTCAGCTCATTACATTCCCTCCGTCTCATCATTCTTTGGTGTTAATAAAATCTTATACCAACAAAATGGATCCAATCATGGACACTCCTTGTAAATCCCTAGAAAAGATTTTTTTTCTTGGTTTTTATTTTGGTATTTTCAAGCAGGGTAGTTCGGCCATTCCACGTACCTTTTGACAGTGGGAGCCCAAATGGGGAACGGAGTTAGCTGTTTTGCCAGAGGCCTCAGGATGTGAATCCAACCTATCCCACTCCAAAAGCTCCACGCATTTAATTAATACACTGGTCACCGACTTACCCTGTCACCCATATTAGAAAGCAGCACTTCCACTGAAACGTGGCCGCAAAGTGGATCACCTGATACCATGCGCAACGCAGCTGACGTGATCCGATGCGAAGCATCCACGTTCTGCCATGTCACCCCGCCCCAGCTGTACTGTGTCACGTGTCAGACGCGTTGCCTTTTAAAAATACAAAAAATATCTCATCACAAAAGCACGAGAGAGAGGGGTTGACGAAAAGAGATTTGGGAATAAAGAAAGGTGGAATATTATTTATTTATTTTATTTATTTTTTGTTAGTGTTGTTGTGTATAATATATGGTATGTGAATCGTTGGAAAGTCGCCACGTAGGACCCTAAAAAAAGATCAGATAGATACCGCTTTCGTTTCGTGGCCTAGCGAACCGATGCCGATAACAATAATTTATAATTTATTTATTTATTTATTTTAGAAAAAGTTGGAAAATTTGAGAGGACAACTTGAAACAACGACAATGGCGGTGTGGAAAAGCAAGTCAATTTTAGTAGAAACTTCCTTTGTAGTAGACCTTAAGAATAGTCTACTACCGTCTCAACATTCAAAGAGACAGGTAAGGAACTATATTCAAATCCATTTTTGTTTCTACTTTTTTTTTTTTTTTTAAATAAGAACAATGATTTGCGTTAAAAAGTGTTGTTCATCTTATATATCTAAACTATTATATTATAAAGTCAAAATTTTTTAACTTTAAAAAAAATCAAAACTATTCATTATTTATTAATATTTAATTTAAAAAATAAAAAATAAGAGTATTTTTATAAAACATCACAGCTTCCTGAAAGGTTGTCACGTTACCCAAACTACTTCTTTAGATAATTGTCTTGAATCGATCTAATGATTTCGTTTATCTTTAACTTCTTAACTATATTTACATGTTGTCTAACCTACTTATTTTACTTTTTACAATGTTAGTAAACATAAGACAACCTTCTTTTTATTTTTTTTTAGTAGTTCTTTAACTCTTAATTATTTTTTTTTAACTTTTAACTCTTTTTATTCAGGTGTAACGCACGTGCCCAAAGACTATTATATATATAAGAGTCATTGTTATTATAGTTACCACATCGATCTCGTATAATTATAATGTATAATATATAAGTTGTGACAACTTTTTCTTTGCATGCATGTTGATTTTCAAGAATGAGTTAAGTTTATGAGTTTTATCACGATATCAAAGTAGATATATGTACCAAAGATGGGTAATGTTCATATCTCTAGCCTTGCAAGGAGGAAAAGTGTCGAGTGACTCTAGCCCTAGGGTTGAGGGAAAGTGTCAAAGATGAATTATAGACTCATGGACAGACTTTATGATCACCCTTCATTTATTAGGTGGCTCTGGCCCTACTAATTCAAGAGGCGAAGCACTCGTGTAGCATAACATATACGATATGCTAATCTAATACTAATATGACACCATGCTAATTCTATCCATCTTTTGATATGGAATTCAAGATGTTTAATTTAATTAAGCATTAAAAAAACAAAATTAATGGAACATAATAAGGGAAGATGAACTGATGACCTAACCTTTGCATAACCAACTGGCCATGAAATCTAAGTTTAAAATATAAAAGCTAGCCTATCAGTGGAGCAATCTCAATCAAACTCAACTGTCAAAAATAACACTAAGTTTGAAACAAGATCTTAGTGGGTCCTTCCTAATCTCATCATTTAATTGAAGAATTTCAATATAATATATAGATGAAGTTAACATCTTTCTTACGTGCCTTCATCCCCTGTGACTTTAGGCAAATTGTGCAACAAGTTGTGTCTTCAACAAATATTCCTTCAATCTAGCTAGCTACCTAATTAAATTATTTTGGAACTTTAATCTCATAACTTTTAGAAAATGGAAAACGACAGCCAAGCTGTGTCATGAGGTCTAGATCTTTAATTAGATGGCTATAATGTAAAATATAAATATATAATAAGACAATAAGGGTCCGTTTGTTAGACAAAATACCTTAAAATTATTTTTATAAAATTAAATTAAATTAAATAAGATAAATAAAATAAAATTAAAAATAAAATAATTATGTATTTAATGGTATGTTTAATATTGAATTAAATTGGTATTTTTAAAAAAAAAATATATATTAAACCTTGAAAAAAAAAAGGTAAAATTATTTTTATCCCATCGTATCACACTTTTAAACATAAAATTAAAATTAAAAATAATTTAATTTCATCCTATCATCCTTACTAAACAGCGATTGTTCTTGCAATTTATATATATATTAGAGAGATCTCAACAAATGGAGATAGCCGCCAATAAACAAATACTATATATAGGTTAAAAGAAAATTAAAAAAATAAAAATGATGGGGTGGCCCAATTAGATTTCTGATAGTGGAACTTGAAAGATTCCATGCTAGTTGTGGAAAAGCAGTTACCCAATATATTTTTTAAAAAATCTTCTTCTTCTCTTTGGGGAAACGAAGGGGTCTTGTCATTGTTAGGTCACCAAATTGCTTCTTTCCTCTCTAATTAGTGGGACTAGCTATTCGTATGTCTTACATGACTTGTTTGACATTTGCTTAAAGTTATTTTGATTCTGTTTGACAATACATATTTCTAATTAAATTATCGTAAAAATAATAATTCTTAGCTTTTAAAAAAAATTGAAATAAATTAATTTTTTTTAAAAACGCTTATTGAAAAAATTCTTCCAAACAAGATCTTTAAGTTGGTACATCAGTATAACACATTTATTTATTTTTATTTTTATTATTTCTTAATATCATCATAAAAGTTAAAGGATGAACTTTGATATAATGATTGAAGTTATTTTATTACAACATAAAAGTCACGAAGTTAAATTTAAAAATATCTTCTTTGGTACAGAGGTAAGGTTTCTATACATCATTTTTTTTTTTAAGACCTTACAACAATAAAAACCTTGTGTAATGAGTATGTTCTTTTATCATCTTCAAGATTAATGGGATTAAATATCACATAACATTCAATTCTGGTGAATTTATTGTTGATTGGAGCAAATGAGCCAATGAGGTAGCACTCATATATGCAGCTGATTGATCACCATGGCAAAAATGGTTTGTTTATTAATCATTAGCAAACTTCAAAAACTTTTTAATCACAGGCGGTTTTGATTAACTTCCAATTATGTTTCTTAATGATATAAATGGATAGTCATGAATAGCATTATCGATTTTGAGTCTGAGTTTGTTCTCACACTTATTCGTCTATTTTAAGGAGGAATGCCCAATAGCCTCTGTAGTTAGGAATGCCCAATAGCCTCTGTAGTTCCGGACTCTAGAATAGTCTCGCCTCCCCCAACAAAGAGGTTAGTGGGGACACTAGGGGTTATAGACCAAAAAACTATATATAATTTTTCTTTTTTAATATTTCAGTCAAAAAAAAATGAAATCCAAAGTTATTGGGCTAGGTTAGATTGCCCATTGACTTCTTTTGAGTTTGCATTTGCCCAACCTAACTTATTGGATTCGTTGAGATTTAGCCCAAAAGGTAGCCCAACCCAACTCATCATGAACTTAGGACATAAGCCCACAGTTTCATTAAGAAGATGCCGAAACCGCGTTAACATGTGCACATATTAAAATATTAATCTTTTAGTTTATTACATAATTGATCAAATACATTTCTATCATAGTTTTATTTTATTTTATTTTATTTTATGTTTTTGTGAGATAATAAGATAATGTGTCCATATAGAAATATTCTATTCATGTGATTTTTTTCTCCTTAACAATAGAAGAATTTAAGATAATACATATTATCTTAAATTTCAATAAATTACTCAAATAGTGTATGAGCAGTATTAGTACGAGGATTAATAGGTTATGAAAGGGCCTCATACTCCTCAAATATCATCATTCTCAAATATATTTTTCACTTTATGTTTGTGAATTTTGCATCTACGTGGCTCATGGTACAAACCTGTCTCACGTTAACATAACATTCACCCGACCCACTAGATCAAACACTTCTACATTTCTAGTAAGAGAGCAACACAGCACCCTTATCAGTAAAGCCTCTCACTCTTCACGCTTCCGACAATGGCGACTTCCTTCACTCCTCTGGTACCTCTCGCTACTCTCACTAACTTTTCTTCCTATATTGTCCTTCCCTTCTCATCAAATTTTCGTTTCATGCAACAGGTGAACATGCGCCCCACTGTTATTGCCGGCCCACGAAGCATCTCGAAGCTCCCGACGATGAATCCGGTTTCCGGCGCCGTACAACTAGGAAAATACCCGCCGGCCTTCATCTCCGGCACGCTCCGGTTACCGGCGCTTACATCTTCGCCGGCATCGTCTCCGTTTCCTTCTACTCAAAGGAGAGCTTGTTTTGTTAGTCCGGTTCGAGCTGCTGCACAGGTCGGTTTTTAAAAAAATGAGAGTTTTTGGCATTTAGGGTTTAGTTTTGTTGGTTTTAGGGTTTTGGGTGTGCTGAAATGCTGTCAAAATTGGAACTTTTTTTGAGTGGTGGTCAGATAAGGGTGGTTTTAGCTTCTTGTGCTGAACTGATTTTTGGGTAGATAGGAAATTGAATTGTGTTCTAAACAGTTTCTTTGATTGAGGTTTTTGTTCTTTAGAGTTTATTTTTGTTCATTCTAGGACTTTGGGTATGCTGAAATGCTGGAAAAATTGGAACTTTTTTGGAGTGGTGGTCAGATAAGGGTGGTTTTAGCTTGTTTTGGTGAACTGATTGTCGGTAGATTGGACATTGGATTGTGTTCTAAATAGTTTGTTTGATTGAGGTTTTTGTTCTTTAGGGTTTAGATTGTTAATTCTTGGGTTTTGGGTATGCTGAAATGCTGGCAAAATTGGAACTCTTTTGAGTGTGGTCAGATAAGGTTGGGTTTAGCTTGTTTTGCTGTACTGATTTTAGGTAGATTGGAAATTGGATTGTGTTCTAAACAGTTTCTTTGATTGAGGTTTTTTTTCTTTAGGGTTTAGTTTTGTTAATTCTAGGGTTTTGGGTATGCTGAAATGCTGGCAAAAATTGGAACTTTTTGGAGTTGTGCTGACATAAAGGTAGATTGGTAATTGGGTTGTCTTCAAAATTTTTCCTTTGATTGAGATTGTGGGAATTATTATATAGATTTGGAATGAAATGTTTAATGTCATTGTTTGATGTGGATAGTTTAGTTTGTTGTAGGTGCAATAGCATTGTTTTTTGAAAGGGAGCTGTTTTGCATTTATGATTTCTTTGTTGTTGTTGTGATGAAATTCAGGAGGTGTCTTTGCAATCTAAAGTTACCAACAAAGTGTACTTTGATATAAGTATTGGGAATCCTGTGGGAAACTTTGTTGGGAAGATTGTGATTGGGTTGTTTGGTGATGATGTGCCTCAAACTGTGGAGAATTTCCGTGCTCTTTGTACAGGTTGTGTTATTTAACTCTTACCTTGAGGCATTTGCCTTTTTTTTTTTTCTATTTTTTTCCCTCAAAGTTTGATTGGATTGAGCTTTGGAATTTATTTTCTGTTGATCTCAATTGCTTTTTAATTTTGATCAGGAGAGAAGGGCTTTGGTTACAAGGGCTCCACGTTCCATCGTGTCATCAAAGATTTCATGATTCAAGGTGGAGATTTTGATAAAGGAAATGTATGTGGCTCACCTGTGCTTTTGCTACATTTTTGTGTGAATTGATTGAGATCACCCTGAACTCTTTCTAGCAGACGCGACTTTTCTTCTATGACTTGTCCACTAAAATATCAAGTTACATACTTATATGTAACATGGTGACTTCAACATGTGCACACATGCCAAGTTACTTAGGCTTTATGTTTTTACATATATCCAAGGTGATTGACAACACCTGCACAAGCACAAATTACTCCATTAGTTCATTGGCCTTGAAAGATGGATGCTGACTTGTTGTGTCTTTGGATTGGATATGCTTTCAAACTATAAAGTTTCTTCACAGTTCACATATTATTCGGTTGCAGGGAACTGGAGGCAAAAGTATATATGGCCGCACATTTAAGGATGAGAACTTCAAATGTAAGTTGATTGCACTACAGCGTCGGTTCATCATTTGTACGTGCATGTTTATGGGGTTAGATCAGATTGGATCCATGACATTTTAGGAGAACACAAATGAATAAAGGAACAACTGTGTCATGACGTACCTGGAGATGGAAGTGACTTGCCGTATTAAGGAGATAATCATACATCGAAAAGGAGCGCAAGTTTAGGCTGAAACATAATTTCTGTGTGCCTCCAAATTTGTTGAGGCACCTTTTGAGGACAAAACTACGAGCCTATTGGCAAGAGTGGAGCAAAGTGGACAATAACTTGACAGCGGCGAGGGCGGAATCTCACAAACTATGCTTCCATTTTATGGGTCTAAAATTCCATTAGATGAAATCTTTGCTTATTTTGGCCCATTTGGTAAATGTTTTGACAAAGTTGACCTCGCCCAACTTCTCCAAATAGTAGAGAAATAGTTTTCCCTGCAGTTTGGTCTAAAATTAGATCTTGCGAAATGTCTCACAAAACTGCTTTTGCTCCAAAAGCAATTTACAAACACTAAACCAAACAAGACCTTTGAACAATGGAAAGAACACCTAGAAAAGATATCTAAAGCAAGGACTAATAGTGTGTTCTCTGATTGGTGCATTTTAATATTTATGCTTGGTCATTATTGCATAACTCAGCATAAGTTAGTAAAGCACATGCATACGTGAAAACATATTATTGAGCACACTCCTGAAGTGCCATGATTTCTGCAGTGGCTCATGTGGAACCGGGGGTCCTTAGTATGGCAAATGCAGGGCCGAACACCAATGGAAGCCAGTTTTTCATCTGCACTGTCAAGGTAATTTGAGTTTCATAGAATTAATTCACTGCATTTTGCTATTCTGCTCCTGGAAATTTTTAGGTCATTTCCGTGTGGATAAAGATAAAGTAGTAATAAACTGTATGGACACCGATAAACAAGAGACTTAGTTACTTCGTCTTCCGAAGTCAACCTTGCTACGTAGTTTAGGTGTTTTCCCCAAAAAATGAACACATGAAACACTTGTAACACTGTTGGGATTGCCCTTTGCAGACGCCTTGGTTGGATCAGCGGCATGTCGTGTTCGGGCAAGTTTTGGAGGGCATGGACATTGTGAAGCTGATTGAATCACAAGAAACCGATAGAGGTGATCGCCCGAGAAAGAAGGTGGTAATCAGTGACTGTGGAGAGCTCCCAATGGTCTGAAGCAGCCTCCAATCTCAGCTATACACAAGCTCGGAGTCTTCTTCACTTTTAAGATTCTGGTGCAATTCCTTTGGCTGTTATTCCATTTTACCGGCTTTTAGACTTGTGCCCAATTTTTGTTTTCATCAAGTTCCTTCTTTCTGTATTGGATGATCAGTACCTTTTTTGTGTATTGATCTATCAGTACCAGTCTTGTGACTCACCATTTTTCACATGGTATTGAAATAGAGCTTCCTCTCTTTTATCTCTCTCAATATTATAAGTGGGCTTTGATTGGTTTTGTTGTTTACTTAACTACTAAACATGAATAATGAAAATGGAAATGCAACTTTGTTTTTTATTTTACTGTTGGAAGACGCTTCTTGGGATTCGAAGCAATTTTTAAGTTAAGAGAATTTCGAATATTAAAAATTGTACACTACAAAAAAAATTAAGATTGGACCTTAATTTATTTTCTTAATAAAAGCTTTCATAATTTAAACCCCTTTTTTTGCGGGATTTGGAGCAATTTTTAGGTGTTAACAATCACAAATATAAGTTTTTTTTATTTTGATAATTGGGGATATCGGTTGGACTAATCTCTTGGGCCCTGGTTGTTTAAGTAAGAGACGCCCTCTGGTGGCCAATGCTACTGAAAATTGAAATATCCTCTTGAGGTGAGCATTTAGAGCCACTCAACCAACCTGAATGTTGGTTACAATCACGAATATAAGTTGTATATACTCACATCATAACAGAAGGATGAATAAGATATCTGTGTCTCGGTTCTTTCAATGCATTTCTCATGTAGAAAAAGAAAAAAAAATCAGTAACATAGAGGAACTTAAGAAAGATGTGTATGACACTCAGTCAATTCACATGAGCAAAACCTTTTCACAAGTTCACATTCACATTTCTAGGTAATACCAAAAAGAAAAATCTAAATTCTGGGATAAAAGTTACCAATTAGTTCTATAAGAAACTTAAAATTTCTATAAATGTGACTTAAGATAGAGAGGAAATGTGGAAATAAAGTTGTCTCGCAGACAAAATATGATGATTGATAAAACATAGATGATGGTAAGGATGATGAAGAAAATGAGTCATGACAAAGTAGTTGTGTCGAGTTAACTGGAAGATTATATATTTTTTCATCCCCCATATGATGTGAAGCGAAGAAAAAACAAAGAGAGAGACAGAGAGACAGAGAAAGATGAGAAAAATGGCGATTTGCAAAACTAATAGCCAAGCTACAACAGTTCACCACCTCTCTTCCAGGTGGTTCATGACTTGCCCACATCTTTCTTGAAGCTTAATTCAAAAAATCTACTTGAAGTAACAAAGATGGAAGTACTTCTTACTGCCTTTGTGATTGGAGATGCAACAAAGTTATAATAATAGCTTTAAGCTCTCTCATTTTGAAGGCAAGAAATAAAGTGGCTCATGTAAATAAAATAATTCAACTCCTATATATAATTGACTTCATTGCAATCTTATTAAAAAAAAAAAAAAAACAGAAATTTGACCCTCGGGAACATTTTACAATTGCATTGTAACAACGGAGGTAATGGGAATCAATATTCAGAGAGCAATATGAAAGTTTCAATTATAGATAGATACTGTGAAGAGATTCTATGCATATGTAGAGAGGAAAAATTGGAAAGTCTCAGGAACCATGATACAGTTTAGATTCACAAACTACAGAAATTATGCACACTTTTTGTTATGTTATTCAAAAGTTGTGATAGATCTGATCAAATAAAAAATCATGGTCAATCTCCCTCAAAGATCAAATAATAATATGTCTGCAATCTGCAACAGAAGAGTGTTTATTTAAGTTGTTCCCAAAAAAGATATATCTGATCACTCAAAGAATCCATCTTCATACTAAAATCGAAGTGAGCATTCTGAAATGGGATGAAGAGCAACAAATCTATATTGTTTCTGATAGACTAGACCTTGCTGATTAAAAACCCAGCAAAATATTAGTACAATTTTAAAGACGATCTTGAAAAATTCACAAAACACACCAATAGAACTTATAAATCATATGTTCAAGACATGACTAATATCATTTGCCTCTCAATATATTAGGCTTGAGAATTTTTCAAATGGTCTCCTAATGATTCTTTTCATGCTCAATTCTTATATTATAATGGGAAGATTACTAACACAGGAGTTCATTTCTCACGTTATAATAAGAAGACTGCTCGTAACTGCACATGCCCTTCAAGTTCAACCACTAATCGTCATCTGGTCTTCTCCATCACTAAATCCAAGCCCTTCATTATCATACAAATGAGGCACAATCGCCTGAATACCAAAGAAACATAGAAGAATGGCAGAATAATCTTTAACAATTTCTCCAAGTGCAGTTTCCAGGAGTTTTCGGCAATTTTGTCTCTGATAATGTTGCATAATATACATTTAATGATCTTTTGTAGAACCATTAAACTAGGGACGTTATTAGAAATGGGACATGAGAAGAACTCTCGGGAAAAAGTACCGCGGGTTTTGTTGCTATAATTTGAACTTCCATCTTCACCTACTTGCCTACAAAAAAGAGGTGAAAGAAAGGGTGGTGGAAGGGAAAAGAATAATGTATAGATATTTGCTGATCAAATGAGTCATATAAAAAAATTTTAAAAAACAGTTCTAAAATCCATTGTTGAAGATGAACATTTAATAGAAGTTAAGCAAGCTTGCATCTCCTCTCAATTTGTAGATCATTTTCAGCACCACCGCATTGCATTCATTTTTAGAAAATGTTGGATTTAGTTGAGACAAATAGAGAAACTAACAGCTCAAACCACAGTTTATATAGTATAAACTTACAGCAAAGGGATTGTGCAATTTACTTTCAGGAATCAAACCAAATCAAAGCAGAACATATTTTTTCTCCCTCTTCTATTCTACTTAATAATCACTCTATGGAATAGATGCTTGATAAATCGATAATGATGATAGTCCATCAACAAGCAGATACAACCAAACAATATAATTAAATCACTCCATTAGAAAAGTATATATATATATATGGTAGATCCAAGAGAAAATCAAACCAATATGACTGCAAACCTAAGTTCAGTTTTCACAAACAAGCGGTCACAACACCATTCTAGTCCTAGCAACAACAAAATAATCAAAGGGGGTCTTACACCATTGTTTCGACACGCCAGAAATAAACAAGAAAGCAAGTCCGACCCCAAGCTATTCAGCTCTGCACAGTTCCACCTGCATATTCCAAAAACCACAAACCAATACACAATTGAACAACATTATATAGATCAAGTTACCAAAAACCAAACCAAAAAGATATTAATAAATCACCTTCATTTGAAGAATTGGATGAAGCTGTGGAGTGAAACAAGGGGGCAGACCCAATAAATCAATAAAACCAAATCCACCAAAAATCCAGTCCATATGACCCAATTCCATAACTGGACTGAATTCCCATCATCTCTTCCTCTCACTTTTGCCAATGAAAATACAGAAAAAACCATTACAAAATTACTCGCCTGGCTCGTCATCGACTTTTTTTTCGGCTCTAATTCCATCTCTATATCTCTCTTTCTCCCAAATCTACCACTCTAATTAATGTCTTGACCCTTGTGAATCATCCTCAGCACTAGGCTGCTCTTGTTGCTGTTGCTGTTGTTGCTGCTGCCCTTGCAAAGGGCCACCGGAGCCGCCCCGATTTTGCCCCATCTGTTGATAAAACTGGTTCAAAGCTTGAGCATTCAAAACCCCAATATGCCCATCTTGTGAAAGACCCAGTTCCAATCCTGGAAGCTGCTGGCTATTTCCACCCAAAATTGAGCTAAAACTCATTGGACCCAGATTCGAACCTGGCAATTCAAATCCATGGATGCCAATTCTAGGCAAAAAACTTGAACTTTCACTCCCCAAATTCGACGTAGACGGCCCCGAAGACGGCACGAAACCGGTCCCAAATCCGGTCACAGGGGGCCACAAACCAGTGGCCACACCGGATCTACCAAGATTTCCTCCCACCATGGTCCAATTGGGCCTACTTCCGGTCCCAATTCCCGGCCCCAACTCATCAATCTTTTGATGCAATCCAACTGATACACCACTACCCTGATGTGAAACAGATGCTCCGGCAGTGGCAAGCACCGACGCCGGTATCGTTCCGGTGCCCGTCGCAGCGATAATCGACGGCTCTGCTTGTTGTAACAGCCACTGTATCGTTTCTCCATCAGATTTATGACCCAATTCTCTTGTTAATTGAAAAATTCTAGCTGCACATAGAGCTGGCATCCTTATTCTTCTTCCTCTTCCATCCACTTTTGTGTGTCTATCTTTGTTTGAGCTTCTTTTGGGGGCTAATTGCTTCTTTCCCTCATCTTTTTCAGCAACAACTATTTGGAAATCTTTGATTTCTGCTGGTTTGTTCTCACCCATGTCTGTAGTTTGATGAGGGATGCCCAGAAATTTTGGGACTTCTTGAGCTTGTTTTGAGCTCTTAGGATCCATAAAATGAAAAAGTTCAAAGAAAAGAAGAAGGGCAGGTTTTGTTGGGTTACAGTACAATACAAGATGGGATTTTGATTGGAGAAGTTGATCTGAAAAGACCTAGATTTTCATGGATTTTCACTGTTTTTGGCAAGAAATGAAGTTGTTGTTGTTCAAAAGACAAAAGAAAAAATGAAATTCCTAACCCCAAGAAGATACCCATTTTTTTTTTTCTTTTCAAAGTTACTCTTGTAAAGCGTTTTAACTGTTTCAGCTGTTCTGTTTCTACCACGCTCCATTAAACCAACTTTTTTATATTATTTTACTGTTCAAATTCAACTCTGTCTTTTATTTTCTTTTTTTTATGGGTTTCTTTTTAATCTTTGTGAATTATTTTTTTGCTGGCTTTGACTACTTTTGAGATTTCATTACCAATTTCACCGCCTTAGACATATGTATTCGTGAAATCCCTCTTCTTCTTCTTCTTCTTCTTCTTCTTTTTCTTCTTTCCCACATTCCACGGATTCTCTAATTATCACTATTTCTCTTTCTCTCTGATACATGTTATTATTGCAAAGAATGTATGCATGTCTTGTAAGGGACTCAAGTGGCCATTTCAGTTTGGAGGTCCACTTGGCAATTCATGAGTGGTCAAACACTTTTCTTGATTACCACTCTAGCTAGACCCATTTAAGAGACTAAATTAAAAAAAATAAAAATTCAAGAAATGGAATCAATGCTCTGAAGAATTTTGGAGATAATTTTTTGGGTGAGACCCACATGATAATTTGACAAATAGTACTGTTGCTGAAGGGAACATGTAATTGGACCTTACTGATTCAGGTGATTTGTTGTGTCTTGGTTTGATCCAATACATTTGAAGTTGGTAGCTTTCAAGCAGTTCCAATAATTTTTGTGGGTTTTTAAGATTTTTTTTTTTTTTCTCTTCAATTCTATTGTATAATTAACTATTATACAGCATTTACTATTAAGACTGTTTTTTTAGATGCTCATTAGGAAAAAGTGACTTATTAATATACGACAATAATAGTAAAAGAGGGGACCTAAAATTACATAGATAAAACAATTGAAAAAGATATAATAATTTAGAATTTAAATGTTGACTTATTCCTTACCAGGAGGCAGTAAAAGAAATAAATTCATAACCAACGAGTGGTTGGCTCGGTAGAAGTAGGTTGAGTCTCAAGATTATCTCTGTATAGAAGTTCTAGAAATTGATTCATGGAGGCACCCTCGTTGAAAGAGGTTTACCATTTTGATTTCACTTCGAACGAGGGCTAGTCTCATACCCGAAGGGTGTGAGAATTGTTGGAAAATAGGTAATTAAACATAATTTTTTTTTTCAAAAAATAAACATTTCCTTTCCAAGTACCTCTTTCTTATAAATACACTATTTTTAAAAAGTACAAATTTATCATAATTGTCTTACGATAGAAAGTGCAATTAGTTCAATTTTCATTCATGTGAGAGATTGTTGGAAAATGGGTAATTAAACATGATTTTTTACCATTTTTAGCTAAATATTAAAGTGAGACTTACATGTGATTTTGGGTGGTACCAAGCTGATTATTAATCTTTGATATGTGAAGATTAAGAATATATAAATATTTAATTATACTCTTTTATACATGAATAAGAAATTGAGTCTAAAGTAGCCTACTGGATATGTGTAAAGTGGTAAAATCTAGAAACAATCTTTTAGTCTCACATGAGAAAGATAAAATTCTAATTGTTTACTTATAACTGTAGCTAGAGTATTACAATTGAATTTCAACTAATATGCATCAACTCGCGCCCATGCAAGGGCAGAAGAGCGATTGACCGACTTAGAACACATTAAGCAAGTGCACAACACTTTGCACTTCGCAAGGAGCTGGGAAGCTTTTCGTTTTCGAAGATCGGACAAATGACATGCGCCGGTGGAAGATCGGATCTAAGACGTTCAGATACAATGAATGTAGTTATTTGTCTAAGTGTGATGTACGAAGATCTGACGGTGTGAGATTGAATGCTTTGATCGAGACCTTCAAATCGTGATTGATTGGATCGACCACAATCCAACAGTGCGGGATCGGTTGCGACGAGCAGAACCGTTAGATTGCACCTAAATCGATCCAATACGATCCAACGGCGTACGGTCGAGTGTGTCGATCAAATTCGTCAGATCGCGCCAACGGTGCAGAAACAAACACCATGTATAATTACGATTTGCCTATAAATAGAGCGCTCCGAAACTTATAAATTCATTTCAGAAAATTTCTAAAATCTCTGAATTTTCTTCTCTTCTCTCTTTTTCGCTTTTAGCATTTTTTGTGAGTGAATACAATTAATTTTGGTTCGATTATTCTTATAAGTTGAAGTGTTGCTGTCACAAAAAAGAAATTGTTTTATCCTAAAAGACAAGTGTCATATACCGTGAGCTCCTAAGCGAGACATAATTCTCTTAACGACATATTGTCACACTCTAACCTTAATCTATTGTTCTGCCGAAAGAGAGATCTATCTTCTACAATATCTACTATTCAGAATAACAAGAATATCTTGTGGGAAACAAAAAAAAAAAACTTAGTTGAGTACAGTTAAAAATATTTATTATTGATTATTGTTTTGAATTAATTGAAGTTCTCTATTCTTAATTATTGGTGAAAAATCGTGAAAATCATGAAAATTTACGGACTTTTTTTTATTCATTTAATTAAGAATAGGGTAGCTCGTGTGGTACAGAGATAAGATATAATTATTTTAATATAGTTGGATTGAATTAAATTAAATAAAATATAATTAAATAATTAAAAACAAATATAAAACTCAATACAATAAAATAAAAATATTTTATTTTTGTGATCACTATTTTATGTCATTGTAATGAGATAAAAATAAAGATAAAAATTAGTTTTTATCATCCTAGCCAACAATTAAACACCAGCTTAAAATTTAAAAAAGTCTAATCTCATTTAATTTAATTTCGCACACCAAAAATAGCAGATGAGATAAATGTACTAAAAATCTCTCTCTCTCCGTTCATTAGAAATTCTACGATGACAGAATTTATTATAATTTTTAAGCGGTGCGTTCTGCATAAAACTAAACAAGTCCTTGCATTTTGCTAAATGCCAAAAGAGAAAACGTTTTTTATTGTATTGTATATCACAGTTCTCAATGTTCCAAGCAAAACCTAAACATAAACTTTTTTAAAAGATTAATAAACAAAGGCTAAAAAAAAAAAAACAAAAACAAAAACTTTCCCAAATCTAATTTTGCCACCTTGAGAAAATGACAAAGAAAATATAAATGAATTACCTCTCGCGACGAACCAACCATCAAGAAAATCAAGCATCAAGACGCGTGTCAAAATTGAAAAATATTTTACTTTATCTCTATTAACCATAAGATAATATTATCTAATGGGTGGTTAGCATATTAATTTTACATCTTTGGTCAAAATCATATATTTAGAATTGCTTGCTATAAGTAATGTTAAGGTTAATGGGACATTTTTCTTAGATTAAATCTTTTTTATTATATCAATAAATAATTGACTCAATGAAAATAGATTAAATCTAAAATTATCTTTATATAAGTTTCAGAGTTCGATTCTTAAAAATATATTTGATGATAAAAATTTATCATTCTGTACTCACTTTAAATAAAGACTAATATTATACTTAAAAGAGGTGACCAAATAAAGATACACATGAGAAATTAAAAAAAAAAATTTGTCTATTTTAAATAAATAAAAATAAATAAATAAATAAAATAAAATTTAATTGCAAGTAGGTGTGAGGATGGGGTGTGTGACTTGGACCAAAAAATACTGACCCTATGTGATTGGACCGGCTCAGGTGTGTGTGAGCTATATACATTGCCCTCTGGGTTTGGGCCACTGCCCTTTTTAGCTTTAATGTGGTGCAGAGAAGAAGGAAAAAACTTGTTCCCTCTAGAAAGGGTAACTGGTAGTTATGTCTCTTTGACAGTCCCAATTAACTTTTTATAAAGGGCATTCTGATGATGACCCTGAATTCATTGAAAATTCAAATGTCCCACACCCATGACAGACTGCCATATATTTTTTTTCCCCACGTGGCAGACTCTGAAATCTTGGGCTATTATGGCATAGGTTTCACACAATCCAAGTACTCATATAAAAATTACATAGTAAATTTTTGAATTTAACCAACTCATGTATTTTCTTTGTTTTCAAATTTTCGAGAATAGAAAAATGCTATCGTGTACATTAAATTATGCATTATATATAATAGGATGTAAGATACAATTATGCTTTCCATAAACAAATAATTTGGTATCTTTTATATTTCACTTCATCATTATAGGTAGCAAGAGAATTATATCTTTTTTTTTTTTTCTGAAAAAAATAATCCAAGGCCCTCTGAATCCGTCGAGGATTCGACCCGTTCTAATCCATGAAATGTCCAGATATATAATAGATAGATTTACAACCAATCTATTCTCTCACTACGATCTGATTAGTCCCCATACCAATTTAGAGCCAGTAAAAAATTTATCAAAGGTGGCAAAGCTAAAAATTACCGATTAGACTAGCATGACTTAAAAATTGAATCAGCGACCTTCAAGCCCTATGAGTGAAGCGCCCAGTCTTGAATCATCGAACCAACCTCGGTCATTGACAATTATATCTCTTCTCTTAAAGCTTCTTTTATATCACGTGATGCTATGTCAATATATAGGTAAGTGGAAATAGTAGAGGGCAAGCTGCATGCGAATGACGTCGTGAGTGGATATAAGTGCGCGTATTAATCAAAGAAAGCCTTTTGTGAGAAATCTAAAGTAAAAAATATAGCATGACAAGCTTATGGATACCAAAGAAGTATGACAATGCATTTGCAACTTAAATATACAAACTTTACCACTTTAATCTTAAAAGTCATCTTCTACTACTAATTAGTCCCCTAGATAAGTGGTGTTTATTATTTCAACTATATATTTGGATCAAACCCTCTTCACCATGAATATTGGGGGTGCTATTGATAGTTCCGACATGAGAATCTTATACTTTTCAATCAATTTCTCCTAGGAAGGAAGGACTAACTATAGGGACATTAGAAATTAAACCCTTGAAATCTTTAGTGGTACGAGGATTCCAACCCTGTCTTCATTTGATTGACATATTAAAATGCAATATCAACTTAGTAATACTCATGGATGTCAAACTAGTTTAATTTTCACATTGAAGTAATGATAGAATTATGAATAATTGGCCCATTTGTTTACTTTTACTAAACAATAATAGTAGATCTATTGCAATTTGAATGAGCAATTTTAATCTTTTTAAACCAAAAAATATATTTTAGATACTAAAATAATTATCAAAAACATTTTTTAAATAAAGTTGTCAAACAGATTATTAATAATTTTTTAAAAGTACTTTTTTCATAAATACTTCTATAAAAGTTATAATAAGCTACAAGTAGAAACAATATCAAACAAGCCCAATATTGATGGCATAGATCGTTAATTTGGATGTTTAAAACCTTATAGTTTACCCTTTTTTTGTTACATAATTTTATAATTATGCTTCAAACTTCATTTAAAACTCTTACTATTGCAATAGTTTATCTATTTATTGATAGGTAAGTGGTGAACGGAGTGAGCTTTTTTTAGTCTTTTTTTTTTTTTTTTTTTTTTTTGAGCATGGTGCTTTTTTTGTAGTCTTGTAACTTATTACTGTATGGCAAACTATTGGAGTTTTGGGTTTAGGTGGAGTTCAATTATTCTCTTTTTTAATGATTATTTTGATTTATAGAATACCAACTTGTCCTATATAATAATAAGAAATATAGAAGTTGCTTCTGAGGCACAATTTAGATCTAGCCCTACCTAATTATTGTTATTATTGCCATGATGAGAATGATAGAAACAAGTTTTGCATGTAGGCCAAAAGGGATATTAATTATATATTTGGTTCCTCAGGCAAAATAAAGAGCTCCCAATAACTTGAATCATAAAATTATACATTTAGATCATTGACCATTTCTAAGGGTTTTCCTTGCTCTTTAATTCCTTCACAATATTCCGCCATCAACTTACATTTAAAGCTTTTTACTTGAATCACAAGTTAGTAGACCAACTCACACCTTTACGTTTGCTCTAATTTAAAAGCATACTAATCAGGTGTGCTTTCTATGAAAAGTACTATTCTCACTTTATCTATGGAACAAATTATATGTAAACCTGGAAGCGAGATTATAAGTGATCATAGACAATATTAGATTGTGTTTGGTTCGGTATCTGAAAACACTACAAGAAAATTACTATACAGTGATTGCTCAAAACATCCTTGAATTCGACGTCCTAATTGAAAAATGGTCCTAGCTAAAAGGGCTATGAGGACGTTTTTGGTCATTTTTTCAAATGTCCTCTGTGTAGTGATTTTCTTGTAGTGTAAGTTTCATGTTTTCATGGTACTCAAATCATGAAATTGGAAAACTTGGAAAACGACATTTTGTCGTTTTTCAAGTTTTTTTCTTTTTATAAAGGGAAGAGTGAAAAGAAAATTTTGGATTTTAGTTTATCAAACATATTTTTATACACTGTTTTGATGTTTTTACTGTTTGAAAAGTGAAAACTGTTTCCAATTAGAAACCAAACGCAACCTTAGGGTTTTGCTTCGTCGTCCTCCTTCATAGCCATGACGCCACCATGGATATGCCATGGATGTGTGACAAAAGAAAAGACAGAAAGACAACTAGGGTTTCATTGATAATTCTCTAAAAGAGTGTATGTATAAAAGAAATTAAGCAAAACTTATATAGCTACTAAAAAACACAAAATTTTTAAACTGGACTTAATATAAATAAGTACTCTAATATACTAAAACCTAACCCATATTTCACCAAATATAATATTACTCTAACATCCCCCCTCGAGCTCATGGGTGTGGAGACATTCATGAGCTTGCAATATCAAGAATGTAGCGTTGTCATCCAGCGGAAGGAGAGAAGTAGAACGTCAATGCAAAAACAAGTGCCAAGACCACATACTCCAAGAAAACGATCAAATGCAAATATTATCAACCAAATGCAATCATATTTCAGATTGCTGCAAATCCAAATACAATCATCTTTCAAATTGTTGCAAATTCCAATGCAATCATCTTTCAGATTACTGCAAAATCTAAATACCTTGCCAAAAAAAAAAAAATTTGTCGTCCAAAAAACTACCCATCTACGGCCTGTCCCAATCAGCTTCTGGGAATGAGGATCCTAGTGGGTCTGATGACGACAAACCTATGAAGGAAGAGACAGACGTGGCTTGAGGTTGAGTAGCGAGGAGCCGTTGGAACTGCTAAGCAAACGAGGCTAAATTAGGATTGAAAGACGATGGTCCCGCTGCAGATAATGGTGCCATTGTTGTGGTATGACTAGATTGTTGTTGCTGATGGTGTCCTTCAAACTTTGATGTGGGTTGTTGTGATCTACTCAGCAACTAAGGACATTGAGCCTTTCAATGACCCGATTCCATTTTTTAATATCTTCTAGCAGCACGTTCTTTGGTAATTTCTTCTTTGTAGCAGTCAAACACCAATAGAAAGAATGTCACACATTTCGACACTCTTACACGCACTAATACTGCAACTCTAATCACATAACAATACCCATAACGATCGAACTCGCTTTGATACCATGTGAAAAAAGAAGACAAAAAGACGACTAGGGTTTTATTGATAATTCTTTAAAAGAGTATGTGTACAAAAAAAAATTAAGCAAAGCTTATATAGCTACTTCAAAAATACAAAATTAATAAACTGCACCTAACATAAATAAGTACTCTAATATACTAAAACCTAGCCCATATTTCACCAAATATAATATTACTCTAACAGGATATTCTTAGATTTTTAGGGTTTCTTTAAATCAATAACTACTCGATGAGGGCATGGCGCTTTTTTCTTCTTTCCTCCTTTTTTTTCAAAAAAATGATAGGTAGCTTTGCTTTAGTGTGGAAGGAGGACCATTTGATTGGGAGGTGTAGATAATAATGGCGGGCGTGAGGTATTTTGTGTGTTGGTAGTTGCATTGCTTGTCATTTTTGCATACCACCTTGGAAACACATTGGCCCCTCCACATTTGAAAGCTAGTTATTAAATGTTGACATATCACCCCCTCCCCCCACCCCCCCTAAGATCACATGAAATTTGAAGCTTCAAAATAAAGATGTTTTGAAGACATGATTTCCCAAGAGATAAGTTTGGATTATGTTTGTCTTAATCATTTAGGGACCCCCCTCTCCTATCTTTTTCAAAAGTTCTAGCTAGTTGCTTTGCCAAGTTTAATGGGCTAAACTAAGATAGTCTTCATGAATCAAATCCTTTGATCTCTCAATCTACCATTTTGAATATCCACTTTCGTGGTTGGATTCCAAAACGAACATTCTACAGTTGAAAAATAAAAAAGAGTCGGTTTGCAATAGTATACTATGTACATATCAAGCAAAATTAGAATAGGAGCTATGAGCAAAACTAGACGTAATATATATTATATATAAGTTTCTTTGAACAATCATAGAAAGAGAAAAGATACTACTTTTGAACACACCCTTCTCTTCAATGGCTACACATGTGATGTTGGTTCCATTCTTATCGGATCGGATTCTTCCTTTTTTGGTATTATCATATCTATATTTGAGACTAATCATATAATATGATTTTGATTATTTATTCGGATCCCAGTTGCCAAAATATATCCCAAGATTGAGATTGGTGTTTATTTAGTTGTTTTAAAATAATTTTACTACATTGATTTGATGTAGAAAATATATATTATTATGTAGTAAGTATATCCAGATGTTACAAGGATTAGTAGTGCCTTGATTTGATATTTTATAAGCAATCCTTGCTTCATATTTAGCTCCTATAATAGATCCCTACTTTGATGGTATAACTAAAGAGATGACATGATTTAGAACGGTGCATCATGAGAAAACTATTTTTGGAAAAACATTTTTCGAAATTTCACAACTGTTATTATAAAAAATAAAACAATAGGTGTTAACTTTTCCTTTTTAATACAAAATAAGAAGGTTTGACATGTATATTATATTATTATAAATATCATTTCACTAAGAATATTGTCATATTGATGAAGGCAGAATTTAAATCTCAAGTGATCAATACCCACTTTAGCAATTTATTGAATTAAAATACCTTAATAAAATATATTTAACTACAGTGTAATTAAATAAAATTAATTATGAAAAACAGAATTTTTGTCATGAAATACTTATTTCAGGGTTGGGCAATTGTCCATTTATTAGAGGTGCCCTTTTTGTCTCTATTAAATGCATATTTATCTTTTTTCTCTTATATTATTAAGGGGTGCCACTGTTTTTTCAAAGGAATATAATTGGGGAAAAAGGCAGCACCGCCGTATTGAAGAGGGAAGCCAGGTTCACCAATCAGGGAGTTGTAAATAAAGGCCAGAATCTCCAGCTGGGGAAATTTGATAAGATCAAGGTCACCATTATCTTCTTGTCACATCTCTCCTCCTTTTAATTTGATACTCACCACCCATTTCAAATTAGGTTTGAAATATGCATTTATTTTCATGGAATAGACCATCAGATTGGTCCTAGTGGTCTCAAATTGTTGCCTTCCATGTGCTTGACAAGGCCATGAAATATAAATGGAAAACATGAAGAATCTCATGGCAAAGTTGAGTCTAGATGAAAAAATCCTTAAAAATCTTAACTCAACACAACCGAGCTCAACAATATTGTGGATCATATGGATTTTTTACTCTGTTTGATGAAGTTCTAAGTCAATAATTACATAAAATTAATATTTTTTTGGTAGTGATACAAGATTAAAGAATATTAGCATAAGGCCAGAAGAAATTGGTATCCATCAGTAAATTTAAGAAAACGAACATAGTAGTAGAAGAGTATGTGAGGAATTTACTATGTGGTTTAACTCCCACTTTATTAAAAAAAAAAGACAAACTCTCACTTATTCCATTTATTTTAAAAAGAAAGAGAATCAAACTCCAAAAATCAAATGAGAGAGATTCGAATGCACGTTATTAGAATTTGCTAACATTTATTACATATAATTAATTAATGTGACCATCTTAGCCCTTTTTGTCTTATAATTAAGTCAAATTTTGTTATAGTTGATCTAACAATTTTTTTATATTGCTAACAAGGAGTTGGTGCAGTTAGTAAAAATGTAGCTTTAAAATTTAAAAGTTTTAGGTTCAACTCTTATCACTGCGTCACCCTAAAGGGTGAGAAAAATTAATGAGTCAGAAACAGACTTAATACTTCTCTAAGAATATAGTATAGTGATGAAACTAGTTATATTACTAACTACTACTATTATTTCTTCTAAAAACAAAAAAAAAAAACGTTAGCTGTCAGCTAGTTAACACAATTTTAAATGAACTTGAGACTAAGCATGTATGAAAAAATTATCAATAGTCTGAGGGCATGTGAAATTCTATATTTCCTTTGAAGTTACTCTATGGGTCCATAGGATCAGTCTGGAAGGAGCAATTCTAATTTACATTTGATGCACCACAAAATGGTTGATTTGTGTTTAGAATACTGGGGACCTCTTAGGTTGTGGGGACTTTTAGGTATGTGGTGGGATCAACTTTCCTTACAAGACCAGCCAAGATTTTTAGTGGTCTTTGCTGGTGAAAAGAAATTGGTATTTTGAATGCAAATTTCCATGAAATTCTCTCATTAATTATGAGCCTTTTTTCCCCCTTTTGTTACATGAATGATTTTGCTACACATTTGAGGAATATTAGCAATTACAGCTCCTCACATGCATTTACATCTCTAAGGCTCTCTTGTGCTTTTATTGCCTTTGCTTCCAACTGCATTTCATGTTCCCTTGCCAGACTCTAAACACTTAATTTATTGCTCTAAATTTGGTAGACAAAGTGAAAGGCTCTCTCCAGCTACTGCTCATTTAATGTACAAGACATGAAATTCGAACTGACCGGACCAGTCAGTGAACCGCTTTTTTGGGGTACATCTTGGTATCAAATTTAAATTCTGTTTTTTTTTTTTGTTTTTGAAATCAAGATTTATTGAAAACTTGTTTGGTTGAAAAACTATTTTTTAATTTAATTTTCAAATTTGTAAAGAAAATAAAAAAATTGTGGGATTGAGGTTAAGCACGCTCCATATTTATTCTCGCCCCCGTTTGAAGGGTCAGTTTAAATGTTTCTGTCATGTCTTAGTCCGAAAGGTTTAGTCTCGCCTAAAGAAAATGAGGACACCTTTGATGTGCCAAAAAATAGGTAATAAAAAAATAAAAATAATAAAAAAACAAGAAAATAATTTTTTTATTGTTTTTCACGTTTTCAGAAATCAAACTCTAATTTTCTTTAAAAAAAAAACAGTTTTAAAATACGATATCAAATGGGCCCGAAATTTTATGGGCTTGACTTCTAAACTTAACCACAAAATGGGCCCGGGAGGCCTGTGAATACAATTAAGATGATTTGAATTTGGGCTGGGCTTTTGTTGAGCCTCTCCAAGTATTGCTCCACAAACCCGGTCTCGACTCGTTTGCATGGTTTTATTGAGAAGATATTGGAAATGAAAAAGCTTAGAAAATTAATAAATAAATAAAAGAGAAATATAAAAGAATAATGGACTTAAAAAGCAAACATAGGAAAATGTATGTTGTTGTCATTTTCAAACGATTAAGGATTAACCAAGTAATGTTAAAAAAAAAAAAAAAAACGGATTATCCAAGTAATGTCTAAACCATTATCCCAAACAAATATGAAGGATCCCAAACAAAATAAATAAATAAATGGCCATTTTCAATTTTCTCGACAGTTCTTCCATCAAAGAGAACCAAATGAAATGCTAAAAATTATCTAGAGAATGAATTTTTTATCACGTACATGTCAAAGCGTGAATTAGTAACCGTATCAAATTTCTAAAAGGATCTCATTTGTGTTTATTTTAATTTATTATTTTAGAACAAAATATTTATGGAATATACATCAATAGAATCAAAATCGTTTAGGCAAGCTAGCGAGGAATTTTATTTAGGTTGTGGCTAAAAAGTCCTTTTTAGATAAACCTTAATGGTACGAAGATAATTTATTGATTGAAATACGTAAATCACTAATATTCAAAAGATTAGCATGTGTAATCACACGTGTAGTTGCAACTTTTATAGTTTGATTATCATTTTTTTTAGTAAGTGAAATACTAATTTAACTGTAAAAATTTATAACTATATGTGCAACTACACATATGTATCCATTAAATCATCTATTGCACACTTTAAGATATGCAAATCGTTAATATTCAAATGATAAACATGTGAGCAGGGGAGTAGTTCGAAATTTTATTTAAGGCGGGCTAAATTTTTTTTTTATAGAAAAACCTCAATGATATTAGAATAATTTATTGATTAAGACATGTAAAAATTTATAACTACATGTGCAACTATACATGTATATCCATTGAATTATTTATAACACACTTTAAGATATGTAAATTATTGATATCTAAATGATAGACATGTGTAGTTATTTTGAATCTAACTTAACATTATGACAAAAAAAAATCTAACTAAACTTTTTAAAAACTATTTGACAACTTTATATCCAGCTCAGGTAGTAGTCTGCCCCTGCATATGTGGTTATTTTACATTAATTATGACAAAAAAATGTTCAACTAAATTTTTCGAAAACTATTTGACAGCCTTATCGTTAACGTTGTAAATCGACACTTAAATGACAAATTTAGAGTATTGCGTTTTTATGTCTTCATATGTAAATTTTTTATTTAATTGTGATTATAATTTATTGAATAATAGTTTTTGATAAATTAATATTTTTAATAATTTTCTTTTTATTTAATTAGATTATTTTAATTTCTTATATAATATGATAAATTAATATTTAATATACTTTATTTCTATCCAAAACTTACAATGCAATGCAAATACTAAAATTAGAAAACAATTATTTATCATTTTCACAGAAAAAAAGCTTATTTTTCAGTAAAATATCTTTTAAGAAAATGTGTACGAGTTTAAGTAGCCAATCACTAATTTCTCATTTTTAGTATGCATCTTGTTTTCTCATTTTTAGTATGCATCTTGTTTTTGGATAGCCAAAAAGATATCATATAGAGAGAGAGAGTAAATATAAATATATATATATATATATATATATATAGGGCTTTAGCCTTAGCGGTAAATAAGGCTCCGCCCTGAAATCTTTGGTATTTATTGGAGATTCTTCTTTCTTATCCTAAGCAAGACCTTGAGAGATACCAAAACAATTGTGTTTGGCATGAAAACAGATAATGAATAGTTTATGTCAACATATAACAACAAATCAGAGTGGCGCAGCGGAAGCGTGGTGGGCCCATAACCCACAGGTCCCAGGATCGAAACCTGGCTCTGATATATTAGAATAGCTTTCAAGTTATTTTCTTTTTGCTCTCCAAATGGGCCTAGTTTTATTTATCCATCCAATTGACTATGCCTCTGGTCTAATCTTAATTATTTTATACCATTTGTGGTAATTTCATGATTTTATTCACCCTCGTTTATTTTTTGTCTAATTACAATTTTATATCAGATGTATTTGATAGATAGCTGAAAAAAAAATAAAAATAACATATTTTTTTGAAGAATTGCCAACTTCCCCCATAATTTTTTTTTGACCTCCCATTTCTTAAATTTCCTAACCTTAATTTATAATTATCATAAAATATATTTAGTATCATTGTTGATGCTCTCTTTTCAATAATTTTTTTTATTCTTTATCTTTATATTATACAAACTATGAAAATACATTTTTTTGCATGTTGGATTAATTTTTTTTTTTTTAAGCTTGGAGTATCCTAACCTTACATTCATAAATTAATTCAAGGATAAGCCCGAGCGAGGAGAGAGATAGGTGAACTCATGTCTTTATGATTATAAGCACGAAACTTTAACCAATCTCTTATCTTGTTGGTGGTACATATTGGATCATTCTATACATTAAATAATTTTTTAATTTTTTTAAAAATAAATTTTCATTTAATTTTTCCTTCTGTTTAAAAAAAATAATAATAAAAAAAATCTAATTCTACGCCAGTGGCAGTAACTAACAATGGTAGTGCGAAATGCGCACCATGGGACGAGGCTGCCGGGGGAAACGTTGAAAAAGAGATTGAAAAACAAGGCAAATAGAATTGGAGGGAAAACCGATTCAACAATGCCGCGAAGGCGCCTCAGGTTACAGCATTCTTCTTCCGACGAAGAACAAGAACAAGCCCAAACTCCAATCACCTCCACCACTATCCCTATCCCAAACCCTAACCCTAACCCTAACCCTAACGAAGCCGCTTCAGAAGTCACTCCTCCACTCGAGATCACCGACGACGATTTCGTCGACGTACCGGAGAACTTCTCTACACCATCACCTCCTCCGGCGCCGGTTCCCGACCACTCAATCTCCGGCGAGAGTTCTGACTCTCCGGTAGATGAGTTCCTCCGGAGGCTCGGATTGAAGTTGCGGAGGGAGTGGTTGGATTCGTGCGTTTCCGGTTTGATGAGTAGTGTTGCTGGATTTTCGAGCTTCGGTGTTGAGGAAAAGGCGAGGCTGTGCTTCGAGCAGTTTCTGTTTAGTGATATGAATTGCTCTGGTGCTGGTGTTCTTCCTGAGAATGTGCATTCCTTGCATTTAGTCGATCTTGGAGGACCGTTCGTTTTGCAGGTGATTCTTTTTGTGGTTTAAGCGTTTAATGGAGTTCATAGAGTTCTTGTTCCTATTTCTGTTGTTGTTGTTGTTGTTTGTCGTTTGATTCTCTATTGTAGTGTCCCGGTTTTGAATTCTATTATGCGAACTAGGCAGTCACAATTGATTTCGGATTAGATGCAAGTGACATTGCTGAGTTTATAAGCTGTTAGCTAATTCTGATTAGAAAAATCACCTGTTTTATTGCATTAACAGTTTCAAAATCACGTGCTTAAACTTTTATAATTTACTAAATTAAACTCAGATTTTACGCATTTACTACAAGTCTACAACATGAAAATGGAGGATTAAATGATTGATATACGTTACATTATAACTATAACCAAACCTTCTTCCCTCATTTATCACTTCTTCTTTGTTCCTTCTTTCCTTTCTTCTGCTGCTCTTCTTCTTTGGAAGGAAGTTGCTGCAGACGAGCCCAAAATGATTCTGTACGTTTCGCTGAAACTAATTAATTTGTTTCTCCTCCTCTTGGAGAGTTCAAAACTTTTCTCTCTTTCACTCTGTATACAATTACACACACACACACACAACACACACGCGTGGAGAAAAAAAAAAAAACGAACATGCACGATGAGGAGAAACTTTACAACACAAAGTCATCAATGGAAGTTGAAGCTTAGTAGTTCTTAGTTTTCAGCTTTGTCATCTTCCTCATCTTCACTAGTCTGCTTCATCATTCCATGGGAATCATGACACTTCTTCAAAGCTTTCTTATCTGCTCTGCTTCATCATTCCATGGGAGCTATGACACTCCTTCAAAGCTTTATCTACTTCCTTTGTTTTTCTTTATTTCAAGCATTCAGAGTAGCTAAATTCATAAGTGATATTGATCTCTTTCTCTTTTCCCACCATAGTTGACATCTCAGATCTCTCATGTGTAAAGCAACCTTCAGTTAACTAGTAACTGCCTTTCCTCCGGGCAAGATAAAGAGGATATCTGAAATTTGTGAATACTTTGTCATTTCCCTCCATTTTCTCATCTTCTTTAGTGGATGTGTAATTTTTGAGTGATTTGGTTAATTATAAAAGTTGTGTGCATGCTTGGTACACTTTTTAGAGTTTGTGCATTGGTTAATGTTTTTGCTATTTTTATTAGTTATTTCATTGAGTTTATGTTTCATCTGACATAAACCACCAATTTTTCTCCAGGTTGATGAAATAGTTAATATCAGTTGTCCTCTTCGAGACAGGTATCAGAATGCAGCTGCTGGGATTAAAAGGTGCCTCAAGTTGTCTATGACAGATGGTGTGCAGCGTGTGTTTGGCATGGAATACCGAGCTATTAAAGATCTTGAAGTTCTGGCACCTGCTGGTTCTAAAGTTAGTCTTTCTTGGATCACTTCATGCTAACTTGCTAAGCATCTTTTCTAATTTTTTATGGAGGTTGGGGGAGTGGTTAAAATCTAAAGGCCGCACTGGGCTTATCAGTCAAATATAAAGACATTATTTGCTCTAAGAAAAGAATTGTTCCATTTCAGTATCTTAGCTAAGAACTCTTGCTTCGGTAACTTCTTACTACAATGCAAATGCTTCATTTATATATCATCTTATACTAGGAGGAAACTAGTTTAATGAATCAAACATTAACTGAATGGCATCAATATATTTCATGGTTTAGAATTACTAGTCTCACTAAATTCAGATTTTTAGCCTAACTACTTAATTCTACTGGTTTGGCACAATGTATCTTTGTATTTTTTTTTCATGTCTAATTTGATCATTAGATTCTGATGTATCATTCTGTATAGTTTGGTGCATCTTATTTTGTTGTTAAACCTTATATTTTTATCTTTGTGAGCCAATTGCAAGAGAATTGGATCTGCCATTTTCTAGAACTTGAAGGGAAACATTGTTCTCAAATTTAAGTTGATTAATATTGCTTTTTCTTTTTTCTGATAAATCAAGTAATTTGTGTATTTGAATAGTGAAATGAAAATAAAAATAAAAAATAAAAATTGAATGATCCAAAATGTAGTCCAGAATTGGTGGTTATGGTTACTGAATTAGGTTGATTCCTGGTCTATAGATATTCTACACAAACCAAACACTTGTGGCTACCACCATGGTTATTACCTATATTTTTTTATGTTTGTCTTGAACTTGATTCCTTACTAAATGTATTGTCTACCAGAAAGTCATCTCTTGTAAGTTTGAGGATCAGAATTCAGAGATGTTCTTGTTGAAACTTGAAACTTGAATCATTTAGTTGCGTATTTAATATGGATCCCTTCTGTGACTTGCAGGTTGTCATTCGTAATGTTAACATAAGGCGTGGGCTTTTGATGCTTGTTCCAGAAGTTATAGAGGTCCTAGGAGGATTGGTTGAGTATTTGGATACTGCACGCCAGAGGCTTGTTCATGAAGTAGATAAGCCACCTAGGGGAAAAAGGCATTACTTCTCCTTTAAGATTTGTGATTATCATCTTTAAACTGAATTAGCTGAATTAATATGATTATGCCATTGATATTATATCTTTTGTGGAACTAGTGCATTTTTTAACACTAAATTTAAGATCTTTGCTTCTTATAAGATCTCAGATTCTCTCTTCAGACTTCTGGTTGATGAAAGAAATTAAATAGTACAAAAACATAGTAATAGTCCCCGATAAGGTTCATAAGATATATTATTAACTATATATATATATATATATTTTTTTTTTTTTGAGAAGGGACAGAGAAAATATATTAATAAGTAGAAGTTACAGACAGCATGAGCATAAGGGATGCTCTCAAAGCACCAACAACATTTGTGTAGCTAACCTCTAAAAAATTAGAATAAATCTCTATATTGTAGGCAGTGTTGTTGATTTTCTTCAGTATATGACTAGTTTCTGAACGTTGATGCAGGACACGGACGGGAGTGGTTCCCTCTTTGGCGACTAGAGCTATTCTTGCTGCATGGCCAACTAATGACATTAACAATCAAGGGCATACCAGCAATCCAACAGAACAAGGCACTACTCCTGTAGTGTCATCAAACAATGGTATGATTTGTTTGCTTGTGCATACAAAAACTTTTGAATTGTGTCTATGTGTGGTTCTAATGGCTGCCTGTTAGCACCTATTTATTGTGAAACACAAATTATTAATGTAGGACAGCTAGTTTTTAGGCTCAAAAGCATTTCATAATGCAAAACTCTGTTGGATCAGCTCATTAGGGGTTCTGAAATATTATTAATATTATGTCCTGATTGTTAGGATTAGTGATCAATCCAGCAGATTAAGTCAACCTATTAAAAAACATTTTAATATCTTGAATCTTTACCTATATGTTTAGACTCATTCTTCCTTTAGATTGCTGACTTTTTCCCTTGTTTGCATTCCATATGCTATCTACAGTGGGCTTGTCTGGCAATGGTACTAGAGAAAGGGTAACTGAGGAGTTTTCTGTTCCCATGGGTAGGTCAAATGCTGAATCTAATCCATCATCAAATGCATTTGATGTTGATGGAAATGATGGGGTTGATACAACCATGGCGAGTCCTGGGTATGAAATAAGAGAAATGACTACAGAAGAGTTGGTGGATCCCACGAGCATACCAAACTCCAGACCCAATCCATCCTCAAATACCGTTTCCAATTCCAGTTCTAGGGAAACTGATGCTGTTGACAAAGTCGAAGATGCACTCATATTAACTGGTGACAATGAGATCTGTTTCACATACTTGGCTAGTCTGCTGGCAAAGTGGGCTATGAACAGGGATGATGTAGTGTTCATCCAAGGGAAAATCAAGGTGTTTAATACTCATTTTTCTTAACTCGCTTGTTATTTAAAATTTAAATTCCTTCATTTTTGTGACATCAAGTCATCTTATCTTAAGCTGGTTGACATGTAATTAGAACTAAAGCTATTTGGTACCTAGTTTTGAAATGAAAGTCAGCTTGTTTGGGGTTTCTAGAGTACTAATCATTTATTTTCAAAAAAAAAAGAGTACTAATCGTTTGTTTGTCTTAAACTTTTCTAGTGTTTCTTGACTGGTGTAAAGGCATTCCAGTTCAGGAATAGGACAAAGTTTGAACTACATGTGTATGTTGATGATGGTAGTCTCATTTCTGAGGTCCTTATTGATCATAATGTGAGTTAACCCTTACACAGCAGAATAATTTTTTATTTCCCAGTCTTTTTACAGCTTGTGAATAGGTTGTTATTTTTCAGGTTGTGCAGAAAGGAATAGGTTACTCTCCCCAGGAAGTAACTGCTGCTCTTTCTTCTCCAGACAAGACTGTAGTTAGTGAGATGAAAGATTTGATGAAGCAATTCCAAGTTTTCTTAGCAGATTTTGAGGTACTTCATTCGTTTTTAGTTGTCAATAGTTGTGAAAATGTGACTATTTCATGATTATTGGATATACACATTCGAAGATGTCAATATCTTCTATTTCTTCACATTGTTTTGATACCGCCAGGGTACAATGGTTGTGGAGATGAATAGAAGCTCTCCTCTTCCAGTTGCTCTTGAAATGAACCAAGGTTGTTTAGCTTCTGACGCATGGTTGCTTCTAAGAAGAGTGAAGCAATTCACATCTCCTCAAACACCACAACACCGTCATCAAGCGCAGCCCATTAACATATCACCTTGACTGAATACAGATACTGCTATATACACTCTCGAACAGATACTGTTATACACTGCTCTCCTCTTCCAGCTTGATTCACTAGTTTTTCTTTGCAGCAATTGCAAAATCGAGGGCTTCCAAGAGTTAACTTATTGCGTCTCTATATAGAAGAAGAATGCAAGTATCTGTGCTGGTAGAATGGATGGCACCCTCGAAACAGGATTCCAGACGGGTGAGGAACTCTTGTATCAATAAAATTTCTTGGCCATCTGATCATCCAACTTGTAAGCAAAATTTCATCATTTTCAAATGTCTCATCACTAATGGCAGTTTGTATGGGTATGTAACATACCAAAAGGTCTGCAAGACATTGTAGCACCATTCTTCAGTTTAATAAAAGATACAATTTTTTCCCAGTAACTACTATGATCAAAATGTTCCTTTTGGAAAGAAGAAGCATATTCATTCTATTCCGCAGATAGCATTTCAAAAGTGGAGAGTTGGGTCATTTCATATTCACTTATAAGGAACCAAAATAGGTGAGTTGGTTACAACTCCAATATTTTTGATACACATTGATGTACATGCTTTATTTCTCTAGAGCTTTTGTAGACAGCATATTTAAGCATGCCACACTAATAACTTTTCTCTTGAACCTTGTTCTCACTCTTGCTTGATTTCAGGTGTTTGGATGGAAGACGGGTAGAGGAAATACTTGGCTCCAGTAAGATCCGCTATCCTTTTGCTCAGTGCTTCTCTTTGAGAACCAGGCTTTGTCACGTACATGAAGTGAAACAACCATTGAAACACCTCCGGAAAGAACACCTGCCAGTAATACAATACTCTGAACCAAGATAGCTGTGTCACATAGTTATCTCCCCTGCACACCCCATTCACAATAGCCTTGGCGCAATCTTCTGTGTATCCAACCGGAAATGCACTAACTTCTAGCTGCTCATCAATCAAATTCCAAGTTAAAAAAGGTCAGGTGATTGAACAAGTTTTCATTTCAAAAATTCATATAGATTGTTGTCAGACAGAAAAAATATTACATCTCTCAGTTCTTGACCAACTTCCATCTTCCCTTCCTTGGTAAGGAACTTCCCTTGGGTCATCTCAGACTCTATGAACCCAGGTGCTACTATTGTGACTCCAACATCAGCACCAAATTCCATCCTCAATGCCTCAAAGAAGTTTATCAATGCTGCTTTGCTTGCCTACAACAACCACCAAATTAGAAGATTCAATGGTGAAAAAATTGCACCCACTTGAACCAAAGACTGCAAATGAAATTGATAATGACTCGTGTTTACATTGTAGAAGCTCATTCTTGGAACTGGCATCCACCCACCAGCAGAAGCAAGCACCACAACCTTGCCTTTGCTGTCTTTTAAGGTAAGGAAGCGCCAAACGAGTTGGGTAAACTGCTCCCCAGAAGTTTACATCCTATAAAACAGTAATATGCTTATGGTAACATAACTTTTGAGAAAAATATACTAATTAAGTTTGTTTTCATTCAGGTGGAGGAACAGAACCATGACGAGTCTGAAATTGTCGACATCAGGGCATTCTTCAAACATGCAAACTGCGTTGATCCCAGCATTATTTACAAGATGATCCACTGCAAACCAAACCCATTTTAGCATTTCATCAGTAAGTGAATCAAATAACTTGGAATTTGATGAAGAGCGAAGATATAAACAAAGGATCAGAGCAGCTTAATTACATCTCCCAAAGTGATTCAAAGTTTCATCAACAAACAGCTTGCAATCTTCAACCTTGGAAACATCAGCGGAGATCACAATCACATCAGGAGAGCCTAATTCACGAGCCCGCTCTGCTACTTCTTGAAGATTCTTCCCTCTCCTTGCAACCAGAGCAAGATTTGCTCCCTTCTTTGCATACTCATAAGCAAGTTGCTGCACTAGTAAGCAAAAATACTAGTAACTCTCTTTGCTTAGCTATTCTCAAAGATGAAATTCAGTAGAATTTGAATGTGGAACTAACCTCTCCAATACCAGAAGAAGCACCAGTTATGAGCACAACTTTTCCAGCCAAGTTTTCACTGAAAAAGGATTTTAGAGTGCAGAGGAAGAACTTGGAGATAGGTATGGTGGAAGGAAGAATAAGAGTGTGAACAGAGCAGTTGGTGGGATGACTAAGTTCAGGAACATGTGAATGATATCCATATTTTGCAAAGATGGGAGAAAAAGAGAATTAGAAAATGGAGTTGCCTATGTTGGTGATACTGATATAAGTATATTTATGTATGACAAGTGTTGCATGGAAGCAATTGGACCCGTGGTATTCTGGGTGGAATGTGGGGGCTACGTGGCCATCTTGGGTGACCCTTGGTGCCCTGCAGGTCTTTGATGGCATCAGAAGTTTCAAGTTTCTGGTAAGTTCTAACCTGTTGGCTCATTAACATACTTCCAAATACAATGGTTGTTCAATTCCTTATCTCAGAAAGAAAAAGAAAAAAAAGTTCCTTTTTATTATATTAATTTGATTGATATTGTGTTTTGTATTGCATTTTATAATATAAACGATTTTGATTCTGAGCTTATTGATATTTCTTTAATGATTTAGCTCTGTCAATATCAGTAATGTGTTTAAATGTGCAGATTTTTTTTTTGGAAAGGTAAAGAGGGGGAACACCCAACAAGAACAACTAGCACACTACATCTCGAACTCTCCTAGGCCAAGTAACCCCAGTTGCATCTTCCCTCAAAATATTGAATAACCCACGGGGAGGGGAAGACAGGATGCACACTCCCCGATTGAACTTCAAAGCCTCAGTAGCCAAATAGTCTGCTGCTCTATTACCTTCTCTGTAAATGTGCTCAACTTGAACTATCCAATCTCTCTGAAGGAGTCCTCTACACTCTTTACCAAGTTGGAAAGGCTAAGCTGCGGCATACTGTTGCCTTTTAACCAATCAGCCACCATAGCTGAGTTTGTTTCGAAAACTATAGAACGATGGCCCTCCTCCTAAGCAAGACGTAAGCCATGAACAACAGCCCATAATTCAGCTTCAGTTGCAGTACAAGAACCAATATTAGCCACAAACCCCTTCAACCACATACCACGATAGTCACGGAGAAGACCGCCACCCCCTGCTCGCGATGAAGCCTTCTTAAGACATCCATTAGTATTAAGCTTAGTCCAACCATGGTTGGGAGCACACCAGCCTACCATCTTCACCCTCTCTATCAGTCCAGCACCATGGACCGCCACTTTGGCTTGAAAAGCATGAATGATTTCAGCCACTTTCCCTTTAAGCCAAGCCATGCTATACTCGAAGTGAAAACGAAGATTACGAAAAGTTAAATCATTCCTCCATTTCTAAAGAGCCCACACGGCAACTGTAAAGTAGGAAGCCCAGTCATAGTCAACATTACAATCATTAACGCCAGCAAGATTATGAGCAAGCCAGCTTTGGAAATTCAAATTGCTCTGAAGATGATACTCAACTGGCTGCAATAGACGCTTCCATAATTGCACGGCTCTAGAACAATTTCGAAAAATATGATCAACATCCTCGATACATCCCACACATTCAATACAGTCAGATGCCATGGTGAAACCCCTTTTCATCCGCTCCGCATTGCACATGATCTTTCGATGCGCAACCATCCACAAAAAAGTCTTGCATCTTTGAGAAACTTTAAGCTTTCAAATCATCCTCCAAAGGGAAGTAGGATCTCCCATAAGAGTTCCAGTAGAAATAGTATAAGCAGAGGTCACCGTTAATATGCCACTCTTAGAAGCTCCCCAACATATGCCATCTGCAACCTCCTCCTCATCCCATAAGAGCACAACAACAAGTTTATTTTCAACCTCAAAAGGGAGTAAACCTGATAGAGCATTCCAGTCCCACCCTGTACCCTTCACCCAATAGCTTGAGACAGGCCTATACATCTCCACCAAACTCAAATCCCGCATTTTCATATTGATTAAGGCCACCTCACCTACCCATGGATCAAGCCAAAAAAGAGTGTCCTTACCATTACGAACTAGAGCCCGCACTTCGCTACGTAAAATAGGCGAGGCTTTAACAATGCCCCGCCACGCATTGGAAGCCCCATTCTAAGGCTGCAACCTATCAATAGAAGCTTCCCGATGCAGATACTTCATGGAAACAACTCTGGCCCAAAAGCTATTCTTATCTGTAATTAGTCTCCATCCCAATTTGGCCAAAAAAGCCAAGTTCATATAAGCCATACTCTTAATGCCAAGACCACCGTCCTCCATAGGTTTGATGATGATTTCCCACTTAATGAGGTTGACGCCCTGCTTCTCATTAGACCCTCCCCATAGAAATCGTCGAACTAATTTATCAATGGTATTACACACCCCTGTTGGTAACACCATAGTCTGCATGATGTACATGGGAATAGAGTTAAGCACCGATTTAACTAGAACCAATCTACCCGCAAAGGACAAGAATTTTGTCTTCCACCCCTCCAATCGAGTAGTCACTCTCTCAATGATGTACTGAAAGTCAGCAGGTCGGACTCTCCCATGAATGGAGGGAGCACTCAGATACCGACCCAAGTTGTCCGTAAGGGGAATACCAGAAATAGTAGATATGTCTTGAGCCACCACAAGCTCCACATTGTGAGATACAAATATATGAGATTTCTGGTAGTTAACTCTTTGGCCCGAGCACTCACAAAATAAATCCAGGCACTTCATAATAACCTTTATCTGCTCTGTAGATGCTTCCGCAAACAAAACCATATCATCTGCAAAGAAAATGTGGGAGATAGAAGGACCAAGACGAGAAAGCTGTATGGGTTTCCATTTCATTCGCTCCACTGCCCCATTAATCAAATGACCCAATCTTTCAATACACAGAACAAAAAGATAAGGCGAAATTGCATCCCCTTGCCGAACTCCGCGCTCAGGAGAGAAACAATCCAAAAGATCCCCATTCCAGACAATCGACATCCTAGAGGATGAGACACAATGCATCACATTTCGGATCCACCCATCACCAAGACCAATCTCCTTCAACGAGTCTTCAATAAAATCCCAAGATAATCGATAATAGGCCTTTTCAAGATCAATCTTAATTGCCATATGAGATACATCATTCTTCTTAGTTCTCATTGAATGAAGGACCTCTTGATACACAATGACATTATCTGTAATTTGGCGACCAGGAACAAAACTGCTTTGGTTGGGAGAAACAAGACTAGGGAGGATCATCTTTAGCCTATTTGTCATAGCTTTTGTAATCACTTTATAGCCCACGTTGCAGAGACTTATAGGTCTAAGCTGGGTCAATAATTCAAGATGTTGAACCTTCGGTACTAATACCAGCAGAGTATCATTGATCCCATCTGGAAGCTTTCCTGACACCCAAAAGTCTTGAACAAGCTTGTAGACAGAAGGCCCCACTGTAGGCCAGAGGCGTTGATAAAAACCTGCATGAATACCATCCGGGCCTGGCGCTTTGAAGGGAGCCATCTCAAATAAAGCCTGACGAATCTCTTCAATCTCAAAGGGCTGATGAATCCTTGCCATGACAACACCATCTAGAATTGGAAAACCCCCTTTAGGAAAATCAGACATATCCCCGCAAGGTTCTTTTGAAAATAACCTGGTATAAAAATCTTGAATTAGATGCTTCAACTGAGCTGAATCTGAAACCCAATTTTCATCTGCACCTTTTAACCTCTCAATGACATTCCTACTCCGACGAATGATTGTAGTAGCGTGATAGAACTTGGTATTGCGGTCACCCGAAAGGATCCAGTCGGCTCTAGATTTCTGAAACCACGAAAGTTCTTCTTGATACAGAACAAGGTCCAGCTCCCTCTTAAGCTTAGACTCCAAAAGATGAATACGGTGTGTAGGGTGTTTAGATAAGACATGTTGAATGCTTGCAAGTCTCACCCAGAGCCTCTTCTTCCTCCTACAAATACTCCCAAACTCGGTACTATTCCATGAAGTAAGAACCGAGGCTATATGCCGATTATTTGTATCCAAATATCGGTCACGACTCCAATTCTCCTTAATGACATTGTAAAATCCCGGATGAGTCAGCCAAGCTGCCTGAAATTTAAACTGCGTAGGCCTCACAGTGGCACTTGAACCCTTTAAACGAACCAAGATAGGAACATGGTCGGAGTGATGTTTAGGAAGGTGAATCACTCTAGCATCCTCAAACATATGCCTCCAAGCTAAATTACATAAAACTCGATCCAGGCGAGCTCCCTTAAACTGATCCCCTATACCCCTATTCTAAGTATAGGCTTGTCCGGAGAATCCCATGTCCAGCAAATCATGATAAAAAATCCAATCTCCAAAACCAGAGCTGCCATGATGAGCCACAACATTCCCACTACTAACTTCTTCGGAACATACCACCGCATTAAAATCACCCGCAATAATCCAAGGCTCACTCATATCAAAAACATTCTTATTAAGATCCCTCCATAACAGCTTCTTCAAGCTGGCTGTAGGACTACCATAAACAACAGATAACAACCACTGATGCATACTACTATCCCGAACCCTCAAATGGATAAACTGGAGATGAGTAGCAATAATATTTATTTGACAAGCACTATGCCAGAACACCCAAATACCACCACTGAAGCCCAGTGATTCTACCCGGACCCATTCATCAAAACCCAGCTTTTTACAGAGAAAATCTGCCTGAGATCCACTCACTTTGGGCTCTAACAACCCCAATATGCCTGGTTTATGCATCTTAAGCAGGTCTTTCAGGGAACGGTGAAACTCCTTCGAAGCCGCCCCTTGACAATTTCAGATCATAAAATCCATAAAAACAAGATAAAATAGGCTACCCACCCCTACCAAAGACCAAAAATTGACAAACACGGCTTTAAGAGGAGAACCCTCCATCAACAATATCCATCCTCCCAAGCAATTTATCCTTGTCACTAGGAGCTTCGTTATGCACCCCCACCAGATTAGCTTTTGTTCCACCAAGTTCCCGCCAACCAATAGCAGGAACATGCCCAGATTCCACCACAATAGGAGGACCTTGATGATGTTCTGGTATCAAATTAATTGTAGGATGAATACCCTCCATGTTCTCAACCTGATGCTGGGGATGAGAGACCACCGATCGAGAAATCAGCTGACCTCTATTGGACCCACGCACCACAATATGTTCCTCCGCAGCGGCAGCTTGCTTGGACTGAGAAGAGATAGAAGTGATGTCACGAGTCAGTAAATTCTTATTTATTCGAACCGCATTGCTGGTCTCTACAGCCACTTGAGTGCTTGGGCCATTATCCACTTCCTTAGTATTTTTTTGCACATTGGGCCTTCTCCCTTTACTCTTGACATATTCATCAAGTGATATCCCTGAGCCCTTGTGCACGCCAATATCCTTATCAAGATGCGGCCCATCTCGTTGATCACTATCAATATTTTCCTCAGGATTATCCTCAACCGCTAAGGCCGCATACCGAGAAATATGTTGCTGAAAACTAGCATTTTGTTGAGCACCAATCGGTGGCATATCCCGAGAATCACGTCCAGCTCTTCCACTCTTTCCATTTTCAGTTTTGGTCATACCTCTACGAGATCTTCTAGAAGCCAACATCCATGGCCCATAACTTTCGGTTATTTCCTGATTCACCAGAGGCTCAACCGGCCTAGATTGAACTCCGGCCACATCTCTAACATTTTCGGCCAGCACTTCCGCCGGTCCACCGTGATGAGGCGTCTCTTGGCCCTCTTTCTTTGGACACGCATCTTTCCGATGCCCATAACATCCACAATCAAAGCAAATTAAATGGATCCCCTCGTATTCAATCCGTCGAACCCGACGTCGCAAAGTGAATTTAGATAGAAGTGGCTTGGTTATATCTACCTCCACACATAGACGCGCGAACTTCCCCCTAGAGACGGTGCTTGTTGCATCATCAATCTTCACCGGACGACCAATACGCGCCCCTACGTTCATGAGGAAATCATAGTCATAGTATTCAATTGGGAGACAAGGGATTCGCACCCACACCAACAATCTATCCATGTTCTCCTGCCCCGGGTCAAAATTAGGATGCCATTGCCGCACTGTCAGATAATGATCAAAGATCATCCATGGGCCCTCAAATTTTGCATACTCATAATCCTCCTTGGAGGCAAACTTGACAAGAAAATAGTCTTGATCAATAGCAACTAATTCAATAGGAGCCTTCGGACGCCATAAGGCCTTAATCTTACGTAACAGGAATGTAAATCCAATTGTTCTGCCCAACAATTTGATAATAAGTGTCTGTCTCCATGGGCGACGTAGGCGCCTCTCCTCCTCCTTGGATATGTGAATGACTGGGCACTCGGACTCGGACTCCTCAGCCCCCATCTCGCCTTCATCATCTGAGGTCCAATCCTCATCGGACGTCTCACCATCATCCATCCGTCCCGTATAGCCCAAAAGTTTGTCTCTAAATGTTGGCAAGGGGGCGAATATCCCATTCCCCTCAGCATTCTCCTTGCATGCCTGAGTCTCCTCCACCATATTTACGTCCGCCATAGGCGACAAATCCGTTTCCACTCCATCCACATTCATCTTAACTTTTTTGTTACTTCGTTCAAACAAATCAATTTCCTGTTGAGAGTGACTTGGAGGTGAAGCCATATTGAGACTTTAATTCGAGGATGTTGGAGCACCGTATCAACAACAAAAAAAAAAAAAATAAAAAAAATAAATTAAATTAACAATACTAACGCTTAACCTTCGCTTTCCCTTCTCTCTTTAGTTCTCGCCTGCTGCAGACCGCCAGTTCGTCTTGAAGGTCACCGCCAGTTCGTCTTGAAGGTCGCCGCTGCAATAATCTTCTCCGGGCAGGGTAAGGGTTTTCGCCGTCACCGTCGCCGTCTCAACGATCTAGGTCAAGGTCGCCGCTGCAGACCGCCAGTTTGTCTTGAAGGTCGCCGCTGTAGACCGTCTTCTTTAAATGTGCAGATTGAAACATGCCTATATTTGTTGATCATTTTCACACAAACTATAAAATATCTAAAAACCATGATTTCAATCTACCATAGCAATTTCATGTATTGTTCAAGGTTTTTTAAAAGGGAAAAAAAAAACACAAGTTCTGTTTCCATTGCTCAAATCTGATTCATTGCGGTTCAGCTTTCCAAGTCCCGTCTTCTAAAATCTTCGACTTCAAAAAATTATTGCTTTTCAACAACTCATCTTACTAGATCATTAGCAGCAATTCATTTATCTTTGGTACAACTATGGAACACCATGTCACATAAGATGGATCTTCTGCAAATATTGAACTGATAAATGCAACTTAATCACAATCACTGAATACCACATCAAGGAAACAATTTAAGGCAACAACTCTTAAAGTAGTTTTAATTGACACCAACATCAAGGTATGGATCATTATGCAGAGAGGACATATTTACAAGTTGATATAATCCAATTCCATGATATACATCAATACATGAATACAACTTGAAGAATCTACTACTACTACTACTACTACTACTACTACTACTACCATTTAGCCACTTGAGGAAGAAGGACCGAAGTACATGCAAATGGGGGGATTGATTCTGAAAATAGACAAAACTGCTGAAGGTATAGTCCAAATCCCATCACCACAAATAAGCCCTGAAGCAACAGCTCCTGCATAATCCTCGGCATCCTTTCGGTTCAATCTCTCCCACACAAACAGTATCACCGTCCCGACAAACATATCGATCGCAAAGTAAGCACCAATATAGAACGGAATCGCCATTGCCATTGGTATAGGTATAAACTGAGAAATCTTCTTAGGAATCACATCTCTAAGAAGATTTATAACAAGGGCAGCAATGAAGAAGCCACAGCACAAGGCCAAGCAATGCTTTGGCAATTCCGAGAAGCCTTCAACTCCTAGAATTGCCATCTCCCTGAAAATAACGGCATAAGGAGCCTTGTAGGGGCCATCCGGATCGCCAATGTCAAAAGCAGCCCAAAATAACCAGAATGTTAGAGGCGCTACGACACAACCAATGGCCGTCCCAATTAGTTGGCTCACAAACATAGATCTAGGAGAAGATAGAGTTAGATAGCCCGTCTTGAAATCTTGCATGAGATCAGCGGCTGTGGAGACAATGGACATCATTACGGCACAAGCTGCGAGCCCGGCAATGACGCCTCCGTTGCTTCCAACTGCTGAAGCAAAGATGAAAAGGCCAATCTTCCCATACGTTGAAGCCAAGTTCCAGTCGGTGAGACCGGTGCCATATGAGTTGCAGAAGGCAAGGGCAGGAGCAACGATATATGCGCCAAGAACCAAATACCATTTCAGGGATGGAAAGATGATGGGAATTGTTGAAGTAGATATTGCGGCTAGGCAGACATATCCAGAAACTGCAACCCAGGTTGGTATCTTGTCCTTAAGGAAGGTCTCATCCTTTTTCTTCTGCTCCGCTAATAACTCAGAGCTCTCATCATCTTCCACAAAAAAATTTAGAACGATTAATAGAACAATAATGTAAAGATTTATATGATGAGGACAAGCCTGATATAGGCGAGCTTAATAATGAACCAAAAAACTTAGCAAAGAGATCAAATTATCCCTCAGAATGGACATCTGAATTTTAGGTGATTCAAATCTACTTGATAAAATGGAGAAAAGTCTCTAATCTGTTTACAATGGATAAAGAAGCAAAGACCAAATTATTGGAGGAAGATCCAGAAAAATGAGTACAAATATAAAACTGAAGTATTTGAAAGCACAAGTTAGTGAAAAATGATTTATGTACCTTGGAGCTTGTTAACAAGAGGAAGGTTCTCTCTGGTAGCGCTGTTACACATTTCCTTCATAGATACCACTACTATCTTGATCAAATTGTACAGCCCATCTCCAAGGATAAGAGCTATAGCAATAAAAACCTGCAGATGCAAAACATAGAAATTCACAATTTGGAATCCTAGGAAAGTACATAAGACTACTAGTCTACTATGGCTAGGTAAACATAGTGAGGAATCAGATGGACTAATAGAAGAGGAAACTCCATTTAAAGCAATTTTAATCAAACAAAGTATACTCTGATGAGCTAAATATCTATATTTCTCAGAAAACATTGAAAGAACTTGTAGAGCAACAACAAATTTTCAAATCTCTTCAGCTTCTTGTTCAATGTAAATTTTTGAAGAACCATACAAATATGTATTTGGTTAGTCATGAAAAAGTCAAGAAGCTAATGGGCTTTAAATGGCAAAGGCCTTCCAATGTTACATTAGGTATAGTTTGACCTTCTTCAGAAACCAAAGCCATTTAAACGTTATAAACACCCAACAAGACTATAATCCTTAAAAGTTAAGGATATGCACATCACCAAAAAATTAAGAGACAATGTCAAAAGGCATGGCAATTGCCAAGCGATAAGGGGAACTGAAATTGGAACAGATTGCTTCACCATGTTATAGTCTTTTAGTGGATTAGTCAGGCCGAAGGTCCGGATACCACTAAGTTGTAAAAAAACAAAAAAAAAGTCTTATAGTGTTTTCACCTTTTTATTTTTTTCAAACTAACTCCAAAATTATTTGTTCAACCAACATTCCAATTACTAGCATATGAATTTCTTCCTGAATAACTGTACCTTGTATCCATATAATCCTTTGAAATCACTTTTACCGGCATCAGCTGGGTACCAATCCCCAGCATGTTTAGTAATAAAGGGCCACAGGAAACCCCATGATATTATTGCACCAATGAGGACAGAGCAGTTGACAATGTGGGGGCAGATAAGACCACATCCTATGTAAGTTGGACTGAAGTCAAAATAGAACCTGCATAAGGAAAGAGAGCGTGATATTTTTAGTCCCTAATCTAGATTGTTATCGAGAAACTGAAGAGAAAAACAAAGGAAACAGCATGTGTTGATAGAACAGAGATTAGAGGAAGGTGCATTATTGAAAAAATACGAGCTGAATGAAGGCACTAGGACTTTACGTATTCTTGTATGCTAACAGGCCAAGGGTCGGGAAATTATCAAAGCCGCAGGAATCACCAATACCACTAAAAAACCACTTAAAGCAGCTCCAACAGAAGCTTATGCTTAGATACTTGCCAAGGCAGCGCACTTGTTTCCTGCAATTTATTGATCAAATACAGGTATTATCAGAAGAAAATAGAAATAAACATTGTCAAGAAAATACTTATAATACATGTGAAAAGCAAGGATCAAATTCAAAAGGGATACATGCAAATTAGGATGGTGTTACCGAACCCAACCACTAACTCCACTCAAGGTATTTAATACTTAATGAGGTACATGACTAGACAATAAATACATCAGAAATTGTATGAAAATTCTCAGCTTTGCACTGAAAATTTCAGAATGCTTGTTAAAGAGATAGATGCACATAACCACAAAAAGTTACTGTTTGAGCTCATGACATGTTGAAGGTTCTATACAGAGTGAATTTTTGTAAACACCAATAATACATGAACGTAAGCAGAGAAGCAATAAGCTTAATGGAAATGACTCAGAATTCCAAGGTCTACCCTGCAAGCTCAGCTCCTGTGTTTGTATGAAAGCTATTAATCAACATAGCCGTGGCTGTTCCACTAGGATATGTAAGCTTGTAATCCAAAACCATAACCTGTAAAAGCAGATATACAGTAACATTATCATTTCTAACCAATAAAAAGTGATCCCCGCAATCCAAAATATTTTTTCTCTATCGTCACAACTCACAAATTAAACAATATATGACAACATTATGGATATTTAGAAAAAAAAAAATACCTTCCGAAGTGGAACAAGGCTAAATAACCCAAGGAAACTAACTACAAACAGGAACCCAATCATCCACCCCAAGGCTGGGTTCTTAACGTCTTCCGGCCTATTTCCCGGGCTATCAACACCAAGAAGCTTGTATGTCTTCTCATCCATTGCAATCAATGAAGACCCAAATCCCCCTGCCACATGAATAAAACTCCAATTTAGCACTAGTATGAATTTACAAGGAGTTTTCTAGAAAATAAACAGTATTTGGAATTACGAGTGCAAAACCAGTATAGAAAAGCATGAATATTCTAATTGAAACCTCCTTAATAACAGTAATAATAAGCAACAATTTAACCTTACTGAGTGCAAAAACATACATCTCATAAATTACTTCAGAGACCCATTTGGCAAGTGGAACACTATTGAAACGCAAATTAGAAAGCATTCTTACCAGAACACCAATCTTGATAAGATGCATATTCAATCTAACTAAAAGACTCAAAACACAAAATTCCTCAAATTCTACCAAAAAAAAAACCACACTTATAGCAGATAAACGAAAATGAAGGTCATAAATTCCACAAAAAAACCCAAATTTATAGCAGATAAACGAAATTGAAAAACACCCACTTCATAAAAATCTACAAACTTTAACTCAACCAAATACCCAGAAGCCACAAATCCCCAAATTTATAAAAAAAAAAATAAAAAAAATCAGAAATTTCAACTAAAAAATAAAAACGTGACAAGAAGAAGAAGAAGAAGAAGAAGAAGAATGAGATTCACCGCTAAAGGCAAGGCCATAGCAAGCAACAACACAAGTCTGAATCACCGTATTCTCCTGTCTAGTAAAAGGAGCAACAGAAAACCCTAATTTCGAGAGCAAACTGGTCCATGATTTGACCATGAAGAACCCTAGCAACCCAGCAGCGACGTTCAGCGAAGGAATGATACCAACAGTGAGATTGAGCTTGTGTGTGATCACACAGAACAGAATCCCCAACAAAGCGCTCACCACCAAACCTCTCACAGTGATCTGCTCCTTCCATGGCGGAATTCGATCAAGACCGTCCAATTCTGCGCTCCTTTCCCTTTGATTCTCGTCAATCAACGGTTCTGATATCTCCAATTCCGTGTTATTTTCGGTACCCATTATTCTTCTCTCTCTCTGAATCTCTGAATCTCTGAATTTTCTGGCTTTTAGGGTTTCAGATTTGAAGGTTTTTATGATCTTCTTGAGGGGCTTTTCTTTTCTTCTTTTTTTTCTTCAAATCCTGCTTCAGTTAGCTTCTTCTGCAAATTGTTGCAGGAAGAAGAATGCTATTTGATTGGTTGGTGTTGGAGTTGTTCGTGGTTGATGGTACTCTTGATGAAGACGTCGGTATAAATAGGATCTTCTCTTTTCACCTTTTGGTGTACTTTTCCTTGACTGGAACGTAGAAAGAAGATAGTTGAAGCAGAGGAAAATATATTTCACTTAGTTTGCTAAATAATGTGTCTAATTCTTTTGGTTATGTGTCTAATACTTCCAATATATATTTCACTTAGTTTGCTATTCTGTTATTAATATTAGTAAAGATAAAATATAATAAAATAAAATAAAATAATAATAATAATTCTAATTGGCGTGCTTTCTTAAACTTTTCCCAATGAGGGGTAGAATAGTCTAAATTATATGGATGCCTTCTTTGCTGAGGAAAATTAATTAAATACATTCAATTATATCTTCTGTTTTTTTTCAAAAGTCCACTCACCAACCATGCATCAAGGATTATATATAATTATAAATAAGAAGAAGGCAGCTATAACTTGCATGAACATGAGTTAAAATAATTTGTGGCACTTATGTGTATGTTATGTCATAAAAACACAGAGTACATAATACTATATGGCACTTATACATAATACTATATATATATATGCAAGAATAGTTTAAAAAGGAAATCAATTTAATATGTAATTTGTTTGGCAATGGCCCTACATGCATATTCTAATAACTTCAAAACTTTGACTGATACAATATTATTCCTCATTAGAAAATTAGGTTGCTTAGAAGATAAAGATGTGGACTATCATCTGATCAAATTGTTACAATATAAGCCGTATTAATTGAACTTTTGATTACTTGATTGTCTTAAAATGGTCACATCATGCATCGATGTATTGTACATTATTACTACATAATGAAGGATGAGTAGGTGGAAGAGCCTCATAATGCTTATAGGAGGGTAACAATAAGTATACATTATAAGTATGAATATATATGTATGTGTGTGTGTGTGTTCTTTTATTTATTTATACTTTTGAGTCTAAGTTTTACATGCCCTTCACTATTATACATTTTATTTTCTAAAAATCAAAGTTTAGTAGCATTACTGTAATTTATAAGTCTCAACCTTAAAAAAAATAGATTATAGCAAAGAACAAATGGATTTTTTAACACCATAACTCTATGATTTGAGTTATATCTTTCTGACAAGAAGTTCTATCTCTAAAATTACTCAAGAAAAACAACTGGATTCTATATATCACAGCTTTTGCATTCCAGATATCTCTACAAATTACTTATCTTCTGCCCTATGAACAAGGGAATATATATATATTCAATTTGGTTAAACTAGGCTCCCAATAAGTAAGCTTGTTTGTTGAAGAAACTTTCATTTAAAAAATTGATATATAGAAAGTTTCACTCTATCTAAATAATTAGTAGAAATTTCCTTTCGAGAAAATATTTCCAAAGAAATTAATTAAGATGCTTCTTCTCCATGCAATGCAATATGTTCTGTTCATGCACAACATGAAACTAGCATTCTAGCTTCAAGCTTCCTCTGCTGATTAATCCTTCAATAAAATCTTCAACCCTTTTTCTAAGCTCCTCGTGATCAGGCAAATCAGTTTCTTCATCTTCCCCTTCTTCATTCTCCAGATGATCTTCTGCCTCAAAATTCATTTCATTAATATCTTCTCCTTTTTCATCTTCTTCATCAACTTGTTCATCTTCCTCAACTACTTCATTCAAAACTCTTTCTTGTTCCACCTCTTTCTCTAATTTCTTCTCTTCTTGAATCTTAATTTGAGTCTCATGACTTCTCTTCAAATATTCTTCATAAATTTCGGTAACCGGGGATGACGATTTCCTGCTGGAATTAATCTTTGATTCTCCAATGAGAAGGGTGATGATAATGTTGCAGATTATGAACAAGTATCTTGGATTGAAGAAGAAAGCCCCAGAATATGGAAGAGAGACATAAAATAAGAACTTCCATGAAGAATATAGAGAGGGAAGCCAGAAAGGGCTTGGAAAGAAGATACTAATTAATGACAGAGCTGGCAAAGAAAAAATGGAAAATTTGCTATGAAACACATTGGTAGTGCGCTTTTTCATGGATTGAAGCTTGATGTGTTCCATGGAAATTATATTGGTGACGAAGATTTTTAATTACAGACAGCTGGGAGATTGGATTGAGAAGAAGGAAGCTTAGGAAGGATTCTCTCATATGCATGAAAATCACAGCAACACTTGAATGCTTTAAATAGTAGGGGGGTAATTATAAAAAAGGGTGATATTTTTCATAAATAATTTGTATGGATTGATCACATGCTCAGTTGTTATTTATTTTTAAAGTTATAATTCGAGGGTTTGATTGGTGTTGGTCTGATGCCTTTTGAGTTCTTACCTCTGCTTGCTTTCCACCAACTGAGTTGATGGTTTTGATTTTTTCATTTTTAAATATAACATTTAGATTCTTATCGTTATTAAAACTCTATGAAATGTTTTCTTCAGAAAAACTACTTCTTCATGAAATATTATTGGGAGAATACTGTATAATCTTTAAATCTTCATTTAAATTAAAAGTGGTTCTGAAATCATTCTATATTACTTTTTTCTAAATTGATTTTTTTAAAAATAATCTTAAGCTATTGTAACATAGAAATATATATATATATATATATCTACCCAATTCTTTTCATAATGAAAGGTCAATTATATTGGATGTTAAACCATCATGTTAAGCATCACCAACATCTGAAACTCTATTTAAAGAGTAATTGTGCTTGATTACAATATAATAACAATCAAGCCCAAGTGATTGGAGCAACTTTATTTAGGTAGAAAAAGGTGGGAGGTAACTTTAGATATTAGGCGGTTGTAAAGGGTACTTAGAAAAAAAACAAAAAAAAAAGTCTCTATTGCTAGTGGGCACTAGCTGAGTCTATGTGAGATGCATGGTGAGAACGCCCCCTGAATTCTAAGATTCTTGCAAAGCTTTCAAAGTTTGTAAATCTTAATTTTTCTCTTCAGTCTCTCCTACTATATCTTATTATATATAGCTGCCCTACTTTGATTATACACAACCAGATTAAATGAACAGCTAGCCATCTATTTTCACTTTAGAGAAAATTCCCTAATTTAAAAAAATAAAAAAAAATTTGCAATAATGTCAACTTGATTCTATTGATTTACAATTGTTAGTCATATAGCTTAATATATAAAGTTAATTTATACATGGCTAGGTTTTTTATCTATTAGCTATAGCTAGTTTTTGGCCGTCCACTGGTTTTTGACTTGGTATCAAACCTTTAGTTATAAAAGGACCTAGGTTCAAGTCACGAGTAATGATAGTTTGATATACGTTTATTGAGCCTCTGTATATTATAAATTTTATGTCCCGTGATTTTTACTGGTTACTATTATTATTATTAAGGGTTAGTTGAAAGGAGCACAAATGAGTTAGCTTCAAATATCAGCTGAAACTTTAGAAGATTTGAAAGCTGTAAAGAAAGGATTTGGGGAAAGTGATACAATCAAGTGAAATGAACTATAGATGAAGAATCTTGTACTTGCTTGTAAGTGTTACAGCAACAAGAGGATTTTTTTTTTTTTTTTTTTGAAAACAGAAGAGAGAGAGAGATATATTGTTTAAGTATCAAATATTGCTCATATCTTGTAGTAATTAAGTAATGAAAACATGAATAAGCTTCATTAAACAAAGAAATTAATATCACAAAATGAGTCCTACATTGAAGATTAAAAATATTTGAACCACTAAGAATCAATATAAAATGGGCATACGTAAGCCTTCTAAGGCAAACAGCTGCCCAGTGAGCATAAAGAGAATTATTCTTTAGCCTTTTACTAAAGAATACCATGTGCTTGTTGCACCAAACGGCATACTCAAATTTTTGAAGGGTTTCTTCTTAAAGAAGGCTCCCTACATTACCAAGTTCAAAAGAATTTGTACACTTAATTAACCATTTTCACACTACATTAAAATAAATATGTTGAAAAGAAAGATTAGTGGGAAGTAGCTAAATTAGAGACATTTAATGGGTAAGAAATTAAACATAATTGATATCCAAGAAGAGGATACGGCAAGAAATATAATATCTAGATATTCATACAAGTTTTAACTAATTGAAGCTACGCTACTTCATTTGTTATGGGAAAAGTGGGCTGCAGCTTTAGGATTTAATATGGGAGGAATTGAAGCTGTAAAGGCAATTACTGAAGAGGAGGGAGTCTTATGTGGATATCCATGTATTCTAAGATTCTATCTACTGCTTTTCAACTTTGTAAAACTTTCGTTCAATTCTTCAACCTCTTCTACTTGATTGTATATGCTCTTTACTAATGGCATCCTCTTTTGCTTTTGCATATGTGATATTTAACTGATTTAATTAAGCAATTTGAATTGTCTCAGTTCATGAATTCATGTCAATGTGAATGAGACAAAATCATCAAAAATACATTTCATACATGTATAGCAATTTCTCTTAAATATTCTCTTATAAATAATAAGCTTCTCTATTAAACTTTGGAAAATGTTGTAAACATAAAACCTGTCAGTTAGTCCCACATTGGAAAAACAAAACATTAAGAACCAAAGAACAACACTGTGTAAAGGGGCTTCAAGGAATTAAAAAGCAAACAGCCGAGCAGTGAGCACAGAGCATTTAAAGAATAGAGGATTGTCCAAGAAACTGGAAAGTCATTTATCCTCCAATTTTCAGAATGATATCTTCTTCTCTTCCTCCTTTATGTCCGTCCCACATAACATTTTCTCATAGTAACGTGAGAATACTGATAAAAATACTGTTGATCTACTGTTCTTGTAATTTCGAATGTTTCTATTTAGTTGTTGTATCTTGAAAGACAATCGTAAATAGACCAACACAACATTTATTGAAAGACAATCGTAAATAGACCAACACAAAACATTTAATGTAATGGTGGAACCGTCTTAAGAACATAAAATCAATCTCTACCCTCATAAATTTAATCCCTCTCAAAAGTAACCCTTCTTTACGTGATTGAAATGATAAATTCTTTATTGAGTGGCATTGCATTTCACGTCCAGTCAAAAGTAATATGCTCACAGCACTAGGCACTACAGATTAATGGAATGAAAAAGCAAGAAAAAAGCTGTTCCAATGACTACAAATAAAATCAGACTCCATCTAATCATAAATCAAGGAGGGTAAATAAACTCATTTGATTGTTATTATGAGAAATGAATTCTATATATAACAGCCATATATATAGCAGACAATCTCATCATCTAAATCATGAAGAGCTTGTGATTAAGATAGCTACAGATCAAACAACATTTTTAATTGATTATAATTTCTAGTGAGCTTTCGCTAACTTTCTCTTGTATTGTCTAAATTTCTCCCTGACAAACTTCTCGTAAATAAAAGCAGCTCCTCTGAACTGGGGTAGCACCAGCCATGCTATCAACGCTAGCTTCATATCATACCATAAGGGCATCCTACAAAAACAACAAAGAACAATTTTTTAATTTTTGCACGTTAGAACTGACTAGCCAGGAGATATGAACATCAGAACATTAATTAATAATACATATATGTAATTAACATCTGATTTTACCAGGTTAAGATGGGTTCCAAAGCCATCTCCACAAGTGTGAGAAAGGAGTACAAGATCCAGTAAGCTAACCACTGCTCATCATCAACCTTTGAAGTGCTTTCAATTGCCATGACTGATGCATATCTGATGAAGCAAATTGAAAAATCAAAAATAAAAAAGAAATCAGGAGCTGATCAAATACATTATTAAAGGGTTTTGATTGAAAAAAAAAAAAAAAAAGGGAATATATAAAGGGTGGCCTTACAATGGGTACATTAGCATCACCATTGGCCTGCAACAAGTCCCCCCACAAGGAAAAAGGAAAATTAATGAACAAGTAATAATAATATGAAAAAAATAGAAATTAATGGGTATTATTGGAGAGGAAAAGATTATTAAAATTACCCTGCAAGAGAATGCATTTGGCTCAAAAAAGTCCAAAATTTACTCATTTTTGCACCTCAAAGTAAGACAAAAATGTGAATATTATTGTTGAGAGAGTGTGTAGTGAGGACGAAAGACTACTTCAGATAGAGAGACTTATAATTCTTACAAGGGTTTTAACTGATGTATTGAAAGGAGAAGAAGAAGGGTTTATATATCTCTGTGTATAATAAGAAAAGGAGACGAGAAAACACGTGGCAGCATGAGAAGCAAAGTATCAGAATCTATGTTTAGCGTACCGACCGAGGTTTACCACCGACCCTGTTCATACCAATCCTATTTATTTTCTTTCCCTTATTTCAAGCCACGTGTCTCGGTTTCGGGATTCAAAGTGTCGGTGCCAAGTGTCAGCATCACGGTGAACCTTTAGACTTTAGCTTTTGCTTTCTTAAAGAGCTCCGAGATTTGCGAGTATTTACTTAATATTTTTACTTTAGTTCTAAGCACCACCTGCAGACACCGTTGGTACATGGGAAGCGCATCGATTCAACAACAATAGGTAAGTAAAGAACTTGCAAATTCGCCATATTTTATATTTTGATTCTTTCTTCTTCTTTTTTCATTTAATTTACTTTTCACAGAAGTTTTATTTGTATCCTTAAGCTGTAATTATTGTAGTGGGTATTTTCAAAATCTCCATTTCTCTGGCAAAGATTTTTTTTTTTTTTTTCGTGATTGAAATGGTTAATCACCAACAAAAAGATGGTTCGCTGATTCAAAAAATGAACTACAAAGTTCAGTTAAGGGAGTCAAAAGATTTTACATGATGCTTTTGCTATCATGTAAAAGCATCAAAATGATATTCTACACAAGATGGAATTGCACAAGCATAAAATCATCATCAAAATTGATAAACCCATAGAAAGAACATCAGAATACTTGTTTTGCTTGCATCATCTTCCAGCAAGGTCAGGATACAAGTTTCAAAAGTTAAACCACGTAAGGAAGAGAAGGGCAGCTTGTCAGCTAATCATACATACACATCATTGAACGGCCTAGTTTTAGAGGTAGCTAGAATTTGCAATTTATATTCTTGTGAAGTTCACCTTTAAAATGAACTTACATACTCTTCCCTCACCCTACTGAAATGAGTTTACATTTACAGTGCTTCGATGAAAGCTTTAGTATATATCAATACAGTTATTGGCTCCTGTCAGTAACATCTGCTGAGAATTGAGAAATTAAAGAAGCAACAACAAATTGTAGCAGCTGAAGTACCAACCTTGTTCCAATACATACAAGCAGAACAGCCATGAGAGAAATCTGCTTCACATGAGAAAACATATTTGCTAAAAGCATGAATGGGCAATTAAAGGCAGACAGACATGCACAACTGGCATGCTTTCAACATCCTCTTTCCTCTTCCTGACAAAAATAGCTAGAATTCCTGGTCCTAGAAATAACTAGCTTCTATTCTCTCGGGAGCGCCCTAATTCTTCATAGGTTCCAAACCTTCTCAGAAATTCACATCCCCCCAAACCATGGCACAAATACCAGCTGAACAGATTTGGAAAACAGACATACAACAAAATAAAGCAATGCCAATCAATATTTCATCAAAAAAAAAAAAAAAATGCTGGTATGGTGGGAGGTGCGGGCTTAAACCTTTAACCTCTCAAAAATGGGGTTCCGACCATTGAACGAAAAGTACCTCTCAAAAATGGGGTTCCGACCATTGAACGAAAAGTTTGCCCTTCTTTTCTTCCTTCAATTCCATATCACAACCAACTAACTCATTCGGTGCTTTTATCTATATGTATGAATAGTCTGTATACATACATAACTCACTTCATGCTCCTTTCGTGCCAGTTTGGTAACTCTACTTATCATCTACTTTTACTCTCTAGATGTTTAAGCTCTAACAAGTCAAAAGTTTTGGCTTCTTCTTTCAAAGGGGGTTTTACACGGTCAATTTACTTACCAAAAAGTGAGAATTTTACTAACCTCCACTGTTTTTAGAAGTTGCAAGTAGAGTTACCAAACAACAACTTATTCACTCTCTCAAGAGTAAGAACCTCCATTTGTGCATATATTCTATAACAAGCATCCCATCTGAAAAACATTCTTCTTTCTTCTGAAATGTCCAGGAACGGAAGTCTGAAACTCAAACATTATTGTGAATCCTGCAAGTCTTGCTTGAACTGATTGAGGCACATTCTTAATGTTTAAAAAAAAAAAAAGGATTATTTTTCATCCAAATAAGACAATTTCAACTTAACAAATAGAAAGATCCTCTTCCATCATTTAATAGCATTGAAATCTTGCCAAAGATACAACAAATGGCTACACAAATAATAATGCTCCAAAAAATAAAGTAGAATGACAAGATAACAGCTTAAAACTCAACAAACAACAAAAGCCGGCAAAACCACTATGATGTGCTACGAAGGGTTCTCAAAGGCAGGCACACATAAACCTGCAGGTTAGAGTGAATAATTACCAAAACTAGCCTTGCTAAAAATGGAAGCTATGCAATGGAAATTATCCATGCATACTAAAAAGAATTGCCAGGACAGGAGTGCTAGTCAAGAGTGAAAAAAATATTGGAAAAAAAAAATGGAAACTCTAGTCAACAGCTATGGCACAAAACTGAAGTGTTCTGTAATCACAGTACAACAGCAGCCTTCTCCTGCGAAAGAAGTGGAGCTGAATGGGCAATCAAAGGCTCATAATGATCAGCTCCAGCACCACACCAACCTGTAATAAAACATTTAAAAAGCAAACTCAAAACTTATATCAAAACAAAACATTCTGCCTACACTACATATACATCTATTTCCCCTAGGATTGAAATGTTAAGCAATGTAAAAGGAAATGGTCCTTTCCTAAGAGACGCAATAACACAAAATATAGCACCCTGTAACAGGGAAAACTACCAAAATAATTCTAGTAGTGCTAAAAAACTTAATCAGGTCATATGTGAACACTGGTCACCACAGTCCTGTACCAGTAATAATCAAAACATTTTTAAAGAAGGAAAAGTACTAGAACTAAGAGCAACAACTCTGCAAGTTTCATGTTGTGTTTGACACATGCATGGAATGAAAACGAAACCCAAACAATCAACTTTTTCTTGCTACACAGAATTTAAAAAAAATAATAAATAAGACCTTAACAACAGAAAGTATCCATAGAGAACAGTAAATTTCCATTTTACCTGTCCCCTTCATGAAGAGGAAATATGGAGGTCCACAAATTTGACTCCTCGGCCGATGTGGAAGAAAAAATACACAATTTTCTTCATCTACCATTGCATCAGAACCATGCGCTTGAACCTGGTGAGCAAATGACTACATAAGAAACAGTTCAACAGATATCCTTCTATACCACATTACCACTTTTGCTCGCAGTTTTAAAAAATATGAATAGTGTTAAAATATAAGAAAAGAAAACGCAAAAGAAATAAGAAATATCAATAAAACAATATAAATGACATTTTTTGGTTAAAACATCCTTGAATAAAAATGAAATTCAACTCAATTCAACTGAGCTTTTTCCCAACTAGGTCAGCTACATAAATCCATTTAACTCTATCAAGGGCAAAGTCAACATTCAAGTTAAATTTTTCTTAATTATCTCTATCCATATTATTCTAGGTCTACTACCTCTATTGTTACCATCTAGTGTAATAGGTCACTTTTCTTAACTAGTGCATCTAAAGGCATATGTAACTGAATAAAAATGATATATAACCCAATTTCACAAGGTCAATGCGTCTTAGTTATTTAAACCTGAATAACAACTCCACAAACACAATACATCTATATAATTAAGAAAATTAGGATTTTATCAAGAAAATTATCTTGTTTTCTATATTTTCCAGTGTTTGGTTGGCAATAGAGTTGAGAAAAAGATTTTCTCAGCCCTTTTATTTTCTCACCATAATTTTCTTAAGGGGTGAATAAATTTCTCATGAGAAAATCTCTCTCAATTAAATTTAAAGAGGTCATATCTATTTGATTGAATAACCAACAACCATGAGAAAATTTTCTCAAGAAGATTCTTTGGAGAGAATATTCTCAACAAAACATAATTTTCACACGAATAATTTGCTTTGCCTATCAAACATACCTTTAGTTTTTGTGACATTGCTGCAAATTTTTCCCTCTTGCCATAGTATGGCTCTTTAATTCATTATACTTTCATGATACGCCTAGTTATCTTATTTCCAATTTTTAAATTTTAGACAAAAAATTGATAGTGTAGAATATAGTTAAGTCTTTTTCTAGACAAGATATGACTTTCATATTGTGAGATATGTGGATCATTTGTATGAGTAGAATTCATTGATCATTTACTTAAGAAACTCAAAAACTCAACTCAACTCAACTCAACTCAACTCAACTAAGCTTTTTCCCTACTATATGGGGTCAACTAATTTTCATAGTTGATCTGACAAAGTTTTACGCTTACTATCTACTACCTAAAGTAACCCCCCTCCTTTACCCAGGCTTGGGACTAGGCATGAACTACAAACAACCAAGGATCGAAAATTCAGTTTCGACTCGACTTCGGTCACTTGAAAAGTGGAATTAATTTGAAAAAGTTTAATTCGACATGGAGAATTTTTGTAAAAATTAGCTTAATTAGAGAAGTTCAAAGAATTTTTGTATATATGCTTAAATTTCTAGATTTATTATAGTATAAGCTAAAAACTAATATAAATAAACACTTTAAATACATAAAAACACCAAGTGACCTAACAAAAGCAATCTTGTTAAGTGAGTAGATGAATTTGAAATGGTGGCGGCTTTTGGTCTTAATTTTTTTTTTTGTTTTAATATTTAATTTTGTGGTGGCTTGCTTCTCAACTAATCTAGTTTTTAGCTTATACTAGATTTATTATAGTATAAGCTAAAAACTAATATAAATAAACACTTTTAATACATAAAAAAAACCAATAAGTGACCTAACAAAAGCAAAACTTGTTAAGTGGGTTGATGAATTTGAAATGGTGGATTTTGGTCTTAATTCCTTTTCTCTGTTTTAATATTTAATTTTGTGGTGGCTTGCTTCTCAACTATATACTTTGCTAGTTTAAATTCCACCATGCTTAATTATTAGTTTATTATTTACATGTATTATTTTTTAATCTTGTTCTATAAGAGTTAACTAAAAGAAGATGACTTTGAGAATTCTTTTAATTTATTTTTAAGTTTTTATCTTATTTATTTATTTATTTATTTATTTTTATGCTTCTTTTTTTCTCTTTTTGGTAAAACATATCCCATAAACTACATAATTTGTTAACTTGTTAAATTATTTTTTTACATTTATATTGCTATGTTGGTTGATGAAGTTGAAAATAATACATAATTATTGATAATCTTTATTTTTTATTGATGAAATAACATTTTTTTACTTCTCTGTCGAATTTTGTTGAATTTTATCGAATTTTTTGTCGAATTTTTGCATTTTTGAATTGAAAAATAGAAATTTTATCGAAGTTTATCGAATTTTGTCAAATTTTATCGAATTATTTCGGCGAATTTTTACATTTTTTATTTTACATCCACTTCGCACTTCGATGGTAAAAAAAAGGAAAATAATTCGTGGAAGTTTGCCGAATTTTGGAGAATTTTTGAACTATGCAAACAACAATTATTCACAATGCCCAAGCCTCAATATATAAATGACACAACAGCGCCTAGGCACCGCCTCGCCTAAATGAGGTTTATCACTTAAGCATCATTAAGGGTGTTCATGAATTGGGTTGGTTCAAGTGTTGGCCAAATACTAGGAGTGCTCATCTTATCAACCAACCCGAACCTTACTAGTTGGGTTTATATATCAAATTGGATTGAGCAAGGTTGTAACCCGATTAGCAGGGTTGGGTCAAGAAAAAATGTCCCTAATCTAACTAAAAATGATAATTACTACTCACTTCATCATTTTCACTATAGTCACTTACCATAATTTAAATTACTTAACATGGTATAATGAAAATAGTATGAAACAAATTATCTTGTTAACTATTATAATATTCACATTTGAATTAGAAATAATTTCATAAAACGACATTTAGAATCCATAGATTGAGTATATAATGCAAATTTTATAATCTATAGATTAAGTAGAGCAACCCAACCCATTGGGTTGGTTTGAGCTGGGTTTAGGGGATCTATTGGATTGAGTTGGGTTAAAAAAATTTCAACCCGACTTAATTGGGTTGGGTTGGTGTTTGGTCAAAACCTAAACCAACCTAATCTGTAAATAGCCCTACCAAATACTATCCTAACTCAATCAAGTTGGGTTGAAAAAATTTAAACCCAACCCAACCTAATAGGCCCCCTTAACCCAAACCAACCCAATGCAATGACTTCGGGTTCATTTTGGTCGGGTTGGTCTACTTAATCTAGGGATTCTAAAATCTCATGGTTTACTTAATCTATATATTCTAAAATGCCGTCTTATTAATCAAATGTGAGCATTATAATAGTTTTATAAGATTTTCTCCTTCATGATAATAATTGTGGTATTTTAAGAAATTGATTAGAATGAATGATTATGTAAAGGGGTGATAAAAAAATAACTAACATTTTTAATTAGTTTGGTTCTATTGATTATTTGTTAGTAAAACCTTGAGCTAACTCAAACCAATCGAGTACAAATTTAAACTCAATCCAATCCAATTTGATATGAAAACCCAACCTAATCCTACTACTCATATGGTTTGGGTTGCTTGGGTTAGTCAAGTTGTTCAATAGGATGGACACCCCTAGGCATCACCTTAGAAAGTTAGCACCTAAACAACACTGCAAAAAAATGCAATAAGAAATTCAGTCATTTCAGTTTTCAATGCAAATTACACTAAATTTTGAACAAGTTGCTAAACCTTTATTTAGTTTTTTCTTTTAAAGACAGCTGACAAACTTAAAATGTCTCAACAAATACAGATTGATAATATAGAATGAGATACACCAAATGATCATGGGTCTGAAATATCACCTCATTATGTTGGGTCAATTTGGATTGTGGTCTAGAGAGGCAAGCTGGACAAAGCCATGTTCACCCTACATTTTTCTAATGGCTTCTACTTCATTATTACGTAATTGTCCATATAAATTTTAGCATCTGAACTAGGCACAAGGTTTTTTAATTAATCAAGTGAACGAACAGGACCATAATAACTTCACCAAGCTTAGCTGAAATCTAAATCTCAAATTTCTTACCCAAATATATAATATGTATAGTCTCTAACATGTCACTTCCATTCCAATGAAAAACTGTAGTCATGCATTTAGACCAAAATATAAGAAAAACCAAAGCAAATTAAATGATGATAGTATCATAAATGATATGAAAGGCAAAAAAACACCGATCAAACACATTATAAAGCATGCACGACTCAATCTTCTTCTCACCACATATGCCTCCCGCTTGAACTCCGTTGCAAGACTTTCTATTGCAATATCATCTCCAAAGGCGGCTGGCCTTCTCTGTTCTCATCTACACTTAATAAACCCTCTTCCGTGTACTGCAAAGTGATAATATCATATTCATCCTCCCGAGAACCAGAGATAGACATATATTTAGCCCAACTCTGTCCATCATTTACCCCTATGCATCTCTCCTTGTATATAGACTCAGCCGCAACTTCCCTTCAACCACAAACAAAGAAACAAACATTTTATTCCATCATCAATCTATCAACTCCAATTACAAACCTGTTATTTATACAAATGTAAAATAACTAATCTCCATCCTACTACAATTTACGAAATATAATCCTACCTAAACAAAATAATTAGAATCCTACATAAATAAGCAACTAAATTCTAATTAAATAAAATAATTAAAATCTTACTTAAATAAGTAACTAGTATCAGATTAAATACTAACAACAACAACAACAATAATAATAATAATAATCAAAATTATTTCTCTATTCACATTCTGCATTACAAACAAGCATACAACTAAATAACCACAAAAAATGCTCAAAATTCACCATATAGCTGAATTTTCATTTCATTTTTTCAGGAAAAAGTATCATTAATAATAATAATAATAATAATTTATTATTTTTCTATTTACATTCTTCATTACAAACAAGCATACAACTAAATAACCACAAAAAAATGCTCAAAACCCACAATACAGCTCAATTTTCATTTCTTATTTTCTTTCTTTAAGAAAAAAAAATATCATTAAATGAAAAATAGCAAAACGACAGTGCGGATCAAGAAATATATTAAAAAATTGAGAAATTACCTCTGCAACCCTAGATCAACAAGCTCGTTTATGGCGACATCCAGACTCTCCCGATCCGCTTTCTTCGCCAACAATTTCACCTCCTGAACAACATGAATTCCCCAACCAGCCTTCAAATCAGGCGAATAAAGATGTCTAATAGCCGAATCTATCAAATCCATCTCCAAACCCTCAGATCCATAATCTTCCAAGAATCTCTTCACCGTCCGCCGCCGTAAGTCTCGCGCGTCGATCTCCGCTCCCGTCGCCTTCTGCGACGCCGTAAACAAACAGTTTCCGTCAGCTTCGACGTCTCCGCCGTGCGATAGCAAGAAAACAGTAGAATCTCCGTCACCGTTAGGACGCTTCCACACGACTCCCTTCGTATTCAGTCTTTGTAAATATCGCTTCTGCTGATCTTCTAGTCCGGTCACCGTGTCCCATGTGGTGCTCCGATCATCGAGATCTGCGGTCTTGATGGACTCGATGGAATCGAACGGTCCAGCAGTCGTCGGATCTCGCCATGGCAGCGCCGCCGCCGGCGACGGCGAAGCTTGAAAGGTTTCGACAATGGCAGTCGTAGAGTCGCAGAGTACTTTTCCCATTTTGCCCCTGAAAATTTCCAAAATTCTTCTCTTCTTCTTCTCCGTTACGAGTTTCAGAAGAGAGAGAAAGGGAAAGACCGAAACTTTGAAAGCTAGGTTTAATGGAGAGATCGACGAAACGAGACTTTGTGCCACGTGTCACTTCAGGGCCGTTGGTATAAACCGGAGTGTGAGATTAGGTAACCAGCGCCTGGTCTCGGTGCCAGTTGTCATGCGTTTAAAATATGTGTTAATTGGGCACAGTTAACTAGAACTTGCTAACCTACGCATGATAACATGCGCATTTGACCGTTACTGATGTGGAACACACACGTGCCGGTATGCGATTAAAATAACTGACCGTGGTCGGTATGTAATTGTGAGGTGTGCTTAAGATTATCTGGGGGGACCCACCTAACGGAATATTCTAGAACAAAGGTTTGTGTCTGATTCGGACCAAAACGAGGCCCGAGGCCCGAGGCCCAAGACCGAGAGGAAAGGTAAGCCCAAAAATACAAAGTTTAAACGTAGTCCCAATTCAAACCTAATATCAGGCCGGATCTCTGTCCAAGCTTGAATAAAAAAGAAGATGAAAATGAAAAATATGATTGAAAATAGAAAATGTTAGTAATAAAAGAAGAAAAATAGGTTTTGTGTAAATTTACTACGGTACTATAGAAGTTGCATTAACTTTTGTTTGAATGTCATATTTTAAGAAAAGGAAGTCTCTCCAGTTGGTGAGAGTTTTGTTCTCGTTCCTAAGAGAAGCGTCTTCTCGTTGTAGAAAATGTGATGGAAGAACAAATGAAAAATCTTGGAAAGCCTTCTCAATGACTGACTGACAAAGAAGATAAAATAGTGAAAATTGACAGAGGAAAATTAGGGGACCAAGGCAAAAATTTGAAGACCTGCTTGTATGCAAGGATCCTAACAGCAAAGCAAGTCAGTAAGGAAATTTTCAAGCTAACCATGAATCAAGTTTGGAAGACATTCAAACAAATCCTTTACACTGAGGTGGGGATGAATCAATTTCTTCTGCAATTTGGCAACATGGTGGATAAGAAGAGGGTTCTTGATCGCGAGCCTTGGCATTTCGACAAAGCTTTGGTGGTTCTCACCGAAGTTGATGGAAGTAAAACACCAATGGAAACCCAGATGAAATGAGCAAATTTTTGGTTCCATGCATATAATTTACTAATAGCAAGTATGACCAAAGAAGTGGGAGTAGTCATTGGGAATTCCATTGGGCAATATTTGGAGATCACTGAAGATTGGAGACAATGTTGTTGGGGTAAATCACTAAGGATCAAAGTTAGATTAGATGTGGAGAAACCGTTAAGGAGAGGGGTTAAAGTCAAGCTTCCATCCCAGGAAGACCCAGTTTGGCTGGAGTTAAAATATGAACGTCTTTCGAACTTCTGCTATTATTGTGGCATGATAACACATACGATCAAGAACTGTGATCGAAAAAAGAGTGCACCAATACGGGGCATGGCTTAGATTTGCAGATGGTATGAAGTGTTGGCGTGATCCATAATTGTTGACTATTAGCGATCGTTTAGCCGTAATAGATTAGCGTTAGTTTAGGAAGTTTGAAAATAGCAAAGATTTTGTTTTGATTTTATTCCTTTAGCATGTATATAACCTATGGAAATACATAGGAAAAAATATGAAAAAAGAATAATTTGACATGGTATCAGAGACAGGGTACGAACCATCTGAGCCGATTCTCTCGGCGTCTTTCCTCGTCGGTGTTGCTCTGACTTCCGTTGCCGATTTCGTTCTATCCGAGGCTTCTTAATCGATTAATCAAAGTTTTTTTTTGCTGCTGAAGAAGAAGAAGATCGGAGCCAACACTCGCTGGAAAGACGAGATCCAGCAGGGCCAGAGACGTCGACGATTTTTCTCCGGCCGTCATCGGCGTGGTTTGAAACCTTGAGCGATCTCACGATCTCGCGAACCAGGCGCTGGAAGCTGAAAAGACGAGATCTGGCAGGGCCAGAGACCTCGCCGGTTTTTTTTCTCCGGCCGTCATCGGCGTGGTCGACCGCGATTTCAACCTCTTCGCCTTCGAAGAGAGATCGGAAGCCTTGGGATCTGACGGAGCTCCGGTGAACGACGAATTCTTCGGAGTCGTCGTTGGGAGTTTTGAAGTCGAAACCCTTCTGACTACTGAACCATTTCACCCCTCCCGTAGATCTGTTCTGCTCTTCTGCCATTACTGGTGCTATAGCTCGTAGATTCAAGAAGAGGTGAGTTTGTTTCTGCCGAGTTCCGAAGGAAGATGACGATGCCATGAACGCTCAGGAATTTTTTTTTTTCGGATTTTGATGGGTCTGTGTTTTTTGGAAGGAAGAAGTGGTTGTCTTATTCACTGAAATGAAAAACCATATGATATGCTAGTTTGTTAAAAAAAAAAAAAACAAAAACAAAAAAAAAAAGTGACGGAAACTTTATATATATATATATATTACTTGCATGTTTCAACCTTCAAGGAAAATATATATATATATATATATATATATATATATATATATATTTTAAGATCCTGCTCAATAATATAATTCTACCGTATCTCCGAAAAATCACAGATTCGAGTATTGCACCCTACCTTTCCTCTCATGGCGGATTCTGATGACCAGAACACTCCTGGCAATACGTCAAATATCTCTGATCCTATCCTAGAATTAACTACAAGGATGACTGAAGTTTTGAATAACGCTCGGGCCCCGACCATCACCACTGGAACATCCGCTGCTCAGATCGGCATTAAGTTGGATGGTTCCAACTATGCACTGTGGTCTCAGGTTGTTGAGATGTATATCTCGGGCAAGGACAAACTAGGATAAATTAACGGCGACTTTCCCCAGCCGCCATCAGCTGATCCTTCCTTTCGCAAGTGGCGCACTGATAATGCTATTATTAAAGGTTGGCTAATTACTTCCATGGATCCGTCTTTAATTGACAATTTTATTCGCTTTCCTACGGCAAAAGCGGTTTGGGATACTATTGCAACTACCTTCTTCGATGGTAGTGATACATCGCAAGTGTATGATCTTCGACATCGTGTGAGTAAACTGAAACAAGCTGCGGGCTCGCTAGAAAAATATTACACAGCGTTGCAGGGTCTATGGCGTGAAATTGATTTCCGCCGACCGAATCCTATGAAATGTTCTGTTGATATTCAACACTATAATCGGATCATCCATGAAGACCGTGTTTATGTTTTTCTGGATGGTCTTGATGATCGACTAGACAATATTCATGCTGACGTTTTACAGATAAAACAATTTCCTCCGATTGAATAGGTTTATGCGCATGTTAGGCGAGAAGCTATTCGACAACAAGTGATGACTACCCATGACACCATGGCCCCAGGGGGTTGTCTTTGCGTCAAAAGCTCTATCGTTAAGCACTTCTGGCCATGGTAAATCTGTCAAGCTCCGACATTCTACTGAGGGAAAGAAATGCTCTCATTGTGGCAACCAGAAACACACACGTGAAAACTGCTTTAAGTTGCATGGGTACCCTGATTGGTGGCATGATCATCAAGCTTGTAAGCGTCCTGATGGCACCGGTACTAGTGGACGTTCAGGCACGGTTGTTGTTGCTAGTGCAGAACCTCATCTCTCTCTTATACACTCGGCTGCAATATCCACGGATGCTCCTCCCAACTTAAACTCAGGTATCTATGGTCTTGCTCTTTTTACCTCCCATAGCAATGCGGCTTGTAGGGCATGGCTTCTCGACTTGGGGGCCACGGACCATATGACTTTTGCTGCTTCGGACTCCTCTAAAACTTCTCTTCCACAACGCACCAGCATAGCTAATGCCAATGGTGTTATCTCACCAGTCACTGGAGCTGGCTCTGTGACTTTATATCCATCCCTCATTTTATCCAATACTTTACTTGTTCCGTCTTTATCCCATAAACTATTGTCTATAAGTCAGCTTACTGCAGACCTTGGCTGTGTTGTACTCATTTATCCAAACTTTTGTCTTATCCAGGATATTCTCACCAGGGAGATAATTGGGCGTGGTACTAAGATGGGGGGATTATATTATGTGGATGACATCGTCCAGGCCAACAACATGAACAATCTGCATGACAATAACGAAACAACATTGTGGTTATGGCATCGACGCTTGGGACACCCATCTTTTTCGTATTTGAAGCATGTTTTACCTGATTTGTTTAAACATGTGCAGCCTTCTGCCTTGAAGTGTGATACTTGTGTTTTGACTAAGAGCCATCGCGCTAGTTACCCATTGAGCATGAATAAAAGTGACACTCCCTTTGCATTAATTCACTCTGATGTATGGGGGCCCTCACCCATTGCTAATATGTCTCGCTTTCGTTGGTTTGTTATTTTTGTGGATGATTGTACCCGTATGACATGGCTCTACTTGCTAAAACACAAAGATGAAGTTCTCGGTGTTTTTAAAACATTTCATGTTATGGTTGGTACTCAGTATGGTGCCACCATGAAGGTTCCTCCGCTCTGATAATGGTGGTGAATATGTTAATAAGGATCTTCAATCTTATTTTTCCCACCATGGTTTAATTTATGAAACTTCATGCTCACAAACACCCCAACATAATGGTGTCGCCGAGAGGAAGAATAGACATATTTTGGAGACTGCCCGTGCTCTGCTTCTTGGTGCCCATATGCCCAAACGTTTTTGGACGAATGTCGTCTCACTGTCGTCCATCTTCTCAACCGAATGCCATCCAAGGTTTTATCATTTAAAACACCCCTTCAATCTCTTTCTGGTCATATGTCCATACCTACGGCGCTGATGCTTCCTCCTCGTATCTTTGGGTGTGTCGCCTACGTGTATCTCCACAAAAACCACCGCAGTAAGCTTGATCCATGTGCACATCGGTGTGTGTTTTTGGGCTATGGTATCCATAAAAAAGGATACCGTTGCTACGATCCTACTACCCGAAAACTCTATGTGACTATGGATGTTCAATTTTTGGAAAGTGACATGTTTTTTCCATCTACGGCACCTCTTTCTCCTCTTCAGGGGGAGATACATAATGAAGAGTTGAATTGGTCCCAGCATGAGACACCAAATGATTTTGATTGGTTCAGACTTGAGGGGCTGTATGAACATGAGGAGCAGACTCGGAATGAGAAGCCGCAAGAGCATGATGGGCCGGATGATAACTCAGGCGATGTGAACTGTGAAATTGAGGTATTTCTGAATGCAGAGCATGCAACATCTAAAACCGCACCTATATCCCCTTCCTCTGAAGTGCCAGCCGAATCCTCTCCTGAGAATAATCCTGAGGTAAGTACCACTATTACACCCTTACATATCAATGACATAGATGATTCTGTGGGATATGTTTTACCTCCTAGGTATAATCACGGCAAGCCACCTAATAGATATTCTCCAGATATTGAAAAAAGATGGTCGAGGTATCCGATTGCTAACTATGTATCCACCGAGAAACTATCTGAACCTCTTAAGAATTTTGCACAAGAACTCTCCACATGTCAGATTCCTACTAATGTTCATGAGGCATTGGCAAATCCAAGATGGACCCGAGCTATAGAGGAAGAAATGAAGGCACTACTAAAAAATAATACATGGACTCTTGTTCCTTTACCTGAAGGAAAACAGACAGTGGGATGCAAATGGGTGTTCTCCATTAAACACAAAACGGATGGATCTATTGAGCGGTACAAAGCGAGACTAGTTCCAAAGGGATATATGCAGACATATGAGGTTGATTAGCTGGAGACTTTCTCCCCTGTAGCCAAGTTGAATACCATTAGAGTGTTATTGTCCCTTGCAGCAAATCTTGATTGGCCTTTGTATCAATTTGATGTGAAAAATGTTTTTCTCAACGGTGACCTCCAAGAAGAGGTGTATATGGATATCCCTCCAGGTTATATAGCTTCTTCAGATAATGGAGTGGTGTGTAAATTGCAGCGAGCATTGTACGAACTGAAGCAATCACCGCGAGCATGGTTTGGAAGGCTTAGCTTGGCAATGAAGAAATATGGCTTCTAACAAAGTAACTCTGATCACACTTTGTTCTTGAAACATCAGTTGGGTAAGGTAACGGCTCTGATAGTCTATGTAGATGACATGATTATTACAGGAGATGATGAAGAAGAAATCTTTCTACTTCAAAAGCAATTAGCAACTGAATTTGAGATGAAGAATTTGGGAGGACTCAAGTATTTCTTGGGAATTGAAGTTGCTAGATCTAAGCAAGGTATATTTCTTTCTCAACTAAAATACATATTAGACTTGCTAACCAAAGTAGGGATGTTGGAGTGTAGACCTGCAGACACCCTCATTGTTCAGAATCACAAACTTAGAGAATATCCAGACCAAATACCAACAGATAAAGGTAGATATCAAAGATTAGTTGGTAAACTCATTTATCTCTCTCATACTCGTCCAGATATTGCATACGCTGTGAGTGTTGTAAGTCAGTTTATGCATAATCCAAGTAAAAGCCACATGGAAGCAGTGATTCGAATACTTCGACACTTGAAGTCATCTCCAGGCAAGAGGCTTATGTTCTCAAAACATAACAGTCAGTTGATGGTTTATGGATATACGGATGCAGATTGGGCAGGTAATATCACTGATAGAAAGTCCACCTTGGGATATTTTACATTTGTTGGAGGAAATCTTGTAACCTGGAGAAGCAAAAAGCAAAAAGTGGTAGCTTTGTCAAGTGCTGAAGCTGAGTTTAGGGGAATGGCTAAAGGTCTTTGTGAACTCCTCTGGCTAAGAAAGCTCCTTACTGAAATTGAGTTTGCTCCTAACTCTGAGATGGATCTTTTGTGTGACAATAAAGCTGCAATTGTAATTTTTCATAATCTCATTCAACATGATCGTACTAAACATGTGGAGGTAGATCAATACTTCATCAAGAAAAATCTTGAAGTAAAAACAATTAGGTTTTCATTTGTGAAATCTGAAGATCAATTGGCGGATATCCTTATAAAAGCTGTATCGAGTAAGGACCTCTACAACTCACTTGACAAGTTGGGCATGCGATACCTCTATGCATCAACTTGAGGGGGAGTGTTGGCGTGAGCCATAATTGTTGACTATTAGCGATAGTTTAGCCGTAATAGATTAACGTTAGTTTAGGAAGCTCGAAAATAGAAAAAATTTTGTTTTGATTTTATTCTTTTAGCACGTATATAACCTATGAAAATACATAAAAATATATATATATATATATATATATATATATATGAAAGAGAATAATTTGACATGAAGGTGAAAACCTTACCAAAAAGCTTAGAACGAAAAAATAGCTCGAAAAATGACCAAAACTCCGATGCCATAGCTCCTAGAGGGTCTCTACTGGCGACGACGATGAGAAGATTTTGGGGGCAGTTACGAGGAATGATGAAGACCTTGCAGAGAATCCAAAAAATCTCGCGTATCCACCAAACACTTCAGGTGCTCTGACATGGGAAGAAATGCATTAAATGTTGGAGCGAAGATATTCAATTTTGAAGAAGCAAAGGAAAGAGACCCAAAACAATTGGAAGCAGATGGTGACGTGGAACAGAGCATGTCTTGACCGCGACCCAACAACTCTTGCAACAGAGCCAGACCCAAATGATTGAAGAAACCCAAGAGCTTTCTTTATTCATTCCTTCAGAGAGTAAGCGTATGGACCCAAATCTTGTAAATAGTGACAAGCAGAGCATGCCCACTTCACAAGGGAGTTCAACGGCTATGGAGACTATGGGAGGATCACAGGGGAAGAGAAAGCTAAGAGAGGTTAGTAACATCATAGTTCCTGAACTCAAAAAACCAAAAACCCGAAATTCTGATTGTTATCTCTTGGATGAAAAAACAGGGTCTGCTCGACAGCTCTGCTCGGCAGCTCTGCCTGAAAAGATGAGAATTTTGAGTTGGAATGTCTGGGGGCTTAGGAACCTTAGAACATTCTACAATTTGCGCAACCTAGTGTGCACTCAATATCCCAACATCATCTTCATTATGGAAACGAGATTATCTCATTCAAAAGCCATGATGTTGAAAGTTAAATTGGGATTCAGTGGCTGTTTTGCCAATGATGGGAAGGGTTTTGGTGGCGGGCTCATGATCCTTTGGAAGAACCCGATCAAAGTTTCAGTTAAATCTTTCTCAGAAGGGCACATCGATGCGATTATCGACACTGGTGAGGGTTTTATATGGAAGCTTTCCTGTATCTATGGAAAGCCAAATCACTCAAATAGGAAGTTCACTTGGGACCTTCTTAGAAAACTGAATGATGGGTCAGATTCCCTATTGCTAGTTGTCGAGGATTTTAATGAAATCCTAGAAAATGAGGAAAAGAAGGGAGGAGCCCCAAAGCAAGTAAAACAGTTGGAGGAATTTAGACAAGCAGTGGAGGATTGCTCTTTACAAGATATTGGCTTTATAGGCTCCAAATTCACTATGTGGCCCTCAAAATGTTAAAGAGAGACTTGACCGAGCTCTTTGCGATATTCCTTGGAGAAGCAAGTTTATCCATGCATCATGTCATCATCTTGGTTTCTTTTCATCAGATCGCAGAGCCATTCTTATCAATATGGAGGAGAACATGAACCAAGTTGGGGCAAAATCAGTCCAAAGGAGACCCATGTTTAAAGCAATGTGGACTGATGAAGAGGAGGCTGCAACCATAATCTGAAGCACCTGGGAAATGGTTAATCATCAAAATATTGGTATTAAGGTATTTATAGCCAATACTGAAAGCCTTGAGGCTTTGCGTAGGTGGAGCTTTAATAAGTTCGGCCTTCTTCCGAGAATAATCAGAATTGTCAGAGAGAAGCTAGGAAGACTTTATGAAAGCCAATATTCGAAATCAAATTGGCTTTCTATAAAGAATTTGGAAGCTCAGCTGGAGGATTTATGCAACAAAGAAGATGCCTTTTGGAGGCAAAGAGCCAACGAGGAGTGGCTAAAAGATGAAGATAGAAACACAAGATACTTCCATGCAAAGGCTAGTGAGAAGAAAAGACAAAACAATATTCATGGCCTGTATGATGATCAAGGTGTTTGACTTGATGATCTGAAGGCCATAGGGGCTGAAACTGCACTCTTCTTTAGAATGCTTTTTCGCTCCCCAAACCTGTTAGAATTGGAAAATTTTCAGCTCTATGAATTTGAATCTTATTAAACATTTTACTGTCTCTGAAGTCTCCCAAGCTCTTTCTCAAATGCCCCTCCTTTAAAAAGCCCAGGCTCAGATGGCTTACCAGCCTTATATTATCAAAAATATTGGAATGTTATAGGAGAGGAAGTCACTAAAACCTGTCTCCATTATTTAAACTCAGAGGAACCTCTTGGGGAATCAAATAAGACTTTATTGGTGCTTATACCAAAGACTAGTAAGCCAAAAACAATGGTTGAATATCGGTCAATTAGTTTATGCAATGTTATTTGTAAGCTGATTACTAAAGTGCTTGTAAATAGGCTAAAACATGTCATGGCCCATATCATTTTTGACAATCAATGTTCTTTTGTTGGAGGGAGATTGATTTCAGACAACATTCTTCTTTCCCACGAGATAATGCATTTCATGAAGAATAAAAGAAAAGGAAAATGGGGTGTGGCTTCTACAAAACTCGATATGAGTAAAGCGTATGACAGGATTGAGTGGAAATTTCTAGCAGCAATCATGAGGAAGTTGGGCTTTGTGGAGCAATGGATCAACTTCATAATGAAGTGTGTTTCTTCTGTCAGATACTCTGTTCTTAATAATGGAGTTCCTCAAGATGATTTCTTTCCCCAGAGAGGTTTAAGGCAGGGGGACCCTCTCTCCCTATATTTATTTATTATTTGTGCTGAGGGTCTGTCTCACTTGATTGCTATCTCTGAGAAAAAAAATCTGTTAGAAGGTGTCAAAATTTCAAGGCGAATCCCTTTTATAACCCACATGTTGTTTGTTGACGATAGGTTGTTTTGTAAGGCCAATGTGCAAAATGAAAGAGCAGTTTCTGAGATCCTATCCACATATGCTAGGGCCTCCGATCAATTAATCAACATGGACAAGTAAGTAGTTTATTTTAGTCTAAACATAAAAGAAGGTGTTGTTGCTGATTTTTTGAATATTCTCCAAATTAAAAGGTGCAATGGACACGACAAGTATCTTGGGCTGCCAATGATGTGCAATAGAAAAAATAGGAAGCCTTTTGATTTTATTAAGGACAAGTTGTGGAAGTGCCTCCAAAGGTGAAAGGAAAAACTATTCTCTATTGGAGGGAAGGAGATTTTTCTAAAAGTTGTAGCCCAAGCTCTACCAGCTTACTCTATGAGTTGCTTTAGACTTCGAGTGAGCCTATGCAATGAACTAAATGCTCTTATGGCTAAATTTTGGTGGGGTTTTCCAGAAATAGGCCAAAAAGTTCATTGGAAAAAGTGGGCAGAATTATGCAAACCTAAGGCTCTTGGGGAATAGGCTTCAGAGATTTGGGAGATTTCAACAAGGCTTTATTGGCAAAACAGGGCTGAAGACTTTTGCAAAGGCCAAATTCCCTTCTTGCAGTCATTTTTAAATCCAAATATTTTCCTCATGGAAACTTTTTGGAAGCTTCAGCAAATGACAGGTCTTCTCATGCTTGGAAAGGAATTATTTGGGCTAGAGACCTTCTTAAAAAGAGGCTAAGATGGAGAGTGGGCAATGGAAATAAAATTCACACCAAAAACGACCCATGGATCCTTAGGCCTTTAACTTTAAAGATCATCACTCGTAAATCTCAAGCCAATTATTGTAAGGTGGCACAATTTATAACAAGAGAAAGAACATGAGACATCAATAAGCTAAGGAGTGCAGTGTGCGAAGAAGACGTGCATAATATACTCCAAATTTCCATCAGCAACAGAAAAGTGAAGGACAAATTAGTTTGGCATTACACCAAAGATGGAGAGTACTCAGTTCGGAGTAGGTACTGACTTCTTCAGGAAGGGAAAGGTGAGCATGGCCAAGCATTTAGTGGGCCGGACGGAAGATGGAAAGTATTATGGCACCTGTGCCTTCCTCCAAAAGTGAAGATTTTTTACTAGAGAGTTCTCAAAGATATCATCCCTACAATTGTTAATCTCTTCAAGAGAAAAATCACAAGCTCTCCCATGTGTTCAATTTGTGGCAAAAACTTTGAGACAACAAGCCATGCTCTCTAGAATTGCTCTAATGCCACCAAGATATGGAATTCCAGGGCTGTGGGTGTTTTAAAAACAAGAATCCGAATAACTTAACTAAAGGAAATTTTTTTGCTATTCTGCATTTGAAGGATAAAGAAGAAGTTGAGGTTATAATCATGTTATGTTGGAACATTTGGCACTTAAGGAATTTGCAGGTTAGAGGCAAGAAAGTGTGCAGAAGCCTTGAAAAACATGGCAGGGCTTTGTACATGCTGCAACAATTCAAGTCTCTTCACAGGCCAATGTCAGGTGGTTCACCAAGGTCCAGTGCTAGATGGCAACCACCTTTCGGAGACATGATAAAGATGAACATAGATGCAGCCTGGAGAATTAATGCTTGTTGTGCTGGAGTTGGTGCTATAATCAGAGACAGTTCAGGGTTTGTCCTCACAATTATGGTAAAGAAAATTCAAAGTCGAAGATCTGTTGCAATTGCTGAAGCGATGGCCATCGTTGAAGGGCTGAAGTTTGCAATGGACGTAAGAGTTCCAGTAAACATTTTGGAAGGAAACTCTATTCAAGTAATGAGGGCACTATTGTCAGCCAATTCTGGGCTAGATGATCTTTCTTTAATTGTAGAAGATTGCAATCAGATGCTTTGTAATTTTCCTAACATGTCTCTAAATTCTGTATATAGAGAATATATTGTTGCTCACAGACTGAGCCGTTTTGCCTTGAGTATTCAGGACTTAATGGTTTGGCCGGAAGAAACTCCTCCAATTGTTTTGAATGTTGTACAGGGTGATTTTGTTTCAGATTAATGCAATGATTTTTTCATCAAAAAGAAAGTCATATTTAAGACAATCTATAGTAATTATAAAAATGGAAAAGACTTCAACTCAACTTAACTCAATTTAACTCACTTAAGACTTTTTTCTAAGTTGATATTTAATTTATAAATAGTTATATTTTTTAAATTATTTCTTTTCTTTTTATTTTAGGTTTGTCTCTACTTCTATCGTTATTGTAGATTATTAGAAAATCGGTTTTTTTAACTAGAGAATCTAAAGGTTTAGGGCATAGATGTCCAAATTACCTTTCTTTAATGACGTGGTAAGAAAGATATTAACTATTTGTAATTTAAATATCATCTTAATATATAATAGAGTTATAGTATGGAGGAAACAGATTCACATGATAAACTCTATGTATTTAAGAAAACAAACAGTCGTGGTTGAAGGTTGAGGTCTTAATTTCGATTCTGAATTTATATTCACACTTATTCATTTATTTTGGAGAGAGACGCACAACAGCCTCTACAATATTTCAGTATAGTCTCGCTCCAACAAAAGGGTCAATGGGACACGTGGGGATCATAGGTCCAAAAAAAAAAAAAAACAGATTTGGTAAGTTGAATTGAGACGGTGAGTGAGTGAAGTATTATCTTAATTTATAATAATAGTATACATTGCAGTATTATTTGTAAGTCTTAAACCCAACACGTGCAATTATATCTAATAGCCTAGCCCCAACAGAATTGAACAAGATTTATATAATTAACAACATGTGCAATTGCAATCTTAATCAACATTTGCATGTGGTGATGTTGTACGGCTTGTCTGCAAAACTTGTATTAATTAGGACTATTAAATTTATGATTATTACAATAATAATCTATGTCTAAGCAGCACTGCGACAATCCTACATGTGCACCACGTGTAGCATTGCACCAAATTAATAAACATTTTCGGACTTTTAAGCTTAATTAATATTGAAATTAACGCCCCTTGGCCCCTCCAAAAAAAATACATAAAAACAAATCTTCACCGTCCTAGAAATATTTGTTTTTAAAAGAAAGGAAAGAAACTTAATAATTTAAAAAAATGCGAGCTAACTTATATGTGGTTTAAGGTTTAAGGTTCGAATTCGAAGGATGTACTGTATTGTTCATATGTGAATAGTGTGGACAAATAATTTTATGTACGAGACGTTCTTGTGTGGCGGGCTATACCAGGATGAGATAATATTATTAGTTCATAATGACTAGAGTATAATTATGGGGTATTCACCGTGGACTGTAGGATGTGACATTTAATGCATATTAAGTGAATTTTTAATTTTCTTTAAATTAAAATAAGAAGTGAGTTTTCAATATTACAACTATATTAGAGGGACAAATTTCTTGAGATTGGACTGACAACTATCCTTTAGCTTGGACGTTACCATTGGTATCCCACCCAAATTGGTGTAACCAAAACATTCTCGGTCACTTGTCCGTCGCCTAAGGAGGGTCATCGACTCTTTTTAGCAACCAAAAATATGTTGGTTGCTAAATATTGTTTTTGCGACCAAAAAATTAATTCAATAGTGACCAACAAATTTCGTCGCCTAATATCCCAATGTTTGGTCACCTATCTCTTTTAGTGACAAAAAATATTGACAAGAGTCCCTTATAGCGACAAAAATGTTTGGTCGCTAAAATATCTCTTTCATTGCTAAATATGTTTTAGTGACCAAAATCTTATTCTATAGCTACCAAACATTTTCGTTGCCAAACCCTTTTAGCGACATGTCATTTTGTAAATTGGGTCACTAAACCCTTTTAGCAATGAGTTGTTTCATTAGTAAAAAGTTTTGAGCACAAAAAAATTGGTCTCTTAATATCTTTGGTGACAAATTTCTAAAATTTGATTTTGATGAATTTCATTTGTTTTGGTTTGTATTAAATATTTGAGAATACCTGTATTAACTAAATACATGATTATTTAGAAAAAAATAAATAAAAAATTATATTTAAAGGTTACATGATACACACACATAACATTCAACAACAAAAAAATGTAAATGTATGTTGATCAAAATAAGTAACAATCAATATATGAATTCAAAAGAGATGGTGTTTGTTAATAGGTTCTAATCGTCCACATATAATAAAAAGTGTGAATTATACTCAAAAAAGTCGTGTGAGTTGAGTATAAAGGCTGGTGAATGACTCTCACTACAACATCTCCTTGATCGTCATGTTCATATGATAGCTATTACTACGTCCTAAAAAAAATGAAAAAAATAATATATAAGGACATCAGTATATTATAGAACTACAAGAACATACTACAGATGTATGATGACAGAAGCAGCTAAGATTAGGAAGCAAGTTTTACATAAACACATGAATACCCAACATTTTGCATTAATTGATAAACCCAACAAAAAATTAATTCAATAATAAACTAACCAAATAAACACATCTCTTCAATCCATAAGACAAAAATCATAAAAGAACAAACAAATTTAGATTTTATGTATACTATATGCCGTAAGAAAATTCCCATAATATTTAGACTTAGTATGGTAAAAGTCAAATTAAAGATTTAGACTTAGCCAATAATTCAATAATACTCTCGAGCCCCATCTACTTGTTTCTTTTCCAAAGTATATACGAGCTCGAACGGAAAAAATTTCTGAGGTTTCAAGGGTACCCTCTTTGCGGACTAGGAACTTATACCCCTGAGATTAATCGGATGCACGCAAACTGATCCGAATATTCAAATTTTTAAAAAATAATAATAATAAATAAATAAAATAAAATAAAAAATTGAGATTTGGTTCATGAAGCCCACTCCACAATTTACAAAATTATAGCTCATAACTTCTTGTAGAATTAAGCTCATCAAGCTATCAATTAGGTCACTTACCAATTTTATTTTAAAAAACCGTCACTCTCTGTCCATAATTCCTATAGGAAATGCGTTAATGATTAAGCAATGGGAAGTATTAGATTTTGAAGTCCTCTTAAAGCTAAACATGATTATTACAGTAAAATGTGATGGTAATTGGATTTCTAGTACACAAGTCATGAACCAATTTTGTTAACATCCATCTTACTTTAGACCTCAAAAGCATAAACCCAAAATCACAAAATAAAATAATCATCCAATTGTCCATATTATAATCAGTTTATTGTAAATTTCAACTTTCTACTCAACATTTTGGAGTTATGTATAACTCATTATTCAAACCAAAGCTCCAGCAGGAAACCTTAATGCCTTAACTCAAGTTTACCATTTACTTTATTCAACCCAAAATCCCAACTACTTATACATCAGAAACCTGAGAGTGAACTCCGTTTTGAATACATGCACAGTGGTTTGAGTGAAAGCACACTCAACTTAGAGGAAAGGGGTTCGTGCCACCTATCACCATATTAACCAACAGTGTCTACGAGTATTTGTGCCGTATTCCAAAAAAAATAAGTAAGAATTATGATATTTCTAATACCCTTCTTACACTCAAGTATAAGATGGGTCCTATTATAGCTAGCTTGGGGTTGGCTTCTTTCATGTGCTCCTTGTTCCCATTAGCTTTTATGTAGCTTACGTTTTGCCTCATTTCTGAAAACATATATTCTTAGACCTAACCCCCCAACATTACCCTAGTGTCTCCCACCTGCATCATGGGATTTAAATAATACAGCACCACGTGGCAATCATATTAATATTCCTCACCTAGTTTGTTCCTTTAAGAAACTTATGATCTATGAAATTCATTCCCTTTCTGAAATTGGCTGGAGAAACCAACAGAAATGCTTTTCTCCTGACCCCAAAAAGTTCTGAGAGGACATGTGACAGAAATGATTGAGATGTCATCCTTCACTTATTTTAAACCAATTGCCACTTTTTCCTAGCTTGTAGTGGTGCTTAGTTCGTAGCCCTTATTGTGTATGCATGTCACGTTATGTCAAGAGCAGTTTATGTCTTGTATAATTACCAATTTCATTTACAATAAAGATATTTGCATACTATGTGTGCGCGCATTAAATTCTAATCTTCAAAAAAAAAAAAAAAAAAAAAAGTTGCATTTAATAGTGATCTCCAATGTAGAAATTTATCAAATCAAATACATATGACATGAACTTTTTAAATCAAAATACAAGCTTTTGTTTATATTTTTTGATTATTTGATAAATGCTTTATGAATTTAGTCTAGCCATAGTATCTAATATATTTATTTTTTTTATATTAATTTTTTGACATTCGAAAAGTGTCTTTTTTTTTCTTCTTTTGTAGACAATATTAATCATTCTGAACTCGAACATGACAGAAGAATTTGAAATTAACCACCCAACAAAGACGAATAAATAAAGACACGTCCAGACTTAAACTCGAGACCTAAATTTTAATTTTACGTATACTCAATTTTTTAACTAACCGAACTACTACATATAATATATATATATATATATATATATATATATATATATATATATATATTCATACATAAGAAAATATAGACAACAATATATATTCTCATAAATGTCCCACATAGGCAACTAAGTAGCGTAGTAATTAATTACATTTTCATGCATATAATAAAATAACCATATATATAAATATAAACCAAGTTCTCATTAATAAACTTGCTTTAGAGATTTGTCTGCTAATGAGAAAACTTTTTTAATACTTTACTTCGTACTTTTAGCTTTTAATCCATTCTTTTCAACTTGTATCTTTAAAAAATAAAAAAAAGTTATGTTATTTAATTTATTTCATTCACGCCTGTATGGCTTATATAATAAATTAATTATAGAAGAAGACGAAGCAGCCTTCCTCCACTGTCGTAAACTTTTGAAATGCTTTCGTTTAGATTACTTTAAAATCATCAGATCAAGTTACGCATGGGCCCACATCCTAAAATAAATATTAGTAGATTGTAATAAAGGACAGATAAGAGCGTCTAACATCTGAGCATAGTTCAGACAGCACGTGATGGCCACTCAGTAGTACTCACGTTGCTGTCGACACTACTACTACTACTACTGCTACGGTATTACCTTTACATTTCAGACCAGTCGCTCTCAACTCTCTTATCTATCTGCTCCAGCGTTTCGCATTTGCATCAATCAGTATGTACGCTGCGTCACACGTCACCGCCACTTTGTTCTCTCAGTGCTGAACTACTCGGACGCCAATTCGGCTTTTGTCTATATCCACCAGGAACTATGGGTCTTTTTGCTGGGTTCAAGAATTCGTTAGAAAAAAAAAACAAAAAATATAATAATTTAAATTTTGAATTTTTGTATTATTTTAAAGAATTTTTAATTTAATTTAGTACTGATTTTCCTCCCTAAACCCTATTTTCTGGCATCTGATAATTGTTTTTTTTCCTATGAGATTAATCTTTTTAAATTTAAAAAATTAAAGAGATAATAAGAACGGATTTAAATTCGTGTCGAGTTCCTGAACTATTTCATAATTTGCTTTTCGAATCAATAAACCATTTTTTATTTTCTATCTTATCATTTTAACATTTAACTCTTATATACCTTTGCTTTATGATAAAAAGTCCAGCTTGAATCAATTTGTACATTTTAATAATAGAAATATATAAACCTTTATTTTTTTGTTTCCTACCCATACACGCCCATATCCTAGCTTTTGTATTTATTTTTAATTCTAACCTTCCTCTCCAATCTGAGAGGCTAAGAGCTTTATATATACTTAATTCTTATTCTAAAATATTTACATGTAAATAATTTTATTCCTATACTTATAGTAAAAGTCACATATAAATATATGATACAAATAATTAATTTATTTCAATTAAAAAAATTAAAATTACTTTCACTTCTTTGAACACAATTCTATTAAGTAAGTTCAATAATAAAAATAATTGGATTGAATTAAAACCAAAGTTTGGAACATTTATTATTTATTTGGAATTTAGAAAGATTACTTGCTAATAATATATATAAGAGTAGGCTTAGTGGATGATGACCAGTTTCCATGTGTCACGATGTTATTGGAAAAACACAATGGGCAGTTCTTGTCCTTTCTCTCGAGCTTCGTATTTGCTTACTCATTTTTGTACGTACTCGAAAATAGGGACCCACATTTCCGCACGCCACGTGTACTTCGCCTTTATAACGCCAAAGGTACTTTAACGCAAAAAATAAAAAGCTACGTAATAGATAGAGATAAGGCTCCACGATATAAAAACTGCTACAGGTTTTACCAGTGGAACAACGTCATCAGAGCCAACGTGCGACGCAGAGAATTCTTCATACCTGTTCTAACCAATCACAGACCGCCACGTCATCGAGCGTATCTGATAAAGCCAAACGTTGCGTTACAGTCGTTAACCCTCGTGTGACGTGAGGCCGGACGATAGGCAGCCCAACGTTTTCTTTTTTAGCTGTAAGATTCATAAAGCCGAGGGAGGGGCAGAACCGACATTTCAATGCCCGAGGATGACCGACTTAATAGATTTTTATAACTACAAAAAAATCATTTTATATCCAGTATTTGAGTCAAAATAATAAAAAAAAAAACATCTTACACAAAGTCGAAAGATGCTGACGCTGAGATCAAAGAAAGTGACGTTGAGATCAAAGAAAGTCAGAACTACTCAATAAAATTAAAAAGACGAATACAACGGTAATAGAGATAAAAAGTCTATAAAAAGACCATACAAACTAACTATCATGATCCCACTTTTAATTTTATTAAAAGAAAAATAATAATCAAACTTTCAATTTTAAGTAAAAAGATTTGGATTTACATCGTTGGAACAAGCCAATGCATGCTACTTAGGTTTGTCATTGATAAATAATTAATCTTAAATTAATATTTTAAATTTTAAGGTGAGTTTCTTATTTTATTGCTTAACAATTCGTAAATATTTGTGAAATAATGATTTTTTTTGTTTCACAATCTAAAGTGATAAAAAAAAAATCTTTTTTTTAAATATGAAAAATATAAAAGGATGTTGGTGGCATTAAAAAAAAAAAAAGGTGGTGCCATTAGTAGCACCCCAACTTCTGAAAATAATTTGATTTAAATGTACGGATTTTAGCGTTTCTAGGAGGAATCCTATATGATTAATTGGCAATTTTTTATTTAAGAGTAACATGGAATTAGACATTTCCCATTATATTTTCCTCGAAGTAAGAGTTAATTATAATTCTATTTGGCTGGTTGGAAATCTATAAAGGCGTGTAATAGGATCTATTAAAGGAAATTAGAGAGAAGTATGCATGTTTTCAAGCATCTATACCAATATACATATATTTTATATATTGAAAGAGAGTACTAAAAAGTATAAAGAATACAAATGCGTGCTTCAATGCACATTATATGATTGTCAGAAGCCTCCAATAACAACTTTTTTATAAGAAATACGAGGAATGAATAACAATAATTTTATGTTATACAACGTAATTAATGTTTTTGCCTAGCAACCATTAGATGTAAAGTGGCTGTGTCAATAAATTGGTCAAAACTGTAAAATCAAAATTGATGTGTTTAGTTTATTTTAATTTGATGTTTTAATAAGTTCGGTTTGATTTAGCTTTTGAAAAAAATATAAATTGATAGATTTGATTCGAATTATTATTCGAAATTTTAAAAACTAATCTAAATAGAACCGAACTGATTCTAAAATAAAACTATTAATATTTCCTTTTAAGTGTTTGTGAATTTTTTATGATATAAACATTCTCATTAAAAAATTATATAATTATCTTTATACAAGAAAGATGGTTTTCAAGTTTTTTAAATATGTATTAAAAAAGTTAAAATTACTTTATGTACATCCATATATAATTAATTATTTTAATATATATACATGTAAAACTTCAAACCGATCAACCTAAAGCCGAATCAAACCGATTATATTTAGTTTGGTTTGGTAATTTAGACCGATTAAGCTAAATTGAACCGAAATCGATTATATTTGATTTGGTTTAAATTTGAACATGAAACTGATCCAAATTGAACAGTCCACACCCTTAACAGAGGCTCCACTTATAATTATTATATCAAAAGAATATAAATGTTAACAATTAATAAAGACATGGACTAAACTTATAATAAAAAAAAGAAGAAGAGGAGACAAATACACTAACTAGTAAATCCTTGCAAGAAAGTTTAATTATAAGGCTTTAGTAAAGCTCTGATCCTATGCTGATACTATGCTGAAAATTGTTTGACATAAGCAATAACTGATAAGTGAAGGTCCAACTTATTTATATCAAGAAAATTTAGATATTGATAGAATTACATTACTTCTCAAATCTTCAACAAATGTTATGAATCAACATTGAATTTTATATTGATGCTACTATTATAATAACATTATTCTACATATAATTAAAAATATGTCGTCCTCTATTTGCCACAAAAAAAAAAAGAAAAAAAGAAAAGAAAACGTACATCCTTCACACACATCTGAGAGCACCGATCGAATAACCAAAAGATTATTAGAAAAAGTGCATGATAAGAAAATGGAAAATATATAGTACGCCTCTTTTTTTAGGTTGGGAGAACCAACATGAATGATTTCGAATCACTTTTGGATAGATTTCACTGCAGTTTTATCCTTTTCGAGGGAACCAAAAGGAGATGAGCTGAAGATGACATTTCAGCTGTCTTTCCTTCTGAAATTTATTATTATTCGTACTTTCCATGCACCCTCTTCATCTGATCACTTTTCATCATCATCTATATCTTGAAAAGCTTGAAACTGTGATAAAATCTTGCAATTACGTCACTAATCTTGCTTAATATAATGGCTTCTCATGGTAGAATTCTTTTTCAGGTTATAAATTTCAAGAAGAATGCTATTATAATTGCATTTTTTGTATTTAGAATAATATTTTTCAATTCTCTCAATACTAACTTAAAACCGGTTGTTGGTGCAGTAATTGCTCGTGAAAGAGACCTCCCCAGATAGCACTGAAGATCATGAGCTTGCCCACAATCATATATATAATTGTTTACATTTAGATCTATTAATTACATAAGACGAATAACATCAAGAAGAACACAACAGATCAGTAGTACTGCTTCTGCTCTTAATTTTCTCTCACTCACGAGGGTGCTCTGCAAGTTTTACGAGCTTCCTGTCAAAGCACTAAAAATGCCCTTCAGATTCAGAAGATTAAATAAAATATATATGTATAGTGCTATTGTCGTCACTTAAAATTCTAGCTTTATATGTAGTACACGGCTGCTGCTCTCCATTTGAGCTAGTCTCGTGCTGCTGTTGCAACTGTGACAGAATATATAGTACTACTGTAATAGTACAATGATCAAGTTCATGACTGAAACCTAATTTATAAATGTTTGAATGAGTGTGGTGACTATTTGGTTTTCCAACTTGATTGCTTTCATGGGTTTTCTCTGTAAGATTTTATGCATGAAAGATGAAGAATCTAGGGTGATCTCAATGCTATATATATTGCTTTTGTGGCTGACTATGATAATGGGAATTATAATTTTTTTTTTTCATTTTACATATTTTTTTGAAAACAAAATGAGAAAATTAAGATAACCACTGGTTTTTGGTGATTTCAAAAATAAAGGAGTGTTGTTCCTCACTCATTTTTTGCACACAACCTATTAAGTACATGTCTTCAAATCACACATTGACGTGTGATTTAAGAGCATTCAACATGCATGATATGTCTACAAAATATTAACAGTTGGAACTTGGAACCCTAGTGGGATTGCTTGAGTGATGACTTTTAGCTTAAAAATGTGAAGGTCCTAAAATGCAAACAATTACTGCAGGTGGGGTTGTGCCTCCTGTGGAGATTAGTTGAGGGAGCATAAGGTGATCGTTTTATTGTTATTATTATCATTATTATTTTTAAGTAATTGTTAGGTGCTGAATCTCTATTAGTATCGATATTGTCCTCAATTTAACCACCTTAGAGCTTAGCTAGGTGTCGAGTTTTACTCCAAAAGGCATCGTTTCTAATGAGAGTGATATCCCAAACATATATTTTATGTAATTAACTTAATCATATTCGATGTAAAACTATTATTTCGATTCATACGTACCCAACAAATTACTACCTTGGACCGAAATCCAACTTTATCACAATCACACCGTACAATCCATCTCAAATCAACTATCGCATCATCTCGAGGAAAAGGAACTCGAGGAACAATTTGCGACCATGCACACAGGCACGTACTCTACCTTGATATACGTGCATCTCAGCCTAACCATCGGCCATGATACCACTTGTTGGACGGGCTTGGATCTCTACTAGTATCGATATTGTCCCAAGCCTAACCACCTTAGGGCCTAGGTGTGGAGTAAAAGGCCTCGATATTAATGAGGGTAAGATTTCAACTTATATTTTATGTAATGAACTTGTTCTACGCATAACCAACAGAAACAATGTTATTAGTTAGTTGTATAACTAGTTTTATCACCATGTCATACTCTCGAAAAGGTATCAAGTCTGTTCCTAACCCATTAATCTCTCTCACCCACAGTGGCAAGAGTTGAATTTAGAACCTTTAGATTTAAAAGCCAACTCTTTACCAACTGCACCAACTCCATATCGGGGATCGTTTTCTTGTTATTAATACATGATTTTAGATATTTGTGTGGATTTGGATTTTTCTTTTTTGTTACTTTATGGTGCGTTCATTAATAGTCATTAATGGAGATATGAATCGCCATATTTATTTATGAGGAGAATCTCAAATTAATGTAGACAAAAAAGATTATATTAATAATTGAAATAGGTACATGGATAAATTGAAATTTAATTTCTGATGTTCTTGATACGTCTCCATTTATGTTCATATCATTTAAACAGGCCACCAAGTATTATCATTATTGACCATGACATCCCACATGGCCTCGTCCTCATCAGGAGATTATAATTTGAAAAGGTTCATGCATTTTTTTTTTCCATTTTTTTATAAATTAATTTTCCTAATACAACTAGCCCCCGTAAAGACAATCAAAAGCTCACCCATGATAACTATTTAGATGAGATCATGATGAACTACTTTTATTGGTCGCAAATTGCAAAATCCTCTTTTACCAAAATACAATTTTCTTTTTTTAAATAATGGTTCCTTTCCCTCTCAAGATCACCACCAAAATCCCACCAATATTATCAAAATTAAAAAGACAAAACAAATTTAATATATCTTTTATTTCTACCATATATGAATTTGCATTAAAAAGTGGCTCAAAAATTAGAAAAATCATCAACCCCACAATTTAAAATTGCAAAAGTAAACTAAAAACAGATATCCCACTATAAATCATGGACCCCAACAGTACACCATACCACCACCACACCTTCCTTCAACTTCCACACCTTCTTCTTTCTCCTAATCATAGAAACAAAAAGAAAACATGAATGTTCAGAGAATCATCAGCTTTGTTTACACATTTTCACCCACTCATTTTCCTCTTTAAACTATGCCAATAAATAATAATTAAAACAATAAGGGAAATGCCAACAGCACTAATTAATACAAAATAAATAAAACCCACTTTTTGGTATAAAATATTTATTTATTTATTTATTAATATTAATTAAGCAAATAAATAGAAATATATTGTCTGGCTCATTTTAATATCAATGGGTACCCGTACGCAATTTCCATATTTACTATTTATTAAAAAAAACTTACATAAAAAGCTACCAAAAAAAAAAAAAAAAAACTTCTAAAATTCTTACATTTTTTTGTTTTCTCGGTAGATTTATGAAGCATCTGTCATGTGGGTGCCGAAGGGAAATACAAGTAAAATTTCCCAGTTTTTTCCCGTTTTGCCCTTTACCATTGTGTCTTATTACATTACAGAGCAAGCATTAGGGTTTTCATCACTGAAGATCTGAGGAGGGTAAGAATACCCTATTGGGTATTTTGGTGGGTAATAATAGAGCTCATTCCTCATCAACTCCACCTTCGCCGCAGCCACAGCCGCCGGATCTTCAACTCCGGCCGCCGGAGCCACCGGAGCCTTAGCTTCTTCTCCTTCTTTCTCTTTATCTCCGGCGTGTTTCTCGTTATCTCCGGCGGGTTTCTCTTTATCACCGGCGCCTTCTTTCTTCTCTTCTTTTTCTTCCTTGCCCTTCTCTTCTTCCTTCTTCTCCGGCTCAGTTTTCAAGATCACGGCTTGTTTTCCGGTCCTCTTGTACACGTATTCGACTAGCTTTGGTGGGTCGAACACGCCCTTTACTGTAACTTGCGAGCTCTTCAGATCTGGATCCGCAGCTTCCACTCCTGTAAAAAAATTGAGTAATTTTGAAGTGGGTATGTGGTAAAAGTTCTAAAATTTTGATTTTTAGCATGGTTTGTTCAATGGGTTGAAGAGAATTCGACAATTTTTGAGATGGGTACGTGGAAAAAGTTGAAAAAAATTGATTTTTAGCATGAGTGATTTAAAGGGTTGAAGAGAATTTGATAAATTTGAGATGGGTATGTGAAAAATGTGGGAAAAAATGATTTTTAGCATGATTTGTTTAATGGGTTGAAGAGAATTTGATAATTTTGAGATGGGTGTGTAAAAATGTTTTAAAATTTTCATTTTTAGTATGTTGGGTTCAATGGGTGGAAGAGAATTTGACTTCGGTTGAAATTTCTGAGAAGAGTAGGTGAAGAAGAGAATAAAAATTACCTTTTTTTTTAATGAAAGGGATTGAAAAGATGGGATTATTTTAAGGTTGAAAAGCAAGAATCTATAGAATCAATCATTCGAATAAAACTCATAAGAAATCACAAAGAAATTCTGGAATTAGAAGAATAATTAGAATCTGTACCTTTCATTTTCATGATACGCTTACGGATTTCCTGAGCGCAAGCTTCGCAATGCATGTAGACTCTCAAAACTGCTATTATAACTGGAGGCTGAAGAAACGGAGAAAAGGGACGATGGGAAACACACAAATGTACAACAAAATGGAAGAAAGATGAAATCTTAAGCTAAAAAAACAGAGATTCTTTTTGAAGAATTTTCGAACAAACCTCTTCTTTCTTCTCTTCTGGTTTAGCTTTCTCCTTTTCTTCTTCGGGCTTCTTGGCTTCTTCAGATGGAGGTTTTGGGATTGGAGACAGAAGCTCAACTTGTCTGTGACTCTTCTTCTGAACTCTCTCCAATACCTTCAATGGATCCGCCTTTTTTCCTTTTACAAGCACCTTATGGCTCTTGCAATCTGCCACTACATCTTCAACCCCTACAAAAATAGAGCATCTCAGTCGGAGACAGCCAAAAAAAGAACAAAAAAATTAAGAAATAATTGTGTGAGATTAAAACCTTCGAATCCCTTCAAGCATCTTTTGACCTTTCTTGCGCATCCTTCACAATGCATGTAAACTTTCAAGATGATTTCTTCAGGTGGTGGTGGTGGTGGAGGCTCCTTTGATTCTTTATCTTCTTTATTACCATCTTTAGTAGATTCATCTGCTTTCTTTGCTTCTTCATTTTTTTCTTCAGATTTCTTCTCTTCTTCTGCCGGTTTCTTCTTCTCTTCCTCCGCTCGTTTCTTCACTTCTTCTTGCTGCTTCTTCTCTGCTGGTTTCTCTTCCTGCAAAACCAAAACACAAAAAATTCAACATACCCATAAAAAATAAGAACAAATCTGAGATACCCAGAAAGAAAATAACTCAAATTAGAGCAAAAATTGCAGGAACAAGAGAGATTCCTTTAGCTTTATTACCTCTCCCATTTTTCTTTATTCTTTTTTTTTTGGGTGGGTGGATTGAATTGCAGAAAGAACAAATGCAGAGAGAGTAAGGTAGGCAAGAAAAGAGCTATAAAGACAGAATTTTAGCACACCAAAATTCGATTTTTATTTGTTTATTTATTTATTTTTTGGGTATTGGAGTGAGGAATTAAGGAGTAGCGTTACGTCTGTGGGTGGTTTTCTCGATGGGGGCCTTCAGACCTGAGTATAACTCTTCATCAGCGCCATGGCCATGACGTGGCGATTTATAGTGCTGCGGTGTGGTCACGTTGATGGTCCGACCGCGGTAGTAGAGTAGAAATGGAGGCTATTTTTATTTTTTATTTTTTATTTTTGGAGACTACTGAATCATTGCGGTTCTTTAATTTCAGTTGTATACGTTACGAACTTGCGGTGATTTTTAAACAAATTTACGAGAATCTCTAATAATTATTTGATTGTACACAAGGAAATTTATTTAGGATTTCAAATAAAAGAAAAGGAAATTTCTTTGGGATTAGATTATCCCTTTTTTTTTTTCGGTCAAAAGTATCTTTTACAAATCTTTAGGGTACGATTATAAACACTCAAAGATGTAGTTATATAAATAAGAATGCTTAAATTCAGGATCTATTACAAATTAAAACTTTATGTTCTCAACTTTGCTACTTGCCCAACTTAATATTGGGTATTAGATTTAAAAAAAAAAAATTATTGAAAATGATTATAAATATAAGAGCATCGCTATATTAATTAACATTCAAATTAAAGTGTATATTATTTTTATATATAATTAAATTATATTGAATTAAGTATTTACATATTGTACGAAATAATCTAATAAAACTTTAGCATATTCCTAAATATAACATTAATATAAAAAATTTCTAAAGCTGAGAAAATTTGCAATTAAAAAAATATATATATGAGAAAAGAGAAGAAAGTGGTCCATTGCATTAAACTGGTTAATCAATCAACTTATTGTGCATGATTCCTGTTGCAATGAAAAACAGAAACTTCGTGGATTGTACTATAGAAATTGTAGGTAGAGACCAGTTGAGACCACTATCTCCTAGAAAATGTTCTTCATACGTGGAATAACATTTTAGTAAAAACATCATTAAGAATAATTCAATCTTTTTATAAGGTCTTTAAATTTACAATATATATATTTATAATAATGATGATTAGCTAATTTTCATGGTATACATCATTCTTTTTTAAGTAGTAACGCTTAATTCTACCAAACACCACCTTATTAATTATTGTACTATGATGTATATTTTATACTTACAAGTAGCTAAGGGTGTACGTCCCATAATAAAAACGTGATAGACATATAAGGTTGAGAATAAAAATTAAAATAAAATTAAAATCTCCTCCTTTTATTTATTATTATTATATTAATAATGATAACGATGATTAAAAGGTGAATAAGTGAAGCAATAGGAAAGATACTTAGAACTTAGAGCAACTTAAGTATGAAATGATAGATTGATATATAAAGCTAGCAAATGCGATGAATGTGGGCCCGGGTTAAATCATGATAAGTACCTGCTTGCTTGTATAGCGCGGAGAAAATATTATTAACATTACCAAATATTATTTATATACATATAATGATCCCAACTTTAATTTATTTCATTGAAGATTAATTGAGAAATTCTAAAGAAAATTAATTTATTTTCTTAGAAGTTTCTAGCTAGGGTTTACGAATAAATTGATTTAATTTAATTTTCCAAAATTAATTTAATTTGGATAATAAATATACTTTGTCTTAGATCAATTTGAATATATGATTTGGAGTTATTAATGGTCATTGTGGAATCACGAGTGTGCATGGAGGGGTTAAATCAGGTTAAATCATAAGTACCTGCTTGTGTAGTGGATGCGCTGTTAACATATATTACCAAATAATATATATATACATGCATATAATAGATAATGGCTAGAATAAATTGTTTTTTTTTTTTTGGTGAAATAATAAATTGTTTATGTATAGCAATTTAAACTATAATTGAGTTTAGGGTTGAATCTCAAATAACTTAAATTTATTTAATAAGATTAAATGATATATATTTTTGAAATAAATTAATTTCCTAGAAGTTTCTAGGTGTTTACAAGTAAATTTTCCTAAATTCTTTTTATGGCAAATAAATTCCAATATATATATATGGCCAATTTAATTGGAAGGAAGAATTTATTTATTTTAGAAAACGTTTCCTGTAGAATTTACTATTGCTCAATATGCATATGATATATGTGTTTTATATATTTTTTTTTTTGAAAACATATGTTTTATAATTGTTCTAGCTCTTATAATTGTGTATTATAGGTCATAAATTGCTGCCAAAGGATAAGATATCTACGTGTAATTTTGATAATAAATATATTTTGTCTTGTCATATTTTTCATTTTAATATATATTATTATTTTTATTTTGTCAATGCACCTCTTTTTTAATAAATAAAATAAATGATTAAATGTATTTGTAGGATATTAATTTTTAATACGTGCTATTGTGTAGCTTTAATAGCTTTAAGGTCCCGTTTGACACAAAAGATAAGATAAGATTTTACTAAATATAGTCTAAATCTTATATTTAGGTATGATGTAGGATGAGATAAAAATAATACTACTTCATCGTGTTATCATTTTCTAATGAAATAAAATAATTTCAACTAAAATGGTTGGAATTATTTTATCCCACCATTTTTTTGTTTTTATTTTTTGCTGCTGCATTTCGCTCCTCCACTTTTGCTTCGCGTGTCCTCTTCCTCTTCTTCCTCATTCTTCCTTCTTTTTTACTTCCTTCTTTTTTAAATAAAATAAAATAAAATAAAATTTATCGACGATTATGACTTTGCGATTATAAAATCAGAAACCCTGATTTTGTAATTTCTCAAAATCTTTTTTTTTCTGCGATTTAATTTTTTAATTTAATTAAAAAATAATTATTATTTTTTGTTTTAATCTCAAACATATCACTAAACACATAATTATTTTATTTTTAATTCAATCCAATCTAATTTCATAAAAATAATTTTATCCTGTCTCGCGCACCAACGAGCCCTAATAGATTAAATTTTTGAAAACAAATTTTAAATCAATTAAGTCTAGTAATATTTTCAATGGTCGGTTTAGTATCCCATTTAAAAATGATTTCTAAATTTTTTTTTTTTAAAGTTGTTTTAGAGTTTATTTTTAGAAAACAGTGAAAACAACAATTTATTGTATTATTGTTTTCAATATTATAGGTCATAAATTGCTGCCAAAGGATACGATATCTACGTGTAATTTTGATAATAAATATATTTTGTCTTCTCATATTTTTCATTTTAATATATATTATTATTTTTATTTTGTCAATGCACCTCTTTTTTAATAAATTAAAAAACTATTAAATATATTTGTACTATATTAATTTTTACTACGTACTATTGTGTAACTTTAATAGCTTTAAGGTACCGTTTGACACAAATGATAGGATGAAATTTGAATGAAATAAAAATAATTATACTTCATCATGTCATTATTTTTTAATAGTATAAATAATTTCAACTAAAATAGTTGGGATTATTTTATCCCACCATTTTTTTTATTTTTTTGAACTGCTGCATTTCGCTTCTCCCATTTACTTCGCGTGTCCTTTTCTTCTTCCTTCTCAACGATCATGACTTTGCGATTGCAAAATCAGAAAACCCTGATTTTGTAATTTCTCAAAATCTATTTTTTTTTTATTTTTTTTTTTATGTGATTTAATTAAAAAAATTAATTATTTTTCATTTCAATCTCAAATACATCACCAAAAATAAGATTACTTTATTTTTAATTCAATCTAATTTAATTTTATAAAAATAATTTTATCTTATTCTGTGCACCAACGAGTCCTACTAAATTAAATTTTTGAAAACAAAATTTTAATCAATTAAGTCAAGTGATATTTCTAATGGCCTGATTAGTATCCAATTTAAAAATAATTTATAAAAATAATTTTTTAAAAATTTGTTTTGGAGTTTATTTTTAGAAAACAATAATTTATTGTATTCTTTTTTTTTACAACTTTTGAAGTTAAATCAAAAAATAATTTTTTAATATTTTAAAAACACTTCAATTAAACTATTTTTTTGAAAATCTTAAATTTAAAAACAGTTTTTAAATCTTATGCCAAACTTAACATCATTCTATACTTAATTTAACAACATTCTATACTTAATTTAATCATTGAAGTGAAAGATGGGGCCTTAGGGAATCATCATCAATAACTTACTTTTATTTCTATTCGCCTAATAAAAAATTAAAATTTGGATATTAAAAAAATAATCATAGAAAAAATAAAAATGAGGAGAATAAAAAGAATAATAATATAATAAAATAAAGCATGAAAACAAAATCATGTGAATATTGCTGTTCTGCCACGTGTCCGTTACAAAGCGGTTGTGCAACACAACAACGTGTCTATGGTAAGATGTTGCGTTGATAGAACAAATCAACCTGTCTTATTAAGCGTCCCTAACTCAACTCTAATTGCTTGACACCTGGCAAAAAAATTTCCCAGGCCCACGTGCCAGGTGGAATGGAATCATTCCAGAATTGACACATGGAACATAAAGCTGTCTATTTAACTTGCGCCATACACGTGGCAATGTATAATTCATTTTTTTCTTTTGTTATTTTTACTATTTATAATTGTTATGGTATTTAGTGGAAGGTTACAGAAAGCGACACTGAATAATCTAGAAAATCAAATAACTTAAAAAAAAAAAAAGTATATTCAAATAAAATGAATTACATTTATTGATGGGTCAAATGAGTCCAAAGAGTGCTGAAATCTGGGCTTTTTCTTTAGAAATGGTGGTGGGCTCAAAATGCCCAATTGACAAGACTTGGTGGCATTGTTGGGTCTCTACCAACCAACCATATGGTACATATGCTGAGCCCAAATATATATTCTCCTTTATAAAGTCATGTGACCCATCTGACCTTAGATTTCTGCAATAAGTAGTGGGACCTAAGATTTATAGATATTGTCAATATGTCATATCCATAAAGTAAGGGGGCATGTTCCATTATTACAATTTATAAAGTAGTTTTATAACAAAAATAATTTTTTACCACACAATTTTTATAATATTTTATAAATATGTGTCATTAAAAATTATTTAAGATGACATTGATTAATGAAGTATTGTTGTACTCAAATATAAAATATTTTTTAATTATTATTAAAAATCTTGGAATAGGCGACATTGTATCTGATGTATCTAAAATAGTTATAATATATGATATATTTTTAAGTATTATTAAAATATAATTTTAATCACAAGAAGCACAACTACCAATTAAGGTCATTAGGTCATATAATGTGATAAATTGGAATGTGTAATATGACCATACTAATATAGTTGCACTTTTCTATCAATACAGTATTTTTTTATTATTATTTAATTTATACTCAAATCAATTCAATAAATACTTTTGTGAACTATATAAGGTCAAATGTATAAATTTTATGTTCTCTCTATATATATATACCTTGTTTCACACCAATGGCTAAGTTGATAATATAGGAATATAAAAGAAAAATAACATAAACAGATATGTTAGAAATAAAACCATAGGATGCTCATTATATAAAAAAACAAAAATAAAAATAAAATAATGAAGTCTGACCAACATCATTGAAGTTCATGCATGAATCATCATCAGAAGCAGCAATGAGCAAAAACACATCTAAAAAACAATTTAAGCAACACAGAGCTTTCTTCCAAAAATAAAAACTTTATTCCTTTAATTTCTCCTTTTAATTTATTCTATTCTCTATTCTCTGCATCAAAAGCCAAAATCAAGACACTTTTGCTTTCCCTTTCATTCTGCATGGTTTGCAGGAGAGGGACACGTGAAAAAGATTACAACAAGAGACATTTTTCTACTTATTTTAACATCTTCCTCTACTTTTGTTTTTTCTTCTTTATATAATAAGATAAAGAAGAATCCAAGGCCCTACGTACCTAACGAGAGAGACACCCACGAAATACTACATGAAAAATGAATTATAACAAGTAGTTCATGAAAATTGATGTATGGCATAGATTAGGCAAATAAATAGACCATAAAGAGATAGAGATAAGAGGGTCTAAATCAATTTAGCTAAAAAGAAAATAAGTTAGTGAGGGTGATATGACTCGGAATGAAAATGAAAAGTTCATTTCTTTCTCATTCTCATTCTATCTTTATTGCCGTTCTAGAAAATGAGATTTCCAAGTATATATATCCAATTGAACCTACCGTATACATGATGTTAATTAATATCTATATTATCTTGATATACATACGTGTTCGGTCACCATTAATTTAGTTATAGCTTCCACGCGATCAAACAATTTTTAACATGATATCAGAGCATTATTATTGTGAAGTTCTTACGTTTAAACCTCCTTGGAAGCAATTGTTTATTTATATTATTTATTAATCATGCCTTGGTCCATATTGTTAGATTTTAACTTAAACATAAATTTCTGGTTGGATTAGAACATATGTTTTTTGAGTTTTTTTATGTATATCTTCGAGTTGTAGGTATTAATCTCTATTGTTAATATATGAGATTAAAGGATTGTGAGTGTTTTTTCCATCACATATGTCATCATTTATATTATTTGATTTACATCTATCAGCTATAACTTGTAAGGTAAATAGTTTCTAACACATGAAAATGAGATGTAATAATAATAAACACAAAAATATTAAACTAAAAGTCATGTTGTATTGAAAAGAGAAAGCAAGTTTTGTATTAGAAAAGTTAGGAAGTCACCTTTATTTAGAAACGGGACATGGAAAAGACAACACTTAAAGCCCAACACAGCAAAAAGAAAGCAATTCTGAGATCATAAAATTGGAGTAAACGATGAAAGGGAATGCAGAGTGCTTGTGTTTACCGCATTTTTGCCCAAAATTCTAAGCACACTGTTCCCAGGAGTACCCTTACAATTAATCTTTTGTGCAGAGTCATTGTTTTAGGTATAGATATATATATAACCTAAAACCATATGTACTTCTTTGTTTCATGTGAAGTTATTGGCCCACAAATGAATGATTGAGTAGACTTTATAAGCATCAGCTTCAATGAATGGCTTCCAACCATAGAATTCAAGATATTCTTATATGCTTGCAGCTTGCCTGTACTATTGGTGATTATTTCTATTTGCTATAAAGTTTATTAATTAGCTCCATTTGTGTTGAATATACTTGTAGACTTTAAACACAATTGATCCTCTCCATTTGTGATGAATATATTTGTAGATCTTTAAACACAATTGATTCTAAGCCCCGATAAAAGAGAAGGGTTACGTTAAGTAACTGATAGCCAACGTAAGACTTAATCAGATCAATTATATCATGAATTTGCCAAATTAAACTATATGAAGTTGAGCTGGGTAGATGAAATAAATTCAAGTAGTTGACCATATAGTTAAGAAAAAGCTTATAAAGTTGAGTATAAAGTTCATTAATTATAATAATTTATTATTATTATTGTTGATGCTTTTAATATAAAGCTTAAAAATAGATGAAAAGACACTTGACGCTATGCTCCGAAATGTAATTAAATCACTTTGAATCACGTGTTGATTGTATAATTTGAGGCGATTCAACAATATTAAGAGCATAATATCAAAAGTGAACACTCAAGTATGTTTTTGAAATATTTTAAAAAGAAAAATGATAATTTAATAGCAAAAATGCAACTACATTAGCAATTTTCTGTTTATATCTATTGAATTATTTATTACATATCTTGATATGTTTAAAATATTAATATTCAATGAATATAAATGTACAGTTGAAAATACAGTTGTAATTTTTACTGTTAGATTAACATTTTTCTTTTAAAAATTAGTCGAACACTTATTTTTATTTAACCTAAGACAATATTATCCTCTTTATTCTTTCTTTCTGGCCCACATTTACTTTTTTTCTCCTTTTTGTGTTAAAATTTGGTTTGGTTCCTAAAATTTTAAAACCATTTACCTGTAGTATGGTTTAAGTTTTGGATAAAGTTGAATCAAATCGAACGTTCGCATCCTCATTTATTAGTTTGTCTCAAGTATATATATGGAAGTAATATGAAACTATAATAGCAAAGCTAGATGGGCTGGCCGTTTTGATGTTTAGGCCCACAAAATAACTTTTAGATCCGTACATGTTTGGTCCATTGGGCTTGCAAACCCAAAATCAACATAGATGATATTTTTCTTCATTCACGTTTTGATGTAGTATGCATTAATAATCTAATAAAATATTGAGCCATTTAAGTATATATTTATTTATTACCAATCTTAGAATTATAATCACCAATTAAAGAAAAAAAACGTATGCATTTTGAACCCTTTACTCAAAGTGAGGAGGTCAATTTTCTTTCCTCGCAAATAAGTGAGAGCGAGACCGTAGTAGTTGGTTCGTATAGTTTTCATCTGAGCCCTTTATGCCCTTCGCTGATTTGCTTACCTTCTTGGCTCTACTGAGAGGTCACAACTTTCTCTGACCTCAATGCCAACATTTTCTGACCTTGTGTCAGCATTAAAAAAGAAAAAAAAAGTTATCAAATAAGACCTTATTTGATGGACCTCGAGATAAAACGGAGTGGAAGAAACATATATTCATGTAATCGATCCATCTAGTTAAAAAAATGATTTATTAAGTTGAGTTGAGTTTTTGACCAACTTAATCAGAAACTCGACCTCCATATATAAAGGCAAAGACAACAAGAGACAAAAATCATCCACAAGAGTCTATATTATACTGAGGAAAGTAAATTCAGTCAATGCATGCCAGTTACCACTTAGTTTGGTGGTAAGGTGTCTCTCTTCAACCACGAGGCTGAAATTTTAAAGTTGTGCTATGGATAATGTCTTATTATCCATGATTTGTGTGTTTGAGATTAAAATAAAAAAATAATTAAATAGTTTTTTTACAACTTAATTTAAAATATATATATATTTAACTTATAAAATAAAAAAATAAAAAATCAAAACTAGCTGGTTTTGCAAAACCTAACTATTGCTGATTTTACAAAGTAAAACGAGAAAATGTACAAGAAGAAAGAAGAAGATAAGGAAGAAAAAAAGAAGAAGAAAGGGACAGAATATGAAGATAAGACGGGATAATTTTTATCGCATTCTTTCTTACCTCTAAACACATAATAAATACTAAAAATATTTCTATTTCATTTTAATTATATCCTATCTGAACTGCCAAACGGGCTCTAAACATGTTTCATAGAGGGTCCTCCAATCTTTCATCAACTTGGAGGATATCATTCGGTATGTTTGGGGCACAAACAAATAAAGCGATGCTACATTTGATATTTGAAATTTGAAATTTGAAATATATATATTCGTATATTAGGTATTGATATATGAGTCGTGGCAATTGAATAGTGTATAGAAGTGATATAAAGCTGCGACTTTATTAATCATTTATTACATATGGTCCATACAAGAAGAGACACGTCAGCACCTGCAATGAGAGCCGGCTATTTGTTAAGACACCGCAGCCTATCTCCGAAGAAAAGCTAAGAAGCGCCTGTGTCCAACAATTTACCTCTCTTCTCACTCTTACGTGTTTCTCAAGATAATAAATTAAAAGAAAAACCCTTCTCCTTCTTAAAAACCTTACCTTAAGCTTAGGTATCCCCACCTCAAAAGCCCCATTAAAAACTGAGAATTTGTGTCTCCAAAATCTTGAGAAAATATGAAGAATCTCTACGACAAAAACAAAGGTAAAATCCACCCTTCTCCTTCTTCTCCCACTTCTGTTCTAGCCCTCCTTCCAACAGCTATTCTAGCCATAGCTTCTGTTCTTCCTCTTCAAGACCGTGAAGTTCTAGCTTACATGATAACAAGGTCCATCAAAACTACTAACCCTTCTTCATTCATAGAAGACAAGAAGAAGAAATGCAAGAAGCCCACCACCACCACCACCACCACCAACAAAAACAACAACAACAAGATTTCTATCACTAACACCCAGTACCATAAATCTTCTATCTTCTCTTGCAGTTGCTTCGATTGCTACACATGTTATTGGTACAGATGGGACTCTTCTCCAAACCGTGAGCTCATTCACCAAGCCATTGAAGCATTTGATGACCACCTAAGCTCCGGTGAGCTCTCAAAGATTGGTAATGTTAAAGGGAAGAAGAAAGAGAAGATGGGTCGCCGGGGAATGGAGAAATCAGGTGAGAAAGGGTCGCCGGAGGTGAAGCTACGGCTGCCCGAGTCTCCGGAGAAGATGTTTTTGGGTAGTGGGTCGTCGGAAAATGAGGGTTCTCCGGTGGGTGTTTCAGGTGAGACGGAAACAGATGAGGTGGCCGGAGAGGTGGCGCCGCAGGAAATGGAGGTGTTTGGGTGTAACCACCACCGGAGCTCGACGGCGGCGGCGAGGAAGAGCTGGCCGGACGTGTTGGGGTTGTTCAATTCCCGTTTGTGGAGTCTTTGGGGTCCGAATATTTGATAAAAAAATTGTTGGGTCTGTCTATGGATAGACATTTTTGCTTATGTTAATTAATCATATTTCTTAATTACTTGTTTTATTATTTTTTTGGGTGATTTATTTACTTAATTTCAGGAAAATTTGTTTATATTTATTTACTTGGGGATCAAGTTTATTAGGGTGATTTTCTTGACGTGTCAGCATCCCATTACTTCTTCTCTCCACGTGTCCAATGCCCAGATGCTGTTTTGTGGTCTTGGTCTGATTTGATTTCTATATCATTGGATCAAGTTGGAGAATAATCTATTATGAAGTATTCTATAAATAAGGTTAGGTTGGTATACATATCAAACAGGTGTTTCATATACGATTACATTACATTATTTGAATTCAGATAATTTAAAATACTTGAGATTTTTTTTTGTATTATGTAGAGAATGTTAATATGTTTTAGAATGCAAACTGAGATTCAAATAACATTTGATGTATTGGCGTGAACCTTGACGTATCTTTTTAACTTTTATTGATTCAAGGCAATTAAATATCTTAGAAAGTGATAGTGGTGGGGATTTAATATTAAAATCTTTAGTTTCAATTCAAAGGTTAGAGGTATAATATTGATGATATAGATTTTCATTTAGAATTCAATCATTTTCCGTTGTTTTTCCTATTCAAATTAATAGATACTTTGTAGATTTAGTCAAAACAATATTTCATAGTTTAATGTATTAATCAATTTGTTATTCTACAATTTTTTTCTAATAAGATTAACTCTACTTCTTGTGTTTAATAGAAATGACATTAGTTATAGAAAAATGTTAATGTATGTTAGGTGTCAACGTTATTTTTAAACGCTGATCGTAACACCTTTGAATGTTTTAAGAATGCGCATGTATTGCACAACATCTCAAAATTCAAAGAAGGTTGGGTGCCTTCGAATCATCTTACATGTAGCATTACTTTTAGTTATATTATTAGAGAAAAATATAGAAGTTATTTTGAATACAATTAAATGTTACAAACTTTATTTCTTTGTTTCTCCGTAGTACTAAAAGCAAGCATGAGGTCTTATGAACATTAAGACCCAAAGCATGGAACTCCAAAAATAGACATTTCTATACTAGGTTGATAACCTACAACATAAGACATTCTACCTCATAAAGCAGAGACTTTGGATACAGCTTGGACGAAACGGAAAATATTGTCAATAAATAGAATTGCATTCTATCTCATCGTAATACATTCTGTTATGCAATATTTGAGAATCACGGTCGAAACCTCGATGTAGAAATGGGAGAATCCTTTGTTTCATAGTCCAGGGGCTAGTTGTATGTAATTAGTTTAATAACTTCAACTGTTGTATCATATAAAAAAAGTTTATTATTTCATTAATAAAAACTAAATACAAAATAGCATACAATAAAAAGCATGTTAGTGTGAAAATGAATACAATAAAGCTTACTTTTGTTGGAGCGCATGAACTCTTACATCACATTCTTTTTGAGGGTTCCAAAGTTCTTTTCCATTTTAACAGAGAGTGGGTAGCAATCATAGTCTTAGATTACATGACTCAAATGTCAAAAAAGTGTAACAATACAGTTAGTAGAGGTTGGAATCATAATAAAGAAAGTAGAAGAAAAAACAAAATCTATCAATTAAATGACTAAGATGATTCCATCATGAGCAGCAGTAGTAAATTAGTAATAGTGCTTTCAAATTCATTTAAGAAAACCCGAAGTCTTTTCAATTACATTTCCTTTTACAAAAAAATTAAGTTGATGTTTGTATTACAAGTTCAATGACTTTGAACAATTTAAGATGCACTAAAAAGAAGGAAAGATCTACAAAATCTAATAACTCCCGTCATCAATTTTTAGTCAGGTGATTTGAGAGAGTTTTTTTAAAAGTATTTTTTCGAGCAACGCTTATAGAAAAATCCAGTCTCTCTCAACTTTTTTTTTTTAAATAAAAAATTATTATTTTTATCGTAATTTTGTTAAAAGTAAGTATTGATAAACACTACTAAAAGTATTTTTTTAAAAAAAATAATTAAAAAAAACTCTTCCAAAGGGACGCTAAAAGATAGTTTATCAATTTTCTTAATGAGATGTGAAAAAAAGAAAAAAAAAAAAAAGAAGTATTGTTGAGGATCCTTTCTCTAATTCTAAGAAGTGTAGGACCTATAAATATGCACTCAATTCATGTGAGTCACCACCCTACCACTGAAAATCTCTATAATATTATATGACAAGGACATCATAAAAAAGAATAGATTTTTTCCTTTTCTTTTCCTGAAGGGGTCATTGAGTGTGATTTGGATTCTTTTGCAAAGATTTTCTAAGCATAAAGGTGAAACCACTTTCATTATTATTTTTGTCCCTTCAGTCAGTTCATCCATAATAAATTCTCCATTGGCTGATTTGATGAGGCGCCATGAGTAACTGGGTCCTCTTATCCATATTAGACTCATGGACCACCTGTTAATTTCGTTGTTTTTGCATGCCATTCAATTTGTCAATTTTGTATTTTGAAAAATGAAGAAGAAAAGAAAAAGTTCCCACATTTCTAGTAAATGTTTTAACATTTTATTTCTAATTAATGAGCGGTTTGAGTATATTGTGTGTTTGATCTGACAGGTGCTTTATATGTCAAAGTTATCTAAAAGTGTTAGTGACATTGAAAACATCTTACCTCCCTTCTCCCTGACAATAATAGATATATTGAGCTAGCATTAGTTGACCTTATAATAATATGAAACACAACATCACCCAACATTACATATATAAGATTACACCAAATTCAGACAGTCTTTGAGTAAGATTTCGTTTTCATTTTGTTTTTTTAATTATTGTTGTTCTTGCTGTTATCTTTTAATAATAGATTTATCAAGGTGAACTTATTTCTCAATATGAATGAAATAAAAAAAACAAATTCATTTAGCCGATCAAAACCCTCTATAATTTGGAAAGGCCTTATTGAGCTAAATCAAGTTGTATCCTTTTTTTTTTTTTTTTTTTAAGAGACAAGTATAACTCGATACCCACTTAATCTATAGAAAATTCAAGCCACATAGGACGACTAATACCTATATCAACAAAACTTAATCCAACGACTCCTCAAAATTGACTCATAGTCAGTTCACGCAGCCACTTTGCATCAATAAGAAAATTTAAAAAAAATTGGTACTTGCCCCTCCGGAGTTTCGCATCAAACCTCTAACTCCGTGTAAGGACCAACTACTCGAATCATCAAACGAATGCCTTATTGGCAAATTAAGTTATATCCTTAAATAAGAACATTCGCCGACAAAGAGTTGGTGCAAGGTCCCAGATTTAATTTTTGTCACTATCTCACCCTAGAGAGTGAGGCAAATTAATGGGTCATGAACCAACCTAATTCCTCCTCAAAAATATGATTTGGTAATGAAACTGGTTATACAACTAACAAATAACATTATTTTGTCTAAAAAAAAAGAATAAAACAAAAGAATGGGAACATTCATTCTATTTGTGAAACCAACATATCTGTTCGCAAATTAAACATTAATAAGTGTAGTTTAAATGAAGATAATTGATCTAATGACTGCAAAGCTTGTCATATAACAAAACTAATGCGTAATGACGCTTCATTTTAGTTAGATAAATATTAGACATAAAGAATTAAGACACTTATTCATTCAATATATGGTGAGGAATCACACATCGATCGCCATTTAAGCAGATTGCATTTAGAAGAAACCCTTCTAAATCCTGTGGACTCGAAAGCAAGATTCCACCTTTGCAACACCCTGGGATCCGTCCGACTGGAGAAATCCCAGCCGTCCGATCAACGATCACGGCACTTCTTTAGCGCATGATCGCGGGATGGTACCTTTGAATCTGGAGCAATCGCCAGGATCCATGGATCTTGCTCCGAGAACGTTCCACAACACCTGTTTTTGTGACCAAGTCCACTCGATCTTCCACCCCGGGCTCTTCATTGGTCAGTATTTCTGGTAATTGGTAATGTTGATCAACGCCTGACATTGAAAGAGATGGGATTCTAGTTAATGAAAACTGTGGATGAGAGTATTGTTTAATTTGAACCCCAAAGATATTTAAAGCTCAAACTCATGATCTATAAATACATAAGTTTGAGTGTCGCCGCTAAGTGGGGTATACACAACTTCTGCCCCCATAGACTACACGTGGAGGACCTACACACCAATCTCATTGGGGCCTCACCTGAAAAATTAGTCAATGCATATAAACTAGCCCAAATACGCTAAATTATTCTAAAAAAAGAAAAAAAAGAAGAGGGCTACGTTGATAGGTAATGTAAAATTTTGTCATATTAACTATAATATAAATCTATTAAATTGAACTATCTGAGGGATTATGACATTTTAAAAGTTGATGTAGCATTGAATAGAACAGAGTAAGAATTCATTTAAAAGACCCATTGAAAACAGATTAGTTGAGACTGTTTGAATTGAATTTGAACTTACAATGAGCCATCTGGAGTCCAGGAGACGATGTCCCATCGGATGGTGATGTTGCCACGGAAGAGATTAATGGTATGAGAGTAAGAAAGAAAGGAAGATGAATAAGAGTGGTGTTTTTCATGGATGGCCTCTGTTATTGCTTCTCCTTCCCTCTCACACTGATAGAATAACGTAGAGTAATGGTAGTATATTGATGGAAGGAAAGTGAGACTTAGAATTGTTTTGAGCTTAGTTTTTCAATGTTGAGTTGACTTGAATGGTGGGTTGAGCAATGATGGAATCTTATAAAAACTGTTGGGAGTAAATTTATCGATTATTGATGAACAGCTAGAGTTGAGTAATTTCATGAGTATAAATATACAGACGCCAAAATCTAAGTATTCCGTTTGACATCTTCCATGATCTGGAGTACATAGAGAAATATAAAACTAAATTAATGATCTTTGAACCAAAATTGAAATATGATAAACAGCTAAGTCCATGTGCAAATCAAAGATAATTGCGTTAATTTAGTAAATATAAATCATGGGAGAGTGAAGCATTATAAGATCACCAAATATTTATCTTTGCAAGACAGAAATTTGGAGAGGGACCATCTCTATTTGTTCTACATATGTGGTGTTATATGGGCTGATGTGACATAAAAAATGATTCCAAGATTTTACACATGCATATATCCTTGCAATGCACATCGCAGAGAACTAAAAGAAAGGTTTCTGATCCTTTCAAAAAAAAAAAAGGGGGTCTGATAGGAAGCTGGGTATTGATTGATCAAAACTAAAGGTAGCCCCTACAACTAAAGATGAGAAGGATGGAAGAAATTAGGTTTTCTGATAGGAATTAACTGAGGATTGATTGAGCAAAAAAGATGAGTTTTCTCATCAAGAATAAGCATGTCTGCATGGGTTTTTGTCTCTGAGCTTATAACACTTAGTCTCTCTTCTTTCCTTTGATTTTTTCTGTTTCTGGACGCAAGAACATGATTCTGTTAAGGTCAGCCGACCACTGTGTCAGGAGGATGAAGATTGAGTCAAATAAAGTATGAATGATGGAGATCGTTGGCTCAACAAGCATCACTAACAGGTGTTGGTGTTCAGCCATGCCAAGTGTCAGGCTAATGGATGGCCAAGTAATAGGCGCTGTGTTCTACATTTGGTGTTTCAACTGCTACAAGTTTTAGTTTTCAAGGAATACTAAGACACCATTGTTTTGGGTTTTACCATGCAGTATTATGTAGCCTACATCAGTAAAACATGAGCAAGAGAACAAAACATGAATAGTCAGGCATGCATGTTATTAGTATTTTACTTGTACTCTTAACTATAGTTGAGCAGAAGACGAAGCAAATTCATAGCACTAATGAAATATACTTGAAAAACAAAATTGGCAGCTCTAAATCTGTTGTAATTTTGAATTTCCAGCACCTTTAAGTTAGTAAAGTATGTAAATAACTTGCCTACACTGGTTATTACATGATGCCACTGTAAGTGCGCACACATGTTTGTATAGGAATTTCTAGTCATCAGTTCACTAAAAACTTGGATTATTGGATTTTTTCAGCAATGTCTAAGCCCACCCAAGAAAAAAGAAAAAAGAAAATAGTAATATAGAAATTTATTAAAATAAGATATAATTTAACAGGGTTTTACAGATACTACCACAGCTTTTTGGTGATTAGAAATGGGTGCACTGTATATATAAATATATATAGTTCCACTAAAAGATGAGAAAGATTTCTTCAATTAGGAAGCAAGATTCCTAGGGGAATTTACATCAAAGTTGTGCCAAATTACAAGTCCCAGGTCAAATTCAAGAAACACGTACAGCACTGATGCAATCAGACCACTAGAAACAACTACATTAGCTCTAATACATGTGGCATGCATTCTTTTCATGGAATCTGTTTGGTTAAGGAAAATTATTACACATAACACATTCCAATAATGGTATATAATTTTTTCACAATCAAATCCAAACTAAATTTGATTATAGTACAATAATGGCATTAACCATTGCTACATGCATGAATTGCTGTATTAGAACATGTTAAAGATGCATGAACCATAATGGATTACACTTAACATTTTGCATGAGCAAGTAATCAAGCTGATAAAGTGCTTAATACAAAACCCAGTGCACATACCTGAATACTTTATCTTGACAAGCAACTTGTATCTTTCTGTTTGTCTCTCTCTGCCACCTTTTGCAAGATGGTGTTTTTTAGGCCTTCAAAGTTCTACACCATGCTACAACCATTATATTCCTCTTCGGAACTGTCAGAGATTTTCTGCTTTAGTCTTCTCCCTCTTGTGAACGACGAAGTGATCAAGTATCACCTGAAACATCAAGATGAAGGTGAGATCATTGTCTTGTAAACTTAAAAGTTTTCATAATCATGTTCATTTCTCCTGCTTCAACATCTCTTCTCTTTCTTGCAGTTACTAGGTTGGACTTGGATGCACCGCAAGTCCCAGAAGAACGTTGATGAATCATTCAAAAGCTTTGCAACTGGTACTTATTTATTTATATGACTTTGTGTCCAACATATCAGTCTTGTGTCTAAAATATTACTGAATCAGTAATGCTAGAAGCTGCACCATACCCTGCATGTACCCATTAAGTCCAGCATCAAGGTGAAATAATATATGCATCACATTTTCTAACTTGTTGCCGATATATTGAGCAGAGTTTCAAATATCCTATGTAAAGAATGCAGTACCAAGTAACCAGAAAAACCACCACCAAGTAAACAATGTGTTTGGCAGATAATCATGCCACTTATACTCTAATTTGCAAACACAAGGTGGAACAAGAATGCAACAAGAACTCAAGGACAAGAAGTGACAGAAATATATTGACATTCTTGTGTGAAACCAAGTAACATAAAATTATGGACCCCTCGAGGGACATGCTAGGAAAAAACACGTGATATTCTATCTAAAACACAATGAAATGTTGCTTTCTTCTCAGGTCACTTCCACCAGCCCACAATTCTTCTAAGATATCTGGTTCTAGGATGCTTATGTCGTTGTGTTTCAGGGGAACCATCATTTGAAGAACAAAGTCACTGCCCTAAAAGAAGCTACAGCCTGACACCCTCATGGCAGCGCCAGAAAGAAAGTCTGGTTCGGAAGTCATTTGCAGGATTTGACACGGTAAGAGTAGAAGATGTTCTTGAAGAAGATCCATCAGCTGCAATCTTTGACCTCTTTCATGGCCTCTTTGCAATTGGAACTCTTGGCTCAGAGAAACTTATCACCGAACCTGCGACTCCAACTTTTGGTGTGTCAGCTGAGTATAAAACTGAAAAAGAAACAGAAGTTGCAGAGAATGACTTCACTGGCATCAGCAATAAGCTTGAAAAGGATCTCAAAGCAGAAGCCAACAAAGACAGGAATGGCAAAACATCGGTGTGCAACAATCATAACATCAAGTATGAAGGCAAGCAAATGAACGAAACAGACACAAATGAGAATGGTATACCAGTCTACCAACTCCAAGAAACCATGGAATCTCCGATCCATTCTTTGAAAACAACTAAAGCTAAGGAGCATCGAACTTCACTCTATGAACTGTTGCAGAGTGAAATGGAGGAGTATTCCACCGGGAAACACGAGATAAAAGAAAAGATGGCAGCAACAAAAAAGGAGATGTCAGTTAAGCACCTAGTTAATATCCTAAAGCGACGAGTGCTTAATACTTCTTTCTCTAGGAGCACTAATGCTGCTGCAACTGCCAATTCTGTCTCCTCTAAGACAAAACTTCATAAGGTGAGGTCAGCTGCTTCGTGCTACAATTCAAAGACTTCCACCAGATATTATTGACACATTTAATTGAATGGCAGTCCATAATGTAGTTTTTATCTTAAGGATATGACAGTATTAGTCCAATGTGATAATCAATTATGAACAGTCTGAAAGTCTACATGCAAACCAAAGCAATAAGAGAGCTTACAAATATAATCTGTCCTCTAGAATGATTTAAGCCTCTGATTCTCTAGTTTCTAAACTACATAGATGAGCTGCAATGGTTACCAAAGTATTGTTTCAGCAAATGAGGGTGGCATATAATTAATTTGTGGCCGTCAAAGTTCATGTGAAAAGACTTGACATGTCATTCTCAGGTATCAACTGGATACAAATCTTTCTATCAGGTTGTGGAACAGCAATGCGATCTAAAGCTAAATAGACCAAACAAACTTAGACTTGGTGATAGGCCATCTTTAGAATTTAATAGATAACATGCATACCATTGCATTCTACTCCACAGATGTTCCAAATGAGGGGTTTTTACATGAGACATAGCCTGTAAACACATTTTATAAATGATTCAGTATAAGGGATTACCTTAAATATTTCTTTTCTTTTGTAAAGCTTTGTTAGTGTTGATGTCGACTCTTTTCCTTTAATAAGTTACTTGCACGGAAACCAACTAGTGTCATGCTACACAAACTCTCCTTCTACACCGTGCTACACTCAAGCATACATGTCCATTAGATCATCTCAGATCATGTGTCATATGCGCGATTCGAGAAAATCTGACATAGACACATGGTTGAGTGTGGACGGACAGTAAAGAACATGAGTACAAAAGGCATTACTCAACCAACTAAACTCAAACTTTATCCTGACAATAGATTTATTAGTTTTGCTATTTCAGAATATTTTGAATGACGAATTCTGTTTGATTTCCTATTCTCTTTGATTGTTGAGATGCAGATCCTACAGATCTTTGATAGAAAAGTTCATCCGGAAATCTCAATAGCAATTAGCAAGTCCAAGAAGTCCCACAAGTATGAGAACAAGAACAAAAGTCACTGCTATGAAGGATACAGCAACAAATATCAGATTCTCCCAGTCCCAGATGAAGACATCATGACAATTCCTCAAAGAGCCGTCATGAATGAACACATTAGGCACCACAAAAGCAATTTGAAACTGCCATCTTTTGCACCAAGGGGCTTCACCTCAAATAGGAATAACGGATACTGGATCAAAACAGATGCAGAATGTAAGTATACATGCTACACGAAGTTCTATGAGTGTTCAAGAATCAGTTTGAAATCCAAAAAACCGAACCGCTGGTTTGTGCCTTTGTTCTTTGAGACTCAACCAAACTGATCAAAACCAACTGATCCTTTCTTTCACTAACCATTTCCTATTCTTTCTCATTTGAGTTTATTCTTTCTTTTTCTATTCTTTTTTCACGAGCCTTACCCATTTCTTTTACATTTTGAGTTTATCATTTCGTTTCTTTTACTATCCTCATTCTCTTCCCTTTGAATTTCCTCTCTTTCACTGTTACTTTCCTTTTTCTTGTAGACTTTCACTTTCGCTCTCTTACACTTGCACTTTCACTTTCTTTTTCTTTCTACCAGCCTTTCTTTTCTTTCTCACTCTTTAGCATTTAGCATTGATAATTGTCAATTTATTTTTAGCCTTTCTTTTTTCTTTTCTGTTATCTGTTCCCAGTCCACTGAAGAGCTAGCAATTCCAACTTGCTTCCACCAGAGTCTCCGGCAAATCATCCTCTTTGAAACATAAATCCTCTTTTGCCTACATCTCATCCTCTTCTTTTCTTTCACCCTAACTACAACTAATAGTAATCACAATAGAAAGCATACTAGCATGTGAAAGGAAAGTATTATTGAACAGGATTAGACAATATATATCTAAGCACGGGTCACTTCATTAGATAACTATAGCCATAATTTTATTATCTGATCAATCAAATTTGTACAGACTAAGAAAAAGGGGGCAAAATAACCTTCAATCTGTCAGTAGAAGGTAAATATCAATCAAAATATAATCTGCTCTTTTTCATTTTGGAGAAATAAAAGTTTGCATGATACTATTCATAAGGGGAAAGCTCACCATTTGAGGGTAAAGCTGCCTACATTATCCCTTCCTCAGACCTTGCAATGACGGGAGTCTTGTACACTGGCTATGCCCTTTTTTGTTTGAATGATACCATTTATCTAATGGAATCAACTCATCTTGATGGGCACCCTCAAATGGTGTGCTTTCCCCCCATCTTATGTGCACCACAGTAGACTCAATCTTTTAAGAACAGTATTCAGTCACATTCACAGGAGTACCATAATTCCTCTTTATACACTGAGTGGCCATCTAACCACTTCCTCCCTTTTTGTAGATTTGGTTTTGGAGCTCTAGAGGCAGAAGAAGTTATCAGAGTGCTGATTGCATTTTCCTTCAGACAAAAAGAGGTTTTAGCATTACTAATGGTGAGGGCTACTTCTTTTAGACTAATTACGTGTGATGAACTAGAAGAGATAATGAAATAAAGAGGTGATTCTCTCATCTCTCCGATTGTAAGAAATTAAGGAAAATCTAGTAGTCGTGATTGTATGGGTTCAGCATACTCCTTCAATAGTAAATAAGGTTTCAGACTTCCACTTGAGAATCAATCCTCATGTAGAAAAAGATGGGGTGGGTTAATTCACAAGCTCATCTTTTATGCAAAAAGACAGAATAAGAAAAAAAGAAAAGAAAAAAAAAAGAAAAAAAAAGAAAAAAAAAAAGAAAAGAACAGAAAAAAGAGAGAGGGGCTTTCAATTCTGTTAAGCCATGGTCTATAACTCTGCGGGTAAGAAGCTTGGCATTTTATAGCACCCTAGGAGAACACAAATTTTTGTAAACTCTCCCCAGAGATTCAAATAATGTGAAAGAACAGTTGTAATGAAGTCATTAAGTAGCTTTCAATTATTTCAGCTATGGTCTATGGTCAAGCAACTTGGAGTTTCACACACCTTAGGGAAACAAAAGTTTAGTGAACTCTCTAGATATTCAAAGATTGTGAAAGAGCAGTCATAATAAAGTCATTAAGTGCTTAAACAAAAAAATGATTCGTGAAACCCACAGCCTTGTTTACTATATCCAGTTAGCACCAATCAAGTACAATAATGGATTTAATTAGTATGAAACAATCAAATAGAATTTCTCTTTCATATTGTGTCCTTCCAAGTATGAAACAATGAGTATCCAAAGTACGAATGAGATGGATGTTTATTGTCCCAATCATTCTTGTTAGTCCTGACTCCTGATCTCGATAAGGAAAGAGGCAATTTCTAAAATTTAGAACATAAATCACACAATAGGTAGTGACCACTATCTTATCCATATAGCAATTTCGAAATATGGAAGATGCAAATTATTCAAGTCAAGGCAAATCTTTTTCATTTGATTTTTTATACAAACTAAAATTTGTAAAAATGTTGAAATTAGGATAAAATATAAGTATAAAGATCAAACCTCATGGGTACTACGATGAGATTGCCAAGATTATAATGGAAGAGACTCTTCCTTCAGAACTCCGCCCATTTCCATCCTCCATGATCGATCTACTAGGGATGACAACTCCCTACAAAGCCCCGCCACACCAACATAAGCGGAAGTTCTTGCCAGATTTACAACCGCCAAAACAGAAAAGATGCTGCTAAACGCTTAAGAAACTTCTAATGTCAGCTCCGTACATATTGGTACAAAAAGGAAACAACAATTTATTGGACATAGATAATTTTGGTTTTAATAATAACAGTCATCATTAAGACCTTGATAAAGTAGAGTGGAGGAAGTAGATTCGTGTAACCAATCTCAGTTAAGAAAAAGCTGTATTAAATTTAGTTACTGTTGTCATCATTATTCTCTTATTTTTAGTTACGATTATCCCATCTTCCCATTCAGTTGAGTAGAATAAATGTTTCTTACTATCCCAATCAACGTTATTTCTGGTCTTCCTGCATCACCAGTGGACTCCACACTGCCACTGCCAGTTGGACTTTTGCATGACCTACTTTTTATAGTAGTCTCCATTTTTACCAGTAAAGCAATGAAGAATCATTGACAGAAGAATAAAAAAAGAGAGGAATTGCCCGATATGTCCACAGAATAGTAAAAGCCCCAAGAGATCATGTAAAGTGTAAACAACAAACAATTACAGATCCTCATACTATTTTTTTTTTCTCATCTTGAGACAGCTCTCTCATCCCTTTGTAATTGTTAATAACTTTGTCATTCATAATTTGAAGAATCATCCATTTGAGTGTTAGCATAAGCAATTGTCACTTGACGAGTCTGAGGTTTCTTGACAGCTAAATCATTCAGCTAATTAAGAATGAAAAGTCCTTGCATGCTCCTGCAAAGCGTATTTTTTGATTGGTCAGAAAAGAGCTCCCATCATATGGATCATTCCCCACAAAGCAACTCTCTACTTCAGCTACCCAACAATGGTTCAATCCATTACATCCAGACCAATATCTCATCATAATCCATGGGTATAGCATATCACTTACTACTATGAACTTTGTATAAATTTTCTAATGAAAGTTACATTAGATGTATTCTATTGTTACAGTTGCTACCCAAGGATGCACAAATAGTGACTATGATAAACCATCAATAAATAAATAAATAATCAACTTCAGATAATGGCATTTAAATAGAAAGAGTAAACGCATTTTCTAAATATTAACATGGCTGAGATTTACTTAAGATCATGGCTGACAACAAGTAAAGTTACTTCCTTCTTTAGATGCTTCAACAGCTTTACAACATCTGCACGAGCCTTCCAATCTGGTATCAAAAATTTCCATACAGAAAACAAAAGGACATCAGCGGAAGGTTTAATGTAGTTAATATAACACAAGGTGAAAGAGGTTTTGGGAACTAAGACCCAAACCCAAAAACTGAAAATCAAGATAATTTTTTAGAACCCATGCACAATGATGGTATACTGGAGTCCTCTAGGGTCAAAGCAAGTAACTCCACAAAGATTAGTTCTTTTCAATTTGGTTTTACCCATTCCAATCTATTTTGAAAATTTGATTGGTGTTATACTAAAAAAACTGAAACTTGATGAAATAAGCAACTCTATTTTGAATTTCTTTACACCAATAATTATAATTAGTATACCATTATCAGCACATACTCAATGAATGAGGCTTTCGCCATTGTGGGGTCTGAGGAAGAGACGATGCATGCAGCCTTACCTCCACATAGAAAGGTTGTTTCCGGATTTTCAAGCTATGCCTCTAGCTTATAATGGAGCAATCTCAATTGTTATGCCAAGGCCACCCTTCTAATAAACATACTATGAATTAAATTGAAAATATAAATATATCCCAATCGTTGTTGAAGACTTAGATTTAGCATGGTTAGAATTATATAACTTTGGAAATTTAGTAAAGGGCAACACCTAGTGCATGAGGCTCCCATCATTGGAGGATTTGGGGAAGGGACGATATACACAACCTTACCTCTACAAATTGGAGAGGTTGTTTCCAAATTTGAACCCGTGACCCTCCAAATCATAATGGAGCAACCTCAACTGTTAAGTTAAAGCCCACTTCAACCGTTGTAATTTAATACACAACATTATTGAGATTTTGTTCCGAAACCAAAATTTCAAAAACTTTCAATATGGTTGAAAACTGAATGATTGCTAAACCATCAAGTTTCACAAAGCAAGAAAACCAGAAAACTGGTAAAAAAGCTTGCCAAGTTTTAAATTCTATGTTCTCCAACAATAGAGTAAGTTTCTTATCAGTTTATCATTCCATTTAAATCAAGATGTCTCATTTCAGTAACTTCAGTAACAGCAATGTAATATCACCTTGTAACAGATGAACATTATTTTTCTCTACAACTTAAATGGGTCAGTGAGGCTCAATTTAAGATGTGTCCACATAGTTTGCATGTCTGAGTTCCAGATTTTATTAGGGTTAAGTCAGGAAGGTCCTATGGAGTCTTGACATGATTGGGTTGGCCAGATCAAGTAGGAAGTTGAGTCATCAAGTCAAGGTCATATATCTTAGACCGTTACAATCAGTTAAAAAAAAAACAACAAGAAGAAGAAGGTAGAAAGAACAGCCAAAAAATAATCTTCATACCAAGACCAGCAAGGGGTTCATCTAATAACAATAAATCAGGAACTTGTACCTGAAAGTGAAAAGGGAATTTAATTACACAACTTTTGACTAAGCAAATTCAGAAAAGCCAGCTAATTACCTGTTTGGTTGAACCATAACTCAATTGGAAGTATTAAATCTTACTAATTGGATTGCCAAGGCAAGTCGACGCTTGTAGCCACCACTTAGAGTATGTGGATCTTTATCCAAGGAGATTCCATTCAATCCAACCTACATGTTTTATAAATTACTCAAGAATCAGAGTTTAACCTAAGAGATACAAGGATTAAATACATAGAGAGATACGACAATGCCCAAAAATGGAAATGGGGTGTGATAGATATAATAAGATGCTACTTGGTTCTACTATTACGAGTAAAAAAAAAAGAGGAGCGTAGTTCAAACTTAGAGGAATAGCAATACAGAATTAATAGCTGCTTGGAGTCTCAAAGCTAGTTGCTCTTTGAGTTTAATGCTTCCCCTTTGCCTTGGCCACCCAAAGGTAACTTCCTCAAGCACAGTGTCAGCCAAGAAGTACCTAGGCCATAATGAAGATGTAAAATGAGTTGTAAAATTAAAACTAGCAAATGAAAATATGGTCCAGCATATTTATAAAACCAGAGCATTCAAGCCAAAGTCAAAGCTAAAAGGGAAAATTATTCCATCTTCAATCAAGTGAACCCAAGGAAAATCTCTAAGCCCAGAAACAAAAGAGCTTGAACCAATGAGAAAAATGAAGTCAAAGAAGATCCAAGTGAAAAACACTACAATAGCAAGATAGAAGAAATCAAGACTCAAGGAGAATGAAGAATCCAAGCATCCAAGAGATCCAAGCATAGATATCTGTCTATTGGTATATATAGAATCCTTGGGTATGAAGTTCACTCCTTACAGTCTCCAAAAAAACTTCTCTTTGGACTTTTTTTAAAAAAATTCTCTCAGGTCTATACATGATCAATTTTTAAAAATCATTAGTTAAAATGATTTTCAGGCATATTTAAATGTTAAAACTTCATTTGAATCAAGGTTAGAAAATTATCTCAAAGTCCTTACTAGAAGCTTGCAAGTCACAACAAGCAACATTGTGACTGTCAAGAGTTTCATCACCTCAATGAGAGAGAGAGAGAGACCTAGACTAATCACATGTGGTAACCACTGACTAACATGCATGATGTTCGTTAAAGCACACTGTGACTAACTATCAAGCATCACCAACCATGAAAAGACCGAAAAAAAAACTCATTGGAAGTGTTTGATACCTTTCAGGAAACTGGAAAACAATGCCAACCCGTTCAGGAAGCAATAGCTTTGGAGATTCCGTTGGTTTTCCATCATTTCCATACCTCTGAATGTGAATGGACCCTGATGTTGGTGTAGATAAACCAGCAAGCAGCTAAAGGAAAGAAAAAGAAAATTAGGAAGGAATTGAAAGTAATGTTAAAGATATTAATGAGATAAGAGTATAAGACACAAGTTTAGGGGCAAGCCTGCAAGAGAGTAGTTTTTCCACTTCCACTTCGTCCAAAGATCAAGCCAAAGCTGCATAAATGGCCAGAATAGGCACCACCCATGAATAACCAACAATTATCAATGAAGGTATGGGCAAGCAAACAACAGCATAGCATTGGTGAATAAGCGTGTATAACAAGAGGTTCGTTCCATAAGTTTGGTCAGATTAAAAACCCCAGCATTTCATTGATGAAAACCATTCCAATCTTATCATACCATGAAAATCATAAAAAAAAAAAAGTAGGGTACTCAACATACAATATTAGGCCAAGCCACATACCCAATATTAAATCAAGGTCATTATCTTGTGTTTGGCCCAACAAATGCACGCTTCTTAGCCATTAATAAATAAAAAATAAGTAAAAATAAATTAAATAATGATATCAAAAACAAGAAAGCAAGAAAGAAACAGGGAAACACCCAAGAAAAACCTCCAAAAATTAAAGAAAAAGATACTAAAATAGAACTCAAAATCAATTATCTTATAATAAATAGTAACAAATGGGTGAATCCAATGCATGAGGGGAGACCAGACCACCATTGTAGAGGGAAGAGTTGATTTAAAGAGCCTTACCCCACCCCAAATTTTTAGAGGCTATTTCCAATTTGAAATGTATGACGTGTGTGTGCTTGAGACCCATTGGCCAACCAATTTTAACATGAAGAAATCATACACATTGTTAAGATCAAATACTAGTGATAAACAGCTCCTTTTCTTTTCCTATCATTACTACTAATTGATCATTAGCTGACCACATATAGTTAGAAAAAGGCTTAGTTGAGTTGAATTGCAATAGTGATTGTTCATCAAATACCAGCTGTAAGCAATTCCTTTTCTTTTCCCGTCATTACTACTAATTGTTCATTAGCTGACCCCATATAGTTGGGAAAAGGCTCTGTATACTCGTGATTTTGCAACAAAGAATGACTCAAGATATTCAAAGATTGAACAACTGGAATCCATTTATCTATTGATACTTTCTTGACATTCATATATCTAGACAACTAAGCTACACTATAAAACGCTTTCACATCCAGGTGTTCTGAGTTGATCTTGCTCAGCTATAACAGTTTGGCGGGCAGCAACTAGTGAGATATATGATAAATGTTTATTTTTAATAAATGAAATTATAACTAGCTTCATGTGTACCTTTTCTCATGAAGGGAAAAGCTGATGTCATTCAAAAGGTTGTGCTCAGTCCCAGGGAGTTGATAACTGATGCCCTTAACCTAAAGAAACCAACTGCATGTTATAGAGAAATAAACAGCGCAGGTATAAAACCTATCAACTACCAGATAATGTAACAAACTGAAGAAATAATTCACATAAACAAACTAATAAATTGGAACAATCAAGTGCCAATTGATACTTACAACAAAAATATTTTATAGACAGCACTATTTAAATAACTATCTTCTATGTGTTATGATTCATTACAATGAACAGACATATCATCATTCAGAATCTATCAATAATAACATGATCCAAATACTTGTTTGAAGCCTAAATTACCAAAAGTAAGAATTTTCTCCACAATGCTTTGGAAAAACCGAGTCAAATTGACTAATGGACAAAGTTTTAAGACTTCAGAGAACCCAACAGAATTGAGATGCTACCAAAATAGCAAAGCATTGGCCAGTTAATTCCAAGTCTAGTTAACACCTGCTCCATCAGTCTGATAATCATGAATGCATGGACTCGATGCTTATTGGATTATGAATTTTCCGATCTTGCTTTTATTTTAACCCAAGAACTCTGACATTCATACAAAATCTTTTTCTCTGTATGCAAGCAAAGAGAGACAAACAACGCTTCAATAATGCGTGTGCTAGCTCTTTCAACTCCATATATTCACATTATAAGGATCATCTACCAAAATTAGGGGTGTCGACGGTTCGGTTTGGATCGGTTTAATGCTTAAACCTAAACCAAACCAAATATAATCGGTTTCGGATCGGTTTAACTTAATCCGTTTATTCCGAATCACCGAACAAAACCAAACATAATCGGTTTGGTTCGGTTTGGGTTGATCGGTTTGAAGTTTTACATGTACATACACTAAATAAATTAAAATAATCAATTATATATGTATGTATATATGTTTGAAGTTTTAACTTTTTTAATGCATATTTAAAAAATTTGAAAACTATCTTTACTATATAAAGATGATTATATAATTTTTTAATGAGAATGTTTATATCATAAAAGAATCATAGACATTAAAAATAAATATTAATAGTTTTAATTTTAGAATTGGTTTAGTTCGATTTTGATCGATTTTCAAAGTCTCAAACTACAATCCGAACTAAACTTATCGGTTTATATTTTTTCCAAACCTAAACCAAACCGAACTTCTTAAAAAAACCAAACCAAACATATCGGTTCGGTTTCGCGGTTTGAACCAATCTATTGACACCCCTAACTAAAATAATATAGTGGTGCTACAGTAGCACCATTTGAAACACTATTTGAAACATTAATGATTGTACACCGTCAATTTACCTGAGTCACATACTAAATTTGAGGAAGATCTATGTTGTACAATCAATGATGGTGTTCAAAAATCCAAAAAATACGGAGCATTGAGATTATATGGACTTTAAGATGTCATAGATAACTGATTATTGACGATCATCATCAACAAAGAGAGGAAAACAACGTGTACAATTGAATGACTTGTAAACAATGCATGGAAACAACAGTAAGAATAAGAAGATAGAGTAAATCCAAACTCACTCACTCTATTTTCAAGCAACTTTTCATCCTATGCAAAAGCAATCACGTACTCAGAAAATCAAAACACCAACCAGCTTCTTAGTTAAGAAAATCTATCAGAACAATCTTCAGCTAAACTAATTAACTAAACTCAACATTCCAAGCTTCATTAAACTTAACCATCAAAACCAAACCTAACCACTCATAAGAACTAACACAGAATAATGAAAAAATCGCATAAAAAAACGAAGATCAGAGCCAAACTTACCTCAAAACAAGAGTACTCGCAGGAAACCTTCAAGCATTGCCGTTTCTTCTGATTCAATCTTTAGAAAAACAAGAAGAGAAATTGAATTAAGAGGAATGGAAGAGCTTTTGTAATCAAATCTTTACACAAGTACAGAACAAGACCTATGTAATAGGTGAGATGAACGAAAAGACCACTTAATTGATGGCTTAGCTGAAGCTGTAATTGATAGAGAAGGCGGAAATGTTGCAGTATCGAATGAAAAACGGAAAAACAAAGAAGAAGAAGAAGAAGAAGAAGAAGAAGAAGAAGATAGTATCATCTCTGGTTTTCCCCTTTCTGCTTCTGCCGCTGTTTCACTCGCTCACGACTCATGAGCCATTAACCAGAGTGTTCGGACTCGGCCCCATTCGACTTTCCGAGTCAGCCGAGCTAAATGGGTTAATCTGATCCGACTCGCCTTAACTCGGTGCGTTCTATGCATAATGTACTCAACGGGTTTTTTCTATTTACATCAATGATTATTTTTTTATATTCACAAAAAAGTATTTAAAATAATATATTTTAAATTAGACAAATTTTAGACATGTTAGTATCAATGTATCCAAAATATGCATACAATTTTTTTATTTTTATTATTTAATAGTGGATGACGTTTCTTGAAGAGGCGCGATCTACTGCTAAATAAAAAACACAAAATTTAAAAAGTTAAAAAAAGAAAGTAAATGGTTAAAAAAAAATCTGGAACAAATGTCATTCACTTTGCTAAAAAAAATCGTATAAGGTTAATTTTTTATGCGATTTCGTTGGTTTGAATTTGAAGAGGTGCCATCCACATTAAATTATTTCTTCAAGAGGCATCATCCACTATTAAATAATAAAAATAAAATCTGGAACAAAATAGATGATGTCTCTTCAAGAAAAATGAAAAAATCGCACAAGGATATAAACTCTTGTATGATTTTTAAAATAAATAAATGGGACATTAAAGAGAAAGAAGACATCGAAGAGATGACACCCGAGAGACGAGAGTTTCTTCCTTCTTCTTTTTTCCTTTTCTGGTGCTATTAAACTTTTATACTTCGGAGAAATCAAACAAGGTTAATTTTTTATGCAATTTTGTTGGTTTGATTTTTTTTTTCAGTAGATGACGTCATCTTATTTGTTCCATATTTTTTTAATAGTCGTTTACTTTCTTTCACATTTTACTTTTTGCATTTAACAATGATTTCTATTTTTTTATTAACAATTTTTTTTAAAAAAAAAGTTTTTTCCATTTGTAGGTTCCTCTTCTAAAGTTTTTATTTTTTATTATATATATTAAAAATAAAAAAACCATGCATGCCGCCCATTCAATGAATGGGCGGGATGCATGTTTTTATTTTTTTATAGATGCCACTTTTCGGCGCCGCCGATGTGTCCAAAACTTACCTAAATATGGATATATTATTTTTTTCTGCCTATTTTTGTCAAAAATCGTACACTCAACCGATGCTTGTCCCATGAGCTCCTTTTCATTCTATTGTAAGAAGAATATAGCAATGCTATAGCGATTGAAAATACCACAAATTGCTACATCAGTTTTTAACTTTAGAGGAATGTTATATGTACGCTGAGTGCTAACATCATTTTCTGACATTGACATCAAGCCTCTCTTAGATATTGGGATACTGCACAATATACGCACATTCCCAAAATATCCAAGGGAGCTGGGTGTCAGCATCGAGAAATGACATCGACACTCAACTTGCATAAAACATTTTTCTTAACTTTAATACATCGGAATAATACGCTTAGACTTTTGACACATCTTATTTATAGCAATTGGTATGTGAAAGCTTTCACAAACTATTGTTTTACAGAAAGTAACGGAGGATGAAGAAGGAAACAAAGAAGTTGCATAGACTTTGTATATATTTTACTGTTGTAATAAAATGTTCTAACCTACAAAAGAGAGAACAACTCTCAATTTATAAACAAAGGAGCTGCACACTATACACGTGGCATACATTAATTTGAGGATCCAGATCAAAGAATAACAAACGGGGGAAGGACACCACAAATCAGCATGAATTAGATCAAATGGCTTTACAGGCCTTGACTTTGACAGAGAAAATGGTAACCTATGACTTTTACCATTTGACAATACTGACAAAAATTTTCGATGAACTTGGACGAAACATTCAAGTTACAACCCCGAAGAACATTTGACAAAACAGAGATAGTTGAATGACCCAAACAATCGTGCCAAAGATACACACTGTCATTAGAGGCTGAAGTGGACGGAAACGAAGCCGCTGATGAAGAAAGACAAGACACAACCTTGGAACTGGAACTTGGAACAAGTGGCTGCAACTTATATAGGTCATTCTCATGAGAGCCCCGAAGAAGAACTTGATGGGTTTGTTAATCCTTGATCAAGAAGAAAAAAGGATGAAATTCAATAATAGCATTTTTTTTTTCAGAGCAGAGGCGAGAAACACTAACTAAATGCTTAGAGATAGCTGGGGTATGCAAACATTAGATAGATGAAGAGGTTTAGAAGAGGAAAGAAAAATAACATGGCCAGTATGGAGGATTGATATCAACTTACCATCACCCATCATCACCTGATCAGTTCCTTAGAAGGGAGATGAACTCTGGAGGCTGTTGAAGTCTGGTGTAAGGTGGTGAGTGGCACCAGAGTCCATGTACCATGATGCATCTTAAGTAGTAGCAGGTATGGCCAGAGAAGTGGATGTGAACATGGCAGCCATAGAAGGAGGAGTCGATGTTTGTGAAGTAGCAACAAGAAGTTGTACTTGTGACATAGGCGGGCGTGGTTGACAAGAGAGATTTGTTTTATGGTAACAATTTAAAGCAATGTGCCCTAATTTGCTACAGATCTGACACTAGGGCTTGCCATTTCCCTGAGACGGAGGACCATGGGGATGCCATTTGCTTGCTCCATGACCCAAAATACCGGGAAGATCATTTGGAGTGAACACAGGGAACTTAGATCTAAAATTTTGCCCATAAGTGAACTGCGTTGTAGGGCATTAGACAGAGAGAAAAAGCGAGGAGGAGCATAATTTGGCTTAAATCCAACGTTGGATGCAATATTAGCTTGCAAAACATTCAACTGATTTACTGTGTTCTGTTGTTGTAATTGAATATCAAACCTTAATAAGAGACTATTGTAATACTCCAAAATTTTCACAAACTTATAACATACATGGTGCCTTGATTAATATGTACATTACATCATGTATAATATGTAATAAATATTGTTGGACCAAAAATATTGTAAATTCTTGATTAAGCCAAGACAAAGATGTTGGATCCATAAATATTGGATAAAAAAAATCCATGATCAAGCCCAAGACAAGGCCCAATACCAAGTCCAAGCCCATTATCTAGAAGTTAGGTGAATTATTGGTGGAAAAATGGTCAAAAGTGGATTACATGTGTAAGGTCATGGTTTTTTGTGAATTTTAAATTATGTGGTTGTGATGTGTTGTAAACTAGTATAAATAGGTGTGCTTGACATTCATTCCAAATCATCCAAGTGAGAGTGAGAACTCAAGTGTAAAGAGTTCAAGTGAGAGCTAAAAGTGTTCTAGCAAATATTGTGAGAGTTATAGTAGTTTGTAGAATAAAAGCTAGTAGTAATTGAGTGATACATAGTATGCTTTGTACTGTCCCTTTTGTGGATCTTGTACATAAAAAATGATCACCATTTACTATTACTTTTATTGAGTGATATATTAGTAAAGTGTGATCCCTATCCCAAATTTGTCCAAACACCCAACCCAAGTCAACACTTCGAGGGTGGAGATTTATACGTGCCGAGGAACCCGAACAACGGATTACGCGTGTACATGTGGGTGTGATCCTAGACTTTTTCCTTTATTTTTATTTATTTCTAGCATGTTATATCTTATCTAGTTAGATGTGTGTGTGTGAATTATCTTCTTAAATTATTTATATGTTAGTCATTATTGCGATTCATGTATTATGTCTTTTCATAAAGTTATCATGCACTTTCATTATATTTGATATTCACTTATACCATACCATTTACACATGTACCTTGATATATGAAATCCATGAGCCATACCATTCCTTTACTGAATTAGTAATTGATTTAATTAGCCAGACACAATCTTGTCCCAAGTACCTTTAAATGATGAACGAGAGTCAACTTGCTGCTCTAGAAGAGTGATATTTAAGCGAGACCATTATGACTTCACCAGTCAGCCTAGATATTAGTCTGGTTGATTTTATTGAGAACTATTCTTTTGGTACAACCTTGGGATACAATATTATTTATGTATATAGTACTATTTACATATACAATACTATTCACATATATGAAATGATTACTGTTTAATTATGATATGATATGAGTTGTTGGGTGTTATTCAGTAATAGTTTTATAATGACATGATATGTTAATACGTTACATTAATAATGTTGGTATGTTAGTCATATGATTTGTCTCACTAAAGATGCACTAAAAAGATAACAATACATTGAAAGGTGTCTTAGCCTAGCATGGGGTGTTCTAAAAGGCCAAAGTTATATGCCACAATGGCCGGTAAATTTCAGACTTCATTCGAGAGGAGTTCCGAGGGAAATGTGATTCTGTCTAGGTGGTTCACAACCAAAATGGATGGTTAGCGACTACACTTTAAACAAATTAATGTTGCAACGTAATGTATGCACTTGTTTAAATATCTAATTGGATTTGATGTATTATGCTCTTAATAGATAAGAGTTCAGGAATATTGTTTACGGTGATCCATTGGGCATTAGCTCACGCCCTTTTTTTTAGGAATTAATAATGCATTATGAGTCGGATTCCATCTGAGGAGTTGATAGCAATAAAATCAGACAATGGAGTAGATTCGAATAATGTCTTAATAATATGTTTGACTATTGAATTGGTTGTTATAGAGGTGAAACTTTTATTTGGTGATAATGATTATTGGTCATTTGAATAAGTCATTGTAATAGTAAACTTATTACATTTATCCAATAAATTGTGAATTGTAGTATCATTTAATTTATTTTCGATATGACACACTACATTATTCTAGTCTTGTGATGCCTGCATGATTTAGAATACCAGTGTATTTGGTATTCTAGGATGATTTAATCTCACGACTATGATATGGCCCATGATATGACCAAGGTAAATATTGAGACATCTAGTCTCAGGTGATTTGAAATTGCAGGCACAATAAGACTAAGGTTAAACAATGTCCTTAGACATGTATTTTTATTAATTCTAAAATTCTCATATTAATTATAAGGGCATTGGAAGGAAATGACAGACACTCACACCTCGGTTAGGCTACTCAAGTCATTCGTTCTCCATTACAGCGCAAGTGATCAGGTTGAAAAATTTGGAGTGTGACACTATGAACCTCCTCAAGTGAGGGCAAATTTGGGCGAGAGTTGAGTTGTAATACTCTAAAATTTTCATAAACTTATAAAATAGATAACCAATAAATAAATAAGTAAAAATCAATATTTTCATCACCATCACTATCTACATGTCACAAAATAAGAAAATTAGTATAATATAAATTTATTTTGAGCCCATGTCCATGGTCAAGTCTAAAGGTAAAACCCAACGTAAAGTCAAGATCAATACTAAGATCAAGCCCAAGTCTAAGCCTAACACCTAAAATGTTATAAAGCCCAAAGCTCAAGTCCAATACTATGAGAATTATTGGTGAGCAAGTGGTCAAAAGTAGGTTACAAGTGTAAGGCCATGATTTTTTTGAGAGTTTTTAATTGAGTGGTGAAGATTAAATAAACCTAGCATAAACCAACTATAAATACCCCCTCAAATGAGAGGTTCGAGCATTAAGTAGCAAGTTCTCTTTTGAGTGCTCTTGAGTATTCTCCTCTCCTTAGCTCTCTTGAAATTCTTAGTATGCTCTGTGGTTGCGATATTATCTAATCTTCCATAATAGAAAATATTTGCTTGAGTGTTTTCCTCCCTTCTTCCAACAACAACCCCATCACTTATATAGATCTCATTATCTTAACTACACTCATCTTCCTCTCACTTCTAGCATACAGACAACTAGGTGAAGGTCAAAAGCTTGGTGTACGGTTAGGTGGAGATCAACACGTGCCGAGGAACACGAATTAAACACATACATGTGGGTGTGATCATTGATTTTTTCTTTTATTCTTATTTATTTCTAGCATGTTATATTCTATCTAGTTAGATGGGTGTGTGTGAATTACCTTCTTAAATTATTTACATGTTAGTTATTATTGTGATACATGTGTTATGTCTTTTCATAAAGTTATCATGCGTTTTTCATTATAATTGATATTCACTTACACGATGCCATTTATGTTTGTACCTTGGTATAAAAAATCCATGTGCCATACCATTATTCTACTGAATTAGTAGTTGATTTAATTAGTCAGGCACAGTCTTGTCCCAAGTACCTTTGAATAGTGAACAAGAGGCAACTTGCTGCTCTAGAAGAGTAATATTTAAGCGAGACCATTGTGACTCAACCACTCAGCTTGGAGACTAGTTTGGTTAATTTTATTGAGAACTATTCTTTTGGAGTAGCCTTGTGATATGGTACTATTCATGTATACAATACTATTCACACATACGATACTATTCACATATATGAAATGATTATTGTTAAATTATGACATGATATGAGTTATTGGATGTTGTTCAGTAATAGTTTTATAATGGCATGATATGTTAATACATTACATTAATAATGTTGGTATGTTAGTCATATGATTTGTCTCACTAAAGACACTAAAAAGATAACAAATCATTGAAATGTGTCTTGGCCTAGCATGGGTTGTTCCGAAAGGCCAAGGTTATGTGCCACAATGGCCAGTGAATTTCGAACTCCATTCGAGAGGAAAGGTGATTCTGCCTGACCCAAATTGATGATTAGCAACGACATTTAAAACAAATTAATGTTGCAACATAATGTATGCACTTGTTTGAATTTCTAATTGAATTTGATATATTATGTTTTTAATAAATAAGAGTTCAAGAATATTGTTTAAGGTGATCCACTGGGCATTAGCTTACCCCTTTTCTTTTTTAGGAATAAATAATGCAGCATGAGCAATCCATGGGTTGAAGAACAATAGTAGCTAGTACTATTGGTAGCTTAGATTTTGCTGTGTTTAGTGGTCATTTGTACTTACTAGTAAGAATAATAGTTTCAATAGGAACAATATTGGTATTTTAGTTTGATTTTAGTATGTCAAGTGTTATGCTAAGGATATGACAACTAGTTTCAATGTTATTTATGTCAGAACATGATGGACATATATATAATTTTAATTAATCTAATGTCATGTGCATTATTAAATGTTTATTAATAAATTAGTCTCTATTAATGAATTATGTCAAAATTGAAAATGGATCTAGTCTTTTGATGTCTGCAGGGCTAAGAATGTCAAAGCAATAGACATTTCTTGGTTGAATTGATGTATTGAGGTCTATGGTGAAACCAAGGTAATTATAGAAACATTCAGTCTAAGATGAATTAAATTTGTAGGCACAATAAGATTAGGGTTAGGTAATGTCCTTAAAAAAAACGTGTTTTCACTAATTTTATAAGGACATTGACCTGAGATGATGAACACTCATGCCCCAGTTAGGTGATCTAGGCGAGTTGCACTCCATTATAGTGCACGTGATTAGGTCCGAAAAATCGGAGTGTGACATGAGCGAAGTAACTAAAGCATTATACTCAGATCCGAGTCCCTGGAAGAGATAAATCAACTGATCTCAAAGAGAAACCGACTCACCGATAGAGACTAACTAATCAACAAGGGATTTTAGCTTGAAGGCATACTCATCTGCTTGGAGGCCACCCCTCTTAATGGATTGAATCTTTGAGTGAAGCTCCAACAAACGCGATTGCGAACTAGCTGCATAAGTACGGGCTAAGGCCGACCAAATCTCATGAGCTGTTGATTAACTAACGATCTCGCTAATCATCAATTCTGAAAGGGATGCATAGAACCAACTCATAACAAGACGATTGAACCGATGCGAGGAGGTGAACTGTGGATTTAGCTCGTGCTGCTCCAGATCTAGAAACTTTGGTGGACATGGTAGAGATCCATCAATGTAGCCCTCAAGGCCATTAGCTATTACCACATTCAAAAGTTGATTCTTCTCGAGAAAAAAGTTGCTTCGATCTAACTTGCTAGTTAATGGCTGACTAAGGTTTGGTAGTTTCATTGTCACCGAAGTTATTAGGGCTTGAGATGTCGTAGTACAAGTTGCAAGGGTTGAAGAAGAAGAAGATTGATGTTGTGATGCCATTGCTTAGTTGGATTGAAGTGAGCTCTTTGATAGTGGCTCTGATACCATGAAAGCTTTTCACAAGCTATTGTTTAATAGAAAGTAACAGAAGAAGAGGAAGGAACAAAGAAATTGCAGAGACTTTGTATATACTTTACTATTGTAATAAAATGTTTTAACCTACAAAAGAGGGTGCAACTCGTAACTTATTGTAACACCCCGTAAATTTAATTAAATACATACGTTGAAGTACGCGTATATCGAGATGTATAATACACGTATTTTATACGTATGAGCTAAATATGCACGTGATAATACACGTATTTGATACGTATGCCCTAAATATACGCGTGTATGACTAGTAAATAAATAAAATCATGAAATGAAGATGATACATGTGAATTAAATTGATTAATTTATGGGATTGGTTAATTAAAAATGTGGATTTTATTATGATTGAATGAATTTAATGAAATTTGATGGAGGAGTTAGTTAATAAAGGGAGTCAAGGTGCATGGAATCATATATATATATATATAAATCTAAATAAAAAAATAAAATAAAAAAATAAATAAAAAAATAAATAAAAATCCTTCTAGTTGCTTCCAACGTGTGGCAACTAGAAGGACATAAAAAAATAAAAATAAAAAGAAGAAAGAATAAAAAAGAAAGAAAAGGAAGAATAAAGAAGAGAGGGAAGAAATGAATGGCTGAATGAAGGAAAGAAAAAAAAACTTAATAAAAAAAAGGCTCTCTTTCTTCAAGTTCTTTCACACACGTATGAGGAAGAAAGAAAAAGAAAGGGAAAGATAACAGAAGAGGCGAGGTGCAGAACGACGAAGGAAAGGAGGAGAAAAAGGGGAAGCGCGTGATTCGAACGAAATTCGGACCGTCGGTAAGTAATTTTCACGCTTTTTCTTCGTAAAATTACTATCTAAGCTATTCTAGCGGAGAAATTTTGACTGTGGGAGCCGTTTTATGGCGTTTTGACAAAGTGGGGTTTTGACCCCAACGTGAATGAAAACCCGCTATGAAGATAGAAAAACGCTCCCTGGACTGTCAGGACTCCGAATCTGTGGTTAGATTCAATTTCATAAGTTTTTGAGACCAATTGACAATTTTAATACAATTTACAACTTTCGGATGAATAGTAATGAATAGTAAAAGTGAATAGTAAAAGTGAATAGTAAAAGTGAATAGTGAATAGTAAAAGTGAATAGTGAAAGTGAATAGTATTATGAACAGTGATGTGCATCCAATGAAACTCCGGTTTGAGATCATAGAATCGTAGAGAACTGAATTCCGGACGTTTCGATGCTAAATTTGTGATTTTTGGATATGAGGTGATAGTTTTAGTAACTAAGTATATGGTGTCGTGAAAATCTATTTTCACTGTTCTTCCTTGTGGAAATATCTAGATTGACCACAGAAACGAGATAGTAGTTTCTTCAACTGCTTATGAGTCCTAAATGGATTTATTATTCGTGATTTGAAGTGAGTTGAGAAATGAAAGATGTAAATAGATATGAATACAAGAAATTGAATTATGGAGTGATTATGACAGGTTAAATTCGTTGGATTTAACTTGGAGCTGGACTCGAAAGCGACGATGATTGGGTTTAAGTTGAACGTGTTGTACTGTGAGTATAGTTTCCTTGATTTGGTTCTTGTATGACATTGTACGTATATAAACTGTTTGATTGTACGCATGTGATATTATATATAAGGCATTGAGTTTTATGGATCATGCAAACTGATTTTAGCATTAGAGTTTGTAATGATGAGGCTTTGCGATTCCTCATTGTCATTTCGTTAGGTTTGTCCTAACAAGGGTTGCGATCCTTGAAATGACTGTTAATTGGGTAATGAGATGTTGTGGCTACCTTGTAACGGCCATACAAGGGTTAGACCCGCTCTCGTGCCTTGCGGAGGAGGGAGATTGTGCATGGTGTTATTGAATTGGGTCATGAGAAGTTGTGTCTACCTTGTACGACCATACAAGGGTTAGACCCGCTCTCTTGCCTTGCGGAGGAGGGAGATTGTGCATTATGTTATTGAAAATCATGAAATTTATGATGTTGACATGTACAATATATTCATTGAATGATGCATGTGTTGAATAAATGTTTGAAATGATTTTAAATGTCATATTTCTATAAATGTATATAATTGTCATCTCAAGAACTATATTCACTGAGCTGTTGTTTGCTCACCCCATTTCCTCCAATATTTCAGGTATTGAGTCGAAGGGAAAAGGAAACTCCGTGAGTGAGTCTGGTATGTGTATGTCTGCTTGGAGGAAATAACTTTTGTTATTTTGATATGTAAAATTATCACACATTATAGATATATGTATTATCATCTAGATCGGTTGTGTGGTAATAGTCTATAATGTTTGGGATGATGAAATGAGATGATCATAGATATTTATCAGGTGAGAAGTTAATTTGTGGAATGACTGGAATGAATGTGAGTGGAAGGATCATCTATATATATATGATTTGATTTGATTTGTGGTATAGGAAAAAAAATATTCTATATATTTTGGAAAGGTTTATGAGAGTACGTGAAGGCTGACAGTGTATTATATACTGTAGATGGGTTTGTACAGTGTGTGGTACGCTGTGCCGGTCATGACGTCAGCCTACGTCAGGGGCGTCGTGACAATATTGGTATCAGAGCCTAAGTTTAAAATTCTTAAAAAGATAAAAGCTTTATGATATTATGATTGATTGTATGGGTATACATATGGGTAGTCATATTATGTCGAGCCTAATCCAATATGTTATCTTGACTGAGAATCATCTGCGGTGATGAATTCAAGATTTGGAAAAGAATAGTCAAGATTAACATTGGAAAAGTGCTGATCAAGAAAGGATCAGAAGGCTGAAAGAAAAAGAACTGGATGTAATCCAGTGAGAATAAATTATATAGCTTATATATGGCTAGTAACTACCCAACAACAATGAAATGCACAGCTTATGAGCTTGTGGCAAAGTTGTAATGTGAGAAAGACAGAGGCTTGAACCATTGATAGCTCCAGATGTGGATGCTAATGGTGTGACTACTTCTGTAAAAACACATATATAGTTGATACTGAAGTCAAAAATAAAATAAATAGAAGGTCTCAATAATAAGCCAGATGAAATGAAAAGATGTGAAAGGTATGGAAACTTTCAGGAGAAGAGACTCTCCTATCTTAACTAGCAGTCTGATAGTAGACGGAATAAAGAATTTGCGACTTTGAGTGGAGACCATCTTAGAGAATGATTAAGTCCCTGAAAATGATAAAGCAAGTTAGCTAAGTTTAAGCTAACTGATGATAAGAGATTATAGAAATTTGGTTAAGGACTCCTGAGGTGATTAAGGAATGAGATTAATTAAAGAAGCAATTTTATAAGAGCTTCTATCATCATGTTGAAATTGTTTAAGGCATGAAAAAGTTTAATGTAGTGACATGCCTAACCATAAATACAAACATGACTTCAACAGACTGGTATAGTTTCTTTTTGGGAATGCTCACTATGGATAGTGTGATAATGATAAGGATCTAGAATAAATTTTGGGATCCTCTACGGCAGGTTTGCTAATTGTGGGGTTACAAATATATACGCAAGTTGTGAGACAGCCTATAAATTTCGGGTCAGCCAAAACTGTTGTGAAATTGTCAACCCTAGCAATATTAGTGATATAACTTGTACCGCCATTTGAAGCCAAGTCATCAACACCAGTGTTAGGTACAAGGCGAAATAAGTACTGTAAGGAAATGTTGGGGCAAAAATATGAACTTGAAGATAAGTGAAACATTGAGTAAGGTTGAGATTTTGGCAGTATTGGGTCAGGTACTAATCCAATAATAATGGGAAAAAGGGAAGTGATGTTAACGAATTATGAAAATCAGAAGTGGTTTCCATTGCCTGAGCAGGAGTCACGGACTTAGGAAATTGTATCTCGATCTATGATTGTCTATGATCAATATGACAAAAAAAAAAGACACATGAGGTGTTAGTCTCCAGTTAGTCGATGTAGAATGCCCCAATCTTTTTATCAATGTGACTCCACCAGATTTTAGAGAATAAATTAAAGTAAATACAAGACCAGATCCAAAGATTGTAAGACGTTGATAACAAGTATGATCAACATTTTGTTATTGTGTATATTCTGATGTATTGTTGGATCTACCTGGTCCTTTATCTCTGGTGATATGGTAGACAGATTGTATTATCTTCTGTTATAATAATGCAACATTGATTGTGAGTATGCTTACAGGAGAAAAAAATCTACCTTGATAAGGGTAGCAATTAATAGGTGGAATAAATATGAGGGTCATCACGTATTTATGGACTTTAAAATATGAAATTTTTGGAACTAGATGCTTTGTTGGGTGTGATTGGCTGGCTACCTCTCATGCCAGGTGGAGCGTCTCTCCGAAACGAAGTAATATGCTGAATAAGTGGAAACTTCTCATTTTGAATCTTGAGGAATTTATACCCTCAAAATCTTCTATCTAAGAGAAGATAGTTACTGACGAGGACATGGAGAATATGGCTAGTACAAAGCCATTTGGAGTAAGGTAATAAGGCATGCAGTTGATTAAAATTTATGCGGTGAGCTGGTATATTGGAGTATTCTCTGATGATTGCCACATGGACAGGAGATTGATAGCATACACAACTGATGTCAGTATACTATGTATCTCAATTCCTTCATATAAAGAGTACCTGAGGAATTGCGAGGATTGAAGCTGTAGGTAAATATGTTAATGAGCAAAAGATTTATTATTCTTGATATGCCACCTTGGAGAGCATTTTGTGATAATATGGAAAGAAGGTATAGTGAAATATGTTTAAGTATGAATTACTGTTAACTGGGCATGATAACAAGAAAGAATGAATACCTCTACCAGGGATAGATGGTCGAATTCGATTAACTAAATGAAGCCAAATTTTCTTTAAGATCATTTTGAGCTCTAGGCACCATCAGTTAAGAATTCGAGAAAAAGATGTAATGCAGACTGTTGTAAGACAAGATATGGATAGTATGAAATGTTGGTAACCTTCATTTATGTGTCAATCACGTTATAGGATTGATGCAGTGGGTATATGAACCATATCTTGAGTACATAGTCTTTGATGATGATATATGAAATTGTCCCAAGAAAATGAGAGGAGCATGAATAACACATCGGAATTAACTTGTAGTCACTGAGAGAACACCGATTAAGTGCCAAGCTCGGTGAATGTGAGTTTTGAATATAATTACGAAGAGAATTTTTGGATCACGTGACTAGTTGAAATAGTATCTTTAAGGATACTGGGCAGGTCAAAGTGATCATAGTACTGTTAAAACTGATTTTAATGATGGAAATTAGAAGTTTCTGGTATTAGTTGTATGTTATAGAAAGTGGGTGGAAAGATCCTTGAAGCTATCTGTTCCACTCACGAAACTAAACCAGATGAATGGTATATAATGTGTGGACCGTTGTGCATAGGGAAGCTCTCACAGTATTAAATGTTATTACTATTTTCAGAACCTGGAAGTAATTGTGATTGAAGAATATCACGTCCAGATCTGGATTGTGCATTAATACAAAAGGATAAGTTAATTACTTGTGTCTCTAGATATTTCGAGAATAACCATCCGGAGTGACTAGTAATTTGTTGGTAGTTATTTTGACATAATGAGAGCATTGTCTCTATAATAAAAAGGTCACATTATTTTTAGATTTTAAGAGTCTGAAGTAATTATTTGAACGGAAAGAAACTGAATATGAGGTAATAAATGTGGCAAGAATTCCCGAAGGATTTGATTTTATATTGAATTATTATCCTGGGAAAGGCCAATATGTTGCTGAGGCATTGAGCAGGAAACAGACTGAAACTGGAGTAACATCTATCAGTTAACCATACATGGAGATTGTTTGTGAGTGAGAGTTACAGTTATGCGTGTACTTTCTATTACTCCATGTGTTGATATTTGTGCTCGGATGCATGTTCAGCTAATTGATACTTATATTCAGAGAGTAAGAGTTATGATGAGACGAATATGATATCAGTATGAAAGATTATGAAGATGGATTGTGTTAAATGCAGATGGGATTCAAATGGTATCTTATGGGTTATGGGTAGATATGATACCATATGGATAACCATTAGTGGACTAGTAAGTCTATATATTCTTCCAATGAACACCAGAATTCTATTGATAGACTGAGCAGATTGTATATGTGTGAGATAGAGAGATTTGATGGGAGTACTCAGATATTTTTCATGTCGGATTAAGATCCAAAGATTGTGTCGAGATCTGATATATGATGCAGACTCGTATTGGTACTCATCTCCTTCTCAGTGTGATATGTACTCTCAGACTGGTTGACAGACTGAGAGAGTGACTTTGATGCTTGCGAGCATGCTCGGGTCTGGTATACGTGAATTTTGGTGAACGTTGGAAGGAATACTTTATGTGTGTAAACTTATGTGTATAAGCAACTATGATAATAGCGTAACGATGGCACTTGATAAGAAGCCTTATAGATCTCCAACTTGTTGATTTGAAAGTATGGAGTTATTGTTCTTGGTGCCACATGATATTATTCAATACACAGGGTTGATATATAGGCCTTGAAGTGTCTTGTGGCTGACTCAGTTTTGCTAAGGATCTTACTACAACAAGGCCAAATGAGATTTGGGATGAAAAGGAAAGCTCGCACCACGATTTGTTGGACCATTAGAGATCCTTGATAGGATAAGTCCATTGGCTTACCGATTTGCTCTACTGTCACAGTTGATAAGTATCAGGAATAGTTTCAATATATTGATGTTGAGGAAAGATCATTCGAATTTCATATATTGTATGGATGTAACTTAACTCTAAGTTGGGGAGGATACCACGTATCCAGAAGAGCAAACATGGAAGCGGCATATAAAACGCAGGAGCAGTTTTCTGGGATTGAGTATCACGTGAGGAATCATCCTTTCTAAATTTCGAGGACGAAATTTCTTAAGTTGGGGAGATTGTAACAACCCGTAAATTTAATTAAATACATACGTTGAAGTACGCGTATATCGAGATGTATAATACACGTATTTTATATGTATGAGCTAAATATACGCGTAATAATACACGTATTTTATACGTATGAGCTAAATATACGCGTGTATGACTAGTAAATAAATAAAATTATGAAATGAAGATGATACATGTGAATTAAATTGATTAATTTATGGGATTGGTTAATTAAAAATGTGGATTTGATTATGATTGAATGAATTTAATGAAATTTGATGGAGGAGTTAGTTAATAAAGGGAGTCAAGGTGCATGGAATCATATATATATATATATATAAATCTAAATAAAAAATAAAATAAATAAAAATAAATAAATAAATAAATAAAAATCCTTCTAGTTGCTTCCAACGTGTGGCAACTAGAAGGACATAAAAAAAAAAAAAAAAGAATAAAAAAAAAGAAAAGGAAGAATAAAGAAGAGAGGGAAGAAATGAATGGCTGAATGAAGGAAAGAAAAAAAAAACTTAATAAAAAAAAAGGCTCTCTTTCTTCAAGTTCTTTCTCACACGTATGAGGAAGAAAGAAAAAGAAAGGGAAAGATAACAGAAGAGGCGAGGTGCAGAACGACGAAGGAAAGGAGGAGAAAAAGGGGAAGCGCGTGATTCGAACGAAATTCGGACCGTCGGTAAGTAATTTTCACGCTTTTTCTTCGTAAAATTACTATCTAAGCTATTCTAGCGAAGAAATTTTGACTGTGGGAGCCGTTTTATGGCGTTTTGACAAAGTGGGGTTTTGACCCCAACGTGAATGAAAACCCGCTATGAAGATAGAAAAACGCTCCCTGGACTGTCAGGACTCCGAATATGTGGTTAGATTCAATTTCATAAGTTTTTGAGACCAATTGACAATTTTAATACAATTTACAACTTTCGGATGAATAGTAATGAATAGTGAATAGTAAATAGTAAATAGTAAAAGTGAATAGTAAAAGTGAATAGTGAATAGTAAAAGTGAATAGTGAAAATGAATAGTGAAAGTGAATAGTATTGTAAACAGTGATGTGCATCCAATGAAACTCCGGTTTGAGATCATAGAATCGTAGAGAACTGAATTCCGGACGTTTCGATGCTAAATTTGTGATTTTTGGATATGAGGTGATAGTTTTAGTAACTAAGTATATGGTGTCGTGAAAATCTATTTTCACTGTTCTTCCTTGTGGAAATATCTAGATTGACCACATAAACGAGATAGTAGTTTCTTCAACTGCTTATGAGTCCTAAATGGATTTATTATTCGTGATTTGAAGTGAGTTGAGAAATGAAAGATGTAAATAGATATGAATACAAGAAATTGAATTATGGAGTGATTATGACAGGTTAAATTCGTTGGATTTAACTTGGAGCTGGACTCGAAAGCGACGATGATTGGGTTTAAGTTGAACGTGTTGTACTGTGAGTATAGTTTCCTTGATTTGGTTCTTGTATGGCATTGTACGTATATAAACTGTTTGATTGTACGCATGTGATATTATATATAAGACATTGAGTTTTATGGATCATGCAAACTGATTTTAGCATTAGAGTTTGTAATGATGAGGCTTTGCGATTCCTCATTGTCATTTCGTTAGGTTTGTCCTAACAAGGGTTGCGATCCTTGAAATGACTGTTAATTGGGTAATGAGATGTTGTGGCTACCTTGTAACGACCATACAAGGGTTAGACCCGCTCTCGTGCCTTGCGGAGGAGGGAGATTGTGCATGGTGTTATTGAATTGGGTCATGAGAAGTTGTGTCTACCTTGTACGACCATACAAGGGTTAGACCCGCTCTCTTGCCTTGCGGAGGAGGGAGATTGTGCATTATGTTATTGAAAATCATGAAATTTATGATGTTGACATGTACAATATATTCATTGAATGATGCATGTGTTGAATAAATGTTTGAAATGATTTTAAATGTCATATTTCTATAAATGTATATAATTGTCATCTCAAGAACTATATTCACTGAGTTGTTGTTTGCTCACCCCATTTCCTCCAATATTTCAGGTATTGAGTCGAAGGGAAAAGGAAACTCCGTGAGTGAGTCTGGTATGTGTATGTCTGCTTGGAGGAAATAATTTTTGTTATTTTGATATGTATAATTATCATACATTATAAATATATGTATTATCATCTAGATCGGTTGTGTGGTAATAGTCTATAATGCTTGGGATGATGAAATGAGATGATCATAGATATTTATCAGGTGAGAAGTTAATTTGTGGAATGACTGGAATGAATGTGAGTGGAAGGATCATCTATATATATATATGATTTGATTTGATTTGTGGTATAGGAAAAAAAAATATTCTATATATTTTGGAAAGGTTTATGAGAGTACGTGAAGGCTGACAGTGTATTATATACTGTAGATGGGTTTGTACAGTGTATGGTACGCTGTGCCGGTCATGACGTCAGCCTACGTCAGGGGCGTCGTGACATTTATAGACCGAGGAGCTGACACACTATACATGTGGCATACATTAATTTGAGGATCCAAATCTAAGAATAACAAACAATTAACTGATGTTAGCACTACTTTGGTTATTAGTATGAAGAGTCAATCTCCTTAATTAACATTTTTTTGAAGGATTAAATCCATTAGTTATATCTTTGTTAATTATTTCGATATAACTTTTGTGAAAGTGAATTGGACAAAAAGCAGTTTTGAAGTCTTTGACAACATTTACTTTTAGACAAACTATTGTTGGAAGACCAATTTTCCCACTTCTTTAAGAAGCTAGGTATGACCAACTTTTTCAAAGAACGCCTTATGGAGAAACACATCTCAAAAAAATATTTTTACAAAAGCTATACCGAATAGGCCAAATGTTATTTTAGGTATTTCTTTACTTCTATTGTTATGATAGCTTGTTAATAGGTAACTCTTCTTAACTAGGGCATTTACAGATTTTGGTTGTATGTGTTCAAATCATTTTAATTTGTTTTTTTTCATTTAATCTTCAATTGAGAGCTATTCCTATCCTTTCTCGCAAATATATTCATTTGTAATACTATTCTTTAATGTTCTATTACATTTAACATGTACATTTTGAAACACTTAATTTGTTTATATATTATTTCTTTATTACATAACATTCAATTCCGTATAGCATAGCTGGCCTAATATTAAACAAATAAATAAATTTACTATAATGCTAATATTTTAAAAAATAAAAATTGTTGTTTGAATTAATCAATTCAAATTAAACTAAGTATGATTTGAAACAATAAAAATTTCAAGGTATGGTAGGTGGGATTGTAGCTTGTTTTGAAATCACTTTTACCATTTTTTTTTCTCAATGGTCAAATGACCAAAGAAATAATTAAACTAGGGAGAGAGAGAGTGATGATTTAGAAGTTCACTAAGGAATCCTTTCAAGATCTCTTGGAAAAAAATGCCACTTAATATTTTGTCAACCCGTAGCAGAAATATGTCATTAACTCATGGATTTGAAAGGGAACAACCACACACTAGCAGCTACTACCTGCAAAAAATAAAATAAGAATATACTTTCAATTGAAGTTTAAGATTAATGTATATTAATTTGATGATTTTTTTAATAACAAAAGATGCCATAATTAACAATTATATGTAAGGAACACACCTATGTATTATTATATTTATATTAATCAACTAAATTAAGTCTTTTCTTAATTAAATAAGTTAGATATATATACATATATCAATTCTTAATTCAACTAATCTAATTATATAAGGCCAATTACATATATAACTATATAATTAAAACATATATAATTATGAGATATATAACTATTGTGAACTTTAAGTATGATATAGAGTTGTAAGTTATGTACATATATTCAATTTTATTGGTATATATTATGCCATAAACTTTTCGCCAAAGTTTTGCACTAATTAAAAATAATATAATATAAATTCTTGTGATTTATTTATTATTAAAAAAAGTTTGGTATGCCAAGGGTTAACCTCATTTTCGAGCAGGGTCTCACCCAAAGGCCATCCTCGTAAATTAGGGCTAAATTCTTGTGATTCATGTACCATGGATGTCACATGCCATTGTATGAATGGAAGTTTAGTCATGAGACGTTGATGTTGTTGTTGTTTTCCGTGACACACACACATCACATTATCTTGGCCATATTTGGACCAGATGCATCTGATTGCTATGTATGGTGGGCCTGACCCATCATAAAATCAATTGGCTAATGATGAGTCAAAAGTCTCAAAATTCCCCCGCTCCCATGTTTAGAGTTTTCATCTGCTACTCAAATTTTGCCACGTGGATAAATTTTGTCAAAAGTCCTGATTTTATATTTTTCAATATCATTTAACAAAATACGTCATCCTTTGGATCAGATCTTTTCTTTTTTAAGGATACAATTTTTTTGATTGGACAAATGAAATTATCTTCCACACGCGTTTGAAAAATCTAAAATACCTTCCAGATATATATCGTAGTCAAATACCAAAATAGTGGTTAAACCAATAGTTCATGTAGTTGTACTACATTAGAAATTAATTATTCTTAAACTTATGACATATATATATATAGTTTATTTTCTAAAAAAGTTATTTAGCCTTTAGTTTTAAATACATTAATATAAAATTATTTAATTTTTTAAACCCGTAAAATGGTTATGTCATAATGAAATAACTTAAAGCAAACAAGAAAATTGACAAAAACAAAAAGAAAAGAAAAAGGGTGACGATGTGTTGATAAATGAGATTTTATGTCATGTGATCATATAAGTCAAATAATCATTATATTTATGGCATAGATTTCCATAATCTTTAACCATATAAGTCATAGGGAAATATTATTTTAATTATAAAAAAAAATGTAACTATATATAATGTAATTATATATTTATGTTTTTTTTTTAAAAAAATTATATATTTATGTTTATTGGATATGTATATAGTTTACACATCTCAAAGTATATAATTGTTAAAAAAATTACTCAACTCAAAACCTATAGCTGTTAGATGTTGATCCAACAATGCATATCAAACTATCATAAATACTTCCCTTTACGTGGAGAGTCAGAAGAGAGATAGAAAAAAAAATATCAATTATACAAATAGAAAACATATAACTTTGATAACATATTAGAAACCATTCAAACTAAAAACTATAACTGTCAGATAGGATCCAACAATACATATCAAATTATTATCAATAATAATAAATAATTTTATGAATATAAATGTATAGTTGCATTTATTTTTTTTACAATTAGTTTAATATTTTCCTAAGTCATATGATTATTATTTTAAATGTTTCAAAATTGACTGATTAAACATCATTAACTAAGGTTGAATGCAAATGAACTAGCTCCAATAATATATATAATGGTAGACCATGATAATTGGTTCTCATAATTCTTATCAATACTTAAAAAAAATCTGCTGAATAATTACATTCCTAAGATATAATTTTTAAAGCAAAATCTAAATTTGGGATCTTAATATATATTAAGTTAAAGTATTGAACCACTTTCTTCTTCTACCACCTGTTACGCCTCAATTGCCACTATATTGATTGAGATAGCTAACCGTTGAATTCCGACCGTTCCACCAAATATTTTAGGGGCTGGGAGCACTCTATAAAACATGTAAGCTATATATATATATATATATTTGAATAATATTTGCACCCGTGAGTCTTGGTGGACAGGACCGCGCAACCATCTTTACTTTCAAGTTTCAATTCAACCACACGTGTTTTCTAGATCAACAACACATCAGCATATTAATCTTTCACGCTTTCTTACGTTAATTTGTACGTATGATGAATCTACAACATATTTGGTATATATATATATATATATATATATATATATATATATATATATTTTAATATAGTTGAGTCTCATCCTAAGGTATATAAGGATAAAAGTGGTCTTTGCCCGTGGACAAATTCTACGCGCATATTATAAAGAAGCCACTCTCCTTTTATTAGGACTTGCTCATCGAATTAGTCGGTACGTATAAGCTAGTCGATATCTCGAATTAACACAAAAAATGATTAAAAATAGATTTATGTAACAAGCCATGTAGTTGAAAAAAGGGATTTGTTATAGTATATATTTATATAATTTTCTATGTATGTACTCCTCTTAATTTGTATATATTATTCTTACACTAAAAAAATATTTTTGAAGAACATAATTAACTCCACAATGCAGTGAAAAAGATAAGAGAGATATACTAGAATAGTATTCTATTTTCAAAGTGAAAGAAAATTGAAAATTTTTATTATTGAAAGTAATGTACAATTATAATTTCATTTGAAAAGAGTACTATACTATTGAAAAATTTAATTTTAGTTAGGACACAATAATTATGATAAGTTTTGGAATGGTTTAAATCATAAATACTATAGATAAATTAAACTAATTAACTAGTTAAGAAAATATCAACTTAATTAAATTAGAATAGTTCAACTCAAAATAACAACAGTTTACACAAAGACTATTATTGGATGGTCATGTGAGAAAAAAGGAAAATGTTAAGAAATTATTAAAAGACAAAGAAAATTGAAATCACATGGGAACTATCATATACATTGAATGGTCTCAAACATTCTAACATGATTGGATCTTCAAATTCAACCAGTAGATCCTTCATATAATGCCAATAATGTCATATATGATACATTAGAGGTTCGTCCTCTTCTACCCAAAAGTCCCATAACCTAATTAATTAACACATTTATCTTATGAGTCACATACTAACTTCATATGCATCTACAGTGAAATATAGCCATCAATAATTAATACAATATTATATTACATCGGATTAATGTATATATCAATATATAATTCTATATGGGCAATGCTAATTACATGATCAAAAAAATATAAATTTATACCCACGTTGATGTGATGAATCATCACATGATCACTACACATTAGCATAGAGAAAATCATAACTTAATGAGGAGTGTTAAAAAGACTCTACATATGTACACAAATCTATGCTTAAGTTGATGTAACAATACACGATATCACTGTATCATAAAAAAAATAAAAAAAATCTTTCAATTACTATACACCACATCGGCATGAATATGATTTTGGATATAATTTTTGGGTCATAAAAATATTTTTTTAACTTAATTATCATTTGCATGTCAGCTTGAGTGTAAATTTGGATCTTTTTTTAGTCATTTTAACATTTTTCATGACTCACTATAATTATTCGTAATATAATTATCGACTTAACCTTTGATGAAACGGCGTAGGAATAGATAGATTCATGTAACCGATTGCATGTAGTTGAAGAGTATTTTACCATTATTATTATCTATAGTTAATGATACACGATCATTATCATCATCTAAGATAACCCATAACATCATCATCATCATTTATACATACATATAAAAACATTAATTAATTCCATAATTGACTTACTTACCCAATTATAATCATGAGCAATGCCACAATTTTCCACAATTTACCTTCTCTAATGGAGGTTTTGCTCTACACAGAAATTCAACGTGCCGTTCACGTCACCTCTCTCTCTCTCTAGACACGGTGATCTTAGACCGACTAGGCGCCATGGAGCCGCCTTCACTTTTCTGATTAGACCCCACTTTTGTATAGAAAATATTGAACTTGCAGAAATAATATTATTATTGCTATATACCTTATATTAATTATTCTCTCCTTAATTTCTCTTCAATTCTAACCTAATTAACACTTCTCTCTCATGGATCAAACCTACCATCCTATAATCTTCCCTGCAACTCCTTCATCGTCAACATTATTTGGAAACTCTCATCAATATGGTCTTTTCAATGATTTTCTTGGTGGAAATAACAATACTAGTAGCAGTGATATTAATAATATTCCATCAAGCTTCTTGGGGTTGAAGAAGACACGGATGATGATCAGTGCTGATGATCATCAGGTTCATCATCAACGTTCAGATAATTGTGATATGATTAATAGTAATATTATTTCTGATCATCATCACCAGAGTGGAAGCTTGAATAGATCAATGGGTGGTGATGATCATGATAAGGCGAATAAATCATCAATGTTATCATCATCATCAGGTAGTTTTAAGAAGATCAATAAGGGTGGAAAGAAGGAAAGAAGGCCAAGATATGCTTTTCAGACAAGGAGCCAAGTTGATATACTTGATGATGGGTATAGATGGAGGAAATATGGGCAGAAAGCTGTGAAGAACAACAAATTTCCCAGGTGATTATCTGATCGATCAGTGATTTTCTTTACTTAATATATATATATAATACTTAATTAATTTCTTCTTCATGAATCTGTGAGAGCTAGAGCTAGTTATTTGGTTATTGCTTTAATCTGTTTGATTTTCTACCATATTTCTTATATATATTGGTGGATATATACTTTTGCATGGGTTCTTATGGTTGATGATAATTAGGTATTAATTGAATGAAGAACATTCATGATCAAGTAACAAAAAGAAAAAAAAAAAAAAAAGAAGCAAATACATCCTTTTTTTTTCTCAATTTATAATTCAGTAAAAAGTTCACATAATTAACAATTAATTATTGAAAATTAAGCTTCATTTTAGGGTGCCTCCTGTTTGATGTCACAATTAAGGAGATATACTGTGGGATTAATGGTAGCGCCGGAGGATTAATAATGGTTAGCTTCTTTTGCATGATTCTATAAAACTCAGAAAATTACTATCTATAACTCATCAATAATGGTGATGCTTGCGGAATTAATCACTGTTGTTATAATAATTTTTACTATTTTTATTTTTTGGGGGATGGTTGCTAGAAGTTATCTATATATTTTTTTCGTTGAACTAATTAGTTTAAAGATTTATTATAATTTCTCATTCTTTCTCATTGTATTTTACCAAAACTTAAACTAGAGATTTTAACTTCTAACATAGATCAGTTCTTGATGATGTTGCTGTTAATCTTTGTTGCCAACTATTTCTTTTGTTTCCTCCGTCAGATCTTTGACCGGATCGTTTTTATATGTAAGTCCATAGCATATACTTAATGTTATAAACATTCTCTTCTTCATTTTATTGTTGTTCATACACTTAAATATAATATTAAATGATCAACATATCCTCTCTTTTTTTTTTCCAATACATAACAAGTCAATTATTGTTTTTCATAAAGTGAATTCGATATATGTTAGCTGATCATACACTTAAACATTCTCCAATTCATATCTATATCATGTTGTATAATAAGGTTAACATCAAATTTTAGTGAAATGTTCGCATCCAATCTATTATTTGTTTGTGCCCCAAATGTATGTATAGCTACTAAGCTCTTCCAATTTGATGAGTTTCAAACTATGCCTACTGCTGTATATATATTATATAAACAATTCTTTTTTTTCTTTTTTCTTTTTTAACTTTAGTTAATTAGCTAGGTGTATGACATTGTGAACTAATATATATTGCCACATTTATAAGGATTATAATAAATAAATCATATATACTACATGGAGTGTGATCCTTGTGTATCAATAACGATGGAATGAAATTAACCTTTGCCCAGCTTGAACATATGAATGATCTGTTTCTTCTACTCTGCTCTATCAAAGATTATTTATATTGTAAGTAATTATATCTTTCTTTATTAGTTCATCTATGTTCTAAAATCTGTGTGAATTTAAATCATATATGTTTGACATATACGTTGACAATTAGTAGTTATGTCTTTCTTAATTATCTTTTATTCATGTTATATATTTTAGGTTTTTCTCTATCTTTATTATTATTATGCTCGAGTTTTTAATATATCACTCTTTTTTTTAATTGGTGTATTCAATGATCTTTGTTGTACATGTGTCTATGCTTTTTTTATGTTCAATTATTAAATCTATGTATGACTAGAATAAAGAATTAATTCATTTCATTAGCTAATTTATTTATATGTTGTAGGAGTTACTACAGGTGCACTCATCAAGGATGCAACGTGAAGAAGCAAGTGCAAAGGTTATCAAGAGATGAAGGGGTAGTGGTGACTACATATGAGGGAATGCATACGCATCTCATTGATAAGTCTACTGATAACTTTGAGCACATCTTGACTCAGATGCAAATATACCCCCCATTTCGAATCTAATTATTTCAATTAATCAAACTTTATTATTATATTATTGTAAAATTTTAAAAAAATTAATGTAAGTTATATACAAATCTATATAGATATATAATTGAGCACCTTTTTATGGATCTCTCTCAACATGTATACAATAAATAACCTGTTTTATTAATATTTATCATTTGCTGGGATTTATAATTTCTTTTGATAGAGAAATGGTGGAATTTGAACTATAGGCACTTGTAATATTTCACATGTTATACCATTGGGTACTCAATAGTTCAAGATCCATTTTAAATGACTTGTGATTTGATCATAAGCATCGCCAGAATTACGAAAATGGTTAGTGATTTGCTAGCTTTAAGCAATGGAATGATTTGATGTAGGTTTCATTAATGTACCAATGAAAGCTTATTAACTTCTTATTTTGCCTACCAAAGAGGTATTGGTTAAGTGGTTGAATAGAGAGGCAAGTTATCGAGAGGTAACAAGTTTGAGCCTCATTCACTTGTTCCCCCTCTAAGGTATATACGAGTTTGAATGAATATTTTTCTCAGGGTTTCAGGGGGTGCCCCTTTGCGAGCTAGGGGCTTGTACTTCCTTAGGATTAGTCGGGTGTGCGCAAGTTGGCTAGGACACCCAGGTCTCAAAAAAAAAAAAACTTCTTATTTTGCCTGCTTCATGACAAACTGACCAAAGATATGTGGATGAAACTCGTATGAAAACTTGAACATTTTGTGTTCCTCATATCATGAATACAGATTTATTTGCATGTATTGTGCATGTTGATCCAATTATGTATCTCTAGCACTACTTACAAATCAATTAATAGATGTTATATACCTATATATGAACGCATATAAATGGGCGTTGAAATAAAAAAGAAATTGGTTAATTAGTGTACATGTTTTTCACACTTGGTTTGAACACATGACTCTGTGCTAATGCGTGATTCAAGCACACAATGTATATATGATAAAAATGAGTATTGAGAATATTTCTAAATTAATAATAACATCCCTCAAAAAAAGAAAAAACCTCCATCATGGCCGGTCCCAAACTCAGGTAAGGGAGGAGGTCAGTTATTGTGTCCGATAGCATATAGCCAATATTAAACTTCGTCAGATCATCAACTATGAAATGAATATACTAAATCAAACTATGCGAAGGGCTAAGACACGGCTGTTGACTTAGCCCTACATAGAGCGGAGCGGAGGTAGTATATATATTCATATAAATCATAGTTAATATATATATAAAACTCAAGTTAAACATGGGTTTTGATGGGCATATAAATCATAGTTAAAAATATATCCTGAAACATTCAGTATAACTGCCACCAGGAAAACTAGCTAGTTTTTAGAGAAGATTAGAAGAATTTTTAGAGTTTGGATCCTCTAGCTATATGGTAGTACATACCTGAATTAATGATCAATTCCTCTATTTATAGCTGAATATATTATTCAATACACTATATGCAACTACTGTTGGATTAGTAAAGCTGATGCACTCAAAATGCTAGTTATTATATATGCTAAAGGGATCCAATGACTTCCAAAACTAGACATAAATCATAATTAAACACCATCAATCTCTCTCTCTCTCTCTCTGTTAATTGCCAAAAATTATCATCGTCATGAAGAGCAAATTCATGAACAATGTGAATTCCAATCTCCCAGAGACACAAACACATACATAACCCGCAAAATCAACTTAAAATTATTTGAGACTTCAACTAATTAGGGATCACAGATTCATCAAACCGATCGAAACTAGTACCCTATAAGTTGATGATGATTCCCAGAGCAACTGCTATAAAAACAACAACAATGCAAGCTGGAATATTCTTAGCCTCCCATTTCCCCTTATGATCATCACCAACTCTTTTTCCTTCTTCACCACCCTCCACCTCATTCAGTATCTCTTCTTGCAAAGAAGAAGAAGCTGTTGAAGTATTAGAAGAGTAATTAAAATTACAATTACCACCAACAGTACATTCATCATCGTCATCACCACTTGTTGTTGTACTAAACTTAGGAGAATAAGTACAGCAAGCACACCTTAATATATCATTCTCTTTCACCTCAAGATTGCCCATTTGATCAGAAGCATCTTCAAAGGCTTCAAAGAGCCTCTTCTTCTTCAATCTACCACTTTCTCTGGCTTCTCTTCTATCTCGAAGTATCTCCAGAACTGCCAAGTTTACGTTCTTATCTACCATTCTTATGCCCTCTTGATGATGTGGATAATACTGGTGTTGTTGAAGAGGTGTAATTGTGGAACATTGATGTAGGCATGGAGAACTATTCAGTTCATCTTGATGATCTGTGTAGTCTTCTTGTGAGAAGAACAAGATATTCACTTCATCATCATCTTCTTCTTCTTCTTGATGATCTTTCTCTTCTTTTTCCAAATTCATTCTCTCCATTCCATGTTACTCAATGATGAATGTTGTTTTTATGTCTCTAAAGTTGTGGAAATATAATGATAGACATAGTGGGGGGCTTGATTTGAAATGTTGGATCCAATTAGTAGTACTGTGAAATAAAAAAGAAAAAATAATTCAGAACCTCCCACAAGTCCCTGCTCTAATAGAGGACCATGCATATATATATATATATATATATATATATAACCTTAAGTTTTTTTAAGTCTATATTCATGTTTTGCTTGTATATGAAGATAGTTAATATAAATCAATAAAGCCCATACGTGAATAAAAATGAATTATTTTGACTCATTTATTGCTTATAATTGGGTACCTGTTTAGTACTGATGACTACTGAGATGTCTGCTTGTGTCCCTTCTTCACCTTTCTATATAATTCATTTCCTTTTACTTTTTCTTGCCTTTTGTAAAAGGAGTTCCGCTCTCATGGCCCTTGGTGACTAAAGGGCCAATTTGATTATTTTATATTTATTATATATCTGCAAAATGGAGCCCATTGTACATGATGCAACTATTGCACATATCCATGGAGTCCTTCACCAATAAAAAATAATAATGATAATAATTCAATTGAGTTTAATTACTTTACTTTGCTTTTGGAGGATGGTCATTGATGTTGTCTATATTTCATCATTTTGTATTTTCATCTTCTTTTTCTAAATAAGACCTTTGTGGGTCATAAGCAAAATGCCTGTGACAATATCACAAGAGAATTAAAACAGCAAGAAATCATAACTAATACAGATGCCATTTGAGTTAAATCATAAAATCACAAATGTATTTGGTACAACAAACTGTAAAGGGTTGAATTCACTTGGCTACTCTTTTTACAGTCTCCATAAACCATTGATTAAATATGAGAAAAATCAAAAGTAACTAAACAAGCTACATGAACTTCAAGAACATGTTCAATTTAGTGTACTGTGTAGTCCTGGGACGGCTTATTCTCACAAAAACCACTTCCAAGTACTGTTTGATTTGATTAACACAAAGACGGATATTTTCAAATTGGAATCCCAAAAGACTTCTTCAACTTCTCTACTTCCAAGTAAACAGCAGAGTAAGGGAGGAATTCTGAGAAATAGCTTTTGCTCAAATCATTGATTGCAACAGCAAGTTTTGGAATCTCCAAGATCTCTTCATGGGATAGACTCCGGACGAATCGAGCAGGGTTTCCAGCCCATAGTTCACCACTTGGAATCCTCCTTCCTGGCGGTAGTACAGAACCGGCTTCGAGGATGGAGTGGGTCTCCACCAATGAGCCTTCCATAAGGATGGAGTGTTGCCCTATGATGCATTCTGGCTCAATTGTGCATGATCTCAAAAGACTGTAAGCACCAACCGTCACGAACCTTTCAATGGATGTCTCGGCTGGCAGACCTGACACAAGCAGAAGCAAGTTGCTTGTGAAGATAACTGAAAAGTCTTTGGTGCAAAGCATATTGATTGATGACATGATAAAGATCAAAAAAGACTCTAAAAATAATGGAAGAGACTGCATGATAGAACTTTTAGAAAATTAACCCATGTACTAGCACAATAAAGTACTAGGTCCACAACAACAGAACCCATCAGAAAGAAGGAAAAAAAGCTAGGTCTTGAGCAACCAATTTACGTCGATGAAAATTTAAACAGAGCTCCAATTTAGGTCGGGCATTGATGCAGATCATGATAAGACCCATGTACTGCAAAAATATATACACAAATAATAGATGCCGGCTTCAATGAGTATTCCTTTGTTGGTTACTTGGAGTATTTGGGACTTATCCATTCATTTTTCGTTTGGTGCTCATAAACATTAAAAAGGTCTGTTAACTTTAACATTAAATTGAATTAAAGTCGTCAGTTTGCTATGCAATATTGGCAAATGAATCCAACAGAACTTAGAGAGCTTACAAGAGGATCCCATAACCTAGTATACAGAAATGGAACACAAAAATGAAAGAGAATACATCCGAGATATCATAAGAAATAATTAATGGATCAATGCTTTAGTTTGTGATAGCTTTCCTAAAGTATGGCCAATTATCTAGATTGATAGGAGAAACTATTGTGACTGACGAACAATTGGTGGAAAATCACAAAAGTTATTGTTAAGCACTGGGTTCATCTACATTTTGATGTTGATGACACTTTAAAAGAAGCTTATTTCAAAGTCTTAACATTGAGAACTTCCATGAGTGTCCTAGTCAAAGATGAGTGACTTCTCAAGCCATAGGAGCCTCAATAGTATCAACAGCTAGGTTGTGTCAAACATTAAGTTTAGTGGCCATGTTCAGCTTGATTAAGTTCCTTCTTGTGCTAGTAACAATTTAGTTAGGGAACTAATGCCAATAAGAGGAATGAGTCCTCTTTCACCAGTTATTGGGAGGGTGGTTTAGTTTTTGAGTATCATTACTATCATGTTAAGGGTTGATATAACTAACAAACGGTGGATTGGTTCAGTGATTGGGTGCAAGCGCACCTACCCCGAAGGTCTCGAGTTCGAGTCACCCCCCACCACTTGTTGGCCAATGGCGTTCTTGAGTGTTTGTGACTGTGATCTAAAAGGATTAGGGGGGGACGCAAGTCCCCGATACCCGTTGATCTCAAAAAAAAAAATATATATATAACTTGTTGCATCTTAGAAAACTGATCAAACTTATGCTAGGAATTGAACAAAGATTGAGGATGTGCTTATACTAGTGATATTGGGTCAAGTGGAATAATCATCTTATTTTGGTGCCACTTGGATTATAGAAGAGTACAGTCATTCTGATCCAGGTTCTTGGATCAAGCAATATAGTCAAGTTCTTCCAAGCCTAGGAGAATTGTTGTGGCTGTTATTGAATCCATACATTGCACTATCTAATCCCACAATATTTATGGAGTAGGTACATATCATAGATAATGTAGCTTTGTTAGAATTTCTGTTGTTAGTTATGTGTAACTTATCTTCTTTTTTTCTTCTTTTAATGCTTACAAACATCATATGATAGACGAGATAGTAGAATTTGGAAAATTTGACCTTAAACTGAATTAAGCTAATCACATACTCTTTTTTATTCCTTTTTCAAATACTTCTAGTCTGTTTTTATTTATTTATTTTTCATTGTGGAAACAAACCAAGCTTGAATCCCCCAGGCCACCCTATGAACCTAAGCCCAATACATTTGCACGTTCACATAAATAACCAATTTTGCTGTCCTTTGTTTATTCCTTCCACATTTACATAATTTTTGCCCCTACTCAATGTACATGTTTTCATCTCTCTTCTTCCTACGTTTGTCCATGTCATTTATGGCTTTACATTGACATTTTAGATAATTTAGCTACAACAAATAATTGCTCATTATCATTATCATGGTTCAAGTTGTTTCAAAATTTCAAATGACTTATTTCATTTCAGATTATTCTTAACTAGGTGAATTGAAACCAGATGCCATGCAACTTACTAAAACTCTTCCAAGGTGTCTTCCCAAAAGCGAATAACTCATTGAAGGCATCTCTTTCAATACAAATATGGGGAAAGTAATCTATACACGGTTTGCAATTTGATACAGTCCAAGCCAAAACAACAAAAGCATCTATATGATAATGATACAGAAACCTTATGCCTGTATCATTAAGATCATAACATTCCACAAAGCTCAGCAACCAATGTCAACGACAGTCCCCTCCATGATGGTTCTCACTCAAGTCAAGGTTCCCTTGTTGTTGACACTCTCTCTATAATCCCATGTAGCCTTTCTATAATAATTACCACTCTGGTCTAGGTAAAGTTTTTTTTTTTTTTTTCTACAATAATACTTGGGAAACACACAATGGGCACTCACTTTTGACACTATGCCAATTTTGTGTTCCTGGACCGACTTGAATCAGGCACTAGGCAATCCAACAACACCCAATGGGAATAGAGTCAAAAGTGAGTGCCCATTGTGTGTTTCTGTAGCAGTGCCATTTTTTCTTTTCTAGGGCCTCAAACCTTCAAGTATCCTGTATACAAGTTCTCTGCTTCAAAGTTCAAAACACAAACCCTGGATATGGGTTTATACAATTAATATGACCCAATAAAGCTTAATTAGTCTCAAATTCTACTGTTTCTTAAGAGATGTGCAAGAAAATTCTACAACTACCCATAAATGCCAAAACTTTGAAACAAAATTCCAAATCCCTAACCAACCAACAAAAACATCAATCCAAATTCCACAATTACAACACAAATATAACTAAAAAACAACGTTCAAAATCTCAAAAAAACCAAACCATAACAACCAAAATGAAAAAAAACAAAAAATTAAAAACCCTAACCCTAACCTGTAGGAGCGGACCAAGCGGCATGAAGAACGCAGCGCTCCTGCACATTGGAGCAGAACCCGATGGTGATCTTGTTGAGATCGCCACGAAGAACCGATCCGCTCCACACCGACGATCCATCGTTGACGGCGACTTGTCCAGCGAGAACGACGTTCGGCGCCACGTAGGCGTCGACGGCGATCTTCGGAACCCATTGCCCTAACGGTATGATCTTCCTCTGCCCTCTGTAATCCCATTTCACTCGATCGTTACTATTGGATATAGCTGCTACTTTGGCTTCTGTTGAGAGAGCTCGAGAGAGATTAGGGTTTGATAGTACAGATTTTAGGGTTCTTCTTGATAAGCTTGTTAGAGTCGCCATTTTTTTTTCTAAAGCTTTTGTTGGTCTCTGTGAAGAACAGAGAAAGGTGCGCTTTTTCAGGTGGGTTTTTTAACGACGATATATTCCGGGTTTTCAGACCAGGCCCACTATCCGGGTTTTAAATCTGGCCCACGAGGTTGATTCTTATATTTTGGGCCTTTAGGTCCAAAAATTTTAATGATTTTCGACCGGAAAAAATAAGGCCCATTTGATATAGAATTGTAAATTATACGTTGGAAAAGAGCTTATTGAGTTGAGTCTGAGTAATGTGAAGAATTAAGACCTATTTGTTAACTCTATTTAACTACTTTTTTTTTTTTGGTTTCCCACTAGGTATTCATGCCCTTGAGGGAGATTAATCCGCATTCGAGTACTACAGGGGCATTGAGCGGCTCTTCTCAAGCGAAATCGATTAAGGTGAGCACGAGTTTCGATCTTCAGACCTCCACCTTTAGCACAGACTAACCATCTATGCTGCACCACGTTGGGTCTCTTTAACTTTACTTTTTTTAAAAAATGAACCTCAAAATGTATTAGAGTTTTATAAGCTCTAATACAATAAGTTAAAAGTTTTTTTGTTTATTTTTGTAGAGGATATATCTCTGCTTCAATTAGAGGTGAAATTAGAGTTTAGGGTTTAGGGTTTAGTGGTTCGACGTCATCCCAAAGCCTACTACATGGAAGTAATTGTCAGCCTATTCGACTGATTATCTTACAGTACCACGTTCAAGATTTCACACCTAAAACGGGTATTACTAAACTTCCTCCTTTCCCACATGATATTAGAATTTCCAAAGTATTTTTTTATTTTTAAAAATAAATGTTCATTTAATAAGTGTTTGGTTGAGTTGAATTTAAAAATTCAAAAAACCTTTTTGAGCTAAAATTCGTGTTTGGTTGAGTTGAATGTTTTGTTTTTGAATGCTAATTAAACCGAATTAAGGAGGCCTTAATTCCTTGTTCTTAATTTATATTGAAGAACCAACATGAATATTTAAAATCTTAAGAATGGCATGTATGGTTTAAGTTCAAACATTGAGTATAAATTAATGATAATTACATTTTAGGGTATAAATAGTAAGATTGGTATTTAAAAAATGACCGTGTGTAATCATAAATTCCTCATACTTTTACATGTATCTTTGCTTATCTCTACATCAGAATCATCTGGAGAAATTCTATCTTTTATAGCATCAAGTGCCCGGAATATATATGTTAGAAAAACATGATGTAACACGCATGACAAATAGGAATTCATAGAGGATATATAATTAAGATGGCTTGGAGATTAACTCATATTATTATATGGATCATGATTCATGACCATTAATGTTGCCACGTATATCCTCATATATATTCTCTCTTTTCTCTTTTTCTTTCTTTTTTTAATAAATTTTTTGTTTACACTAATATATATTCTTTCACAGACCATATTCAGTTTCTATAGGATTAATCTTTGATCCTTCTATGTTTTATAATGAGACGTTTTGAAAAGACCCTATACTAATAATTTATTTGTTCTACCACTGTAGAAAAACATGAATCTTCAGATATTTTTTTCCAAATTAAACCTACTGGCCCTAACTACACGTAATGCGACTGAAAGCGGGTGGTTCCATGTAGTCAAGCGATTCAACATACCTTACGATTTTGTATGAATAGTCAATTATAATCAAGAAAAATATCTATCTATCTATATAAGGAATTATCTAATTTAATTCCCAAATCTACCAAATCCTCCAAAGCTCTTAAAAAAGGGTAGATAGGAATATTTCTTTAGAGATCATTTTGGTTATAGATTATTAATGGTGAAGGCCCACATCCCATCTTCAAATTTCATGCTTATCTCCATTAATTAATAATGCAAGCACTTTGCACTATATATAAATATTCTATTCTGCCCAGTAATTAATTAAAGCAACAAGTACTAAGCTCATCATCTCATCGATCTGGTACTGATCAAGAACAGCTACAATTAATAGTTGAATAATTAATGGAGTCCAAACACAAGCGCAGAGGGTTCATCAAGGGAATGCCAAAGCCTGCAGATTTCTTCATGAATCAAAACAGCAAGGTTGATAAGGCCATAAGTCCACCTTATTCTAGTGCTTCTTCTCGTTTTCTTGTTAAGCAGCAGAAGCTTGAACTAATTTCTTCTTCTCAAGCTGGCCGCGATTTGATCGATGATGAAGATGACAACTATTTATACAGTACTAGCGATGAAACCGTAGATGTGAGAGCCGCAACTTACATCTCTTATGTTCAGGAGCGATTCAAGCTCGAACAGTTTGATTCGGATCGAAGGAAGATTCAGAACGTTCACTAGCAACCACGATATTTCTATTGCCATATTTTATTATATTACAAGCACATGAACATAATCTGCTAGTACGTAGTTGCAGTAGATCTCATCTGAATTATACTTGAATAAGTTCTGTTATATACAAAAGAAATAAATATAGATTGTTGTAAATGCAAGCCAGCTTTTTCCCTGTAAAGTGATATTCCAGCATAAAGGGCACACCTGCTTTTCCCTCAAAAGTTTGAAAAGCTAAAGTAATAATAATAATATTGTAAGGGTTTTCTGCGCATCATGATTTACATTTCCTTATAACATACATGCACGCATTTAAATTTAAAGCTAGAAACTAGATAGAATGCATGTTTCATAACACATTAGGGCACTCAGTACTGTTATTTACATATAACCAATATATATATATCTTTGCACAACAACAATTTATATATAATATATAGCAAATCTCATATGGGTTGAGTTTTTTTCAAGTTCATATTTTCAACACTAGCTAGAGGTAGCATCATTCATGATATGAGCAAACCTGCAAAACATTCAACAATTAATAAGTGATATTCCAAGCTACAGCCTTTAATCAGTTTATTCAAAGTATATATATATATATATTTATATATAGTACTTGTATGATTTGTTACCTTTGAAATGTATTAGATGAATCGCCGGCTCGTAAACTTATCATCGGATTAATCTCTATCTCTGCCTCATTTAGCTGTACCTCACAAGAAAATACAGTTTGATCATCTTCAATATATATATATACTTAATTTATTTCAATAGCTTTGAGAATCCCTCAAAACTTTCATTCACATGGGATATATGCTCCTTGTTTAAGTCATCGATCTACAAGTTCATAATGCTTGGAATAATTAATAATTATAAGACAAATATATATAATGGTTGCTTTATTCCGTCTTTCTGATTAATTAATATATGTATAGTATCATTGTTTTTATTTATAAAAATATTCCAGTAGTGAAAGATGCTATCCCAACATATACAAATTGAATGAATAATATCTTTAATAGGGACTTCTTACCCTTCTTTGGAGATGAGCATTCTCGTCTTGCAAAGCTCTTTGCTGCTTTTATTTCAGAGACAATAAATTAGTTATACTCGACATTAGATGAATTGCCAATAAAATTAAGAAGCAACATTAATGAAGCTAAAATTGTTTTTGATTTCCTTTTGATGAAAAATCAAAAGAAAAACCAAATATTACAGTAAAGACCTTAATAAAGAGTATTTTTAAGATTGTATTATATGTTTTTTTTTTTTTTCTCATAAACTTTTTTTTATTAAACATAAATAAATGTGCACATAGTGGTTGATTATTTAGTTTGTTTTGCTAATTTTAGTTAAGATTAAAGAATTCTTATGGGGAATCTTAATTATTTTCTAATTTAAGAAATGTTATTTTAGTATAAATGAAATAGAATTAGACTAAAAGTTTATAATGTCTTACAACAGTGAGATAAGATTTGTAAGTTCATTGAAATTTTGTAAGCACATGACTGAAAAATGAACAAAAGTTTGAGTGGTTGGAAACCTTGTAATTGTCAGAAATTACATTTACAAAGGATGAGTGCTAAAACGACCCAAGATATATACCCAAATTTATTCTAAGCTGATGTAGCAATACACCACATCATCAAAGAAAAAAAAAAGAAAAAAGAAGCATTCTCCTATCACCATACGCCACATCAGCATAAATATGATTTTAAATATAATTTTTGGGTCGTAAAAGTATTTCTCTTTGTGGCAATGGATAAATATATATTAAAAGAAATTTGAGAGTAGGACCTCACCTTCTTCTTCAAGAAGTTGATATGCTCCAAAATCATACGCCTCTGTCCCACAGAATAATAAAGCATGATTGATTTATATTTTTCACCATAAAAGAGTATATATTTAATTAACAGTTAGTTTCTATATTTATCAATCAAATTAATAAAGATCAAATAAGGTTTATTAAAATGTAAATTAATCATATAACCTTCCTAGAGCGAATGCGTTCAACTCCAGTCTTCATTTGACGCTCCAGTTGCTTTAGCTCTTTCATACCCAACGAGGGCAAATCTTCTCCAGCAAAGTGCCTTAAAGAAAGTGACCATAGCAAGAAAATTAAAACAAACCAATTATACACACATATATATAAACAAACTAGTTAATTAGTTATTCTATATAAAAATATGAGAAATGTTAATCTGACTACAAAAAAAAATATAATTACACATTTATGTTCATTGGATATGTATGTTATACACATCTTGAGGTGTGAAATAAATTATCCAATAAATATAAATGTGTTGCAATTCTTTGTAGTTAGATTAACATTCCCTACCCAAAGTCGGGTAACCTCGTTGGATGAAGGGCGAAGTCTCGATTTCGAGATCGAGTTCATGTCCACACTTATCCGCCCACCTTAGGAAGGGACACTCAACAACCTCTACAGTTTCTGACTTTGAAATAGTCTGATTACCATTCCCCTAAAAATATGTATCTCATAAATATGAAAAGTCAGGATTTGTTTAAGAAGTTTATATGCATGCATGATATAATTAAATACATGCATCATCATCACTGAGTCCAGCACTAAGTTGATTTAATTGATGAGAAATTCATTCAGGGTGGGTACATACGGTGACGGGGCGCATGATTAATTGATGAGATTTAATTTAAGATTGCTTGAAATAATCACTTCAGGTTGGTCAAGCTTAGTTATGATTGAAATAGGCTGGTGGTCTGGTCAACAGTGTTCTTATCCCATGGTGGGGTTTCTCCATATCTGATGTAGTTCCTCTAATTTCTAAACTAATCAAGCATTTAGTAATTAATTGTTCTCTAATTCTTTAGAAAAAATTAATTAGTTATTATAATTCCTTACTTTGGATGCTAATCACACTGCCACATGTGCGATCCATTATAGAGGTGGGAAAGGAATGATTTGAAGCAATAATTACAATTATATACGATGTTTAATTTGATCAATTCAAACTTCTCAAATGGTAGAATAATAGCTCATGAGTTCTAAGTAATGAAAAATATTAGTAATTCATCTTAAAAAATTAAGGGCATGTTTAGTTTATGATTCTGATGTAGTTTTTCTATATCTAAAAAAAAATCAAAACATAAATAACACATCAATTAGTTAAATCTAAAAACAGTTTTTCAATTTTGATTTAAAAAACACTTTTGACAACAAAAAATGTTTTCAAAATTTGAATTCTCTTTCTAAATTGAATCCCTAAACAAAAAATCTCAATGCTTACTTATTTGATTCCTCCAACTTTTCAACCGTCTTCTTTAAATCATCAATCTCTGTCCTCCAGAACTGCAGCAAAAATTAAAGGATACCATGCAAAACTTATTTGAGTACATGCATGTAGATACATATAATAAGAATATGTAATAATTAAATTAAGTTTCTTACGCCTTACTAAGAATTTTCTTATCATAGGGTTTCTATTTAATTTAAAGGTCTGAATAAACAAAATTTAGGATGATAGAATAGACTTGAGAAGTTGTCTTAATTGTTTATAGCAATAAATTCACAATTTAATCAAAATATTTGTCAAGAATTAATAAAGGGTCTTTGCTATGACAAAAATTTTCAATTATAAAGTTGCATTATATGCGTCTTCTTCAAACTCAATTTGAAAAAGTCATATGCATGTCATTCAAGAAGAGTCTCAACTGCACTTTATATAATAATATGAAAAATATAATAGTAATGTTATATATAGGTTGAGTGTCAACACCATTTTTTGACGTATATTCAACTTCCTTTGAATGTTTTGGAGATGAGCATCTCCAAAACATTCAAAGAAATTGGGTGCTAACGTTGAAAAATAGTATTAGCATTCAAGGTGTATAAAATATTTTTCTTAATATAATTATATATGCTAATATTAATCAAATCATAAATGTGATCAACAACAAATTAATTAAAGCCAGTTGATCAAATCTGATCTATACATGGAAAATAAAATAATAAAAATAATATTTAAGTAGGGGGATAAATCCTTATTTTTTTTAACTATTTGAAGTTGACTTAATTAATCATTTGCAAAGGATAGTTATTATTTACAAAAAAAAAAAAAAAATTGTTCTTCATGTACCTAAAGGTTATGACCTTTACTAAATCAAGTACACTTCCCTGAAATTAATTCTAGAATTAATATTTTCTTTTATCCAGACATGATCACCATTATATTCGAAATTTTATATAGTACTGGCAACATGTGATATATACAAAATATGACTAAGTACTACATGTATTTAAGACTTTGTTAATTTATACTTTATTCATATATAACTTACAGTGAGGGAAAAAAAAAAAAAGAAAACATCTATAAATGGAGGATTCAAGTTAAAATATAGAATTTATGAGATGAATATAGGGCATTTAATACACAAGAAATGATGGATTAGTTTAGTAGAAAAAAATTGTTTTTATAATATATAGACAAAACTTTAAGAAAAAATATAAACATCTTTTTCTCATCTTTACTTGACAAGATTGACTTGCCTTCCTCAATTAAAAGATCTTGGATCTTATAAAATAAACCTGCCACTTAGGTGACTGCTTCACTCCTAGCACCCTTTATATCACATGACCCACTTAATATATATATATATATATATTATTTATGTATATAATGGTGTTCAGTCTAATCTTTTCTAATTATGTATTAATTTCCAAGATCGACTATCATATCATCTATGATATAATTTAGTAAAAAAATTTATATAACCATTTGATAAACTAAATAAACTAATCAAGTAATTAGTTAAAAAGGGCACTATACATATATATATATATATGTATACTAATTAATTTTTTCAAGAATTAATAATCCCACACTTCTTACCTCTGCTGTTCTTGCAGGCTGATTGAAAGATTCAGGAAGCCCAACTGCACTGCGATACCTTGCTATAGTTCTATATATACTGCACAAGTAATTAAATAAAAAATCTCAGAATGATATTCATCAAACTTACTAAACTTAATAAATTAATGATATATATTAGATGGAAATTAAAGGAAATTAATTAAGAAATTAAGAATATATATATACGAACTCGTGACTAGCAAACTGGAAGGACTTGCCACTGGCAGAGAAGATAATAGCAGTAACTTCAGCGTCACAGAGAACAGATAGCTCATAAGCTTTCTTGAAAAGCCCATTGCGTCTCTTAGAGAAGGTGACTTGCCTGCTTGTTGGGTTCTCTATTCTCTTCAGCTCTACCTTTCCTCTTCCCATCACTACTTACTGCTACTAGCTATAAATTAATGAGTATATATATACTAAGACAGATTCGAGAAGCGAAGGAAGTGATCAATTGAAACAAAGCATGCAATGAGTTATAGGTAGGTCTGGTTTGCTTCATGCAAGGATTTCTTGAAGAAGAAAACTGGGAAAACTTAGCGGCTTAGTTTGATCCTTTACAGCTGCTGGAAGAAATTTTTGACGGGACTGATATGACGCCACTACCTATAAGACTATTGCACCAATGCCAATTCATCTTTTGAGGAAATACAAAAAGGTGCCATTTTATTTGTTTTTTATTTCATTAATTTATTTAATTTAATTTATCTTTATTTTTATTTTAAATTCTCAGGGTACCCTAAACCCTAAAATTTATTTGGAGTTGTTATAAATCGTATTACCAAATTATGAAAGGTTTTGAGTTGTAAAAATAATCGATGAAAGGTAAAACTGTGTATAATAGATCCAAAATAGCCCGACCCTTTTACTAGGCCAAGACCTTGGATAGACTGGAGCTTTATAAACTGTGCTGCCTTTTAAATTAAATATATAAATTTATTTTTCATTGTCTTTTATTTCTCTAGGTACCCAAAACAAGCTATAATTATAATATTTAGGTTATTATAATTGATTAGCATGTTACATGTAACATGGAGAAAATATATAGTATAGTCTCATCTAAGTTTACTTTGTTAGTATTACCAATAACTAGCATGTAAAGATAACTAGCTAGCTAGCCTTTATCTGTTGATTGCAATCTACCTAAAGTTATATATATATTTTATAATGTTTAGAGCACACATGTTTCTTCTCACATGTGCAGTCCAAGTCAATTTTCGACATTTTTCGTCCTTTTTGTTCCATTAGCTTGCAATATATGCACTAGCCACTAGCTATCATACAAATTAATATGTACTAAAACAAAACTCAAACAGTTTTCCTTTTTCTTTTCTTTTTTTAATTGTATCAGAAATGATGCAATATTGTCTCTTAGGCAGTTTTTAATAATTCTTTTTCATTTCATTAATATTTTCAACTTTATCTTAACTACGTTCACACTCAATAATCTGTTTATACATGAGTTTTATTCTTAATTAATAGTCCATAATCATAATTAATACAATATGATTGCTCTTATGACCATTCGTTAATAGAATTTCCTTTAATGATATTAATTCCATTACTGATCACACTTTATGATGATAATTCTTCTCCCCCACCAAATAAAAAAAATAAAAAAATAAAGATAATTTTTCGGAAAATATTCTTCTTGGTGGGAAGTTCATTATCACAAAACTTAAAAAGTTAATTATTGTAAGACCTCCTTGTCGGTCGCCCTTAATCATACCTTAAAATTAATTAAAACAAGTCTCAAATTGCAAAGTTCAAATTAAAGTTGTAATTAAAACACCATATTTATTTATATGTAACCTAGCTACGTTTGGATACAGATACTAATTACCGTGATAATTTTCATCATTTAATTATGCAATGACGAGTATTGTTTCATTAATTACAATAAAAACTACAATACAAACTACATCACTTTAACACCCTTGTATTGCATCAAATCACATGTTCATACATGATTCAATATAATCTCAAAAGTACACCACCACAATTAATTTAACATATTTGCAATAATATTTATATATATATAGAGAGAGACACGATAATGTTTCAGATAAAATAAATTAATTACATATTTTTCTTTTAAAGAGAAGTGACTAATTAATTAAGTTCAAGTGAAGCTAATTCACTACTAAATTAGTATAACAATAATAATAATAAAATAAAACATGCAGTAGTTAAAGATAGATTAGTTGAAGATAAGGATAGATTAGTGTAAACCAAGTGTACAAACTGAATGAATATCATCATAATTAATAAACAACAAAGTTGGAACAAAAGTCCCTACTATTACTGACTTATATATAATTACATCGTGGATTCTATCTCATATTTATATATATATATATAATATAAAAGACCGAAGAGAACATTAGGTCAAATCTTGTCCCTCTATATGTGCGATAGGTAGGATATGCAAGAATCCATTTATTGTAACTATTATAATAATTTATATATATATATATATATATTCATATATAGATAGCTATTGATGGATCAATTTAATTTCTTATAAAGAAATAAATATTAAATATACATATACATATATAACAGAAAACTATGGATTTTGCTTTTGGGTGGGGGCCTTGTGTTTTGTTTTTTCTCTTGTCAACTGAGCCAATCGAATTAATGGGTATAAATTGGTCTCCACTACCCTCCAAGTGTTTGGTAGATTGGAATTCATGAAGGGTCTCCTTGCTGTAGCTATATGGATAGTAGTTCATGAACCAAATGAACGCCACCCTGGACATGGAGTAAATTTGTTGTATCTCTTGAGTGTTGTCTGGTGTGGCTTGAGGAGGTTCCATCTATTATTTTTGATGTTGTGCTTGAGGAGGGATGTCCTCACTCCTCTTCCTTGTGAAGGTCCTTCGAATTTAAAAATAAATATAAAAAAGAAGTGTTAGCCAAGTGGTTGGATAGGGGGTCAAGTAACTAAAAGGTTGTGAATTTGAGCCTCATCCACTTATTCTATTTCCAAGGTATATACGAGCTCGAACGAGAAATTTTTTTAGAGTTTCAAGGGTGCCCTCTTTACGGGCTAGGGACTTGCACATTCTGGGATTAGTCGAATGCTCGCAAACATGTTCGGATACCCAGATCTTCAAAAATAAATAAATAAATAAAATTAATAGTACTCCTAAGAGTTCATGGGCCTATAAGTTATACAATATTGCACGTCATAATTGTATCTAACAGATGTGAAACTATGCTAATACTCTTCTTGAGCATCTATAGATACAAACTCGACTAGTGCCCATATCTGACATACACGCTTACTCTAATACCATGACCAATTTCATGGGTCTAACTTATCCTTAAATATAGGTTTGCAAGGAGAGGGTGCCCACAATTATACATAAATTGCACATCATAATTGTAGACAAACGTTTGGGACTATGCTAAAATTTTAACTACAAGTCTCTTTCTTGTGTATTATGAGAATTTTAAACTCTTTTTGTAAGGTTGTTTCCTATATATTTATTCTCCTTTTAGGCTATTTTGAAAGTAAAAAGGTTTATGCTTAATTTGCAGCTTAATTCCCCAAATGATTAAAAGAAGAAGACATGGCTTCCCTGATTCCTTTGACTTACCAAGAAGATGGCAATATATATAATAGTACTTTTCCCTGAAGCCAATGAGACTACAAAAGATTAGCTGAAGGTATTGAACAGTACTAAGGTGAAAAGGGTGTAAAACGATGAAAGGCAGTGAAACAAGATGCAATAGTTCCATTTGAAAGAGTAAACAAAGAGAAAATGACAAAAACTTAAAAGGACCCAACAAAAATAAAAAAATAAAAAGAATTGAAAATTTTTTACTGATATGATGGATCGTTTATGCTCTCCCTGTGTCTCTTCCAAGTGGATTCACTGATTTATAATATGAATGATCAATTAGCAGAAATATGATGTATTCAAGGTACAAAAAATAGTGGATCTATAGTATTGTGCACTCTGCCCACTATAACTTACCTCTATTATTATAATATCAAAAGTTTTAAAACTCAAGATGCAATTATTTTTTTCATTCTCGATTTATAATTAAAATCCCTGAAAAATCTTAGTATTGTTTTTACATTTTTACTATAGCTACCTTAAGGTAAAAATAATAATTTAACAAAATAATAAAAGCTACCCTAATCGAGGATTATACATCTTCTTAAATAATAAAAGTAGATTATATTTCTTAAGAAGTGCACGTACATTATTTAGAAATGACATATTCTAATAATTTTATTTGTTTTTGTACCCTAAATGCTGCAAGTTGTGGGTTCCACTCACAAGTAAGTACAAAGTTCACTCAATCACATCCAAGTTAAATCAACCCATAAACCATCGACACGAAGAAAGTTAAAAGAGACAGTCATACGAACGCGTGTCACGATATGAGTAAAAGCTTACGTAGTTTCACTGCGCCCGCGACGCATTTCGACGGTCCGAGGAAATCAATGGCACACGCGTCAGAGTCCATCACCTTCCGATAAAGTGTTCTCAACGCGTCGGTTTTCCATTGGCTAGAACTGCGTAAATCAAAACTCTTTTAAACTATTTTTTTACCCTTCTGTAGCTGGCTAAGAGTCGCCATTTCCTAAGAAGTAGGAGAGCTCCATGGCTAGTTTTACAAGAATATTAGGGCTGATTTTGCTTTAGAGTCTAATCTTTCATGGATCCTTCTGTTTGGAGTTTCATATATTCCTTTTAATTTCCATATCTCAACTTATAAAATTTAATATTGCTATCATTTTCCTTGTTTAATCTATTGGTATATTGGTGATTAATCTTCTCAACAAATAATTATATAGTTTTAAGATGTTGATTAAAATTAGAATTAAATCTTGCTATTGTATATGGGGATTAATTATTGAAATGATGCTCCAATTTTTCTTTAAAAAAAAAAAAAGCCTGGAGTTGATTTTAATATAATATTACTTGACTTTACAATTAATGTACTTATACAAACTCTTGATAACTAGGGGCAATTATATATATTTAATGTACAATAATTTATAACAAAATCATTGAAAGATGCATACATTATGTAAATAGGAGCAACTAAATAAGTAAATGAAGCTTCTACTTCAAAAATAAACTTTAGCACAATGACTAAGAATACATATGTAGTATTTAGAAAATTATTTAGAACTCACTATAAATATTTCGACAATTTACACTTTCTGAAAGTATATATGCAATGTGATCGGTAGTATCTTTTGTACCTTATCTTATCAACAAGTCTTTTCAATCACTAACATAGGTATTGAAGACACTCTTATCAACAATATTATATTAATGTCCTTTTTTATGATTGACATTATAATGGTACCATTTGTCGAGCAGTAGTTCGAGTTAAGTTGAGCACTTCCTACCGAGCACAAGGCCGCAATATGCGCACTACTTAATAAGTAAATGAGTCCAAGCATCTTTTAGCTCTATTCCCGTGCCTATTCATCCATCGTTGTATATACCTCATCTCAATTCAAATATTACTTTTTGTCTAAACACGTCCATCAATGCATAAAATATGGATGTAATATTAATGCAGCTAATTTATATTCTTCGCTATCAAATAAACTATAAGTAAATAGTTTCATACTTAGATCTCGATTTAATAATTAAAAGAATTTAGATCAAGTACGTAGTTTCTAATATGGTATAAGAGCTTTTCTTTTTAAGATAACTGTGTTTCATAAATATCCATCGTTATATAGATCTAATCCTATAGAATCAAAATGTGAACATATCATGGCTAAGAACAATACATTTTGACGAACAAAGTAAAGGAACAAAATAGAACATAATCGTGAAAGACTTACTTCCATTAGAACTCGCACAACATTCATCTTAATTAGGAAGAATAAGAAGAAGAAGAAGAAGAAGAAGATATCAACCATTCTTTGCAATGTCAAAATGCATGTTAACCTTGTTATATATCTTCTTTATCTCATAGTTTTTGCCCTAGTAGATAACTAACTATATTTGATACATGCACATACCTCTCTTTTATAAACAATTTTAATCATGTACTTGCACTTAACAATTTTCAACACTGTATGAATGACATTTTGAATGTTAGGACTATTAATTTCATATCATCCCAAGTGCATGGCTTGTGAATTAAAGACTTGGTAGTAAGATACCGATATGTTTTCAGGTACACCAAATCTATTCCATGTCCGTTGATGAAAGAAGACACTACAACAAATATCTATTCAACATGGGCAATGTTACAATAATACAAAAGGTAATATGTTTCTTTAACTCAATTAGTGAGGTCTGATGAATGTATATCATATATGATTTTAAAAATCATTATATAGATGTTCGAATATATATATACTACAAAAAAAAAAACCCTTTATTTTTTTTATTATTGGGATTTCGGTGCCCAAGTGACGTCCTCCTTCCTGGACTTCAGGTAACTGTCAGGCGCCAAAACGGAGATCTCTCCCAACAAAATTTTATGTATCCACAAAGATTCGAAATCGAGACTTCTTGCTTAAGCGACCAGAGTCCTTCCACCCAAACTAGCTAACCCTGATTGGTAAAAAAAAAAAAAAAAAAAAAAAAAAACCTTTCAATAGCATCACATTATAGCATTATTTTTAAATGCTATTAAAAATAAGTATTTAATGACATTTTAGAAGATAATGCTGAAGAAATAGGTAACATTTTTAATTAATAGCATTTACTTACTAAAACATAGCAGTTGTAAGAAAAAAACAATTGTGCCCCTAATCTACAGCAAATAAAATGGGTTAAAATTTTGCACGCCTCCTTAATCGTCGATTCGTTCGTTCCCGCACGAATTTTCTTTACGTCATTCATCAATTCAAAAACCCATTCTTAGCGCACAAATAAAAAGCTTTCCGTTTCGACGAGAAATCTCTAAAGGTTTCAGAGTAGAATCCTTTTTTAAGATGAGATTTCAGATTCAACAAACTTTTCGCCAATCCGAAACAGCTCAATCAGATCATGAAATTGTCATCGCACTAGTCTTCACATCCGCCTCCAGATCTGCATGAGACGACATCGTTTATCCTCTTGATCTCCTTTCATCTCTACGAACTACGACATCGAGCGGATCAATTTGATCGCGCGACCTCTTTGCTTCCACTGTTGTAAGTACCATCTTGAATCTTACTCGTCTGAAATCCTAGAGATCATTGGAACCCTATTGCAGCGACGTATACGGAGAAGAAGATAGTACTGAGAGCATTTGTTATTTATGCTTTCTAGGGTTTCATTTCCGTGTAATTAAGAACGAATTGTTCGTCTTTCAGTTTGTTTTTCCTGACTTTTGGTAGATTTTATTTATTTATTTATTTATTTGAGGTTGTGATTTGATCTGCAATGTTGTTAGTTTTTCTACCTTTAAGGACAAGTTTGTGGACCGTGATTTTCATGCTGCAGTTGGCTTCTCATGTTGTTTTATTGAGTTGATTTGATTTTGATAATTTTCAATTGGACTTCACATGTGTTGGGTTGGGTTCGTGCGATTTTCGTAATTTGGTTATCGTTTTTATGTGATTTTGATGAAATTTGTGCTCTCTCTCTCTCTCTCTCTCTCTCTCTCTCTCTCTCTCTCTCTCTCTCTCTCTCTCTCTCTCTTTCCGTCTGGTCTCTTGCAGTTGAGTTTAATTAAGTTAAGCAGAACGTTTAATCTTTTTTTCAGAACGTTGCAAATTTTCTGAGTTGCGGAGCTTCACTTGCTCGCCTAGGTTCGATTGGTTCCACCATTCTTATTGTTGATACGAATATTGTTCTCCATCAGGTAGTTTCTTCTTTTACTTATTTTTTTTTAACTGCTCTATTTTTTTATTGATTCAATTATGTTCACCAATCTATTGCAATCTTTTTTTTTCTTTTTTTCCTAAAGGATTAGTTTGAATTGGACTAGTAGGTTTCAATGGATTCAAAAGAGGAATGTTGGGTTTAAATTTGGTTTTTTTTTTTCATGATTTGGTATCTTCTGATATTTTTTTGTGAGAGTGATTGTTTGAAATGTATATATATATATAGGAGCGTTTATGTTCTATGCAAGAAAGTTGTTTGATGAAATGTTTGTGAGAGAAAATGATTTGACATTTTGTGTCAAATGGTTTATATTTTTGAGTTTGATTGATGGCAAGGTAATGTACATCCTAGACGGAATACTTAACAATACATTGAAACCTGTAGTTTGTTAATTAGTAGAAAGTATGATGTGCATATCCATGTGTTTAGAAAAAAAAAAAAAAAAAACTTAGAACCCTTTCTCAATAGACTGATCAACTTGGGACAACAGAAGATCATATTTAGGAAAACATCAATTTTATTATTCATGTACTTTAAACAATTAAGACTTTTTATTTTTATTTGTACATGTTGTTGAATGTAGATTTACCTTTTTTCCTTCAATATAACTTGTATGAAATATATTTTTTATTTTCAATGGTCAATGAAGTGTAATTTTAATAGATTGAAAGATATATAGTCATAGAAGCAAGGACAATATAGAATGGAAAAAGATCATTATACACGCAACGACATCAAGCATAGCATTTTTTTTCTTTCTATTACCATAGCATTTTTAGATGCCTATAGAAGTTTTAGAAAATGAGACACTCATAGCACCTTTAATTAACTATAGTTGTTTTGAAGTTAAAGACATGAAACTCTTATCATAGCACTTTAAAAAAGCAATAAAACACTTTTATAGCATTTTATAAAAGCAATGTTGAGTCATTGTTATAAAAGCTATCAAAGTCAATCTTAAGATAGCGTATATAAAATGCTATAATAAATAAAATACTTTTGATAGCATGGGCTGTCATAGCACGTGGAAAAATGTTATATATATATATATATATATATATATACATGATACCATAGCATTTTTTAAAAGCTATAAAGTTAAAGGGGTTGTGTTCTTTTAGTGATATATATTAAATTTTCATATCTATAAATATTCACAATAGTTTGAGGTACATAAGTTGTTGGAAGGACTTTCATATGTAGTGAAAAGCCCATATAGGCTCTCCCATGCTATGCAAAAAATCATATATTGATAAAAGAAAGAAGATAATATTGATTGTACCACATTCTGCCATCTATTGTCATGTCTTAAAATACTATATATGTAATATTTGAGCATGATATAATATTCAATTGTCTATTGTTTACGTGATAGATGATCATGAAAGTTAGGAAAATTCTAAAGTAACATCCAAATGTAGCATCGCTCTAAAAGTTATGTGGAGAGAAATTTGGATTTATATGAGAGATAAGTTTTTCAAACCTAGGTAAATAATGTTTTGACGCTAATTAAACCTTGATTGAGAAAGCTTAAATGTGTAGGTAAATTACTTGTTTATTATCAAAGGCTTCAAGGCGTGCTATGGTAAGCAATCTTTATCACGGACTTTTGTGTCTAAAACTGAGCTTCAAAACTATGTACTTATATAGTTGTTGAGTGTTTTATGGTCTTTTTTTAATCCTAGTAAATCATAAGTTCTTCCCAATTAAAATTATTACATATTTATGTTTAGGAATCTCATTTTACACTAACTAAAGCCTGATTAAGAAAGCTTAAGGTCTCATTTGGGAGAGTTTTTCCAAAGTGTTTTTGGAGAAGCACATCTAAAAGTACTTTTGGAGCAAAAAACACTTTTGGTGTTTGGCAACACCTATTTCTAGTCAAACTGCATGCAGTTGTGGAAACTAGTTTTCTACTTTTAGAAGGGGTGTTTCTAGTCAAACTGCATGCAGTTGTGGAAACTAGTTTTCTACTTTTAGAAGAAGTTAAGTAAGACCAGTTTTTTTCAAAAGTATTTTTCTAGAAAAGCTTCTTGAAAAATAGGTTTTGGAAAATCACTTCCAAACGGGGCCTAATTAAATAGGTTAGAAATTAATTGCTTATTGTCAAAGGCTTTTTAAGGTATAAATGTAATAGGATAAGCAATCTTTACCACGACTTTTGTGCCCAAGACTCAGTTTCAAAACCATGTACATGTACAACTTTAGAGTATTTTTAGTTTTTCTTTTTCCAAGTAAAATCATAAGTTCTTCCCTATTAAAGTTACTACATATTTATATTTAGGAATCCTATTTTTATCTAAAATGCAAGAGGACAGTTCGTTGCACCTCCCACCCATTGGGCAAATAATGAATAAGTTGTTGTACAGGGACATTGATACAAGTAGGGGTGAAAAAATGGGTCTGAACCGGTTTGTCTGCTTTCGTCTGGCCTGCTTTAAAATGTGAACGAACAAAGTCTTTTAAAAACTAGACCGGGTATGGACAAAACGCCTATGTCCGTTTTAAAAACCGGATCAAGTCCGAACAAGAGCTTTAAAAATCGGGTACCCAATTCTTATTTAATAAAATGGATAAATAAATATGTTACAATATATTTTAATTAGTCAATGTCCTTGATGAACCTTTTTTATTTATATTTCTTCTAAATTTTTTCTTTCTTTCTTCCAATTATCTTTCTTTTTCCTTTTCTTTGCTCTTCATTTCTATTGACACGAGATCACTATTTTTTTTAATGAAAAAACATACTTTACCACCATATATTTTTGAAAAAGTATATAAGTATGGACAAAACCACCTACCTGATTTTTAAAACATATGGGTACGGACAAACATTTGTTATCTACTTTTCAAACCGGGCAGGATACGGACATGTTATATGTCCTTTAGTATAAGATGTTGTCCGTACCCGTCCCCACCCATACCCAGTTTTTTGCCACCCTTGGATACAAGTCTCTTTTAAGTGTATATTTATGATATATCAAAGTTATAATACTCAACAATTAATTACGAATCTCTTGTTTCCATAAAAACCCATCTTTATAGACGTTTATCTGCATTTTCTTTCTTTCATTGTTGTGCTGAAGATTGAATTAGGCTCAGCAGGCTTGAGAAACCTTGCCAGTTCCCTTCGAAACTCTGATTGATTCCGTAGTTGTTTGGATTTTGATTGCTCTAGTCTAATTTCCCCTTTCTTAAGATATTAGAAAACAAAGTTATGATAGATGAGGAAATGACAAGTTTTTGTCAAACTTTACTATTATTTTTTTGACTTTCATAAGTAAATTATTCGGATATTAATTAAGGTAGGCCCCTAAATGTTATATTTTATTCCAAATCATTGAAGATCTGCCAAATCATAATTTAAAAAAAAAAAAAAACTATATATGGATTAAAAAAAAAACCATTTAACTACATTCATTAATCTATTTTAACTAGTAGAGATGCCTCTATTGGAGTGCCAAACTGAGCTTTCTTTTTAAATTTCTTTTTGCAGACCTTGTCCAAAACGTGAAAGCAATGCTTTTTTTTTTTTATTTCTTTTTTCATGTTTGGTGGTTTTTCAATTCACACTTTCTAATCAATGCTAACTTTTTAAGCAAAACTATAAGTCCTGAAATAGTAAATATTTTCTTGTGGGACTGATTGAGTGGCCAAGCAGCAATGCCTGGTTATCATTTCATTGCTTTTAACATGCAATTTCTCAAATAGGCTAGTTAATTAAAATGCCTGATTATCATTCCATTGCTTTTAACAATTTCTTGAACCTGTTTCTTATTAAATTCATAGAACCCCCTTAGAAAATGAAATAATATTGTCATAAACCTCCTAGAAAATAAAATTAAAGGTTTTTTTTTTATGTCAATAAAATTAAAGATTGAACTCAGGTTTGTTGGAGGAAAAAAAAAGTATTATACTGTAATTACCAGGTGCTGTTCTCTGTGAAAAGAGGTAGTTTTTCAATGTTTTGACCCTATGCTTCATCTCTTTAATCATGCATTCCACCATCTCTATTATTAATTACTAAAACATTAATGTAACTAATTAATCAGCCGACCTATTCACCACGAATTGAAGTAGAAGTTGATATATATAACGAAATGGGCATAAAAGTACAAGATCCACCAGTACCATTCTGTTGACTTACAAGGCTTAATTGTTGAATACTCTCTGCAATTTTATTTTTATTATTATCTTGACACAACTTCTGTCGGCCTATGCCTTTTTCAAACAGAAGAAATAAAAGAAAAACGTGTAGTGAAAATACAAATGAGTGGTATGTAAAATGGAAGTTAATTAAATAAAGGTTGCCTAATTAAGCGGTGGGAAAATATAAGTTAAGAAATTTGGTGGATTGGACTTTGGAGGAGGAGATATTTTAAACAAGCCTAATTGTCCAAGTAGGTAGTTTTTAAAATGATATAAACTTATTCTCTCTCTCTCTCTCTCTCACACTCATCTGTCATCTCTATCCTCTCTCATTTCTCATCTCTATCTTAAAAAACGAGGAGAAGAAACCTCCCCAATCCCAAACATGAGGCCCTGAAAATTAATCCCAACTTCCAAGTATTGGGAACAGATCATTATCCCAACAAAACCCAGAATGATATAAAAACAAAGAGCAAAAACTGAGGTTTATAAAAAAAAAAAATTCTATCTTGATTGCCTTTTCCTCCTATAAATTTTCTGGTGTTATAGTCAAATCATATAATCTGAGAAGATGAGAGATCAAGATCAACAATCAAGGCTGTTCTACGAGCTTTGTGCTCTGGTTCTGAACATCGTTCGATCTCCTGATTCTCTTATACCGTTCTCATCATCTTCTTCTACTACTACTACTACTCCTACTACGGTTCCTAATAATAATACATCAAGGAGAACGCAATCGTTGACGCCAATCTCTCCTGCTGGATTCGCTTCTTTGCTTCTGGGAATTTCTCTTGCGTTAATGCTTTGTGGGTCTGTGACTTTCATGATTGGATTCATATTGATGCCTTGGGTTCTAGGATTTGTGATGGTTCTGTACTTCTTTGGAATTCTTTCGAGTCTATCTGGATTGGGTCGCGCGATTTTTGGTCCCGTCATGTCACCGCCATCACCAACAACACCACCGTCGACGAAGGAGATTTCTGGTGAGGGTTTTCGTTCCTCGGTGCTAGGAATTTTCCCCATCATGCCCTTTTGAAAATTTTTATCATTCTTGGTGGTGTGGGTGGGATTTTTATTTTTTTTTAACTATTGTTCTGGATTGATATTTTGTGGGAATTTTATATGGGTATTGTTGTGTTGGTTTTGGTGGATTTGTTGTAATTTGTTTGGATCTTTTTCACTATTTTGTTGTAGTTTCATGTGGTTTGGTGATGATACTCTTGATAAGATTGTTTCCCTTTTGTCGGTAAACAAGATTGTGAGTACTGTTTGATGAGAATAATGGATTCTATTCAATTCATGAGCTTACCAATCCTGTATTTCTTAGTTGTTGGAAGCTTGTTTTGACTCTGTTTTATAATAAGTTGTAAGCACCAATGGTATACGTAGGTTGGGCTGTTCTGAATGATTCTATGAATCTAGGGGATATGAAGCAAAGCCCATAATCTTTCTTTGTAAATCTTTGCTTGGTTTAGTGTTATATGTTGAATTTTAACATCAGTAACCAATATTGTGTATTTTTTCTAATCCATTAATATCAAGTTTTGCTAGATATTGCTATTTATTTGTCATAGTAGGTTTAGTTGCAATTTGTTTGATAATAAATGCTTCACTGTTATCATTCATCCTTGAAAAGGGGATTGATGAGATTATTATTGGTGCAAAATTTGTTAGTGATCTCGGGTCCAGTTGAGTGTTTCATTTGGGAACTTTGCAGTGAATATATACTTTTTAGGAGGTTTTAGGTACGATAATTGCAGCAATGGAGCAAGGTCTTTCCAGAAGAGTATGGATTAGAATCTCTGGTTATCCCAATAGAACAAGGGATAAGGGTGTGTCATTCATTGAACCTAAAAAAATCTTCTAGATTGGAATCAATTATATTGGAGAGTGGTAGTCTCTGATTTATTAGTGCTTTTTGAGTCAGAGTGTGTTATGAATGGTGTCCTAGCGCTTTAAATTCAATTGACTCTTGAACTATTCTTTAGCTGGTCCAACAGCTCTCACCTTATGTTGGAAAAGGGAATTGTTATACTTGTTAGGACCTCGATAAAGGTTTTAAGATTACCCTCGGGAATTGAACTACTAAAGTGTCAAAATCCCTTGGATCAATATAGAGTCATCCAATATGGATACTGTAACTTAGAAATTACTTAACCCAAAAGCTATAGTTGTTAGATAAGAGTCCAACAATATATATTAAGTTATCATCTACACTCCCCCTTTGTGCAACTTCATCCTGCACATTAAGAGCCAAAAGAGAGAGAAAAGAAGAGACTTGATCTGACCTCTTACAAAACCAAAATTTTAATATTATGTTAGAAACCACTTAACCTAAAAACTATAGCTATCAAATAAAGGCCTAACAATTCATATCAAGCTATCATTAACATATACCAGTTATATGTAGATCATATTATTAGAATTGAGGAGGGGATTTTGTTTGGATATATCCTCATTTCAAGAAAAGCAAGGACCAATGCCTTTTTCTTTATAGGTACATGGAGGGGGCTTGCCCGAATGTGTAACTTCATGCGTTGCGTGTCCTAGTCGAACCATTGTGCTGGACGAAAGACATTCCCTTGTTCTTGATGATATTTGATCATTTTGTTTTTTTGTGTGTGCACCCTTTTATTCTTTCACTTTCGCCTTAACATTGCGTACATCTTTGCATAACATTACTTCTATGCAAGTGTCATGTCTCTATTGATGTACTTGTTGTGAAATCAATTTCTTGTCTGTGAAAATATCTCTATTAAGTCCCCAAAATCTCTATTTAAGGGAGCATAATGAATGAAGGGTGTTGGGTGTTTGATGTTTTCATCAACTGTGATATGGTTGTTAAGGGGAATTTGATTACACCTTTTGTTTGTATTGAAAAGATAATAACTAGTCCAGCTACCTTCTGCAGAATGGAAGCTTTTATGATGGTGAGAATTACAGATTTATTTGAAGTATCATAAAAGAAGGCGGTTCTGGGATCGGTTGGACCACACATAAAGAGGAAATTAGCAGTGCTAGAGCTAGCATTTAGATTCAGGAATCTCTCTTGATACTACAGTTTGGTGCTGCCCGGGTAGCAGCAGAGGATGGAAGAAAGAAAAACAAAAGGAAATTTATACAAAGCTTGTGTACAAAATCTTAAAATTACTAGTATTGAGGCAGGAAATGTGCATGTGTAGAAGAGCGTGTTATTAGCCTCAGAGATAGTGAAAGCACAGATTAATTGCTAAACAAGTTATTTTGGGGAACCTGAGGATGTATAATTCCTAATTCTCTCTTTTGTTTTGTATTCTTTGCTCACCAAGCTGATTATTAATGGATTTACGTTTTGTCCTATTTTAGATTTTAAAAAAAAAACTCTTCTCAGGTCCCCATTTTGTAAACAACTGTATTGTTAATATTTATTTTGGTTCTGATTAATCAAACTACCAAATAATAAGGTTGCGTTTTAGTTCATAATTTAAAAATTAGAATATAACTTAAAAAATAAAAATTTAAAATATAATATTTTGTTATTTTTTAAAAGTAACATGTTTTTTTATAAATTTTTAAAAATTATTTATAAATCTTAACCAACTAAATGCATTTCAAACACAGCTTAAAGGACCGATCAAATCTGTAGCTCAATTACGTGCATAATTCCAACCAATGGCACCAAAAGAAATAGACCCAATACACATTTTCTATTGAGAAATGTCATGAAAATTGAAAATCACACGTTAAAAATTACAGAGTAAGGGAATTGAAAACCATTAATGAAGTTTGGTTGTCAACACAGGAATTAAAAGCCAAGATGTCGGTGGATATTGGAGGCGGAGGATGCATTAAAATAACAGAAGAGAGTAGCAGATGCGAGAGGATAAGGAGTATCGTATAGTTGGTGGGAATGGGTGCGTGTAAAGAAAGTCACAGATTAATTGATACTGCACAATACATCACTTATTGAGAAAGACAAACTAGCAAGATATGCCAAGCAATTACAGATAAGGTGGTGAGGAGGGTTGGTTGCAGAGTGTCACATATCATCAATTCCATTTCCATTATTGTTAACTTCAGAACTTTCTTTGCTTTTTTAAAAGAAAAAGGGGTTTAAGAAGAAGACCCTTTTCATCAAAACCTCTTTTAAACAAATTAAGCTGATCCACCTTGTAGAAGCTTTTGAAGAAAATCCTGGCATGTTTTCTTAGAAATTCTTGCCCATTAAAGAGATGATGATGAAGAAGATATGTAAAATCAAAAATAATAAATTAGACAATCAAGTTTTGTTGGGTGATGTTTACAAAAAATAGATTTGAGAAAACTGAAAAGCCCCTTCACATACAAACCCAGTATTCAAACAAAAATCAAGCAAAAAAATGAAAATAAAAATAAAATAAGAAACAGTAGTAGTATGAGATACAAAGTATTTCCATTCATATATTTTGGTGGAAATAGAAGAAGAAATTATATCAACCAGTGGTGAGGCGAACACCGATGGCAATGAGGAAGATGGTGATGAGACCAAAGTAGATGATGGTGTGAACTAGAATTGAAATCCCACTTGTCTGCATGTTCCCAAACTCCACCACCCTATTATTACCTGGCAACTGGAACAACAATCCTGGTGTCAACAACACGAACAGCACCACTGCTATCACTACCGGACCCCAATCTGCCATTTTTCTTTCTTTCTTTCTTCCTATGGTTCTTTCTTGTGTTACTGAAAATGCTTTTTCAGAGATGAGGAAAAGGGGTGAACCAGACAGAAAGGTAAGTTTAATATTGGTGATGTCTCTGCAATGCCCTCTACTCCACATTGGAATCTATGGCGAGATGCCGTTGTAAAGACCGCAAACGTGGCAGCGTCTGGTATCGTTTTGTGGACGGCCAGATGAGAGAGTTCAAGTTGACTACGCCTTGGTATCATCAGCACTCTCACGTGCTATTTTTGTAGGTTTAATTTTTTCCTTCTTCTGGGGACTTGTTATCCTGACTCGAGGCCAAGAAGTGGTGGTGGGTCGGTTTGCTTTACTGAAATATGGAGAAGAGTTGCGGATCACATAAGATTATTTTATGGGGAATAGATTAAATTAACTATAATAAAATAAAATAAAACTAATTTTAATGTTATCTAAAATTTAGATAACACAATGTTGATATTGCCTTTAAAAATTGTTAGATCGCCTTATTATGTATTAACACGTGATTTAAGACAGTCTAACAACTCTCAAGGACAATGTGGCGCTATAAAAATGCACTTAAAAAATACATATTATTAACATTACCCCTAAGAGTTATTGAATTGTCTCAAATTTTTTAATTTCATTCAAAGTATAGTAACCATTTAAAATTTTCAAGTGTTTTAGAAACTGTAAGTAATATTTTTTTCTCTCTTGATTTTATTTTTTTTAATTTAGATAATTGAATTTTAAAAATGATTGATTAACAAACTACAATAATGCTAAAGTAGGAGAAGACTTAAATAACACTGTCAAAGATAATTAAGAAAGATAACTATTTGTAATATCAAATGTTAATCTAGTCCTTGACAGAACGGAATGATGGAAATAGATATATGTAACTAATCCATGGAGTTTAATAAGAGATAAATAGCATCACATAATGCAAAATTAGACTTGATTTGATTAATTTATGCTCTTAACATTGTTTGAAACCAAATACAAGTGGCAGCTAGAAATGAGTATTAAGCATAGTCATTCTTCTTTCCCTGGGTTCAAACTGTTAATTTTTATTTTCATCCAATGGCATTAGCTATTATGATTTTAATTACAACAGAGGCCTAATAACAATGCATATCAAGCTATCGCTAACTAATAAAATACCCAAAAAAAAAAGGGAGTAAAAGTTCCTAAATATCTCATAAGATGGAAGAGAGGTTCTCAAGTTGAGATGTAAAATAGCAATAAGCTTTACCTATGCAAAGTTGTTGGCTTGGCAATTTCAAGTTCATCATCTTCATCCTTTCCCCAAGACCACTCTGCACCAGCTTCTCAATATTTTGCATTAAAACACAACAAATCTTTCCAAGTAAAGTTTAGAACAATTTGGGGCTATTTTTATTCCAATCATCAGAACCCCCAACCCTATCATATATCCTTTGCTTACTTCAGTGGGAAAACCTTCATTTTTATCATTGATGACCTAATCATTTGCTTTTCTCTACTACCTTTTTTTATCCCTTTATCACACTCTCAACACCACACCCATTTAGCTTTCCTCCTCATGCCTTCCAAACCAAACCTAATTTTAATTCTTCTAAAATCACTCTCTCTCTTTTCTTTCTTTTAATTTATTTTTCTTTGCCCCATCTCAAACATAATCTTTAAAAAAAAAAAAAAACAAACAAACAAAAGTTCTTTCTTTTATTCAATCCCATAAAAAGCAACCCACCATAGCATTCCTTTTTCTTTTGAATTCATTGTCTGCATTGAAAATTTGGCCCTTCAATATATCCTTCTTCACTAAGAAAACTACTTCCTTCTACCAGTCTACTTAGTGTATAACTTTTACACCAGTTTAATAGCCCCATCATCCTTCAGCCATTGAAGCCCAAAAGAGCAAGGGAGCGAGAGAGATGGGAACTGATTGGGGACCGGTCGTTGTAGCAGTGGTGTTGTTCGTGGTGTTCTCGCCAGGGCTTCTGTTTCAGTTACCTGCAAGAACAAGGGTGATAGAGTTTGGGAACATGTGTACCAGTGGGATTGCTATTCTTGTTCATGCTATTCTCTACTTCTGTATTCTCACCATTTTGGTAGTTGCAATTGGTGTTCACATACACGCTTCTTGATCCTCTCTATCTTTCCTTGTTTCATAAAGAATGCTACTGCAACAAGTAGTTCTTCTAACTAGACATCTTTGATAGAATCACCTCTACTGTCTTTTCTTTTCTTTTCATTTTTTTTTTTTTTTTGCAAGGCTTCATGAAGAGAGTTGTTTCAATTACAAAGCTTGATTTCATTCATTGATAATCCCTTTCAATTTCAGTTTCATAAAAATCCATGCGATGCATGCAGCTTACCTCCAATTTTTTCAGTTTTAAAGTTCGCAAGGTAGAAATACTAATTTCCAACGCTGTTGTGATTTTCAGTTTCTAAACTTCCTCTGCAACATCAAAATCATATCCTTCCATTCAATTACATATAACAATCATGTCTCTAAAGAATTTAAGTATCTCGGCCCCAAAGTCATGTTTCTTTTCAGTTGTCTTCCGTCTTAATTGAGTAGGAAACATGATTTTTCATGTATCAGTCGATCACATGTAGTTGGAAACAGCCTCAGTTGAGTCAAGTGGGCCCTAAACTCCACACCCCCACCCCCCTCTCTCTACAATTACACCTCTATTCACTTCTGCTTGCACAAACTTAAGAACCTAAGGTTTGTATTCATGTCATTAAATCATTTATTAGAATTAGAAATTGGTTATTGCATCAATTTTAATATGGAACCAAGTCTAGCATGCGTTTGTCGCAAATATTAGATTATGCGTGTTTTAAGCATATTTATCATTCATGTATGGTATAAGTACTCTCTGGACCAGTTCTAAGGTGGGATCCACTAATAGGGTTTAGATTGAGTATTGTAAGAGGTGGGAAGTTGTAGTTGTTTCAAAAGAAATACATCCACAAAATACTTGAGAAGTTTAGTATGTTTAATGCTAAACTAGTTTCCACTCCTTTAGCTTCACGTTTTATTCACTTTATTTCAAGTGTATTTCAATGCTGAAATTGAAGATATATTAAAGGTCATCACCTATCTCATGTATGCTTGCTAGGGTTTCCAAGGGTATGGAAAATAACTAAATCCTCGGTACTTGTTGAGAGACCAAGCCCACCAATAGCAAGAATCATACCGACCCATGCTTTCACACTTGACAAAGACTATCTACAAAGCAAGTTTAAAATATTTGCAATATTTCCACACCAATGGATACTTCACCAATAATTTCCATGAAGGAGAAAAAATTGAAATAATAACTAAATAAAACCATACAAGAAAAGGAAAACAAGAAGATTTCATGAAAAGAAGTTCATGTGATGGAAAAGGAAAACACATGGAATAAACCAGTACATGAACACAAAGAGAAACTACAGGAAGAAAAGGGTTAGAAAAAAAAAAGCATGAGAAAGATTTTCCCAATGTTCAACCTTGTCCACCAACATAGTGACCAAATTGCAAATCACAACCAACCAACTTTAAGAGATTCGATTCAATAGTAGAAGAAGATATTCAGATCTTTCCATAAATCAAAATCATCCCATTTTTCCTCAAAAATTTTCATTTCTCCTACAATTTTCTCCTTATTTTTTACACTACATATGAAGTGCTACCGATCATTGTTATTATTAAATATTAGTAATTCAATTTTAAAATGGTGCTACCCGGACTCGGATACAGTACTCACATGCCCAAGTTTCTTAGATCATCCTAAAACCATCCAATACTAGGATGATCAAAGAGACTGACTCACAAGTACATCATTTACATTATTTTTATCTATGAAATTCAAACAAAGAGGAAACATGCTCCATGTGAACTTCAGAGACATGTTTCCAAGGCACCCATTACCCACCAGAATGCCCATCACAAGTTCCAATCCTTCGAAGAGTGTGCTTTCTCTCACTCACTCCAAGAGTTAAAACTTGTACAAAAAAAGAATACCATAGAACTAAAAACGTCACCCTCAAAGGGATTTCCCCTGTAACCCAGTAGCCATAAGCTCTATAATTCGATTTAGAATGCAAATAGATTGGAAATTAAACTAAGAACACTAAAATGAACAAATGGGTCACAAAATATTAAACCAAAACAAGCCCAACAAGACCTGAGATTTCCATTTCACAACAGAACACATTGAACAAACAACAGTTCCATTTCACCCATTAAAGGGAACTTGTTTTTTTCTAATGATTACAATAAACAGTAAGATTCTTTCTTGAATTTACCTAGCCGGTGTAGATGTGGACGCCGACAGCCAATATGAGTATAGTGAAGATGCCGAAGAAGATGAGTGTGTGAACAAAGATGGCCTTTCCATTGGTCTTGAAGCTGCCGAAATCGACGTGACGAGTGTGTCCAGGAAGCTGGAAGAGAAGCCCTGGTTGGAGCAGAATGAAGAGCACAACGCCGATTAAAATGGGTGCCCAATCCGCCATTTTTTTCTGGGTTTTGAAAGCGAAAATTTGCAGAGAGATTCAGAGAGAGATTTCAATGGTGCCCGGAAGCTTAGAAAGAAGAAGGAATGTGAAAAAATTTGTGGGTTTTGCATGTTTGGAATCGAATATGAAGAACAGAAGAAAGACAGGAAGAAAGTGGGACTCTTGGCCGAAATGCAGCTGATGTATTTTTTTTTTCCTTAAATACGGCCACCAATTTTCTATTAGCCAAAATACAGCACTTTGGCCACATTGGCGTCTACGTGGCCAAAGCGCTAACGTCTAAAAACGCCCAATGAACGGGGAAACTCCTTCTCAGGCATTATCATTTAAAATTCTCCTATTTTTCTATTAAAAAACTTTTTTATATTTTTTACATAATACAACGAACTTGTTTAAAAAAGTGGCAAAGTCGCATTGTGATGAATAATTCCGTCAAAACGCAGTTTAGTGTTATTTAACATCTATGCATTTGCAATTGAAACCAAATTTTTAAAAAAATTTAAAGCGTTTTGATTAAACTTCCTTTTTCTTGTTTTTGCGTTTGTGCTTGTGATTACGTTTGACAATAATTCTTTTAGGTAAAAACACCCTCTTTTTATAAAATGAGGCCAATATTATATATAATTTGTATAATTTTATAAACATATTGTATAATATGACCTATAAAATTTTACATACTACAAAAATAAAAACTCCCAATCAGAATGAGTTTTCATTAGGCGTTTTCAATTGTCGTCGAATTGACAGCTAACGTTGCAAAACTACTGTAAAATGGTAAATAAATGTTTTATCTCCCTATTTTAGCTAAATGTTTTTTAATCAACCATCCCGAAGAAAGTGATTGTTCTGTTGTCTATTTTAGACGCTTCTGGACGAGCTAGTGTTGTTGTTAAGTGATTTAGCCCTTAATGAGATGGTTTACCACCAAAATGCCACTGAGTTTTAACAAAACTATTTAATTAGTATTAATAATTTAATATTTTATGTTATCTAGTGAAAAATATTTGGTGCATTAATATCTGCGTTTTTTTTTTTTGTTATTTTCCAAAGATAATTCTCTACTTGAAAAAAAAAAAAAAAGATATTTCTCAACTTGATGTTTAGTTTATTATTTTTTAGCTTACTCTTATGATATATCTTCATTTAATCTTTGTCAATTTTTATATCAATTTGAGAAAAGAAAAAAAAAATCTTGCACTTCTTTAATTCACCATTAAAAGACATGAATTATCTATATAAAAGAACAATAAAAATAGCAATAAGTTTTAAAATTGAAATTTATTTGATCAGTAGCTTAAATACAATAATTTGTTATTACCTTTCTACATTTCTTTAGTTCTAGTCCTAATTTTTAATTATGAAATTATAAATTGAATAAGATTAAACCAAAAACCAATGAGACCAATCTACTTTCTTTTTCTTTTTCTTTTTCATATTTTGACCCATTTTATGCAAAACTCAAGAGGAGATGGAGTTTTCATGAATTCTTTTTTCAGATATAAGAGGGTATGTTTAAATTTGAGCAAATAAATTAATGTAAGATTTTATATCTACAGTGTATAAGCATAGTATGGTTATTCTGTCTCTAACAAAGACTGGTGGATTGGAACAAAGCTATTATCATTAACACATCTAAGAACAATATTGGCCTTCTTATCTCTATCAAAGACTGGTGGATTGCAACAAAGTTATTACCCATAACACAACTAATAGCTCATTTTCCAAATCTTTATGCAAATGGGTCTTAATCAAATCAAAAGATTGGGGCCCAATCTCTTTCTTAACTACCATTATCAAGATAATATAACTTTACTTGGAGCAGCTATGATGAAAAGCACTAAGTTGAGACTAATTAAAAATGTCATATGTGGCCAAATGGTGGGAGGCTCAAAGCCTTAATATTACAAAAAATCATCCAAACTTGATTCATATATTCCACAAGTCAAGATAAGCCACAAAGAAGAAAAATTAAAAAAATACAAAGTGAAAAAGTTGACAATTTTTTTTTTTTATTTTTTTTTTTCCTCTTTATGCTGTAGCTTTATTGGATTCTAAATACCCAATACTGCAAAAATTCCACACAATATCAGGCATCTAATGCCTTCATAAAGATTGTGTTCTTCTTCTTTACTCCCTGTATATAATTTTACATGCTTCTTGAAGCTCTCCTCTTGTTGCAGAAGCCTCTCCATCCCCTGTAATCTGGTGAGACAATAATGAAAGACTGGGCAGCTCCAATTTTAGCTGTGGCTTTGTTTGCATTGCTCTCACCTGGATTGATCTTTCAAATGCCCGGGAAGCACAGGCCAGTCGATTTCCTGAACATGAAAACCAGTATGGCTTCCATATTGATGCACGCCGTTCTCTATGGTTTGCTTCTGATGCTGTTCCTTGTTGTTTTACGCGTCCATCTTTACGTTTAGATTGGATATATGTTTTGTAGAGATAGGTGAAGCTGCGGCGCTTTTTTTCTTTTAATTCTTTCCTGTACTAGAAAGAGCATATTACTTCAAAGTTTTCTTGTTCAAGTATTTGTAGTTTAATCTAAGAGAGCAATCTAAAACTGCTTCTAGAGACACTATGCTTGGTGTACTCTTGAGTCATGAGGTTGTGAGGCCAGCCAGTCATACTTGTGATGTGGGTGCTTAGAAGCAAGAAGGCCCAGAAGATCTAGATGACTACTATATTAATTGTAGATTTTTCACAATTAGTTTGTGTCCTGGAATGATAGCAGATTCAGAATCCAAACCCATAAGTGAAGAATTATGTTTATAATCTAAGACTTTAAGGGCAGTGGCAGTTAGGGATTTCTCTTCTTTCTAAGTGAGACAGTTTTGAAGAGGAAGCAATCCCATCAACTCCATCTTGGAGTAACCCTAGTCTTGAGCATAAACAATCCTTATAGAAATCTAATCATCCAGCTAAAAATCAATATAAATTCTGCATCTATCCCTGCCTAATCGAATGAAATTTTTGTTGGGTATTTCTGGACAGAAATAATGGATCCCACGTCAGATATATTCAAGTAAATATAAGTTAAAGAATCTCAGTCTCATTAGTATTGTGGTTTTTTTAATAAAAACCACGTACCTTGGTTAAGTTGGAGATAATATCACTACTAGTTGAGATTGAGACCCACTCAACAATTTTCCACAAGTCGAGTTAATCACTCAAGGAATTAAAGAAAATTGGCCAAATTAATATTCATGTATATAAGAATCTGATTTCACGTGAATTTCTCCCTAGGCTATGAAAAACAAAGGGGATAGGAGCTATTAACACCTCTGTGATTTCAATTAAACAAAAAAGAGTTTTGAGCCGATAGAATTATGTTAGAGTTGCAGCTTTCTAGAGTAACCCCTAATCTTAGCTATAACCTTTTTTAAGACTTTGTACATAATGACATTAGAAGTTACAAAAGAAATGTAAGATTCTAAGCCGCCATCCAACCAGTTTATTTTTTATGTTAGAGATCTTTAGAGGCGAGACCCATGTTGTCTAGGTCTTTGACATGATCAATGTCTTATGGACCTAGACTATTCAATACGCAAAAAATTTATCTGATGGATATAGATCTGCACTTCCAACAAGTAAAATTGTCATCTTAAGTCTCATCTACCATAATCTCACCTATCATTATAGAAGGAAAAGGAAAAAAAACAAAAAAAAAATAGAGATGATAACAAAAAACTACATTATACACATGACAAAAATACCAACGGCTTCAAAGAGGGTGGACTACTAAGCCCAAGGCAACTTTAAGGTTCCAGTTCCACCATGCCATGAACCATTGAACTACTGAACTCTTGTGTTATGTTGCTCTCATTGTAAGATAATCATTGGAAATATGTAATAAATTCTGTCTTCCCTATGAAAGTTCTTCTGTTATAAAATACAACACTTCTTCTTATTTATGCAGTTTTGTATAAGCGTGTGATGGGAGATAAGAACCTATGCCATTAGCTTTTTTTGTTCAATTTTTTGCAAGACCAAAATTCAAGCATAATATCAAGGCCACAAATCCAATATTTTGGTGTTTTTGAATATTAAAATTAGTAAAATCAGTGCTCTCCTTGGACTCTCACAGCTAAATATATATCCCATCTCGCATAGAAGGAATGTGCATAAACTGAACTGAACTGATATAGTCAAAACAGCAAGGATTCTAAATCTCCTCAAAGCAGTTGTTAGAATTGCAATCTAAAACAGAGAATCATATGATATACAATTTCAAAATTCACCCCAAAACGATTTTGAATCCGGTTCTTGAATTGCTATTCGTGTGAATTATAAGTGAATCAGTCTAGCTAAAAATAGTAATGTCTTTATAACTCTAAGGGTACTTAACATCTAAAAATATATGATTGAGATTTGTATTGTGAGTCTTACGATTCACAGATTCGAATCAGAATGCGATTCATCAAGTTTCAAAATGATTTAATTCTGGTTCACAATTATGACAACATTGCTCCTCAACCACGCTTTCTCCAGAGTTTCAACCTTGCAACACTTTTAACCCCTATCCATTCAGGCCTTAAGGAGGTAATTCTAAGCAACATCCCCAATAAAATTCTAAGCTTAGATGCTTTACTAAGAGATTAAGAAATGTATCTTAAGGAGAAAAAGGAATTAACAGATTTTGGTATTCAATGGCAATTCTTACTTCATTAGTCCACAAATCACCATAAAACCCAAAAAAAAAAAAAAAAAATTCACAAGCAATTGGGAAGTTGCTCTGTGCTCCCCAAATGCACTCTCCACCAATTTTTTTTATAATTTTATAACACTCTGCTTGTGCCCAATCAAGAAAAAAATTAGGAATTTTTTTTTTCACATTTCAGTACTTCCTAAATTTCCAGTTTGACAATTTACCCATAATCTCAAAGAAACAACACCTAATTCACAAACAAAATCAAAAATATTACTAACAACAACTATTATTACTAAATTACAATTACCAATCATACAAAAAAAAAAAAACAGAAATTCAACAAAAAACCCAGTACATAACAAACACAAAAACATTGATAAAACCCATAATCTAATGACATGAACAAAGAAATCCCAGTACACTACATATCTCACATTGGTGCTTTTCTAAGAATCCACATACACATGAACCTTAACAGCTAACAAGAAGATGCACATAAGAGCGAAATAAAGAACGGAATGAACCAGAATCGACACTCCACTGGTCTGAAAATTGCTGAACTCAATGCATTTACCACGACCCGGAACTTGAATCAGCAAGCCAGGGGTCAAGAGTATGAACAACACCACTGCTACAAACACTGGCCCCCAATCCGCCATTACCACTGCCGTGTTCTTTGCTTTCTGTGAGAAAAATCAATGGTGGGTGTGTTAAAAAACGATGAAGAAGAAGAAAAGAATTTATAGGTTATAGTAAGTGTTGAGATTTTGGGAGATTTGGAGATGAAGAAAGGAAGAAAGGAAAGTGAAGAAGAAGATGGAGGAAGCAAGTCATCTGAGATTCATTTGGCGCCGTCCCATTTCTATTTGCTTTATGGGTACTCTGCAATAACGGATGCCAACTTCACTGGTGGGACCTACTTATTTATTATTTTTGTTCTTTTATATGTTTAGGTTTTAGATATCCCTAATAAGCAAAGTGGTGCTAAACTAATATGGGATGTCAACTCAAGATCTTGTGTAGCCACGCGGTTCGTTGATCACAAGGATCACAAGGAGTTGTATAAATACCATGAAGTGACAATTTTATATATTTTTACCTTAATTTTTAGTATTTTTAGGTTAAAAAATAAAATAAAATAATAAAAATCATTTTAGATTGCATTTTTTAGTTTTTAAGTCAATTTTAAGTATTTTAAGCTATTTTGGAAATATATTTTTAGGAAATTATATTTTGTGACATTTTTTTTATTTTGGATTCATTAAGAATTAGTTTATTTTTGTATTTTTTTGAGAGTTGAAAATAATTTTTAAAGGTCCTAAATATTATTTTTGAAACATTAGACAATTGTTGAAAGTAATTTATTTTTATATAATATATATTAATGTTTTACTTGATTTTTTATAAAAGTATTTTTCAGGTTGAAAATTAAATCTAATATATCAAATAAAAAATTTTGAAGCCATATGAAATTATTCTCACCTCAGTTGCAGTAAAAAGAAGAAAGTTTTATATTTTAAGATGATCAATAAATCAAATTTAGAAAAAATAAAAAAAAAATCTCACCAAATGATTATGGTTTTATTTTTTGAAAATATTTTGTGCTTAATTGAAGTTGATCTTATGGAGTATTTGGAGAGAATAAAATTTTAAATTACATGTAAAAAAATTAATTATTTTAGAAACATATCAACTATATAAAGGGGAACCCAAACGATCTCATTTCATTTTTATTCTCATTTTTATTTTTATTTTTTAAATTAGATTTATTTTTAGTTGCTCATTCAAGCCTTGAGTAAGGTGATATTACTAAATTCTATAAGGTTTTTTTTTTTTTTTCTAGTATCTCTTCTTTCTTTATCCATTTCTTTCGCTTTTTACTTGTTATTTATTGTTTTCTTTTCTTTACTATTTCGCTTTATTTTTGTTTAAGTTAATTTAAATTCACTTCGTTTATTCTTTTTTATTTATTTATTAATTGTTTATTTTATTTTATTTTAACTTAATTTATTTTTTAAAAAATTTAAAGTGACTTGTTCAATCCTTAGAAATCGACCTTGTCTAGTGTTATAATTATGTGTTTATAAGTATATTTTTTATTGATCTATTCAAAAAATTATATAATCCAATGTATTGAGTATTTGGCAAAGATGTATATAAACCAATGTTGTTACAATTTTTATTTATATATGATTTTAGCATCATTATATATCTTTTCTTGTTACTGGGATTTTGGTGCCCAGGTGGTGTCCTCATTCCGTTTCACAGCGAGACTAATCTACTTAAACTCGAAGTTACGGTCGGTCATCTAAGCGGAGACCTCTTCTAATAAAATTTTCTACATCTACAAATATTTAAAATCGAGACTTCTTCCTTAATCGACTAGGACTCTTTCCATCTAAGTCAATAATCATCGTTAGTTATTTAGTTATTTTAGTGTCACCCTATATGATGTCAATGGGAAAAGAATATTGGTTAGGTAAGTTGAATATAACAAAAAAAAGTGTTGACGAGGTGTGTATGTAAGTTAAAAATTGAGAAAGGTATATACAAAAAGAAAATCTAGAGCTACTTTAGTTGAATATTAAACAAATAAGCTAGCTGATGGGAATTAATTAATAGGCAACTTGTACCAACCACAGGGTCTGAAAAAGTAAAAGGTGAGTATATATATATATATAATTCAATTTCATTTGGCCCCAAGATTTAATATAACATATACAAATGTTCGTATATATTTTGTTTTTCTTGGTTATGCACTGATAGCTAATATTATTCTATGCGTAATTAATAAATGTTAAGATTACACTCGGTAATAATATGTCTAAAATATAATTGGATGAGTAGTAAGGGTGATGTGGATGACAAACTTCAAGATTAGTTGATTTCAAAACGGATATTATTAAAAATAAATAATTAATTAAGTGATGCAATTGAAAATGCATTCCAATTGAAAATAAATAATAATTGTACTTTTGCACCAGTACTATAACATAATACAAAGAAAAATCAATAGAGTTATTATTATTATTATTATTATTATTATTATTATAACATTATTTAAAGATTTTGGTGATTTAATTAGGAGATTGAAAAAGTACTAATCCCTCCTCTACATAGAAAGAAAAAAAAATTAAAAAGAACCAAAGAAAGAAAGAAATAGTGGTTGTGATGAGAACAAGAATTGTCGGTACTAACAAATGATTGATTCACTAGTTTAAAAAGTAAAATATGAGGTACTGTTAAAAGACTAATCACGAGTTCGAGCTCGTTCTCGTTCATTCCTGTAATCTAGCTTCAAAGAAGAAGAAGACACCTATCAAAAAATCGATACCACCAAAAAAAAAAAAAAAATTGTGGGCAACTCATTTTCTTGTAAACTTATAGAAGGACAATAAGTCAACATGATTCCCTAATCAAGACCAAGAGAAATTAAACCTTATCTTCTTTCTATGAATTGGTACATATTTAATCTATTCCACGTGCAGAATGTTTTCAATGAAAAAAGCCCAACGTTGCTACAGGTCATTGTTGCATTATTGAAACGAGAAAATCATACTGATTGAAATAACCCGAAAAGAATTTTGATGTGATGTTCTTTTATATTTCTTTGCAAATACTACTTAAAACTTCATTTTCCTCAATTCCACTCTTTTATTTTTTATTTTTCCAAGGACAAGCCCCACTGAGACAGAAACTGGCATTCTACGTAGATGACCTAACAAGTAATTTATGGTGTAAAACAATTTTTTGGGACAAAGGCTGCATTTACCCGGGACTTGAACTGTGTGTTTTATGCAGAGGTAAAATTGTGTCGGGTGGTCAAATTTTTGTCTCTTAACTCATCTGAACCTGATGAGGTCGGGTCAGGTCGGTTGGATTGGGCCTCAATTAAATAGTTTAATTTTTCTTAAGCTTAATAATTACTATTTAAGTTTATATTAGTAATAAAATATGTTGAATTATAATATATTCGACTTATTAAACTACTATTTAAACTTTAAAAGATAAAATTTTTATTTTTTTAAGAGAACTCATATATATATATATATATATATATATGTACAAGTTAAACTAGTATTAAACTTTACTTATAAGAATGAGGATAAATAGAGAGTTAATGAGCTTTTATAAAGAACAAGAGTCTCTCATTCTTTTTAACAAGCAATGTGAGACTAAAATAAAAAAATTTATCTTCTAGTCTCAAAACATCCATCTTATTATATTATTCTTACTATTTAACCCAACAACTCAAAAAAATAGTTATGAGTTATGAGTTTTCTTAATTAGAGGCCTTGTATGTAATAATTTTTTAGTATTATTATTTTATATATATATATATATATTTAAATGGTCAAGTCGGGTTAGGTTGTTCAAAAATTAATCTAATCAACCTGATATATCAATCAAACCCGACCTGAAATGGTAGAGTTTGGTCAGATCGAGTTACTTACATCCCTAGTTTCATGGATAATGAATTACGAGTACGCACCATTACCGTTACTAACGCCATTAAGTCCTTGGTGGGCACAAACATTTTTCATTATTCTTAAGAGTATTTTCGATGCAAAAATGAATTATATTTTAAAAAAATGTTTTGTCATTAATGTCAAGAGACTTATTTTTTATATGACATAAAATTAAATTTCATAGACAATAAGTTAAAAAAGTAGTCTTTTAATGCTTCAATAAATTATATACATTTTGATGAGATGTTAAATATATTTTTAATTTTTTTTAATGATATAATTATAATAATTTAATGAGTTAGTAATAAATGATTGTCTAACAAACCGCCTAAAAGTAGATAGTTATGTTGATAATTATTTATTTATTTATTTTTATTTTATATATTGAATGTCTATAATTATACCAAAAAAAGTTTTTTTTTACGTAATATTTATGTATTTTACGTTTAATTTTTTCGTAATCCTGGAGCGGAGATGCTCTAATAAATTTAATGGCTGAGGCTGGAAGCCACCAACCGTTTCAGTCGGTCGGTCGCATTGAGTCAACCTTAGCCAAAAAACGAACCTCTGAAGCTCTCGAAATTCAAATGAACCGTCCGATTATCCTCGCGACTCTCGAAACGGAATAAAGTAGCATCGCAATCACACGCTCTCTTAAGCTCTTCCTTCCTTCGACCTGGTTTCGGAAACGCTTCCATTTTTGTATAATTCCCACTGTTTCCTATAAAACCCCAACCTCACGCGCGAACTCTTCATTTTCTCTAGAGTTTTTGTTTCTTTTTTTTTTTCTTCTTCTTTTGGTTTCTTTGTTCGAGTTTTTCTGCAATTCTTAGCGTTTTCTTCAGTTCTTCAAGCTCGCTTGATCAGGTATCTGTTGCAATCGAGTTTCAATCGAGCTCGTGAAGCTCCGTTGTGAGTTTTTAAGTGTCGATGGATTCGGAATTCATTAGTTTGTAGCTTGAAATTAACGAGTGTTTGATCTTCGCGGACGGATGACGATGGAGCACAGTAAGGATTTCAGCTTCTTCTTCTTCTACTTCTACTTCTTCTTCTTTGTTTCGTTTTTTATTCTTTTATACTTACGCATACTATTTCATTAAGCTTGTTGAAGCTCAATTTGATGTTTCTTTTTTGGTTGAATGACTTTCTGGTATTGAACATGTTTGACAAATTGATGAGTTCAGAGTTGAGATATTTTGGTTCTGCCGCAACTTTTTGTTTTTGTTTTTTTAAAAGAATTGGCAAGTGTTTGATTAGACATATGGCTTGAGTCTGGGAGTAGAAGACTGTTAACGGACCGTAGGTTTTTCATCGAGATGCGTGGCGTGCTCTGGTTTCTTTCCCCAATTTTGAAATTACATTTGATAAGTACCTCGTGAACGCGGTCACATGGAATTGACTTTAAGGTTTACCGCTACTACCATTGGTTGTATGGTAACTTTTACCGTGGCTGATGGAACTATTGGAGGAATTTATCCATGCAAGTGGTCAAAACAAACAGATTAAAAAACAAAAAGTACATTGTAACCGAAGATATATATATATTGTTATTGTTCTCTATTCAGTACGTCAATTAATCTGAATGTCATTGTGTGCAGCAACATTATATCATCTCTGTAATACAGTATCTAATGCTTGTATTTTGGCAGTAGCGGCACAATATGATGCTGAATTAAAAGCAAATGTAGATAGTTTGTATGTAGATTCGTATGTCACTAATTTGTTTAGCTATAGCTATGTTTAAACTGAAGCCTAAAGCTAGCTGGAAATGAAATAGTGAATTAATCCACTCAGCAAGATGGAACTAAATCCTCTGTACGTTAGAAGAAAATAAAAATGGAGAGCCATCCGATTATTGCTCAACACTTTAGGACATGTATGTAAAACCCTTTGACATGCTTTAATATATTGCATTTGATGGATCTTTGATAATTTGACGAACTTCAAATTACGAATTGTTGCATGAAAGTGGAAACATCTACATCGCAAGGACTTCTCACCTTGTTTTGACCAGTTGAATTGCTTACTGCTTACACATAGTAGTCATTTAGTTTGATAGTAGATACTAGATACTCTATGTCTAGGTAATTCCCACTTTTTGTTGAAGATTGAGCATACTTTAGTGAGAGTCAGTTTCTTAACAGTGTTATGCTGTCGTTTTGTTAATCTATACATCCAAACTCGCAATTCTTAAGCTTTTGTTTTAAAGATTACCTGTTTCCTTAGAAAATAATTACATGTTATGACTAGAAAAAGCTCAACAAACTGATCATACAATTTTTGACTGCTTTATCTGTCCAATGGCAGATTATGATATACAAGAGCTACTTCAAGAAGCGAAGAATCGTTGGCTAAAGCCTCCAGAAGTTCATTTCATTTTAAGGAATCATGAAAAGTATCAGCTCACTGAAGCACCTCGTCAAAAGCCACCTAGTAACCTTCATATTCTTCATATATTGTTGCTTACAACCATTACCTGCAATCCTATTTGTCAAGTTTATTACATAATCTTTGCAGTGATTGTAGTTAGGCATTGGGTGATTTTAGAACACCCAAGTGACCGTATCAATGTAGATTTGCAATGACTGAATTTGTCAATAGGTGGCTCTCTGTTCCTTTTCAACAAGAGGGTTGTACGATTTTTCCGTAAAGATGGTCATAATTGGCAAAGAAAGAAATCTGGGAGAACAGTTGGGGAAGGACATGAACGACTCAAGGTTTGTTGAAGGTGTTTAAATGGTTTTAATTATGAGAGTTTCCAAGTTGAACTGTCTCCTTTATCAATTGATGGACTTCATATTAGATGTGCTGTGAACGGTCTATTCTTGGGAGCTACATTTCTAAAGTTCTTTAAACTTGCTGAATTTCAGTATATTTAGTTTTATACTTAAGACCTTCTTTTCTTTCATATTTCAGTTGGCATGGAATTGGAAATACTTAAATGAGTACAAAGCATTATCGACTCCTATGAGAAATTACAAAAATGTTAAAAAAATTGCTTTGGAATTTTGAGATATGGTAGAACTTACTCATTGAATAATTTTATACTACGATCAACTACTATTTCAATGACAAAATGGAAAATTTATGGAGTGCTATATTTGTTGACAAAATCATTTGAGAAATAGGTGCTCTCATGCAAGGTAGTCAGAATTGTGAATCAGAAGTGAATCGGTGGGATCCTTCTAAATCGAATCTGGATTTGAATCGATGAATCGTAGGGTTCAGGATACAATTGCGAATCCTATATAAATTTAGTTTTTAGAGACATTTATTTGTATTCTCAATGTTACATTAGATTTCCATTATAAATTTTAATATCTTGTTTTTTATTTGTGATTTAATCTATTAAATCTAATCATTAAATTTCAATATTTGAAGTTTCAAATATTGAAACATGATTTAAATTAAATAAATTTTATCCAAACTAACACCTAAAAAAGATTTAGAGCATGATTTCGAGCCAAAAAAAAAGAAAGAAATCTATCAACCCAAGAAAAAATTGAAATCAGTTAGTTAATATGAAACACTTAGCAGAAAAAAAGAAGAAGGAAAAGAAGGTTTTTTTGTTGTTGAGCCTGAACACGAGGAGACAAAAAAAAATCCCCTGAATCAGTCTGAATCGCCGAATCCCACGTGAAACACACGATTCACACAGATTTAGACTGATTTATGGGAGGATTCATAGGTGGGATCCATATCGATAGAAGGCGAATCAAATCACGAATTGTAGGATTCATAGATTTGAATCAGGATTCTGTCAACATTGCTCTTGTGGTTAGATATATCAGGCAAACAAGTGGTAGGTCTCTAGCTTTGATACCAAAATAAATATAAAAACAATTGATCTTTCAAGTAAAGGAGTCAAGGTTATTAAACATTAGGCTTTATGGGCTAGAAAATAGGCTTGGGGTTAGAAGTTGTTTTCAGGTAATTCTTACCAGTACTAGAGTTGTTTGAAAAAGAGAGTGAAAATGTCGAACTTCCATGATAACTCAGTGATGGAGTTCCTACATGCCTCCATAATAATAAGCGTTTTTATTATGGAAGTTTATTCTGTCTTCACGTATGAAAGGTCAAGCGGATACTTTCTCCTATGAAATGTTGTATGCACTGACTGTCAAAAACTTGATAGACACATCCAATTTCTATTTTTGGGAATACTTTTTCATATGTTCATTATGTGTTGAAACAGGTCAATAACGTTGGTGTTGTCTTTTCATGGTAAAAGTATATGGATGATTATATTGTTAGCTTATGCCCCTATGCTTACTTTGAACTGTTTTCTTCTCTTATAGCTTCTAGTTTGTGAATCACATTTTATATATGTTTATGTTATGGCTAGGTTGGAAATTCAGAAGCATTGAATTGCTATTATGCACATGGAGAAGAGAATCGCAATTTTCAAAGGAGAAGCTATTGGATGCTGGACCCGTAAGTTATATGTTATTAACTAAAACCTAGGTTTTTTTTTTCTGTTTTTTTTCTCTGGAGGGAGGGTGTAGTTCTTTTAAGTGCTATGATTGCTTTGGTGTACTTTTTCACTGATGAAAATTTACTTTCTTAACTCAACTCAATTCAACTAAGCCTTTTTCCAACTACATGGGGTTGGCTACATGAATTTGTTCCTCCACTCTGCTCTATCAAAGGCTAAGTCAACCTTTAAATTACAAGAAGTTAAAGCATTTTTAATTATAGTTGATAATTTACTTTGAAGAGTATTAATGTTTGTCAGGCTTTCAAAAATTGGAAAGAAACAAGTTTGCAACACCTATTTTTAATAAAATACTTTTTTAATAAATAAAGATCAATAATTTTTAAATATTTAAACGATTAATTTAATAATTTAATAGTGTTAATTATTTACACATTTGATTAAAATTTTAATTTTATAAAGAGTGTAGCATATATGTATTTAGTTTATTTTGTATATTATAGTTTTTTACAAATTAGTAAAATTATAAAAAATAGAAGAAAGAGTGTAAGGGAGTTAAGGGTAGTTATGTCGTTGTTAACATAATAGCTAAAAAATAGAAAAGATAATGACACCACGTGAAATCATAAGGTTTAGAATTTTTCATTATTATATTATGTTATTAAATATAATTTAAGCTAATGGTTGATATGTAATTGCAGTTGGTCTACCAATCAAATGAATATATTTGTCTTAAATCTTAATGTCCTCACTATGTGCTGCCACCAATATTGGTTGTTATGTGTCCCTAGTTGGACTTGGACATGTGCATGATGCAGGATGCCCGTGATCACGGTGTTCCCCTCGATATTATTGATTACGACGATATTCGACTGATTTTATTTCCTTTCTATTATTTAGATTTATTTCCTTTTTATTATTAAGATTTATTTCCTTTATTAGTAATCAATAATATCGGGGGAACACGGTAAGTTTTGTTTGGAAACACCTAGTTTCCTAATTTAGGTGATAGATGAGTTTCTATTTTTGAGTAGGTTAGATTATTATATATTGAGGAGATTGTAATGTAAAAGGCACGTTTGATGAATTGAATAATATTGCTTCCTACTTTCTTGGCTTTCTCTTCCTTCTCGCCATTAGTGCAACTAGTGCACATGCCTACGAATTAGTTAGTTTGTCTAGTGAATTGTAAAACTAACTGGTTACTAACATTTTTGAGGAGGAAGGAATGGACATGTAAATAGAACTCCTTTAGACCTATTAGTGGATTTTTCATTGTAGATAACAACTAAAGATTTGGAAATATGGGAGGTTAAGAAGTGGTACACCAGCTATGAGATCATATATTCAATTCCAACCAACCATTTAAAAAAAAAAAAAATAATTTTAGAATATGCATTGTTATCAATAGAATTGCTTTCATTCTTATCAGGATTTGTCCACATAGATATTTTACTAAGAATTAAGAAAATATGATGTTATCTAGTCACTACATTAGAGTAGTTGGGACAGAGATGATGGAGTTCTAAGGTGTAACAGAGCACAAAGATGGAGACCTCCCCCAAATAAAATCAAGATGAACACAGATGCAAGCCTTGGACCGTTGGGGGGAAATTGGTATTGGTGTTGTGATAAGGGATCATCAGGGACAGTTTCTGTCACCGATGGCAGGTCATGAAAGTGGAGATCTTTCAGTCCCATGTGCTGAATTATATGCCATAAGCCCAGGGCTTGAGTTCACCGTGGATTGTGGCCTTCCTATTGATATATTAGAGGGTGATTCATCCTCGATAATGGCTGCTTTGAGTAGAAAGGACCAAAATTTCTTTGAAGAAGGGGAGCTTGTGGAAGACTGCAGAATTCTCCTCCACACAAGAAACATCATTCCGTTTCGGCAGTCCCCAGGGAATGTAATCATGTAGCTGATAGACTTAGTTATGTTTGAATGTATCCCAAGTATGACTAGAGGATATTTCACCTATTGTTGCTGACATTATAACTGAGGAGGCATTTCCTCTTCCTTTTGTTTTTTAATGATAATGGTTTGTTTCCTCTCAAAAACAAAAACATAAAAATTTGAGTAGTTGAAAAACATTTTCTGTTGAACGTGCTCTTATCTGTAGCACATACATTATTATTATTATTATTTTGAAAATGCCATATTTGGTTATATTGGGCATTTTCTTTTGCAGGGCATATGGGGACATTGTTCTAGTCCACTACAGAGACATCAGTGAGGTTTGTTATTTAAACCTTAGCATTGCATGGAAATCTCATGTCCTCACTGGAATTGAATTTTTATTATACGCAGTGATATGTGTTAAACTTTTCTATCATTGCATTCCTTACTTTTCCCTTGTATTTTTTTTTTCTTTCTTTCTTTTAGTGTGAATGCTTAATATTTTGATTTTGTGGGTCTTGTGGTAGTTTCTCTAATGTTGTTGTTGACAACCTTTTGGCTTTGAGGTCTTATTATCGTGTTTGATTGTGTTGTGTCATGCGATGGCTTGGAAGCTGTTGTGGAGACAAAAGTAAATTTTTTATTTTTTTATTTTTATGAATATGTTGCTTGACTGCATGTCCACTAAATTGATATGGCTGGAGTCATATTGTTGGTTCAAAGTCCAAACCATAGTTTAAATTGTGATATGGGAGACAGTTTGCATAGCCCCCAGATATTGACATATGAGCACAAGTAAACTAACATCAAATTGAAATTATTTGCAACATTTTGATTTTATCTGTAAATGATGTTCTATTTTGAGAATGTTTCTTTTTGGCCTCAACTAGTCCCAGTAAACTTAGTAGTGATTAAACATTAGAAAACCACTATAGTTCAATTTGTATGATTAAGATTCTTGTAATAAGAACTGCCACAATATCTGAGTATCCAAAATACAGTTCTTCATTATAAAAAAAGAAAAAAAAGTTCTTCTTTAACATTGTGTGCTCATAACAGGCTTTTCATAAAATAAATGATCTACTATGATAATAAAAATGTAAAGCCCTACCCAATCATTTGGTTTCCGTACAAATCCTGTTTACCATTCAAGTTGTTGTGGTTTAAAGTTATGTTAAATCAAATTCCCATACCTTCCATTACCACTTTGGTCCTTGTTAACTTAAGTTTTGCTTGTGTCCTCTCTGCACCTTTAATATGCACTACATCTCTCCTTGCTAGTGCAGTCTTTGGTCTTCTTCAAACATGTTCTTGTCTTCTCCATGATGTATCGTCAAGGCCATTCCTAGTTCATTGCCTAGGCCATTTGCATGTAAATTGCCTAGGCCTTACCTAATGTAGGCAATGATGATTGAGGCTCTTTAAATTTTTTTAAAAAGTTTGAGAGGAACAATGTAAATATATAGTTCAAGCATTGGAATATCTTTTAGTTCTAAAGTTATACTTATGTTTCCATTATAAAAGTTATCTTTCTCTTTTTCATTTTTAAAATTTTTTATTTTCAATTTTATTAGTGATATGTTGTTGCTAATATGTTCTTTCCTGTCATAAGTGCAAACATGGGTCTCTAAATCACTTTACTTTCACAATATATCAACTTGTATTATTTTTTAATATGTTTTTTTGGTTTTTAATTTGTAGACACAGAATTGAAGTCTGTAAAATATAGTTAATCTTTTCTTACACTCTTATATAATGAAATATTTAATTATATATATAGAGTTTGTATATGTAAAACTAATTAATTATTTATATAGGGGGCCTATAAATAAATATTATTTGCATGGTGTGACAACCCCCTGGAACTTGTAACATATTGTTCGCTTTAGGCCTTGCTGCCTTGACAAATTTGCCCCCATGTGCATGCACCACCCACATATGTGTGGCCTTTTTGAACAGTCTGTCTAAAAAGCGATTTGAAGTTTGCCACGTGGTAATCTGTTAGCCCATGTGGCCTGCTCTCTCATGTCGCCTCAAAGATCCCCTAAAACGAGTGTTCACAAGTCCAAGGCAACTCCACATATTTAGCCCAAGGGCTCTCCCACTACACGATTGAGGTGAAACTATCATGATCCACCCTCCTTAGGGTCTAGCATCCTTGTTAGGATCATTGACACACCTCCAATTGGCCCAGGGTTGGCTTTGATACTACTTGTGACAGACCGTTCAAACCATGTGAGAAATTTTCTGCTTTAGGCTTTACCACCGTCACGGATTTGGTCCCATATGTACTTACCCATGCAAGTGAGGCTTGTATAAAAAGCCCATTCGAAAAGCGACCCGAAGCTTGTGACATGGAAGCTTCTTAGCCCATACGGTTAACCTTCTTATCCAGCCCTCAATGTTAGTGTTGTCAAGGCGTAAGGCGATGTTTAGGCGATAAGCTCCATTTAGGTAAGGTTGTGCTGAGGCATGTTGACCAAAGCCTAGGCATTGCAAATAATATTTACTTATAGTTCCCTACGTAAATAATTAATTAGTTTTTCATATACCGTCCTTTAATATATACATACTCCATTATATGAAAGTACCTTGTGTAAAAAAAAAATTAACTATATTTTACACTCTTCAATTCCGTGTCCACGAATTAAAAAAAATAAATAAATAAAAATAAGACATGTTAGCGTATAGTGAAAGTATATATATTTAAAGAGTCATATTTGATGTAATACTTATGATGAAAAGAAAAATATTTACATCAACATAATAATAATAGAATAGAAAATCAAAGTAAGAAAATAGGAAAAAAGAAGAAGAAGAAAAGATATAACTTGAATAAAATTTTAATACTAGAATTAAAAGTTATGCCAATAATGAAGCTATACAATCACATAAGTAACAATATGAAGAAAAAAGAACTTACAATTTATATATTTACATTGACCCTTTTAAAATTTAAAAATTTTCAAAGATCCCCATTGCCTGCCTTTAGTATGGCCTAGGCAGTTTAGTTGCAAATGGCAAGGCAATGGACTATTCGTGGCCTTGACAACACTGCTCAAGGTCCCCCTAAAATTGGTGTCTCCCGCTACACGCTTGATGTGGGACTATCACACATGGCCTAGGCTCTGCTTTGGTGATGTGTAGGCATCACCTCACCTAAATGAGACCAATCACCTAGGCATCTCCTTGGCACCTCAACAACATTAGCTCCATCAACTATCTCTTATCTTGTCGCCCATTGATTAACCTTTAAGTTTCTTGTAAGCAACTTCATTTTTTCTACTATTATATCAAAAAAAAAAAGAAAAAAAGCTTTATTTTCTCCTCAGTAAATTTCTTTTGCCATGTCTCATGCATGAAGATTGTAATTTTTTGCTCAATTCTTGAGAGAGTGTCAACTGTCAACTGATATCCTAAGATTGATATTACCTTCATCTAATAAATAAGCCACCATGAAATGAAACCTTGACATAATTCTCCAAATTTTGTAGATTTTTCAGTCATCGAATTATGAATTAGATGCAATCGAATTTTTTCGAAAGTTCTATCAAAGTTAGGTACAAAAGCTACATAATTTGTAAAACTCAAAAAATCATTTAGTATTTTTAACTTTTCAAATACAAATAAAAAAAAAAAACCATTAAATCAATGCTAACTATAACTTTTGTTAGAAAAATATTTCTAAAGAATAAAAGCGTATAGATTACAATACAATTTTATATGTAATGGGTAAAAAGTAAAGAATCACTAAAGGAAGAAGCAAAATGAGATTTAATAGAACTTTATTTTAAAACAAAAATGAAGATGTAATTAATTTGCATATCTCCTACATATGATAAACATAAAAGTCATAAAATATTTTGTTACTCGTGCAATATTTGTCAATTATATAGAGATTATAAGTCTTACTTTAAACCTTTATATTTCGTAATTTAATTAGTTTAAGTATATAATTATATTTGTTTCAGCATGTCCAAAAAAAAGATAAATCTTTACAACATTTAAATAGAATTCCTTATACTTCTCTATACCGTTGAATTTTAGCAAAAAATCTCTGTGTTGAATTGGACTTTCCCGAATTAATTACAAATTTTAAGGGACAAAAGTTTAGGGCTAATGCGAATTTTCGATCCTTGACAATGATGTATTTCTGCTAGGTCTTTTCTCAGTGACAAACAAACTTTAGAATAGTTGTCCAAATGACAATTATCTGTAGCTAATAAGTAATCTATAGAAGATGCAATTCTACTAGAATAGGACCTTGTTTAAATTTAAAAGTTATGTGACATCAACAACATAGGCACCATTGATTTTTCTCACAAACTGAAATAGAAGGCTCCCCTTTATGAATACTTGGAGCAAATATAGCATTGTCATGGTGTATCAGGGAATTTCTAAAGCTTTTGCTAAGCTCCTTTATATATGTTTATAAAACCAGTCAATTACTACCACCGTGGTTGTAGGAAAACATTTTGATCTATAAATTCTGTGATTTGCGATTCAATTTTTTCGGAAAACTATTTGACTCCTTAACATGAATCTTAATGTTTCTAAAATTCACGATCAATATAATAATTGATAGATCCTACAATTCACAATTAAAAACTTACTTTGCGAATCATAGAATTCTCTCCCTTATCATTACAATTAATAGTTAAAAACATCACTCTTCTTAATTGGCTCAACTAATGGTCTTTGTCGTATGCATCTTAATTAGTTCTCTCTCGATTTGCAATCGAGCTAACCCTACAATTTCTTGAATGTGTTCTAATTTCATATTTTAATGTTTTACCATGCATCCATTTGAACATTCACATTTTCATTACACTTAATTAATTAACATGTTGTTTCTTTATCACCCTATATTCCATTCCACAACCTAATAGTGGTTCTATAAAATTTTCTGTCAACTGTAACAAGATGTGTTGATCATGTAGTATTCTATAGCACATTGTCTCTCCAATTGTATTTCTAGTTCCATAAAATTATATTTAATGTATTTTGTCTTACTCCTACTAATCTTGAGTCCTCTAGACTGTATTTTCTTTCCAAACATGTAGTTTAGCTGTAACTTTTGTTTTAACTTCATCAATTTGCACAACATATGCCAAAAAATATCTTCTTGAATATATTTAGTGAACTAACCTATGACTAGCGCTCAAAGATAGGGACTTAAGGATCATCTGTTATATTTGGGAACTACTTGTGTCTCCTGCAGTCCTACTTTTGTCTTTATTATGGTCATTACTTTCTCATACATATCCTATATCAAGCTAGTGTTCCTATTTAGCTTTTTGCAATATCTAAAACCCATTGTATTATACCTTTAGTTACTTTATCTCTTGATCAATAAAAATCATGTGAAGGCCTCCCTATACTTCTCCATTAATTTCTTTTGTAAGTAAATGGCTTTCATAGTTGATCTACGATGTAGAAATTCAAATTGGTTTTTTGACACTATAGTTTCAACTCTTAACCGGTTTTCAATTATTTTCTTCTATAATTTCATCATATGACTTATCAATTTAATACCAAGTTTGAATATCAATTTTTTTTTAATATATAGGTATGACCATATTTTTCTTCTACTCATTCGGCATCTTTACTTTATACAATTTATTAACCATAAAACTCAAACTTCCTCTAAACACTTCCAAACCTCAGCAATAACACTATTCAATCTTAAATCCTTTGCTTTTTTTCTCTTTCTTTAAAGTCTTTTTTACATTAACCATGTAATTGTACGAAAGAACTTATGTCCAATAGCTACCCCTAAGTTATTATGTTCTTGTACACAAAATTTTATAAATAATTCTCATTTAGTAGCTTCTCAAAATAAGGTTTTCTTTTATCTCTTTTTCTTTCACTAAGACTATTTGATCATCACTTTTACTATGGTTAAGATTTATAGTTTTTATTTCCCTTAGTTTTACAAGTTTATTTTATATTGTTTTCCCCTTTCGTTGTACATAACTTAGTATATGAATCATTGTATGCCTAGAGTTTATCATTGCTTACCGCTCTTATTCCTACTCCATTTGTATTTTTTATTTTTTATAGTATAATAGTATTTGTACCCTATATTCTCTATTTCCCTCAATTTTTCACTTTTTTCACTTCATTTGATTTCTTATAGCGTATTATATGTACTCGTCTTATAATTATGGGATATAGTCTCTTCATTTTTTGCTTGTTGATGTTCCTATGTTCCAAGTTGCTACTCTAAGCTATAATTGTGGACTAACTTCTTAACCTGCACTTGTTCAATGTAGTACCAGGACTCTTGCTCATTTATCATTTCAACTTGGCACCGATGAGGCCTCCCAAACCCATATTTTTCAAAATGCCTCGAAGCAGGTGCAACATGTCATTAATAGAGGGATATCCTAGCCTTTCACATACCTTTCACGTACGTAAATTTAATGAATTTATGGTCATACAGGATCAAGCGAAGTTTTACACTTGTTGACAACTACCTAACACAATCCACCCTGTTATCTTATATATCAAGACTTTTAGTACTAAACTTAAATAACTTTTTTTCTTGCCTGCATTGACATTATGTTTCTTTGGCAATAAGGGTCTTTCTTTCAGCTGATTGAAGTACAAGGTTTACAATCAATTTTTATTCTTCAGTTCTTTACAAGTGACTGCCTATTTCATCTTCTATTGTAGTTATTGTATGATTTAAGTTTTAGTTTGACATCTTTGCCTTTTCATTTCCCTGTTGCAGAGAAGGCAAGATGCTCAATCAACTTCATACTTTTCACCAGGCTACTCTGTACGAAGTCCCAGCATTTATACTGTTGGAAATCAAGGTTCTGTGGAAGTCAGTTCTGAGTCAATAAATAGAATGAATCACTTGGATGGAACTGGAGAGTTTATTAGCTCATCAATGGCTGATGGTAGTCATGCTTTGCAGAAGCTTCAGGAACGGCCAAGTCTAAGTAATGATGATGTTGCAGATACCCCTCCATCTTGCCAAGAGAGCGACAAGTACATCGAATCAAATGATCCAGACTATGGTAGGTGTACGAACCAGGATGAGACTTTACTACATGGATGTGAATATAGACATATTTATGAAACATTTGATTCATATGAGACCAAACAACTTTCTCTCTCTACCAAATTCAGGTTTGTCTTTGTTTATTTTTCAGAGTGTTTTGAATTATTCATTTATGCCATGCCTCGTAGAAAAAAGAATCTTTAACGAGCTTTTAATCTATGCAAGCGATGTTTAAGTATATTTTTATAAGATTCATTTAGATATTCGCCATAAATATAACAACTAGATAATTTATTTTTATAAATTATTGTGGTTGCTAATGATATTGGTGTATGTTATTTGCTGATGATATAGTGTTTGTTGATGAAACTAAATCTAAAGTAAATGCTAAGTTACAATTTTGGAGAGAGGCTTTATAATCTAAAGGGTTCAAGATTAGTAGCACTAAAATTAAATGTATTAAATGTAATTTTAGTAGAAGTAGAAACACAGATGAAGAATAACGAAGATTGAAAGCCAAAAAATAACAAGGAGTAAAAATTTTAAGGAGAGGAGTGCTTTTGGAGTATTATATGGTTGATGCATCTTATTGAAGTTGAAAAGAAAATTCTATAAAGCCGCTATTAGGCCATCCATGTTTTATGGAACAAGATGTTAGGCAATAACGAAACAACATTTGAACAAACTAAGTGTAACGAAAATGCACATGTTAAGATGGATATGTAGTAAACATTAAAAGATAAAGTTATGAATGAACATATTTGAGAAATGGTAGTAGTAGTCCCAATTAGAGATAAAATGTGAAAAAACCAATTAAGGTAGTATTTTGGACACATATAACGAAGGCCTTTGGATACACTAGCTAGGAAGAGTGAGCTATCAACAATCTATAATAATGATAGAGGTAGAGGAAGACCTAAAATAATATGGGCAGAAATAATTACGAAAGATATAAATCATATATATATATATAATTGAAGTGTCGACTTAACCCTTGATTAAACGAAGTGGAGGAAGCGGATTACATACATGTAGTTGGGAAAAGGCTTAGTTGAGGTGAGTTGTAGCTGCTGAATTATGTTCTTTTTTTTTTGTTAGTTTACGATTTCATCTAGGGATTGCTAATAAAGAGCCAAATCGACCAAACTGGTTTTAACTGTCTAATTTTAGCTACTTTGGAAAGTTCAAAAGTATTGGAGATATGTTTGTAAATTGTGGAAGCCAATTCAATTTGATTTGGGGTTGATTTGCATAGTTGCACATTGATGCTGAACTGAACCGAGATTATGTTTCAACACTTGAACCTCACCAGTCCAAACCCACTAAAATGGTCAAACATAAGGAGAATGCTCATTTTACTTTTAACCGTTTGATGATTTTCCCTTCTTCCCTCTTTTCTCTTAACACTTGGCTTCTCTCCACTTTTAGTTGGCCAATGTATCTTCCTCAGTTAGTCTCTCTCCTCTCAAGCTTTCCGTCGATGTCAGTATTTTTGAAATCTGTTAAGCAATAAACAATGACACACCCGCAGATACAAAACTCTGGAACAATGTTTTAGCTTGGCAACTTGGACTCAACAGTTTTGTGCTTCTTCTCAATCCTTTCAATGTTCTATTCAACTTTGAGCTGTCAAAAGAATTGATTTTTGTTCAAATCATGCAGTTTCTAATTGAAAGTTACTAGTCTTTTATTAGAATATTGCATTGGGTTTGTATGATTTTTTTGGGGCAACTTTTTCAAGTGATGTAGTGCCTTGTTTTTAGATTTGTTAGATTTTGTATTTCCTTGGAATTCTGATATTTGATGTTGCTTCAAATATTTGTTTGGTTTTTGCTCAAAGTAGTTTTTTAGAGAAACTTGGAGCCTTTTTCTTGCGGTACATGAGAAGTTTGTTTCAGAAAGATCATTATTTTGTACATAATAAATATTGTTTTTTAGGTTAATTGCCTATTTTTTAGGTGAAACATGAAAGAAACATGTGTTTTGAAAAGTTTTTACTTGTTTGATACTTGACTTGTGAGTTTAGGCTTTGGCTATGGGAGACATGGATTATCAATGCATGACATTTCATCTCTATCTTATTATTATAAATTTATAGCTTTTAACAAATACTGGGATTGGATTGGATGGATCCGCATTGGACTGAAGTTGGGTAACTTGGGTTTGGATTAGTTTGGCTGACACTTTATGATAGGTTTGGATTAGATTTCATTTTTCAAATATATAGCTTGTTTTGAACTGAAGTTGGGCCTTGGTGCAACAATTGAGGTTGATCTATTTGGATTAGATTTCATTTTTCTAATATATAGCTTGTTTTGAATTGAAGTTGGGCCTTGGTGCAACAATTGAGGTCGACCTATTTGGATTAGATTTTTTCTTCCAAATATATAGCTTGTTTTGAACTAAAGTTGGGCTTTAGTGCAACAATTGAGGTTGATCTATTGTGACTTAGAAGTCATGGGTTCAAATCTGAAAGCATTCTCTCCAGTGGAGGTAAGTCTGCCTACGTTATCCCTTCCTTAACTTCACAATTGATAGGAGCCTCAGGCATTGTGTACACCTTTTTTTATAACTTGGTTTGGGTTGTTTATTTCCCTTTCACATTAGTTTCAAACCAATAGGTCCAATGAACACCCCTAATTCATCAATGATACGCAATATTCATTTTTCTTATTATTCGATCTATCTTGACTTCTTTTTAGAATTTAGTCATCTTGTTTTCATTTTTTAAGAATTTATATAGCTGGAAAAAGGCTTTGTTGAATTGTTTATGGGGAAATAAGTCTTTCTTCTCTTGGTTTGTGAAGCTAGTTTCATCATTGAATTGAAGTGGTTATTCTTCCTTATTTTCATTCAGATATGCCTTTCATTTTAATAAGTATAAATTTACAATTTACTTCTATTTTTTCTTCGCTTCTCTTTTCTAATAGAATAATGCTTCTGATTTGTACTATTCATGGCAGTTAGTTGGTAGGTTTCAGATCATTGCATGATCTGATCACTCTCTCTCTCCCTCTCTCTATAAATATATTTATAGCTAAAAGCCAGAGGAAGCAAACTACCTTACTTGCCCACTTCTTACTTTAGGTGAATATACAATGCTGGAAAAAGAATCTTCGATTTGGAAGGACATGCAGGAGCAGTGTCCAGGTTCAATTGGAAGTGATCCCTATGAGCACAATTTCAAAGCATTGGATGGACCTGTAAGTTTTTTTTTTGAATTGCATTTTCTTTATACCTTTAGCTGATTATTCTTACTTATTAGACTAAAGGGATCCTTTCCCGAGTTATCTTTTTTGTTTTATTTTATAGTGAGTTCTTTGGCTTGTACTGATGGGAACAGCTTGCCCAGGAGAAGCTGCCATCTTCTTTGGAGGGAGTGGAGACTCATGCAAACCTGGCAGCAGCACAGGAGATATGGCCATCTAATTGGCTTGAAGTCAGTGGAAATGACTCAGAAAATTGGAAAAACTGTCACCAAAATAGTTTTGACCTGCAGTTTTCAAAAAATAATGAACTTATCTTTGGCTCCAATGACCCTATTACATCACCAACTACTACCTCATTGCATCAAGAGGTTGAAAACCCAAAAGTTCCATTATACTCTTCTGGAACAGATTCGAATGGAGCCATCTCTAACTATTTCTCAATGTTTGCTCAAGATAATCAGTTTGGAGGTCCTCTTGTAGTGTGTTCAACTTCAGTTCAGCATAGGTTTAAAATTCAAGAAATATCCCCAGAGTGGGGGTTCAGCAATGAAACCACAAAGGTATGTACCATCAGACCTCTTCTAATCAGATTACCTGTACTCTTATTCATTCATGATATCCACAGTCTCTCCATCTTTTTGTTTTCTGGTGAAGTTAGAGCCTCTTCATTTGAAAAAGGTACAATCTTGAAAAAATTGAAAATAATAGGTTAACATGGACATTTCTTTTATTGGTTTGTAGCGCTCATACTTCATAGATGATGACATCCCTTTTTTATGTTGGATAAGATATATAAGGACACTAGGCTTTTTAAAAAAATTTGAGGCGTAATTGAGGTGGTTTGTCTATGTGAGGCAATGTGTAACCCTCATAGGTGGGAGCTTCGTGCACCATGCTGCCCCCTATTTTTTTAGCTGAGAACTCGAGTGATTTTTCAACTATATTAATTGTTCTAATTATTGTAAACACTATCAAAAACAAAGTGAGCACATGCCATATTTCAAGGTTTCCAAATTTTAAGTTTTCAACCACTCAAAAAATAAGTAATTAGAAAGTTAGCAAATGTATTTCAAAGCTATCAAGTCTTTGCCTTCTTATCAGTTTTTCCTTCATTTTTTAACAAGAAGTTGATGCTAGTTGTAATTAGAATTATTTATTAAAAGATTTAAAACTGTTAGCTTAATATTTGAATTAGTGTTTGTAAACTAAAAGATATAGTACTAGTAAAGGGCTTTTCTGGAGGGCAAACTTTTTTATCCTTTATGAGCAAAGGTTTAATTTCTACTAAATGAAAGGGAAATTAGTCCTTAAATTTTTCTAAAAAAATTGGTTATAATTGTCCAAAATTATGAGCATAAATTAAGTTTGAAAAGTAAGTAAATCAATCAAATAAAAACTAAGGCTAGAACTTCAACTACTCCTCAAGGTTTTCCTTGACTTTTCTAAACCATGCGAGGACCTCATATCCATTAGAAACCACTTGGAAATCTGACGCGTACCACTCGACAAACCTAACATTGGCACTGAGCCCATGTAGTTGGAAAAAAGGCTTTGTTGAGTTGAATTTAGTTGAGTAGAATGTCTCATGCATGTTAGTTTGCGATCATTTGCTTTAGCACCATTGGACTTCATGCTTCGTGTCTGATCTGGTAAACTGTTAAATGCAATTTATTGTAGAGAAGTTGAGGCTTTAGTAAGTGAAAGAAATTGTGCCTAATCTCTCTGAATATGCACAAGTATCTTAAGATCCACTATTGATGTATTGGTTTCTTGCACAAGATTGAGAATCTAAACATTGAATCTATTTATGCAGGTAATCATTACTGGATCTTTTCTCTCTGATCACTCAAAGTGTAGATGGACTTGTATGTTTGGCGACATTGAAGTTCCTGTAGATATCATTCAGGATGGTGTTCTCCGTTGTCATGCCCCCCCACATTTTCCTGGAAAGGTTTCTTTGTGCATTGCTGCTTCTGGCAATGGAGAACCCTGTAGTCAACTAAGAGAATTTGAGTACCGTAAACCCCAAACTGATGCTACTAAGAGCACTGAAGAACTGCTATTGCTTGTCAGATTTGCAGAGATGGTTTTCGGTAGCTCATTGGTTCATAAAGAAGATTGTACTGTACCATTAACTGGTTTAACTAGAAATCCATGGCAGCAGATTATAGATGGACTATTACTTGGCAGTGAAACTTCGAGCAGTACAATGGAGTTGCTGGTTCAAGAGTTTTTAAGAGATAAACTACAGCAGTGGCTTTCATCCAAACACAAGAAAGCAGACACGTCAACCTGTTCCATGTCAAAAAAAGAGCAAGGCATAATACACATGGTGGCTGGGTTAGGTTTTGAGTGGGCCCTGTGCCCAATTCTTCATTCCGGGGTCTCTGTAGACTTCCGTGATGTCAATGGATGGACTGCCCTTCACTGGGCTGCACGTTCTGGAAGGTAAGTCAAAAGCTCTTTCTATTCCTCCTAATCTACATGGTAGTTTGTTCTGCTACATCTAGCTATGGACATTCTTGACATTTGTAACGGCATCCTTCAATAATTTCAATTCACTGAAGATACCTCTAGTTTAGTTTTCAAGTAGCCTGCAAGGACATTGGAAAACTGCATTAACATACATGTAGTGTCATGGACCTGCAATGCCCTAGATTGGAGTCTGAAACCAAGATTTCCAGTGTCAAAAGTTGACTGAATCAAATAGTTGACCATCAGTTTGTTTCATTTTTTTAAGTGGTTAAAATGAAGCATTCCAGTTCCAGACAAAAATCAAGAGAGTGAGTGTTCATATTAGTGAAAGCAAGTTGGATAGACAAGTGTTTCTCTTTCTCTGCCTTTGTACCATATCTACTACCAAGCCAACCTCAAAATTTCCTCATCGGACATCTAGTTTGGAAGGTTGCCAATGAACATTTTACCATGCAGCTCTTAGTGGTTCAATTTTGGTTCTCTTTTTTTCTTTTCTTTTTGTACATTAGCGATATCTGGTTGCGAAACTTAAAAGAACTCCTTGTATGACAGGGAGAAAATGGTTGCTGCCCTCATAGCAGCCGGTGCATCAGCTGGAGCAGTGACAGATCCCACTTCCCAAGACCCAGTAGGTGCAACCCCAGGTTTCATTGCAGAAGCCCGTGGTCACAAGGGACTGGCAGGATATCTTTCAGAAGTGGCACTTACTAGCCACCTTTCATCCCTCACGCTGGAAGAAACTCTTTCTAAAGAATCAGCTGATGTGGTGGCAGAAAGGACTGTTGACAGTATCGCAAAGGAAGGTGTTGGCATCACCGAGGATCACCTCGCACTCCAGGATTCATTGGCCGCAGTTCGAAATGCAGCTCAAGCTGCTGCACGTATACAAGCTGCTTTCCGTGCCTACTCTTTCAGGAAAAGGCAACTGAAAGAGTCCATAGATTCTCTTTGTGACGAGTTTGGTGTCACGCTAGATGACATTCGTAGCCTTTCCTATACATCAAATTTAGCTTTCAACTTCAGCAAGGATGCCAAATTGAATAAAGCTGCGCTTTCTATTCAAAAGAAATATCGTGGATGGAAAGGGCGCCAGGCATTTTTAGATTTGCGCCAGAAAATCGTCATGATACAGGTAGACTGTCCCCCTCCCCTCCTCCTCCTCCCTACCAAAATACATCCATGTGGATGATTTATTATCTGAAACTTGAGGTGATTTCCTGAAAAGGGATTTTCAAGAAAGGCATTTTCTTGCAAGATTACTATTATATTACGACTAATAACTTTTTTAACTATAATAATATATTTTTTAAACCCCTGACGTAGCCTCTAGTTATCACTCCTTGGTGCCACTGATTATTTTCATTGAAATTTTAGAGTTAGTTAAAAATTTCTTTTGATGCACTTAATTTTTGACATACATAATTGACATTTTTTTTTTTTTTCTTTTCTGAAATAGTCAATTTACTCTCTGATGCTGTTCTCTTTCCAAGCTATTTACTTGGTTTAGATACGGTAAAGAATTGTATTGAGGTGCTTTTGTGTTAAAGCTCGTGGAGTTTGCCACAGTAGACACTTGGAAAAACATTCAATCCTGGTATTTTCAGTACTTTTGCGTGGATACATTTGCCTACATTCAGAATGGAACAATTTACCAAGCAAAGCATAAACTGTATTGTTATTATTTCTTTTCTGTGTGATTTTGTGATGAAACATGAATAGGAAGTACAGTAACACGTATGATACTATAAAGTGATAATAAAAATTATAGCTCTATTGATTAATTAGTTACAAATTTGTTTCACTCATTTTATTCTTTCTTCAAAATCTTACCATCTTGGCAGGCTCATATCCGAGGCTACCAGGTAAGGAAGAGGTATAAGGTGGTTGTATGGGCTGTTGGTATTTTAGACAAGGTTGTGTTGCGATGGCGGCGTGGAAAAAGTGGTTTACGAGGATTCCGACCGTTGGAGTCTGCTGAGGAAATTGATGATTATGAGGACATTCTCAAGGTGTTCCGGAAACGAAAAGTGGATATGGCAGTAGCCGATGCTCTTTCCAAGGTGTTATCAATGGTCAAATCTCCTGATGCACAACGTCAGTATCGCCGCCTCCTTGAAAGCTATTGTCAAGCTAAGGTAAGCTAGTCAAGATTCCTTTCTACTGAAATTCAATGCACTCAAAGTTTGATGCTAGAAACAGATGAGATTCAAAACTTTTTCCAAGGAAACAGTTTCCTTATGGAAAACTCCCTAATAATCCTGCACTCACCACCCCCAAATTTTAGTTTAGAACAACAGTGAGGATTAATTAGTAAATAGGATTTGGAGTTTTTTATTTTATCTAAATTTCGTTTATTTAAATATAGTAGAATTTTAGTTGTTTATTTTTGGTAAGAACCTTAGGCATATCTTGGCTCCCCTTGAGCCACTCGGCCAATAGTTGCTAAGCTTTTTGTCAACTATATTGCTACAATATTTGACCTTTTGAAACGAATGAAAGTATTGGAAGTGAAAGGAAACATTGATTGTAGTATCGAGTAAGGTAAATACTAAGAACTAAATAGAGATCGTAAGAGGGAAAACTATAACATACAACAAAATAGTATAGATTCTAGAATGCTTAATGATTGACGAACTTTTGTTTGTGAATGTTTTTCCTAGTCCCTGATGGAATAAATATTTTCAGAATAATTCCTTGTTACATGGTATATAGCAAACGATATCTGCCAGGGAATTTTCCTTCTTGTATGGTTTCCTAAAGCGGTCATCCTGCATTTCTCATGTTTATTTAAATAAGTGCATTGCTCTCATCAGCATTTTTGTCCTTGTCTCTCTTATCTACATTTTCCCCAAGTGTATCGTCATCAATTCAGTTGATGATTTAATGCGTGATCATGTGCAGGCAAAATTGCAAGGGAATGCAAGTGAAACAGCATCAATTTGTCCTAACAACGATGATCAAATGGAAAATGATGATTGGATGCAATTTCTATGGGACCAAAGTCATCAAACTTTGGATCAAACTTTGGATCATCATGACAATTAAGTTGCTTTACGGACTTAAAATATCAACTGTAAGTCATGTTTTTCACAGCATGCTATACTCTTTTCTCTTCGCACTTGTTGATTAAGGCAATATAATTGACCGGGGTCTTGTATAATTTCTGCGCTGGTGGTGTAATAGTTGCTGTATATGGTTTGTGAATAAACAAGCAGGGAGAAGTTGGTGGGCCAACATTTGCTGTTTTGCTTGTAATCACAATAGTTTTTTCTGTTGATATATACTCAGATAATTATTTTGGTCCAAATGTTGATGAAAATGATTATGTCAAGAGTAGGTCCACATAAGTAGCTGTGCTCAACTCAACTAATAACCCTTTTTCCATGAAAATTTTCTTTTTCCATTCTACTCCATCCAAGATGCTAAGTCAACATCTAAATTATAAATAGCTATATTTTTTTTTAATTATTTTTGTTCATATAATTTTAGATTTGTTTTTACTTGTATTATTACTGTGAATTGTTAAAAGATCATTTTTCATAATTGAAGCATCTAAAGGTCATTGTTCTATATGTTTAAACTACGTTAATCGATTTTTTTTCATTTTATTTTTAATGCGGGTTACATAAGTTTGTGTTGATATTTAAAATTTGTGAAACCAAATGGGCCCTTAAGTTAAGGGCAAATGCATTTTTCTCAGGCAGGCTCATTGACATCTGACAAAGACTCAATCTTTTATAGCTTGAAAAGAAAAAGTGCGATTATAAAGGTACTGCTGCTTTCTCTTCCAAATTCACCGATCTGCTAAGCTTGAATACACTACAGTTCTCAAATTCCCTAGAGTCGTCATATAACTTTACAAATTAAGGTTGCCTTAATTTTGTGATATGAGAATTAAAATATAATTTAAAAGGTGTAAAAAATTAGAAAGTAATATTTTGTCATTTTTTTAAAATAATAGTATTTTTTTTTTATAAATTTTAAAAAATTGATTTCGAGTTTTAACTAACCAAATACTTTTTCTGTATTTTCAAATTTTAGGATATAAAAAGTTATATTCTAATAATAAATCAAACATGGGAAAAGGTGGCTTGGAGTTTCTAACATTACTTTTGCAAAATAAAATAAATAAAGCATTTTTTTATATATGTGTTTTTGACAATGAAAAACGTCAAGCCTATGCTTATCTAAAAAAAAAAAAAAAAAACTGAGATAGTGCCTACTTAGCTGACACGTGTCATCATTAGGAAGCAATTTTACCTGTCTGCCTTCATGAGCGCGACTGGTACTGAAGATCAGTTATCTTCACTTTCATTTGTTTTCATCCATTGATATTTGATAATGGAGTCCGAAGATAATGACGAGCGCATTAAGCTCATCAGCCTTGCAATTCAGAAGCTCCTTGACGAAAAGAAAGCCCATAAAGCAAATTTCAACGAAGATGACCAACATCTCCTCTCCAAACTGCTTTCACAGGTAAAAATAAAAAATAAAAATAAATAAACAACATTAATTTCTTGGTTTCTTATTTTGAATTGTTGTAGAATCAGATTGTTTTTCAGTAACAGATGATGTGATGGGCTTCGAGATAACCAAAATAAAATAAAATAATTCGTTTTATGTAACTAGCCGTTTGACTTGCGATTAATTAATTTATGAATTCCAATATTTATTCAAGTGTTCTTGATTTCGTTTCAATTTCCTCTTTTATCATTTTGATTCCCTGAACTGGTTCTTCCAACTCAGCTGCTTTGGTCGTGTAATACCATTGGCATTTCTACAGGATCAAATCAGAACAGTCAAAACACAATCGATCTGTTGGTCCAAATATTTCATAGTTCTCCTTGAGGGCCATTTCCACAGATTATGAGCATTAATTGGAGCTTATAGTCTGTGCTCCAATGCTCATAATTCATAATCCCTCTTCCTGTTTATACACTTCTATGCTCTCAATTTTATTTTTTATTTTTTATTTAATCTGTCAAAATAGCTTATAGTTAGTTCTTTTTCTTTTTCTTTTTTTATTTATTTATAATTAATGGGTGTGAGAATTAAGCCCTGCTTGAGATATGTAGACTTAGCCCTTGATAAAATGGAGTGGAGGAAGTGGATTTATGTAGTTGGAAAAAGGCTTTGTTGAGTTAAGTGCAAGAATTAAGCTAGGCATAGATTCCGAAAACATAGTAAAAGCTTGGGGATTTTTATGTCATGGAATATTTTCTTTTTTCTTTTTATTTATTTCTTTTGTTTTTCTTCCATTTGGATTGCTTAGTTTACGAGTGCAAAAAGGAAAAGGGAAAGACAGACACCAGATTTGAAGAAGCACATCATCCTTTTTTAGAAAGCAAACAACCTATCCTTGGGGTGATTAAATTTTGCGGGTAATATTAGTTTATGATGGAGGCGTTGCGTTGTTTGCGCTGTTGGATTTCTTCTTCTTATTTATTTATGTTTTTCATGTTTATTGGAAGTTAAGAGATGAAGGATGAGGAAGCCATTTGAGAAGGAATTCAAGCTGATCACTTCCAGAAATCTATTGGTCCTCTTTCAACAAAATGTCCTGTTTGAATGCAATGATCATTAGAAATTGGTTTTGTGACAGAACACTGGTTATCAGGTTTATTTACATTTTGCCACTTTTAGCTTCTCAAGAGGATGGATTAGAATAACCAAATTCCAGAGTTTCTCATTCCTAAAGAGCTAACATTGTAAAAAGAGAATTTATTACTGGTAGCAAACAAATGATAGTTACTTTAGGTTGTGTGCTATATTTGACTACTCTACTTCTCCTCCCTGTATAGCTACCAGAACTTCCTGTTAAGAGTTTCAATTTGTAGTCACCTTGGCCGAACATGGTGCAACTTATAGTACCACAACAACTTACCATTATGATATTCACTTTTAAAACCAAAACATATGGAAATATCAATTATCTGACCTTGTAAACTGAAACTCAAAAAATATCAAGGGCTAAGTCAACATTTACATTACAAGTAATTGTATCTTTATTAATTATCTTTATTCATGTTATTTTAAGTTTTCCTCTGCGTATATCATTGTTATTAATTACTTCACAGTCATAGTAAATACTTGCATTTGATAGTGTTTTATGAAATAGACTGAATTACTGAATTTCCCTTTCAAAAAAAAAATACTGAATTTCTTTGTTGTATCTAAAACCTTCTTCATGCTTATAACAGCTAGAATCTTTAAAGGAAGATGATAACACTCCTAAGCCACCCGAAACACTGACAAAAACAAAGGAGTCACCTTCTTCTTCTTCTTCTCTTGTTGCCAATGAGGAGACGAACAAAGATGAGACTGAAAGCAAGGAAATGGGAACTGAAGAGATAGTAAAGGAACTGAGGAAGGTGAGGAGACAGAACAATATAACTCATTGGCTTCTTTCTATCTTGATTTTTGTGACTGCGGCGTGGCAGTTGTCCGAGGTTTCACTCATGTTAAAAGTTAAGAACAGCCTGAACAACCCATTTAAATCTGTTGGGAGTATGATCACAAGAACTGTAACGGGTGGTCGTTCTAATGCTGAAATGGATTCTGCAAGAGAAATTGAACACCATTCTCTCCCAGCTCTTAAGATTCCAGAGCTGCCTCGTATGGACTTGCCAGTCTTGAGTTTGGATGATGATGATGATGAAGACTGAAATTTTTACTGAGATTTGGCTGTTGCCAGGTACATGGATTTATTACTCATCCTCAAAGATACGTAATAATTTGAGTAGCTCTTTGATGTAAATTGAAAGGAGCTTTATTTTGTAAAATAGTTGGGGGAGTAAATGTCGCCCTCGATTTTAAGCCAAAGGTTGCATTAGGTAACTGATAGTAATCAGCTCCGTGTAGTCGAGAAAAGGTTTAAGTTACTTTAGAAGGAAGGAAGCTTTTTCTGTTATTTATAAATGTTATTTTTTTCCTTTATGAGATGGTTTTGGCTTCTCAAACTAAAAATATTTAGTTATGTAACTAAAAGGCTAAAGGGCCTAAAACTTGAGCAAAAAGGCTCTCATCCACCACTAGAACTCATAAAGGGAATCATCCATGAAATATAGAGAAATGAATAAAAATAAATAATAAATATAAAAGAAAAAAAACTTAAAAAAAAAATGAAATGATGGACAGAAGGATTTTCAAATTTTTGATCAATATAAGTTTTTTTTTATTCTCATTCCTTTTTAATCAATATAAGTTTTTTTTTATCGGGTTTTCGGCTCCCTCGAGGTGTTCTTTTACCCTTCGGGTCAAGACACTACCTCTCAGAGTTTGAAATTTTACAGGGATTTATAGGCGCTTCTTTCACCTAAGATTTGGCCAAGACAAGGCTTGAACTCATTATCCGATTCCTTAATCTCCCTCAGGATCCGTTTCCGTGCTAGCACACTAACCCACAGTTGGTTTATCAATATAAGTTTTGATCATAAAAATGACTCCCTAAACTTCTAAAAAAGAAGGTGGTTGTTATGTGCTTTAGGCTGAAGCCCACGATGGGAATGTAAATGATACGTGTCGCAAAAGGGACATCTTTTTCCGTTTCACATACATGCTCTTCACAGAGCATGGAACACCATACCACCCGACACGTGTTTTCTTCCATTGTGAAGGCTGAAGAGATCGAGGGCTTAGAGTGAGCAGTGAGGTGATTCGTCTAATGGAGCACACAAGAGCTTATAATAAACAATCAACCTCAATAGATGGCCTCATGGTCCATGAAGAACACCAGCTTCTGAACTCCAAATTGCTTTCACAGGTATACTTCTTTTTTTTTTTACCTTAATGTTCTCGTTCGTTATCTATAATGGATTGTAATAATAATAATTATTATTATTTTTTCTGTGCCCTGTGATCTGTATATACTGTTTATAGGAGATTTTGGAATTTCCGGATGGATTGCGCGTATTTACCTTCCACATGTGTGTTTGATACCAAAATGTCTGTAAATAAATGAGAAATGAGAATAAGAAATTAAACAAACTTCGGATTGGTGTGATGGTTAGGGACCCGCCTCAGTTTAAGCGCATAAGGAGGTTCATTGGGTGCTCTAAGGGGCTCAATACCCTCAAGAAAAAAGTTGAAAAGAAGACATTGTAAAAAGTGTCCAATTGAGAAGTTGGTAAAATCTATGAGTTTGTCAATTCTCCACAGGCTTTGAATTCATGTCTCCACAATTTATTCTTATTATGGATTGGAATGTTCAAAAAGAAGAGGGCCTCAACACAACAGTTAAGATTGTTTTTTATGAGATCACAAGTTCTAATTTAGATACAACCTCTCTTGTATACATTGTCCCTTCTCCAGACCTTGCAATGGTTAGAGCCATGCACATGTACTGGGTACGCCCTTTATGACTTGGAATGTTCATACTTCGGTGGCTTGTTCGCATATAAGATGACCATGAGCGAAAAAGGAAGGGGGATTGTGTGGTTCATAGTTGTTAAAGTCTTAATTCTTGAGTCATAGTTCTTCTGTTGGCTAGGAAATGTATCAAAACTAAATTCTTTGGAAGTTTTTTTTATTTTTCTAGAGAATCAAGGGTATCTAGGCTTCAGTAGACTAATCCCTTGGGTCATTGGTGGCTTAAGCGGGAGATGCCCGCGGTGGCTATACAAGTCTCATGTTTAACATTAGGCCTTCTCCCTAATTTATGACTTCCATGGTTAGAGTTAGTCCTAGGTACCAACACACCATTGCCTGGATGGTTAATCTTTTGGTAGTTTTATAAATTGTAGGGTCTAACAGTTTTTTGAATCAGCCTTAAATATACATTTGTATTGGTGAAGATCCACAAACTCACATAATTTGACTTATAATTTCATTTATTTGTTACTTGGTAGTTGATGCATGATTTTCAAAATCTGGCATATGAAGCATACTCCTTGGTTCTTTGTAAGAATCGTACGAGCTCAGTTATTCAAACTGTAGAACTGGAACCATGAACCATAGGATTATATTGTTTTACTATAAGATTCAGACACATCCTGTTGAAGTTTAGGATTCGAATCATTTCCCATGAATCATGATTCTTATGTTTAAATCCGTGAGCCAGTTACTTGCTGTTATAACTTAGGGAATGAGCCAAGCATGATGTCAAACAAAATAATTGCTCGACTCCATGGCTGATTACCAAATACACGAACTACACTTATTAAGGATGTTATGCTTCTCTTTGATTACCACAAAGGAGAAAAGGAGGAAAGCTAATTCAAAGAAACTTAAAAATCCTCAGTAGCAACAGAGATGATCTATCTCTAATTTCTCGGTGATCGAACTGTGCTCACAATCTACTATTTATATCAGCCACGCAGGGAATGGCTTGATAAGTACTTCATAATTTATGTGTATAATTGAAACAATATATATGTACCATACTGTTTGTGTCATACCCTGGGTTGCACAGCGTGCCCCCTACCCAGGTGCGGGCGCACCCCCTCGGGGCGAACGCTTAGCCATTATGGATCCATAATATTGTCTCATCTCGGCCAACCACGCCACACAAGGACGCCGATCACCGAGATCATTTATTTCCTGCACAATCCACAGCACAGGGAGGGCCTCCCTCAAGTTCGAACTCGCAACCTCTTTCTCATAAGGTTAGATTTCGCAACTTGAGTACCCATTGAATTTTGTCACACCCTGGGTTGCACAGCGTGCCCCCTACCCAGGTGCGGGCGCACCCCCTCGGGGCGAACGTCTAGCTATTATGGATTCATAATATTGTCCCATCTCGGCCAGCCACGCCACACAAGGAAGCCGGTCACCGAGATCATTTATCCCCCTGCACAATCCACAGCACAGGGAGGGCCTCCCAAGTCCGAACTCGCAACCTCTTCCTCATAAGGTTAGATTTCGCAACTTAAGTATCCATTGAGCCTTACAGTTTGATAACTGGGAAGTCCTTTGGATGTGGCAAATAAAGGTTGAGCAAGCTAAATTGTGGAAATAACCTTGTATAATCTTTCAATTATACAAAAGTACAATGGGGCTACTCAATCCTGAAAAGGCAATACAGGATATTTTTGTAAAAGTTTTATGACATGGCAAGAAAATTTAACTCTTGTATACAGTGTTTGTATTTGTTTCAGTCTCTAGCTCCTTTTTCTCTTTTTTTTTTTTTTTTGGGTACTCCTGCACAACCTCATTGAAATACTTCGAAATACTTCTGTTTCACGATGATTTCTAAAATATGTTGGCATTGACAGTTACCAAAAGCTTTACATCAAAAACCCGCTTCGCGATTATAAATGTATAACAGTTAAAAGTGTTGTTACAGGAGGACACAAGTTCTAAGATGCCTGAAGTACCAACAGCTGAAACAAAGCAAAAGGCTTCTTCTACAGTTGCCAAAGTGGAGACAAAAAATGAGACTGGAAGTGGTAGCAAGGAAATGGGAATTGAAGAAATAGTGAAAGAACTCAGGATTGTGAAGAGGCAGAACACAATCACACACTGGCTTCTTTCTGCCATGATTTTCTTGACTGCTACATGGCAATTGTCTGAAGTGTCACTTATTTTAAAAGTGAGGAATAAATTAAGCCACCCTTTCAAATCTATTGGAAATATGATGAAAAGTGCTATATTTGGTGGTCATTCTAATGGTTTTAAGAGTGTTGAGAACAAGAAGAAGCCACTGGATATTGAGCCTCCTCCTCTTCCAGTTCTTAAAATCCCACAGCTGCCTCATATGGATTTGAATGGTGGTGGAGATGATTGAAAGAAAAAAATGATTGAACTACAGCCAGTTTTTTTTTTTTTTAGTTTTTATTTGTTACTTGCAATTGCTAGAAATTGTAAAAGATGTCATCTGAATTAGTATTTCTTCTCTATTGTAAATTTAAATTGAAATCAGCTTCATTCTAACTGGTATTGCATTATTTACATCACTCAAAATTTAAATAATAAGAACATTAATGATGCAGATGATGCCACATTATACATATTTGGTTTTGAGTTTTTTTTTTTAAGTTTATTTAGCATTATCATTAGAAATTTAATGAAAAAGATATAATTATTTATAATTAAAAATATCGGTTTACCTCTTGACAGAGCATAGTGGATGAAACTCTTGATAAAACATAGTAGAAGAAGTAGATTCATGGAACAAAAGTTTAGTTGAATGGACTATAGTTAAGTATTTAACTAATTTCTAACTTTTTATATCATTTTCTATTTTGTGAAATCTCTTTTATCTAGTTATTTATTTTATCCTTTCTAATTTATAGCTAGCTTTTGTTCCTTCTCATTTTATAATAATTTTATTAATTGATTTATTGTTATTATAATAAAATATCTATCAAAATTATCCAAAATATATATAAAATTAGAAAAATATTTTACAAACACATTTTATTGATATTGTCCTAAAAATTATTGAAATGTCGCGAATCAAATATTCAAACGTAATTTGAGATAATCTAATAACTTTTAAGAATAATGTAAATAAAATATGTTACTCCTAAAATTATTCTTGTAACACGTTATTTAAATAACTATTTTTTTTTCTCTATGAAGCTATTATTATTTGGGGACACCACGTGTCTGCAATTTAGGGTGCACGTGCGGACCCCATGGCACGACCATTACGCTTCACGTGTTTTCGGTTGCGGGACATGTGGTTCCTTACCTATTGCGGCGGCTCCACTTGCCCACCATCACCGGCTTTTCTACAATCCTTGCGGATGGGCTTTTAACATAATTACCCCTAAAAAAAAAAAATCACAAATGTCATTTACATACAAATAATGTCTCATTTGCCATACTTTACTGTTCATCACATAGTCAGCGCGCCAAACAAGCATCACATCCGCGCCCGGGTGGCATTTTAAGGAACTTTCATAATTTTTTTTTAAGTGAAGGGAAGACGTCTTTTCAAAAGACGCTTTCTCTTCACAATTATTTTTTTTTAACGTGAAGGGAAGTCGTCTTTTGAAAAGACACATTCCTTTTATAATTTTTTTTTAAGTGAAGGGAATGCGTCTTTTGAAAAGACACATTCCCTTCAAATTTCTTTTTTTAACTGAAGGGAAGGCGTTTTTGAAAAGACGCCTTCCCTTGCAAGTTTTTATTTTATTTTAAGGGAAGGCGTCTTTTGAAAAGACGTTTTCCCTTAAACCCTACATATACCCTACCCGCGAGCACACTCGTCGCCCCACTCCTCTCTCTGAAACTCTTCGGACAGTTTAGTAATGAGGATGATTTTTCATTTAAACTTGAATTCGGGATGGGGGTCCAAAAATTCAACCGGGCATGAGAATGGGATTCTGTCGACTCCGGGGGATCGGGGGAGGATAGTGGGACGTGCTAAGAGTGGTTGGGTTAAAAAAAACCAAGTGGTTTGGATTCGGTGAGGTCGAACAGTTTAGTAATAACTTTGATTTTTTATTCATTTAAAAAAAAAATTATGAAGGTTCCCTTCACTTAAAAGAAAAAAAATTATAAAAGGATAAAAAGACGTTTTCCTTAAAATGCCACCTGGGCGCCGACGTGGCACTTGTTTGGCGCACTGATTGTACGATGAACAGTAAAATATGGCAAATGAGTTATTATTTGTATATAGATGGCATTTGTAAAATTTTTTTTTTAGGGGTAATTATGTCAAAAGCCCCTTGTGGATGCTATTATTATTATTTTTTTGAAAAAAACAACTTATAAGAACTAAAATCAAATAAGATAATAAAATAAAATTTATTAAATAGGAAACATTGTTATTTTTAAAATAATGTAATTAAATCACAATAATTAATTTAAAATTGATAAAAAAAAATCTGTTTGTACAAGTTTTTTCTTAATTTTATTATGTTAATAAGTACAACAAATTGTTAATTTCATTAAAAATAATATTAATATAAATAATTGAGAAATTAGTGAGATTATTCCAAAACTACCTAAAAGGGAATATATAAATAAAAGATGTGCAGAAGAGAATAGAAACGCCAAATAAAATTGTATAGAAAAAGGGATGTAATGAGAAAGAAGAATTTAAGAGGAGTGTGTTATTATTAATATCTTTATAAATTTAATTTGTATTATATTCAAAATAAACTTTAATTTGATGTTTAATTAATTAAATTTCGATTTAAGTTGAAGAACATGGATGGTTTTAGCATAAGGATACCAACTTGCAGTAATAATCATAAGCTAATTTGAATTGTAAATGGGTTGTTTGCTTCATATTCAAACTTTGAAAAAAAAATTAATATTTTAACCAAAAACTATAGAAATTAATATTTTCTATAGTTTTAAGAAAATAAAAGATGTGCAGAAGAGAATAGAAACGCCAAATAAAATTGTATAGAAAAAGGGATGTAATGAGAAAGAAGAATTTAAGAGGAGTGTGTTATTATTAATATCTTTATAAATTTAATTTGTATTATATTCAAAATAAACTTTAATTTGATGTTTAATTAATTAAATTTTGATTTAAGTTGAAGAACATGGATGGTTTTAGCATAAGGATACCAACTTGCAGTAATAATCATAAGCTAATTTGAATTGTAAATGGGTTGTTTGCTTCATATTCAAACTTTGAAAAAAAAATTAATATTTTAACCAAAAACTATAGAAATTAATATTTTCTATAGTTTTAAGAAAATAAAAGATGTGCAGAAGAGAATAGAAACGCCAAATAAAATTGTATAGAAAAAGGGATGTAATGAGAAAGAAGAATTTAAGAGGAGTGTGTTATTATTAATATCTTTATAAATTTAATTTGTATTATATTCAAAATAAACTTTAATTTGATGTTTAATTAATTAAATTTCGATTTAAGTTGAAGAACATGGATGGTTTTAGCATAAGGATACCAACTTGCAGTAATAATCATAAGCTAATTTGAATTGTAAATGGGTTGTTTGCTTCATATTCAAACTTTGAAAAAAAAATTAAATAAAACGAGAATCTTACATGGTACCATTCAACAAACTGAAGATGTAAGCTCAAAATGAGTCAAATTTAAACACTCATAATTCTAAACTCTTCAGAAAATACAAAAATCGTGATATAGAGAATTTATACTTATGACACTGTGGACTAAAAAAAGACGAGAACTCAGTCGTGCTAAGAAGGGGTGTACAACAGTAAAGATCATAGGCCTAAATGATGATAATACGAATTAATTATAATGGCTTCACTCCCACCTATTTATAATGAGAGAAAATTAAATTTCTAACTTAAAGTGAAGAAGTTTAAATACACACTATTAAAATTAGCGAACATTTACAAGATGTTTAGTACTTAGTTAACATTATTGTAGTCATCCACCTTTTTTTATTAATCAATGAATTATTTTCACCTAGCAAAACATATATAAACATTTATTTTTTATTAAATAATTATTTATTTGTCAACGCGGTAGAAAGAAAAAATAATAATAATTTTTGAAGAGTTTTAAGTAATACGTTTTTTTTTTTGGTTATCAATTTTTTTACACTTCAATACCGCAAAGACTTTTTCATCAGGTTTTCGACGCTTCAATAGCGTAAAGACTTTTTCATCAGGAGCTCGAACCCGCGCATCACAGGACCCTCAACTCCTCGAGTTCAATCTCGACCACCGAACAAACCCTGGTTGGTTGTACTTTTTGTTTTCAGCACGAGTAGTACTTGATAATCTACTTTTGTGCTGTCGGTGGCAAGTGGGTCTCACAGAACTCTATGCTTATTTCTCATCTTTATCATAAAGAATTAAACATTCGCTTTTACTTTTGATCAAAGTAGAGCCAATTAGTGCAAGATTGATGCAGACAAGCTAAAGTGTTGTGAATAGGCCTTTTTTTAAGTATGGAGTGATTCCTCTTAATAATAATAATAATAATAATAATAATAACATTATTTTTTAACTGTTCAAGCTGTTGTGATTGTGGTTAAGGTCACTTAACAAAATGTTACATAATAAATAAATAATATCTAAATAAATTAAATACGATAAAAACAAAAAAAATATGAAGATGGGCATATGGTTAACATCAAAGGTTAAAATTAGAAATAAATGTTAATCACCTGTGTCACTATGCATAAATATAATTTTAAATCGGATTTTTTGATCATATTAGAATTTTTAATTCAAAAAAATAGAAAAAATGATCTTTATTAAATTTAAAATTAGAAAATCGTTTGAGATGATTTTAATGCATAAAACGAAGTTCGCTACATAAACTAGTTAAGAAAGAGACATAATGAATATTAGAGGTAGTACAAAGGAATATAAAACTTTAAAATAATATATTCAAAAATAATTAGAAAGATACCACTACTTGTAATATTATTATAAGCTTTACCTTTTGTAGAATTGAGTGAAGTAAGCTCAAGTGAAGTAGTGAAGTAAGCTTACATTTTTATAAGGATTACTAAGACATTAAAATGAACCTATATCTCTATATTTTGATTTTAAACTAATTTTTTTGGGCTACACCTGTATCTCATTTAAGGGCTTGACCAAATCAATTAATCACAGGTACCAAAATCTATGGTTTGTTCAAGTCAATACTAGAGATAGAAATGGAGTGTATCCCTGTTCTAACGCAACAAAGTAAGCACTGTGAAGAGAAGAGGTCTACCTGCTAGTCTCGTAAAGGGCAGGGGATAACTCATGAAAAATCATTAAAAAAAAAAAAAATACCAAGTAACTGACCCATTTGCTTTGCCATCCCACTAACTCCATTAGACTCCACAAAAAAAGAACAGAACAACAGTGTTAGGGACGCTCTGAAATAAGAACAAAAAGCTTCTCTATTCTCACCACCAGATTCCCAAAACCACCCACCATTAAATCCTTCCCATCTATACCGTATTAACTAAATAATCAATCTTTTCCATTAATTTTCATCTCTCTATATTTGTCCAAGTAGCACATTTATAAATCTTTATAAGCAGCAAGGACCTTTCAGGTTTTTTTTGAAAGATTCAGTGCAGTTATTTCTCTTGAGCCAGCAGCTTCCTTCTCTCTCTCTCCTCTATTAAAATCTGCAACAGTTGCTCTCATCCACACAACATAGAAAATCCCATTTAAGAAGCAAAGAAAACCCAATTTTCTTATACTTCTTCAAGATCCATTTTCATTACCAAAAACCATGGAAGAAATCTCCAAAACACCCAGAAAATCCCATTTCTTTCTTACTCTCTTATTCCTTCTTCTTCTTTCAACCCATTTCAGCAATGCATCAGCACAACAACAACAGCAACCCATCAAAACAATGGTAGTCCTTGTTCTAGAAAACAGATCCTTCGACCACATGCTAGGATGGATGAAGAAATCCATAAACCCATCAATCAACGGCGTCACAGGAAAAGAATGCAACCAAATCTCCACAAAATCTCCCAATTCCCAATCCATTTGCTTCACCAACGACGCCCAATACGTCGACCCAGATCCTGGCCACTCCTTTGAAGCTGTCCAGCAACAAGTTTTTGGGTCAAGCCCAAATCCCACAATGACTGGATTTGTAGAACAAGCTTCAACAATGTCTCCCAATCTCACCACAACAGTAATGAAAGGCTTCCACCCAGAATCTATACCAGTTTTCTCATCACTTGTTCGAGAATTTGCTGTTTTTGATCGTTGGTTTTCTTCAATTCCAGGACCAACACAGCCCAATAGATTGTTTGTGTATTCTGCTACTTCACATGGATCAACTAGTCATGTTAAGAAGCAACTAGCAAAAGGGTACCCACAAAAAACTATATTTGATTCACTGCATGAAAATGGTATGGACTTTGGGGTGTATTTTCAGAACATACCCACTACTTTGTTTTATAGGAATTTGAGGAAATTGAAGTATGTTTTTAAGTTTCATCAGTTTGATTTGAAGTTTAAGAAGCATGCAAGAGAAGGGAAGTTGCCTAGTTTGACTGTGATTGAGCCAAGGTATTTTGATCTTAAAGGAATGCCTGCTAATGATGATCATCCTTCTCATGATGTTGCTAATGGGCAGAAGTTAGTGAAGGAGGTTTATGAGGCTTTGAGATCAAGTCCTCAGTGGAATGAGAGTCTTTTGGTTATTACTTATGATGAGCATGGTGGGTTTTATGATCATGTTAAGACTCCTTATGTGAATGTTCCTAATCCTGATGGGAATACTGGGCCTGCCCCTTTTTTCTTCAAGTTTGATAGGCTTGGTGTTCGTGTGCCTACTATCATGGTTTCTCCTTGGATCAAGAAAGGAACTGGTAATCCCCTCTCTTTTGAGTTTTTCTTTTTTTAATTTGTTTGTGTGGAATTAGTATTGCTACAAGGCCATGACATAGGTAGATGAGAAAATGAGAATTATCTCAAGAAAATTACTGATTTTTTTCGTAAAATTACAAATTATAGTGTTAGATTGCTAACAGAGCAGGGGAACCGCCCTTTTCTCGCCATAATTTTGTCAAGTAGGGAGTGAGAAAAAAATCTCAACTTAAATATGTTACATAAATTTTCTCACAATTATTCTCGTGTCTAATCAAATAGACATAAGAGAATTTTCTTGAGAACACTCTATTTTCTCAAGAAAAAATCTTCTCACCTACCAAACACGCCTTTGGGTCATAATTCTACTCTAGTGACCCAATATCAACGAGCAATGGTGATCAAGGCAAAGAAAGACTTGAATAACATGGATAGAACGAATTAAGAAAGATTAGTAATAGAACCATCGAATTGGGTCTTGATAGAACAAAGTGGAGGAAACGGATTCTTATAGTTGATAAAAGGCTCAGTTGTGTTGAGTTGGGTGTGGAATAGGTCCAAAAGTTGGAGATGTTTGTGTTTGAATTCTGTTCTGCTCTTTATTTAAATGCTTCCATTTCATATTTATGTGTGTACATTTGTGATTTTGGTTGTTTGGGGGAACTAAGAATATGATCCAGGACAAAATAAAGCAATTGGTAAAGGCCTTATGACTATACATCTTTTTTTTCTCTTATGTTTTCTTTTACTAAATCCAAATTGGTTATGTTTTGAAATCTTTGCTTTTGCTTTTGGCAGTGATCAGTGCTCCAAAGGGACCTTCTCCAAACTCAGAGTTCGAGCATTCATCTATACCTGCAACAATAAAGAAAATGTTCAATCTACCTTCTAACTTCCTCACTCACAGAGATGCTTGGGCTGGGACCTTTGAGCAAGTGGTGCAGGGATTAGCCTCCCCCAGGACTGATTGTCCAGGTACATCTACATCTCTCTTGCTCCACCTTTTTGAACTTGTTTGTTTGAGCTTTTAAAAGTACTTTTGACGTACTTCTTGAGAATAAAGTACTTTGTACGCCATTTGACAACTATGGCTTCTGCTTAAAAATTAAACTATTTTTCAGCTTTTGAAGTTATTCACTAAAATATCCTTGTTTAAATTATGGTGTTTAAATAGTTATTAAGAGTTAAAAAGAAGAAAAAATGTCATTTTAAGTAAAAACACATTTAAAATTCTCAACAGGACATTTTTTATTATGGCAAAAGTACTAGAGAAAAGTTCCCTAAATGATCTTTGTTTTTTTTTTTTTCCATATGCACTTGATTTATAAACACTTTTAGAAAAAAAAAAAAAAAAAAGCTGAGCAGAATTTGACAATTGGGTGCTGTGGATCTTTGAACAGTGGTACTGCCTGATGTGGCTCCATTGAGAAGCACAGAAGCAAATGAAGAAGGAAAACTATCAGAGTTTCAGAGTGAAGTAGTGCATTTGGCTGCTGTTCTTAATGGTGATCACTTCTTGAGCAGCTTTCCGGATGAGATAAGCGAGAAGATGAACGTCAGGGATGCTCACAAGTATGTTACAGGTGCAGTTTCAAGATTTATAAGGGCAAGCAAAGAGGCCCTCAAGCTGGGAGCTCAAGAGTCTGCAATTGTAGACATGAGATCTTCCCTCACAACCAGACCTGTAGCTCACCCTTAGTTTAGTTTATCCTCATATCCTCATTTATATATATATATTTTCTGCTATATATTGTTCTCCTCTGCTTAAGTTCTTGAGTTTTGTGAGTCCATTAGGTTGTTGTTTGTTTCTGCCTCAAAAGGCTTTCTTTTTGTCTCGAAGTAAACCAGTAATGAAATATGCACAATTTGTCTTCACTTAAGGAAGGAAAAATGTTATTCTAATTACAAAAAGTGCGACTACAATGAAATTGTAATGAAATTGTAATTATTGTTGTTAGAATCGTTAATCGATAATCGAAATCTAGTCATTTTGAGCCTTGATGAATCAGATCAAGATTGGATCAGTGAAGTAAATGATTCACAATACAAATGTTAATCATGGTGTTTGTATACGTTAAGTACCTATAGTGTTATAAGGACAGTAATATTTTTTTAGTTAATTAATGATAATGAATCAATCCACTGAGTATAACAATTTAAAAATCCGATATTCCTTCGATTCAAATTGCAATTTTGACAACTTTGAATCCAATGTTTTATCCATCATAATAAACTATATATATTGGAGTCATTTAGTTCTTTTATCAATGTTATCAATGTTGCAGATTTTCCTCTTACCCATGTGAATTGGACTGAGAGAGGATATGATTCTAAGCAAATTGTCTACATTTAGTCTGCAGAGTACACATCATCTGCTGCAATGGCCAATCACAATCCCTTAATTGATACTTTCCTGCAACTCGAGCGATCTGCAGCTTATTTTACTCTCTCTTCCCCTTAACTTAATTTTTTATAGATTTGTTTACTTAACAAAGCACTCTTATCTTCATGGATGAAAAGGCAATATTTTTCAACAGGAGTGGTTTTCCAAATCAACGGAGCTCAACTCAACCCATTGCTGGGAATCAAAGGCACCCAATTGCAAATATTTTTAATCAGTCTATTCAATCACAAGAACAAGGCGCAACAGCCGATAACTTTTTAAGGACCAAACACAAACAAACCAAAAGAATTCCCCCTCCTTGTTTCACAATAGTCTGAAAAACTAAAACAGATAAAAGCAAACTTCTTTATGGTTCCTGACATTGAAATCGAAAAGTGATTCTCTTAAACACAGTCTGTCTCATGCATAGTTCAAACGGAATATGTCATTCAACACGTAGAAACTTCCTTGAGGTGTAGGCATCAAATGGAACATCTGAGAGAGCAATGAAACAAGTTTAGTCCAAAAAAGAATGGCAGAAACAACAGTAAAGCAAACATCATGAAAGGCTAACTGACTTTCCTACTCTGCTTGCAGAAACAAGAACAGAAAATAAAAGAAAAAATATGCGATCGAAAGTCACTTCCTCCAATAATTCAAGTATCATATTAAATCGTATGGACCATAACAGGTCCAGATTGCTTCTTCTAATATCAGCTAACAAATTGACCCCCACTGTCTAATGAGTTTTAGCCAGATGAGAGACATCTATGTTCAGCACAACCTCATGAAAATGTAGAAGATAGAAAACAAACTCATATTACAAGAGGCAGATGAATTTCAAATATCATTTACTGCCAATCTGAGGGAGGAAAAAAGAAAAAAGCTTGATTTAATCGATGATGATGCCATTAGTCTTAATCCCTTTATTAGTGCAACACATATACCCGTACTACATATGCTATAGTAGATGCCAAATGCATTTGTGTAGTTTCTCCAGAAATCGGGATACCATATAATTAAACTCAGCAAAGCATTTTCCCAACTGCATGGAGTCGAAAGTATATGGAAGTACATTAGGATACCATATTACAAGAATACCATATACTGATACAGTTAGCAAAAGTATATGGAAGTAACTTAGAATAATATCTACTCATTTCAAACACCTTATAGAAATGGAACTTGTGGTTAGCTAAAGTCTTGGACGGCATTCATGTGAATGTTGGAGAAAGATTTTTCATTTTTTTTTTTTAATTCAAACACGTCTTAGAGAACCCAACTTATCCCTTGAGAAATGTTCCAACCTCCTTATCCTCACACTCTAAAAGCTCTATGGGAAGTGGTCCACTCAGGAGGGATTTGAACTCTGGAGACCCACTTCCTAAGATAGGTTCCTGTCCATCACACTAACTCCAAAGCTGGTTAAGATCGAAGAGGGTTTTAGTTCAAACAAAAGAAATAAATTGGAATTCCGAAAAAGGACATCATTCAACGGAGTATAGTTTCTTTTGTATTTGCTAGCTGACAAGTGCATATTATTAAACCAACATAGAAACAAGAAGCAGAAAATGAAGGAGCAATATTAAAGATTGAGGGTAAAGATTCAAATTATAGAGAGAGGATACATAGTATCTATGTATCATCCAATCGAATAAGCACAATATATGCAGAAATAGATGCATATAATACATGTAGACCAAGGATAAAAGCTTAAATCTCGGCCCAAACATTGTACATCTATTTTTCAGACAAGACTTGAGGAAGTTACTAAAGGAAATTATGTAAGCTTGATCAACTAGGAGAAGTTTAGGAAATTGACGTTTTAACGTACATTTATCATTTCATATATAATAATTAAGGTTTCCCATTATGACCTAGAGGCCCAGGTTTGAATTCGAAAATACTCTCTTCAATATGGAGTAGGCTCCGTACATCGTTCCTTCCGCAGACCTCAAAGTGGCAGGAGCCTTGTGCATTGAGTAGCACCTTTACATAATAATTAATAACAAGCATGAAAAATGCATAACATATAATTTAAAGGAGGTATCGGTTCATAACAATATTTGCAAGATGTGGTGTTTGATGTGTATTGCTCAATGACTAAACATATCATAGATTCGTAATTACTTTCAATAATTGATACGCAGAAGTAAGATGTTCTTTCTCATCATTTTCTCCTTTAAATTGCAATCAAGGAATGTGGTAGATTCATTCATGTACCCAGCCAAGCCACAAAGGTAGTGTTTTAACATGTCTATCTTGAATCTTCTTGTAGGGTCTTCATAGGTAGGGATTATCTTTATCTCCTAGGCTAGAAGATCAGTTTTTAGAATTATTCCAAATTTTAGGAGATCACCAATGAAGTCATTTTCTTACAATAAAATCACCATAAGAGCAATAAGGTTCCAGAAAGTAGAGTAATAATATTGTGGAGTAAATGAGATGAGAACACACATGAGCTTCTAAGTAAACACACAATCAAGGCGGCCATGAGCTTCTAAGAAAGTACGTGATAACAAATGAGATAAAAAAGACGAGTGCTCTTCTCAGTAACCACGCACTCAAAACCACATGAGGTTCTAAGGAAGAATGTGATGAAAAGTAAAAGAAAAGAAAAAGGCATGTCAAGTTCTAAGTTCGCATGCGCTCAAGCTTCCTAATAGGCACGTGCTTAAAACCACAAAAGCTTCTAAGGGAAATGTGATGACAAACAAGACCAGAAGCAAGTGCGCATCTTAGTAAGCATGTGCTCAAGACCACATAAGCTTCTAAGCTATGTTGCATGACCTTTTTACTCTAGCCCAACATACACGTGTTGATACGATATGACACCAAATGGGCGAGAGTAATAGGTTTGACACTTTGATTTTTGGATTTTCCAAAGAAATGAAAGAAAGAAGAAAAGAAGCAAATGTATAGTAGGTGACAATTCATGTGAGGAAAGACAAAAAACGAAGGAAAAAAGGATGGATGATAAGAACAAAGGAAAAAAGAAGAAAGAATATAGGCCTAGTAATGAACACAATCCTATCCAAGTACTTGGATCCAAATTATTGGACACTTTTTAACTGAGTCTTTGTATTTCATCATTTGAGAATAAACAAATCCAACCGCTAGATATATACCCACATTCGGACACTCTACCCGAGTTCAAGTAACATAGCTTCTAAGGAAGCACAAGATATAAAAGAAGACTAAAACGAGGATGAGTTGTGTAGCTTATAAGGAAGCACGTGATGTAATGGCTCAGTGGTCGGAGGAGGAGGGGAAGCAAATTCCTATCCGGATGGTTGCAACTTCGAATTCCCCTTGCGCCTCCATTTTGGGATTTATTCCCGTGTGGCGTGGTGGGTCCTCTTGCCTTGGGTTTCCCGGCTCGTGGCCTTGTGGGTGGGTGACGGTCTCGTGGATTAGTCGGAATACTGAATACCACGGTTATCAAAAAAAAAAAAAATGTGCGTGAGCTTCTACGTGAGAATGAACTAAAGGCGTAAAAACTTCTAAGGAAGCATGTGATGACGAGCAAAACCTGAAGAAATCAACATATCTAGAAATTACCAAGATGACGCGTCTAACCTTCTAAGTATTTTTGCGCGTGAACCATATGTGCATGAGCTTCTAGAATGGGAGTTGGGCATCAGATCTAAGGTAATCATGATTTCTTTTTAAATGGTCTTACAAAAAACTAATTGTTCGACACTTGATGCAATTTAGGTATCAACAAATAAAAAGCAAAGAAATGGCACATGAATAAAATAAAAAACATTGTCTTAGATGAGGATGTTGAAATGGATGAGTAAAGAACAAAGAAGGATGATCGACCATGAAAACCTAAGAGAGTAGCTACATGGTTCAAAAATTCTCCGAAATTCAACAAACTTCCACGAATTATTTCCCTTTTTTTACCATCGAAGTGCGAAGTGGATGTAAAATAAAAAATGGAAAAATTGACAGAAATAATTCGATAAAAGTTGACAACATTTGATAAAATTTCTATTTTTCAATTCAAAAATGCAAAAATTCGATAAAATTCAACAAAATTCAACAGAGAACTAAAAAAATGTTATTTCATCAATAAAAAATAAAAAATACCAATAATTATGTATTATTTTCAACTTCATCAACCAACATAACAATATAAATTTTAAAAAATAATTTAACAAGCTAACAAATTACGTAGTTTATGGAATATGTTTTATCAAAAAGAGAAGAAAAGAACATAAAAATAAATAAATAAGATAAAAACTTAAAAATAAATTAAAAAAGTTTTCAAAGACATCTTTTTTTAGTTAACTCTTATAAAACAAGATTAAAAAATAATACATTTAAATAATAAACTAATAATTAAGCACGGTGGAATTCAAATTAGTAAAGTATATAGTTGAGAAGCAAGTCACCACAAAATTAAATATTAAAACAAAGAAAAGGAATTAAGACCAAAAGCCATCATTTCAAATTCATCAACCCACTTAACAAGACTGCTTTTGTTAGGTCACTCATTAGTATTTTTATGTATTAAAAGTGTTTATTTATATTAGTTTTTAGCTTATACTATAATAAATCTAGATATTTAAGCATATATACAAAAATTATTTGAACTTCTCTAATTAAGAGAATTTTTACAAAAATTCTCCATGTAGAATTAAACTTCTCCGAATTAATTTCAATTTTCAAGTGACCCAAGTCAAGTTGAAATCGAATTTTCGATCTTTGAGTAGCTAAATTTAGCCAGATTAGTGATCATACAAGAGAGAAAAAAAATTGGACAGTGTGAATGTCAAAGTTGAAGATGTCAAAAAAAAGAAAAAGAATCAATTTACCCTTAGGTTAAAGAAGTAAGGAAGACTAAGGTTTATTCAATTCAACAGCATCCCCGTAGTTGACACCAAGGATAAGAGTAATCGTCGGTGTTATTAGAAGATCAAACTAATCAGATCCCACAAAATTGGGCAAATCATAAATTAAAAAAAAAAAAAAGACCGGTTCAAATCAATAATAAAAAAGACAAGTTCTTCCATCGTGCTTGCAATCATATCTATAGCAGGAATATCCAAGTTTTCCAACCATGGGCTAATGCCCTCAGGATCTTGGATCCGTAATAATAAGCACAAATCCCACATATCACTAAACCACAACTCAACCCAAGGTCGAATCTCACTCTACACCCCCTTAATTCCATCATGACAACATCTAGTATCAATAAATCAAACAGATTACCAAAGATCCCTCCATCAAACACCAAAAAACCAAACTGAAATTACTTCCTTACAACTAAATGAACAAATTCAAATAACACAAACACTAGATCTGGAACAAAGAAACCGCATATCAGATCAACAACTTCTTCAAGTCAACCACAAAACCATACACATATCAATAACCCTCCAGAATCACACCAATCTATACCCAATCATTCAATCAAAACCCCCAAAACTCAATCACTCCTAAAAATTTGAAAACAAAAATAGCGAAAAAATATATAAAAATAAATAAAAAAAAATTGGGGGCGATGAACACCAAGTGTTTGAAGATATACCTGACTGAACTTAAGAGCGTGTTGTTCACCAGCAAGTTGGAGATTACCACTGACGAACACGAGCATGCCACCGGCAGGACCCGAGGGTTGGCAATCGACGGTGCTAATGCTGTGCTTGCACTGCTGGAACGGAAGGCTGGTGAGCTTGGCCACTATGCTCTGCGATCCCTGGATCTTCTGGCCCTCGAAAGTGAGCATCGACGCGTCCTGATACAGCCCCGCGAGGTTCCCTCGATTCGTGTCGAAGGTCGAGTAGTAGTGTTCTACGAAGGCCTTGGCTACAGCGTCTGGATCCATCGTCGTTTTTGGAGTCACTTGGTTTTGCTTCTCCACCGCGGTGCTATATCGGTTTCAAGCACGGCGGCCGCTGTGTTTTTATCTGTGTGTGTTGTTGCAGCCGCAGAAGCGAGCGCAGACGCGGAGGGAATGAGAAGAGAGGAAGAAGGGAAAGTCTCTAGGTATATGACGTTGTTGGGAGTCTTCTACACGCTTCTTATAGACTGTTTTTACGCACCAGTGAAGATTGCTGTCTATGTCGAATAAATTGTAAACTCTTAAACAATCTATTGTATTATGTATGAGACTCTTATTTTAATTAGAGTTTTAACAAAAATATATATATATATATATATATATATTTTTTTTTTTTTTTTTGAAAAGAAACAATTTATTCCTTAAACCCAACCGTCGAGCGAAAATCTGGCCTCTTCAAAATTGACTATATTACACCAACAAACCTTGACCTGACCACTTAATATCACGTACACTAAACGACCTATGGACCCGAACTCGCGCGTACCATCGTGGGACTCCACCCTGAACTCGCCATCACGTCAGAAAGTATTCTCTTACGTGCCCATGAGACATTTAAAAAATTGGCAAAGTTGTGGCTCGAACTTACACCGCGTCATCATGCTTCAAAGCGTCGAACCATTAGCTCGACGCAATGTTAGCAAATATATTATTATTCATTTACTTTAAATACAAAAAACTTAATATTCATATATATATATATATATATATAACTTAATTGCTATTTTGGTAATTGTGTATCGTATTTGGTATATAACAAATTATTTCATAGTTACTATTATATACTAAATCTAAGTGATGGAAAATCATTTTATATAGACAATTACTTACAAATTTTAGCAATTTATTCTAAAATGTATGATTTTTATCTTTTATTTGTTGCAGAGAATGACCGCATTTAAAAAAAGATTTTACCCCGATTAAGAATTTTTCTTGTAGAGACGTAACCTTTAGAATTTGTTAATCTCTATTATATCTAGAAAATTTTAAATTATTATCAAACAATCTAATTTTTTTAATGTCTTTTTCAAATTAAACTTTAAAGTAATTAAATATTAGAATTTGAATTACAAAATGCTCCATTGTATTTATCAACAAACAAATTAGATTTTACCCTGGTTGGAAATTTCTGATGGAGAGGCAAAACCTTTACAATTTGTCAATCTCTATTATCTAAAAATGTTTCGAGGAGGGACGTCCTCCCTTCTCTTCTTTGGTATGAAGTTGTATGGGTATTTAAAAAAAATAATATATATATATATATATATATATCCACCCAAAAAAACGAAGAGTAAGCATTAAAAATCTTCACAATGATTTATCCACCAAAAAGAATCACACTAAAATATAAATTTTTTCTTCTTCTGTTTTTCTCTTAACCATCCTTTGGGATCAGTAATCAGCACAAGGAAAGGTAAGAACTATTGAGACAAACAAAAGAAGAAGAAGAAGACCTGGCTTAGTAGTCCTAATAAAAAACTGAGAAAAGCAACACATCAAAATACTCCAAAGAAGCATGTCAAAGATTAGAGGCTCCAACCTAGCTACACTTAAATTCAACTATTTCTTCAAGTTGAAGGACAAATTTCTCTCTTTGGGTTAGACAAAAGCTGCTGCTAAAACCTTACAGATCTTTGAAAATAGATATCCAAAAGAGCCAATTTTTAAGCATTCACCATTTAGATTTCTCTTTAGACCCATGGCCCATATATATATATATAAATCCATCAAAACTGTCTTCTTCAAATTGCAAGCAGAAGGTGGATCCCAAAATCTTTCTCTGTATTCAGTATTAAAGAGTATGGATTTTGTTTTTACACCAAAAGGGTCATTTCTATTCTTGTCAGATCTGCATAATACAAGAATTTACTATCTGTTTCTTCTGTTCCAAGGATTTCTCCATCCTTTTTCCACCAAAAATCATCTTCTTCCTTAGCATCTGTTATACTATTTTTCATTGTCTTTCACAAGCTTTTCTCCCTTGGTTTCTACTGTTCACCCTTTGTCTCCATTCACTAACACCCCTTCTTCATTAGCTTCTGTTATCACCTGAAGAAGCTCTAAAGGGGTAGCTGCAGGGTCCAGCTCCCGACATCCCTTTGGAGCATTCGGAGCTTCTTGACCCGTGAGAAAATAAGAAGGCACCATATGCGAAAACCTAAACATCTCTTCTCTGGGAATCCTCTTGACTTCCCTGGGATCCAAGTGCTGGTGAAAGACTGTTTTGAATCCGGCAACCTTGACCAGAGGAGTAACAGAAACTCCTTGGTCTTCATTATAATCATCAAGCACCTCAACCATGTCATATTTGTGTATCACTTCATCTGAAGTATGTTCATTCCAGTCGGGAGACCAGTTACGATAAAGCGCCCACACGTCACCCTTTTTAGGATATATGCAAACGACTCCTCTGGCTCCTTTTGTCCAAAAAACCCGATGGGAGAAAGAATTGAGGGAATCATTGACTTCATATTTACCTATCCTGAAATCCCCACAAGTTTTTGAGAAACCAGATCCAGTCCAGTCGATTGGCCCAAGTTCAGTGTTGGTTTTGGAGTTGAGCCAGCTAATACGCATCTTGAATGGATTTAAGGAGATAACACTATGAATCATGGCATAATAACGGGGCATTCCATCATCATCATCATAAGCAGCCCAAACCTGGTTAACCCCGAACGATCTTTCAGTACGATCTTTGTCAAAATCGTGAAAATCTGGATCCGGGACATTGATGGTCAAGGGCTCTTGTGATTCAGTATCTGAACCAGGATTAGATGCATCAGAGGGGGGCTTTTTAGCTGGTAGTCCTTGTTTTCCAACCATTGTATCATTTGACTTGTGTTGATCATATATCCCATCCTTTACTCCAGCGGCTTCTTTCTCATTTTCTTTCTTATTCCCTTCTGCAGCAACCTTGGGCCTACTCCTCAAATTCCATTCTTTCAACTTTTTGCGGATTTCCATCTTTGCCTTTTCCATCAACATATTTCGGGTTTCAAGCTGTGACAGTTCTCTTGTACTGTTAAATTTAATACTGAAAGGAAAGCCATTATTAGTCCTTTGTGCTTCAGAACCACCCTGTTTAAATCCTGATTCAAAATGGGCTGCACCCATTTGATTTGCCACATTACCTCCAATATCATTTCTTCTTTTGACATTTCTTTCCATTGAAGCACCATTACCAGAACCAATATTATTGAAAGCATCAGATATACCACTAGACGTCCTTTTAGAATTAGGGGGCTTCCTTCGAAAGGGAGATTCTTCTCTCTTTGCTTTCTCGTAGGCTTGTTGATTTGTAGCTTGTGAGGCAGAAGGAGCTGGAGCAGTAGAACCACCTGCACCAGCATTTCTCGAGGACGGAGCCCACTGGAAATTGGTTTGATTAAAAGAGCCATGACTGATGTTCGGAGCAGCACTAGTCCTCCTTCCCGTAGCATAAGCATTCTTGTCTCCCACATACTGATTTGAATTCTGACATTGCTGGGAAGGCCAAGGCGTAGATGAATGCAAATTATTTGATGATGTGCCTCCTGTTTCTATGGCAAAAAATGGCTCATGGCAATTGGGACACAGTAGTTTCTGGTTAAGATACATCCTTAAGTACTCATACTGCATCTTACAATGATGACAAGAAGTCCAAAATGTAGGTTTGGATTGACGGGAAGAGGCAGGACCAGTTGTTGAACCAACTCGGGTATTGGTCTTATGAGACCGCCCACTTGATGCTGTAGTGTTGGTGAAGTTATAGAAACCGTTAGCACCATGTTGAGCTGAAGAACCAGTAGTTGCTGGCGGAACTTTTTGTTGTGAAATTTTTGAAAACCTCTTCTGATCATAAGCTAATCTCCGGTTTTTATCAGATAACAAACCCCATGCCTCCGAAATGAATTTAAATGCTCCATCGGCACCAATTGACTTGTTCTTGTCAGGGTGAAGCATCAGAGCAAGCTTCCTATACTGTTTCCTGACTGTGTCATCGTCAGCAGATGGACTCACTCCAAGAATACCATACCAATCTGCTTCCCCACTTATGGTATTCGCAGCTGAGAGATAAACATCAAGAGTTGCCAGCAATTGTGAGAGACCCTCGAGATTTGGATACAAATTTTGGGCTTTCAAGGCAAATTTCTTAGCACCAGAAATGTCCTTTGCCGTGAATTTCCTCTCAGCAATTTCTTTGGCCCTGGCTGCCTCATCTTTGTTGCATTCCATTCTCCCGCCAAGTGTTGCTCCGTTTTTTTTCTTTTTCTTTCTTTTTTTTTAGTCGATAAGTTGTGTGTCGCTTTTTGCTTCTTCTCTCGTTCACTTTTTCGGTTTCTTGCTTGAAACAATGGGGTAACAACCACTAAATATATGAATTCAACAGCCGCTTCTCCATTCCACCATCAAGATCTTACTAGAATTCATATAGAGAGCGACTTTCAACTGTTCACACCCTACATCACAAAAGAGAAAATAGCTTAAGAAAAACCTTAGAAATCCAAAGCTCCTTTCCAATTATCAATCCAAAATTTTGAATGCAATGAACTAAAATATCCATTTTCTACAAACAAAATTTAAAATAAAAAAAAAAAATTTGAAAGGAAAAAAAAGGGACCATATCTACTCTCACGCAAACCATCCGAGATACCCAATTCTATTAACCTTGTACTTGAATTTGTGGAATCAGATTTGAATCTACGAACTTAGTAATTGAATTAGTGGAAGATTTTAAAAAAAAAAAAAAATCTTTGAATGCTGTGAGATATGGAATTCATTTCATTCAAGAGAATAAATATCAGGGAATAACAAAAGAAAAAAAAATGCCCGTGTCCTTGCCCATGCAAACACCAGCACCCTGGATACACAATTCTACAAACCTCGTAATGAATTGATAAAAGATCAAAGCTTTTTTGAATGCCATGAAATATAAAATTCGCTTCATTGCCAAGAGAATCACAAAAGGGAAAAAGAAAGTAAAAAATAAAAATAAAAAGGACCATTCAAAGACCAGCCAAACAAGCATGCAAAAGAAAAAAAACGCACACACATAAACACACTTATATACACTTGTTCTTTTTCTAAACAATGGAACACAATTAACAAAAAAAAAACTAAAAAAAATTAAGAGCTAAATAAAATAAAGCAATTCAAATCAGTTCGCGATCAAGAAACAAATTCAAGCTTCATGCAGACGCCAAAACCATACTTTCTGCTCGAACCGACCTCTCAGTAAATCTCAAACACGAAAACCAATCTACCAAAATGCTTCAATAATAATAAAAAAACCAAGCCCCAAGCCCCAGAACAGAGACATTTCGATTGAACAACAGAAACAAAAAAGTAACGAGGACCCGCTTTTCCAATGCATCCTAACACCAAATCACCCAACATCAACAACCATGGATCTAACCAAAAACAACTGATTATCTACAAAATTCAACCTCCAAAGTCCTACTTTTAAACTGAAACCCTAGAATGTCTGATCTCGATCTCCAGTAAACGACTTGCAGTGAAAATTAATTCTATGTAAAGCTTTTCAGAAGAGTAAACAGATGAGAAATTACCCATTTAGTGTTACAACCCACATGTGGAGGAATTTGAAACACAGAGCCGCCATGAAAAGACCTTCATCGCCCAATTTTTGACCCTTTTTCCCACCCAAATCCAAACAGGAGCTTTTCTATTTTTTGTCAAAGGCCCTCTCTCTCTCTCTCTCTCTCTCTACAAACACAATTGCAAAATACTAATCTCAATGTGGGAAGCAAACTAAAATGGGCTTTCTCATGCTTTGTGTTTATTTAAGTATTTTCTTAACCCTTTAACCTCACCTTTTCTCATGGATCGCCAAAAAACCTACCTGGGTTAGATTTTAACTCTAGCATGTGGTTTACAAGTAGCCTAAATTGGAAATATACTACTTGTTTGTACAGAAGTTTCAGGAAACCCATAGTACATAATAGATCTCTGCCGTACACGTGTCAATATCACAAACTATATCATAGAATTCAGCGTCTTCAGCGTCTCTATAATCTAAGAGCTCGGGCACATGTGTATCTTAATAGAACAAATGTATATCAAATGTTATGAAAGTACATATTATTCTTATATAAGTTGTCGAATCAAGTAAGGGGTAAAATCAGGTCGAATCGAGTCGAATTTTTGTCCTCTTACCTACCCAATCCGATGAGGTCAGATAGTAGCAGATTGGACCCGATACCACCCTACCTAAGGTCGGATCAAGTAGATCGGGTTAGCCTCTAGTAAATAGTCTAATTTTTTTAAAGCTTAATAACTATTATTTAAGCTTATATTAATAATAAAATATATTAGATTATCATGTATCTAACTTATTAAATTACTATTTAAGTTTTAAAAGATGAATTTTTTTTTTGAGAACTCATATATGTATAAATTAAGCTACTTTTAAACTTGACTTATGAGAATAAAGATGAATTCATATATATATATAAATTTTAAGAGGTCGGGTCGAGTTGGATTTGGTCAGGTTAACCCGACAAATCAATCAAACCTGACCCGACTCGACTCAAAATGATTGGGTTTGATCGAATTGAGTTGGGTCGGTCGGGTTGCTTACACCCTTAGAATCGAGGATAACGGAAGAAATGTTTAATTTGGAATATGTAAATTTATGAGTAGTAAGATAAACTTCCCCAAATTTACAAAGTTCGCTAGAAGTAATTTGCGCATTTATTTAAAACTTTGTATAGTCAAAATTGTTATTAACGCATTTATAGATTAGTTCCTTATTTAAAATATTTAAATAAGGAACTTCTTAAATTATAGAAGAATATTTCAATGCACATCTTGTGAGAACACATATAAATACCAAACTTCTTGATGAAATAGATGATATTTATATAAATTAAGATAAATATCCAATAAGTTTTGATAATTATATTTGATTGCTAGATAAACAAATGTTTGTCATGGGAATTGACATAGCAAACAAGCTTGCATATAGGCATTGATCAATATAATGGTTGTACCTCTAAAACTCTACTATTTTTTTTTTGTTTAAATCAGTACATTAAAATAATTTTAAAACAATTAAAAAAATAAGAAGGTTAATTAGTCACGATAAATCACAATCCTAACACAATGCCTAATATCAAACTTTATTGAACGGATTTTTTTTTCCAACTACACGGGGACAATGCTCAGAATATGAATGCAAATAATAATAAATTCCCGAAAAAGTAAGTTTGCTAAAATAATTAATTTCCTAAGTTTACAACTTTATATATTTTGCTAAAATAGAAAGTCCATAGGAAAAGATTTTCATGAAAAAATAAATCTCAGCGAGATATATATTTTTTCTCAAATTAGAGACTTCTAATTATATATATACAAAACGACAATTGATTTTTTCAATGAATGGGAAAACATATAAATGCAAATTATTACTATTCCAAATTAATACACATACCATGTAATTAATTCATGCGATATAAGTGTATAACATGCACCGACATTTGGGGTAGGTTACATATATTACATGCATATACAAACTTAAGTTTCAACTGAATTTTTTTTATTATAGTGTAGCCATTAATTGCTTCTTAAGCTATTTTCTCTTTTGTGATTCAGGTCAGGTGTGAACAGTACTTGCAAGTCACTCTCTGTATGAAATCTGGAAAGATATTATCTTGATGGTGGAATGGGGAAGCGGCTGTTGAATTCATCTACCTGATGACAAGAAACCAGAAAAAAAAAGTGATCAACGAAAGAAGAAGTAGCAGAATTTATCAACAAAAAGAAAAAATGGAGCAACCACTATTTATATATCAAAGATACTGTCAAGAACACAAGAATATCACAGTTCCAAGAACGCCATTGTAGACTGTTTCATTGAGAACAGAATGAATGAAATACAGAGAGTTTTCAGATATTTATAGCTGAGCTTGATAGTCTAACCAACTAACTAACTTAGCACTAACAACTCTGACACAGTTCACCTGAACATGAAAGTGACAAAGCCAAGACGAATGCAGTTCAGAGTTAATATCAGTCGACTGCTTGCTTCAGCTAACGTCATCAGAAAATTCTGGAAACTAATTCTGATAACAGTTATAGGTGTTAAAGGTACTGTCCTATGTAAATGTGTCACGTGTACATAGGTAGTTACAACAGCTAGAGTGTATTCTTGACTTGTATATATATATAATCTCATATATATATATGAGATTAATTGCGTAAGCAAATATATGTGATCATTTTTGTTTTGAGCATCAATTCTAAGTCTTTCCAGCTCTACAAGCTCTGGCAATGGTGTGTCTCATATAATTCTATAGAACATAACTGCCTTACACTACTTGGCAAGCGGAGAATGGAATGCAACAAAGATGAGGAGCCTGTGAGGGCCAAAGAAATTTTTGAGAAGAAGTTCAACCTTTCTGGTGCAAAGAAATTTGCCTTGAAAGCCCAAAATTTGTATCCCAATCTTGAGGGTATATCTCAATTGCTGGCAACTCTTGATGTTTATCTGTCAGCGAAGCAGATTGGTGTGATCAGTCCATCTGCCGACTATCACACAATCAAGAAACAGTATAGGAAGCTTGGTCTGATGCTTCACCCTGACAAGAACAAGTCAGTTGGTGCCAATGAAGCATTCATATTCGTTTCGGAGGCATGGGGTTTGTTATCGGACAAAAACAGGAGAGTAGCTTATGATCACAAGAGGTTTTCAAAAACTTATTCCCAACAGAAGAAAGTTCCACCTGCAACTACTGGTTCCTCGGCTCAACATGGTGCAAAAGGTTCCTATAACTTCACCAACACTACAGCATCAAGTGGGCAGTCTCATGAAATCAACTAATACCCGAGTTAGTTCAACAAGAAGTCCTTTTCTTGAGAGATCCTGGCGGAGTTGCAGAGGAGAGGATCGATGGGACGAGGAAAGATCGAGATCAAGAGAAAAGAGAATTCGACGAACAGGCAGGTCACATACTCCAAGAGACGATCCGGAATTATGAAGAAAGCTCGAGAGCTCACTGTTCTCTGCGAAGCTGAGGTCTCTCTGATCATCATGTTCTCCAGTACTGGAAAATTCTCCGAGTACATCAGTCCTTAGGTCATGTAAGTTTAATTTATTTGTTTTTCTTCTGATTCATGATTCATCAGTCGCGCGCGCGCCGACAGATCTGTTTGATCGTTTTTTCTTTGATCTCTAGTTTCGTCAGTCGATCTTTGATCTTCTTTGAAATTAACCCTAGCTAGCTTCCTGTCTTGATCTGTGTAGGACGAAGAAGATGTTCGATAGGTATGATCAGCAGGTTACGGGGATCAACTTGTGGAACTCCCACTATGAGTTACCGTACAGTAATTTCCCCTCTATGTGATTCATGACTTCCTTTTCTTTTCGTTTCTTCTTCTTCTTCTTCTTTGCCGGCTTGATCTTCATGAGTATTTTGTGTATTTACAGCGGATGCAGGATAACTTGAACAAGCTGGAAGGCAAAAACCGAAAAGTCAGGAGGGAAATTAGGTACTTTAATTAGCACAAATTAGTAGATGTTCTTGTAGTTGTATTTGAATGTTACTTGAGATCATGTGTTAGCTAGTTTTCGTTTCCTTTAATGCTAGTAGCTTCAGGCTGCAGCAGGTTTTTTGTGTTTTTAGTGCTTGAGTTTCTAATTAGCTAGGGCTTGGTTCATAGGCATAGGATTGGAGAAGATCAGAATGATTTGAGTATTGAGGAGCTTCGGGGTCTTGACTCTTGAGCAAGATCTAGAGAACTCGTTGAAGTTTCCCCACCATTCACTACTACCATCTCTTCTTCATTAGCTTCTGTTATCACCTTTTCTTCTTTAATTTTGACTTTTCTTTCCATTGCAGCACCATTACCAGAACCAATATTATTGAGAGAATCAAATATACCACTAGACGTCCTTTTAAAATTAGTAAGGGAGATTCTTCTCTCTTTGCTTTCCCATAGGCCTGTTGATTTGCAGCTTGTGAGGCAGAAGAAAGCCGGAGCAGTAGAATCACCTGCACCAGCATTTCGGAAATTGGTTTGATTAAAAGAACCATGACCGGCAGATCCCACGTTCGGAGCAGCAGTACTACTACTCCTTCCAGGAGCATAAGCATTCTTGTCACCCTCATACTGATTTGAATTCTGACATTGCTGGGAAGGCCTCGGCGTCGATGAACCGACGCGCGCGGCTATTGGTTTTATGAGACCGCCCACTTGATGCTGTAGCGTTGGTGAAGTTATAGGAACCTTTTGCACCATGTTGATCCGAGGAACCAGTAGTTGCAGGTGGAACTTTAATTCTTCTGTTGGGAAGAAGTTTTTGAAAACCTCTTGAGATCATAAGCTACTCTCCCTGTTTTTGTTAGATAACAAATCCCATGTCTCCGAAATGAATATGAATGCTCCATTGGCACCAACTGATTTGTTCTTGCCTGGGTGAAGCATCAGAGCTAGCTTCCTATAGTGATGATGTTTGTATATATGTGTTGTAAATGTATTTTTATTGTTTATTAGTAAAATTTTCATTTAAAATGAAATATTGAATGAGAAATGAAAAAAATACTCATAGGTCATGTTTATTTCATACACAAAAAAGAGAAAGAAAACCTATTTATCTTTAGTTTAATTATATTTAAGATTTTCAAAAAAAAGATTAAATATATTATTATTCATTTACTTTAAATACAAAAAATTTAATATATATATATAATTTAATTGCTATATTGGTAATTATATATCGTATTTGGTATATAACAAACTATTTCATAGTTACTATTATATACTAAATCTAAGTGATGAAAAATCATTTTATATAGACAATTATTTACAAATTTTAACATTTTTATCTTTTATTTGTTGGAAAGAAAGACCGTATTTAAAAATAGATTTTACTCCAGTTGGAAAATTTTCTTATGGAGGCATAACTTTTATAATTTGTCAATCTTTATTATATTTAAAAATTATTAAATTATTATCAAATACCATACATAATTACCAATATTGCAATAAAAATACATTTACAACACATATTTATGCAAACATCATCACTATTGACAGAAAAGAAGAAGAAAGAAATCAAATCAAACCATTAGTAAACAACTATACTAGAAGTAGAACACTAATTTTTATTTTATTTTATTTAAAGCTTTTCAAAATCTCCCTTTTAAAGCAGACAATAAAAAGAGCCAATTGATACGGTACAGACAACCCGCACGAGAATCTGTACCGCCTCGAAACCCTGTTTTCCCATTCCAATCGCTCCACAACAGATCTCTCTGATCTCTCCATCTTCTCTCTTCAAATCAATCTCTCTAACCCAATCATCATCATCAATCTTCTTCTTCTTCTGATCGATCCATAGATCAATCCATGGATACCAAAAAACAACAACAACATCATCAACAACAACAACAACAACAACAACCACCGCAATCTTCTTCACCGTACCCTCCACAGCCACCATTTCACCAGCTCCTGCAACAACAACAACAACAACTCCAAATGTTTTGGTCTTACCAGCGCCAAGAGATCGAACAAGTGAACGATTTCCGCAATCATCAGCTACCACTAGCGCGCATCAAGAAGATCATGAAAGCCGATGAAGATGTTCGCATGATCTCCGCCGAAGCCCCCATTCTCTTCGCCAAAGCCTGCGAGCTCTTCATCCTCGAACTGACCATCCGATCTTGGCTTCACGCAGAGGAAAACAAGCGCAGAACGCTTCAGAAGAACGATATAGCCGCGGCGATCACTCGCACCGATATATTCGATTTCTTGGTGGATATTGTTCCGAGAGACGAGATCAAGGACGAGGCCGCGGGGCTAGGGTTACCGTATTATGGTGCTGCCGGAGTTACGATCGGACGGCCGGCGTTGGCTGGAATGGATCCCGGAGTTTTCGTGCATCCGCCGTCGCAGGCGTGGCAGTCGGTGTGGCAGACGGAGGAAGGGCCGTACGGGACCGCCGGCGGTGGCGGTGGTGGAGGGCAGCAGGGGAATTTGGATGGTGGACAGGGGTATGTTGGTCATTCTACTGCTTCTGATTCTTAGTTTGTTAGTTGTTGTTGTTGATGGTGCAAAAGAGAAAAAAGGGGATTTTTAGAAAGAAAATGAGAAAAAGGAAAAAAAATGAAATTTGGGGATTTAGGTAGGTAGGTAGTTAGATGATGAAATCTGGGTTTTTTTTTAATTGTCGGGTTTATGAGGTTATGTGATGTGACATTGTGGAGATTTCGAGTTTATTATATGATGTGGTGGTTTTGTTAATTATTGGTGAAGATTTCTGTCGGTGTGTTCTTGGATTATTAGGAAATTTAAGTTGAAAGGAATTTATGTATAAATGTAGGTAGGTGTTATTGCAGGAAGAACTCTACTCTGCCAGTAATTGTTGTGATGATTAGTTCAGTTCTTGAAATTTGCATTTTTCTACTTGTTTCTGCGCTCTCGATGTTTAGAACTTAAATGTTACCTTTTTGCTTTTTCTTGCATAACAGAAATCATTTCAAGTCTCAGAGATCCACTTGAATTAGTTTTTAGAAAATGAATTTAGGAACATATTGCTTTATGAATTACTTTTGTTAATATTTTATTGTATTGCACTAATGTTTTTTTTTCCCAATATGAACTGATGGTAAAGTGGTGAGTTTGAAGAATATTTCTCGGTCAAAAACAAAAAAATCTAGGAAATTATTCATGGGTTCCTCGCCTCAGCTTTCCTTTTTTGAGGGGAATGTACATTTAGGGTCATTGCTTGATGTAGTGGTGGAGTAAGTCTTGGGATGACAAGTGTGAGAATGCATTTCAAGCCTATACGGTGGCTACCTTGTGTAAAAATTCTAAAAGTTAGGCCATTATTCAGTTGAGACTCTCCCAAGACTCTTCTTTGGTAGGTTAGTATTGGTCAACAACCTTTGATATTTCCAACATTATAGGTTGGAGAATATATATATTTTGTTAGAACTGCTTTTGAGCTAATATTTGTAAATGTTACTAGTGTAATGGAATTGGTTATTGATGTGTTATTTATTATTTTATTTAATATATATTGTACTGAGGTTCATTATGGTCCTCATAATAAGTTTTGGTATTGTTTTTGTGGTCGTTGTGAGAGTGAACTGATGTAATTTTTTATTTTTGGTGGAATGAACTGATGTAAATTACTTGAATGAGATTTGGAACTGAGCATTGGATGCTTCATTTTATCTAGCGGTTTGAAAAATCTCTATAATTATGTAAGTGAATGCATGTCTTCTGCTGGGTTCATCCTTGTGAATGGTCTCCTACTTGTGTTTAGAAGCATCGGAAAATTGAGACAAGGAATTCTTGTTCTCCTCTGAGTTCTCTCCTTTCAGTTATAGCGGTCAATGGATTAAGGTGAGTGATTAACTAGTAAATAAAGAGAGAAGCATTTTTAACTATGAAATAAAGAGAGTTGTGTGATTAACTGAGAAATAAATAGAGAAGTGTGTTATTAACTAAGAAATAAAGAGAGAACTGCATGACAGGGGTGCTAAGATTGGCTGGGCATAAGTATGCATTTGATTTGTGAATGTGATACCTTGATCTTTGATTAGACTCCTGCTTGGTCATACTCAAAGGCAATACCTTGAGTATGAGTATCTATTGAGTGTTTGGTCTCCTGCTTTGTCTTAGATTAGTTTAGAAAAAGAAGAAAAATATCTAAAGGTTGGACCTAGTTATCTATATTAGACTCTTTTAGCTGGAAACTGAGCAAGTGGGATGACTCGTTACCTCTCAAAGCGAGAGATAGTAGTTGTGACTAATAGTATTGTACCCAATACAATGAAGATTATGTGATGAAGATAGTGAAGATGATTATTAGTACTATTTAGTTAAAGATAGTGGTTTGTTCTAAAAATTGGACAAGGTTTAAGTTTTGGAACATTGGAAGTTATGAACTTGATCTTTGTGGCTATTGTTATCGCTGATTTGGAGATAGCTTTTCTAGTTTACGGAGGAAATTTGTTGATTTAACCCTTGCATTTAGAAATGATCTTGGAAGCAAGGGAGGTTTTTTCGTGCGATATCTATGGAGTCAAAGAAATTCTATTGAGTGTTGGGTGGGTTTGAGATTGATTCTTTTAGGCTTGTATGGTGAAACAGGTGATGCCATGGCAAGATAGATTCTTTCATGTTATGAATGTCTATGAAATATCCTTGATATATCTTCTTTTTACTCTAAAAAATAACCAAAACTATACAAATTTAGGAATGTTGATGGTGAGGAGGCCTCATGAGAACTCAATTTCAGGAGGAACTTAAGTGATTAAGAAGTTGCAGGATATCTTAGTAAAAATTGGGATGTGATGGAGCTCATGAAGTGCAATTTTGACAGTGGGTAGGATATCTTAGTTAAAATTGATGATTAGAAAATTTATCAAGCTACTTAATTCATTTTACATGTTTTGTGACCATGGAGCTTTTAACTTAGAGCTAGAGGTAATGATTTCCGATATGATTTGGTCATTGTTTGACCTATATTATATCTGTGTCATTTGTGGGTTGACTTGATTAACCCAATAGGTGGGTTGGCTTTTGATTCAAGGTTTTCTTTATTATGCTCTCCTAGTGATTTGAACAACACCTAAACCAACCCTTTCTCTCCCGTAGTGGGTTATATGCAAAAAAAAAAAAAAAGGGTCTCGGAGAGATAACTTACAAATTACTTAAAATCAAAAGCTTACATTCTTGTATTTACATATTCATTTTATAATACACCTTTGAACAAATGTCCTAATACTTGACACACACACTCACTATATTTGACGCATATCTTAACTTAATGTCACCTGTCCTTGATATGCCAAGTGGCTTATTTAAATAACATTTGTTATGGACAAACACTTCTTGCACACCGGTAACAACACCAACTTGATTGCATGTAACTTTGTCTTTATTATGCAACTTGCTTTTGTTTTGATTAGGCTTGATATTTGATGACGTGGATATCATGGGGGGTGACTCACCTTAGACTAAGGATGACACTTTTGACGGACTAGCTAAATCTACTGTATGATTCAAATGAAGAGTGTGATGTCTTGGATTTAACTACTTCCAACTCAGCTTTATATTGTTATATTCTTGAATTTCTCTCATTAAATCTTGATTTTGCTGGGTTAACAATTCTTCTGTAATGACTTCTTCATAGCGTTTTTTCTTGAACGACGATGATGGTGTTGTGATTGGTTGAAGAGTTTGAGTAATGGAAGCTGCATTGAACTTACCCCACCATTTGATATGGTTTTCTTGAGCAAGAGGAGGAGTTTGATTATGATGGGAAATTTTTTAATTCCATTATGTAATCAAGGAATACTATATTTAGAGAAAAATTGGAGAGGAGTTTAGCAGTGGGTGACCTTGTGGTAAAACTTTAAAAGATGAAATTAGAGATGAGTATATTCGGGAAATGGTAGGAGTAGCACCAATTAGAGATAAAATGAGAGAGAACCGATTAAGGTGGTTTGGACACGTACAACATAGGCCTTTAGATGCATCAATTAGGAAGAATGACCTATTAACATTAGATGGTAACAATAAAGGTAGAGGTAGGCCTAAAATAATACCGACAAAGATAATAAGAAAGATCTAACTTTTGTAATTTGAATGCCTACTTAGCCATTGATAGGGCAGAGTGGAGGAAGCAATTCATGTAGCCAACCCATGTAGTTGGAAAAAGGCTTAGTTGAGTTGATTTGAGAGAAAAATCGAAGAGGAGACATTTTAGTGTTATCAAAGAGATATTTAAAAGAGGAAGGCAGAATACGTGGTTGAGCTCCAAAATGGGGCCACCATTATTGCATAAATTAATGAGGAATGGATTGAGAAAATTTAGAACAAAATGAGATGAACCAGGAATGGGTTTTGGTTGGATTTTGCTGAAGTAAAATAAATTTCCATGCGTCAATATATTCATTATAGGTATATGGAACTTTAGTGGAATTTGGTGAAATAACATGCCTTGGAGTACACAAAAGGTGCATTCCAATCAACTTGAGATAAAATGCGAGAAATCTTGAGTTTGAAGTAGGCTATTTCTTCATCTTTCATGGTATTATTTATATAAACACTTTTAGTCTCAGTCTGGATGGCTTCATAGACTTAATAGAAATATTAGGTTGTCTAGATACAAACTTAGAAAGTTTATATTAGGTGGAACAAATGAGTTATGAGTTGATTGAGAGGTAATTTGGAAAATTTAGAATCAATGTAGAAGATAAACGGGTCAAAAACATGATAAACTTATAATCAAGACAAAAACAAGTTGCCTAATAAAGACAAAGTTACATGCAATCAAGTTGATGATTCACGGGTGTGAGATAAGTGCTTATTCATACCAAATGTTGTTTAAATAAGCCATTTGGTATATCAAGGGATATATGACATTAAGTTAGGATATGTGTCAAGTATAGTGAGTATGTGTGTCAAGTATTTGGATACTTGTCCAAAAGTGTATTGTAAAATGAATATGTAAATACAATAATGTCAACTTTTGGTTTTAATTTGTAACTTATTTCTTAGAGTCTTTTCTTATTCCTCCCCTAAGTTGGTATCAAAGTGAAGTAGACAAGTGGTAGAAATCAAGAAAGGTTTATCATAGGAGAGGGAAAAAAGAAAAAGATTCCAAGGCGCAAATTCTGATTTGGAATTCTCTAGAAAATGGTGGAGCTATTTGTGACCTTTTATGGGTCACCTCATTAGTGAAGTTGTGCAACCAAAGAGTTGGTCAAGAAGAAAGTCTAAGAGCTTCTTTCACCAAGGAGTAATAAGTGTCCTTTGTTCTTCTAGATAAAATAAATAGTAGTCATAACTATTTTAGTGTTCCTATAGAGTTCTTAGACTTTTCATGGAATACTTAGAATTCCAAGGGGTTTTAGATTTCGTAGAGTTTTAATGCATGTATTTTCCAAGAATCATTGATGATTCTTGATCTTTTGTATTTAATAAGTCTATAAATAGGATTGTAATCTTCTTTTTGGAGCATTGAACAAAGTTTCAGATTTGTGTTCTCTCTTCTTTGGGTTTGTGTGATACAATCCAACCTTTGGTGTGATGCCAAGGACTTCTAGGAGTGATTCCTAGACCTTCTAACTCAATTTGCTATTCCTTTAACCTTTATTTTTCATGACCATTTCCAGCCTAAATACTACTAATCTTGCAACTTTCTTTCAACTTAATCTCTCCACCACCCTCCACTTCTTTCTTTGTCCTACATCACAAAGACCCCTTAGCTCTTCCTTCTTCTTCTTAGGTGTGTTCTTCATCTATCTCACTTAGGTGTGCCCTTTCTAAGTATTTTTACTCTTGAAATACAGCTTCTTTACTTCTTTCTTTTGTTTTTGTACCTTGTCTTTGTTTTAGTATGCTGATTTTCTTCACTTAACCTGTGATTTGGTTTTCTGCTAGAAGGTTCCTAGTCAGGTCATAAGTCGCGTACAGGGTTGTAAATCGCACAATAAATCCTTAACCATTTTTGAAGTAGAAAATAATTCCTTAGCTTTATTTTGATTTTAACAATGTTTGATTTTGTGAAGAAAGTTTTAAAAAAAAGTATTTCATAAAAAATCTTCTAGTTCTTTTTATTTAGATTTGTTCTCTGATAAAACCTCATCTAGTTGCAGACCAGGAGCTATACCAAAGTAGAATACATCAATAAAGAATTCAAATGAATTAACTTTTTCAAAATTAGACCAATCATTACAAAATTGGACTATTCCAAAAGTTCAATTAAAAGAAATCTATAGTGAAGGAAATTTTGATTAAACTCAAGATTATATAATAAAAATTGAAGAAATGACTAAACATGTGGTAAATGAAGGTAAAGAAGTTCAATTAATTTCTCAAGAGAAATTATCATCGATATTACATGTACATTTCAAAGAAGGTTAAGGTTTCTTTTTAATAAGAGAAATTATCATCGATATTCCATTCATATTGTTTCAAAGAAAAACTAGATTTATTGTTTCTTTTATAAGAAACAAGGATTGAAAATTCGATTTCGACTTGACTTTGGTTACTTGAAAATTGGAATTAATTCGGAAAAGTTAATTAGACGTGAAGATTTTTTGTAAAAATTTGCTAAATTAGAAAAATTTAGAGAATTTTTGCATATATCCTTAAATATCTAGATTTATTGTAGTATAAGCTAAAAACTAATACAAATAGACACTTTTAATACATAAAAATACCAATAAGTGACCTAACAAAATCAATCTTGTTTAGTAGGTTGATGAATTTGAAATGGTGGCTTTTAGTCTTAATTCCTTTTTTTTTGTTTTGATATTTAATTTTTTGGTGGCTTGCTGCTCGACCATATACTTTGCTAGTTTGAATTTCATCATACTTAATTTATTAATTTATTATTTAAATGTATTATTTTTTAATCTTGTTTTATAAGAGTTAACTAAAAGACAATGGCTTTGAGAACTCTTTTAATTTATTTTTAAGTTTTTATCTTATTTCAACTTTATTTATTTATTTATTTATTTGCTTCTTTTTTTCTTTTTTTAGTTAAACATATCCCATAAACTACATAATTTGTTAGCTTGTTAAATTATTTTTTAAAATTTATATTGCTATGTTGGTTGATGAAGTTGAAAATAATACATAATTATTGGTATTTCTTTGTTTTCTATTGATGTAATAACATTTTTTTTTGCTTTTTTATTGGATTTCATCGAATTTTTGTATTTTTAAATTGAAAAATAGAAATTTTATCGAATTATTTTGGTGAATTTTTGCATTTTTAATTTTACATCCACTTCGCACTTCGGTGGTAAAAAAAAAAGGGAAAAAATTCGTGGAAGTTCGCCGAATTTCAGAGAATTTTTAAACTATGATAAGAAATAACAAAGTTATTAATGTCATCATTGGAGGTTTCTTTTTAGTTTGGAATTGGATGAGTGGGAAATCATTTTCATCATCATCTTTAATTATCCGCTGGGTGGGACATGAACAGATTGTTTGTTTTTGTCATGAAATGAATCAACGTGCGTTCTTGTCCTCTTAGATCCTCAACTTGGGCACCTTTGTTGTTGTGATTAATTTGGTGTTTCTTCCACACGTCTAAATGTCTTGACTGGGAACAATCACAATACCAAATGTTTTAATGCTTCATTACTAGATTTTTCCTTTTGTTTATTTTTGCAACTTGGGCATTGATTTCTAATTTAGAAAAGCTACTACAACGATTGTTTTCAAGCATGAAACCCAAATGATTCTTCAATAATGATGTTTATTATCTTATCCTTTTCTTCAGAACTCTAGGGATGTCTTCATGACTCGTTCATATAAACTACGAATTTTCTGCTCTATCCTACTATCATTATTTTCTCATATCTTCACAATGGAAGAAGAGGCACCCTGTATATATACACATACCTACCATTGTGATATTGTGAAATTTCAATCCTGATAATAAGCATAGCAGCGAAATTACTATGACTGGAGAACGTGAGTTACTAATTTATCTATACGTGATAACTTGCATGATCCACGGGCGTTCAACTCATATTCGTCTATACTTGCTGCTAGAATCGTTTCAACTGTGATTTATAATGGCTTAAATAGTGTTGTGAGATCATGTTGTACATTAAGTTCCAATGACTTTTGCTTCTGGCACTTGAGCCTACCTTTTGAATGTGATGAAGGGCTTGAAATATAAATCTTTTATCGGCAATACATCAATTGGAACTGCTGATTAGGTGATAGGCTAGGTGTACATAGATTGGTTTTCTTAATGTATATGCCATTGTATCTCTTGGATCTTTTGAACAGTATCTCTAATAACTACTTGCATCAAGTTATCATCCATGTTTCTTGGATGTGGAAACTTGAAAACAAGGGAAAAGTTAGGGTTGACTGGTGTTAGTTTCAGTGATTCTTTCTTGGTTTGGCGCGATAGAACGGTGTCTTTCTATGTCTGATTCTGGAGTTCTGACTTGTTCTTTGGGTTCTGAAGTAATGCTAATATCTGGTTTATTGATTATTGGGATCCCAGCATTGAGAACTAGGGTTCTTACTACTGAAGTAAAGATCATGCCTCTGATTTTTTCTTCTTTTAGGCACTCATCTGTGTTTTGTGAGATGAACAATTCAGAGATGCAAGAGCTTGCTAATGCCCAGTAGCTGTGAAAGCTTTTGCAGTATTTGAGCAAGTTTTTACCAAGTAAAGATTTGCAGTGCATAAAGCTTTTGATGGATTGCTTCTTTATCATTTATTTTGTGCCATGACATACACCACTATCATGGCTTCTTTCATTTTTATTTTATTTTATTTTATTTTTTTATACCAACTACCAAGTAACACCCAAATAAATTTTAGATCATTTATTTAATGTATTTTTTATATAAAGAATTATTTAAATATGATAATTTCTAAGAACTTATTTTCAAACTATGAACAAACTAACAGTGTCATGGCAAAGAGCCTTTTCTATTTTCTTGAAAGTTTACTTGCTTATACCATGTGCATACTTTTTTTTTTTTTTTTAAATAATTGTTATCTTTTATTTAAAATATGGTTCTAATGTGTTTTAATTGACAATACACTTAAAATAGTTCACTAATATCAATTCCTCTCTATGTGACCATGCATATGCCATGTAAACTAATTATTGTTCACTTATCTGAAGTATTCATTCAAAAACTGTAATATTATCACAATTTCAAAGGAATGAAAATTATATTTCAATTAAAATAAGCTAATGTTACTTAAATTTGTTTTTTTTCAAGATTATTAAAATTAATTGTATAATAAACTTTCAACTATGAGCGATGCACTGTTGTTTTATAAACTATTATTGTTATTTATTAAGTATTTTATATGAACACGTAGAATTAAGTTTATATATCATTAAATTACAGATTAAAGTTTTATTATTTACAAATGATACAGAATGAAAATTATTTGAAGTTAATTTCTACATAAAATAAAGTATGAATTTGACCATTTTTTATATAAATTATTTTAACCACAAATTAATTAAGAATGGCCAGTTCATTACACTAAATAAACCTAGACTAACGAAATTAAAAAAAAAAAAACTAGTCCATAAATTAATACATAATTTGTAACTTTGAAATAAAATTGAAATCAACAATTTTTGCTTGGGAGACCAAAAAAAAAAGATTTTAAAATATTAGATTACATATCGAGCATAATACACGTCAACCACTCTAGTCTAATCAGTTGGATGTGGTACGGATCAGGTAGGCATACCGACCTCTTCTGAGTAAGGAACACCGATCAGGGAACACGTCAGATCATGCTAACCTCATCAAGTATGAAATAGTACTGACCAAACAAAATATTGACCTAACCTAAATGAAGGGTACCAATCTGCTCATCTGAAAAATACAGACTGGATACATGTATCGATCTAGTCTATACAAGGAATGTCAATATACTCAGTCATGCAGGTGAATTTGGGACTGATCGATACCTACCGACCTAGAAAGAAACTTGTCAGTTCATCTGATAACGACTACGCGAGATTCGTTGTTATATACTCAGAATTCCCTACTGGTTCTATAACGACCCTCATTTTCATAAAAAAAATTTAAGGAATAGAATGAGCCAACGGTGCCCAGTAAAATAGAATATTCAAACATAGCATCATCCATTCGTCTAAAATTCATATATGCATGTTCAATGTCATGTAAGGAACAAATGCAGTTTCATATGCATATCATAATCACAATACATATATCAAAGCAATTTAAAGTCTATTATTCATCTAAAATTTGCCCTTGATTATCATTTTTGAACTTACTATAATGTCAAAATTTTATTTAACCATATAGAGTTAATAATTTAAGATGTCATTTTCCAAAAAAAGATTAAATAAAAAAATTAAGATGCCCATCACGTGAGCGAGGAAAGCCCAATTCACGCGACAACGCGGCGGGGACTTCGGGGCACGTGTCTTTCCTAAACGTAAAATGAAGAAGTGAAAAAGAAAAAGAAAAAGAAAAAAAAAAACTGAAGCTGTTCTTCTTGCTGTCCGGTTCTCTTCTCTCTGCATCTCCAGCTACGGAAAACCATGGTAAGCTCAAAATCTACCATTCATTCTTCTTTTCTTCCATTTCTCTGTTCTGATCTTAGCGTTTTTAGATCGATTTTTTGAAGATCATGTTTCTGTTTTGATTCAAATTGACACAAGTTTCATTAATGAATACTTGTGCGAGATTAACATTTGTTGATTCTCCTTTTGATGTTTTAGCTTCTGAGCTCAGATCGAAGATCTGTTGATTCTGTTAACGATCTTATGTTGTTGATCTTCTTTTGTGCATGTTTGGTTACTGTTCATCGGCTCAATTTATGTTTTGTAAAATGTAATGATGGAGATTCGTAGATCTGGTGAGAACGTTAGCTCCTGTGATCGAGCACCGATTCGGACGATGAATCTAATACTAATTGAACATTTAGGCTAAACTTCTCTCCAATTGTGTAGAATAATCTTTGCCTCTTTGGTGAACCATGTGATGAGGAACTAGTTCATGGTTTGGTCAATATCTCTACAGTTTCATCTTAACGTGTAGGAAATAGATACCTCTCTATTTTTTGATTCCTATCTGGAGCTTGTGTATTGAGTAATTGCGTGCTCTGTTTGCAGACAACTTCAAGGCGTCTTGCAGATAGGAAGGTGGAGAGATTTGAGAAGAACATTACCAAGAGAGGAGCAGTTCCTGACACCACTACAAAGAAAGGGAATGACTATCCTGTTGGACCCATTGTGCTGGGCTTCTTTGTGTTTGTTGTTATTGGATCCTGTATGTTTCTTTTAACACTCATGTTTCGTTTATTTCACCGATTTTTTTTTTTTGGTGGCCTTCAGGGTTTTTTAACAAAATTGTATTTGACCTCAATTTTTGTTTCCTTGCATTTTTTTTTTTAAATATTAGACAGTAAAAAAGGTTCTTGTGTGTGTGTGTGTGTTTTTGTTTCCAAATTACTTAATTTTTTTGCGGAACCTTTTTTTTCTTTTGTCTAATTGCACTTAATTTGTATTCAATGATTAAATAATTGGAGAAGTTTGATGAAAGTCTGTGAAACTTTGGTACTTGATTGGATTGGCCCATATGCCAAAAGCCCTCATGGCTCTGATGCTCACATGAAGCTTGCATGGTGTTTGTATGTACTCAATATCCCATTTACGTCATTTTTCTTGTGTTGTTTTTGTACATAAAGCATATAGAAATTTTTGTCATTTAATAATGTGGAACCAACAGTAAGATGTATTTTGAATCTAATACAACAGTTGTAGGAGTAGAATTGTCTACTTTGTTCGTATCCTAGATATTCCTTCTATTGTTCTATCATCTTGTGTACTAGTTTGGTCTTTTTGTTACTAATTAAAGCTTATATTTCTATTACAGCTCTATTTCAGATAATCCGGACAGCGACTAGTGGAGGCATGGCTTAATATGCAGATGTTACTAGATATGACAGCAATTGGCAATGGTGCATTCACCATTAGTGGTCAGGGTTATGTTTCACTTCTAGCATATAGTACTATAGTAGAAAATGCTATGTTATTGAGTAAATGAATATGCAACACTACAGTTGGTGGTTTTGTGTTTTTCCGAACCTGATGAATGAATAAATACTGAGCTATTTGTACTATTACATATTCTATCCTTTTTCATATCTCTATTAGATCTTGCAAAGGTATGCACAGTTTTTCTGAAAGATATGCTATTTTAGCAACCTTGGCATGAGAAGATTTTAAATTTGAACTTTGAATGTAAGAGGACCCCCATGTTCATAATACAAGCCCTTCACTTACTCTCCACTCAATCATATAGGTTTGGTGCTTACATATTTCTTCTTTTTTCTCATTTTCTTTATCTATCCTGATGATGGTTTAAATTTCCATTGCCTCTTGCAATTGGTTTTGATCTTTTTTCTAGGATGTCTTGATATTGAGTAACCTTTAATTTATGATTAAGCCCATTGGTTGATTAAACCCGCAGATCCTTTATGATACATATACATGTTTAAAAGTAATTAATTTTGAGTGTGGTCATGCTATGACATAAAACACGTTTATGGTGTGAATTTAACTTAAACCCGCAGATCCTTTATGATACATATACATGTTTAAAAGTAATTATTTTTGAGTGTGGTCATGCTATGACATAAAACACGTTTATGGTGTGAATTTAACTGCAACATGTATTACATAGCACTTTCTGATGTAGCACCCCAAGATTGACTTTTTAGGGGCCATTTAAACAAGTTATCACAAAGATGTTGAAGTCACTAATTCTAGCATCACAAAATAAATTATATATAAGATATTAAAAGTTTTAAAACATTAATCCAAGTTGATAGAGGGAAAGATGATGACCACATCTTCTCATTATAAAATGACTTATGACATTAATAGTGCTCCAAGACGTTCTTATGAGTTTGGAGCTTATTTCACTATTCTTTTCCTGCATAATCAATTCAACAAATTGTGATAGATGTGTTCTTGCAATAAAGATTTCTCAAGCTGTGATTAATTTAGCTTGGAACTATAGACACCAATTGTGCTACCAGATACCCATCCTGATAACTGATCACTTGAAACCTGCGATGGTTTGGTGGTACTAGGGAGTTTTAGGTAGCCGTCTAACTGTTGAAGGCTGTGCAGTCTCTTCTAATCTCTCCTTGATTACCTTTCTTGATACCAACCCTTCCCAGCTTTATCATTGCTGTAGCAAATGCTCTATTGAAGTTAAGTGGGTTATTGGCAAAATCAATGACAGTAGCTTTAGATGCTGGGTCACTGAAAAGCACCTCATCAGAAGTGAACAACCCTTTTCCTGCAACCAGATTTTGGTAATACATATTATCGAATGTCCGAGGAGTTTGAGGATCCATGTTGATGGCAATAGTTGGGTCTACATTTTTTGGGCAGTCATTCATCAGCTGCTGAGCATAGCCTGGATCAAGAGAAGGATCAACCTTTGAAGATGAACTGAATGAGTATAGACGATTGGCGAAGCGATCGCAGTGGGAGAAGCCGATTGTGTGGGCACCAGAGAGTGCAATCAGATCAATTTGGCTTAGGTTATTCTTGCTGAAGATGAAGTTGAGACGGTCAAGATGGGAGTCTGGCTTTGGTAGACTTCCTTTCACTCTGGATGCTTGAGAGATGAGTCCATCGAGTCGCCCAAGTTCTAGATTAAAAGTTGGCCCACCTGACTGAGTTTTTTCACCAAAAAAAGAAATATGAGTTGCAGGGAAGTGGGCAGGAACTTGTCATGGTTCATGATTTCCATAGCTTAAAATTAAATGGTTCTTCTATGGCTTACCAGTGCAACAACATCTCGAGCAGCAATGGCTACAATATCAGCACAAGAAACCACACCTGGGCATGCTGCTTCTACTGCTTGTTTTGCTTTCACAACTGTGTCGAATCCATCGCCTGCCAGAGACAGATTATCTGCTGCGTCTTTGTCTGCATCATTATTAGCCGATGCAATCATAATAGAGGCATCGCATCCCTGTGAACCAAGAAAGAAAACAGTAATTCTCCAGGCAGGAACTCAATGAAAGGTAGGAGTTCAAACACTGATCAGCTTGGTTTGTTTGAATAATGGTTTTGAAACCTACCTCGATGAAGCAGTCATGGAAGAATAAGCGGAGAGTGGCTGGAACAGTCACGAAAGTCTGGCTCGTCTTCATCATGACCACCTGCCTAACAATCATTTCAACATTCGGGCAACTGAAGGAATAAAAGTTCTCGATCAACTGCCCTTCTCCTCTACTCAGTATCATGAACAACAACATCAAATATGAGGTCCCTCTTCTTAACTCCATCTCTAACACTAAAATTCACAGGTTTTCACCCCTTCTCAATTCTCCTTCCATGGCTGCTGCTCTCTTATATAAAGACATGGAGAATTCAAGAAGAAATAAAGAATTAGGCAAAAGAGGAAGGAAGGCTCTTGCTCACCATATTTGACAGGTATGCATGAGTACTTGGTTCAATGGTTTAGTCTTTGTTTAGTTGTTGATTACTTGGTGTTGGTTCCAACCAGGCACTGGCACGTCACTGTGATCTTCACCTGCAACATCATTTTACATTATTTTTTTCCCCTTGATGGCTAAGTGTACCTCAAAAGTCCATAAACGCATGGTCTCAAGCAAACAAATGCTTAGTTCTTATGGGTCCCTTAACTTAAAATCCAAAATGGAATTGCTCTGATGCCCTTGATACCATGTTGTGGCTCCAAAATTGAAGTGGCCTATAGGGTCCCAACCATCATTGATTTGGTTTAGTTATTGTTGATTTTACCATTGTAAAGTTGATTTATTCCATAATTCAGGATATGGAAGCTATGGCTTTGAAAGGGTATTCTTGGTTATTTGATGGAGAGGTGAAATATTTCAGTTGTAGATTGATGAAAAGGCTTTTTGGTACACCAAGTCACCAATCTTACCAGTTACTCACATTTTTGATAGTGACATGGCAACAAATGCCTAACTTAAAATTCTTGACAACAGGGTCATTGAATCTGGGCTTGCCTAAATGGAGTTCTTAAAGGGTTTTGAATAGAGGGGAAATTCTATATTTTATCATTTTATTTTTACATGAAAGTTACTGCTACATCCTAATGTTTTAAATATCTTGTACACGTGATACATGGTTATATTATGTTATTTTTGGGTATATATATAGGAATCAATCCATTCCTCTATTATTATATCGTTTTTCATTACAGTGGAGAACCTCATATTCTATTCATTTCAAAGAATTCTAGACCTTAAAAGCAGCCATAGATTGAAAAAGCTTTGATGGAACTAGCTATTCTGATGGAAACTGTGTTGGCTTACTCATCAAAAGGAGCATAATTTCATCAATCTTGCTACAATTTCTACCTTCTTCTGTCTTAGATTAAAGATGGTTACGTGGGTAAACAACACTTGGAGAAAATATTTAATGTAAATAAACTTGAATACCAAATGACAGAGCAGGTAGAATAGGAACTGTGATTCATACGCTATGAATTAAATGATCTCGCTGTCAAAGCAGTGGTTTTCAGGTCCTGCTATGGTGTGGCTTCTTGTGGGCATGTATTTATCCCTTTTACGCCACATGGTGTCCATGGTGTCATTTTCACCTTATTACAAAAATATTTTTCTCTTATAATCCCTGTGGTCGATCACATGTAATTAGAAATTTATTTTTATAAAGATGTGCAACAATGTCAATGGACTTCAACATCTTTCTGTTTTTTTTTTTTCTTTTTTTTTTTTGAGAAAAAACATTGTTAGTAGTTAATAGTTAGTTGTATAACTAATTTCAATATTATTTATCATTATACCACATTTTCAGGGAGGTATCAGGTTCATTCATGATTTATCAATTTCTCATTTTTTAAGGTAAGGTAATGACAAGAGTTGAACTTAAAATCTTTGAGTTTCAAGGTCACCTCTTTATCATACAAGATTTCAGGTTTCAGGTTCATCACCATTTATCATCATACAAGATCTGAAGAACTCAACTCCACACAATATCAATGAATAAAAAAGTCTTCAAGAATGATGTTACTTGTCCAGAGCTTATAATTCAACAAACAATGTTTCATTTCAGGGAATATGCTGGGAACTGTATGCAGCCCTTGAACGGTGAGTTTAATATTCCTGATGGACGGAAGATGTATGCTGATGCAGCGTGGTGTCCGCGATCCTTGCAAACTGGTATTGGCGGGGTTCTTATATATTAGAGAGAACAAATCAGGCTGGTGGCAAAGTTCATTGATTGGTATATTTCTTTGGGTTGAAGTGGCAGAAGCACAGGCCATTCTCAGAGGGGTAATGATCTCTTCTAGCCATGTCAGAGAGAGGTTAGCTGTTTGCAAATTGGTGATCCTGGAAATTGTGAAAGGGGAAGGTTGGCTTAGCCAGATAGATCCAATCATCAATGATATCTGTCTTTTTGCTAGAAGTAGTTTATGTATTATTTCTTTCCATTTTGATCCAAAAAATTTTAGGCCTCCAATATAATTTTGAGAATTTAAAAAATATCAAAAATTTGTTTGGTTCAAAAAAAAATTTAAAAATATTTTTTCACTTTTTATTAAAAAAATAGATTATTTTTAAAAAATGATACAAAATTATTTTTTAAGTTTTCTCTTGGTGAATTATATATTTTTTAGAATATATCAATTAAGTATATATATTTCTTTTATGTAATAATTTTAAATTAAATTAAATAAAAAATATTATTCTCTTTATAGACTTTTCCCGTGTCTAATAAATTAGAAAATATCAAAGACAGACTCTCAAGGAAATAGAGATAGAATACATGCCAAACTTCACCTATCCAAGAGGGGTATTTTAGTCAGTTCAAATACGCCAATTCTCCTCGCAGTATAAAAAAAATATATATATAAAATGCAAAAGTTTATTTATTTATTCTCGTCTCCATCGAGTCTCTCTTCTTCTCTTCTCCAATCGTTGTTTCTCTCTCTCTCGTTTCTCTTGCGTTTCGTTTCTCTTGCGTTTCGTTTCGTCTGCTACTAACATGGATGCGCTAGATTCAGTCATTGATCCTTTGAGAGATTTCTCCAAGGACAGTGTTCGTCTCGTCAAGAGATGCCACAAGCCTGATCGGAAAGGTGAGATCGATTCGATCGGTTTGATTTTGTTTTTATTTTTTCTGATTTTTTATGTGTTTTTGATCTGTGAGGGTTTAGTTTGTTACCGATGATTTTAACGTGTTTACGGTGCGGATCTGGGGATTAAGTATTCAATTTGTTTGCTTTTGGTGCAGAATTTTCTAAGGTCGCGTTCCGTACAGCGGTTGGTTTCGTCGTTATGGGATTTGTAGGGTTCTTCGTGAAGCTGATCTTCATCCCGATCAACAATATCATTGTTGGATCTGGTTAGAGGTATGGATCTCGGCTGTATTTATCTTTTGGTTTTCTGTTTTGGTGAAAGAACAACGCATGCGTGATTGCAAATTGCTCCTTGTAAAGTTATTGTTCGTCTGATTCCGGTTGAAATTATTTTAGTCTGGTTCTAGTTAAAAATATATATGGTAAAGGTGGATATTATTCGCGATTATTCAATCTCCTGGTATTGAAATGTTCCTTGATAGAATGCTGTTTAGAATGTTACGATTGGGAAGTAGAAATAAGATCTACATCGATGAATGCCCTTGAATTTAGAGTTTCTTGTGGACAACCTTGGTTAGATATTTTATAGGAAGAAGAAAACTATTTAAACCTTCCTTACTTTTTTCCCTGAGTGAATAAATATGATTTGTATCCTATTTTAATTGAAAATGGATTCAAATTTTTTAAAGAGTGTGGTTGTTTTGATGGATTGGGAAGTAGGAATAAGATTGGCACCAATAAACATACATAGAGTAGAAGCTCTTATGGAAGACTTTGATTAGAAATTAAATGGATTCAAATCTTGCTTCCTTTTTTTTCCTAAGTGAACAAATCAGATTTTTGCCAATTTTAATTGAATGAATGGATTCAAATTGATGAACTGTGTAGTTTTTTGTTGATGGACCCACGCAAGTTAAATGGGATGTTCAATCTTGAACTGTATATATAAGTTATGTAAACCCTCATAAATATGTGGTTTTGACTTTTTTTGTTTGGAAATAGTTTTTACTTCTATGAATGGGCAGTGCTTTATACAACGTTACTTTACTTCTGAATCATTCCCTTATGTGAGTAATGAGTATTTTGCAATCGGAAAACGTCTTATTGTGCAAAATACTTGCAATTCAATGTTTTAATTGTACCTATTATCTTTTATTTGTATGAGAAGATAGCAACTGAGTTTGCTTATTGTTTGTCAAATACATGACGTTTTCAGCTTATTGTTTTTCAAATACATGACGTGTGTTACTTCAGTTCATTGAACTGACATTGCACCATTAGTCTTGTTATCCATGCTTGAGAAATCGAGTGTGCTGATTCAGTGATATATGGTCAATTAAAAGTAGAAGCTGAATTGCATCAATTCCTTACCCATCCTATTCCTAGGAAAAACTTGTGCATGTTGATTTCATTATTCAATTGAATAGCTTATTTTGATAATTCCTTGCCCATCCTATAGTCTCAGACTTCGGTGAATTAGATTTTGGCCATTTAAGATTGGCAATATGTAATTACATGGATCAAAATTTCAAATTCATCCCAAACTTCAATCCCAAAAAATTCTGAATTAATTTGGAGAAGTCCAATTTTGACGTAGAGAATTTTTGTAAAAAATCAACATTGTTGAAAAGTATAAAGAATTCTACTTATGCGTTGTAAATATCTTTGTATATACTGAAACAACTATAATTATATATTTAAAACTGGTTAAGTTATGCAATGTAATGGTTTAAAATAAGATTTGTAATCTTTATACTACTTGACACTTATTTGCATAAATGAGCAGTTATGTTATAACTTTTTCTTATATTTTTATTCTGTAAGATTATTATATTATAAGTAAACTTGGAAGTTAATGTTGATATATATATAAATATTTATTTTAACTTTATGTTTGAAAAATAAATAATATTAAAGGATTTTGGAGTTGTATTTCGATATTTTACTTGAGTTTGATGGAACTTTTGTTATAATTAGATTGCATTTTATTTGTTATTCAATGATAAAAAAAATTGATAAACTTCAATAAAATTCAGAGAATGTTGTTGATTTATCGTTCCATGTGTTATTAAAGGCATTAAGCTTCATGTAAACACTATAAGATTATTTATTTATTTCATAATAAAACAAATGTAAATAACTAAGGATAAAATAAACTCCATGGCGTGGAATTGGAAAATAAAGTTGAGATTGTTAATTGAACAAAGGAAATCTCTTTTTGTTAATGCCCTTCTACAGTTTTCCACATTTTATTGGCTCTTCAACATGCTTTGGCTTTTGGACAGAAACACAAACTGACTTTAATTTTCTTTTAAATTGCAGGCAATGTCAATCCTGAGTTTGCAGTGTTGCAAAAGATCAGCTACGAAAGCAGTCAAATTTTCATAGGCTTTTTTTTTTTTTTTTAATCATTTTAATCAATGTTCTTGTTCCCATTTCTTTTGCGCCCTTCTTCATTAGAAATTTAGACATTAGACTGATTTATATGAGGCACACACATCTTTTGAATTGAAGATGACTGCAGTGTGTTATAATCAAGCTTTATTTGATCTGTACTTTGAAACTAGTAGTCTCTGACCTCTGTACCAAGCGTTTAATTAATATAGAGAGCTCTTTTAAGTTATGACATGAGGTTTTGTTGAGTATATTTTGATTGTAATGGCTCCGAACTCGTTTTATAGAAATCATGGAAACTGTAGTTATAAACGTTGGGGAGCAGAAAGTGCCAAGCTATGGCTACTCGCTTAGCCAGCAATCATTATCATTTAGGTACTTAAAGGTTTTAATAAGTTGTTTGGTAAAGTGATTCATTGAAAAATCTCTTTTCAAGTAACAGATGTTGGTTTAAATCAGTACGTACCAGTTCAAGGCGCCATTGATGGTGTAGATTAAGTAATATATACTTTGTAGCTTCATGTTTTATAAATATAGAAGTTTAACAATAATATGTAAATAATATTAATTACTAATATCTTATTAAAAATAAGTTTGAATTGATAAAATAATACTTTACCCACCAATTTATACAATTTAGCTAATAATATAATTTATACAGTTTAAGCAAAATATTCCAGATCACCAATATAAACTCGGCCTGCCTCTCCGCGGTACTATCATGCATCCACATTCCACGATAGTTTTTTAATTATTTGATGATTCTGTAAAAATCAAACGAGTTGACTTGAATACATCACTCAGCTCGTGACTACAGCCGTCCGATTCCAATATTCCTCGAGATGAATATGTTGTTGTACTTGTTGGGCCCAATCGAAATGGCTGCTAGAACAAAACTCGCCTTCATTTTCCTTTCCGGGTATATGTATATGCACACACGGTACCAATGGCTTCTTTACCCCCCTAGCCACCGTAAACAGAGAACGAGAAGCAGCAGCTAGAGATATTCAAATCTTCTTCTTCAAACATGCCTACTTTAACGAAGCTTTATACGATGCAAGAAGCCGCCGAGCACAACACCAGCGACGATTGCTGGGTCGTCGTTGACGGAAAGGTATTTATTTAGAATTTTTAGATTGCGTTTTAGATCTCTGTGTTGTTTTGATTTCTGGGGTTTATGAATTTTTTTTATATTTACCCATGGCTGTGCTTTTGATGATGATATTTCGTGTATTATAATGGGTAGTTATGGGAAAGATGAAGGAATAGGACTCTTGTATTTTGCTTGTTATTTGGCAATGAAATTGATCTCCCGGTGATTTCCACAAGACTCACTATTTCCTGAGTTTCTGAAGTGGTTATGATAGTTTTTGTGTTATTTTTTATGGGTCTATTTGCCCCCTTTGTTTCTATTCTTATTTATTTTTCAATCCTAGAGGATTTTATGAATTATTTATATTTTTGCTTGAAATTCCTTGGTGCCCAACTTAATTATGAATCAGTAAGTCATTGCTCTGTCTGTGTTTAGAAGGGTATCTTATGTTTTGAGAGTTAACACTGAGGTTGGTTGGTATACCATGAAATTGCTGCCAAAAAATTATGTATGTTTTAATGCTTAGTTGCATTTATGGTAAGTGCATAAGGTTATTATGTTTTATGCAGCCAATTTGTCGAATTTTGTGGAGGTAGGCATTCCATTGTAAATTATTTATGTTTGGTATTTAGTATTGGATTTGTTAATGAGCATTTTACTTGTCAAAGAGGGAAAAATAAAAGAGAGGCAATATTACTTCACCTTTTTTTTCTGGTGGTCATACATACTTGCTTCCCTGGTTCATGCTTTCTGGGTTTAGGAATCAAAACATCCTTAAAAGTGTTAAGAGAAATTGAGGATTTTTTGCCAATTGTTGCAAAATAATGCTCTTTAGGTGTTTGATGCAAGCGCTTGGCTGCACTTAACTAACTTGCTAAGGAAAACAAGTTAGTTTTCGACTTTGGATATTTAGTTATGCGGGTGTTACTCTTTTTCATTTTCTATTTCTAGTTTATCCTAGTTATACTGTACAAACATTCATCACCATGCTATCTATCTTCGTATGGATATACTTTCAATAAGCTAGAGTCTGAATTTCAGCTGATATCTTTTTTTCATTTTGCTTGATAGAAATAAATTTTCTTCTATCCTGTGAAAAGCCTTATTCAGCTGTTGTTTAGTCCAAATTTTCACATAAAGGCTTTCCTTTATGCTTTTATTCTTGCTCTATCTTCAGGTATATGACGTGACGTGTTATTTGGACGAGCACCCTGGTGGAGATGATGTCCTTATCAAGGCAACTGGTAAATTTTTTTCTTATTGTTCTAACCATTCCAAATGACCCGTATAGTATTTTAGTGTTAAACAATCTAATCTTACTTAGGTCTCTGAGTCAACTTAAATCTGATGTTTACTTGCAATTTTACTGAAGGCAGAGATGCTACGGAGGAGTTTGAAGACGCGGGTCATAGTAAAAGTGCGATTGAGCTCATGCAAGAATACTTCATTGGTGAGCTCGACCCCTCAGAGTCGGTTATTCCCGAGCAAGATGATTCTGTTAAAGAACCATCTAAGAACCTTGCCCACAAATTCATGGACATAACTTCCCAGTACTGGGCCATACCAGTAGCTGTAGTTGGTATCTCTGTAGTTGTTGGGGGATTGTTTTACCAGCGTAAAAAGTGAAGCAATGTATTCTTTCCTGGAAAATAAATTTTTTGAGCCGCAATTGTGGTTGAACTCATTATTTACATTGAGAGAGGATGAAGATTTTTGCTTTTATGCTGAACAACATTTAGTACTACATCAATGAATTAAATGATGAATACACAATATATTTATTCATTATCCGAAAAGAAGCGGTTTGTGGCAGGCATGATCTCAGGAGGGCGCTGACGAAGGTACTTCCGGAGGGCATGATGTGCATATTTCTCACCTTCCTCTGCATTTTCTAGTACTGCCGATGATCGGTGAGCTTTGTTAATTCTGCAAGTGCCACAGTAGCAAGGATATTACACATTGAACACATAAATGGATTGTATAATTGATGATTTGATTATAAATATGTGTGAGCTATTTTTCTAATTCTCACATTACAGGCACAAATGAGACAAGTCTCTATTGTTTGTTACCTTACATCAGGGTTCAAGAGCATGTTCCTGGTAAGTTGGAAGACACACATGCCAGTTACAAATGTCATGGCAGCCAATAGCGGGTACACCTGTCAGTAACAAATCGTCATATATGGTGGTAATATTCTAACACTGAATTTTTTTTTCTTCTAATCTAACAACATGAAGGGCCATCATGGAACTGTATATATATATATTTATCTTATATAATTCAGAAACACATTAGAAAACATCTCAGCTAAAACTATTTGACACATCTATTTTTATGCAAACCGTGGTCTAATAACCAATCGACACAACTACCCAGATAGGAAATTGATATTGTTTGGTCCATCAGGCTGTTTCTCAAGCTCCATGCATCAATTATGCTTGGAAAGATGTCAAAAAAACCTTGAGAATAGCCTGATTTATGTGATGTTTCTCTATAGCTAAGGCTGAATTCATGATAAAATACAAACCTCTGGTTTAATCCAAGGAGCCATCTATGGAGAGGATATCTTGCTGTTTTACAATCTGAGAGAGCCTTCTTATGAGGACATGAATATATATAGACTGCTGATAAGAGTCATTGATGATTGGAATTCTTCAAGGCATGATAAGAATCCAGTTTAGATTTTATTTTTATTTTTTTAAACTGTGGGCTCTGTAAATGTTCTTGCCTTCCTTGGACTCCATTGAAACCAGGGGCCTAAGCCTTTTGTTTTGCATGGAGTCAACCTTGTAGAATGCTTCTTCTACTTGACTCTTTAGGTTTTTTCTCTTTTGTCAGCCTTACTTCTGCAAGATAAAAACATAAGAATTGCTTTGCCACACCCCTGATATCCTTGGCCCACTTTTGATTGGAACTAATACATCAAAACTAGTCTTGTTGGTTATTTTTTGCCATTTTAATCTATACTTTTCATTTGTAAGGATAGCAAAGAGGATGAATATTTGGAAGGTTTCAAACTATGATTTTGACTTTCCATTGTTGAATGGATAACTAACTACAATTGTTATATTTGTTAAAAGGAAATGTTAATCTAACTACAAAATAATATAATTACATATTTATGTCTATTGGATCGTTTATTACACACTTCGAGATATGTAAACTACACGCATCTAATGAACATGAAAATGTAGTTGTATTATTTTGTAGTTAGATTAACATTCTCTTTTGTTAGATCACCTCGAATCACGTATCAACATATGATTTAAGACAATTCAATAATTCTCAAAGGCAGCAATGTCAACAAAATATTTTTGTCAAATATTATTCTATTACATATCTCAACTATTTTAGGGTTGACATGACAATTGCAAGGGGCATTTATGACTCGAACTTTGAACATTAATCTCATGGCTATACCACAACCATGACAATTTCTACAATGCCACTGAGGAGACTTAACCGCTAACTACATATACTTCTGAAAAGAATTAAATTCTTATCTACTTTATCATCGAAGAGGTATCCTACTGCCACTGAGAATACCTTTTGGTAACTTGTGGAACCATTAATTCTACTAAATTCAATAAATCTTTTCTCTATTGCATAAAGTTCACTAACATTATAAATATTTCGTCTAAGCAAAAAATATGTATTCAATTATATAAAAAAAGGGATAATTGAGTGTTCTTTTTTTCTTTTTCTTTTTTTTTCTTTTTTTTCTTTTTTTTTTCTGAAACCCATCATTTAGTTGTACACAATATGGTGAGACAATTAAATTAAAAGTGAGTTTTTTTTAAAAAAAAAAAAAAAAATTTGACCAGTAAAGTGAGTTTTCTTATGAGTTAAGGTGAGACAATTTCATCAAAAGTGAGACTAAGATCATACTAATGTATTCAATAAATCTAAAATGGTTAGAACTATCAAATTCTAATTTCTCATATTTATTTGAGCCTAACCTCCGAAAAAAAAAAAAAAATATTTTATATATGCGGCGGCTGTCAACGTTGACATTTAATTTTTTTGGATATTTTTGATATTCGCGCGTATTATTTGATATTTTTAATATACAGACATCTTCAAAACATTCAATAAAAATTTGGTGCCAATGTTAAAAAATGACGTTTTCATCTAATGTACGTATAACATTACTCTATTTTTTAAGCCCGAGTCAAACTCAATTGAGTCATATGCGTTGACTCGTTAAGTGTGTTAACAAAGCCGCTCAGTTGAGCTTAACTCGCTGCACGTAAGGAATAGAAGAAGATAAGGCGTTTTATCTCATTTTCTGTATAAACTCATCTTTCTCGCGCGCTCTGGTTGTTAACTTACAGAACAGAACTCGAGCGTTAAAACCTAGTTGAGATTTTCTTCTTCAAATTTTGAATTTACTATAAATTTTTTTTTTAATTCTCTACTTAAATCGAATCTATTAGTTGCTTAATCACACAGATTGACGAAAAACTTGTTTGATTGATTGAGTTTTGCAGAGAAATGTCTGCTGCTGCTACAGCGATTAGCTTCAACTTGGTTGGAGCATTCAAAGGACTGTCATTGAAATCGAGTTCTTCATCTTCTTTCGTTAAAGGCGATTTAGGATTGATTAATGGAAGTAACAATGTTTCTGTTTCGTTTCCTCTTAAGTTTCCTCTAGTGATCGAGTCTGCACACAAGAAAGGAGCTGGAAGCACGAAAAACGGTCGTGATTCGAGAGGAAAGAGGCTGGGAGTCAAGATTTACGGAGATCAGGTCGCGAAGCCAGGCGCGATTATTGTTCGTCAGCGGGGAACAAAGGTTAGAGTCTCAATTTCTTAATTATTTCAGAGTTTGAATGGTTCTTGAATTGATTTGGTTGAAAAAGGGAGAAAATTTTGATGGTTTAGATTTGTAATTCTGCTGCTTGTTGACTCCAAAGGTTTTTAGCTAAAAGAGGAATAGAATGGAAATGGAGTTTTTTTTATTATATTTTTTATAGGTTAGGTGAGGTTTGAACTCGTAATGTTACAGGCGTTGAGCCATTAAGCTATGTTTTAATCTCTGAAAACAAAGATTTGATTGATTTAGGTGGTAAAGTTACTGTTTATGATCATCACCATGGAATCAGTCTAATCTCCCAAGTCTTGCTTGAGCTTGATTTCAAGTATGAAATTAGTGACACAACTTACTTGTGGAATACACTCTCAAAATCTTTGGATAGGAAAGGTCTCATTTTACCTCTGATTTAGTGTTTACACTTGTGGAGAGCTCTTAGCTGAAGCTCTCAATGTCTTGTAGCGTCATCTTCTTCTATTTGGGGTTAGAATGTCAGCCTAGATTGTATGAATTGTTGCACCGTAGGAAATCTATTAACAGTAGTCTATCTAACTAAGTAGGAGAATAATCGATGGCTAGGGAATGGCAGTAACTGATATTGCTTGAAGCATAGCAAATTAGCCTTTTTAATGATCGTCTCTGATAGAATTTCCTGGTTTAAAATTCTGAACTTTGTCGAGAAAATTAAGTTGAATGTGGAATTGCGTTATGGTATACTACTAATGCTGCTTGAAAGGCTCTTGCTTGAGTTGATGTACCGACATGGATGTGTGCTAGCTTATTCTAAAACTTTTCCAAACATGCGAATCATTTGTTGAAAAAATGGCTTTATAAATCATTTTGAGGCACTAATATGAGTGGGATCTACTTCGTGTTAGTGGGTGTTCTTGGTGGATTTTTGTTCTTCTCCGCGAGCACATCGAAATTGTATATTCTTATGGGTGGATGAGAAATTGACACTCAAAGTGAGCCATTGGAGTTGGAAAAATCATAGTAGTTATTCTTTGGGTGTAAATTTCTCATTTGCCCAAGCTCCATTTTGCACATATGAATATATGATTTCGATGTACTCGTGGAGGAAAACACAAATCCACTAATGATACCCACTAACACATAGTGGGTTCCACTCATATTGGTGCCTCAAAATGGCCAATCAAAATGGTTTATAAAGCCATTTTTTCAAACATTATATTCTATTGTTCTAAAGATGTACGAAATCATTTCAAAGAATAACTAGTACTTCCCATGTTAATTTGTTGGAAATTTTGCTATACACTCTTGTTGAGATGTATTCTTCCCTCTTGTAGAATTGTATATTAAAAGTTGTTGGATGTTTATATGATGTATAAAAATCTATTTCAATGTTGTTTTCGTTGAGATATGTGGGTGTTGTCGTGTTCTAGGCTTCTCAGTGGTGTCATGCTGACCATCATGTTGTTCAGATATCCATTCTTGTCTATGCTATCGATCTGCTGGTGTGCTGTGTAAGAATACTCTATTCAGTTTGATGGAGTTTAAGCAAATTTTAACATTGCATGTTTTGGTGGGGAGTCTTATGACGCTAAATGTGTAATTCTATTAGACTTTTGGGTCTCATGGTTCAGCATTCTAGATGTATATTCATGCTTGAGCAGCTTAGCTATGTAGGTAAATGGAAATCAGAGTAGTTTTATGTATGCAATTTGGAGAGTTTTACTTCCTACGTCAGAATACCATCATTATCCAATGTTTACTATTTGATGTTCTTCTACATGTTGAATAATTTCTTTATTAATATCTCTAGTTAGCATTTATTTTAACTCTTCCTAATGGTGTTTCAGTTCCATCCTGGGAAAAATGTTGGGATTGGAAAGGACCACACCATCTTTTCCCTAATTGATGGATTGGTGAAGTTCGAGAAGCTTGGACCAGATAGGAAAAAGGTCTTTCTGGAAATCTGTTACACGCATGCTTCTTTTTAAGATAAATAGAAATCCTAGGCTGACAGTTATTGTTCAACCTGATACAACAGATTAGTGTTTACCCACGAGTAGAACAGCCTGAAAACCCTAACAGTTTCAAAGTGAGGAGGAGAGAGTACTTCAGGATGCAGCGTGAGCGTCGTAAAGCTCGAAAGGAAGAAATTAATCTACAGATCCAGTTTGTGATGGCTTCAGCAGAGGAAGGCTCTGAAGGCAAACCAATTTGCTGACCAGTTGCCTATATGGTGAGTTAGCTTTCTTCCAGTGTTCTTTACAAGGTGCTCAAATGTAAGCAGTTATTGCCATGCAAGTAGGACTGTTTCCTACATGTCCAAAAAAAATTTATAACTTGTACTCCTTGGTTCAATTGCTTCCTTTTTATGCATTATTTGTTTCAAATCCTGAGGAAAATGTTGAAATCCATGAAATATTGAAATTTTCTGAATTAGTTTTTATGCTCTGTTGTTCATTTACTGTTGGAACTGCTTTTCTCATAATTAGCCCTTGTGTAAAGAACAGTTAATTATGAGATGGTATTATGGTGTATGCCTTGTGCTCATGTTCAATTTCTAAACTAAAACTTTCATTTTTTTTATTTTTTTTTTTGAGAGAGAAGCAAAGTATAATTTATTAATAATATAGTGTGACATTACAAATAGGGAGCATCAGAAATACTCCACTCAAAACGAGAAAGCAAAGCAGAACATATTAAATACCCGGGAAACATAATATTTTCCCAATTCCTGAATCAATCCCCGAAAGAAAAACCTCCAGCAAACTTTGAACTTGAAACCCAATTGCATGCTGCCAGTCTTGAGGCTCTAATTCATATTATTCATTTAGTTTAATTCATCTTATATTATAATAAAGAGGTAGTAGGAACTAATAGATATTATTACATACTTTATCTGTAGGCTGATTTTTATCACATTTATACATATTAAAACTGAATTACATGGACAATTATCATACTGTGGTGGATAATGAATTTTTTTATTTTTTTGGTTCTGTGGTGATGTTTTAAGCCTCCAATTTTTGCATAAGGCACTGCCAATTTTATTTGGTAAAATAGTTCATTACTTTGTAACTAGAACTTGTTCTTTTGTGTATGTTTTTGTGAGGAAAAGGGGGTAGGAGGGTATGAAGAACAAGCTCATACATCATTAATATAGACCATGTAGTTTTCTTACAAATGAAGTTCCAACTAGTTGTGTTCTCTAAAATCTCTCAAATTATTAGAAACAATTGTACTACAAGTCTACAACTGGTAGTTCTTGATGCCCTCTTATGATCTATTAAGGAAGATTGTGAGGAACTCAGCTGGAAACACACTGATGAAGATGGTGGTGCCAATGGTGATGATGGCAGCTAATGATAGGTAAGGTTTGTGCATATATCCAAGAGAACCAGGACTGTCTGGTGAAGGTGTCGCTGTTGCTGGAGTGGAGGCAGCTGCACCAAAATGTAGAGATCATTAGAGAGTAAACCCTAAACGAGCACTTGTATTCGTACACATTTTTAGCACCTGTTTTCAGTTCACAAGTCGTTGTTTAAGTGTTGAAAATGTGCATGCTAATGTTTGATCATTTAGAGGAAAAAACAATGATACTATTACCTTTTGTTGAGTTTGCGAAGAAGGCATAGTCAGGTGAGCCAGGAGTCAAGTTTAGGAGTTCTAGCAACAATCAACAAGAAAAAGTTACAACCCAGATGAAATATTTTGATAGAAATAGCACATCAAACTACATTTACTCAATAACTTTGAATATTATTAAGCAGGGCTGCCCCAAAATATTTGTTTGTAGGTTACAATGATCAACTACTGATCTTGTGATCTGAGGCTTTCACATCCAAGCAAGGGAAAAAATAAAAGGAAATCTGTGATTTCTAGTACAAGATTATAGGCAAACAGGTAAAAGTAAGGTTTTGAAATAAACCTATGTACAAGTATCGACTGATTTTATCAACTTAAGAAGCTATAGACAATTGAGGTTGAGAAAAGGTCCAAATCTCCCTGTTCCTATCTACATAACTGTAGTATTAAGAGGCTCCATTAGCTGTTCAATTGAAGCACATAAAAATTATACCAAGATCTAGTGGTGAGAATTAAAGCCGAACAAGTTGCAAACTTACATTCAAATTCAAGCCTGTGAAGACAAATGTTCACACGTTCTTGTTAGAAAAGCATAGATCAAGCTAACTCTATGGTCTTTAATGGAACTCAAACAAGTTGGGTACGTGTGGATTGAAATAATAGTCTCAAATCAAATATGGGCAAACTAATCACATAGAATATAAGTTATGATATCTACCTTGTTAGTGCCAAGGCCTTTTGTAGGTCTGGGGCCAAAGTGGTTAAGTTAAGACAATATTAATACTAGTCAAGTAGTCGCGATCTTAGCCCACTGACAAAAAGTTTAGAGTAAAAATAAAATAAAAGAAACTGATCTGAATGGGGAAATCCAAAGACAAAAACAGTGAAGAGAAGAATTCAGAAAACAATTTTTTATCCTTTTATGAAAAAAGGTTGTTTTTGTGTAAATTCTTTAGATTGTTTTCAAATGGATCAACCAAATGTATCTTTGTGTTTTAGGATTTTCGGATATAGAAAATTATATCCGAATCACGAACCAAACATGACAAACTTTATAATTCCTCATTCATTAGTATCGAGACCTTTCATAGTAAAACCTTACATTTAGGCTCAAAGATGGTTAATTTAAGGCAATATCAATACTAGTCGACTAGTCGTGATCTAAGCCCACCAACAAAAAGTTCAAAGAAAAAAGAAAATAAAAGAAACTGGTCTTACTGGGGCAATCACTGTAGATTGCATTGCCCAATTTGCAAGCACTTGGAAGCTGAAGGAGCTTGGCTTCCTGAGCTCCTAAATTCTTCAGTTCTGGCCTGCCCTTATGAACCTGTTGAATAACATAGCAAAGGCATGCTGGGTCCTTGTCCTTGATGTCCTTTACAGCACTGCAACAGTCATTAGAAGGCGTGGATGCCTTTCCTGTAGCAAAGGCTAGACATGAAGCCACTTTGGAAACCACTGTGAGGCACCTTGATTCCAATGGAGAAGTGGCAGAGAAGATGTGATGAGAGAAGGAAGAGAAGAGAGTAATCAGGTAGAAGAGATAGAGTAACTTAGAGCTTCTCATCTTGATGATCTTGCTTGAAGTGGGAGATTTGAGCACAAATGAAGATTGAAGATGAAGATTAAGACATTAAGAAGAGGATGGTTCTGGTTATGTTTATACATTGATTCATTTTCCCTTGCAAAAATTCTAATACCCAATTTGCTCCTTACATAAAATGACAAAAATGACCCAAATAGTTTAGAAATTGCACTTGTACCCTTTTGACCTCTTCATGCCCATCATTTCAAAACAATTAGTTCAAGTTTTTATATCATTTTGTTCTCTAATAGGTGAGTTCATTGTAGTCTCTTGCAGTTACACACGCACACATAAGCAATAGAGTGACTCTTAACATGATTTCTATTTCATGACGGTCAAAACAAAAACACCTACATAACAAACATACTCTTTTGAGAGACTTATGCGATGAAAGTCATGTTAAGAGTTATCGTAGCATCTCTCTATAAATAGATATACGGGCAAATAGATAATAAATAGTCATAAAAGGGTATTTTTGGCATATAAGGTGGGTGTGAGTATATTTTTTGAATTGAGTGTAGAAAGAAGGTAAAGTTTGTTGAGATAAACAAGTGGGTGTGAATAGAATTACTATAAAGCAGATAAGAAGGTAGGTTTAATTGCATTTAATGTGGTTGTTTACAGTTGAATGGCTAGAAGAGATATGCCATATGCTTTTAATGAATTTATACTAAGGTGGAAGATGGAAAGTGATGTAGTTTGGTCTTGGTTTGGCCGCCTATTAATTGTGTGGTGATCCATTGAGAACAGTCAGATTCATATTTCAAATTGGTTAAATTTCTCTATCAGATTAAATACTTGACAAATACATTCTCTAAATCTGTGGGCTCGAAAGTGTGTGATTCAGGATCTTGAAGTGTTTTAGTATGCATTGCAATACAACACTCTAGTCAGGAGAGTGGGTGGCTGTAGTGATCTAGATCTTTTTATTTTTGGTCTTTGTTATTTATTTATTTATTTTATTTTATTTTATTTGCATAATAGTTGAAAAGAATATGAATTTTCTCTTGTCACCGTGAAAAAGGTTTAGTTGAGTTGAATTGAGTTCGAATTATGTGGATTTACTTAAGACTTTTTTTCAAACAAAAAAAGTGATTGTAGAATTCAAAAGATATATCCCTTTTCTTAACTTCTGATTGTTGGTGTTATGTACATAATTACATTGAATTCATACTAACATATAAGCGTATAAAAGGATCAATATCATTTACGAATATATATATAATTGGGCATTTGAGCCTTTCATTAGATTACATTAGACTAGGCTTAGGATCCTGTTAAGTTGGTTGGTATTTGAGAAATCCTGAACCGCCGTGACCTATAAACACCCCAACCTCTCTATGTTGGATACATGATTTATTTAATATTGTCTTATCTTACTTTATACGGACATACATGGGCATATATATATATATATATATATATATATATATATATATATATATATTATTTATAATGCTAAAATTCTTTAATTCACTTTACGATACTTTTATCATAAATTTTTAAATTACATATTACTTTTCAATATTAAATAAATTTATATAAAAATAAATAAAATTATGGGATAATTTGATGATAAGGCGCTAAAAGATTTCTTTTAATGTTAGTAAATATAAGGGTACTTTCATAATAATTCTTTTTAACCATTTCAGCCCTCTTTTATTTTATTTTTTATTTTTTGTAACTTTTAGTCGCCTTTTTTTGGTACTTATATGAAAAATATTGTTCTCTATAAAAAAAAATAATATTAATTTATTTAAGGCAAGAATAATATTAGTTATTAATAACTTTTTTAATAATAAAATTAAGTTTTTAATAAGTTTTGCATGCAAAATACATACACATGCACTACTATATTCAACGTAGTTTGGGTGAGGGTTACCTTGTTGCAAGGAGACCCCTTGGGGCTTTTGCTTTTGCTTTGCAAAATGACCCTGGAGAACAAGTTCAAACATTTGATATTTACTTTCTTTTGTTTTTTTGTTTTTTTTGGTTATCTTTTGTTTTATTACTTTTGGTGGGTTTTATTTTTTATTTTTTATTTTTTTGTAGTTTTATTATTTTGGGTGATTGTGAGTTTCTTTGGTAGGGTATGGCCCCTTAAATTTTGAGGTCGGGTCAAAGGCAGGTGAAGTTTTTCTTCACCCGACATGATTGGGTTGGGCTAAATTTTGGGTCAAAGACCTAACTCGATTTCAGCCCTAATCACATACCATTTATTTGGATGGGAATCATGTTCCTACTATAGGAGAAAATTTTATTTTCTCGAAAATGACACTTCCCTTTTCTAAAAAAAATGCCAAGGGGGCATTTGGTATGAAGTAATCTTGAGGATGTGAATGAAAATCTTAAAGTTTATCATGTTTATTTTACTATTTTTATTTTTTTAGGAGTGAGAAAGTAATTCCCGAGATAATAGAATTTCCACCCACACCCATTAAAATAGGTGGTATTCATTTTCCCGAAAAAGTAATTACCATGAAAAAAAATTATTTCTTTTTTTAAAAAAAGGCAGAAAAAGAGAAAAAAAACTCATGAGTCACGACAACCCCAATAACCAAAATCTCTCTTATTTCACTTATGTTAATATTTTAAATTAAATTAAATATTTTTTTATTAAAATTAATATTTTAATGAAATATATTAATTTTATTAACTTTATATAATAATATTTTTTATAGTTTTATGAAATACTAATTTTATTATTATTTTTTCATCACTTCTAATTTTATTATTTTTAATAAAAAACCAGTTTTACTATTTTTAATTAAAATAAAGTTCATTATTTTAATAAAATTACTTTATTATTTGAAAAATGTTTTTTATTCTAACTTTATATTAATAATAATAATTTTTATCACAACTAATTTTTATTATTTTTAATAAAAAAAACCAATTTTACTATTTTTTAATTAAAATTAAGTTTATGATCCAGCCACCCTAGTGCATATTTTTAGAATTTCGTTCTGTCATAGGCCAGCTATTATTTAAATAAAAAATTATTTTATTATTTAAAAATTATTTTTTATTCTAAATTTAGATTAATAATAATAATTTTTATATTTTTATGAAATACTTATTTTATTATTTTAAAAGAATTATTATTATTTTTTCATCACGACTAATTTATTATTTTTAATAAAAAAACTAATTTTACTATTTCTAAGTAAAATTAAGTTTATTATTTTAATAAAAAATACTTTATTATTTGAAAACTAATTTTTATTCCAACTTTATATTATTAATAATAATATTTTTTATATTTTTATGAAATATTCATTTAATTAAATTTTATTATTATTTTTTCATCATAACTAATTTTATTATTTTTAATAAAAACCAAATTTATTATTTTTAATTAAAATTAAGTTTATTATTTTAATAAAAAATACTTTATTATTTGAAAATTATTTTTTATTTTAAGTTAATATTAATTATAATATATTTTATGAAATATTCATTTTATTATTTTTTTAAAAGAATTTTATTATTATTTATTTCTCTCTACTTATTTTATTGTTTTTAATAAAAAACCAAATTAATAAAAATTAATTTTCTAATTTTAATAAAAATACTTTCTTATTTGAAAATTATTTTTAAAGTGCTGCTAAATGAACTACAAAAAGACTCTCTTTTTACCACAAAAAATCATAAATTTATATTTTTAATAATATCCTCCTGATATTGGACCAAAATGCCCCTATCTTATTTTATTTTTCTAATTTCATCAAAAGACTTGTTTAACCCTAACCAACCACCATTTCCACCTTTGTCTTTTTTCACTCATCTTCCATTTGCAATCCTCTTTACCTTTTTTTTTTTTTTTTCATTTCAAATAGTATTTTAAAGGTATGAGATTCATCTTTGGAAATTTACAATTATTTTTTATGCATTTCAAAAAAAAAGTTAGAAATTTTTATCGTGGGATTCGGTCATGCGGGACAGAATCGAGGTCTATCGGTTTTGTAGCACAGGACTGAACCAATGAATTAAATGCCAAAAAAACAAATTTTTTGTAATGTCCTGTCAAAGGTTCGGTCGTCTCTTACCGAATCGACTGCAATAGGTTCGGTATCGCATGCTCGAACCGATCGCAGTTCCCTTCACCCACGCCAGTTTCCTCCCACTTTCGGCAACATTTTCTGTGAACAAGAACATCAAAACATTCGATTTCACGTCATCTAAATACTATATATGATACAAAAAAAAAATAACAAATCTCTTATCGATTTAGTTATTTTCATTCTCAAAACTTCGAATCTCAAACGATGAATCCCGTCGCTTTCATGGCATAACCAACCCTTTTTTTTCACTAAAAGGGAGATTATAATAATGAAGTAAAGAATTTTTGTAGTGATTGAGGTTTGTGAGTATAGTGATTTGGGAAGTTCAATGGGGTAAGAATATCAGCCTCTTGAACTTTTTGGTAGAAATAGGATGTGGTAAGACTTTTTGTGGTTAAACTATTAGCTTCCTATTTTTAATATGTTTGATAATAAATTTAATTAATTTTATTCTTTTTAATAAAATTAATATTTTTCTAATAAAGATTATTTTATTGTCTATGATTCTGATATGCTACCAAACACAGTAATATAACATTTTCATTAATTACTTTTTTAAGAATCAGATTCTCATTCTCATCTAAAGATTCTAAAATACCAAACGCGACCAAAGAGGGAAATAAACATGGAAATCTATAAAAATTTCATTTCCATTTTTCACATTACCCCATACCACACGCACGCCTTAGGGTTTTCGAGTGCGATAAACTTTGGGATGATTTAATTAAAAAATAAATAAAATATGAGTTCAAAATATAAGAATAAAATTATCATATGAAGGCCCCAAAATTTGGAGGCCCGGGGTGGTCGGCTCTACCCTAGGGCCAGCTTTGCAGACAATTGGGTGATTCCCTTTCCTCGCTGAGGCTTGTCCATAGAGATTTGTGGTTTTGCCTAAACTAGTTTGGATATCTCATACAAAATAAAAATAAAAATAGTATACCTAATATAATAATGAACTGATCTCTACCTCTCTTCATGCCCAATGAGGTTACCTTATTTTTCATTTTCTTATTATACTAATTTTAATTTGAGAGCATCTAGATAGACCCTCCTTAATAGATTATCTACACCCCAATCACTAACACAATCCTACCTTAATATATATGAGTTTTTTTAAAATTACCATTGATTAAGTTTTTATTTTGAAATTTGCTATGTATCAATAATAATTTTAGAATCTACCCTACTTGGACCGGTCAACAATCGTTGACCGAGTCCAACAAGTTAGATCTCCTTTTATTCACGTTTTTCGTTAAGAAACGTCTTTTGAAAATACTAATTTTGAAAAAGTAACTTTAAGAGTCGCCTTTTGAAAAGACGTCTCTAATCCAACATTAAAAAAAAACATACACTGCTGCCTATAATATTACCTATATAAAACTTGTCATGATACAAACCTGTCCCGAAATTACTTGTGTAACACAAATATTTTTTTTTTTATAGGATAGGTTTGTGTAACATAAGCAGGTTTGTTAACATGACAGGTTTTATGCATGCAATATTATAAGCAAGAGTGTATTTTTTTTTTTTTTAATGTTGGGTTAGAGGTGCCTTTTCAAAAGGCGCTTCTTAACGTAAAACGTGAATAAAAAAGAGATCTACCTTGTTGTTGACCGAGTCCAATAGGGTAGATTCCAAAATTATTATTGGTACATAGCAAGTTTCAAAATAAAAACTTATTAATGGTAATTTCAAAAAAAAAACCCTAACATAAATACACTCTTCCTACCTCAGCCAAAAATCAAAAAATTCCTAAACTACAATTTCCCCAATCTACTCCACCTTTGCGTTCTTCTTTTTCTTCTTCTCCATTTCTTCTTTTCCAAAACCCTAGCTTTTTTTTCTTCTTTTCCAAAACCCTAGCTTCTAACTTTAAAGCCCACAATTTTCATCTTCTTATCTTAGTAGAAAGAATATTTTAGGAAAGCATCGTTTGGACCTCATTTAAAGCGAATCACCACTCGTCGTCTTCAAATTTTTTGACATTTGATCCTTTAAATCGGTAAAAAAATGCATGTTTTAATGTTTTTTTTTTGTTTCTATTCACTATTATTCATGAAATGAAATATTTATGAGTGTTTTTTAATGTGTTTTGCACAGAAAATGGACAAGAACAAAGCCCGTCCTTGGGGTCGGGCACGCAAGGTCGACCATGGCTTGTTGACCCTCTTATTTCATATTTTTTTTATTATCACACACCATATTGCATTGAGATGCATTTTGTGATAATTTTGACATATTTTTACCATTCCGCTAATTTGGGCGGAGGAACACTATTTCTCAATCATTCCTCTCATGTGGGATACCGGTGGGGTATGACACTCCACCGCCTAAATAAGTTCGGACTGAGTGTAAACATGACAAAATTATCATAATATACATCCCAATGTAATATAATATGTGAAAATAAAAAAAGAAAAGAAATAAAAGAGTCGGTCGAACAAGATCGACCCTTACAAAAGAGGGTCGGCCAACCCCTGTATAAGTGTCAGTCTCATAGGGCTGACCTTCATGGCGATTTTTTAGAAAAAAAGTCATTTTAGTAGTTTTAGTTAAGTGTATTTAAAAAATTACATAAAATAGATGAAATGAGTTGTAAATAGTCTATATATAGAGTTTATCTAGCTGTTTTCTTTAATTTTAATAATTTGCTAGTTTTTATTTTTTCATTCTCCTTTTATAGAAAAATAAAAAATATCAATCTAACTGTAAAAATTACAAATATAACTAAATATGTAATACAATCTTAGTGTGCGTAACCAACTATCAAATGATATTAAAAATGTAGTTGCAATTGTACTTGTATTCTTCTTCTTCTTTTATTTATTTATTTTGCCGTTAGATTAGGGTTCCTAAAAAAAATTACTTCCCCCTTACCCAAAAAAAAAAAAAATTACTTCCGACTTATTCATCTTAATTAAAACTTATGATTAGCACGTGCGAACCACATGAACGGTCGAAAAGCTGTACAAATTGAGCGGACAAGTTTAGTCAGAGCAAGCGGCTGCGGAACCAGCATTTTAGTCATTTCATCTCTAATTATATAAACCCATCCTCAATCTCTGTTCTAACCCTACAAATCGAACAGAGTCTCAGTTCCTAATTTGACGATTTCTCAGCAATGGAGTTCGCAACCGGAAATTTCACGTTGCTAAAGCATCCTTTGTTCAATTCTTCGAAAGTCATCCTTCCGAGTTCCACAAATCATCATCATCACCGGAAGAAGATCAATCCACCGAGCTTCATCTCGAACACATTATCAGATTCAAGAACCATTGTCGCTTTAACTGCTACTACCGACACGACTCCTCAGCCTTTTGTCTCTAGATTCGCAGCGGATGAGCCGAGGAAAGGCGCGGATGTGCTCGTGGAAGCTCTGGAACGGGAAGGCGTCACGGACGTGTTCGCGTATCCCGGAGGAGCTTCAATGGAGATTCACCAAGCTCTTACGCGCTCCGAAACGATCAGAAATGTTCTTCCGCGGCACGAGCAAGGCGGAATTTTTGCTGCGGAAGGGTAATATTATGATCATAATTTTTATTATTTTCTCTCTTTTTTTTTAATGAGAAACTTTTTTAACACATTTTGTTGACATACATTTTGGACATTGTCCTTGAAAGCTGTTCGATTGCGTGAATCACTTCCTTGAAAGTTGTTGGATTGAATCCAATCATGTCTTGATTGTGCATGCTTCACAGTGATCCAACAATTCTCAAGGACAATGTAAAAAAAAATTTGTGTTTTGCGAGTGTGTTACTTAAGCATTACACTTTTTTTTATAACACACAAATAATGATAGAAGTTCTGATTGTAATAGGTATGCGAGGAGCCTTGGGTGCCCTGGTGTATGCATTGCGACGTCAGGCCCTGGAGCGACAAATCTGGTGAGTGGACTAGCCGATGCTATGCTGGATAGTATTCCTATCGTTGCAATTACGGGACAAGTTCCAAGGAGGATGATTGGGACAGATGCGTTTCAAGAGACGCCAATTGTGGAGGTAACGCGGTCTATTACCAAGCATAATTATCTTGTTCTTGATGTTGAAGACATACCACGAGTTGTGCGCGAGGCGTTCTTCTTGGCGGCTTCAGGGCGACCGGGACCAGTTTTAATTGATATTCCAAAGGATATACAACAGCAGTTTGTCGTGCCTATATGGAATAAGCCCATGAAGCTACCCGGGTATCTATCAAGAATGCCCAAAACGCCTATATTGTCCCAGTTGGAGCAAATTGTGAGATTGATCTCGGAGGCGAAGAAACCGGTTTTGTATGTTGGAGGTGGGTGTTTGAATTCAAGTGAGGAGTTGAGGCGGTTTGTTGAGCTTACGGGTATACCAGTTACAAGTACTTTAATGGGTCTTGGAGCTTATCCGAGTGGTGATGACCTATCTCTTGGAATGCTTGGAATGCACGGAACTGTGTATGCGAATTACGCTGTGGATAGTTCGGACTTGTTGCTTGCGTTTGGAGTTAGATTTGATGATCGTGTCACGGGTAAAATTGAAACTTTTGCAAGCCGAGCTAAGATTGTTCACATTGATATTGACCCTGCTGAGATTGGAAAGAACAAGCAACCCCATGTATCTATATGTGTTGATGTGAAGTTGGCATTGGATGGGATGAATATATTGTTAGAAGAGAGGGCCTCACAGCTTAATCTTGATTTCTCAGCTTGGACGAAGGAGCTTAATGAGCAGAAAGAGAAGTATCCGTTGAGTTTTAAAACTTTTGGAGAAGCAATTCCTCCTCAATATGCAATTCAAGTTTTGGATGAATTGACAAATGGGGAAGCTGTGATCAGCACGGGTGTTGGCCAGCACCAGATGTGGGCTGCCCAATTTTACAAGTTTAAGGGACCTCGTCAATGGCTAACGTCAGGTGGATTAGGTGCTATGGGTTTTGGGTTGCCTTCTGCAATTGGGGCAGCTGTTGCTAGACCTGATGATGTTGTTGTGGATATTGATGGTGATGGAAGCTTTATCATGAATATCCAGGAGTTAGCAACGATACGGGTGGAAAACCTTCCTGTCAAAGTCTTGCTCTTGAACAACCAGCATTTGGGCATGGTTGTTCAATGGGAGGATCGGTTCTATAAGGCGAATAGGGCTCACACGTATCTGGGAGACCCATCAAGGGAATCTGAGATATTTCCAGATATGGTGAAGTTTGCAGAAGCATGTAATATACCTGCTGCACGTGTCTCAAAAAAGAGTGAGGTGAAGGAAGCTATTCAGAAAATGCTGGAGACCCCTGGGCCATACGTGCTGGATGTCATTGTGCCTCATCAAGAGCATGTGCTACCTATGATTCCTAGCGGTGGAGCCTTCAAAGATGTGATCACTGAGGGTGATGGGCGATCAAAGTATTGATCTTTTGAAATCAATGTGTACTGGTATTTAGTATATATGCTTCGAACTTCAAGGCTGACCAAAAGAGCTTGCTGGGTCTTTTGGCTTGTTGAGCTTTTCTTTTGCTTCTTCGTTAGAACGCTTGTGTTTTTCGCTATGGGTTTTCTATGCTATGTTAATATTTTAGTTTAGGAAGACATCCTTTTAACGTTTCAGAATGTTCATTGTAGCATTATCCAGGAACTACTTTTGAGTTATATTTATTTACAACACCTATAGTTTGTGCTTATCTTTTCATGTTGAAGTTGGCGTTATTGAGCATTTCTCTCTGTTATTTCCATGTATTTTCCTTTTTTCTTCATGACTTGATGCTTACATTGATCTTATAATTAATTATTATTTTTTCAAGCTGTCTACTTCTCTTTTTTTATGCTGTTAAGGAATGCACTTTCTCTCTTAGGCAACTAGGATTAAGGCAACGTATAAGGGTAGAGCCTTTATTTCCCCTTCTTTTTTATTTGGGAGCTAATCTCTGCATTTTCTATTAATATGTGTAAAAAAAGAAATCCCTAGTCATTGCTGTAGGTTTCAGTGGGGCATCCTAATTCAGTGAGAAAAGACTTTGATCCTTGTTTGTGTTTGCTATCATGGGGGATATGCAATATAATTGGGAACCTAGTTCAGCTCAAACCTTTGATACCCTGCATTCATGTGGACATAGCTCTGTGATATAGCTGGCAAAGCCTTTGTAAATCATTAATTCCTTCTTGTACTAAATGTATCAAGTGACTGCATTTGTACATGGTCCTTTATATGTCAGGCAACACGTAGTGCTTATGTGGTTCTTACATGGATAGTGTACAAACCTATCATCTTTCATCCCCAAGGTGTCTTATACAGATACTTGCTATACCTAATGCTCAGCTCGTGGAGATCTTCAACCTAGATATAAACTCTGACATTAGTGAGCCACACTAAAAGGGAGCTGGACTGATCTTCTAAGTTCTAACTGTCTGATGTAGATGTTCTAAGTTGTAGATTGTAGTGCTAAGATTTGATTGATGCTGCTGAAGTTAAGAGAGCAGAAGAAAATCCAAGTATTGCTGCTGATATTGGAAACTTTACAAACCTCAGCAGATTGTGGAAGTGTTGAAGATAAAGTTGCCCCACTCACTTCAAAGCCATGAATGGTTACTTTCATGACCTTGCAAATAAACATAGGATGGTCTTTACCTTTTCATCTTTTTTTTCTTATGTTTTTTGGATTATTGAGGCAGAGAAAAATTATTGGTCTCTTAATACCAAAACGTCATGGAAAGCCTTTTTTTCTTATCTTCTCTCATTTCATATTGTGTTTCAAACATGATATGGGAAAAGTGGATACTGAAACCATGAAAAACTTTATAGATAAGCCAAGAGTGGCATGAATGTTTATCACCTAAGTTATTTGCTTCTTGGATTAAACAGATGGGGTAGAGTTTTCTTTCCATCAATCTTTTTAGTACAATTTCTCCCATTAATAGTGAAATACAAGTATAGATATTAAATATTATAGCTCATTCAATGTAACAATTCTGAAACAAGCCCTTCTCATTCATGAGTTTGATTCGAAGCCGCATCGAAAGATTTCCTCCTTACCAGGAGGCAGGTAATCTTTTCTGGCCGAGCATGTGTATTATCAAGAGTACACAACACAAAGTCAGGCCGGTGGAGTGCTAGGTTCAGCTGATCTTCCCCTACAACCAAAGCGGTTGCATCAAGAAGAACATGCCATGAGTTCCTATGAGCCTCAGACGCCCAGTGCATGGAATACCGGGTTCCATTCACATCAATAGGATAAGAGAACAGCCCTTTAGGTGTGTGCTTACATTTTAAGAGGCATCTATAATTGGGGGCTGTTTGGCAGGGCTAATGGTCGGGGCCGTGAAAAATATTGGGCATATGCGTTAGGTGCCTGAGAACATGGGTATATGAGTGCACCTTGCACTTAGGGCCAGGCTCCCACTGGGTTGTTCACCACTTCACCCTGCCTGGGTCTACACCTAGGTGGCTAATCGCCTTTTGTTTTAGGCCTGCCTTCATTGGTTGAACTGTTTGATCTCTATTTATATTGGATGGTTAGAAAGCGGAAAACATTTGGTTAAGCATTAATGGATATTACTATTTGAAAGTGATATTTGGCATAGTCCCTAGACATTATACTTTTAGGTCTAGTGAGTGTAACCTTCAAAGGCACTATGTTCTTAAATCTTCCAAAGTCCGAACTAACCAACTTGTGGAATCCATCAAAATATCTTGGTAAGTGAATCATTGTTCTTTGACAATATTATTACGGAATAGACAATTATACTTTGTTCATATAGAGTAGTAAAAGAAACTATTAGTCCCTAGATCATTATCCTTTTAGGTCTAGTGAGTGAAACCTTCAAAGGGACAATGTTCTTTAAATCTTCCAAGCTAACAAAATTGTCGAATCCATCCAAAGATCTTGATAATTGAATTCGTTGTCCTTTGGTAATATTACAGTATAAACAATTATACTTTGTTCAAATGGAGAAGTTAAAAATAAATAAATAAATAAATAAAATCTTAGAATAAGACACAATCATGGAGATAGAATCATCCAATACTGTTATTATCTTTGAGGTCCATTAGTGGATCTGTTGATCTTAACAACAAATATTAACAAAATTGTTTGTCCTTTTGAAGGGTTAAACTCGGTTTCTCTTTTTGAGAATGATTGGAAATAAAAGTTTTTGAATTTCAATTTATTTTTGTTTGATGTTGCTATGAATGATTTTGCACAGATTGTATTTCAATAAACTGCTATCAGGTAATTTGTGAAAACCAGGTGATTGTAGTGGTTGGGGAAACTGGTTCAGGAAAAGCAACTCAACTCACGCAGGTTAGTTTTATTTTATTGGTATCAAGTTCTTGGCCTTGAGTGATTGTTAGGTTTTGATGTTTCAAGAAATGAAATGATGATTTTTTTCAAAATCTTTTTCTAATTTTTATTACTTTTTCACAGTACCAGCACAAATGGCATCGTTGGTTGCACTCAACCTAGGCGTGTAGCTGCCGTGAGTGTTGCCAAGCGAGTTAGAGAAGAAATGGAAACAGAGCTAGGTGATAGAGTTGGTTATGCCATTCGTTTTGAGGATGTAACTGGACCAAACTCAATAATTAAGGTACAGTTATTAGTCTTTGTTTACTCTGTTAAAGTTTGATACTTCTTGATGAAGTCACTTCAACTGATGAAATGAAACTTTATCTAATATTTATATTTCCATTGTTGTAGCAAATCGTTCATAGTTTCCAATTTGGTTCTTGGTAAACTTCGTATTATGTGCATGTAGAGTAGGCACAAAACAGTTCAACTAGGTGGGAAACTCTCTCGTACATGTAATTTTATCTGTGTCACGGGAAATGAATTGTGTACTAAGTGAAAGTCTTGCGATCAATTTTTATCCATTCATGGTTTCTAAAAAATTAAAAATAAAATTTTTTTATTCATATTTCGGTGTAGACATTGAATATAGGAACTTTGAATTAGCTCTTCTTTGAGTGAGTAGTTGTTGTCTATCTCTTTAGTATCATTTGTTGAAACTTTCATGCCTTTTTTGGAGTACATGACCGATGGAGTTCTTTTGCGAGAGACTTTGAAAGATTCTGACGTTGACAAATACTGGTATGGTCGATTGTTCGTGATTGTTCAGGCTCTTAAATATTTAAATAGATGCTTATACTAATCATATGAGTTGTAATAATTCGTTATACAGAGTCATCATCATGGATGCACATGAGAGGTCGCTTAGCACTGATGTGTTGTTTGGCATCGAAGAAAGTGGTAGCACAATGCCGTGACTTCAAACGTATTGTTACCTCTGCAACCCTAAATGCACAAAAGTTTTTCAACTTCTTTGTAAGGTAAAACCAATTTTATTTTATTTGGAAATGCATCCTTTTCAGTTTTTTTCTCGAAGTTCTTTCCTCTGAAATTTGTTTTATTGATGCAGTGTACCGATATTTCACATCCCTGGGAGGACCTTTCCGGTAAATATCTTGCATAGTAAGACATCATGTGAAGATTATGTTGAAAGTGCGGTGAAGCAAGCTGTGTCTATCCACATGACCAGCCCCCTGGTGACATTCTCATCTTCATGACTGGCCAAGATGAAATTGAAGCAACATGTTATGCACGTGCGGAACAGCTTGTATCAACCACCAAGAAGGGGGTGCCCAAAGATGGAGCCCGCAAATGTATTGTTGCCACCAACATTGCGGAGACATCGCTGACTGTGGATGGTATCTTTTATGTCATTGACACTGGATTTGGTACGATGAAAGTCTATAATCCCAGAATGGGTATGGATGCACTTAAAAAGTTTTTCCAGTAAGCAGAGCTGCAGCGGACCAGCGAGCTGGCTGTGCGGGTAGAACAGGACCCGGCACGTGTTATTGATTGTACACAGAAAGTGCCTATCAAAACGAAATGCTGCCCAACCCTGTGCCTGAGATCCAAAGAACTAATCTTGGAAACGTAGTTTTGTTGCTCAAGACTTTGAAGGTTGAGAACCTGTTGGATTTTGATTTTATGGACCCGCCTCCACAGGATAACATCCTCAATTCAATGTACCAGCTTTGGGTCTTGGGTGCCTTGAACAATGTTGGCAGCCTCACAGACCTCGGATGGAAAATGGTGGAGTTTCTGTTGGATCACCACTTGCAAAGATGCTTCTGATGGGAGAGCAGCTTTGAGTTCATAAATGAGGTCCTGACAATTGTGTCTATGCTATCTGTGCCTTCTGTGTTCTTTCGACCAAAGGATTGGGCAGAAGAGAGTGATGCAGCAAGGGATACATTTTTTGTTCCCGAGGCTGACCACTTGACATTACTAAACGTTTACCAGCAGTGGAAGGCCAACTAGTATCGTGGTGACTGGTGCAATGACCATTTCTTGCATGTTAAATGTTAAAGGTTTGAGGAAGGCAAGGGAGGTCAGGTCCCAGCTACTAGACATATTGAAGACCTTAAAAATCCCATTAACCTCATGTGGAGCAGATTGGGATGTTTGTCAGAAAGGCAATCTGTTCTGCATAGTTCCACAATGCAGCATGGCTGAAAGGGGTTGGTGAGTATGTGAACGGGATGCCATGCCATCTGCACCCAAGTAGTGCCTTATATGGTTTGGGTTACACCCCAGATTATGTGGTGTATCATGAGTTGATTCTAATAATGAAGGAGTACATGCAGTGTGCAACCTCAGTGGAGCCTCAATGGTTGGCTGAGCTGGGTCCAATGTTCTTTTCAATTAAGGTGTCTGATACATTGATGTTGGAACACAAGAAGCAAAAGGAAGAGAAAACAGCTATGGAGCAAGAGATGGAGAATCTGAGGAAAGAACAGGCAGAGACGGAAAGAAAGAGCAAGGTGAAGGAGAGGGAGAAAAGGGCAAGGTAGCAGCAGCAGATATCAATGCCAGGGATGCGGCAAGGCTCTTCAACCTATTTAAGACCACCAAAGAAGCTTGGTTTGTAAATGTATGACCCCCCCGAGTTTCTTGTATTTTTTTTTTTTTTTTGAAGACCTGGGTATCCAGGCCAGCTTGCGCGCATCCGACTAATTCCAGGGGAGTGCAAGCCCCTAGCCCGCAAAGAGGGCACCCTCTTGAAACTCCGGAGAAATTTTCCGTTCGGGCTCGTATATACCTTGGAGGGGGAACAAGTGGATGGGGTGCAAGCCCCTAGCCCGCAAAGAGGGCATCCTCCTGAAACTGCGGAGAAATTTTCCGTTCGGGCTCGTATATACCTTGGAGGGGGAACAAGTAGATGGGGCTCGAACTCGCAACCTCTCGGTTACTTGCCCCTCTACCCAACCACTTAGCCAATTTTAGTGTCTGCTTATTTGTCTTCAAACAATTGAAGTTGAGCTCACCCCATGTGCTAGACCGACCTTTCTTATAGCTTATACATGAAATCGAAAACCAGAGAACCAAAAAACACCTGTACTGATGCCCAAAAATAATTATTTACTTTTAATATTTATATTCCATCGTAATTTGAATGAAATTTGACATAGAATTAAAAAATTCAGAAACTACAGTATTAGGGTTCTACATGAGAATGCCGGTTTCAACTGCCTAATTATCTCTAAGCTTATCTTTTTCTTGATTCTAACCAGGAGTTCAATATTGATTTGTTGCTTTCTTGCTTCCTTCATGTTCCTCATGTGCTCTCAAAGCTGCCCTTCAATCAATGAGTTTTCATGTATGAGATTTTCTACATTAGATTTTGAGCTTTTATTTGGAATTAGCACATCTTTGCTGCATGCACATGCTTGAACTTGCTGCATAAAATTTGGTGGACACCAACATATATATATATACCCTCACCCAAAAGAAAAGAAAAAAAAAAAGGAAAATTAAAACTCATACTGCATAGATGAAAATGCTTTCATAGAAATCACTTAATATATGTACTCAAACATGCATCCATATGGACCTCTGTCAGCATAGAAGACATTCTTGCATGTGTAAGAAAATTTCTTAATACAAATCTCATTATCATAATCTTCTTTGGAAATTAGCACATCTTTTTACCCTTCTTCCCTTTTCCATCATTATCATAATCTTCTTCTTCTTCTTCTTCCCAATAAAGCGGGTAGCTCTGCAAGAACACCCTTCTGTTGTTGTAGTCTTTGTAACGAAAGCTTCTCACACGAACTCCATCTTCTTCCATACCTCCAGAGAACAAGGCGAAGAAAGTTCAGAATTTTTTTTGATTTTTTTTTTAAGGAAAAAAACTGACTTGTCTCAACTGTTACAGGGAGGAGTTTATGAGTAAGCCAGAGGGGAAAGAGATGACAATATGAAATGATTCCTACATGTAGATTAGTAAAGAAAGGACTATTTATATGTAATATTATTAGTCCTAGTATGTGTTGTATTTGTTGCTTTCGTAAAGGATAAGCTGCTTAGTTCTTAAATTAAGGATTGAATTTGTTGAATTTAGTCAATCAAACATGTATTTTTATCTCTCTCTCTCTCTCTTGCAAGGTTTTGTTTCATTCTTTTGTTTTACTTCTATGGAATATGTGATCGTAATCATTACTTGATTTTGGTTTCATTGTTCTCCAGGAATCAGCTTTCTGTCTTGTGTTAAAACAAGTACTACTACTACTACTGAGAAGTGAGAATTGAATCCTTGTCATTCTCTCGATGGGACTAGCTTTTGATACCATGTCCATACAATACTTTTGAGTCAAATGCTAGCAGAATTGTCTCAAAAGGTTGAGGAAATATAGTACTCTGTTGTAACTTTTATATTCAGAGGGAAATGCCGGTATGAATCAGATGAGCATGACAAAAAAATTATCTGATTCTTGGCAGGCAATATATAATGGTGATATATGAAAATACATGGTGCTATGCCATCAAAGATATTGTCTACCAGCGCTGAGTACATGGGACAGCATCCTCATCCCAAAAAGAGTGAGGAATGATCAAGCCCCAAGAGCTGATATGGAGAGGATTACTTCATCTTGATCAAGCCAAAGCTTGAAGCTCCAAGACGGGCCAAAATCAGAAAATTCTGTTAGTCAATCTTATGCTTGTCGGCATAGTAAAATAGAAAAAAGTATAGATGATGAGATGTCAGTTCCTCCTAGATGGGATTACCGGAAGGAGCAGAATGGGGAGAGAACAACCAAAGAAGCTGAGCTTGTGAAAATATATATGTCAAATTTGCCACGTTATCTCCAGCTAAAAAGATTCGGATCCAATGATCATCCGTGATTTGGAAACTTCATCATCTAGTTCAGAAAATTATGAGGTTTCCTTATGTCCAAAGGGGAAGGTAAAGGGTGGAAAAGCGGAGTTTACAAACATCACAGAGCCATGCTGTGAATACAGGCTTCTGATCAACAGTATCCTGGCAAACAAAAAACCATTGTTCTCCTTTTGCCAAAAAATTTCCATCAAAACTCTTCCTCAGGTATCTCCCAGCAATTGAATCCACCACAGTTATGATCAAAGGTCAACAGAAGCAAATCACCAGAGCTTTTCAGATAGAAGGAGTTTCAGTTTACAAACCTCTATTCTGATATTCCTTTTTATTTTTATTTTTTGAGAGGAAACTAATAGTATTAATATTAAGTATAAAAAACCTGGTTACAAAATACAAACCCAGGGAGGAGGTATCCCCCCACCAAGCACAACCATTGCAAGCGAAAACATAACCCAAAAGTCTATTACTTCATGCAACATGACCAATTACGGAACCATTCCAACACAGAAAAGCCACCCGAAAACTTGGAACATGCAGCCCATGTTGCTGCAAAAAGAAGCACCTCATCCCATAGACTCCAAAGATCCTTCATCTCATTTTTTTTTTTTTTTGAAAGGAAACAAACATTACATTAATAATCATAACATCAAAAATACAAACTCATACTGCTGGAGCACCAGTAGTACTCAAAAAACAGCAATATAGAAATTGAAAAAAGAACAAGCCTATACGAAATTAACACAAGCAGCTATCCCTATTTCTAACCCAATCAGAAAGAGAGTAGTCCCCATTCATATTAAACGTCACCAACCAAGATTCAGCCATAATAATAATATCATTCCAAAGGGAGTGCACGTTCTAATCTTGTCATCAAAAATACGAAGATTACGTTCCAACCATAGCATCCATAACGTACCCCATGATGCCGTCCTCATCACATCCAAACCCTTGCCATGCAGACCACGAACATTCTCCATCATCAAGCAATCACCACACGACCTGGGAGCACCAAATTTATCACCTAGTCTTAGGTGCCATTCCTCCCAAACTTTAGAGGAATAAGAACAAGAAAAAAACACACGATCAGCAGACTTAGCATCATTCAGACAAAGTGGACAGCAATGTGGGAGCAGATAGAAATGAGGCAATTTCCTTTGAAGAATATCACCCATGTTTAGCTTATTATGGGCCAAAAGCCACCCAAATACTCACTTTAGACGGAATATGTCACACCCCAGTACACAGCACACCGCAGTGTCTAGTACCCCCGGAATGTGATGGGTACGCATACCCCAGCCGCTATATACCACATAATATTGTCACATCCTAGTACACAGCCCACCGTAGCGTCCAGTACCCCCGGGATCATTTGTCCACACTATTCACTAGTCATGAATAGTGCAGGGCCTCTCCCAGATTCGAACTCACAACCTATAGTTTGAATCCGAACTCTGAGTAACCACTGAACACAGCACACCGCAGTGTCTAGTACCCCCGGGATGTGATGAGTACCCCCGCAGGGCATACTCCAACCGTTATATACCACATAATATTGTCACATCCTAGTACACAGCATACGGCAACGTCTAGTACCCTCAGGATCATTTGTCCACACTATTCATTCATGAATAGTGCAGGGCCTCCCCCAGATTCGAATTCACAACCTCATAAGGTTTGATTTCGCAATCTGAATAGGCCCTGCACTATTCATGAATGAATAGCGTGGACAAATGATCCCGGGGGTACTAGACGCTGCGGTGTGCTGTGTACTGGGATGTGACAATATTATGTGGTATATAACGGCTGGAGTATGCCCTGCGGGGGTACTCATCACATCCCGGGGTACTAGACATTGCGGTGTGTTGTGTACTGGGGTGTGACAGAATATGAGCTTTCCAAATAGAGGGGGCAAGAGGGAAAGGGGTAAACAGATCATGGTCAGAAAGATGATGGAACAAGGACTTGGTAGAGAAAGTGTCAGATGAATGAAGAGTGTACACAAATCGATCTGGGCCAACTGAGCAAGAGGCTTGGCTAAGAATAGGTAACAGTAACTCCAACTCGGATTGTTGGCCGACAGATAAAGAAGTGGGGAAAGAAAGGTTCCATTGGATAGGCTCGAGGATATTATTGTTTGAGATAAAGTGAGCAATTGGGAAATTAGGAAAAGGCGACAAGTGGTACAATCTAGGAAACAGATTTGCGAGAGGGATATCACTAATCCATCGGTCTTCCCAAAATGAAAAAGAACATCCATCCCCGACACGAGGACGCATAAACAAAAACATTTCAGGAAGAAGGGAGATGACAAATTTCCAAGGACTTCTGTAAGTAGTTCAAATATTTGGGATGATTCTCCTACAAAACTCAATCGACCCGAATTTGCTAGTGATAATACGTGCCCTATAAGATTGATTCTCTTTGTGGAAGCGCCAAACCCATTTTGCACAAAGAGCTTTGTTTCTAAGAGAGATGTTAACGATGCCAAGGCCACCCTTTTCAATTGGACGTTGAACGAACTTCCAACTTATCATGTGGGACTCATTAGAGTTGTCAGCCCTTTTTCACAAAAAGCTTTTCATCTTCATCTCATTTTGAAATATTTTTCTATTCCTTTCAAGCCAAACTCCCCACAGTGTTGCCATAGACACAATACGACCAATCTCCAACGTCTTCCTAGATTGATAAAGAAATCTAGGAGAAGCAAAACATTCCTCAACATTATAAGGAGGAAGGAAAGAGCCAGCACAAACCTGCACCCATCTTTGCCATAGAAAGCAAATCCACTCACATTGGCCAAACAAATGATTAGCACATTCACCCTCCTTGCACATCACACAACAATTAGGAGACAAAACACGAAAAGGAAATCGTTTTTGCATTATATCAGCCATATTAATCTTCCTATGCAAAAGAGACCACCCATCTATTCTGATATTCCTCACTCATGCCTGCTGCCATATAGTTTTGAAAGCAGCAGGTCAGATGTGAAGTCAAATAGTTTTGCGGATGCTCAGGGCGGAAGAGCTGTATTTGATGCCTCACACTCATTGTCAGGTTCAGATGAAATACCAGAAGAGTTCAATTATGTTGCCAAGCCATCTAAAGGCAGATGCCTATCTCCAACTTATCCGACCATTCCAACATTGCTTCAGGTCAGATGAAAAGGTACCAGCTGTGCCACACTTGAATCCAACTTATGTTTCTGTCAAGTCTGGTCCTGCAGGATCAGTTGATATGTCGTTTATGGATAAATCTGGCGGAGAAAACAATAGGGCCAATAGCAGAGGCAGGTCCAGCCCTTTGAAAAGACTACTGGATCCACTATTGAAGCCCAGGGCAATCAACCGCCGGCATTCTCATGAATCAACGTTAACACATGGTGCCTGGAAATCATCTGAAGAAACATTAGATTCTTCTAAAGTTACTCCTATCAAAAGAAATTTGTATTTGTCAAGTTCCAACCCAACCTGCACCGATGGTTCACATCATGGTGAGAAGCACGAGATGGTGGGGCAAGCTCTTCCCTCTGAAAGTCACAGTTAAGGATGGACTGCAGACTTTACCATTTGCTGTTGACAATAACAGCAACATTCTTGTAGCTACAATGAAAAAAACAAGTATGTCAGGGAAGTATGATTGCAGCTGGATTTACACATTCTACTCCTTTCATAAACTTAAAAAAGAAAAGTGGAGGGTGGATAAATCAAGGAAGCAAAGGTAAAAATCATGACTATGAGCCTAAAGTGGTTGGCCAAATGAAAGTTTCTTGCTCTCAGTACCCCGAGTCAACTAAACACAACTCCAAGGATCCATATATATTAAGGGAGTTTGTTTTGTTTGGTATTGAGCAAAGACAAGCTTTTAAGAACATTGAGGATTTCCAAACATGCAATGAACTTGCACCAATGTGGTCAAGGTCCCAAAACACACCTCTGGAAATTTAAGTAGTGATGGATGGCTTAGTGCCAACTATGAAAATGTTGCAGAGACGGAGTTTTCCTGAATGTTTTACTGATGAGAAAGGTTCCAGCACCTCAAAGGAAAATCCACAGAATGAGCTGTGTATAAGAAGCCAAAGCCTCTCTAGTAATATTTATATTGCCAAGTGGTGTCCATGGATTGCCAGCCGAAGGAATCCCTTCACCTTTAATCAACCATGGAGATTGGGTGGATCATCATGTGATTGTGGAGGTTGGGACATGGGCTGCAATCTAAGAATTCTTGCTTGTGAGGATCAAAGTAGCAACAATTCTAGTTCGTCCAATGCTTTTTGCTGGCCAGATAATTTTTTGTCCTTTCCTTTGAGGTAATGATTTAGCTCTTTTATATTAGTTTCGTGTGTATATTTTCTCTATCTCCTTTGTGCAAATGCTTTTCTAATAACTTTGATTGTACTCCTTTTATGTCTCCACATGGAGTCACAGCTCAGGAAAGAAGACCTGCCGTCATGTTGGGCACTCCAAAGGGTGGAATATGCTCTGTGAGTTTCAATGCTTCGATCTCATCAGTACAATCATTCTCCATCTGTGTAGCATTTTTGCATTGCACAAAGCTAGCTGAACTTTCTGAAGTGAGTAACCTGATCGAAGACAAAGTTTCACAAGACTTCATGTCAGCTATAAATAGCAGAACAAAGATTCCTATTCGAGTAGAACCAGATGTTCCTCCAACCTATATCCCTTTTCCACCTCTTTCTCTAGTTGGTAAGAGTATAGCAGCTCAGAATATATGAGGAACACAAGTTGTTGTTGAAGGAATTTTAAGACCCAAAGGCTAGAAAGATGATGATGAGACTGTCCACGATACTACTTGTGTATTAGTTCCTGTATGAAGAAATAATCTATGTATCAAATACTGTCTTATTATTAACAAAGTTAATAAAAGATGCCCTGCATAATTATAATTCAGAATGATGGACAATAAAATTGGAAAGATTATTCTGTGAGTGAGGAAATGAAAGGACAGTTGATTCAGTCAAGAGAAGTAAAAATGATCAAAATGAACTTTCTATGTAATTAAGTTTGATATTCTGTGAGCTATGGATAAAAAGCATTTCAGTTTAAGATTTCGGTGAAGGAAAACAACAGCAGGATTGCAAAAATATTTCTGATAATCGAGGCTGTTTCATTTCTGACAAGTGGTAGTTGGGAAGACTTCCTTGTTTAGTGGTTTGTTTCCAAGGTGGATGGGTTAATATAATTGGGAACCTAGTTCAACTCAAACCTTTGGTACCCTACATTCATGTGGACATAGCTCTGTGATATAGCTGGCAATAGGAGTGTTCATCGAGACTGATCAAATCGAAAAATGGAACCAAACCGATGTGATTGGTTAGATTTGGTTCGGTTTTTTGTTTAAGAAATGAAAAAATCGATCAGTTCGGTTCAGTTTTCGGTTTAGACATTGAAAAATCGATTTTAACTCAAACCGAATCGAACTTGAGGGTAATACTGTCATTTCTCCTATAACCTTAAGCTTTAAATATGTAAGAACAAGATTAAAATATCTTTTGAACTTACTTTTAATTTTTATTTGTTTAACTATTAGATACTTGAAATTGGATGTGCAGGTACATAAAAAAATTGCCAAGAAAGGCTTTGAATAGAAAACATGTAGAAAATTTTCATGCCAATCTCTTTTAGTATTCCTATTATTGAATGTAATAATGTATTTTGTGTTTTAATTGTAATGATAGAACTATATATTATATTTTTCAAAGTATTGAATGCGTTTTGAAAAGATAAAATAGTGTTAAATATAAGATTTATAACTGTAAAATTAACGTAACTAACCTGATCAACCCAAACTGAACCAATTCGGTTCAGTTTGAGTATTAGTTCGGTTCGGTTTCGGTTTCAGAAAACCCAACCTGAACTAAGTTCGGTTCGGTTTGCACACCCCTAGCTGACAAAACCTTTGTAAATCATTAATTCCTTCTTGTACTAAATGTATCAATTGACTGCATTTGTACACGGTCCTTTATATAGCTGGCAGCATGTAGTACTTATTATGTGGCTCTTACATGGATAGTGTATGAACCTGTCGTCTTTCATCCCCAAGGTATCTAATACAGATACTTGCTATACCTTAACTCTGACCTTAGATAGACTGATCTTCTAACTTCTAGAGTCTAACTGCCTGATGTAGATGTTCTAAGTTGCAGATTGTAGTACTAACATTTGATTGATGCTGATGAAGTTAAGAGAGCAGAAGAAAATCCATGAAGTATTGCTTCTGATATTGGAAACTATACAAACCTCAGCAGATTGCGAAAGTGTTGAAGATAAAGTAGCCCCACTCACTTCAGAACCATGAATAGTTAGTTTCATGACCTTGTAAATAAACATGGGATGGTCTTTGCCTTTTCATCTTAATGTTGTGTTATGTTTTTTGATTATTGATGCAGAGAAAAATGATTGGGTCTCTTAATACCAAAACATCATGGAAAGCCTTTATTTATTTATTTATTTATCTCATATCATATTGTGTTTCAAATATGATATGGGAAAAGTGAATACTGAAACCATGAAAACCTTCATAGACAAGCCAAGAGTCCTCGGATCATATCTTATTCCATTGCGGTTTCGCCAAAGCTGTGTGGAATAAGTGGAGGGATAGCCTTTACAGAAAACAGGTTCCCCCCATCGAGCAGCTTTGAATGCTTCTCATTGTGTCATCTTGATGGGTGGTCAGCTTCTTCAAAGGAAATTGGTAGTGTGTCTGACGTTTCTAATGTTTGGGATACATCACGGTTCTTGGCATGTACACAGGTCTCATGCTCCAAAATGGCTGGGGGTTTCACGTTTGGGGACTGATCATCAATAAATTATTCTTGTTTCTCCCCACACCAAAAAAAAAAAAAGGACAAGCCAAGGGGCATAAATCTTTATCTCCCGAGTTGTTAGCTTCTTGGATTAAACAGATGGGGTAAAGTTTTCTTTCCATCAATCTTTTTAGTACAATTTCTCCCATGAATAGTGAAATACAAGTATAGATATTAGATATTATAGCTCACTCAATGTAACAATTCTGAAACAAACCCCTCTCATTCATGAGTCTGATTTGAAGCCGCATCGAAAGATTTTCTCCTCACCAATAGGCAGGTAATCTTTTCTGGCTGAGCATGTGTATTATCAAGAGTACACAGCACAAAGTCAGGCCGGTGGAGTGCTAGGTTCAGCCGGTCTTCCCCTACGACCAAACCAGTTGCATCAAGAAGAACATGCCACGAGTTCCTATGAGCCTCAGACACCCAATGCATGGAATACCGGGTTCCATTCACATCAGCAGGATAAGAGAACAGCCCTTTAGGTGTGTGCTTACATTTCCTTCTGAAGTATTGACTAAGTTGTGATCCCTTAATCCTCAAATCTAACCAGGTTTCTGGTGCTGGAATCACCTTTGAGTCCTTGTAACTTGCAAACTCTTTTATGCAGTCCACTTCCTCGGCTAGGATAGTCATGTAGAAATTGCCCCGGAAAAAAGGGTAGCTTTCTCCTACTAGCATCATGGCAACCTTGTAAGTAGGAGTGAACAAAACTAGGTAGTCTTCCTCAGATAATCCACAGTGTTTCAAGACTTTGTTCCGAGCTTGGATTTCGGGGATTGAGATGAAGCTTCCTGGGAAGGAGGACTTCTCGGTTAGGATATCAAGTAGCCTTGAAGGCTCTAGTTGTGTTTTGTCAAGATCGGGTAGATTTCCACCGTAGGAGGGGGAGGAAGACTCTCTAAAGCTACTCCGAGGCGACTTTCTTGTATTATCGGTGGTAGTCTCGGAGGATTCCTCGTTAATAGAAAGCCTATCGAGATCATTTTTGTCACTTTCTTCAACAAGGCCGTAGGAATATTGCGGGTATTTTGTAAACACGTACTGTTCAACATATTGCATTTCGCTTGGTGTGATCGGGCCTGACCACCTGATGAGATCAAGACCATGCAGTTGCGATATGGCTTCAGCTACCAAGTGAGCAGGGATCACTGTATGTGCTTTCTGTTCATACCAAGATTTTGTTAGAAGTTGCAAAAATTAGGAAGAAAACCAATCAAAACCAGTAAAACCATATGAAAATGCTAAGGATTTACATTTACAATCATACTGCTTGGTCTTCCATTTTGTAGTGGTGAGTTTGGTATCTTACTGAAGAGTGATTCTTCGACTTCGGCTTCTACCATATCCTATATTTTGACAATTTCAATATTATAAATGAAGAAATTTGATCTGTAGATCAGTAAGCAAAAATACATAAAAGATCAATCTGGGTCGAGTGTTCTGATCAAATACCTTGGATCCTGAACGCAGAAAAATCTGTTCTTCGACGTTTCTCCCCATACAACCTCCAATCTTCAATTGCTCATAAATTAAGTCCTGAGTATATATATATATATCTGAAAACTTATTAGAAAAAAGAAGAGAAAGGAGAAGAGGAAAGTGAAGAAAAAAGAGGAGGAAGAGAAGACCAAGCCAAGAGGAAGAGGAAAGGAAAAAGAGTAGTAAGTGTGAAGAATCAAAAGGTCGAGAGGGAGAGAGAGACAGGAAGAGAAGACCAAGCCAAACCAAAGAAAACTTTTCTTGTTGCATGAGTGTATCCATATGGGGGGTATTAAAGAAGTTGAAAAGGGCCCCAAAAAGAAGACAAGTAAACCAACAATGACAACAACAATGTCTACAGCAGAAAACCTTCTAACAGTAAATCACTGCATCACCGTAACCATGGTTCGAAACCACAAACTGAGTCTAGCCCGAGTCTCTGCGTTCCAACTCGCCGCTACTCAAACACAGGTAAACACTTCATACCTTGTTATAATTCACAGGTTCAGTAGCCTATGCTAAGGAAAATATACTTGGTCAAATACACAACCAAAACCAGGTAATCCCATATGCAAAAACAGTGTATTATTATTATTTCTTTTGTTTGCTTAGATTTGAATTTCCAAGAAAATCTGTTTAATTTACTTTTGGGTGTATAATATTTCCAGCCATATAATTTTTTTTTTTCTCCTTGCTCTGACTGCTTATATCCTTCTAATCTGATGAGATATTGCTTGGGCTAGTTGCAAACTCATTCAACATTGAAACTCACCAAGGTACCTTGATTACAACCATTTATTTGGCTTAAGTTCAAGTCAAGATGAAAGAAAAACCAATTTTTAAATGCCCACTATGAAATGGCAACAACCCAATAGAAATTTTCTATTGGAGATGCTTAGTCATCTACATGATTTTAAAATTTTAAACGGAAAGTGACCGTTTGAGGAGGATAGGCAGGTAGGGTTTGGTTTGGGACTCGTTCATGTATTTAAAATCTTTAAAAATATTTAGAAGGCGTGGGAATCTTTTTGGCTTTGAGAGGGACCGGTCTTGGAGTCAGCCTAAGACACACTTGAGAAAATGGTAATTTAAGAGTCAATAACAAAACCAATAGCTCAACAACTTTGAGGCTTGAACTTCAAAACCTTAACAAAAAAAAGGTCTGATATTTACAAATTGTTAAAACTCAAAAGCCATAGCTATTAAGTGAAAGCTTCGCATAAACTATTAGTAACATTCTTAGATTTTGCAAAATCTGACAAGTGTATCTGGAAGTGTCTCTTAAGCTCTTTCAAAGTTTGTGATCTAAGGATGGTCCGTACATTTGATACAGCAAATGAATTGCCTATTTTGTCATTCTTCATATTTCTCAATGTATTGATGTCAAAATACATTAAATGTTCTAAAGCAGTGTGATTTTAATTTATTAACATAAAACTTGATGGCGGGGTCAAAAAACTTGGATAAAAGACTTCGTTGATTTTTTTTTTTTTTTTTGAGTAGATAGAAAATATAACTTGTTCTAACATGTGCGGTCTCAGTCCCATTTCTTGAACTCACTAATCCCCACATTAATTGAGACGGACAATAATAACCCGTCAGTGGCGTGAACCTCTCTTGAGCCAAGTTTGATAATTTGTCGCTTTAACCCAACACGTACTCACGTCAAAGTAGCCTTTAGCTTTTACAGGTGTCCTTCTGCTAGATGTTTATTAAACTACTAACTTTCGTGACTCGATCCCGTGACCCGTTTAATGCCCTTCAACGTTTTGATTTTTTTTTTTTTGAGTAGATAGAAAATATAACTTGTTCTAACTTGTGCGGTCTCAGTCCCATTTCTTAAACTCACTAATCCCCACATTGATTGAGACAGACAACAATAACCCGTTCAGTGGCGTGAACCTCTCTTGAGCCAAGTTTGATAATTTGTCGCTTTAACCCAACACGTACTCATGTCAAAGTAGCCTTTAGCTTTTACAGGTGTCCTTCTGCTATGTGTTTATTAAATTACTAACTTTCGTGACTCGATCCCGTAACCCGTTCAATGCCCTTCAACGTATGCACCAATGCTCATTTGGCTAGTCCAGTTCAGTTGAGCCCTAGAGTTCAATTTTCACAAAAGCTATAAAAATGTATTTATCTTGGAAGCCACGCAACAAGGTTGGTGTGGCAAAATTGGTCTAACGAGTCTAATGCCAATGAGATATCTGCAACTGCAAAAAGGAAAAGAATATATTGCATTTATCTTTTGAAATTTTTACTAGCCTTTACATTACACCATGTAACAATTCTTAGAAAGCTTTTTTCACTCTCACCCTCTTTATAGAACATTCACTTCTTTATTCTATGCCCTCCTTTGTTTTATCCTTAACAAAATTTTCCATTATCTCTTTTTATGAATACCTTTCTTTTTCCTTTTTTCACTGTAATAGAAAAGTAAGTGTGGCCACCCCAATTCCATGATTATTATTAGATGTTATTTCTTGAGTAACGACCCTGAGTTCGAATCTCCTCACAAAGTATTTGTGATCGTGCCCCGGGAGACTAATAAGGTGTACTCCAATACCTTTGACCTCAAAAAAAAAAAAAACTCATATGAGTAATGACAATTTCTCTAAAAACATAATATATTTGTCTTATAACAAGGTAAATCTCAGTATATAAAAAATGAAAATGCCAGTGTTTTATTAAAAGGAGAGTAAAAAATATTAAGAAAAAAAAAGGGATTTGGCTGTTTATGATCTGTATTACAGAACAAGCCAAATGGGCTAAATTTATTCTCTGCAATGATCAAGCATTAGGGTGGTTTGTTTTGTTCTCCTTTCACCTAATAGGTTAATGGAATTATTTAAATGTCGGTTCAACCAATGCTTGATCAGAAAGATTAAGTAATTAATTGGCTTTAGCAGTGGAGGAAGTGAGGTTGGGTTAATTAAATAAATTAAGTAGTTTCCTATCATATTAATATCTAAATCCAATTATCATGGTTGGAGTGGTTTGATATTTTTTCACCTTTTCTATATGCGGTTCCAAGTTTAAGACTCCTTAATGATATAATACAGTTGTTATTTAAAAAAAAAAACAAAACTACAAACAAAGTTTAATTTGATCAAAATATAAATATAAATATAAATGCACCAAAAGGGTTTTTTTTTTTCCCCTGTAGAGGGTGGGTGGGGGGAAGATTAGTATACAAAGAATACAATTTTTTATTATTAATATATGATTTACAACATAAATCTTGACTTGGAATAAGATTTAGACCGACCATTAATAATTAATTCAGAAAATATGTATATATATATATATATATATATATATATATATATATATATTAGAATTGATGGTTTACAGCACTTGCACCTTATTGGAGCTCTTTCATTAATTTCAACCCCAAAAGAAGAACACAAAAAATTAAAGGCACTTTGACTTTGACCATTCTTATTTAAAAACAAACAACTGTATGCTGTAAATTGGCACAATTAAAAAAATTTAAGTTGATTAAAAAAAAAAAAAACAATAAGAATAAGCCATATATGGCACATGAGATTGCTAATAAATTTCTAGTGCTATAAAAAATAATGTGCTTTCCCACATATTCTACAATGATTAGAAGCTAATAAGACAAGAGGCAAATACCATTTGGTATTTTCCAACAAATGGCACAAAATATTGGGATATGCTTTATACCTTTTAATATCATAATTTTTCATTTTTATTTTTAAAGGATTACCTTATCTTGGATATGGTTTATTATTGGTATCTACTTTCAAGAACCTTCTAAAATATTAGGAATAAGGTCGTGACAAGGAAGGTATCAGATGCTCTTAATTAGGATATTCCCTTAACAAAATAAAAAATAAAAAATGAATGCCCAATATGTTATACATTAATATAACCTAAATTATAATAAAAGATATGGTTTTATGATGATATATGTACATCAAATGTGATTATTATCAGTTCATTTTATAACAAGAATCATGGGTCGAATTAGTTAGGTTGTGTTTAGTTCACAATCTAGAAACAAGAATACAATCCAAAAAGATAAAATTTAGAAAATGATTTTTTATCATTTTCTATTACAGGCTGCTGCCTAGAGATCCTAAACAACGGGTGACAAATACAAACAATACCATCATTGCTTTGATCCCAAAAGTACAATCTCTCAAACACGTAACTGAATTCCACCCTATTAGTCTATGCAATGTTATTTATAAAATTATATCCAAAGCAATAACTAATCGATTACGACTGATTATGCCACATATCATTTTGGAGAATCAAAGTGCATTTGTTTCGGGGGTCTTATCACAGACAACGTATTAATTTGTTTTGAGTGCATCCACACAATGCGAGACCGAAATTGATCGGGACGCCAACATACTGCAATAAAGTTGGATATGAGTAAAGCATATGATCGTGTGGAGTGGCCTTTTTTGGAAGCAATGATGGAAGCCCTTGGATTTTGCTCGACTTGGATCAACCTTACCATGAGATGTATCTCGACTGTCTCTTATTCAGTGAAGATCAATGGCACTACTTATGGGACCATCTCCCCACAGAGAGGCCTTCGACAGGGATATTCACTTTCACCATACATGTTCCTTATATGCTCAGAGGGATTATCAGCTGCACTGTTAGCCGCAGAATGAGAGCATAGAATTATAGGGTTACAACTGTCTAAAAGGAGCCCTTCCATATCCGACTTATTCTTTGCAGATGATAGCATGGTTTTTGTCAAAGCATCCATAAATGAATGTAAAGAACTCAAAGACATCCTTCATGATTATGCTCTAGCCTCGGGTCAGCTAATCAACCTAGAAAAATTTGCCATCTCCTTCAGTGCCAATGTAGCAAGTAATATGAGACAGACAATTTGTGACATGTTTGATATCCAAGAAGTTGAATGTCATACAAGGTACTTGGGACTCCCAACTATACTAACAAGAAACAAGACTAGAATGTTTGAGCTATCACAGACCGCATATGAAAGAAACTCATGGGGTGGAAAAACGAATATTTTCAGTGTGTGGTAAAGAAGTGCTCTTGAAATCTGTAATTCAAGCTATACCCACATATATGATGAGCTGTTTTAAGCTCCCTCATGGTATCTGGAAGTCTATGGAAAGCCTGATGGCTTGTTTTTGGTGGGGGAATGCATTGCTTGATAGGAAAATTCATTGGAAGAAATGGATTATGCTTTGCAAATCAAAATATATTGGTGGGCTAGGCTTTAGAGGCATGGAAAGCTTCAATCAAGCTTTGCTAGCTGAGCAAGTAATCAAAGCCAAATACTATCCGAACAGAAACTTCATGGATGCTCATTGTGGTCGTAGACCCTCCTTTTTGTGGCGAAGTATTCTATAGGGCCGTGAATTGCTTAATTTTGGATTGAGATCGAGAATTGGTAATGGAGAGCAAGTACAAATTGTCAAAGACTCGTGGATTCCAAAGGAGTATACTTTTAAACCGGTACTTTGTCCACTTTCACTAAAGGAAGTTAAGGTATCGTCTCTCATCAAAGAAGATGGTGAGTAGAATGCTGATTTTATCAATAATAATTTCTCTGAGCCTGATATTGTAGCCATAACATCGATTCCCTTAGGAAACCCCAAGATTCAATGATGTCGCATTATACTCACAATGACATCTACACAGCACGTAACGGATATTTAATTGCCATGGACAAAAAATATTCTGCTTCATCTTCAAATTTGGCTCATTCCATGATATGGTGGAAACAATTATGGAATCTACAAATTCCCCCTAAAATCAAGATCTTTTACTGGATATCAATACATGGGTGCTTACCCACAAGTAAAAACCTGGCGATGCACCACATGGTTGCGCTAGATAAATGTATTCTATGTGGCAAAGGATGGGATTCTCTAAATCATATTCTTTTCCAATGCAGCACAGCTCGCGAAGCATGGAGTGTGCTTTTGGGGAATAGCTAGAACTAGCAAACAAAACCTTTAAATGTATGCAAGAGCTACTTATTCCGAGAGCAGAATTTGAAAAAAGGCAATGAGAGCTTAGTGTGATCCTAATATGGCACCTATGGATGAATCGTAACCAAATTGCACACGGACAGTCAAGAAGAACAGGCAAAGAAATAGTTCTTCGCACCATTGATTTCCTTGAAGAATTTCAATCCATTTCATCATCAGCACGCCCTACTCTAGCAAGACCAGTACCACCACAACGTGCCCCGCAATCAAGATGGATCCCCCCAAATCCATGGGAAATGAAATTAAATGTTGATGCAGCTGTTGATACAAAGACACACGCAATAGAATTGGGTGCGATCATAAGGAACAAGAGTGGAGATATTCTCATAGCAGGAGCAAAAAAGATGAAACAGGTTGTGTTCCATGCGTAGTGCGTAGCAGAATCAGATGCACTTTCGATGATCAAAACGGTCCAAGATGAAGATCCTTCAGGATCAATTACTGCTCTCATTGCCCAAGATATAAAGGAGATAAGTAATTTTTATGAGTAAGAAGATTCACTCACACACTTAAATCAGGAAACGAAGTTGCACATGCATTAGCAAAGTTTGGTTTAAACGTTGATGATACGGTTGTATGGATGGAAGAGGGCTCAGAGTGGCTTCTCAAATTTATCCAAAGTGATAATGTTAATTCCTTTTATCTGCAATAAATATCACTGGTTTCAAAAAAAAAAAAAAAAGTGAAATATTGTCTTCAAAATATTTTGATCCAAATAAGTTTTTAATATTTTTAAATACAGAAAACTATATTTGCATCACGAAGTAAACACGGCCTTACATTTAAGTGAAAACTTCAAATTGCTTCAACTAAGCTCACTTCTCGATATGAATAGCTTTTCTTTCTTAGAATCCAAAAACAATAATATACTGATACTAGTGGCATTTTGTAATGCTGGCGCGTCCCACTTATTACTACTACTACATAAATGTCATAAAATTAAGAAATATAAAGAAAAATAAACACATGAAAAACGTTTTAAATTGTAAATTCAAAATAAAATAGAATAGCAAAATTCATACAACGATCATGGACCATTGGCAAGTAATTGACGTGTCAATCATCTACGCCATGTACAGGAGCGCACTCCTGCGATTGACATATGGAGGACGGAAGGTATTGAGGGGACTATTTAAAAACTACGCGCGGGGAAAATTTTTGAAACCTCGAAGCGCCTGCGCGCGTGTTCGAGTTTGCAGTCTCGCAATCGCCAACCTGAAAATCTGATCAGAAAGTTTTCAGAATTTCGAACATGAACATTTCAATCAAACCGGACAAATGTTCCTCTTCTCCTGCTTGGATCGAAGATCTTTCCGGTATGTATGTATTATATTGGATCAAACAATTTCTTATTTCAATCAAACCGGATAATTTTCTTATTTGCTAGAGTTCAACTTAGTGAAGTATGTATTATATTGAATCAAACAATTTGTGGATAATTATCTAACAATGAGATATTTCTTTTGAATCATCACATTATCAAAATGAAATCAGATCGGAAAGTTTTCAGAGTTTTTTCAAACATTTCAATCAAATTGGAGAAATGTTCCTCTTCTCCTGCTTGGATCGAGGATCTTTCCGGTTCCTAGCCTTCCCGATCTCTTGAATTACAGTTTCTTATTTGTTAGAGTTCAACTTAGTCAAGTATGTGGGATACTGGATCAAACAACACGGTGCTAGAGTTCAAGTTGTGGATAATTATCTGGTAACGAGATTTTTCTTTTGAATCATCACATTATCAAATTGAAATCAGATCGGAAAGTTTGAGTTTCAAGCATTTCAATCAAACTGGAGAAATGTTCCTCTTCTCCAGCTTGGATCGAAGATCTTTCTGGAACGTAGCCTTCTCTATCTTTTGAATTACAGTTCCTGATTTGCTAGAGTTTAACTTAGTGAAGTTTGTACTAGAGTTCAATTTGTGGAGAATTATCTAACAATGAGATTTTTTTTTTTTATTACCTGTTTTTTGGCACTGGGAGGTGTCTTCCTTCCCTTTGGGCGAGACTAATCCTCCTGGGCTCGGGCATTGTAGAGGCATTTGGGTTAGCCCTCCCAACAGGTGCTGATAAATGAGGGCACGCCCAGGTTCGAATTCGAGGCCTGGACCTCAACCCCACTTATACTCAATTCCTTAACCAACTGAACTACCACTTGTTGGTATGAGATTTTTCTTTTGAATTATCTAATAATTTGATATTAGATGTGTTGCTAATCAGCTTAGATATCGGCTGCTGGTGTAGCTTTCGCAGCATGCAATTAGGCTCTCCAATACTGTTAGTCTAAATAGTTTAAGAGTTTAGCCTGTTAATGGTCAACAATTATGACTTGTTTTCATTAACGTTTTGAAGATCTCCATTGACATCAAGTGAATATTCTAGTGAGGTGAAGATTTAAGTAATTTAAACAATCGGCTTCTATTTCTAGGTGAAGTTTTTAGTAGTTTAAAGCCATGTTTGAATCTTCAGTTTTTTTTAATGTTCTTGTTCCAGGCAAGGCTTACATCACATTGAGCATGTGCAATGCTTTTATTTATTTACTGATTTTTTTCAGAAATAATGTCAAAAATATTCTTAGATTTAGGATTTTGAACCCTTTAACCATGTAAAACAGCAATGCCTGAGTTGATGCGTAATTAAACACCACAAGCATCTAGTTCTGTTATGTATATATGGTCGTCAATTTTTTGATGTCTTGTTTTTCTCATTTCCCTAAGGGTGCAACTGGATCATTCATTTCCCAACATTTTTCTGTATATAGAAGTATTCATTGAACAGAGTTCAATAGACAACGTCAATTTAGGCTATTGGGTTACCATGCTTCCATGCTAAGAGCTTGATTTTGTTTTGTTTTTTTTTTGGCTCGGGAAAGTGTGTGAGAGGGTAATAGCTCGTGTAGCATCCATCTTATTGTGAAACATATGTTGAACACAAATGGTTTGCAAAGCACAGGTCGTTGGAAAGCTATGCTCAGATATATCTAAAGTCTATTATAAGTCTGTCCAAAAGTTATAAAGTTCTGATTGTTGTATCACCATTGTGCCGCCAGCGAGTAATTCCATCAAGACGTGGCAATTGCAAATTATTTTAGTTCGTGATAACCCAGGATTCTATATACTGACACGAGTGCCAGTGAACATAGTGCATCATATTGGATTATGTTTTGGTGAATATACAACCATTCTTTGGCATATGACTTGCAATGACTTAAAAGGAGTTCTTGTTTCCATCTGCAGGAGACATGGTTGGAGGTCACCCTGGCTGGTAGTTGGTCCAATTTTTGTAGTAAGCATCAGGTATTTCTCTTATGAGAGTTTTTTCATATTTAAGCTTCCTCGTGCATTTGATCAACTATCTACATTCTTTTCTCAAGAATTTTTTACTGCACTTATTTTATCTGGGAGAAAAAAAAAAAAAAAAAATATATATATATATATATAGAAGACCCTGCATTTCTCTTGTGGCTGGAAAATTACATGATTAATGCTTCTATAGTCAGGGTGTGTAGTTCTCCTCCTTACATTACATCTTCCTCTACTCATGCACTTCAAAACATAGAAGCACCTGTTCAAATGCTTGCCCCTGTATTATTTACTCATGTTCATAAGCAAACTAGAGAAAATTTTGTTTTAATACGATAGAAAACGAACCATCTATTGATGGTGTTGTGTTCTGTATGGTAATGATGTTTTCAAAGAGGCTACTGCAATTTTTGAATGGAATCACTGTGTAAAGATCTCCCAGAACCCAAGCTGAAGATTATCCTGCCAGAATGATCCCTTGTTCTCAATCATCTAAATCAGTAGGTGTTCGCAAAGCACCTAAAAAACTGAATAGATTGGTTGACTCTGAAGTATAGGAGGTATGTTACAATGGTGGATCCAATCTCTTGTATCTACTTTGCCTGTACCTGTTCATGTACAGGTAGTATGATTAATAGGGATAACATTAACAGCTTGGCTTGAGAAAGGGGTCTGTAACATATTTTAGTAGGCTCAAGCATTCATACACACTGTCTTAGGTACCTGGGCCTCTTTCTTTTTATTTTCCTATTTTTCAAAACTTTAGTAAATAATCTGCCTATGACTCGGTGGGAATTTAAGGTGGGAAACTCAGCAAACATGCTTGTACTTGGGTGAGATTTACATCTAAGCAAGCATCTCATAACGAAAAGGCAAGATAGTGTACATGCATTAATGCATAAAAGTTGGCACACAAGTTTGATAGGGATGTATATGGTGGTGTATAAAATTCATACAAGCGGTGTATAATGTGTTATAGCCTTCGGAAGTTTTTAATTGTGCTGTGCACATAATCATAGATATCTGATAGCATATCTACATGAACTTAAATGGAAATGCAAGACAGGTGGAGCTATAATTTTTTAATAATGTTTGTACAGATGGGTGTCTGTACTCTGGTGCAGCAACTTTGTCAAGTTCAAATTGATCAAGGATAAAGGTAGAAGCAAATGTGCACCTTGTTTTTATTTTTTAAAATCTTTTGGCTGTGCTTAAATTATGAATTCATGCTTCCTACGCAATTTGGAAGTTGATGCTTAAAAATTTTGCACTGCTCACAGATCTTACATAGTACAATTTTGGATCTCTCATAGTTTTTTACGTAAATATTTCTATCCTGATGTCTAACTATCGGATTGAATCAATGGATCCAAAATGCTTTGATTTTGCTATGTAAGACAACTTTACTGAATCGTTGCGGTCCTTATTCAGAGACATCCTGTAGTGAGTATTTAAAATGTTACTGTTTATAGTTTTCTGAAAGTTTTGACAGGGACAACTGTAGCCCTAGGTTGTAATACAAACAACAGCTAGATGCCATGAACATGGACCATGCCACTTCAGTGCAAGCACTAAAATATCCTTTATCATGTCCAATTCTAGGCACATTCTGTGAATGCATTCTTCCTTTTCCTTTGATAGCTAGGTAAGTACCTTTTTCCCACAATTTAACTGGTTGATTTTAGTTGCCTAAAGATGACGCTGGTGAGCAAAAGTAGCAAGCTGGAAGCTTACAGTAAAGTTCCATAGAGGATGAGTGATCAAGGTTCACTTTATGTAATTATGTTCTAGAAAGTTGAAGATTATCCTATTTGTTGGTAGTTATCATTATCTATAAACTTTGACTAACTTGGTCCTAATCACCAGAGGCTAAAAACACTCTTGTGAAATCATGATTTCAAGAATAGTTTGCATTATGGGCAGTGGTCAGTTAGAAGAGAAGATTCCTGCAATCAAGTAATGGATTGCCAAATAATTATCTATTTAGTATTGGCAGCTAGCCTTCTCCCTATTCCTAACTTGTCTATTTCACACATTCTTCTTGGGAGGATATGTTAGTTTTGATTCTCACACCAGGGAGGATTATGTCTTGACCTTACCAAAAGAATCTTACGATGCATTATTGAAGCAATCCCTGATACATTATTTCCTGCTTGAGTAACATGTTGGGAGGTTGCTGACAAATATGCTAACCCCATTTTCGCGACATCTAGAAAGAAATTCTGTTCATTGCCCTGAATTATGCTTTTCACATAATCATCTCATCCATGAAAATCTTCTTTTGTGTCGAACCCACGACATTTGTAGTGGGTGCTGTCTCTTACAAGGAAAAGTCAAGAAGTTGAAAACAATGGGGATAAAGCAATGTTGTCTTGACACTCATGTCTTCATCGTTTCTCCCTTTTTTTGTCATTAGCCTCTTCGATCTACATGGAGAAATAGAACCCAGATAATGTCAGGCTCCACATTAAGTCCCTGTTCCATATTCCTGAGTCCCAAACAGTATCACAGAACAACGGTGTTTGATGCTTCAATCTATGCATTAAACATATAGGGTAGGGATTAATTGCATTTCCAGAACAATTTGCAGTCTCTTTGTACGCTTATACCTTTTCAGCTGTGATTTTGTTCAATTAGCACAGATGCTTGTAATGTCTAAAATTAAAAGTGAACACTGGAAATGACCCAGAACATATATAGAAGTTCCACAAAGTGAAGAATTGACACCGTAGTTGAAATAAATTTTAGCTGAAAATAGTTCATACTAGCATCTAGTAACCAAACAAGGGAAAATCAAAGCTCAATACGCTTTTAACTAGCTATCTTTCTTTCTTTTCGGCTAAATCAATGATCATGTTTTCAGAATATTTCACATTCAAGTGGATTTAATAATTATGTTCTGAGTACAACATCTTATTCATGACTCTCCTAATTTGTTTGGCAGGGTCAACGAGGATCTTCCCAGAGAAAGAAACATTGTAAGTGATCCATAGTTCTGGCAATGATATTTGCTCCATGAACAGAAAATCAACATCAATATCAGTTGTGTCCTAAGAATATATAATTCATTATTTTAAACTCAATCACAATTGAAAATTCTTTCCATTAATCCGAGGAATTATACATGGAGAAAAACAAAATCCTTAATTAAATAGTCACAGATTTCATTGAGAAACCAAACTAATGGGAGGTTGTGGGTTCTCCTTCCATTTCATTTATGCTTCTCTTTCGTTTATTTCAGAATGTAGTAGAATTCCTATTCTCATCTAAAAGTTACAGACGCTTCTGATTTGAACCACTTGGGTGTTGCCCAAAAAGATTTTCTAAAGCAGCACTGAAACAAACAACTCCTAAGTGATCTTCCTTTCACCACCCCAAAACACCCACAAATCCTTCCTTCTTGCTACTGATGAACCCATTATTTTTAAGGATGGAAACGTTGGCGACAAGCCTGACAAGTGATCTCCATGCATGTAGAGTCAATTTGGCGAGTTGCTTTCTCCTTCAATCTCTCAGCTTTCTCTACCTCTTCTCTTGCTCTCTCCCACATGAACCTTGCCCTTGCAAATTCTGATTCTGCCAACTCCATCTCTCTTCTTGTCATCTCTCTAACTTTCTCAGCATAAGCTTTCTCAACTGCTGCCAATCGAATTTGCTCAGCTGCTTGCCACTTCAAAGCCTCAACGCAACTCAAATCAATCTTAGCTTCACCGTAATCTCTAAATGGTCTTCCAAGAACACAATCTGACGCTGCTCCTCTTGCTTGAACTGGTTGCAGGCTGATTGATAATTGCAGGTCCAAAGATGGCCCATCAAAGGAATCAACAACCACTTTTGATGATCTTGAACTCCCAGAAGTGTCTGATTTCCACGCTGCAGCTAGACGTGTCGAAGAGCGGCCTGCAGGTAGCAATTGCAACTCTCTGTGATCTTCCATTTTAGAGAGAGACACACGCCAAGGTACGAGATCCTCGGTTGGCAGAACTTCTGCATGTATCTATATATATATAAATAATATATGTGAGAATTATAAATGTATATTATATTGTTTCTACACGCTGGTAAATTACAAAAAAACACCCATGGAGCATTGTTAGAAAATATTGAATTCAAGAGCTATAGTTTATTGGTAAAATCCCAATTACTATGTATACCAACATAAACTTTAACCTCTAGAATAACAAATTTCTATCATGTTAAAAACTAATCCAAAAATTATAATTTATAAGAAAAGGCATAATTATGTATATCAAACCAACATTAACTTTAACAAGCGTGCGTAGAGTAATGGTTGTCTAGGGAAGGGCATTAGTGTCATATTGGTGTATGGAAGGCTGCTTGTACATTAGAGAACAAGACGAGTACCGTTTAAGAAGAGCTAAAACGGATCGAGTTATATGGGAATTTGAGAAGCTTTTCAGGGTTGAATTAACATTATTATTCTTTTGGGTGCGGGCAGGAATGAATGAATGGATAACTTTTAGGCTTTTTAGTAGTTCTTGGGAGTTGCTTTGTGTTCGTGTTATATTTAATTTCTAGTTTGAGGTTTCTTTAATGGCAGAGGGACGTGAGGAGTGGGTGGTGGGTAATAATTACGTTCGCACGTGCGTTGGGTATTTGGGTTTGGGCTTTTTTCACGGGGTTTCTACTTTATGGTGGGCCTTTGTCGGCCCCTCAGTACAGAAAGCAAACCTTTACTTTATCTGCCGCCGCAGGGCTACAGTACCGGGCTGCTACGCACGTGCCAGAGCCACTTGGCAGCCGGGTGAGGATTCTTTGAATCCAGATTGTCCTCTTAGCACCGTGGGACAGATTGGTGATATTAACTATACGAAATCGTACAATTCTCTTTGGATCCTTTTATTTTCGCTAAAGTATTGCACTAGTTGTCTGTCTTGTAGTTGTCAAATTTGTTAATATAGTCCCACATTACCTGAGTACAATTAAATTACCTGAGTACAATTAAGATATATAATGTATAAGTCATGAACAATCCTCGTAAATCCAATTTTAAGGATAGTTAAGCCATAGGTTTTATCATGCAGCATAGCGGTATATGAGGGATGGGTCTAGTTTAAATCTCTAGCCTTGCATGGAGGAGAATGCTTAGGGACTCTAGCCCAGGTGCATGGAGGGGAAGTGTTCAATGACTCTACCCCCAACTTTGCTTAGAAAGAGTATTAGCTTAGTTTTGCATTATCCAGGTACAATTAAGATATGTAATGTATAAAGAGTAATGCTAAAGATACGTTAGGTGTCAACGTCATTTTCTATCATTCTTATAACATCCAAAAGAACTAAGTGTCAACGTTAAAAAATAACATTTGTACCAAGTATACATAAAACATTTTTTATATATAAATCATAGGCTACCTTCTTTTAAGCTGCCCTTTTAAGAGATGAGTTATTAGGCTCATAGGTTTATCAAAATAGATTGTTTGGTTAACCATGTCAATCACTGGTTTGATAAAGTTTATCAGAGTTGATGTTAGATTTTAAAATCTGTTTTCGTCTTTCTATAATTTTTTTCTTTGAGTTCTGGAGGGATTGTTTACAAATTTTTTCATGCTTCCGGGCCTTCTGTTTTTTTCAAAAAAGAAATACTGTAACTACCACCAAGCAAGACAAAAGAAAGCAGAAGTTATTTGATAGCTTTTGGCTTTTTTAACTTTAAAAAAAAAAATGGATAGTAAAACTTGGGATTCAAGTAGGTTGATTCGAAATTTGGGTACTTTTTCATGTTTGTGTTGCTTTGTGCTACATGTGTTGCTTGTTCATGAACATCCTCTCAAGTCTACCATTTGCACTTTTAAAAACTCTATTGAAGACAGATTAGATGTTATTATGATTGGTCTTTAGGGAACCTGCAAAATATTATAATATAAAATTGATATTTTTTATTTTGTTGGGTCCTTGGAAATGCCAGGATATAATAAGTTTCTTAAGCTGTGTTTTGATTTTCATTCAACGTTTTTTATTTTGCATTTCTGTATCATGAATTTGTTAATAATTTCTTTTATGATGAGTTTTTCACTTGGCTTCAAACGTTTTAACCATTATATCTATTCGAAATTATTGTGCAACTGATATATGGAGCATGCTTGGATGAACTAACATGTAAATTCTCCATATAACCGTAGATGATTAGTTAAAATAGCTGCTTCCATATTTTTTTCCAGGACAAGGTACCATTACCAAAAATTATTCTACACTTCCGTATCTCAGGCTTCTGCAATAAAGTACAGTTATCAAATAAGCTTATTTTATGAGAAATCTTTTGGAAAAAATCATTACTGTTTTCAGTCTACTTTTCAGTTCTATAATTCCAAATTCCTTTTTATTTTTATAATGTCCAAAGATTCCTAACTCTTTAATAGCACCGAACCAAATTAATTAGTGCACGTGTGAACCAAATCAATATTTGGTGGTAGGTTTGATAGATATATAGTCGTTGCATGCATGATTACATTATTTCACATTATAAGAGGTCCACTTGTTCTTGCCTGCAAAAAAACCTCAAATGATATAGTTAAAAGGGTCATGGATCCGTGACTTGACATTGGTAGGCATCTTTTGGTCCAAGATGCTTCTTGTATAACGAAATGTTTTATGTCCTCGCCCTTATAAAATTTTTAGAGGAAAAAAAAGAAAAGAAGACATTATAATTCATGGAATTGTTCCTTCAAGGTAGATTTTTATTTTTTTAGTTTTTGGTAATTTTGAGACAGGCAAGTAAGAAAAGTTTAGGGAGGAAGAAATGGAGCAGGTGAGAGATTGGAGGGTGTGTTACCTTACGGGGTCAGCTTCAGCTGTGTCCCAAAGGACCCGGTTGGAGGATTGGGTGGATGTTGCTTTAGGAGAATTATTCATCTATTATGTGACCAAACAGTGCAATGAATTGATCAAAATTTTACAAAATAATGCTGCCAATCTTGTTATAAATTTTATTAACTTGGGCATCATAGATTGTTTATGTTTGAGCTTTGCTCTTGCTTTTATTGTGCATTTGCATGACATGTGATCTTTTCTTTTTTGAATTTTTCTTAATGTGTTTCACTATAGTTCACCTGATTGGAAATTATAATAGTACTCAATTACTTTTCATTACTTTAAATGAATGATAAAGCTGTGATTAAGAGGGATAACATTATAATTAGTCCTTAATCCTTATTCTTTGAAGATAGATAACAATTTTCTGATTGTTATCCAAAGTCATTTAAAAGTTTAAAAAAATTATCACCTTAAATAGTTTTAACAAAAAGGATAGCATTAGGACTTCCAACTAAAAGATCCAGCATTAGTTCTGAAGCTTTGAGACTTTTACACAAGTTAGGCATTAAGCCACAAGATAACTTTCATACTCCAATAGTTCATTTTAAGGTAACGAAACCTTCCATACATTGTTTCTACAGTAAGGTGGAGAATAATGGTAAAACATGTCAGTTTCACCATTGAATGCCATCTTAAACCTAGCACCTAATGCAGCTTTGAATCTTTCTATTTTTTATGAATCCATAGTTTTAAAACTCACAGGTTAAGTGAAAAGGTCAAAATATAACCATCACAAAACATTATCACTTGATTGCATAGAACTGGCAATAATTGCATATACACAAAAGTATAAATCAGAAGAGCACCTTCTGAAAGTCTAGCTGCAGAAACAGTAGCAATAAAAAAGACAAAAGAAAAAGTAGGAACATCAGAAAGAGAGAAGAGAGAAAGGACTGAAGCATCTTGTCTGGCTTAAGAGTGATTATCTCCTTTGTACAATATCCTGAATCTGTTCATTTGTCAAAACTGCAGAATTATGATCAAAATTTGCATTCTCCATCTGCTGGTGTAACTGTAAGGAAACAAGGACAGGAAAATCAGAAAGCTTATCTTTGTGGGTCATCTCATAACTAGTAAACAGGCCAACTGCATCCTCAATAGCAACAGGACTAATGACCAACATTTTTGAATCAGTGTCTGAATTCTTAATGTTTAGAACATAGATCATTCTGCAAGAGCATTGTTTGCTTCTTGCATTGCACTTCTGCAAAAGCATCTGCCTTGCTATACATCTAAGCAAATCTTTTTAACTTGGCTTTAAAAATGAAAGAAAAGTTAACATGGAAGTGTTGCTTGATTCTAAAAATCTTTTACTATTAGTAGAACACATTATTCAAAAATGGTAACAAACAATATTCTTCTTTCGAAGTTTAATTATTACATTCAGAAAAGATGATATTTCTTAAATTTTCATTATGCAGTAATTTTCCAAAAGAAAATTCATAATTGGGATTCATAAATAACTCATTAACTACATGTTTTTCAGTAAAGAAGCAGTTTCTTCTGAGGCAGGTCATGTACAAAAGTTGAAAGTTCCAAAGGCATGTTTATTCCTCAGATTTTTTAATTTTCTTTTCATTTGTTCTGGTTGGTTCATCCTATATTTCATTGAGGCATGCCTAGAATTACCTCTGGGAATTAAAAGCATAAGCTGCTATCTACCTTATCAAGAATAGCTGACTGCACATCTGGTTGAAATTTGCGCATATGCTTTAGCATCTCCAATTGCTGCAAAAATTCAAGTTCTTTATTTTTTTTGTGGAAGTATTCACAAGACATCAACTGTAAATGAATTATATCTACCTTTTCTTGTAGCTTCTGTTGCGTATTCATTTTTTCTGCAAATTCTTCAGGCTTAAGCTCAGCCTCATCACAGGCCATCTCTTCCCTGTCATTTCAATGTTATCAAAATCTGATAGCAATATCATTCACCAAAAACTTTTTAAACATTTAGATGTTAATAAAACATTGTTTGCTTCCTGGTAAGTTAAATCTAACTTCAGAGGAGCCACATGGAAACTGGAAAACATAGGTCAAGCAGACTGGATACCTCTGAATCACATCCAGGCAGGGAGGAATCAGGCAGAAGTTAATAGGTTTGATAGGCATGTGTATTGATATAATTCTACATAAGAGGATATAATCAAGTACATAGGTTGTAAATTATCTCAACAAGAGAACCTTATTCCAAATTCTAAGCATCAGTTAAGCTTAATCTTTTCTAGATTTAATAAAAGAAGTAAAATTTGCACCAAAGAGGTGTTGGCCAAGTGGTTGGGTAGAGAGGCAAGTTATCGAGAGGTCACGAGTTCGAGCCTAATCCACTTGTTCTCCCTCCAAGGTATATACGAGCCCGAACAGGGATTTTAAGCGGGGTTTCAGGGGGTGCCCCCTTTGCGGACTAGGAGCTTGCACCCCCCTAGAATTAGTCAGATGCGCTCAAGCCGGCCTGGACACCCAGGTCTCAAAAAAAGAAAAGAGTAAAATTTGCCCAAGTAGAAATGACATCACTCGTTTCATTTACACTTGGGCACAAAAAAAATGTTCATTTTACTAGAACGACAAAAGTGGAGGAAGCTAATTCATATAGTTTACCTCATGTATTGAGAAAAGGCTTAGTTTCGAGATACACAATTTGCAATTGACAAAGTGTTACTTTATGAAGTTAAAATTTGAAGAATGACTATGTACTAGAAAGTTTTTAAAAAAGTTGATAAAATTAGAGGTTAATAGATAAATTCGAATGAAATTCAAAAAGTGCTACATGTCCAACATATTCAAACCAAATAACAAGAAAAAAAAAATGAAAGATACCAGCAAGAACCACATGTTATATAGAGTCGAATGTCGGGAAATGACAAAACCCTAAGAGCAACAAAGATGGGGATGTTTAAGTGGAAGAATGATTTATAAAACAAAAACTAAACAAATTTCTTATTCCGTTGTATAGTGAATTACTAACAAAAATGATTAAGATGGCTACCACATGCGTGATAACCTGATTATGACTCATAATGAGGGTTTTATATGTGCAGGATGATAAAAAATAAAAATAAAAAAGACGACTTGACACCAAGTTTGTTTTTACAACTTTAAAGGGACCACAAACACTAAAAATGTTAAGGCCCCCTCCAAGGTATGAGCTTGAACGGAGATTTTCTCGGGATTTCAAGGGGTGCCCCCTTTGCGGGCTAGGGGATTGCACTTCCCTAGGATTAGTTAGGTACGAGCAAGCTGGCCCGAATACCCAGGTTTCAAAAAAATAAAAATGTTAAGGCCAACTCAATCAGTTGAAGGAGAAAAGATTAAAGTTGACCACAAGAAAAGAAAGAATGGGTGCTTACTTTGCAGCAAATTCATAAAACTTAACCAACAAATCCCGATCATTCTCATAAACCGTATTTACTTTTCCCAAGCAAGCAATGCCAAATCTTGGATCTGTAACAGGATAGATATTAGTCTATAATATGTCAGATATTTTTTTCAAGCAGACCTAAAACGAAAAATAACAATAATAATAATAATAAACAAAATAGTAAGAATCAGAATGGCTACAGATTCAAGTTTGTTTTAGAGCTGTGAAGATTAGTATAAGTTTTACCACACGGGAAGCACAGAAGAAACAGTCGACTATGATGACCACTTAGAAGGAATGATCAATCATATGGCAATCTGAAAGCAACTAAAACAAGATTACAGTAGATGTTTCAGTTCATGCTCAACAAATGCAGCTCCTGCTTTACATACTTCAACTTTAGAACTAGTCCCTATCTTGAAGATTTTCTTTTTTCTTGATGGATTTAAAATTGTACAAAGGGAGAAAGTTCCTTTCAAGGTATTAAACTATATTTTTCTGAAAAAGACCTTCTAAACCTTCCCATGGAAATATAATGCATCTTTGTATCTCTGCTGCAGTTGTTGCATCAATAGGAATATGAACTATCAAAATTAATGGAAAGGTTACATAGTCATTAAATGTTAGAGATACACTTTACATACACGTAAGCCAGCATGCACAAGAGATGTGCCATAGTAGGATAACTGATACCCCCAGAATATTGATTAGTGAAAGGCATTCATTGTGCAAGAGAAATTACCACCAGGGAATCAATACTGAAAGAGGAAATGTAAGATCCTTGCGACTAGATTGAAGGCCCTTTTGGTTTGAGAGGCCTTCTCCATTCCAAGTAGGCTTCTTTTGTGCAGCATGTAAAAGCAGAATGAGTACTGATAGCTCATGAGCATATACTTTTGAGATGAAAGAGTGAGAAGCTAGGTAAAACATGCAAGCTAACATGGAAAAAGTCAGTTGTGCCATGGGTGGTAGATCATTGTCTCATTGTTTGTTGTGAGCTTCAATAGCTCTATATTGGGTCCTTGAACCCACTTTGTCTAGGCTTTCTTAATCCTAAGAATGCTACTATATATATAGGGGGGGTCTGGTCTTCCTTAGCCATAGAGCTATATTCCTCTAGCCCACAAGGCCAACATGAAACTGAAAAAAAAAAAAAAAAAAAACCTTGAAAATGAATTGAAACACTGAAGCTCCAATTTCTATTTCGGTTAATGGATCTCGTGTTTGTTTCTTTAGAAACTAAAGGGCTGCTAACGAGATGTTGTATTGCTCTTTTTCTGTTATTTTGAGAACTGATGAAGTTTTCTTTCTTATTTTTATCACATGGAAAATCTTGCCATCTGCATTGGTCGTTAGAAAAAGAGCAAAAGAATTGAAATGCCTGAAAATTTTAAGAGTAGAAAGAGGAGCTGAATCTGAGCCGTATCTTGCTGGGCAGGGCACGGCACTCTTCATTCTTCATTTGAAACTTGAAACTACTGAATGTCTTATTACCCTCAACAGTTCAAGCAACTGGTTTGAAGCTGACACAACTATCTAATTCTCACGATAAAATGCATTTTGTAATCCATTGTTTATATATTTTCCAACGCAGATTTTTCTCCCTATCATCTCACCCTCCAACCCTTCTTTTCCTATTCATTGTATTTTACTGAAACAAATCATCATTAAAAAAAATCACTCAGGAACCCAACCAACACATATAGTAGAAGACACTTTTAAAGCAATAAAAAGCAGATACTCAGAAAGAAAGAAAAATGTCATAGATTTTAGGAATGTGTTCAAAACAAATGAATGAGCAAATTAAATTGGTGGTTCAATCCACAAGAATCTTCTCATGGGCATCAGTAAAAGACTCTTTAATTTCTCTCTACTGCAGCTATCTAGCAACTCAAAGTCCAATATTTCTGGGAAAAAAAATGGAGTAAAGAAGGGTAGAATTTTCATAGAGAAACATGATTAAATCAAATAGAGTAGACCACACCAACACCCATTTCTAGAAGAATTTCCTCTTGGATTGCAGTGGTTACAGCAATTGCTTCCTGCACAAAGCATCAGACCATTTGCTTTAAAATTTTATTTAGGTCCACTTTCTTCTGATTAAATGGAGTAACAGATTGTGAAATAAGCTAACAATGATAAGAAAAGACTAACATGTTTGTCCCTCACAGCATCTGCAATTCTTCTCTTCACATCTAATAATCAAACATAAACACAACCATCAGATGCCCAATTAAGAAATTGAAACACATTGCAAAGAAGGGCCAAAAGGGTAAAGGGGAAGAGAGATTTTTTTACCAGATTGGGAGGTGAGGAAGGAGAAGCGATTGAATAGATGAAGCAGTTGTTCTCTAGAGAGCATTACTGTGCTCTGTAGTTGGGTTGAAACCTTAGCGGAATCAGACATGGCAACACTGAAGACTCGCCCTTTCTTCACTGTTACTTCCAGAAGAACAAGAACAAGCCACACAGCCTCACCGACGTGTGTTCATCGCGACCGACTATCGGTTCGAGTTTCAGTCTACGCATTAAAAAATAAACGGGTGGTGGTGGATCAAGATCTTATATAAAAATAAAAAAATAAAAAAATAATGTGATAATATAAAAACAAAGAATCATGAAAAATAAAATAAAAATGTGTTAATTGGTAAAAGATAGACCTAAAATTTGCCAATGTAGTTAATTAAACATCATTAACAGTAATATATTTATGATCACTAGCTCCAAACATTTGAAGAACAAACAACTCATAAAAATAAAAATAAAAAAAAACATATTACAGTAGGAAAATAAAATAAAAATAATTAAAAATCTTCATCCAACTTAAACACGTGCGTATCACCACCATTCGCATTCAAGCTCGACATAACAGAAGCTTTCTGGTACTCCCCGACTCTCTTCTCAAAGAAATTAGTCTTCCCCTGCAACGAAATCAGTTCCATCCAATCAAACGGATTCTGAGCATCATAAATCTTCTCGTATCCTAAGGCAACAATCAACCGATCCGCAACAAACTCAATATACTGACTCATCAAGTCACAGTTCATCCCCACCAACGCACACGGCAACGCCTCACACACGAACTCTCTCTCAATCTCAACCGCGTCACGAACGATCCCCCTGACTCGTTCCTGACTCAGTTTCTGACTCAGTAACCCGTAGATCAAACACGCGAAATCGCAATGCAAACCCTCGTCTCGCGAAATCAACTCGTTCGAGAACGTCAATCCAGGCATTAACCCTCGCTTCTTCAACCAGAAGATAGCGCAGAAGCTGCCGGAGAAGAAGATCCCTTCGACGCAAGCGAAGGCTACGATCCGCTCCGCGAACGTTTCCGACCCGTCGATCCACTGGAGCGCCCAATCGGCTTTCTTTGCGACGCAAGGGACGGTCTCAATCGCGCGGAACAAGCGCGATTTCTCGGTCGAATCTTTGATATAGGTTTCGAGGAGGAGGCTGTACATTTCGGAGTGGATGTTCTCGATTGCGATTTGGAACCCGTAGAACGCGCGAGCTTCGGCGACTTGGACTTCTTTCATGAATCTGGAGGCTAGGTTTTCGAGGACGATGCCGTCGGAGGCGGCGAAGAAGGCGAGTACGTGAGTTATGAAGTGTTTCTCGTCGGGAGTTAGGGTTTCCCAGTGGCGTTGATCTTGGGAGAGATCGACTTCTTCTGCTGTCCAGAACGATGCTTCGGCTTTCTTGTACATTTCCCAGATTTGAGGGTAGTGGATTGGGAACATGCAGAATCGGTCTGGGTTCGGGGCCAGAAGCGGTTCTTCTGGAATCGAAGGCATGATTAATCGATTGATTGATCGAAAAATTAGGGTTCTTTTAGGTGTTTTTTGAAGATATTTGGAAAAGGAATCAAAGATGAGAGATTTTAAATTGAATTGAATTGAGAAGAAGGGTTTGAGAGAATTGGTGGGATTTGATTGAATATTTATAGAGAAAAATAAAAAATCTGAGCGGGTGATTTGAAATTTTTTAACTTGAAAGCTTGCGAGAGAATCAACCTAAGAACAGGACATTTCGGAGATTCCCATAAAAGTTCCCGGTTGATTTTACAGAGAAATGGTGGGAATAACGGCTCGTTCCGGGGTAGTGTGGTAAAATTATGTTTTTCTTGCTATTGAAATGACGAAAATGGTCTTCAGTCTTTAAAGACAAACTTGGGGAGTTCGAGAGCAATTGAATGGAGGGGTATGGATGTGATTAGGGAGTAATTTGAGGGTATTTATGGAAGTATATTCTTTGAGAGTTGCTTGGTGTGGAAGACTTAATTTGAATGTTGAGAGGGAGCTTAAACAAAGGAACAATCGTTTTGAACTTTTTGAATGGTTTTGAATTTTGGCGGGAGGTCCTGTTCCCGCGTTTCATTTGCTGTCAGATTTGCTTGCTTTATTAGTAAGGTTGCATAAGACTACAAATATGTTATTTAATTTTGTATTTCTTGGTTGCTTGAGCGACCCAATATTTTAACCTCTGTTTTAGTTTACAGAACACCAATGAAAGAAAATTGAAGCTATAAATACTGTAATCAATACTTACAAGAATTTAGGGCCTGTTTGATAATCAATTTTAAAATAGTTTTTAAAAAAAGCTGTTTTTAGGTGAGTTCATTTTTAAAAAACAATAAAAATCACAATTTGTTGTATTCTTGTTTTTTTCACAACTTTTAAAGTCAAATCAAAAAACAGTTTTTAAAAATTTTGAAAACATATCAACCAAATAAGTTTTTTAAGAATTTTAAATTAAAAACAGAAAACAGTTTTTAAATTTTATACCAAACCGGGCCTAAAATATCTTGGCGTTCAAAGAAACATATGACTGTCTCAAAGTCTAGCACTAAATCTAAAGTATCATTCTATTGCATGCCTCTCTTTATACTGAAATACTCAATTAAATCGATTATATATATATATATATATATATGTATATGTATATACCAAATAGTATGGCCAAAGCATACATGCATGTTGTACATTTAATTTGGTTGTAGATGATGTTAAGACAATACTCCACTTTCTTTTGGCTGTATGAACAACAAATTCACCACATATTATCTTCTTAGATTACTGGTTGATTATAAAATGCTAAGCCTTGCTCTAATATATTTAAGGAGGAAATTAACATGCTAACATTATTTGTACAATACAATACACCTGATCATACACTACATATATATATAAGATATCAAATGAAGGCAATTCAAATCCAAATTGTATTGTACACATTAATTACTCTGATCATGAACCACACAAGAAGCTCCAACTCTCAACTTCCAAACTTAGGAAAAACATTTACAACATGACTACTTCTTCTTCTTCCTCATATAGATCTCATGAGTCTATCACTGCAGTTATCTCAATACCTAGTAGCTTCCTTCACTTGGGAGTGAAAGCCTGACAGATCAAAAACAAAAAACAATTAACATAAATATTATAATATAATAAAACTTTGGATCTTCAAGTGCATATATAAAAATCAGTTGTCATTAGTTTGTGAGTAAAATATTTAAAAACTAATTTTTAGATTTCACAAACTAAATATGTTTTTTTTTTTTTTTCCACGAGTGTTCTCACACCTTTCAAGTATGAAATTAGTCTATGTTCAAAGCAGAAGCAAAATGGTAGACCTGTCTCAACGAGGGTGCCTTCAATAATCAAACCCTGAAAATTCTATACAATGACAACCTTGAGACTCGGGCGCTTCCACTAAGCCAACCACTTGTTGGTGACAAACAAAATATGTTTTTTAGGTATGGAAAACTACATCCAAATCACAACGTATAGATTTTTGAACTTGTTGAACTTACTTGAAAAACAGTGGCATGGCCAGGGTCTGCAAGGTGAGCAAAGAGGTTATCAATGGGGCCAGTGCCAGTGTAAATGTGTTGGAACCAAGCACCTATTACAGCCAACATAGCCAATCTTCCATTCTTAATCTCCTTAGTTCTCAACTCCTTGATCTTCTCAGGTGACCCAGTTCCCCAACCAAGTGGATCAAACCAAAGGCCACCTGGGTATCCGACATCTGTCCCAGTGAGCTTGTTGTTAGGGAAAATAGGGTCAGTGTTGACACAACCAGGTTTAATAATATCAGCCCATCTTCTTCCTTCAGCCCATCCAATGAAGATAAGCTCAACTATGAACAATGTGGTTTTGTCTGTGAAATATTCAAGCTCTCCAGCACTGTACCATGAAGGAGTGTTTAAGATGCCTATCTTTGTAAGGAACTCAGGAATGAAGATTCCAGCAGCACCTAACATTGCCCATCTGCAGTGCACAATCTCTGACTGTTGGTTCCATCTCAAGCTCTCTGGATCAGATCCTGTTAATTATAATTAACACCCCATTAGTACAGTAATTAATATTTAGTCTATAATCTTGATGATCTTGCTGGCTAATCTCATGAGATTGATCTTGATTGTTCTAGGTTGTGATTGAAGATAGATGACGGATATTTTTTGAGGACTAGTAGTACTCACCAAGGCCAAGTGGGTCAAATCCGAAGTCTCCTGGAAGGCTGCATTCATCAAAGAATTCAAAAATAAAATGTCAAAGAGATCAATTCAAAATATAGAAGAATATTAATATAATCAAAGATCTACTTGGTTCGAAGTTATGCCTACATCTACAGAAGAAAAAGAAATAAATATTATTAATTCATGACACGAATGAAATCACAAATGCAGTATATATAAATATATAAAATTAAACAACTTATTTTTGTAATCTTAATTCTAAAAACTTTTAAAGTAGAAACCTACTATAATTGTATGTATCTCAGCTGTATATATATATATACAGTTGGAACAAAAAAAAATTATGAACCTGCCATCAAGCCATGGAGGAGGTGTACTGCCAGGGAACCAGAGAGGCCTATTAGGATCAGCTACTGCACAAACCGAAACTGATCTTGACACTTGTGGTGTTGAATTAAACTTCCTTTGTCTAAGTTTCCTTCCACCAAGGAAAGAAGCCTTAGTAGCTCCCAATTTTGAGCTGCAATTACAACAACCATTAATTAAAACACGTTAATTAATTACAAAAATATGTTCAATCTCTGTCATGATTCATCCCACTAAGAGAAGTTGTTAGTTAGAAACATACCTGGAACAAGAAATGGCAGCAGCAGCAGCTGAAAGAGCAGAAGAAGCACAAACAGAAGCCATTGTTTCCGAAAGTACTTGGTTTTTTTTTCTTTTTTCCTCTTCTGGTGGTTATAGACTTGGAGTAGTGTTTGGTATGATGAGAGTTGTGTTAATGTACAGAGGGGCTTATCTAGATGGGATAGAAGGCAAGATGTGTGATTGGCTAGAAGGTTGCCATGTTGGGATACAGAATCTGAAAGCAAGCGCGTGCACCTCTTGATATTTGCTGAGTTGGATAATTAGAAAGCCAGTGGTTCTTGTTCCTTGTGCGTGTCACCCACGTTCTCACGTGTTAATAGCAAGTCTATATAGTGTTAATAGCAAGTCTGTTAATATCTATCTATCTATCTACGTTTGCTTGCTTGATAAATATAGTTTGACAGATAATTATAACTTTTAAGTTGAGTGATTTTTAATATAGTATCATAACAGTTTTATTCTAAAGATCTTGTGTTCAAACATCATCATAAACATATTTGTTAGTTTATCTCATTTATTAATCATATATTTTCTTCCCATTATAACTTAAGTCAGATGAGTGGGTATCCCTCTTTACTTGATATATATATAGAGAGAGACCCTACCCTTTGGGAGCACAAGGAGATGTGAACCAACCATGCTACTATGAGATCTAAAATATGTCTGTGCGTGGTTAAGTGTGTGTATGTATGTACGTGCGTATGTCTTTTACGTTAATGACTATTTTGGTTAAAGATAATAAAATAGTAGGGTGACAATTAGTTTTAAATTAAAACGACGTCAACTATTAAAATTCATTTTGGTTCATAACTACGTTATTAGATAGTCTTTTTTACTGCCTTGAAGTTGGGCTTAGAGCGTTATGGTTTCAAGAGGTTTTGTTTTTCTTCTTTAGAGAATAGGTCTTTTGTAATGTGAAATAGATGAATCTCTTATGAGTCTTAACTTGAAAAATCACGTATAATTTATGTGAAATTAATTTATAGATTTGAATTTATAATCAGACTCATAAAGTTGACTTTGTTTCCTTCCCCTCTTTTGATAATATAAATATATATATATATAAAGAGAAATGTTAAATTGACTGCGCTGCTGCTAAGGTGGCGTGATATGAAAGGATGATTGTTTAACCCCCTCATTTAATTGTCTTTTGTGATATAAGGGGCAACCTTTCATATCACACCACCTTGACAGCAGTCTTTCTCTTGACCTATCCATTCCTGGTCAATAGCACTAGTTAGTCCTCAACACTTTTTTTTTTTTTTTTCTATTATTAGTCTGACTCTTATGAAGTTATTAAGCTCATTATTGGCCCCTTAATCTTTTGAAAGAGAATGACAAAAGTTGAACTTAAAATTTTTTAGGTTCCAACCCACCTCTTTACCAATTTCGCGTTCATGATCAACACTTCATTCAGAAGGAGCGTATCACAAAACTCAATCTGGCTAATGTGATAATTGATACAATGATTATGAGCTAATTCTACCTTTTCAAGATAGCAACTACACAACTTCTTTTATAATGATCAATTCCAACATTGTTATATATAATTATATGCATTCCTTTCCAATTATTATTTGTAAATAAGTCTCTTAAAGCACAAATTTGTCGAGAGATTAATTGAATACTCTACTAAGGTTCAAATATCCTCCAATTAAAAAAAAATTCAAATCCTTTTTTGAAATACATAAAAAATAAAAAAAAATAAAAAAAAAGCAAGGCATTGGCACAATGGTCAAGCTTGGAGATTTATTTTACAGGCTCGAGGGCTCGAGTTACGACAAGACGGAGAAATTAATAAACACGTCTATAGAACACTACCAAGAATTTCATGGCCTAAGTCTTTTACGAAAAAAAATATTACACCCAGCCTACAAAATAGATTTACAAACTCGACAGATTGTGGGCCTTGGGGGTAGGATCTTTTTTATCAATCCGTTGGTATAGATATTAGTGGGTTCGTAATACACCTCACGAATAGAGATACGGGCTTAAAGCAAATCGTTGTTTCTAGCCAAAAAAAAAAATTAAAAGAAATGATACATGTGATGTCCATGACTTGCACAATCACGAATATAACATACCTTTGATAGTTATCCTGTTGTTTGACGCTTCACATGGTGAAGTAGCAATCAGTGTCACATGCGTGCTCACCAAGTAAAACCACAAGCCTCCCTGATTGAGATTCATGAGATTGATATTAGCAACTTTTTATTTATTTTGTATGTTAAAAAAATAGCATAAGAAAGAATGATTAGGTCACACACGTATTTCAATCTTCTCTGTCTGCTCTTACACTAACCTCCACCAACCACTCCCCCACTTCTCCCACGCGCCAATCTTCATTCCCATTCACGCTCTTGGTGTGGGTGTGCCCAACTGGATTGCGCTCCACATCTTTGAACTTATCCCCTTTATAAACTCTAAAATTATGTTTAAAATAAGATATAATTATTTTTATGAGATTGAATTAAATTAAAAATAGAGTAGTTCTGTATTTGGTGGTATGTTTGAGATTAAATTAACTTTTTTTTAAATTACATTAAACCTTTAAAAAAATAAAAAAATAAAAGAAAAGGGTGAGATAAAACAATCCCATCATAAAAGAGGATAGAATTATGGAATAGAGATTCTTATTTAAAATAAGTAAATAAATTTAAAAAAATAATTGGGCCTCATTAGTTCAATTGATTCAAGAATCTTGTCAATTGATTATACTTGGTTGAGATTCTCTTTTAGCATCGATATTATCTCTAATTTAACCATTTTTAGGCCCAACTGACGGATATTACTTTAAAATCCTCAATGCTGACGAGGGAGATATGTATGCATTATGAACATTTCGTTTCTTTAAATCCATAGGCAACCAACAATCTTTACCATTGACCAAAATTTGTATATCATGTTTTAATTGAATTATAAACTCTGATATCATTTGTTGGGTCGGTCTGAATTTTAACTAATATCATTGTCACCCTCACTCGGTACTAATGAATGAGATATCTCATATAATGAACTTTTTAATTTTTCCATCTACACGCGTCCAACAATAGATTCATATAATTGATCCTTTAATTATTGTTGTAATATGAAGATAGAAACTATAAATTAAACAAATACAAAGAGACAAACTTTAGAGAAGAAACACAGAAAAATGGAGGAGAAATTAATTTCATTCTCATTCATCTAGAATTATGTTAAATTTATTGTACATTGTTTATGTTGAGATTCACGCATCAGGACAAACATACAAGTACGCACACACACAGATATAAATTAAAGCAACAAGAACATACACAGATTTACATAGTTTGGTGAAGATCCGTCTACGTCCACGAGAGATGAAGATTTTACTAATTTGGGAGAATCCAATACAACACTCACAATGTTTCTCTATTTTCACTCTTATCTCTCTATCCCCGATACTTAGGGGTGTCAATAGATTGGTTCAAATCGCGAAGTCGAATCGAACTGATATGTTAGGTTTGGTATTTTAATAAGTTCAGTTTGGTTTAGGTTTGAGATAAGTATAAACCGATAGATTTGGTTCGGATTGCGGTTTTAGACTTTAAGAAACGATTTAAATCGATTCTAAAATTAAAATTATTAATATTTATTTTTAATGTCTATGATTTTTTTATAATATAAATATTCTCATTAAAAAATTATATAATCATAAGATAGTTTTTAAGTTTTTTAAATATGCATTAAAAAAGTTAATATTACCTTATATACATACATATATAATTAATTATTTTAATTTATTTAATGTATGTACATGTAAAATTCTAAATCGATCAACCTAAACCGAACCAAACCGATTATGTTAGGTTTCGATTTGGTAATTTGAAATAAACTGATTAAGCTAAACCAAACCGAAACTGATTATATTTGGTTTGATTTATGTTTGAGCATTAAATTAATCCAAACTGAACTGTCGACACCCCTACCAATACTAGATATATATAGAGAGCTTTTGACTTAGTTTTCAATTTAAACTAGTAAACTTTCCTACTCAGTCCAATAAATTAATATAGTCAAGGAAACTAATAAATAGAAATACACAAAAAAAATAAAAATATATCACCCGTACACAATGAGCCGAGCCATATTATAAATAACAATTTACCATCAAGTACAATAAATTTAGTGGTTGCAAAATTAAATCTATTACTAATGTAGAGATTACCAAATTTTGAAATTTTTGTGATGAATGAGAGGTTATGAAATAATATTAAAATACATTTAGAACCATTTTTCTTTTGAATACCCATCACAAGTAAAGAAATATTAGATCCTATAATTTAAGAAAAGTCTTTCTTGAGTTTAAGTTGAATTGAGATTAAATACCTAATTTGACTTAAATATTATATTTTATTTATTCATTCAAACTTCAAATCTTGGTTTGCCACGTTTTACAATTTTTGTTGTATATATGGTTCAAGATGATTCCACGTATCGAAGTTGGAATTAATGTGATCTTAGTTAAATATTTAAGGAGGCTTGTTGTAATATATTTGAAGAATTAACCAACAAATCTAACTCCTATTAAATTTTCTATGAAATTATTAATAACTTTGATTAAGATGGTTCATTAATTTTGATGGATCTGTCGTGATATAACCCATGAATACTTTTACTTTGATTTAATAGACAAATATTTGCTTCTTCTATGTACATTAGTATTATTATTATTATTATTATTATTTTATTTACTTTGACTAATATCTATGGGAAGCACAATTCAACTTTGAGAATTGTACGTCACGTGAACATGAAGACAAAAACTTCTAACCCTTTATTTTGAAGGTTTCAGGATCAAAATTCGTGGGTACTCAGTTTCTCCTTCCATTTTTAGTAACAAAATAAATTAAAAGTAGGACCAAAATCATTATGTTTCAATAGAGGTACGGAAAACGGTTATGGGCAATGAGGTAGTTGAAGTGGTTGAATTTTGCGAGTTGTTCCAGTTTCAACCACTGCAGGATGTGATTTCAAGAGTCGAACGAGAATGAATTCCACACAGAAGAGTCAAGACCGAACGATAAAGAGCAAGCGAAAACCAGTCCTCGGAGACGGAGGATGGCAGAAGCGAATCATTTATTTGAAAAGTGTCATCGAATATTCTTATAATACTTGAACACAGATTAGTCTCGACGAGGATGCTGCGGGAGAAACTAAAAAAAAATTAATGAATTGAATTTAATAAAATATTGCAAGTAATATTTTTATTGATTGATAATTCAAAATGACAATTAAAATAATTTCTTTAATTAGATAAATCAAATCTCATTAACTACGTCATTTGATTCTATTCTTTATCATCTTTTATACAATGTAACTTGTCAAAAAGAAATTTTATATCAACTTTCAACCTTATGCAATCTTAAAGATTTTTGAGATTTACCCAATATTTTTCCAAAAAAGAAAAAGTCAAAAATCGTTCTTGAACATAACGCCCCCCCGCAACCATCTCACCCTAGCTTCAAGAAGACGCCATGAGGGGTGTGCATGTGCATTTACAGTTTTAGCCTTTTCTTCTATTGGGCCCACAAAAGAGAATTGTTTTAGATATCACGTGGAAGGACACTGGATCAGAAGAATTTTATGGGTTGGGCCCACCAGATTTTGTGGTCAATAAAGATGATTGATTGATGCTTAGATTAGCTCAACAGTTCCTAAGATAAGGCATCCAAACCAGGTCAATATTCGCCATTCAACAATTTTTATTTTTATTTATTTTTAAAAATCTTTCTTTTTTTTTAAGAAAAATTATGAAATATCTTATAAAATATCTTTTTTGTCTTAATAACAATTTATTTTTTGTTATCTTATAAAAATAACAAAAAATAATTCATAAATAATCCTTATAATCACTAATATTATAAAATAAATAAATTTCTTTTAGCACCTTATTATCAAATTACCTATAAATGTATTTTTTGTATAAATATATTTAACAGTTTTATAATAAAAAGTAATGTGTAATTTAAAAAATTATGATAAAAGTAACACACCCGTGAATTAAAAAATTTTGATTTTATAAATAATATATATTATAATTATTTCACAAAATATAATTTGTGAACAATTTAGACAGATTAAGATAGAGCGAGTTCATCGATACGTAAGTTAAGTATAAAGGTATAATGTAAATAAAACTAGATAAAATTCTTAATACATATTGTGTCATTTATATACTTTATTTTGTACATATCTAAGGAATTCATATTGATTCTTATAATTTAACTGATTCCAACCAAATATTTATAAAATTGGAATATTACAGCTCGGCCCATTAAATGTATTTGATTCTTTGATAAAAAAATTTAAAGATTTGGAGAACCTATTTTTAATTAGAAAAATTATTAACATTCTCCTTATTAGATTTGGGTTCCTAAAAATGCTGATTAACAATTTGAAGAATATATAATATGCATTATCATTAAATAATATAGAACTATAGAAGTGGTATAAGAATTATACTCCTAGTTTAAATTTCAACAATCTTATTATTGTATTGAATTAAAAATAAAAAAATAATCACCAGGTGGTAGCTCAGTTAATTGAGAAAACTGAATATAAGCGAGGTTAAGGTTTAGGTCTCGAGTTCGAACATGAGTTTGCCTCCATTTATCTGTCTCTGTTGAGAGGACCAGCCAAAACATCTTTGTCGTGCCTAAGTTCAAGATACACATTTCGAGTGTTGAAAAAATGGTAATAAATAAATAAATAAATAAATAACAAGATACAAAGTTTGTGTTGCCTTATGCATAGGATATATAAAGCTTAGATTTCATACTTTTTATATAATTATTTTTTGGATGACAATTTGTTAATTCTAAATTATCGCTCAAAAGTGAATAACTAGTCCTAAACCTTTTGAATTATTGTAGAAGTTTGAGTGCATGAAAAAAAATATATAAATACTCTTTAGTATATGGAGTGAACACTTTTAAGATGTTTTAATGAAGTCAATAGATTGAAAAAAGAAAAGAAAAGAAAAGATGTTTTCCAAGATATTCAAGTCAAATAGAATTACGTTTTACATTTATAAATGTGTAAAATAACCAACTAAACCGAGATAATAATTAGAATTGTTTTTCAATAGTTTTATTATATATATATATTAGAAGAAACAACACTTTTATTATATATATATATATATATATTATTTTTTTGATTACTGGTTTTCTGGTACTCGAGAGATGTCCTCGTTATCTTTAGTCGAAACTAATTCTCTCAGACTTAAGCATAACAAAAGTGTTTAGGTTGGCCCTGCCAACATAAATAGATAAATGAGGGTACTCCATTCCAAAGAGAATATCCTTATCGGGAAGATCACATCCGAGAATATGGGTCCAAATAACGAGATTATATATATAGCCTTTTATTTTATTTATTATTATTTTTAAATATTGCATTAAAACTAGAAAAAAAAAAGTCAGGCAAACTGTAAATTATTAAGGGCCTACGACGTTTAGTTGGTGATTCGAATACAATTTTTTATAAATGACTGTTAAAATCGCTCATCATTTACTCTCTGTCCACTCACCCATTCTCAAAACCCACCTTAAAATTTAACTAAGGTGGGTAGACAGAAAATAAATAGTAGGTGATTTTAAGAGCCACCTTTTTTATATTTAAAAATAAGAAAATATAGAAATTTTGTTTAATTTGAGTAAATCAGAAAAACAATTTTTAACTTTTTATAAAGAAAATAATTTATTTTTAGAAAATCATGAAAAGTCTTTTTTTTTTTGAGTTTTCTATTTCTAAATTGAATCCTTGTTTTTGAGATCATTAATCTAAAAAACCTCAATTCCCTGCAACTTTAGTTCTCATTTGTAGGGATATTTATTTATTTATTGATTTATTCATTTTTTTTCCATATGAAGCAAAATAACGTAACGATTCGGTCAATGTCGTTCAATTCGAGCGGTTCAATTCAATCTTAGCAAAAATGAGTAAATTTCGCCGAAATCACAAGGGTAAAACAGGAAACTCAATTAGGGTTATAATAATTTAATTTAATATATTAAATAAATATAAATTTAGCTACTAGCGTTTCTGTTGTTTGTAGGCTTCTGTGCTCTGTTACATGTCTAAGGTATCAGGGCGTTGTCTCTTCGTTCAATATTTCTCTCGGGTATTGCCTTTGAGAGCATGAGAGATAGAGATAGAGATGAGAACTAAAAGACGTATTGGTTCCGCTAGAATTCAACTTTTCGAAGAATACAAATTGAAGCGAAAGCCTGATTTCAACGACGAAGAAGAACATGATGATGAAACTGAGTCGAAGAAATCGAGAACAGAGCCAGAAGTTGCAGGAAATTGTGGTTTTTTTTATGATTTACCGGACGATCTTCTTGTTTTCATCCTTAGCAAACTCAGTTCGACCGCTGAATGTCCCTCCGATTTCTTCAATTCTTTGTTAACGTACGTGTGATTGTCGTGGAAATATCTTTTACTTTGTCAGATAAGTGGTTTGATTTAAGTTTCCTGAGAAAGCTTTCCGGTTAAGGCCGGAGAAATGATCTTTAGTGCAGGATATTCACCGGAATTTCATTCTACTGAAAAAGAAAAAAAGGCGATGTTAAAGAGATATTTGTAGAGATTTCCGATTTCTTTGAATATATACGTGCTACTGAATTCACGACTGTAAACTAACAATCATTTTATCTTCTAGTCATCTGAAACGAATCACCTTTGTTTCTCTACAGCAACATGACATGTTTATTGGAACTAATTTACTATTCTTCGTCTTGATTGTTGATTTTTTAACAGATGCAAGAGACTGAAAGAATTAGGTTTCCATAAACTCGTGTTGTTGAACGCCTCTCCTAATTGCTTCCTCTCAAACGCCAAAAACTGGTCTGAATCGGCTCACCGGTTTCTAAAACTGTGCATCAATGCTGGAAATCTAGAAGCTAGTTATATTTTGGGAATGGTAACCATCATCTCATCCTTACTCTTCGATCAAACATTGAACACACAAAAATAAAAAAAGGCAAAAGAAATTGATAATTTCAGTTTTGTTTTCATCGGCACAGATCCGATTCTATTGTCTAGAGAACAGAGCAAGTGGCTCATCGCTAATGGCTAGAGCAGCTATGAACTCGCACACTCCGGCGCTTTACTCGCTCGCCGTAATCCATTTCAACGGCAGCGGAGTCGCTAAAACCGACAAAGATCTACAAGCCGCCGTAGCTCTCTGCGCTAGAGCAGCTTTCCTCGGTAACATCGACGCTCTCCGAGAACTCGGCCACTGCCTCCGCGACGGCTACGGCGTTAACCGTAACGACGGCCACGGTCGCCGGTTCCTCCTCCAAGCCAACGCTCGCGAACTCATCTCCGTCATCTCTTCTTCTTCTTCCTCTTCAACAACTCCTCCGTCACGTCCGTCGCTGACGTGGCACTCTCCTCCGGCGAGAACTCCTCACCGGCGCGTATACGGTTTCGACATTCCGACGCAGGAGCCGCACCCGGCGAACCGGTTCTTGGTCGACTGGTTCGCGATCCGAGGCGGTCCGACCGGAACCACCGGCGGTCTGAAGTTGTGTTCTCACGAGATGTGTGGCCGACCGGAGACGAGACGCCACGAGTTCCGTCGGTGCTCCGTGTGTAGCGCGGCTATCTACTGTTCTCGCGCGTGTCAGACGCTGGATTGGAAGGTGCGCCATAAGTGGGAGTGCGCGGCAGCACTGGATCACCTGCTTCTTCATCTTGATGACGGTAACGGCGACAGAGGTATGGTGATGGACCTGATGGTCGAAGTTGATAATGAAGGCATCGTCCGACTTAACGGTGACGGCGACGGAGATAGGGAACTTTAATTAATATAGACTTTCTTCTGCAAATCATATTTTGCTCAATTCTTGCATTCTTTCTTTTCTTTTTTCTTTTTTCTTTTTTCGGGGTTACAAGGATATGGAAGGACTTTTGTAGGGTGCAGATGGTATTTCAGAAGTTGTTGTTTGGCCTTTTTGTACTTTTCTCTTGGCAAAATTCGTACACTTCTCTTCTGTCATGTTTAAATACTTACATTTTCTGGTTGGAATCAGGAACGAAGTTTTAAAAAATAAAAATAAAAATTGAAAGTCATTTTCTATCTTATATTCTGCATTACGTGGCCCCAAACCAATGGGATTTAGTGCATAAATTGATTTTTCTTGGAGCTGTATAATATTAATTATCAATTGGCTATTATTATTATTTTTTAAAATAATATTAAAAGATTGAAAATATTATACCAATTACTATAAATTATTGGCATTCAGACTTTAATTTTAATTAATTAAAATAATATATTTTTCAATAACTTTAATTTGATACAGAAATTTAATGCATCATATTTGTAATAATTTTTGTGAGATTTTTAAGTTATTTAGTATTTTTCTTTTTTTATGGGAATTGGTCATTATTAATTTTTGTAAAATAATTAAAAAATATAATTATTTCTAATTTATGAGTGAAGTTAATTTTATGTAACTAAAAAAAAGGCTTAGTGGGAAAAATAAAGATTCTGTCTAGTTAAGTTGTATTATTTATTTTTTATTATATATTTTGCAATATATTATAAGAAAAAATTATGATGATTTTGTAACTTCTTTTAAAAATTTTCTCTTGCTATTTTAAGTAATAATTGAACCTCTTTTGTCTCAATTTAACTCGTTTCTCCGCAATGCTTGCCTACGTGCACTAATAAAAACAAATTATTTGTCCTTGCTTACATCAAGAACATCTTAAGGTAAAATCTCTATAAAATAATATTATTGGGACTTAGAAAAAATATTATACGAAAATAATACCAAATGTGTGCATGTTTTACAAAAAATTAAGGACGAGATTGAGCTCAGTTTACATACAAAGAAAAAAATAAACAACTTTAAATGCATATTTTGGTAAAGAGCTGAATTAAAAAAATATAAGTTGTCTTAAAAAACTATCTTAATATTATAAATTTTATATGTTATTATTATTGTTTTTTTTATGTATTTGATCAATTATTAATTTATATTTTCGTTGAACCTCAAAGGATTTGAAGAAAAATATTATCTTATGCATTTAGCAAGGTTATTAATTTAGTACATTGTCCCAAGTCGGGGACTAGAAGATTTTATTATTTAGTCGAGGGTTATTAATTTATCGAGGTTTTATTGTAGTAATTTGAAAATTGTATATTAATTACTTGTGATTCTTTCAATTTGAGAAAGGAAATAAGATTTGCCAGCTCCTCTCTTGTATTCAAAATTGCATTAATGCAATTATTATGAACCAGAACCACTTATGCCCTATGTGAAATGTCCAAGGACAATGACTTCCAATAAAATGCTACCTAATCTTGAGTTGCAGTTACCTTGGGGGTAGTAAATTGTTAAAGAAAACCAGAATAATGGTTGTGATGACAACTCATGAGACCAGATTTGAAATTGGGTCACTTAGCTAGCTTGGAGATAAAATGAGTGAGACCTTTCTAATAAAGTAGTTTGAATACAATGCAAGGTAACCCTTTTATTGCAAGGAAGATTAACTTATTAACCTTACATGATAACAATAGTAGTAGAAGTGAGCCTACACAATTAAGAAAGATTTAATTTTTTATAATTTAAATTATGACTTAGTCTTCGATAGAGTGGAGTGGACGAAGCAAATTCTCGTAACTTAGGCCCTGTTTAAGCGCGTGATAAACTTTCAGTTGCAATGCGAAATTAGGAAAAAAATGAATTGGGTATGTTTGAAAAGCCAAATCGCTGTTGTGTTTTGATTTTTAATGCGATATTTTACCATTTTAAATAATCATTTGTCCCGAAGCGACGCCTCTCTCCCAAAAAAAGGTCATAAGTTAAGTTGATTTGAGTTTATCTTGTTTCCAAATCTAATTTTAAAATTTGCTTTTTATAGGCAATTAAATGCTATGTTTCTTATTACACAAGTTAAGAGGTGCATGATTAGGGGGTAAGTGTACTCATGTTCTTTTAAATGAACTTTCGTATCCTTATCTCTTCTCTTATCTTAATTTTTGTATTTTTGTATTCTTTTATTTCCAATCTAATAATTTTATAAATTTAATAAGTTGTATCTCGTGATATAAATAATCATTTATTGACATATTATTATTTAGGCCTCTTTATGTTTGTAATTCAGATAGAAGCTTTATAAAGTTTTTTTTTATTTTAAGAAAAAGAATAAAGCATTTATCTCATTAAAACTAAAAATAATTTTTTGAATTTTACTTTGCTTTGTTAATTATATTTCAAGATTTCAAAAAATTAAAAAAAAAAATGTAAGAGTTGGGTCCCCCAATCATAAAAGAAACCTTAAAAGGAAATGCAAGATAAAATCTATTCTGTTACTACCGTCACATTAACCGTCAAGTCTGATACACGATGTGTGGAGGCTCCGTCACCGTTGTCGTTATTTCTTTGTCATCGTGTGCTGTTGATCCAGTGATGCGCACTTCAACTTATGGCGCAACTTCCAATCCCGTATCTGACACACGTGGGAAGGTAGTTGACCGTGTCACAGAATGAGCTGAGACGCAACTCACGGCAACTAGTCTCTGGTGAACCGCCTCGATTGGGCGAACCGGTGGCGGTTCAGATGTTGGAAATATAGTATAAATATTATTATTTTACTTTAATTTTAAAAACAAGGTAATAAAAAAAACTTTAAAATGAAAAAAAAAAGTGCTCCATGTTATTGTGAAATAAGCAATGATTTTTTATTTTTTTTAATATCTAAATCAACATATTAACTTTTTTTTTCTTCTTTTTTGGTTAACTTATTTTTCGACACCAGGTGGTGTCTTTCTCTATTTTATGTCGAGACTAATTCACCTAGACTCAGGACTCAGGAGTATATAGAGGCAAATGCGTCCCTCCTTAAAATGAGCGTGAAATACAGGGAACATGAACCCGACAGCAGTTCAAATTGAACTCATGACTTAACGGTCCCTCGATCCTTATGCACTCAGCTTTGCGGACCAACTGAGCTACCAATCGTTGGATAAATCAGCATATCAACTCACAACACCTGTGATGCATTTGATTTTTATCAAATTGTTGTATTATATTTCATTAACAAAATAAAAAGTAATGGATATGCATTTTATTTTAAGAAACACTCTGAACGCAAAAAACAAAATAACTTAAGAAACAGAAATTGAACAAATAAATGATAAGAAAAAAAATTTAATATTAACATTAATACTAATAATATTATTAATAACTTTTAATATTACTAATAAATTTCTTAATAATATTAATAATATTAATATTTTATAATTTTAAGTTATTGTTTAATGTTTTATTAATTTCATTAGTTTAATGCAATTAAGAAAATTTTAAAACTTTTTAATACTTTCACCATTTATTTATTTTTAAAACCATTGGAGGTTTTTTTTTATATTAAAATTAGAATTTTAATAAAATTATAAAAGAGAGTAACAAATTAAAAATAGGAAAAAATATATCTAATTAATTAAAAGAGCAAATATTCAGTTTTTAACTCCATATTTTCATTTAAAATAATGTGATAAGTTAGTTCCAATAGGTAAAAAGTAAAAATGGTACTAAATAAAGTAACAAAGAAAATAAAAATAAAAAAAGTTTTAAGAAAATTGAGAAAGGCAATTTTATTTTTTATTTTTTATTTTTTATTATCGATTTTTCGGTACCTAGGAAGTGTCTTCCTTCATTTAGAGCGATACTAAGTTAATCGAATAAATAGGAACACACCCAGACTCAATCTCAAGATCTGGACCTCAACCCACTTATATTCAGTTTTTTAATCAATTAAGCTACCACCTGTTAGTAAGGTAAAACTATTTTGTTAACAAAAGAGTAATGTTACATTAATACTTAAAATATATATTTAAAGTGTATATAATTTTTATATATTATTTAATTGTCTCAAATCATACAAATTTTTATACATTATTTTTAAATTTTTTTAATACATTAATAACGTAAAAATTGTTGTTTACAAAACACCACAATTGTTGAAAATTTGAGTTATTCTACGAGTCATTTAATTATTTATTTATACACTATAATAGAGCGAGTTTTAGTGTTACGTCCCACGTGACGCGCACGTTTTCGGCTTATATCCTTTCGGCTTCGTTCGTTATCTTTTTCACTTAGCTTCTCAAGCGCAAGTTTTCTTGTTACCCATCTGGTTTCGCCTTGCTTGCTGCGTTTTCTGCGAGAGACAGTCTCACCTTCCTTTCTGGTAAGTTTTCTTAGACGTTCTCTTCTTACGCCTTTGTCTTCCGCTGTTTTTGATTTCATCTCTCTTTCTTCAATTTGTATGAAGTTTCTTTTTTGTTCTTTTGATTGTGGTTTCCCAGTGGCTAGGGTTTGTTTGATTTCTACCCCATTCTAGATTCTTCTTTTTTACATGGGAATTTAATATCACTGAAAGAGTTTTACCCTTAATTCTTAAAACTTGATTTTTTAGGGCAGGAAAAAAAATTATATATGGGCTGAAAATGGATTACCTCGTTGAGCCAGAAGATTTATGCCCAGAATTGTGTTCATAAAGGCAATTGACTTGAATCTAATTGCAGTTTGTTAACATGGTGAAAATTTTAAGTTTATTTGGGCTAGCTTGTGTGTGTGGCAGAGCAAGATGGGATTTATCATGGAGTTTGCAGAGAACTTGATATTGAAGATGATGGAGGATCCAAAGGAAAGGGATCGCAAATTCAAGGAACACTTGTATGCTGTGAAAGATAGGTGTAAGAAAACCAAAGAGATGTGGAGCTTACCGCTACGCCCTTATGGGTTCTGGACTTTTGAGCGCCACAATTCCCAGCTTGCATGGGATGCTCAAATTAGCCAGGTCCCTGGACGAAGGGACCCTTATGACGATCTTCTTCAAGACTACACCAAATAAATGAATGGTCAAGATCTAACCTTAGTAATTCTTTATCAAATTATTTTTCTTGTTGTACATTGTTCCGATATTTCAGTTGCTGGGTATTGAAACTTAGAGACTGATGTAGTGTGATGTTGGGTTTTTCCTGACGCTTGATTTCAACAACAATGGCATTTCTTGTGGTTCTTGGTAGCTTTCCATCACCTGTAAAAGTGTTAATAGTTTGGGTCCATCTTTGGGTCTTTAACCAAACAAATAAATGCAGCACTAAACCCTTTTTAGTTCTCGAAGGACTTCTACCTTGAATCTCTTTGATGTATGGGGGATTTAAGAACCTGCATGGATCGCTATGTTTATTTTGTTCAGGCTTAAAACCAAGTGGTATTTTGTCACCTTTTCAACCTCATTCAGTTTTTGATAGTATGATATTACACAAGCTAGTTGAAACTTGGAAAACGACTTTGTTGAGTTGAAATATGTTACCTTTTATCACCTTCAACATACACCGTCTCAGATTATTCTCTTGTTTTTTTATTGATTATTGTTGTCTTAGGTTCTCAAATATGACATTTTTTTGGATGATCCCTTTTAGTTTTGTACTTATGTTACTCTGAACTATCATGTTCAAAAATGACTTCATTGGTTCCTAAACTGCATATTTTGCTTATAGAGCTTGATTTATCTCATGACTGTTTGATGATTTTTTTTTTTTTTCCTTCTTGTCATGCAAATTGTGAGCTCTCTCTCATTCATTGTGCTCTAATTTTCAGGTAACATTTTCTGCAATTTCACTTTACTTGATGATAGAATTGAAAGAGCAAACTATTCACTCTATGGTGTTGCAATCTATTTATTAGAATTTTCGTAGGGTGCAATCTTACTTGTCTAGACCATTAAATCCCATTGAGATTCTACAAATAAGCATACTTGGGTGAGATTTGACCTAGGATAAGTGATCTCTTAGAAAGTCCTAGTGTTTTCACCCTTCATTTCCTCCTCTAAGCCCATACCTAAATGGTTTAACTAATGGTATCAAGCTTTGAGGTTATGGGGTTCAAACCCGACCCCACTTTCATAAACAAAAAGGGAAAAAAGAAAAAAAATAATAATTTGTCTTTGTTTCATTTCATCATATGATTTTCACAAATATTTGTTGAATTAGCTCTTACAAAACAAAATGTGCCTAGTGTTGAAATTCTACGTATTGTAAAGACTCCTGAAGTTTTCAAATTTCGATTTATATTATGTACAGCTGCATTTTTTTTTTTAACTATTGGTCTTCATTAAGTGATACTAGAAATATAGGTGAAGAGATGGCAAAAATTGAAAACCAAGAGATACCAATGAGTGAAAACTTTTGAGGTCTTTAGAATCTATTATTCATTAATAGGGAGTAATAGGAGAAGATACAAACTATAGAGTTAAAGTAGGATGGGGTAATAGGTGAAGCACTTTTGGACTATTACATGATTGACACTTCCTATTGAAGTTGTAAGGAAAACTTTATAAGACTGCGATTAGGCAAGCTGCACTAGTTATAGATGAATTGATGAAACATATTCAAAAGATATCCCATTGCATATTTTATTTCCTGATGATATAGTGTTAATTGATGAAATTAAATCTGGAGTAAGTGTTAAGCTAGAGCTTTGGAGAGAAGATTTAGAATCTAATGGGTTCAAAATTAGTAAGTCTAAAGTTGAATAAATTAAATGGATATTTAGTGGAAGTAGAAACGGTCAAACAAGATTAAAAGGCGAGAGATGCCAAGGTTAAAATTTTAGGTTTTTGGAATCATTTACTTAGCAAGGGAGAAATAGGTGAGGACGTGAACTATAGAATTAAAGCAGGATGGGTCTTAAGTGGAGAAATGCTTATTGAGTATTGTATGATCGATACATTCCATTGAAACTTAAAGAAAACTTTCATATATGACTGTCATCAAGCCAATCATGCTTTTGTAGAACAAAATGTCAGGCAAAGAAGAAACATTGACAAAGTGTAATTGAAATGCAATATTAAGATGGATTATGGATATACGGTAAAATATTGAAAGATAAAACTAGAAATGAACACATTGGAGAAATAGTAGAAGTAGCTCTAATTGGGGATAAAATAAGAGAGAACTAGTTAAGGTGGGTGGTTTGGACATACACACAATGAAGACCAACCAATGCACCGCTTAGGAAGAATGACTTATTAATGATGCTTAAAATAACTTGGATAGGGATAATTAAGCAAGAAATTAGCTTTTTGATAGAGTGGAGTGGATGTCCTGGAGGAAGTGGATTCTTGAATCTTACACCATGTAGTTAAGAAAAGGCTTTGTTGGGTGAAGTTGAGTCTTTTCAGTTAAGTTTACTACCCTTTTTTTTGGCTTTTCATAATATTGGAATGCATATCTCTAGCTTAGCTGGCCAATTATTTTGCTGGCAAGAAAGTGCATCTTAATGGTTTTAGTTCTCATATCTGTTACTGCTTTGGAATACGTTATTGATATTTTGGTCTGAATTGTTGCAGGGAGTTCTCTCAAGTGCATTTGTAGAATAAGTTGGAGCTTTTTGAAAAGTTGAGAATGACAGAGACTGCTATTTGGAAAGTTGTTGGGGACCCTTTATGTTCACCTGTGAAATTTACCCAAACAAACCATAACTTTAACTTCAATCTTTGGAATAATATGATATGCCCAGTTGTATGTGGGGTCAATTGTGCTGAAACACATTAATAGGCTATCCCCATTTGTCTTCTCTATGATGTTTTTGTCCTACTTCATTGCTGTTGCTGGTTCTTTTCATGCTTGAAGATCATATGGATGAAAAGATTCTTTAGGGCTGCCCATTCTGGTGCCCAATTTGATTTCAACGACCCTGATAAGGTATTGTAACTGCAAGCTTTTCTATATGCTTCTCTTCATTCTCTTCCTATGGGTTACCTGCTATTGTTCTCCAGATTTCAAGCATGTGGAGTGGGTACCAATACCATAATTAGGACAGGAAACCTGGTTGGATCTTGTTCTGCTCGTCTCACTAGAACCCTATTCAACCTCTACTAGAAGCAAATTGGCAAATAGAATCCGGCATTGCTCTCTCTCTTAGGAATTTAGGATGTTATTTGATTAAAGTGATTGTTTTAATTTAATTAGCAACTAATCCGTTCAATACCTAATCAAATTGTAAGGTTCAAAGTTTAATTTGTAAGATTTAAAGGTATAATCTAATCGTGGTCGGTTATTGGGATTAGAATAATCATTCACGTTTTGAACATCACTACAAATATTTTGGAAGATCCATATGAATGCATATTTGTTATTTATTTGTGCCATATTTGAGTGTGTAAATAATTCTTAAAAATGGTAATTTTTTTTTAAGCCCATGAGGTTTACTCTCCATATTTCAACTAATTTTGGCCAACCCAAAAAACCTGCTTTTTTTTTTTTATTAATAATTTGCACTACAAATTGATCCAACTAATCTAATATATGCAAGTAAGCTAGTTCAAATTGATTGATTGCATCATTTTATGTAAAGAGGGGCGATTCAAGCACATTTTCAGCGCACAGCTTGAAAAGCACAGTAGATACTCTCAAATGATATATACATCAATACGCGATTCCAAGGCATCTTACACTATGGGGTAAAATGCTAAAAACATGTTCAATAACTCTTAACAACCACAACCTGGCCATCACTAATCCTAGCATTAAACATCATATCCTACATAGAGATATCTTTTAAAAAAAGAGGGTAGCAATCTTCTTCCCCTCGTGAATCTGCATCGTCATGTTCTGTACAACAAGTATCGTGTGCTGGAATCAGTCTAAACGAAAAGCTCTTCCTTGGATTCAGCAGTGTCTTTATCATCCTTATCAACCATCCATTCCTGCTTTGGCCCCTTCATAATTATGCAGGGCAGCAAAGTTATTTAAGGGAGATTAATGTACACCAGAACAGGAATGTGTCTCAATTTTTCTAACTCATCAAAAAAGAAAAACAAAGCAAATTGAATGCAATATCATATGTAGTGCAAGCGAAGGTTTTTTAAACTAGGATCATGGAAGTTGAGGGAATTTAACATGCATCTTTTATGTTTGGCTCTCAGCCATGTTTGCCATGGTTGAAGAAAACCAGATATGAGTGTGTGACTACTCCCTGTAAGACCAGGCTACAGGTCTCAAGAAAACCAGAGATGAACAGAAGATCCTAATGTGGGTGTATGGCAGTGAGCCTTTGACTGTAATCAATGTTAACTAATACCTTCCCTTGCCGTATGATTGTTGGAGGATATTGTGTCATGTCCACTACAGTGGATGGATCAGCCACTCGAACACCACCATCAACAACAAAATCAAGCCCCTGAAAATATATTACGAGATGAAGTTAATGAAAAGCATTGAGTAATTTTGGTAACAAGAAAGAAATTAGACTGAAACTGAATTGAGTGTATAAATTAAATCAGACTAAGCAGAAGAAGTTCATACCTCTGGTCCATAAATATCAGCTATTACAACAGGATCTATCATCCATTCATCTTCCCTTGGCCACTTTACACTGAGGAAAGGATTATGCACATATTGTATTGAAAGACAAGATTAGAGTGAAGAACGAGAATACCAATGTAGCTGTTCAAACAAAAATAAAAACAATTAGAGCGAATAAAGAATTGCAAATAGTCTATGATTCATTGCTGACCTTGTGGATATCAATGGTGAATCCATCGTTTCAAGTATTGTTTTGCATATAAAATCAGCTGGCATGCGAACACCCACGTTCTTCCTTGATGCATATTTCGCAGTTGTTGTCCCATACCTTGTACACTGTTTTGGAAGTTCCTTGCTTGCAGGTAATATGAAAGTATACTGCCATGGCAGATGGCACAACAAAATGTCAAATGGCCATGCTTCCCCCACATGAAAAGTTAAGAGGAAATCTAAGCTACCAAGCATCCAGTGGGGGGATAGCCAGTTCAATACTCAATAGTCGTCCTTTGTATTGAAATAAAAAATAAAATAAAATAAAATAAACAAGAGTCATCCTTACTGGCCCAGGGAAGCAATGCTTAACTACTCGAAAAATGTTTGTCGAGCCTCGGCCATTTCCACATGGAAACCCTATTGTATATGTATCTATGTCATGGAAGGAGCGGCATAGTATACTAAGTGGCTGCAGGAAATATACAAACTTGTTAGAAAATGTTAAAACTTGGCTATGTACCATCCACTATAGTGCTTAACGAATCTAAACATATCTTGGAGTAGCAATAAATAAGATTTAAGGATTCTGCATGACAATTAAATAGAGTAACGACCAGCAATGTTACTTACCTTTGAAGCTTCTATCTTCTTGATTCTGCAATTAGAAAACATAAAATAAACCTTTGTCAAAGAAGAAACGTACAATAAACACACCGACTAATTCTAAACTCTAATAGAAGTTGCAAATAAAAACTACATATTTTCGATTGAGTACAACATGTGGGAAACTAAAAGCCAGCACGTGAAGCCATTTTACCTGTGGAGACGTTCAATGGCTGACTGACTTTTCAGATCACAAACAATTGCATACCTAAATGTACCCAAAACACATTAAAAGTATTAACATATAGTAATAAATGAAGAGCTGTGCAAAGGGTAAGTCCTATGTTAGCAATTGAAACCATATAACCAACCCAACCAACATACAATTTTGCTTCATTGCAATAAAAAAAAGAAACAAGCAAACTATAGTATCAGCATACACAGTATCTGTAGGAATGACCCCAACAGCTCCTTCTTTCAAAAGTTTAACCACAGGTTCCAATTTCCAAGTGTCTGATCCTGAAGCATCAACTTCCACATAAAGCAAGCCATCACCACCCTGAAATCCACCCCAACCAACTTTCAATAAAAAATCTTGAACTCTCCTCCTCATGTCAAAACTACCAATTCATAACCCATTCTCTGTTTTATTTTGTCTTCTGTTTTTTCCCCTTTTCAGCATCAACACAGTCAAAATTGCTAGAATCATAAATAGGCAAGATTCGAAACTCTCTCCCTCTTCATGACTCAGGTGCTCATGGCTAGTTGGGATCTGCGCTCAAAACTATTGCATAACAGCTAGGATAACCATATAAACAGAACCTACAACAATTCAACAGTCAACACAAGTGACTGATACAATATATAAGAAAATTTGAAATCAAAATAAAAAAGGTAAGAACCTAAAGAATAAAACAAACACAATCCACTGGTACTATCAATAAGATTTAAAACTAGAATCATAAATAAGCAAGATTCAAAACTATCTATCTCTTCAAGACTCAGGTGCTTGTGGCTAGTTAGGATCCGCACTCAAAACTATTGCATAACAGCTATAAAAAAACGGTATAAACAGAACTTACAACACTTCAACACAATTGACTGATACAATCAATAAGAAAAATTAAGGTAAGAATCAAAAGAACAAAACAAATACAATTGATTAATACTATCGATAACATTTAAGGCTAGAATCATAAATAAGCAAGATTCAGAACTATCTATCTCTACAAGACTTAGGTGCTCGTGGCTAGTTCGGATCTGCACTCAAAACCATTGCATAACAGCTATAAATAACCATATAAACAGAACTTACAACACTTCAACACAACTGATTGATACAATCAATAAGAAAAAATTAAGGCAAGAATCAAAACAACAAAACATACAAACAAACACTATTGACTGACAAAATCAATAAGAGAAACTGAAATCAAACATGCGATGGTTAGAAAGGAATCGAGAATGAGACTATAAACAGATCTTACAACACTTCAATCAAAACCACAAAACAAACACAATTAAGTTGACTGATAAAAAAATCAATAAGAGAAACCGAAATCAAAACATGCGATGGTTAGAAAGGAAACGAGAATCAGAGACTAATCATAGAAGCTCAAACAAGAACCAACCTTATTGAAACGAGGAGCGGAGTACTTGAGGCGCTTAGGGTTTCGCTTAGCAGCAGCCGAAGTACAAAATCGGAGCCTCGGTAGTGACTCGATGTTCGTATTTATATTGAACGAAACACGACGGCAATCGCTCGGGATGTAACGAAGGTTAGTAGCTACGGAGCGTCGGAAAGATAGGCATAGAGCGGTGGCGGACCCACCTGAAGTGATCGTTTCTGACGCCATTTCAGGTTATAATACGGTGAGAGAGATCGGAAATTAACTTAGGATATATACATGGACAGGTAAGGGAGTGTTATGTTTATTATATGCGGGAGTTTTTGAGTTTTGTTGAAGTGGGATTCTAGAATGATTTAGCAACTTTTTTTGGGAGTCCGAGTTCAGTCTGATTGAGAATGATAGCCTTAGGAAGTAGTAAATATCGAGAAAGGAGAAGAAAGGAGATGTATTATTATCAGAAATTCAGAATATTCCAAAGTTCCCAACTCTGCACTGCTTCCGCACTCTCAATCGAACCAACAGTTTTGTTTTATATATACTAGTGAGTGGCACGTGCAAACAACAGTGCCTAAAAGAAAACAAAACCAAAAGATAAATAATATAAATAATGGGGAGTAATAAATAAGAGTATGTGATCTTTGAAATTCTTCTTTGTTTTCTTGTAATTGATCATAAAAGCCATGTTCATAAACATCGGTGAACTTCTCAGAACCTTCACTGGGGACCAATTAACACCATGTATAGTAGTTCTGCATTGTACTTAATACTGATAAAATTTTAAAAGAAAATATATATATATATATCTCCAACAAGAATAAATACTAATATAAAAATCTAAAAAGAAAAAAAAATGATAATATTTAATTTTCAATGCAGATTAACTGCCTCCAATTATCATGTTTTTACGTGGATTTATTATTCATGAATACAATGAATATTTGGTGATAACATTTTGCACAAGACTTAATAAAAAAATAAAATAATAATCCACAAATACGCCAAGTATCCTAAGTAATTCATTTCGAAAGAGAGAAGGATCTACTTTGGAAAAAATAGGAATTCACAGAATCAACTTTCAGTGTTCATTTAATGCCGAGGAATGTCTTTAGAAGTAACAATCTATCTCGGCAGCTCAAAGATGTATTACCTATAATGCTGTAGGATGGCAAGAATGGCGAACACACATAGGGGAAATAATAGAGCTTCCCAAAGAGATACAAGAGGAAGATCGATTTGAGAGATAATTGGAAACAGTTGTCTATTTCTGTGAGAATGAGATTTATTTTTGAAAGCAACTTCCAAAAGGATACTCTAGTGGAAACAGATCCTATGATCTACTTTATCATTTACTTGGGAGCCAAATGCAGGATTTCACTCGGCTCCATTTCTATGCTGCTTGTGCTTTCTGGCGCTTTACATACTGAATGATCGGCTCCTTAACCTGCCACGAGAATACAAAAATGAAAACCATTTGATTTTACGCGATTTCAAGATATTAGATCGTACCGTGCTTGTTTTCCTAGAACGCTTCTCTTGAGTGGAGCGACCGCACGTTGTAGTGTCACCTTCGTCACAGTGAGTGATCCTCCCATTTGTGCCTCTGTTATCATTTCGTGGTACCATGCTCTCTCGCGAAGCAATTGGCTGTAGACCATGAAGAAAACAAGTTTTCTAAAGTTGTTCAACGTCTATGCTGTAGACATAAAACAAGCTCTCTTTGTTAACATCTAGGCTGGCTTGATATATAAAGATGGGCTTTTACTTGTTAACTATAGTTTTGGGGCAAGTAGTTTCTAACACGTTATCTACCTGTTTCTCTCGTTTATTAATTTAGTTTTTCCTCTTTATTATAAATTTAGTCCATGTGTTATCATGCACATAAGGAAAAGTGTTAATGTGTCATCATGCATATAAGGGAAAGTGTTCATGTCTATGTTAACTTAATATACATAGTTGGATCTCTAACTTATCAGCTATTACTATTGGGTTTGGAGGTTTTTTAACACTCTTTGTTAATTAGGACGCATTCCCCTTAAGATGGCACAGCTTCTTCCAAGTGACAGCCAACATGAATGGTTTGCCAATGGTAGACCTGGTGTTTAAATGTCTGAAAGAACAAAGGTAGCAAACTGGAACTCCAAGGCAATTAATTACCAGTATTCGTAACAACTCAATCTTCGCTGTTGATATCCCCTTTCTTCCCTCCCCTTAACCAAAATAATATCATAATCAGTAGCATTTTGTGTGAAAAAAAAGGGTGTGCAATTTGGTCTTTTGGTAACTTCTTGAAGGTTGGTTGGCCGGTTGGAATTCTCACAAGCTGAGTTATGTTGTGTTTCAGAGTCAAACAGATAAAAGAATGAAGAAGTATTACTACAAAGCCAAATTCCTTAGGTAGGAAGGTAAGTTAAAATAAGTAGAACTGAGATAAGAAACTAACCTTTGCCATGCTCATGGGCGTGTTTCCTTGTTCCCTCTCGTTCCTACTCAAGCCATTTTTATCTGTATCAGACCTCCCTCGAGTGCGTGTCTGATCAGATCCAAATGAGTGGAGCCCAGCACATGTCGACATGTCCTTGTGATTGGTTCCTAATCCACCATTTATATGCAGTTTAGTCTTAAATGAAAGATATAGAAATTCAAGGTCCTGATTAGCTCAAGTAGGCGCGAAAATCTGCACCATTGGATCTGCTACTTGGTTTGCTTGATTCGTTTGACTCCATGGCAGGAGCTGTATGGTCAAACGTTTTCTTCACCTCAGTTAACTTTCTGTTGGTCAACTCAGAGTGAATGACACGCTTGCCTGCGAAAAAAAAAAGATTACACTGGAACACTGAGTTTTGTTTAAATGCGAATTCAGCAAGCTCTCAAGGGACACTTTCTTTGTTTGGCTTTATTAAGTTAGGAGGGTTGAAATAAGTACTACCTAGTCGTCGGTTGCCTTTGCCTTCTATAAATCCATCCGCCGCCATCTTATCAATCATTTTCTGCACCGTAGTCTTACTGACTTCCCCTTCTAGTTTGCTCTGAAGCTTCGCCACGGTTACATATTCCATAGGAAGAGCATGATACAAGGCCTGCAAATACACAATAAACAACCTTCTTGATATTCTAGAAAGTAGAAACATTTTCTACCAATCTTCCATCCATCTTTCATCAATATCAGAACACATGATGGTTTGGATAATTAACATTCAATGTATCCAAGAATTGCAATTTATTTTGTCAAATTTCTGATTATTCATATTAGATGCTGTAATTTGTTGTTTACTATCCTTGGCTTCCTACAAGACAATCTTTAGAGTTTAGATACCTTCATGTACAAATAATCTTCCTCCCTTTTTTTGTGAGCTTTGCCACCAAGTGGACTTCCTTGCTCATCCATCTCTTCTTTCACATCATCTAAGCTGGGGTCAAATTTCTGTAATTTTGATCTCTTTAATGAAGACGTTCACTTTTGCTTTCTAAAATGAAATAATATAAAATGCACCCAAAAACACAAAAAGAACCTTTTGCTTGTTGATGGCGTAAACATCTCTTGCTGTTCGTGATAGAAACCCTTCATCTACGAGTTTATCCGTGATTTCTATCAAGTTGAACCAATCAAATTAAAAACTAACATTTAGATTAGCTTCACGAAAAAGGAAAAAAAGAAAAAAAGAAAAGAAAAGAACAGGCAGCAACTATTTGAGCAGTTTCTTCCCCTGTAAGCAGAACTATGGAATTGAGTTCTCCATTTACCTTCAATCAAAGCCTGCAAAGGATACAATTAAATCATTTAGCTCAAGTAATTTAATTAATATTAACTATGACCCCTGTAGATCTAATATTAGCCATAACAAATTTCTTATCCCATTTTTTATTAAAGGTCTATCTCACTGATTGAGAGATCAATGGATCAGTAAGAGTTTTCTGAAGTAGATTTCCTAAGCAAATAAATGACGTGGGTGGGTGAACACAGTTGATTCACAGACATGCTGTTAGTGTTCTGCATGCGTGGTGTGCAAACCTTCCCTATATCTTAGATTGATAAACAATGGCTAAACTAAGAAAGTGAAGTAAATAAGTAGCAGATGAGCAGATGAGACAAGGAAAAAAAAAGGCTTGATTGGATGATCATCCTTACCATACTGATGTCAGGGAAGTTTGACAGAACATCTGTGAGTTCAACAGTGGCAATATGATGCAATCCAATCCATTCCTTCACACGTTCTAACTGTTGCTTATCCTCCTCCGGATCTTGAGTGTTATCTAAAGCACAACAAACAAAATTCAGAATTGATTAAGCATGCCCTTTATTTAAAGATGACAAGAAGGGAACGAAAAGTAATAGCTAGAAAGAGAAAACTTGCAAAGGCTCTCTTAATCTTTGTTAATTTTTTTTACCTTCGTCGACCATGCCATCATCATCATGTGAAGGATGTTTAGCTGTTAGAACAGCATGTTAGTTCCACTCTCCAAAAAAAAAAAAAAGAATAAATAAAGTGGGTTGCTTTAGAATTTTCCATATAAATAACACCTAGAAGATGTACATACCTACAGGAGCTACAATGTATTGATCTCCTTCCGGTGAATGGTTCACCTGAGATGCATCAGATTTTGAAATGAAACTCATTGCAAATGACAGTGGCATGCCTTTCACCACCCACATCTCTCAAGACTATCATTGATAGGAAATACATAACATTGTGTTTTTGCAGTGCCAAAGGAGCTTGCGTGATGGACACCTCACCTCACCATCAGAATCTGAAGAGTCTTGTTGGTGTTCAGAATCAGCTCCCAAACTCACCTCTTCATCCTCTTGGATATCATCATTTTCATCCTCACAGGGGTCAAGAACACTCTTAACCTTCATGGCAAACATTAAACAAACCTCAAGCTTCATTCATTGAAAATGGAAATTATCTTTGCAAATGTCAAGCAGTTCTCTTGGTCCTTTCTTACCTTGAGAGCCAATATCAAATGTTTGCTGTTGACATTCCCAACCTCCATCTTCAGAGGTTTTTTAGTCCATGGATTATTAGCTTCGTCAACTGAGCAACTTCTGAAGAATGGAGGTTCATAATCTGCAGGCTGTAATATCTTCCACCAATGTTATTTTTATCAAGTGGGTTTATAAGTAAAATTTCTTACGTGGACGATTAATTCTTTCTTTGAATATGAAGGAAACAGGTAGCAAACATGAATTTCATCAAGAGACATACCGTCACATCATCATAGTACAGGAGCTTCATCACAATAATACGCTGAAATTTATATTAAACAAATCCGTTACTTGGCTGGAGTTTTGTTTGGCATTGTAAAGATTTTCTCAAATACAAGAGCTGGTTGTCTTACCTCTTCTGGCATCTGATCAAGAGTCCTCATCAACTGAACCAAGGTTCTTATCATTTTACAAGCAGAACTCCTGATTGTTGAGATAAATGGATAAGAATTCTGCTTAAACTGAAGAAAGCCCAGTGAATAAGATACTGGATAAAAGAAGCCTTGAGAAGGATATATACCTCATCTGGTTGGGAGTAACATCTGTGCAGTCAGTGGACTTAAACACTGTACCTTGATTTTTGTTTCCAGTACGATTGATGTTCATTGAAACCTCTTGGCTGTCTGAATTTGAGTAACTGAAAGAAACTGCATAGAAAACTTTCTAGCATTCATTTTCTGAGAGTGACCTCGGAGACATTAAAAACTAGAAGCAACACCAAACTTCCTACTGTATTCAATGCATGTGCATGCTTGGTGGTAGACGCACTGGGGAGAAAACACTTCATAGGAATTAACGCTGCGATTGTAAATGTATAACTGACACAAGGATGGGGAAGTATGATACAATCATAGTCATCGTGTATTCCCAATCACAAATATCAGGGCCAACAATAGCAGAATTTTCATTGGTGAAGAAAAAATGTCTTACAGGTGTATTCCTCAAGCATAGGGCCATCTATTGCTTCACATATACAGAATACAAGCATTCTCAGGTACTTTTTCTGCAATGCATCATATACACCTGCAGCAGTGGGATGAGTGAACAAAAGAAAAACAGGTTCACTTTTGCTCAGTGGTACATATAAAATGTAAACAGAAATATAATATAATATACCTTTCTCCATCCAATCTATTAGCCTGCGTGATTCAGCATCCATTGGCATAAGCTTTTTGATCTTCATCTCTGTTAAATAGCACACTACTTTTAAATTCTATTCTGTAATTCTGATGGAAGATAAGGGATTCCAATGAGCAAGAGATTACCAAGTGCGGGAACCGACTTATCATTGAAATATTTCTCTGGAAAAAGGCCTCTGATATAGCTTATGTTGAATATGGCAATACGAAGCAAATTTCTCGTCTGTTTGGTCCAAAATCATGAGCAGAAAATAAGAAGCTTAGAGTGTAATGCAGGGATGGACTATAGATCCTACAAGGATAGAGTGTAACTTCTATCCCTGTCCTTTTCAGTGTACCTTTGTAGATCGTACGAGGATACGATCTAAGCAAAGAGAGAAAGCAGATTTTGATATGGTTCTTTCTAGAAAAAAATCCAATTAAGGTCCATAAACATACACTGAAAAAAGAAGCTGAGAATCAAAATATACTAAACAAACGATTGTAGGTTTAAGTCTCATAAAGTTTCTGATATAACCAGAGTTCTATTGATATTCCAGATGTTCCGTTCGTAACTGAAAGCTTGATGGAGATACACGCAAATTGAGCTTAGGAACATAATGTTTACAAACATCAGATCCGATGAAGCTCTCTCTTACCAAATTCATGGAAGTCGATCAAACATAGAGATCCTACTATGCTTTGATCCTATATCGAAAGATAAGATAACAGTTCCAAAATCGATGTATTAAGTAACATAAGTTTATTACATCAGAGATCCACTTTGATTGAATGCAACCACACGATTCGATTCGGCTCGGATGTAACTTCATCCAGCAAATTTTACGATCAATAGAGCCTAGAAAATCTTAAAAAACCAAGTGAACAAGTGATCGATTCGGATATAATATTACCAGGAGGAGAGAATCCTGTTCGGTGATCTCCGCCTCCTTCACTTTCTGAGCAACAACCTGAGATAGAAAAAAAAAAATGGCAAAGCGATTACAACAAACAAACAGAAGAGAATTTAATGATAACGACAAGAAGATGAAGAGACGATGGATTGAGCGAGCGATGAATCGCGGAGGAAGAATTCGCACCATTGTTCTGGTTTTTGGAACAGACAGCTGAAGTAGAAGTAGAAGAAGATAGCAATCTCAAATTCTCATTCAGTCTGAACTCTTTAAAAGTATCAGTTCGAAAAATGAGAATAAATGGAAGGCCTTACAGAAATGAGCTTTATATAGTTGAGAGTTGGGACTAACCATGACCTGTGGGTCAATCAATAACTGCCATGGTTTAAGCAGTGTACACGTGTCGATCTATCCTTATATGACACTATATAAATGCTGCGCCTTTGCTGATGTAGAGTAATGCCACGTTACATCCAAAATGTACCATTAAAATATACATTACCCATGCACGTCATTCGATTTTCTCGAATTACGTATAATATATACTTTAAAATAATTTAATAGTATTTAATTGTGATATACATTTATATTATTATGTTCGTGGACATAAATTTTTTAAATTTTTTTTTTTTTCAATTGAATGTGGTGTTGCTTATAACTAATATCTAACACAATATTCATAATATTTAAAAACTCTCCCTAATTGATGTATTTCTCAATATATATATATATATATGTGCGGCACATATAATTTTTCTTACTTAGTGGTTACTCAGACTGTGCAATTAAACCTTATAAAAAGGTTGTGTATTCGAATTTGAGAAAGGTCTTGTATTATTCATGAAAGAATAGTGTGGACAAATGATCTTGGTGTGGGGTGCTTGCACAACTCATATAACATAATATTATGAAATCATAATGGCTGAAGTATGCCCTGCGGGGTACTTATTACACTGGGTAGGGGACGTTCGCACAACTCAGAATTAAAATAAAAAATTATTGTAAAAGAACTATATATTTTTTATCTTTTAATATGTCTAAAATTATTCAAAAATATTGGATGAAGAGTAAATTATTAATTTTTCAAGGGTATTATATTCTTATTATAAGAGTATCTATTATTTTTTTCATATTTTTTTCAAAGATTAACACACTTTCTATTTTTCTCAACCTCTTTTGGATAATTAACCAAATAATAATACTATTTGGAAACAAAAACAAACAAATAATAACACTAATAGTGTCACGTGCATGGCGTGGCGCCTTCGGTTGCTGTAGTTTTAGGAGAGTGGCTTTGCAGTTTACGGGGTTTGTTATTCTCCCGCAGAACAGAAGAACCGCCAAAAAAACCCTAGAGAGTAAGAGAGCCATCGGCAAAGCAGCAGAAGCAGAGAAGCAGAGAAAAATGGCTATCTCTGAGCAGAAGCAAGAAGAAGATGAACAGATTTTACGAAACGAAGATGGTGATGAAGATGAAGAAGAAGAGTTGTTAGAGTCGTCGGATTCAGAGATCGGAGAGGTTCTGGACTGGTTAGACTCGAAGGACGACGAAGACGCTGTTGATGGAGCCTTTTCTGTATCATCGAGACGCCCTAACGCTCATGGAGGTCTTCATTCTCGTCCTCTCTCTTCTCCTCTTCAACCTCTCTCGAATCGCAATCAGAAGTTCTCCAATCACATCCGAGCCTCGCCTCTAGAGGTCTCTCTCTCTCTCTGTCTCTCTGTCTCTCACTTTCAATTATTTATCTTCATCGTTGTTCATTAATTGAATTATGTTTGGTGGATGTTTCATTGATATTGAATTTTTAATTTATTTATTTTTATTTTTTAAATTGCTGATTGATTTTGTGTTATGTGGTTCTTTGAGTGAAGCTGCTGCGTTTGGTTCGTGATTGGAATACAGAAAACAGTTTTCTGTATCTGAAAATCTGAAAACCTGGAAAATGTGTTTGGTTTATCGTATCGGAAAACAGTTTTTCTGAGGATTTTACCAAGAAAACAACCTGTTCTCAGAAAACGATAAAAAATTATTTTCTGGATTTTCATTTTCAGATTGTATTCTTGTTTTTGAATCATGAACCAAACACAGCTGAATTATGGATTTCCTGTTTATTTTTTCCTCATCTTTTTAGTGATGGATTGTTTATGATGTTAATAGTTTTGTTTTGATTTCTAGAAATTTTGAGGTAATTGGTGGTGGTGGTGCAGGAATGGGAGGGGAGGTTGAACATTGGCATGTCGAACTCTGTGACAACTGCGATTCGTGGAAGTATTAGGGATATGGCCATTGGAAGGACTAAAACTACTGAGAAAGCAGATCGCGCCACGGTTGAGCAGGTTAACATTTGATGTATCTTCTGTTTGAGATGTATTGTTTTGTTGATCTTACATCATCATATTCAATGATCAAGTATTGTTCATAGAATTCTGAAAGCTGCAATGGAATGTGAGATGAATAAGTAGAAAGGCCTAGAAGTATGGTTTGGAACAGGTGTTAAAATCAGGAAGAAGAATTGAGAAAATGATTTCATCACGTCATTGAGGCTTAGGGTGGTTTTTTCTTGAGAAAGAAATTGAAAGGTTGGGGGGTGTAAAATTGCAAGCGGGAAGTGGGTTGATGTACTGGTGATAAACTTCATTGAACATGCATTTTAAGCCATGTCAATAAATAGGATCAAATGGAGGGGAGGAATCATTTTTTTTTCTTTTTTGGTTCTGCCTTTTTAAGTACTAAATTTTACAGGATTCCCTGTACATAATATTTCCGATGGCTTGTAGGCAATTGATCCAAGAACTCGAATGGTTTTGTTCAAAATGCTGAATCGTGGTGTGTTTAATGACATCAATGGCTGCATATCAACTGGGAAGGAAGTATGTTATGTACTGATTCCCATGAGTTTTCAATTATCTTATTCCTTGAAGTTCTTTTAGATTGTATTTTGGCCTTGTGGTACCCTTTTTTCCTATGTGCCACATGAATGATTTCATTGATCATGTATATTGAGTCCTTATTGTGCAATTATTTCTTTCTTTTTCTTTGACAGGCAAATGTCTACCATGCAACAAAAGCTGATGGTCAGGAATTGGCAATTAAGGTGTACAAAACATCTATTCTTGTGTTCAAGTGAGTTTTTTCTTTCATTTTATAAATCAATTAAAATAAGTTGATTGAACCATTTATGTTGTTGATAGATTATTAAAATTTGAATTGTAGAAACCTTCAAGCACACATCTGTCAGGTCTCCTAAAGAACATTTTTTGCATATGCCTGCAGTTGTAGCTTTCCTTGTTGTTGATTGTTTTCCATAGGCAGGTTGTTTGTCCTCACCAGCTTCAAATTTGGCATGCAAAAAAAAAAAAAAAAGTTGGAACAACATCTAGCCGGTGGTATTTTATGCTTAGTAAGAAATGATAGATGCTTGTTTATATGTGCTAGAATAAAAAAATTTAATCCTTCTATCTAGTTGGCTGTCAGTTAAACGTGTAACAGATATATTTTCAATTGTGAAATTCATACTACGCTATGTGCAACTCTCCATTTAATGTTTCAAATGAATGTGTCAGTTATTAAGCAAACTGAAATGATTCATTTTGGTGCTGTGTTAATGACTTCAGGGATAGAGATCGATATGTTCAAGGAGATTATCGTTTTAGACATGGATATTGCAAGCACAATCCTCGGAAAATGGTGAAGACTTGGGCAGAGAAAGAAATGAGGAACCTTTTGAGGTAATGCCATCAGGGGGAAAAACCAATCCTCAAACCTTTCTGTCAGCAGATGTTTGCATTTGCATCTAAGGCGCATGCATCTTCTTATTGTTTTGATTTCACGCAGTGTTGAAACCACAAATGAATGAATGTGATATTTTAGCCACTTTGTGATTGCTATGAAGATGCAACACCTTATTACTTTGATCACATGCAGTGATGGAACAATGAATGTACCTATGACTTATTGTAGGCACTTTGGCATTCTATTCTGCCTCGAATTGAAGATATTTAGGAGTGTTGTTATATGCACACAGGAACTCTATCTCTCTTCGCTGCTTCTTGCACGCATTTATCATTCACAACTCACCAGTGCCCATAGTCAAGCATATTGCTATTGGAATGGTTGGTTTTATTACATATCCAAGTATCCTAACAAATAGAAAAGAAAGAAAAAAAAAAGGGATTTTGGAATAAGTGGTCCGTTAGACGTTTTTTGTTTGTGCGCTTAGTATGTGAGGATGGCTTCCCTTGCCTCTACATTTGGTGTGCACATTTTCTTTGTGGATATATTACTTCTTGTTGTATGTCTTGTCTCCTGGTTTATATGTTAGATGATGGGAAATGTGAAGTAAAAAATTATCCTAAGATTTCAATTATTTCACTTATTTGGGTTCTGTGTAATTTCTGAATTCCGTGAGATTGTAATCTCCTAATTTTAGTGGGACTAAAATCAGGATTCAGGAAGTAAATTTTTTGCAAGTATCTGTGATTGTCTGTTGTTTATTGGGAAAGAAATCACATTGAGATTTTGTTGTTCAATTGATTTCTTCACCTTCTAGTGTGCATTGCTACTTTTGAGATTTTGTTGTTCAATTGATTTCTTTACCTTCTTGTGTGCATCGGTTTGGTATTATAGCTAGACTGAGTTCCCCCTTCTTCTTGCTGGTTTTTCGTTAGTTTGGCGTCAGTGCTAAACTGATCATTCCCATTTCTCTTCCTGGTCACCATCAGTTTGGTATCATGAGCTAAATTGGCTGCTTCCCTTCAATGTGATGATATTTCAGGCTAAAGGCTGCAGGAATCAGGTGCCCGACTCCAATTCTATTGAGGCTTCATGTTCTGGTCATGGAGTTCATAGGTATTGAATTTTATTTTTATCAAGCTCCTGCTTTTTTTTTCTCTTAATCTGATGTGCCAAGCATGATTGCTCACGGGGTAGGTAGGATTCCATGAAGGAAACAAAAGGTGTTGAAAATTGTTTTTAAGAATATAAGAAGCAGAGATTTCTTCTGTAAAATTGAGCATGTTGATTTGATTTCTTAAAGAGAAGAGAATGTAAGATGTATATGCTGCATTTTACTTGGTTGAGGAAGTAGCAACCCCTTTTTTATGATAGTTATTCACAACACATCCAGGTTAGGAGCTGGATGTGGAGGCATTTTATTATTTTGTTGTTTGAATGTGTCTGATGGCAGTGATAAGGACCTCTGGTGCTTACTTTCAAATGTGTCACATGGTTTTCTTTTACTGAATTAATATAATTCATTTCTTGTTTCTGCTAAAAAAAAAGTTTCTATAGTCTAGTTTTCTATCATCTAGGTTGAACCCAACTTTTGGTCCTTGTCAAATATTTGTGAAAACTATTGTGCATGATATCATGCTGCAGGAAAAACAGGGTGGGCTGCACCTCGTCTTAAAGATGCTGCCTTGTCTCAAGATAAATTACGTGAATGTTACGTGGAGGTATGCCTTATTCTTTGACCTTACTGCAAGAATCAAGTCCTTAGTTATTTAATTTAAAAGGGCATCATTAGAAACCATGAAGCAGTGTGTGTTTCCAAAAGTATATGAAATATGCTAAATTGTTGATACTGTTGTAGATGCTGCACGATGCAATTTTATCTGGCGCATGATTTTGGCAATATGCTTTGACAATTTTTTCCCTTTAAATTGCTCCATCAAATTGTTATATCATGTACTCAACTAACCAATTGCATTGACTGACCAATGGTAGAGAATCCTTTTATTAATGAATGTTCTATAATATAGTTAAAGTTTTATATGTAGGAATGAGCTTTTCTCTGGAGCAAGAAGGTTAGAGTATTTAGGGTGTATTATTCAAGTAATAAAATGTAAAGGATGATATTACCTCCAATTCCCTGGAGATCGTGTGTTTCTATCCACAATAGATGTAAAAGCAATGATATGTGTGCGTCTCAACTATTGCACCTGCATTCCATTTAAGAGCCTGATATTTAGCTATCTATTGAATAAGAGAGAATTATACATTAACTAGTCATCTAAGCCCAGTTAGTAAATAAATTAGAGGTTGATTTTTCCAGCTAGATTCTTTTATTTGTTTATTTAGCGTATTGGTGTCAGGAAAATAACCTGCTAGTTTTCTAATGTTAATAGATGATAACGGCAATGCGGACATTATATCAGAAGTGCAAATTGGTACATGGAGACCTAAGCGAATATAACATACTCTATTTTGAGGTATAACTTCTTTTTTCATACAAAACTTCTGTATTACCAATTTTGGACTCTATTCATGGCTCTTTTCCTTACATTTTTGCAGGGTCACTTGAACATTATTGATGTCTCACAGTCAGTGGATCTTGATCACCCTCATGCTCTAGATTTCTTGCGTGAGGATTGTGTCCATGTGTCTGTAAGTTGATTTAACTACTGCACCTCGTAGTATTTATTTATTTATTTTTACATGGATGAGCAACTAAGCCTTTTTCCAACTACATGGAGCCGACTACATGAACCCGCATCCTCCACTCCGCTCTACCGAGGGCTAAGTCGCATTCAAATTACAAGTAGTTAAATCTTTCTTAATTTTCTTTGTCTATGTTGTTTTAGGTCTACTTCTATCTCTAATATTACCATCTAGTATTAATAGGTCACTCTTCCTAGCTGGTGCAACTGAAGGCCTACGTTATATATGTCCAAAACCACCTTAATCGGTTCTCTCTCATTTTATCTTCAATTGATGCATCTAATGAAAAAAATACTATTTGTGTACAGGATTTCTTCAGGAAACATGGTGTAGCTGTTATGACAGTTAGAGAACTGTTTGATTTCATTGTTGATCCATCCATTTCGGACGATAATGTGGACAACTATTTAGAAGAGGTTTGCTGCTTCAGTTCATTCTATATATAATTTCTATGCCATCAATTTCTATAAACTGTCCTCATTCGTTTTGATAACATTCCAGGTCCAACAAAAAATTTTGGCAAGAGGTGATTTGTTCTCCACAGAGGATGAAATTGCAGATTCTGTATTTGTGCAGGTAATCCATGCTGCAGCCTTTTCCTCCATTTCATCTGTTATAAACTCGTATAAGATAACAGATTAAGAAGTAATTTCAGAAACCATGTTCATTTGTTGTTCATATTTCACACACATGCGCCACTAAATGAAGCATTGAGTAGAAACCTGCTGACATTTCTGTAGACCAGAGAAAAGCATGCAATAAATCTTGCCTACTTGAAATATGACTTGACCACCTTTTTTGGTTGTTAACAAATGCTAGTTAAACTTGGAAAAGTTTGCCATGATTAAATCATGCTAATTGTAATACGATGCCTGAATTCATTAAATTTGATTTGATTTTCGTTCAACCTGCATGACACCTGACAGTTGACTCTCAAGAGGCCATGTTTACTTTGATAAATCTGCTTTGTTGGCAGTCATTCATCCCAAGAACTTTAGAACATGTGAAAAATGTTGAAGAGGACATACAACGGATAACACGTGGCGAGGACACTGGCGATATATACTACAAGACTATAACAGGACTAAAGCACACGCTTTCACAAGCTCAGCCCAATCCAGTTCAAAGCAACCAAGGACAGGAACATGAACAGGAAACAAACAAGGAAGGGTCACAAGCCAACCCGGCAAGTCAAATGGACCCTGTAGAAAGTGAAGCAGAATCTGGAACTGATGAGGATGATGATGAAGGGAACGATTCTGCAGCCGATAGCGAGGATGATAGCCATCAACCAGTTGATAAAAAAGCTGCTCGGAAAGAGAATAAGAAGAAAGTAAAAGAAGAGAAGAGGGAGGCCCGGAAAAACAAGGTTCCCAAGGCCGTGAAGAAAAGAAAAAAGAAGTTGGCTAAATCTCACAAATGCAGGTGATTTTTATTGATTTATGTTTCTTTATATGTAAATAGGGAACTATTGATTTATTAGTCGGAAGAGAAGTAGCTTTCTAACGTATATAGATAAAATTTTGATGAAAAGTTAGTTGATGCCTTAGGAATTTTATTAGAAAAAAGATAGTCGATACTGGACGAATTTTGCAGAGAATTGAATTGAGAAATAATGTATTTTCATTAGAAAAAAACCCTGGGTTAGGATTAATGGACGTAATAATGTTAACAATAATAGACTTATCAAACTAAGAATCTTATTTAAACCCCAATCTTTTTGAATTGATAAACAAATAAAGGGTATTATGTTCATCAAGAAGTAAGATCAAACCTTAAAATACCAATGAAGTGTAGGCACAGTTGGGTTGCCAACACACTCGGCATTGAAAGCTGTAGCGGATTCAAGTCTAAGAGCGGATGGGAAGCTGCTTGTTATTTACGGCGCTATAGTTGCGCGTGCCCTGGATGGAGTGGACCGACTATCAACGCGCGTAGTGTCTAGGGTGTGTGGGTTGGATTGTGTGGTCCCACCGAGATGTGGGTTCGGGATGGGCCCAATATTCCACAGGTATGGATATTATATATTCTCTTAAAAAAATAAAAAAATAAAAACGCAAGCCTTAAAATTAATCATTATATTTGATAGATCGATTTCAAAAAGGGCCAATTTTAAGTTAAATGACACGATTATGCGTACTTTGTGAATTAGAGAACATAATTTACCGAGTGTAAGTAGAATATTATTGAGTTAGCAAGCTATTTATGAGAAAAAAAAAAAAAAAAAATCTTAGTTTGATCACAAAGGGCGAAATGTATATCTTTTGTTCCTTTCGCTAGAATTGTGAAATAATCTTAGAAGACAAAGTATAGACTTGTCATCAAGGCTACAAATCATTTAATCTTTACGTATGCAAGCTGTTCAGCACGTTCCAGCCTCAAGTACTGTATTATTGACCCCAAATGACTATGTATTAACAAGGCACTTGCTAATAAAAAGCCCCAAACTACCATTCTCTGCAAAGAGTTATCGAAATGAGCACTAAGAACCATCGGAAATATTATTATCAACTATTATCAAACAGTGCCCTTAATACACGAATATTTGAATTTTACTTTCACCAAACAGCAAGCTCTCTCTAATATTTTTCCAGTCTAAGATAGCCATTCAAAGGGGTAATATTTATCGTTGGAACTAAAAATATTCTTATTATTATTATTTTTTAATCTTATTGTCACTTTACTTCAGAGAATGAACAATACAGATAAATCTAAAAATACAGGGTTATTCTGTAAACAAGATATGCAAACACAGAAAACCATCAAAAACTCCTTTTGGGTGCCTACTCACCTCTCGAACAATTCACCTTTGAAGGAGTTGCTGCCGCTGCTGCTGCTGCTGCAACCCTTTCACTAAGATTAAATTTCTTTGCTATTAAGGGACGCACATCATCAACTTCAACCAAGCTCTCCAAGAAAGGAAGTAATGTAAGCAATTCCTGATCCGAAGGGTCATCAAACCAACTTTCTATTGGAACGCCATTGTTCAGTTGAAAACCAAATGCCTGAGAAAGACAAATATTAGTTAGAAGAATAAATAAAAGTTCAAGCTTTTAATTCCAACAAGTCCCTGAATACACATAAGAAAAGCCTCCAAGAATATTCAGACAAGTGGTTTGCTTGTAATATTAACACACTGATTCAGTCAATCTATGACAGAGAATGACTTGAGGCTTGGTAATAGCTCAGGAATTTCTTTTGAGAAGATATACATTCTCTAGAGTTGTTTGATTCTACACCCAAAAAATATTTTTGCAGGCACACGTGGCGTACAGAAAAGATAAAAGAAGTTTCATGAATGCCATTAATGATATAAAAAAATTTCTCAACTACAAAGGTTTGATAAAATTCTTGAGAAAATAATAGAAATCGAACACAACTTCTCCATTTTTTCAATAAAGTAAAAAAAAAAAATTAAGTTTTCACAAGAAAAAAACAATTTCTACAGCTATCAAACACACCCATCATAATCTTTTAAGATGGATAAACTTAGCATAGTATTTATGACAAGGGATATTCTACTAAAAGAAAGCTCATAACCACGCATGCTTAGGAGAATCCCTCATGTAATTATGATTCTGATTTAGTATTTCTATAACCATGATGACAGGTGAAGAACAAACCTGTGGGGAGTTGTCGACAATGACAACATGTGCCAAATCACGGCCAAGAACTGAAAGATCCTTGACGAAGTTCCCTTCTACATACACACATGATTCGCGATAAATATGATGACGAAATACCCTTCTCTTTGGGTCCAATACATTGAGAAGCTGCTCAGCATAGATGCTTTGACTGGCAGTAAATATGATAGTTTCAAAGCGGTTTGCAACCTTCTCCATGAAGTCCTTGAGATGAGGACGACATCGAACATAGACCATATGCTCATTGAGATCCAAGTTTACTGTAAATGTAAAATCTGCATCGTCTATGGGTAGCAGAGAGGAGTGCACTAGTGTCTCTGCAAAGAAAGAATGATTGAGAATTCATATATAGAACTGAACACGCCAAGTTTCCAAACTAGGACTTTTGAAAAGCATTAGCTAGATAATATCCTTTACACGATTTTGAAAAAAAATTGTCACATGAGCAACCTTTTGATCAAAATGATTAAATAACAGGAAGGACCAGTGCCCGCAAAAGACCAAAATCTATAACCAACCACAAAAAAGCTAAAGCCCAAACGATATTGATTCCTGAATCAAAGACTAAAGCCCAAGTGATACTGATACCTGAATCAAAGACTAAAACGAGTGAAAATAATACTGTTTATCAATTGTTGGCTTCATGGCAAAACCCTGTAAATGTATTCAGTAAAAACAAGTTGCAAGCCTCATTTTATAGAAAAGCGTAACTAAAGATATTGGCACAAAGGGCTCCTTTACCACCTCAAATGGGTAGCCATAAAGTAGTTGCTAAGCGTAGAACCCTCAAGTACTAAGCTATAGTTTAAGATTTTACATCCAATGCCAATTAAAATGAAATGTTGATAGTAACAGTCTTAATGCATTCCACCAAAAAAGGAACAAAAAAGAAAAAGAAAAAAGGGCTGCATGCAAGACATTCTAAAGATAACTAAAAATAGGTGACATTTATGAATCTTACTGAACAGCAAAGAGCAATGTGGTCAATATTCTTTTCATCAATCAAGAAATAACAGTAGGAATAAAGGACATGACAGAGAGGTAAAAGGAAAGAAATTTAATATTATATGTACATGAATGTCTTACCATCCAAGTCCAAAACCAGAGTTGTAGGAGGACAACTCCGTGTTTGTTTGGGAAGCAGCATAGGCCGAAAAGTAGGCACCACAGAGGACAAGTCTGGCAAGTTCTTTATGAACAAGTATGGATCAAAATCATCAATTTCCTCGCCATCATCAGCTCCCACAAAGACTTCAGCTGAGAAAGAATGTTGATTTGCCTCATCAATGTAGCCAAATTTTGGTTGTTGCATTGCAAGATATATGGCAGAAACTTCAGAGACAATGTTGGCCCCATTTAAATCATCATTCCAGTGACCATTAAAAAAGTTGGTCTCAAGTGGAGGGAGCTGACCATTAATATTCCACAATCTTGAGTGATTGGGCGGCATTTTCACTCCATTATGACAATTAGTTAGCACTTCTGTTCCAACATTCTCACACAAATTTTTCAGTTCTTCACATCTTGTTGAATGAGAAGTTTCTAGGGTAACAAGACCTTTTGACATACCATTTTGTGATTTCCCAATTCCATTCTCATCATAGACTTTTCCATCTTCACTCCTAGAGAACTTACCAAGGTCCACTGAACACATTTCAATGATTTCATAACCATGCATAAGCACATGGAAAAAGATATAGTTGACAGACTCAAGGAATTGAATACAAGATAAGGAGGTTTCCAAAAAAAAAAATCATTGAAAATGCTGAAATGAAACATCACAATAACTGGTTAAAAATCCTGAAAAAGCAAAGTACCTCCATTTGAAATGCCTCCCACAACATCTTTAGAGATGTGAAAGCATGGTGAAAATATTGTGTCATATACAAATGGGACACCTGCCTCATTGCACCCCTGCAATAGCAATTAAGGTTAAGACGTGAACAAGATTTCTCTATTCAGTAAATCATGAAATGGATCTATGGTAATTGTGAGAGCAAAATGTCAAAGACAGAAAGAAGTAATTATCCTACAACCATAATCACTGGTGTAAATATGCAAACAAAGCCACCATGATGAAAATATAACTAATCCACCCTTAAACTTATTAAATTACATGTTTTTAAAATCTAAGACTTAGCTTTTTTAAGTTTTTTTTTTATATATATAATTTTGAAACTATTTACCTTTCCAAAAAAAGAAACTTTAACTACCTCAAACATCTAAAAATTAAAACTAAAGACCTATTAATTAATTAATTAATTAAACATAAAAGCCAAAACTACTAAAACTATTGACAAGAATACTAGAATAGTAAAATCAAGAGTTTGCAACAAAGAACAATTTGATGACCTAGTATAAATACTAAACAATTACTTAAATAGCAAAATCTATATTTTATGTAAAGATTAAAGAACATTAGAAGTTCCTTGAGACTTCTAAAATGGAAATAAGGTTAAATGACAAAAGATAATTAATGTGTTTGAAGATTGGGACAAGAAGTACATGCCATCGCATGCTTGAGATTTTCTAACAAGCCACAACATATGTTGATTGTTGATATGTTGAAATGATTGACAACACTGGGGATAACCAACCATAGTGCATGTACATGGTTCTTTGCATGTGATAATTCTTAATCTGTTTCAACATAAACAGGATGACACCAATCATTTCAGTATAAGTGAAAAATTGAAAATTCTTACTTCATATTGCTTATTGGCATGCTTTTTGATTATTTACAGGTTTGATGAATTGAATTGAACTGATTGACAACAACAATGCTTTCAACTTCAATCCAAACTAATGGCTATCCTATGGGCCTAAAGCACCACCATGAATAATTACCTTGTGGTTAATGGCAAACCTATTAATGCCATCAACACCCAGGTAAACTCCTTCAGTCTCATCACTTTCCATAGAGTAATTAGTGTTCAAATTCTTTGTAGGATCCACATCTCTGCATATCTTTGGAGGAACTCCTGCCAGAAATTGGCCTTAGAATATAAGCAACAACCACATCAAACAACTAACAGATGCAAATCAACAACATGATCAGAAAGCACAAAGTCTGTAAAAGCAAAAAAGAAGTACTAGCTTTAAGAGCTGTAATACTAAATACCAAGTTAGAAACTATTCACAAACTACAGTAAGCACCGACAATAGGAATTGGCTTACCAAATTTCAGCTTTCTTGTTGAAGAAGTGATGAGTTTTTGAACTTTCTTTTCTACAATCTGTACATTCTCCAACACCTTTCCTGGTCTACAAACACTTGGACTAGCACTAGCACGCCCCCCAGCAGCATTTCTTGCTAGATTCTTCTTTCTTGTTCTCATCTTTAATATACAATTACTTAATCCTGCAAAAAACCGTATTACCTACTCTGCTGCCTGCAACAAAGCGACACTAAATTTAAATTCACCGAAACCATCAATAAGCTTCTCAATAAATACTCAGAGATGCTTGCTTACCTTACAGAAATCCGATCTAGCAGAATCCAACGAGAATTCAAAGACGTTTAAGAACAACAAGTGAGATTTCAAGCTAAGAAGACCTCAAACCGACCGATTTAAGCCCTAGATCTCAAGCTCAATCACGTACAGCGAGATCAAGTAACGCTCGATTGATAGTCGTAGTGATGAAAGGAAGAAGAAGAAGAAGAAGAAAGAAGAATTTCCCTCCAAAAACGTTTTATGAAAGAACAAGGATGTTAGAATAAATAGATATTTTTTATCTATAGAGATATGGAATTTACAGAAAAGCCCCCCTGAGCTGTGTCCTTGTGGAAAGCCAAGTTTTTGAAAATTTGAATTTGGGAAGAGCGAGGGAGACAGCGTGACTTTCATTTCGCCTGAATTTAATTTGAATTTATTAAAGCCGCCGCTCAAACTGAGAGAATCCGAAGTAACCCGCGCCGTACTTTTTTTTTTTTTTTTTGCTTTTTACTATTTACGGTTGGAGTTTTTAAATTATGTTTCCTTTATTTAAAAATAAAAAGTAAAAAAAGTTGAAAAAAAAAAATTAATTATTTTGATTCATTGTGATTCAAAACGTATTTTTTCAAAAAAAGTCAAGAATTTTTAAGAAAGTATTTTAGAAAACATATAAAAGTTATTTTTTAAATTTTTCTCTCATTTATTTGTACTTATGGAACATACCTAAGCTTTTTTTTTTTTTTTATTTACTTGATTTGTGTAAGATTTTAAAAACAGTTTCAGTTATAATTTTCTTTTAAGGGAAAAATATCAGTAACTTGCAAATCAATAATCTCTTGGTCAAACATTTACTCTTTTGAATTATTGAAAAACATTTCTGAAAATTTAAAAAGACATTGCTCATTATTGGTAAAACTAAAATACAAGAGGTGACAGTTATTAACATTACAATTTTGGGAGCCAAAAAAATATTTTTTTTTTTAATTTCTCCACGTGGTATCCATGCTCTTTGGGTAAAACTAATCTACATTCGAGCACTACAAGGGCATTGAACAGCTCTTCCCTGATGGACACGACCCCTCAACCACCTTTAAAACATACCTATGAACATATGTGTTGTACCACGTTAGGTAATTTGCATACTAACTTTTCATGGCATCTAAAATGTTGTCAAAAAATTTTATATCCTATTTTCTTAAAATAGGGAAAAAAAGAACACTCCTCGATCAATCTAACCTGACCTTTTTTCCATGAGATCAAAACTAAATCTAAAGTTATATTTGGTTTGTGATTCAGAAAGAAAAATATAATCCACAAATGAAAATTCAATATTAAAAAAACTAATTTTGGATTAAACAAACCAAACACATGTTTTCAGATTTCATTATATAAAAAACTACATCCAAATCACAAACCAAACGGGCCCTAAATTATCATCAATGGACGTGCTAACTCATAAAACTATCATATCGATGCAAGAAAATTAGACAAAGCAACTATATCCAATAATAGAGACTACAAAGTCATATTCATTAGATCTTATGGTTACACACAATATAATGCAGAATATATGCGCATTGAATAAAATATGGATAGCATGCAGAGTATTTTCTCTTGTAGTCCACTATTTTGTATTTAGAAATCCATTTTCTGGTGCAAAAGGCATCAGTTGCACTAGATCTCAGGAATAAAAGACAGAAGATGAGACTGTAGTTCACCCAACTAGAAATGTGAAGCTGCATATACTCTTTGGTAGTTTGGTGTAAGAGGAAATCAAATATCACACCCATGAAAAATATAGAACAACCAGATCAGGCTACTTACTGCAAGGTAAAGGCTACCAAGTACCAGAATATTGCAAGCCATGAAAGACTTGGTTTCATGAAAGATGGATCCGAATTTAGACCAGAATATTGCAAGCCAAAACTGACAGAGAATCATTAGTGGCATGTATTTCATGATCACTCAAGCAATTATTTGATCAACTAGATGGTTTAAATAAAATAAATACTCAACCAGAGAGCCCTTTTCTTGAATAACCATCGGATAAACCAGAAAGTGTTTCAGAACTTAGTCCTGACCGAATAGTATAGAAAGTGTTTCAGATCTTAGTCTTGACTGAATAGTATTAATCGATTGATTTCCTTTATCTCCTTCCACGTCCATTTTTTGACAAAAAAAAAATTCTAGGACTTGGGCTTTGTTAGGCCTAAAATAACTGATACGGGTCATAATAAATTAATGCTTGCAGAAGGTACCGCATTTGTTAGGGATAAGAGGATTCCTAAATGAATTCCAGCACAGGAGAAACAATTATTCATGTTGAAGGATATAGCTTTACTTACCTAGTAATCAATTCAAAAGTGGCCAAAAAAAGGTATATACTTGGTCAAAATTCACATACAGATGGTAATAAGCCAGTGGCATATATTGCTGAATTTTCTAAATTATCTCACTAATTAGACACCAATAAATAAAATGGAAGCTTTCAGTTGATGAGAAGAGTTTTCAAGCATTGGCAGATTTACCCTGAGGATCAACCAGGTCCTGTTGTTCTTAGCTTGGGGGTGGTGGTGGAATGTGAGATTTAGCCATTCCAATCCAAGCAATGATACCAACTGCGAGGAATACCCATCCAAATATGTCATATGTGAGATCATTGCTTTTCTTCTTCTTAGAGTCCTGAAAAAACCAACTACGGCTTATTAGATAATGCTCCATGGTGCAAAAAGGGTGGAGAAAAAGTTCTCTTTATGCATCCAAAGATGTGGACCATGTGGTACATAGACATCCCAGATGCTTGGATTGATGCTAGACATCCAAACAAGGCCAAACCATCCTTGCTTCAAATTGGATTAATTGGCTGAAAAAATTAACAAACAAGTTCCCCCAAGTTTTCAGGACAAGAAGGAAGAGGTTCCCAAAACACTATAAGATACAGAATTCTTCCCATCATCATAGATAAATGTGTGCAGGTCTAACATGCGGGTGGATAACTCACCAATATGATCTTCTTAAATTATCTGCTCTTCACTTGCAGATCCCTACTTTATTATTTCAATATAATTCCCTTAACAAGAGTGCAACATAGGAATTGAACTTCTTTGCTATATCAAAAGTTATGTTCAATGAAGAAAAATTCACAGTTTTTAAATGAAGAGTGTACAAGAGAAATGATCCATGACAAATGAGAAAGAAAATATGATACATCACAGCTTTCTAGCACACGGTTAAAATGCCACACTAGGGATTTACCTTCACATTCTCATTAGAAGATCGACCCCTTGTCACCTGCTCACTTGGCCCGTGCTTATGTATCTCCTTATGGAGTTCAGGAGCCTGAAAATAGGTGCCTCAATGCACTCAACATTGAAAACCAATACAAAAACCTATTTGTACACCAGAATAACAAGGAAAGAAGCACAATATATGAAATCTTACTTTTTTCTAGAAATCATGTCCAAAGGCAAAAACATCATAGTATATGTGCAAGAGAAAGCAAGAAAATCTAGCTTTAAAAAAAGCATTTATAAGGATAACAACAAAGAACAAGTGCAAACAATGTTTTACACTAGTCGAACCAAAATAACATATCTGGTTGTAATCACACGAACTGCGAGTCTCAAACTTATAAATGTTTCATTTACTTCTTACAAGGAAGAGGGTTGCCATTTAATGTTATTTATAAAAACACGATTGACTAACTCAAAACGTTTTCAAAAGAAATAAAAAAACTTTAGATTTTAGAAATACCACATACGATATAAATTTGCAAGCCAAGTGTACTACTTAAATATTTCTTAAATTAAAAATAATAATGATAAAGGGGATTTAAATCTTACATTTGATCTTTCAACAAATTGAATTGCAATCTCAACTTAATGAAGCCTTTTTCCCAACCACAATTTTTGTTCTACCTTTCAAAATGTAAATAAGAAAACATAATTAAGAGATAAATCTAGTTTTGAAATTAATGCTATGTGCTATACATATTTGAGTAATTACTATAGTAACTACGAAACTTTATTTTGTAAAAGTATAGAAAAATGAGAAATCAAGAATTTTCTTATGCTTTTGGTATTGATATGAATCAACTTGCACCCTAGTCTTTTAATTGTAAATAGAATAAGAAATAATACTAAAGTAAGTATTGTGTTCAAACTTGTAGTTATAAAGCAGGTATGATATATATCTAAAAAGTGAACATGATATATTAAATACACAGTATTGATGGATTATAAGAGCACATTAAGATAGAAGCGTACTTTAGCAATCAGTTCTAGAGACCTGAGATAAAGTTCATTTCCTGGATCCTGCAAAAAGAAATGGAACAGTTAAAATATTAGAAAATGGACATACACATATAAACAGTAAAACATGTGTAAGGGTAATCGCCTTAAAGCTTGCCAACAAAAACTTACCTCTTTTACTGCTTGCTGATAGCACTCAGATGCCTTTTCAAAATAAGATTTTGCAGTTTCATATTCTGGAGTAATAAATGCAAGAGAAGTGTGTGCATTCCCCGAGCACCAAAGCGCGTCATGCTTACTCGGCTCAATTACCAATGCTTTCTCCAGCTTTGAAATGGCATCTTCAAGTGAAAAAAAAAAAGAAAAAAAAGGAAAGAAGTTAGGTAATGTGGACTTTTGAAGTATCTTAAGGTTTACATTCTCGCTTCCCGCTTTTTCAATTAAAACCATGTTTGGTTTTTTGCATATGGTTTCCTAGAAACATCATTTTAAATAGCGTGAGGAACACTGTTCCACACAAAAAATATTTGCAAAGTCTGCACAATATAAAATCAAACATAACGGGATAAGATAATACTTTGAGCATTATTCTAATAATGAACTCAGCAACAGGTTTGAAAAGAACTTTGGAAAGAAACAAAAGATACCTTCTATCATCTTCTTTGAATCGGAAAAATTTTGGAACTGTGACAACTCAATAAGAGCCCCTCCCCACTTTGTGAGATTCTGCAAAATGAAAGTTGGGTGAATTAGAGCTAGATGGACCAAGAAAACTAATTCTAGAGAGAACTTGCAAGGCCATATCAAGACACATAATTCTGCATCATCTGTGGAATCTGCCTAAATCAATTCAATCAACCATACGTTCCCATATCCATAATCGTAAAAGGCTTCTTACTTTGAAATTTACTAGAATTGATTCATGTTGGGTATGTGTAAAACGAAATAATAGTCCCACATCGAATATGAGCAAGTTCATTGCATGGAATATAAATTGATATCTTAACCTCGTTATTAAGAAGGCCTTTTGAAGTAAAGCCTCACACTTGGGCTCACAGGTGATTAAATGGTGACAATATTGGCGCTAGCAGTGATCCAAAACCACCCAACAAATAGTATTAGTGCAGATTTTAGAACCGCCCAACAACTTTGAATCTCCAATGGAAGATAAAGCTTCCCTGCTTCTGTTTTCTTTACATTGTCATTTTCATCTACAACGTTTCGTTGTAAATTGTTGCCAATGATGAATAGTAGGCTGCGTTTGGTCTGTGCTTAATAAACAAGAATACAATCTGAAAACCAAAAACCAAAAAAATCAGAAAACGATATTTTATCATTTTCCGAAAAAAAAAAATTAATTTAAAAAAAAAAAAAAAAAAACAAGGTGTTTTCATAGTAAAATTCCCTTGGAACAACTTCAACCGAGATAATGCGTTCTAAAATGAATTATCTCGGACAGATGGACGGTTCTTAACAAAACAGTTTAAGATCGAATAAGCCTGATCCGGAGACCTCCTAGATCACATAAATCATATAATTTCAAAGAAGTTATCAATTAATAAATAAATAAAATAAACAAATCTAGAATAATAAGCAAATAATCATACGAACATCCGCATCGAGAGGATCTTTCTCGTAGTTCATCTCTGCAGTCTTGAGGACGTGCTCGAAAATCATAACGCGATCGAAGTCGTTCTGCGACAAATCCATGGTTTCGCTAACAAACACGTTGAATCCGAAGCTCTGCAACTCTCGCAAGCTCTTTGGCTAGGGTTTACAAGATCAACAAAGCTGGACTTGTGTGAATAGACTCAGAACGAAACGACGACTAAGAAATGAAATGCTCCTTGTATGTGCGTTACTCGAGAAAATTGCTATGATGTTGAGGGTTATGGCCATACGATAATAAAGTGATCCTCTGTCCCTCGAATCATTGAAATTTTGCTGTGTTCAATGGGACAACGACGCGTAGCTTGTTACATAAAGGCCCCAGTAAAAAACCATGTTTGTTTTTTCTTTTTTGCATGGAAAATATATTTTGAAGAAAAATGAATTTTTTTTTTTTGTAATTTTGTACAAAACAAAACAAAAAATAAAAATATATATATATGTTATTGTGACTTACTAGTTGGATTTTAATTAAGAATATAAAAACTTAGGAAAGTAAAAATATTAAAAAATAATAATTTTATTATTTTCTAGAACAACCAATCAACCAAACACATTTTATATGGTTCTATATTTTTAGATACTACAATAATTAGGCGATAGACAACAATAACCTAGTTACACTAAGATCTCAAGTTTGAGTGGTAAATCTGTGTCTTGATTTTTTGTGGAGTGGTGACCTTTATCTGGCTTGGGCAGGACAAATCAAACATTGACATGGGATTAGTAAGTTCTACTACTACAAAAGGTGAGGCCCGATACTCAGGGGCAATTGTACATACAAACACACGATAGTATCTACTAGGACATATTTTAAATACCTAGGGCTGAATACAATATTGACTCTAGCAACTCGATATGTAAATACATAAGAAAAATATACACGACTGTGAATACAAACTTAAAGAAATACAAAAGACTCCTAAACAACTTGAAGAAAGCGTAAACTTTGAACTTGACTTTTAATAGAATGTTGCAAGACTCGATGCCTTCAATTGGAGATAGAGCTTGCTACTTATAGATGCATGAGCAAAAGGTGGACTTCAAGACGTTTGGAATCCGTGAACAGCTGGCAAATGAGCACTAAGAAAAGTGAGGCGTGCTGATGAACAGAGATGGTCGACTAAGTGGACCTGGTCTTGTTGTGAAACAGTGACATTTGGTGATGTGGAACAGTAGTATCTTTTGACAAAAGTGTACACTATATTTGTAACACCCCGCAATTTGAATTAAATACATACGTTGAAGTACGCGTATATCGAGATGTATAATACACGTATTTTATATGTATATACGCGTGTATGATTAGTAAATAAATAAAAATATGAAATGAAGATGATACATATGAGAGCATCCAATAAATAAAATTATTAAATAAAGAATATGAGTTGTATTAGTTGAATTGAATTGAATTAAATTGATTAATTTATGGGGTCGGTTAATTAAACATGTGGATTGGAGTATGATTTAAAGACTTAAAGCATAGTATGATGTAATGCATGTGTATATATGAATACATGTGAAATAAGTGAATTATTAAATAGTGTAGATTGAAATTGAATTATTAAATGATTTAATGAATGAAATAAAATGGGGAAAAATTGTTTTATTAAGTTAGAGGAGGAGTATGGGATACTCTCTCATTTCAATCTCTTTCCCCACTAACGTTGAAAAAGAAAAGAATAAAAAAAAAATACAAAATAAAATAAAAGAGATAAGGAAATGAGTTTAAAAAAAAAGAAAAGAAGAGAGATGAGTGGAGTTGTAAAAGAAATAAATAAAAAAATAAAAAAGAAATATATTTATATTTGACTATGTCCAACGTGTTAAAGGGAAGGATAAGCTGATATATTCATTCTCTCACGTCATTCTCCATTTTCTCTCATCTTTTTCTTATTCTCTCAACTTCTCTCACACGTTAAACAAACAAAAACTAATAGAAAGGGGTGGAACGAAAGAGAAGTTATTGTAGAAAGAAGAACGAGAGACAGAGAGAAGAAGCAGAGAGAAGAAGGAGGAGAAGGAAATGGGGAAACGCGGAATTCGCGTCCAATCAAGCCTCGCGGTAAGTGATTTTCACGCTATTTCTTCGTAAAATTACTATCTAAGCTAGATATAACGATTCTAGCGGATTAATTTTGACTGTGGGAGCCATTTTACGGCGTTTTCAAAAATTGAGGTTTTGACCCCAACGTGAATGAAAACCCGCTAGGAAGCTAGAAAAATGCTTCCTGGACTGTTAGAAACCCGAATATGTGGTTAGATTCAATTTTATGATTTTTGGAGTCGTTGGACAATTTTAATACAATTTACATCTTTTGGATGAATAGTAAAAATAAATAGTAAATAGTAAAAATAAATAGTAAATAGTGAATAGTAATAGTAATAGTGAATAGTAATAGTGAATATTGAAATTGAATAGTGAAAGTGAATAGTATTATGAACAGTGATGTGCATCCAATGAAACTCCGGTTTGAGATCATAGAATCATAGAGAACTGAATTCCGGACGTTTCGATGCTAAAATTGTGATTTTTGGATATGAGGTGATAGTTTTAGTAACTAAGTATATGGTGTCGTGAAAATCTATTTTCACTGTTATTTCTTTTGAAAATATCTAGATTGACCACAGAAACGAGATAGTAGTTTCTTCAACTGCTTATGAGTCCTAAATAGATTTATTATTCGTGATTTGAAGTGAGTTGATTAATGAAAGATGTAAATAGATATGAATACAAGAAATTGAATTATGGAGTGATTATGACAGGTTAAATTCGTTGGATTTAACTTGGAGCTGGACTCGAAAGCGACGATGATTGGGTTTAAGTTGAACGTGTTGTACTGTGAGTATAGTTTTCTTGATTTGGTTCTTGTATGGCATGGTACGCATATAAACTGTTTGATTGTACGCATGTGATATTATATATAAGGCATTGAGTTTTATGGATCATGCAAACTGATTTTAGCATTGGAGTTTGTAATGATGAGGCTTTGCGATTCCTCATTGTCATTTCGTTAGGTCTGTCCTAACAAGGGTTGCGATCCTTGAAATGACTGTTACTTGGGTAATGAGATGTTGTGGCTACCTTGTAACGGCCATACAAGGGTTAGACCCGCTCTCGTGCCTTGCGGAGGAGGGAGATTGTGTGAATTGGGTCATGAGAAGTTGTGTCTACCTTGTACGGCCATACAAAGGTTAGACCAGCGCTCTTGCCTTGCAGAGGAGGGAGATTGTGCATTATGATATTGAAAATCATGCAATTTATGTTGTTGGCATGTATAATATATTTGTTGAATGATGCATGTGTTGAATAAGTGTTTGAAATGATTTTAAATGTCATATTTCTCTAAATGCATATAATTGTCATCTCAAGAACTATATTCACTGAGCTGTTGTTTGCTCACCCCATTTCCTTCAATCTTTCAGGTATTGAGTCGAAGGGAAAAGAAACTTGTCTGGTATGTGTATGTATGCTTGGAGGAAATAAATTCTATTTACGTTATTTTGATATGTATAATTATCACACACGATATATATGTAATATCACCTAGATGGGTTGTGTGGTAAGATTATATAATGCTTGGGATGATGAAATGAGATGATCATATATATTTAGTTGGTGAGAATTTCATTTGTGGAATAAATGGAATCAATGTGAATGGAATGATCATCTTTATATATATGGAATTTGATTTGATGTGTGGTATAGAAAAAAAAAATATTCTGTACATTTTGGGAATGTTTGTGAGAGTACGTGAAGGCTGACAGTGTATTATATACTGTATATGGGTTTGTACAGTGTATAGTACGCTGTGTCGGTCATGACGTCAGCCTACGTCAGGGGCGTCTTGACAATATTGTCAAGATACTGTATATGAATAGGGTCAAGATGCTCTTAGCTTTTTGATATTTTTCACTGATCTAAAATACACGAGACAAGAATCTAGCAAGAAATATTCATCGAGCATTTGTTGTATGCTCTAAACTAAGTTCCTAAAATGTACAAGTACAATTTAACTCAATTTGTGGAATAGTACTGAAAGCATTTAATTGAATAAAAAAAGAATACAAGTAAATAATTTGGATGACAAGACCGTAGATTTCTAATTACAAACGCTCCTACTACTTGGTAGACACACATTATACTCACCAACTATGGGTTGGTTCGCTGGTAGCGGGAGTGAGCCTTAGGGTAAATTAAGAGAGCCTTAGGGTAAATTAAGAGACTCATCACGAGTTCGAGCCTCCACCATGAACATATTCTGATTAAGAAATAAAAATTCGTTAAAACACCCGTTAAACCCTTCGAGTCCAAGATGATTAGTTTCATCGTAAAGCAAAAGAAGTTACCTCCCGAATGTTGGAAAACCAATAAAAAAAAACAAAGATACACAATATACTCAAATACGACAAACATGGCCACATAAAAAATGTTATATTTTTCTTAAAAGTCTTTAGGCTATAGGAAAACTTATTGCGGGGTTTACCCTCCATTTGTGGAGGTTTACCAAGTTTTCTTACGAATATCTCATTGAATATCTCATTGTTGTACTTATATTATGCTCTAATAAGTACTTATATTTATTGGCAAGATGTATTCCGTGTTTGAAAATTTCTCTATAAATGAAACAAAACCTTGACAAAAAATAAAAAAGGAAAATGTTAGATTTGTTTGATTTAAATAAATAGTATATAAATATCACTATTAAACGTAACTCAATATTTTTTTTTTTAAACGTCCCTCAACATTTGAAAGAGCATATATTTTCTTTTATTTTTTTAGTTTTTCACAATATGTCCCCACGCCGTTCGAGTATGGGAACGAGCCAATAGCAAAATAATATACCTCTTCTAACAAGGGCACATCTAAGAATCAAATTCTAGAATTTCTATACAATGACAATTCTAAGACTCAACATACTTCTACTGAGCCAACCGATTGTTAGTATATATTCTTTTCATAATAACATAAAACACCAACAAACTTTTGCTTAGATTCGAAATCTAATAAGATATCAACATTGTATCATTATCTCAATACAAAATTTAATTATTTTTAAATTTTTTAATTCTTAAGTGCAGTACTAGGTTCGAGTTGTCCATAGGGGTAAAATCAGGTCGGGCCCCATTAAATAACCATTTTTTTAAAAAAACTCAATAACTACTATTTAAGCTTATATTAGTAATAAAATATATTGAATTATTATGTATCTAACTTATTAAACTACAATTTAAGCTTTAGAATATGAGATTTATTTTTTTGAAAGAACTTATATATGTATAAACCAAGTTACTCTTAAACTTGACTTATGAAAATGAAGATGAATAGGGAGTTGATGGTTTTTTATAGAGAAAGAGAGTTTTATTCTTCCTAACAAGTAATGTGGGACTAAAATGAGATTTTTTTTCTTTTTGTCTCAAATACGCATCTTATCATATTTTTTTTACCATTTAACTCAAACAACTAAAGAAAAGTAGTTGAGAGTTATAGACATTTTTAATTAGAGACCTTGTATATAATAATTTTTTAATATTTTTATTATATTTACATACATACATATACATACATATATATATATATATATATATTTGAAGAGGTCGGGTCGGATTTAGTCAGATTGCTAAAAAATTATTTATCGATATATCAATCAAATCAAATCCAACCTTACACAAAATAATCAGATTTGATCGAGTCGAGTCGGGTCGGGTCGATCGGGTTGGGAAGACCCCTGGGTCTCCATATTAGGTTCGGGTTCTGGTTGCCCGGTTAAGCCGATCCATTTTCGAACCCTTATCAACGACGAAGAGGTGAAGAGAAATTCTCGTACTGTATTATAATACACCGTGGACGGAAGTGAAGGTAAAATCAAACAGCCCAAACAAACACAGAAGACATGTCTCAAACGGTTCCATCTCTCGAAAGTTGCAGCCTCGCGGTAGTAGAGATGTCCGGTTTCATCCCTAAAACCGAAACTAACGAAACGATCACCGATAATCATCTCCGAGACCTATCCACCACGCAAATCCCTAGTTCTTCCGATCATCAGATTCGAGAATGGGACTCTAAAGTCGGATCGTGGCTCTCTACGTTGCCGAATCAAAGCAGCAACGTCACAGCTAGCGTTATCGAAGCTTGGTTCTCTTCGAATCAGGTTCCTTTACCTGAATTGCTACAATCGCTGCCTCGAGCGCAGCTGTACGAGCGGGTTCTTTCAATTCAAAGGATCATGCAACAAATTGATCAGGTAAGAAGCTCGTTTTCAGTTTTCTTCAATTCACGCATCTTTTATTTTCTGAATGAACTGCTGCAATTACTGTTTTCGTTCGTGCAATTAGCTATAGTTTTTCGGTCTAGTGGTTTCGAACACGGTATCAAGAGTTATCAGCGGTTTGATTTGATGAGATATTGTCTTAAATAATATTACTTTAAAATTTCAGGAAAAAAGAATTGACACAGGGATGGAGAGAAAAGTAGTTGCTTTAGATAAACTATGACGAGAGAAAGCTGGAGATTGGTGGTGAGCTTAGGTTTAATATTAAGTAAGAATATAAAACCGACTTTGTGTAATGTTATAGCAGATGAATTAGTGGTGATCACAGATAAATGACTCAGCTCAACATTTTTTTCTTTCTCAATCACGCGAGATTGACTATAACAATGAATAGGAAAATGCCGAACAAAAGGTGGGCACTAAAGCAAAACCCAATGTTGATGCCTAACAACTGTTGGATAGTGTCGTTACCCAATTGTTAGCTTTGGACGTGCATTATAAAACATCACAACCAAACCTAATGAAGTCGTTTTTTTAACTACATGTGATTGGTTACATGAATCCACTTTCTCCACTCCATCCATTAAGGGCCAAACTTTTAGTTATATCACAAGTAGCTGCTAGTCCTCTGTGTCACTTAATTTGATGAATTCATGTTCATAGAAGCTCTAATAAAGCTTTTATGTTGCTTGTTGGCTACGAAACATATTAACAAATGATGTTAAACCATTAAATCAAATGATGCAAACGATAGAGTAAATAAAGCTGAACACTCTTAGAAATAGTCTTTTTCTAAAAATATCCCAATTAACGGAGGACTACCTGTTGTGACAATTGCTTCTATAACAATATATTGGTCATTTCCCCTCCAAGCTCTCCTTCGAGGCTTTGTGGCCTTCGACCTTTGATTGTGTCATTGGGTGGGGATAGTGAGGTCTTTGAAACTATGGATGGGCATAGCTCAATCTTCATTAACATTGAATTGTTTTATGATTCATCTTGAAGATGTTTGGATATTTTAGTTGGGTTTCCTGAATATGTTTTGTAGAGGGCGGCAAAAATATTAATTATGACCTAGTCAATGTAACCTCCTATCAGCTCTTGTTTTCCCCCTCCGTGTAGCACTTTTGTCCCATTTTCATCAATTTTTTCTCTCATATCCTTGTTTTAGTAAATTTCATGATTGAAAGAAAAAGGACACTATAACATTTGTGTTGTAATAATTAGGTTGACTCTCTCTCTCTCTCTATATATATATATATATATATTTATTGCCACCTATTTTCCTTTCCCTTTACAGGGAAACTGTTTCCTCATTTTGTTGGTTATGAATTTCTATTATGAATAAAAACAAATGTTTTTCGTCGATAATTTTTCTATTTTTCAATGTCATCTTCCTTATTGCAGGTGAAGGAAGACAATCTGATTGAACCTGCTCGTGCTGCCCGCTTTCAGCGAACCGATCAGTGGATTCCAGTCTATTCTTGGTTAGAATCTTTGGATAAAAACGAGGTTGTTAAATCTAAAGAAATTTCTGACTGGCTGTCAAAGAACCCTGACATCAAAGAAAAGTTATATTCACGACATTCACGTTATCATTTGATGCACTACATCCAGAAATGTCATTTAAAGATATTGAAGAGACGTGGAAAGCTACAAAAGGTATGGATCATACACTTAATCAAATATTCTGCTCATTGGCATTCATATTTCATAGAGTACATTATCAGGTTGCGTACATGTAACTAGAACTCACAGGAATTTCATCCATCTTCCTAGCTCAAGGAATCTTATACAATGAAAAGTTACATAACCAACATCATATGCATCATATATGCTGGTAGTGCCCCTTTGTATTTGATAGTTCAGTTTTCTCTGAGAGTAATCTACTTTTGATTTTATGTTCATGGTTGCTGAAGAATAACATGACATCATCCTGTTACTTGTTACTGATCTGCAAGGATAAAAAAATTGGACTTTTCCCTACATGTCGTTCTCTTAAAATTTAGAATTAATTAGGACAACCCATTTCAAGGTAGAGGATTAATTTGTAAAAAATTGCATGCTTAGAGAAGTATAGAGAATTTTGCTTAGATGTTAAAATTATTTATAAATATTCAAAGATACTAAAACAAACTTGTTTATACACTTATAACACACATAGTAATAATAATTTTATATAATTGGTTTAAATATGTCTTGTGACATCAACAATGCTTAATGTGTATTGTGTGTATAATGAATTCTTCTCTTTCTGACAAAAAAAAGAAAAAAAAAAATTCTTCTCTTGTATTTTTCAATTTTTAATTTTTAATTTTTTTATGTTCATAATCAATCAAAGGCTTAAAGATATATTTTTTTAACATATACAAGAGATTTATGGTTTGATCAATGTATTCAAGATTTTCTTGCCCTTTTTAGGTGAACGATTTATGAATCTTCTAGTATGTTTCCAATTTAAAGTGTAGGGATCCAATTGACTACCTATCTCAGAGGATGAACTGCTATCTTTAAATTTAGCTATTTGGGCCTGTACTCTGTAGCTTTATAAGCCAATTTAACTTGCAGACTTGTATTTGTATTTATATGAACCTAAAAGTAAGCTTAGCTAAATAATTTGAATTTATATGCACATAAAAACTATCCAATTTGTAATTAATTATTATTGTAATTAAAACATTATTAATTTGTTAAGAATTTTTAACTAATTTAATGAATTTTTTAATAATGTTAAGACAATAAAAATTGTTTAAAATTTAGTCATGATTCAAAATTAGAAAAATATTTAAATTTTGATTTTAGAATTTTAGTACTGCTCACAAAATTTAGCTAATAAAAATTTTAAAATATTAAGTTTTATTTTTTAGATGCAATGGTATTGTTTATTATATCATGTACAAAATAATGTTTAAAGCATACATTGAACAAGGTACAAATTTAGTCAGTGTTTTTTTTTTTTTTCTTAAATGATAAAAGGTTATTTTCTAAATTTTGCCTTTTGGTTTGTCTCTTAAGATTTAAATTATTCACCAAGTGCAACCATAGTAATCCTTTTATTTAATTGTTTGTCTCTGTGACTGATGCATGTGAAAATTGTATATAAGTTTTATTTACATGCATTATGCATTCAGCAAGGATGCAACACTGTGTAATGTTTGGCACTGATACAAGAGCAAAGTCTTAGCGCATGACTTCAATAAAGAAGGGACAGTTTCTAATTTCAAGTATTAACTGTATTATTTCAGATTTATGATGAATTATGGTGTAATAAAACTAGTAGAAGCTATTTTATCTTGATATTATTCAACTATGAGATAACCATGTGTATGTATGTGTTTGACAAAGAATACTATATGCTCAGACTTACTACATGATTCCAAGAAGCATTTTGTAGTGGCAATCTCTGCATCCACGTGGATACCGGTCATTAAGATATATGATAAAATAATGGAATCTATATCGTTGTATATTTTACAAATTCATTTTGAAACATTGTTTCTGGTGAAAGGCCTAGACAAATATGAAATACCTAGAGATGGTGGACATCTGCACTGCACCAACACCCTTCTTTTTGCTTATATTGTATTGGATATGGAAACTTAGGGTACTTAGTCTCCATTCTTTGATTATATATGTGCATCTAACTGTTTACTTGATCAAATGATCTTTTCCTTTTCATTTGTTTCATAGCCAAGCAGGTCTGTGAATGGGGAGACGTTTCAGACACAGGTCTGTAGCAATTGTTGATTGTTATGTTATTGCAGGTATTTTCATGTTGTAATACGTATTTTGCACTTGAACAGGGCACACAACCCTCCACCACAAGCGTGCCAGAGAAGGTTCTCAACGACGGGATGGCAACGCCAGCAGATCCTATTCCTGGTATGTCTCATATATTGATTACATGGTCCATTTACCGCCTCGAACTATGACTGAGATATTAGTAGTTTGGGTATTGCTGTTTCAACTCCAAGTTTCTTATCTGAAGCTTCAATTTTTAATTGGTGTTTTATTTTTCCTAATCTAGGATGCTAGTTTTGTGAAGTTCATACTTATTTGATAGAAAATTGTGTGTAGGAAACTCTAGCTCATGCATTGAGTCAAATGTTTGCTTGGGTAGATATGCTCACCTAATATGGCCTTGATTTTCTTTTTTTGTCTTTTTCTTTTTCTTCTTTCATTCATTTTTTTTTACCTTCAATTTTGTTGTGTGTTTGCCCCTTTATTTTAGCGCACAGTCAATTTTCTTGAGAAAAGAGTATGATTTTGTTTGGTGCTGCATTGTGCTTTAGTTCTCAGGCAGTCTGAGATTTGTACTTTGTGGGACATGTTGCTGTTAGTATGCTTCAAGTTAAGAGTGCTATACTCGTTTGATTTGACCTCAGTTTGGTCTGTATTATTTTTGTTGAATTGGTACTTGAATTATCAGTTTATCTGATAGCTTAAGTAGCAGTTTATCTGGAAGCTGTTTTTATAAGAGTTTTAGTGGTGATCATGAATGGTCAATGTTAGTGTCGCAGTCACTCATGCTTAATGTCTGCAAGGTCAGTTTACTTCTTTGCAGGGAATTCTCCAAGCAATTTATTACAAGACAAAGATATGCCTGTAGCTAAAAGGAATGAAGCCTTCCATCGATATCAACTGTGAGTAAACAGTGATCTCTGTGATTTTTTTTTTTTCATTGTTTTATCCTTGTATAGCTTTCTTTTGCCAATGCTATTTTTGCTTGTACACTAGCCATTTTCTTTTCTTTGTTTCTTTTCCTCATGTTGAAATTATGGTTCAGTTTCACAGAGTTGGAGAAACACCTTGGCAACCTTCTCTCAAAATACACAACAACTTAAGAGGAACTTCTGAAATTGAGTTTATCATCTTAGCTTGGCAGAGATCTGGGGAGCTTGTGAAAATTCACTAATGTTCATTAGAAATGAGGATGTTATGGAGTATAACACCCCACCATGGAGAGATGTTACTTTTGAGGCATATCAATGCTCAGATCACTATGAAATTCTAGACACTAGGAGGACTTCTGTATAATTGCGTGACAATAATCCTATTATGGAGCATTAACTGGTATGCTGTTGTCCAAATCTGGTCAAATTGTTCTACATTTTTCTGACATTGAAACAAGCATATGAGTTTGAGCATTACTAGTGCTTTTTGTAAGCTGAGCTTGTCTCTGATTGTAAGAGAGGGAGAGTGATACTTCTTTGGTACTGTTGTATTCAACGATTAATATTCCCTTTATATTATTGCTTTTGCCTTCACTTGGACTTGGGAAGTTGGAAAGTAATCTCAATATTCTCATGGGTTGTACACTTGCATTTATGCATGTTACCATACTTATAACTGTAGAGATTGTCAAATTGTCCCATCTTTTCCTTGCTTCTATACTAGGCCTTCAGAGAATATTGGGGCTCACCTTGAGGAACAATCTCATGTTAGCCCTTGCAATGTTACTTGGGTTCTACCTAAAGTATCTGCATTGTGACAACACCAACACCAACATAGGATACATGTCAAGCACCTCATATCTACATTTGAACATTGCTCTGCAAATTCTATAGAGAAAAGACAGAGAAAGGAAAAGAAGAAAATTATTGACATGTGAAGTGTACCATAGCAAGGAAAGAAAATGAAAAGCAAAAAGTAAAACCAAGGAAGAAAAAAGATGAAGGAAGGGAGAGAAAGAAGAAGAAAAAGAACTTCCCAAAAAAAGAAAATTTGAAGGAAAAGAAGAGAAAGAAACAAATAAATAGAAGAATAAAAGGATATGGAGGAAAGGAAGAAAGAGCAGAGGCCTGAGGAATAAAAATAGCCTATGACCTGGATCCAAATCTTTGGACACCTTTTAGTCGAGTCCTTATATTTTATAATTTAAGAATTAAGCAAGTCGAACCTCTAAACTTTACCCATACTTGACCTATAAACTTTATAATTTGTTTGAAGCTTACTTCAGTTTGTTGTGCTTTATGCAACTTTTGATTCTGTCTCTACCACAAGGCTCCCTCCTCCCCAGCCTACTCAATTTTTTGTCAATCATGGAAGAAAGGAGGAAAAGAGAAATGAGTACTCCGTATTCTATGATTACTATTACCACACTCAGTATGAAAATCATTTATTCCTAGAAAAAAACTAATTTTCTCTTGCAGCCCACAAATTTATTGGAGTTATGGATGGGCCAGTTCTGCAGAACAGCATTTTAAATTCGGGAGTATTTTCAAACAAGCTGAAGTCATTCTTGTACAAGCTCAATTATGTAAGTCTAGACAACAATCTTTCATTTCTAGCTTTTGGCTTCTATTTTCACAAGTGAAATTGACTATAAATTAAGGAGATAATGGCCCTGAATATGTTGCAGAGACTACTGAAGCTGTGTCTGCCATAAAACGGGAAGCATGCCCTTGTGCAAATGTATTTCGTCTCTGTGCCTTCTTAGTTTCCTTTATAAAGGATATACCTTGAGTTGGGGAATTGATGGTGTTATTTCCTAGCTGCTGGATACCCATAGACAGCCTCCGGTTCAACGGGGCAGCACTTTCAAAACCTCCATTTATGCTTCTATTTGAGAGACAACGGATGCTTGTGCCTGGCCTGGATGCCAGCAATTTTTCTTTTTCAACTATGAGCTGAACTTGTGCCCTCTTTTTCTCCTGTAGAAGAAGCCATATCCTCAGAAAAACTAATGATGATAAGCGAAGTTGCATGGGTTCTTTTGAATTGATGGAGTGCTCATATTTGGTTTCCGAACTCTGGTTTCTGGTGCCACTCTTCCAGGTTCCTTTTGTTTCTTCTTTCCCTCAAAATATTGTTTAACTTTTGCATTTATTATGAGTTTTGTCTTCAAGTTGAACATATCTATGTAGCAAATGCAACACGACATCCATGTAGTTTCCACTACTATCTTGTAGCATATGATCTGATTGATAAGATATTGAATGGCATTGTTGTATATTTATTTAAAAAATTAGGCCCCGTTTGTTTTGCAATCCGGATACAGTATTCTGTATCCAAAATTCCAGAAACACAAAAAATGTGTTTGGTTAAGTAAATCCGGTAAACTGTTTTCAACTTTTTGTAAAGAAAACAAGTTATTTTCAGAAAACGATAAAAAGTCGTTTCTAAATTTTTTGTGTCCGGATTCAATTCTTGTTTTCAAATCACCAACCAAACACAACCTTAAGTTTTCATGCATTGTTTGTGATATATTGTGGCTTCAAAGGATTTTTTTTTTTATAAATTTCCTGAATATAGAAGTAGGTACTATATTGGGCTTCTATTTGTGCATTGAATCAATGTAATAGAGGTAATAAATCTCAAAACTTGTTTTCTTGGTCTGTTCAAATGATGCTCACCCTTTGTCTTTGCTTCTCCTCTTCCTTCTCTCGCCGTGATAAATTGTACTCTTCCAACATTGCCAATAGTGGTACCTACAAAAAGAAAGAACCAATTCCTATTGTAAAGAATAAATTTGGTTTCTAGAGAAGCAATTAGAAAATCCATAAATTGAAAGCAAAGTAGGACATAGTTGTACAATTTGAGCATTTAAATATATTAATCGAAGGGGGACACTTTAATTATCCATGTTGGCTTTCTCTTATTTAGTTATTTATTATTGTGTCAAGGAAACCTGGTCCCCTGGTATCCTACCAGCTTGGTGGTCCTCTAGCTCCTAAGCCACAAAAAAATAAATAAATGGATTTTAACAATATGACCTTTTTTTTTTTGGTTGGGAAAAACATTTTCGATCAGTGCTGTATTACTAAACAAATGCAGCTAGCCCTAGGGAATCCTATTGGTCAATCAACATTCAACTAGGGACCCTTTTTTATTTTTATTTTTTTAGAATTGACTATTCAAATAGTATTTCTGTTCCAACCTTGTTCCCCAGAATCAAACATTTCCTTCATATAATATTCCAATTCTAGTTCTATCAATGTACAACTGGTGCAAATTGGATCAAAGATGCTTTTCCTGTGAAAATATAACGAGGTTTACTCCCTTCTCTCATATACCATGGGTTTTACTTGGCAATCAATGTGCTTCTATTTCTGTCTTCTATTCTAATACATCAACTTTGTACATAGTCTTAGATAGTCTTCTGACATAGCATCCAAAATGTCAAGCTAATAGATGGTCGCATCAATATAATGTAACTTGATGTTCATGAAGAGCATGTAGTACGTTTATCAAGAATGTATTCATAAACAATATACTAAATTAATAATCACCTCATCGTATAAGAAACCTTTCCTTCTTTCCTCCTCCCAGCTCCTTGTCTTTGCAATTAGTGAATCCACCAGAGCTCCATTAGTCATGTGAAAGCATACAATCAGTCAGTTAATTGTTATAAATTGGTAGCAAATCAATCCTGTGACTGGTTGACTTGACCTTGAATGGAGTCTTAGAATTATGAAATTATGAACTGATGAATTCAACTAGTCGCTAACCTAGCTGAGTTCATATTACTTTATTCAGCCAATGAAGAGGCTCATGGGTTCTTAGCAAAACAAAAAATTCTCTTATGTGGTTTTCCAAGATAAAAAAAGTTGAATTGACCTTAACTTGGTGAAGAACTTTTCAATTGTGGTTAATTCTTGCAGCAGGTTAAAGACTCTGTCTAATATGTTTTTGAATGATGAGCAACCTTATTACTTACAAGGGATCTTGTTGACTGTTATTCGGGCTCGTTCTGCACGTTTGAGGTTCTTATGAGCACCTCTGCTCACTGAGTATCGGTTCTCATCCTGCATGCATGCTTAGAACAAGAATATGGCTACCAAATAAAAAATAAAAAAACATTATGTGAGACAAATATTTTGTAATAAACTAACCATGCTATACTCTTCTAACCAGCGTTCCTCCTCTCGTGATAACATCCATTTTTCCACCTTCTCCATTATAGCCTTCCTGCTGGAAGCCTCTTCCTTTGCCCTGGATATTTGTTCATCCATGGTCATGAGGAGATCGGCATGGCCAATCTCCCCTTTATTTATATTTAGTCAGCATCCCCAGTATAAAGTTGCAAAGTATCTAAAAGATTTTCTATTGACACCAAGATGTAACACTAGACCTACCTGAGATTATGAGGTTCATTATGTTGTTCATTTCTGATTGTGAAGGTACTTCCATGTGCGACTTCTTGCATATTTCTTCAAGTTCTCTCTGTTTCTTGGCAAATAGTTCTTTCATCTTGCTTGCTTTCAATTGATCCAATCTTTCAACTTCAGCTTCAGCCTAACATATTTCAGAATGTCAAATAAATTTTAAGTGTTATTTCTGATTCACCACTTTGGCTGTTATACATAAAATAGACAACTACTAACCTGCTGGATTATATCAAGGGCAAGGCTTCCTAGACTTGATATTTCGGCTGCAGAGACTGATGCGAATGCAGTTATGTGGGAAAATAGCCTGCGTTCTTCGTAGGGCGTGTCCATAAGATTCCACAGGTTTGTCAATGCTTTCCCTAGTTTGTGAAGCTGCCAAGAGGCACAGAGGTCATATAGAAGGCACACTTTTTCTTCTTGATGAAGCTGCTGGATGTGCCAATTATTGATGTTGTAGAAATATCTTAACTATAAGAGATCTAAGGATGCTCGCTAATTTCCAAAAGTAAATTGTTTACATAAAATATTATTTAAACAGCACATTAGTATTCCTTTAATGGTAAGCTTATGCATTATCTATGAATAATTTAAATAAAATTATGATCCCATGATCCCGTTTTGGGTTGGTGATTTCCTGATCATTTAATGGCTCTCGGTGATTTCCTGATCATTGCAAAGTCAAGTGTTCTTATCTATGCCAGCTAGTTTCTTTATGCCGTACGATGAAACACTTGTTTCTCTTCTCTTTCTTGCATTTTTCAAAATCTCATTACTCTTATCCATTGAAACAAGTTGTTCTTAGCTATCAAGTATCAAATATTTTCCATCTTTGTTTTTCCAACTTAGTTGCTGAAAGACCAGTTCAAATGACGGAAAGCAGAGCATGAATTACCTTTTCAATCCGTATTTGCTTTTCTTCTTCAAGAGATTCCACTGTAGCATTGAGTTGACTCAATATGTTGTCACTTATATCTTTTGATCGACCTCCACAGGTTCCATCCAGACTTGGATGAACCTTTTTGATGATTTCTGAGGAATTGATCCCCATAGTTGCCGAGAGGTTGTGAACAGTGTGCAGGTACCCTTCCATTTTCAAAAGTCTGTCACTCTTTGGATACACAAAGAGAAAAAGAAAAAATAGAAAGAAATGCATATACCCATTAGTTTTGTTGTAGTGGTTAGCGAATTGGTCATTACTTGAGGATGTATGTTCAATTACCTTCTCCTTGTGGAGCTGTTGTAGCTCCATCTGGTATTCCTCTAGTTTCTTAAGTGAAAGGTCACTTTCATTTACAATGACATCTGATGGTGAAGTATCAAGGTCGGATTGACCTGAGATTTCTGCTGAAATTTTCTGAATTTGCAATTGGACATCTTGAAATTGGTTTACCCTCTCTTCCTTTCTTAGTTGCATCTCTCTCAGTGCTGGAGTGATTGAATCCAGCTGCTCCTTCAGCGTTCCGGCTATTTTCTCTGGCTGTTAATCAAGAAATACTTTAGAACCAAATTAGCCAATTATTCATGAATTAGTACTCCTCATCTCAGTATGGAAACCAAAAAACAGCTAATTTTGCAAACCATCTGATTATATATGCAATCCATGCTTCTGTTGTTTTTAGGCTCTATATTTTTGGTTTCAGCGCTTAGTTAAAGGAGTGTTCCACTGGGTTTAATGTCTTTTAAAAAAAAATTCCATCTCCTATCAGGAGTTCCAATCCTTTTAATGCACAGGCTCTGTAAAATGGATGCGTATAGGTAGAACTAAATGAAGGATAGATCTTTGGTTAAGATTATTTTTTATTTTCTATTTTATTTTTGTCTTGGAGATGTCCTCGAAAAATTTAGTTCCTGTAACTTCTGACCAAGTAAAAGTTTGATTCTAAGAAGTGTGGTATGTGTATGATTTTGGTGTTATGTTTTGATGCTGTTGGGATATAGAAAGAAGCTATCTTTGGAGGATTATCTATATGGTCAGCAATTATTTTCACCAAAAACCTGTCCTTGATGCTCTTGGTTTTTATATGGTTTGGTATACATGTTATATGTGCATGTGATGTTTGCATAATATTGTTTTCTCACAAGTATTGACTGGATCCATTCCTAGTGTGAGGATCAAGTCAGGGCGCGTGTAGGTTTTTTCTATCCTTTTTTTTTTTTCCTTTTCTTTTCTTTTCAAAATGCAACAAGAAATCTAGTGTGTTGCTCTCTGTCAGGAAAAGAGCCTTATCAGCAATCTCTGCCTCCTATTATTTAGTTCTTAGATGCTGTTTTATTACAATTTTTTTTTTGCCTATGCATCATAACTTATAGTTCTGTGGAAAAAATTTGTTTGTGACTTACTTTATTGGTAAATTGGTAATACATATTTGACTTGCCTCCCTTGATGTCAAATGTAGCTTAAATGGGTGAGAAAAATCAATCATTTTTATTTTTGTTTGTTTCAACTTTATCTCATGGTGTATTAGGGGATTGAAAACAGGAAAACAGTTCTAGTTGTTTGAAGTTAAAAGGAGGGGGATGGGAGCTTATTATGCCCAGTGATAGAGGGAGCAAGTTGAGAAACCAAAAGAAAATTTATGTTAAAATTATGTGCAATAATACAAATAACAAGTTTCCATGCATGACTGAAGAAGTTGTTGATGGCTTACTCGTCCAGGTAAAGATCTTTCTCCGAGGGACACAAGAAGATGGGTGAATTCAGCCTCTGAATCTGCCAATGCTTGATGTAGACGTGCTCTAGATATATTTGCACCATCAACTTTTCTCCTATAAACTTCCAGGCACTCCTGTTCCATCTCTAGTAGAATCTTCTCTCTTTCAAGCTGATCTTCCCCAATTTCATCCCATATTAGCTGATTCAATGTTCAGAATAGTTAAGTGCCCAACATTATACTAGAGAAAAAAAATCCAAATCTAACAGCAAAACATCATTAAAAACTCACTTTCAATTCTTGCAGGAGATACCCACAAGAAGTCTCTAGCAAAGTGGAGCTTCTGAATTTTGCTGGGTTCGGGAATGAGCCCATCTCAGCAGTTCAACAAATTTGCTAGAAATATCGAGGAATTCGGTGTGTTAACAATTCTTGAGGAGCTAAGAAGACTTGGAGGTAATCTCTTTCACTAGAATATAAAATTGGGTGTCTCAGAATATATTAGCAGAGCTGCCAGTTTGTAGTGGGAAGTCAGATGTGAGTTTTGCTTAAATGATAAGGCTGATAAAGGTAGGTGAATTTTTTTTGAGGCTTTATGATCAAGAATCTGCCCTTCTACTTCCAAGTGCATTCCTTTTCCATCTGTAATTTTGATTTAGGAAGCAACAAAGTGAAATGCTTCTTCTTCCAGACTCTTTATAGATAAAGCTATGTATCAATATTCTGCGTTGATGCATCATTGTCCTGCCATGTGCCCTTCAGCAGGAACTTGCATCCAAAGCAATGTAAGTAAAAGAAGAAAAAACAAAAAAAAGAGAGAAGGGCTTGGAATATTGGATCCAATCCACACCAATTCTAACTTGAAAGCCCTTTTCATTGCACAATCAATTCTAACTTTCATAATGAGAGCATATTTCAGCTCTCTTGAGTCTCAGAAAATCATTTCTATTCTTCTATTAATTCAATTTTTTGTGTGTGTGTGTCAGCGTGCACTCAAAAACTTGTTCTTCCAAAGATGTAGTTATGTCAACTAACATGCCCACTACCTTCTCTTAGCACTCAAGCCTTCTCATCTTTACTGTTTATTCCTGTGTTTATGACAATTTTTTTTTTATTTTTTATCCTCTGCTGCTGATGTTTTACTTTGAGTTCATTGATCCATCATCACTAGATTTTGGAAATAAGAAATGCTCTAATCAAAATGGAAAAAGCTACCTAATCTGACAGAGCATGCTTTTGATTTTGGGATTCATTAGACATCATTCTCACTTGATACAACAATAAGTTTTGTCTTAATCACAACTTGATCCACTACCTAATTGATTTTTTTTTTTTTTTTCTTCTTAACTTAATGTTAGTCCATCTTTTCATTTGGAAAATACTTTTCATGAAAGAGATGAGCTTTGGTTGGATTTTGTTTCATAATTTGAATATAAAAAGGATAAACAGGCCAAATTAAAGGAGACAATTATATGATGGGACCTAGAAGTATTTAAAATAATAAGAATGATTTAAAATAAATTAAAAGAAATGAAAGTGACATCCTAAAAATGATTAAAAGCCATAGTTTTTTTTTTTTTTTTCAAAATAAAAAAAATTCCATGGTCATTTTCAAAAAAACTTTTTCTTTTGTCTTTTTAATTTTTTTTATAGGAAATAGGTGGGATGTTGTTAGCCATAACTTTATAATTTGCTTGTTATTTTTTAACCATTAAATTGTGTTATTATTTAGTTAGGCCATGTTTGGCATAGATTTTATTATTATTATTATTATTATTATTATTATTATTATTATTATTATTATTATTATTATTTTCTTGAAATGAAGAAAAAAGAATTTGAATTACAAGAATATATTTGAGAAAATGAAAACCAATCAGTTGGAATTTATCTTAAAATGAAAAATCTTAATTCTTAGGTCTTAGTTCTATTTTAAAATCATTTGGCCAAAAAAAAAAAAAAAAAACAAAGGTTTCTTTTTGGGAAATAAGCTGTAGAATATCAGCTTAAGTGTTTTCTCTATATATAGAACAAGTGATCACTTTTATCATTCTTTTAATAAGTCTAATAATACGAGGAACAAGATAATAATTTCATTATTCAATCACTTTTCTAATTAAAAAAAAAGCCATAAAAAGCTTCTTTTCTTTACTTACATTCCTATTTTTTTAAAAATTAAAATATTTTTTTCCCTTTCACTCAAGACATTTATCAATTTTCCAAAAACATAAAATTGAAATCTTTAATGAAATTGTATTTTTAATTTACCAATCAGGAACTTAGTTAAACTAATTGAACTTAAATACCCCGCGCGCGTAAACATACACACACAATATGTATATTATATTTTAATAAATAAGTTTTTTTTTTTATTAGAAGAAGCAAATATAACTTGATATCGAAATTTGAACTACATTGAACTTGACTAATAATTATCCCAACAAGATTCGACCCGACCCGACAGTTTTTTTTAAAGTTAGCTCACATTCAGTTCATATAATTATTCTGTGCGCCAATGAGAGATTTTAAAAAAATTTGGCATCCGTTCTTTGAACTTTTAATCCTGTATAATAAATAAATTATTAACACATATATTAAATTATTTATTATATACTTTATGATATTTAAATTTTTTACATTCTAGAATATAATTAGTTATATATATATTTTGAAAGATTATGCATTTTACCCTCGTTTTCCCCACTTGCTTATTATTATTATTAATGAATGAAGCGCCACCTGCACGGCTGCACCTCCCATTCGTTACCCACGTGCTATGCAACGTGAGAAACCCCGCGAGAAAACGAAATGACTGCAAAGCTTGACCATAGGCTTTGTTGTGGTTCGCAATTTAACTTCTTAAGAGCACAGAAAACTGAACACACAACAATAAATAACTCGTCTCTGCAACTCTCTCTCTCTCTCTCTCTCTCTCTCTCTCTCTTTCAATGGCTTCCTCTTCGATTTCTACCTTCTTTTTCCATCAAAAGCTCTCGTCATCACCATCATCATATTCTCTTGAACCCATTTCACTCGATCGATCACGGTTTAGTTCGTCGTCTTTTCTTCGATTCAAAACAACCACTGAGAAGAAGAAATCTGGAACGAGAGGCTCTGTTGTTTGTAGAGCTGCGTCGGTTGTGTTCCGTGATCTCGATGCCGATGATTTCAGGCATCCCCTCGATAAACAGGTGATTTTAATTTTAATTTTTAAAATAATTTTGTGATTTTGGTTTCAGTTCTAGAATTATGTAATAAGTTATCTGATTGAATTTCGGTTATTTTGATTTGATTTGATTTGATTTTTTTTTTCGATTGATTAGATACTAGTAATTTGTGTGTTGGAGAGATCTTGATTTCGTGTTCACTTGTTGTGTTTTGAAAATTTTGTTTTCTAGAATACTCTGCTGTTAAGGGCAATTCCGGGTCTGAATGAACTGGGGAAGGCTCTTTTAGGTAATAATAACTGTTTGCTCACTATTTTCAGTTTATGTTGCTTTAGTTCTATTCTATTAGCTTGCTTTCTGTTGTTGTTGTTGTTGTTGTTGTTTTATTTTATTTTTATTTTAGTGAATGTTAGATGTCCTCCTTTAGTTGGAAAAAGGCTTAGTTGAGTTGAATGTTAGATGTGTGTAAATCAACTATGTTTGATTCACTTTGGGGACATGTGAGTTTTAGGGCTAATGTCTTAGAGTTGGAGGTGGAGAAAATCATCCTATACCTCAGAAAAAACATTGTATTTTTTTTTTTTTTTTAATGTTTTCAATCTAACACTGCATCACGGGGTCATATTTTGGAATTTGTATGATATGTGCAACATTGAGGATATTTGTATTAATCTTAGAATGTGTAGTTGTTTCATGAAAAATTCATGGAGGAACAATAGAAGTAAACCCTATTTAGTTGCACACCAACACGATTGTTTCTATCTGAAGAAACTAATTTACATTTTGTGAATGTTGTCCTCAAGTTCAACATTCCTTTTTTGGGTATTTTAATATTAGAGAATTTGAATTACTGGGAAACTAATGATAAGGGTTTTTGGTGGTTGAAATTTAATGAAAACAACACTCATTATATTGTATGATTTGAATTATTGGTTGTTTGAGGTTTGAAAAAGCTATTCATAACACACATCATGTACTTTTAGCAGGAACCATTGTAGAACAAGTTATGCTTCTTGAGAACATAGGGACGGCACTTCTTGTTACTGAAAACCAGGTTCTATGATGCTTTTAGTTATGTATCATTGAATGAGTTGCTTTTGTTCTTTCACTTTCTTCTATTGCAAAAGTTCTATAGTAGATTTCATTCATTTATTTATTTGTCATTTGGGGAGGGTTTTCTTTCTTTTGTTTTTTAATTTATAAAACTTTAGGGGAGTCTAATAGATTTAAAACAAAAAAAAAAACAAAAAAAAACAAATAAATACAACTTTGATGTCCAAGAACTTGTGTCTGATACAATTTTTTGTACTTTTAAGTTTTAATAAAGAAGCTAATATTTTTAGTAAGAATGTGTTTTTCAGCACATTTCAGCAGTTTCATTTCCATATGTTTCCCTTACCATCTTTATGATACGAAATTCCTTTTTTATATCTAATTTACAGCTCCCAGAACTTCATAAATTGATGATAGAGTCTGCCAATATACTGAACATTGAAGCCCCTGATCTATACATTCGCCAAAGTCCTGTTCCAAATGCATATACCTTAGCTGTCAGTGGCAGAAAGCCATTTGTTGTAGTGCATACAAGTCTGGTGGAGCTTCTGACTAGGAAGGAGCTACAGGTATCCTTTCAGCATTTTAAATAATTTTATTCCAACATGGTTAATGAATTAACTTCATTATAACTTTTTAGTACACTTGAATGAATATATGGTACTGTGAACTATTCTAGATCTAAGTGAGATACAATTGAAGGACAAGAAAAAGAAAAGATAAAAACTGCCTTTTATGGAATTTTATCTTTGAGAGCAACTGGGCTTGGATATTTCATCATTTTTTCATTTGATTCGAGGGGACAATATTTACTTACTAACTTGTCGCTGTTATATTAGGCAGTTTTGGCTCATGAATTGGGCCACCTAAAATGTGACCATGGCGTATGGCTTACATTTGCAAATATCCTTACACTAGGAGCATACAGTGTACCAGGTAAATTTCTCTTCTCTACTCAATATCGAGTTAAATGCGAAATTGAATCTCTATATAGCAGAAGATACAAAAAACTGCATTCATTCTTCCTTAACCTTCCATACAAGATGATGATGAAATTTTGGGGAAGAATTAAATAGGACAATGCTCATTATAGGAGATTCTATACGTGCAATATGTAACTGATGTGTCTGCCGGGGTATTGAGAATGTGGTATTGCTTCACGCGGTCTCAGTCTCAGTAGGTTGCTTGCTTCCTTGCTTCGATATGAGTTGAGAAGTATCCGGGGAAGTCTCCTATAATATAAAGCGAGTCCCGTTCCACTCTTCTCTCAATGTCGGTGCTTGTAGAACATAAAATAATGCTGAAGGAAGTTTCAAAGTTTAGTTTTTAGTTTCTTCTTTATTTATTTATTTATTTTGTCACTTAACATAGTAGAAGCCTATATGAATCAATAGATTCAAGAGGAATTAAAAAATAAAAAATAAAAATAAAAAGAAACTAAAAATTAAACTTTGGAACTTTCTTAAACATTTTTTTATGTTCTACATCTGTAACTAGTTTTATTAGGGATATAGATTTTCCTCACTCCAATTCGAAACTCTTGTACATCATGTTTCTTTATAGGGCTTGGTGGAATGATTGCTCAAAGTTTGGAAGAACAACTCTTCCGATGGCTCCGAGCTGCAGAGCTGACATGTGATCGCGCAGCTCTCCTTGTTGCCCAGGACCCCAAGGTACTAATCAATTTCAAGTCCTAAACTCCAAATGGAATTATTTAACGCCCATCATTTAACTTCTACATTTATGATCTTAATTCCATGAACCTACCAAGAGGTAGTCATCTCTGTTCTAATGAAACTAGCTGGGGGTTGCCCATCCCTATCCGATCAACTTAATGTGGATGCCTTCTTGGAGCAAGCCCGCTCTTACGACAAAGCTTCTTCAAGCCCAGTCGGGTGGTACATAAGGTGAGTAATGGCATGAAAATTGAGCATTTAAATTGTCTTGGTCTCTTAGAATACTATGGATTCTAATTAAGCATGAATTTTACAGGAATGCTCAGACAAGACAGTTATCACACCCTTTGCCTGTTCTTCGTGCACGTGAAATCGATGAATGGTCGAGGAGTCGAGAGTATCAATCGCTTCTTAGACGTGCTATACAGCTGAATTCTGTACAATAAGTTTGGGATTTCCATTTAGATGCAGTGGTTGAATGTGGCAGCTTTGTATTATATAAAGGTAAGATTCCTCAAGCTTGAAACACCTTGATTGGTAAAATCTCTTCCAAGGATTAACCATAATTTTCTCTTTGTTTTTTCATTCAGTCCCACAAAATAAAATAAAAAAATTTGGAATTTTTGCATTGTTTTAACTACGCAGTTTTTTCTGATTATTCATATTTTTGTTTCTTTAATGCAGTGAAAAGGCTTGAAAAGCAGATGGACAGGATTGACTTTACTATAACTTACAGGATTGCAAACAGGAACAGTAAAAGCCATACTTCTATCAGAATTAAGAAACACCAGTATCCAAAATGAATCATTTTGTAAAGGCACTTGTACTTTTATCCATCCAATCCATTGTGAACCAGATTGTTATATAATGGTTTTGTAAAATATTTCTAGAAAACCTACAAAAAATTGTAGTTCTGTACACTAATTTCACAGCTTCTTAATGAAACCCTCTATACTATACAACCTGACTTTTTGGAGTGCCCAAAAATATTTCATATAATTCACTAAGCTTGATGGCCCCAAAAATGGAATTCTTGTGGCTTAAATATTGCGATAAAGATTAAAATCCCAGCAGCAGTGAGCCTATGGTGTTGTGCCCCTTGTAAATCTCAAGTCTTTCTAAGAACTTCAATAAATCAGTTCTAAAAGGCCTGCTTCAAACAAATAAATTCTATCATCTTACACCTCTCATATTTACTACAGGCATGTCTAGAAATTCCACCCACAAGAAATGAAAATGCTGATCAAAGTCTTGGAGATGATATAACTCTAATAGCATTGCCACTATAGCAAAGATGGGCATCATCTACCTGGTATCACCCTGAGAAAAAAATGTCTTTGTTGTTAAGCCAAGACCTCTCACACCATGTTTTTCACATCCATATGTGTATGTTACACCTACATTAAACCACTTGCCTTCAGTTGGAGTAGCTGAGCTTCAGTTCTTCGAATAGGGTGCGATGTGCATCAATTATGATCTTGTGAACTCCCATAATTTTTATTGTAATAAGATCATCCAATCATCTCGATTTCCGTAGTTTCTGTAGTTTCACTTTCTTGGTCACAAGTTGAACTTAGAGATTGTACTAGAAAGTCAATTCTAAGTGGAGAATTTCGAGCTGTGTATTGGAACAGAACCTGAAAAGAATTGCAGGTTTGTGAATAAGAATATTTACTTAAAACTCAACTCGACTCAAGTGTTTGTCAACTCTACAAGAATACGCAAAAATATATAACCTCTTCAAGAATAAGCAAAAAGTTTTTGCTTATTATATTAGAGCTTTGATGTTTAGTAACTCTATTTGCAACCTCTAAAAAAAGTAGAGGTTTTTCAAAAAAATCATTTTTTAGATAAATTTTTAATTTTTTCAACCTCTAATTGAAGTAGAGGTTAGTTTTAAAGTAGAAGTAGAATTATCAAACGCTACCTTAAACCTCTCTTACAAGTAGAAGTTCGTTTAAAAGTAGAAGTAGAAGCTAAATAGAGTAGTTATAAAGGGCTGCCTTCATGAATCCGCTTCCTTCATTCAGCTTTATCAAGGGCTAAGTTGACACTTAAATCACAATTAGTTATATATTTCTCAATTATTTCACTAACACAATAACAGTGTTTACTTACTATAACTAAAATCGCAAATTGCAGGAAGCTTAGTTTAAAAATCTTAGTCAGGATAGTGTTTCTACTGACCTTTGAGTAGCTATCTGCACAAGCACGTGCACGGTTAGACTTCCCAATATATTGCATATCGGTCATCTCGAGCTTTCCATCTACAAATCTCATTCCTCCCTCATTAACTGCAAAGCGGAGAAGATTTCCCGAATGCAATCCAGACTGCACATAAAAACCCTATAGTTCCAAAAACTGCAAATTCTAAAGAAAAGATAAAACAAAAAACTGTAAAGGGGAGATTTGGTGTGTGGCTGTAGGACTAGGGACAAATGCCCTTGTTGAGTGATAAGATAGTTGAAGAGCCTAATAACAGACGAGTGTTTGATAAATAAATGACATTAGAATGTAAAATTATGTGTTTTCCTTGCATAAAGCATTCTTCCTGTTGTAATATAGAGAAGAATCTCTTAAAGCAATGTAAGGTTGCAAAATCTCAAATCGTTGCTTCCTTTTCATCTTGTGCTTTACAACCAGCAACTTTGGGACTTTGGATTAGATTATTAAGTCAAGCATTGCTTCCAAATGATAGGAAGAACCATAAGATGCAGGAAAATACCTTTTGTAGGAACTCTTGATCCAAGCACCCAAAGGTGACGAGCGGATCATCCGACGTAATCAATTTTCCATCATCTCGCAGCTCCAAAACCACCTGATCACAGAAATCAAAGCATCATGCTTCTATAACAAATAATGGTTTGAGGTACACATTGCTTAACATATATTTTTATCAACAAAGCTTAAAATGGTGACCAAGATTTTCAAGAGAAAGCATATATACAAAAAGGTTTAACTATATTTACTACACCTGGTCCATACAATCAGAAACCTGAATCCTGCTTTACTATTCAGCTGTCTTTACCCATTGAAAAATAAACAAAAAAGCAGAAAATCACTTTATCCATAGCTATATATCTTGTCAAAGCCTGTGACTTCAAATTGATGTTGAGAGAGAAAGAGCGATCGTGAGGGATAAAAGTGATGTAGACAAGTGGCAGAAATTAAAAAAAAAGGTTTATCAAAGAAGAGGAAGAAAAGATTCTAAGGCATAAATTCAGATTTGGAATTCTCTAGAGGATGGTGTTTTCCTAGATAAAATAACTAGTAGTCATAACTATTTCTTAGATTTTTTATGAAATACTTTTCCTAGGGGTTGTTAGATTTCCTAGAGTTTTAATGCTTGTATGTTCCAAAAATCATTGATGATTCTTGATCTTTTGTGTTGTAAGAGTTAATAAATAGGATTGTAATCTTCTTTTGAAGCATTGAACAAAGTTACAGATTTGAGTTTTTGAATCTTCTATTGGGTTTGTGTGATACAATCCAACCTTAGGTGTGATGCCAAGGACTTCTAGGAGTGATTCCTAGACCTTCTATCTCTCTACTCTAACTCTTTACCTCTACTTTCCATAACCATTCCCAACACAAAACTACCAATCCTGTAATTTTCTTTCAACCCCCTTTGTCCTACATCAAAAAGGGGAAGGGAAACACAGCACAATGGAAACGGAAGTCGGTGGCACAAAAAGACAATAATGAGAGGGAAAGTGAGAACTGAGAATAATGGAGGTCAAGATACAGAAACAGAGGAAGATAAAGCACAAAGAAGAGAGAGGGGGAGTCTGAGAAGAAGACAGATAGAGAGAAAATGAGAAAGAATAAGGAAGAGGAAAAAAGAGAAAATAAGAGAAGTAGCAACTCGAAGCACTTTACCACAATTCATTCTACCCTAATGATCTCTAATGAATAATACTTTTATTCATAAGTTCTCAAATAACTGAATAGGTATTGGGTATGAATAATAAAAAACCAATGCTGACAAATATAAATTTGTCCAAAAAGAAACCAATAAAAGAATTCCTAACTACTTCAATAACATATTTCAAGTGTACATATAAATATGTAAAGACAGTCGCATCTAAAATTAACCATCAATTACAAGCCAGACATCAAGTCCATTTACAAGAAAAAAAAAAAAAAAAACCGTAACGACGTCTAGATTTTAGAATGTGAGGAAATTAACAAGATCAAGACACATGTTCTTAAAGATGAAAGGCACCTAAGCTACATCTAGTAGGAAAAGGAACGCAAGGAAAGGAATGCAACATAGGAATACCTGTTGATGAGTTGGAACTTGTCCTTTACTATCTGTGTCCAGTACATATTGGCTACAGTTCTCATCCTTCCAGACTAATGCTAGGGGTGTAAGCCCTGCTTGATAATGTGCATGCCTATGAAAGCAACAAAACATATCAATGGAAATAGATAAAAATTATCAAATCTTAATGCTGATTAACTGGAAATAATACATATAGGCATCCCAAAGTTTCCAGAACTGTGGATATCAAAATCAATGTGCTTGAACCATGTAGACAGAAAAAAAAAAAAAAAACTGCAAAATTGTAATGTTAGCACGTAATTCAAGCACAATAAAGGGAAGCCCGTGTATTTAAACTTGTCAACGGTTTGAAGTGGAACTGAAATTTTAAGAGAAGAGATTCTTACTTGTTGTAAAACAATAGCCCGTCTTTGATGAATGGCACATCACCCGCATAAGCAGCATGCAAGCCCATTTGATCGCAGTTATAGATGGGAACAACACTGAACCTGTACTTATGATACAAAGAGGGAGGATTTGATGCCCCAGTTTCTGCAAGCTTTGAGTTCAACCAAAAGAATCTAAACTCGGCACTGCAATCATATAGTGAGTATCCCCTCCAGCAAACCATGTCAATTACATAGTACGTTTGATCTAGCTGGAAGACACCCCCAACCATAATTAAAAGAAGGAAAAGATAATAATCAAAAAGAAAAAAGACAAAGTAAAGAAATCCTTGCCCTTCATTTCACCTCATGAAATATACAATCGAGGATACAAAACGAGTGCGCTGGACCCGAATTATTCTTAGTTCTTGCTCCATTGGGTAAAGAAGAAGGGAAATGATGCAATACAGAGCCATTTCGCTGTCTACTAACTGTTGTTCCACCAGAAGAGACTACAAAGCATCGCTTTCCGGCAGGCCTTGCCAAAACATACCTATAAAATCCCAAATATTGCTCCAATTCAAACACATAAATTTATTGAAAAACAAACAAACTTATCTAATCCCAAATAAAAGTTCTAAACACAATAAAACCGAGTTAGTTTCATGCTGTTTCAATAGTGTAAAACTTAAATTTGCATTCAAAAAATTCTAAACTTCTTCATTTCAATTCCATTACCTGGTTCTCTTACTCGTTAAATTACAAGTTCCTAATCATACATTAAATAAACTTAACTTATATCAAACTGAGCTTCTTCCTACCAACAAATTCACATTGCCAGATTCAAATAAACCACCAAAATAAAAAATGGGCACTCCACCAATCCAAATAAAACCCCCAAATTCACTTTCAATTAATCAAAATACACAACACTAATCAATCAGTATACATATATACACATTACAAAGAAAAACTAAAATGAAAATTATCTAACCAATCTTGATTCAAACGAGGAGGCACATCAACCATCCATTCCGGAAGCATGATTTGCCGGGAGAACCATTGCCGTGCTTCGGACCCTTTAAGCTTCGACGCCCGACGGACGTCGAAATCTGGGCTGCCTCCGGATTCGTGCTCTTGTTCGTAATCTGAGGGGTCGGGTTGAATTTCCGGCTCCGATTGCGATTCGGATTCGTGGGTGGTCCGGTTTTGGTTTTGTAGAGAGAGAACTGAAGAAGCTAAGCAACGCGCGTGGTGCTGAGAGTCCCGCCGGCTCTGCGCTTGCCGGAGAAGAGCGAGTTCCCGGCGCTTCTGCTGGTCGGATATCGCCGCGCGCTTGAACGGCCGGCGAATTTCGTGAGGCGCCATTTTTAGAGCTTCGTTGTTGGGTCTCTTGGAGAACCGCTTCACTTGTGTTAAAATGAAAGAGGCGTGCTTTAGTGAAAATATTGGAAAATTGTTTTTAGAGTCTAAAATCAAACGCGTTTTTTGAGTTTTCAAAATTTAGAATACAGAAAACTGTATTTGATACCTCAAACATTCAAATTGAAACCCACTTGTAACCCTTGGAACATTTAGCTTTTATAAATAAATTCAACTAAGCCTTTTTTTAATTAGACAGAGATGGCTATATGAATTTGTTTTCTCCACTTTACTCTATCGAAGGCTAATTTAGCATTGACATCCTAGCCTTTTTCCATAGTTAGATTAAGATTTATATTCATAGAAGTTTTACACTGATTGTCAGTTATCTAACGTAACCCTCCTCCTTTATTAAGGCTTAATATAGTGTATATATATATATATATATATTGAAAGAAAACATAACCCGTAATATTAAGAAACAAAAGAGAGAGGAAATGTCTCCTCAATTACAAATTCAGCAATTAGAGGTGGGATATCCTCTATCCAAATTTGTGGACTATGGGAACATAACCCTAGCCTACTGAGTCGGTTAGCGACTCTATTACATTCTATTGGTAATGGTTGAATCAGTAAATTGGGTCATCTATAGAATAAAGACCTACAATCTTCAACCAGTTCACCAATCTCTGTGAACATTCGATCACCCTTCTTGAGTTCGTTCATAACACCAACTGAATCACCTTCCAACATGTCAATGAGGATGCCTGTATCGGTTGCAAACTCCAATCCAACACGCACTGCACAAAATTCGATTGTGTCAGCATGTATGCCCCCAATTCATTGGCTGCCATGGCTGCAATGATTTTCCCTTGATGGTCTCTTATAATGACCCTTGATTGTCCAAATTAGCATCAATATTCATTTTCATTTTATTTAGGGGAGGGGGTTGCCATCCTTGACCTCTATTATCCCTTTCGATTGGTGATGTGTTACACCCTTGATGAAATTCTAAGAGAGATATCATGACTTTATCAATAACTACATCTTCAGATTCAAATTTTCCTTCTATGCAAATCTTGTTTCTATCATTCCAGAACATATCAACACTCTTTCTAAGTCACCCTTGCTAGCTTCCATTACTGCAATCTTCCACTTTTCTTTGAAGCATCATAGATGAAATCCCACCACTATCCATAAGAGGCTCCAATAGAGACCAAATCGTATTGGCTCTCATGCATCTAGATATCACGTGAATAGTTGTTTCCACTTCGTCTTGACATATTCTACATGTGGCATCTTCCATGACTTTCCTCTTCCACAAATTTTCACTTGATGAGATTATATTGTGAATGAACCTCCAAAAGAATATTCTCACTTTTGGAGGAACATTAGCAGCCCATATTTTTGCCCAGAACTTTCTATTTGCTTCACCAAGTGAACTCTCTCCACTATCTGAATCTACTAGTGCCAACTGATACCCAATTTTGACCGTGTACTGCCCATTCTTTGTGAAGTGTCATATTAGAGCATTTGAAAGATTTCTTCTGCTCAAAGGAATTTTCATTATCTCTTCCACATCCATTTAAAGCAAATGATCTCTTAGTTTCTCAATGTTCCATTTATGCTCCTATGTGATGAAAAATGCAACTGGACAATCGGTTTCTCTCTTTGGGGGCAAAATCAACTTAAAAGAAGATGGACGAGATAGCCAAGGGTCCTTGTGCATATTGATCGTCGAGCCATCACCCACCCTCCATCTAATCTCTTCTTTCAATAGGTTGTGACCCCACTGTACACTATGCCAGATCTAACAAGCCCCATTTTTTCTCTTTGCCTCCCAAAATGATGTATTCGAAAAATATTTTCCTTTTAGGGTGCGGGCCAAAAGAGAGCTTGGGTTACTATGGATTCTCCATCCTTGTTTTGCTAAAAAAGCTTGATTAAATGTTTCCACAGCTCTGAATTCCATTCTACCAAAATCTTTTGCTTTGCACAATTTAGTCCAACTCTTCCAATAAATCTTTTTCTGACCATCTGCATCTCCCCACCAGAAACGAGCAAGTATTGAATTTAATTGCTTGCATAGAGATTTCGAAATTCTAAAACAACTCATAGGGTACACTGATTGGGCCTGTGCAACAACTTTTATAAGCACTTCCTTGCCACCAAGGGAGAACAACTTCGACTTCCAGTGTTGAGTTACTTTCCACTTACCAATTGAAACATCTTCATTGTGTGTGTATATATAACTGAACATATTTGGTAGCAGAGGTGGTTAATTATTCCTTCACAATAGAAATAGAAAACAATAAAAATGAAATTACATCAGATATCTTATTCATGGATAAAAATGTACTTTCTGAAGAAAAACTTCAATTTATCCCCGACCCAATAATTAGTAAAGCAGCTAACATGAATACCAGAAAGGAAAACAGAATTTGTCTCTGCATTTCTAGTTTAAGCCCATTTGATGAGTGGAGAAGAACCACATTATCAATCACAGGACCACAAAACACAGAATCTCTTGACTCGGCTGTAGTGAAGCTGACAAAACTGATAACAGTTGGGCTTGAATCTGCTTTAAATGCCATAGAACAGTTTTGAGCAAATCCAAGCCCTTTACTGTTCATTGTGAAGTTCTTCTGAGCCTTGGATCCTGCTTGAGCTCCAACTATAAACTCTCCCACACGAGTTATTAGCATCACCCATTACAAATTCCAATTTGTAAGTTGAGTCTTTCTTAAGAGTTGCTACTGTTTTTATCCCACCTGAAACGGAGACAATCTCAATTGCAGCTTTGCCTTCTGGGACAAAGTAGTGGTTGGAATCTATGTATTTCACTGTTCCTATCACAGACCATTGTTGCAATGCAGATTGGGTCAAACTTGGCTCTGCATCAAGTAGAATCCCCTCAGTGGAGTTTGGAAGGAAAGCTGGACCCACTTCAAATCCTCCATTCACAAGAAAATTTTCTGCATTGCATCATTCAATCCTTGTGTCAAGAAAAAGGTTGAGCAAGGCAGTAAAAAAAAAAAGCTCCAAAATAGAGGTAAGTAGGCACATGTATCTTAGCTCTAAGTCATTTGCTCAAATTGCCCATTTTCTAGCAATTGCAGATTCCAAGAGAACCATCAAGCTGTTGGGTATGTATGGACTGAAATAATAGTCTAGCATAAAAAGTGGACAAGCTCATAAATGAAATATCAGTTGGGATATCACCCTCATTATTATCGAGGCATTTTGAAGTAAAACACCTCACAACTGGCCTAAAGGTGGTTTAGTGAGGATAATATCAGTATTAGTAAAGATCAAGGCTTGCTTAACAAGTGGTACTAGAGCCAATGGTTTGACTATAGGCACAAATGTCAAGGTAGAGCACGCGTGAGTGCTCTTAAGTTAAAGATAATTCCTCGAGATGACAGTGGCAGGTGGGCAAAGATTATGTCAAAGTGAAGCAGGTAAGGGTGATTGTAATCACAGATAATTCATTGAAATGATAGTGACAAGTGATTTGATGTAGATTGTGCAATGTGTGATCCTAACGAATAATTGTATTTTGGTCTAAGATAAAGATTTTTTGGATGTGTAGATTGAAATAATAGTCTCACATCAAATATGGACAAGTTCATAACATAGAATATAAGTTAGAATCACACCATTTTTTTCCTTGTTTTATGTTAGTTTTTGCTTCCTCTCAAAAAAAAAAAAAAAAAGAATCTCACCCTCATTGGCGTTTGTAGTAAAACCCACACTTAGATCGGGAGGTGGTTAAGTGGAAGAATATGAATGATGAGTTTGATTAGGAAGTGTGAATTCTAGAGTTGTAAAGTTAAAGAAACTCTGAAAAAATTAAGGAAGAAATTGGGAATGTACCTACCAGTAAACTGGTTTGGATTTCCAATCTTCTTGAGAACAAGTGCATCAATTACTGGCCCACAAGTACTATTAGGATCAGCTTCTGTGGATTGGCTTTGAATCACAAGGTTTATAGGTTCTTCATCTCCCCAATTCCCCAGATAAGAAGCATGGCTCTCCCAAGTTTCCTTCCCATATCTCTGTTCTAATTGAAAAACAGAAGATCTATCTGGAGCACCAACAACTACAGAAGTGGAATCAGAACAGTTCTTATTAACTGGTGCAAGGATGAAGGTAAGAACATACTGCATTGGTTCCTTATAAGCTTTAAATGTCTGGTTGATCTTCCCATCTAGACCCAATTGCACAGCATGCCCATTTCCTGGTAAGGATACCTTGGGGCCTGCAGTTACATACTGCACTGTGCCTTCAAGGGTCCACCCTGGTAAGCTGTTGCTTCCAATCAAGAGCCCAAATGGGCTGGTGGTGCTGGTTGTTATGTTTGATGGTGCGGACTCAAAATCTGGGTTCTGCAGATCTGTGAATAATGAAGCTAAATTTTGTTAATTCTATAAGGTTTTTTGGTTGTAGTAGTTGTGAAGATAGTTTGAGGAAATGGGATATTCGAACATACCTGCAAATGCCACTGCCATGAAGAGCATTGAGAGCAGAGGAAGAACTAGGGTTTCTGGACACATTTTTTTCCTCTGGTTTAAGAGAGAGTGGAAGAAGGAAGCTGCAATGGGAGCAGTTTTGGTTGACTTATAGCCATATATTTCTCGAGAATTCTTGGAACATGGAAGCTTCTTCTCTGACATGAAAAGGGGTTAGAAAATGAGAAAATGATTGTTGACTCGAGTAATTCTTTTTAAATTGGGAGGAATAACTGCATCATGCTTTACACATAATCCTGGCAGTAAGGTGTGTAAGAATGGCACGTGTTGCCCACATCATCATCACGCGAGATGATTGTGGGGGGATTCAAAACGTTGAAAGTGTTCAATTGGGATAAGTTACACATCAAGGTATAAACCATGTAATAAAATATTTGATTTTGTCCTCAATAGATAAATATTTTAAGTTTTTATATGTTAATCCATTGCAAACCGTTTGTTCCATGAACGTCTAGTTTATTCAACATTTTGCATTATAATCAACTATGTTAGTAATGCAGAGACCCATAAAACATATGTATAATGTGTGTAGCATGTCTTTTTATTATTATTATTATTATATTTTCTATTTTCATTTTGTGTCTTTATTCGTGTTAAAAGTTGTGCCAGTTTAAGACTCTATTTGATAATTTGTTATAAGTAATGCTTTTTGTCATTAAGAGAAGGGGATATGATATTTTTGAAGTATTCGAATCAATAAATTTATTTTGATTATCTTTGGATATTTTTGTTTGTTCTTGCTTCCGCGACGAATTTACATCGGTTAGCCATTCTATTAATGATGGAGAGATTATCCTCAAATTGTTCTTAATCTTCAGGGTTGAGCTTTCTGAGTTGTGAGAAAAGCAAAGGCAGGGAAGAGATTAGGACCATACCTGATGTGCACCAGAGACTTATGTTTCATCTGAAGAAGGTATCATAACATGGCATTAGTCATTAATTCCATCATTTATGTCATTAGATAGAAAAAAATACACATCTAAACAACCAAGTAAGTTAGATGATCCCATTTGGCAGCCACCAAGGCTCTGAAAATATAGTATAAAGAGTACCCTGTGAGCACACCAAGTAGTCTCTGAAATTTGCATAATAATTCATATTACCATTGTTTCTGGATCTGAATAACATTTTTTGCTTCCTCCATGCACACTAAAGAAGAACAAGGCTACTTTCAGTATAAAAAGAAAAATGACTCAGATGGTATAAATATGGATTTGACAATAATTAAATTACACGGCCATTCCCAGCTTACCTGCTGAGAGATGTGTATCATGAGCTTTACAAAATGGAAACTAAATTTCTAACAAGTAAAATAAATTTGTTAAGGACAGAGATGTGGCTTTTGGTGCCTTAAATGATGCTAGCAAAGAAGGCCATATGAAGGCATGTCTTCGATTCTTACAACATCGTCCAATAGTTCCCTTTCCAGCTGCGACCGAGTAGATTTCAAGATATCCTACAAATATTTGCCAATTTCAAGTATAAATAAAGTCAGAAACCAAGCAAAAAACTATTAGTAAGAGAAAACGAAACCAAGTTAGATATACAGATCTCCTAATACAAATATATGAGGCGTCATATCAATATAATCGAAAATACAATTTTGATTTATTTGATGCTTTCAAAGAAAGACTGGTGAATGACTTGGATTGGTGTTGGAGTCGCACCTCGATTTCCCAACTGTATGTACAAATATAGGTGGTGTTGTTATCTTACTTACATTGAATTCCATGTATGTGGCATTCCTGTCAAGCCACTGTTTATCCATGACTACAAAAGCCATACAATACAGCAAGTCAAACGCCCACTCATTCTCTGAAAATGCAACAAGAAATCGAAATCAAATCGTTGATGTCCCCAACTTTAAGCCAGATGTTAGATCTTCTCATTTATCTTAAAAAAGAAAAAAAAAATCCATTAAACACTCTTTGCAGAGTTCAGTTGGATTGGTCTCTCATACTATGCACAGTAGCACAGATTCTAGTGGCCTCTTGATAAATCTATTATTGAAAAGTTCTCGCTCAAGATGAGTTAAAAGCATTGGTCCTACAGGTCAAATCCATAAGTGATTTGTATGACACATGTTAAACAAACCATGAAGTTATGGATTCAAGATGCAATTCAACTCAACTCAACTAAGATATAGCTTTTACCTAATTAAAAAAAAAATGTTGGCCCTTTTAAAATCCTTTCAACACATGAGAACATAAGAGTTACTTTGAGGCGACCAGGAGCTCTCACCTGATAACATCTGGATAAATACTGGTCTCACAAAGGTCCTTGGTTTAGCTGCAAGAATTTAGCTGTTTCCAGTTAGTAAAACCTCATGAATGAAAGGCATTAATAATAATATTCAATTTTGTTATTTTCCGTTGAATTCTAGTGTATTTACTTCAGTAATAAAGAGTAATAACGATTTGAATGATGGTCCCTTTGATGATTATGCTTGGCTTATGAATGTTTGCTTGACCAGGGTTCCCTTTCTTGTCTTAAGTAGAATTTAGTGACTTACAGGCATCTAGATCTAGCATTTGCATGATCATGAATGTGATATTTACACCGGCGACAGCAAAAGGATACTCCCAAGTAGCTCTCTTTCCCCCCTGTTTGTTCAATAATTGCTGAAAGGATGTCTGCAACAATAAATAGACAAATCAAAAAAGAATTTCTTTGGCCACTACATCCAATATGGAAAAAGGAGAAAAGATCAATTGGAAATAAGACTTGGAAAACTGCTCTTAAGATTCAAATTGATAATAATCTCTCATTTTTAGCACAAACAAATCACTGAAACAAATGAGGTATGGTCCTAGCAAAATGGTAACAAAACAGTAATTTACATTTCTGAAATTTGGTAGCCTGGTTAGGATCTTACAGAAAACGTCTTTGCAAAGAAAAGCAAATTTTCCAGAGCAATGAATCCAGCTCCCCTGTACACATGTAAAAAGTTTCTTTCCACTCAGAAATTATAAACCAGAAAAATGATTACAAATGGAAAGGAATACCAAAGTAATGAAATGAAACTGGCATAAGCAATACCTGAAATCTGTTGATGGATTTCTGCCCTGCCATCCCATGTCCTTCCACTGTTCAGATATCAGACCATTGAGCTCCTGACCTGGGTATGAAGCAGACCAAAGAGCTCTCAAAGCTCCCTGACTTTTAGAACAGGCTAATCAGTTGGTAAAAGTTCATTCTTCTTCAGTTTAATCAAAACATTAAGTGTATGCTTTTGTGTAGTCGCTATCATGTAGGTGCGTTATCAGTTTTTTGGAGAACAAGAGTACTGCATATATTCTTAAATATGAAGCACCACTTTTAGGAAGTTTGGTCAACATTAACACGTTCGGGATTTATGTTATTCTAACAGTTATGTCAAAACATTCTTTTTTTCATATCATTTTCTATGTATTTCCATAGGTTATATAAAGAATAAAATCTAAACAATTTTTTCGCTATTTTCAAACATTTCCTAAACTAACGCTAATCTATTTTCAAACGTTTCCTAAACTAACGCTAATTTATTTTCAAACGTGATTGTCTACAATTACGGCTCACGCCAATACTCCCCCTCAAGTTGATGCATAGAGGTCTCGCATGTCCAACTTGTCAAGTGAGTTGTAGAGGTCCTTGCTCGATACAACTTTTGTAAGGACATCCGCCATTGATCTTCAGATTTCACAAATGGAAACCTAATTGTTTTTGCTTCAAGATTTTCCTTGATTCGGCTGGCACTTCAGAGGAAGGGGATATAGGCTCGGTTTCAGATGTTGCATGCTCTGCATTCAGAAATACCTCAATTTCACAGTTCACATCGCCTGAGTTATCATTCGGCCCATCATGCTCATGCGGCTTCTCATTCCGATTCTGTTCCTCATGCTCATATGGCCCCTCAAGTCTGAACCAATCAAAATCATTTTGTGTCTCATGTTGGGACCAAGTCAACTCTTCATTATGTATCTCCCCCTGAAGAGGAGAAGGAGGTGTCGTAGATGGAAAAAAACATGTCAGTTTCCAAAAATTGAACATCCATAGTCACATAGAGTTTTCGGGTAGTAGGATCGTAGCAACGGTACCTTTTTTTATGGATACCATAGCCCAAAAACACACAGCGACGTGCACATGGATCAAGCTTACTGCGTTGGTTTTTGTCGAGATACACGTAGGCGACACACCCAAAGATACGAGGAGGAAGCATCAGCGCCGTAGGTATGGACACATGATCGGAAAGAGATTGAAGGGGTGTTTTAAATGATAAAATCTTGGATGGCATTCGGTTGAGAAGATGGACGGCAGTTGAGACGGCATCGGCCCAAAAATGTTTGGGCATATTGGCACCAAGAAGTAGAGCACGGGCAGTCTCCAGAATATGTCTATTCTTCCTCTCGGCGACACCGTTCTGTTGGGGTGTTTGTGAGCATGAAGTTTCATGAATTAAACCATGGTGGGAAAAATAAGATTGAAGATCCTTATTAACATATTCACCACCATTATCAGAGCGGAAAACCTTCATGGTGGCACCGTACTGAGTACCAACCATAACATGAAATGTTTTAAAAACACCGAGAACTTCATCTTTGTGTTTTAGGAAGTAGAGTCATGTCATACAGGTACAATCATCCACAAAAATAACAAACCAACGAAAGCCAGACATATTAGCAATGGGTGAGGACCCCCAGACATCAGAGTGAATTAATGCAAATGGAGTGTCACTTTTATTCATGCTCAATGGGTAAGTAGCGCGATGGCTCTTAGCCAAAACACAAGTATCACACTTCAAGTCAGAAGTCTGCAAATGCTTAAACAAATCAGGTAAAACATGCTTCAAATACGGAAAAGAGGGGTGTCCCAAGCGTCGATGCCATAACCACAATGTTGTTTCTTTATTGACATGCAGATTGTTCATGTTGTTGGCCTGGCCGATGTCATCCACATAATATAATCCCCCCCTCTTAGTACCACGTCCAATTATCTCCTTGGTGAGAATATCCTGGATAAGACAAAAGTTTGGATAAATAAGTACAACACAGCCAAGGTCTGCAGTAAGCTGACTTATAGACAATAGTTTATGGGATAAAGACGGAACAAGTAAAGTATTGGATAAAGTGAGGGATGGAGATAAAGTCACAGAGCCAGCTCCAGCGACTGGTGAGATAACACCATTGGCATTAGCTAGGCTGGTGCGTCGTGGAAGAGAAGTTTGAGAGAAGGTTACGAACCTGCGGAGGAGCAAGCAATAGCAGCCCCACCGTATTCCGGCGACGTCCGTCAGCGAAGACGGAGCGTCGCTTGTTATCGCAGAGCAGATCTGTCTCGCGATCTCGCTAAAACCCTCCTTTCTTTCTCTCTCTCTCGATCTGTCTCGCCTACATGTATCTCGGGCGATAACACCGTACCGAATAAGGTGTGAAAGCGGATCCAGATCCAGATCCATATCCCCGAGGTCGTCGAGGATATCAAGGAGGTCGTAGCGGATGCAGATCCGCTTCGCGTCGAGCGAGTCGGACTCGCCGCAGTCGGTGTCGTCTCGACGCCGTTTGTTGGCGCCGAAGGAGGCTGTGGTCGCCGTGATTTGCTGGTCCATGGAGGATGTATCGAAGAGAGATCTTGAACAACAAGAAGAAGAGAATAAGTTTCAAAGAAGGGAAAGCAGTTGAAGGAAACAGAGTTTTCCCCGCAATCATTTCGTTCCTTTTTTTTATGGCCCTACTTGTCTTCCTCAAAGAGCAATCATTTCGTTCCTTTTATTTTATGGCCCTACTTGTCTTCCTCAAATAAGGGCTAACCTATATTTAATCTCTAGTGCTTTTTTTTTTTTTTTTGACCTTCAAAGGGCCCATCAATAATTCTTTTACAACAAGAAAAAAAAGTTTTGGTTTTGTGCCCTATTGGACCCAAATCATAAGCACAAAAGAGGTATTATTTTTTTAGACCCAATCCTTTTCGCCTTATAATTCTTTTTTTTATGTTATTTTAGTGAGATTACAAAAAAAGAAAGAAAAAAAAGTCGTTGGAAAATCACAGATCCGAGTATTGCACCCTACCCTTCCTTCCATGGCGGATTTTGATGACCAGAATACTCCTGGCAACACGTCCAACCTCTCTGATCCTATCCTTGAATTGACTACAAGGATGACTGAAGTTTTGAATAACACTCGGACCCCGACCATCACCACTGAAACATCCGCTGCTCAGATCGACATTAAGTTGGACGGTTCTAACTATGCACTGTGGTCCCAGGTTGTTGAGATGTATATCTCGGGCAAGGACAAACTGGGGTACATTAACGGCGACTTTCCCCAGCCACCATCGACTGATCCTTCCTTTCGCAAGTGGCGCACTGATAATGTTATTGTTAAAGGTTGGTTAATTACTTCCATGGATCTGTCTTTAATTGGCAATTTTATTCGCTTTCCTACGGCAAAAATAGTTTGGGATGTTATTGCAACTACCTTCTTCGATGGTAGTGATACATCGCAGGTGTATGATCTTCGACGTCGAGTGAGTAGACTGAAACAAGCTGCGGGCTCGCTTGAAAAATATTACACGGCGTTGCGGGGTCTATGGCGTGAAATTGATTTCCGCCGACCAAATCCTATGGAATGTTCTGTTGATATTCAACACTATAATCGGATCTTCCAAGAAGACCGTGTTTATGTTTTCCTGGATGGTCTTGATGATCGGCTAGACAATATTCGTGCTGATGTTTTACAGATAAAACCATTTCCTATGGTTGAACAGGCTTATGCGCATGTTAGGCGGGAAGCTATTCGACAACAAGTGATGACTACCCATGACACCGATGGGCCCCAGGTGGCTGTCTTAGCGACGAAAGCTCTCTCGTTAAGCACCTTTGGCCATGGTAATCTGCCAAGCACCGGCATTCTACTGAGGGAAAAAAAATGCTCTCATTGTGGCAACCAGAAACACACACGTGAAAACTGCTTTAAGTTGCATGGGTACCCTGATTGGTGGCATGATCTTCAAGCCCGTAAGCGTCCTGATGGCACCAACAGTAGTGGACGTTCAGGCACAGCTGTTGTTGCTAGTGCAGAACCTCATCTCTCTCTTATACAATCGGCTGCAATGTCCACGGATGCTCCTCCCAACTTAAACTCAGGTATCTCTGGTCTTGCTCTTTTTACCTCCCATCGAAATGCGGATTGTGGGGCATGGCTTCTCGACTCGAAGGCCTGACTTTTGCTGCTTCGGACTTCTCTCAAACTTCTCTTCCACGACGCACCAGCATAGCTAATGCCAATGGTGTTATCTCACCAGTCACTGGAGCTGGCTCTGTGACTTTATCTCCATCCCTCACTTTATCCAATACTTTACAGTGCATAGTTGGAACCGTCCAACTTAATGCCGATCTAAGCAGCGGATGTTTCAGTGGTGATGGTCGAGGTCCGAGTGTTATTCAAAACTTCAGTCATTCTTGTAGTCAATTCAAGGATGGGATCAGAGAGATTGGACGCGTTGCCAAGAGTATTCTGGTCATCAAAATCCGCCATGGAAGGAAGGGTAGGGGGCAATACTCGGATCTGTGATTTTTTTTTTTTTTTTGTAATCTCACCAAAATAACACCAAAAAAAAAAAAGAATTATAAGGCGAAAAAGATTGGGTCTAAAAAAAAATACCTCTTTTGTGCTTATGATTTGGGTCTAATAGGGCACAGAACCAAAACTTTTTAATCACTTTTCTTGTTGTAAAAGAATTATTGATGGGCCCTTTGAAGGTCAAAAAAAAAAAAAAGCACTAGAGATTAAATATAGGTTAGCCCTTCTTTGAGGAAGACAAGTAGGGCCATAAAAAAAAGGAACGAAATGATTGCTCTTTGAAGAAGACAAGTAGGGCCATAAAAAAAGGAACGAAATGATTGCGGGGAAAACTCCATTTCCTTCAACTGCTTTCCCTTCTCTGAAACTTATTCGCTTCTTCTTGTTGTTCAAGATCTCCCTTCGATACATCCTCCATGGACCAGCAAATCACGGCGACCACAGCCTCCTCCAGCCCCAACAAACGGCGTCGAGACGACACCGATGACGGCGAGTCCGACTCGCTCGGCACGAAGCGGATCTGGATCCGCTACGACCTCCTTGATATCCTCGACGACCTCGGGGATATGGATTTGGATCTAGATCCGCTCTCACACCTTATTCGGTACGATGTTCATGGCAGACGATCGCTCAAGATCGCGAGACAAATCGAGAGAGAGAGAGAAAGAAATGAGGGTTTCAGCGAGATCGCTCAAGATCGCGAAACAGATCTGCTCTGCAATCGCGAGCAACGCTCCGTCTTCGCTGACGGACGTCGCCGGAATACGGTGGGGCTGCTATTGCTTGCTCCTCCGCAAGTTCGTAACCTTCTCTGATACCATGTCAAAACATTCTTTTTTTCATTTCACTTTCTATGTATTTCCATAGGTTATATAAAGAATAAAATCTAAACAAATTTTTTGCTATTTTCAAACATTTCCTAAACTAACACTAATCTATTTTCAAATGTTTCCTAAACTAACGCTAATCTATTTTCAAACGCGATTGTCTACAATTACGGCTCACGCCAACAAGTTATGCATTAACAAAAAGAACATAAAAATGCACCTGATGATCTGGTCTAGCAGCATCAAAGTAAACCTTCATTCTACTTTTCAGCCTCTGTAATCTTTCTTCCTGCAACTCAGAGTCAGAGACACATTAGTAGAGTTGCATTGTGCACTTCGATATAAGTTGCATTATCTCATTTAATATGTAATAATGACCCATTAAGTTTCTATATCACATCTTTTTTTAGCTTGCCCTAGATTTGTTAGGAAACAAATCTATTTGGATTGTGGAGCATTCTTAACCATCAAAAAGAATTAGCGGGACGGGTTTTTCAAAATCTCACAAACTACAATGAATCACAAAAGCAGCTGAAACAACAACATAAAAAGGAGGAACAACATAAATAAGTTAAACGCTCTCCTTGTTCTTCCAACATCACAGGTCTCCAGGGTAAACCATTCCAATTATCCCAGAAATACTTTCCTTGATCTTTGTTTGCAAATTCTAGTGTACTAGCTCATTGATACCAAACAAAACCAAGCTGGTGTATCTCAGTTTCTAGCTTGTCCACATAACTTGCAGTACCTGAAGTTGTTATAATGATGCCACTCATAATCCCTTTTTTTTTTTTTTCATTTCCACAAATTTGCCTATCCCAAAACCTTTCTTCAGATCAGTAAAGGTTGGGTTTTCAGCCGGTAGTCTAAAATGCTGAAGCTTCGGCTATAAAAGGAGCAGATACGTATTAAACCTATGGTTTCCATTCTGGTCTGGTTTTCCTATTAAAGGATGCACAGGCACAGGATTAAGGGTACCCCATTATAAACATTTCAAATACTTCTGATGTAATTTCTTTTAAGTGTGAAACTGGAGAGTAACAAAGCGGACAACTACGAAGTCTACTAAATTCCACTAAAGAGCTTCACCCCTGCTCAAACGCATTGATATATAATTAAAGTAAGCCAATAAATTAAGCATTCCCAGATAGAAGATTTATGAGGATAATGGTAAAAGCATCATCAACAGTTACATTTTCAGAAATGATACATTGCAAGAAGAAAGGTCTGAGATCATGAGTCTTATTACCTGTAAGGGTGTTAAATTAATGCAAATCCGTTCATACGCTCCTTTTCGTTTGAAACAAACACAAGTGAGGCCCTTTCCAATCCATGCAGGGGGTGCACCGCAGGTTGCGTAGTCTACAAACAAACAATTGAACTCTCTTTATAACCAAATTCAACATTAATCAAGTTGGGTATCTCTAACAAAGTAAGTCTACTTATTGCCATTTAAACAAACACTTAAAAGAACTGAAAAAAGCTGCCTCAAAGAAGTAATAACTCCCACGCACCTCGCTTAAAAACTACTCTGAAGCATTTCATAACAACGTCGTGAGTATGAAGCAAGAAGAATCATGATTCTTATTCAAGAAGAACAGTAAATACCCATGATTATCTCTTGACTCTTTAAAATACATTATGGGCAGTAGGCCACTTATGTCTGGGAGGGGAAAGATTGAATGCTTCTTGGCACAAGAAGTTTCTGGCTTCTGGCATGACACAGATAAAAAATGAGAAGTTGGGCCACGACCAAGGGTCTGTAGCACCACCGGACACATAGGCTAAACAACTTTAATTAATCTCAAGTAGTCCAAAAAGCACGAACCTAAATAAGTGTCAGAACAAAGCTTAATCTGAACTGCCCAGCTCAATGTAGGACACCAAGAATAGTTTGCAGTTGAATAGCTCAGATGGGTCGGATGCAGAGACGTTAACTTTTAGTTTTAAATTAGGACAACTGATGCCTACAGGTAAGCAAATTTTTGTTTCTTTAGAGGCCTAATCAGTGGCTTGTTCCTTTTACCTATAAAAGACGCAGGGGACCACTTACATAAAACTAAAAACAAAAAATAAAAACTGACAAGTCTCTTGTTCCTGCACTTGCGCTTCACGTGGTGTACAAACTCTGCCCGGAAGGTCTGGGAAGGAGTTGTGGTGGGGCCAATAAACAGTGTTTGCAAATTTGCAACCGTCTCGCAGCCCGCTTGCAGAATTTGAAAGCTTTTTACTAGGCCCCGCTCGGAGCTGTCACACGGCGTTTAGATTACCAGATTTAGACTGAGCTTGGCTTGAGCTTAATTAACAATCTGGACATGACAAGTCAATATAAAGACAAAAACAGGGTAAATAATTATTATCTTAATTTTTACACAATTTTGTCAGGACATAGGGAGCAATCTGCTTACAACACACCATATTTTATTAAACTATTTCATGTATAGTGAGTTTTCAAATTGTTTAGCCATATTATAACTGTTAAATTATAAATTCATAGAAGCTTTCAATTATATGTTGATCTTTATTATATGCAGGGGTAAAATAATTTTGATATAACCTGATCTTATAACGTCAAACGACTCAAACGTGTCCTTTACTTACGTGGATTATGACAATAATTCAGATTACAGTCAAGAGGGGGCCTTACCAAATGCAACTAATAGTAGTTAATGCGCCAAGTGTCCATCAATTAGCTTTAGTTTGCTTTCCTCGTTAGTCGTGTTCAAATAACCCATCTAATGCACGTTTTTTCTCTCTAGAATACCAGATATGTGCTGCATCTTAAAGCATTATAAAGGTTAAGTGGATTCTGCCAGCGTATAAGACGTTGACATACAGGATTCAAGTGCACTGCAAGAGGATTTGAGTTCATTAAAAGGGCCCTCACTTAAGTCCTGATCAAATCCCTTATAATCATCTAATGACTGAAATTTTGTTTACATCTAGTAAGTTGCAGTGTTCAATGGTCCATGTTGTTTAATCTAATTTTAACTATGATGCAAGAGCAGGTAGAGTAATAACGGAGTACGAAATCGCCAAATGCGTTCCAAAAAGAATACTCGAAAAGACATTTGTCGATTCATCAATCTTGCACGTCTCCGACGTGTAAACCAATTACACTTGCGGCATTCAGTTTGTTTCAGTCGGGAAACTCCAACTTCCCACCTATCTCGCGTGTGATTTGGTCGATATCCGAAGATATCTCGCAGGACACGACACTGTATTTCCCATCTTCTTCTTCTTCCTTCACGGATGTCCGTTTCTCTTTTCTTCCTAGTTCATTCTAACCTTTTTATGGTCGAATTGAAAACAAAACAAAGATATATAAACAAATCTCTAGTACCCATAAATTCATCAACACATACTTTACACATAACATATTCACACATCTGTGAGTGAAAAAAATAAAAGACCTTTGACATAAATAAAATTTTTGATAAAATTATAAATTATAAAAACACAATCACGTTAGATTCTTAATAACAATAATGGAGGAAAAATACATGAATTCATTGCGATGAAATTAAAAGGTTAGCGTCTTCTAACATCAAATCATCGTATTGCTCAATAGGTTCCCTTTCTAAGATAGGAAAGAAGAAAAGAGCTAAAATGAGATAATGATTTGGCTTAAAGATCATAACCTTATAAGGTTACTTATATATACTAAATTAATTAGCATCCCATCAACCCTAATTAATTAGTCTTGAGTATTTACACATTACAAAGTTTATACCAAATAGATATTAGATAGCCAATAATATAATTGTTAATATACATGTTGTGCCACATTATTATTGTTTGAGAACCATAAGATTATTTTTTAAGCAAGCAACCATAAAAACTTGTAGAAGAAGCAACAAATTACTGCTTGAACAAGTAATATTCTCACTTGGTTTACTAATAATCATATTAATGTACACGTGAGCCCACATTAATAAGATATCAATTAAATTAAAATCCCAACATTTTCTACTGTTTGTTTTTTGGCAACCGAATAAGGAAAAAAACTCGAGAGAAAAACGTCTTGCTGATTCGAAGATAATCAGATTTTTTCTGAATTATAAAAGCAACAGATTATAGAAATATTCGCAAAACTGCATCCGATCGAAGCGAAAACCAAAGAAATAGCAGAGACAGATTACAGGCGAATTTAGGTACAAAACCAAGCAAAATCATAAGAAATATCGAGACTAATCGAGATAAAGATAGATGAATTTTGAACAGAGTAGACGGTTTACACAACACAAAATGATCCAGATACCACAAACCGAGTAAAATCTCATACAGCCTGAAACAAGAGACAAATATAAAAACAATAGCAATTGCTCCGACAGAAACTAATCCACAAGTTTCTTCAAAGTTCAACAAAAAAAACTCCTCGAAACCTTAGAAACAACATATTCACCTCGAATAAGCATCAATCAATCAACAAATCACGCCAAACTTGAACTAGAACTTCTAACAAGTAACACATCTCAGAGATCATACGTTTTCATCTTAAAACTATCATACATAAAAACTCCAACAAGATTAATGAAACTCTAACACATTCACCTCCAATAAGTATCAATCAATTAACAAAAGACGTCAAACTTCTACGTGCTTGTAACTATAACTTCTAACAAGCAACACATCTCATAGATCATACTTTCTCACCTTAAAACTATCTATAAATCAACATACGAGAAAAAAAAAAAAAAAGAACTCCACCAAGATTGAAACACTAAACACATCATCTAACAGAATCTCATAGATCAAAACAGAAACTACATTTTCAAGATCACAAAAAAAAATCTCTAACATCAATTACCTGAAGAAGTTGAAGAAGTTGAAGAAGTTGAAGAAGAAGAAGCAGAGTCGTGAATGCATCTGGCGAGCGAAGTCGAAGAGAGCGAGCGGATTGCGACGCAGCTGCTCCCTTGATTCCTCTGCAAGCTCATTTCAAATCTGATTTCGTAGCTGTGAAACCACTAACTTCTTCTTTATAATATCTTTTTTTTTTTTTGTTAATTTCTAGTAACAGAGGAGAAAGAAAGAAAGAAAGAACCAGACGAGCAGCAAGAGCAAGAGCGAGAGAGAGAGAGATGAGACAGAAGTGCAGAGAGGTTCGTCGTTTTGCTCGCGGCGCTTGCAAGGGACCACTACTGCCGTGGAGCCCACCGCTATATAGTTTGAGTGGGAGTCTCGATCTTCTTGATCGCCACGTAGAGTTACTTTCGCAACATCTTGTTTAATTTTTCGCCACATGGCATGTGTTGTGTGTTGAGTCCGCGCGCACTGTCGTTACGGAGCAGTGGATTGGAACTATTTGAAAAGGAGTGGAGTCACATGTTTGCCCCTTTTCTATTGTTTAAATGACATTTTAGGTCTGACTATAATATGCTTTATATAATTCAAGTGATCTCTTGTGTTTGTGTTTAAAGTTATATGTATATATATATATATATATATATATATATATATATATATATATATATATATATTTAATTTTTCTTATAACAGCGTGTGTCTGACGGGTGCTTAGCGACTCAACAAGGTGGTTCATAAGTACTAAGGCCTTGGATTAGCCCCAAAGGGCCACCTAAGAACTCTGTCCATGGCCAAGTAGAGGACCTATCATGGGTTGAACTAGTAATTAAAATTACAAGGACCCTCCCGAACCAATGGACTAAGCTATTATTTGTATTTATATATGTTATTAGTGTAAGATTTGACTAACATCAGTAAAAAATAATATGAAAGGAGAGTGTTGAGCTTTTGTCAGTTTTAATTGTCTTTTAATCTATTAGGTACCTCGAGCATATAAGAAAAATAAATAAAAAAATAGATTATCGTAAAGAGCACCGACATAGTACCCATCAAAAATTATTTGATACCTAAATAAATTTTGAATTGTCTTAAAAATTAATTTTAAATTAATTAAAGTAATTAATGACTTATCTCACTAATGGGGTCGACAGTGTATTTATAATAGTAAGGTCTTGTGGTTAAGTTGATAGTGATGCATGATGCTCTGTCATACACTTAGTATCCAAGATATATTGCGGTCGGTCCTGAGCTAAGGAGACACCTAACTCTCGTCAATCGATTATCTTCTAGTGGGTATCTTGACGAGGAGAATATAGCTCAACTCATGTTAAATAATTTATGTTGCCCAAATTTAACAATTTGATAAACAAAAATGACCAAAACAATATTACAAGGATATAAATGTCAATAAAGGAAAAAATGAAGGAATAGTTTTGTTGTGACACAGAAAAATATATATATATATATATTTGTTCATCGAAATTTTTATATCCGGTAGTGTCTTCCATATATTCCTTTCAACCACAATTTTAACGAGGAGATTCAAACTGAAGTTCGACCCTTAAACCAACCACGGAATCATTGGTTAACAAAGAAAAAATATTCATAAGTTAGAAAAAGCTTCAAAGTAGATGAGACCGCGTTCAGACTCCACATGGGAGGTTCTGCAGTCCCCTGATACAACGCTTTTGTTTGGTTGCGCGGAATAACAGACATTATCTTTATAATGCATCCTCTAATTCCTTTTGGAACAACCTCGTGCTTCTCACTGCACACCTCCGTTATCTGTCTCCGCTCAATGCTCATTATAGGGTAAGAAAATTAAAGAAATAAAATTAAAAAAAAAAAAAAAAAAGACAGCCACGTGTCGATAACTTAAAGGGTATAATATGTTAGACGAATAGTCTGCTCTCCACGTGGCCTTTTGTTGTGTGTTGTGTTAAGCAGACCATTGTCCGGCCGTCGAGCCTACTATCATTCGGCCCAAAATATAGAAGTAGTAGTAAAATAAAATAAATAAGATAATTTTTTTTCTTTTAATTTAATGAAGTTATTGGTAGCTAATTTGTAGTTCAAGTTTTTTATTATCTTTTTTTTTTTTCTGAGTTTTTCATTGATGTTAGTATTACTGTAGTCACATTTTTAGGGGTTATGGGTGATAATAAATACAGTTTAAAAATATATATTTTTTTAGAAAAATAAGTATTACCCGATATCTATTATATTCGTAAGAAATCTGAGTAACGCAAGACCTAATTAATATTCACACCAACAAAACTCGACCTAACAGTTTTTTAAAGATGGCCTACAGTCAGTTCTCACAACCACTTTACGCTAAGAGAATTTGAAAAAATCTAGTATCTGTCGTTTCGAAATCTGGTTATGAACATCTAACCTGATGTAATATACCATTGTTCGAACCATCGCTCATTGGCTACAATTTAAAAATATAAATAAGATTGAGAACTAAAAATGAAGAAATTATCAACAATTAAATATCAATTAATTAATGACTTAAATAGGTATCACTCAACTAGGTCAAATATATATATATATCAATTATTTTAATTAAAAATCTCTGTGCCTACATATAATTTCATTGACCCTTGAATAAAACAATGTTTGAAAATGGATAGTACTATTAACTTAAGTTTTTAACCTAATCTTTTCTTCAAATGATCCAATTTAACATAAAAAAGAGTTGTCAAGTACCTTATAATTTCTGCAGGGGCAATTAATTATAGTTAGGTGTAACATTCACATTTACTTATATTATAATGCGAGTCTTTCAATTCAATGAATAGTTCTAATTCCTGTATTTTCAATAAATCATGTGATTTTTATTTTTTTTTAAATATGAATTTATCATTTATCTTTTTCAGTATAACACTTTGTCAGATCATATGTGATAAAAACATAATTAGTATATCTTTCTTAAATCCCAATTATAAATGCAAACTAACTTTATTTTGGCAACTTTGAACCTTTAGTTTGCAACATTAATGTTCATTAGAAATTAGATAACAAAAATTTGTAAAAAATAGTATAATATCCATATCAAATAATCAACATTATTTATAAAGCCAAAATTTATTAACTCAGCATATACTATTTTTATCATAAATTTAAGAATTATCCGTTACTTTTTCAATATAAAACTTTTAAATAAATTTACATAAAAAAATACATTTATGGGTAATTTGGTCTTTAAGGTACTAAAAGATTTTTTTTTGTAATATTAGTAAATATAAGACTTATTTAAAAAAAATATATGTTACCATTTTCAACCCTTTATTTATTTATTTATTTTGATAATTTTTTGGCAGAGTGCTAAAACGATCATAGTACATATCTAATAATCATAGTACATTTAATAAATAGGTTAAACATGTTAACCTATTTATAACTCTTAAAGCTTAAACAAGTTCATTTTAACCTCTTTATCATATATAAATTCTAAATTAACATACAAATTCAAAATTTAAAATCATAATTATACAACCATAAAGTAAAGACCAAATAAAATATTATAAAGTTAGAGTCTCAATACATAATATAAAATATTAAAAAAATTTCACACATAATATAAGTCTCAACACAAAATATAATTGTGTTAAACGGATTAATTTCAAATTTAGCAGATAGACTTCTTTTTGATCTAAAATTTAATTGTGTCTAATTGAGTTTAATTTATTTTGACCCACACCTGTTTATGCAAAACTCAAATCCATTTATGTATTAATTTCGACTCGTATTATCGTATCGTGATTTATATTGTCACTTATGTCGAGCTCTGGTAGGTATTGGATGTGACTTCACCTGAGGATTGTAAAAGCCATGAACTCATATATGATTAAGCCCAAACCCACAATTGAAAAGACCATGAAAATCGACCATTTACCAACACATATCCAAAACCTCTATCTTTATTAACAGTACGGGCGCCAGCCACGACACGTTGTTCGTTCAACAAACTCCATAATTTCATATCTAATTAATGCACCGGATAATCTTAGCCATTGAATTAATTGAATGTTTTTTAACTTTCAACATCGACGGCCAAGATCTATTATCAATTATTCTCTGTTTATAGGGCCACTGAATTGGAGTAGGTCGCTTGCAAATGCATCACACAAATTTCAACTGAGACTCATAATTCATATCATATTATATTGCATTATATTACATAATATAGTGTATATATACATATAGTTTAAATTTCAAAGCCAAAAAACATAGCAAATATCATAATAAAACTCTCACATAAAGATAAAATAATAAGTGGGGGGTGTTATCAGAAGATGGGATATAATGCCTTTATTTGGTACAATTTCTGTTTAAAGTGATAAGCGTTTTTTTCAAAACTGTCAATCGAAGAAGCTGGTGAAAATATGATTTGTTAAAACGCCAAAAATTAAGTTTCCTCGCCACAAACGTTGGTCGTCCCAAACACCTTAATTACTGTATTTTGCTAAAATCTTCATCGTACCGCTATTGAATCACATAACCAATCAGGGTTAGGTCCAATAGAATATTAATATAATTTACAATAGGAAATAATATAATTAATAGGTGTGATACTCCAAATAAAAATCTGACAATTATAATTTCATTAACTCCATGCCATACATCATAGGTCTATTCATGTGGAAACAAAATTTATCAATAATACTCCCACCTAACACAAACAATATTAAGATAATGTTCACACAAGAGGATACATTTCATACCTATGCAATAAGTGGAAACAATATCTCACTTAATTTATTGTCATATACTTCTCATCTTAATTAGCTAATACAAAATTAGAACTTATATATAATATATATATTGTCTACTAATCACATTAATTTCCAAAATAAGTGCTTACTACAATCAGGGAAAAAACTAAAAATTAAATAGGCACTACTAAATTTATGTGATGTGATTTATTGAAATCATAACAGTGACCGAACCTAAACGTCCAAAATTTTTGAAATCAATTTTAAATATTTACAAATAATACACTAGAAAAATGAGACAAAGTTTGTGTTATTTTCTAATATTCAGGTCCCTTAATTGCATTTAACTAGTCTCTTGACTTGTGTACGATGCTTGTTATCATCATAACAAAAAGTCTAAAATGTAAGGATCTTTCAAGAGTATGATGAATCCTCGTATTCTCCCTGATAAATTTTGGAAGATTTTAAAATCGGACTAGGGTCGGACGTAGAAGATGAAGGAGGACTATCACCAAAGGGTTCCATGGATACTTACAGACCTTTTTGTCTTACGTCGCCTCTCTCTCTGGGCCGTCAAGACCTCATATTTCAGTTATTCGACTTATCCAAGTTTGCCTAGGGGCAAATAAGTCCTTCCTCTTTTAATTTTTCAAGTCTTCCTGAGTTGCATCTGTCGGCGAATTTGTCGGTGAGCATTGTGAATTCGTCGGAGGGTGTTAATTCGTGTTGATGGTAGGCTATTTTAAACACCTATAAGGCACACATCTTACACAAAGATCACACAGCGGAGTGCAAAGGATTATCTTACAAAACAATCTTTGCTACACATATGAAACGGAGAAGACTAGAGGTGATGTGGATTATAAGCTTGAAACTAATCTACAAGACTCGATCTAATTAAGAAAGCTGGGAAGATAACTTCGTTACAATGTCATATGGAAAACAACTAAACTCGATGCTCAACAACTGAGCTTACAAACTTATTTATAGATACATACACGGACTTCAAACATCTTCGAATCCGCGGACTTAAGAGCTCTTTAAATCCGAGACAGCTGTTAGTCTTTAAGCTGGCTGAAGATAAGGTCACGTGTGATGCGGTGGAAAGCAAAGCACTCACAAAAGACGACATGACTAAAAGCAAAGATGCTCTTAGCTTTATCCTGTACATAAAGTGGACACATCAAGGTGATTTGTCCTCTTGTGTTGAGTGGGAGACATCGGTGGGGACCACAGCATGTGATGATGAGCTAGCAGATAGGGAAGAATCTTGCTGAGCTGGTTGGGTTAATTGTTGTGCGATGTTGATGTCATCGATGAGGTCAGAAAGATAAGGTTCCATCTGACGGTTGATCTGTCGGTGAGCATTGTGAATGCGTCGGAGCACTGTTAATCTTGTTGAAGGAGAAGATTCAGAGAGGTCGATGTTATTGAGTCGTTGGATGATTCGTCGGGAATCACGGAATCGTCGGAGTCGAAGAAGAGCAAGTTCTCGTCGGAGACGGGGGAACTGATTGTGTGGGTTGTTGTCCATGTAAGCAGTGAGTATTCTGTCTCTATTGAAACTGTTGGTGTTGTCAGAAAGATAGTCAGTTAAATATCTGGAAAACCGGTGGATGTTCATGGTGAAGTGTCACACTGGGTTTCCATATCTACATCAGGATCACCAGTATCAAAATTGTCGAGCCAGTCTTCATGATGGTCGACAGGAGGAGGAGGTAGAAGACCTAAGGCAATGCGGGCATTGTCTTCAAAATCTTGGGCTTGCTGACATTCTACTATCTCTTCATAAGACAGAGGTGGATCTCTGAAGTTAGGAGAAGGAGGAAGACTTTGACGGATCTGGTACTGATATTCTGCTTCTTGTTGTTCCTGATTATCATAAAGAGCTGCAGAAATCCGAGGAGATTCACTGAGACGTCTTCTGAGTGGAGATGGACTGGGAGATCTTGCCGGAGGATCACGGAACTGAGGAAGAGGAGCTTCAATATGCCAAGGAGCTTGATTCTGGATTAATTCATCCAAATGTTCAGAAGGGATGAATTCATGTGGTCCGCGAGTTATATGAGTAGAAGAAGATGGAGAAACTCCATTAATGTCTTCTAAGAATTGTCGGACACCAGAGAGAACTTGATTAGTCAGATGGCAAGAGTAAGTCTGAAACTCTTGGAGAAAATGTTCTGTAATAAGTCCTCGGGATGAATCTGAGAATGGCTGATAGCCGATATATATAGCATGAAGGCGAGGAGGCTGTAGCTGGCATATTTCAGTTATTCGACTTATCCAAGTTTGCCTAGGGGCAAATAAGTCCATGCAGCTATCTAACAGAGATGTATTCTGTGATGTAAAATACTGCTGTAGTTCAGAAGGTATAAATGTTAAGGCTACTCTGTATAAGCATGATACACACCATAAATACCAAAAGAACTTTCTGGAAATATCAGGCCTTAGATGAAATAAGGATAAGTAAGGCTTATTTTGATGGAATGAGTCCGGTTGAAGATGGGCTGGGTAGTCCATAAAGTAAGCATGTCCATAATAGAAAAGATTCTGATGGGCATATTCTCGGACATCATAAGCTGTTGTAGGGTTAGGTAATTCAGGAGGAAATATAGCTCCAATAAAGGGAAAAATCCCATGGGCTTGAATTACTTGAATAGGCTGGGGCCTAGTAATAGTTTTGGGCTGAAATATAATAGGTAGACAAAAACCATTTCTGATCAAAGATACTTGCGAAGCATTAGGTTTTTGAATAGGGCGTGAAAGGAAGTCAGCCAAAATATTCTTAGTTCCTGGAATATGTTTCACTGTGAATTGGAATTGAGTAAACCATTCCTGGAGACGAAGAAGTTGAGCAGAGGGAACCATTCTGTTCCTGAATTCCAACATTTTAGGAAATGAGGAATTATCCATTTGTATCTCAAATTGTGCAGGCCTTAGGAAAAAGGCGAACTTCATAATACCATATTTGACTGCAAGGACTTCTTTAATAGTAATATGGTAATGGAGTTCTGCATCAGAGAATTTTCCACTATGATAGCCGCAAATAGAAGTAGTGGAATCTTTGGCTTCAAGAAGAACAGCACCCCAATAAAGATCAGAAGCATCAGTCTGAAGTATTAAGGAACCAGTGCTGGGAATCACTAATGGAGGGGGATTCTGACATATCTTCTTGAGAGATTGAACAGCATCAGTATGAGTATCTGACCATGGCGGTGGAGATTTCTTCAAGAGAGAAGATAATACTGATGTGTGTCGAGTGATATGAGGAATAAACATCCGAAGGTAATTAATAATACCAAGAAATTGTTGAAGTTGCTTAACTGTAAGATCAGTATCTGGGAACTGTAATAATTCGACAGCAATATGAGCACCAGGCTGGTAAACACCATTAAAGAACTTCATTCCAAGGAAATCAATTTCGGATGTGCATAATATACTCTTCTTTTCAGAGAGCATGATACCATGCTGTAGAGTGATATCTAAAAACTGAGATATAAGCTGGTGATGAGCAGCTTCAGTCGTTGAGAAGAGTAGGATATCGTCAATATAGATAAGAGCCGTGGAGAGGATCGGAGAATAAATACGTGTCATAGCTTTCTGAAATAAAGAAGGGGCAACCTTTAGACCAAAAGGCATGACCGTCCATTGATAATGAGCATTGGGTATGCAGAAAGCCGTTTTAGGCCGATCATCAGGATGAACACCTAACTGCCAAAATCCTGCTTTCAGATCAAATTTGCTGTAGATTGTGGATCCTGAAAGTAAGGTAAGTTGAGAAGATATCTTTGGCAGAGGAAACTTATCATCTTTGAGGAAAATGTTGAGTGGCTTGTAGTTGATTACAAGACGTTTCTTTCCTCGAGTAAGTTCTGCTCTTTTATTGACATAAAAACCTTGACAAGCCCAATCAGAAGTGGTAGGTTCTAATAAACCTTGGGCTAATAATTCATCACATTCTTGCCGAGCAAGGGCAAGGTCGTCAGGAGGCATTCCAGGGTGAATAGCCTTAGTAGGGTTTATATCCTCATTCAATTTGAATGGAAGTCGGATATAAAACTTAGAATTCTTCCACAGAGGATGAGAATGAGTAAAAGTCTTATGAGAGTCGCTGAAACAAGACTTTAATTTCTCTTGATATGAAGTAGCATCCTGTATTGTATACAACTTAGGAATAGTTGTATATGGAAGAGTTTGATTCTGATAAGAAATTCCATCAGGGAGGATTCTTAATTTGGATTTGGAATAAAGATCCATTCCAAAGAGAATATCCTTATCAGGTAAGTCACAGCCAATGATATGAGTCCATAAAATGAGATTAGGGAAGAATTTAAGACCAATTCTTCGAGTAGTAATCAGATGTGTCTGAAAAATCTCATTGTTGGCAGCTTTGAATGTTTCAGTATGAGGTTTCCAAAAAGTGTTAGGGAGGATACGAGGATTCATCATACTTTTGAAAGCACCAGTGTCAAAGTAAGCTATGACCTTGAGAGGATTGTCAAACTTGGTCGGGAGGACCGCAATTTCAGCATAAGGCAGAACATGAGAGACAATCATTGAAGGGGTAGAGATCATACCCATGTAAGGTTCTGCATTGGCATCAGAATTCTGAGAAGCACTAGAAACATCAGATGAATAGTCATGATAAGCAAAAACTGTATCATCATCTGCAGAGTCTTGTTCAGAAAATAAAGATTCAATATCATGATCATCATGGATTGAATAAGAGTGTTGAAGTTTCTGAATAAGATGTTGACTCTTTTTCTTATCAGGACATTGTCTGGCATAATGGCCTGGCTTCTTACAAATATAGCATCGAGCAGTCTTAGTTGCAGTAGCTGGATTTCTGCGTTTGAAATACCTAAGACGTCGTTTCTTCTTCCATCTCATAGGTTTAGAGAACTTATGAGGATTCTTCTTGTGAAACTTAGAAAATTTCTTACGGGATGATTTGTGAGTGGAAGAGCAATCACACTTGTCTTTACAACCAATAGTAAGATATTTCTTGTCACAAACATTGGAAGAATAATATGAAGCTTTCTGGGAATCTTTCACCATCTTGCGTAACTCACATACTTTATCAATAGCTTCAAGTAGAGTCTGGAATATTTCTGCAAGAGAGTATTGATCAAGATTACGGCCAGTAGCTTTGAGTAAGCGATTCAACTCAGGATGAATCTCAGTAGGAAGAGAAGCAATAAAAGTATGCTTCAAGTCTGTTTTATCATAACCGCCGAGAAGATGGAATCGTTGGAGCATTCGAAGAAAATGACGATAAAGATCTTTCTTATGGAGAGAACAACATTTCATAGTAAAGTATTCTTGTTTATACTTTTTCTCCATAACTGTTTCGTCACCAACAAATTCTCGGATCAGAACATGATAAACATCAACAAGGGATACCTGCGTAAGTTGTCTTATGCGGTAATCACCAAGAGAAGTAAGCCAATCTCGAACAAATCCAGTAGTTCTTGAGATGAAATCAGATATGACGAGATTAGTAGGGCGACCAACAACTGCATGCTGATTAGACATCCAAGCACACCAAGTAATAATCTTGTTGCGCCATTGTTCATAGGGGACGTCATCAAGAGAGAACCAAGGACCATTACCAGATTTGTTAAATTGAGCTTGGTCTGGTGGAGGTTCGTCTGGAGGATTGTCAGGCATGTCCATGGCCTCATCATAAGGCTGTTGCTGCTGTTGTTGTTGTTGTTGGTTTGTAGCAGAAGCAGAGGTAGATGGATCATCTGCCATATTAATTTGAGCAAGAGCAGAGATATCCATATACTGTGAGGAGTCAGAATCTATGTCTGTATTTTCTGTAATAGTACCAGATTGTTGACTCAAAGATTGATCATCAGATTGATCAAGGGTTTCAGATTGATCGGAAGATTCTAAATGAATAGAATCAAAAGTGTCATTGAGATCATCAATAGGAAGAACTTCATTAAGAACGGAATCTTCATCTTCATAGGGATAGATGGGATTACTTGGAGGAGGTAAAGGTATCGGAGGAGGTGGATAATCCGGAGGTAAAGGAGGTTCTGTGGCTATTGATGAATAGGTAGTAGGTATGACAGGTGGTTGAATAAGAGGAGCTTTTCCTCTAAAACCAAAGGAGGGACGAGGACGTGGTTCAATAGGTGTAGGGTTTCTATAACTTGGAGGTATGGAAAACCTAGGAGGTGTAGGAGACCTATAAGTAGGTTGTACCTGAGGAGCTGGTTGTGAAGCAGCTGACTTGAGAGTTTGTATAAAACTAGCTTGGGCTTCAGCTCTGGAACTAGGAGAAGGTACCAACGGTTGATAGGTAGAGGTTGATGGGGGAAAACTAGATCTAATGATAGACATAGGATATGCATCAGGGAAAGTAGGAGTAGGAGGTGTCTGGAATCGATGAAGATCATTGATAACACATTGAAGTTGTTCTTTAAGTTGATAAATCTCTCGTTCAGCTGTATCGAACTGAGGACCACGGATATTATGTTGTAAATAATATCGGAGAAGAGAGTCTAACTCATGAATCTTGGCAGTTATCTCAGTATAGTATTTCTGACTAGTAGCAGCCTGAATTTCTGTATTCTGGACCAGAGTAGACGTTGTAGAATGAAGAGTATTCAGATGCTGATCAATTTGTTGCAGATAACCATTCTGGATAAGGGCATTTTTAGTTTGCCAATTCAAGACTTCTTCAGCAGACGTAATAGGCTTTGGAGTGCCATCTGATCGGATCTCATTAAGAGGAACAAAGGGCTTAGCCGTAGTCTGATGTGTGGGATCAGTTACTCGAGTGAGAGGAGGAAACTCCTGATCATAAGGACCAATAGGATAGCATAGAGGAACCATTGGAGCTGCTGGAGGAGCAGGTGGTTCTTGTCTGCGAGACTTTGTAGAAGAACGGCAGGAAGTGAAAACTGGAATTTTCTTGGTTTTCTTCTGTTGTCGGTCTCGTAGAGAAGGATATTCATATATATCCATCCAGGTGTCTTCATCATAATTTTCTTGACATAGACAACCAGGTTTGCACATAGAAGGATCACAATCCCAGATGAAGTGACCATCAACATGAGAATGATAGAGAACTGAACCATCAGGTTGAAATGAGTGTAGCGGCGGATCTTCGGCCGGTACATGAGTAGATATGGGCTCTATCATCATGGAGTGATGAACAGGTAGGCTGTCTGTAGATTGCTTTAGAGAATCAAAAGTGATCTTGACAGCACCATCAGCTTGCTTTTTAAGTAAAGGACAAGCAGTACTTGTAACAGGTTCAGAACGCTTGAGGAAGTGTTCATAATTGGTGAACCATATTAAAGGTAGCATGTCTAGGAGAGCTTTCCGAGGAAGTTGCCTTGGAATCTGTATTATTGTAGGAACATCAGTATCATGAACAAAGGCCATGATTGTACCTGTTGGTTTCTGAGTGCGGAGATGGATAGCATGATCCTGAAGGCGAAAAGCCATCTGATGATGTAGAGTGGCTATAATGCTATCTTGTCGATGTTGCACACCAGAGAACTGAATCTGGACCTTAAACCTTGTAGGTAAGGTAGGGTCTTTTAAGGCAGACGTTGAAGTCTGGCGTAATTGTAAAGATCATAGATCCATGACTAAGTGAGGTAAGGACTGTTCCAATACAAGCATGTTCATATTCCAAAAGATTTGTATCCAGTAGAGCTATTCGTGCATTCATGGGTAAATCACCACGACCATGATAAGAAAGAACAAGACGAATTGCTCCCATATGGATATGAGTATAACCATGAGCTAACCAATGACGTATGAACGAAGGTTCAAACTCAAGGGTAACATACTGTTCTTGCATAGTAGACTCAAGTGTACAATGAGTAAGGGCAGTACTCTGTATATACTCCTTAATAGGAGGACTCTTACGACTAATTAATTTTTTGACAGACGTTGAAAACGACTGAGATTTTTTGGTGAATAACCAGTAAGGGTTTAACAAAGGAGGTATAGTCTCACTGACTTTGCTATCAGCCGGAATATGGGTAACTTCGACCAAATCATCGATTTTCGAAGCTTGTTTAATACATGACTCAGGAAGACTTGAAAAATTAAAAGAGGAAGATTTTAAAATCGGACTAGGGTCGGACGTAGAAGATGAAGGAGGACTATCACCAAAGGGTTCCATGGATACTTACAGACCTTTTTGTCTTACGTCGCCTCTCTCTCTGGGCCGTCAAGACCTCGTCTTTGATATCCAACGGAAAATGAACAGGTGAAAAATAGATTCCTCTGCTTCTATTAAAGACCAAAACCAATTTTCAAAATCTAAGTACTCGTTCAATCATCAACTTCGACTGTATCACATATATAACAAACAAAACATAGGCGAAGTATGCCACAAAACAGTATAGCAAGGATAACAAGGACTATAATCAACCAAATGGGTAGATGACTTAACAAAGACATGGTTAAATCAGAAGTGTAACTAGACGCAAGAAAATCTGAACAACCAAACAGATGAAGAGTATCATGCAAGATATGACAAAGATGTCACAAATACCCGTATCTATATGTATATTATTACAATAAGAATACTTAAGGTAGATAACGGTATACCCTTTTTTATACCAATAATACCTTTAAAATATTTATCTTATTTTTATTTTTTAAAAATTAATTTTATTGTCAGTAGGGTTAAAATAATAATTTTATAATTAACTAATTTTCAGTTTTATCATCCACCCTATGTTTTAAGCTTACCCTCATTCATATTTTTAAATGATTATGATCATATTAAAAGAAAAAACATATATACTTTTTTTAATAAAGAAATTATTTTATTTAAAATAAAAAGTATTTAATATATAAAATCATTAATTACTTTACTCTTATTAGTAATAAAATTATTTATTAGAAAAAAGCTTAACTACCTAAGTATTTTTATTATAATATATATATATATATATGAAGTGGATCTACTTACGATGGTTATGTTAAACTCAACTCTCCACAATATTTATCACTGAACAAGATGACAAAGTGGTTAGAACTCATATTCACGATTCATAAGTTCGAGTCTAGTCATTCTTATTGGGGCTTGTCGCTGGAGAACTAGTCGGTGAGATGGCTCGAATAGCCTAGGATACTAAGTTCGTCAGTTAATTGGCTATTGAATTTCAAAGCCACATTCAACACTAGGCCCAAATGAAGCCCACTTAGGAAAAGCTGGAGCGGTGTGCGCAGTACGCACCAAGCTCAGTAAAGTATATTAAAGAATCGGCGTTAAACCTCTCGGCCACCCTAACTTGAAGTAGAATCCTTCAATTTCAATTAAGGCCGGCCAAGCAATTGGTTGGAGAGGTCGCGAAAGGGGGGCGTTCAAGCTGAGAGATGGTTGAATCGGCAAGAAATTAAGAGATTTTCTCAGATTCGACGAAACTTTCGATTCGAGATTTCAGATTCTTCGTGGCCTCTTGAAACAGTAAAAAATATTAATCTAATAATTTCTTTCCTATTTTTTTGCCCCTTTCTATATATCATTTTCTTTAGATTTTTCTTTTCTTTTACCTTTGATTTGGTCTGCAAAACCCTAATTTATCAAACCCTAGAGAGGAAAATCGAAGAGAGAAATGGCGGCTACCTTCGACGGAGACGAGAGAGTCATGGCCGCGGCGCAGCAGATCGTGAAGAGTTTGGGAACTTCGAAGAACGTCACGGAGGACATGATCTTGATTCTTTCGAACTTCGATAATCGGCTCTCGACGATCACGGATTTGCTTTCTAATAAAGGAGGTGATGCCGGAGGAAAGGCGGTGAAGAGCAAGGCAGATGAGCAATTCGAAGTTGCGGAGAAGATCGTGCTCCGGTGGGAATCCGATTCCGGTGCGCCGCAGCCGCACTCGTTGCCTTGGGAGGAATCACCGGATGATGCTGCTGAGTATTTGTCGGCCGTTGATGAGATCATCCAGCTGACGGAGGATCTTTCGTTGTCTTCTGACGGAGAAATCATGGACCGCGCTGAAAGTGTTCTGCAACTCGCGATGTCGAGGTTGGAGGACGAGTTCCGGCATATCCTGATCAGAAACACGGTTCCTCTTGATGCCGGGCAGCTTTACGGATCGATTCGTAGGGTTTCGCTTTCGTTCGCTTCAAACGACGGAGAGATCGACAGTTTTGAGACATCTGTGGAAGAAGACCAAGTGAGTTGTTATCATGAGAGAGGAGTGAGCTTAGGAGACGATCTGTCTGTCGATTTAATTCATCCAGACGCTGTTGTTGATCTCAAGGAAATTGCAGATAGGATGATCAGGTCGGGATATGAGAAGGAGTGCTGCCAGGTTTATAGTAGCGTTCGCCGCGATGTTTTGGATGAGTGTTTATCTATTCTTGGTATTGAGAAGCTGAGTATAGAGGAAGTACAGAAGATAGAGTGGAGGTCTCTTGATGAGAAGATGAAGAAGTGGATTCAGGCTGTCAAGGTTGTTGTTAGGGTTCTGTTATACGGTGAAAAGCGGCTCTGCGATCAAGTTTTTACTGGATCAGAATTGATTAGGGAGGTCTGTTTTACTGAGACGGCGAAGGGCTGTGTGATGCAGTTGTTAAACTTTGCTGAGGCAATCGCGATTGGAAGACGCTCATCAGAGAAGCTGTTTAGGATACTTGACATGTATGATGCACTTGCAGAAAGTCTGCCGGATTTGCAAGCACTATTTTCCAGCGACTCGGTTGAATTTGTGTGTAACGAGGCGCAGGGGATACTGGATGGACTAGGCAAGGCGGCAAAGGGCACACTTGCAGAGTTTGAGAATGCAGTTCAGAGTGAGACTTCTAGGAAGCCAGTCCAGGGTGGTGAGATACACCCATTAACGCGCTATGTGATGAATTATGTTAAGTTGCTTGTGGACTACAGTGATACACTGAATTTACTTTTGGAAAGTGATAACGAAGAAACTGATAATGCAGAAAGGGATGGTCGTGATTTGGGAAGCTTGTCTCCAGTTGGTCGTCTTTTGCTGTCATTGATCTCCTCTCTGCAATCTAATATCGAGGAGAAGTCAAAACTCTATGAAGATAGTGCCATGCAATATATATTCCGAATGAATAATATCCTTTACATAGTTCAAAAGGTGAAAGACTCTGAACTTGGGAAGCTTTTGGGAGATCATTGGGTCCGGAAGCGGCGGGGCTTGATACGTCAACATGCAACAAGTTATCTGAGAGCCTCATGGAGCAAGGTGCTATCTTGTTTAAAGGACGAAGGAGTTGGGGGTAGTGGCAGCTCCAGTAGTATTTCCAAAGTGACTCTCAAGGAGAGATTTAAGAATTTCAACTTGGGTTTTGAAGAAATTTACAGGAACCAGACGGCTTGGAAGGTCCCAGATCCTCAACTTCGGGAAGAGCTCAGGATATCTATTTCTGAGAAAGTAATTCCAGCATACCGTGCGTTTCTTGGGAGATTTGGTAGTCATCTAGAGAGTGGACGACATGCTGGGAAATACATAAAGTACACACCAGAAGATTTAGAGAACCATTTGTTGGATTTGTTTGAAGGTACACCTGGAGTTCTGAACAACTTGAGGAGAAAAATAAGTGCATAGGGGTCGTGATTCTTTCAATAGGTGCCTCCTTTGCTTTCCATCAGGGCAATCATTTTGTGAATTCAAACACCCTCTGAATTCTTGCTTGATGATTCGCTTCTTATTGTTGTTAGTGTTCATGATGTAATTGCATGATCTCAGGATAGTAAGCTTGCTCTTCTTATATATACTGTAATAATGTTGTACATATACCATAGATCTTTGAGTGTGAATGCCTAGAATTTAATGAATTTATTGTCTTGAACTGGGCATAGAATCAATTCTCCAAAAAAAAAATAAAAAATAAAAAATTCAAAAATATGACCTTGAATAAAATTAGGTTTTACCATAATGTTTTGAACAGGAGGCAGTGTTTACCATCATTGAAAAAATATTGATTGAAATTTAAGAAATTTACAATTCACAAATTAATGTAAAAGAAAAAAGATTTGAATCCCTAAATAAAGTTGAAATGTGTCTATGACTCTCATGTATCAACTCCTACACTTTGAATGATTGCATAATTTTAAAAAAAACAAGATGCAAAATATGTTCTGTTTATTATGGCCCTGTGCCTCAGATCTCCAAATTAAATGAAGTTTTTCCCTTTTTGGTTTTAAGGAATTCTGAAATCTCAATTTGTACCATATACCCTTGACAAAATTGAGTCTATGAATGCACAGTTATGATTTATGTATTAAGTTCCTAACTTATTCAGCTCCAATTCAAGATTATGAATCATTACAATGATGCCCATACTTATTTTAGAGTAATAAACTAATAACTGTATAGTGATCAAACAGAGTATTTCATTATTTGATTGCCAAGTCAGCTTAGAAGCAACTTCTTAAAATTCTTACTGAAATTGTTATTATGCTACATGCTCCATTTTGTTGTTTTATTCTTGCTTTGAGAAGTATCAAGAAGATTTTAGAGTCTTCTATCTTTTTAACTGATGCATTTGTTTGCCTGTCAGCTTATGTTTAGTCTATTGACTCTATTCCTCAGTATTAGGTATAAAAAACAATACAGGGGGTTATTCTCAAATTGTTAGTCTCATGCGTACATAACATGGCTCTCGTGTTGTTCATAGTTCATACAAAAACAAACAAAAAAAGGGTGTCAACTACTTGGATCTTGTTTTAGGTTGGTACATGAATATATATATATATATATATGATTTTTTTAGTTGCATATTCTTGCTCAACGTTGCAGGCTACAATGGTAAATGGTGCAATGCCAAATTTTGGGTATGGAACCCTTTGATGTAGAGTTACACACCATTTGCGTCGTGCTTGTGTATTGGTGATGCACCTTTTAGCTTGATTATTTTGCCTATTAGAATATTGTAGTGAGGACTGAGGACAATGGTTTGTGTTTTCTTAATTTTGCATTACTTGTGGGAGGTTTGGAAATTCACGAGACGGAGTCTCTAGGTAGTTTCTAGGCACTCATTGTAATCGAAGTCTTTATTTAGGGGTTTGAGAACCTCTGCTTCTGATGGGATATTAAGGTCCTTAGGTTGCCAATGGTAAGCCCTTAATTTCAAGTCTTCATGCAAGGTTATCGGTATCTACAGGTTCTGCCACTATTCATGCACCCTTTTCAACTTGCTATCGTAGTAGGTAAGTTGGTAGGAGTTTTGTTCTTAGAAATTAGGGTAGACCCTTGTTTGTCTTGATTTTGTACTTTCTAAGGGAGGCGTGATAAGTCCTCTTTACAAGCCCATGATTGGTCTCCAAGCACTTATTTGTAACACATGATCATTTCTTTATGGATTTTGGAAGCTTCATTTTTGTTTTATCAGTGGCTAAGGTTGTTGGGGGTACCGACAAATACAATATGCCATTATAGGAAGGGCGAGTTCGTAAGAACCTCCTAAGGGACTCTGATACCTCCTATGAGAAGGGAAAAATCGAGACAAATAGGGTCAATTCATAGTTCTTAGGGGCAGTACTCTCTATTGAGTAGGAGAGTAAGCCAAAGGTGCATCACGAGTGACACCATTTATGGGGATTGATGACTATTTGGGAGGAGTTGAAGTACAAGCCTATGTTGGTAAAAAGGCCTTAGCTTCACATCTTAAGCAAAGCTTCTAGGGTCCTCTAGGAAACTTTAAGTTGCTTTCCCTCAGATGACTGCTGATTATTGGTGTGCACTTGGGGACAACTCTAGGATCTCAAACATATGACCGCACACATTTCATGTGAACTGGGCAAAATCAGGACAACTAGGGGTCAATACTGGTCCTTCGATACAATAGCATACCAATCAGGATGGCAAGCCAAAGGTTTGAAAATCATATCTAGTCTTGCCAATCAGTACCAATGCACTACTAGTTTTGTACTGATAGTGTTTTCTCTCATGAATATGTATTTTAATGAAATATTTGCTGGTGAAAACTTATTTATCCTTCATTAGTGAGAACTTCTCACAGAGAAGATGACATCAATAATGGGATGAGGATCTTTTGACATGATCCCTAAATTGGGCACCGTATAGTTGGAATGTTGATATTATGGCACTTGAAGCTTATAATCTAGTTGATTGAAAGTTGGGATATCCTGCTCATCCTGGTAATGTAATAGATAGTGTAGGTTTGGGCATCTAGTATCTTACCAATGATATGATGAATTTAGAGTTCATGCCTGCTTTTAGATGATTAGATCCCAATCTAGCTAGCATTGCCTAGCTGCTTAAACAAGAAAGTGCTAAGAAACACTTGAATGATTTTACTGGAGCACGATCTCCCATAACCCACTGATCTGCAGCATATGTTGTATGCCCCCCAAAGATCTGAGGTTGTAGTTTACCAGATGGCATAGTTCCTCATTCTTGAGGTTTGGTCTAGCCAGCTCTTAATTATCCTCCTAATTTTCATTTCCCATGCAGCTATGCTTTGGGCATGGAATGCCTTTGAGTGTTTAAGATTTGAAATTTGCACCCCCTAGATGGGCTGCAATCTTCTTATTAATCTCCTGAATGATTTAGTCTGTTGCTGCTTAGTTTGGATAATTTAAGTTTAGATCACCAATTCAATGGTTCCAAATTTGTCTTTTGAAAAAAAAAACTTTTTGATCATTAGTTTTCAACCTGAGAACAACTGTACATGACTGTACATGGTATGTAGAAAAGATTAAGCCCTTTGTATTGGAGAGCAATAATCCTAAAGGAGTAATAATGCTGAAGACCCTATGGCGAGTTAAGATTCTCTCTACAAGTTGTGATCTGGCAATCAAGGAGCAAGGAAACCTGCTTGTAAGTCTCCTATAGGCTACTAAGATATGTTTTATATTGTTTATGTCTTGCAAGGGAGTTACCTTGCTGTAGCTCCTGTTAAGAGTAAAAATTTAACTCTCAGTTTGTGATCTGGTGGTCAAGAGCAAGGAAGCCTTCATGAAAGTCTCTAATAGGCTACAAAGGTACATTTTTTTATTGTCATACTTCTTTGTTTATATTGTTTTCTACTTTTCTGCAGTCTTTAGTTCTTTTGAAATTCTAGTTTTACATGGTTATGCTTGTAATGCATTTAGGATTTTGAATACTAAATTTCCATTAATATTCTCTTATTAATATCTGAGTAATCACCAGTGTGGCCTAGTCATGGGTAACTTTGGCCTCTGCATGTGTACTCCATGGCAGCCACCTAGGCATTTGAGGCATCTTATTATCACTGGGCAACTTGATTGATTTTTATTTATTTTTTTGATAAAATTGTGGCAGCATTGATGATTTTGGGCTGTCTTGTCCTTAATTTGTGAATCATCTTTTATCTAAATTTTAAGTGTAGTTTGATTTTCCAAGTTTACACTTAGGATATAGATATTCAAATCAGCTTTTTATTAATATTTGTTAATAAAATTTTACTAGGCAGTGGAAATTGCTCTGGCACCTTGACAACAATGGTAATCTCCATTCAGGTAGTTTTGGCTTAAGATCAGGATTTCATCGTAATTGTTATCCTAAATCATTTTTGCAATATAGGCTGGATCATTAATACAGGTTTCTTGAGTTACATGGACATTTTAGCTGGCAACTCCAGATGATTCATAGAACTCTGGTTGATCTTGGGTGGGGAACCAAATTCTGGAGCAATATATATTAGTCAGGAATCATAATGAATCTCCTTTTATTTTTTATTTTTTTTTTGACAAGTAATGAATGAATCTGTGGCATGTAAAAGTACTAATAATCTGTGGCAATGTGGGTTGTTCATTTTTTTTTATTTTTGGTCTATCACTCTCCAATATCCTTGCTAACTCTTTTGCAGGTGAGATTATTTCGAGAGGCTGTTGGGCGTGATTATTTCGAAGTCGATAATTGCAGAGGCTGTTGGGCGTTTCTTCTCAAAGGAGGGGAGATAAGTTTGGGCATGAACTAGACTCGAAATTGAGCTTTCGTCTTTTAATCATAATTTATACCTCATTTTTTATTTAACAAGCTATTCGACTTTGGGTAACATGGGTGAACTCTTTGCAAGGAACTTAAAAATATAATGTGGGTCCTTTTTGGAAGGAACTTTATAATAATAATAATAATAATAATAATAATAATAATAATAATAATAAGCCTATAAGATCCTATGGAATTATTTTGTAGCGTTCTTGATTATGGGCTTTGGGACCTCTGCCCGGGAGTAAATAATCCTGAAAATGGTGCAATACATGTACTAACAAGTAAAGGGTCACATAAGCAGGAGATAATATACATTGATATTATTGATTATTCTTGGATTTAAAGGATCATTTTACCTCAATTGAAGAAGAAAATATTTTTTTAATTCATTGAATTACAGCGCAATTGACGATGACAGTTAGTCTTAGTGGGTTAAGGGGATCTAGTCACGAGTTCGAGTTTTATTACGACATACATTAATAGAGAGGTGCTAGTTATATACCTTTTCGAAGCGTCGAGTTACATATTAATTTCGTTCTTGTAAAAGAGTTAGCCGAGGACACTAAAGGATTTAAGACAAGGGAGAAAGGGCAAGGTTAGTGAGGTCCAAATCTTAGGTTAGCGAGCTTTTCGTCTTAGGCATCTGGACTTATGTGTAGAAGGTTCTCGTCACCATAATTTTTTAATTTTTTTTTTGTATTTTATAATCTTTTAATTTAATTTAATTTTTAAAAATTGTATCTATAAAAGCGAAACAGCAGAGGCACATTCGGCGGTGTCTGGTTAGAAAATCGATGGCGAATGGAGGAGCTTCAAAGTACTTAGCGGATCTTCCTTCTCGCGGTCTCTTCTCCTCCACCGTCCTCTCTTCTAATCCCGTACATTTCTTTTCTTTCTTCTTCCTCTTCCTCTCATCTTCTCTCTAATTTCTCGCTCATCTTTTCTTCTCTAAAACCCTAGTAAGATTTTTTATTTTTATTTTTTAATTTTGTTTTCTTGGTTCGACACGCATTACTGCGGTAACTTTGTTTATTGAGTTTGTAAAATTTGTTGTTGATGTTCATGAAGCGTTTGGTGGATTTAGTTTGTAAATTTGTTGTTAGTTAGGTCATTGATGGATAGAATTGGAAGATCTTTTGAGTTTTTTTTTATTTCTCGATTATTTACTGGAGTGATATTAATTTTTTTTTCTTTTTTATTGGTGAGTTTTTTATTCTTATTACTTGATTTGTGTGCTGTTTTTGACTTGATCGATCGATTGGTAGTGGAGTAGGTGATAATCGGTTGATTGTTGGGATGAGCTTAATGTACATTGTTTGTTTTCTGCGTGAAACTCAAGTTATTGCTCTGGATGTGAAGTTAGGGATCCTGGGGAGAGTACAATTTTTTGAGTCATTATATTGATCTCATCTAAATATTGCGGTGATTTGCTGATATTGCTCTCTGTCTTTATCTTTTTTCTTTGACTTGGTTGTGTGAACTCTTATTAGTAAGTAATAGTGTCTTTTAGAATTAATATGCTCTGATGCTTGCATAGATTGAATATTCCCGCTAGGAACAACTAGTATTGCTATAAAATCATTTTAAGAGTACGAATTTTTTGTAGAATTTGGATTTTGTTTAGACTTCAGATTTGAGCTTTAATTCAAACTTTTTAGCAGGGTGGGTTGCGAGTATATGTCTGCGAGCGCGACACATCTCCTCCAGGTCATTCAATCTCTCTCTCTCTCTCTCTCTCTAACTTTTACTTTGCATTGTTTCTGTTCACAGTTTCACAAATGTATTTCTGAATTTGTTATTTCCTTGCACATAAGATAAAGTAATAATCATTACCGCATTTGAGGAACCCTTTAATTTTAATAGGTAGGTGAAGGTATGCATTCTCCATCATCATCAATTCTATTGGAGTTATTATATAATTTGTTCAATTGAATAAGGAACTCCAATTCCAACGTTTGCATTACACATGGTTGGTCTTGGCAAAATAGGTTAATTGAGCTTGCTTAATTAATGTGTAACCAAAATAGTTTAGGTTGTTGGGATATGAGGACCATAGAAGAATAGGTGAAGATGAGGTAAAATAGTTGTTAGTATTATCAAAGCATCTTTAGCTTCAAACTGGAAGATTTAAATCTAACTCATTTTTATGTGCAGAGGGTCAATTGATAAAGACAAATCTGACAAACATATTGATTAGATCACTGACACTTAATAAGCAGAAGATTGAATTGTGCTCAAAGGATGCAAAGGGCAAAGCTTCCACTGAAACTGCAAAAGGCAAAAGGTATGATTTTTTAAGTAGTTTTTAACCAAAGATAATAGATTTGCTTTTGGTGGAGATACTTCGATGTACCTTATATTGGTTATTACGCGATTACTTTGTGATCTAGCAAGACTTTCTGAAGGGTCTTATTATTTATTTTTCTTTTTTCTTTTTTTCCATTTCAGAGCTGCTGAAACCTCTGGAGATGGCAGGGTTTCAGCTAAGAAAGCCAACGCAGGCATCAATTCTCGTGGTCCACGACAAGGTAATTTTGTATTCCATCTTTTTCATTATTTATGACCTTCGAACTCAAAGCCCATCAAATTTAAGATAATATTTTTGGTTGTCGATTTTTAAAAGAAGAGAATAAAGTGATTTGTAAATGTACATCTGAAGGCAGCCTAATTTAAAAAGTTCAATAAGAAAAAATGGACAGCTTGAATGAATTATTATATTCTTGTAATCATTTCAACTAATATTGGATATTATGAAAGGTGATTCCTTCTGTATGCAGTTATGCACATGTGCAATGTGCATTCACCTTGTTCAAAAGCCATATGTTTTGAATCTTTGACTTACCTTCTCTCCTCTATGGACAGGTTTTTAACACAAAGTCCATCAGATGTCACATTTAGTGTTTTATCTTTTCCTTTGGGTGGGTGGGGGAGAGGGGTAACAGCAAAGTGTGTGTGCTAGAATTAGTGTCATAATTTTTTAGTAGCTACAAACTGAATTGCTTCTTCCAAGCTTGCTAATGGGTAATCTTTTCCCTAGTGGCTTAGGTATAGGTCTATACTATTGCTGTTGGGCTGGGCAGGCTGTTGTCATGGTTGTAGTACTGACAAATATTTGTTTCCGTTAAAAGTTTTGGGCACATTTTCCCACCTACTAATGATCCATATATTTAAGTCATTGTGATTGGTAAGTATGGATATTATACTCATTATTGTTCATCAAATGCTTTGTCAATGAATGCACCATCATAAAAAGAATATTGGGAAAAACTCTATGAATCAAGTCAGTGTGTGTACATCTCCAATATATTATTTACTCATTTTTCGAGATTCTGATTATTTACAATTTAGCAGAGGGATCATCAAACAGCCTCGCATCTCAGAAAGATTTCCAGCATCTAACTGTAGAGAGACTTCGTGCAATTCTAAAGGAGAAGGGCCTATCAACCAAAGGAAGGAAGGTAAGACGCAATGCACTACACTTCAAACTCTAATGTATAACTTTGATGCTCTTAATCTTGGTGTCACTAAAGTATTTACCTTATTGTTATTTGATACTCTTTTTCTAAACACACTGGAACTGGCCATTGATATATGGGTCCTTCTGCAGGATGAGCTGGTTTCGCGCCTAAGAGCTGATAAGGCAGCGAGTGAAGCATAGTTCAAAGAAGGGTTGAAATCTTTTGGTCTCATCTTGTCAGTATGGATTGAACAGTTCAACTAACTTAAATCTTCCTGAGAAAGGCAAATAAGTTAGGAAGTCCTGTGCAAGACTTCATGGGTCTGATGTAGAGTCGGTGTAGTTGTACATTGTATGATGATTTGATGGTCTTTTTTTTTGTATGTCGGAGACATAACCCAAATGGCATTGCTAGATAGCTTGGGAACCATCTTGAAGCTGCTGCAGCACTAGCCCAAATGAGGATTTGCTGCTGCAACACTATCAAGATTTATTCTTCTGAGCAAAGCCTAATTGTGAGTTTCTGTCATCTCCCATGTTGACATTTTGATGACCATCTTTGGCTTTCTCTGCACCGTGTTCATCCACTTTAAGTGAACCTTTGTCTTCCTCTTATTCTCTCTCTTTTTTTATTCTTTTTTTTTTTTTTTTTTTTTTTTTAAGAGTAAAATTTAAGAACAGCAATAACACTGGGTGCTAAAAAATGCAGTTTGTGCTTGGGTCAATCTCTAATTGACATATATATTTTATTTAGTCTTTATTTTTTTATTTTTTGAGAAAAATGTTCTCACCTGTTAATGTTTTAACACTATATATTTGTCTTTTATTGTAAATAAAAAGATAAAAAGATAAAATTGTATCATGTAGTTAAAAATATTGATGAGGTAAGGTTAAAAATTCTAAGGTTAGAATTGACTTGAAAAAAATAAGCTTATAATGTAGGAGATGAGATGGTGTGCAAAAATAGTAAGAAGGTAGAAATATTATTCTTCACTTTTTAGTATCAAAAGTCATGTTTTTTGTTTTTTTTTTTGTGGCCAATAAGTCATGTTTTTAACCAACTATAAAATAAACATTTTAGGGATAATATAGGAACTTCAACAATTTTATTTTATTTTATTATTTTATTATTATTTTTGTTATTTTTTTTTTCTAGTGAGACTAATTTTTGTGTTTTTTAAAACAATATTTAGAACCTTATTGTTGATTTAAAAATTTTAGATTTTATTTAAAAAACTAACTCTGTGGATAAAAGAGAAGAGTTGCGTTGAATAATTAACAAACAACATAAAATTTTGTCAGATTTGAGCCCTTCACGAGTAGTTTTTAAATATTTTTTATTCTAATTCTTATATTTTTATTAAAAGAACCTTTTAACTTATTGTAAAGATAATATTTTATTATAAATAAGATTTTTAGTAAAAAGTTATTAATAAATAGTGATAACTACTAACTACATAACAAGAGGTCGATATTTATTACCTCAAATTTGGCTTTGAAAAAGTAGAGAGAAAAGTGCACCTGGTTGATCAATTGGATACTCTGGCAATTCATAATGCTAATTCCATTTATTTTGACTGAGTAGTCAAAAAGAAACAAAGGCAAATGAGAAGAAAAAGAAGAAAGATACACATTTGTTGCCAAACCTCAAGTAAGACAGAGAGCTAAGACAATCCTAGCTGTCAATGGATCCTTTATTATCTAGCAACAGGAAAAGCTCTCAATAAGTGGTTCATCTAGATTTACATCATTCAGAAAAGAAAAAGAAAAAAACAACACTACACTACACTCATTTGATACATGAATAAAAAAAACAAAAGAATGCACTAAAAACTAAACGATTTGTTGTAACCTATAGGCAAAGTCAGCTGACCTTAAAATGTAGGTATCCTCCATCTCCCAAAAGGGTGTTAATATGAATGATGATGAATGTACATAATCACAAAGTACCTGCAAAGAGGGTCACCTTCTTCTTTTTTGGCTCCACCAATCGGGTATTTGCAGCCTTCGTTTCCGATTTTCGTAGAGTTTAGCAGCATGAACCTTATGCCTTACCTGTCTCCACACCATGTTCACTGCATCCTCCTTCTTTGGGGGATACTGGAACTCATAATGATGGGAGATGGCCTTCAGCTTCCTCCACATCTCTAACCATCTGGCTTTTGAGATTTGACGGAGCTGCCTGACCATGTAACCAGGCTCCAATGCCTCGTGTACTGAGAAGAAAAGCGAGAACTGAGTATAATCAAGTTCATCCTCAAAGGGTAGTTCAATCTTGTCGCTAACAATGACGGGGACGCAGTGGCTGACAATGGCATCAAAAAGACGGCATGAGGAAGGTGTATCTCCTGCTGGGTTCAGACAGAATTTTGACGATCTCATGCCCTGCGAGGCCTGGTTAAAATTACAGAAAAAAAATTAAAAAAATTTAATAAGTAAATGAGATGAATGGCAAACATAGTGAGAAAAATAAAAAGATATTTGGATTTATAAGAAATGAGAAGACGAAAAGAACAAACATGTAAAGCATCTATTTTGTACAACCAAATAAAAAGATAAATGCTCGTAACCAATCAAAACTAAAACCTTCATTTCAAAAGCATCCTTCTTTGAGACGATCTATCAATGGTTCAAAATGATTTATTCAGGTAACATAACTGAAGGCAGTCTACATCAAAGCAATTTTGAGCAACAATCAGAGTCACACCATTCAACAAATTCAACTGGAACTTCAGACTTCTAAGCAATTCTTTGGAGTCTAAAAAGCATGAATGAGGAATAGTAAACCATTTAATAACATAAACCATCATCACAGGTTATCTATTGAGGACAACCCATCGAAATTGAGGAAAATAGCCTCCACTTTGACTTCTAAATGCCCTGTTAGTCCATCTATGGATGGTGACTTGTCATCATCAATAGTGGAGACACCATGGATCCAATTCCAGGCTCTCCCTGGCCCAATTGACAGTTGAATGAAGAATAAGCAACAATAATCTCAAATCAAGTGCCAAAATCAACTGGAAGCAACATTGGTTAACTCAGTAAAACATGTGAAACCACTTACCGCTTTTATGGTTTCATCTGTTACAAAGCTTTGTTCGTACAGGACATCCTCGTAGTTGTCCAATACCGTGGCAAGTTTTGCACGGACAATTCCTTCCTGTAGGATAGCAGGAGATTGATCAGTTAAGGCTCTAAAAGTAAGAAAATTGGATTGATAACTCAAAGCTCAACAAACAGAGTAACATACATCTTTCCGGATAGTCCTCCCTCGAAAAAAGAGAAGTGTGGTTCGAGATTCATATGGGTCAGAAGAACTGTCATCCTTGAAGGAGTCTACAACATGTACATATGGAGCTACGACATCTTTGCTCAGGCGTGACATGGTTTGTGGGAAGCGTCCAAAATCGGCAACAATAAGAATAGAAGCATTTATGTGCTCCCGGAGAAATCTGAAAGCATTCGGGTGGTGCATGGGAATCACATGGTCTCGGCCTCTAGACCTCAGCCAGTACTTGGACTTCCACACAAACTTCAGCATGTCAACCTGAAACCACACACACATTAAGCCTAAAAACAAAATCAGAAGCCATCTACTTAGATATGAATTGATCTCCAGTAAGTAGATATTCAAGGTATATCATGATGAAAATGAAATATGATTCGAGAATCTGTAATTGAAGGAAAAGACGTGTTTCATAAGAAATAACTAAGCGCATTTCTTTAAGTAGATTCATGAATTTGAATGCATTATGCATCCCTGTATTTACTGACAAAATACAAGTATTACTACATAATAGGAAAAGGTTAACATAAGTTGCACCTTAGTTATTGGCAAAATGTCCTTACTACATTTTGTGAAAAACTCATTACATTTCAATTATTACTAGTAGTTGTACAAAACTTAACAGAAAGGATCTTAAAAATTACTATAAAATAACATTAGATGCGTGTGTGCGTTCATATTAAAGAATCAGCCATTCAAGCACCCACACAAAATTTTAACCAAAAAAAAAAACACAAAAACAAAACAAAGAACCATGTATATAAACTCCCCTCATATTAACGATGATAAGCCAGATGATCTTGATTTACTAGTATAATAATCTAGCTTAATTATCCAGATGGTCAATGGAAGCTCATAGACTTGTTCACCATAATAAATTCCCCAAAAGTTGTAAGATTAACTAATTGTGTTATTCACAAGCTAATGCCAATGCAAGAGGTAAACAAGAAATGCATCATCTAGGATTTGACTCAATTAGTTCCATATCAAACAAAGAAATTCTACTTAAGATTTTAAATCTTGCAAAAGCAGAAGTAAAGATCAAATCCTTCTTTCTCTGTTTTTTTTTTTTTTTTTTTTTTTTGGCATTTTAGACAAAAATCAAATCCATCACCAATGAAATCAGTGACATTATGAAAAGAAATCCATCTAGTTCAGAGCAATTGAACATCTAGCTGCGCAAATAGCATTTAAGAGACATTATCCACGTAAAAATTAAACTCAATTTCACTCTATAATCCTAGCTTTTCAGAATCGATCATCAGCCACTGTAATTCAGAAAATAAAGTAACCGAAACGTCTAAAAACTAAAAAACAAACTCATAATTCAAGCAAAAAAAATATCAAAATCAAAATCACAAGAACACGGAAGAACAACAACAACCTGCAACTGGCGATCAACCTCCGTCTGCGGATCCGTCATATTATGACCGTGCACATTAAAACTCAAAGACGAAAAAAACGGCACAAAGAACACATCCGCCGTCTCCGGATCATAAACCCTAACAGCCTCTCTCCACTCCTCACCTCCTTCATAAAGCAGCGACGCCATCATCCAATACTCCACACTATGCTGCAACTTCAAGCCGGAATTCGACGGCCACGGAGGCAAATTCCGGCTACTCACCGGTGTATAATCATCATCATCATCGTAGATCCTCCGGTCTAACATGCCGATATTGAACCGAGCTGGTAGATCGTACATGAATACGCGAAGCGGCGATCGCGTCGTGCAGAGTGTGTATTGCGGTAATTGCGATTGCGAGATTTGTAAGAATAAACGCGATTTGAGATCGACCGATCCGATTAAGATATATAGAATTACTAAAAAGAACACGAAACAGCCGAGAAACAGTAGATTTCGAACACTAAGTCGCATTTTCAGATCTGAATTTCGCTCTCTTTTTTGCTTTGTTTTTTTCCTTGCTCACTAGCGCTCTGATATCATTAGATTGCAGAGAAGATGAAATTCCATTACGTAAATGTGGGGAAACAGTAGAGCGTTAGAGAAGATTTCTAAATCGAGTATTTATAGTAAAAATTTATTAATGTAACTAAAAATATTAAAAATCTTTTATTAACATAAATGATTTAATGACCCAATAGTTATACTTGATGATGGAATTTATTGAGTAATGTTTAACTCAAACACACTTTCTTGACATTGCTCTTTAGGCGTTTGGTAGTCTGAATTTAATAAGATAAGATTATTTTTAATCTTATTCTCAGTTTGATTATTAACTAAATAAGATTAAAAATAATTATACCCATTCCTTTTATCTCGCCCCTCTCAAAAAATTCAAAGCATCATCGGTTTTGCGACTTGCTTTGGATTTGCAAAATCAGCAACTGATTTTTTAAATCACAAAATCAATATTTTTTTTTTAGGTTTAATGTAATTTTAAAGAAAAATTAAGCTTACAAAAAATATTTAATAACTTTTTATTTCAATCCCAAACATGCCATCAAATACAAGATTACTCTATTTTTAATTTTATCATATCCTATCTAATTCAATCCAATCTAATAAAAATAATTTTATTTTATCTTGCGTACTAAACGAGCTCCTAGAGTTGTTGGATTACTTTAAATCAGGTGTTGATGCGTGATTCAAGATAATTCAACAACTTTCAAAAGCAATATCAACAAAATATGTTTAAAAATTGTCTCTTAAAGGCAACTGCATAAGGTCGGCTACTTAAATTTATTTCGGCAATTCCAATCTTTCAAGGACTAGATTGAAATTTATATTACAAATAGTTATATATCTATCTTTTAATTATTCTTGTCAACAATATTTTAGCTCGTGATTTTATTTAGTATGTCACTATTTGTAGTTGGTCCTCTTCTTAACTAAAAAGTTATTAATGGCAATTTAAACCTATTAAATAACAAGAGTGACACAAATATTAATTACCTAGTTGAGGATGCATACATTTTTGGGGTGGCAAAAAAATGAGTAAGGACAAATACTGTAACACCCCGTAGTTTTAAGTAATATATAATACACGTATAAATGTCCAAAGTGAGTTGGAACGTGATTTACATAGAAATCGATTGATAACACGTGTCTTTCTCAGGTAGATTGAGTGTATGAAGAAAAAGAACGAATAAAAAGATAAAAAATAAAATAAAATAAACACTGTTCATAACAGTACTAGCATTGAAAAAAAAATAAAATTAAAAGGCGTTGCTGTTGGAGAAGCAGAACGAAGGAAAAAGAGAAGAATGAAGAAGAGAAGGAGAAAAAAAAGAAACGGCGGATTTGCGGTCAAATTCGACGTGCTGATAAGCTATTTTTGCTATTTTTTGTCGTGAAATTAATATATAAGCTAGATATAACGATTTTAGCAGAGTAATTTTAGCTATGGAAGTTGTTTTCCAGTGTTTTTCAACTTAGGGTATTTTACCCCACGCGAATGAAAATGTGTTCGAAAGGTGGAAAAACACTCTCTAGACTATAAAAGCCCCGAATATGTGGTTAGATTTCGTTTAGTTGTTTATTTGAAACTTTTATGGCTGTTAGAAGTTGGAGTGTATATTGGAGACCTATTGAATCATAAACCCGATGAAACGCCAGTTTAAGGCTATAGAATGGTAGAAGGCACTGTTGCGAGTGCATCGATGTTAATTTCATGATTTTGGGATTGTTTGACAATTTTAGTAACAATTTACATCTTTCGAATGAATAGTGGCGACGTGAACAACGATGTGAATAGTACTAGGATGTCAATAGTGAGTTGAAATAGTGATTCTCATGATGATTTATGGTTCATTTCAGTGTTTACATTGAGAACTTAAGTGCATGGATAACTGCTATTGCGGACGCATTTTGATTGACGTTTATTGTTGCTCGATTTTAGAGGATATATTGGCTTAGAAACCCCGTGTAACCACTGTGAGTATAGTTTTCTTGATTTGGTTCTTGTATGACATTGTACACATATAAACTGTTTGATTGTATGCATGTTTATGTAATGCATTGAGTTTTAGTGATCATGCAAACTGATTTTAGAGATTGGAGCTTATACTAATATCATTTCGTTAGGAATTAAACCCAGATGAGGTTTTGCGAGTCCTCAGTAGGTCTATCCTAACAAGGGTTGCGATCCTTGAAATGACTGTGAATTGGGTAATGAGAGGGAGATGGTAACATATTTATGAATGAGCATCAACTATATATTGTGTGCACATATATTATTTTGATGAATGATGCATATGTGCTTTTGAAAAGGTTTTAAATCGATTTGATATGTCATGTTTCCTAAAATGCATGCGATTGTCGTGTCAAGAACTATATTCACTGAGTTGTTGTTTGCTCACCTCATTTCCCTCACTATTTTAGGTACAAAAGAAAAAGGAAAAGGAAAAATTTGAGAGTGATTAGAACGTGATTAGGACTGACATTATTGATGTACGTATGCTTTGGAAGAAGTAGTTACATGTTTTATATATTTTGATATATATATATATATATATATATATATATATATATATATAATTATCACACATCTTATATATGTATTACCATCTAGAGGGGTTATTTTGGAAAAATAAGATATCAATAGTTATTTTGGATTGTTAATATATTTGGCAATATATATACTTGGACAATGGAATGTTTGCTTAACGAATGACATTGATGGTATTTTGAATTATAGTATATATGGATGGAATGAGTATATATATATATATATATATATATATATAGATATGAAGATGATTTGATTTGTGATATATCAGGTTTTGTGAAATGTCAAGTTATGGGGACATGCTGCAGAAATTTTTGAAACTTTTGGGAAGGATTATGAGACTATGTGAAGGCTGACAATACACTATCTACTGTATACGGGTATGTACAGTGTATAGTATACTGTGCCGGTCATGACATCAGCTTATGTCAGGGGCGTCGTGACAAATACAGGTACGAACAATGTCTCGTACTAATAAACATGTAGCATGTTTATACTGAACTCGGTTTGAAAAATAGACGGCAAGTGTTTTTGTCACACTCTGGGTTGCACAGCGTGCCCCCTATTCAGGTGCCGGCGCACCCCCTCGGGGCGAACGTCTAGCCATTATGGATCCATAATCTATTCAGGTGCCGGCGCACCCCCTCGGGGCGAACGTCTAGCCATTATGGATCCATAATATTGTCCTATCGCCATGTAGCAACCCAACCGCAGCTGGTCTACATCGAAACGATTATTTATCCCTGCTATTCACTCATGAATAGTAAAGGGTCTCCCCAAAATCGAACTCGAGACCTCCCTTAAGGAGTCTAATTTCGCATTCTGAGTAGCCACTGAGCCAATGGTTCAATGGCTACTCAGAATGCGAAATTAGACTCCTTAAGGGAGGTCTCGAGTTCGATTCTGGGGCTGCGGTTGGGTTGCTACATGGCGATAGGACAATATTATGGATCTATAATGGCTAGGCGTCCGTCCCGAGGGGGTGCGCCCGCACCTGGGTAGGGGGCACGCTGTGCAACCTAGGGTGTGACAGTTTTCATCTTTACTCATATGTTTTAAAAATCGAGTAGTTTGGTTTTACCTGTACTCATGTGTTTTTTCAAAAACATAAATTGGTGAAATATATTTTTTTGATGAAAAAAAGAGATCTTATGTCAACAATGATAAAGAATGAAGAAGAGGAAGAAAATAACAAATAATAAAAAAAATATTAATAAGAAATATAAGTTAAAAAACTCAATTGCGCTAGAGCATAAACAAATTAAAACAAGATATGTATTAAGTAGGAATTGAATATCCGATTTTTTTAACTTATATTCAAACCCGACCTAATTTTTAAAATAAAAACAAATTTTTGTCCATACCCAATCTAATTTAAAAAAAATCTTGATCATACACATTTCAAAGCAAGTCAAACAAAAGCAGACAAATAAATTCAGACCTATTTTGCCACCCTAATACATTTCTCAAATCTTTTGTACTGAACTGCATATAATATGTTGTTTATTCACAGTTAGTGTGCCCTAGGAAAAAAATAAAATATAAAAAAGAACTAATGTATTACCTATTTAAAAAAAAGATTAAGATTGCGTTTGATTTATAGTTCGAATACAGTTACCTGTATTAAAAATTTTAAAAACACGAAAAAATATATTTGATTGGTTGAAATTCAAAAATAATTTTTAAAAATTTATAAAAAAAATATATTGCTTTCAAAAAAATATTAAATTATTATTTTATAAATTATTATTTTTTAAATTATATTTTAATTTTGAGATCACAAAACAAACGCAACCTTGTATTTATTTATTTTTCACTGCAAACTTCCCGGTCCCAACAGGCTCTGGTTCTGTTAAGGCCGAATAGAGTCAAGATAGGCCGGCCCACTAGACCAGTGGCCCAGCAGGCAAAAATACAGTGCATTCGGAAGCAGGGGATCATTTCCCAATCCAACCAAACCCTAGGGTTTCAAACCCTATTAAGTCTCGAGCTCTCAGCTCGACTTTTGCTCTCTTTACAAACTCTTCTCTTCCATCGCAACAACAGCAGGAGCGGCAAAATGGTACCGTAAATCTCTTGATGAGTTCATCTTCTTCGTGTGTTCTTCTCTTTATCGATCTTATTATGTTGATTCAAACGTTTTTTTTTTTTAATTTTTTTTTTTTAAGTTTTTTGTTTTTCAATCTTTTTTTTTTGTTTTTATTTCCAGGTGAAGTATTCGAGGGAGCCGGATAATCCGACAAAGTGTAAGTATCTCAAAACGATCTATCTTTTTTCGTCTACTGTTATTGGTGGATTTGAATATCTAGTGATTTTCACTTACTATACATCGATCCCGGTGTTGATTGTTATTTTGTGTGTGTGTGTGTGTGTTTGTTTTCGCTTTTTTAGTTGGCTCTGTTCTGATCTTGTGTTTACTGTTTTTGTGTTTCAGCCTGCAAGGCCAGGGGTTCGGATCTTCGGGTTCATTTCAAGGTACTTTGATCTGAAGGGTTTGTTTTATAGCTTGCTACTGTTATGTTTTTTACTCTTACATCTTGTTTTTTTTTGGGTGGATTTGATTTGTCATTCATTGTTGTTATTTTCAAAAAAAAAAAGCTTGCTAGTTTTGACTATCATATGATATTTGGCTGATTATTGTACCAATTTAACTCTTTCCCCAAAAGAGTTGAAATAGACAATCATGAGTATAAGCTTTGTCTCCATCTGTTTAGAGTTAGTTTAAGATGGTTATTGTATCAGTGTCAGGAAATTTGATTTAAGTGTTAACTTGTAATCCATAGAGGAGGTGGACAAACCTTTGGGCGTTGATTGTTCACATTTGTTCATTTTATAAAATCAAAATAAGTTGTGGGCAGGGTGGAGTTTATTATATGAAATCCATCACAATTATAAAGCCCGATGCTGTAGTTCTTGTCAATCGACTTGTATGCTTTTTTGTTGTAGTAGTAGCATGAAACTACGAGAGCCACAAATGGGTTGGCTAGCTCTTTGTATTTGTTCTGTTCTTATATCTATTCTTATTATTGGGTACCTGTCTATTTCTCTATGTTAATTAAGCTGAACACCTTAATACTTGCCTATAAGCCAATGTGCATCTTAGGTATGAACTATGACCCATGTCAATTTTTTTTTTCTTCTATATTCTTCAAGAAAACTAAACAGATCATTCACCATAGTTGGTGTTATGCAAAAAATATTTTTATCTTGATATTATTGCTAGAACATTTTGAGATTTTCAAATATCTTCTACGTATTTGAATTTAAAGTGTGATACCAGTAATTTTTGTTTGCTCATATTGTACTACATGACGACTGTTTCTAATGGTGTGCTATCTATTGTTTGCGTTCAATCTTTTTTTTTCCGTTGACATCACTCCATTATTATTATATAAGAGACTTGTGTTATATAATATGATTCTGTTGTGTAATTGATTGTGTAACCTGGAGGAAAAAGCAGGGTTATGTTGCCTTTTGTGAACTGGACTCCCGTAAACTTCAGGAATATAAATTTCAATGTTATTGGGTGAACCACTGTAGGTAATACTATTATCAGATGGTTCAGTAAACAATGGTGCAATAAATAAACCAAGTCACAAACTTATGAGCATATAATTAGCTTATTTCAGTGTCATTTTAAGCTTGTTACTATCTAGGTATGCTCATAAAACACGAGCTCTTTAAAAATTTATTTACCATTGGATGCTCCCAAGGATTAGTTGTTCCTTTTTTTTGAGTTGATACTTCCCAGTTTGCATGTTTATATTATGTAGAGGCTTGTTTTTTTAATCTAGTGATTTTTTCCATTTGTTTTCTTTGTAATTGGGTTTTTAACCTGGAGATAAAGCAGGGTTTTGTTGCCTTTGTGAACTGGACTCCCGTAAACTTCAGGAATATAAATTTCAATGTTATTGGGTGAACCACTGTAGGTATTACTATTATCAGAAGGCTCAGTAAACAATGCCACAACAAATAAATCAAGTCACAAACTTATGAGCATATAATTAGCTTATTTCATTGTCATTTTAAGCTTATTACTGTATAGGTATGCTTATAAAACACGGGATCCTTTTTTTTCTGCTCTTTTAAAAATCTATTTACCACTGGATGCTCTTAAGGATCTTTTGTTCCGTTTTTTTGAATTGATACTTCCCTGTGTGCTTGTTTAGATTAGAAGTAGAGGCTTGTTTTTCCGTGATCTAGTATTTTTTCTCTTAGTTTTCTTTGTAATTGAGTTTTTAACCTGAAGAAAAAAGCAGGGTTTTGTTGCCTTTTGTGAACTGGACTCCCGTAAACTTCAGGAATATAAATTTCAATGTTATTGGGTGAACCACTGTAGGTATTACTATTATCAGAAGGTTCAGTAAACAATGGCACAACAAATAAACCAAGTCACAAACTTATGAGCATATAATTAGCTTATTTCATTGTCATTTTAAGCTTATTACTATATAGGTATGCTTATAAAACATGGGATCCTTTTTTTTCTGCTCTTTTAAAAATCTATTTACCACTGGATGCTCTTAAGGATCAATTGTTCCTTTTTTTTGAATTGATACTCCCCCGTGTGCTTGTTTAGATTAGAAGTAGAGGCTTGTTTTTCTGTGATCTGGTATTTTTTCTGTTAGTTTTCTTTGTAAATGAGTTTTTAACCTGAAGAAAAAAGCAGGGTTTTGTTGCCTTTTGTGAACTGGACTCCCGTAAACTTCAGGAATATAAATTTCAATGTTATTGGGTGAACCACTGTAGGTATTACTATTATCAGAAGGTTCAGTAAACAATGGCACAACAAATAAACCAAGTCACAAACTTATGAGCATATAATTAGCTTGTTTCATTGTCATTTTAAGCTTATTACTATATAGGTATGCTTATAAAACATGGGATCCTTTTTTTTTCTGCTCTTTTAAAAATCTTTTTACCCCTGGATGCTTTTAAGGATCAATTGTTCCTGTTTTTTTAATTGATACTCCCCCGTGTGCTTGTTTAGATTAGAAGTAGAGGCTTGTTTTTCTGTGATCTAGTATTTTTTCTGTTAGTTTTCTTTGTAATTGAGTTTTTAACCTGAAGAAAAAAGCAGGGTTTTGTTGCCTTTTGTGAACTGGACTCCCCTAAACTTCAGGAATATAAATTTCAATGTTATTGGGTGAACCACTGTAGGTATTACTATTATCAGAAGGTTCAGTAAACAATGGCACAACAAATAAACCAAGTCACAAACTTATGAGCATATAATTAGCTTATTTCATTGTCATTTTAAGCTTATTACTATATAGGTATGCTTATAAAACATGGGATCCTTTTTTTCTGCTCTTTTAAAAATCTACTTACCATTGGATGCTCTTAAGGATCAATTGTTTCTTTTTTTGAATTGATACTCCCCCGTGTGCTTGTTTAGATTAGAAGTAGAGGCTTGTTTTTCTTTGATCTAGTGATTTTTTCTCTTAGTTTTCTTTGTAATTGAGTTTTTAATCTGAAGAAAAAAGCAGGGTTTTGTTGCCTTTTGTGAGCTGGGCTCCCATAAGCTTCAGGAATATAAATTTCTTTGTTATTGGGTGAACCACTGTAGTTATTACTAGTATCAGATGGTTCAATAAACAATGGCACAACAAATAAACCAAGTTCACAAACTTGTGAGCATACGATAAGTAGTTTTTTTGGGTGTCCTTTGAAGCTTATTAGTTATTACTATATTGGTATGCTTATAAAAAGTAGAATCCTTATTTCTTTCTTTTGTTTAGCTTATTTACCATTGGATGCTCTTAAGCATCAAATCTTTGTATTGAATGTTTTTTTTTAATTGATACTCCTATGTTTGCGTGCATATATTAGAAGTAGAGGCTTGTTTTTCTTTGACCCAGTGATTTTTTAACCTGGAGAAAAAAGCAGGGTTTTGTTGCCTTTGTGAACTGGACTCTCGTATACTTCAGGAATATAAATTTCTTTGTTATTGGGTGAACCACTGTAGGTATTACTGTTATCAGAAGGTTCAGTAAACAATGGAACATCAACTAAACCAATTTCACAAACTTATGAGCATACAATAAGTAGTTTTTTTAGTTTCATTTTAAGCTTATTACTATATATATATATATACATATATGCTTCAAAAAAATAGCTTCCTTTTTTCTGCCTTTTTAAAAAACCTATTTAGTATTTACCATTAAATGCTAATAAGGACCAATTGTTTGTATTAAATGTTTTTTTTTTTTAATTGATACTCTCCTGTGTGTTTGCAGATTTTAAAAGTAGAGGCTTGTTTTTCTTTGATCTAGTGATTTTCTCTCTTTTTTCCTTCGTAATTGAGTTTTTAACCTGGAAAAGCAGGTTTTGTTGCCATTGTGAACTGAACTCGTAAACTTCAAGAATATAATTTTTTTTTTGTTATTTGGTAAACCACTGTACGTATTACTATTATCAGAAGGCTCAGTAAACAATGGCACTTTACAGAAACCAATTTTAGCATCTTGTAAGCGTACTAATGCAAGCAATTTAATGTGCCGTTTTATTATTTGTACTGTATGCTATAAGCATTTCTAGCAGAGATTAATGTGTACTTGATTTTCTCTGCTATCTTGATTCCCTTCTCTTTTCATTCCATTAGAGACTTTACACAGTAAGATTCTAAAATCTAAAGTGTGAGACACATATCCCATACCTATGTCGTATCATGAAGTGTTAGTTACGGGTATGTTGGGCTAAAGTAAAGAGTCCAGGTAACATAGGTTACATGTGAGAATTTGGACATTAATCTAGGAATGGAGACTGAAAATAATTTGAAGCATTTCATGTGCTAAAGCTAGAAAATCTTAACATTGTTGTGGGCCTATTTCATAATTATGCGGTAAGGATATGAAGCAACACAAAGAGATTAGTCAAAGTAAATGATAGTTGTTCTATTGCTGAGCTATCAATATTTTTCTGTAGTTCACTCAATTCATTGAAAGAAATGGTATACGAAAAAGTACTATTATTCGTCCTTAGAAAAATCTAAATGTAGTGAACAACAATGAACTTCTATTGAGCTGAAATTTGTGCTACTTTTCATCAGAACACCAGGGAGACTGCTTATTCCATTAGAAAATTACCATTAGGTAAAGCGAAAAGGTACTTGGAGGATGTTCTGGCTCACAAACAAGCTATTCCCTTCCGTCGCTTCTGTAGAGGTGTTGGTCGTACTGCTCAAGCCAAGAATCGCCATCCGAATGGACAAGGACGCTGGCCTGCCAAATCCGCTAAATTCATCTTGGATTTGCTGAAGAATGCTGAGAGCAATGCTGAAGTACGTCTCATGCCGTCTCGCTGTTACTCTTCTTAATTTCCTAGTCTTTGTTTTTTTTATCTGTAATTACTAACCATTATATTTATATATTTTTTTTCTTTTTCTTTTTCTTTTTCAGTTGAAAGGTTTGGACGTCGATTCACTTTTCATCTCACACATCCAAGTAAACCAGGCACAGAAGCAGAGGCGTAGGACTTACCGTGCTCATGGAAGAATCAACCGTGAGTATCAGCCTTGGCTTTTCTATCTTTTCGATTGGTAGCGTTGTTGATATGAACAGCTTGATAATATGGTTTTCCCCTTTGACAGCGTATATGTCATCCCCTTGCCACATTGAGTTGATCTTATCTGAAAAGGAGGAATCGGTCAAAAAGGAGGTAATGCATCATTACATCAAATTTCATAAATATTTCAACTAAGCATGAAAGGTTAAATCTATGATATAATGAACTTTGGTTGGCTGATTCATTTACACTTTTTATCTGTATGTTGCAGGCTGAGACTCAGTTGGCTCCTAGGAAATCTAAGAACGCTCAAGCTCTACGCAGTGGTGCTTCCTCTTAAGATGGAAAAGAGATTTGGGAAGTAAATTTTAACAAGTTTTGAGATCTTGTTTGACTCATCTCTTTAATTTTGGAATCAGATGTTCACTTTGAGTTTTCCTATTTTTGACCATAGAATGATGGATTTTGTTTATTTTTATTTTTTGAGAGTAGCTTATTTGGTGAATCTTTGTAGAGACCCCCTGTCTATTTCTTCAAGTTTCTTTATTATTTTAAGACTTGCAAAAGTTTGCCTCGTTCATCCACTCACGAAATGGTATTCAGTTACTGTTTTACTATTATCTTCCAGCAAATCTCTGTTGTGGTGATTGCCCTCATGGATTATTAATCTGGACTATGTGTGTGTGTTGGAGGCATGTTACAGAAGAGTGAAGAAAGCTCAAGCTTAAAATTGCATGCAAAATCCCTTTCTCAAGGTGCTTAGATAATACGAAAGTTTCAGGAGTAAATATATATATATATATATTTGAATTCTCTAATTACCTTATCTTGAGAATATTTGTAGAGAAACATAATTTCTTGTTTTTGTCAAGAGAAGAAAATGATTTTTTCTTTTATTGTTGTATCATAATTTTTTTTATTGGGTAGGGATAAATTTTTTAAGGGCAGCTAAATAAATTACAAAAATTATCACATTTTATTTTTATTACATAAATTTGTAGAAATGTTATTTTTATCACATTAAAAGTTTTTAAATATTTTTTTATAATTTTAAATAAATTTATCTCTTTCAAACTAACCTTATTTTACAAATTTTAAACATTCTTAAAAATCATAAATTGTTAGTTTCAAAATTTTTAAAATTACTTATTTCTTTGCTCATTTTCAGCAAAAAAATTGATGGTTTGAAAATTTTTGAATTTTTCTTTTCGATATGAAAAACGGTTGTGATTCGAAGTTTTTCAAACAAAAATTATTAAATCGATAAGAGATTTGTTGTTAAAATGATATATTTTGATGTTTTTGATCACGAAAAACGTGGATGTCCGAAGAAATTATCATGGAAAGAACTAGATCACGATCGGTTCAGACCTGTGATACCAAATCGATTGCAGTGGTTCGGTCAGATACGACTGAACATTATGTTTTAGGTTTTGTTATCGCCAATCGAACCGTATAATTTTTTTTAATGTATTTAAAACACAAAAAAAATAAAAAATAAAAATGGATGATTCGGTCATACAAAACGAACCAATAGTTATAGGTTCGGTTTGTATGACCAAATGAATACATTTTGGTTCAGTCTCGTAAGACTGAACTCACGATAAAATTAGAAAAAAAAGAAAGAAATAGAAATATTTTGGTACAATCATACGAGAGTATTATTGAAAATTAAAATTAGTAGTTTCTTGTGATGTAAAAAGTATTGCTTTGTAATTTATTTAGTTGCCCACAATTTTTTTTCCCTCATAAGAAAATTTGTAATATTTGTTTTTGGTAAATTATTCTAGTGTTTGGCTACCACATATTTTCTCACTGTAATCATCTAAAGTAGGGAGGTGGGACATATTTTCTTACCATAATCATTTAAGTAGGGAGGTGGACATGTTTTCTTACTATAACCATCTTAAGTAGGGAGGTGGGAAAATAATTTTTTTCATGAATTTTTCTTTTTATATACTAAACGGTTATCCAAATGAATAGCTATATATTAAGGTGTTAGCTCGGTTGGTTAAAGAATTGAATATAAGTAGGGTTGAGGTTCAAAATTTGAGTTCGAGCCAAATGACAAACTGCTTCCAATAAACCCTTTTACAAATCAAGATTTGCATTTACTATTAATAAACCTTTTTAAAAAATTTACACTTTCCACAAAAATAGAAAATCATGTAAAGTAATCAAACATTAAATGTTTATTTAGTAACTAATTTATTGCTTCCAATAAATCCTTTTAAAAAGGCTATATCATAATAATAAACCCTTTTAAAAAATCTATTCTTTTCAAAACAAAAGCTACACAATTTAAACAAGGATGAAAAGTCATATAATTTTGGGGGAAATAGATTATCTATATTAAATGTTGATATTTTAAATTTCAAGAATTTATGTTTTTAAAAGCTACACTTTCCACAGCAAAAAACAAATAAATATGGAAAATCATATAATTTTTCAAAGCAATAAGCAATCAAAACAGTAAAATTGGTTTTTCATCAAAAATAATAGAATTTGTTGTTATAAAAAATAATAATAAAAGAAATTTGAAAAAATAATAAAATAAATATTTCATAAAAATATAAGAAATTATTAATAATAATATAAACTTATAATAAAAAATAATTTCCAAGTAATAAAGTTTTTTTATTAAAATAATAAACTTAATTTTAATTTAAATAGTAAAACTGGTTTTAATTAGTTGTGTTAAAAAATAATAATAACCTTATTAAATCATATAATCATATAATTTAATTAGTTGTGATGAAAAAATCTACACTCCACAAAGATGGAAAATCATATAATTATATAACCATATAATTTTCTTTAAAATCATATAACTTTCAAGCAATTAATCATTATTGCTATCATTAAACCTTTTTATACTTTCCAAAACAAAATCTACACAATTTAGACAAAGATGGAAAATCATATAAGTTTCCTAAAAATAGATTTTCTATTAAATGTTTAAAATTTTAAATTTCAAGAATTTAGGTTTTTTATTGCCATTTTCAAAAATTATTAAGTTTGTTCTCTAGAAAATTCCCTCAAACTTTTGTTTTAATATATTCATATGTAATATGTTGACATAAAATTAATAATGAACTGTTTACACTTATTTTTAAAATGATATTACATGAATATACATGTGTAGTTTTGACAACTGTTTTATGTATAGAAAGATATTGGTGTGAAAAATATTATGATTATGTCAAGTGAGTTTTGCCAAGGTATTAATACGATATACCATTTATTTAAATTATTTTGTTATGCACAGAAAAACATTTTCAATACTCACATATCCTGTTAAATTTAGTACTTGAACAGATTTAAGGTTCAAATTAGAGTAATGGATGATACATTAAGTGCTTCATTTGTTTTGTTTGATGGTGAGGCTCATCAATTGATGGGGAAATCAGTTGCAAATCTTAAAGAAAATTTAGCGAAGATTACATTATAATTATAAATTTCTCTTACTGACTTTAAATGCATATTATTATAAGTTTAATGTTTTGTACTATTACTGATATTATGTTTAATTTTCTTTAAGGATGGAGATGTTGACAATTTTTCAGAAGAATTGGATGCTTTGGTGAATGAAACATTTCTCTGTAAGATTAGAGTCACTTCTTTTAATCTGAAAGAGACATTTATATATTATATATTATTGCAAAATTTACCAAAGACAAATAGCTTATTGAATCTTTCAACAATCTTGCTGATGAAACTTAAGTTATTTTCAAAATCAAACTTTTTTTTTTATATTCATATTATTTTGCTACATAATGAGCGGACAAGTAAAATGGTGTATTTTTTTGCTTTATCTCTATGTTATAATATTTTTTTGATATGCGGTCCACTGCTGAATCAATTAAGAGTGCTTCACAGAGTTCCATCACTCCTACAAGCTCAAAGTGTAGATGGCCCATTATTGTTGATGAAGCTGATTAAATTCTCCCATTAAATTATGAACTGTCTATCGCCAAAACTGGTAAGAAGATAAAAATTAGAGCATGATGGGAAATTTGATGATTAGAAGGATTTTCTTTTAAACGTTGTGAATTTGTGCGGCTATCTTTTTGAAAATATCATGGAAGTAAAGAACCGACAATATATTTATCTTTTTAAAGGAGTTGCTTTAAAACATTCATTTTATGTTTATGAAAAATATATAATGCAAACGGTTCTACTTTCTATTTTTATGTTAACAAAATTATTTGTGTTTTGTTTATGTTGTTTTATGAAGTGCAATATTTTCTTCGAATAATTTGGCCTCAAATGTCATTTTTGATATATTTATATAATTTATATAATTTCATTATTTATATTTTAATATATGTATTGTTTTGTTAGTTTTTTTTTAATGTTATATTGTATTATTTGCTAATTGGTGTTTATTATTTGCTTGCTTTTAAATTTCAATATTTGTGAGATGGTATTAATATTTTCCAAGTGATTTTGAACCGATTGTATCAAATATATTTATTTTCAGTATTATGTCAATGGTTTGATATCCGCAAGGTCAAAAATTATTCGAATTGTTTGCAAAACTATGCAATATATATATATATATTAGTTGTATTGTTAAATTTGAAGATTAAATATACAAAACATAGATGCTTGATGAATCTGAAATTGGTTTGATACTCAAATTTTAGTATTCAAAATACCACAAACATGATGGTTGGAAATTAAATGACAAATGTACATGGTGAAAATTTAGATTCATCAAATATTTTGAACTATACTATGGCTGCGTTTGGTACGCGGTAATCATTATATGGGAAAGATAATCAAATTACTGAAAAAGTGTTTGATAGGACACTGATGAATCTTACACAACTTTCCTTGGAATGTCATATTATTGTATTTGATATTACATCGAAATCTTAAATATTAAAACAATATTTATCATAAAAATACTAATTTTATTAAGAATAATAAAATTAATTTTCATTAATATAATAAATAATTAAAATGTATTATTAAACATATTAAAAATAATTTTCAAACAATAAAGTATTTTTATTAAAAATAATAAAATTAGTTGTCATGCAAAAATAATAATAAAATAATTTAAAAAAATGAATATTTCATAAAATATAAAAAATTATTATTAACAATATAAACTTAGAATAAAAAAAAATTCAAATAATAAAGTATTTTTATTAAAATAATAAATTTAATTTTAATTCAAATAGTAAATTTGGTTTTAATTCAAATAGTAAAATTGGTTTTTATTAGTTGTGATGAAAAATAATAATAAAATTATTTTAGAAAAATAGTACAATGAATATTTAATAAAAATATAAAATTATTATTATTAATAGAAAGTGAGAATTAATAAAAATAATTTTCAAATAATAAAGTATTTTTATTAAAATTATAAAATTAAGTTTAATTAAAATAGTAAAATTGATTTCTATTAAAAATAATAAAATTACTTGTGATGAAAAATAATAAAAAAATATAATTTTTAAAATAATAAAATGAATATTTTATAAAATGTAAAAATTATTGTTATTATTATTATTAAGTTAATAAAATCAATCGTTTGACTGCTAATAACTTAATTATGTCAATTTTTCTCTTTTCACTATTGTATACAGTTGAATTCTCAAAATGTGGGCTTCCTCGTGCTTATTCGTTGTTATTCTTGCATTTGGAGGACAAGCATCTAGCTGGTGACGATGTTGATAAAATAATTTCAGCAAAGATACCCGATAAGGAAAAAAAATTAAGTTTATGTGAAACTGTCACGCCTGGAATGCACCGCAGCACATTCAACCCAGACGCGGGCGCACTCCCACCGCAGCGGGAGCGAACGCCAGCCATTATGGATCCATAATATTGTCACATCCCAGTACACAGCACACCGCAGCGTCTAGTACCCCCGGGATCATTTGTCCATACTATTCATGAGTGAATAGTATGGACAAATGATCCCGGGGGTACTAGACGCTGCGGTGTGCTGTGTACTGGGATGTGACAATATTATGGATCCATAATGGCTGGCGTTCGCTCCCGCTGCGGTGGGAGTGCGCCCGCGTCTGGGTTGAATGTGCTGCGGTGCATTCCAGGCGTGACAAAAAAGGCCTTATGTAGTGGTTACTCAAGTTGCGAATTCTAACTCCTTAAGGGAGGTTGCGAGTTCGAACTTGGGGGATGCCCTTTACTATTCATGAGAGAATAGTAGGGACAAATAATCGTTTCGATGTAGACCAGCTGCGGTTGGGTTGCTACATGGCGATATGACAATATTATGTGGTACTATGGCTGAGGTATGCGTACCCATCACATCTCGGGGGTACTAGACACTGCGGTGTGTTGTGTACTGGGGTGTGACAGAAACAGTTACAAACTACATGATTCATGGTCCTTACGGTGCCTCAAACAACAAATCATGAAAGATGGCAAATGTTTTAAACACTATCCCAAAAGATTTAATGATGACACAACTATAGATGGAGAGGGCTATCCCCTCTACAAGCGAAGGGATAATGGAATAACTGTTGAAAAGAATGGTGTTATTACTGACAATAGGTTTGTTGTTCTATACAACCTACATTTGTTGCTTAAATACAATGCTCACATTAATGTTGAGTGGTGCAATCATTTAAGATCAATCAAATATTTGTTTAAGTATATAAACAAAGGACGTGATTGGACACAACAAAGAGTTTCCAGAGACTAGAGACCTAACCTATATTCAGTTTCATCTAAAGTTTGATTGGAAAGATTCAATTAAGTGATGGTTCAAAGAATAAGAATAAATGGTCCCAAAAGATGTAGTTTTTGCCACTTTGAATTCTTCATATTTATGGAGTTTTTGCAAAATTCTCACATTGACACAAAATATGAGACTGCAATCTGGTTGTTTCAATTCCTATTCAGATGAGTTGAAAGCATTTTCTGAATGGATTTTAAAAATTAAAAATGGTATTGTTGGTGACGACATTCTCATCAAAGAATCTATTAATCCTCTTGCAACATTTGTTCAAAGTACATATCTCAATTTGTTGGAAAAATTCAATAATGGAAGTTATTTGCAAGAACGTGTTATCCTTACTCCTACACTTTATGTTGTAAATGAAGTGAATGAGTATGTGATGTCTACATGGCCAAGTGAGGAGATGGCTTATCTAAGTTCTGATAGTGTATGCAAAATAGATGAAAATTCAAACAACCATGAAGATATATACATACCAGAATTTGTCAACAACATTAACACTTTTGGCATGCCAAATTACAAGCTGACACTGAAGGTTGGTATTCTCGTCATGTTGCTTCGCAACATAAACTAGTGTTCTGGTTTGTGCAATGATACAAGGTTAACAATAACTCGGCAGGGAAAACATGTGATAGAAGCAAAAAATATTTCTGGTTCCAATGTTAGGCATAGAGTTTTTATAGCTCGAATGGCCTTAACACCATTATATATTAGATTACCTTTTAAATTCCAACGAAAATAATATCCATTGGTGATTTGCTTTTCGATGACAATCAAGGAGAGCCAAGGTCAATCTCTGTCACATGTTAGATTGTATCTATCAACCATGGCCAACTTGATGTAGTGGTTTCAAGAGTGAAAAACAAAGCTGGTTTGAAGATCTTTATTTTTGACAAAGATGAAAAATCATATAATAGTATAAAGAATGTTGTGTTTAAAAAAGTTTTTTGTAATCTAACTTAAAAAGTGGATGATTCTTTACATGTTTTACCTCTATTTCTGCTTTATTTTCTCTTCATCGGTATGGTTTATATTACTTTTTTACTTTTTTTAATTTAATTATTAAATTAGGAAAGTCCTGCTTATGTTATTTATTTTATCATTTTTGTTCTTAAAATTTAAAATTTTTATTTGGAAAGCATTGGTTTTTTTATTTTTTTATATTTTTTTGTATTTAATCAATTTAAAAAGGTCGTGGGTAGATAAAGAATTTTAAAGAAAATTTAAAATTTATTTACTACAATTCTCAAATTACTTCTTATTATTTTTAAATTATTATTGTTATTGTTAAATATCTTCCAATTCTCTATCTTATCAAAGCCATTATTTTCAAAAGGTTTCTGTGATGCATATATTTGTGGTCACTTTATGTTTCAAGCTTAACATCAATATCAATTTACTTTTAGATACAACATAATTTATACTGTCATTGTAAAAATATATGATCTTTCATTCTATTTTTTCTTGATTCGGTAAGAGACATACCTTATATACCTAATAATTTAGATAACCCGCAATTCATTGCGGGTTCTACAACTATTGACATTTATTCTATTGACTAACAAGCAGTTTTAAATTTTGGAATTTATTCAAAATAGTCATCTTAGATTGATAATAATGGGTCAATTCTTTATTTTAAGAAGATTGTTTAATCTGCAATTTAGAAGAATTGGAAGGAAGTTCTCCAGAATGGAATGCAATTAAGAATTAACGAGAAATATTTCAGAAAAAAAAAAAAATGAATTTTCTTTTTTTTTTAAATATTTTTTAAAAGTGAATTTTCTTTTAATTGAAAGTGTTTACTTTAGAGAAAATGGAAAATAAAAAATAATCTGTTTTTTTTTTAATAAAAAAATAAAGAAAAAAAATCTCTCCTCATTTTCTTTCCCGGTTCCTCGTTTCACTCTCGTCGTATTCGCGAGGTCTTCGATCTTCCGGTTCACGTTTCGGCGAACTGTGTGTGTTCTCTCACTGTAAGATCTCGATTCCACAAACTTCGTTAGATTTTATAATCTCAATTCAAATAGATCTGAAACCCGATCCCTAAAACTTCTTTCAATTTAAATAAAAATTTAATTTAATCGCTTCTTTTATCTTCATTTTTTAGGGTTAGAAAAACGTTCGCACTTCTAATAAACTCAAATGTTTTGATCTTCGTTGTTTTGGTTATGTTTCTGTTTGTTTGTTTCTTATAGATGGATTGGCAAGGGCAGAAGCTATCGGAGCAGCTGATGCAGATCATGCTCGTGGCATTCGCGATTGGCGCATTCGTCACCGGCTACTTGATGAGTTCGTTCCAGCTGATGCTTATAATCTACGCCGCAGGTGTTGTTCTCACTACTCTGATAACTGTTCCCAATTGGCCTTTCTTTAATCGCCATCCGCTAAAGTGGTTGGACCCGATTGAAGCCGAGCGCAACCCTAGACCAGTAGTGTCTGGGAATAATTCAAAGAAGAAGCCCCTGAAATCGCATTAGAGGCCTCTTTAGGTATTTTGAGAAAAATTCTTGGTGTTATCAAGGGTTTTAGTCTAAAATGTTGTTGCTAGGTGAATTGTGTTTAGTTGTTGAGACTTTTTTACTGTTTAATATTTCTTTGAAATTTGGATAAGAATTTTTACTTGATATTTTAACAAGGGAGAGAAGGGAATTTTCTATTTGTGTTGTTGTTGTTCGATGTTGCAATAGTTTGTACTAAATGTCTCCTTGCTGCTATTACTGTTTTTTTTTTTTGGATATGAATAAGATGCAAATTAATGTGTTGCTTAGCATGTATTGGGTATTGTAGATTGAATTTGCATTGCATTTTATAGTTAGAATATTGCACATCTCAAAGAGAAAAGAAAATGGTGGAGAGTGTTGGAGTATGTTTACCATAATACATTGCATTTGGTGTATTCTCCTCTGCAGGCCATCTCAAGAGTAATGTTGTTTAAACCCAACAGCCACCCTAAAACACAAACCTTATAAAATGGGTAATGAGTTTCTATATATGAATTGAAAATAGAGAAATGGGAGTTAGTAAGATCTCTTAGATAAGTGGGAAAATGATTATTTACGTGAGTAATGTTCTGAAAGTTAAAACTCTAAATCTTATTTCTAATTCTCCCTCTCTGAACCTCACTCCTTCCAATCTAGATAGGAGTTCTAGTTCTTGGGATTCATGGTCTTTAAGATTTCTAGAGCTCAAAGAACTCTCAGAGAGTAATTATTGTGAAAGATGGGTAAAAGAGATGCTGGAGAAAGTAGTGGAATTGTCATGACTATGATTCATGCAATCTGGTTGACTTGGATGTTTCTCATGCTTTCAACGGGAAGTAGAGGATGAAGGAAATGTGCTGGACAAAAAACATATCCTGGTTGCATTTCCATTTCCAATTGATATGGTTACTTCTGTAGGGGAATTAAAGGTAGGGACAACATTGGTGGGTACTCACAGAGCTAGGTCCAAATTAGTGATGTGGGATTCAACATAGCTTCTATGTGTGCTAGGTTTAGCTTAAGTGCAATTGATTGCTGGAGCAGCCCATTGTAATTTAGACCCAAAAAGGTTAGTGTCAGGTTTTTCTTGCAATGCAGCATGGTGTCTAGCGTTTTGTGGTTGCTGCATTATCAGTATTCAGTACTTAGATGTGTTTGTTTGTTTGCGGTTATGAGTTTATGTTTGGATGAATCAATGGAGCAAAGGATTGAATCATAACTTATACTAAGAGATGTGATTGAGTTCATGCTAGGTAAGTGAATGATTTCTCATACCCATGTGATTGGAGAAAGTATGCAGTTAGTAGGGAGAAGACGACCTTTATTTACAACCAAAAAAAACTAGCAAGCTAGAATATCTTGTTCATTCTTAGCTGATTCAGCAGAATGAAGACTACTACAATGCCAAAAATCTGCTTTCTCAAAATGTTCTAACAACCAAATTAGCCTGGTTCATAATTTGTTTACAATTGTATCAAAACTCAGATGTAAGTAAAAAGCATTGAACCTAAAATGTGGATTATAACAGCCTATTGGAGCATTTACTTGGAGCCCTCCATGGAGACAAAGAAGAACTTAACAACCTCTCCTTCTGCTCACTAGAAGCCCTAGTGTAGTTCTTCCAGTCATCCAGAACAAGTCTAAGATCATGCAGCTTGTTCTCCATATCAACACAGCAGTTTGCATGCATTGTGCAAATTTTGTCCATGTCCCTGCTTAGCTGACAAAACCCACCAAAGTAAGCCGTGTCCACATGCCTTATCCTCAAATTCACGTAATAGGTGTGCTTTATAATTTCAAAGGCAGTTTGGTCACTTTCATTTGGGTACAGGGTCCTAACCATGTACCACATCTTGTAGAAATCTATTGTTGAATCATCAGATTTAACATACTTGAGTCCTGCACTTGCCCAGTTTCTCTTGCTCATGGGCTCACCCATGTAGTAATCAGAAGCAATTATTATTTCATCTGCGCCATTGAAATGTGGTAATGGGCTCCTCAGCCACATTACATCTGGATCCTGCAACCAGAGCACCCATAATAAAAAAAATAAGCTTGAGAGAATAAGGGTGTTAAACCTTATGTTGTCATTAATCAAATCTTAATTGGTTTTATTCAAATTGATTTATGACTGCAATCCAATCTTGATTCAATTGAATTGGAATAGATTAATGGGTTTGTATTATGAGTTTTACTTATATTGAATCATTTTGAATTAAAAAAATGATTAGATTGATTTAGCTTTATTAATTTATAATCACCTACTATTCAATTATTTATTTCAAAAAAAAAAGTATCAAATTTGATTATATTCAATTCATCATAAAGATAACTGATTGGATTGAATAAGATTGATTAGTTCAAAAATTTTCAACATTTTGTACTTGGATCATGATGGAAATCTTGAGATAAAACCTAAAAGAGTTGGAGAAATGTACTTTTCACTACAAAAGAAAAAAGAAGAAAAGAAAAGAAAAGAAAATATAGTTACATGTGCAACTACATTGTCATGATCATTAGATCTTGCATATTCTATGATCATTATGGTGTAGTTACACTTTTTATATTTTTTCTTGGGTAGTTAGAATTGCATTTTTATCGTCTAAATAAGAAGAAAATAAAATCTTAAATACTTTAAGCTGTCAAAAAAATTGATTTTAAATCTGGCAAATCAAATGCTTATATGTCACTTTTCATTTTTCAAATATGGTATGCATGTATACCCTAAACCCTACAACTGTATTTAGTTTTAGAAAATCATACTGTAAAGAAGAAGTTGTAGCCCAACTCAAGCACCATCTGCAAGAACTCAATCTTTCTCCACGCAAGCTTGAGGAAGTCTGGCGCCATGAACTGCTGCTCTGGAGCAAAATCAACACCAGGAGTGGCAAGAGAGTAACAATGAGGATGTATTGAGTTGCAACGCTTGAAAGCCTTTTGATCCATAGCAACAATGAGAAGGTGATTCAATAGCCTCTCAGTGCCTTCACCTATGTGAAAGCTCTCTAGAAAGAGGTCAAGAATGGAGCCTTCAGCTGCCCATGCATGGTTCACTGTTGTCACTATCACTGTTCTGTCTTCCCTTGATACCTTCTCCAACACCTTTAGGATCTGTTGCTTCTCATGGCCTGATTTTTCCTGTTAACATAATATGTATTCTGATTAGTGTTTAAATCCCGTTGCTAATGATAGTTTGATGGGCATTGTTGGGCGTTTTTGGATTTAATAATTTCTAACATGGTATCAAAGCCTTGACTCTGTAAAAAGTCTTGGGTTTAAGTCTCTTTGTTTGCATTTACATATTTCTCATTTGTATGGTTGGTTTATTTCTTCTTTCTTATGTCTCTTTTTGGATTGAATGGTTTCTAATACTTATAATTCGCATTGCTCAAAAGAATGGGCTATACAAAGCATTATTTATATTTGGGTCATACATGATATACATTCGTACATGGAGGAAGTGGAAGCATTATTTATATATATATATATGTATTTGGGAAAAGACTTAGTTGAGTATTTTATATATACATACATTTGTATATCTATGTATTTATCTTTCTGTCTTCTTTCTTATCTCATATTCTTCCTTTTTTTTTTTTTTGTAAACTTCTATGAAGTGAAAATAAGAGATTAGGTTAATCCTAATTCGCCAATCAGAACCATTGTTTTAGCTAGAATAATACAACGTCAAGCCTTATCATAATCATTTGATCAACCGAAGTTCTTATACCTAACGAAGTCTTTTCACAACTACATGAATCCATTTTACTTCCTCTATTCTCTTCTATCAAGAAGTTCCAAGACCTTGGGGAAATTTGCATATTTCAAGTGAATTGTATTGGATCAAACCCTATCTTAACCACCAGAGGCTACAGGGTTTTTTTTCGAAAAACTATACTTTATGTTTGATATTGTTTATACTCGTGCATGCTTGAGGATAGTAACAGAAGATTATGCCCTTTTGCAGGCTCCTCCAAATCTTTCTGCCATGTAGCAGCAGAAAGAAACCAGGAGGTTTGATTTTTCATTCTTTCTATATGAGTAGAAGATCAAAGAAACACATGATAACAAGCTATTAGTTCATGGGTTGATTCAAAACCCATTTTTTTCACATAAAAAAAATAAAAATAAAAATAAATAAATAAAAATTGAAAGAATAATTTATGAACATTTTGAGAGAATGACTTACAGATGTGAGCCTCCCAAGACCTGGTTTTTCCTTTATGCCAATTGAATCTGAGTAAAGATGGAAGTGAAAGCAAGCAACAATGGCAAAGAGAAAGATAATTAGAAGAATTTTACACTTGAAACTGTTCAAAACTAGCATCTCTAATCTCTTTGAGAATGAAAATGGAGATGAAGATGTCTCAAGTTTTCTATTTGTTTCATGTACCTGTGATGCTTTAAGCTCATATGAAATTTGAGATAACCAAACCAAATCATTTGTAGTCATGGCATTAATTATCACCAAATCAAACAATATCTCTGAATATGGAAAACTTATTTGTAGTTTATAAATAGCTTGATTTTAAAATTTGTTATACAATCTCTTGAAGATACTGAATTCTGTGAAATGAATCTTTACATCACATATAACAGCAAAAATAATAAAAAAAATTGAAAGAATCAGTGCATGCCCAATTTTTACAAATTTCCCCAATGTTAACCTCTCAATTTAAAAAACTCATTTTTCTAAATTTTTTTAGATTATATTTCTTTCTTTTCTTTTTTTGGTTTCACCGCTGAGCGACACCTAAGTGTAGGTGGTGTCCTTTTCCGCTTTGCGACGAGACTAATTCACCTGGAATCAACTCGAATTAGACCATAAATGTGCAAAAAACTCTCAACAAATAATAACTTCATACACAATGAGAATTTTAAACTCAGGACCTCGTTTAAAAAGAACGAATGTCAAGTCATCCAAATCAACCAAATGATTATAGATTATATTTCTTTATTAGCATTAATATAATATTTGAGTTATTTTAACACTAATTACAATACTAGAATTGACACAATAAAGCGTTTCTCCTTACTCTGTGAGATTTACCACATGATTCACTTTTTGAATCTTGCTATACAAACTCTCCTTCAATACTGTCCAGTACTCAATTATACAATGCCCATTAAATCATGTCATCCGAGCAATTCAAGGAAATTTGACATACACATCGTTAAGTGTGGATCAATAACGTAGAACACTGAGTACAAAAAAACATTTTCCTTCACCTTCTACTTCCCGCTTCATCAAAGGCCAAGTTTTATGTTACATTACTAACAATTGTCATGTAATGGTTAAAATTTATTCCAAGGCCTGAAATGGTGAAAACAAAAGATTAAAATAACCAGAATTTTACCCACAAATCTTTGACAAATTACAAGCACGGACTCATGAAATCATTTCCCTAATAAACTGCTGCTAAAATGGATCAGAAGAACAATATAACTAAATAGTCTGCTTTTCAAACAATATAAATAGAGAATTTTTCTTTAAGAATAATTATTGTTCAGCCACAACCAAACTAGCCACAAAGGCATTGTTCAACCAAAAGGGTTCACTGAAACTCAATAACATAAAAGCTAAAAACTCAGAAGCCACTAAAGCCAAGACTCCCTAGCTAAAGATGAGTAAACCGCCATCTTGTTGTGATCTCTGCAAAGAAGGAAAAATAATAATTATATATAAGAAAAGATTAAAGTCTCAATATGAACAAATGACCATCATAAAAAAAAATTCAAACAGCTGAAAAGATAACTTACAGATTTTGTTGAATGCAGCAATATCGCAGCTCTGAATGTACTCGCTTGCAGGTTCAACAGTGAGTTGTTCCTCAATAAGGTCATCAATGGAGACCAAGTCGTCCACAATGGTCAGCATAATCTGCAACTTCTTAATACCAAATCCAACTGGTACAAGCTTGGCTGCAATTTCCAACAATATTAAGTGAGAAATGTAGCCTGCCAACCCATGAAGTTGAGAAAATGCTTTGTTGAGTTAAGTTTATGAAGTGAGACATATCTTGATCTTGATTGATATTAAGCAGAATAGCTTGAACTTCCCAACACATATAGAAATATCATTCAGGGAAATAATGCGTGTAATATTGATTAAGAGAACAATTAAAAGGAGAAAAAGAACATACAGGCTCCCCACACCAAGCCATCCATATGAACACTTCTCACTGCTTCTTCAAGCTTTTTCATGTCAGTCTCGTCATCCCATGGTTTCACATCCAACAGCACCGATGACTTTCCAGCTGACAACAAAATATATAAGCTATCAATGCATACTCAAAAAAATAAAAAAACTCGTGTTCAAGAATGCATGATAGGGATCAAACTGAAGACCATTCTTTTAACAGATCAAATGAGAAAGTTAGATGCCACATAATTTGAACAGACAAGTTTATGTCAACAAAGAAAAGAAAAGAAACTCACACTCTTTCTTCTTCCCAGATGCCTTCATGGCTGCCGCACGCTCTTCTACAGCTTTCTTTTCCTCTTCTGTCTCTTCACCAAAGAGATCCACATCATCATCGTCATCGTCATCATCGGCTGCGGCCTGCAAGTACACTTGTGTCAATAGTATTCAGAAGATTTTGAACAATTTTGTAACATCAAAAACTAATGCCTACTGCTACAAGGCTTGCACCTTAACTACAAGTAATATAGTAATAAAGAGACTACTCTTGTACTCCAATTAAAAATAATAAGAAGAAAAAAGAAACGTGGAAAACTAGCAAAATTTTCTAGCAAGAGGAATGAAACTCAATGATGGAGATTTTTCAAACATGAAAAAAGGGTGTGTTACAATGTGGTTAATAGACTCTATCAAAGGGTTCATACAATAACATAAAGACATCAAGAATTAAAAGTTCAAAGGTTCAAAGGTTCACCTTTGAGTCGGCAACTGGTGGAGTTGCAACAGGCTCTTCAATGGCAGAAGCAAATCCCTCCACAGTTACACCCTGGCCTTCACCACAAACACCACTGCATCCACAGAGTATTAAAAACTTTGAGCAGGAATACTGCATGATAAGCACAAATAATAATGTAACTTCCATGTACTTACGAAATCCTTAGAAGTGCATCAATGTGTTTGTACCACCGACACACATTCACATATTCAGATGATGGAGCTTTTGAAAGGGCTGAATGAATGGTAATATCGTCCTTTGATGCTTGGTATCTGATATTAAGAACCAAAGGTAGACACCATTCACAAATTTCAACGACATGAAGAAAAAAAGGAAACGGCACTGAAATTAAAAAAATTGCAAAGACTCACCCAGTTATATAACTTCTAGCCATTAGATACTCATCGAGCTTCTTTAGGCCAGATTGCGAGTTAAGGTTAGCAAATGTAACTGCCATTGCTATAACACCACAAGAACACGAGAAAAGAAATATAAAGAGTTAAGTTTTTTTCAATGATGAAAGAATACCACAATTACAAACCAATAAATGGTTCTAATTGTTAATATTCCGACAAAAATACAAACCGATATATGATTTTATGAGTAACCCATTTTTTAATTATCCAAGCTCTGAAATAGCAACAAATACAATCCAACATAGCAACACAGAAAGACAAAATTTGGAGTGTTAAGAAAAAATAAAAACTCAAAATACAAAGTCAAGTGATGTGCCATCATACACGTCATAGATGGGACGGTGTAAAATTCATGATAGTCAAATTCAAGAGTCCAGATAATGTCATGTCATTTAAGTTTGTACTTTTTTTTGTTTCTGATAACCGAGGGTATCTGGGTATTTAGTCTTGACTAATCTCTTGGGCCCCCAGGTTACTCGAAAGCTGAACTCGTGGCCTCATTTCCTGAGACAAGCGCCCCGAGCCGCTCAACCAACCAACCGAACGTTGGTTATTTGAGTTTGTTTTTTGAGTTCTATTTTTTTATTTTTAAGCTTCTTTAGCATTGCTCTTAAGAAAATTATAAGCATGTACTACATAATAAATAATGTCAAACAACACTCGGGCAACAATATAGTAGTTCATTACAAGAATATTATCCACATGAGTAACTGTCATTACTAGACTGTATGCAGTGAAAAGTTATAACAATTTCATTTTCTAAAACATTTTCTGAACTTTATATTCGCAATTACTTAGAGAAACTGCACCGGCCGACCGCGATTACCATTATTGAAGCTAATGCTACAATAGATTCAAATTCAAAATTAAATCAGATCTTACACCCGACCATTGAAACAAGCTTCGGGATAGCAAGATCTGTGGAGCAAATATAGAAACTGAAACCATTAAAATCTAGAATTCATTGAGACAATGAAACCAAACATAAAATCACCAACAGAGCAGAAAAAAACATCATGGGAGCAAATTACAACTACAAAGATGTAATGAAAGAAGTATGTGTAATCTCGGAACTAAGCAAATTTAGGGTTTCTAAGAAAAAGAAAATGAAAAAAGAGATTTACTTGGAAGAAAGAAGAGCAAGCGACGAGACGAATATACTGCTACTGCTGCTGCTGCCGCGGCTCCGCTAGAGAGAAAATAACCTTGGCTGCTGCTTCCACCTAGAAAAACCCTAGGCTTACAGTACTAGTACGTATACCTTATTTACCGAATTACCCCAAGATTTCAGCCATTACGTTGGGTATATCCGTCGTTTCACTCGAAACATTATAGGTCCATAAACTTCTTTTTTTTGTTTCTTTTCTAAACGAGTGCACGTGGGACGCGGGTGCGTAAACATTAGCTAATTTTAATGAAGTGCATTTAAATTTCTTTATTTAAATTCAGGATTCTCTCTTCATCTAAATAAGTTTAAATTTTATCTTTTTAAATAAAAAGTGATAGCGATAGTAGTTGATTCGCATGATCTTTATTTAAGTCTTTTTATTCTTTTTGTTATTGTGTTCGTCTTTTTAGCCCTACTGAGAAATCATGCCTTTCTCTGGCCCTAATATAAGCATCTTTTGATCTTGTGTTAACATTAAAAAAGACAAAAAAAATGTGTATGATTCGGTTCGATTTTAATTAAAAGTCGAAACTGAGCCAAACCGTCGATTTTATGTTTCAAAAATCAAAATTGAGTCCATCAATCAACCAAACTGAATCAAACTTATTAGATTTGATTCAATTTGAGTTGATTAATTTACATTCATAAGTTTCAAAATAATGAATCATATAATTAATATTAATCTACCCATAAAAATATATTTTATTTCAAAAATATTATATATATTCACTTTCATTAAAGTTAAAATTTAAAATATGATGCAATTTAACGTCAAAAAAGTTAAAAAAAGATCAATATTCATAGGCAAAATTCTGTCAAATTCTTTATGCAAGATGTTATATATATGTTAGTCCTAAGTTTAGTTTAGCTCGGTTAAATTGGTTTTGTAATGTGTAAATTTCAAGCTGAAGTTACTAAATCGAATCGATTGATTTTCTAAAAATATAAAAATTGAAAATTGAACTGATTCTCTTAGAAATCGAGCCAAATCGAATTGGCCAATTGCATCGGTTCGATTCTTCTTTTTTTTTCTTTTTTTATTTCGACGGTCTGATAAACACCCCTAATGCCCACTCCACCAAAGGTTATTGGCGTGACTCAATGTCACACCCTGATTCTTAAGTAATAATTTACAACAAGAAGCAGAAATTAATTGAAATGTGGACAATTGGACGTCAATATAAATATTTTATTTCTCCCCCTTCAATTAAGGAGGGAACAAGTATAAATGTTATATTTATACAAGTACTGAGTACACAACGGAAGATATAACAAAATATAAAATACACCTAGATCTAAGTCAACATCCGGCTCTCTACGAGGTGATGTAGCACCAACAACTCTTACTCTAGCATGCCAAGTCTAAAAGCCTGGAGAAAAATAATAACGAGGTGAGTTCAACAGCTCGGTGGATCAAGAGAGTTAAACACAACTTATATAAACAATAATAACAACAGTACATGTATCTTCAAGCATGTTAACACATAACAATACAATCTAGCATCACATGGCAACTACAAGACCCCATGGACCAACAACTTCAAGCAACTATGAGGTCCCATGAGTTGAGAGCCTCAAGTAACGTTATATAGCAACTACGAGACCCACGCGTAGAATGCTTCCAATAAACAACAGTTTAGGTTCCATGATAAGCATTTATATGTGAATCATCATATTTAAGAGAATAGTAAAACACGGTAACAACATAGAAAATCAATGCAAGGTAATCATTACTATAAAGATAAGAAACGCAAACTTAGGCCTTCATCCCCACTTTGTGAATCTTGTTGCTACTTCGTGAGAATGCTTGGCGTCGCATCCACGCCGCTACTTTACAAGCATCGCGCACATGCCTTTCCTCCGCCTGACCACCAACGCCTTCTATGCCTCTATCCGCATGAACAACGTGTCTCTACACCTCCGCGGATGGCATCTCAACGTACCCTTGAATCTCGTAGGCTTCATAGATAGCATCTTGGTGCATTGTTGGATTCCCAAGTGCCAAGGACAATATCTAGGCGCATCGTTGGGTTCTCAAGCGCCGCAAGCAACATCACGACACTCCAAAGATCGTAGGGGAGGCATAGGGTCAGCTCTTTGTCCTCAAAATGGCACCCTCCGGGGTATTTATAAGAGGGGTACATGCCCACCTTGGCACTTCACTGGATATGTGTCTGGACACTTTATTTGGGACATGTTTTGGCACTTCATTAAACCCGTGCTTGGGCACGTCCCCATTTCCTCGGTACTTTATGCGATGTGTTTCCTTCTTGGGTTGCATTCTTTGGTTTCTGCACATGGAGTGTCACGTGAACACCCTTTTTGGGTATTCTTGGTTTCAATTCGAGGAACCTCCATCCTGTTTATGCGAACGTTATTACTTTATTTCATCTGTGCTAAATAATAATGTATTATCTAATTGTTTCAAATTTTTAAGGTGTATAACACTGGAACTCAGATTTTCATGAGAGCACTTCAACCATCAAATTAGTTGAGCCCGACTTTTGAGTGCCATAATCCATATATTTGCTAAAATGTGTTTTTTTGTTTTTTGTTTTTTGTTTTTTTGTTTTGGTGGTGGGGGTACCAAGTTCTATATGTTTAAGCAAGAAAAGTAATAGAAAAAATAATTATAAAAATATACAATTAACAATTATAATTTTATAATAAACTACGTGTTTATATTTATTATTGGATGCATATAATATGCATCGTGATGCATATACATATACATATATTTGTAAAAATATAAAAAAATTTAGGAAAGAACAAAACTGTCAATGTTTCACTATATGTGTTCCTTGTCCCACCAAACTTTTTGTTTTTGTTAAGGTCTCGCTAAACTAATAAAGGCACGTCAGAGTAGAATAATTATTATAGTAACTTGCATTAAGTGCTATTGCACTTAATTTTATTTTTTTTGTAATTAAATTAAAGCATTTTCATAAGATAAAAGTTTACCTTGAAGCCACCAAACTGATTATTAATCTATAATAAACTTATATAGTACTTTTATACGTAGAGGACTCTAAAACCAAGCAGAGGAAGTAGGTAGGTGGATTTATTAGGTACACGTTGGTAAACAATTATATATATATATATACACGTTTTGTTCAATTGCTTTTAAAAACTTTAAAATAGACGTTACATTCATCTTAAAAATTTGCGAAAGAAAAGAAAAATACAATAATATTTTATTTTATTTTTCTAATTTCTTGAAAGGGCAATGATATAAGGACATGGTTTTTTGATACATATTTTTAACATTATAAGTGAAAGTGGTTAAATTATTTCGAATTACGTGATAGTACTTCGTATCATGCGTTAATTAATTGCGTAATACGATGTATTATTATATGATTCGAGACAATTTAACCATTCTAACTTATAATGTTAAAAATGTGTGTTAAAAAACTATGTCAACTAATCATTTTCCTTAATGATAATGTACTTTAATATCATATTTGAAAATTTTCTTTAGGAAAACCCTCTTTTTTTTTAACTAAACAAGTAAAAAAAAAAACAAGACATAAAATTTTTAAAACTTTTATATATTTTTAAAAATAATTATGACTTTATTTATTTTTAGTAACATCAGATATTTGGGTCTGCTTAATGGCACCTGATTAGCGATGTAACGGATTGGGTTGGAGTGAAATCCCAACCCAACTCAAACTAGTTCAGGTTAAAAAAATCAAATTCAATTCAAACCAAACTGCCCCTTGATCCAACTCAAACTAGTTCGGGTTAGGTTGGTCATTCAGGTTGAGAATTTTGATTTTTGAGGTAAGCTAAATTATACTTGTAAATTTTACATTAATAGACATCAAATATGTAATGTTTCAATTTCAAATAAAACCATATCAACATATAAATTAACAACCATTTCAATTTTTTTTTTTTTTACAACAATCAGTTCAAATTAACCACATAAATATCAAGATATTTTAAATAAAATCATATTCATCCACCACCATATCATAATATCAAACTAATTCAGTTCAGATTGGGTTAAGTCAGTTTTTTAGACTCCCAACCTGTGACCTAACCTGAACAGTTTGGATTTTGGTTTTTTTAACCCAACCCAACCCTTTAGATTTTCGTTTGGTTCGGTCAGGTTGACTTACGTCCTTTAAATTGGATGTGTTGATAGATCAACCATTTGAGTCGGTTTAATGGTCAAACCTAACACAAATTAAACATAATTGGTTCGGTTTGGTTTAGCTTGATCTATTTGTTTTTAATAACATAATTGGGTTTAATTTGATTTAGCTTGATTTATTTATTTTGAATAACCGGCTCAAATCAAATCGAACCAAACAATATATATTTGGGTTGATCAGCTTAAATTTTTTATTATACATATATTAAATAAATTAAAATAATCAATTATATAAGTATATATAAAGTAATTCTAACTTTCCTAATGCATTTAACAAATTTAAAAAATAATATTTACTATATAAGATGATTATAAAACTTTTTATATGAATGTTTATATCATAAAAAAATTATAAACATTAAAAAATTATATTAATAGTTTTACTTTTAAAATTAATTTAATTCGGTTTAAATAGATTTTTAAAGCTTCAAATTATAATACAAACTAAACCCATCAAATTATATTTTTTCAAACTTTTAACCGAAATCGAACTTATTAAAAATTAAATCAAACTGAACCAAACACCGGTTAGCTTTAGTTTCACGATTGGAACCCAACTCACGACACTCTCTCCATACAGCCCATCACAATCCACGGAACACAAGATTTTTTTTTAGGGAAATGTTATATTACGACACTTCGTTGATGAAAAATAATTAGTTAATATAATTTTTTGACACACATTTTTTATATTACAAATAAGAATAATTGAATTACTATAAATCAGGTGACAACATTTCATATCACCCAACATAAAAAAAAAATAAAAATACATCTAATCACAAAATCCAGTTAAAAATACGCCTCCCGCCAGCTTTTACAGCCAACGATCATTTCACACCCTTCCAAGTGTACGCAATTACGTTAAAAAAACGCCGTTCACGTAAATCCAACCAAACAACCCCTATCCGTAACGCAGGGCGCATCCTAGGCAAGACCAACACACCAACACTACCCTGTGCTGTAATGACACGCGTACCTACATTTTTTTACATTTATCATTATTATTATCATATTATTTTAAATTAATAAATAAATGAAAACGCCGATTGAATGATACATTAAATATATCATTTATTAATCAAGCAAATAATACAGAATAAAAAGAGAAATAATAATAAAAATTCGATTATAATCACCAATCTCTCCCCTCATTTTTTTTTCTCTTTATTTATTATTATTATTTTTTTGGCTTTTTAAATTTTTTTCCTCTAAAAAAACAATCAGAGCGGCGAAGAAGAACAGACGAGAAAACAAAGAAGAAGAAGAAGAAACGAGAACACAGAGGTGATGGTCTCAACGAGGCGAAGCGGATCTCTAGCGAGCAACAGTAGCAGCAGCAGAAAATCTTCGGGTTCAGATGACAAGCCATCTTCGCCTAAGCGACCAAAGGTGTTGTAATCGATCTGTTGATGTTGTCGATGCTCGAAATTTCGGATTCTGAACAGTTTGATGAGTTCTCGATGTTTGATTTGCTGGTTTTTTTAGGTCGAAAATGGAGATTTAGGCGAGAAACTGACGCAGATACCGGGATCTTTGGAGAATTCGAAGGAATTGTGTGAGTTGCCGGCGTCGGAGTCTCTGGAATGCGCTCCGGTGGATCCACTGATCACCGGGACTGCGTCGGCGGGAGCCGGAGATGGAGGGAATGGAGCCGTAGCTGTTGTTCCAGCTTCGAAGACGGTTTCTGGAGGTAAATTGTTTTTGAAGGATTGGTTTTTGATTCGTGTTTTGTGTTAGAGTTGGAAGTTTGAGTTGGAAGTTTGAGCTGGAATTTTGCTGATTTTGGTGATTTTTTGTAGGGTTTTCGCCGATTTTGGGGGATAGACCGAGGAGCTCTTTCACTTCTTGGAGTGCTTACCAGAAGCAAAATCAGAGTTTTAGTAGTTCGAATCCTTGGTGTAAGCTTCTGTCGCAGTATTCTCAGGTAATTCGGGCTTAATTTGTGAACTTGAGGAGGTTTTTTTCTTGAAATTTGTGGTTTTTCAGTGAGTAGATTAAAATGCAAATTCTGTTATCACTCACTCATTTTGGGCTGCAATTTTGCCTTTTTGACTGAAGTTCATAACTCTTTAGTTGCATTTGTGTTTATACTTTTCGACTAATGTTGAGGCTGATTTAGAGTTCAGAGCTGCTGCAGACGCTGCCACCGTCTGTTTCCACGCAACCCATGTGTTTTCTTATTTCCTTTGATTCTTTGAGTTGGTTGTGGTGGGTGGGTGAGTGGGGGAGATGGTGTTTATAATGCAAAGAGCAATAAACTTATATCTTTGTTCATGCAAGGATTTATAGCAACCACATTGTCAATTAGCTTTAGTTGGTACAATTGAGGTACTTATTAATTGCTTGGTTTAGCAGAATCCAAATGTGCCCATCAGTACAACTGTTTTCACCATTGGTTCAAGCAAATCTTGCAACTTCTCTTTAAAGGAGCAACTCACTAGCCCGAATCTGTGCAAGATCAAGCAGACTCAGGTATTATTTGAGCCTTATGTAAACGAGTACTCTCTGTTGTGTGGAAGACAGATCATGGAGTTGTTTTAGCTGTATTTTGTATTTAAATGCCTATGATTCTACTTCTACATGCATGTACACGCAGTAAAATACTCATTATTTGTCGGCATGCTCAGCGTGACGGCAGAGTAGTTGCTGTTCTTGAAAGCACAGGGAGCAAGGGGTCTGTGCAAGTGAATGGGCAAGTTGTAAAGAAGGGTTCCAGCAATGTTCTTAACTCTGGAGACGAGTTGGTATTAAGTTCAGCAGGGAACCATGCTTATGTATCCTTGGACCTGTCTTTTCTTTTCACCAACTTCCTTTTTCCTACTTGTCATGTTGGTCTCTTTAATTCCTGGGGAAATTCCTTAAGTAGAACTTTAGATTTTCCTGCAATTTCCTGCCGAGGATACAGCGCCTTCATCAGCTGGGGCAGTGGAGACAAAAAGTAGTGCAGGCAAAGCACTGCATGTCGCACGGAGGTCTGGAGACCCTTCGGCCGCGACTGGGGCGTCTATCTTGGCCTTTCTATCAAGCTTGAGGAATAACATGTTACCTTTAACCCCTCCAGCTCATGAAACTGGTGAAACCCATCAGGGAACTGAGATGCCTTCTCTCCCTCTTGCTCGTGATGGTACAGATATGGATCTTGACGTCCATGAAAGTAAAGCCAATTCTGATCTGGGTGCAGGGAGTGATAAAACTGCTGATGTTGGAGCAACTGGCAAAAGCCCTTGTCTGGATAGTGGCCAAGACTTGGGGGTGGAGATAGACACTTTGAAGCTTTCTATGGTGAAGGTTTACCATGGATTTTCTTTTCTTTTCTTTTCTTCTAAATTTATCTTAAAATAGAAGTTGACTGGATTAAGTAGTGAGGCATGCAATTCAGAAAACTATTGAAAACAGGTGCTGGAGGAAAAAAAGGAAGCTGCAACAGATTCTCAGCAAGCGTCAACATCAGGTGCATCTTCAAAAGTTGCTGCATTGAAGGAAGATATTCACTCCAGTATTCTTGACGGGAAAGATGTAGATGCCTCTTTTGATAACTTTTCATATTTTTTGAGGTATGTATATTGCTTTAAATCATTCCTTCTAGATCCTTAGGAGTTCTGTGGTATATTCTTGGCCCAATTTTCTTGAGTTTCACTCCTCTAATGAAGTTCAGCTCTAGTATTTTGGGATGTGCCTTAGTTCTTGACGTCAATATTTCTAGAATAAATGGCATTTGGTTAAAATTGTTCTATTATATAATTGGAAAATAATTTCTTATTGGATAAAAAAATTATGTCCAGAAACAAATTACGCTTGTTGTGTGAAATATCCTTATTGTTTCTAAGATATGACCATACACTGCGTTGTGCAGAAAAAAGTGGGTGTTTCCATGTATGTCAACGAATTTTCTGCTAAAGAAGAGACAGGACCGAAGAAAAGTGGAAAAGAGAACGTTTATTTTAAGAGCATGATATTTTGATGGAGATGTGTTTCCATGAAATTTTCTGTTATAAAGGACTCATCTTTGGATCATCCAATTCTTGAAGCACCATGCTTATTACACCATCAGGCTATCCAAAATTGTTCCTGTTGAGGTTTTAGTGGTTGAGCTTGAGATGTGATGATGTGTAGTAGCACAGGAAATTTTAGAATAGTATAGATGGATGGATCAATGCAAGAGGGTTCATAAAAATATTGCTCGATCTCACTGAAGACTATAGTGATCCTGATATTATGTATCAATTCTTTACTAGAATATCCTTAACGGATCATTATGGTGGGCCCGACATTTCTATTTGTTAGTATTCTAGGAATAGGAGCGAACACAATTGAATTAGAATTTCGTTGGGTATTTGGTTAATTTGAAGTCATCTAGTTGTTTAATCTGTTAAACTCTTTCTCAGTTACATTTGTTGCACAACAATGCTGTTCATCGGCTAGGCATTTTGACTTCAAAGCACTTAGGCAGTTCTCTACATAGACATTAGGGGCTTCGTTATAATTTTTGGAAGTTTAAGCACTGCAAAATTGTGAAATAATTTTGAAGGTGTATAAAAATGAAATGCAGACTTATCTTCAATTTTTATCTCTCTTTTTTTTTTTTTCACACATGGCTAGATTAAAGCGAGAAAGACTTTTATCTCCAAAATTTACAATTTTCTTTTAAAACTCTGTCGATTCAATCTATTAAGTGACGAGACATCTTTTAAAATTGTTATTTTTAAGGTCCTTGTTTCAAAAATACCCTTTCTAAGATTTTTATAGCTTCCCTTAGACAAATGTGAGTGGTTTAAGTTTTAAGACCTTATAGTTAAACATTTTGAGTATACATTGTCCAATTCAGTTAATTTTTATCATATACCATGCCTAGGCATTGCTTTGCCTAAATAGTGCGAATAGCCTTATCTTCATCGTTATGCCTTGACAACACTGCATGACAGTTTGAAAGGATGGCTCAACTATAATCAATTACATTTAGTTTTTTTTTTTTGGTTGGCCGGAGTTTGACACTAAGACATTTTATTAGCCGGGGCAGATCCATGGCTTTTCTTTATTTTGCCCATTTGCTGTATTTCACTCATAAGGTAAAATGTGCATCAAATTGCTTATAAAGGCCAACTTGATCCCTGAAGAATCTGTCAGACCTCTAGTTACGAGGCTAATAAATTTCCCGCAGGGTTATGAATGGATTGATTCTCTTATTTTTTGTGTGCCTGCCATTTTTATTACTAATTTATTTTAGATCTTTTAATTTACATCCAAACTATTTTTTCGTGTATTTGAATCTGAAGTACATATGATATGAGTTGCAGAATATGTGGTACCTTTCTCTTCAATTTCATGCTCACTGGGTAACATGTGCTGAATCATAGAATTGATGAGTGGTCACATTTCTTGACAGTCTAATACGTAGCTTTTTTTTTTTGTTGCAGTGAGAGCACAAAGAATGCGTTGGTAGCTGCTGTATTTATACACCTAAAGCGTAGTGAATATACAAAATTTACTTCAGAACTTCCAACAGTTAGCCCAAGAATTTTGCTTACTGGTCCAGCAGGTTTGTGCTGTTCTTCACCATTTAGAATTTCAGTGGACCATATTCATTTAGTTAATGATATTCATTTGCTTTTTTTGAGAGGAAACAATATCACAATGTCTGACTCTAATTTCTGGTCTCTATAAATATTGTACAGGGTCTGATATATATCAGGAGATGTTGTTGAAAGCACTTGCCAATCATTTTAGGGCTAAATTGTTGATATTTGATGTTCAGGCACTTCTGGGTGTAAGAAATGTTTTGTTAAGAATTATGTTACATGTGATATGAAAGAGGACCATAGTTATAGTCAGTATTGCAACTATTGTATCCGTACTACTGTCCTTACTCTATTTCATTGTCGTAGGGTTTATCAACAAAGGAACTAGAGATGATGAAAACTAGGTCACGAGCAGAAAAGTCCTGCATTGGTGCCAAGCAGCCTCCAGGATTGGTTAGGTGCACAACCCCTGCTGGAGATGCAGATACACCCAGTTCTTCAAACGACCCTTCTCTGGAATCTCAACCAAAGACAGAAGCTAATAATGCACCCTCCTCTTCTTTGACATCTAAGAACCATCAATTTAAAACAGGTACATCACTCTTAAGGACTATACTTGTCTTCCTTTCTTTTTTCTCCTGCTATGAATATTTCTTTTTTTGACATTAGTTGTCCCCTTGTAAAATGTTCAGGTGATAGGGTAAAGTTTGTGGGTGTGACATCGGGGGTCTTATTTCCAGCAGCACCACCTCCTTCAAGGTACTGCAGTTGTATGTTATGACTTTTAGTCTCCATCCTCATCAATAAATGTGACAGACATTTGCCATTTGTATTTTTGCTTGTGGTAGTTTATCCTTTGCTCAACTTTTGATGATCTATTACAATTCCGTCTGTACAGTGACTGCCTATATCTTTCTGATTTCATGTTACCTTGGGTTTGAACTTTGAATGGGGGATATAAAAATACAGGCCTAGCAAGAAACATTTGTGAATTTGGAAGAATTTCAGTTGTCAATATTTTGAGTGTTATGTGATTAAATTTCTTAGTCCTTTCTTTCTTACTAGCTCTATTAGTCTATTATTCCTGGATTTCTTCCATTTGGCTAGAACTGAGAATCTAGCATCTCCTTTTTCTAACACACCTATGCAAATTTTGGCACCTTCAAGTTTCCAACCATCTAAGATTGATGAGGAGCATACACTGAAAAAATTAATTTTAGTATACTCAATAAGATTTTAGTTATTTGATTTTATGAGGAATTTACTTATTCAATGAGTTAGTTTGGTACCCAAGAAAATGTGTTTGTCAAAGAATTTGAGACTCATGGATTATTGAACACAAACGTAGTGGAATCGCTCTTTGAATTTTCTGGTTCTTCCTTCTTCAATTTCTCGCTCGTTCTGGTCAGCATTGAACAGTTTGAGGTCCTTTGTAATGATCCTTGCCAACTTATATCGTCTGTTTTTGGACTCATGCTGCTTTGATTTTAATTCGTTATAACTTGGGCTCGTGGATAAGGCTTCGGTAGTGATTAGAGAGAGTCTCATTCACATGGATGACAAACTTTTCTATCCTGGGCGATGTGGAACTATTACAGTCTGTTGAGAAAATAAAATAATGAACGACACAAGATGTAACGTGGTTCGGCTCTAAGGCCTACATCCACGGGAGAATAGAAATGATATTTATTCTTCAGTGTTGTCTTAATGGAGGGACTCCATATATATCGACATACAGGGCTATGTACTTATAGCTACATTTACAATTTTAGTTACTGCTATATTCCTTAAAAGGAAATAAATCCTTAAGGAAATAAGTCTGTACAGGAAACAAATCTATACAGGAAATAAATTTGTATAGGAAACAAATCTCAACACTCCCCCTCAAGCTGGTGAATAAAGGTTTACCATTCCCAGCTTGGACACATTTGCTTGAAATGCAGTATGATTTAACCCTTTAGTGAGCATATCGGCGAGCTGATTATTGGTAGACACATATGGAGTACAGTTCAACCCACTGTCAAGCTTCTCTTTAATAAAGTGTCTATCAATCTCTATATGCTTGGTTCGATCATGTTGGACTGGGTTATGGGCAATGCTAATTGCAGATTTATTGTCACAATAGAGTCTCATAGGGCCATCCCAGTGTATCTTCAAATCTGTCAAAATTATCTGCAACCATAATAGCTCACAAACCCCTTGTGCCATTGCTCGGAATTCTGCTTCAACACTAGATCTGGCCACTACATTCTATTTTTTACCTCGCCATGTCACCAAATTCTCACGAAGAAACGTACAATATCCAGTAGTTGATCTTCTGTCAACTACTGAACCAACATAGTCTGAATCAGTATATACTTCAAGAACCATTCCTGTGTGTCGTTTAAATAAGATGCCCTGTCCTGGAGTCCCTTTAAGATACTGTAGAACGCGATTAGCTGCTTGCAAATGAATATCTTTAGGATTGTGCATGAACTGACTTATTACACTCACTGCATATGCAATATCAGGTCTTGTGTGAGAGAGATAGATGAGTCTTCGTACTAGTCTTTGATACATCTCTTTATTAACAGTCAACGCTTCTTCAACTTCTCCAAGCTTGTGATTAAGATTAATAGGAGTATTCATTGGTTTGCATGCTAGCTTCCCTGTTTCTTTAAGAAGGTCTGTAATGTACTTCTGTTGAGAGATAAAGATTCTCTGTTTAGAGTGTGCCACTTCAATCCCTAGGAAGTATTTCAATCTCCCTAGTTCCTTGATCTCAAATTCCTCGATCAAACACCGCTTCAAATTTTGTCTCTCGTTTTCATTGTTTCCTGTCATGATGATGTCATCAACATACACTAATAGAGCTGTAACTCCCCCTGAAGTCGAGTGCTTAATGAACAGAGTGTGATCTCCTTGGCTTTGTTTATATCCCATACTTGTCATTACTTTGGCAAACCGACCAAACCATGCCCTCGGGGATTGTTTAAGTCCATATGGGGCCTTTTTTAATTTGCATACTTTATCAGTGGTGCCAAATCCTGGAGGCACTTCCATATAGATTTATTCCTCTAAATCCCCATGTAAAAATGCATTTTTTACATCAAATTGTTGCAGATCCCAGTCATAATTAGCTGCCAATGACAAAAGAAGTCTCACAGTATTCATTTTTGCAACTGGAGCAAATGTCTCTTGATAGTCCACACCATACGTCTGAGTATATCCTTTGGCTACCAATCTTGCCTTGTAGCGCTCTAGGGACCCATCTGCTTTGTATTTTACTGTATAAACCCATTTGCATCCAACAAGTTTCTTTCCTGGAGGCAAGTCTACCAACTCCCATGTTGTATTTTTCTCCAAGGCTTCCATTTCCACATTCATAGCTTGTTTCCAATTTGTATTAGATAAAGCCTCGGATAATGACGTAGGAGTCTGGATATTGTTTAGGCTGGTAAGGAAACTCTTATAGGTTGGTGAGAACTTCTCAAAGGATACAACATAAGATAATGGATACAAGGGATGTTTAGTGCATTCCCTTGTGCCCTTTCTAATGGCAATGGGAAGGTCATTGTCAGATTCAGAGGCTAAAAGATCATTGTTAGTTTCAGGAACTAATGAAATTTGTAAGGAGGGTTCATGATTTGTTACCTCATTCTAGAGATTGGTTCAGATTCTTGAGCTTGCATCGGTTCAGGAGCTGCGACTTTATTCCTTGAGTACACTTGTCCAGTCATCCGATCCTTAGGTTCGTCATTGGGTACAGGGGGTGTAGGAGATTCAGGTTTGGTTTGTTGGAGGGTAAAGGGGTCAAAAAGATCAAAAAGGTTATTAAGGGAGTTCCGATCCTTATCTTCCATGATGACATTCTCCCCCGGAAGAGGAGGAGCGGAAAAATAGGGCTCAGGTTCACAAAAAGTGACATCGGCTGAGACAAAGAATTTCTTTGATGGCGGATGATAGCATTTACATCCCTTTTGAGTGGAAGAGTATCCGACAAAAACACACATAAGAGCTCTAGGGTCCAACTTTCCCCTGTTGGGTTGGTGAACATGAACAAATGAAACACACCCAAATATTTTAGGTATAAGATTATTAGAGATTTTAAGCTTAAGATAAAGTTGACGTAGCTTTTCCATAGGACTTTTGAAATCAAGGGTCCGGGATGGTAAACGGTTAATAAGATGTGTTGCAGTAAGGACAGCTTCCCCCCAATAGGACTTAGGCATATTATTATGAAATAAAAAGGCTCGGGTTGTATCAAGTAGGTGACCGTTTTTTCTTTCAGCAACTCCATTTTGTTGTGGTGTGTAAACACATGATGATTCATGAAGGATCCCCTCGGTTTGGAAGTAGTTGGTCAATGTTTGATTAAAATAGTCTCTAGCATTGTCAGATCGAAATCTCTTGATTTTAACACCAAACTGGGTGTGTATCATGTTATGGAAGGTAGGGAGAATAAAGCTCACATCGAATTTTTGTTTTAATAAGAATATCCACGAGACTCTAGTACAATCATCAATAAAGGACACAAACCATCGCGCTCCAGAAACATTAGGTATTGGAGAGGGACCCCAAATATCACTATGAATGAGATCAAAAGGATCTGAACTTCTGTCATTATTAAGTGGAAAAGACATACGTTTGTGTTTCGCAAGTTCACACACTTCACAGTGAAAATCTTCAACATTCAGAGATTGAAACAACAAAGGAAACATGATTTTAAGATATCGAAAAGAAGGATGGCCAAGGCGGCGATGATGGAGCCATAGTTTTTCTTTATTGGAAAGTTTGTGCTCAGAGAGAAATGAAGTGGTACTCTTGATAGGATGCATCGGTGTCTCAAGGTAATATAACCCGTCTTGTTCCTTAGCATGTCCAATTATCGTCTCCAAGTCCTGGTTTTGAAATGCACAGTAAGTAGGGAAGAAGGTTACATTACAACTCAGATCATGAGTCAGTTTTTTAATAGAGATAAGATTAGTAGATAGTTTAGGAACATGAAGAACATTTCTGAGTGTAAGGGTGAGGCTAATGTGAACATCACCTATACCAGCAACAGTGGTTAAGGATCCATCAGCTGTGGCTATTTTTCGACTACTAGGACATGGGTTGTAGGTATGAAATATATTGGGAGAATTGGTCATGTGATCAGTAGCACCAGAATCTATAACCCAAGAGTTAGCAAAAGATTTATCCGAGACGTTAAATCCAATAGAAATAGGAAAATTACCTGAATGGGCCAATGAGTTGGTACTTGAGGGTTTTCCAAGAGTGTTAAGTAGAGTTCTCAATCTCTTGATCTCATCCTGATTGAATCCGACTTGCTTAAGAGAGTGCTCTTCAATTGATTGTACACTGGACATCTTTCTTTTGGCTCACGTACTGGTGGAAGCAGTAACAACAATAACAATGCCTGGTCAAATTCTTCAATAACAGCGACGAACTCCAAACAAGCCTCTCTTTGGCAATGAAGGTCGAAGATGGAGGTTGATGTTTTTTTTTTTTTTTTTTTCAAGGTAGTTGCTGAAAATAAGAAAGAAGAAAGAGAAGAGTGAAGAAAGAAAAGACGGAAGCAGAGAAGAGAGAAAGAAGACGAGAGAAAAAGAAAGAAAGGAAGAAGAAGAACAGTTTGTCGCGAAGGAAGAAACAACACGAATTCGAGCTTTAACGGGAAAAACAAAGAAAGGAAGAAGAAGAACAGTTTGTCGAGAAGGAAGAAACAACACAAATTCGAGCTCAACGGGAAAAAGAAATAAAGGAAGAAGAAGAACAGTTTGTCGCGAAGGAAGAAACAACACGAATTCGAGCTTCAACGGGAAAAAGAAAGAAAGAAAGAAAGAAAGAAAGAAAGAAGGCGCAGCAGCAGCAGCAAGGAACAACGGCAGTGAGTGAAGATGACGATGAACAGTGAGAGATCAAAGAGAGGATAAGGATCGCGATTTGCAGGCGATCCAGTCGCACGAACCAGTCGCACAAACCAGTTGCAGAGAGGATTCTTCAAACTGCATGAACCAGTCACACGAACCAGTGATCGAGTTGCAGATGAAGGAAAAAATGAAGACGAAGAAGATCAGCGATCAACGATAGACTTGGATCAACGATGAAGACTATGAACAGTAACACAGTTGAGTTCAGAGGCGATGAAAAAAAAATTGCAGACGATCTCGATTTGATGAAAGCAGTTGCAGACAGTGAGTGGCGGTAGTGGACAGTGGCGATAGTGGCAGTGTTGCAACAGCAATGAGGGCTGCGATGAATAGTGCTGGTGGCGAGTTGCAGCAGCAGCGATTGCGATGAAGACGAGGAAGAAGAGTCTGACGAAGACTGGTACGAGAAACCGGTGTGTTTTTCGGCAGTTCTGTCGATCAATCTTCAATCGGCATCGAACCTCCAATCTGTAACAAAAGACGATAACGAAGACGATGAAGACGATGAAGGTGATGAACAGTAACAGAGGCGTTGAAGACGATGAAGATGATGAACTTCAAATGGCTGGATCACGATTTGCAGAAGACAAATCGATCTAGGTGCAGCGGCGGCAGATGACGACGACGACGTGGTTTTCACGCTAGCGATGAAGGCAGTGATGAATGTTCCGGCAGTGACGGCAATGAAGGCCACTCAAGAGGATTTCGGCGATAAAGGCCGACAACAATAATTTTGACGATGAAGGTCGAAACATATTTCCTAGTAATAAAAACCTAGGGCTCTGATACCATGTTGAGAAAATAAAATAATGAACGACACAAGATGTAACGTGGTTCGGCTCTAAGGCCTACATCCACGGGAGAATAGAAAGGATATTTATTTTTCAGTGTTGTCTTAATGGAGGGACTCCATATATATAGACATACAAGGCTATGTACTTATAGCTACATTTACAATTTTAGTAACTGCTATATTCCTTAAAGGAAATAAATCCTTAAGGAAATAAGTCTGTGCAGGAAACAATTCTATACAGGAAATAAATTTGTATAGGAAACAAATCTCAACACAGTCTACCCCCTTAAGGTCCCATGTCTTTGTGGGCACACTTTCAGCTGAATATTGGCTTTGATAATATTTCTAATCACCCATCGCCACTTGATATAATCTGGTTTTGGACCATTGTTGCCCTGGTTTTGCTTTCTCAACACTTGGGCTCTTGGTAGTGGTTAGAGAAAGTGTCACATACATAGATGATAGATCACAAACTTTTCCCTCCTAGGTGATGTGGGAGTGGGGCGATACGTCCTTGATTTCTGCATTTATAAACTTCAACCTTTTCACATCCAATTTATATCTCATTCTTTGCTGCTTTCAACTCAAACCATCTCATTAGCTTTTCATGATTGACAGGAGGTGATTTCTCAATGAGGAGGAATTCTTCTGTTATCTGTTCTTCAAATTTGTTAATTGAACAAGGAAAAGTCCATAGACATGTTCCAAGTTTATGTTATTGGACATATGACATCACCAATGAGGAATCTTTTGAGTGAAAGTTGAAACTTTAAAAAAATTAAAGGAAAAGCAAGAGAAGGCTGAAAATGGTATGGCTTAAGTAACATAATTTGAACTGGCACAATTTGATAGAAGATATGGCTGAAGATAGAATTGAATGATGAAATTGCTAGATGTAAAGCAAGATCTATTCTCTATGGTTGTATAAAATACGCTAAAATTTTTAAAGTCTTTTGGAAGGGGTAGGCCATCCTATTGTTGTGTCCATAAGAAGCTGGCTCTGGCTCTAGCTGTATCAGCAGCACAAAAGGAGTGGTATAGCATATAAATGATAAATAGAATCAAGCCAAGTCCATTTGTATGCAAAAGATGCATGCCAAGGGCAAAGGACTGTTGTCTGTAGTTGTGAATGTGGATAATTGGGCTATGTTTCCTCGGATATCATGTAAAAAGGAGGTTTGCATGCCAACGAGAGCTCTCTATTTGTAGATTGGTTGAAAAGAACAAAAAGAAACAATAGAAAGAAGCCCAAGTTATCAAGTGAGAGAGATGTACTTCCTTTCTAGGCCTTCTTAGAATCAATATTATCAAGGTGTGCACCTTAGGTGTGCCTTGAGGTGGGACACACATGTTGCTCCTCAATACTTGCATGGAGAAGGCACACAAACTCAGGCATGCGCCTTGGTGCATCTCTGGTGTGCACCTTGGTGGGCCTCACTTTCTTGCTCCCAATTTAAAGAAAAAACTATCTAATCATGAAATAAATATTGTATTATATATATTTTTCTCTTTTCTATGAATAAATATATGTAATACACAATATAAAATACAAAACATTAAAGGGAACTCATGTTCCACTTTTATAACAACTTGCTGTTGTTGTTATAATAAAGGTGTTACAATTTTTACTTGTTCTTCTTTGCTATTATGTTTTTTGCTTTGATTCAATTTTAAATATATTCAAGTCAACTAAGCCTTTTTCCAACTCAACTCAATTTTAAATAACAAAAGAAATAAACATAATATTAATAACAACTACACAATACTAACACTAGTGCTACTATGAACGTTATAATGTATAGCGAGAAAAATTTAAAGCTTTTATTGATTTATAATTAAGTTTTTTAAGAATTTCGCCTCACTTTACTCAAGTGTTCACCTCACTTTGCGCCTCAGGCGCTAGAGAGCATCATTACCTTAAGCGCGCCTACCGCCTTTAACTACCTTGCTTAGAATGATTGGACAAAATTTATTTTTGAAAAAATGAGCAAAGCTATTGAATGAAAGATTCATTCTTAAATTCTGAAACCCTAATAGAAGGATGAATGCAATCAACACTATTTGGATGTATTGTCATTGCAAATTTGATAATCTCTACTTTTCCATTCTGATATTTTGTAAATGTAACTTTATTTATGTTCTCGAATCTTGAGCCCCCTTTTCTTTTGCAAAACTCAACAAGTTATCTCTCTAGGTAGTTTATTATATGCCGCTTCAAGCAATACAAAGATTTTTTAAGGACTTTTCATCAATTGCTTCATTTAGAAAATATCATCGGTGCACATTGCCCTTGGCAAAAGTCCAAATTGAATTTCTGGTGTTTATTTTCAAACTTTGGCGTTTATTTACTTTAGCTTTGTTTGATTAGGGTTTGGTATGGGATTTCTATATTTTGACAATGTGAATAAGAACAAAGGAAAGAGAGATTGGAGACAAAGAGAATACTTGAGCATTTGTCTCTCAAAGACCACAATATTATTTATATGCACCGAAGACATACTCACTGAAATGATTTTATAATTGTGGTATTCCACTCTTGTACTTCCAAACACCCCTTCAAGCTGGTAAATAGTATCCTGCATATCCAAGTCTCACAACTTGGTGATACACTAGATCACTTGGGCCTCTTGTGAATAAATCAGCCAATTGGTTCATGGGTCCTCACAAAAGGTGTGCATATAAGCCTGAACTCAGTGTTATTAAGGCGCCGCCAAGTGCACGCCTTGAGGCGAGGCGTGTTTGTGCCTGGTTACGCCTTTTGCCCAGGCGCAAGGTGCATGAGGCACACGCTTCATTGATGCTCCCACTTTTTTTTTTTGGTTTTTTTTTACTGAATAATAATATTATAAAATAACAAAATATTATTATATAATATGATGATAATTTAATATTACATGTTAGAACTTAAAATACATGTTACCAATTTACAATTGACTTACCCTAATTTTATCAAAAGCACAAAACATTCTAAACTTCCAACAACTTCACCAGCAACAACACCCAACTTCCTCCATTCCAATGGCACCTTCTTCCCCAAACCAGGTATGTTCTTCTCCTCCTTCTTCGTCGTGTCCAAACCAAGTATGTTCTTTTCTTTTTTTTTCTCATCGTTCTGCACTCTCTCTGCTTCTACTACTTTCTTCTTTCTTTCTTTCTTCTTCTGGGTTCTTTTTCACCATCCTGCACCCTCTCTGCTTCTGCTACTCTCTTTTTCTTCCTTCTTTCTTCTTCTTCTTCCTTCTTTGTTGTTCTTCTTTTGCCTCCTCCCCTGCTATAGTGCTTAGGAGAGCTGCTACAATAGCAACAACTCTACTCAATCCCTCTTCCTCCCTCCTCCTCTTGCGGCAGCAACAACAACAACAACAACAAAAGTTGCTAATTTATGGTTTATTTAATGTCTAGTTTTTTTTATCTTTTGAATTTATGGTTCATTAATTGATAATAAATTTATAAAAATATATTCATTTATTTTTGAGCCTTGCGTCACTTGAGCGCCGCCTCGCCTTGCGCTTTGCGCCACATGCGTCAAAGGGGTCCCTTGCCTTGAGTGCACCTTGCGCCCTCAATAACACTGCCTGAATTGTAGCTTTTCCTTTATAAAATGGCAATCACCTTCATTCTGTTTGTTTGATCATGATAAGTTGAATTATAGGCAACAATGCAACACTAACTGTGGCTTTATTTTCACAGTATAAGGAGATTGGACCCAGTAGAGGAAACCTTTGAGTCACAATAACTCGCACATAAGCCAAAACCAAGATTTTGCTTCTATTTTTGACCTTGTTAGCATGTTGGAGAATTCAAAAATAATACATTAATAAATAAAATGTATCATAAATGCGAATGTTAAGTTGGACATATAAAACATTACGAGATAAAATTATAAATGAATATATTTAAGAAATTGTAGGAGTTGCCTTAATTTGTGATAAAGTAAGATAGAATTTGTTAAGATGGTTTGGACACATACAATGAGGAACATTAGACGAACTGCTAGGAAGAGTAATATAGTAACAATGAATGTGGAAGAAGACCTTATATAACTTGGATAGTGGTAACTAAAAAAGACATGAACACATGTAAACAACTTTAGACTTAGCTTTTGATAGAGTGGAGTGGAGGATGTAAATTCATGTAGTTGACCCTGTGTAGTTGAAAAAAGGCTTTTTAGTTGAGTTGAGTTGTGGCCTAGCAAACACAGGTTGCACTTTTTACTTCTTTGTTGTTGCAAGATTAGTCTATAGAATTTGCATTTTATGAATGCTTCTTCTCAAACTTGAAGATCACTTCTTTTATTGTAGAAAGAACCTTCTCTTCTTCTTCTTCTTCTTCTTCTTCTTATTCTTTAAGCATTGTTTTTCTTATTGTTATTATTATTATTGTTATTGAATTTTTCACAATTGTATGTGCAGAGGGCCAGCTTATGGACTTCGGGGAAAAGTACTCTTACCTTTTGAAGATAATCTTTCATCGAAAATTGGTGTACGATTTGATAAACCTATTGCTGAAGGCGTTGATCTAGGTGGTCTATGTGAAGGAAATCATGGGTTTTTTTGCAATGGTAAGGTGCTGGCCCAGTGTTTCAACATTCCTTTGGTTTTGAGCTTTGGACTTGTTGTTTTAACATTTTCTGCCTCAAATATAACGCAGCGGAAGCTTAATTTGAATCAATAAATTCAAGAGAAAAGTAGAAAATAAAGAAGTAAGAAGCAAAATTTGCTTGTAAAGAGAATAATAATTGATGATAGGATGAATTAAGCTCGTAATTGAAGCTCCTTATATAGATAACTCCATGGAAACAACTTAGAAACTTCCTAAAACACTTAAAAACAAGTTTTCTAAGCTATTTATAACATTATAGCAACTTTCTAAAGCTATTACAACTCTATTCAAACACTTTTAGACACTTTCTAATCACATTAAATAAGTAAAACGAATTGAGAAACTACCTAAACTACCACTAAAATACCAAAATAGAAACTTGACTAAAAATAAAAAGAAACTAGAAATTAAATTTTTGGAACTTTCCTAAATATTATTCTATGTCCTACGTCAAAATATCAGTTGACTCTTAGTAAGAAAAACTTTTGGTAAATCGTTGAGCATGTGAGTGAAGAATGGTGGCAAATTTGATGACTCCGACTGATAGGAAACACAACAAACCAGATGACCTCAGTGAGCAAGACGCCCACGGCATGCATGATTTCTTTGATGATCAAGGATTGTGGGAGGCCTAACCTGTCAACCTTCTGGTTAGCTTCAATGACGTATTCAACTTGGAGTAGTACAAATCAGGGGATTGTATGGATTGAGGAGAGAACCTCTTTTAGAACCTTTTCAGTTGCTCTCGAGAGAGAATTGGCGGACTGGTTACTAGAACAAATCCTTGGTGATGGGAAGTCTCCACCAATGTCTGATTTCAAAAAGGCTTTCGGTGGTGGTAAGGATGTTTTAGTTGTTTAAACATTGGAGTACTTCAGGGTGCTTACCTACAAATTTTGAAGATTGACAGTTGTCCCTTGAATTTGATATGCATGCTGGAAGATGCCTGCTGCGATGGGCATAGCTGGTTAGTGTTAGGCGATTGTTTGCAAACAACGTTGTATCACAACAAATTTGGTGAGCATTTTTTCAATTCCAAATGCGCATTCTTTGGAAATGATGCATTTTTTCACTGCAATGGGAGGGTATCTTCCTTGGGGGTGGAGGTTGACGTATAAGCTCACTGGGAGTTGGCATTTGTGGTTCAACGTTTTCATTCAAAGGAATGGAGTAATGTGGAGAACCAACTATCTCCTATGTTGAATCACAAAATTTCGCTTTACGCCTTGTCTGATGATAAAGCGATGGTGTGGTCCACTAATCTCGATGAAAAGAGATTGTTGAGCATGAAATTTTTCTCTGATAAGTTTCGATTAATGGATTGGCATGAGTCCCTCAAGTGGTTTTGAAGAAGGATTCGATACCCGCGGGGATAAATTGGCGTTGAAGGAGTTATGGTTGAGAAATGGAGTCCTGATATCTTCATGGCCATGGGTAGCTGCTGTGGGGGACTCTTGGACATTGCACTGAAGACCGGAAAGCTTTCCTTTCTCTGCTTCGCAAGGATTAGGGTGCAAGGAGACAATGATGGGTTTGTTCCGGAGACGTTCAGATCGGAGTTCTGATTGATGGTGAGTGCATTTGGGTTAATATTTTTAGGCTTAACCCCCATCGTGGGTCGCCCTTTGGTCATGGTGGTGATCGCAGGCTCATAGGAGCAAGCAGAGGTTGACAATTTGGCCTTTGGCCATCGAGATCCAGCGTTGGCGGCTGATACACCATACCTCGGGACTGGGCACTGAACGAAAGGGTTCAGGAGTTAGGTGGCTAGAACAAGATGAAAAGGTGCTAATATTTCCCATGATCTGGGTGGCAAGAAAATTGATTTGGGTGGCAAGGTGGCTAATCTGGGGAGTCAACACGTGGCATATGGTGCAAGGTTAAATTTGAATGGATATGGGTGCTGAGGTCTATCATGAGCCGAGGTTACTACTCTGTGGTGATTAATGGGAGGCGTAGAGGTAAATTCTTGGCAATTAGAGGCTTGAGGCAAGGTGAGCCACTCCCGCCCTTCTTGTTCACTTTGGTAGTTGGTGGATTGGGTAGATTGATGGGTAGGGCTAGGCAATGCTCTATCATTCAGGGGTTTAGGATGGGAGCTAAGGAGGTGAAATTTCTCATCTACAATATGTTGATGACACCCTCTTCTTTCTACAGGGCTTGGAAAGTAAAGTGATGGAGGCCATTCGTATTCTTTAGTGCTTTTGCATTGTTTCAGGGTTAAAGGTTAATAATATGACAAAATGTTAGATGGCTGGGATTAATATCGATCATAATGTACGTTTTCAGTTAGCCTATTGTGTGGGATGCTCCATTGGATTATGGTCTTTGAAATATCTAGGGCTACCGTTGGGGGGGTAACTCGTTGTCAGCCTCTTTCTTGGATCCGGTTGTGTCTAAGTTTTATTGGATGGGTGGAAGAAAAGCTTTCTTTTGAAAGGTGGGAGACTTGCAATGATTCATTTTGTTCTTATGGCACGCCCTTCATACTTTATGTCTCTATTTAAAATACCTAAGAGCGTTGCTTTGGTGATTGAAAAGAAGATTCGATTCTTCTTCTAGAAGGGTACGAATAGGGATGACGGGCTTAATCTTATTTTTTGGGCGATGGTGCAAAGACCGATGGAAAAGGATGGGTTGTCCATTGGGAATATCACTAGTAGGAATAAGGATCTTGGTGGCAAATGCTTGTGGCGTTTCCTTAATGATCAGAATTGATTGTGGGCACAAGTGATATCAAGCCTATATGGTGATTTTATGAGTGTTTGGGGTGCTTGTATTGGTAGGAGAACCACTTATCCAAAGCCCTTGGAAGTTCATCTCATCATTCACTCCCCTGTTTCTTGAACATGCTTCCCTTGAGTGGGGGATGGTGGCGCCATTCGTTTATGGGAAGGTAGGTGGATTGGTATTTCTTCCCTAGCCCTATCCTTCCCACAGTTTTATAAGTTATCTTCCCTCCATAACGCCCTATTCTATTCCTTCAAATCTTCCGTCTAATTTGTCCCCTGGTTCATCGGATTGGAACTTCCATTTTCGAAGAAATCTTTCGGCGGGTGAACTAGATGAAATCGATTCTTTCCTTTCATCCCTTAGCCAAGTTCGTTTAGTGGACTGTCCAGACAGGCTTAGGTGGTCCCTTCACCCATCTGGATCTTATTCCTGCAGGTCTTTCTTCGCTTTCCTTATTGATGATCCTACAATTCCATTGTTTCCTCTCTCTCAGATAATTCGGAATGCTCAGGTCCCCTAAAAAATAAAGGTATTTGGGTGGTCACTTGCTCATGGGAAACTCAACATATATGACATCCTCCAAAAACAGTTTCCCTTGATGTGCATTCACCCCACTGTTACCCTTTATGTTTGCAGGATTGTGAATCTAGTGTGCATTTGTTTTTTCAGTGCTGAGTTGCCAAGAGTGTATGAGAATTTTGGGTTGTCTTTTTGGATGGGGGGCTAGCTGTCCCGTCCTCTCTTACTGAGCGCTCGTCCTTGGTTCACTACCCCAACAGTCGAGGAGAACCAAAGAGGTTTGAGGGCTGCAATTTTCTCAATGTTGTGGTCTATTTGTCTGGAGCGTAACAGAAGAGTTGTCTGGTAGCTCTTTGGATTGTGTTTGTATTTGGGAAGAAGATAAACGGTATCCTTGTAATTGGGTTGGTTGCTCTAAGTTTATTGGGGGTTTATCTATTTCGGAGTGGAGTAGGAACTGGGCTAATTGTTTGTATGTTTCTCATGGGTTTTGGGTTTTGGCCAATGTTTGGGGTTTGATTGAGCATTCTTGATGCTCCTTGTACTGTTTTGTTTGGTTTGGTTCTCCTTATCTTAATATTGTTTCTTCTTAAAAAAAAAAAAATCTGCCTCAAACATAATACAATTTTCTGAAATTTCCTTTCTTTTGTAGTCAATGATCTTCGCCTGGAAACAGCAGGAACAGAGGAGTTGGAGAAGTTACTGATCAACACCTTATTTGAGGTGACCTTTTGCTTGATTGCATCTCCCATTCCAAAATTAATTATTGTGCTTTATCATGGTTTTGTTTTCTATTTTTGACTTCATGAGTGATTCCCAGGTAGTATCTAGTGAAAGCAGAAATGACCCGCTCATTTTGTTTGTGAAAGATGTTGAGAAGTCTATTGTTGGAAATTCAGATTCATATTCAGCATTTAAGAGCAAGCTTGAAAAGCTTCCTGATAATGTTGTTATAATTGGATCGCACACACAGAATGATAACCGGAAGGAAAAGGTGACTTGTTAAAATTGGCAATGTTGGCTGCATTTGGAAACCATTTTTTGTATTTTCTGTTATTTCTTCTATATTACTAGTTACTGCATTACTGCCTACTACCATATTGGTTTTCTTTTCACTGTGACTCTACATTATCTTCTTGCAGTCACATCCTGGAGGTCTCCTTTTCACCAAATTTGGAAGCAATCAGACTGCTCTGCTTGACTTTGCATTTCCGGTAACAGACACTTTATTTTTTGACTCCTCTAAAAGTAATGTCTTCATGAGCATAGAATATAAGTATAACGTTCCTCTTTTCATTCATGTTATATTGATGCAGTGACTATATGATTGACCTTAAGTGTTTTTTGATTGCTGGTTGAGACTTGAGAGAAGCTTTTTTCCTAACCTTAAATTATTCTATCAGGTTTTCATATATTAGCCTTGTTTGGTTATGTTTAGCATTGAGCCACTTGGTGAGGGAATATAGCTTTATGTCTATAGCTTGAAATTATGTGAATTGGGTAGGTGAAAGAAGAGAAGAATTTTATGCCAAATAAACTATTTACAAGAAAAGAAAGAAGTGTTCTTCAAGAATGAGGTTGGTGAGAACGAGAACCATCAAAGTAACTATTTCTAATAAACATGGCAAGAAAGTGAATTGGAGACCAAAAGAAAGACTTTGTTGGCTTATAGTAGGTGAAGAAATTGTCAAATTCTTCCATTTTAGTGCAATCAAAAGGAGAAACGTGAATAAAATGGCTGAGTAGATTTGTGTGTTCATTGGCATGCGGCCTGCAAGACGAAATATATATTTGTGTAAGACATTATATGTTGGAGTGATTGGTAAGGTCTGAGATGTTTTCAGCGAAAGGAGGTTATGTTTCTGAGTCTTCTAGTTATTGAGAAGTCTAGAACAGTAACTTTTTTCTAGTTGACCACCATTTGGATCTCATCAGTCCCTCTAGTAGATAGTAGCAAAGGACCTATGTATTTTTACTATTCAACTCAACTGAAGAAAGACTTTTTCCTAACTACATGGAGCTGGATCGGTTGGCTACATGAGTCCTCTTCCTCCACTTTACTTTTTCAAGGACTAAGTATACATTTATATTACATGTAATTATTATCTTTCTTAATTATCTCTTTCCATGTTAGTTAGGTGCTCCTCTGTGTACTTCAACAATTTGAAAAAAATGTTGTATTAGATTTTGTAAACGAATTCATAAATTATATCATATTTGAAATAAATAGATCAAGAACAAAAGTTAGGAGGTGCTTTGGATGAGTCTAACACTGTTTTGGGGCTTTTGGGAGAGTAGTGGGAGATCTTCTCTTCTTCTTCTTCTTCTTCTTCTTCTTCTTCTTCTTCTTCTATAATCGGGAAATTGAACTCTTAAGGTTATTGGGATTGACTACCAGTAATGAAGGAAGAATGAAATAAAATAAGTGTTTTTTTTGGCAAGAGATAAGAAATGGGGTGTTCATGAAGGCCTTTGTATGGCTGTACAATAAAAACCTAAGCCAAATCTAGCAGGTTGGGTTGGACTGGTCATAATGTTTCGGTTGGGTTGGGTTGAGAAAGTCTCAACCGGACTTGCTTGGATTGGGTTGGGTTTGGCCCCAAACCAACTTACTCCATCTTAACCCAACCCCAACTAAGCCTGTTTACACCCCTAATAACAATAATACTCTTGATCTTTAATAGTTTTTTTTTTTTTTTTGAGCAAATCTTGATCTTGATCGTTAATAGTTGTTTTATAAAATAACATTATTATGTTATAATTAAGCTTAAACTCCTTGTGTTTATTTCTTTTTTAATATCAATCATTACTCCATATTGATGTCTTCAAAACTTTTATAAACTAGGAAATTTTATCAAAAGCTTTATTCATATGATGAGATATATTATCAAGAAAAAGTTTTCAATAACTTCACTTCTATTTTATTCGGATTGGCCTCTACTAGAATCATTTCGAAGCCCAATCTCAACCTAATTTGCTAACTCGCACTATTTTGATGTCTACATGCCTTGCTGATTCGTTTTGTGTTTTTCTTTTTCCTTTTGTGTAGGCCAGATTTTTCTAACTTTGTTTTCTATCTTTCCCCTAAATATTTATGTTCCAAATTTCCTATATTCCAATCAAAGAAAAGAACAAAAAAAATACAAAAATCTGGCCAGTTCTTTCTAGCATTCCGAGGATTTCAGCCACACGGTCTTAGCATGTGACGTTTATAAGTTATCGAAATGCTTGCTGGATTTGCTTAAAAGCTTTGTGATTTTTTGTCTATGATGTGTTATTGGGTTTTGTTTTTTCTGGAGCAAGTTATAGTTAGATGTTAATTATGGTGGTGCAATTGAAGCTGGTTTTCAGCTGCTTCCGCTCCTAAAATTCAATCAGTCTTCTGTCAGACTGAAAATAAGATGTTACGAAAGAACGTTTTCATTGAGCTTGTTCACCTTACTGATTTTGTCATTTTTTATGCTGTGATATCACCTGTTTTATTCACTTCTGACAGGATAGTTTTGGGAGACTACATGACAGAGGCAAGGAAGTTCCTAAAACAACAAAAATCTTAACTAAACTGTTCCCCAATAAAGTTACCATACATATTCCTCAGGTACTTGTTTCAGATTGTCCATTGGCCTTGTTCTTACTTTATATGTTATCTCATGGTATTACACAAAAATGCTACAGGACGAGACTCTTCTTGTGGACTGGAAAAGTCACCTTGATCGAGATACTGAGACTCTTAAAGCAAAGGGAAATTTGACTCACATCCGTGGAGTGAGCAACTTTTCTGCCCATGCTGTTACTGTTTTTTATATTTTATATCTCTCTTGATCATAACATTTTGTGACATGTCTTTTTCGTTTTTGGATTTCACAAGTTCTTTTGGCATCCTTGCAACTTGCAATTATTTATGAAGTCTATCATTTACTAATTTTCAATTTGAATGACTATTCTCCCCTAATTTCTAAACTTGTACGCCATTAGTGTGACCATTTGTATCAGAAATAGAGGCATTTGACTGAATTAGTTGAAATATAGGACATATGAACTAGTTGAAATGCACAAATGGAATTAGGATACATAATCATTGGTGAGCTGCAGGTGGATCATAGAAATCCTGCTAAATTCCCATTCCTTCATGTTCTTTTAGATCATCCCTTTTACTACAAGAGATATTGAAATACTTTCTATGAATATGATAAAAATATTAGTGTATGTATCAGCTTTGTATACATAATCACATATATGGGTCACTACCCAACATCTATAGCTTTTGAGATACAGGTTTTTGACAGAGTATCAACTATCAAAGCTTTGGTCTTGCCATCTTGGAGGCTTGGAGGTCTTGTTCCCTTGTTCTGTCCCTTACGTACATCATAGGCTATTGTCTATTATGATGTATGTAACGTGGGACTATCTTCTGGGTCTGATGGTTTTTTTACTTTCTAAGTGGAAGAAAGCTTGCATATGCCCGAAGTTCTCAATACTTGTGTAAAAACTCAATAGAATCTTCACAATAAGAAAACATAGGGAATGATGATCCTTGTCCACAACTAGGAACTCTAGAATAGAGCTTGAGAGTATCATACATCACAGTAGACCACCTCATAGAGAGTTTCACGTTAATGATCATACAGTTTTTCTTTGCGTGCAGGTTTTGAATCGCAGCGGACTAGAGTGTGATGGACTTGAAATGCTGTGCATTAAAGATCAAACACTTACAAATGAAAGTATGCATTTCTTTTGTTTGTAAATTACATATTTACATGTAGACTTGGCCATTTTAAAACAATCCGTTTTTATAGTGATTTGTACTACATGCAAGTAATGACGTCTTACCATATATTCAGGTGCTGAAAAGGTGGTTGGGTGGGCTCTAGTTCATCATCTCATTCAGAACCCAGAAATTGATGCCAAAGATGGAAAAGTTGTTTTGACGACCAAGAGGTAACAACTGCACATGCACCTTGTTACCACGGCAAGTTTTTACTGTCAGTGGTATTTAAAGTGGTGAATCACACATTACTGAGACGAATACTGCAATTGTTGCAGCATCCAGCATGGTCTTGGAATTTTACAGGCCACACAGACTGAGTCCAAAAGTTTGAAGAAGTCGCTTAAGGTGAGAGGGGTGCCATTTCTAGAGGTGTCTGATAAAGTGGTACTTCAATTATAATTCTCTCCTAGTTAAAGAAAAAAAAAAAAAATCCTCCAAATGCTTTCCAGGTTTCCTGTCTGTTGGCAACTTGCAATTGAAGTTATTGCCATATATTTTTTTAATTAGAGACATAACTTTGATATAGCTGACACCATATAGTTGAAAAAAGGTTTAGTTGAGTTATTGAGTCATTTGTGCTTTTGGTTATCTCAGGATGTTGTAACAGAGAATGAGTTTGAGAAAAGGCTTTTAGCAGATGTGATCCCACCTAGTGATATTGGAGTAACGTTTGATGACATTGGAGCTCTAGAAAATGTCAAGGATACGCTGAAGGAGTTGGTGATGCTTCCCTTGCAGAGACCTGAACTATTTTGCAAAGGTCAATTAACAAAGGTTTGGACTTCTCTCAATTTCATTGTCAAGTAACTCTAACATGCTAAATACTAGTTTCTGTTTTTCTCTAGGTGATTAGTTGGTACTTGGTAGAGCTATTGTTATCTTAATCCTTATCTAATATTGCTGTTCTTTCTGCCACTGTGGTTTGAAAATTGAACTGGATAGATTTTCTAACCCGTTGTGACCTCTTTTTGTCAATGTTCATTCTATTCTTATGAAGATTCTAGTGTTAGACTCTTATGAAGACACGCTCTCCTTTCTTTTGGTTGAACTAGCAGTTAAATTGTTGAGAGGAATCAGAGGATCAATACTTATAAATTTTTTTGGAACATGAAAGAAAGTTGTGATTTGTGATTGTGATTTGTGACCAATGCAAAATGGGAGAAGAAGAGAGAAAGAAGAGGAGAGTGCTAGGGTTTCTATTGTATCAAAGAATAAATACAAAAAAAATAAAATAAAGAAAACTTATATAACATACAAGGAAAATTACTAAACTACTCTTTCCTAAGAGCTAATGCAATTGAGGACACATGACGTGTGGTGGGAAGCATCATTGTCAAATACCGATCCGGAATGAAATATGGAGAGTTTTGAAGGTGACAAACTACAAAAATTGAGGTGGACATGGCATCATTAAATGGCGAGGGACTTTTGAAGCTGCTCAACAAATGCAACTAAAGCAAGATTAGAGGATGAGGCATCCTGGATCCAAGTTATTCAATTGTTGGCGTCTAATTGTTGGCGTCTGGGTGTGTTGGGGTCTAAACCCTCTCTAATGTTGATGTTGTGGTTGTGGTTGCTGCTATTGTCTTCCCAATCTCAATGCAAGTTGTAGTGCTCGAATCAAGGACAACTAAGAGCATTGAGTGTTCCAAACCCTGCTTACACAATTTGCATTGATCAGTGCCAACTCTTAGGTATTTCCTATTTTGGTGATCAAAGGGTTGTTTAGGAGGACTTGCCAAAATAGATGAATTAAGCACTAAAAGAAGTCATTTCCTTTCTTGGAATTTTAAACAAATTTCTTAAACCAACAGTTCACTAATCGCCAAATCAATAGAGGGAAGTGGGCTACAATGTATGATAATACTGTGGAGTACCTTAAAACCATTACAAAGTGCCATCAAAATTTGAACAATCTAGGAGCAACATAAGGTGTAAGTACTTGAAGCTTAACAAAAAGAGCCAATTGGTCCCAAAGATCAGTCATGGTATTATAAAACTCGTGAGCACTCATAGTCCCCTATCAAATCGTTGAATATCTAATTTCAATTGTATTGTTGGACAAAGTTGAATTGGGTGGAAGCATCTTACCAAGTGATTGCCAAACTTCTTTGGCTGTCTCTTACTTTGCCAACTGCGCTCCAGTAGAACGTTCAGTAGAGTTGGCACCCCGAGTGTCCTATAAATCTCATATTTTCATGTGTTTGATTAATCAATTTGATTGACGCACTAATTATGTATTCCCACATGTTCTTTCTCTTTAAAAAGTTTTCATCACATAATTCCAATACAATGTATACTTTCCTCAAGTCTCACAATAACAAATTAAAGGGAAACATTTCTTTCACCAACCATGTTCAACAATTAATTGATGATTGTCAAATACCCAATAAAGTCAATGTCAAAGTTGCAAAACCAAATAGAAGCGAGAAGTTCCAAGAAACCTTAAGAATACCTGCAAATCAGAAAGGGAATCTGTGGAAAGAGATACACATATCGCACAAATCGGAAGACTTAGGCTTCCTAAAATGATCCAATAAAAATAATTCCAAAGATGCAAATCAGAAAGGGAATCTATGGAAAGAGAAACACAGATCGCACAAATCGGAAGACTTAGGCTTCCTAAAACAATCCAATCAAAATGATTCCGACAATGCAAAAGCTTTTGTCAATGCTTTGCCTCTGACCACGAGCAAGGGGTGTTCCACCCCTTTGCCACCCCCAACCAACTCAATGTAGAATTGAATCCATGAAACGCATGCATGAGATGAATAGTACCACCTCTATTATATCATCAATCGAAGGTCTCATGTAGATCTACGCTTTGATACCATGTGAATAATGCAAGAAGGGAGAAGAAGAGAGACAATAAATGAGTGCTAGGGTTTCTATTGAATGAAAAAATGATTACAAAAAAGAATACAAAATACTTACATAGCATACAAGAAAAATGACTAAACTACCGTTTTATAAGAGCTAATACAATAATTACATAATTACTCTCATCTCAACTCAACTCAACTCAACTTAATTAAGCCTTTTCCCAACTACATGGGTCGACTATATGAATCTGCTTCCTCCACTCTGCTTTATTGAGGGCTAAGTTGACATTCAAATTATAAAATGTTAGATCTTTCTTAATTATATTTGTCCATGTTATTTTAGGTCTACCTTTACCTCTATTGTTACCATCTAGCATTAATAGGTCACTCTTCCGAACTGGTGTATCTAAAGGCCTGCGATGTATTTGTCTAAACCACCTAAGTTGGTTCCCTCTCATTTTATTCCCAATTGGTGCTACTCCTACCATTTTCCGAATATGCTCATTTCGAATTTTATCTTTTAATATTTTACCACATATTCATCTTAGCATTCACATTTCTATTACACTTAGTTTATTAACATGTTTTTTAATTGCCCAGCATATTGAACCATATAGCATGGTTGGCCTAATAACAACTCTATACAAATTTTCCTTTAACTTCAATGGGATGCGTCTATCATAGAACTCCAAAAGCACTCCTCCACTTGACTTATCCTGTTTTAACTCTATGGTTCACATCCTCACCTATTTTTCCTTCTTTATGTATAATGGATACCAAATACGTAAAATTTTTGCTCTTTGACATCTCTTGACTTCCAATATTCACTATCTCTTTGTTTTTATTTCTACTTCCACTAAAATTACATTTAACACATTCAGTCTTAATCCTTCTAATCTTGAACCCTTAGATTCTAGAGCCTCTCTTCAAACCTCTAGCTTAGTATTTGCTCCAGATGCAGTTTCATCAATCAATATTTTATCATCAGCAAATAACATACACCATGGTTCTTGGACATGTTTAGTCAACTCATCCATAACTAGTGCAAAAAGGTAGGGGCTTTAGGCAGATCTTTGGCGTAACCCAGTCTAATTGGAAATTTATTAGTTTCATTTACTGTTGATTTTACAATGGTTCTTACCCTATCATACATGTCTTTTATCAATTCAGTTTACCTAGTTGTAACTCTTTTTTTCCTTAATATCCATCATATTATTTCTCTAGGTACTCTATCATAGGCTTTCTCTGAATCAATAAAAGACCAAATGGAGGTCTTTCTTCTTCTTCCTATACTTTTCCATCAATTTCCTTAATGAATAAATACTTCCATAGATGTTCTCCCAGACATAAATCCAAATTGATTGTCTGACACAAAGTTTCAGCGCGTACTCTATGTTCTATTATTCTCTCCCACAATTTTATTGTATTACTCATCAATTTAATTCCTCTATAATTTACACAATTTTGAATATCTCCTTTATTTTTATATGTGGGTATTAAGATGTTTTTCCTCCAATCATCAGACATTCTCCTAGTTGTACAATCCTGTTAAACAATTTAGTTAACCACAAGACTCCAATTTCCCTTAAGCTCTTCCAAACCTCAATAGTAATCACATCTGGTCCTAAAGCCTTTGCATTTTTCATTTTTCTCAAAACATTTTTTACCTCAAGCATTCTAATTCTATGGAAGAATTTATTTTCATTAGTTTCCCCTAGGTTATTAAGCCCTTCTACATTTAACTTTGCTAAATGATTTTCATTTAATAATTTTTCAAAATAAGTTTTCCATCACTCTTTTATCTCTTCTTCTTGTACTAAGATAATTCATCTTCATTCTTAATACATTTAATATAGTCAACATCTTGTCTTTCTTTCCCTCAATTTTGCTAGTTTATTATTGTCTTTTCACTTTCTTTTTTATCTAACCTAGTGTAGAAATCATCATACGCTTTAAGTTTAGCATTACCTACCACTTCTTTTACTTCTTTTGCATTACCATAATTTTGAAAACTTTTTGCATCCTTGACCTATTGCCAAATTTTATAGTTTGTCTTTTTTAAAATTTATGGCATATCGAACTTCATCCACCACGAAGTTTCTTTCCCTAATGGATCTACACCCTTTGATTCTCCTGAGATCTCTTTGCCTACGTTTTTTTATCCTTTTAGTTGTTTTGTCCCACATTAAATTAGGTTCAATTGTCTATAATCAAAGTCATTTCTCCTACGAGTTTGCTTTTAAATATTTCTAATTTTTATCCTTTGAAATCCCCCCCATTTAATTCTTGGGTTAATAATTACTCTAATAGTGATAATATGTGAAATTTGAAAAATGGTAGACTATATTTTGATGAAGTGAAATGTAGACTCACACTTATCTGGGTTAAAGACCTTTGACCTTTCAACTCTTTGTACTCATTAGTTTTAGTTCCCCAAATTTCTTGCTCGAGTATGTTTATTTGTTCAATTGTTCCTATTAGTAACATTTTCTCCCTTGATTGAATGTGTCTGTTTTTATTTGTTTAAAATTGTTTATTTATTGAAAACTAGTTTAAGTAATTGAAAACAGCGTTTGATGGTGGTCAACTAATTTAAATTGAGTTAAATTGCTAAACAGGGCTCTATGATGTTAGGTGATGGCATTCTTTATTTTCTTTTTGGAGTGTTGTTTCCCCTTTGCATTTCCACAAAGAGAACGTTCTTCATATCAACAACTGAACTAAGATTAGTTTATGGAGCTTGAAATACTTGAAAATTTCTTTTCTCTATGTCTATGGTCAAGGAAACTTCTTTTATTTCCTGATTTTGAATATAATATCTTTGTAAACAAATAGTATTTTGTGTGCTTTGGTATCTCTTCTACTCAAAGAAAATATGCTTCACATTTCTCACTGAGATTTTGTTGAAATTATGGTAGTATTGTAGAGGACAAACTTAACTTAATTTCCGTTTTTTTTTTTTTTTTACAGCCATGCAAGGGCATACTTTTATTTGGCCCTCCTGGAACAGGTAAAACGATGCTTGCAAAAGCTGTGGCCACAGAAGCTGGTGCAAACTTCATCAATATCTCAATGTCTAGCATCACATCCAAGGTAAGCAAAGCTGGCTGGGGAAACTGCTGAACTTCTATGTGCCTGCCTTGAGTTCTGCAGCTCTTTATTTGGTTATCATCTTTTTTCAGTGGTTTGGCGAAGGTGAGAAGTATGTAAAGGCTGTTTTCTCACTAGCGAGTAAAATTGCTCCTAGTGTTATCTTTGTTGATGAGGTAAGCTAGACAATATGTTGCCTTTGAAATTTTTCATTGATTGTCATCTTGCTGACTCATTTCTTGTTCTTAAAGGTTGATAGTATGTTGGGCCGAAGGGAGTGTCCAGGAGAACATGAGGCTATGCGCAAAATGAAAAATGAATTTATGGTGAACTGGGATGGCTTGCGCACCAAAGATAAGGAACGGGTTCTGGTACTTGCTGCCACGAACAGGCCTTTTGACCTTGACGAGGCTGTTATTAGAAGGCTTCCGCGAAGGTCTGACACCATGCTTATGAAACTGTTTGATTTTCTTTATTGTTCTGCTTTCCATCATGTAAAACTGACGGATTATATCCTCTCTGTCACTGCTTGTTACTTTTTTTTTTTTCACAGATTGATGGTAAACTTGCCAGATGCTCCCAATAGATCAAAGATCCTGAAAGTAATACTAGCTAAAGAAGACTTATCATCAGATGTTGATTTGGATGCAATTGCAAATATGACAGATGGATATTCTGGAAGTGACCTCAAGGTTCTTTTGGCTTCCATTATTTCCAAAAAAAAAAAAGTCATGATCTCTAGTTCTTAAACTAGTTTTTTTTTTTTTGCAGAATCTGTGTGTTACTGCTGCTCACTGTCCAATCAGAGAGATTCTGGAGAAAGAAAAAAAGGTTATGTTCATTTCATTCATAGAACAGTTAGTTTGGTATAATGAGTCAACAAAAAACAAGAACATTGGGAAAGTCTTCACAGATGTCACTTCAACCATTCTAAAAATTGAAAAATTAAACAAATAATAGCTATGAGATGGTCTGGACCCAAACAAAAGATTCCAATCATAGCACCATGAAGGACCACAGTGGAAGAGCAAGAGAAGACCTAAATTTTAAGGAACAGTAATTATAATAAAAAACATGAAGGCTGCATGAGCTAACAGAATATACGGAGGAATGCTGTGTTCAGGAGAAAAGGATTCATGTTGCATGGTCCTACTAGTTGGGATCAGGTACTAGGCGAAGAAAACAATGATGAGAACGTGTCTAACACTAGTGAATAGGGACTCCCAGATATCCATGATTAACTTCTGAAGCACATTCATACGAAATTGGCTTTGAGATAATCTGTTTTATACAAATTTCCCTTAGACACCCCAGTTGAGTTACAGTTTCACAGTTCCTTCCAGATCTACTTGTAACTTAAGGATTTCTTGAGGTACAGTTCCATGGTTCCTTCCAGATCTACTTGTAACTTGAAGGAATGTCTAGCACTTGCATGTAAATTTTTCAGTACCTCCTGTAATATGTTGGGGTCATATAAATCATTTTAAGAAGGTAAAGATAATCTACGTATCATTCACAATGATATTGTCATATCCTTTGCTATATTGGGCTTTGTTTCCAAGTTCTCTCCTCTCCCTCTGTTGTTTGCTTAGCTTCCTAAACGTTGATATTCATAGCTTATCTAAGTGATTATTTAATTGTTGATGACAAGTCATCTTCCCCTTATAAGCATCAACTTCATCGCAAAAAGTTAGTACTTTTACACCTTACAGGATCATTTTTTACTCCCTTTAATGATTTGCAAGTTATCAGCTCTAACTACATTTTTCTTCGTACTTCATAACTAGGAAAAGGATTGAAAAAGATTGTTTGTTTGGTCTATAAATATGGTTTAAACTTTATATATTATATAGAGATAAAGTTTTTCCCTTGACTGTTACCTGTTATGTTTTTATTCTAACAGGAGCGTGCTGCAGCTATAGCTGAAGGCAGAGCACTACCAGCTCTGAGTGGGAGTGAGGACATTCGACCCCTAAACATGGATGACTTCAAATATGCTCATGATCAGGTAAATGCATGCTCTGCTGTTACTCGTTTCACGTAATGACATGATATAAAACAAAACAATCATTGAACCTGTAGCAAGATGATTCATGGACTTCTTTATTTTTTGGCAAAAATGATCTTCTCCATTGGGTCCACACAACAAAATGTTAGCCATTTCTGAAGCATCTAACATATGTATGTTCAATTGTTCATTATGCAGTTACAGATCATTAGTAAAATAGGGTAGTTTGGATACTATAATTTCCATTCCCTATCGAAAGGGCTAGAAATTTTAAAACTAAATGGCAAATACTTCCATTACGAGATGATTATATATAGGAAAATTCTGACATGAGCTAACCTTGTGGGCGTGTGTGAAGAAATGGCACGTGCCCATTTAGTCTGCTTGGAAATGCAGGTTAAGGTAATGTTTTCACTGCAAAAATTGTCCTCACAAAAAGCTTTATCTTCTTGAAACTTATATCATGTCAAATGTGGATTCTAAATCCAATAAAATGGATGGTTTATATTGCATTACAATTTCATTCTCATTAGAACAAGTGCTCTTTTCTTTTTTTGCTAGGTAATTGGGAGAAGTGTTCTTGTCATCAATAAGCCGATCTTTTCTGGAAAAAGAAAAAAAATTACTTAATCTTAACCAAAAAATAACCTGTATTCAACAATTAGCCATAAACCCTACTTAGCTTTCACAAAAAAGAAAAAAAGAAAAGAAAAAGAAAAAACAACTAAATCCTACTTAGATATTGGAAAAAGAAAGAACAGAAAATCTGAACTCAGTAGCATATTTCCTATCTTGATATCCTGTTTCTTTTAAAATAGGTTTGTGCAAGTGTATCATCTGAATCGGTGAACATGAGCGAACTGCAACAGTGGAATGAATTATATGGGGAAGGCGGCTCTCGAAGAAAGGCGGCTCTCAGTTACTTCATGTAATCTGTGCAAAGGTTCTGAGATGAGAATATGAAGGTAGTTGTGCTCTTAATGCTTCTAATAGTCCCTGGAACGATCTGATTGGCCAGTTGAAGCAGAAAAGCGCTGACGGGGTACGTGTAAATGCATTATAGCTACATTACTAAGGCACTTGTGGATGAGTTTTTAAAGTTATAATTTGAGTTGTTTGGTTTGAGGCTGTATTTTGTGAAGGGAATGCACTCTTCCTGAGTTTTGGCTTGGCTGTATTCCTTGTATTTATCCCTCACCATCTCAACCCCCAACCCCTACCAAAGGAAAAAGAGAATTTAAAAAATAAAATAAAATATGTGAGTTGTCATGATGCTACCAACTTATATAAACATGTTTCAAGTTCTGGAACAGATTACTTTCTGCCCATTGTGACCATATATAAAACTGTATTATTACCAGGCAATGTTCCTTGTTTTGCTCAACTGGTGCAAATCTCGAAGGCTGAATAAACCAACTATATTCAACTGTGTTGAGTTCAGTTTGATTTTGAACTTAATTTTATTGCAAGCTCAAGGCATTTGATTTGTAGAATTAATTGTCGACAACATACTGATGTACAAAATAAAATTGAATGTATATCAACATTTTGGATTGATCAGTTTGAATTTTTGGAAAAATATAGTTTAAACTGACCTGTTAAATTTAAATTCTGAATTTAGTAAAATGAAGTGTATATTACACTGTATTGTCTAATCACTTCATACATTGCCCATTCGGTGACACCGTTAACTAAACAGCTCTAAAATGAAAGTTGAAACTCGAGGCTAAATCTCTACAAACTATTCTTATTTTATTTCTTGATTACACTCTACAAAGTTTTCAATTTGTACGTTTTTTAAATGCAGAAGTGAACAATATGCCTATTGAAAGGTAAGGTGAGTTCTTTCTCCTGACAACATGAAGAGATAACTGATAACCTAAAACAAGCACGCTATACTATTATACTTTGAAAGATCCATTGCGTTTTAACCTGTTTCTGAAGTCAGTTCACCATCTATGAATAGCTCCACATCTACAAGCTAAGAATTTAAAGATTTGGATTCTAAGCAGTTAAGAGTTATATGTCAGAAACATTAAATGGTTATAACTTCTAAATTGATTCTGAAGATGTATATATGTATACAATTATATCATTTTAATCATTACAATGGTACTTATTCAATGAAGAATTAAAATCATGTCCTTTCCACTCTTTGGATAACATGCTTAAAAGCCTTTATTGGTTTCTTGAACTGAAATTAAGAAACCAAGGATATATTTCAAAGGATCAATCATCTGTACCGAAATAGCGATCACCGAATTCTCCCATTCCAGGTATAACACGGAATTCTTCATTCAACGAATCATCAATCTCTGAGGTGACAATTTTCAAATATGGGAACCGCTTGCAAACACAATGAATTCCTTCTGGTGCCTAAATTCAATGGAAAACAAGAAATTAACAAAAGCAGCAGTTTAGAGATGTATATGTCTGCAATTAAGCTAACAGTAACATGTATAAATATAATACACTCACAGATATAAGGTTGAGGAAAATAATGTGAGACTCCGGAACTCCTTTCTGTATGAGTAATTCAATTGCTTGATTTGCAGAGTTACCTAAGAGAAACCATCAACAATTCTTTAGGCTTTAGAAAAAGAATATCAAGCTATTTGAGGGAAAAGGAAGAACAAATAAAGAAGACAGAAGGTAGGAGAGTGTGCTAGATTTCAAATTCAATGGCTATCTCAATTGAACCCAACAAAAACCTCAAAAGTACCAATGTAAAGATGGAGAAATGGAATTATTGAGCTATTGAGAAATAACATCCCTCCCTGGCAATGTGCTTTGTATATTTTTATTGGATGTTATTGTCTAGAAGCACTCCCTTTAGATTGCCTAACATTTTCTTGTGTAGACGGATTCTCACCAAGAATTATTGAGGTATTGAGAAATATCATGTGAATCACATGAACATAGCAGATATTAGAATCTTGAGTGGCTTGTAGATGGAAGATAATCCAGAATGCCATATATTATAAAGGATTTAGAGCTAGCAAACTAGGAGATGAAGCAAAGGAAGACGATTATGTCAAGTGCTACAAGTGGGTCAAACTATAGAAGTGCGCATGATGTAATTTTCTTGATTGTTATTGGTCCTTCACACATACCAATGAAATTTGGAGTAGAAAAATTGCTCTCTTTGGACATTTTTTTCTATGTTTTCCAATTTAAAAACTCTGTTAAGAATATCAGAATGGATTTAACGGTCACACTTGAATCTCATGTGTATCCGCTGCTAACAACTAATACATGGTAAGACCTGCAAAATTGCGAAGATATTAACATGACAAACAAGAAACCAAAATAGTTACCTGTAGCAAGAACTGGGTCCAAAAGTAAGACATGCCGTTCTGAAATATCTTTGGGAAGCTTTTCATATATGAGCTATGTGAGAGCAGAAAGAGTAGCATAATGTGAGAAACCATTAACCATATATTATTTTAATTATGAAAAATATTATCACATATCTAAATTTCACCTGTTTCCCATTGTCTCCATCACGATGGATCAAGATTTTTCCAATTTTTATTCCTTTGCAACAAGCCCTCAAAGCGTTCTCCATGCTTTCACCACTGCAACAAATCAGACAAGAAGATATCAGTAGGCAAAAGATGAAAGATTGACGACATATAACCAGGAAAAAGCAATCCGCACTGTATAAGACTAAGTTAAATCGAACAATTCTACAACCACGAAACATAAATAAATAAACAAATATTGGCTCCGGAAACAAACTGTTTCTTCCAAAAAGCTCGACCCAGTTAAGAAGAACAATCTACGAATAGAATAATTGACCATCAATAAGATTCACAGGATAAGTGTGCCATTATTTCCATCTGCAGGATTCACTGAATAATGTATACATTTTTAATTTTCCTTTTTAAATCAGACTTGAGCAAACCAACTTCCAAATTATCAAAATCAATACCTGACTGAAGGCTCACCTTCGAACAATTGATACTCCACACAATTTCTTGCAAAAGTCAACTCCTGTATAAACTGATCCTGAAGGAGAACAACATAATTTCAATAATTTGTAGTAGTGGAGACTCAGAAAAATGAACCTAAGCAGCAGTCAGCACACCATACAAAAAAGTAGATTGTGACAAAACTTGTCCTTAGATACTTATAAATTTGGAACAGTAGGAAGAAGAACGTGTGTGCTACATGAACAATTCTCCTCAGGAATCAAAGCAATAAAGGATTCCTAACCACCCCAACTAGTCTTAACCTTTTTTCTAGATCAATAAAGCAATTCTCTAGGTACTCTTATCATATGCTTTTTCTAGATCAATAAAGACCATATGGTCTTTTTTGTTCTCCCTATACCTCTCCATTATTCTCCGTAATAAGTAATTTTTTAGCAGAAACAAGGATATATTATATTAACTTGTAAAAAAACAGCTGACAAGCTTGTAGAGCAAACTGACCACACTACAACAAAGACAACCACCCTCCAATAATCCCCCAACCGCCTTGGGACTAACCATCATTTGGCAAAGCCCACAGATTGGCTCTATTTGGGAGAATTTCCCATTGGAGAAAGGATTTCCACCTCTCCTAAAGACCTCTTGTATAGTCACACTCTATGAAAATGTGATGGCTAGATTCCGCAGCCTGTTTGCACAAAGAACACCAATTGAGAGAAATAGCCCAATTCTTGAAATGCCTTTAGAGGATGTCAACGTTGTTTAACCTACCATGAGCAATAGTCCATCCCAAATATCTAGCTTTAAAGGGAACATGAGCTTTCCAAATGAAATTATGTGGGAATTGGGCAATGGTTGGGCCATCATTTGGGGGAGAGCAAAGATGATGGAAGGAGTTAAGAGGATAATTCACCCGAGTCTTAACCTCACCACTCTCAATAAGTAATTAGTTTCCATTGTTGATCTTTGAGGCATAAATTCAATTGATTTCTTGACGCCAAAGTTTCAACTCTTACACAATATGCTATTACAGATTATTCTCTCCAACAATTTCAATATACGACTCGTCAATTTGATGCCTCTATAAATTGCACAATTTTGAATATCCCCTTTAGTTTTATATATAGGTATTAAATTGTTTTTTCTCCAATCTTGGCATTCTTTTAGTTGCACCAACTTTTATCAAAGAATTACAATAATACAACAATGTGTCAATAGTTTTAGTAATTTCGAATAATTTTTACAAACAACTTTTTATGTAGCACTCCAAGGAAAATAAGAAGAATTGTATATAATTGTTCTAAAATAAACAAGACAAAGATGTAACGTAGTTCGGCTCAATGGCCCACATCCATGGGAGAAGAGGAGGGATAAATCCTATTCGTAGTGTCTTAGAGCACTGTATAAATAGACAAACAGAGTTGTACATACACAGTAACTTTTATAATTTTAGTATCTGCTAAACATAGCAACTTCTAAATAGCAACAGTATGACAATTCCTAAGAATATAATCTTCTCTGTAAATAGCAACACAATCCCATAGATTCCTCTTTTCTTCGCAACACTCCCCCTCAAGCTAGTGAATAAAGGCTTACCATTCCTAGCTTGGATACACTTGTTTGGAATGGAGTACTGCTCAGTCCTTTGGTGAGTACATCCACTAACTAATTATGAGTATAATTGATTATGAGTAGACACATATAGAGTACAAATTAGTCCACTGTCGAGTTTTTTCTTGTTAAGTGTCTGTCAATTTCAATATGTTTCGTTCGATCATGTTGTACTGGATTATGTGTTATGCTAATGACAGATTTATGGTTGCAAAAGAGTTGCATGGGACCATCCCACTTAATCTTGAGGTCTTCCAAAATGATTTTCAGCCATAGTAGTTCGCTGATCCCTTGGGCCATTGCTCGGAATTCAGCTTCGGCACTTGATCTAGCCACTACATTCTGCTTTTACTACGCCAAGTCATCAAATTTCCACCAAGAAAGGTACAATACCTAGTGGTCGACCTTCTATCAGTTACCAAGCCAACGTAGTCAGGGTCTGTATATGCTTCCACTACGACCCTTGTGTGTCGTTTAAATAGAATGTCCTATCCTGGAGTCCCTTTAAGGTACTGTAACACACGATTAGCAGCTTGCAGGTGAATTTCTTTAGGGTTGCGCATAAATTGGCTAATCACACTTACTGCATATGCAATGTTAGGTCTCGTATGAGATAGATAGATAAGTCTCCCAACCAACCTATGATACATTTCCTTATTCACGGCAGTGGCTTCTTCAGCTTCGCCAAGCTTGTGATTAGGATCTATGAGTGTACTTGTAGGTCAACATGCCAACTTCCCTGTTTCTTTTAGGAGATCAGTAATATATTTTTGTTGAGAGATAAAGATTCCCTGTTTAGAGTGTGCCACTTCAATCCCTAGTTCCTTGATCTCAAACTCCCTAGTTCCTTGATCTCAAACTCCCTGGTCAAACACTGCTTCAACTTTCTTCTCTCATTCTCATCGTTTCCTGTCATAATGATATCATCAACATACAAATGCATCCAGGAGGCACTTCCATATAGATCTCTTCTTCTAAATCCCCATGTAGAAATGCATTCTTTACATCAAATTGTTGCAAATCCCTATCATAATTAGTTGCCAATGACAAGAATTCTCACTGTATTCATTTTTGCAACCGGAACAAATGTCTCTTGATAGTCCACATCATGTCTTTTTTTTTTTTTTTTAGCAGAAACAAGTGTAATACTTTATTAAATTGAACGTGAAAATATACATTTATAGTGAAACCAGAGCACCAACAGTCCACATCATATATCTGAGTATATCCTTTGGCTACTAATCTTGCCTTGTACCGCTCCAGGGACCCATCTGCTTTGTATTTTATTGTATAAACCCATTTACATCCCACGGGTTTCTTTCCTGCAAGCAAGTCTACCAACTCCCAAGTATCATTTTTCCTCAAGGCTTCCATTTCCACATTCGTGGCTTGTTTCCAATTTTCATTAGATAAAGCCCCGGATAAAAAGTTATGGATTTGGATCCAGTTCAAGCTAGTAAGAAAACTCTTATGAGACGAAGAAAACTTTTCAAATGACACAACATGCGAAAGAGGATACAAGGAACGTTTAGTGCATTCCCTAGTTCCCTTCCTAATGGCAATAGGGAGGTTTTGATCAATCTCTGTTTCGGGTTGAGGTTCTGAAGGGGTTTGCAAGAGAGAGTCAGAGAATGTTACCTCATTTCCAGGAGCTGGTTCAGATTCTTGGACTTGCATAAGTTCAGAGACTGTAGTTTTCTTCCTTGAGTACACTTATCCAGTCATTCAATCCTCAAGAGCAAACGGCTCCGGTTCCTCACTTTGGTTATCACTAGGTTCTGAAGGTGCAGATGCATATGACTCAGGTGTGGAAGAAGATGGTATGGATGAGAGGTCAATGGAAAGAATCTCGATCCTTGTCTTCCATGATGGAGTTCTCCACCTGAAGAGAAGGAGGGGAAATAAGACTCACGTTCATTGAAAGTGACATCCGCTGAGACAAAGAATTTTTTAGATGGTGGATGGTAGCATTTGTACCCCTTTTGAGTTGAGGAGTACCCAACAAAAACACACTTGAGAGCTCTTGGATCTAACTTCCCCCTGTGTGGATGGTGAATATGGACAAAGGAGACACACCCGAAGACTTTAGGAACAAGATTGTTTGATGTTTTCAGGTCAGAAAAAAATTGAGATAACAATTCCATTAGACTCTTAAAGTCAAGGACCCGAGAGGGTAGTCAGTTGATGAGATGGGTTGCAGTTAGGATGGCTTCCCCCTAATAGAACTTAGGTACGTTGTTCTAAAACAAGAAAGCTCGGGTTGTTACCAAGAGGTGGCCATTTTTCCGCTCAGCGACGCCATTTTGTTGTGGGGTGTGGACACAGGATGATTCATGAATGATTCCTTCCTTCTGAAAGTATGGAGTCAAGACTTGATTAAAATAGTGTTTTGCATTGTCAGATCGAACTTTTTTTATTTCAGTTCCAAATTGATTTTGTACCATACTATGGAAATGTGGGAGAACAAGGCTCGCATCAGATTTTTGTTTGAGTAAAAAGATCCAAGAGACTCTCGTACAATCAATGAAAGACACGAACCAATGTGCGCTAGAAATATTAGGAGTACGAGCGAGACCTCAAATATCACTATGAATACAATCAAAGGGATTAGAACCTTTTTCATTGCTAATTGGAAAAATTACACGTTTGTGTTTGTCATTTCACACACATTACAATGAAAATTTTCAATATCAAGTGTCCTAAACAAATAGGAAAACATGACCTTAAGGGTTTGAAAGGAAGGATGCCCAAGTCGACGGTGATGAAACCAAATTCGGTCTTTATTGGAAAGATGATGTTTAGATAGAAGTGAAGAGGGGCTCTTGACATGGTGCACTAATGACTCATGGTAATACAACCCATCTTGTTCTTTAGCAAGTCCAATCGTCTTTCGCAAATCCTGGTCCTGAAATACACAGTGAGTAGGATAAAAAATCACATTACAACTTAGATCATGAGTGAGCTTTTGTATTGAGACAAGATTAGTGGAGAGCTTTAGTGCATGAAGTACATTTCTAGGTGTAAGTGTTGGGCTAAGGTGAACATCTCCTATGCCTGCAACCGTGGTTAAGGACCCATTGGCTGTGGCTATTTTTTGACAACTTGGGTATGGGTTATAGGTATGAAATATATGGGAAGAGTTGGTCATGTGATCAACAACTCCAGAATCTATAATCCAAGAGTTGGCAAATGATTTATTCGAGACTTTGAATATCCAATAGAAATAGGGAACTTACCTGAATGGGCTAATGAGCAGGTACCTGAGGGCTTGTCAAGAGTATCAAGTAGAGTGTGTAGCCGCTCTATCTCATCATGATTGAATCCTACTTGTTCCAGAGAGTTCTCGGCAACTGGCGGTTCAGTGGATAAGTGTGTTTGTCCACTGTTTTTCTGTTGTCCTCCTTTGTAGCCCCATTCTTTACTGGATGTTGACAGCTTACCATGAAGTTTTCAACACTTCTCTCTAGTATATCTGGCCTTCTGACAATAAGTACACCATAGGTTGTCCCTATTATCTTAGTTTGGGACCTTTGATGATTCAGCTCTTGGAGTGCTTGTTTTCCGATCATAACCTCCATTAGCAATCATAGCTGAGCTTTCCATCTTCTGAGGTGCGAGCATAATACTTCTTCTACTTTCTTCAGTCCGGATAACGAAGATAGTCTCGTTCAGGGTTGGCAACTCTTTGCTAAGAATCTGAACTCTCACTTGATCAAACTCAGTATTGAGTCTAACCAAAAAATCATAGACTCGATCTTTTTCAATGTAGTTTTTTACAGCTACAACATCTTTGGGGCATTTAGTCTCGATACACCAATAATGATCAAGTTCCTGCCAGAGATTTTTCAGTATATTGGTATACTCTGTGACTGTCTTGTTTCCTTGTTTTGTTGCTCTAGTTTTAACCTTGATTTCATACACTTGGGCTGCATCATGTGCCTAGGAGTATGTCTGATGAATGGCGTCACAAATATCTTTAGCGGTGGTCAGGAACATGCGCGTATCACTGATATTTGGCGTCATCGAATTCCATAACCACGCCATTAGTGATGCATCTTCATTATCCCATGCCGCAAACTGAAGATCTCCAGGTTTTGGTCTAGTGCCCAAAAGGTGACTCAATTTCCCTTTACTTTTTAAAAAGGTACAAACCAGTTGAGAACACTTTAGATAATTTTTCCCATTGAGTATGTATGTTGCTTGAATATTTGGTAGTTCACCTTTCTCCGTGTTGGAAACTATTTCTTCAGGCTACAAAGTTTTTGAAATGATTGACATTTTTTTTTTTTTGGGGAGAGTGTTGAGGAAGAAGAAAGAAAAAGTAGAAAGAAGAAAGAATAAAGAAAGAAAGAAAGAAGAAAGAAGAAAGAAAAGACGGGAAGAGAGAAAGAAGACGGAAGAAAAGGAAAGAGGAGAAAAGAAGAAGAAGCGCAAGATGCAAAGGCAGCGGCAACAGAGGATGCAACAGTAGCGAAGAAGAGGGCACAGCAGCAGAGATGAAGGTGCAGTAGCAGCGGCAACAACAACGATGACGGTGGGGTTATCGGCAAGAAGCAGCAGCAACAACAACGAGATTTTGGGGCACGGTGGCGGCAGCGAGTAGCAGCAACGGCAGCAACGTTGATCAACAATGACAATGGCAACGAAGACGGAGAACAGTAGCAACACCGGCGATTCTGTTAAGACAAAAGTAATTATTTAATGGCGATGAAGGCCGATGAAGAAGATTCTGGCGATGAAGGCCAACGAAGAAGATTTCGGCGATGAAGGCCGACAAATTCCCAATTGTTCGAACCTAATGCTCTAATACCATGTTGTAAATAAACAAGATAAAGATGTAACGTGGTTCGGCTCAATGGCCTACGTCCACGGGAGAAGATGAGGGATAAATCTTATTCGTAGCGTCTCAATAGAAGAGCGTCGTATAAATAGACATACAGAGTTGTACACCCACATAGTAACTTTTACAATTTTAGTATTTGCTAAACATAGCAACTTCTAAATAGCAACAATATGGCAATTCCTAAGAATATAATCTTCTCTGTAAATAGCAACACAATCCCATAGATTCTTCTTTTCTCCGCAACAATAACAATAGTCAATAAACAATGATAATAATTAAAAAAAGATATTAATAAGATTGACAACAATAAGAACAAGTTAATATTAATAACAACGGGCGAGCATTGATACTAAAAAAGTTAATAAGATCACTAGAATAATGCAACATACATTTTTACTTCAACATACCTGTAGGAGTAGTTACTTGCTTCTCTGTGAATGGTAAATGACCAAGACCATGCTCCACAACCTGACAGGTTATATTCATTGACCAAAACAAATCAACCACCGTTTTTTTAATTAGATATATAGGTGAAACTATCTCATGTTTACAAATTAATTTCATATGAGTGTATGGCAAAAAGATACCAAACGAATAAGTCGATCTGAATAGAAGACAAAGTCATGCTTTGATATTTCACGATCTCTGATAAGTGTATGCATCCCTCTTATCTGTCACAATGTTCCCCAATGTAAGCAAAAACTACAAAAAAGACTTCAACACAGAGGAGGACAACAAAAGGGGAGACGGAGGGGTCCTCAAAGGTACATCGAATGAAGATACAAAATCAAGGTTTCGCGTCTCATGTCTTTCATGGTTGTATGCTATATTCCCTAAGATCCATGCAATGTAGTTAAAAGCACAAGGCACACTTGAGGAAATTACAGGACCAAGTGTCTAACACTTGAGGTGCAAGGTGCAAGGTGCAAGGTGCAAGGCACATTAAAATGTTCAAAATGGCATTTATGTTTTTATTTTATAGTTGGTATTTATATTACGTTTATTTCTTTTACTCAACTCAACTACGCCTTTTCCTTTCTACATGGGGATTATGTTTATTCTTTTGATATTTAAAATTGAATTATAAACACAAAAGAAAACAAGGACAAGTAGCAACAGTGATGTCTTATATAACATTGTTAACTAGTTATAAAGCATAGCATAAGTTTCCTTTAGTGATTTATGTTCTTTATTATGTATTATGTATATTTATTCAAAGAAAAGAGTAAAAAATAATAATAATAATATAATATTGTTTAATGAATAAATAGTTTTTCTTTTAAACAAGGGGAAGCGTGAGAGTAAGTTGCAACAAGACGCATGCCTGAGGTGCACTAAGGTGCACACTTGAGCAAGTACATGATGGTCGTCAAAATATTGAGGTGCAACTGCTACATATGCGCCCCACCTCAAGGTCTGCTTGAGCTCGCCTTGATTACATTTGACCCATATTAGTGCCAATCCAGACTTGTTAACAATTGGCACCCATAACCTAAGAAAGAGTAACATGACTATTGTTATTATCTAATTTTCTAGTTTTCAAGTCAACAGAAAAACTCACCCCCACTCACAATCTATCACTGTCATTTTCTATTGGCTTTGGTAGCTCTTAATTTTACAAACAAAAGAGTTGATGGCCACTCATTTGGCAGACATTAACAATATGAGTTTCAACTGAACATGCCCCATCCAAAGAAGAAAAAAGAAAGATTGTGACCGCTACTGGAGACCACATTATATAACTAAACAAAATAGAATTACAGAAACTCAAAGTAGGAAGAATTAGACGTACCTGAAATGTTGATTGGATGACAAACACATTGGGATATATTTTACATAGGTCGTGCTGACCGAGCTTTGTGTGAATATGTTGCACAATTAAATCAATTGCAACATGATTATCACCACCACGAGGTATGATCACATCAGCATATTTCTTTGTAGGAAGAACAAAATCATCAAAAGCAGGTTTCACAAACTTTGCATACTGTATGGTCAATAAAAGAATTAATAATGTCATCCCTGGTAAATACAAACATTTAGATGAAACGCTTTCCCGCAGCATTTAAGTGTAATGTGAAATTAAAACAAAGGTGGAAATCAGAACTTAGATTAATAAAAGAAGTAACACAAATAGATATTAAAAGGGACACAGAACAGGTCTTATTTCAATTCTAGATGGAACTTTCCAATTTAGCCAACCAGGAGGTCCATTTCCAACAAGATGGTCATGTATTGCATAAGCTTACATGGGGTACATAAGATCATGTTATCTCCATATGATCTGAAAGTGAAAATGCCAAAATCTTTGTTCAACTCTACAAGCTGGCACTTATCATTTAATGAACCACCAAACAGGGACAGAACTAAAATTACCATTCTGTAGATGTACCCTTGGCGTAGAAGAGGCAGGTTAAGACCGTTTTCTTCTAATAAGTAGATGAAAAGTACAGTAACCTTGTGTAAATAATAGAGGTCTAACTCCTTTCTATGAAAACACAAGAGGAAGATATATGATTGTAGAACCCAAAATTGAAGGAAATATAATACTTACTTACCACATGCTAGATGTTATCACTGCTCAAAAGCACATTAAAAATCATTAAATAGAACACGTAAGTTTAGAAGCTTAAAAAGTTCACTTGCCTGTTCTAGAACAGAGTTTACATCTCTACCCCTCTCAAGAGTGTCACGTCTTATTCTTCGGGCAAGCCTTACATCAGCATCTAGATGCAGCAATCACAAAAAAAATAAAAAATAAAAAAAGAACTGACAAAATGGGCACAAAAACATATTAGGGGAAAAAATAATTTTATCAGATAAAAAATGCGAGTAATATCCAATTCATTGCACGTGTAGGTATGCATATATATATTTATGTATGCACTCAAACATGCATGTATTATAGTTGGTTGAGACTCACAAGCAAACTATTTTTAATCAACATACAGGAAAACATTTACAAACCATGCTCTTGATTAAAAATTATTTCTACATTTTTGCCAAATCCATCTCCCTCTAAATCTTCACCAGACCCAAGCATTTTACAAGCCATGCAAACTACTCTCCTTGACTGGATACACAATGATTGATAACAAATGAGTGGTGCTGTCTTTATACAAGCATGCAATTAGAATATCATTTTTCAATAACTACCAATACTGAAAGTAAATTTATTTTGCATCAGCCAAAAAAATTAAAAAAAAAACTTATATCATAGATGGAAAAAAAAAATGTACTCAACCTAAGAACTTTCTAGGCACAACAATCAACTAATAGCTACTAAAGTTTGCAAGAACTAAATTGATAAATTAGTGAAATGCCACCTTTAAGAGTATGATTTCTTCCAAACCTTCAATTTATCAAGAGAAATGTTCTATTTGTTTAAGACCCACCTGCATCTTCATTCTTTTCATAGTAGGGAAAAAATAGTCAAGATATTGATTGCCATGATAATAATAGATCTTTTAGGAGAAATGCCACAACCATTTCTATCTCTCAACCAAGCCCAAGATGACCTAGGCATATCCTACTTAACTCAACTAAACAAAGCCATTCCCCAACTACGTGGGGTCTGCTACGTGAATCCCCTTCCTCTACTCTACTTTATCAAGGGCTAAGTTGAGATTTATACCAAAAGTAGTTATATCTTTCTCCATTATCTCTATAAATGTTATTTTAGGTTTGGCCTCTATGCGTGAATTGTAATAGGTCACTCTTTTTAATTGTCGCATCCAATGGTTTTTGTAATATGTAATTATGTATTACATAGGTTTTTCTCATTTTATCTCCAATTAGAGCTACTCTCACCTGATGCAGGACATGGATGAGTTAGAGTTTAATTAGGATTTTTATTTAATTTTACTTGGGTTGTTATTTATTTTAGAGTTATATTTTGATTAGGATTGTAGATGGAGTTTGAGTTGTTTAAGAGTCTTGGTTGGCGTCATTTTAAAAGTTATATTTAGCTATAAATATCTTATGACGTCTTCTAAAAAAAATTAAAAAAAATTTAAAATCTTATGACGTAATTTGTTTAATGAATTGAAATTTGATTAATTGTCTCTCTCTCCCCACTCACTACTCGCTATTACCACCATTTCTCGAATATGTTTATTTCTAATTTTATCTTTCAATGTTTTACCGCCCATCGTAGCATTTAGAATTCCTCTACACTAATTTGCTACGAGTTGTTTCTTCAAAATGTGCTTAAACTTATGGAGATAAAAAGATCCAATGCTTGAATTGTCTTTGGACCGTTCATTCAATATCATGAAGCAAGCCAAAGTAAAAACTTGATGTTGGACCATTCGAGCAGTGATCTTGATAAGCAATATCTTGAGAGTCCATTACCACCTCCATGAAATCTAATTGCTTCCCTCCAAATAGCTTTTAAAGAGAAACAACAAAAACTCCACCCATGTCTAGGGCTAAGCCACTCACTAAAATTTTAACACAAGAAAAATACCCTTGTTTCCCCATCCTTTTCGTGGATATGCCATGTATTAGTCTTTTATTTAATACTAGATAAACCAATTGTTTTAAAAAAAAAAAAGGATGTACAAAATTGCACCTTAGAACTGATAACATCTAGAAAGCACACCATAGATACAAAAGCTATTAAATCATAAATATACAAATCGTATTTGGTATAGACCATAATTGTCACAAGTTTTCGATGTACCTGTGTCAACAAAAATCTTCATATTCATCAAGTTGCGGACACGTTGGTCATGAAAAACCAAAATACCCTCCAAAATAATGACATCGGATGCATTTACCTGCCAAAGGAAGTCTAATCTAGTGCATAAAAAGAATTGCATTTGTCTGAATTAGAAACAATTGGGAATATGTATAAATAAAACTGATACACATGCAGCATTCTAAAGAACATCTATTAGAATTTGACATATAGGTTCACAGAAAAAAATTCTTTAAAGAGATCCACCATTAGCTTAGCTAGATTTACCACACGAAATGTACGTATTAAGTAGGACTGCCTACAAATTTTTATGCTTGTATATTCAAACCCTGGAAATACAATATATCACATTCTTAAAGTATGTAATGGGGCAGGGAGGCAGCCCCACTGCAAACATAAAACAGATTGAAACACTCTCGATACACATTCTAATGAAAGAAGATCCAAGATTTAGTAGGATGCAAATGCTGAGAGATCTATTAAGACAAGCAGATGATATTTTCAATCCTCAAAGTTCATCCATTGAAATGCTCGAAACCTCAGTTGACTCATGACCCACACAAGGCAGACGCGACTATATCACATCAGGACTAAACTCTTAACCCATTTTTGCAATTTTAATTCCTTACTTTCCTCCATTCATTTTGGTGCATTATTTATATTTCAATACATGGAAGGGGGAGCCTTCGCATAACGTTGTTGTTGTGGTTACATCATCGTGACTTGGAAGTCATGGATTCAAATCCGGAAACAACCTCTCCATATGGAGGTAAGGCCGCATACATCATTTCTTGCCGAGATCCCGCCCACAACAGTGGGAACCTCACACGCTAGGTACGCTCTTTTATTTGTATTTCAATACATATTATATATCAAGAAGAGCTATCATTATAACACTGACTGTTATCAGAGTAGCTATACAACATAAAGTGAACAATGAGTAGACCCTCTAAATATCTCAAATACACTGTATTGTCAAAGAATAGAAAAAATTAGATTGCATCATTTGCTTTTTATTTTTTGCTTCTTATTTGGCTAAACAGCTAATTTTTACTAAAAATAGAAGTAAACTGTTTAATGGTCTTTGACAACCTATGCTAACTTCAAGAAGTCAAGCTTTATCTTCCACATGAGAAAGCAGTGTAATTTAAAGTTTTAAGGTTCTTAACCTCCACAGAAAATAGAGGATAATTAAGGAAAAAAAAAAAAAGCAATTGACTAGGCCTTTATGAATTCCAAATCAGAGTTTAGCTTCTTTCACCTCTTTTCCTCCACTCATCTTTTGACAAAGAAGGCCTTGCAACAATTGCAACAGATCAAATATGTTATCTTCACTATTTTCCTCTCTTCACTCTTTCTCTCCAAGACCAAAGGCCCCTGCCAACGTGAAAATTGTGAATGTTGTCCATCCCAAAGAATAATGGGACAAAAATCCCTAACCATCCAATAAAATTATCCTTTATTGCAAATTTCTCATTTGTTATCACAGGCATTATTTGGTTTTATATTTAGATTGTATTTTAAGGAACAAATTATGATGCCATTGAGGTAGTTTAAAATGTGGAAAACAAAACATGCACTGAGCTCCTAGATCGTATCCACTTCCCCTTTTTTTTAATAAGAAACAGGACAAACTTTATATTAATGTAAAATTTTGTACAAGAAGTATAGAGCAAAATTATCTAGCACCAGAGGAGTATCCACTTCCTTAACAAGGAATGACATCTTATTAAGATCCTCTAGACTATTAAATGGAAGAATATAAGTGCAAGGGCTTACCAAATATTCTGGTCACATCATTCACCGTCCTGCCCTTGTTGAGTTTCTATCATTCCTTTTGTCAAGTTATTTTTCATTATGTTTTCATTTGATGTATTATTTAAACAATTTTTTCTAGGTACCATGTTAAATTGTAGAGAAGTTTGGATGCATGGAGCACACATCAGCGGTTCGGTACTTCCTGAGAGAGCAAGTGGACTACAGCGATCAAAATAAAGAAAATAAAAATACATGAAAAATGCCATGGTTAATTAGATATTTGGTATGACTTCATATGTGCTAGCTATGAGGCAAAGCACGGTATGTAAATCGCAAACTTTTATGGAGATTGTCCATGTACCAACTACCAATCCAGAAGTTCGTACATACTACTCCTGGTAAATAATTCAATTCCTCCTTAAGAGATTGGGAATAGTCTCTAATAAATATTACAATGTCAGTGCCAAGTACTTTGTATGCGAGCATGAATTGTGTATCTCGCACCATGTCAGAATGTTCAGTATCAATTACCAAGCTACCATTGTAGGGAGGTGGTATTCAACTAGACTTAATCCTCCTTAAGAAATCTAATTGAGAAATCGTTTGTTATCTACAAGGAAAAATTTCCTAGAAAGTAACAATGTGTTTTATCAGAAATTAATTTTTGGGCAAAATGGCAAGGAAAACAGTCCCTTTCTTTCCTTTTCTTGGAAATGCAAACTCCATAACCTGCTAAATACGGAATCAATGTTAAATTGCAAAAACATGCCTAAATGGTATTAGAGTACTGTCATAACTGGAAAGCTAACAATCAAATCCCTTAGACTGAACACCAAACAGAAGACAATGACTATCAACTGCAGAAAAAGTCAGCCAAGCATGATACGCGTGATGATTCTTTGTTGTTTTCTTTTGCACCTCCATCTGACAATTTTTTAATTACTAATTTACTATAACTAAGCATGTCAAGCATACCTGTCGAAAGCTTTCAGAAGACCGCCGATGGGCCTTAAAATCATATATTGGAACCTGGACAGATTGTCCACACTTGAGCTTGCCAATGCACTCAAGAAGCTGCTCCGTGTCGAAAGCATCTAAAAGAGAAGTACCAATTATTCAACAAACAAAGCAAGCTGATTAAATAAGAAAGTACAGCCGGTTTTAAACACATTAAAAGAATTACCAGGATGATCAAAATTATACTCATGAACACGTTTAGATTCTTCATCTGTCAGACCGCGATAAAACGAATCCTACACCATTTAAAAAAAATACCTAATTAAGAAATCCAATTCTAAATTAGAGCAGAAGAAGAACCAGACCTAGCAAATCATAACACTTCAAGCAACAATCATTTACTCGATACTACATCTACAAGTGACACTAAATCACTGACAAAACGCAAAAACTAGGATTAGAATAGCCGCATATTCCATCTAAACACACTGCCACTAGATCAAAGTGAAACTCCTTGAGATCGCAACAAATTGATTAAAGCAGAACACTTCAAGTAATAATCATTTACATGATACTACATCTACATAAAAAACTAGAATTAGAACAGCCGCATTTTCCATCTAAACACACTGCCACAAAATCAAAGTGAAATCTCCTTGAGACCACAACAGATTAAGATGAATTTTAAAAAAAAATAAAAATAAATAATACCTGATTAACAAGCACAACACGATGATCATGGAGCTGCTGAATGATCATATCACAAACCGTCGTCTTTCCCGACGCTGTACCTCCCGAAACACCTACCACAATACCAAACAAAACCAAAAAAATAAATAAAAACAATTTTAAAAAATCGCTAAAAATTCAACAACGAATACGCTTCGCTAAACACAACCAGAGATGATCAAAAACAACAAAACAGTGACAAAAAAAAAAAGGGATTTGAGAGAAGAAGAAGAGGTAGGGTTTTGAGATGAGAGAAAATGACAAATACCGATAACGAATGGCTGTTTAGGAGAGTTGTTTTCGGTTTGGGTAGCCGAAGAAGAAGAAGAAGAAGACGGAGAAGAAGAATAATTGGGAAGAAGAGAAGAGTTTTCTAAGCGTAAACCGGAGAAATGCGCGCCCGAAGCTGCTTCCATCACGTAATCCATCTTCCTTCTGCTTCTCTGGTGTTCTCTCTGTTTTTCTTCTGCGTTTTGTGCTGTTTTTCTTTTAATTTTATTGTGCCTTTTGGTCGTCCTTGTCGGACCATCAAGTTTAAGGTGGCCTTGTCGTAACGCTAATCTCGCTTTTTGAGATTAAAAGACATTAAAAGAAAAAAAAAAAAGGTTTGATGGACATTGTAACACCCTTCGAAAATTTGGGCTCAGTTGAGCGTAGGGATTTATATATATGTATTTTTTGATAATTGACGGTATCCGAAACTTTGTCCAACTAGTCCTTTGGGTCTATGGTTGCTTGAACGGAGACGCCCCAAGTGACTAACACTAATAGGGAGTCAAACTCGTGACTAGGGGTGTATATGGTTTGGATTGAGTTGGATCGGTTTAGGGCTAAAATCTAACCTAACTCAAATAATTTGAGTTGATATATTTAAAACCTAACTCAATCTAAACAGTTCGGGTTTTATTTGAGTTGGGTTGGTGGATCAAGTTAGACTTTGGCCTAATTTTGATAACTTTGAACAATAATTCGGTTGCCCTAATTTTGATAACTTTAAACAATAATTCACCGAATTATTGTTCGAAGGCAAATTATGGTAGTTTTTTTCTTTTACCCAATATTTAAAGTACGCTATTTGTGGCTTAGATTGGTGATAATGAAATAGGCTAAAGCTCTTTTTTTAAATGACTAAAGCTCTAAATTATATATATGTAACAATAAAATTTATGAATTTGAGACTAATACTTAAGTTTTGACTGAACGTTAGTTCAGAATAGATTACTCGAGTTCCTATGGGCTAAATTCGTGACCCAACCAAAACTGATTAGGTTGAATATTTTAGAACTCAACCTAATTCAAGCAACGTGCTTAACCCAACCCAAAAATTCGATTCGGTTGGGTTGATGAACACCTCGTGACCTCATTAGGAATGGAGATTGTGAAAATAACCCACCCATAAGTATTAGTCCACCCACCCACTCATTTCACCCACTTTAAAATTTAAAAATAACTAAATACTATCTTTTCACCCACTCAAATTCTAAATCTGCCCTTCCAACGCCCTTTTCTTTGTCCCAGTTCTTCCCCAACGCCACCATGCCCTCTCTTTTCGATCTTTAATTTTTACTTGTTTTCAAGCAATCAAAGGGTTAGATCTACATTGTAAGGCTTCTTGACAAGGAAAGGACCTGTATCTATCGACAAAATCAAGATTTCGAGGTGAAAATCTCAAATATAAGTCGGTGAGGAAATCTTCATTTTTACAAGTCATTAGTTAGATTTTTTATGTTATTTTGTGTTACATGTTCATTTCTACCTAGATTTAGTGCGAAAATGACGAAAAAATGGGTTAAAATGGGGCGGATAAAGGGTTTCGAAACCCTTTCTCTGTTGGTGGTAACGACCTGTCCGACCAACTAGGGCTAGACAGGTTGTTATCTGTCCCGCAATCTGGGTCGGACAAAATCTCTTTGTTCGGCCCAGACTGCCGGACAAATCTCTATCTGTCCAACCATGTTTGGCAGACATGTATTTTTTTTTTGTAGTTTGTTTTTTTATTTAATATTTATTATTTATTTTACACTGATTATAATGTTAATATGTTTTCTAATTTATTTCTTACTTAGATGTGTCGCCTAGACAAATGAGTCCCACTATCTCTAATACTGAGGGGCAAAGCTCCCAAAGAGCTCAGCCGATGGCCTCCGCTAGAAGAAGACGTGTGATTCAAAAAGAATTACCACCGTCAATCATATATGAAGACGAAAGAGAAGAGGCAGAAGAACTGGATGATTCTGGTTCAAAAGTACTGACTAGTCTTTCTCCTGACGGACCTATTGATCCTTCAATACTCACTCACTTTAAAACACATGTATCATATTTTATCTGGCAATTTTTATGACCAATCTGAATGAATTTAGTCAATCTATTTTTCTATTTTGTTTACTCATGCAGAATCGCAAATTTCTTAAGTGCATCAACCACGGTACAAAATTGGCGCCATGGGATCTTAGCGAACGCCCCCCGAGATGAATTCAATGTCATTGAATATTAATATGATGAACATGTACATCAATGTGATAGATCATGTACAAAATGATTTTGTGACATTGATTTTTTTTTGTTTTTAGTAAAAAATTCAATGGTGAATTCTTCAATGTAATCCTGTATAATTTCGTTTCTCATAACACTAGATTTGTTAAACGCCTCATCATCCTGACAAATTACAAATCAAAATGAGTATTAAATGATTATATACATAACAAATTGCCAAAAAAAAAAAGTAAAAAAGGGTAAAAATGTATTGTCCGGCCAGTCCAATCGAACATAGAGATTTTGTCCGGTTGTCATAGCCGAACAAAACCTCTCTGTTCGGCCAGACTGGCCGGATAGAATCGTAATGTCTAGCCCCGTGTTGCCAGACGCTTCAAAAATAGGTTTCTCACTTCGTTTTGAAACCCATTTTTCGACCCAATTTCTGACTGGTTCATGGATATTTTTCAATGAAAAAACTCTATGAAATAAATAAACATACCATGAAGTGTGAAAAACTTAACGATTCATTTGATTTATTTTCTATTGTGGATCAAACGGCTTGATTGAAATAAAAATCTGTAGATGTTTTTTACACCTTCTACAATGAAAAATACTTTCAACACTTATAAATGCCTTCTTCAAGACAAATTGATGAAAAAATGTGTTTTACTTATGGAAAAATAAAAAAAATTGTAAGATTAAAGAATATTGAAAGAGTTGAGAAGTTAAAGAAGTAGGGTTTTGGTTGAAGAATAGGTGAGTGAAAAGAGAGTCTAGAGTTTTTAAGTGACTAGTTTAGTAATTTCATATTTTATTTTTTATTTAGGTGGGTGGACTATAAGAATAGGTGGGTAATTTTAACAAATCTCCTTTAAGAATTTATAATGGATCACTTTGGATATATATAATTGTTGAATTTTCGGTGAATACTAGCTACACAAAATATTAACATAAGAAAGAAAATATATATAATTGTTGAATTTCTAAATATTTCTATTACCTTGGTTTATATATTCCATAAATAAAGCTTACATACGTCCTACTTAGGTACGAGATAATCACTCCGTATACCCTATTTTTTTTTGGCCAAAAAAAATAATCATGCAATTAATAACCATTAAACAAAAATAAGCAAAATTAATCTAAAACCGCTATCTCAGCAAAGAATGAGGACCGTTGATCATCATCATCGTTCTAGACACCAATGCCAGTCCTACCTACGTCACCGACACGTTCTTCTGACATATAATGCCCTAGTGTGCGCAAAACCATTTTCCTTTCTCTCATCAGTTCTTCAAGAACGCAGCCATGGGGGTCGATAGCTTTCAGAGACCAGCGTCTGCGAACCAAAACCCTCAGCAATCAGGGAAGCTACGATGGGGCGAACTTGAAGAAGACGACGGAGAAGATCTCGATTTCCTTCTTCCACCGCTGGTGGTGATCGGACCGGACGAGAACGGATTGAAGAAGGTGATCGAGTACAAGTTCAACGATGACGGGAACAAGGTTAAGATCACGACGACGACTCGGATTAGGAAGCTCGCGAAGGCTAGGCTTAGTAAGCGTGCCCTAGAGCGGCGATCTTGGGCGAAATTCGGAGATGCTGTGCGGGAAGATGTGGGAAGTAGGCTTACTGTGGTGTCGACTGAGGAGATTCTTCTTGAGAGGCCTAGAGCACCGGGTTTGTTTGCTTTCATTTTGTTTTGTTTCTGTTTGTTGTTTTTGGAAATTAGGGTTTTTGGTTGGTTTTATTGGTGGCTTTATGTTTGTTGATGTTCAATGTTAGCGAATTGATTGTAACTGTTAGGGTTGATGATGTAGTTTGTGGATGCAATTAGGAAGAGATATTTTCAGAGATTGCTGCCCTCTGAAAAATTGGAACTTGAAATTAGGGTTTACACCGAAATCAATTTTTTTGGAATCCGCAGTGCACCAAAAACACATTGGCAACAGTGTACTAGGGTTTTTTTATATTTTTTTATATTTTTGTTTTGTTCTAGTGAGTTTGGGAATCGACTTGCAAAGGGAGGGAGTCCTTGGGCTCATATACTCATGATTTTCTCGACGAAGTGACGTGGGATTTAGGTAGGTAACAATGCACCGTGCTTCACAATTGTCATCCACAAAGTTGCATTTATATCAATTTCATAATAGCACCGTCTGATCCAATATGTGACATGGTGCTAACTCTGATATCAATTAATACAAACCCATGGGTAGAACTCACCCTTAAAATCAGCTTGCTAGCAGTTGGGGCCTAGAGCTCATATACTTCTTATGATCTGTACAACTGGGTGTGGCTGATGTGGGATTGAGGCACATAATAGTTAGATTGTCAATTTTTATATAAATTGTTCCTCGTCTGTTTGGGGTACGTTCATGGAAGGCTTTAATCATGTTGGTTTTTGTGGTCTTTTTTTATTCAGGTGTTGGTACGATTAGGGCTTTTGTTGTAGAGATAAACAATTTTGGAGGCTTTTTTTTATAAAAAAAAATTGTTCATCTTTGGCAACTATAAAATGAAAGAAATCAAGAAGTTTTTGAGGATAACATGGAAGATGAGGGTAAAGTGTTTGCTAGTTTGTAGTCAAGGCGAACTAAGGCGTGCCTTGAGGCGGGGCGCACTTGTTGCGCCTCAAGTATGTGTCTCCCTTTTCCCCCCTTTTTTAAATATAAAAACTTAATTATCAAATATATGTTTTATTGTATACTTTTTCTTTTTTCTTTTAATAAATATACATAATTAATAACATAGAGCACAAAATATTGAAGGGAACTTCTGTTATGCTTTTATAACAACCACAAAAAGTTGTTATAAAGGCAATATATGTACTACTTGTTTGCTTTTATGTTTCTTGCTTCAATTTAATTTTAAACATAGAAAAAAAAAATGAATATCAGCTATGAAATGTTTATAGTGCTTCTATAAACATTAATGGCGTATTATGAGAAAAATTTAAAACTTCTATTGATTTTTGCCCTTGTTTCCTTTTGCCAAAAATAGGGAAATACGATTAATTAATGTATAATCGAGTTTTTTTTTAAAAAAATTTGCGGTTCACTTTACTTAGGCATGCTCCTTGAGCCTTAGGTGCTAGGGTTCCTCGTTGCCTCAAATTGCTAAATGGGTTGATTTCTTTATGAGATCACCAGTTTTTGAAGTGCAATTTATTCTTTTTTTGGTTAGAAAGGGAAGGAATAGTTATTTTTAAGTTTCTAGGTTCCTTATGTTTTTTTGGGGCTAGCTCCTTTTCATTGCTTGTTAGCTTGACCTAGCTTTCATATTTGATTTGCCTTATCACTGCACCCCTTTTCAAGCAATCTCAAAAAGAAAAAAAATAAATATATACATTCTATACTTTAAGTTATGCATGTGATGTAATCTTTTTCATGGTTTTAATTGGCTACTGACAAAGTTGATAGGTACATGCTTGTATGAAGATCATCGGCATCAAAATGTTTGGTCAAAATTGATTAGCATTAGAAGTGTTTCAATAAAAGTTTCAACATGTTGTCATTGAAGTTGTTGACATAGTTGTAACACTGACATATTTTGGTTTTTTTAGTGTGATTCACAACCTTGAATTGTATTCCTTACGAATTTCTAAGGAATGAAAATATTTAGAATTGAAGTATGGTTAGAATTTGGACATGTCTGAAAGAGTTGTTTTTATAAGATTGTTGATGGATTTGCCGAAAATACAAATTTCTATCTATTTGTTTTTTTCTAGTATATTCTTTAGTGAATGACGTTGAATATAGGTAAAAAGCTGTCTAATTATCTAGAATTGTGCTGTGCACCATGTCCAAAAACATAGGAATGATATCAATGTCAATTGGTACAATAGTTTTTAATGCTCGGAATTCAAGATCCGTTGATATGCTTGAATATTGCTATATTTAGTATTTTACTATTAGGGAGGGCTCACATCGTTGATTGAGATTTATATGCCAGTGTGTATGCTAATAGGATCCTTTTCTGATGGAATGAATTTAGTTACTTTTCATACTAAATTTTTTTGTAACTTGAATTTTGGTTGTACCTTTGACATTTCCTTTACAAAGTTCATGTTTGGTGTTCTTGACCTTTCTAAATAAGGGAAATTGCAACAGGTAGCAAAGCAGAAGAAACCAAGGTCGCTGGAGATCCCTTGGCAGCACTTGGAAAGGGAGGTGCAGTTCTCATGGTTTGCAGGACTTGTGGCAAGAAGGGCGACCACTGGACATCAAAGTGTCCCTACAAGGATCTTGCTCCACCTCCCGAAGGCTTCATTGACAAGCCTGCTGCACCTGAAACCGCAGGACCTGCTGCTGGCCCTGGTAAGTCAACTTATGTTCCTCCGGGCATGAGAGGAGGTGGCGGAGAGAGAAGTGGACAGGAAATGAGGCGTAGGAACGATGAAAACTCTGTTAGGGTTACCAATCTCTCTGAGGACACTCGTGAACCTGATTTGCAAGAACTCTTCCGAACTTTTGGTGCAGTGAGCCGTGTTTATGTTGCTATAGATCAGAAGACAGGCATGAGCAGAGGCTTTGGTTTTGTCAACTTTGTCAATAAAGAAGATGCTGAGAGAGCCATTAACAAGCTCAATGGATATGGATATGACAATCTAATCCTCAGAGTTGAGTGGGCAACGCCAAGAGCAAACTAGACAGCAATTTTCACCGGGAATTAGCCATTTCAGTGGGTTTGGAAAGTTCTTGTGGGATTTTGAACGAGGTTAAGTTTTGGCCTAATCAGTTTTTTTCTCTTTCTAGATCTTTAGGACATAATTAAATCATGTTGCATTTTGTTTATGCTAAGCATATTGTGCTATTGGTTGTTTTGTGTTACATTTTAATATATGTATGTTGGATATTCTATTCAAGCTTTGGGTGCAGTTTCAATTTGTTTTTTTGGGGTTTTCCTTTCATTGAGTTTCATCCACAAATCTATCAATCAGGTCTTCTTTTAAGCTCACATAGGGCTTAATCCAATCTCAGTATTGTTCTTGTTGAGTATGTGAAAGAAATACTGAAACTTAAATGGAATAGGTCAATAGCCTAAGAGCCAATTGAGCATTGAAGTGGGATAATAGGCCTAAGTTGCAAGCCAACTGCCCCCTTTGTAGGGTTTATTTGAAGGCAATATTGTAATCTAGAGAGGTTTAATTGATATCTGATTAATTTTTCACTTCTTGTGGGAAATTAGTACACTAAGGTATTACCTGCAGGTATCAAGTGCATTTTAGCCCATCTAATATCTTTAACTCGGAATGAAGGATCAAGTGTTAGGTACTTTGTCCATGTTAGGCACATGCCATTGCCAGCAAAACCTGATTGTATTTGATCTGATAGTAGATGTATACCAAACCAAATCAGTCAGATTTTCAATTTATTGGTAATTGGTCAAGTTCCTTCTTGATTGTTGATTATTGACTTGAGTCACTTGACTAAGCAACTAACTGATGGAATCTTCTTAACTAAAGATTTTTATTGAATTGGTTAAAAGAGTCAGAAGATTAGGTATCTTCAAATAGATTCTGCTTCATCTTTAATCAAAATTCACCAGCCACCTATAAAAGCAATTAATTGAAGATCCAAACCAGACTTTTAAAGGCATGGGGATCATATACAAATGTTTTTATTTAATATTCTTTTTTTTGTTTTAAATTTTTTGTATTATTGTATATTACTTATAATTACTCTGATCCATAGAAAATATTTCAGGACAAGTTTGAGGCAATTTGTCCCTATGCATTCTCTCAAAATTTGTAGGAAAGCCTAATCAAACAGTAGGGAAAAAAACAAGGGTTTTGTTTACTATAAATAGTAGAAGCTCATCTCACTCAAAGTCTCTTCAAAATACATCAAATGAATGGAATTACAAAATTCCTTCTAGGACACACCCAATGACCCAACTTCCCAAAAAAAAGCAGCAAAACTAGGAATAAATCCAATTCAACTTCCATAAACAATATTTAATTAAGCAAACCAAAGACAATGCATAGAACTAGTACAATAGATAAAGTAACAGATTTAATAAAACCAAGAGATGGAGCAGAAGAAGATGATGAAGTAGACTTTGAAGGTGATGAATCCTGAGAAGGAGCCTCATTAGCAGCAACTGTCTTGACTTTAAGCTTCATTCCTTGACCACAGTGGCCTGTTGTCCCACAGGCAAAATACCTTGTTCCTGCTTTGTTCAACTTAACCACATCATTCCCAGCATTCATGGAGTTCAGGGTATTTCCAATATCACAGCCACTATACTCTTTCTCGCTGGAAAGCTCTACCACGCTGTGTAACCCTGGTGCGTACTTGAACTCTGCAATTCAAGAAAGCAAATTATAAGTATTTAGGCCTTATATCTTGGTGATAAACACTTGTGAAGTAGATTGAAGGTGCAATGCCTTTTCTACTACGTGACATACTAGCCTATCAATCTATTTAGAAACTTGCCAATTTGATCACCAACTTTGCATGTTTGAGCAGACACCCACGATTTGAAATAAGTGGATTCATCCCATTATCATGGTGATAAACACTTGTGTGTTTACTACTTGACATACGGTCTTGATCTATTTAGAAACTTACTAGTTTGATCACCAACTTTGTATGTTTGAGCCGATGCCCACGAGTCGAAATCACTGGATTCATCCCATTATCATGGTGATAAACACTTACGAAAGTACTATAGATTAAAGATGCAATGCTTTTTTCTACTACCTGACATATGAGGTTATTGATCTGTTTAGAAACTTACCAATTTTATCACCAACTTTGAATGTTTGAGCTGATGCCCACGAGTCGAAATCAGTAGATTCATCCCAAGTCACTGAATATTGTTTTGCAAGAGTTTCGCTAAGGGTGAAAACTAGGCAGATTAAGAGCAATGGCACATTTGAAACTCTATTCATCTCTGCTTCAGCTTTCTTCCTATTTAGGCTTGTGTTTCTGGCTTTCTATGTAGAGAGGGGAAGATATAGAGAGCTTTGAAATTGCTTAGGAAACTTGAGTGATTTCTGTAATATATATAGATGTAATATATATAGAAGCCCAGAGTTGGGAAAAATAGCTGTATAGATAGGATCTTTTGCTTGCAATTCCAGCAAGATTGGTTTGGTTATGAAACTGATATAGCTTGCCTTAGAAACTAAGCATACATCATTATCTAAATAAATGATCATTTTACTTGTGGTATTTAACTGTGGGGCCATGGCTTATTTTCTATGATATACACCAGGGCTGTGAGCCACACGATTCCATCCCATCATGATGGAATCATAACCAAAAAGCTTTGTTTGATCAAGGAGAATTCGGTCCCAAACATCAAAAGTCTATAGCAAAATATAGCTATTTGTATGTGTTTTTTGGATGGTTTTGTGTTGAATTTGAGGATTTGAAGTCTTATATTTCTTTCAATGTTAAAAAAAAAGTTGGTAGGAAGGAGCCTTAGTTGGAGCGTATCCCTTCAAGAAATATCAGCAGCATCAAAAGTCATGCCCCAGCTATTACTGAATTCATATTTATGTTAAAATTCTTCTTCTTTCTTTTTTTTTTTACTCATTTAAAATAATAATAATAATAATAATAATAATAATAATAATAGAAGAATCATCCAACATTAAGTTGGGTAAGTGGCAGAGTTGAGGGGTATAAGATTCTACTATATAATATATCATGAGTTCGAGCCTCCCTACTCATACAACGGCATCCACAAGTGTTTGTGGCCGTGTCCAGGGAACTAGTGGGGGTGAGGCCCCCGATACCCCTGACTCAAAAAAATAAAATAAGAAAAATAAAAATTGAAGAATCAATTGTGGATAGCATGATTCATTAATGGATGGGAAATTGGTCTATTTCATAATTATTTCAATTTTGCTATCCAAGGTTTGAGTTGAACAAATGTTCATATACACATTACTGGTCTACCTTTTTAAACTTTAAAAAAAAGCTTTTCTTTTTTAAAATAAAAGCTAGACACACTTTTGAGGATAGTTTTGAAACTTTGACAAAAATAACTTCAGCTATGTAAAGTTGAAGTATTCCTATTATATACAGTATAAATATATCATATATGCATATTACATTAGTTCGAACCTTTTTGGGATTTAAGTGATTTCAGCTTATTTGGTTCTAAAACAGGGAGGCACTTAATGTTAAAGCAATTCATTGCCTGCTCATTTTTATTTTCTAGCTCTGAGTTACAAAGTTCAAAGTTCAAAATTAAGTTTTATCATGGGTGGATCTTAGCACATAATAAGCTTAACACGAGTGATGAGCTTCAGCGGATATTACCTTTTATTTTCTTACTTCCTCATTATTGCTCGCTGTGTGTTGGTAGTGCAGATGTTGCTGCTCACCTTTTCTTCATATGCCCCTTCTCCCTAAGGCTTTGGGGTGAATGGCAGATCAGAATTGGGGACAGCTTGCCCCCCTCCCCTTCTCCCTAAGGCTTTGCTGCTCACCTTTTCTTCATTGCGTTTTTTATGGGTTATCAAGAAGTGTGGAGGAGGTGTGGAGGACGTTTTGCTCCTTGGAAGGTGGTGGTTAGTGGCTTTTAAAATTAACGGTGATTTCTCCAGGGTGAATGCTTGTACTGAGGTTATCTTTCTTTTTGTTATGACGGGTTTTGTACTGTTTTTGTGTTTTTTGTTTCTGCCTTAGTACTGCTGGTACTCATTTTGGTTGTTGTACTTTGTTTCTTTGTTTGTTTCTCCTCAAAAATAAAAATAAAAATAAATTAGTTTTCTTTTTTTTTTGTTGAGAAAAGAAATTAAGTTTTATCTTCAACCACTTTCCTTTTTTTCTTTTGTTTTTCGAGATCAGCAGGTACTGGAGCACAACCTTAAACACGCAAGGATGCCGTTGGCCAACAAATGGTAGGAGGTGTCTTGAACTTGAGACCTTCAATATAGGTGTGCTTGCATTCAACTACTGAACCAACTCATGTTTCGCTTGTGTTCGTATCGTCATGCTTTTCTGGTGGTAAGATTGTTTGGAGTGAAGCCCTTTCATCTTTCTCCTTCCTTCCTTTTCGAGTTGGCTCAATCTGTAAATATTCCTGAGGAAATACATGTGAATTGCAGGTTCTCTCTTTAATGCTATTCATACAGGACTATTCACTAGAGCCAAGTCGGAACTACTTTTATAAATGAAGGAGAAAAATCATGCAAGCATTCCAGATACTTGGTCCAAGATTTTCTTCTTGGTCAGTTGATAAAATAAAAAAATAGTTTTTAAAAAATCTTACTCCGAAAACAACTTGTTTTCCCAAAGTGATAGAAAATCATTTCCTGAATTTTCATTTATGGATTATATTTCTATTTTTTGAATCCAATATTGTTATTGTGACCCAATTTTGTTATTGTGAGAGGAGTCACGAATCCTTATCCTTAGTGAAATATCAATGGAATATCCTTTGTTGTTAAAAAAAAATTGCCAAGCGCAAGCTAAGTTCAAATCCAAATAGGTTAGCTCAAGCAACTCTGTTCAACATTTCCTGGCATTCCATCCCTGTAATGAATCTTGAGACTTAAAGAAGAAACCAAAACCATAGAAGAACAAGAATAGAATTGAAGAACTAAAATCGCAAAACAATGTAACTCTTTACATAGAATTGCCTGTTTTACATATTAATACATGTATAATTCCTTCTCTATTTCAAGGTCCTTTCTTTTATGTCTGTTTACAAAGTGCCCATCTACTAATAACATACAATGATCACCTAGAAAGGTAGAACTTTCCCTCCTTCCTACTTTACAAAAACCAATTGCTCCAAAAAATTTCCAATTACTTAGAGCAAATGCTTTATTTTAGAAGGAATCACTTCATCGTTCCTTGTGAAAAAGGATGGTGAAATGGGCATTTAGGAAATCAAAATTCAAGTAGAATTCACGCCGATCATGTGAAAAAGAAGCCATGTAGGTTTTGATTATTCTCCACCATTATCACCCAGGCGGCTCAGCCCTTTCTTTCCCTCAATAGAACCTCGGCTCGAACCTAAACTAGGCAGGCAACACTGGACAGCCCTGGAAAGTCTCTCTCTCTCGGCTCTTGGTCTGTTTGGTGTTCTCTCACTACTGCAGGCAGAATTTGCGCCTGAAACATAAGGTGTTGTCTCATTTGTGGAGTTACGTGAAATATCAAGATTTGTAGCTTTCCCTTCTAAATTTTCAATGGAAATAATCTGGCCATCAGAGAACTTGTCACCACTGAAACTTTCTTGGAAAAGCTCGGATAGTCTCTTTCTCTTACTGTTTGGTGAAGGTTCAGGTTTGGATAATACCTTTACTGGTTCCACAAAAGAAGAAGATTTACCGTGTGGTGGAGTTTGAATGAACTTGCTTTGATAGTTCGGAGTATTGCCTCGTGAAGGTGTGAAATCTGCATTAAACACAAAGCTAATCGGTATATAATAGCAGTTCATGGGCCATTAAGCATTTTAAATTAAAGGTAAAATTCATCTGATTTTGTGTCACAAAACTCCTAATTTAAGCTTGGCTGGACCAGTATATATTAGCAGTTGAGATTGTAAAAATTAAATTGTCGCGCGATATAGTTTGTTGTTTTTACCTCCATTGACGCTGAAGAAATCATCTTCGCAATCTGAATCTAACCAAGCCTTAGAATCAAAGAAGGTCTCTTCTTTACTGCCTGCAGAGGAACAGAGATATCGTTCAAAAGTAAACATGGCATGTTTAATGCTTTAAGCTGATATAAAAATGGAATTTTAACAAACTAAACAGATAACAGGAAATGCTAAGATGATAATTAATGGATTGCTAATAGAAAACCAAGTCACAAGAAAGTATTCTTTTATAGAGAATATGTATACCAGCAGGATCGAAATACATCGAGTGTGCTAATAGCAATGCCCAGAATTAAACTGGGAAATTGCTATTGAGGCTTAGGTTGTGAAGACACTGTATTAGCAAGATTGGAAGACAAAGGACCCAACAATAAAACAATAGATAGAGAAAATTTAGCTAAAAATATTCTATTCCTAATTCTTTAAAAAGGAGCAAATCATCTATTGCATCGTGGTTTCTATTCATATAACGGCCCTGTTTGGTTGGACAATTGCAAACTGTTTTTGGACCAAAAACAGTTTTTTGGTTCGTTTGGCAACATCTGCTTTTAACCAAACTGCAATGGAAAAGTAGCTTCCTTCCTTTTAGAGAAGCTGGTTGAGAATGACTTTTTTGAAAAGTGTTTTTCTAGAAGCATATTTTTTAAAAAGTGTTTTTGTAAAATTTGTATCAAACAGGCCCAATAAAGCTATAAGCAATATATGCATAGCATCTAGATTAGTGAATCATAATTGAAAAGAATCCTATGTGGGTCATCAACATCGAGTCCAATTCATCTCTCTCCAAGTCATTAGAGAGAAGTAATCAGAGTATTATCATCACCTTCCTAATAAATAATGCAGTATTTATACCATACAAGTTTGAATATGAATGGAACTACGAGTAGATCGTAGCTACGTATAGAACAGGGCTATAACTGTAAGTTATCATAGAAAATAACAATGAAAGAGCAAGCAGTTCGAAAATAGCACTTTTGCGACAGCCATTAAGGACTTTCACAATAATTTATCAGTTGTCTAAATGCAATATATCTGGGAATTTACAAGATATTCAGACAAATTATCAACTGCCATGCATGTATCTGTCAGTATAATTTGTCCTAAGAAAGAAGAATACATTAAACAACAAAGAGTACATAAAAATTTAATGAAAAATTCCAATAGGTTGGCCCAACTTGAAGCCAATGAGAAATAATTTCTTGATATCAATTTTTTTTTGAATGGCAATACCATCTTGGCATCTTTAATCCAAATATTACTAAATACTAAAAAATAGCACTTAATAAAGAATCCCTCCCCCCGCCCCAAAAAAAAAAAAAAAAAAAAAAAGAATTCCATTGGATGCCAAGGAGCATGAAAATGGGCAACTTCAATGACAAGTTCATACATCGGAAGCTCCCATTTCTTGGTGGTGGTTGATGAAACAAAGTCACAAGAAGTAGGAAAAAACTATAAATAATTGCCCGTTCAAAAAATTATAAGCATGAAAATGGGCAATTTCAACAAGAAGTTCGTACAGCATAAACTGACCCTTCTTCGTGATTGATGAAACGAAGTCACAAGAACTAGGAAAAAACTATAAATACTTGCCTATTTAAAACATTATAAATCCTACCAAATAAGCATTACAGTAATGAAAAAATTGACAAAACTTCAGAAAAATCAGAAAAAAAAAAAAAAAATTTGCAGCCACCCTCCTAATTACTTCATCAAAATGATCAAAACTACTCAACCTTCCAAGTGCAGAAAGGGGAATCGGAGAACTGAGGAAAACTGCAAAAATTTCAAAACACACAACAGCTCTCTCAAAACTATAACAAAATCATCAAAAAAAAAAAAAAAACAATAAAACTGATCAAAAGCACTGAACCTTTCTAAGTAAAGCAAAACATTTTAAAATAAAAATAAAAAGAAGTCATACCAAAGTCCTTAAGATTTGTTGAATGAGACTTCAAGCCAAATTCTGCAACTGGGTACTCTCCATTCACTGGTTTTTCCTTAGTGGGCGATGGAATCAAGAGCTTATCATCAGTCTTAGACCCAAATGATAATCTCACTCTCATGGCTGAATCCTGGTTTTTATGAACTGAAACACATGAACCCATTTTTTATTTGTTTACTACAACACCACTTTCATGACAAAGAAAAAGAACCAAGAAGAAGAAGAAGAAGAAGCAGAAAATTATTTCTTGAAGGAAAAAACTAGGAAAGGAGGAGAGAGATTGAGCTTGAAAGCGAAGTTATGGCATTTACAGAAAATGGGTCCCTTGAATCAGAAAAAAGTTAGGGTTTTCAAACAATCAAACTCCTCTGGGATCAGAACCAGTGAAACAAGAGCCCAAAAGGAAAGAAAAAAATATAAAAAAAAGCTGAAATTTTTGATAGTAGGCTCCATTTCTCATGTGCTCTGCATTGGCATAGTCGTTGAGTCATTTGGCATATTTGACCATCTAGGGACTATTTTAATATTTTGTTCACTGTTCGATGGGAACATTGAGCTGATATGATGGCCCATTAATATTATCATTATAATCATAATCATGTACTTAATGATATTGCAATAAATTGTTCTTCTTCTTCTTCCTTCTTCTTTTTATTATTATTCTTCTTTGGCTGCAAAACATGCTAGTTGTTTACAATGCTTGTTATTATTTATTTATTTATTTATTTTGAATATATAATGCTTGTTTTACTATATAACTTTTTTAAGCATATTGGAATAAGTTGCAATAGACTATTCTTAAAATTAGATGCAGTAATTAAGTTAAGATTATATATTTATATGGTATGCATTGACAAGTTTGAATTTGATTTTATATCAAATTTTAAGTTGAATCATAAGTGATTATCTTTTAAATTTAGATATTAAGCTAAATGGATTTTAATAACAAAATGCATTAAATTTGTTCTATTAAATGCTAACATTACACTATTGTATTTTAAATTTTTTTTTAATTTTTTTACTTTTTTAAGGTACGAATATTATGATTTTTTTTATTTTTTACTAATTTCTTTAGAGCACTACCACAAATATTCTATAATAGTTAATTAAGTAGCACGAGTTTCAATTTGAACAATCCACCTTGAGGTTGAGGGCACTGAACCAATCCATCATTAATTTATTTAAAATTATATTATTGAGTTTATTTTTAAATAAAAAAATAAAGTTTGATGACATTAAAAAAAGAGCACAATTCTACCATTTTTATCTTTATTTGGTTTGATTTAACTTAATTTATTTTAAGAAGGTCTTGATAGATGAACTTAATTAAATCTAAACTAAAATCAAATCGAATACAGTACACAAATTAATCTGAATTTTTTTATTTTAAATTTTGATTATCTATAACTATAATTCAAACTATACCATATCAACACTTTTAGATTGTCCTTGATAAAAAAAAAAAAAAAACTTTTAGATTATCTCTAACCATACCTTTAAATTCAAACTACAGTTATAATTATAACTGTAGGCCCCCATGCACCATAACCAACCTCAAAGAGGGTAAAATTGAAATTTTAAAAGTCATTTTTATTTTTATTTTTGTTAAGATTGTTAAGAGATAAACATGATGTGGGCTCACCTGTTTTAAGTGGTGCATATTGTTTAGTACGCCTTAATTAATAATATTTAGAGGATAAACATAGATACCAAATGAATGGCTATAGCTTATTGAAAATGACTAAAGAGTTGAAAATTATTCATACAATTCATGCAAATTAAAAATCCCTTCCTTACATATATTTATTAAAATGAAAAGTTACCCCTTTTGAACTACTCCTTTTAAGTGTAAAGATTTCTTATGTTGTCTAATAATTTATAAAATCTGATTGATTTGACCCAAATCACTTTTCTTAACATAATAATGCTTTATATTAATAGATGGTTGATCTCGATCTTTATTATAAAATATATTTTAAATTCGAGTCTCTTCACTCACATAATTACGTCTTTTAATATAAGTGATCGAGCCTAAAGAACTAATAAAGTGGCCACCCTAATACCCATCTCAATCTTTAGTATAAAATATATTTTAAATTTAAATCTCTTCTTTTATATAACGACGTCCTTCAATATAAATGATCGTGCCCTAAAGAATTAATAAGGTTGGCCGTCCTACTACCCATCTCTAACATTTTTATTGTATAAATTATCATTGATGCTGACCCAATTAAGGAATTCAAATAATTGACCAATGAAAACTAGGGTTGGTATAATTTTCTCCTTCTTAATCATCAATATTGAGAACACACGAAATTGAATGTATGAGATAGTTGGGTAGACTTATTGGTTAAGATTTTGTGAAATCCACAATGTATGAGGTGGCATTTGGGTGTGGATTGACGACAAAGGGTGGATACATGAAATGGACATCCCATTATTTATATCTCAAAATCAATATTATTATAATACTTTATTAGACCCCTCTGATGATCTAAAACTAATAATGATAATTTTAAGGATAAAAGGGTAATTTTAAGGAGAAAACTATTTATAGCTATATTGATTTTAAAGCCCTTTACAAGATAATCAGGTAAGAAATAAAAAAATTAGTAAATAATTAAAAATTAAAAATTCAGTTCTATACCTTAAATGAAACTAATTTTTCCCCCAAAAAATATCAAAGATTTTGTGGTCAGCATCCTTGAATACCACTTTCAGTAGTTAATAAATAAATAAATCCCATTTCCAAAACAATATCAATTTTCAAAGGGCCATTCAATTAATTATTTAAAAGATTGTACAAAAGTCAATATTGGCCCAAGGGGCAAATATGAGCACATCCACTTTACTAATATTTCATGATACTTTCATTAAATAAACTCACATAACACATGGGCCTGTTAGGTCTATTGTCCCTACCACCCCCATTAAACTATTATACAAAGCTTAACAGTCTCAAAGATATTTTTTCTATAAGAATCTAATTGTCTTCTCTATTGTTTGGTTGAATAGGGGAAAGAAGAAATGGGAGGTAGAGAAAAAATAAAAATAAAATAAAAACCTAACTTTTTAAAGGGTTATATATATATATATATTAAATATATTGCTTTTTTTTTTTTTTTGTATCGATTTTTTGACACTCGGTAAGTGTCATATTTTTTTTTGAGACGAGACTAATCTTTTTGGATTTCAAAATTTACAGGGACAAAGACACATTTTCTAACAGAGATAGATGAGGACGGGCTTAAATTCGTGATGAGTCTTTCAATTGTACCTAGTAGTTTACTCTCCGAAATAATGAATCAATCCCTCGATTAAAACATATTACTTTCATGGGGCCTCTTTTTATCCTTTTGATTTGGTGCAACGTGTTAGAAGCATAACAAGATGGAGAAGCTTTAAAGTAAAGGGACACCCTACGAGATTTGTCCCCTACTAGCAAGGGTCCCATTAGGGCATGTTGCAACACTTCTTTTACCAGTCAAATTATCCTACTATTGGGCCAAAAAACCCCAATCTATTATGTTTCCTTTTAGTCTAAATGTTGATGTGGTCGGTTTGTCTTGTTTGATAAATTTAGTTGATTAATTAGATCTCAATCATAAAAATTCTACTAGAATTTGCAATATATTCAAGAGAAATTAATATGACACTCCATTTAAGAAAAATATATGTGATACTCAATTTTCAGAGGGTCTCATATAAACCATGCAAGATCATAAATTTAAATTCAATAATAAATATTACTTCGCAATCACTAGTGGATATATAGCTCTAGTGGCAGATGATTGAGTAAGGAACTAGTTGTCTAAGGTTTAAGTCTTGCCGTCTAATTTGAGGTATGATATTTGTAAAAAAATGGACCATATGATTTTCTATCAGAACTAGTTAAGGTGCGCACAAGTTGATCTAGACTCTCCAAAGTCGAGAGAAAAAAGATAAAAAAAGTATCGTGTGCAACTTTTGAACTAACTTAGTATGCACAATACATCATTTTTTTTTAACCCTATTTGTCATGCCCTTCTTGATTTAATCAATCTTGAAGCAACTATATAAGTTGCATGATCCATCAATAGAAGCTACACATTTTTGGTGGGACATTACCCTAACTTGGGGTAATGTATCAAGGTGAGTATAATACACTCATCCAACCCCTCTTGATAGCACCTAGACAATATAAATGAACATGATTCAATGCTTTATCTATGTGATCCTATTGGTGATGTTGACCATTGCATACTGCATACATAAGCTGCCATTAGCTCACACAAGAAGCAACTTGATTTTTTTTCTCCACAAGGGAAGGGAATTCATTGGGTACAAGGCCCTATTTTGAAATGGAACTTCAACAAAAATCTAACTCTAGAAGGGAGCAGCATAACTACAATGAAAAGGGTCTTTTTATATGCTTAAAAATGGATGGATGTAGGTTTGTTTGGTTAGGGTCCCTAGGGATATGAATTAAGCCCAATGAATAATTGGAATGGATTTTTCTATTATCTAACTTATATTTCACCCATTAAGGTCAGGTTTGAAGAGCAATATAGATGCAAGAAATATGGTTTTTTGTGGACACGTGTTGCAATATCCCATTCATTTATGACAATATGAAGTGTTTTTATTTCTTGTAGGGTGACTTGCCTTTCTATCGCATTTCTACTCATCCCTCTACAACTTTTTTCGTGGATAACTGTTTCAAAAGATGATCCTATCCATTTTTTGACTTGAATCGTATTCAAGTTTTCTGCTTAAAGCCTTGTTATATTCCTTCTTTATTTATTTATTTATTTATTATAATATAGTAATTAAATGTAAGAGGCTTCAACTGAGCCTTACCTTGTTAACGTGGTGTCGGGCTGACGGTTCGACGCTTTGAGACATGATAATGCGGTGCAAGTTTGAGTTTCGACTTTGCCAGATTTCCAAATGCCTCACGGGCGCACAAAAGAATATTTTTTGACGTGGTGGCGAGTTCGGGTTCATGGGTCTTCTAGTGCGTGTGGTGTCAAGTGGTCTGGTCAAGGTTTGTTGGTGTGGTATAGTCGATTCTAAAAGGGCCGAATTTCTATGGGAGGGTTGGGTTTAGGAAATAAATTTCCTAACCCTTACCTCCACGTTAAAAAAGAGAGGTTATTTGTTGATTCAAACACGTGACCTTCAAGTCGCAATAAGTAACGGCAACCAACTAACCCTTCAATTGTTTAACTTTGGTTATTGCTCTTATGTAAAGAAGTAAGCAAATTAGTTCTTGTGAATTATGTGAAGTAAAAATAATTTGTTATAAATTACTTGGACTCATGGCCTTGTAACAGGCATATTATGTCTTAAAATATCATAAAACTTTAGAACGTTTAATCAATTCTTTTGAATAATTTATTGCACTAGATAAATACAACTTTACAAATATTAGTAATATCGTAATGGGCTCGCACTAAGACGACGCAGCTATCATCACCAACTGCGCTGCAACTCAATAGACATTGTGCTATTGTTATTTTTTACAAAGTAAACCTTACTAATAATAATAAAAAAATTGTTGTTTCTGCTATTCTATCGTATACATGATGCACTTAAAATTGAATATGTGAAGATATGAAGATATGTGTGGATAATTCACATTTTTTTACTATAACTGGATTAAAATTAATATTTATTTAATGTGTAGAAACATTTTATGATAACGATCGACTGAGTTGTTATTTATTATTATGAGGAAGGAAGGGGAAAACTGATCCTAGAAGCGAAAGATCTATTAAAGAGGGTTCATATACAAAGAACATGGAAAGAGATACAACATTAATATAGTAGTTAATCAGCGTGCCTTACACGTGAGTAGACTTGGAAATAACAAGTCATTCTCAAGATGTTTGCTTGAAGTGATGTATTTTTAAATATTAAGAACCCAATTTCACTCAATAGCAAACCATTGTCTGTTTTAATTCATCAACCATTATTCAATCATTTTATTATTTCGACCAATAAAAGATAGGACTTAACCCCACTCTCTAGGGTTGATAACAACGTTAAAATTTTAACATCGTAATGATTTGAAAAAGATGATATATCCAACCTTACCTAAAACTGAAAAAGCTGAATATTTTGCACAATTAAACATTTATATATTGTATTTGTGCAGAATTTTGTATTATGATGTATATGTTGTTTCTCAATTTTTTTTATATCTTACACCATACTTGCTAATGTGGTAAATACCAACATAACTATAAAAGCAACTTTCATAATAAGTAAAAATTAACTGAAACGTCCTTTTTTTTTTTTTTTTAATTATCGATTTTTTGACACTCGAAAGTTGTCCTCCTTTCCTTTGAAAGGAACTAATCCTTCCGGACTTGGCCCTCCAAACAAGAATGGATAAATAGAACACGCCCAGACAACCAACTGAATTATCACCTGTTGGTTAACTGAAATGTCTTAACCATAGAGTACCATTTACTTAACCAAACCTTCAATTCAGGGTTGGCCAAATTTCTTTTCTTTTCTTTTTTTCTTCTTTTTTTTTTTTTTTTTTTTTCAAATTAGATAAGACACTTAAATGAGACAATGCATTGATGTGGCATAATCCCATTAGCTGTACATGTATACATCAGGTGCCCTTCTTTTTGGAAGATGAATAATGTGATGCCAGATCAGCACAATGTATCAATTAATGCATTATCTAAATCACTTTATCATTAATTAATTTTATTTTGTATGTTTTAGACATTATTTATTACAAGAATGAGGTTTAGCTTGAATAGGAAAAAGGGATATACTTGCCCCAAAAACTATCTTTATCTTCTTGGGCTTTGCAGGAAAACACAAGTGTGCTTTGTTTTGGCTGTTTTCAAGGTAGAAAAAAGGATAAAAACATGGAACATCTTGTTACCATCTTTCAAGGTTGAGTGAGTTCTTGGCATCAAATTCAATCCTTATTTTAAGAACTAAGCAGCTTATCCTTTACGAAACCAACAAATACAACACATATTAGGCATAACAATATCATATATAAATAATCCTTTCACACTAATCTACATATAGGAATCATTTCATGCTGTCATCTCTTTCCTTCTGGCTTACTTATAATAAACGGACCCCGTAACAGTTAGGACAAGTCAGTTTTTTTTCCTAAAAAATTTCTGAACTTTCTTCACCCTGTTCTTCTGCTTCTTTTGCTTACGCTCTCTTTGATCATGAATTCTGGAGGCGTGGAAGAAGATGGAGTTCGAGTGAGAAGCTTTCGTTACGAAGACTACAACAACAGAAGGGTGTTCTTGCGGAGCTACCCGCTTTACTGTGAAGAAGAAGAAGAAGATGGTGATGATAATGACAGAAAAGGGAAGAAGGGGGAAGAGATTAGCGAAAATGGCGAAAGGAGGAGAAAAATGAAAAAGATAATTATTTCTTTATTTCAATGGGGTGGTGGGAAGGTCTTGATTTTCAGGAAGTTAAAGCACAAGGTTGGATTTTACCTTGTTGCTTGCCACCCTTTCAGCTTTAAGTTTAAGCCTTCGGCTGGCTTGATTTCAGTTTGAACTCTTTGTTCTCCTCAGAAAGCCCCTGTGCAGAGGGTTGGATAATGTGAGATTTGTAATAAGATGTTTTCTTACACATGCAAGAATGTCTTCTATGCTGTCAGAGTTCCATATTAGATGCATGTTTGAATACATGAATTAAATGATTTCTATAAAAGCATTTTCATCTATGCAGTATGAGTTTGATTTTCCTTTTCTTTTTTCTTTTGGGTGGGGGTGGTCTATGCAACAATACTTTCTATACATATATACTTTCTATATATATGTTGGTGTCCACCAAATTTTATGCAGCAAGTTCAAGCATGTGCATCAGTGCATGCAGCTCAAAATTTAATGTAGAAAATCTCATACCTGAAAACTCATTGATTGAAGGGTAGCTTTGAGAGCACATGGGCAACATGAAGGAAGCAAGAAAGCAACAATTGGACAGTTGGATGACATGGCCTACATACAATTCACTATGTCCTGAAAACTGATGTTTCCACCTGGGAGGCCACAAGGCAAACATCTTAACAATTTGATGATGATTCTTCCAAGTCAATATTGAACTCCTGCTTAGAATCAAGAAAAAGATAAGCTTAGAGATACTTAGGCAGTTGAAACTGGCATTCTCATGTAGAACCCTAATCCTGTAGTTTCTGAATTTTTTTAATTCTATCTCAAAATTCACAGAAATTATGATGGAATAGAAATATTACAAGTAACATACGAAAATTGTTTTTGGGTATCAGTACAGGGTTTTTTTCAGTTCTCTTGTTTTCAATTTCATGTATAAGCTATAAGAAAGGTCGGTCAGCACATGGGGAGATCTCAACACTAAAAGCAATACAAGAAACTTGGGGGGTCATACATTTACAAACCGAGCTTCTTTGGTGGTCTTAAATAAGTTGAAGAGCCTTGCCGCATCCCTGGCATTGATATCTGCTGCTGCTGCCTTGCCCTTTTCTCCCTCTCCTTCTCCTTGCTCTTTCTTTCCATCTCTGCCTGTTCTTTCCTCAGATTCTCCATCTCTTGCTCCATAGCTGTTTTCTCTTCCTTTTGCTTCTTCTTGTGTTCCAACATTGATGTATCAGAGTCTTTAACTGAAAAGAACATTGGACCCAGCTCAGCCAACCATTGAGGTTCCACTGACGTTGCACACTGCATGTACTCCTTCGTTGTTAGAATCAACTCATGATACACCACATAATCTGGGGTGTAACCCAAACCATATAGGGCACTACTTGGGTGCAGATGGCATGGCATCCCGTTCCTACAGTTCACATACTCGCCAACCCCTTTCAACCGTGCTGCATTGTGGAAATATGCAGAACAGATTGCCTTTCTGACAACATCCCAATCCGGTCCGCATGAGGTTAATGGGATTTTTAAGGTCTTCAATATGTCTAGTAGCTGGGATCTGACCTCCCTTGCCTTCCTCAAACCTTTCACGTGCAAGAAATGGTCATTGCACCAATCACCACGATACTGGTTGGCCTTCCACTGCTGGTAAACATTTAGTAATGTCAAGTGGTCAGACTCGGGAACAAAAAATTTTTCCCTTGCTGCGTCACTCTCTTCTGCCCTATCCTTTGGTCGAAAGAACACAGAAGGCACGGATAGCATAGACACAATTGTCAGGACCTCATTTATGCACTCAAGCTGCTCTCCCATCAGAAGCATCTTTGCAAGTGGTGGATCCAACGGAAACTCCACCATCTTCCATCCGAGGTCTGTGAGGCTGCCAACATTGTTCAAGGCACCCAAGACCCAAAGCTGGTACATTGAATTAAGGATGTTATCCTGTGGAGGCGGGTCCATAAAATCAAAATCCAACAGGTTCTCAATTTTCAGAGACTTGAGCAACAAAACTACATTTCCAAGATTAGTCCTTTGGATCTCAGGCACAGGGTTGGGCAGCATTTCGTTTTGATAGGCACTGTCTGTGTACAATCGATAACATGTGCCGGGTCCTGTTCTACCCGCACGGCCAGCTCGCTGGTCAGCAGCAGCTCTGCTTACTGGAAAAACTTGAAGTGCATCCATACCCATTCTGGGATTATAGACTTTCATCTTACCATATCCAGTGTCAATGACATAAAAGATACCATCCACAGTCAGCGAAGTCTCAGCAATGTTGGTGGCAACAATACACTTGCGGGCTCCATCTTCAGCTTTCTGGAAGATCTTGGCTTGCAAGTCAGCCGGCAGCTGGGAATAGATAGGGAGTATTGAAAGTTTGGGCACCCCCTTCTTGGTGGTTGATACAAGCTGTTCCATACGTTCTGCAAGTGCATAACATGTTGCTTCAATTTCATCTTGGCCAGTCATGAAGATGAGAATGTCACCGGGGGGGCTGGTGATGTGGATAGACATAGCTTGCTTCACCGCGCCTTCAACATAATCTTCACATGGTGTCTTACTATACAAGATATTTACAGGAAAGGTCCTCCCAGGGATGTTAAATATCGGTACACTGCATTAATAAAACAAACTTCAGATGGAAGAACTTCTAGAAAAAACTGAAAAGGATGCATTTCCAAATAAAAATAGAATAGGTTTTACCTTCCAAAAAAATTGGAAAACTTTTGTGCATTTAGGGTTGCAGAGGTTACAATAAGCTTGAAGTCAAGGCGTTGTGCTACCACTTTCTTCAATATGCCAAACAACACATCAGTGCTAAGCGACCTCTCGTGTGCTTCATCCATGACAATGACTCTGTATAAAGAATTATTACAACTCATGTAAGTAATGATAATCCACTTGATTAGTATAAGCATCCATTTAAAAATTTAAGAGCCTGAACAATCACGAACAATCAACCATACCGGTATTTGTCGAGTTCAGAATCTTTCAAAGTCTCACGCAAAAGAACTCCATCAGTCATGTACTGCAAAAAAGGCATGAAAGTTTCAACATATGACACTAAAGAGATGGGCAACAACTACTCACTCAAAGAAGAGCTTGTTCAAAGTTCCTACATTCTATGTCTACAATGATATATGAATGAATAATTTTTTATTTTTTATTTTTTAGAAACCATGAATGGATAAAAATTGATTGCAAGACTTTCACCAAGTACAGAATTCATTTCCCATGACACTTGGATAAAGTGCATGTATGAGAGAGTTTCCCACCTAGTTGAACTGTCTTGTGCCTACTCTACATGCACATAAAACAAAGTTTACCAAGAACAATATTGGATGAAAGGTTTGCTACAATAATGGAAATATTAGATAAAATCTCATTTCATCAGTTGAAGGGACTTCATCAAGAAGTATCAAAATGGTACGTACTTTAACAGAGTAAACAAAGACTAATAACTGGTACCCAAGGCTACCTACCGAAGTCCATGGAAATTCATTCACTCACTGTGTCCTATCTTTCTTCCTCAAATTAGACTAAAAGTGGGTTCGGGTAATACCTTTAGGTTTTGGGAGGACATTAGTGGGGCACTATCAATTTTCAGACATTATTTCCTAGCATCTATAGACTATCTACTAGACATAACCAGCCTATTATCTCCTTCATTGAGTCTTTAGGTAGTGGTGGGGGCAATGGGTTATCATGGAATTTTGCCTTAGGTAGGAACCTATCAGATAGGGAATTAGAAGAAATTTCATGGTTGCTTGAATGTCTTGAGGGCTTCCAATTACCGGGTGGCAAAGATAGGGTAGTTCGGACCTTGGATAATGCTGGAGCATTCAATTCTCAACCCTTCTTCCTACATCTAAATTCAACCCTACTATCGCAAATTTTCCATATCACTTCATTTGGAAAGCTTATGTACCTTCTAAAGCTAAATTTTTGGGTTGGACAATTGCACATGGCAAGCTTAATTGTGCAGATATGTTGCAGCCACGGTTTCAGAACATGATGCCCTCACCCAACTGGTGTTGCTTATGCAAACAGGCAAATGAGTCCTGTACCCACATCTTTATGAGCTGTCACTTTTCACGTCTTATATGGGAGAAATGGAGGGTTCATCTTCAGAAGGAGGTGCTCCCAATGGGAAATGAATTGTGGGATTTTGTGGAGCGCAATTCGTGGCTGCGTCACATGTTTCTCTATTGGAGGGTTATTGTATTTTCTGTAATATGGTCAACTTGGAAGGAGAGAAACATTCGTATTTTTTAGGATAAAGAAAGGGATGTTGATGGGGTTTGGGAGTCTTCTTTTTTTATGGCTTCATTGTGGGTTAGTACTAGCAAAAATTGGAAAAGGACTAGGTCTAGGTGATGTGGTTGAGGGGTGGGAACCTATCTTGGAATGCCCATAGTGAGGGATAATGGACAACTCGTCCACTTGTAAATATCTTAAATTGTATTACTTCTATATTTTATATTTATATAATATACATTGTTTCTTGTCAAAAAAAGAAGACTAATAACTGTACCTTAATTATTGTGTTTGGTCCAGTTACATCCTCAAAACGAATGGCATAACCGACTCTATCACCTAGCTCTGTTTCCATTTCTTCACTAACTCGCTTGGCAACACTCATGGCAGCTACACGCCTAGGTTGAGTGCAACCAATGATGCCATTTGAGGTGTAGCCATCCTCATGCAGGTACTGTGAAAAAGTAATAAGAATTAAAAAAATCATCATTTCATTTCTTGAAACATCAAAACCTAACAATCACTCAAGACCAATAACTTGAACCAATAAAATAAACTAACCTGAGTGAGTTGAGTTGTTTTTCCTGAACCAGTTTCCCCGACCACTACAATCACCTGGTTTTCACGAATTACCTGATAGCAGTTTATTGAAATACAATTAGAAGAAAAGAAGTTTGTGCAAATCATTCATAGCAACAACAAACAATGGACCTCAAAAAGAGCATTGGTTAATAGTTAATAGTTGTATGATAAGATCAATAGATCCACTAATGGACCTCAAAGATAATAACAGCATTGGATTCTATCCATCCATAATTGTGTCTTATTCTAAGATTTTTTATTTTTTATTTTTAAACCTCTCCATTTGAACAAAGTATAATTGTTTATACTGTAATATTACCAAAGAACAATGAATTCCATTATTGAGATCTTTGGATGGATTCGATCATTCGACAATTTCGTTAGCTTTGAAAATTTAAAGAACATTGTCCCTTTGAAGGTTTCACTCACTAGACCTAAAGGGGTAATGATCTAGGGACTAATAGTTTCTTTTACTTCTCTATATGAAAAAGCATAATTGTTTGTACTGTAATATGGTCAAAGAACCATTATTCATTTACCAAGATATTTTGATGGATTCCACAAGTTGATTAGTTTGGACTCGGAAGATTTAAGAACATAGTCCCTTTGAAGGTTCCACTCACTAGACCTAAGTATAATTTCTAGGGACTATCCCAAATATCACTTTCAAATAGTAATATCCATTAATGCTTAACCAAATGTTTTCCGCTTTCTAACCATCCGATATAAATAGAGATCAAACAGTTCAACCAATGGTATCAAGGAAGGCCTAAGACAAGGGGTGATTAGCTACCTAGGTGTGGACCCAGGCAGGGCGTACAACTCAGTGGGGGCCTGGCTTTAAGTGCAAGGTGCACTCATATGCCCATGTTCTCAGGCACCTAACTCATATGCCCAATATTTTTCACGGTCCCGACCATTAGCCCTTCAAAAAAGCCCCCAATTATAGATGCCTCTTAAAATCGAATAATAAATAACTTAATTGCTTTAACTTTTAATATTTGATTTGAATTACCATTTATGTTTCAATTCCAATATAAACATTTTGAGAGTTAATGACATTATACATGCTATATTTTAGTTTAAAGTTGAATAATTATTATTTATGACTTATGTAACTTAAAAATATCAATTTTTACATGCTTAAATTGGTTATATATGTGACAATCTCTCACATTTTTTTAATACTTTCTTTAGACATTTTAGTTTAAAAGGGGTGCATAGTTAATAAACTATATCTTAATATCATTCATATTTTATGTTTTAATGTATAATATTTTTTTATGAATTGTACTATAGTTGTGTCTTGCTTCACTCAGGTGAGCACCTCACTTGCCACCTTGACTGCTAGGGGCATTTGTCACCTTAAGTGCACATTGTACCTTTGGTGTCTTTTCAACAATTCCTAATAGGACCAGTCTAATGGAGATAGTTTGCACCTCATAGACATTTAATGCCCAAAGCATAAGCAGTTAAGCACAATTACAAGAGGGCATGTCGACATGGTAAAGTCCTTGAAGAAAGTGGATGAACATCCAAAACAGAACAAATTACAAACCTGCAATAATTCGTCTCGTACAGAATATATTGGCAGATATTGTCTCTGCTGTGATAGAGTTTTTGTCTTTGCAAAATCACTGACTGCTTCTCCCTTCTCTTTCATGTGTTGTGCAAACTTGGCATCCTCTTTGAAGTCAACTTCACCCTCCTCCCCAACTACAGCAGTATCTGCATCAATCTAGTGTTTGAAAAAAAAAATTATTAGAATTTAGAGCTTTTGATTATAACCGTGTGATGGCCAAATGACGGGAATACAATTAAATATAAAAAATAGAATAGAGAAATAGAAAACATAGACAAAAATTTAGACTATTCAGCAGTATACTTGTTCTGCTGTCTTTTCAACACCGAGGATGTCACCAAGCTTGGACCCAGCAAGCTCCCAAAACCTTTGGCGGGATTTGTTCATACTTTGTTTTTCATGAATTTCCCGAAGCAAAGTAGATCCTTTGCGTGATATAATAGCCATATCTGATGTGGGATCCTTTAGGGGCATTATAGGCTCTGCCTGCTTTGTGAACACAACCCTCCCATCCAGAAACGGAGGCTTCGTATCTGTTAAAGTGAAAAAAGGATAGATTAAACATAACACCATGACGGGCCCTGGAACATAACTACTTTCCCCAGTTCATAGTAAATGAGAAATATAAGTCATGTGAGTGCATGAAGGTGCATGGGACTTTGAAACTATAAATACACATAATTCCTAAAAAATGTAGAAACCAATTGCCATATTCCAAGTTGCATAAAACATCTAATAATATAGACTTCTATCAAATTTGTTATGCAGCTTAGATCATAAAGACTTGCATACCATGGACAAGGAGAATCACTTTCTTTTCATCTTCATCTTCAAATTCTGTTTGTACTTCTGTACCTCTTACAGCACCAGACCTCAAAAGTTGTCGATCTTCCCATTGTGCATTATCAGCAGTCAACTGCGATAGCTTCTTGCTCTGAGCAAGAGTCATTCGTGTTCCATCCTTACGAATCTGGAACTCGGACAAACTTCAGGTCAGACAAATCAGTCTCAAAAAGATATGACTATGACAATAAAAAAGCCACACGACAAAACGGCATGTATTTAACAAGGGGATTGTACTTTAATATAGGATAATGCAAGTACAGCATGTTTAGATTTCTTCAAGTTCTAGTACCTAACAAGATTTTACTCTTTCCAATTCTTAAAAAAATAACCATCGTTAAGTGTCCATTCTCTTCTTTTTCAATATTTATTCTTTCTGTTTTTTCTTTCTTACGTTTTGTCTTGGAGTGTGGAAAAACGCTCTGTTGAGTTGAGTGCGGAGGGAGGGATTACTGCTTTGTATTTGTTACGGAAAGTCCAACAATAGGTCAAAGATATGCAACAAAAGCGAAAAATTAAAGCAAAAGAAAAGACGAAAACCTGATAAACCATTGAGGGTATAAAAGGAATAACCAAGTAAAATTTTCCAGATGAATAACAAAGACCTTTCATGAATTCGTAAGTACCATATTCTTTCATGCTTTGCAAAAGAGAGACTGGCAAAAACTCATAAACCTTCCCGTCCAAAAGGATCGATGCCAAATTCGTAAGTACCATATTCTTTCATGCTTTGCAAAAGACAGACGGGCAAAAACTCATAAACCTTCCCGTCCAAAAGGATCGATGCCAAGATGATGAATATAATACAGATACTTGCAGCATCCAATATTTGCAAGTTGTTTGTCATGTATTAAATACACGGAAATATTAATGCTAAAAATTAAAACAAAGTACTTGCAAAGTTCATCTTGCTGAGACCACCAAGGCTAGCTTTTGATGCAGTAAAAATGAAAGGAAAAAATATCAATTAATCGCCTCGTAATCATCATTACCATGAGCAAAAATCTTATCCCATGTATTTGGAGACAATTGAGAATGTGTGATGGAACCAATCAGGAATTCTGTAAGAAGCCAATTAAGGTACGGATAGAAGGCCTTAACAGGAACAAAAGCTAATGCACAAGGATTGAGGCAGTAAAACACCAAAGTCAAATGTCTTAAAGAGATAGCTCTGGAAGTAGGATTCAAGCTTGCCAATCCAATCCCATCGGCCATAAATGATATATATGAAGATTTAGTGTATCATACTTCACTAATTAGCATAGCATTCCTTCTCCTCCCAACTAATATCTACCTAAACCAATTCCTTAGGTAAAATCGTTAGCAAGCACCATAGTCGTTCTGCAGTTATTCAAAAAATTTGTGATGATAATATGATCTCAAAGTGAAACAAAGAAAAGCCCTCCAAATCTGAGCAACTGTACACTAAGATGTCATGTTCCTTCCCAATTCCTTTCCTCCAACTATATAGATTTTGCGAAGATAATCTATTTCATATGGGTGTGATTACACAGTTTCATGTACTGTTGTGAAAATGCCGATTCGAATCTACAAATCTTACAATTAGCAATTTGATCCAAAGGAAATCGATTCAAATCCTTAACATGAATTTAAATGTTGCTGAATCTTACAATAAATCCTAAAAGAATAATAAAATCTTATGATACCTAAGAATCTTACCAAAAGGGAAAATGTATATTTTGTATATCATAGATTTGAAGTATCATGTTTTAACTTTTAAATACTTTATATGTGTTTGCCAATTTAAGAAGTATATAATTGCTTGGTAGGACTTTATTAAGGCATGATCTGTAACTGTTTTGACCTCGATAAATTTTTTACTGTACAATAAATTTTATGATGATTGGTTCTTTAACAAAAAAATCATTTTTAAAATAAGTTCTCCAAAAAAACAATATCCTAGAAAAAGGTGACAAGAAAATAAACAATTATGAAGTATCATATTGACAAGTTTTTTGTACGAATAAACTCCTTATTGAAGAGATCATCCTTAGCAAAATATTAGTCTATTTTCAATATTCAGTTAAAATCAAATGATTAGTTAAAAAAATTGTAAAATAAATCCCATGTGTTTACAGATATTGACTTATATTTGTGTTTTCAAATATAATTTGTAATATGAACATGCATCTTACAGTTCATCAATTTCAATCTTGATTCGTTTCAGAAATATCAAATGATTCAATTCAACTAACGATTATGATAAATAATTAACTGTGGTTTCGGGAATTAGAATGGGTTGAAGTGTGAAGTTGCTAGACCACAAAGTCAGAATATAGGTCATGGCTCCAATCAATATGGCGTAGACATACTACACTTCCATTTTATGCCCATCTAAGCAGCCCCGTATTACTATATGTTAAATGATACATGGACAAGAGAGCACAATGATGAAAGAAACGAAGTAAAGTTAGTTATGAAATTATACAATCATTGACACATACCAATCTCTTGGCCAACTCTGCCTCTTTCTTCTGAAAAGAGTCCTCATCTCCGAAGAAAAATGATGAGCTATCAGCATCGAATGCTGTGTTACCCTCCTCTCGGTCATACCTGCAAAATAGGAAAAAAAAAATGTTGCAAAAGTAAGCCAGATATAATCCAACTATAAGAAGAGCTACTATTCAAACAAACAACCACAATAAGTCAACTGAACTTCGATGAATAGCAAGGGTTTTTCAACATGGGGAAGTTAGAAGCTTATTGGACTGAAGACTTTAAAATGAATCATTTTTTGCAGTGTTTGTTGATGTTTATATCTTGCAGCTGAGTGAAATAAATGGACAAGGCAACACTACAATAGCTTTGGGCTGAAATGCAAATGAAGGATCTTCATATTGAAGACACACAGAACGGAAAAAGCACCCAACAAAAACTATTAAAGCACAAGATGGAAAGAATATACATTACTGACAAAACTCTAATTTCTAAATGCCACACACAAAGGGCTACATAAGAGAGTAGTCAAATACCATGCACGATCAGAATTGTACTCCATCTCTAAACGCATTTCTTCTGTGAGTTCATAACCTTCATTTGTACTAAATGAACTTTTTTCTACTTTGTCGTCCTGCAACCAAATAAATTAATTGAAAAAAATCCAATTATGAGAACATAAACATATAAAAAAATGGAAATAAACACTCATAGCATTATCCTTACAAACAAAATTCAGATGGTCATACTCATAAACAGTGACGGATCTAGACCTTTAATCTTGGGGGGGGGGGGGGGGGGGGGGGGGGCGGTCGCCTCCCCCTACCCCGCCAGGGATCCGCCACTGCTCATAAATATATGTATCATGTGTTTTCTATTGCTTGTGCTCAATACTTGTGTTAATGCTTTAGAAATCATCATTTTCAAAACAATGCCAGAGCCAAATTTAGGAGCAAAGTGGTTATGTGCCCAACCGAAATATGCACAACTATGCATATAACAAGGTATTTTGACCATAAAATCAAATAGTACATGATTCAAGTATTCAACTTTTTTTTTAAAATCTAAGGACATCTAGAGGCTCCAAGTTAAAATAAATAAATAAATAATTCAGAAGCCAAAAAAATTTAGCATAGTGCTGTCATTAATTTTGGTGTGAGTGGTGATCAAAAATTTGGTTTTGCTTCAATACAGTTACTTAAAATTCAGCGTTGGTTAGGATATGTTAAAACTATCAAAGATATACATACATACATACATTCGTATATATATAATCTAATTAACAAAAGATCCATTTATCTTTCAAGATATGCTAAAACAAGCATGACTACAAATTTAGATATACAGGCTGCATTTGGTTCGGTATTTGGAAACAATATTTTATCTTCATTTTCAATATCCAGAAAACTGAAAAAGAAAACTTGGGAAATGATGTTTTATCGTTTCCCAAAAATCACTTGTAAGTGAGAGAAACTCAAAAAGTAATTTTCAGATTCAGGGTTACCAAATGCGTATCTCATGCCTTTTCCATTTTCTTCCTATTTGAAAACAGAAAACTGTTTCGGAGTTGCAAACCAAACGCAGCTTCAGTACGAACGGGGAAAATACTAATCACATTACCAATCAGATGACCACTATCCAGTCCTACCCTGGATGACTACTATGATAATAAATTATGAAAATTGAAATATATGGCACGGAGTAGATTTTGCTTGACACAAAGCAGTTAAAGACGCAAGACATACTTGAGGCAATGAGGGACCCTAGTCCCTAAAGCGTAAGGTGAAGTGCACACCTAAGTAAAATGAGACGCAAATTTCATATTTAAAAAAAAAAAAAAAAAAAAAAAAAAAAAAAACCCAATTATACATCAATTAATAATAGTACTTTTAAATCTATTTGCCCCAATTTTAACAAAATAAATTAAAAAGACAATTTAAGGATTTTTTTTTCTTCTCATATACATTGTAAATTGTAATGTTCATAGTCACAGTAATGTTTTATATTTCATTGGTACTAATACTATATATATCTACTTTAATATTTAAATTTCAATTGAAGTAGAAAAACTTTAAAATTTCAGTAATTTTAGCTAACATATATTATTTGCAGGTTAAGAAGATGTTTAACAGTTTTGAATAATGTCAAACAAGTAATGCATTTATTACCCCGGCCCATAATCAAAAGAAAAAGTTCTAGATTACTGATATTATATATTATAATTTACCCCAATAATTTTTTTTTACCAACATTAAAAGCTCGAAACTCCAAAAAACAGCCTCTCCAATGTGAATGTAAGGTCGCCCACAACGTCCCTACCCCAAACCCTACAATGGCAGGAGCCTCATGCATTGGATACATCGTTTTTATTAAGAGCTCAGTAATCCATCTAAAACATTTCCTTCACATAATCAGACGAGCATAATCCACAATAAATATTGTTCATTTCTGACAGCTCTTGTCGACTTTGAAATTGAGAAGATCATAACCTTTTTTTCATTCACATAAAGAAGACTTGTACACAAAATAAAAAGATTGAAGCGTGGAAAGAAATAAATACCTCAAAACCTGGATCTGAATTCTCCGATGAGAACTTAAGCTGATGTGACCTGCCACTAGGCCGAGAACTTGAAGATCTAACCGAAGATCCGGAAGCACGAATCGGAACTGGAGATGGAGAAATATGATCCCAAGGGGAAGCAGCAGAACCTAAAGCATTTCAAATTTAATTTTAATGACTTTCAGAAAACCCAAATCATTATTAACCCAGTGCTTCACATGTTATCAACTTCGTACCTGTAGAATGTGGTGTATACCATGGAGATACTAGTCGTGCATCAGGTGATGCTCCAACTAGCATAGGAGAAGGTGAAGGCCGATGATTCCTACCAGCCATTGAAGAACTATCCCGGTGAGGCGTCTCTTCCCATTCCGATCTTCTGTCATCCCAATCAGACCTACCTACAAGTTTATACTTATTACAAACATTAACAAAAATTGAATTTATATAACATGTATTAATAGATATCACAAAACAATACAAGCATGTCAGTACAAGAGCATGGCATACCAGGTGTTCTCCTAGAAGACGAAGCATGTCTACTATGCTTTCTTTCTCTACTATAGTTATGTTCATATGCATGACGGCTAGGTGTATCTCTTCCGCGAGAATAGCCCTGACCATCATCACTGTATCGACTAGGTGTATCTCTTCCACGAGTATAACCCTGACCATCATCACTGTATCTTTGTCTCACTCTCCTGCTCTCACTTCGACTGCCGTCCCTCGAATCTCTTCTTTCATGACCATGACCAGACATTTCATACTTACTTGGACTCCTAGATCGACCACCTAGCGAGCTTCCAGGGGATGGATCAAGAACCTTTATGCAGAAAACACAAGAAGAAAACCTATTATAAAAGTTTAATTTCAAACTGATGACTAAGGAACGTTACAAATCATAACTTAAATCATCAAATATCATTTCCAAAGAGAATTATGTCTTGGAGAACACTATCAAAAAATGCATATATACCTAACATAAGTATCTTGGGTGTAAGTTACATTCTCCAAAAACAGAGTTTGACATCTTTAATCAATCCACGTCTAAATTAAGTAAAATAAGTATCTTGGGTGTAAGTTACATTCTCCCAAAAAGTAACAGTTCAATCATGGCTAAAAAGATATAGTTTCTTGGATATCTATCATCACTACCATTTAAAGAACTACAAACAACAAGATAACATAACATAACATACATCAGAATGGTGATGGCTGTCAGAGGGATCAGTTCTAAATGCATCATGCCTTTTTGGTGTTGAAGCACTTCCTGCGTCATAGACATTACACAGATTAGTGTTAGAGGCTTAGTATCAAAATTCAAAATAATGCTTACAAAAGCAAGCTCTTGACTATTACTCACATATATAGCACCAAAAGAAAAGATAATTAAAATAAGATTGATAAATAAGCTAAAGAATTCTAGATTCTTAATTAAATATCCATTTTTCCAAAATGAGTTCATTCTTATTCATCAATAATTATATACTCAAGTAACAATAACTTTTGCAGTTAAAAATTCCTACCAGAATGAGATGAGTCCTCTCTTGTCATTCCCCGGTACTGACGCCTCAAATGACTTCGTCCACTTTGAGAGAAATCAGTTGAAAGCTCATCCAGCCCGGAATCTTCAGACTTCTCCTCATCATCAATAGATGCCGCAGCAGATATAATTCTTTCTTGAGGTACTTTGAACACATTATCCCCTTTAGCTTTTCTCTTTTCATTCGCAAGAACATCTAAACCTGTTCAAACAATCACAATATTCAGTTCCTCAAAAACACGAACCAAAGAGTAAAACCAAAATTCACAATACAGTGAGACAAGAGCTTCAATAAAGCCTACCTAGAAGAGATTTCCTCTCGGGAGGTCTAAACAGTACTCGATCTTTTCCAGGAACCTGTAAACCTCCAGCACCAACGTCCTCAGGTTCCAAAGTCACCATTGTCTTGTCGATATCAATCGCACCTTTATCCCCTTGCTGCATCAAAGAAGAAGAAGAAGAAGATCAAAAATAAAAATGACATGAACATGAAATGCTCATAAAAAACCAAGGTGGAAACACTAGAGTGATTCAAATGCTCACCTCCATATCAATCAGAACTCCTCACTCACTGCTGCCGATTGAGCTGACCAGAATTCCTTCAATCAATTCAAAACGTTTCTACTCCACTGCCAAACAATCAAATCTTAGTGCTAAAACCCTAATAACACTCATCTACAAGTCTGAAATGAGAATTTTTCCAAATTAATAGGTTTATTAGTGAACAAGAAGAAGATTAGGGCATCGATTAGTATATGATTGGCGCGTCAATTTGCATTAGAGATTTGAAGAAGAAGAAGAAGAATACCTTTTTCCTCTGCCGTAGGCTTCTCTTCAAATTTTTGTAGTGATTTTAACTGGTTACCGATTTATGTCATTCTATTTTGAATATAAATGAGAGCGTTCTACTCTCTTTTTTTTAACAAATTCTTTTTTTATTTTTTATTTTTTGTCAAAGAACAAATTCTACTTTTAAATCTTAGTAAATATAAGATTAAGAAATAATAATATTTATTAAAACATGTATAGTTACGTAGTTATCTGTTATATAGTAAGATCTATTTTTTTAGTTTTCTCATACGAGATTAAACTAATTTGCACATTATCCAACACTTTTTTTTTTGGTTTTCCACTCGGTATTCATGGCCTTGGGGTGAGACTAATTTACGTTTGAACACTACAAGAGCAAGAGCGACTCTTCTCAAATGGGTACGAATTTCGATTCTGAGACTTTCATTCCTCAACCACCTTTAACACAGACCTCCAATTATCTATACTGCACCACGTTGAATTCTACACAACTTTTATACATATCAACTAAGTTACGTTAACTTTAATTTCTCATTCATATAAAAATAAATGTAGCCAACTTGATTCCACCTTAAATCACCCAAAATCAGAAGTGAGTTTCACTCAAAGTTGGTGAAAAATCATATTGGAATACCTATTTTTCCTATTGGAAGGAGACTACTAGCTCAGGCAGATGTTATCCATGCCATTCTTTCAATCACGTATGAAGCTACCGCAGAAAATTTACAAGAATTATTAGATTGCTTGAACAATCCAATCGAGCATACATTTGACCAAAAGAATTGAATTCAATAGTGAAGTCTGGAACCAAATGTCATAAGGGTGATCTTGAAATAATTGAAATTGATGATTTCTACAGTTAAAAATTTCGGTAGAACAAACACAATAAGTTTGAAGCAACATAATGAATCCCAGGTTGCTAAACAGCAGCTACGCATAAAACAGAAAACTCTCATTCCATCATAAAGAGTAGGTTCCAATACAAATTTCTTGAATCTAGTACACTGCAAAGGCCACATCTTGTAGAAATAAAAGCATCAATTTCACATAAGACTTTCTATAAGCATTTTTTCATGTTGCTAATTCAATATCTATGTGGCCAATGTACTGAAAGGCGGCAGCTTCGACCAGATCAGCCATTATAGCAATTTGAAGCATCAATATTGATCTGGAATTATATAAACCTTAGAGCTGATTGACTGAAATGCTTAGTGCCCTCTGTTGCTGACACATATATTGAAAGACGGTAACATTCGTCAATTCTTCCTCTTGCAGTTTATTTGGTTGCCGCTGCCTCTCGGTTAGATAAGATCTCGTCCACATCATCAAAGTAAGGCCAAGAAGACTTGCTTTTCTTACCATTTTGGCTTTCCTGCTGAAAGAACAAAGGAGCACCATCAGAAATGTGATAAAAGAACAAGTGTGTTTATGCCAAGGGCACCTATTGAATAATAACCATTCCATTGTATGAGCATAGTTAAGTGCTGGTATAAGAAAGAGGAGTTCTATTTTTTTTGATGTGTGTGTTGATGGTTGTGCCATTCTATACTGTACTACTGGCTGGAAATCTTTATAGTATTTTAATTTCTTATAAATCTGTTTTTCTGGCAAGAAGATAAAGGAATAGAGGGAAACCTCGTATTTCTGAACTAGAGATGTCCAGAGAGATTTGCACTGCCCAGGCGTTCGACTTATCCCTTGGCTCAACAAATTATCTGATACTTCTTCCCAAAGTGCCATCCGTCCCTTCACAACTTGGAACCTGCTATCCAATTGCCCGCGCATTTCGATTAGTTTCTTGATTTCCTCAGGTTTCCATTTGTTTCTTTTCATGGGCTTGGAAGATGATGCTTGAGAACTTGACGATGTAATGGAGTCTCCAGCACTGTTTTCATTTCCATCTTCCACAAGCTTCAACTGCTCTTTTGAGGCTGACCCATTTTCTTCTTTTTTAGGCTGCTCTGAAGGTGATGATGATAGAAATGATTTCCAGAAATTCTCTGAATCTTCTTGGACCGATGATGATGAGTCCACAGAGTCAGAACTTAACAATGCCAAATCCTCTTCAAGTAGTAATCGCTCATTGAGACCCTTGCCTGCATGAAGATCACCAAAGAGAACTCCAAACTCAGTTTATCAGGAGATTTGAAAAATAAAAATTTACCTGGAAAAGTTCAAAACAAATATGACAGCCACAGTTGGAATATGGTATAAACAGCTTGAAACAGTGAGCCAAAATGGATTTTTTTAGCAGCTCAGAAGACAGGTCAACCAAGAACAAGAATTTTGGATAAGTAAATTCAATATTTTTTCTAAGCTGAACGAACATTAAAGAATAGCTGAACAGATAAACATCACAAAATTCAATAACTTTTCCCAGCTTCCTTTCCATGATGACAGTTACTGATGTGAAAAATGAATGGGAAAAAAAATAAAAATATTTTGAAGATTTTTAATGTTATTTAGATTTTAGTTACTCAATTAAAGCACTTTATCTTTATTAGAAGCCTAGTTCTATTTATTAGGATTCTAATTTTGAAGTACAGTAGGATTTTAGTTTCCAAATACTAGTAGGAATCAAATATTTGGTTGTTTGGATTTCTATAAATATTGTGTTGTAATGGAGTTTGATATACATTGATTTTTTGAATGAAAAAAAAAAATCATCAATTATTGGCTTCTTATCCTTCTCTTTCAACATCACTTAGGGTAGTCTAGTGTAAGAGATTGAAATGTTGCTTATTGAATGTCCTAAAAATGATAATAGGAACTTAGAAACTACTTGGGTAGGAAAATTGAAGAAAGACAAGGTAAGCCTAAATCTTTGACATAATACAACCATTGAGAGAGTTGAATGGCAAAACAAGATTCATGAGGAAAATCTCAAATAATTGGGACAAGGTTTTTCTTGTTGATGCTGACATTTTATTTTGAAATTTTACAATTTTTTGTGACTTTACTTCAGAAGTCTTTCCTAGCCAATATGATCATTAATTCGATATTTTTTTTTAGCTTTTTCCTAACTTCAAGGCTTTGTACACATTTTTATGAAAATTTCCTTTTGCAGATAGTTCATGAATTGGAATGACAAATCAATCAGCCCAATACATGCATACTAGTGTTGATGGGCTTCTTTGACGACCAACTAAGATAGCCCGATGGCTGAAAACAATCATCAAGGACCAACCAGATACGCCCATGGAATGCAATGTTGTTCATTCACGAAGGATTAGTCAAACAATAACAGTAGTTAGGAATCATAATAATAATAATAATAATAAATAAATAAATAAAAAACATACATTTGATTGTGTGGTGTGTGATGTCATCATCTTGGTGACCATCAACCTTACCTGCTACTTCAAGCTCTCTACTTGACCTCTTTTTTGTTTGTGCATAACCCACTTTCTTCGATGCTGATAAATCAAAATCCATGTGATGCTTGCCAGATATCCTGTCTTTCAGCTCATCAGAAAGAACCCCTACTGTATTCTCCACGGCAACTGCAATGACCTCAGGCCTTTTACCACTGTACTTCCTTACCATCTTCCTTAATACTTCAGATACAGTTCGTTCCATGTGAGTTAGAGGGCAATTAATGGGACAACTTGATAATGCAGCATGTGCAGCTTTATGAAGAGCGTCTAAGAGCTTCCCTTTATCAAGCCATAAGCAGCGTGTGGTTATTCTTATTTTTCCTTTGATGCTAGGTTGAAATAGTCCATCTGTAATCTGTGGGCGCAAAATCTCCATGCTGCATGGGACAAGAAATTAAAACTATAATGCATGATCCACAACCCCTTATAGGTGATGATTATAGACTCAGAGAAAGTTTGAATGTTTTATCAACAAAATTAAAACTATAATGCATGATCCACAACGCCTTATAGGTGATCATTATAGACTCAGAGAAAGTTTGAATGTTTTATCCACCTGATAACAATAACACCATCGGATGCTATTCTTAATCTCTCGTCTACACAAAGTTCTGTTGAGGTTCCAAATGCTTTATCACCATCACTATACATCAACTGCAATGAAAGAATAGGATGGATTAGAATCTTTCTTATATATGTTAAAAGAGATGATTTTGACAAGAAATATAAGCCTCAAGATTTCTAACCTGCAGATTCTCCTTTCCTAAGAAAGTATACCCGTTAGACAAAACTCTTCTATTTCTCAAATGTGAAACTCCAAGCATCTCTCCATTCCTTATCACCTGCAATGAGACAGCCAACATATAACTTCGTCAGATCAACTATTGAAGTTGAGAAGACAGTTTACATGAATATGTTATCCAAGGAAAAGCAACACAAAAGTCATCTAAAAATTGGAACGTACTCAAAATTTCAGCAACCATCCTTTGAAGGAAAGGATCTAGTTCTTTGAGTGGTTTTGTGGGAGAAATTTTAATGATATTTAAAACATAAAGTTCGTTTGTTTTATATACAATAGTTCATAAGGGCATTTTTGTGAAGATAACAACCAAACTTCAAGAGGGTTCCAAGGGACCCTTACCAAACGTAGTGGTGTTTGGAGTGGAAGTTACAATATTTCAAAAACAAAAAACCAATGAAATAGACATGAAACAAAGAAACATTTGTAGCAGGTAGAGACTAGCGAGTGGCTCATGAATACAATTTTGTTTTCTGTCTTCTGTCTTTAGTTTATAAATGTATCCTCAAAGCTCCTACTTCCATTACAATAAACCAGTACGAGAAATTGCTACACCAGGCAAAACCAGGAATGAGCAAAAACTCACTCACACATAATTGTGCAATGGGAAGGAGCAGGATTGATATCATGGTACATATATTAAAAGTGAATTAAAATAAATCCAGCTTGAAATTGGGTAAAACACACTAAATTTTCTCACAATACAATGCATTATGTATTTAAACAACTTAGAAAACTGGAAAAAGAAAAAGTAAATAGGAAGATAAAAATATAAGAAATTTTTTCATTACATATAAATGATCAGCGACTATAGATCCCAGGGTAGTCAATAGTTTTTCTATTCTCAACAATCAAGTCAGAAACATGCTGCCAAAACATAACAAGAATTCTCAACTGAAATGGCCAACAGGAAAGAGTCAGCTTGGTGGTATGCAGAAGCAAGTGACACTTAGTGCAAGATTTTCAGTTTTCACGTACTTTTTTAAATTTTTTCATAGGAAATTAGACATGTCCGTATCAATAAATAACAAACTACTCACGGTTGTGTGATGGATTCCAGTTGATTTCCCAAGTACTTCATGCTCTTTCAGAAACAAGAGTTCTCCATGGATGGGCAGAAAATGCTGTGGTTTCACTATCTTAAGGACTTCCTCCTACAAAAAATATGTTAGAGTTGCATTTAGAAAAGCTAATACCACAAAAAGAAATATGAAACTTACATATCAAGACATCAAAGCTATGAAATCAATCATGTGAAAAAGCAGAAGAGAGAAGCAAAATAGCCATCTTCAACTAATTCACATCTACTTTTTGTTTACCAATGACTTAGTACTTGATATTTAGAAATATGATTAAAATATATAGGCCCCACAATAGCGGTAGCCTCGTGCACTGTAATATGGGAAGCAAGGATTTAAATTGAAGAGTATTCGGTAAACATTGTTCAGAAATTCAAAAAATCTTACCAATTCCCCACGATATGCATGACCTGATGTGTGAAGTCCCTCATTCCTTCCCATAACAACTGTGGAACCAATCTCTGCTATCCGATTCATCATTTTCATCACTCGAGTCTCGTTTCCAGGAATTACCTTAAAAGAGAAATGAACAATCAATCAGAAGGACCAATTAAGTGCATATCCTACACCAGAAAAAATAAATAAATGCAACAGACCAACTATAATAAATGCGTTAAATAAAAACAACTCTCACCCTAGGAGACCAAGCATTTTGTTCACTTTTCAGTGAATATGTGTTTTCATTAAGGAGAAAGATTGACATGACTTAAACTTGGAATTGGTTATTATCACTTAAAATAGAGAAAAGAAAATTGACAATATAGATAGAGTTCTGGAAAGAAGTCATCGGAGGCTAAGCATGGGTCAGGTCTGGTCGAATGTGGGTAGAAATCCTAAAGTCCCAATTGACCCAACCATGATGAGTGGGGGAAACAGCCACCTGTGAGCCTGATAGAGCTGCTGATGAAATGCTAAGACATTCGCTGTTCATGGATTGGGTCGAATTAGTCAATTAGTAGAATCGTTGAGTTTGAGATGCCAAAGGAAAAGAGAAAACTGCCCAGGTAGTGCAAATGGTTGGACTGGACCCACTACACCAGCAAATGATCCAACTACTCTCGAATCCACTCAATTCATCTGTTTGGGTAAGACGGGGCAGTCCTTCAGGGCCACAGGTCTATTGATCCCCCCGCCCCGCTAAAGTCATTTGCAAGCCAATCAATGAGGTCTAGCAAGAGGACTTCAAATTCTACAGTTCTACTTGTATAAATTAACAAAACTTAATATAACTAATGGGGCACACACTGTAAGCTTCATTCCAGGGACAATAGTAATAAAACCATGAAAGTATGCATTTTTGTTTATAATCATAATGTCTTTTTTGTTTTTTATTTGCCAGGCATCAATTATAGTGACTCTGGAACAGGCTGTTGCATAAACTATTTGGAAGGTAACAGATACGAAAATACAGCCTCCTCATGATAACATTGAATTTCAACTCAATAGAAGAACTATTTTACCTTGGCTGAATATAAAATCACATCATCCTTTGTCAGTTTAAGAGAATGACTGCCTCCATATGATGCAAGATTCAGGGCAGCACGTGGTTCTGCCTGACACAATAGTATGCAGAGTCATATGCCAGCTAAGGCTTTAGTAAAAGCTTCACAAAAAATAAAAAAATCCATGATTGTTATTAGATTATATTACTTGAGAGCCCGTTGTAACAATTAGCAAATCCTTTGGAGCATAGGCATCAATATCTTCCACCTTTACCTGATAAAGTTTAAAATATGGGAGAACATAGAGTGAGTCATGGACATCTACAATGTTTAAAGAAAACCAGCAATAAAATAATTGCAACATAAGAATGAAACAATAAAGAAAGTGCAAAGAAAGAAACAAATAGAATATTAGGAAATATGACAGCAAGTATCCACGAATTCGCATTCTTTTCAGTAACAGTGGGGAAAAGGAAATGAAGGTATTAATATTAGAAAAAATTTTATGGACATAGAACACAGTATTCATACCAGTGTTGACGGATCTATCGGTGCCTTGCCATCCTTCCAAGCAGCATCCAAATATGTCCTCAGTGACATGCCAACAAACACCTGTTAAATTAACCAAAAATATTATGAACTTGTAGAGACATCTTAAAATTTCTTAACATGAGAAATGACATAAACTGGAAGAAAGATCAGAGAACATGAGCACAAATATGCACACTAACCAGCTTCCGACCAGTTAAGTCAGCTGCAGCTTTCACACTTCCTAGACGATGTATGTTAGAAGCAAACTGAGTAGTAATAACTCTTCCTGTAGCAGTTGATATATTTCTCATCAGAGCATCTGCTACAACAGCCTCACTAATAGTCCTCCCAGGTGAAAGCACATTTGTGGAATCACTCATCATCTGAAAAAGGAATCTTCATTAAGAGGTATGGTATTTGTTTCTTTTGTCACAAAAACAAATGTTCATATCAACACAATAATCAAGAATCATGAAGATTTCCCTCTTTCCACATAAAAACTTATGCTTATTTAAAAGTTTGTAACCTAATCAAGTTATCTCCATCATAATTGTATTTCTAACCTAATCAAGTTATCTCCAACATAATTGTTAAATCGAAATCAAATCGTAAAATCTTTGAGGGTGGGATTGGATTCAAATTGTAAATCATAAGATTTTTTCATTTTTTTTGTAAATTGTGAAAAACAACTGAATTTTTAAAAAAAAAAATCTTAAAATAATACAATTACCATTGAGTTACTTATTTGGTTTATATTCAAAAGTCTTATTCCTCTCATAATGAACATTCCACTATCCTTTTCTTATTTCTTCCTTACATTTCTTTGCAATGAACATTCTAAGAATGAACTAACATCATATGGCTATTGATACAAATCTTCACATTGTTGCATATCTCTGTAAGTTTTAAAAATCATATGATGCTTACACCTTGAGTTGAGGCTATTACGAATCGCCATAAGGTTTAAGCCTCAATCGTATCCCATGAGGCTAATGCCTCGCCTACAAGCGGCTTACGCCTTGAGACTTATGCCTCAAGGCCATGTGAGGCTCAAGCCTTGCTCAATATGAACATAAGGCTTCACCTATGCTTGTTTTCTATTTGCAATTTCCTATTTTTTTTACAAAATATCAATTTATATTAGAGACTCTAGTTCTTTTCTATCCAAAAGTTCTAATCTTCATTATTCAAGGAAAGATCCAAGTTTTGAAACTTCAGCCTGAACTCTTAGTCAGTTTTTCTACTTACATTTTTATAATTTTTGTTAATAACACTCAAAACTTATATTCAAATAGACACACTAGTTCCTTTTCTTTCTTAAAGTTCTAATCTCGACCACTAAGAAGGATCCAAAATAGATAAAAACATAACATAGAAAATCCAGACTTAGAACATGTGCTTATTAATTATTTTTGGTAATGTTCATTATAATTGAAGCAATTGATATATGACATATCAACTTTGTGTTTTGAGTGCACAACATTGTTTATGGGATGAGGTAAGTGTACGTGAAAATAGTTCAAGTTTACTAATGTTCATAATTATACAGTTATTAATGATACTTGGTATTTTAAAAAAATTACATATTATTTCATAAAGATTTGAGGTTTACGCCTCACCTCACAAATAAAAAATTGCCTCGATTACACCTCACGAGTTTTAAAACCTTGTGGACCATATGGTAATGCATAATCTAAACCATGCACTTCAATTTCCCATAGGAACCAAAGAGGCCTCACAAGCCCATGAGGAAAAAAACGAAACCCATTTTAACTACACACCTCGTGCCCAATGAGCAACCATGCACGTTTCCCTGTATTTCTCCTAACAGCTCAACCACATTACCAAATAGCAACATAGAATAAACATGATGAAGCACTGCAATCTAGAAGCACCCCGACCATGTCTCTTTCATTAGTAGAATTCAAGTCCTGCCTTAGCATCTATAAGCCCAAAAGCAAGAAAGAAAGAGTGGGAGCAAGACATACTAATGTAACTCCTTCTTTGGATAGTTCTTCTAGGGCTTCACGATCAAAGCTTTTTCCATCTAAAGGTGATTCATCAATCTGCAAAGAAGCAATTGCTCTCCATAGCTTGCGAATTGCATGCCTATATTATATAAAAATAATAACTTATATATAAAAGGAATTTACCTTCCAATCTCCAGTATGAAGAATTGTGCCATCAGTACAACGGAGCACCAATCCACAACAATCAGGAATAGAATGGGTCACCCTAATAGGCTCTACCTCAAATGGCCCGGCAACAAACTTCTTCCTCGTCCTAAATGCCTTCAGCCTTGAGGGAAGAAAGATTCCAAACTCCTTCAAACGTTTTTTAATAAGCTGTTAACAAGCAAGTAAAATGAATGTTATCCTCCTTTACAAATATTTTAGAGATTCATTGAGACAAAAAAGACTTACTAAGACTAGTGAACCTCCAAAAAACCCATGGACCTTGTCAAATCTTATTTAGCACATTTATTAAGACGATCAACTAAGATAACCATATTTTCCTCAATAATCAAGCCAACACAATTGGGGAGTTTGGTATGCCACAGCTGAGCAGTCACAATGGCAGGAAGTTTTCTACACCACAGTAAATAGCATGCATGGTGGATCCATGCATGCACCCGCAAAGACCATAATGACTAAACAAGCACAGCAACTCAACCAAGTTCTTTTAAGCCAAACATAGAGACCTATGTAAAGATGGCGGTAAATCTTTACAAAGAAAATACTGAAAAATCCCTACAGTATACCTCCATTGTGAATGATGAAGCAAAGATTGGTGTATGAGAATCCAAAGCTGGGATAACCTGTTTAGGTGGCACACCAAAATAAGCAATCAGTAATAGCAACACAAATAACTAAAAAACAGTCTCTTACTTAAAAGGTAAAGTTGCCATGAAATTTATCCTCATTCTTAGTTATGAAGTTACAAAAAACAAAAAATGATACCAGTAACAGTTTTTTTAAACCTTTTCTGTGAGGGATCCATAGGCTTAAGAACCAAAACCTTTTAGATAGTTGCACAATGCAGATGAGAATATTCTTACTCTCCAATCTCCATCATTGTCAAATTCTAGGTACAGTTCAAGAAGAGAAAAGGAAACTTTACCCAAGGCAACGCACCAATGTGATCTTCATGCCCATGTGTTATTACAACTGCTTCAATTTTATGGCTCCATTTCCGTATGAATGTTGTATCAGGAATAATTTTTTGGACACCAAGGTCATCATAGCTGATGTACATGCAAAAAACCAATCAAAAGGTGGTAAATCAGAGAGTAATTACAATAGCATATGTAACACCCCGTAATTTTAATTAAAAACTTACGACGAATTACGTGTATATCGAGATGTGTTTAATACTTGTTTGAAATGATTTTAAATGCCATAATTTCCTAAATGCATATAATTGTCATATCAAGAAATATATTCACTGAGTTGTTGATTGCTCACTCCATTTCCTCCAATATTTCAAGTATTGAGTCGAAGGAAAAATGAAAAATCCGTGAGTGATAATCACGTGAGCCTTCGTCTAGTATGTATATGGATGCATTGAAGGATATGGGTTATATTTTTGTTATTTTGATATGTAGAATTATCACATACTATATATATAACATCACCTAGATGGGTGGTGGGGTAATGTTATACTATGCTTGTGATAATGAAATGAGATGATCAGATATATTGATCAGGTGAGAATTTGATGTGTGAATGAATGGAATGAATGGTGGAATGATTATTTATATATATCTCTTTGATTTGATTTGTGGTATATTAGGAAAAAATGTAAAATGTCCATTTTATGGGGAGGTGCTGTCAAAAGTTCTGTAAATTTTGGGAATGATTGTGAATGTTCGTTGAGGCTGACAGTGTATTATAGACTGTATATGGGTATGTACAGTGTATAATACACTGTGCCGGTCATGACGTCAGGGCGTCGTGACAGTATATTCCATTAGAAAGCTCCATGCAAGTGTTTATCAAATAACTCAATTTGCAAGTGCTTTCCATACAACAGTTCCTAAGAAACTAAATTATCCATGTGTTAACTAACAAAACCACTAATGCAAATGGCACTAACTGTCCAAACATGACACCTAGATTTTAAACATCAACATGACTATAAATGGTGAATTCAACAGGTGCATCTAGAACAGAAGTGCAACAATGATTCCAATGGTTAAGAAACACTGAAAAAAAAAAAAAAAAAAAAGAATTACTAATGTTTCAATCACAAAAAATATGCTTCAATCTATCAATCAAATTTATTACTTTTGTAAAGAACTTACTCGGGAAACATAATACCGGCATCAATCAAAATATAGCGATCGTAATTTCCAACAAGCATGCAATTCATCCCAATTTCACCCAAGCCTCCAATGGGAAGAATACGAAGTGGAGGGCCATCAGAGCCTTCATAAAACTGCTCCATTTTGCGCTGAACAGAATCCTCCATACTTTTCCCAGCTCCTTCCCTCTTTCTCGTTCTCTTTCGTGGTACCTTACTCCTAGACCCTGCACTCCCTTTAATCACAATCAATCCAAACAAAATTAACAATCAGAGAAGCAATAAAAATACTAAACAAAAAGTTACAACCAAATATAAATGAGTAGAAGCATTGCTTATCCACTAACATTATACAAGAATTGGAAAAGAAAAGCGGAAATCCCATTAAAAGAATCACCAAACAAGTAAAAACTCAACGAAGCCTTTTTCCCAACTACATGGAGTCAGCTACATGAATCTGCTTCTTCCACTTTATTCCATCAAAGGCTAAATTGACATCTAAATTACAAGTAGTTAACTTATATCTTTCTTAATTATTTCTGTAAATGTTATTTTAAGTTCTCTATCATTACCATGAATTATTAATAGGTCACTCTTACTAACCGGAGCATCTAAAGGTCTTTGTCATATGTGTCCAAACCACCTTAATCACCAATCAAGTCAAATAAAAATATGAAAATTAAATAAATCTAAATCTTAATCATATCCATAATTTTCATATTTATTTTAATTTTATTTAAAAATTAAAATTTAACAGATAAAAAATAATTAAAAAAAACTTTTTCTTTTCTAATGCAGGTAAGAGTTTCAACTCCAATGTTCCAACCTAATATCAAATACAAATACAAAAACATCTCAAAAATGATCCTTTCAAGCCAAACAAAAAGCTTCAAATAATCAAAATAAACAAGCAAGAGTTCAAACGCACCTGTACCAGCAGGAGGAGCAATAGAGCAAGAAACCAGTGGTTTTCTAGGGTTCATTCGGCATGAAATCATGCACGGACATATTGATAGAGCGCTCAAAGTAGCCATTTTTCTAAAACAGCAGTAGCTACTCCAGTAGTAGCAGAGACTCTTACGAAGAAAAGCAAATGAAAATAATAATAATAATAATAATAATAAAACCCTAAGAACAGAAACCCTATACGAAGAACTGAAGGTTCAAAACCCAATAGAAAACCCTAAAAAAATGTGTTTGTTTTCGGTGAGATTTGGAAACTCGCTACTCGAAGCGGGAAATGAGAAGTGAGTGAGTGTGTGAGCGTTCAGTGTGGAGGAGATTTTTGTATGAACCGGAAAACAAAACAAAAAAAATATCTTCTTTTTCTTATCGTTTAACAAAGACGACGAATTACAAGTGTAAAGGGTAAGAGCACGTGCGAGTGAGCGGTCTGAATGAACCGTGGTTCACAATGTTTTGATTTCATGCCCATAGTCTGATTACTCAATGATAGCTTTGATTATTTATTATGCATTAAATTATTGAGTTCTAAAGGTCTCTAGGTCTTGATGTGAATTGGATCCGGTGTGGTGTTGTAGGTTAGATCGTTCAATGTCTTGTTCTCTATAATCTCATAATAATTCAAAAAAAGAGATGTATAGTGTGTTTATGCAAGGTTTAGTCTCACATCACCTGCACGACTCTACCACGTTAGGCTTATATCTTTCGTTTGCACCTCTCAAAATTAAGATCTTTTTGGCATGAAATTCGATGGGTCTCTAGCTTTAGTTGTAGAATTGGATTCATGGTGTCGTGGGGTTAGATCGATCAATGTCTCATTCTCTATTGTCTCCTAATAATTATAAAAATAAAAATAAAAAAGAGTCCTTAAAAATTTACGTTTTCAATCTCAACCAATATAATTTGAGAGAAAATTGATTACGATAGTTTAGACATATATAATAAATATCATCAAATGCATTAATTAATTAAGAATACTGAGATGTTAATAATTAGATATACTTAAGAGATTAAAAAAGCCAATGCAGTGTTGGTTCAATAGTTCAAGGCTGAAAAACTTCATCCCCTTGGAGCTCGAAGGTCATTAGTTCGATTCTCTGACCATATTAGTTCAGTCAATAATTTTCAATTTTATCACCCTTAATAAATCCTTCATTGGTGTCAGATTAGCCCGCGTATATTATCTCATCCCCAAATCCTACAATGACAAGAGTCTCATGCACTAGAGGCGACTATTTTTTAACACAGCTATAGATGTGGCATTGATTAAATATATTTTGGGAAAGCTTCATACAGATGAAATTGACAAAATTGCACGAGCTTCCCCTTCTTTTGGCAAAAGCTGGTATGAAACTGACTTAAAAAGTTTCAATAAAATTAGGAACTTCAAAAGTATGGAATGTTACAGAATCAACCATCACAACCCAACCTTTGTTTCTTCAAACATTTGGACACTTACACAAATGAGTTAAAGAGTTCCTTGCCATTCCAAAGAACTTTTATGCTACTGTAGCATTTTTGGGAAACCATGCCAGCCCTGGTTGCAAGCACTGCTGCTTTGCATCTTCGAATGGAATTATAGGTCCCAGAAAAATTCGCCACAAGTCTAGTATTATTGTCACGAGCATAGCAGCGCCCAAAGCATCAACAGCCACCCTCGGCAAGTCCCATGGATCACCAGGCTTCTCATCGATCCTGTTTTTTAAGGTTGGCTTTCAAAAAATTCAGAAATAGTATAGAATTGTGCATAAACTCTTTTGTGAATAGATTTTTGTGGGGTACGTATGGATCGAAATAATAGTTCTGCATTGGATATGAGCAAGTTCATCATATAAAATATAAGTAGGGATATCATCCTCATTAGTACCGAGGCCTTTTGGAGTAAACCCCACACCTAGGCCCAAAAGTAATTAAGTTAGGGACAATATCGGTATTAGTCAAGATCCACGCCTGCCTAACAATTTAAATATAATGGAGGCAGCTCGAATAAATTCTCCAGGTCATGTGATGGACACATGATTAACAATTCAAGGCGCGAAAGAACAAGAACTTAACATCCCAGGTTTGAGTCCTTATTTTGCTTGACAAAAACCATAATATAGTATAGAGTAACAGTAAAGAATCAAATGCTTACCTCAAAAACATTGGGAAGCTTACGATAAAATAGATTGCATAGAACAAGGATCCCACTTTGTACATTGATGCCCGGTCCACAAATTGATAATATGGGAACTGCAGGTGTTCAAACAAAGTTCATGAGTGTTATAAGACATCAGTAAGTATTAAATCTTTACTCACACCACAAGCACAAATAATTCTTGCAGCAATAGCCTTAAGACTTGAAAAGAAAAACATCAGTTGCAATAGAGTTGGGTCAAATCCAGGTATTAACAAAGAATCGTGTCAATTTCCAACTAGTGATAAATCACAAATCTTAGTAATTTTACTGCATTCTGCTGACCCAAAGAAATTTGGTTTGGTTTGCATATAACATGTAGTTTTAATACAGCAGATTTCCAAATCTAATGGTCCAACACATGATCCTGAGAGCATTTTGACTGGTATATCAAACTTAATTAATAAACATGAGGCATCAAGACAATCTGACAAAAGTAGTTATAGTCTAAATAGCAGCACATGAAAAGCTTTCACAATCAAAGACCTGCATATGGCTACATGATTGACATGATCATTGAAATCAACAGTTAAAACCTCATTGGAATTATAATACCCTATCTTTCCATTCAGCATCTTAATTTTTCTTTTTCTTTTTCATTGGAAGCTATTTGCAAATAGAAATTGGCTACAAATCCTAATAGTCCCATGGCTTTTATGATTTTGATCCTTCAGTTGCTGTAATGCCATGTATCCGACTTCTAGTTAAATCACCTTTGAGAGAGCATTTCTTGAAGAGAATAGAGATGGTGTTAAAGTAGCTACGGACTATGATCTGACACCTAAATCTGAGGACAGGAGTAAATCATACTAAGACCACCAATCCACTTCAAAATTCAAAATTGTTTTCAAACCTGTATTGGTCAGTTTGTCAGTAAACATTTCTTTATGGACACCAAAATGCAATATTAATCCCACGCAACCACTGAATCTCCCATTTTCACACTGCTGGTTTACATTGGAGCTTGCATTGCCATGTCAATCTATAATCTATATTGTTAATAATTTTTCTTTCTTTATTTTTGAAAAAAAAAAAAAAAGCTAAGCAATAGCAAATAATATGCGAGGTAATACATCAGGAGGCATAACTGTCCATTATACATTCAATCGGTTGCATGTTTAAACATGCAATACTTCACCACCAGGCAAGATATAGATTAAATGGCTAGCAGTGACCAAGTACAAAGACCAAGACATCAAATGCAGCTAAAATGATTAACCCAAAGTAAAAAATTAACTATTTTGATGCCAGTAATAAAAACGATAAAACTAAGACAAAAATAAGCAGGATATCACGTGAGCACGTACATTAGATATGGCAATAGTTTCCAGGTAGGCTATGAAGTAAGAAAGAGCCAAAATCCATGCAGCCTCAGTAGCCCATCGCACAGACTCTGGTAATCCAGCAATTGAATGACGTAGTCTGCGAAGTGTCAAGTTTGATGCAACATGGTAAAACAAGAAGCAAACATGAGTGAGAAGGAAAGTTGTGTGAGGTACCTGCACATAACAAACAGGATTAGAAAGAACATGAATGCATATCACTAAGCCTAGGAAGTTAAATGCATGGCTATGAGGACAAATTACACACTAGCATACAGTGCATGTTATTGCAGGTTGTGAACATGGCTGGCAGCTTGTAAAATTTGTAGTGAATAAATTGAAATCAAAGCAATAAATCAATAAGATTAAGTGTTTAATATGAGTGTCAAAAAAGGTTTTTTATAAAAATATGATTAAATTATGGATGCTGGCATGCGCAGAAGATAACTAATAGGCTTTAATGCTGCAAGCATAACATAAAGTGTCAAAATGCATAATGGGTCGCTAGGAACCAAAACCAATCAACTTTTTTCTTCTCTGCACGACCCATCAAATCTGTGGAATTGATAAATTCATGCATAATTCAGGTATTACAAATGTAATTCTGCATGGGAAAAGCAAATACGATCTCAAAATTCAAAAAGGCAAACCTTTCAGATTCTTTTCAATCGCCAAATTATTCGTGTATTTTTTTTCCAATCAAGGCTAAGCTGTTTATAAAATAGCATCTTATAAAGTCAAATTTACAAAAGGGAAAAAGGTTAACCATTTAATCAACCAAAACATGTGCCGGCCCATTTTTGCTCGATGACTGCTGTTTTAATTTTTTGCCAGATTTTAAAGCTATTTATCAAGGAAAATCACAAGTCAACAAGAATCTTTCTCTTAACTAAATATCGGGTATATTCTAACTTAACAGTCAACTATGACTTGGAAATTCAATAATATAAAAACACAGAAGCTACTATTTCCAGGATAATCCAGAAAATGTTTGACATTTATCCAAAGAAAAAAGGATACGTAATGCACAAGTCTCCCACCATTGCATGTTCTAGAAAAGGGACAAGATAGACAACCTTACCTCTGCATTGGAGACCATATTCGAATCCAGACCTCCAAATAAAGTAGAAATAATGCATGACTTATACATACATGGTGACATATAAAGTATTAATTGGACAAACACAACATCATCATAGTCCAACTATGTTTATATATCTTGCTTTACAAACTCATAATCAGTCTTCACATATCCGGCTTTTATTGCTTCTTCCTTTCCCAAATCTTCTTCACTTTTGTTCAACATTCCCAAAATATTTTTGTACAAATTCACTGCAACAAAATTTGTCGCTTCTCGACCTCCACGCCCACCGTAACCCCCAAAAGTCTAAATTTCACAAAAACTAAAAAGAAAAATCCATTAAATCTTATTCTTCTTCCTAAAGGCATGTTGATGTTTTCTCTCTAACAATAAATTTAGCCCCGTTAATACCCAGAAAAGCCTGCTCAGACTCTAATTCACTAAACAAAAATTAAAAACCAGCTCCTCAAAATCAATAATTTATAGTTCCTAGAGTCCAAGCAAGCTTTTTTTGGTTATTAATTAGATAAACTTTATAGTTAGAAAGAAAGTGTGCCTTTAGGAACAAGAATAAGATTGAACGGAATATCTTTTCCATCTTGTGAAATTCAGAGTTTTTTGGGGTTTATGATATGCATGTAGGTCGAAAAGCAGCAAATTTTGTTGCAGAGAATTTGTATGAAAATATTCTGGGAATGCTGGACAAAAGTGAAGGGGATTTGGGAAAGGAAGAAGCTATAATAGCTGGATACCTGAAGACTGATGATGAATTTGTAAAGAAACATAAACACAGTTGGACTTCGATGATATTATGTCTGCCCTATTAACAGTAAGATTATGCCCACTATATAATCTTGGGAACATTTGGTTTTCACAAATTCACTACGACGGGGGCATTCAATGTCCATAGGTGTTCATGGGTTTTGCAACTACCACATTAACAGTAAATTCTTCATTTTTGTGAAGAAAAAGTGCATATTTACATAAACCTCTCATTCAAATGTTTTATACCCTATATGTTCCCACCGAAATGGAACTCACAGATTCCATCTGTACTTAATTGATATCACCAAATTCTCTTAAGATCCATTGCATTGGGCCAACTATTACCACCCCATTGTAGTAACAAAGGTGCAGTAGTCTAGTAGAGCAACTACATTCCTAGCAAAATTAAGGTATTAAACAAACCTGTACATATCCTACTGGTAAGTGGTAGTCATCTTGTAATTGCATATTTCTTTAGTTTCAATGATTTATAATGTTGTTGAAATCTAGGTTGCAGCATTTTTCTTATAGTTTATATAGAGGTGCTTACTAAAAAATGCTAATGGAATAGAGAACTTGTTGTAAGCATGTCTGGCAAAACACTTAAAAGTGTTTTTTTTCCTTTTTTAAACATTATGTTTGTCAAATTGCTGAAGTTGCAGAAGCAGAGAAAAAAAGAGATTGCAGAACATCAGATTTTTCCAAACATTTAAAATTGTTTATTTTAAGCAGCAGCTAAACTTAACAATAGAACATCAAAATGGTTTATAATTTAAATAAAAAAATCCAAACATAAATTTTATCACCAACTACACAAACACAATGCTGTTTGACCTTGTTTTTATAACTCTATGTGGCTTCCGTGAAGGAAATATATTTCAACTGTGCTATAATTTTTATCAGAAGAAAATTCACATCTGAATACCTTCCCATTCTTCCCTTTTTAATTCAATACTTCCAAAAATCTCCTGTTTTATTAAACAAAAAAAAAAGGTACAAACAGAGTCCTTATTTAGTGATCTACTTGGGAACTACAAAGTACAAACGCTAGCTTGATTCATCCACTTGAAAAACCTATTTTTGAAGGATTGGCGATGAACACATTAAATCCAAACCATCTACTAAAAGTCTCATATATCTTTTCTTGCCAACATATTTTGAGGTAGCAGATAACTGCTAGTTACCAAATATTTTTCCACACAACAATGCATCCAAAGCCCACACATCATAAAACTGCCTTATTATTCTTATATCACATTGTGACCTAGAGATCATGGGTTTGAGTTCATAAACAGCTATCGGATGTAGAGAGATAAGGCTGTATAACATTGTGCGTTGGTTATGATTTCTTTTGTTTGTACATTGCATAGCCTTGCACATTAAAGAGGATACTTCAACGGGGACTGATATGTTCCAAACTCATTTAGCCCAACCTACTTTCAAACATACAGCATGTGAACCTCCAAGCTGATCAAATAGAATACTCCCCCTTGATGATTTTAAACCACATTTTCAAGTTTCTACCGCATTATTTGCATTTTTTGCCCATTACTCTAATAAATCCAATCATCAATTTAAAGTAAATACAGCCCACAATTCTTCTTCTACAGGCACATATAGCAACAAGTTGCGAAAAATTAAATCAGAGTAACAAAATTGAATTTGCATACCTTACAGCAAAAACAACAAAAAGCTTTATTATAAAATGTATAAAGTATAAGCAACAGCATTCAGAATTATATGACTCAATATTTAGATAAATGCATACCAGCCCAATAAACAAAAATAGAAGCTTTATGAGTAAGCATCAAACTTGCAATAGAGACCATCTTATGGTAACACTTAAAGCTCAACTACAACACTGAATAACATATAATCATCTATCGGGTATGAAGAAAAATTATCCCTATGAACAATATCAAAGTTCAAAAACACCCAATGAATGTTTTCCTGTTGCTTACATTATTCATCCTCCATGAAGGGAAGGTATATGAAGCTCCCAATACTGTGAAAAAGTAATGTGTCCAAAAGTAGTTCCCAACATAGCTGAAGATTATAATCCAGAGACTAGCCTGACACGAGAACAACAAACTAAAGTTCAGCTCGTGTAAAGTCTTCTTGGAAAGATTTTCTGAAAAGCAGTAGGATGTTGCAATTAAACATCCGAGCATACTGGAGGCATAAATTTGAAAAAAATCATTAATACTGGCAGCACTTTCTTGTGTATACATGACAATAATATGACTGGAAAGCTCATCTTCAACATGTTGAACTTTGGTGTCATTTGTGAACCAAAAATGAGTCAAATTGAAACAAACTATACCCACCCCAAAGTGAATATCAGGGCACAATCCTCTACTAAAATGATTAATCATGGCTTCAGTGACTGAAATAAAGAAGTGACAATGATATGCAATCATGTAGCATAAGCCCCTAGATCAATGGTCTTCACCATTCAATAGCATTCTGCCTGTCAATAGGTACATAGGAACTTCACAATGGGAAGTGCATACCTTTACCCAATATCGTTTCTTCAAACATATGCCTTCATCAACCTAAAAAAAAAAAAAAAATTCTCAAAAAAAAATATATAACAATAACAATTGCGAAGGTTTACGGGTACCAAATAAACATTGGCCACGATATTGCAATTACCGCTACGTGTACAATATCCAAAGAAACTAATAAGCGAATAAGCGTATATCCTTTCAGCTACATGCACAAATTACTTTATCAACCACTCCAAAGCAACTTTTGTAATTTGAATCGCTGGAGGATGCTTGCAATGGTAAATAGTTTAAGAAAGAGTTCATTTTGAAGAAGATAATAGCAAGACATAAACTTGTATTAGTAATTTGCTGAGAGATTCACCTTCCCTACAATAAGAAGAGGTATCAAGAAAGAGGGAACTGCCGAAATCAACCCTACAAGCAAGTATTCCAACTCGGTAAATCTCTGTCAGCCATCAAAGAAAACACACATTAAATTCTTATAATTAGAAATAGAAATAGGGAAAACTATAGTTTAAGAAAGTCATCCAAGTAAGAAAGAAAACACTTAATCTAACACTATAAAAGCCTCTATACCCGACTCATTTACTTCATAATGCATCAACAACAACAGTATAAAGTCTTGGTCCAACTATCTGAAGTTGGCCACACAAGTTATTCTATTTCAATAATTTCAACTCAGCTCAATTAAGTTTTTTCCCAACTATATGGGGTTGGGAATCTGATTTAGTATATTCATGTCATAGTTGATTTGACAAAGTTTTATGCTAATTGTCTACTACCTAATGCAACCTCCTCCTTTATCCGAGCTTGGGAATGGTTGCGTTTAAAGATATGCAAATAGGCTCAGCATTGGCAGCGTTCTATTTCAATAATCAATGCTAATATTTTGGATTATATATATATATATATATATATATATATATATATAATAAAATAAAATAAAAAAAGATTATAGAGTTCAACAGATCAAAACCATAAAAAATAAAAAAAAGTAATTAGCTTTGTGAGACAAGCAAATTCGCATTACATTCATCAAATTCCAACTAACTAATTCAAAACTCAAACTAGTTCCTCAATCTACAACTACCAATTTCAAATTTTCATAACACACTCATTATACTTAAACACATTAAACAGAAACAAGTGAAAGAACTGAAAGTAACGAACAATCAAAACCTTCTTCTTCCACAAGACTAATTTTTTCTTAAAAAAAACCATTAATACACAACAATTTTCACTTCAAAAATAAAAAATAAAAAATAAAAAATAAAAAAGAAATCGAGATAGTGAATAAAGTTTAAGACCTCGTAGAGCTTGTAGGGAACAATGACTCCAAGACAAAGCGTGAGCCAGAACGGCGTGTACAACAGAAAGAACAATTCCCCCCATTTCTTGCTCGGATTTGCAGAAAACCAAAGACTCGTAGAAGTTGAAGTTGATGATGATGATGGTGGTGGTGGTGACGGTGATGCGGCTAAACCTGCGCACCCCACGACCACGTTATCAGAACACATCAAACAAACAGATTCAAAACCCTAATTGAATTCGTTTCAGTGAGAGGTTTTTTGAGTTTTACCGCCCATGTTGATGTTGATCTCGACAGTTGAGCTCAGACCACAGCTGAGAGTGGATCTCGGCAAGAAGATGGTGTAAAAATTGCTAAAGAAGTTCCACTGTTTCTAAAGTGCGCCTGGTGCGTAGGAGATCAGCTTTTTTTTTTTACACTAAAATGAATTTATAAATGTACAGTATATCAAGCCACTTTTAAAAAAATAATAATAAAGATCATTGTTTGATTTAAGATTCTAGGTGCCCAGTTGCCTTCGACATTTACAATATTTGATTTTATTATTTTGCAATGATGTTTGAAACTATAAACAAATTTATATACGAATGATAAGATGTATATTAATGTTTATAACTTGGAGATTTTAAGTAAGTCTATGAAATGTTACCTAAAATAAAAAATAAAAATAAAAGCTTATATATGGCCAGTTTGGTGCGCTAGACACACGATAAAATTATTTTTATAAAATTAAATAGAATTATATGACTTGTAATGTTGTAGAATAAATAACTGAATGCGGCCAAATAATATATATATAATGCAAGATCAGTTGTCCTACACCAAGAACATAGAATTGATAGAAAAAGGAATAGAAGGGGGAGGAGATGCCCCTTTGAGCCGTGACCGGAACTGCTTCCTCGTTAGCCTAAGAAAAAGAGAGAGAAAGAGTAAAAGAAGATCTGTTGACATTAAAAATACCGATGTGGTATCGGCTTAAGACTTTTTGTGCCAAAGTCTAAATTGTGAAACACCCCACGAATGTGATTGATACTTTCTACTTGAGCGTACCCCAGTCATAGTATCACATAATATTGTCTCATTCTGGTATACAACCCGCCACACAAGGACGTCTCATACCCTTGGGATTATTTGTCTACACTGTTCACACATGAACATTACAGGGTCTCCTTCAGATTCGAACCTCAAACCTTATATAGGTTGATTTTACAATTCGAATAGCCACTAAACGAACGACTCAGTGGTTGCTTGGATTGCGAAATCAATCTATATGGCTCAGTGGTTACTCAGATTGTGAAATCAACCTATATGATGTTCGAGGTTCAAATCTGGAAGAGACCCTTTACTGTTCATGTATAAACAGTATAGACAAATGATATGAGGGTACGAGACTTTCTTGTGTGGTGGACTGTACACCTGAGACAATATTATGTGATGTTATGACTAAAATACGCACAAGTAGAAGGTACCTATCACATCCTCGGGTACGACAAAATGGCTTTATCTACGTCAAAACTTTTTTGCAACAATATAAACTGTATTTATAATGGAGGATTTACGTAGGGAGTACAACTCACAATGTGGTCCCTAAGGTAAAAGTGCCCAAGCTGGCGTGGCGTGTGCCAATAAATGCGTATTTGGCAAGTCCTGATATGAGTTGCCACGTCATTCAGCTCGGTGGGCCGATATGATGGAAAAGACTACGGTGACTTTTCGACTTTTATTCTGCTTTCGGCTTGGCGTGGGCCTTGATTGGGCCCGTATTTTTTATTAGTTAGGTTATTAGTCTGTACTAAAAACAATAATAATAAATAAGAGGTTATTCATGTTTTATAAAATTGAGCATTGGGCAGTAAATAATGTATTAGCAACAAATACAAACGTTAAGATGAATATGAAGTAAATAAATGTCAAAAAAAAATGCAGTAAATATATTGAAAGATAAAATTGAAAATGAACATGTTTGAAAAATGATAAAAATAATTCTAATTTAAAATAAAATGATATTAAGATAATTTGAACACGTATAACTTGCAGGAATAATAGAGTAACAGGTTGAAAATAATACGAATAAAGATAATTAAAAAAATGCAATTATTTATTATATAATGTGGACTTAAAACTTCATAAAACAGGTGAACAAATCAAATTGATGGTGTTGGTTGATCATGTAACTGAAAAAAATAATAATAATAATAATTGTTACAAGTTTTTTTTAAGAATATACAATGTTAATAGTTAGTTGTATAACTAACTTCATCACTAAACTGTACTATCGGGGAGATCTTAACCCTGTTCCTGACTCATTGATTTTTCTCACCCACTAGAGTAAAACATTGGCAAAAATTGATCTTAAAACCTTTAAATTTCAAAGTAAAAAATGTTTTTTACTTCTTCATTTTTAAACTACATCAGATTTCAACCAAAAGAAAGATGGATATACATCTTGCCATTAACAACTACGCATGTTGTGTGGAGTGTTCGTAACTGGTCAAACGAAGTTTTACGTCAGTTGTTAGCTATCTAATAAAACCCTCTTCCTTTATTCAAACTTATTGTCACACTCCATGCCGGTGGTGTGATGGGCACCTTATACCGAGCGTATCTCAGCCATTATATACTACATAATATTGTCACATCCCAACGTCTAGTACCCTGGGATCATTTGTTTATACTATTCACTGATAAATAGTGTAGAGCCTTTCCAAGATTCGAACTCACAATCTCTTAAGGTTTGATTTCGCAATCTAAGTAGTCACTTAGGATTGGTTTGTGACGGAGTTAGATATTGTCTTAACATGCACTAGCAAAAGGATGATAATAAAACTATCAATAAATGCAATCTATGCAATTATATTGACGAAAAAAAAAAACTAAAACTAGTAGTGATTCATATAATGAGTAAATAACTATGTTGATACTTTATTTATTTTTATTTTTTTTTAAGGCACTACTAGCTCTAGTTTGTACAACGGTAACTATTCTTCTTCATCTTTTGAGTTGGTATTGTTAATAAGTAAAGTTATTGATCGACACATTCTAATACGTCATAACAAATCGTTATATACATATATATAAAAGAAGAGACAAACTAGTATGAAACTATTGGGTTTAGATTTGATGGCCAATGCTAAGTAAGGAGGACAAGCCAAAAGAAACAAATTAACTGGAGCTGATGGTAGATCTATCTATGTGTTTCCACCCAAAAGTTTTAAACCTATAAGGCCCGTTTGATATACGAGATAAGATAGGATAATATTATTTTTAGTCTAATTTTTATGTTAAGATAAAAAATAATCTCATTTAACTTTTTTATTTCGTTCTAACAGAATAAAATAGTGACTATCCAAAGCTTGAGATTAATCTTTTTCGTCTCCCTGCTCATTCACAGGTACTCTTTGTTCTTCGTTCTTCCTTCTTTTTTGAAAAAAAAAAAAACCAAAACCTGGTTTTGCATTTTTTTATTTTTTTTTAATCCTATCATATATTGCACAAAACACAGGATAACATTAAAATTAGTCAATCTTATTATCTTATCCAATTTAATACAATTTCATAAAAATAATTTTATCCTCGGGCACCAAACAGATCCAGTAAAGTGTAAACAAAAGAGACAAAAAGTTATTGTGAGGGACACATACCCGACAAAATTGAAGAAAGTATGATTGTTGCCAGATTTCTTATCTTAATTTTTTTTTATAAAACTAAGAAATAATTTTTTAAAATATTTTTAGAATTTAAATTTAATAATATAATATAATATAAAAATGCTAAAACGGAAAAATTATATAAATAAATAAATAAATATTATGTTTTAAATAAGTAATGAGTTAAAATTTAAATAATTTTTTTAATATTTTTAATAATTTATTTACTATTGTAAAGCATGGTCAATATTTAATATAATTATTATATATAAATATTATTTTTAAGGTCAACTATTTTTATAGTAAGAAGTTGAAATTTTAAATTAGAAATATTTTATCTTTAAAATAAAACTAAAATAAGAGGTTGAACTAGCTACCAAATAATATATTTAAAAAAATAGAGTTACCAAATACAATTTTAGATTGAAATAAGATTTTGAATATGAATAATAAGTAAAAAAATAATTTAATTAAGAATTGATATTAAATAATAATAATTAAATATAATATTAACTATGTATATATATATGTGGGGTCCCCCAAAATTTGGAGGTTCGAGGCCGTCAACCTGTAGGCCTTGCCCCAGGGCCGGCCCTTCTATTAACTACCTAACGCAATCTTTATCTTTTACCTAGATTTGAGACGAGTTGTGATAGATTTAGCCATTATTTTAACATTAACCAGTAAAAAAAAAAGATAATGATGATTTTTTCTATTGTTTAAAGATTTAAAGGTGCATGATATTAGTGTACTTGGGGCATGTGTTGGTGGAGTTTTGTAAAAGCATATATGTTGAATTAGAATAATCAATCCCGTATGATTCATTGAAAAAACAATATTTCTAGACTTTTTAAGACGGAGTGCGTTATTATTAATATCTTCAATCTTCAATATAAATGATACAACAAATAAAAAGTTAATATTAAATGCTGGCTATGGGGTTCGAACCCATGCGCACTCATGTGCAGAAGATCTTAAGTCTTCCCCCTTAACCACTCGGGCAAACCAGCTTATTGATGGGATACTATGCTGAAATTATTTATTTAAATAAAATATAATTGGTCATGTAGGCTAAGCAAATTTTTAACTTCATAAAATTAAACTTGTTTTATTTATTTAACCAAACAAACTAAACATAGCTATAAGAATTAGGTTTGGTTTGATACTGTAAATGTGTTGATTTGATGATAATCTGCTATATCATGTAAGATTCAATTTAAACATTATTTATTACTGTATAATTTATAAAGCCAAAACTTCTTCGCAAATACTATTTATTAATAATTATATAGCATATATAGATTGCATGAATATATAGTGATGACGTTGATCAATTTAGCTACGGTGGGTCTTTGCCACGTGTATGGACAGGTGAAATGCTTGTTTGTGTTGAATTCAAGCACTCTATTAATTGCATATAATTTACATTATGATGAGTACATATGATAGGTACATATTTGACAACTGAGATATCAAGAGAACCAAGCTTTCTTAAAAGCTTTTTTGGTGGTATCCAAGGGATCTTTGTAAAATGATTGATTAATAATGAAATGACACTATCATTCTGAAAATGAGTTACTAACATGCACCTTTATATTATTTATTCATTATTATTATTACAATAAGTTTTTATTTATTTATTTATTTAATTTTTTTTTTATAGCAAATCAAAATATTTATGCCTTTAACTTGGTTTGTGATTCAAAAATAATTATACAATTTGATAACAAAAACTCAAAAAATATTTTTTAATGGTTAGTTGAGAATAGGTTAAGTTGCGTTTGGTTTATGATTCGAATACAGTTTTCAGTATTTGAAAATTTAGAAACAAAGAAAACTCATTTAGCTGGTTGAAACCCAAAAATAGTTATCCGAAATTTATTATTTTCAGAAAACCATAAAAACATCATTTTTAAAATTTTTACTTTTTCAATTGTATTCTTATTTTCAAATCATGAACCAAACCCGAATTTTTTGACTAAAACTTTTGAAAACAATTTTCGAATTCCTGCAATCAAATGCATTCATCTTTTTTAAAAAATTGTATATATATATATAGTGGGATTCCAAAGCTTCCCTTGAATTTAATTATAAGATACAGGCTTGTGTTCTTCCATGTTATTAGAAAAAAGGTTCATAAGATATATAATTGTTACAATTTAAGTGAGATGAAGTGACTACACATTACATTTTCATTATTATAATTGTTTTTGTTGTATAAAATCATTCAAAAACAAAGCAACAAAGTGGATTTATTCAGCAAATTCAATGATTTTTTTCAATCTTTTGTGAAAAATAATATCAGAGGATAAAAGAAAAGAGACAAAGGGAGTGACAGGACAACTCAATATTTTTAATTAAATTTAAATTAAATCCTTTAGTAGGAAACATTTTATTCAGTACTACCTTTTTTATTTTTATTTTTTGGGTTTGTCATGAAGTATTGTCTTCAGTACCATTAACATGTCCTTCCATGTACCTAAATTAACCATATTTATTTATATCTTACAAGGTCTTTTATATATTATTCTTTTTAATAACCATAAATATATGAATGGATATGCCTTGATTTAGTTAAATGCATTGCATTTGGGAGAGTTAATAATTAATTTAATTGAATTAATGTTGAGTTATTATTATTATTATTATTATATATATATATATAAGTGAAACTCTCAATAAGGTTGGGAACATTGTCATATGGCATGCACATGGTGTCCTTTAGAGGGGATAAAGACATAAAAAGAGCTTCACATGGGGCTGCCCTAACATTGAAGAATGAGAATCTTATAATTATTAATTTCTTGCCCACATATAAGGTTAAAAAAATATACATGTAAAAAAACATAAAAACAAAAATAATTAGTGAGTTCATAATAATATATATGTTTTTAGCCAGAAAACTATTAATAAAATACAGAAATTAATATTCAAATTTGTGGGATTTTCTAGGTTTTGATGTTTACTTGTTTTAGTAAACATGACATAGGTGCATTAGTTGTATATTTATGTGGATAAACTTTGTTATATTAATAATTTTGGAGCTGCACATGAATATATAGAAATGTCTTGTTAGTAAATAGTTGAGGCATGTGTACTAATATTGCATAGTTTTTTTTATTTTTTATTCTCAATTATATATATATATATTAGTGAACGTGCACGTACGTTGCACATAATTGACAGTTATATTTTATATTTTATATTTATTTTATTTTATTTTAATTTTAAAAGTGTATAAAAGATTAAGTTTTATCAATTGTATGTATCGGTTGAAATAAACATTGAGAAAAAAGTAAAAACTGAGAACGTGGGTTAGTTAGATTAATTGTTTTAAAATACCTCTTAATTATTTATAATATAGGTTGAAAATCATAATTTTTAATAAAAAAGGGTGTTATTGGGATTATGATAAAAATAACATACGGTCAATAAAAAATATTGACTTTATAAATAATATATATATTGAGTCACTGTAATATTAAATCACACAATTTAAATTAAAAGATTACATACTAAACTTTAAAACTGAAAAAAATATATATATATATATATATATATATATTTGGTCAGTGCATATGTTATAACTGTGATTGTGTAAATTTGCTTTACATCCTATTCCTTCCAATTTATAACACCCTCACTATTTCTTTTACTTTATTTTAGATGTAAAAAAAAAAGAGTATGATATTTTACTATATAAACATAAATGTATACACCTTGCAAAAATAACATATATTTATATATAATAATATAAATAAATCATAAAACACACATACAATTTCAAGAACATGCTTGAAAGTATAATACCAGGAGGAAACATATATGCCCCTTTATTTATTAATGGTACTCATATTAATTAATAACACAAAGGTACCTTTAATTCTATCTTAATTAAGCCAATGCACTATCCCTGTTACTATTGGCCAAAGGACAGAAAGTACAACCCCTTTATATCTTAAACCCAACATCAATTGAATTGCTAATCTTATAATAAAACAAAAAGGTAATTAAACTCATTTAGACGCTTTTGAATTTAGTTTTTTTATTTTTATTTTATTTTATTTTAGAAGAAATAATCCAAGCCCTCCTAACCCATTGGGACCAGCCCACCCTAACTCGTGAAGTATTCATATACATGATGAACAGATTGACAGCTAACCCGCTCTCTCACCACGACCCGACTAGTCCTCACACCAATTCAACGTCAGTGAAAAATTTGTCGAGAGTGATAAAACTATAAATTACCGACTGAACCAGCATGACCCGAGAATCGAACCAACGACCTCCGAGTCGGCCCCAAGGGATGAATTAACCTTTTAATAATTGGAAGTCATTATTATTACTCCAATATCACTTGGCTTCTACCCAAATTCTTCATACTTAATTTGTTTTATATTTCCCTTCCAAATCTTATATTCTTAATTACCAATAATCCATGTAGAAGTTTATTCGTTTTTCATTTTATTTAGCAAATGTGATACGTATATTATATTATTTATGGTGTAATGGATGATCATATGAAGTTAAAAGAACATTATCATTTCAAATAACTTGGGGAAACTCAATTCTAAACTCCAACTTGAAGCCATGCATATATTAGATAACACCCATGGTTGGTTTGAATTAAAAATTTAGTAAACTTCCAACAACATTAAAAATCGACAAATTACATAGAACGGGTTTGAACTTTATAATTAATCATACCTTTTTTTTTTTTTAAGAGAGAAAAAAAAGCATCAAAAGACACTTCACAAAATTTATTATATTAACCAAGAGGTTACGAATTAGAGCCTCATCCACTCGTGTCCCCTCCAAGGTATGAGCCCGAATGAGGGTTTTCTCAAGAGTTTCAGGGGGTGCCCCCTTTGCGGGCTAAGGATTTGCACTCCCTTGGGTGTTTGAAGTAGTCAGGTGCACGCAAGCTGGCAGATACCCAGGTTTCAAAATAAAAATAAAATCGGCATTGATTACTTTTATTGTTGCAAGATGTGACCAACACCAAATAAGAGAAAATACTAGTGAATCTTTTATGGTTATAAACTTGGAATTGTTTTTATGCATCAATCTCAAAGAGAATGAATTGTACAAGGAGAGAATGAACTGTACAAGAGAGAGTAATAAGGATTCCAATAATATAGTTGATTAGTTGGTTAGTTGTTCAACTGTTGTGATTATAGTTAGGTCGTTAGTACCATAGTTAGTCTTTTTACCATGGTGGTTAAGTGAACAAGAATTGGCTACATATTCTTGTATAAATAGCATGTACTACAATGTAACAATTTACTCTTTGGAATACAGTTCTTTCTCATTTTTTGTTCTCTTTATCCTATATCTTCCTCTGCTTGCTTGATTTCCATTATGGTATTAGAACAACAAGGTTCTATAATGGCAGGATCTTCAAATCAACTTAGTGAGAATAACGGATCATCAAAGTTCACTCCAGTCACTTTTTCACACAAGATTTCGATCAAGTTAAATAGTGTTAACTTTCTCTTATGGAAGCAACAAATCATGACTGCTATTAGAGGAAATGATCTGCAAAGATTCTTGGAAGTTGATTCAACACCAGATAAGTTCCTTTTCTGTTGAAGATGAGCATGTTTAGAGAGCAAATAAGTTGTTCTTGGATTGGGAGCCTCAAGATCAATTGTTAATGTCATGGTTACTTTTATCAATGTCAGAAAATCTTCTTACACAAATGGTTGGTTGCACAACCTCAGCATAGATATGGCAGAATTTGAAGTAGTATTTTGCCTCACAAATTCGTGCTAAGATCATACAGCTCAAGAAACGATTGCAGAATATCAAGAAAGGATCTATGTCCATTGATGAGTATCTCTTAAAGATCAAGAACTGTGTTGATATGTTAGCCTCAGTAGGTCACTTCTTGTCTCCTAAAGATCACATTGATGCATTCTTTGAAGATCTTACAGATGAGTATGATCCGTTTGTTGTTTCTGTTTCTTCTCGAGCAAATGATTACAATGTTGTTAAGATTAAGTCTCCATTATTAGCTCAAGAATCAAGAATTGAGAAACCTGAGAAAAATCTTGATGTTAATTTGCAAGTGAATTTGATGAGTGGCAAAACTAATTTTTAGAAGTATAATAATGCTAATCGTTTTGGTTCACAAGTCAGAGGTGGATTCCAAGGTCGAGGCCATTTTCCCTATGGTTCTTCTTCGTGTCCTCAACAACATTTCAGAGGTCCTACTCAAGGGAAATGTTTTCATAATAATCACTGGCAGCAAAGTGTTGAACCTCAATGCCAAGTTTGTCGCAAATATGGACACGTTGCACTTAATTGTTTATATCGATTTGACAAGTCTTATATTGGATCTTCATCTTTTTCTGGTGCTGCATCCTCAGGTTCTCAACAAGCTTTCTTGACTCAAAACTCTGAGTTGGAATTCCCTGTTTTAGTGGGTTCAATCTTTGTTCCTAATCCGACTACCTCTTGGGATACAAATTGGTATCCAGATTCAGGAGCAACCAGTCATGTAACTCCATATGTTGGTATTCTCATGATCAGTCATGAGTATATTGGTCATGACAAAGTACATGTTGGTGATGGATCATGTTTGTCAATTGAGCATGTTAGCCATTTCTCTTTTTCTTCTTTAGATTCCTCTAAATTACTCATTCTAAACAATCTTCTTCATGTTCCTCTTATTACCAAATATCTTATTAGTGTGTCAAAATTTGCTAAAGACAATAATATTTATTTTGAGTTTCATCCTTTCACTTGCTATGTCAAGGATCAGGTCAATCACATGCTCTCGGGGAAACTTGACAAAGGTCTATATGTTTTTGACAAGTCTCAGCTTCAGCTTCTGAGTTCATCAAAGTCTGGTTCATTCTCCTTCTCCTCACCTTCTTCGTCAGTTTCATCAAATTCAGCATATGTTGTTCATGATTTTATGCCTTTTTGTGTCAATAATAATTTTGTTCACAGTACTTTTGTTTCAAAACCTTCATTGATTGATTTATGGCATTCCAGACTAGGTCATCCATCATTCAAAATAGTTTATGTTGTGTTACATGTTTGTAATCTTCCTCACATCAATAAAGATGTTTTATGCTGCTCAGCATGCTCTCTTGGTAAAATTCACAAGTTGCCATTTCCTATGTCTGGTACAACTTATACAACTCCTTTGCAACTTGTTTACTCTGATGTTTGGGGCTCCGCTTATTCTTGTTCTTCTAATGGTTATAAATATTATATTCATTTTATGGATGCATATTCCAAGTTTACTTGGATTTATTTGCTGCAGAATAAGTCAAAGGTGTTCAAAACCTTCCTAGCTTTTAAGGCACATGCTGAGCTACAACTTGGTTGTTCATTGAAGGCTTTACAAACAGATTAGGGAGGTGACTATAGAGTTTTCCAAGATTTTGTTGAAACTTATGGGATTATATATAGAGTTTTTTGTCCTCATACACATGAACATAATGGTTCAACTAAGAGGAAGGAATCGTACTATAGTTGAGCATGGCTTGGCTATGCTTGCACATGCCAAAATGCCTCTTAAATCCTAGGATGAGGCGTTCAAGACTGCAACAATATTTTTGCTTAACAGACTTCCTACTCCAGTATTACAAAACAAATCTCCTACTGTGGTCCTTTTCAATACCAAACCAAACTATTCCTTTCTTTGAACCTTTGGATGTGCTTGTTATCCAAAGCTTAGACCTTATAACTCACACAAACTTAATTTTCGATCTACACCATGTATCTTTGTTGGTTATAGCCTGAATCACAAAGGATACAAATGCTTGTCTTCAGCTGGCAGATTATATATTTCTCGGGGTGTTCAATTTGATGAACTAGCATTTCCTTTTGCACCTTTTTATCACATATTGTTTCTGTTTCTCCTTCTCCTACCTGCCTTTATCTTCTTAATAGTCTCATTCCTTCTTGTCAGTCCTCAACTACCTCTCCGCCTTTGTCTCCTTCTTTCTCTCCACATTTTAACAGTCTACCCAACTCCCCTATTCAGTTTAATACATCTTCTCAGGAGCCTGTTCTAGTTGTTCTTGATCAGTCTCTTGCTACTACCACACCTTCATCTTCTCATCTTACCAATGCACATCCTATGCAGACCAGGGCCAAGTCTGGGATTTTCAAGCCCAAAGTTTACATGGTTGTTAAGGAACCTAATTCAGTTCATGATGTTTTGCAACATGACCGTTGGAGGGCAGCTATGTCTGATGAGCTTTTGGTTTTGGAAAGAAATCAAATTTTGAGTCTTGTTGAACTTCTTCCTAACAGGAAAGCCATTGGTTGTAAATGGATTTTTAAGATTAAGGAGAATGTTGATGGTTCTATCAACAGGTATAAAGCTAAACTCGTTGCCAAGGGTTTTCATCAACAAAAGGGCTTTGATTACACTGAAACTTTCAGTCCGGTTGTTAAGCCTGTTACAATTAGAATTGTGCTTACTATTGCTCTTACTCATGGCTGAAAAGTACAACAATTTGATGTAAATAATATTTTTTTAAATGAAGTGTTGCAAGAAGAAGTTTACATGCAACAACCACCTGGGTTTGTGTCTCATTCTTCTAAGCATCTTGTTTGCAGGTTACACAAGGCATTTTATGGCCTTAACAGGCTCCCAGAGCTTGGTTTGATAGATTGTGTGTTGCCTTGCTTTCTTTTGGCTTCTCATTTGCTAAGTATGATCAATCCTTGTTTGTGAGAATTACTCTTCTACCTACAACTATTATCTTGTTGTATGTCGATGATATCTTGATTACCGACAGTGATAGTGGTATAATTCAGGATCTTGTTCTTAAGTTAAATAAAATTTTTACTCTTAAAGATCTTGGTGAGATCAGTTACTTCTTAAGAATGCAAGTGATTCATACCACTACTAGTTTACATCTATCTCAAACTAAATACATCAAGGACTTGTTCTGCAAAACTAAGATGCAGTTTGCTAAGGCTAATGCTACTCCAATGACAAGTGGTCTACGCCTTTCCATGTATGGCAGTGATCCAGTTATTGATGTGCAATTGTATCATTCCACTGTGGGTGCTCTATAATATGTTACTATTACTCGACCTGAAATTGCATTATCTGTCAATAAGGTTTGCTAGTTTATGCAAAACCTCCTACAGGTTCATTGGAATGTTGTGAAACGTATCTCCGATACTTAAGTAGCACTTCAGCGCATGGTTTGCAACTTCATCACCTTGATAGTTATTCTCTTACTGCATACTGTGATGCAGATTGGGGATCAGATCCTGATAATCGTCGTTCAACCTCTGGGAGTTGTGATTTTTTTTTTGTCGAAATCTTGTTACTTAGCAATCGAAGAAGCACGCCACCATTTCCAGATCATCAACAGAGGCTGAATATCGCAATCTCGCAAGTGTGACAACATAGTTAACTTGGTTAAAATCTCTTTTGGGTGAGTTGCACATCTCTTTGGCTCAACCACCTGTTGTGTGGTGTGAATACGTGAGTGCTACTTTATTAGCTACTAATCCTGTTCAGCATGCATAAACTAAACATATAGAGCTGGACTTGTATTTTGTGAGGGAAAAAGTGATGCAGAAGGAGCTTCTTCTTTGTCATGTTCCTTCAAGTATGCAACTTTCAAATGGTTTAACTAAGGGTATCACCAATTCTCAGTTATCTGAGTTTTGTTCCAAACTTAGTGTTGTCTCTCTAACCACACTGAGTTTGAGGTGGGGTAATAAGGATTCTAATAATACAGTTGGTTAGTTAGTTAGTTTTTCAACTGTTGTGACTATAGTTAGGTCGTTAGTACCATAGTTAGTCTTTTTACCATGGTGGTTAAGTGAACCAGAATTAGCTGCATATTCTTGTATAAATAGCCTTTACTACAATGTAATAGTTTACTCTTTGGAATACAGTTCTTTCTCACTCTTTATTCTCTTCATCCTATCTCTTCCTCAGTTTGCTTGATTTCTATTAGAGAGCATAACACCTATCACGAGGACACTAATGTGGTGTTATCATAATACTCTTTGATGTTGAAGTTAAAACTTAGTCGAGCTTTTAACATCTACAAATAGTACAAACAAATACGTTATTACTATACCATTAACAATCTTAGAATTTAAAAAAATATTTATATTAGAGGGTTCATAGTCATTTAACACAAGCTGCGTTGAATCCTATTTTATGTCAGGTAGTAGTATTCCCATATGAGTGTTTGACATTAACTATTGTCAAGATTGTTTGTAGATCAAGTCAATGCGACTAAATCGACATCTTCCTTGCTCATCAAAAAGTCGTGTTTCATCATACACCGAGCGCTCGACTTTCTACCCAGTGAGACTCTTAAGTAGTATTGAGAAATCATTGTTTACAAATTTGTCGATTTGTAAAATTTAGAGGTAACATAGTGCATATCCTATCTGTCGAGCTATCAGTATTTGTGAATCTTTTGTTGAAATGCTTGAAGTTGACTATATTTGAGTCTTTAGGATACATTGGGATTATATTCTACACCGATGACTATAAGCCCTTGACTAATGCCGGTGGGAACATAATTCACATTGAATATGATAGCATCTCACTCAATAACATATGAAGTCGGACAAAAATTGCGATAGAGATGAAAAAGAAATAAAGGACATGAAGACCGTGACGGCTTAATTGGTTACCAGAGACAAAATTGGTGGCACTATCACAGGTTTGGATTCAGTTTTTGGCTTTTAGTATTTTCACATTGTAAATATTAATGAGTTTTCACGCCATTTTTTTCACTTTATTTTTTAAAATGAGAAGAAAAAGAAAAAAGAAAATCTCTTTCGTGTACGATAGGCAATCTCCACGTGTCAGAGCGGGTGGAAAAAGAAGGGCGGTTTCTCTGATAAAGAGACCAACTCATATGACAATTATATTACCCAATCTGTTCATTTATCGTGAAAATAAAAAATAAAAAATAATTTCGAATTTACTTTTTCACCGTAAAGACGTACTGAGCCTACCAACTACTCGCCTGTACGAGTGTTTCATAGTTCATTAAGTAGCTGTAGCTCACAATAAATAAGATAAATATTTCTACATTCAATTAATAAGAGGTATGATTTAGAAACAAATATCTGAATACCGGAATTTTATTTTATACGACCTAATATTATTCAAAAATAGAAAAAAAAATATATCATTTGAATAAACTTCTGAATTAGGATAAATCACTCACAGCTCGAGTGGTATTGCATCTATTGCCTACCTACTAAAGCAAGGGTGCAATTCTCCTAAATATCGTCTTAAAATAGAATATCACTTATTGTGGGCTACGACCCCTTATTGTTTAAAGATTTGTCTTGATTTTGATTAGTGTCATTATTTAATGTTAGTTTTTAGTTATTACGCCCGACAGGACTAGTTGTACTTAACAAAAAAAAATCATGTAATTATAACACTATGATGTATAAGAAAATTATTACACAAAAAAAAAAGAGTACACAAGGAGATGCACTTGGGCTCGAGAGCCTTTTGGTGTTATAATATATTAATACGAAGTTGTATAATACACACATCTTTATGTTGATCGATGAAACTTGACGTCATGAATAATTTTCAAGTCCCTAAAGTATTTTTTAAACTAAGGCAAACACTTAATATTAGTTTTTAAGGTTGAATTCAAGTATCAACTTATATTAATACACATGTAACTTGATTTTAAATTTCTATCCAAACGTCCCTATTTTAAATTGAATTTGCTCAGCTTTCTTTGGATATTATTATTATTATTGTTTTGGTAAGCATTGTAAGCAAGTAACAGTGATGAGCATAAAATTTCCACCATAATACTTTGGACTTGCCTTATTACTTTTTAAGAGTGTGAAATATTAACACAAATTTATTTTCTTTTCTTCTTTGGGGTATTACATACCTAAGTGTCTAATAATAAATAGTGACTAATTTTGACGATGTGCATCTAAAAATATTGTTTATTTTATTTGATTTAATAATTGCTTAGGGAGACTCGTGAATTAGTGGACTAATTAATTAAATATTCGTAGTCGCGTGTCATTTTCTTATAGGTGGGGACGTAGGGTCACCAATAATGATGCAGTTTTCTAGATTCGGGTTCAAAAATTTGACAACATTGTCATTAAATGCTCGGTCAAACTTTTAACGTACGATTACGATAGCTCGACCCCACTCTTTCGATCATTACCACCCTATCTCGATGATTGTCTTGAAATTTTCACCTCAAAATAAATTTCTATAATATTGAATCTAATAATATTGAATTTTATGTTAATGAGGTTAGTTGCTAGTTCTAAGGACATTGCACTTAAGTTCGAGTTACGAAAGAATAATAATTTTTTAAATTATGTGTTACGGCGGACGCCTGTATAAAATTCGTAAAAATTATGTTAACGTAGAATATGAGCCGGAGAGAAGGACAAATTTTCAAGCTAGGTTTATTATTCTATTATGTTAAAACAAATAAAAATTCCAAGGTTGGGGGACGTGGACAGCATTAAAACAAGCTTTAACAGAAACCTAACGCACCTTCAAATTTTCTATTCGCTTCTTAATATTATTTTAGATAATATTCTTTGTTAATATTATTTAATTATATATATATATTTATTTATTTCCCTTTGTGTTTAGAATGCTTGGTAACGATGATGATGATGACACGAGAAGCTTTAGTCTTTTGCCTCCAAAAACAGCAAGATTTGATAAAGACGTCGTCATCAATATTTGAAAGATGACTTTGAAAAAAAATATATAAATGCCACATGTCGGCAATACAGTTGCAGCTGTTCGAAAGGAGCTTTTTATTAATCTCCCCTGTGTTTAGCCCTTATGTTTGGTCTGCCTGCCTTGCAGGATCCACGATATTCGAATCAGAATCTTTGGAAATATTTTTATAATTTTTTTTTTAAATCACTTAAATTTAAATTAAATTATTCTAAATTATTAAACTAAGTATATATCTGAATCAAATATTACTAGATTAAGATATATTACATTGTTATAACTATAAATTAATCTTATACATTTTGACTAATTAACTCTTATTTATAAGGTGTTATATATATAGCTAGTATTAATAAAGAATTTATTAGTTGTTAGTATTAACAAATTTTTATCTTTACAAAAGAAACTCATATCAAGATTTTTTTTTGCAAATGAAATAAACTAAATGTTATATGTAAAAGAAAATTAATAACCCAAAATCGAATAGTCTCGTTAGATGAAGGATGAGCTATAAGTAGTGGTTAAGGGGCGAGATTTTGATTTCAAGTCTGAGTTTGTGACTACACTTATCCGTTCACTTTAGAATGAATACCTAACAACCTTTATAGTTTCCTACTTCAGAATAGTCTTGTCTTAACAAAGGAATTAGCGGGGACACCGGGATATCGTAGACCGAAAAAAAAAAAATATTAATAGGGCAATAAAGTGTTAAAAAAATCTTAAATCTTTAATTGTTACATAAAACAACATAGCACATACTTAATTTAACCATTCCTAAAACACAATCTACGGTGTAGACTTGCGTAAATTTTATATCTTAGCTTTTGAAGAAGGGGTTGAAAAAATTAGTCTACTTGTTTAAAATAATAATTAATTATATAATAATATTATATATAGGTTGAGTGCCAACGTTATTTTTTTATGCTAACACTCAAGTTTTTTTTTATATTTTAAGAATGTGCGTGTATTTAGAGTTGTTGCATAATACCTACACATCCTTAAAATATTTTAAAAAATTGAATGCTAAAGTTTATATAAAACATTTTTCTTTAACTATAAATTTGATAAAGACATGCATGGCATTGCAATTAATTTTTTCATTTTAAAAGTTTGCCCGGGAGACAAAAAAAAAAAAGTTCCTTTTTTAAAACTAATGGTTTTCGTGAGTCAAATGAGATTTCATAATTGATATAAGAACAAAATATAGTCAAAAATTTACTCAAGTTATCAACTATTCTTAATTATCTATATATTTAGATTTGATTTTATGGAAGAGACACTTCATTAGATTAGGTAAGATATCTTATAGAACAACTATTCTAGATTTTTTATTTTTTATTTTATTTTTTTGTTGAAATTTATTAGTGATAATATTTCATATATAGTGGGCGGGGATTAAATAGACTGAACGTGATTTAATTGTTAACTTTTAATAATTAAGATACAACTGTAGTGATTGTATCCCTAGATTTTTTGAAGTTATCAAGTGTTTCGTGATAATATTTGATAAATATGTAATTTATCGAATCCCCCAGCCATCTTCAGTAATAATTTATTATTATTATTATTATTTTTTATCCAAAATTGTTAATTAAATTATAAAAGCATATATTAAAAAGAAAAAGAATTGGGATTTTACGCATTGATTGTTGAAATATCTAAAAAACTTTAAAAAATTTGATTCGTGATCTAAAAATTTTTAAAATAATATTTTATTATTTCTTAAAAATAATTTATTTTTTTTTATAAATTTTGAAAATTTATTTTTAGGTTTTAATGAACCAAATCCATTTTTTTTTATTTTTAAAATTTTAATACAAAAAACTGTATCCGAATCTTAAATTAAACACAATCTCATTATTTTTTCAAACATGGTACCCACTATTTTCAATTAATTCCATTGTCTAAAGATAGTCATCAATTCACCTGATATTTCCATTATATAAATATTAAAAAAAAAAACACTACACAATTATAAACAAAATATAAACAAGCATGCCATTCCATTTTTGCTATTAAAAATAACATATATAAAATCACTCTTACAAAATACACAATAAGAAATCATACATATTATTTATTCTATCTTCTTCTTTAAAAAGAACAACAATGATTCCACGTTTACCAATCATAAGGTGGCCGCCTGGTAACAAGTTATTACTTAATAGTTTGATGGGTGACCATATATATATATCTTTGAATCTAAGCCAATCTACCCTTGAAAGCTCCAACTTCTCCAACTGTTCATCAACATCTGTCAAGTATTCCTTCTTCTCCAATCAGCCTTTAGAGTCCTCTTGAGTCCTCTTGACTCTATATTGGTTTCATGGTCACATTTGTTAAAAATATATATATAATAATAATAATGATAGAATCTCATGAAAGACATGTCTCTCAACCAGTGTCTAAGTGAAAATTGCCTGCAGGTTCTAGGCTTTGTCATTTCTTGATTACCATACCTCAATCATAGGAGCAAATTAATATTGAATTATTCAAATCATATGATTATATATATAATATAAATATATATTTTTATTTCATGATAAATGGGTATACTCAATCAAGAGAAGTTGATACTTTATATAAAACTCTCAATAAATAAAAAACAATTATCTTGATAGTTAAAATAGAAAAACAAACTATTCTAATATATACATTTTTTTTATAAGTAATGCTATATATATATATATATGTTAGGTTCAACGTTGTTATTTTTTAAATATTTTAAAAATATACGTTATTTTAGAGATGTGTAATATACATATATTTCTATAATATTCAAAGAAGCGGAATACCAATATTAAAAAATAGCATTGATACATATGCACCCATGTAATTTTTTTTTTTTTTTCGTAGCATTAATTTTAAGAAATCCGATAGTCTTGTCCTGAATTAATAATTTTCAGTAGGTGTAAATGTAATAATATTAAGAAGGTCTTGTCGGCTGACGACGTCGGCAATTGTCGGCCGATAAATCGGGAGGCAAAAGCGGCAAAACCCCAATTTGCGTTTCAAATTTTCCCTATTTTTCATTTTTTATTTTATTTTTAAAGTTAACTTAAACCTTCAAAAAATTATCTTAATTATTTTAATAATAATTCAGTAATAAATTTTATTTATTTATTTATACTCGCTCTCTCTTTCTCTCTCTCTCTAAAAATCCAAATTCAGTTTTCTCTCTCTCTCTCTCTATTCATTCCTTGAGAGTTGTCTCTCTCACACACACCATTGCGAGAAATCCGCTCGTTCGCAAAGCGGCCAATCGAAACCCTAAACCTAACCCTAATTCGTGAGATTCAGAAGCTACGTTCCAACGCGAACGGATCCATATTCTTTAAACCAAAAAAAAATAAACCCTAATTGTTCAGATTCGTTCTTCAAATGCTAGCTCATGAACGGTTCCTGAAAAAACATGTTTTTTCTGGTAATTTGTTTTTTTTGGTTCATTTTGTGAGTGTCTGGTTCAAATTCGCGTTTCTACGATTGCGTTTAGTTCCCATTTGGTGTCAAATCTCTGTGGAATTTGTTGTAAATGGAGAGCTACGTTTTGGATTTGGTTTTTTGTATTTCTTTCTTCTTTGTGTTCTCTCTGTTTCTTTACTCTTTGGAATCTGGATCGTTTTGACGTGACGGAGATTTTGAACGATGAGATTTCGTGTTGATTTCGTTATTTTGTTTTAATTTTTTTTCTTCTTAAGATTGATATTGAAAATGCTGCCTCTTTTTTTTTTTTTTTGGTTCAGCTTCTTTTAATTTTCGGGAGCTGTAGATGAGTTGTATTCAATTAAAGTGACAACTTCTTCTGGTTTTGGTTATGGTGGATCGAAGTTAACATCCGTTTTTGGCTTATTTGAGCGACAGTTAGATATTAATTACGATGATTTTGATGCCTCATTTTATTTCTCGAGTCCTGATAAATCTGATTCAGCTTTGACTTATTTGTGGATGAGAATTTTCTTCTTCTTCTTCTTATTTTTTAATAATTAATTATGATTTTTTTGGGTATTATATTAATTATTTTATCTGTTTATGTACAGAATTGAGCTCCTGTTATTGATTGGAAATATGGATATCACAGAAGTTGAAGAAAGCGTTTTTGCATCTAGTGATGCAAAGGTATTGATGCCACATTTACTTGTATAACTTTGTTAACACTGATTTTTGCCTCCACTATTGCTTTTCTCAGAAGGTGGAATACACAATAGATAACACGCTTTTAATTACATGATTGGACCTTGATTTGTAGTTTGTAATTGCGATGGTGTTGAACACTCGGTTTTTCTAATTTTAATCACATTTGTTACTGTTGGTTTGTGACTTTGTGTTCATGATCTTACTGAAACATGTTCATGTGGAAATGGGTGTTCATCTCTCCACTTTTAAGTTAAGAAAGGAATTTATTATTATTATTATATCTGTTTGCTAGGATACTTGGAAGAAAAAACTTATTTACACTGGAGGTGAAATTCGATGTCTTGTATAGAATATAATTAGAGATTACACTTACTATTTAGCGTTCAACTCTCTGTTCTTGATATGGAAAAGTATGCTTAAATGTATAAGTATTAATGATTTCTTGGTTTCCATTGACTGAATTGTTTTTGCAGTTACACAGGGGAATGTGCAGTATACTTTCTGCAATAGTTTGTAGAATTTTGGGGATATTTCCAGAATTAGAAGCAGCTAGACCAAGGAGCAAGTCAGGCATTCAAGCTCTATGCTCATTACATGTTGCCCTAGAGAAGGCGAAGAGTCTTCTTCAGCATTGCGCAGATTGTAGTAAACTTTATTTGGTATAAATGCTTTCTTTTGGCATGAATAATCTTATTATCTCTCTATTATCTGTACTGTAGTATGCACATCATTTCTAATATTTTGGCTCAAAGGTTTAGATAATTTGACAAACGAGTTAGATTCTTGGCTATTAAGATTCTATAACTTTTAAGTCCTCTGTTTTGGCTATTTTTCCGAATCCCGAGCTTAACCATTGGATACATTGCATCTAATTGGAATCATTTTTCTATAGAGTACCTTCAATTAAACCATAAATGTTCTTTGAGTTAGTGTGTACCTTCAATATAAGGAGGTAGAATACATTTTAATTACTTACTATGCAAACACATTTAAAATTCAAAATGGTATAACTTTTGACAAATTTGCTAATATTTTTTTCAATTTATCTTACTGAATAAGCAAGTTTGATGGTATAATCTTTTTTGGAAAATTGTTTTTTTAAGAATTTTGGGTAAAATGTTGATTTTTTAAGGGAAAAATAGAAGTTATTTGAAACTTTGAATCATGAACAATCTCATTTCTTATATTTAAGAGAAGTGGTATTAGTTAATGAAGAGTACAGTAGTCGTTTAAAAACTCCTAAATGTTAATTAACTGTATTATACATATTTTAAAATAATTTTTTAATTCATTTTTTTAAAACTATAATAATAATAGTAATGCAAAAATGATATTAGTTAATAAATAACTTTATTTTTTTTGTCTTACTAGAAAGTAAAATTCTAACCTACAAAAAGTTAAATTTTTAATAAATGAAGAATCTATAATTAGTTTACAACAACTAATGATAATTAACTACCCTTCTTACATTTAGAAATTATGATTTCTTTTTTAAATAATGAAGGGTAAGGAACGCATGCAATGCATTTCAATTCCATGCACTGGTTTCATTTATAATAACCATAAACATGTACTGGCATCTATAGAAGGTCGGTAGGTAGATGGACTCCAATTATTTCTAAATTCAGTTCAGTTTGAACTTTTTTTGTTATTGATTTTGTTTTTCCTACATTCCTTAGGCTATAACTGGGGACTCAATTGTCCTAAAGTTTGAGAAGGTGAGATGTGCTCTTCAAGAAAGTCTGAGGCGAGTAGAAGATATTGTCCCTCAAGCTATTGGTTGTCAGGTACTGATCTACACATGTTTGAACATTTAACAAAGAAGCATTGTGATTGTCTCTCCCCTCCTTTTTAACTTATTGTAATTGCTTCCCCATGTCGTCGGGAAAAGGACTTTGTTGAGTTGAGTTGAGTTGTATTGTTATTTACTGAAGTTTGAGCTCTATTTGTTAATGCATTCTTTTAACATTTCACTGTATAATTCAAGTTCATGGAAACACTCCAAAATTGAGTTATCGTCGAAACACGGATGGTTCGTTTCTTTTTTCTTTTTGTTATTGTGGCAGGCCGGTGATTTCATTGGCTATTTTTTAGTTGGATTGAGAATAGTTCGACTCAAATGGTATTTACATCAGCAAAAACTTGAGAGAACTTTTGCAAGCTAGATCCATGTCTAACCAATTTAAGGACATGGAAGTTTAGATTTTGTTGTGTCCCTTTAATTTGATTTCCTTTTAAAAATCATAATTGAAGAATGTTATGGTCTTTCCGTCTGATTTATTGAATCCTCATTTTGCAACAGCCGGTCTCTTTTGTAGATGGGAATATATTTATTCAATTAGTCAACTTTCAATCATCTTGAATACTGGACGAATGTGTGATACCATTTCTTAGATGATTCTAGTTTGTTTTGTCCAAGACTTCTTTTTGTTGCTCAAAGAAGTTAATACTCTTTATTTTGCATTCTCAATTCTTGCAGATTGTAGAGATTGCAAGTGAACTTGAAAGAACTGTTTTCTCACTTGATCCTTTAGAGAAGCAAGTTGGTGATGAAGTGATAGCATTGCTCCAACAGGATAGAAAATTTAACAATGACTGCAGTGACAATATTGAACTTGAAACCTTTCATCAAGCTGCTTCACGGCTTGGCATTACTTCTTCTAGAGCAGCTCTCACAGAAAGAAGAGCTCTCAAGAAATTGGTTGAAAGAGCCCACATTGAGGAAGATAGAAGAAAAGAGTCTATTGTGGCTTATCTTTTACACCTAATGAGAAAGTACTCAAAGTTATTCAGAAATGAATTCTGTGATGACAATGATTCACAGGGATCTGCGCCATGTTCTCCCACTGTTCAGGGCTCATTTGAGGATGGTAGTGGACCCGTAGTGGATGGCCAAGCTTTTGAACGACATCTGTCAAAAATGTCTTCTTTCAATTTTAGACCTAGCATTAGGAGATCAGGGCAAATACCAGTTCCACCGGAAGAACTGAGATGTCCAATCTCATTGCAGCTTATGTATGACCCAGTCATCATCTCATCTGGACAGACTTATGAGCGAGCCTGCATTGAGAAATGGTTCAATGATGGGCATAGCACCTGCCCCAAGACTCAGCAGCAGCTCACCCATCTTTGTCTAACTCCAAATTACTGTGCTAAAGGCCTTGTTTCTGGCTGGTGTGAACAAAACGGTGTACCAGTTCCTGATGGACCTCCAGATTCTCTTGATCTCAACTACTGGAGGTTGGCAATATCAGAGTGTGAGACCACAAATTCACAATCTATAGGAAGCATTAACTCGTACAACATAAAAGGTGTTAAGGTGGTTCCTTTGGAGGAGGGTAGTATTACTGAGGAACTTGAAGGAGGTGAAAGGGAAGATGTTTCTGGCCAGGATTGTGAAGTGGACATGGTTGAGCAGTACAGGAGCTTATTAGCCATTTTATGTGAAGGAGAAAACTTGAGTAGACAGTGCAAGGTGGTAGAACAGGTACGGGTTTTGTTGAAGGATGATGAAGAAGGCAGAGTCTTTATGGGGGCTAATGGGTTTGCGGAGGCACTTGTGCACTTTCTGAGTTTGGCAATCCGTGAAGAGAGTGAGAAAGCTCAGGAAATTGGTGCCATGGCTCTCTTCAACCTTGCAGTTAATAATAACAGGTATGTGTTGTATGCTTCTTTACTATTTCTTGGTGCTCTAAATGTACCATCTTGAGCCATGTGTTCGTTTTTTCTTTCACATTTCTATGTCCAAAATTTTATTTCATGTTTTCTTTTATGCCCGAAAAATTTACAATTTTTAATTATTTAAAATACTTTGTCTCATTTCACATGCTTCAGATGGATATTGCCGGCGGAAAGCAATATTACTCTGTCCTATATTTATTCACTCATTTGTCTCTACTATGTTTGGTTTCTGCACATGTGAACATTCAGGTTCATACAGTATTGTTGGTCTTACTGCTTTCCTATAAATAGTAGTGCCCGAGGTGCTATTAATTTTAATTTATAATTCAATTTAGAATTTTGAAAAGATTGCTAGTCTTCAGTTTTTTATGTCTTAAGAGAAGGAATTTTTTGATAGAAACCAAGTCAATTTTGTCATCAACATGCCATAATTAACTCAGCTCAACTAATCCTTTTTCCAACTACATCAACATGCCATAATTGTCGAATATGCCATAGATCTTGTTTAAAAGCCAATTAGTGGACACTGTCAGAATAGCAGTAAGCATTTCTAAGTTCAAGTTAAATAAATATAGAGATTATAATGTTGGAATAAAGTGGAAAAATTACTAAATCAGTCCTAACTTGCCATTTTTCTGATTCTTTTGCATCCCAGAGCATTGTGGTGTGCATCTAATGGTAATATGGAATACTAAAACTTAAGAAAAATAAAATAAAATGAAAATGAAAAGAAAAAAAATTACATTAATTGGCCTATCAGATGATTCAGATCAGCTCCTCAGCTAGTTGCAAGAGATTGATGTTTGTGACAGTTGTATAGTTCATATATTGCAAGAGTGTCCTTTCATCCTTCAATTCACAATGGTAATGGTTTTTTTGTATGTGCGACCTTTATATGTTTTAGACCATCTTTGCTGTCTGAGTGGCAATAATTTTTATGAACTATCTGATATACATGCTGTAAAAACCTTAAATATTTCTATTCCTACTGCATGGTCCTAGTTCTCAGCTTTAGGTGACTCCCCATTTGCATTCATTTCACCATACATTTCTTATGGACTTTGAAATGTTAGCTTCTAATTTCATGGATTCATTTGTAACAGGAACAAGGAGACAATGATATCTGCCGGAGTAATTCCTTTATTGGAGGAAATGATCCTAAACTTGAAGTCATATGAGTCTGCCACTGCACTCTTCCTCAACCTCTCATGTCTTGAAGAAGCCAAGCCCATGATCGGCGAATCCCAAGCCGTTCCCTTCTTCATCCAACTCCTCCAAACGAACTCCACACCTCAGTGCAAACTCGACGCCCTCCACACACTCTATAACCTCGCCACCCTCTTCTCCAACATTCCCAGTCTCCTCTCTGCCGGAATCATCCAAGGACTTCACGCTCTTCTCACAAACCCAGTAAATCAATGGGCCGAAAAAACAGTTGCAGTTCTTATATACTTGGGCTCGACCAAATCGGGTAAGGAAGGGATTATATCGTTTCCTGGGCTGGTTAGTGCCATAGCTTCGGTTTTAGATACGGGCGAGCCAATTGAGCAGGAACAAGCTGTTTCGTGTCTTTTGCTTCTATGTAATGGCCATGAGAAATGCAGTGAAATGGTGCTGCAAGAAGGGGTGATACCTGCGCTTGTGTCAATATCGGTGAATGGGACGACGAGAGGGAAGGAGAAGGCACAGAAATTGTTGATGTTGTTTCGTGAGCAGCGGCAGCGGGATCCTTCTCCGGTTCAGGCGCACCAGCCGGCGAATGAGGGGAAGGGTGGGCAGGCTCTGGCAACGGCAGAATCGAAGCCGCTTTGTAAATCAAATACTAGAAAGTTTGGGAGAGGTTGGAGTTCTATATGGAAGAACAAAAACTATTCAGTACATTAGGATGAGAAGTCCCAACTCTTACTCATCTGCCTTGTAAATTTCTGTTGTATCTTTTGTTTTTTTCCCTTTTTCTTTTCTTCCTTTTCTTTGTTCTTTTGCTGTGGGCATTATTCATTTTTGTTCTTCTTGCCTCAAAGAAGAAAAGGAGGAGGTGTGTACAGGCCATTGTAATCTTTGGATTTTAGGTTTTTAATTTTATTTTATTTTTCTTCCTAAGGTTCTTCATTTGAGCACGTTATCTCTTGTGAGGCTTTTTTTTCTTTTTTTCATATAATCCCCAGTAAAATATAACATTATATACATCATAAATAAATACAGAAGTCAACACATAATAATTCTTTTTGGACAAAAATAACATAATTATTCCCCTAAAACTGTTGAACTATGTATATTGATAAGGTTTGAGGCCTTGTTCGGGAGCGAGGCCGCAAGTGCAAAAGCACGGAGGAAGGAGTTTTATCAAAATGCTTTAAATTTTTTTGAAAATCACGCTTCTATCACAACATAAGGATGCTAAATGGCACCAAAAGCTGCCGCTCTCCCAAAAGGGGCCAGTGCTAGAGAAAATAAAAATAAAAATGTAAGCAATTAAAATGAATACTGTAAACCTTTTTGAAAAATAACTAATAGAAACCAAAGCAAGTAATACAAGGATTGGCAGAATAAAAGTATATATATGCTAATAATTTTTGAATGAAGTATAGAATTAAAACGGTTTTTTTTTTTTTTTAAATCTTTCTAATTCACAAAAGCATAATAATAATAATATCAAACACAAAACTAGCAAAAAGACAGCTAAAATATCTACTAAATTTAAATAAAAAAAAAATTAATCATGACAAATCCAAGAAATAATAATACAGGAAAGATCACCTAGTTCTATTATGGAAACAATTCCCTCACAAACCCAACTATATCTTCAATTATACACTTCAGCAAATCTTTAGGTCCTCCAGATTACAAATAGAAACTTAAAAATCTCTAATTTCTCTGGCATGAAATCATTACTTTCACGCCAACTCCAACGGTAAAAAACCAAGCTGTCAACAACTTTACAAATATCGTTATAGTCTCAACTGCTTCCCGCGCTTCTTCTTCATTCAGAAAACTACCCTCTTCCTTCACCTCTGCAAACCTCTCCTTCCTCAAATCTTCCCCAGAAAAAGCCATCAGAATCATGGGTAAGCGCAAAATCGAGATAAAACAGATTGAGAACAAGAGTAAACGCCAAGTCACATTCTCGAAACGGCGAAAGGGTCTGTTCAAGAAAGCTATGGAACTCTGCCATCTCTGTCATGTTAGCATCGGAATCGTGGTCTTTTCGCCGGCAGGGAAGCCTTATTCATTCGGGAATCCGTCTGTTGAGACCGTTGTGGATTGCTTTCTTAATGGGTCTAATCCCATTTCAGCTGATACTAATCGGACTCAGAAACTGGTTTCTAATAAGAATGGAGTTGAAAATGAGAAAAGAAGAAGTGGGTATTGGTGGGAAGAGATGGAAGTTGAAGAAATTGGAAGTTTGGAGAGTCTGGAAGGAGTGAAAAAAGGGTTGGTTGAGATGAAAGAGAAGGTTTTGATGAGATTGCAGGAGATTGAATCTGCTAGAGTTCAAGAAAAACTGGTGAATGCAGAGGGTTTATTTGATGGAGCATGTGGTTTTGGTGGAGATTTTTCTGGGTTTCAATTAGACCCGTTGTGGTCTTTGGATGATGAACTTGCTACTATTAGTGGAAGTGATTTTTTCTGATCTTCCTTCTCTTGTCTGAATCTTTCTTTCTTTTTTTGGATTTTGGGGGAGTTTTTCTGATGGTCTGATTATAGTTTTTTGGAATGTTTTGATCTTCGCTGTTCTGGGTTCTCTTTTTTTTTTTTGATTATACTGGGAGGAGTTTTACTGTATCTAACTGGTTAATGTGGTTAATGGGTGAATAGCCCTTTTTTTTTTACATGCTGCTCATATGTTGATTTTGGGGGATTGATGGGAGAATCAATTGTATTTAGTTAATGGGTGGTTTGAGATATCATTCTTTGAGCTATTTTCTCCATGCTCTGCTTGTAACTGTTCTTTTTATGACATAATGGAAGGAAATTTTCTGGATTTCTGGTTAATGAGTGACTTCTAATTTCAGGTTTCTTTTTTTTCATTATGTTGGAGGTATCTATTTTATTAGGTTAATGGATATGATGTATGAATTCAAGATCATTGCCTAATGAAAATATTGGTGGGTGTTGCTGACATTGCCTTAAAATCACTTTATTAAGGCTACAATTCATGCTCATTAAAATTAAATCAAGTCAAAATGGTTCATATCTGATGATTTCTTCAATAAAGTAAGATGAGCAGAATATACTGTTTCAAATACAATGTATTCATTCATCTAACTATACCATCCATTAGAAAACAACTCGACAATTGGATCCTCCAATGCCTTTTCTTCCTTGATTATCATTATATCTTCCTTCTTTTCCATTTCTTTAACGTCTTTGTAGCTGCTGTTCTTCATCTCTTCTTCACCATTACCACCTTCCTTCGTTTCCATTTCTAATATATCTTTGCAGCTATTATTCCTGATTTGTTCTTCGTCATCACCATCTTTTAGAACTTCTTTATCTTTGATTCTGTCTATGTTAGGACTAGAATTTGCATCTTCAATATCATCATGAATTGGCTGCTTAGGCCCTTCCAAAAATTCATTGCAGTCAATGTCAATATCAATCACAATTTCGTTCTCTTTCGCTTCATCATACGACCAATCAGTAAGAGTGGAAATGAAGAAATTAAGAACTGCCATGAATTGGGTGGAAGCCAAACTAAGTATTGGAAATTTTTGATGGATTATTGAGAGCAAAAGATCCATTGCTTTGTCGAATTTCTCAGGAAGAGCTTCTGATGAAACTTGCACCAAAGTGTCCATTTTGTTAAAAACATGAGTTGCAGGTGGGAAGACCGTCTCAACCAAGGTTTCAATGGCTAGGATTTGATCATCTGCATAGGAAAGGATTGAGAGCCATCGATGCTGCATTGGGGAGAGAATCGGGTGCCCGAATTTTGCGATTTTCGTCGTTAGGAAGGCGATTATAGGGCCTTGGGCATGCTCAACTCTGTTGTAGGCTTTTGAAGCTAAGGTTAGAAATGAAACTCCACAAGAGTGTAAGACTTTGCACCTTTGTTTTCTTTTGTTAGAGGTTGAAGATCCCTGAAATGAACAAGAAATGCTAAGTGTTATGTGCTAGAACATGAATGCCATTTTTATTTTAAACTAAGATCAAACATAGTTTTTTAAACCAACTCATGGTTGATGTGATAGCCAGAAACCCGCCTCATGAAGTAGAAGCCGTAAGTTCGAATCTTACCTCAAGCAAGATCAAACATTAATGACATTTTCATTTAAACTTGTTTACATGATCAAACATGGAGATTTTTAAAACCAACTTGGGATTGATATGATGCCCAGAAATAAAATAAAAAAAAGGAGATTTTCTTCATGGGTGACTAAGATCTTGAAGTTTTGATGGATTCATTTTCTAAGCAAGCCAACAAGTGTAAGAGGATATATCATTCCTTGCAAGTTCAATAAATTTTGTTTTTTTTTTTTTTTGGGACAACTTTTTGTGAAAAAATTGTGAAAGAACATGAATTAAAATGGTGTTTTGGTCATACCCTTGATGGATTTGTAGTCCCTGATTCCATGTAGCTCCTCTTCAAATCTTCTTTTATTGCTTTTCCAAAAGCAAGTAGAAGAAAGAAACTCCAATTCAGAACATGAACACAGAAAGAGAGAAAGGAAGAAGAAGAAGAAGAAAAAATAGGTGTTGATTTTCTGAAAATTTCTAGCGACTCTTCTTTGTTACAGAATTTTCTAACGGTTTCAGCTCCAAATATAGAAAACAAGTTCTTGTGGTTGCCAAGTGCCACCAAAATTCCTGCCAGTTCAAATAATAGACATTAAAGGTCTTAATATATATATATATATATATATATATAATTTTATTTTTATAAATAAATTTACTAGTATTTTTTTCTTATTTTTTAAAATAAATCTCAAATCTTCGTGTCATAATAATATTATAATTTTTAAAGAAAATGATAATGAATTAATGTGAAATACCTATAAAAGAATAATTCTTAAAACGAGTCTTATAATGACTAGCATTACAAAGAAAATTTGTTAGTGCTTTATTTTCTAATTACCTATAAATATGTTTTTCCGTGACAATTTTATATTAAAAAGTAATGGATAATTTAAGAATTTAGGATAAAAATAGTACACGACGAGTTAAAAAAGTTTTGGCTTTACCTCCAAGGTGGGCTTAGGGTAGGGCCTAGTTGGTTTGATAACTACGACATTTGGGCAAAGAACAGAGTTTGAGTCAAGCTAATGACTTTAGGTGAGATAAGCATGTGTGTCTTGCATGGGTACCGGTCAACCTTTCCACATACCCTTTTTAATTAAAGAAAAAGAGTTTTGATTTTCTAAATAATTTAGATTAAAATTTTAACTAATAACAAAAAAAAAAATTAGAAAATCTCAATAAAAAAAAGTAATGCAAAAAATGGCTAATTTCAAGGGTGTGCATCCGAATTCTTTCACTTAAAGTTGGGAGTTCGATTTTTTCTCATTGTAAACAAGTGAGAGCGTCCCCCTAATAAAAGTGGGAAGGAGACTATAATAGTTGATACATATAGTCTCTATCCGAGTCCTTTATGTCTTTATGTCTTTTACTATTGTGTTCCCTTTCTTGGCCTTACTAAAAGGTTCCGACTTGTGTTAACATTCTCCGACCTTCTATCAGTCACCAACAAAAAAATAATGAGAAAAGGTGAACAAGGATTTTAATTTGGAAATATGTTAATAAGCCATATAGTGTGACATGGGGGTCTAAAGCCTAAACCCATCTTGTCCGGTCTTAGAACCCTAGCACCCAGCTTTTTTTTCGTGTTCGTTTGTTTTTTTTTAAACCCATCAGTACAGCTTATTTCTCCTTCGTTCTTCGATCTTCGATCTTCGATCTTCTTCTTCTTCTTCTTCTTCTTCTTCTTGATTCCATTCTTCTTTGGTGGATTTCATCATTTAGATGGCTAATGTACAGTCCATTTCCTCTTATTCTTCTACTAATCCCATCTTCAATGCCGCTAGCACAACTGGTAACCTTCTTCTTCTTCTTTACTTGTAATTTTTTTTTTCGATATCTGCTTCATTGTATTTTATGTTTCTTGCATGATTTCACGGTTTCTACTAAAAAGTTCTCATTTTGAAAAGTGGGACGTCACTTGTTTACTCCAGATTTGTGCTGAAATTTGTATCATGGAATTAAAGTTATTTTTAGTTAACAAAGATCATAGATTGATAAATAGTACTAAATTCATGCTTCTATGGTTTTCATGATTCAAAATCTGTTTTTTTTTTTTTTAATAATAATAATAATTATTATTTTTTAGGTTTCTGCTTCAAAATATTTTATATTTCGTACATGATTTCACGGTTCCAAGTAAAAAAGTTTCTCATTTGTAAGTGAGAATCACTTGTTAACTTCACATTGTGCTGGAAGTTTGTCTAATGGAATTAAATAAATTTTTGATAACAAGGTCATAGAGCAATAACTGATATAGAATTCATGCTTATATGGTTTACGTGATTCAAAATTGTTTTTATTTTTTATTTTTGATGGTTGAGTTGTATGTTTTGCGTATTGTTTCTCTCCAGTTACAGAATCAGCTCTATATCGTAATAAGCTCTGTGGCTCAAGGAACTTATCTTATCACCAGAAGGTAGCATAGCTGTTGATCTTGTGATTTTTCTTTATTTTTGTTTGGTTTGTTTGTGTTGGTATTTGATGGCATGGTGATGTTTTTTTTTTTTCAGTTAGGGGCGAAGTCAAGTGGCCTCCTTGGGGATGGATTTGTTCATTGCAATGGAAATGTTGCTCGTGCTTCTAAAATCCGAGGTAATCAACTGAGTGTTAATTTCTCTGTTAAAATGAATTTTAAGTCTCCAAAGAGCTTATCATGGAATCATTAGGATTTGAATGTTTACGATCGTTTTCCCTGTGTAAAAGTTTCCCAAATATCTAAATTCTTTGCTACCGATTTTTTTTTGGTAATAGTTTGTGGACTACTTTTCTGTTATTCTGTTTTCTTCCATTGCAATGAAGGAAAAAGTGGATTTTCCTCATCTAAATCAAGTCTTCTGGAAGGCACATTCTAGTTTGTTAGAAAGTTGACGGCTTTATGAGAACTGAATATGTTTCATCTTTCCTTATGGATCCATTTAGTAGTTTGAACCATAGTTTCTTGGAGGCCCAACCTTGTTATTAAGAGCATGCATTTTACAATCTTATTGTCCAAAACAATGGTTTGGCTTCTTGATAAATTGTTTCATTTGAAAATTTTACAGACTATGGTCATGTTATTAATGAATACTTCTTTGATTTCTTCTCAATATCCCACACACCTCTAGCGACAGTATGGACTTTGGAGGCATCTATTGATAAAATCTGTCCCAAAGATAAGTCTGGGACTTTAGCCATTGTGCAAATCCATATATTGAATAATTTTGTAGGAGAATAGTGTACAGAATTCCTAAATTTTTAAGGTAGCTTTTGGTACATGGTGCCCCTTTATATAGTTGATCTGTTTCCAAAACAACTATATTTTACATATAATTCAAGATTTCATTCTCCCCAATTATTCCATAAAATCAACTCCAATTGAGCACCTTCTTAATACATAAGATTTTCAAAATAAAAAATATTTAATCAATCCAATAATCATGGCGCCATCTTGGGAAAAAATCATTTCATATCTTTCAATTTTGATTTCTTGATTTTTTTTGCCATTTGAAATGTGAAACTTTCTTCTTGGGTGCAACTGACACGTGGCTTCAGAATTCTGTTTGATATTTGAAAATTAATATTGAACCTGAAAAATGCCTTTAGAAAAAATCAAGTGAAACATCAAAATATATTATAAAAATAAATCACTTCAAACAATTGTCCAATGTTTTTTTTTGGAAAAAATGATATTCCGGATCTTTAAAATTACTTTCAACTCTCAAAATACAAAAAAGTCAAAATAAAAATCAACAAACTAATTCCTAATGAACCCTAAGTAAAAAAAAAAAATGTGACAAAAGAAATATTTTCCTAAAAGTGAATTTCTAAAATAGCCTAAAATGCCTTAAAATGACCTAAAAACTTAAAAATGTGATCTAAAGAGTTTTTTATTATTTTTATTATTTTTTATTCTTTTATTTTATTTCCTAGCCTAAAAGTACTAAAAATAGGGGTAAAAATGTGGAAAATTGTGACTTCATCAGTGCCCAATCAGGATTTTGATGTCTTCTCTTTCCTGCAATATTCTTATTGTCCATGTCTGACTCCATTACAGATTGCAGTTTTTGCAATTCTGATAACCCACTGACCCAGCCCTTAAATGCAGTAATTCAAGCAGTGGCAACTAGTGATTCTGAGACTAATGTTTCCGGGTCTTCAAAGAGTGGAGGATTGCGTGGAAGATTGAATAAAGTAGTTTTAGCTTATAGTGGTGGCTTAGACACATCAGTTATTGTGCCATGGCTGAGGTATGCAACATATTTATTTCTATGTTGTGTTTGGGGTTGTTTGTAAAGGAAAATGGTTTTGTCGTTAAAGGAAAAAAAAAAGAAAAGAAAAGCAAAGAAGGAAGTGGAAAATAATTGGAAAAGATAAAAGGGTTCGTAAAAAATGGAATCACAATAACTAATTCTGCAGATGTATGTAGTAGCTTTATTTCAATTACTTGAGTTCTATCCTTCTGCTGGGCTTATCAAGTCTTCACATTCCTATTCTTTTTCCTTCAGTAATTTGCTTCATTCATCTTATCTTCTTCTGTTGATTTGTTTCTGAAGGGAGAGTTATGGATGTGATGTTGTTTGCTTCACTGCAGATGTTGGTCAGGTGTGTCATAGTTTGTAATTATTGTCATCATCTTGAAATTTAGGTTGCATTATTGAACTTGAATGGCCCTAAGTTATTATTTAAAATAAAAAGTCCTTTAGAAGTGGTAGGCGTTGGGTCTAATGCAAATCTTTTTGTGTTCCTATTTGTAGGGTATCAAGGAATTGGAAGGTTTGGAAGCAAAGGCCAAGGCTAGTGGAGCTAGTCAGCTAGTTGTTAAGGATTTGAAAGAGGAATTTGTAAAAGATTATATATTTCCTTGCTTGCGAGCCGGTGCTGTTTACGAAAGGAAGTATTTACTTGGGACTTCAATGGCGCGGCCTGTTATTGCTAAGGTCATTACTTACAAACGAAGTGTTTCTGTTTCTTATGATTTTGTTGTAGGATATGGGGGGCTGAGCAGTGTGGATCTTGGTAATGTGTGTATGGTGCTAGTGAGCTGCTTTTGTTGCATTTCTCTCAGCCTGTTTGGAATGTTTTCCCTTTAAATTTTAGTATTTTAAATATCTAAACTACTTCTAGCTCTACCAATATGAATTTTCTCTGTTTGGGATGAGAGATTTTCATGAACATTAGGCAGAGCGTATTCTTGACCTTTAAAGACAAATGTTATGTTTTGTGAGATCACTTAGAGCTACATGAATATTAAAGTCTATTAGGCTTTGAGATCCTCATATCTCTGTTAGCGCTTGTTTATAGTGTTAAATTTGATTAAAGGGCGATGAAAATTATATATTGAAAAAATGTTAGTGCTTTCTCTTTTGTGCTTGAGCGTTCAGCTGGTTGCTTTGAAGGTACTACCAACCAGAACTTATTGGGAACAACTATTTGCTGGTATGGTTAGTACAGTATTGTACTTTTTATTTCTAAATCAAAGGGTTAAGACATGCTTAGTGAGATGAATGATGTTAGTGCTTGCTGTGTGCTGGCCAAAGAAAATTATGTTTGTCTTTTAAGAAACAAAACTGGATGCATGGGCCATATGAGCTAGAGAGATCAACATAGCATCAAACGTAATATTCAACAAATATTCAAAAATAGTATAGATCACTGGCAGTTTCTGTTCATGGCATGTTAGCAGTTACTTTGCTAGTAGTTAGATCGATCTGTTATTCCAGATGGAGTATCACAACTATCATGATCAGTTTTTAGTTTCATTCTATGCTGCGTTCGACATGGTAGTGAAAAACGATGCTAACTTTCTAATTATTGTATTTTTGTAGCCAAACTGATGGTATATTCATGATATCTTCTGAATAATAGGCCATGGTTGATGTTGCCAAAGAAGTAGGCGCTGATGCTGTCTCACATGGATGCACAGGGAAGGGCAATGATCAAGTACACCCTACAACTTGTTGTCAATACTATATAAACTATCTTTGAACTTTGTTCAAACCCTTGTGTCCCTGTAGGTCCGCTTTGAGCTTACTTTCTTTGCATTAAATCCTGAACTCAATGTTGTGGCGCCATGGAGGGAATGGGAAATTAGAGGGCGAGAAGATGCTATTGAGTACGCAAAGATGCATAACGTGCCTGTCCCAGTGACAAAAAAATCTATCTACAGTCGAGATCGGAATCTATGGCACCTTAGCCATGAGGTAACTCAACTTTTTTTTCTTTTAATATTTAGCCTTCATCTTTATAATTCAAAATGGTGCTTTAATTTTATCATTGCTAGTACATAGTTTGATCATCATTACCTAACTTTTCCTGAAAAAATTAGAGCTTCCAATTGAAGGAGCTGAGGTTTTTTTTATCCTAATTGCAAGTGGAAGATAATCTAAATTTTTGATAATTGCTGAAACTTGTGTCATGAAGGGAGATATTCTGGAAGACCCTGCAAATGAACCAAAGAAGGATATGTATATGATGTCTGTTGACCCAGAGGATGCTCCCAATGAACCTGAGTAAGCTATTACTTCTTTCAAAAAAGCTATCGAAATCCCTGTCAAAATGCGTCTAAAAAAAAAAAAAAAAAGAAGCTAAAGATGCATGAGATGAAACTCACATGAAATCTCAAGCTCTCGTGTCTCTTCTATCAACATGGACATGCGCAGCACATGTTGATCCGAGGGACATGGGTTGTACGAGTTTTCATGCGAGTGTCATCTTGTGGATCCCTTGCACTATACTTCTTTTGTCATATGTGATTCAATTTTTTTCTGGTTTTTTCTCCTTTCGACTTATTCAATCCAGATACTTGGAGATTGGAATAGTCTCCGGCATTCCTGTCTCCTTAAACGGCAAGGAGCTCTCTCCAGCAACCCTTCTCTCTGAGCTCAATGATATTGGCGGGAGACATGGAATAGGACGAATTGATATGGTTGAGAACCGGCTTGTTGGAATGAAGAGCCGGGGAGTCTACGAAACCCCCGGTGGAACCATCCTCTTCACTGCGGCTCGTGAGCTCGAGTCCCTGACACTTGACCGCGAGACCATGCAAGTTAAAGACTTACTTGCCCTGAAATACGCCGAGCTTGTATATGCCGGAAGGTGGTTCGACCCGCTTCGTGTCTCCATGGATGCGTTCATGGAAGAGATAACAAAGACCACAACTGGGTCTGTGAGATTGAAGCTGTACAAAGGATCTGTGACTGTTACAGGTAGAAAGAGCCCTTATAGCTTGTACAGGGAAGATATATCTTCATTTGAGAGTGGGCAGATCTATGATCAAGCTGATGCTGCTGGGTTCATTAGGCTCTATGGGCTGCCCATGAGGGTTAGAGCCATGCTTGAGAAAGGGATCTAAATGGGTCCTTTGAAAGCCATATATGGTACTTAGCCATTTTTGGCTTGATTTATTTAAGTTTTTACTTATGTTTGTTTGCTGCCACACTCTTAAACTTTTAGAGTTTGATTAGAATTTGTAGTTTTGTTCATTTGATTTATCTTTTTCTTAATTTTGCTGGATTGGCAGTGAAGTTTGTGTTAGTTCTTAATAGTCTATTTATATTGTAGGTCTATTTATTATTATCTACCTTTTTTAAATTATATTGAAATTAATATAAAATTATATACTACATTTTTTCTTATGATTTAGTTAAAATGGTCTAATATCATCAAGGATCAAATTTTAAAAAGGTGGTGTTGACTGTTGAGTATAGAATAAGAAAATATGAACATAATTTTAGTTATAAAAATCATGTTTAATTAAAATAGTATCATCAAAATGCCAATAAGGAGTTTGTGTAATTGATAATGTAATTGATAAAGAGGTGATTTTGAAAATTAAAGGTTCTAAATTTAATTTTTGTCTATGTCTCGTCTTAAGGTGTGAAGAGAGAGGGTAAGGAGAGATTAATGAGTTAGGAATGAGTTTGATACTAGGGGGTGAAGAGAGAGGGTAAGGAGAGATTAATGAGTCTGAGTTTGATATTATCTCAAGAGGGTGATATGTTAACGGAGTTGGTTATAATTTGATTAGATTAAAATTTTCTCTTATTAAAAAAAAATTCAGTTTGATTTTATTAGAATTTCCTCTTAAAGTGGTAAACTTAATTTAAATTGAAAAATAATTCTTTTTATATTTAGAATTAAATTGGTAAATTAATTTAATTCCAACACATAAGTCAAAAACAAAGAAGAAGAAAAAAAAAAAAGGTTTCCAAAATTTTAATTAATTAACCTAATCGATCCACCGATAAATTCGTGGTGGAAATATTTGACTTGTGGTCAGCCGACCACGTGTCACTCTAAGCACCAACACATTTCCAATGCGTGTGGAGTCCGCGCGTGATGCGTACAACGCGCAGGTTTCTGCCCATCACGACCTTTTATCCCAAAGCAAGATTCTAACATGCGCCGTGACATATCTGCGCACCCAAGTGAAATGAATGGCATCTTACGTAATTTACTCCAAAACAAAGAGCAAATTCCATTTCTCCCTTCTCTAAAACCCCATTTCCTCTTCAATCAAAAACCCTCTTTCGTCGATCTCTTCTCGCTTCTCGCCCAGTCGCCGGAGAAACCAGCCGCTTCCGCCAGACATGGCCGGAATCTCTCGCCTGAGGAACACAGCGTTACCGGTGCTCCGGTGGCTCGGTTCATCTCAGAGAAGATCATATGGTGCCGCCGCGGCGTCTCAGGTGGACTACGATTACGATTACGACTACGAAGACGACGAGTACGACCGGCGCCGGGAGGTTATTCCTGCGACTGAGACGGAGCCTGCGGCGCCGGCGAGGGGAGTGCAGTGGGTGTTCATGGGAAATCCGGCGCCGAAGAAGCGCGTGTACGCTGAGAGGCTCTCGAAGCTTCTAGAAGTTCCGTATATTTCCATGGGAAATCTCGTGCGGCAAGAGCTCGAGCCTAGGTCTTCTTTGTACAAGCAGGTATATGGTTTCTGATTTTTTTATGTAATTAAACTATGAATTAATTTCAGATTTTAGGTGTAATTTACTAGGGAAGGTACAAATTGTGTAATATATATTTATATATTGGAGAATCTTATTTGAAAATTGAATTTATTTTTGTGGAGGAATTTTAGTTTTTTTGTTGAGGTTAGTGAAAGCCTTGAGAAATTAAGAGGAAATCCTATTTTGAAAGTTTTGAGAAAAAGATTGGTTTCATATGTTGTTCATGATTGATAGAAAAGATTGAGGTATAAATTATTATTATTATTAGTATTAGTATTAGTACGAGTATTAGATTAGTATTAGTAATAGTATTTGAATGCAAACTTAGCCTTTGATAGAGCGGAGTGGTGGAAGTGAATTCATGCAGCCGAAGCCATGAGGTTGGAAAAAAACTTAGTTGATTTGAGTTGAATTTGTATTAGTATTAGTATCTGTTGAATTTAAATGACTTAATGATTATAATTCACTTTTTTACGTTTTGGACAATAACCCGCAGCCAGAGCTCATGTTTTCATCTAAGTTTATTTCTCAAGAGACGCAATGATACCTTTTTGTTTCAAGACATTATTTTTATTTATTTTGCTTAGTGTTTGAACAATTCCTTAGTTGCACATTTCTAAATTCTGTGTTTACCTGATTCAAGCCCATGTTGTTTGGTTGCATTTTGGCCTTAATCTCTCTTTTTTACGCTTTCAATTTAGATTGTGAGTGCGGTGAACGAAGGGAAGCTTGTTCCGGAGGATATAATCTTTGGACTATTGTCAAAGAGGCTGGAAGAAGGATACCTCAGAGGTGAAACTGGGTTCATCCTCGATGGGATTCCTCGAACTCAAATTCAAGCTGTAAGTTGAAGCACTTAAGAAACTTTTAAGGCTTTGGTAAATTTGGAAGTCTTTTAAATATTCTGCCTTAAACCATAATCCTCCCAATGGGTTTGAAAGATAATTGCATTGCCTTGGGAACGCTATTTTTATTTCTTTGTAAGCTCTGAGAAGATCTCAAATAGCTAAATAGCTAAATAGCTTTGAAGCATGGATTAATTGGAATGATCTTCGAGACTTTTTATATTTTTGTTCCTTTTTATTCTCTCTCTTTTAGCGGGTGGTTGAAATGGTGTATGCATCTTTTATGTAGGAGATCCTTGATCAAATTGCCGATATTGATTTAGTTGTCAACTTCAAATGCACTGAGGGGTGTTTGGTGTCAAAACATTGCGGAAATGGCTTGTGTGCTCATTGTCAAGAATCTCTTGGCATGGGAAAATGTGGATCTTCTAATCTCTCACTGCAGTTGCAGCAAAATCAATTGAAATCGACCAGCATGGAAAATGCGAAAATGGAGAAGCTTAGGATGTATGCTGAACAGGTAAATGACTTTTGGCAGAAATAACCATCTTTTTTTACTTTTCAGAGCAGCAAACTTGCACTGGAATTCCATGCTATTACCTCTGGTTATGAATATCTAGCTCGTCCTTGTTTCCACACAATTTCAAAAGGGATGTCTAGGATTCTAATACAAGAGCTTTCAAGTCAAATACGGGAAGAGTAGTGCTATATTGACACCCATTTTGTACATCCAAAGTGTACATCACTTTTATATACTATTAGATTGCCTTGAATCATGTGTTGGTACATGATTCGATCATATTGTTTCTACTCCAATCAGTTTGTAGCGTCTTAAACTCTCCTAATGTGGTCCAAGTTTTCTGTTACGATCATATTTTCTTAAATTATATATCTTGTTTTTATGTTATTTTTATTTAGTTGAATAAATACAAGTAGTTAGGGTAGTTTGTTTAGTTATGGTAGTTTCTTACCACTACAACCATGTTAGTAGAACATAGGTGAATGTGTAGAGAAAATGGGTTATGTATCATAGTTTTTAGGATTTAGGTGTGCTGTAAATTCCTATTTAAAGAGAGTGAATTAATGGAAAGGGGTGCAGAAATTTATTATTAATGGTTTGATCCATTTTGGAGGTTCGGTTCCCTCGAATGAACCATTTGGAGGTATTGGCTCCCTCAATTGAGCCAATTATCTTTCTTTTTCTTTCTTTTTTTTCATTTTATGTGTTTTAGATTTAGAAAATGGGATCGTATCATTCCTTCTCTGCTTCTTCTTCTTCTTCTTTTTTATTTTATTTTATTTATTTTATTTTTGTTTTTATTTTGGTGAATCTACAATACAGGTAATTTGAGATGTAACCAAGTTTATTTATTTTGATTTGTTTGTTAAAAGTGAAAGTTCAATACCTTGTACCTTCAAACTGTGAACAGATAATTAAAGGGTGAGATGTAACCAAGTTTATTTGTTGTGTTTTCTGCAGAGGAAGCCATTGGAAGATTACTACAGGAAGCAGAAGAAGCTTATAGACGTCGAGGTGGCCAGAGGTGCGGGAGAAACCTGGCAAGGCCTCTTGGCTGCCTTACATCTCCAGCACATGAATGCAGTCCACCCTTCACACAAATTGACTGCTTGATTCTTTTTCTTTTTTTCTTTTTAACTACATATATTAGAGTAAATATAAATATATATACATATATATAGAGTATAAATTTCCCTGAAGCTCATGAAGATGGATTGGAAATTCCTGCACATCTCCTGATGGGTTTTGAAGATTTTGTTTCCAGAGTTTCCTTTCCCTGAGTTTGCAATTTTGAGGCGTGAGTTTGTTTGTTTCTATGTTGTTTGTGTGTTGTGTAGCTCTGGCTGAACAAAGATGAGCAGAGAAAGCTTCTAAGAGCATATATTTTCGACCTAATGTTTTGTTTCTCTATGGCCCTTTATATGAATGCCAATTGAATCACCATTAAGTCTGCATATTCTGTTACTCATAGCGAATCGGTCCGTCCACAAGAGTAAGTAATTGGTAATCTACTCACCGTCCTCCTTCTGTTGGACCATCAGATTTGTATCTAGCCTCAGCATATCTTCATAGGACCATGTAAACACATCTGTATAGCTTGATACGAGGTCAATCATAGTTGATCTTGTGAAGGAATGCCGACTACAGAGACTAAAAGACTATGACTACAAGCCAAGCCAGAAGCGACTTGCTTCTATGTTAACTTTACATGATCTTCAGGAGGTGATTTATAATTTAGGCCCACATCTTATATATCATTTATCTTATATTAATCATGATAAAGATTACAGTTTAACCTAAGCTGCTTAATGCTTGTTTGATAGTTTTTATCATTATCGTTTCATTGGAAAATGAATTTCTTTTATAAGTGAAGAAACTTAAAGGGAAAAAAGTATGTAGACTCAGAGAAAATATTTATTTCTGGTGAAAATTAATAGTCAAATGTATAGCTTTCTCATTAAACTCTTTTAAAAAAAGATTAAAAAATATCTCTAACATTACTTTCATGGAAATTAATATACAAATACTATTAAAATCTACTGTTTTTTATTTTTTTTTATAATCTTTTATCTTATTTTATTTTCAAGAAGAAGAAAATCGAAATCATGACCGTACGTTTTAGATTTTATGAGGAAATCGAGGGTTTGGACTTGAGGACCGCAACTTCATGTTTATTCGTGTTCTTTAAGAGCAGAAAGCTATTGATTACTGAGAAATCTGCAATTTATTAGGTTTCTTGCTTTTGTAAGAAGAGAGTTTCAGTTCAGGTAAGATCTTCGACCTCTCTTCTCTGCGTTTGAATTTCTGTTCAAACTCCAAACTTCTCATCTTTTCTGCTTATGATTTTTATTTCAAGTAGAAACTCCGGATTTTTGACTTCTGGGTTTGCATCAGTATCAATTGGTTTTTTTGTTTTTTTTTTTCCTCAGTTCCAGCTTTTAGTTAGAGAGACTCGAAATCTTCTGTTTATGGGTTGGAGAATTTCATTACGTTGAATTGAAAACTTCTACATCGTGATTTGCTTTAGTTTCTGGTTCTTTATATGTAGTTTGACTCAATTGCTTTCTTGTGTTTTTTTTTTTTTGGGACTATTGTCTGTGATCTTGTGGAATTACTTTCTAATACAAATGCATCATGATTGCACAAGATTGTTCCTATTTAATGTAAAGGAAGCTTTTTGGTTTTTTCTTCCTAGTACCCGAATTTCTTCATGGTATTCTCTTCATATATACTAAAGATTTGGATTTCTTTGCTTGTGCATTTGGATAAGAGAAGTTCTGTTGATATATAGAGTTACATCAATTTTCCATGCTTTAATATGGCTATCTATGGTTGCTTTATCAGAATGTTTTGTTAATGTTTGAGATGCATATATACAACAAAGACCATTAAATGCCCCAGTTTTTTTTTTTTGGAGGAACAATGGCTTATTAATAATTCATGGTAACGATGGAGGCGAAGGAAGAATTAAAATAAAATGAATAGAGATAATTAAAAAAAACTATAATTATTTGTAATTTATATGCCGAATTACCCCTTGATAGAGGGAAATGGGGGGAGTGGATTATGTAGCCAACCCCATGTAGGTGGAAAAAAAACATGCTTTGTTGAACTAAGTTCTGGCATTTTTTTTGTTACTTCTCTTTTAGTCAAAGAAATTTTGAGAAGTTCCTAAGAAGTTGGTATTCTTGTTTGGGAATCTTGAACTTGAAGATGGGAAAGGACTCAAAGTCAAAAGAGGCTGGAGGTAAAGGAAAGGGAAAGCAGGCATCTGGTGGAAGTGATGAGAACACATCCAAAGGCAAAGGTAAAGGTGGGAAAGCAGCGGATGGGCTTGGTACCTGCACATATGTAAAAGGTCTCTCTCATCTTGCCATTTAAACTGCTAGTATACTTTTTCTTTCCGTATATTAACTGATCTTACATAAATCTCTGATACATGGATCTCACTTTGAGTAGCTGCTATTGAATGTTTCAATGGAGGCTCTATAAATTTATTCATCAAAAAAAATAAAAATAAAAAATAAAGCTCTTTTAGTTATTATGTGACCGAGAAGGACTTAATTTAATGCAATATCGGTCAAAGTCCATGTTTATTCTGGGTTGCTTGCTACTACAAGCCTTTCAAATCCTGGATCCTGTTAGAATCGCCCATGTTGATATCTGAATGTTTTATTGCATGTAAAGATAAAAGTATATGTTTTATGAGCATTTTTATGGTTTCTTCTTTAGCTTGGCTCTACATGCATTTGACATATGGGTACAACACATTCTCCAACGTGTCAAATTTCTTAAGTGTCTTGTCTTCATGGGTTTTAGTACAAACTGATATATGAATGGATGTCTCAGTAGATCAGTCATTATCTATTGTTAACAACATTTATTTTCTGTGTGCCCACCCAAAGACTGCTTCATTCTTGTCGTTTACTAAGATGACTGAGTGATATTATTTTACACTTTTGGTGTATGATGCAAATGCATTCTCATATTTCTTATTTCATCCTTTTGATTTTATTTCAGCGAGGCACATCTTATGTGAGAAACAGGGGAAGATCAATGAAGCATACAAGAAGCTACAGGATGGTTGGCTAAGTAACGGAGATAAGGTTCCTCCTGCCGAGTTTGCAAAAGTAAATTACCCTACCAATTACCATATGATCCTTTTAAGTCAGAACATTCTTAGATATTTTGAAATCAATGATATTTTTGTTACGTCCTTGCAATCAGCAGGAGCTTTCTATACATCCTGTACTTTATGTCTCATTTTTTTTTTTAATTTTAATTTTATTTTATTTTGTCTCATTGACTAATCTTCAAGCGTGAGTTGTTCATATGGGTGCCTGTAATATGATCAGATGAGCCCATTACTAATTATTGCTATCTTGAATGTGATGCCTGGACTTAAAACGATGCTTCCTAACTTTACCATGGAATTACTATAGCTTCTATTGAAATATTATTTATGACTTTTTATTAAGTTTTTATTGAATTATTTGTTTGTCTTATATCATACTATCTGTTTTTCTTGAATGTTTGTTATCATACCTATACCATTAATTGCATAAGAGCTTCTTTCTAAATGTTGGGAAAAAAAAAACCAAAAAAATTGAGTATCCTTGGTTATATAGGAAGAGCTTGATATATCATATATTACAACAATGGACAAAAGATTGTGCCGGTGAAGAAAATGGCTCTTAATGATGATTCCCTTGTTTGTATGTGCATTTGTTTCAGCTGGCTGCAGAATATTCAGAGTGTCCCTCAGGGAAAAAGGGCGGGGATCTTGGATGGTTTCCTCGTGGAAAGATGGCAGGCCCATTTCAAGATGTTGCTTTCAGCACTCTCATTGGCGCAACCAGTGCACCATTTAAATCTACGTAAGTGTTCAAATTTCCTGATCATTATCCTTGTCAAGTTTAGATCAATTGGGAGATTTTTGTGCATTATTCTGACACATTGAAGATGTGATCTCATAGTCTACCTGGTTGGCAATTGGTGCAACACTAACTTGAATTCATTCAAGGTGCCCATACTAATGCCATTGATCCTTAAATATTCATAAGATTATTATTATGTTTTAGTAGTTTAGGTGATGTCTAATTTGAACATTTATAAGCCATATGAAGAGGCAGAGCAGCATGTTCTATTTGCTTTCTGCATTTGAAACTACATATTCACATCGAAGCTTACATTGTAAACATTGCTAGATTGGTGAAGGTTATATTCTAACTCTTTTGCTCTGAAAATTGACGTCAGGCATGGGTACCATATAATCCTGTGTGAAGGGAGGAAGAACTGAAAGCAGCTGCATTTCCAGTTGAAGCAAGTCTTAAAACCAACAATGCTCAAAAGTTGTGGATAAATAGATCATAGCAGCTAAGCAAATGGAGTTGCATCTGTCTTCACTTATGTGATACTTTGCGTTCTATATGTGTGATCAATGCTTGAAACTTTAGTGATGGACAGGCCTTTGGCCTTCCCTTAAAAAAAACAAAATGTGCTTTTGGTGACATATCACAAGAGATCTTCATATGTTGTTTGTTCCAATTCAGTTGTATCTGTTACATTCCTTTGTGAAGATTGAACGCAATTCAATGTTCTAAATCAAGGAATGGTTTTTTATTTTATTTTATTTTGGAGAAGAACAAACATACAATATTTGCCTTCTGTGAGGTATCAAGCCCAGTTCTTAAACCCACTAATACCCACATCAATACGGTGGAACTTCAATGACCACACCCAGCAATGCGAACCAATCCAAGCTAAGTTTGAAAATTTGTCCCTTTCGCTCTTCTCGTATTTCATGCCGACATAGCTTTTATGAACCTTGTGTGGGTGTTCACTGTGACATATGGTTTGAAAAATTAATGTCCTTTTGCTACTCGAATTTACGACCTGTGCAATGCCTGTGAAGCTGACTAGCAACCAATTGCACTAACACATCATTGGCAAGGGATGTTATTCATACAGAGTGGTTTTAAATTGCTTTGTAAAGATTGAACAAGAATGTTTTGCTTGGGCGTGTTGAAAAGTTTTGGGAAGTGAGAAGGGTTGAGAATTTAGATGTGAAGAAGATTACAATTATTTGATAATTTCCAAGGCCAAAATTAACCCTCAATTAGGCTAAAAAATGGGCTTACCAACATGTTATTTGATAACTCTACTTCAACCTCTGACAAAAAGCATAGGGTTATAGAAAAATATGAGTAAGCAAAAATCTTAGTTTATTATATTAGAACTTAAAACTATATTACAAAAAAAGGTTTCATTTTCAAGTAGAAGCTACATAGAGTTAGCAAACAGACTGCAATTCAGCAAACACCATTGTTTGGTCTCTACATTTATTAATAATCTGGTCAAGCTTCAGATGCAGGGCAGCCATTGTTCAGTACAAATATTAGCAAAAACTGTTCTATGGCTGAACAATGATAGACTACTAATCTGGATTGTTTAAGCTGGGATCCGAAGACTCAGATTATGAGCTGCCGCCACCGCCGCCATCACCACTCCATCGTTCTTGCATTCGGGCAGCCTTCTCCTCTTTCATCTTCTGCACAATTTTCTGCATCTCAGGGTTCTGGAAACGCTCACGAACGTACTTTCTTTCTTCCGCTTGTATCTCCTTGATGGCACTTGGGTAGGGATTTGGTGGTGGTTTCTCCCCTTGAAGGCGTGCGATTTGCTTAAGCCTTCGGTAAGCCAATTTCTTTGCTTTCTTCTCCGCTCGGTATTCCATCTATTGCAAGAAAAATGAGGAAATAGATGCGTCAAAAAAAAAAAAATAGACACATAATGACACTCAGAGAAATTGAAACAAATGCATAAAAGAGTGAGGAACATACATCAGCTACAGCCATAGCTTCCTCTTCATTAACTCCTTGCCCTTTCAGTTCAAGTACTCTCCAACCAAAAACACGAGCCGGAGGAGGGTCAAAGCCACAAAATCTGTTCAAAACATGAAATAAAGTTGAAGTTAGCATTTTTATTAGATATCTAATATCTATAATGATAAAAAAAAAAAAAAAAGAAGAAAAAAAAAGAAAAAAGAAAAAAAGATGAATTGATAAAAAGGAGAAATGGATAATGAGTATGAATGAAATACACCGTAGTAGAATAATAGTTTCAAACCTCTGATAAACTTCGAGGTATGATGAATCTAATACTTCTTGTGCAAAAAAAGAAAAGAAAAAATGAATGCAAATTGGAGACGAACAGAAGAAGCATCACTTGATTAAATTACCTTATGCTACTTGGTGGTTGACAAAAAAAAAAAAAATTACCTTATGCGACTTAAAACATAGAACAAGATCCCCGTGGTCCCTTGTTCTCACACTTCAATCTCATAATAGGAAATCCATCAACTTTCTCTAACAAATAACATGGTTGTTTCTATTTAGTATGTTTAGTAGCCAAGGTAATGACAGTTTTGCAATCTTTAAGATATGATGTTTCATGGGAGCAGGCCTTCTTTTTGTTTGCTACTTGGCTCAGCTCATGTAAGTTGTCTCTAGGGTACAGTTTTGGAGATTGGATGTTCAACTGGAACACCATCCTTGAATCATTGTAATATCCAAATGGGACATCTCGTCCCTTTGTCTTATAACTTTCATATATATATATATATAGATATAGTATGTTTCTTGTAAAAAAAAAAAAAAGATATGATGTTTCATGATCTTTTTTTTTTGAGAAGAAACAAAGAAAATATATTAACTAGGAAAAAGTACACAAACTAAAACACCAAAGCACAAGAAATGTTTCATGATCTTAAGATTACTACAAGATAATTCTACCAGAAACCAGAGAAACACTGAGCACCAGAAAAAGAATTGTAATAGGGTTTTGATTGTTTATTTTAGTAGCACTTTGATTGCTTAATTTAGTTAGGATTCCAGTTGTTTACTTGAGTATAATTTTTTATGCTCAGATTAGTAAGATTATTTTAGATGCTTCTACATATCAGTGAGTAACAGTAATGGACTGAGAAATGATTAAAGACGTAACCATGTTTCTCCTCTAGTCTCTACATCTTCTCAATTTCTTCTTCTTATTTTCTATTTTCTACTTTATGAATCCTTAATTTTTACGTTTCTTTGTGTAACCAGATTAATGCCTTGGTGGCTAAATTTTGGTGGGGCTGAACAGAGAAAGGCAATAAAGCACACTGGTTAAGATAGAAGGAACTCTGCCAACCGAAGAGTATGGGGGGAATGGGATTCAGATGTTTAGAAACTTTCAATAACGCACTTCTGGCCAAGCAGGGCTGGAGGCTCATAACAAACCCAGACACCCTAACAGCTCGAATCATTAAAGCCAAATACTATCCAAATGCAACTTTTTGGGAGGCAGAAGCAAAGCCTGCAGATTCCTATGTATGGAGAAGTATCATTTGGGCCAGAGATCTTCTAAAAAAAGGAGTCAGATGGTGAATAGGGGATGGGCAGTCAGTCCACTTGAAGAAAGATCCGTGGATCCCAAGACCTTATTCTTTCAAGATTATCACTCCGGATTCGGCATCTTTGAATCATCAAGTGGCTGATCTAATTCTTCCTGATCATACTTGAGATGTGACAAAACTAAAAGAAATTCTCCTAGATGCTGGTGTGCAGGAAATTATTAAAATACCCATTAGCAGCAGAAGACCTCCAGATAAGATCATCTGGCATTTCAATAAAAATTGGCATATATAGTGTAAAAAATGGATATTGGATCCAACTTCAAGAAGGTGACAAGGCTAGCTCCTCAAACAGGGACATCAGCTGCAAAATATGGAAAAAATTATGGCATGCTAACATTCCACAAAAAGTGAAAGTGTTTTGCTGGAAACTCCTGAGAAACATACTCCCCACAATAGAAAACTTGTGGAAAAGAAGAATAGCTAAGGAGGCAAGGTGTGATATCTGTGGAGCTGGAGTCAGTTCATCATGCAATTGTAAATTGCGTTTCAGCCAAGGAAGCTTGGGACTGCTGTGAAATGATCAGTCTTAACAATGCACTTCAAAATCTCCTAACCAGGGGAGCATTCAATGACATTGAACTAAATGCAAGGAAAGAAGAGCAGGAACACTTTGTCATAATAGCTTGGAGCATTTGGAATTCTAGAAATAAGATAGTAGTGGCTGCCAAGTTATCTGTGAATAGGGCCCTCTCATATCTATCAGAACTCAAAAACATTAATTCCAACCAATCAGAAATTCTAAGACAAGAATAACGAGATGGGTTTCCCCACCATCAGGTGTACTGAAACTCAATATTGATGCTAGTGTGAAATCTGAAGAAGAATGTATAGGAGCTGGAGCAATTATTAGAGACTCCAACGGCCAAGTGATAGCTGCTGCAGCAACTTAAATTCATGGTTTATTCCCTGCTGACATAGCTGAAGCATTAGCTTTAAGAACAAGCTTGTCTGGAGATGGGTATACCTATCGACAGAGTGGAAGCAGACTCAAGTTTAGTAATTTCAGCAATCAAGAGGAACACTCACGTTAACTCTGGATTTGGGGAAATAATAGAAGATTGCAGGAGATATTTGGAAAGATGGCTAAATGTTTCTGTTAGTGCTATTGTTAGAGAAGCCAATACTGCAGCCCATAGACTTGGCAAGTTTGCTTCCATGGAAGTTTGGTTAGAGGAATCTCCTCCGATTGTAATGGATGTTGTCTTGGAAGAGGCTAGTCCTCACATTATCTGAATAGAATTTCAGTTTTTTCCCCAAAAAAAAAAAAAAAAAGGGTCGAAATCTCCATTTCAAATAGTTGTTTGTATCTTTCTTAATTATTTCAAGCAGCCCAAATTAGAAACAATATTATAAAGAAAAGAGAAATCAACATGATGTTTCCAAAGATATTAAACAATGTGCAGATTAATGTGGTGACTTCTATTAGTTGATAAATTCAAAGTTGTCACAATAAATCTAAATGGTTGTTTCAAAATAATTAGGAAAGAAATTAGTGTTCAGAAATATCCCACAGATGCACACTACACCAAAGAAGAAAAAAAATTGAGAAGAGAATACCTTATAGCATCTTCATATTTAGAGTCTGGATGCTTTTTGAAAAACTTCTTGATATAGACATCTTCAGGGAGACTGATCTTTTCAACTTTTCCATCAGTTCTTGGAAATGTCACAGGTGGAGCCCTAGGTGGATAGATTCAATTGTAAGCATGAAGATTCTCATTCTAAATCTACAAATCAAAAAACTCTCGAAATGCATAGGGTAATAAGTTAATAGCCATCGTCTCTAACTAGCATAGTTATCTGTTATCAATTTCCCAAACTCAAAAAGTATGTCTTGTAGCTTTGAATTTTCATAACTAACAAAAATAGTAACAAAGAAATAAAGAAAAACAAGCATTTAGACATATATATTGAATTCCCGGAACTCATATGTTCAAAGAAGCATATGAATGAACATGATTTGACAATCTAAACAACATAACAATCACACTGTCAAAATCATGAACAACCATAATTCTGAAATTATCAAGAGTATATCAAGAAAGTCTATATGCTCTTATCTAATTTTAGCCCATCTCAACACATGATTTTGTTCTTTCTGCATCCCTACCGTTCTATATATGTTTTGGGATTTCAGCTAAACAGTCAAATAAATAATTAAACCAAACTATAAGATCAAACCCAAAGAGCAAATGATACACATAAACTTGCACACCATTTCAATTCCAACAAGTTTCTCTAAAATGGAACAAATCTTTTAGCTGGAACAGGGGATTTGATTAAGTACCACACTATTTCTGAATCCTATTCAGTGGTGCCCAAATCTATGGCAACAGGAATAAAAATCACCCATTGGCTAACCTTCAACAAAACCATAAAAATTGCTTCGAATCGAAAAATAAATCAACTAACACAGATCTTTTTTCCTAATTTAAATTCAATCCTACCCTTTACTAATTCATAACAAATTAAATTGCAAATATTATCATCAGGAAGATGAAGCCCATAAGTTTTTCTTGATCAGAAAAGTCGGAACCACAATAAAGACCCAAAAAAAACACCCATTAAAAAGCTCCAAATAGAACAAAATCTGAGAGAAGTACCAGTAAGAAAATCCAAAAAAAAAGAAAAAAATAAGTGCGATTTATTGTGATTTCATACTCTTCCATGGCTTTGAGCTATAATGGTTTGGCTTTAGCAAGGCCCTTAACGAGCTTCCTCGTCTTAGTGAACAGGTCTTCTTTCATAAATGACATTTTTCCCTCTTCCTTCTTCTTCAATCTTCTCCAAGTTGAAGACGAAGTTTTTTTAAAGGCGGTTTGGTTTCACTGGGCTTCAGGGTTCGGTGTTGGTAGATTTAAGCAGGGCTTGCTAACAAGGGGCCAAATTGTATATTTGAAAACATTTTTAAAAAGGGTGGCCTGGTGCACGAAGTTTCTGCCTGTGCGAGGTTTTTTTTTATATTATATACAGATTTACCTTGCTTTGAAAAATTATTTTCACAACTCAAATACAGCCCACATGGAAACATATTTAAAGTGTAATAATATTCATCATCTCTGACTAGCATAGGTTTCAGTAATCAATTTCTAAAACTCAAAAACAATATTTCTTGTAGCTTTGAGTTTTCATAAACTACGAAAAATGGTATCAAAGAAATAACGAAAACAAGTATTTAGACGTAGAAATAGAATTCCCAGAACTCATATATTTTTATGAAGCATATGAATGAACATGATTGGACAATCAAAACAACAAAGGAATCACATTGTCAAAATTATGAACAACCATGAAATTGAAATTATCAAGAGTATATAAAGAAACTCTATATGCTCTTATCTAATTTTAGCCCATCTTAACACATGATTTTGTTCTTTCTGCATTCCAACTGTTCTATATCATGTTTTGGTATTTCAGCTAAAAACAGTCAAATAAATAATTAAACCCAAACTCTAAGATCTACCCAAAACAAACAGCAAATTATACACATAAATTTGTACACCATTTCAAATCCAACAATTCTCCCTTAAAATAAATAAATAAATAAATCTTTCAGCTGGAACAATGGATTTTATTAACTATTACACGGTTCTGAGTTCAATGGTCCCCAAATCTATCCCATGCTATAGCAACAAGAACAGAGATTGTAAATCAACGAACACAATTCTTTTATTTTTTTTTCCCTGACTTAAATTCAATCCTACCCTTTACCACTCTAACACAAATTATATTGCCCATAACATCATCGGAACGATGATACCCATAAAATTTTCTCGATCAGAAAACAGAAAAGAAAAAATTCAATAAAGACCCATTAAAAAGCTCTAAATAGAACAAAATCTGAGAGAAATATCAGTAAGAAATCCACAAAAAAGTGGGATTTATTGTGATTTCATACTCTTCCATGGCTTTGAGCCATAATGGTTTGGCTTTAGCAAGACCCTTAACGAGCTTCCTCGTCTTTGTGAACAAATCTCCTTTCATAAATGACATTTTTCCCTCTTCCTTCTTCAATCTTCTCCAATTTGAAGACGAAGAAGATGGGTTTGTACTATATATATATCAGTAAAAATTTTGGTATAATTTTATAAGTTAAATATATATATATTATCTTCTTATTTTTTCTATAAATATAAAGCGAGATTAGAAACATAGTAATTTGATTCCACAAAAGCAATATTAAAATAAGAGAAAAATTATTAAAATAAAAGTTATTTGAGTAAATTACTTTAGTATATCTTTTAAATTACTGAAATAAATATTTTAAAATTAAAAACAAAGAATAAGATTGGAGGAGTACTTATGAAGTAGACGAGATGAGAGCTCAAACCAAAATGCAATTAGATCTTTTAGATTATGTTTGGTATTATTTTTAAATCTTATTTTTCGTATTTGAAAACAAAAAATGAAAAAGTTCATTGTGGTTCAAAAAACGTTTTTAGAAAAAAGTTAAGAAAAATAATTATTTTTTAAAAAATCATATAGAAGTTATTTTGAGATTTTTTTTTGTTGATTTGTAATTAACGGGACCAACATAAGCTCTTTTTTAAAAAAAAAAAAACTTGATTTGGGTGAAATGTTAAAATAAATTAAACAAATTTTTCTTGTTTTTAAATTTTAAAAATATTTTTTGAATATGATACCAAATAGATTTTCAAAAATTAAAAATTATTTAAAAATGATGTCATATTTTATTTTTTGGAAACTATTTAAATTGTATACCTCACGCAGCCTTAAGTTTTAATAGCTTTTTGTCTTTTCTATTTTTTCATCAACATTTTCTTTACTCTGCCTTTTATTCTCTTCGAACTGTCTTGTCGCAATGAAAAGAAAATTGATCTCAAAATCTTTTGCTTTGCACCAAATATTAATGCATAAAAGAGCAGCTCGGTGGATGAAACTTTTGCTCATGCAAGGTTCAAGGGGTCAGATTACTTTAAGTTTATTGTACAATTTACATCGTAAGTAAAGATATAAGGTCATAGGATTCCTTGAACTATAGATTGGTAACCAACGTTGGTGGATTGGTTCAGTGGTTGGGAGCAAGTGCTCCTACGCTGGAGGTTGAGAACTCAATTCACGAAATGACAAAATTCATCCATCTACCACGGTTTGGCCAACGATTGGTAACTGTTATACTTTGCCAAAACAATTCCCACCATTGCTAACTTCTACTTAGCATATTACTGGATGCATTTAGTATTCAACTGATGAAATAATTGCCAAGAGCTCACATCTTCCATTTCGAGATTAGCTAAATATTTTGACATTATTATTAGGATTGTATGCTGCAAGCAGTTGTTATCACCCTTTTGAAGTACTGTCTTCAACCTTTTGACTATGTTTTGGTTTTACTGTTTCCATTGGCTGATGTAAAAGATTTATATAAATATTGATTATGAAAAGGGAATGATTGAGGCAATGCAGGCTAGCTAGCGTAGTAAGAGTAATTTCAGCTAGAATTGATTAGAGAAACATGACTCTTTTAGAAAAGGTTCATAAGCTGTATGCAAAAGAAATTAAATCACATTTTCTAGTACTGTAAGAAAGCATTTCAAGATATTGTTTTCAAACAAAAAGGCCAAAAATCTCACTCTTCAGTAAGAAAAATTTCTCTCTAAAGAAGAAAACTGAAGATTACAAGAACTTAGTTTATGACTCTAAGAGCTACATTAGGTAAGTAATTACTACTATTCTTTTATCTCCATGCTTCCTGTAGGAGTTGATATCGAACCAAATTGTTACTTCCCGATTCCTTCAGTTTTCTAGGGGGGGCCAAACCATAAGATTTTTCATTGAAAATTGAAGTCAAGGGTGAGCTCAGATCTTCGAGCTCATTGTCACTAACGTAAGGTTGCTGGAGGCGATCAAGTGGCGAACTTTTCTTTGCCTGAGATTCACTTTTAACATCTATTATTCCTGCGAGTGAAGCAGCTGAAAGTGGAGAATAGACTATAGGCATGGCATTGCAAGCGAATTTTCCGGTGAATTTTTCACTGGAGTTGTCGGGAGAAACCTGGGAAGAACACTCAAAAGTAACTAAAAATTCAAAAGATACTAAAAAACTAGTGTATATTTTCGGGCAAAATTTGTTGAGGAAGTAGAGGCAAATTAATATGAAGCTTTTCCAATGGACTTACTGGAGAATCCAGTGCATCGAACAGGCCCTTTGGAATTGGTTCCGGCGAAAATTCATCAGGAACGAAGTTTTTGAGAATCCTCTTGATAAGTGGTGCACCAAATGCCGGGCAGACCTTGAAAAATACAACTCCAACATAAGTAGATTAACAATGGAAAATTATATAAGATGCTAACATCAAAAAATCCTCCATAAATCGAGATTAAGAGTATGAATTATATGGATTTGAACCTCTTTTCTGTATGACCTATCCATGAGCATGTCCTTTGGAAGCATCATCAGATCACTTAATGCATTAAGCCGGCGAAAAGATCTCAAAGTTGACTTATTTTGTTCTCCTTCTTCATCGTTTATTCCTAATAAGCTGTTCAGCCACTTCGACCAGTTCAGAATCTGGACATGTAAAAAGAAGAAGAAGAAAATTTCAACCAAGAGATATCAAAATCATGTTTTTAGTTGAATGGAACAGCACATGAAAGCACAAAAGATTTTTCCAAAGAAAAAGAATATGATGTATTTACATACAACATTTTTAAGTTGGACTCCAATGCTGAAACTTGATTTCCCGACAGGAACAGGAAGAACTTTGGCATCACCTATTGGGTTGGAAACTGGATTCGTCGAAGCCTCATCGGAAGATTCAAGAAGAAAAGCATTAAACATAGCCGCGTCCAATCTATCTACACATTGCTCCATTATCTGGTTGAATTTAGCACTTGCATTTTTAGTTTTATCAGCCGAACTTTAATGAATGAAAAGTTCAGGAAATTGATAAATATTTTTACCAATCTATTCATCAAAGAGAAGCAAGCGCAATTGTGCCCACCAGCCCGAACAGGACAAAGCCTTGCATACACATCTTTTAGTGCCTTCTTCCAGAGTTCCAAAGAAAAGCTTGCCTGCCCTTGATGACTCATAATTCTATGGTTCCTTTCTGAGACTTTCTTCGAGCTTGAATTTATATCTTGTTTATTTTCCTTCTGAGAAGCAGACTGCATATATGGAATCAATATCTATAGAAGAAAACATAATTCAGGTTAGATTGCTAAAGAATTCAAATTCCAACAAAACAAGAAGATTAGAAAAAAAGGTAATAACGGGTCAGACTTGACCTGCCATGCAGACTCAACAATTCGAGAAGAGATCCAAGCTTCGATCTTTTCCAATGCAGTTACAAAGTTTGCAGGATTCTCCAACTCTTCTAATTTATCTGTGAAACCAAACTTCCTTTCCCTATTGCCAGGAGAGAACTTAGTCCAGTTCGACAATGAAGATCTTTTTGCTTTAGATGCATTAGAAACTGGTGGCTGTGAATTCTCAATAGCTTGGGAAACAATAACTCTCAAGGCAACTGAATTGGAAAGCCAGAAAGTTAACCTGTATTCAGAAGGCATTGCAGGTTGTAACAACTAAAGAAATGAACGGGTTTCTGTTGTGTGGCATTTCCAAGTTGCACAATTTACTTTTTAAGAGATGCAACATCTAGTGTTAGCTAGATTATGATAGTTTCTGCTTTTTTAATCTTTTTTTCATGTATTGTGGGCAATATGAACACTTCTTGGTATCTTTCAAAGTTCTGTTTTTTCAATATAAACCGGTTTGGATGGCTCAAACATGATGAAGAAAATAAAGGATTATTAAGCATACCTTGGAACATCTTTTCCACAGGCTTTAGCAACCACAACTAATCCCGAAACAACAGGTCTAGCTGCATTTTCCTTCCTAGACAATGACCCATCTTTGTAAGCATGAAGATAGAACCTAGAAAGGCGTCGAGCTGGAGCAAGGAACTTCTTTGGAGAGCTTATGTGCTCAGCAACTACTGAATAAAGGGCAATCTCAATGGCAGCGACTTCTCTCAATTCTTCCTCAAGCTTCTCTATTTTATGGTCTAATTGCTCAACTCTACTGTCAAATGAGTTGTTTTTAGCCACTCCATGAAGAGTCACGGCATCTTTTTTTTCGGGCTTTCTCGTGTTTCTAGTAGGACCAGCATCTTTAATTTCTTTAATGTCTTTCATAAATGGAATATCACTAGGAGAAGACACCGGTTTTTTTATTACATCTGATGAAACTATAGACATAGATCTTCCATTTGTATAATGATTGTTCTCTTTTTTCTTTTTTGCTTCCCGATCAATTTCTTCTTGTTCTTCAGTGGCTTTGTCCACCGTAATGTCACTTCCCGCCTTTTCTTGCTCCTTTTTTCTATGTCCCTGAGCTTTCTTATCATTCTCTCCTTTGTCACGAGATTTGCCCATATGATCTGTATCTGAGGATGTGATTTTCGATGCAATACCATCGGTTCCATATTCTCTTACATGTGATTGTCTTGCATTTTCTTTAGTTGTCTTCGTGCCATTAAAATCAAACCTATTGAAATTTCTCATGTTGATATTGGATGAAGCATCTTTGTCTTTACCTTCTTCATTACTAATCTCGGATTCATTCGAATTTGATGTTAAGCTTCCTTTACCGTAGCTGGCCAAAGAAGCATTACGACCTCTTTCTCTGCTTTGAATCAGGGAATAAGATGAATCAAATGATGAAGAATAAGGTAGCTCTAATACCATGTTAATCCCACCAGTTCTCTCCTTCAACTTTTCCAATTTATTCTGCAATTAAATGGAAATTGATTGTTAGAACTGCCTAAAATAATATAACTTCATGTCATTAGATTCTCATGGTTAAAATATGGTAATTACCACTTTATTTTCTGATACACATTTTGTACTATCCTTACTATACACTCATTCAAGAAACTAACAGTTTAGACAAAACAAAACCGAAAAGATATATACCTGTTCTTTATCCTTGATCACTAAAGATGTTTCTCTTGACGGGTTCTCCCTTGCCGACGAGTTAGACCTGTTTTTCCCGAGTGGCTGAACTTTAAGAAACAAAACCGGTTGAGACGTGTTACTAAAAATCCGATTACAATTAACTGGAATGCTCATCGTTACGGTCTCTTTAAGAACTCCATACTCCGCAAGGTCTATAACAGCATTTCCCAAGAGCTGGCCTCTGACTACGCTATCCTGATGAGGTTCATACAAGCTGAACTCCAAGAAATTCTTCGATAACGCACGAATAGGAACCCTGAAATATTCATTAAATTCGATTTTACCGTCCCTAACACCGGACCCAAGTGATGGAACAACAGGATTGGTTGATCCAGAGCTAAAATCACCATATTCCCATTGAAGCACTATGAAATGAAGTGATCTTAAAGATTGTGATGGTGGCCAGGGCTTAATTTCTTGTATGTGTACAAGATAGTCGACTTGAACCGAACTAATTTTCTTGTTCTTCGGCTTTGACGACGTTGGAGCCATGACTGTATTGCTCTAAGTAGTGCTTGCTAGCGCGCCCGTGATTCCGGTTTGATCTATCTGCAAATTAGCCACAAAGATGAAAATGAATAAACATGAAATATCATATACATATATTTAACAAAACAAAAACTACAATTCAGAACCAAGAATAAAAAAATGAGATTTTCTTAGCTCAAATAGGATTAATGGAAAAAAGAAATTCTGTATAATCATGTAATGAAACTGATACATAATTAGACATTCAAAACCATGTAAATTCTCATTAACAGTGTCAAATTGTTTCCGCCCAGTTCATCAAGACAGATGTTTTTGGAAATGCAATCAATTTTCATGAAAATTAGTCCATTCTCAACATGTAATTAACATGCAAATATACATTCAAAACAACAAGAAAATTTCATTTTAAGAAATGAACAAGAAGCACTAAAAGCAACATTTTGATTCCATATAAATAATTAAGAGAACTTGAAACAATATATTTTGAAAAAAAAAAAAAACTTATGATTGTATGAAGAAGTTAAAGAGACTTACAGAAGAAGAGTGTGCAGTGGAGATTTCAAGCACTGTGAGGTTCGCCATTAAACTTAAAGTCTTCGAAGCTTTCAAACCACTAGATATTTCGGTTGACAAGTCGCGATCGGTCAAACTGTAGAGACCGAAACCACCCTGGTCGCCATAGCGTCAACGTCACCTCAGCTCTTGGTCAAAAACGGTCCAGCCGGTTTGAGCCAAGAGAGTATAATAGGCCGGTTTCAGCCGGGCGGTTCATCTTGCCCAAGGCGGTGACGTGTCAAATTGGATCAATTAAATAATATAACATATAACAAAATATTTCCAAATCATATATTATACTGATGTGTTGTATACTGAATGATGTAATTATTATCATATAAGAACAAGTAGTATATGTTTTGGTTCATCTTAACATTCTTAGAAAAAAAAATAAAAAATAAAAAAAACTGAAGTAATACTAATATTAGCAATATTAGTATCATGAGATAGAATTTTCAGTAGAGAATTAAAAAATAATAATAATAATTTTTTTTGTTTTTATTTTTATTTTTATTTTTTGAATGGCTTGGGCAATAAGTAAAAATGATAATATTTGGTGAAAAAAAAAAATGGAAGGAGGAGGCAGTTGAGGTGTAATGTCCTGGTAGCATTTTATCTCTCACTTTAAGGTTGGTGGTGGTTAGGTTTAGGGACCTGCCCACCAAAGTCATCAACTACAATCTTTTTTTTTTCAAAAAATAGTTAAGCATAATTTTAACTTTTGATTCAAGGGTACCATGTTTCTTAGGGCACCTATATTTGCATAATTCTTTTAAGACTGCCCTTCAAGTTAAGCTAAGATTTTGCATATTAGTATGTTTTTTTTTTTTGGTTTATGACCCTTCAGTGTCCTCACTAACCCCTTTGGGGGGAGAGGGTTTGACGAGATTATTTTAAAATTTTGAAGTCAGGAGCTACATTGGCTATGGAGTGTCCCTTCCCAGAATAGACGAATAAGTTTAGGTACGAACTCGAACTCGAAATAGCATGACATGTTTACTATGTCATATATTTAACTAAAGTATTCGTATTAATTGTATTTGTTGATTATTCTTTGATAGAGATAGCACAATGTTTGGTTGCAATATATCAACCTTTCTCTTTCAACGTTGAATAAGTACCATCTCTTTTTGGTGATTTCTTTACATTACAAGTTAAAGAACCAACGACAAATTATTTTGCTTATGTTTGAATTAAACCTCATATAGATCAGTAAAAAAATAACACATTTCAGTCAGTCATGCTTTCGTTCTTTTGGTTCTCCGGGGAGCATTCTTCTGGTTCTCAAGGGAGCAGAGCATGTAAAAAGAATGTAGGTACTCAATGCACAAGGTTTTTGCCATTGTAAAGTTTAAGGCACAAACAATGTACGAAACCTTATCACCAAGGTTCTTGCCATTGTAAAGTTTAAGGAACAAACAATGTACGTAACCTTATCACCATACTAGAGATGTTTCTTAACGTTGACAATTGCACCAAAGTTCGCCCTTCTCAATTATTAAAAATTATATAGCAATTTTTTATAATACAACTAAATAATTAATCCTTAATAAAGTAAAGCGGAGAAAGCAGCTTTGTGCAGCCGACCCGTTTTCGTTGGGAAAAGGCTATTGAATTGTAGGTTGATATTTGATACAATAATGTTATGCAATATATACACAGAATTGATAAGCTTGAATTGTTTCAACTTTTAGGAAGATTAACCCCTTGTGTTTATGAAGATAAAATGCTATTTCTAGTATCTTTCAATAGTATTTCAGTATGATGGAGCATAAAATGCCTGCATTTTTAAGCAACAAACATGAAGGATCACACCAAGCTTGGCAACATCTCTGGTAGCCTGAATTCACTGGTTCTAATTTCACCACTTCTTAAGTTCTAGGCATCAAGGAAATTCTCATTTAAAACACATACAAAATGGTGAGTGAGAATTCTGAACTTTCTCAATGTTTCTCTCAATTTAAAGGCCCAAATTTTCAATAGGTTGCAATTGCATTACAATATAACCATAGAAAATGCAAAAGATAGATGAAGAACAAAATGGAATTTTTTTTTAAAAAAAGTGAAGAACAAAGAGAGAAAAAAATCACTCTATACAGTTTGCTAAATAGGAAGAGTCCTAACAGTAGAGAATATATAGTCAAAGAAGGGGGGAAAAATGAAATAAATTCTGCAGATCTTCTTCTAACATGCTTTTACCTTCAAGAGGAAACATCTGAAATCCCTTGCTCAAAGAATATTCAAGTAATGTTTCCATTATACCGAAGGAATTAAGCTCCCACAATTCGGGACTATCCTACCAAACTTTAATATTATCATTAGTTAGGTTGCCAACAATGCATCCATGAAGTAACTCCAATAACACTTGGAAAGCCAAAAGAGAAAATCTAAATGCAAGTATGCAACTGATATTGAGCCCATCAATGTAAAATATAGCATTGAACGTAATGAAAGTATGTCGAATGAAAAAAAAAATGGCAAATCTCTAAAATGAAGAACTTAAAAAACACAATTTCACAATTGAATTCCAAATTTTGAGCATTACAACATGTATGAAGAAGTACCCTAAGAGCCCAACAAACTTAAAAAGCAGATTACAAAGACTTCAAATGAAACTCTAAACAATGTACCCAGCCTAGAGTTCTAAGAACCATGGTTTCTAAAACATGACAAGGCAATAGCAAGGTTCCCTACTTCAAATCAAGTACAATTTGTTTTAAACAATGAAGCATTCATCTTCATGAATGCATCCTCAGATCAAAATCATAAATTAGATCAGGTAATGCAACAAAATTCCTAATTAACCAAACCAATCTACCAAAAATAAGAGAAACCTTAACTTCTACTGAACTTTATACCTACCTTCGCTACTCCATTTTCGATCTCACAGCCAAACCCACGAAATTCTACCTTACCTCCATGTGCATTCACAACTTCAGGAGCCAATATTTGATAGGTGATCACAAACTTTTCCAAGAAGCTCCTCTCAGTACATCTTAACACTTGAGGTACATATACATCTTTATCAAGCAGACTCTTTGATATCAAAACCTGAAGAACCGTGCACCGGGGAATGATCCTTTTCTCCAAACTAAGCAACATAAGACTCGGGGCCTTGGAAATAAGAGAAGGATTCCATCCCAACTTTTTCACAAAAAAATCCATCATTTTTATAATCTTCTCCTCCGAAATTAGCATACACATTGGTTGCAACTTAAAAGCTGAAGCCATCCCATCTTTGGACCAGCCAGCCCTCTTGTACACATCAATTTTTCGTTCCCAACTCGATTGGCTCAACGCCATCATCGTTCGAACAGCTAAAATGAATCCCATGGTCTTAGGATCAAACCCCAATTTCTCAGCATTTTCCACACTAGACTCAAATTTTTCCGTCTTCAACATCAGAACCGTCGGCTGAATCATGATCATTTTCGTAATATGTGATTCGGGTACTCCCCGATTTCTCAAAATTGAGATATTGGGTGCCATTGATTTCTCCAAATTGCATTGAAGATATCGTGGCAACATCTTGAGAACTCTTACAAGATCCACATTAGACTTGAAAAACTTCCTAAGAAAATCGACTGCCCGGTTCATTTGATTCAACCCTTTTAGTAATAGTAAAGGCTCTCTAGTCAGAAATTTTGCAAGTTCAGGAACTGAAATGCCCAGAGATCTGAACAACTCAATCTTGGGCTCAAGTGTTTTGTCTGGTTTAGCTAGAAGCAGCACAGGGCGCTTGGTGATGAAAACTGTTATCTGGGCATTAGTGAAACCATGTTTCTTGAAAAGTTCAAGAACTGAGTCTGATTTCTTGATAGACTTGATGTTGATCTTGTTAGAAGCTAAAATAGCTGATTTTAACGGAAGCCCACATGATTTAACTAGGTAAGAAACTGTGGAATCGTGTTGGGTTTGGGAAATTGATTTGGATTTGAGAGATTGAGATTGAAGATAGTAAAAATGGATGCTTGATGAAGTTTTAGTATTTTTTAGTGTAATAAGGTGTTTAGAAGAGAGAAAATGCAGATTTGCTTGAGAAATTATTGAAGGGTTTTGATATAAATTACCTGGAAGATGAGATTGATGAATTCGAAATGCCATTTTTAAGCATTACTATCTCTGCTAGTTAAGCTTGCTCGAGTGAGAAGAAGAAGAGAAGCAAAGCAAGAACGAGACCTAAACAGACTAAACTGTTTGAATAAATGCTCGTAAGGGAACGAAATGGCTAAGTGGATATCGACATAATGAAATGAAATTACCGGCAATTTTTTTTTTTGTTGAAATAATGAAAATACAATTTTTTTTTGAAAAAAAATGCATGTAATTTTATCAGTATTTAATTTGAAGATATAAAATTGTAAGAATAGATATTAAGAAAAAATTACTCAATGTTAAGAAAAAAAAATGTTACATGTAAGCTACACATTAATACAAAACTCAATGTTGATGCTTAATATTCGGTCGATGGCCCAAAGAGGATTGGCGGAGTTAGTTCAGATATTCAACTTCTCGTCGTAAGCGAGAGTTTGAATCCTACGCTAGTCATCCTTATTTTAGGAATTGAAAAGTGTCATTTCTTGATGGACGATATGTAAGTACCACTGTAAGCTCTTTTTAAGGCTTGCGATATGCACTGACCTTGGACTGGGGTAACCTCGCCTCAGCTAAACTTTTAAGAATAAAAATAAAAAAATAAAATAAAAATTCAGTGGATGGCAGATACTACATATATATGTATGGTGTAGCATTTCAAATATTTGATAGATTTTAAAATTAATTATTAAAAAAATATAATAATAATAAAAGTGTGTTTGAACTCAATTGCCCGACTTTGCCTTAGAGTAAAAGGATTCAACATTACTATTAAAAATTAAGGAGGGGTTAGAGCAAAGAATGTTTAAAATTCTTTGCTGAATTTATGTTAAGTGTAAATCATCTATTATGTTTTATGTAATTATAAATGTTATTTATGTGTACTAGTTATAATATATATCTTCAAAATTCAAGGAAAATTAGGTAACTTGATTTTAAATTAGGGTTAATTATACTTAACTTAATTCAATTAAGCTAACTAAAGAGATGTGCGTGTGTCTGGGTGTGCGTGTGTAGGTTCCTCTTGATGTGCAAGTATATTATTGGTTCTCTCTCACACACACACACACACACCCAGACACACAATATTTTATTAAAAAATATTAAGCTAACTAAAAATGTATTAGGGTTAATTATACTTAACTTGAATTATACTTAGGGTTAAAAAATATTTTTTAATTAAATTAGGGTTAATTATACTTAACTTATTTTATGAAAAAATAAATTTATGTAGCTAACCATGTGGAGCAGAAAGAAAAGCAACCCTAATTTAAAATCAAGTTACCTAATTTTCCTTGGATTTTGAAGATATATATTATAACCAGTACACATAAATAACATTTATAATTACATAAAACATAATAGATGATTTACACTTAACATAAATTCAGCAAAGAATTTTAAACATTCTTTGCTCTAACCCCTCCTTAATTTTTAATAGTAATGTTGAATCCTTTTACTCTAAGGCAAAGTCGGGCAATTGAGTTCAAACACACTTTTATTATTATTATTATAATATTTTTTTAATAATTAATTTTAAAATCTATTAAATATTTAAAATGTTACACCATACATATATATATATAGTATCTGCCATTCACTAAATTTTTATTCTTTATTTTTATTTTTATTTTTATTTTTATTCTTAAAAGTTTAGCTGAGGTGAGGTTACTCCAGTTCAAGGTCAGTGCATGTCGCAAGCCTTAAAAAGGGCTTACAGTGGTACTTACATATCGTCCATCAAAAAATGATACTTTTCAATTCTAAAAATAAGAATGCCTAGCGTAGGATTCAAACTCTCGCTTACGACGAACGAGAAGTTGAATATCTGAACTAACTCTGCCAACCCTCTTTGGGCCATCGACCGAATGTTAAGCATCAACATTGAGTTTTGTATTGATGTGTAACATTTTTTTTTTTTAACATTGAGTAATTTTTTCTTAATATCTATTGTTACAATTTTATATCTTCAAATTAAATACTGATAAAATTACATGCATTTTTTTTCAAAAAAAAATTGTATTTTCATTATTTCAACAATGGAGGTTCCTCTTGATGTACAAGTACACACAATATTTTATTAAAAAATATTAATTTTAAAATAATAATACATTTTTAGTTAGCTTAATATTTTTTAATAAAATATTGTGTGTCTGGGTGTGCGTATGTGTGAGAGAGAACCAATAATGTACTTGTACATCAAGAGGAACCTCCATGCGTCGGAATGCACCGGATCCTTTCCATTTAGAAACAACTAAAACCCTAGAACCAGAACAGAGCGCGAGAGTTAAAACCCTAAAAACCGCTTTTCTACAAGAACTTGAGCTTCCCAGAGAGCTTAGATTTCTCACACACTCTCTCTAATGGCGTTGTTCCTTCTCTTTGAATCGGCCTCTGGTTACGCTCTCTTTCTTGCTCATGGACTCGACGAAATCGGGCAGAACACAGAAGCTGTTCGGAGCTCTGTTCTCGATCTTAATCGATTCGGGAGAGTCGTGAAGCTCGCTACTTTTCATCCCTTCTCGTCCGCCCTCGATGCTCTCAATCAGTGCAACGCCGTATCCGAAGGTTATTTATTTCTTTCTTTCTCTTTTACTGTTTTCATCTAAAAGTTCTAATTTTTAGAGCATTTTTGGAAGTTTGAATACTATTGGTAATTAGGGTTTAGGGTTTATGAACTCAGTAATTTAGTTTTCCTTGGATATATGCTTAGTGTGTCTTATTTATTTATTTTTTCATTTTTCATTTTTTATTTTTATTTTTTATGTTAGATCATAGTTAGATGGTATTGTTTATGAAGTCTATTGTGTTTATTTGGTAGTGTTATGTATACTGTTGGAGTTTAGTTTCCTTGGAGTTGTCGTGTTTTCAGGTGTTGTTTTGAGATTTTTGTAATGTATTTTGGGGCTCATTTTGTGATGTTTTGACATTTGAATATGGGGACTGGAATGGTTTGGGTGTGATAAGTTTGGTTGTTTTTTTGGAGTTTTTGGGTGTAATGGGGAGTTTTCTTGGATTTCAGGGTTGATGACTGATGAGTTGAGGAATTTTTTGGAGCTGAATCTCCCTAAAGTCAAGGAAGGGAAGAAACCAAAGTTCAGCGTAGGAGTTGCAGAACCTAAGATTGGGTCGCATATATATGAAGTGACGAAGATTCCGTGCCAAAGCAATGAGTTCGTTCTTGAACTTCTTCGCGGTGTGAGGTTGCATTTTGATAGGTTTATCAAGGACCTTAAGGTGTTCAAAACATTCCAACGCCTAATTTACCTTATTTGTTTTTTTAAGTTGTTTTCAGCTTCTATTAATGTTTTCTGATGTTTTTGGTTGGATTTTTTTTATTTCTTTTCATATTGTAGCCTTCCGATTTAGAGAAAGCCCAATTGGGTTTGGGACACAGTTACAGCCGAGCAAAGGTCAAGTTCAATGTCAACAGAGTCGATAATATGGTTATTCAGGCAATCTTCCTGCTTGATACTCTTGACAAGGACGTTAACTCTTTCTCCATGAGAGTCAGGTGCGTAGTTATATAGGCATGAAGTCGTAAGATTCTTTAAACTTGGTGTGGATTTTAAAAACTCATTTTGAATCAATATGAATATAATGGCAGTATTTTTTTTTAATCAATATGATTTTCTGGGAGATAACCCTGTATTTTTTATTTATTTAAAATGATCTGGAAGTTTGGATTTATAGGTGACAACGACAAGGGCTGCTATTTTCATTTCACAGCCCAGTGTTGTTTTGAGAGTTTATCAATGAAATTCTCTTTGATTGTTCTCTTGCAGAGAGTGGTACTCATGGCATTTCCCGGAATTAGTAAAGATTGTCAATGACAACTATCTCTACGCAAAGGTTGCAAAGTATGTGGAGAACAAATCAGAACTATCTGAAGAAAAAATCCCTGGATTAACTGAGATACTTGGTGATGAAGATAAAGCAAAGGAAATTGTAGAAGCAGCCAAAGCTTCCATGGGTAAAACTTGTGAAATTATTTACTCAAGCAAGGGGGCATGTCCCATTTTTGTATTCATCTTTTCCGTGGGCTTCTTGCAGGACAGGATTTGTCCCCAATTGACTTGATTAATGTTCAGCAATTTGCCCAGAGGGTAATGGATCTCTCACAATACAGAAAGAAGCTTTACGAGTATTTAGTCACTAAAATGAACGACATTGCACCAAATTTGGCTTCTCTTATTGGTGAAGTTGTTGGTGCGCGTTTGATTTCTCATGCTGGTAGTCTCACAAATTTGGCCAAGTGTCCTTCATCTACTCTTCAAATCCTAGGTGCAGAGAAGGCACTTTTCAGGTATTATTTAATGTTTGGTGTTTTCGAAAATGAAATTGTTATAGTTTTGCTTGGAAATGTCATTTTGCAGTTAAATAGAATCCCATCATGATGTAGATTAGTGTATTTCCTAACGTTGTTAAATTGTGGTTTCCAATAAAAATTTTGAAATATTAGGTGTTTCATTTGTCTGAAAATTAAAATTACACTTTGGTGTCAATTGCAAGAACTTGGGTCCATTCTTAGTCCTTCATGTCAGCAACTCATTTATGCCTACCTTGTAGAGGTTTATTAATATTATTCCCAAAATAGATCAATAGAGTGAAGTGGCAGAAACAAGAAAGAGAATTGGCATAATTAACTTCAGTTAGTTGTCATAAACTCATAATGCATCTTAGCTAACCTCATCCACAATGTTACTTTTAGGGCATTGAAAACTCGAGGGAACACCCCAAAGTATGGTCTCATCTTCCACTCTTCTTTCATTGGGCGTGCATCTGCTAGGAACAAAGGCCGAATGGCTCGTTATCTTGCAAACAAATGTTCTATTGCATCCCGTATTGACTGTTTCTCAGGTAAAATCTTCAGTTTTTTTTAACATAATACTGCCTTTTCCCACGATTATTAGCATTATTGTTGAATGATGTGCTGCAATTGTCCAAATACAGAGTTAAATACCACCATTTTCGGTGAGAAGCTTCGTGAACAAGTTGAAGAGAGACTGGATTTCTATGACAAGGGTGTCGCACCTCGCAAGAATGTTGATGTAATGAAAGCAGCTCTTGAAACTGCACAAAATGAAGGTTTGAGGCAGAAGATGATGATCATTTTACATTATTACTTCATTTATCTAATTTCATACTTACTGCATATGCACTGTTTATAATTTTTAGACTATTGACCTTCCGTTTCAGTAATCATAGTTCCAATAATCCTATTATTGTTTGCTTGAATTTATCATGTAGGATAAACCCTAAAGCCTAAACCCTATGCATGAAGCCCACTGCCCATCGTGGATCAATGTTGATCCTATATAAGAGCTCTAGGAAACCATCTGCCAAATCTTGAGCTCTTCTGATCATTATTTTAACATGCATCACTTAGTTATCCATAGGAATTTCCCCATGTTTATGAGAATTAGGTGAACCCTAGTTAAATTTTTTTGAGGTGTGCCCTAATTTTGATTACTTGATTTATCAGGTGAAGAAACAACCAAGATGGATGTAGATGGTGAAACTGCCGAAGTTGTAGCAAAAAAGAGCAAGAAAAATAAATCAAAAACAGTGGCACCCGCAAATGGGGAACTTACTACAAATGGTGAAGCTATGGTGAATGGGGAAGCCACTGAAGAGGAGCCCAAGAAAGAAAAGAGGAAGAAAAACAAGGAAAAGCGCAAGTTAGCTGAGGAGGAGGAAAAGGACGTTCAAGCAACTGAGAGCTTGGTGGATGCAGAGCAGGATGGAACCACCAAGAAGAAGAAAAAGAAGAGTTCAAATGTAGTAGTAGATGGAGAGGATGTTGAAGCTGCTAGTGAGGTAAAGAAGAAGAAGAAGAAATCAAAAAGCAAAGGTGACGAGTGAGAATCATTCAGAGATGCTGTCGACATATAATTTTGAATAGAGAATTTGTGCTGCTTCTGCTGCTAGTTGTTGAATTATATATATTTTTTTGCTGTTTTTAACTTAAATTTTGTATCAGAATTGGCCCTGTTTTAATATTTTAATCAGACGTACCTTCACCTCAATTTTCAATTGTGATTAAGATTATATTTTCTTTGATCCATTGATTACATTTGTGTTCTATTTGGCATGGAACGTATGTATCCCTACAGCACCTACCAAGTGCTTTTATGATCGTAAATCATCTTTGAAGTCGCATCATTTTCTCAAGAAAGTCTTAAATGAAAAGAAACAAGCCATTGTACTTTTAAGTAGAAAATAGTAATGGAGAGTTCTACTTCTACCATGAGCAGGGGAAGTATTTTCTTTCATATAAATGAATGTACCCAAAGAGAAATTATTGATAAACAAGCCATTTCAGTGTGCCTACGATTTTGTTCTCCAATAATAACTCAAAATTGTAACGAAATAAATGGATATGAATCCAAAATTGCAACCAAAACTGGAAGTTCCTCTCATACTCTGTTCATGTTCTTTCACCTATGTCAAAAGCTGCTTGAACTCAATTATATCAATACTTTTCAATCTCTGGCTATTAAACCACTCAGCCCTAATACAACTGATTGAATTTAAGGGAAAAGTGGACAGGACCAGGCAGTTGGACACTAAGTGCAGCTCCTCCTACTGCAGTGGCCAAGTTGTGAAATAACAGCCACCGATTAGTTGCCAGTGATCTCCTTCTCCTTTAACTTACACATTTCTTCTGCTGATTTAATGAATTTCTTTGTCAGCTCTTCAACCTGCATAGAGAAACTCAAATCACTTAACTAGAATGATAAACAAAATCTTTTCAAAAAGCTTTTTTCAAGTGGTTACTGACTTCTTTTTCTAATCTCTTCGCATCATCTTTGGGCATACTTGATGCTGCTTTCTTTATTGTATCAAATGCCTGCATAACCAAAGTTGAGTTTTAGACCCATATACTGCACTGGATAGAGACTTGAACGCAAGTCATTCAATGGGCAATTTCTGCTAATGTTGCACTTGCGCATTAAGCCCTCCTAAAGTGGCTACAGACCATAACACAGCCACATCATTAAAAGGGACTTTTTTCCAGAACCATTGATCAGTGTCTGTAAAAGAAAAACCCATCTGAAGAATAGTCAAAGACGTTAAAAACCCATTTGAAGTACTGTCAAAGATGTTAGGACGGTGCCTAGGCATTTTACCTTATGGGAGGTGGTGCCTTTGGATTAGCTAGGTGTTGCCTAGGCAAGCTGGACACAACCCAATAGTACTGATGGCCAACAAATGGTAGGAGACATTGACTCGAACCTGAGACCTCCCCTAAAGTGGATTTTAGGTGCTTTGCACCTAACCACTCACCCAACCCTTTGCTGATTTCCTAGGCAATAAAAGTTACACGAACTACATAATATAGGCATTTATTGTGTATACAATATTAATTATTTTGAGGTTTTGAAACCAAAACTTAAAACCATGGCCTGGTTATTCTGGAAAAAAAACTATCACACGAGTTAAGCTCATGTTGCTAGATGTGCTACATGCACTAGATGACCTGTATATGGCACTCATCGTCTAAAACCAGTGCACTAAGAATTAGCAATATGAACCTTCTTTTAGTTTAATAACATAGGATTTTGTTGTCATATCTTACAGTTCATATAAAAGAGCATTATAATAATTTCCGGCATACCTTTTGACGGGCTCTTCTAATGCTCTGTTTTACATCTTCACAAGATTTGGAAACCACCTTACACATAGCCTGATATGGACATCCAAATTATCCAGTTACACATTGAGAATGTTAACAGTGTGAAGAGGAAAAAGAAATAAGAGACCAATGTCCAAATAAGCTCACCTGTACATGCTCCTTTGTTAACCTGGACGCATGAATCATTGCAAAGAATAAAAGGAAGTCAGAAAACAAAGAAGCTGAAATTCTCCTGAAAAAGCTAGGAAATGTAGAACCTCATGGGATGGGCAGTGATTATCCAAACAAAGGTTCTCACACCTATTATGAGACAAGAATAAATAAGCTAAAGCCAAACCATAAGCTGCAATACATGAATTTGTAAAATCACCTAGGGATAGCTACAATCAGTCGTTGGCCATCAACTTGTGGATTCAGACCAAGCGGAGATGAAACAATTGCATTCTCCAGCTCCTTTATGATCTGCAAATGAAAAAATCTCTTAAATGCAATGCAAGTAAAGCAAGGTTTAGCCATTAAAATCTATACTCATAGTCTTTTGCCTTTCATTTTCTTCTTAACTTTGACAAGCAAAGATTCCGTTCAAAAAGCATGAAGTTGGCAAAACATTAGGTCGCGGCGGTGGAGAAAATATCCAGGCCAGTTCACAAAAGAATGTAATGATATGTATGAGTAACAAAAACTAACCCTGCCACGCTTCTTCCATTACACAAGGACTTGAAACAACAGACCAAAACAGCACTAATTTACAATCACCTCCTTTACAACCTTCTCCATGCTGTCAAAGACGAATGATCCCTCTCTAATATACATAAAACTATATTTTAAAATAAAAAAACTACTACTTATGCCAATTGAACTATTGTTAAATGCATTTGAGGCCTTTTTTACTTTTAGCTTGATGGAAACACGTTAGTTACAATACCATAATCAACTTCTCATTTGGTAAATGGGTCACATTCATATCTGTCATGGTTCACAGGATGCAAGGCCCAGGTTAAATTGTAGCTACCACTACAAAACAAAAAGAGAAAATTTCATCTAAAGCATTACATAATGCACTGGCATCTCAGAAACAGTCCCAAACACAAAACACAGTACTACGAAACATTGTTGAATGTTGTAATAAACAAGGTACAGTTTAATTACATTTGGATCATATGGTGTTACGGAGAGAGTCTGTGACTCCAAGACTGACACGACAGAAACTCGATTTAGAGACATCTTTACACCACCTGTTTCTACTATGATGTGGTCAAGCATTCCTGCAAAGACATTGTATGATTAATGAAATCAGGTTGTAAGACTGAAAACTCGGTAACATCACAAACAGCTTAAATAAAAACAGCTAACTACCTGCAGATGCCCTTCCTGTTCGTATTTTACTGAGATCTCGTGATAAAGCAGCTACTGCTGCGTCCATCTGTGATGTGGCAGTTGCCTTAACAGTAGGCCCAATATCAGGCACAAGTTCAACTGTACCTGCATCATTACCATCACCCTCTACAGAAAGAGAACACATTTGGCATCAATAGTAGATAGACCTGTAGAAGACTGATTGCAGCTTTCAATGAGGGATTCACTCAAAATGAACATGTTTGAAAAATGCTTTGGTTGCGACATTATATCACAAACAAAAAAGGTATAACATCATGCAAAGCAACTTCATGGCATTGCAACAACAATTCATTGTTTAAGTCAAATTATTTCCTCTTCACATCCAACTTTATAATGTAATCCTCAACTACAAGAAACTTCAATCAAACTCCATCTCAATATCATTGCTTGAACCTATAGCTCACATAAAATTGAAAATCGAAACGTTTAATGAAGCAAAGATGAAGTTCTTGGTATGAATCTTGAACTATTGCGCACTCACTACGCTAAAATGAGATCAAACTTAATGTAGGGATCTTAAGATCCTCCATTCTTACATACAGTAAGCTTCATCCACGAGAATCTCACCTCACAAACAAAATACCGCCAAAAAAATATACCAAATTCGATCGTATTCAGTATCATTTCTACATTCTATAGAATCAAATGCACAAATCATGAAAACATGGCTTCCATTTCATCACTCTAATCACAACCAAACAACAAACAGAGCAAAAACTGCAGAAAGGAACACAAGAGAGCTCGGAGAACTTACTCGATTTCCTTCCTTTAGCGAAACCTCTCCTACTTTCTCTTAAGAAATCCAAACCTAAGCGATCAGAAACTCCATGACCATCGAAGACCGAGCTTTCTGAAACTAAGTTGCAGATGTTGGAAGAAGAAGAAGAAAACGCGAATGAGAGTTCGCGGCGAGAACAAGCGATTGAACTCCGTAGAAGAAGCAGATTTCTTGCAGAGAGAACGCGTCGCAGAGGATTCGCCATTACTGAAAAAAGAAAAAAGTAAAAAAACTAAACTAGGGTTTCATGTCATTTGCTTTCGTTTGAAGCCTCCATGGAAGCAAATGTACTAGCTTCGAGAGTTGGAAGAAACGGTGAAATTGTACTCCTGTAGTTGGTTAGTGTTATCCAACACCACATCGCTACTATTGCCACGTGCATTTCCTTTTTTTTTTTTTAATTTTTTTTAAAGTTAGGTCGGGTTAGTCGGAAAAAATCACTGAAAAACCCTAATCGCGAGAGCTCTGTGGTGGAGCTTTACTAGGTGGAAATCGAAGCTAAACCTGGAGAAAGATGAAAGCTTGGTCGAGCTTTCAAGCTCTCAAGCTCCCACCTCTTCCAATGATTGATTTTCAGATTAGAAGGTGCGATAACTCTGGAACAATCCCTTCTCGTTTTCATCTTCTTCTTCTTCTTGAATCTCTTCATAATTTCTCGCAACCGTGTCCGCGAAATTATTTTGTTTTTATTTTATCTGAGTTCTCCAATCTCAATTGCATTGATTTTCTTTCTACTGCTGTTGTTGTTGTTGTTGTTTTTTTTTTTTAAATCATTTAATAGGATTTTGAGTGGGAAAAAAATTGATTTTTTCCTGTGTTTTTTATAGCTTTTATTTGAATTATTTGAGAGCAAATTTTACTAGCAACGAGCATTTCATCATAATTTTTCTACTAAAAAAAAAAAAAAATCTAAGCTCAAAGCTCTTAAATTTGTAGATTTACTAGACGAATTTTTCAAGCGATGAGAAGTAGTGCCGTAAATTTCTTTTTTTCTCCTTTTTTTTTTTTTTTTTTTTTCTCAGGATTCGAATTTGTTTTCCTCGGATGAGCATCAGTTGCCGAGCTGAGTCTGGTAAGAGAAAAATTCTTGTATCATTAATTGTTAGCTATAATGAATAAATCTATTCACAATATGTTTTGATTTAATTGACATTTGAAGCTGATGAGGTGGATGAATCTCTCAAATTGAAAACAGTTCCTTCAACCCTACTAACAGCAGAAAAGGAAGAAGCCAAGGCTGTTTTAACCTTGTTTTTAAAAGAACAAGGTTTAAGCAATGCAGTTGCTGCAAAAACAATCAACAAATCCGACAATTTCATTGATCATCTCATTTCAAAGCTCCATTCCGTTCATAGAACTCGGTATCTTGTAGGTTTGACTTTGACTTAGAACATTTTGATCTATTATGTATTTATGTGTGAACTACCACTTAACTTATATTCCTTTCATTTGTTCCACTGAATTAGTTGATTTCTCCTTACATTTACAGGAAGAGAGCTTACGACACATGAGATTAGGGAGGCGCTCGTTCCCTACCTTGATTCCCTTTTCGAAGAACACGGAGATATTCTTGCAAATGTGGTTGAGAATTTCCCAGACCCACCTGAGAAAGAAAGAAATAGTAACCCGACAACATCTACAAATTCATCTCTTTATACCAAGAAGCTGAGAGCTGTGGCTAGGGTGAGTGAGATAAATTCTGGTGGGAAACTTCCTCGTCACATTAGGTACCTAGTAGAGCTTGGTATGGAGCTTGACGAGATCAAGAGAATAGTCCAAAAATTCCCCGCTTTTGCCTACTACAGCTTGGAGGGTAAAATCAAGCCCGTGGTCGAGTTCCTCCTTAATCTAGGTGTACCCGAATCGGACATTCCTTTCATCCTCAAGAAAAGGCCTCAGTTATGTGGGATTAGTCTCTCAGATAACCTAATTCCCACCATGGCTTACTTAGAGGAGTTGGGCGTGGACAAGACAAAGTGGGCTAAGGTGATTTATCCGATTTCCTTGCTTTTTTACTTTGTTTCTTGTTTGAGTAGTGCTAGAGATACACTAAATGAAACTCACATTAAAAAGAACTTGAGTACTACACAAGTTCTTTGGATTAACACGAATCCATGTAATAATACATGCGAATCTGTGTTGATCCAAGGGACACAAAATGTTTGAGTTTTCATACGAGTTTCTTCAGTGCATCTTTACCCTTTTTGTTCTTGTTTTAATTTGTACTTTCCTTGTGTTTAATATATTGATCTTGTTCCCTCTCCCTCTCTAAAAAAAAAGGTGATTTATCGATTTCCAGCACTGCTTACATATAGCAGGCAGAAGCTGAAAGCATCAGTGGATTTCCTCCAAGAATTAGGTCTCTCGAAACCAAGCATTGGGAAGATCTTAACACGGTGTCCACACATTATAAGTTATAATATTGACGATAACCTACGACCTACAACCGAGTACTTCAGCTCAATGGGCGTTGATGTTGCTGTTCTTCTTCACCGTTCACCATCTATAGTTGGGTTAAGCATTGAAACCAATTTGAAGCCCATCACAAATTTTTTCTTGGAGAAGGGTTTTACAATGCAGGAGGTAAGCATAATGATTTCAAGGTATGGAGCTTTGTATACTTTCAGCTTGGAGGAAAATTTGATACCTAAGTGGGAGTTTTTTCTGACAATGGATTATCCAAGTTCAGAGCTGGTTAAGTTTCCTCAGTATTTTGGGTACAGTTTGGAGGTGAGGATTAAACCAAGGTATGCACAGGTGAAAGAGTGTGGTGTGAAGTTGTTGCTGAACCAAGTATTATCTCAGTCCAAAAGTGAGTTTGAGAATACTTTGAAGAAGAAGTTGAAACTGAGAGATAGGCAGGGTTTTTCCATGAATGATTCCAAGTGCTTGGATGATCTTGAACTGGGTCTATAGTTTGTAAGATACCATTGTCCTATCTCTCACTGTTTGATTTTTCGCTTGGATCTGAAGCTTTAACATTCTTGAATTTTTGACATGTAAGAAATAGAAATTACATTGTCATGTTCATCACATCATGCATTGGATACATTGAGATTCTGTGTTTGTTTTGTGATTTGAAAGTAGAGATACAATCCAAAAATCAAAATCACAAACTAATAAACAGGACTGTGACATGAAAATGAATTCAATAGAAATGACAATGTAGTTCAAAAATGAAGGAGGGAGAGTGGGCCGTGTTCATTTGATTGAACCTCAATTTAATCTAAACTTACACTACAGTTAATATAACTCATTGTAATCTATGTATAATTATAGCATTAGAGAGGTTAACAACATACGAGAGTAGCATAACATATGGTTGACTCGGTTGGTGTGTTTGACTTTGTAACAGCTACAAGACGGCCTGCGGAACTTGAAGTGTGATATCAGAGATGACAACAGCAACAAATGTTTGGTGACATTTTCTAAATTCGTTGGAAGTAAAATGACCTAAATGCCTCTCAACTATTTGTTCCTCATTTTTGAAGTAAAAAATAAAACATAAAATGACCGTATCTTTAAAAAAAGAAAACTTTACCCCTTTTGCATGCAAGTATGAAGTATTTCGAAAAAGAAAAGATAAAAAATGTCAGGTAAATATATAATATTTAATATTTTTGGGTGGGTGGGAGAAGGGTATTGCTGTCATTTCACTGCGCAAAGAGCAGCTCTTATTAATGGAGAACATCGTCAACAATTGCATTCTCGAAATCAAAAACTCTGATTGGAGAAGGAATTAAGGAAGAAGAGATTAGATTATTTGAAGAGTGAAGAAGAAGAACAAGAAGACCAGAAACGAGATCAATAGAGAAAATGGCGAGTTCAGGAGTGGATTTGGAGAATGTAGCATCAGTAGATATGATGACGGAGTTGCTTCGTCGCATGAAATGTTCATCCAAACCCGACAAACGCCTCATTCTCATCGGTATATCTTCTCCTTCTCTAATCCTAACCAAAAAAACAATTTTTTTTTTTTGGTGTGTTTTTTGTTGTCTAATATAAAAAGGTTTTTTTTTTTTTTTTTTTTTGGAAAATCTATGGTTATTATCCGAGTGTTGGATGGATGGATCTGGATTTTGGGTTTTATTTGTTTGAATTTTGTGAATAATTGCACAGGAAAATGCTCAGGAGTGATGAAATTTAACATTTTTTTTTTGTGTTATATTGGTTGTTTAATGAGTACTGGAGTTTTGATTGGGGAGTAAGAATAATAAATTTGTTTAAGTTTATAGTTGGGGGGTACCATAGATTTCTTCGAGGATTGAAGATTGAAGCTATATTTGTGGGTGTTGGAATTTTGTTCATTCTGTCAAGCAGGGCAAGAGGATTTCGAATATAATTTTTAAGAATTGATAGGATTTAGTTGCAATTGTGGTTAATTCTGGAGGAAAGGGTCTCCTTTGCGTGACTATGATGATACTTCATGACTTGGGGAGATTGAGATTTTAGTGTACATTGAATGCTGAGTGAAATATATGCATTGTAAATCTGATTTAGATAGTGTGACACAAGAAATAAAAATAAAAATCTGATTTAGATAGCGATAAGAGTCGACTTAGCCCTTGATTTATTTAGTTTAGTGGAGGAAGTGGATTCATGTAGCCGACCCTATGTAGTTGGAAAAAAAACTTAGTTGAGCTGATTTGTGTTGAGCTTATATCCAATTTAGCTAATCATTTGAATCAAGTACATGGACATTGATGTTCACTATATTGTATGCAAACCTACCATCTCCCCAACAATTTTTGCTGGGTCTCTCGATTTGTATTCAGTTAAACAAAAAATAAAAGGGTGTATTGAGTACACAAGAGGTCCTGCCATTGTGGGGTATAGGAAAGGGATGATGTAGCAAATGAAGCAATTTGCTACATGGGTGGGGGGTTTTCTATTTCTGATTGGAGCAGAAATTGGGCTAGCCACTTGTAGGGTGCCGGTTGGGGCTTGGTCGGTGGACGTGCTGGGTTTTTGGTGGTTTTTGGGGTCTTTATTGGATGGGTCATTGTGTTGTTGTGCCCTTGTGTGTGAAGAAACTTGGGCTGCGTTTGATATAGAATTTAAATCCAATTTTATGTATTTAAAAACAAAACTTCAAAAAAGTTACAAAAAACTTTGGTTTAATAGGATTTAAAAACTGTTTTTAGAAAAAAGTTAAGAAAATGACTTGTTTTTAAAAAACATACAAATGTTATTTTTTGAGTTTTTCTTGTATTTAATGGGACACCCACATAAGCTTTTTTCTACTTGATTTGTGTGAAATCTTGAACAAATCAAACAAGTTTTTCTTGTTTTTAAATTTTGAAAACAATTCTGGAATGTGATACCAAACATAAATTTAGAAACTATAAATCAACTAAAAATAAGATCATTTTCTAATTTTTTAAAAACTATTTTTAAATTGGATGCCAAACGCAGCCTTAGCATGGGTATCAGTTGATTTTGAATTTTGGATAGTAATGTTGCTGACCAATTCCTGTTTCTCGTCTCTTGCATTATTGACTTTATTGGGTTCTTTCATCCTTTGTTTGTGTTTCTGAATGGTGCATAATTTACATCATATTAATAATCAGAAACTTGATGATTGGCAGGTCCACCTGGATCTGGGAAAGGCACTCAATCACCCCTTATTAAGGATGAGTATTGCTTGTGTCACCTGGCTACTGGTGATATGCTGAGGGCTGCTGTTACTGCTAAAACTCCTCTTGGCATTAAGGCCAAAGAGGCTATGGATAAAGTAAATGTCTCTCATTTTATTATTGTTACCTTTTTCTCTGTGATTAGATGACAATGATCTTCCAAATGTGTTTCTTTAATAATGGTTATTTTTATGGTTGAATCTTAACATAATTTCTCAGGGTGACCTTGTTTCGGATGACTTGGTTGTTGGTATAATTGATGAAGCTATGAAGAAGCCATCATGTCAGAAAGGTTTCATTCTTGATGGATTCCCAAGGACAGTGGTTCAAGCACAAAAGGTTTTTTCAGAAGCATGTCTATTTGTTTCCTTGACACAGTTCCTTGTCTGACCATCGTAATTTTTCTTATGTTGGTGCAGCTTGATGAGATGCTTGCAAAGCAGGGAACTAAAATTGACAGGGTGCTCGACTTTGCAATTGACGATGCTATCTTGGAGGAGAGAATCACAGGCCGTTGGATCCACCCTTCCAGTGGCCGAACCTACCACACAAAATTTGCACCTCCCAAAGTTCCTGGTGCTGATGATGTAAGAAAGTTGATTCTCATACATTATCTCCACTTAATAAGTCTTCTATTGTATGAAAAATGTCGCTTCACTGATTCAGTGAATGCTCAATTGACGTTCCATCCTCTAAATTGGATTTGGAATATGCTTTGATGAATTGTGAATCTTTGACGTCTATGTGTCCATGGGTCGGAATTGATAGATTAATTGACTTTGGCATGTGTCTAATTTTCTTATTGGGCCAATTATACCTAGGAGATAAGCTTCATAGAATTGTCATTTTGAAATTTGTAAATTAATCAACATAGTTTGACATATATGTATTTATCTGTATGCGAGTGTGTGTGTGCGTTAATTTTTTCCATTTTTCTGTAAGAACCAAGCAAACCGCTTAAATTTTATAACTTGAGCCACAAGTCCTGTGACCAACAGTTTCTTAAAGACTTCCCGCCAAGTTGCAACGATATGCTATTGTTGGTTTTTTTCCCTTTATGTATTCACTCCCAATTTTTATTTTTTATTTTCTTATGCTTCTCTGGTTCTGCCATATTCATGAATCCATTGAAGTACTCCATTTTGATTATCCAACTAAAATGTGTTCTGTTTTTTAGCTCAATTTACAGGAAACAGATTCCTTTTATAAGTATTCTCCTTGTACTTCATTCTATTCTGTTTTCTTGAACTGTGTTTATAAAATTCCTATAGAGAATGTGCTGCAATATATTAACACTAGCCATTCTTGGTAATCCATTTTTTATTTCTATCGCTTTGATATCACTGGCCCTTCTTTGGTAGGCTTTGGCTTTACCTTTCACAATATAGTGATCAACAGTGTATTGAAAGTTTAACTTGTGTAACATGTATGTACTAGATCATCATTTCTTTGCATATTGGTAGCCCTGTGAATTCTTAAGAGTTAAGACATAAATTCTTACAAAAATGTATGCTTGTTCTTTCCTTCCCATAAGGTCACCGGAGAGTCGTTGATTCAGCGGAAAGATGATACTGCTGCAGTTCTCAAGTCAAGGCTGGAGGCATTCCACAGGCAAACTGAGCCGGTATAATTGCCTTCTTTCCTATCAAAATCTGTTTGTATAGAAGTTGACATGCCTTTTTTAATTTCCAAGGCACAATATTCTTTATGACCACCCCCCAGATATTCTTGATTTCTTAACTTGATTTTGGTTTCATAAAAATAGAATGGGCTTTGTCCTACCGTGTTTTTTGGCTTCGTACTTCTAGAAGTCAGCATGGTACCCTTTTTCTACAAACTGATTCAAAATTATAAATACAGTGTTTAGTGGATATGCAATAAGTTTTAGAATTTGAGTCATGATTTGAATGTTAAGTTCACTTCTTTGTAAACTTTGTGGCTTTGAATTGCAATATGGATGTGGAGTAGACTTCCAACTGTTAATTTCAACTGGATTTATATGAATGTATGAATTGTGTCTGCCAAATGATTTTGATCTCCAAATAATCTACTTTTTGGGTCATGTTTTCGGTTGATATTCTTGTAAAATGATAAATTCCTGATGTAGGGCTCTTTCCATGTGCATTTTTCGACCCTACCCTCTTGAGCATCTTATTTTCTGCTTCCTTTTGTGTCTTTATCAGCAGCAATAACAAGAAAGCTTTATCCTAGCTTTTTGGCATCTTTGTTAATGTTCTGTAAAAACTATTTAATGTTTAAACTGCAGGTCATTGAATACTATGCAAAGAGAGGTGCCGTTGCTCGACTCCCTGCTGAGAAAGCCCCAAAAGAGGTCACAGCTGAGGTTCAGAAGGTCCTCTCTTCATGAGTATGCGCTGCCCCATTGTTGACCTTTAAATTAGGAGCTTTTTGAGACCTGAAACCTTATTTGACCCAATACACTGTAGGATTGGCCTTTTTTTTTGGGAAATTTCATTCCTTTTATCACAACTGCGAGCACCAGTTTGTTCTGGTGGTTGTTTGATTTCTTTTGCAAATAAATGCTCACAAATTCAAAGTGAAAATTTTATGTCAAATTGGATTAGAAAGGAACTTATGCAATACCTTCTGATTTTTCAAATTCAACATCTCTGCTAGTGTTCTCTCATTTTGAGTTTCAATGAAGAATACAGAACATCATGTTTGCTGACGTGCTGCAATCAGATCATACAAATTATCATCTCTCTCTTTCAACTTCATTTATTTGGAAGAGTTTCTTTTACCAGTTCTTATGAAAAAAACAGGATTGCTATCACCTTCAAATATTGTTCCAATGTTGGGTTTCAACATTCATCCAAGGACAACGTTGCAGGGTGGAATTTTTCTATGAGCTCAAATCAGAAATTGGAACAAAGTCTCCTATTAGTATACATATTGAATCATTGATTATAATTAGAAATGAGATAATTTTCCTATTCTCTCGCCTTTTACTGAAGAATACCATATGCTCACAGTGCTTAGCGGCATATAATTATGCCAATTTTTGAAGAGGAGTTCTCCTTGGAGAAGAAAAACTCTACAATCCCATATGAAAATTTTTCTTACCTTAACAGCACTTGGAACTTTAGAACCAAACTTTTGTTAATTTTCAATTGAGTTTTTAACATCTATGTTTCAGCCTTGGCACATACATTCTGGTATCGGGTAGGCAATAACATCATGGGTTTTCTTCTTCTTCCTTGCTTGTGGTGGTTTCATTGATGAGCCATGCAGCTGCTTCATGATCCTGCTAAAATCCTCTTCTGCTACAGAGCCATTCTCAAAGAAAGGTAGCATTGCTCTCTTGTTGGGCATTATATACTTCTTGTGCCCGGCGTACAGCCGCTGGCCCTGCATTGCCCGGCCCATGTTTCCACCGTGCGATGCCATGAAAACATCACTGTTCAAGGAAACAATATAATCAATGGCGGCCAAAGCCGATGACCGGTTGGCATAAGGCTCTACCTCCTTTCCCCTTGCCAACATTTCCTTTGTGACGAAGTTTGGAAATTCTCTCTTAAGAGGCTTCAGGGCTTCTTCGCCACTGAACGGTTCTCCTCCAGCAAGGTATACCCGAGCATTCTGTGGCGCTCCTAATGCTTTTAATAGCCTGCAAAATGGCTTCAACTTTTCTATGATGTTTTTCATCAAGGGGAAAAAAGAACAAGACCCGACAAGGAAATTTGGGCCCTGTTTGGTTTCAAATTCAAAAACTGTTTTCTGTTTTTGAAAGCAAAGATTCTTGGATAAGTCTTTGATTGACTTATTTTTGAAAGATTCGAAAAGCTGGTTTTGATAAAACATTGGAATTTGTGAAGGAAACAAGAAAACAAAAAAAATGTTGTTTTCTTTGTTTCTGAGATAAAAGATAAAAAGTAGTTTTCAAAATTTTTATGTTGAAAAACTGTTTTTGAGTTCTAAACTAAACAGACCCTTACATTTCATGTTTGTACCTTGCAACTTCTTGTGCGTTAAGAGGGCAAAGTCCAGCTAGTCTCCGGTGAGCATAGCTCAAGTTCATCCTTCCAGTTAGGAACTCTGGCCGGGACTCCCGTTCCCTTTCAATGATTTCATCGAATTCTAGGCCTAGACCAGTTTGGCACCCTGTTCTGACCCATACATCCTTCTCTAGCCTCATATGGAGAGCTATGTATGATCCTTCAATCCACATTCTCCTGGCAAGCCTATTCCCAAGCTCTCTAATTGGAGCTGCAAATCTTAGAGCATGAAATGCAACCTGCCCAAAATATTTCATGAAATCAAATTCTAAACCCTAAACCCTTGATGAAAAAAATCACCGAAGATCTTTGCTAATACGTGATTACTTTGCATTTTTTGAACTATACCTTACATCTAAGCTTTTGAAGATCTGATGGAAGATTCTTAGAGAGTTTGGAATCTAGCCCTTTTAATATCAGAACACCTTCCCTGTTCAACTGTAAGATGGCACAAGACCAACATGAACATTAGTCCTATTTATCAAATCTCCTATGAAGTTGGATTGGATTCAATAGATTGATTTGAAATAGCAAGAATTATGATAAGAAATTTTTTTTTTTTCCCTACTGTTTTCAAGAATTTGGCGCGGATCCACCAGGGAGAAACGCCAAGAGGAATTTGGGTTTCAACAGTCTTTCTTGAAACAAGATGAGTAGAAGGAAGAGATAACACAATTCGAACATCCGCTTGTAAAGTTTTCTTGAAGTGTTCAACGTCGAAAATGTCTGAAAATTCACTGCAAATATCACAACACAATGATCACCTTCAATCCAACAAACAAAAAAAACATAAAGAGTTCGTGGAAATTCAAATATGCCCACATCATAAAATCATCAAACACAAAGAACTGACTAGTTTTTTTTTTGGATCAATTTGGGTCTTTTTATTTAGCTTACCTTTCATCACCCCAGATGAAATTAACCTGCAAAACAGGAACTACCAATGCAGCTTCAAGAATCCTTGCAATGACCACAGCATCAACAATCTGATTCCTCTGCTGGTTCAATCCACCTGAAGCCACAACAACTAGATACTTCATCTTTTCCTTTGAGATCTTCGCGGATGCTCTCCGGTACTTAATACTGAACTCCAAACAAGGCCGGAATCCGGCATCCTCCGGCTGCCTCCAGAACTCCCTCTCCTCATCTGTCATGTTCCCAGCGATCCCATGAGCCGGCAACGACACCATTGCACTGTGAGACAATCTGGGCTTGGCCTCATTGGGCAATTCAGGCATCAAAAGAGAAGAGAAAAGGAGATGACAATGGAACAATGGAGATGAAAAAGATGAAGAAGAAGCTGAGAATAATGTTGAAGGAATCAAAGAAGAGCAATGTTGTGTGGAGATGGTTAAGGAGAGAACTTTGGAGACTCCAAAGAAAGCTAAGATTGTGAGGAGGAAGAGGAAGAAGAAGGAGAAATTGGGAGACGAACAGAGATTATTGTTAGTATTGGGAGTTCTTGGATTCTTTCTAGGAGAGAAAGAAGAGATCAGGGAAATAGTTTGCAAGAAATTTGATGGGTTTTGTGTGATTAAAGGGTTCTTCATGTTCTTTGATCTTGCCATGATTTCTGAATTGTCTTCTGCAACTAAAATCTTCTTGTGTTCTTGGTAGTGTGAGCTTTGTTTGTTAGAGCAGTAAAAGCAGGTTTTTACTCTTCTTGAACTTGTGGGTAATCTTTAAAATGGCCTTACTTGAAGTTAATTTGCTTTCATTTGTAGTAATCAATCAGCAAGTCAACATAATAGAATTCTTCATTTTTAATATTAAAAAATAACTAAATATGAAAGTATTAAAAATATTAATTTGTTCAGATATATGTATACTAGTTTAGAACCTAGTACGATGCACGGGCGTAGTAAAAGTATGGTAGAAAAATTCCTGTTAGATAGTAAATTGAATGTTTGATTATATAATAGGAATATGTAAAAAGTGTTATAGAATATATTTTCTCTTGTGAATAGAGAGATAAAATATTTAACATTAATGAATTTCTTATGGTTCAAATCGACAAATTATATATTAAGTTGTTTTGTCTTCATATTTAATTTCTAATTGCCAACATTTTAATAAATGTTAGGATATACATATTTGAAATAATCAATATTTATAGTTTAAAAGTACATTTTAAAGTAATGAAATTGTTTTTTATCACTTTATATTAGTTCTCTTAATGCCATTTCTTCAAACAGTTTGTGATAATAAATGAAAAAGGAAAATGAAAACCATTCTCCAAATTAATAAGTCCTTTTTTTTTCTGATTTTCTTAATTCTCGATCACCATGTCTTAAAGTAAGGTAGAATTTTGTATATATATAAAAAAAGTAAGGTATAATTTAAAATAATGGCATTGTTTTTATTATTTTGTATTTCTTCTGTTAATGACATTTCTTCAAACAGTTTGTGATAGTAAATTGAAAACCAAAATCAAAACCAAAAATTACAAAATATATAATCCAATCCATAAAACTATTTTGGGTATGTAATCCAAATTCAAATATCCCAGCAGCAATTTTTTTTTTAAAATTAAGCATAAAAGATGTGAAGAAACAACAAAGAAGAAGAGAGAGAAGAAGCTAAATAGTGAACAAAGAAATGTAATTGTTGATGTTGTCCCTCTAGTAACTGGTGTTCGGCGTCCTCTGGTGTGACTTCCAGAAACAAACAAAGAGAAGGGAGGCAGAGAGGAGAACAAAGAAGCAAGAGAGTGAAGAAGTTTTAAAAAAGGAAGAAGCAAAGAGTAAACGCAACACTTGAAAGGGTGTTAAATGCCGTAAATCGTTAATAACATACCCGTTAAATAGATATATGGTGACTTTGATTATTAATCAATATATGCAAGAAGCTGAATACCCACAAGAGAATCACTGTGATTTCAAAGAGGAACTTTTTTGTTAAGGCTTTTAGTCCCACATCGCTCGTACATAAAGGCGTAAGAACAACGAAGTCACTACATAATGCTCAAACGAAGCAACGGTATAAGCACGTAGCCACGCGGTGAGCACAGAGCAAACTATTCTTTCGCCTTTTACTAAAGAATACCGTGTGCTCGCCGCACTTAGTGGCATACGCTAATTTTTGGAGAGTTTCTTCTTTTCCGGAGAAGGAACTCTACAAGTTAATATAAAATATTCATGATACGAAAAGCCTTGTGGGGTTAGATTGAAAAATATTCATGATACAAAGCTTAGTTATTTGGTTAATATTATTTTTGGACATTGATATTTAGTTGTTTTGAATGTTTTAGGAATGCGGCCATACGAATATTTTGGGGGATGTTGAATAACACCTAAAATATTTTTAATATTATTGAGTCTAGCATTTTAAAATGATGATGTTAGCACCTACATAAAGCATTTTTATTAGAGGCTCAAGTCACTTGTTTTATAATGTGGGAGTTTCCATGTTTAAGTGGTGCAGATGTAGGTTAAAGTTTGGAGTTCATACACTTTTTTTTCAAGCTTTTCAAGTTTATTTATTAGGTCGTTCAAATCTTGTCATCTCCAAAATGTCTAATGATCCAATAGGGTCTTGATTCCCTTGACCCTCTAAGTGCTGTCAAATTAGTCTGAGTCCCATATTCCCCCTTGTTAAGCTTAATTGTTAAGGTCTCAAATTCTCTTTTAACCGTTTGAGCATAGTAGTCAAAATTTGTCTTATTAACCCCCGTGTCAAGCTTATCTATTAGGGTTCAAGTCTCCTCGATCATCTACATTAACCTCAAAAGTGTTTTGTGGCTAGTGATGCAGTTGTATGTTGGTCTGAGTCTTATATGCTCCTTGTCGAGCTTATCTATTAGGGTTCAAGTCTCCTCAATCATCTACGTTAACCTCAAAGTGTTTTGTGGCTAGTGACTCAGTTGTATGTTGGTCTGAGTCTTATATGCTCTTTGTCGAGCTTATCTATTAGGGTTCAAGTCTCCTCGATCATCTACATTAACCTCAAAGTGTTTTGTGGCTAGTGATGCAGTTGTATGTTGGTCTAAGTCTCATATGCCCTTTGTCGTGAGTTCAATTGTTAGGCTTTGGATTCCCTTTGACCCTCCCCTAGTGCTAGATATCAAAATCTTGGTCTTGTACACCCCGTCAAGCTTATCATGCCTATTGATGAAATCATGCATGGATTAGTTTGAATTTTACATGACCTCCAATCAAATATGTAATCAGTTAAATACAAGTTTGTTAATCTGTACCCTTTCATTTGCAATGCAAAATAATGAAAATAAATTTAATATTCTAGTGAAAAATGAGATTATAATTAAGATAGGCACTAGAATTGAAATTATTATCATTATTTATTATTGTAGGAGAAATACAAAGAAAAAAAAACCCAACAACTAATAATATGGCAAGCTTCATATTAAGGAAGAAGAGCATTGATCATAAATTCATTAATTAATACAATAATGACGACAATAATAATATTAATGTTCAACATTAATGCTTCTTCTATTTGAGGAAATCTCGGAACCATTTAGCCGAATTCTTGGGAGTTCTCTGGTAATCATTTGCAAAATCAGTGTAGTAAAACCCAAATCGCTTAGTATAAAAGGAGCCAACTTCCATGCAATCCATCAGAGACCATACAAAATATCCATGGACATTCGCTCCACTCCTGATAATATTTATCAATTAATAATACATAAATATAATTAATACTCGTTTAACTTAATTTGAATAATATATTAGATTAGTACGATGACATACATATATATGCATATACTAGTTGGAGGTATAAGTATGATCAGCAGGTATGTTATGCATAAAATAAAATAAAATAGAGAAATTAATTCTCATATATAGAATTACTAATCGTTTAAATATATATATATATATATATATATATTTGTAATTCGCGTAAAATATTAATTGATTAAGTTTTTTTGAACTTACTTCATTGCTTCACGAACTGAAAGGAGACTGCCAGTTATGACATCAATTCGATGATCATCTTTCAAAGCTTCCTCCAATGGAATCGAGTCATTTCTTCCTTCGGGAATTCCTATAGTTTTAAGCAAATAAATAAATAAATATATATATATATATATATATATATATATATGTATATATGTATGTTATGTATAAAAGTAATAGAAAGGAAAACTCGCCATTCTCAGTGATGATAATTTTAGGGTCATTGTATCTATCTTGCAAATACAACAGCACCTCTCTCAAACCATCCGGATAAATATAAAAGTCTGAAGTTATACGAGGAGGCTGCAATATTAATTAAATATCAGAATATATATATATATATCCACAAAATAATATTTATTAAAATTATATCTTCCTTTTGTTATAATTTGTATAAAAAAAACTGATAGATCTTACCAGTGGTCCTATGGGTTTTCCATTTTTATCGTCCACTGTTGACACATATATGAAAAAAAAAATTAAAAAAAAATCAATATAAAATATTTGTTAGAATTTATAAGATATATGTATTTAAAGTTACTAATTCATTAAATCAAAGTGATCATCTAGATGAATAAAAAAAAAAAAAAATTTAGAAACACACTTTGTTGACATTGCCTTTAAGAGTTATTAGATCACATCGAATCAAACATTAACACGTGATTTGAGACAATCCAACAACTCTCAAAGGCAAAGTCAACAAAATAAGTTTGTCAGGTATGTTAGTCAAACATTACTTACCAAAACAAAATTAAGATTTTGATATGTACCTGACTCTACACCATGTCGAAAAGTAGAAAAACTAGTATACTCTGGGAAACGAGTAATTGGCACGTGCTTTGCGTATCTCGAGGTATAGTAATTGAGGCCAATAAAATCATAGGCTCCATTAAGCAGTTCTTTCTCTTCGTCAGTAAAATCAGGTAAATATTCCCTCACTAAAGCTCTCATGGAAAATGGGTAATCTCCATACACCAAAGGATCCAACATCCTATATACATATATATGTGTATATATATGACCATATAGATATACACGCAACAAAATAATTTAGAAAAATCTCATTTGGCTTTAATTAACTATAATATATATATATATATATATGAAAAATGTTTTATGTACACTGGGTGCCAACGCCATTTTTCGACGATGGTACTGAGCTCCTTTGGATGTTATAGAGATATGTGTGTATTGTATAGCATTTCCAAAATTACTCACATCCTAAAATATCCAACGAAGGCTGGGTGTTAGCGTAAAAAATTGGCGTTGGACCTAGCGTATATATAGCATTACCACACACACGTGTGTGTGTGTGTGTAAAGGGTGACTAGAAAGCTAATTGCTTTTATTACCATGCCATCATGAAGTCATTGGCCCTAACAGCAGCTTCTTCATCAGAGGGCACATTTGCAGCGTAAGGCAAAAACCACAGACCCACAATTGAAAGACCAATTTCTCCACCTTGTCGAGCCTTGAAAAATCAGTAATAAACACATAAATCATCAGTACACTAAAGAGAATTAATAACACAATTAGACATGAAACCTTTTCAAACAAGTAGATAGAATTACTTGCAGTAATTATTATTTGATTACTAATTTTTATTTTTCACAAAAAATATGATTAAAGAGTACTCTTTTATTAGCAATCAGGGATAGAAATCAGCTAAATATCTACATCTAAGAACATTAGATTCAAAACGTTTATATATGCACTAATAACTGCTGTGTAAACTTCTCAGCTCATCTAATAAATTGATAAATTCTCCATATATTACAAATTGATTAATTCAGGATATTCTCCATGTATTGCTATGATCATAGGAAGATCCAAAGTTGATTATATACAATAACAGCCTTAATTATTTTCATAGATATTACCATTAGAAGCCATATATCATACATGCATGAAATATTGAAAACTATATTTAGGTTCTTAATTAATTACCTGATAGTTTTGCTTATAGTGTTTAGCAGCAGCAGCATGGCACAGAATGATGTTATGGCCAACAATAAATGGATCAGTTACCATATTACCAGGCGGGTTAAGATTAACGATATATCCACCTGCTGCATAATTTTGAGGCTCATTAATCGTCGTCCACTGCTTAACCTTATCCCCGAAATTCTTAAAGCAAATATCCGCGAAATCTTTGAAATCATTTCTGAAATACATATAGTATATGTCAAGTACTTATGACAAATTAATCAACTATATAAATCATGGAAGAAGATCAAGAAGAAGAAGAAGAAGAAGAAGGAGAAGAAGATGATGATGATGCATGGAGGCCTACACAATTTCTTTGCTCAAAAACCCTCTATACTCATCAAGGAGAGCTTGCGGCGCATCGAAGTGAAATAATGTAACAATGGGTGTTATGCCTGCATGATTGATTAATTTCTGTAAGGGTAAAATTAATAGAAATTAACATGAAGTAGTTAAAAGGGTCATGTTGAAAAAAAGTAAAACTTAATTAGATTAATTAAATTTAATATTCTCACCATTATCCAGTAGTTCTTGGAAAAATCTATTGTAGAAGTCAATCCCCTCCTGGTTTATCCCACCACTTAACTTCCCGGCTGAATGGATTCAATCATATATATAATAATAAACTGATAATTAATTAGCAAATTAATAAGGATCAAATTATATTTAAATATTAACTATATAATTATTATTTTTGTAATATATGCGTACTATGTATGTATGTATGTATATTTATGTATATATATAGCAAGTACTAGTATGAAAAACGATGTTCATACTAGGGAGGATTCTGCTCCAAGAAATTGACATCCTGTAAGCATTCAAACCCGCATCCTTCAAAGCTTTAACATCCTCCTGCACAATTAATGTATATAATTAGCTATTAATTAACACATTTTCCATCCCCTTGAATAATAATGAAAAATATGCAACTCCAAGAAACAAGACACCATATGAACCATAGAAAAATAAATAAATGAAAAGATTCAAACAGACCATAACATATATTTGCTATATCTATATATATATATAAGTAACCTTATACATGTTGTAAGAGTCAGCTCCCTTATCAACTCCGGGTGCTGAAGAAAAAGAACCAACATAAAAACATAAACATATATATATATATATATATATATATATATATATATTAAGAATATTATATGTAACAAAACAAGATATATACAGTCAAATATCAAAAGAAAATAACTAAGAAGAAGATAATAATTCACAGTTAATTAATTTTTGTACTGGTTGGATCATTAATCATTCTATCCCAAGAACTGGGTCCTCTTCCCCCTTCAGTCCCTGTTCCTTCTGTCTGCATATTTGCACCAGGATAATCAACAATACCCATATTCAGAAAATTAATGATAATAATTGAATAGTACTAATTAATCAACTGATATATAATATTAATATTACATAAATAAATCAAGGAGATCAATAATTAATTAAATTAATAAAAAGAAAACCTGAAGAGCAGAAGTGGAGGCTCCAAAAAAGAAATCAGGAGGAAAATCCTTTCTTTTAATCTGATCATCAACATCAGATTTTTTCTCGCCGGCAAGGAGTTGGTCTGATGGTCGTGGGGCTGCTTGGAGAATCGGATGTACCCCGGTTCGAAGCTCGCCATCAGCTTTCCCTTCCAATCTCCAATGAATTTGTGAAGGGATCAGTGACGCTTTGATACCCCTCAAATAGGTGAACAACACTTGGTTGTATCTACTCAAAAAATAAAAAGAAAAACAAAAAAAGACCCAACAGATGACTTTCCCTGTGTGTTTAGAACACTTTCTAAGAGAATTAGGAACTCTGATTACTTGCCCTCCAAGAAGATTATGATTATTTTGTGAATTGTTCACATAATTCAGTTGAATCTGACTTGAAGATCCACCTGATGAAGAAAAGATAGCTGCCATCTAATTGGTTTGGAAAATCAATTAAGAAGAAGTAGAAGAAATGAAAATCAATATGCACTACTGCAAATGAGAAATTTAATTTTATAGTGAAGCAGGGTCAAATTAAGTTGCTCGGGAAGCCCATGTGATCTAATTAGTTAATTAATCAAGCAGGTTATATTCTTCTTTGCCCACTTGTAATGATTAATTTGATCTTATACACCAGCATTATTAAATCTCATTAGATCCATATTGGTCAACTTTGTTTTTTTTTTTTTTTTTTTTTTTTTTAAGGTAGCTAGTGGCCCTTTCAATTTTACTTTTCTATTTTGATGTATCAAGAACGTAGGTGCATGTTTATCTCTTACATGTTACATTTGATATTGCAAATATTTGAAAACGGGTAAGCCTTATTTTTTCTATTATTGCAGTGTGTTGGAAATGGCTAAGGAAATATTTATGGAGACTCCAAAGAATAAAGGTAAGATTAATGTAAGAGGAAGAAGGAGACATTAATGGGAGATAAACAGAGATTATATTATTATTATTGGGAGTTCTTTTTGTATTCTTCTTGGGGAGAAAGAAGAAAAAAGGGAAAGCAATTTAATGGGTTTTGTGTGATTAAAGGGTTCTTAATGTTCTTTGATCTTGCCATGAATTCAGAATTTTCTTCTGCTACTAAAATCTTCTTCTTCTTCTTCTTTCTTGTATTCTTGGTAGTGTATATATGCGAGCTTTGTTTGATAGATCAGTGAAAACATAAACTTTTAATTTAAAATGGGATCATTTGAAGCTTGGCTTTATTTATAAGTTTGAACTTTTCAATAATTTTATTTATTTATTTTAATTTTTTTAGTCTATCAAGCTCTAGGTCTATAATATATAGTATAATTTCTTTACTAATAATAAAGTAAACTATGACGTAATATAATCAGTTTCAAGGTTTATAAAAGGCTGCTTTCTCCTAAAATTCCCAAACCCAATTGCAAAACTAGGAGAAAAATAATAAGAAGTCAGCATCATAGCAACAAGAGAGCTTTTGCCAACCCTTTTTTTAGTCCCACATTACTCATATTCAAAGGCGTTATATCACTTCTTTTGTAAAGTGGGAGTTTCCATGGTTTCATTGGTGCACATATAGGTTCAGTTTTGGATTCATACACCTTCCAAATTTGTTTATTGGATGCAAATCTTCTCATCCATGGTGTGAGTGCCTACAATCAGTCTCATACACCCTCCTCCTGTCAAGCTACTCTATTGGGGTTAAAGTCTCTTCATCTGCAATGTCAAAGTTTGTTTTGATACAATATGATTAGTTTTGTTATTATATTTACTATATATGTGTACTTAGAATGTATAGATTAGGTTTACCTTACATAGTCTAGGGCTTTATGTATATATATACCCATGTGTATACTCATTGATATTATCAAGAAAGAAATACTAGTTTCTCTCACATGGTATCAGAGCCTAAGTTCTAAGTTCCTACCCTATCATTCGCCACCGCCGTTCTCTGTCGTCACCGCCTGTTACAACCTGTGATTGCTCACTGCACGTGACCATTGCTCTTCTTCTCTCTTGATTGCGGGTGATTGGTCGTCTCCTGTAGGCAGTCAATTCCACGAGTCGCCGTCGCCACCATAGTCGTCGTCGTTATCATTGCTACGCTCATTTTCTCTTTTCTTCCGTCGCCACCACCTGTGGCAGTCGTTTGATTGTCGTCTCCGGCCGCTATCACGCCCTTTCTTCCTAAATCCTCGAGAACAGATCTCGACAAGCGTCGTCTCTGTCGTGCTCTCTGCAAACAGATCTCGACAAGCGTCGTCTTCGTCGTACTTTTTGCAAGTGTATTTGCAAAAATCATCTCGAGTATAATAAAGTAAGCCAGTAGATGTGTGTGTTTCTCACTGGTCGTAGGATGTGGCGTTATGTCACGGGGATAAGAATAGTCAAAAGTGGCTTACTTTATTATACTCTAGATGATTTTTGCAAATACACTTGCAGAGAGCACGACGGAGATGATGCTTGCCGAGATCTGTCTGCAGAGAGCACGATGGAGATGACGCTTGTCGAGATTTGTTCTCAAGGCTCTAGGAAGAAAGGGCGTGATAGCGGCTGGAGACGACAATCAAACGGCTGCCATAGGTGGTGGTGGCAGCGGACTATGGTGGCGACAGAAGAAACACAGCGGCGGAAGAAAGGAGAAAAAGAGCGAAACAACTACGATGATGACGGCGACTGATGGAATTTATTGCCTATAGGAGACGACCAATCACCTGTAGTCAAGATAGAAGAAGAGCAATGGTCACGTGCAGTTAGCAATCACAGGTTGTCACAGGCGGTGACAGAAGATAGGGGTAGGAACTTAGAACTTAGGCTCTGATACCATGTGAGAAAAACTTGTATTTCTTGCTTGATAATATCAATGGGTATACACATGGGTATATATACATGAAGCCCTAGGCTATGTAAGGTAAACCTAATCGATACATGCTAAGTACACATATATATATAGTAACTGCACATATATAGTAACTGCACATATATAGTTGGTTGATCTCTCATCACTGGATTTCGACAGGAATGGTAAACTACTTTATTGGATAATAAGCCATTTCCACTGATTAGTTCGTCAACCTGCGGGTGATGCACGAACCCCTCACTTTCTTTTGTTTGAAATGGAAGAACTGAGAGTAGGCATCATGTTTCCACATCCACAACTAGGAATCTCCTTAAGTCCTAAATCAGGATTTCCAACACACTAAAAGTTGCTTGTATCACAAGAACCAAATCCTTGTTCATTCAACATTCCCGATTCCTCACTTTTGCCTCCAACATCAGAATGCAAGCAATACACCTTATCATCACAGCGCAAATCACATGGATTCATCACATACTCCCCAGCAAAATTTGGTTGCATCATGTTCGCAATCCCATCTGCACTATTTGCAGGTTTCGAATATGGAAAAGATCCAATTTCCCCTTCAATTCTTCCCCAAATGTCCACAAGGAAACATTTGAGCCTTGCTATCTCAGCCTCAAGCACTGCTTGCCCCTGCAACCTCTTCATTAACTGCTGATTGAGTGCCCTCAATCGAGCAACTTTGTCCTCTAACGAAGCAGCCCGAGCCTTTTTCTTCTCACGGTACTTCCTAACTGCTTCCTGATACCCGATAGTTGTTTCTTCGATTTATTATCATTTGATTCAGCAATATCATCAGTTGCATTCCTATCATCAGATGGTGCGGGGAGGATTTGGTGTGGACATGAAAACAAGTGTGGGTATGGGAGAAATCCGACCCAGGTGGATTGTAAGTGTGGATATATGAGTACACACATGAGTATCCTTTAGAATTTCATCAAAGAAGCTATCCATGGAACAACTGCTCGGGATTTGGTCATCCATGTTTGGATTCGAGAAAACATCTTGGTTTGAAAAATCAACCTCTTCGTCGCCCATAATTACAAGAATTATCTATCAAAGTCCACTAGTCAATTCAATTAAGATGAAACTTAAACGCCGACCTATAATTCGAAGAATTACAAAGAAAAGATCCTTCGGATGTTGCAAGTGAAAACAACAAAACCACCAAAAAAGAATAATGATTGAACCAAACAAACTTCCTGAAAGCTTCTTCGCTCCTGACATCTCAGATTGTGGTTGCTGCTACCTCTCCGAAGGCAGTTGTTGGAGGTAAGCCCAAGTTTACTGGGCAATGTTTTAAGTGTGGTTATTTTTGGCATTGTGTTTTAAGTTCACATGGTATCTCTTGGAAGAGTAAGAAACAAACAGTTGTATCTAGATCTAGTATAAAGGCTGAGTATCGCACAATAGCAGATGCGACGCCTGAACTTCTGTGGATTCGTTGGTTGTTTTAAGACATGGGGATTTCTCATTCCAACAGTTCCACTCTTTATTGTGATAATATGAGTGCTATACAGATTGCACATAATGATGTTTTCCATGAACGAACAAAGCACATTGAGATTGATTGTCACTTTATTCGTCAACATATTAAGCAGGACACTCTTCACTTGGTTCACGTGGCCTCCGTGGATCAACTTGCAGACATTTTCACAAAGGCACATTCCCTTGGACGTCATCGTGATTTGATTGACAAACTCAAGATGACTTCTTCTTTACCACCTTAAGTTTGAGGGAGAATGTTACTATATATGTGCAGTTACTATATATGTGCACTTACTATACATGTGTACTTACCATGTATAGATTAGGTTTACCTTACATAGCCTAGGGTTTCATGTATGTATACCCATTTGTATACTCATTGATATTATCAAAAAAAAAATACAAGTTTCTCTCACAAGTCCGAGTCCCATACACCCCCTCGACTATTAGGTTTTCGATTGATTCACCTTAATTGTTCGAGTGCTTATCTTATTAGGGTTCGAGTCTCCTCATCTACATTAACATCAAAGGTTTTTGTGGCTGCTAGCGATCATGCATTTGTAGTCTCATATGCCCTTGTCGAACTCAATTGTTAGGGTTTAGATTCCCTTTGACCCACCTAGGGCTAGATATCAAAATCTTAATTAGTCTCATACATCCCGTGACAGTTCTAGTCTCCTCATCAACAAATATGTAGTAGTGCGTACGCTTCATGCCTTAGTTTGAGTCTCTGAAGACTTCCCATCAATATGTTTACACGTTTGTTAATCTAAACCTTTCATTGGCATTGCAAAATAATGAAAATCAACTTAATATTTTAGTGAAAAATGAAATTATAATTATGATAGGTACTGGAAGTTAGTTCATTATTATTATTGAAGGAGAAATACAAGCTAGCTCCAAATTAAGGAAGAAGATAAGCACTTATTAATTAATACAACAACAGCAACAATAATAATATATATATTATTGTTCAATATTAATTAATGCTTCTTTTGTTTCAGGAAATCTCGGAACCATTTTGCAGAAGCCTTGGGAGTTCTTTCGTAATTTTTGGCGAAATCAGTGTAGTAAAGCCCAAATCGCTTTGTATAAAAGGAGCCAACTTCCATGCAATCCATAAGAGACCATACGAAATATCCATGCACATTCACTCCACTCCTGATATTGATTAATTAATACATAACATAAAATATAATTAATACTCTCATTTAATATGAAATATTAGATTAATACGATCACATTTTGAAGAAAATATATATTACACAAAAAAAAAAAAATAGTTGGAGGTAGGTATGAGAGTGTGTGTGTGTATATATAATATATGCAATAAAATAGTAATTTATATTTATATAGCAATGGAAATGAAAGAGTAAGAATGACTATTAATTTGTTTGAATTTAATTAATGGAGAGAAGCATATATAGAAGAGTTAAAAAATTATAAAATGAAAAAGATATTAATTGTTATAGTTATAGAGAATTAAAACTAATTATTATAAGCATATATAATTTTGTTTTGTAATTCACATAAATTAATTAATTAAGTTTTTTGAACTTACTTCATTGCTTCACGAACTGAAAGAAGACTGCCAGTTATGACATCAATCCGATGATCATCTTTCAGACCTTCCTCCAACTGAATCGAGTCGTCTCTTCCTTCAGGAATTCCTATAATTTCATGCATTTACAATATTAACTAGTTAATTAATTTTCTTTCTCATATATATATATCAGATCAGACATTAAAAATCATAGGAAAAATAAATAAAAAAAACTTGCCATTCTCAGTGATAATGATTTTAGGGTCATTATATCTATCCTTCAAATACAACAGCACCTCTCTCAACCCATCAGGATAAATATAAAAGTTGTCAGTTATACGAGGAGGCTGCAATATTAAATGAAAAAATATTTTAAAAAAAATCAGAATATATATGGGCAAAAAAAAAAAAAAAAATTCTAAATTATATAAAAAAAAAAGTGATCTTAATTACCAGTGGCCCTATGAGATTTCCATCTTTGTCCTCCACTGTGGACACATATATATGAAATAAAAAATAAAAAAATAGTCATTAATCACAAATTAGCTGAAATTTATAATATCTATATAATTAAAATTAATTAATATAACTTCAATTATAAAAGCGATCATCAAGATGAATAAAAAGTTAGGGTTTATTTCATGCATAACAATTATTAATGTACCTGACTCTATAGCATGTCGATAAGCAGCATAACTAGTATACTCTCGGAAGGGAGATATTGGCACGTGTTTTGCGTATCTCGAGGTATAGTAATTGAGGCCAATAAAATCATAGGTCCCTTTTAGCATTTCTTTCTCTTCATTAGTAAAATGAGGTAAAGCATCCCTCACTAGAGATCTCATGGCAAAAGGGTAATCTCCGTACACCAAAGGATCCAACATCCTACAAACAATTAATACACAAATATGATTTAGATTAAAAAAAGAAGAAGAAATAATTATTTTAATTAAAACTATTTCACCAAATAGTAGTAGAGGAGGGGTTGATTAATTAATTAATTAATTAATTAATAGGGTTTGTTGCACATGAAAGAGAGAATACAATCATAAAAAAAAAAAATTATGTTTATTTTGTTATTATATATAATGATGGTTAAAAGTAAATTACTTTTAATTAATTACCATGCATTCATGAAGTCATTAGCCCTAACAGCAGCTTCTTCATCAAAGGGCTGATTTTCAGTGTGAGGCAAAAACCACAGACCCACAACTGAAATACCAATTTCTCCACCTTGTTGAGCCTTGAAAAAATCATTCATTAAACACATAAATCAGCACTAAAAAAATAAATTAATAATAACCTTTTAAAACAAGTAGTTAGCCAGAATTACTTGCAGTTATTATTATTAATTATTTTATTTTTGATTAATAATCTTTTCTTTTCTTTTTTTGGCAAAAAAAAATTGATTAAGAGTTAGCAATCAGGGTTAAAAATTGATTAAGACTAGATCCAAATATATATATATATATGATCTACTGATACTTGTCCACTCATCTATTAATTAATTGTTGAAGTATATATCCATATATTACTAATTCAATTCAGGGTACTTAATTAAAGAAGGGGTCCTTTAGAAACAGAAATAGAAACAAATTAAAAATAAGATATAAAAATATTTTCTGAAACCAGACTTACTTTCTATAATAAACATAACAAAGTAATTATCAATAAGAATTACCTGATAGTTTTCCTTGTAGCGTTTAGCAGCAGCAGCATGGCATAGAATGATGTTATGGCCAACAATAAATGGATCAGTTACCATATTACCAGGTGGATTAAGATTCACAGTAAATCCACCTCCAGCGTAATTTTGCGGTTCATTAATCGTGGTCCAGTGCTTAACTTTATCCCCGAAATGCTTGAAGCAAATATCCGCATAATCTTTGAAATCATTTCTGAAAAACATATAATATCAATTTATATCAAATTTGCTATAGCTAGCTAGAATATATAAATCATGAAGAAGAAGAAGGAGAAGAAGAAGACGACGAGGAGGAGGAGGATGCATGGACTCCTACACAATTTCTTTGCTCAAAAATGCTCTGTACTTGTCGAGGAGAGCTTGAGGTGCGTCGAAGTGAAATAATGTAACAATAGGTGTTATTCCTGCATGATTAATTAATTTATACAAGATTTACAAAGTTAATTAACAGAAACATGAAGTAATTAAGTAAAAGGGTCATGTTGAAAAATAGTTAAACTTGATATTCTCACCATTATCCACTAGTTCTTGGAAAAATTTGTTGTAGAAGTCAATCCCTTCCTGGTTTATCCCACCACTTAACTTCCCGGCTGATCAATGGATTCAAGCGTATACATATGTATAATAATAATAATAAACTGATAATTAGCAAATTAAGGATCATATCATATATATATATATATATATATATATATATATATATATATATATTTAACAAACTACATAATTAATTTTAATTTGAAAAATCACAATGTAATTAAGTACTAGCTAGGAGAAAGAAGAAGATCATACTAGGTAGGATTCTGCTCCAAGAAATTGACATCCTATAAGCATTCAAACCTGCATCCTTCAAAGCCTTAACATCCTCCTGCAGTTTTTAATTACCTATTAATTAACATATATATTTTCCATAGTACCCTTGAATAATTTTAATGAATAATATGCAACTCCAAGAAAGTTAATTTAAACCACTAGATGGATCACCCTAATATTTGAACCACTATTTGATACAGTTTTTGCAAAAAAAAACATGTTATTTAAAAAAGTGTTAATATTTTTTAAAAAAATTGGTCTGTATCAGCTTACTTTTCCATGTTTTCAAACTCCTCAAAAATGATTTTTGATTCAAAAGCACTATATAAAAGTTCAACCAAATAGAGCTTTAGTATATATACACATGTCATGTGTAATTAATTAACCTTGTACTTGTTGTAAGAGTCAGCTCCCTTATCAGCTCCTGGTGCTGAAGAAAAAAAAATAAAAAACATATAAACATTTTAGAGTAGTTATATTCTAACAAATTAGCAAAATCAAAAGAACATATATAACATAATAAATCAAGATTAATTAAGTTTTGTACTGGCAGGATCATCAATCATCCTATCCCAAGAACTGGGTCCTCTTCCTCCTTCAGTCCCTGATCCTTCTGTCTGCACCAATTCAATCAACCACCCAAGTTGAGAAAATTAAAGATAATAATAATTATAACTGAGAATTGGAATCAACTAATCACATATAAGATATATTAATATATATTATAACAGAAAAAAATAAAGAAATTAATAAAGTAGACCTGAAGTGCAGAAGTGGAGGCTCCAAAAAAGAATTCAGGAGGAAAATCGTTTCTTTTAAGCTGATCAGCAACATCAGATTTTTTTCCCCCTGTGGGAATTAGAGTCTTAACAACACCTCCTACTACAGAAGATAAGATGTCTCTTTCTCTGCAACTCACTGAGAAATAAGGACTAGTAGAACTTTTACAACTCTTTCTAAAAGAAGGAATAACTCTGATCACTTGTCCTCCAAGAAAATTATTATTATTATTTTGTGATTTGCTCACATAATTCAGTTGAATCTGAGAAGGGACTCTCAGAGACCCTACTGCTGAAGAAAAAAGTGTCATGAAGAAGAAGAAGAAGAAGAAGAAAAAGAGACTTTAATTTTTGCAGTAATAACTACTGCAAATGGGGCCTTTAATTTATAGGGAATCAGGTCAAATTAAGCATGGTGCCCGAAAGTTAAGGATTATTAATTTGAGTGAAGCCCCATGTGACTAATTAATTAATCAATTAGCATGATCTTGTCTGGGCTCTTGTGATTTGATCTTATACTAATAAACCTGCCCCCGTTCTAATTCAACAGCAATATTAAATCTCATTAAATCCATCTTGGTCAGCTATGTTTTCTTTATGTTTTGAAGGTTTAGTGGCTAGCTCCATCTCAGTTTTATTTATTTTTTTAGAAAAATGTATCAAGAACCTACTTGTTAACAATTGGAAAGTAAACTACATTGTGATTGATGCATTAAAACAATTCAAGATAGTCTTGAAAAAAGCAAAATTTATATATAATTTGTAAAGTCCAAGCATAGGTTGTAGTAAAGAAACCTTAGAAGTATAACTATATAAGGTATAGTATAAAAATATATATATATATATATATATATATAAAATGTAAAATAAATATTAATAAAGAAGAAAAAGGTAAGCCGTATGTAGTTTGGGAAAGACTTAGTTAAATTGAGTTGAGTAGTTGAAAAACAAAAAAATACAACTAAAAAAAATTAAAAGGGTCAATTTGAAGCTTATTCAAAACCTTGTAAAGTGTTTTCCTTTTTGTTTATAATAAGAATATTGTAGTTTTTGTTTAATTTGACATCCATACACCTCCAACAAAGATGTATCATATCTATATATAATTAAGATAGGTCTTAATGCAAGAGCTTGTTTTATTGTGACAAAGAAGTCATAGATTCAAGTCCAAAAACAATATCTCTAACATGATGGAAGTAATGTTGCTTATATTTGAGTATGGCTTTTCTTTTATATATATTTATCAAATTAATTAATGTGTCTACTGCTAATACGGACACGAGGGAGGACGTCTAAAATTACTCAAAATACATATCCAAAAATATATCTAAGTTAATTTGATAATACACTACATTATGAAAGAGAAAAAAAAAAAAAAAACACCCCGCCACCACTCATCATATACTGCATTAACATATGTATGATTTTAGATATAATTTTTAAATAGTAAAAGCATTTATGAATACATAACTCGAAATAATGCAATGTCATTGACATTACTGTTTATATAAATTAATGGATATTATCTCACTTCTAACTATACACGAACAATCCATATTATTTGTAAAATAACATGTAGTGTGATTCGCATGATTTTGACTCTCACATTTTTAGATCTTCTCTTGCATGCACGCCTAATCATCTATATATACTTAACATTGCTATATGATTTCAAAAAAAAAAAAAAAAAACATTGCTATTTTTCTAATGAGTAAAAAGAAAAAAAAATAATAAATGAGGACCAATCATGCTTTATTGCACAGATCAGCTGGTAAAAAAATCAGAAAATGTAAGACAATATTAATAATATCAAATGTTGGCCCGTAAGATTGGAAGGACACTGAGCAAACAAGTTTGGTTCCAGCTCACCTTATTTCATCTGCTGGTCAAATCTTACACTAATATAAAAAAAAAAAAAATACTATCAAATTTATAATATGATAAATAACAAGTAGTGAGTCCTGTGAAAAGAAATTATCACATTCAAAATTTTATTTATCTTTTATAGCCCAAAACTTTTGATAGCCTTATCTTATATTACTAATAATTGGAAATAACTAGTAAAGAGTTGGTTCGTTGATTCAGGTAGTGAACTACAAGATGTGGTTGAGGGACTCATCATAAATTTGAGTCCGCCTTCGTCCATTTATGTTGAGAGAGGTGCTCGTCCCTATAAATTTTTAAATTCAAAAGAATTAATTTCGCCGCAAAAGGGAGGAGGAGTACACCGGCTGAGTGCCTGAAAATCACTACCAAAAAAAAAAAAAAGTTAGAAATAATTAAATTAAAATAAAATTATTCAACCTTTGGTAGCTCTCTATAAAGCTTAAGTTTCAAGGGTACTTATTTAGTGATCCTATGTTAATTTGATTGACACATTTTGCTTATTATTACATGTACTCTTCTATTATAAAGTTTAATTAATTTTAGAAATTGATCAATTACATCATATTATTTTCAATGAATAAGGATTATTATTAATTAGTATTAATATATTTTTTTCAAGTTAATCATGGTGCCCGGAACTTAAGGATTATTAATTTTAGTGCAGCCAGCAGCCCCATGTGACTAATTAATTAATTAATTGGCATGATCTAATTGTTGTGATTTGATCTTATACTAATCAACCCGCCCATTCTAATTCACCAGCATTATTAAATCTCATTATATATATATATATCTATATTGGTCAGCTTTGTTTTCTTTATGTTTTGAAGGTACTACATTGAGATTGATGCATTAAATAAATATAAGATAGTCTTAAAAACAGCAAAATGTATACTTGTAAAGTCCAAGCTTTTTTTTTTTTTAATACAGGTCCAGGCTATTGGTTGCAGTAAAGAAACCTTAGAAATATAAGGTATAGTATAAAAAAATATAAAAAGATGAAAAATAAAATAAAATAAATATTAATAAAGAAGAAAAAGGCAAGCTCCATGAAAAGGGTTACATGAGTTGAGTTGAGTTGAATTGAGTAGTTGAAAAATGAAACAAGACAAAACTAAAAAAGAAATTAAGGGATCAATTGAAGTTTATTATGATAGATTGATTAATTAAGAATCCTCTAGTAAGGGTTTTTAATCCTATATATCTTTTTCATGATTTATTATTTGATGTTGTAGACAATTTCAGATATGTGGGGAATCAAGTAATTAAGTAAAAGAAGCCATCCACCACCAAACCATAACGATATGATACACACTCTACACCTCAACAAAGATGTATCATATATATCTATATATAAGTAAGATGGGTCCTAATGGAATGGTTGTGCTGGTTTTATTATGCCAGAAAGGTCATAGGTTCAATCCATCTTGTATATAATTAAGATGGAATGCTCACCTCTCTCTCTCTACTCCGCTTCTCTTTTGTCAGGCAGCTCTTCCTTCTCTGTTGCCGATTGCTTTTCGCTAGAGGCAACAATGGTCAAGAATTTTTTTTTATTTTAGTTGTTTGTTTTATTTTTTGTGTTGGTTGGAGGGTGTTGCCCTTTTGTTGTCGAATTCATCCGTTCTTATCAGTGTTAATCAATGTTATTAAGCCATTAAGCTCATTATTAGTCTTTCGTACCTTAAATTTACAAAATTTTTGAAGCTCTTTGCTAGTCTTTGATATTTTTTTTAATATTGTGTCTGTATTGTTCAAAGAATAATCTCTATCTGTAAGCAGGTTATTCTCCCTATAATTTTTTATGGAAGGAAACTTTATTTTTGAAAAAAAAAAAATTGCATTAAAAGACTAAAGTAATAAATGAATGTGAACTAAAAGGTCTAGAAATCTTTTATTGTAAAATAATATGTAGTGTGATTCGCATGCGAGTTTAATTTAATGGGTATGGAAAGCAAGTGAACTTTTAATGTTGGGCTGGCATTGCTTTCCAATGGCATTTAATTATATTAATGTTGCATAAAATTCATCATGCAAAGACTTCTATATATATATAGATAGATTTTATAAGGCACAGAAAATACACCATGTTAGTGTAAGATTTAAGATTTAATCAACACCAGTAAATGATGAAGTAGAGGGAAAAAGATGATTTGAGACTCGTCGAAGTGCTGAAAAAGTCACCGGAGATTGATGATCTGAGAGAGGAAAATAAGAGATAATAGGCTATCATAAAGAACATCGGTGTGGTGCCAGCCGAAGACCTTCTGATGCCTAAGTTAGTTCAGAGCTCCGTAAAGTTAATAATGTTAAACTAAGTCAAGAGTTGCTTACTTCCTCTTCAGAGGTTATGGTCTTTTTTATAAAAAAGGTTGGAGTAAACTATAAAAAGATGTAAAAAAATATAAGGTATAGTATAAAAAGATGTAAAGATGTAAAAAAAAATATAAGCTATTGGTTGCATAAAGAAACCTTAGAAATATACGGTATAGTATAACAAAAATATAAAAAGATGGAAAATAAAATAAAATAAATATTAATAAAGAAGAAAAAGGCAAGCCCCATGGAAACCCCAGGTGTGAGGTTTTTACTCCAAAAGACCTCAGAACTAATAAAAATGAGATCTTAACTTATATTTTATGTGATAAACTTGTTCATATCTGATATGAAACTATTATTTTGATCCACACATACTCAACAAATCTCCACCTTGGACCGAAATCTAACTTCATCATGATCACACCGCACGATCTATGTAAGATTAACTATCAGCATTATCTTAAGGAGAAAGAATTCGAGGAACTATCTACGACCATGAGCATACCCGCATGCTTCACCTTGACATACGTGTTTCACAGCAGAACCATCGGCCCTGATACCACTTGTTGGACATGTCTGAATCTATATTATTACCGATATTGTCCCCAACTTAATCATATTTAGTCTCAAGAATTCTACTCCAAAAGACTTCAGTACTAATGACGGTTAAAATCTCAACATATATTTTATGTGAGTTCTACGCGTACCTAACACTTTATTGAAATGGTAAAAATCTATGAGCACGTTAAATTTTTTATTAAATGATGATTGAAGTAATTTCATTTCAATTAATTGAAAAATGTAATGCAATAATAGGCATTATTAATAATATCTAATGTTGAGCAATAAGATTGGAAGGATGAGCTAGCGTGCCACGCAGCTCATCCAAGCGACCATTTCAGGATCCGAGAAAGACGGTTGGTTGGAACACCGAGCAGACACTCAAGACAATCTGGCCAAAACCACCCCGAAGAAGAACCTATACGACACCCACACCCGAGTAGCAGTACGATAGATTAGCCGATATCATCTGCCAGGACTAAGCTTCAGCTTTGGAGGGTACGTGGCTGGTACCACATCAGTACTTCTCATAATTTTGGCCAAAACCACCCCGAAGAAGAACCTATACGAGACCCACACCCGAGTAGCAGTACGATAGATTAGCCGATATCATCTGCCAGGACTAAGCTTAAGCTTTGGAGGGTACGTGGCTGGTACCACATCAGTACTTCTCATAATTTTTTTTTTTATTTTTCGTCCCCACAACAGGTTCGAGGAGTCTCGTAGTGAAGCGACGAGTTTGGTTCCAGCTCATCTTATTTCATGATTTACCTATTCTGATGATGTTGATCAAAATCTTGTACCAACACCAAAAGATTATTATCGAATTTATAATATATAATATAATAAATAACAAGAAGTAAGTACTACTTGTTAACACACACATACTCAACCCACGTCTCATCACTTCTTATTATATAAATTTACTACAAAAATGGAGAAGGCATCTTCCAAAATATTGTAGTTAATTAGTAATATTTTAAATGTCAGAGCAAATTGTGCATATTTCCAATTATAAGCCATTGACTATATTATTATATATTTTGTCATGTTCTATCTTCATGAGGATAAGCTTGAAATTATATTATTCCAATATAATAAAATAAATGCCACTTAGAAATATTAATTAATTAAGCCTCCTCCATGAATGAACTTGTTTCAATATGACGTCACCATGAGGAAAAGACAAACTTGTGATGTGGATCAATTAAGTCCATATTTTCCTTCCTACATATCTAGCATAACAATAATATAACATAAACTTTAATATCTCCATACACAACAATTTTGAAGAAGATATATACAAGATATGTATATGGCTTTAAGATGCATTAACTTCTTAGGAAAGACACCTACACGAACGTTTCACATGCACCACAGCTGGTGTATATATAATAATAATAATAATAATAATAATAATTATTATTATTATTATTATTATTATTATTATTGTTATTATTATTATTATTAATGTTATAGTGTTTGTAAGAAAAAAAGATTTGCAATGGAGATGTTATAATGTTTGATGAAGCTCATATGTCAAGGAAGAAATCGTTATTGACATTGACCATAAAAACAATTATAATTAAAGGCACATCGTTAATTTTAATGATGGGGCCAAAACAAGAAAATATAGTTAGTTTGATGTACATCTAGAGAAGGGAGTATTAATAAACTTAAAATTGTAGCAGGATGAACTATATTAAACTATCAAAATGTTGGAGCTAAATGAATTTTATTTTTAGAAAAATGTTTTATATACGCTGAGTGTTAATGACATTTTTTATTTTGGAAATGTGCGTGTATTACGTAATATCTTCAAATACACAAGCATCCTTAAAATATCTAAGGAAGACTGTCAGTGTCAAAAAATGATATTATCACCTAACATATATATAACATTACTCTTATTTTTATATAAATAAATGATTATAGAGGAACATATTCATTTGCTTATTAATTAACATTAATTCATTCATTCCTTGCTTTTCATGAAATCTTGGAACCACCTTTCAGATTTCTTGGGAGTTCTCTTGTAATCGTTCTCAAAATCAGTATGGTAAAGCCCAAATCGTTGTCTATAAAAGGAGCCAACTTCCATGCAATCCATCAGAGACCATACGAAGTATCCACGCACATTTACTCCACTCCTATAATCATATTGGACAATAAAAATAAAAAATAATTAAAAGTATATATTTATTGATATATTTCATTAACACCAATTAACAATTATATTATTGTTGACACCATATTAATACCAAAACTTCAAAGTCTCATAAATTATATTAAAAAATAAATAATAAAAAAACTGCAGATGGGTGTCTATAATATGTTTTGTGTTTTTCTAAGAGTGCTTTTATATATATTTTTATTTTAATTAACTCAATAAAATAAAATAATCATATAAATTTCTATAGTAATAGTAAAGATAAGTCTCTTTAGAAAAGAATAAACGAAAAAGCGATCTTATGCATCCTTTTTATTAATAAAAGAATGCATAAGATAAGATCGCATTTTTGTTTGAAAATGGAAATAACATATATAAAAGCAAATTAATAAGTGAGAAGGGTAAATAGAAAATATATATATATATATTCTTACTTATTAAAATTAGTCTGTTAATAAATAAGAAATACAATTTGAAATAATGGGCAAAAATAATCACATCGTGGATACTGGTAGTTAGGTATTGAAAAATGCCTTATTTTATTTAAAAGAATTTGAATATATGTAGCAATATTATTATCATTAAAAATTAAATGTATATATATTAGGGGTGTCAATAGATTGGTTCAAACCGTGAAATCGAACTGAACCGATGTGTTTGGTTTAGTTCGGTTTAGTTTTTTAATAAGTTCGGTTTTGTTTAGGTTTGGGAAAAGTATAAACTGATAGGTTTGGTTCGGATTGCGGTTTGAGACTTTAAAAATCGATTTAAACCGAATCGAACCGATTCTAAAATTAAAACTATTAATATTTATTTTTAATGTTTCTGATTCTTTTATGATATAAACATTCTCATTAAAAAATTATATAATCATTTTTATATAGTAAAGATAGTTTTTAAGTTTTTTAAATATGCATTAGAAAAGTTAAAATTACATTATAAACATATATATATATATATATATATATATATATATATATATATATAATTGATTATTTTAATTTATTTAATGTATGCACATGTAAAATTTCAAACCAATCAACCTCAACCAAACCAAATCGATTATGTTAAGTTCGGTTTGGTTTGATTTGGTAATTCAAAATAAACCTATTAAGCTAAATCGAACCAAAATTGATTATATTTAATTTGGTTTAGGTTTAAGCATTAAACCGATTGAAACTGAACCATCGACAACCCTAATAGATATGGACTTACTTTATTGCTTCACAAAATGAGGGTGTCAGTTATGACATCAATTGGATGATCATCTTTTAGAGCTTCTTCCAATGAAATCGAGTCATCTCTTTCCTCGGGAATTCCTATAATTTCATACAAATACAACTTAATTAATTAATTCCTTTTGTTTTTAAGAGATTATATATACGTTTAAGACATTAAATAATTAAAAATATGAAGAAAAAAAAAAAAAAAAACCTCACCATTCTCAGTGACGATGATCTTTAGGATCATTATATCTATTCTTCAAATAAAGCAGTGCCTCTTTCAATCCTTCCGGATAAATAAAAAAGTTTGAAGTTATACGAGGAGGCTGCGATATTAATTTAACAAAAAAATAAAAAATAAAAATCCAATTATCAGATACATACAAAAGAAAATATATATATTCTTTTTCGTATAAATTAACTATAAAAAAAATTCAATTAAACAGTAATATTGTCTTTACCAATGGCCCTATGGGTCTTCCATCCTTGTCTACCGCTGTTGTCGACACATTTATATAAAAAATAGCTGAAATTTCAGGTTGTATTAAAATAGAATTAGGGTTTTGATGACAAGTACTCGATCTGTTGCGTACCTGACCCTTCAACTTGACGATAACCAGTCGAAGCAGTATACTCAGGGTTTGGTGTAGTCAGTCGCACGTGCTTGGCGTATGTGGAAGTATAGTGATTGAGACCAATAAAATCATAGGCCCCTTTCAGCATTTCTTTCTCTTCATCAGTAAAATGAGGCAAAACATTGCTAGAGATCTCATGGAAAATGGGTAGTCTCCTTACACCACGGGTTCCATCATCCTATAATTAACATATAAACAATATATATATATATACACACACACTCGTGCTAGTCTATGAACACATGCATCGCACATAAATGAAAGGGGTGGAAAGGAGTAAAATTAAAAGGGTAAAAGAAAATTAATTCTTAAGATAAATCTTAATTTATTAACGTTACCCAAAAAAAAAAAAGATTTTAACGTCTTATTATCAAATTACCTACAGCTTTATATTGAAAAGTAGTGAATAATTTAGGACTTTACGATAAAAGTAGTACACTGTAAGTTAAAGAGTTTTGACTTCATAAATAATATAGATATATTAAGAATCTCTCGTATATCTTTTAATAATTAATAGTGTTAAAGAAGGAAAAGGAACACAAACCACTATGGAATTGGAAATTAGACTTTATATGTATATATATAATATACATGTTTTTGGAGACTCCAAAAGTTTACTTAGAAAGTTTTACTTGGGCATCAATATTTGTATCAAGAGACTTAATGCTCGAGTATACTTTTTATGAGTATATTCTATGCATATATGTATTTATGAGCAAAAGAGTAAAGATGCTTTTAAAAAAACAAGTGAAAAAATAATAAAATATTAAGATTTAAAAGAATAAAAAAAAAATCGCATGTATTAAAGAAGTACAGGTCTGATGAAGTACTGGGAGATTGATTAATTAGTAAATTATTATATTAACCTTAACTTAATTAATTAATATAAGTTTTGTTTTTGCATGAAAGACAGCAGATTTTTTCATAAAAATATTTATTTTATATATATATATATATATATATATGCAGTATGCTTACCATCCTATCATGAAGTCATTGGCCCTAGCTGCAGCTTCTTTGTCATGGGGCACATCTGTGTGAGGCAAAAACCATTGACCCACAATTGAAATGCCAATTTCTCCACCTTGTCGAGCCTTTAAAAAAATCATTAATTGAACACACAAGTCAGTATTAAAAACAGTAAACCTTTTTTTATTATTTTTTATTTTTAGAAACAACATGCTCTTAAATCCCGTATTCCCACTTGTGAAGTATGGCTACCCCTTATGAACTCACTAATTCCCACACTAATAGATTGACAAGAATGATCCTACCACCAAGGCCTACATTCAGCCTAATTTATAAATTTATCTTGTGGGTTTGGGTGCGAAACTTTCTCCCCTGAGAGACCTACACCATGAAAGTCTTTAGCTAGGTAGAGTATCCCACGAATATATTTATTAATTCCCCGCCTTGCCATGACTGGAACCCTATCATGTGAAATAAACCTCGAGGCTTGACCATGCACCATGCCAACACGTCGTAGGCAAAACAATAAACCTTAAAACCTAATAACTAGCTAGAATTACTTGCAGTCATCAATAATTATATATTATCATTTTATTAAGCATCTTTTTTTTTTTCCTTTTTTAATTCTTTTTTGCTAGCTAGATATTTCATGAGTTATATATATTTAAAATTACCTGATAGTTTTGTTTATATTAATGTTTTGCAGCGGCAGCATGGCATAGAATGATGTTGTCGCCAACAATAAATGGATCAGTTACGGTATTACCAGCTGGTTTAAGATTCACAACATATCCAAAACTACCGTAAACTTGTGGCTCATTGATCGTCGTCCAATGCTTAACCTTATCACCAAAATTCTTGAAGCAAACGTCTGCATAATCTTTAAAATTATTTCTGAAAATAGTTTCAAATTTAAACAAATTAAATTCATTAATTAGCTATATAGCTAGAACAAATATTATAATGATGATGAAGATGATATGATTGATGCATGGATATATGATTTTCAATATTTTAATTTTATATAAAAATATCACTGAAAATCGAGACGTTACTCGTATCCGTCTACCTTAACCCATAACTATTTTATAGATAATAAAATTTGCAAAACTATGAATTTATATTCTTCAAACCAACTTACTGGTTAGGATAAACGAATACCTTTAATTCTTCATACGATCTTCATCTTCATACGAGGGTACTTGCCCTTGTCCATTCATTATGGACACAACATTTAAATACATTCATCAAATAGAATTAATGAATTCTATTTCAAGGCATTCACACGTGAAATAAATCATAGGGTCTTTACTAACCGTAATAATATTCATTGAATTTCAATTATCAATACAATTCGTTCAAATAATAAACCTTTAAAAATCAAATAAAAATATTCAGTCCTATCACCATAATACTAATTAATTAACCCACCCCTTCTAATCAAAGAACTAAGCAAAAAAGAAGAGAATAAGAAGAAGATCAAGAAGAGACCCTTTACTATTTAAGGATAGTGTCCCTTAATTTAAAGGGCATTATCATAGCGGATTAAATCAAATTAGGCTAGCTGGTTAGTGTTAGATGAGTTTGGCACTCTCAATTTTTACTGATATAGCCTTAACTTAATCACTTCTAAGCTCAAATGTGGTATTTTATTCTACCGGGGCCTTAGTATTAATGAGAATGAAATGTTAATATAACTTATATTTTATAGGATAAAATTACTTATTATCCTTAAAGGTACGACTATTTAGGTCACGCACATAAATAATAGTAAACAACCCTTCAGAATTATTTAAAGGCTGCCCATGTGGCTAATTAACGAACCATGTTGATCTCTTCCTAGCCTCTTGTAATTTGATATAATATTTCTACCTACCATTTGATTATCAGCATTATTAAATATTCATAATATTGCTCAACATTGTTTTTTTTTTTTTTTTAATTTTGAATGTTGTGCATGCATGGCTCTTCGTTTTTTTATTTTTTTATTTTTTGTTTCTTGTTCAATGCACCAAGAACCCACCTAAATCCTAGCCATTTGTTGATAATTATCGCTGGATTAATAGTAGAATGGGGCGGCTATATTTTAAAATGATTATAAAATTGTCCCTTCCTATTTTTTTTATGTTATAGAGTAGAAGTTAAAAAATATTTTTTGCTTTCTTGGTGTTTTGAATGTTTTGGGCTCGTGTAATGCGACATTGATACTTAAGACGTACATTTAAAGTGTACATTACTTTCATACATCATTAGATTATCTTAAATTATGTGTTGGTACATAATTCAAAGTAATTCAATGGTGTTTAATAGTGATGTAAACTTTAGATATATACTTTAAATGTCACTTTATATAGCATTTTCCTTTTAATTTTTATAAATTTTTTTTTTTTTTTGATAAACAATTTTTATAAATTTATTACTTACATTTAATGCAAATATCTGAACACGGGTAAGCTTTTTCTCATTATTAATCCATTATTATTAATATTTATAAGCTTCTAAAGAATAATACGGCAATTCAAACATTAACTAATTTCTAATTATTCGTAACATTCTTTTAATTTTTTTTTTCCTTCTTACTTTTAACTGTTTTTGCCCTTTTCAGCTCTCTTTTAATTTTCAAATAAAAAAAAAGAGAGAGTAATAAATAAAGAATAAAAATAAAAAGGATAAGGATAAGCTGGGCTTCATTTAAGAATTGATATATGATATAGTGATCAGGACAAATGCTCCTATTCTACGTACAAGTAATTGAAAATTAAACTCATTGAATTTGATGCATAAATTAATTAAGTGACAACTTCAAGATAGACTTATAGAAAAGTATTGCAAAGTTCAACTTATTGATTGCATGGTAAGGAATAAACTTAAGAAATTATTAAAGATTAATATTATAAGAAAAAAAAAGAAGAAAATATGGAAAATAATATATAAGTATTAAAAAAGAAAAAACAAAACTTCAATAACAAGGAAATAATTGAAGCTCAGTAAGAACTTAGAAATTGTTTCCTTTCTATGAACAAGATTGTATATATAGATCCTAATTAGCTTCTAAAAAAGGTAAAAGTACTAATAATTAGACGTTATCAAATAATAAAGTAGCTTGCAAGTAATCAGCTAATACATCTTAACTTTTATGTAGTTTGATTAAGATTTATGTCATGTTGATCTAACGAAGTTTTGCATTGGTTGTCAATTACATAATATTGCAACCCTTCTCCAAAGAGTTTTTCAGGGTTCATTTATCATGTTTTGCTTATATAAATGATTTAAGTGAGATTTTGAAGGTTTCTTGAAGTTCACGAAGGTATCTCAAGGCACATCACTTACAAGAAATTAATTAATGATGACTTCATTTTTGAAAAATGTCATACCAAGGTATAAAATAGTGATGTAAGCTTTGCATGTATTTTTAGATGACACAGTAGCATTATCTATTTTGTATAGGCCAATGGAACTTAGTTATTTTTGTTAGTGTTATATGGGTCATGAGATCCACTAATTATATAGGCCCCGATATGCTCTTATAAACTTTAAGAGATTAATCTTACATCGATTATGTGTTCTTTCAATCTAAGAGACACATAAAAAGTCTCACCTTGTTACACGAGTAAGAAGTCTATTCCTACGAAGAAAAATAAAACTCCCTGGGACTTATCTTTATGCATGGGCTACATGGGCACTCACAAGCCCAATGACCCAATTTAGAGGTCGGCCAAACTTAGAAACCCGTAAAAAAAACAAATCTTGTGACGTGTGGGTGGGTCATAATGAGCTTCAACAAAAGTTAATTTTTTACTTATGTACTCCTTTAATATAGTCTATACCTTTAAGATTTATTCCAATATCGAAATGGTAAAGAAGAAAGTAGAAAGAGAGTAAGACCAATTAAGGAACCCATCATCCAAGATCAAGTTTAAGCCCATATTACGTTCAAAAAAGAAAAGCCCAATGATAAGCCCAAGATTGTTCCACATCGATGTATAAGCCATTTTAATTGGGCTGGGTGTGGCCCACTATGGAGGGCTTTTATAAATTGTTTGAACCAGTGTTGTTGTAGCGTTTACTCGCACAGCCACTCGCGAAAATGGTGATGAACACTGGAGCTTTCAATGGAAATATCAAAGTGAGTTTCTGAATCATTTTCTTTTTATTATTATTATTGTTATTATTATCTTTTCTGTGAGTTTAATCTTCTTCAAGATTTGATGCAGGGTTTTTTGTTTTTTTCCCAAATAATTACCGTGAATTAAAAAATGTTGATTACGCACATCACATGTTTGTATAAATGACTAGGTGAGATTCTGAAGGTTTCAGTCACGAGAGTGTGTTGATTTGCTTCAGTTTTTTCCTATGATTTCGTTTTCTTTTTCTTTCTGTGACGTTTTTGTTTTCTGGGTCTTAAAATCACTGATAGAAGTGCTTCTCCAATTCTTGTTTTACGCTGTGATTATATGTATAAGGGGGGTATTTGTGAATTCTTATTGATTCATTGATGTTTAGAATTCATGGGTTCGTATTAAGTTTCTGAATTTCAAATTGGAAATGCCATTTTACGTGCTCTTTTTTTTTTAATCGTTATGGTCTGTGCTAGCAAAAGAGAAGTTCGATTTACATTCTTGCTCTCTTTCTCTATGAGTCTTTGAGAGGAGTTGTTTAATTTAAATTTCTAACTGTTAGTTCCAATTAGGAAATGAAATGAAATGAAATGGTGCCAATGATTAATTAATTACACATTGGGTGTCATCATCTTAGGTTCAACTGGAATTTTAGACCATATGCACTAAGTAGTAGAAATATTGGCGTACTAAGGAATTATAAACAATAGTAACACGTAGATTTTTTTCTTCTTTTTTTTTTTAATTCAAGTGTCTTCAATGTCTTGTTCCCCCACCCTGTGTGATGGCATAGTAGAGCGCTCACGGGTGGCAAGAAGGGCTATCTGCAACATAATTCTTATTTTTCAAGAGCCCCGGCTAATCTTGAAAACTAACTTGATGTTTTCTCTTCTCTAATTTTTTTTTCTTATGTAAGTTCAAATACGTACACAGATAATTTATATCAAGTTGAAAGCATAAATCACAACCAAACTGTTTGTTTAAACATGAACATCACGTCATGTTACCTCTGACCCAAAAGCTATAGTTACATATCATGCAGTGACTAGTGGTGACCAACAATGAATATCAGTTAATACCAACACCTACCCCTCATGTACAGCTCTATTCTTTAGGTGGAGAGATCTAAAGAGAGATGGAAGAAAATATGAATGTCACATATACTAATGGGAAAAATATAAAAGATACAATGAGTTTCACACTCAAGACCCCACCAAGTGAGTTTTGATACCACCTTTGATTGCCATTGGACCTAAAAACTATAGTTGCCAAGTAGTTGCTCAACAATGAATGTTTAAGCGAAGGCTAGTACATCAAACACGTAAATTTAATCAAGAGGCATCTAGTTTCATCCAAGACAAAAATCTAGTCACTGGTGTTCATTCTTTTTTGAATCTTTTTTTATTGTCAATGTGCCCTTGCTTCTTTGCAATAGGGCATTGAGGTGGTTAAAATAGAGCAATTTGTCCGCATTAAAATATCTGAGTTGGATTGTGATTATCTTTTCACACTATATTTTATATTGTTATCATAGGCCATAGCACCTAAAAGCTTTTATAATGTCTTTATTTAATATATTTTTGTCGTATCTCAATTAGTTTTGTACTTGAATGTCTTCTTTGTTATATTATAATAAGAAACTTGGCCTTATCTTTGTTGATAGTCATTTGATATGCACTGTTATGACTCCGCCTATTATCTATAGCATTTGGGCTCTATAGTTTCTAACATGTTATCATAGTATTGGTTTTGTAAGAGGTCTTGGGGTCAAGTCTCATTGTTTGCATTTGCATGTTCTCCATTTGTAGTATTGATATTTATCTCTCTTCGTCTCTCTCTTTTGTCTCTTCACGTTCACGTGCAAGATGGAGCTACACATGTGGGAAAGTATTGATTGTAGTTTGATATGTTAGTTGGGCCTCCACCTATTAGTTATAGCTTTTGGGTTCAATGGTTTCTAACAATCTTTATTTTCATCTTTTGTGTAGAAAGCTCTTGCTGGCTTGAGGCGCATCAATTTGGAGGGCTTGCGATGGCGAGTATTTGATGCAAAAGGCCAGGTTTATATTTTATTTTTATTTTCTTCATGCTTCGAGTTTATCAAGTTTAGAAATTTTCATATGGTTTCCCTTTGAGCCTCTAAAGTTTAGAGTGTGGAAAGTTAAATTTGTGACTGAGAAAAAACATGTGATTTTCATCGAAAGATCCAACTGATGTGTCAATTACAGTTTGTGTAAGATATACAAAAGGATGGTGGGCATTGTGCTCCCTGTGTGATAATGAGTTAACTCCATTGGAGTGATAAGATTCTGACACTTCACTAAATCAGCTAGAAACTTGGCCTATGCAGGCAATAAAATATACTCTGTTTGTCCAAGGTATTAAATGGACACTAATATCTTATCATAGTCTGTTCCAATGGTATTTCTGCTACTATGGCATACATGATGGAGTTTATGAATCTTGATCAATTAATGCATGATACTGGAGCAGACCTTTTCCTTTGATAATTTTTTTCGAAAGTAAATATCATGTACAAGTACAAAGCCTAATACCAGTGATCCATTTACTTTTCATTTAGATCCTAGGGAGGCTAGCATCTCAACTTGCTACTGTGGTACAAGGAAAGGATAAGCCAACTTACACTCCTTATCGTGAAGATGGAGATATGTGCATTGTGCTCAATGCAAAAGATGTCTGTGTCACTGGGAGAAAACTAACTGATAAGGTTTACCACTGGCATACAGGGTAAGTATTATGGGCAGGAATTATTGCGTTATTATAGTGTTTCTTTGTATTCCTTTTACTGGATGTTAATAAGACTATGGTTAATTTACAGGTATGTGGGCAATCTAAAGGAAAGGAGTTTAAAGGATCAGATGGCAATGGATCCAACAGAAGTCATTCGCAAAGCTGTCCTACGCATGCTTCCACGAAACAAATTACGTGATGTGAGTGATATGTCTCTGTTTGCTTTCATTTTTTGTTCTTTGTAATTCAAAACTGATATCCTAGAATGAATTCCAAGATTGATGTGTTTTTGTTTATAGAATAAAAGCCTCTGATATATAATGAAGAGCTTCAAGCTATCACTTTGGTTTGTCGAAACTCCCAAATTTGTTATAGTGAAATATTTTTGTCCATCTGATCATCAAAGATAAGGATTTAAATGGATTGGTTCAAATAGCAAAATCAAACAAAACCAGTGTTTGGTTCGGTTTGATTTGTCTTTTTAATAAGTTAGGTTTGGAAATATTATAACCCGAAAGATTCAGTTTGGTTTATGTTTTCGAGACTAAAAATGGAACTAAACTGAACCAATCCAACTTCAAATGTAAAACTGTTAAATATCTAAGATTCTTTTAAGATATAAACATTAATATAAATATTTGTATTAGCATCTTATATAATACCAGTTGTCTTTAAATTTATCAAATGTGCATTAGATTTATTTCATATTCATCGCCATAATTAATTATTTTGACTTATATTTGTGTATATAAAATTTCAAATGGATCAACCTAAACAGAACCAAATCGATTATGTTCGGTTCAGCTTGATTTGAGTTGCTAAGTTTTTGATTGGGTTTAACAAAACACCAACCCTATGACTTTTGGTTTGAACATCAAACTGACACAAATCAAACCTTTGACACCCCTAATCAAAGATCTAGGTTGATGGGTCAGCAGCTCATGTGTTCCATCATGGTGTCAATTCTGGTAGAAACAAAGTATCCGATGATTCCATTGTACTGATCCATTAATAACCAAATCTTGAAACTTACTTGTTATTCATTTACGTTATAATGCAGGATAGAGATCGGAAACTGAGGATATTTGTTGGAAGTGAGCACCCGTTCGGTGACCGGCCACTTGAACCATACATTATGCCACCCCGCCAAGTCCGGGAGATGCGGCCTCGTGCGAGGCGTGCTATGATTCGAGCTCAGAAAAAGGCAGAAGAAAAACAGGGTGATAATGCTAAAAACACAAGAAAGAAAAAGGAAGTTCAAATCGAAGTGAGAACCTAAGGAGGAGGTAAAATCAGTGTTTTTTTGGCTAAATATGGAGTTCCAAGCCCATGTCTGGTTTTCGTTATTCCTGTACAATATTTCAGGGTACCAAATCATCTTTTCATATTTCATAAAAATGAGCTTTTGGATTTGTTCATGGATGCAAAGAATGTTACCAAATTAACCTATGGAATGATTTTGAATGGAGGTTTCTTGATTTATTTTGGAAACATATTCTTTTCTTTTTTCCTAATATTAGTATCCATATATTTCCGCTGTTGAAACTTAAGTTGATGAGAAGGAAGGCATGGGGCAGGACTGTTAAAACATGAAAACTTTGGAAGATGCATTGCAAGTATGCAAAATAGCCTTAAGCCTTCCATGAAATATCCATTTGCTGTGTTCATCAAATTTTAATTCTCTGTAGACCCATTTGCTTGCAATTATCAGAATTTCAGACACTTTCTGGAACAAGCATGAAAATGGAAGAGAAAATAAGAATGATTTAATGGAAAGGGAAACTGGATTTGGAGATCAAAATGATGTGATTCCCTTTCCTCTTCCTTTTGTGCCTCTTAATCAGTGTTGTAATAAAACACTTTGGAGACTAGCCTCATCACACTTACGTCAGGGTAGCTTACTTATACAGGAAATACACGAGTCGTGTCCGAGTCTAATTAGGATTTTATTTTATTTAGGTTGTTAAATTATACTTTAATTAGGATTTTGAATAGAGTTCGAGTTTGTTTAAGAGTCCTAATTATATAAATATTTTAGATGTAATTTAGAAGTTATCGAATTATTGAATAAAATATTGTTTTGCTTCCTTAATCTCTCTGTTGTTCTTTCTTCTTACGGTTTTTATACCATTACCAAAAGCCATTGAAGCAAGTTGACCTCTGGTCATTTCTACAACACTTTGACTCCACCTTTCATGGCGGAGGGAGGGTTAAGCATTTCTTCAAAAGAAAATGAAGAATATTTGCATCTAGGAACAAATTGAGAAGGTGGGTTCTGATCAAATAAGCCCACCAAAGGTTCTTTAAGAATTTGAATTGAATTATGCTCCAAACATATCAAATACCCCTACCTAAGTTAGATTGCGATATAACTAGAGATTCTACTTAGTTTTATCACGTAAAAATTGTCAAAAATTAAAGCCCATTATACAAATTAAACGACCCGTGAGAATCGGTTCCAGTTACTTTCTTATTAATGCAAGGCTACTTTTCAAGGAAACTTTAGAAGAAAATGAAAGCACAACAAAAGCGCGTGAACATGAGGCCTTCTTAGTCCCACATCGCTAATGTACAAAGGCGTAAGAACAACGAAGCTACTACATAACGCTCGAACGAGTTTCATGTCTAACCACTCAGCCGCGCGGTGAGCACAAAGCGAACTATTCTTTCGCCTTTTACTAAAGAATACCGTGTGCACGCCGCATTTAGCGGCATACCCTAATTTTTGAAGAGTTTCTTCTCATACAGAGAAGGAACACTACAATGTAATCAAAAAATTCTCATGATACTGTCACCAGCTTGGTGTGTTCAATGGACGGCACAGGGGAAAATGAAGAAATTAACGGGCAATGATTTGTAGTGTTTGTATTTATATATGATAAGATCAAAGATGTTCAAATCATTAACATTTAACGCAATACTCCCTGATTCTTCCAAGGATTGCTTTAAATTATTGTTGAAGAATCGTTTTAAATGATGAAAGATAGTGATTATAAATTTTAAAAAATAGATGTATATATAAAAACAAGAAGATTGATGATGGAGAGAAAGGGAAATGTTGCAATATATAATTACACGTATATGCCCACTATTTTGAATTGAAGAAATAATCAACGAAAACAAAGTATAGAACTAGATTGAATAGGTGAATTATCTGATGAACAGGATTCTTTTTTTTTTGTTGGATATGCGCAGAGGCAATTCTTCTGCAGGAAAAGAGCCCCAGCAGTATTAGCACTGTAAATGCAACCGTTTTGGGTCGGCCAACTAGAAATAAAATGTGAAATTGCAGTTGGTTCAATCTAAAGATACTTCCAATCATGGAGATTGGAGATAGGATCTATCTATAAAGGGTCACTCCAGTAAACACTTGTTTTCCCTGTTTCAGTTCCAAGATAAGATCTTAAATAATCGAAATGCAATGGAGTTGATACAAGAATATTAACTAGCAGTTCTCAGCAAGAATGAAACATTGGCAGGCTGCAAAATCTTCTATTTAACATCCAGTATCTTAACTTACATAACTCATCATGCTCACATGAAAACATAGACAATTCCATGAAGTTTTTCATGTGAGCTATACATAATGACCCATCACCAAACTCAAACCACCGGGTTAAGGGAGCAGAGCATAATTTTCATTCCAATTTTGAAGATTTATAGAGACAAACAGGTAAACAACTTAGTTATTTGTAACTTACATTGAGGTAGAATTGAAGGTCATTCCAACCTCCAAAGGATATTGGCTCTAAGAAGATGAAAATACCACAATCTTTTAGTCACTAGAGTATGCATCCTCATCTTCTTCGTGCTCCGTAACAACCTTCTCTATGAACCTCTTGCGAACCCCTTCAATGAGAGCCTTGCTAGATGGATCACTTCCACTCTGGCCATCATTAAGTACAGGATCTGATTGACAGATAGCAAGGGCAACACCTGAAATTTCAACTATCAACAGAATCAAATGTAGGGTCATGTTAAAAGATCTGAGGCATTGGTCAGGCAGCCATCGAATGGAAGAAAAAAAAAAGAGGTTTATATCTCTACAATTTAGAACAAAAGAACCAGATTTCATACTCATTCATAAAAGCATGCAAAATCAAGGACAAAAGAAAGTGAAAAATCGGTGGTTGTAGAGCACGTGCAAAAAATTTATTCACCCAGTGAAAAAGGAACCTGCAAAATTATATATGACAGACTTATGTAGGCACACCTTTATCTATTTTTTCAAAGCAAGAAAATTTGGAGAAGGATACTAAGGCCTCTTCCCCACATCAAGCATCTTCCTGAAACTGGAAATAGACCCATCCCCAACTTTATGACTTATATAGACTTCAAGAAAATGTGGGTAGAGAGGAGATAATCTGCCATGGATTTCTATGAGTTTCTCTATCAGCCAGCCCTACATCCCAATGGTTGTCTATGAGCCCATGCCTATTCTTGATGACTTTGGTCCTTAAGGATTCTCACTCAAGAGAATAGTGCCATAACCATTTGAAGCCAAAGCCTTATTCTTCTTCTATATTCTCAAATTTATGTTCTCACTTTTGGTCTTAAATTTGATTGTATTGCATTTATGTATGATTTAGATACCCCTCTTTACAAGCTAAAGCCTTGTCACAAATGAAGCTCCTTACTCCTTTCGAGGCTTGATTTAAACTTAATTCTATAAAACCTCAACATTAAAGATCGAGGGATTCCACCACCAGTTTTCTCAATGAAAGTAACATATGAAGCTCACAGCCTTGGTAAAGGACCATCAAACTGATAATTTGTATACAATTTGACTCAAACCAGATAGATATGAATGTTCAATTCTTGTTTCACGATAGAGCAATCCACCACTTACCTATCACAATCAAAGTTTAAAAACGTGTGAGGCACGATTGAGGCGGTTCGGCTTTATGAGTCGAGGCGGTATGAGGTGTAAGCCTCAAATTTTTGTGAAAAATATATCGAATAACTTGTTAAAAATCTAAAAAATTACAAGGATCAACAATAAATGAAAGAACTTTTAAAATAAGCAAAAAATAAACTAGTTTTGTCATGAAGAACTCAAGTGATTTCTCTTAATATATAAATTGTGTTAATTGTCATTAACATCATTAAGAACTATATGCGCACATGTCCATATGTCAAGCTTTCCAAATTTTAAGTTTAAACTATTATAAGCATAAACAAATGAGAAGCTAGCAAATATATTGTAGAAATATTACATCTTCGCCACTTTCCACATTTTTCAGTTAGTGTAAGTTGCACTTGGAGTAATTTGTCAAGAAGCAGGAGCTAGGATAAGGCTTTGTAATTGGCTGTAATTAAACAATTAAGGCATGTATCAAATAATGTAGAGGAAAAACCCTTAATTGCATGGGTACTGAGTCCAACAAATAAAGAATAATCCAGTGTCTCCTGCACCAATTAGGAATTCTTCTCCAAATGGGCATAGAGTGACTTAAGAGAGCTTATGGAAATTCAATCAAGAACATACCCAATAGAGCTTATGTTCTTTTCTTAAGTTTTATTGTTGTAGTTGTACTTTGTTGGTAATTAGCTATTGTTAAATAATTAAGGCATGTATTGACACTGCAGAAGGAACGTGCTTCATTGCATGGATGTTGGGTCCATGAATTGATAAATTGTCCATTTTATCCTGCACTGCCCAGAAATTATCTCCAAATAGACTTGAGAGCTGCTCTTATGGAGAGCTCAATAGCTTAAGGAAACTTGAAGGACAAACTTAATTTTACAATTTTTACGAACTAAATCTATGTAGCAGCAAAAGATTAGAAACTTACACCTTTTCTATGCAAAACAGAAGCTTCTTCAAGGAAATTTATATATGTAGAAGATATAACAAGAGACCAAATGTTGAAATTGTAGATAAAATAAAGATCTTGACATACATAATTCATATTATATTTGACAAAACTACAACAAATATAATACGAAGTGCATAGAGGATGTGGAATGTGCTTAATATAAATAATACCTTCTGGTGTACATCTCCGACCAAAATGATGCAACCCCACATAAGTACCTTTGACAGCACCATTATTGTACACTAACAGAGTAGGAAGATTACGGTCTGGGTAGTTCGGTATGCAATCAGTCGATATTATTTTAACAAACTTTGTTGCTGGATATCTTGTAGCTAGTTCTTCCAGGCAGCACAAGAGTAAGCCACACTCTGGGATTCTGCCATTTAATTGCATATTAATCATTGTCACATGATCCTATGAGAATTACAAGAATGCATATACAGGGAAAATGCAATAAGCAAGTGATGAAAGACAAAGGTAGAAGATGCATGAGGTAGAAATTTAGATACTCATGTTTGCTTTATCACTTTATGTTATCCATATATCAAAATTATAAACATTTTGGTACATGAGGGTCCTGGAGCAGGAGGAGATTTCCCTCACCGGTGTCCATAGGCCAGTATGTGGATTATTCTCGCTTCAATGGAATTTCCATTCCAATATAGAAGCTATCTACGCTTCATTCATCTACTATACATATGTCATTGCTCATGCAAATCTATTAATGAACATCCATGCACGTGCCACCATTCAGCGACTAGAGTTTGGCTAGGCATGAGTAAAACACTGTTAAAATTCAAAAATGAAATATCCATTGACTGATTGACTACACAATGGCAGGAGCTTCGTGCACTAAGTGGACTCTTTTTCTTTAAAATATTTGTCAACTATGATTAAAAAACAATGCAGTAACAAGTGTCGCAGTTTGCAGGCATCCTATTATTAGAATGGTACAAAATTTTGCATCCACTTTGAACAGAGTATAGTAATTGAGAAAGTACGCAGGGTTTTCCTATCTATCCACACATTTTTTTACACTGGATGCAGTAGGCATAATGCAACCATGTGCATGATTTTACTGAACTCCTAGAGAAATCATTTGCAGCATTTTGCAATGATCCACAGGGCACAACGCAAAGCATATCTGTTAAAATGACAGCAAGATTTAGAGTACAATTCAAATCAAGGCTACAAAGATAGAGGTCACCGAATAAGATAACGCAAAGGAGGGTAGCCAAAGAAGAATATGAGAACATCATATGGAAGGAGGATCGGATCGCCCTTCAAAAGGCAAAATTAAGATGGGCGAAAGGAGGAGGTGCAAATTCTAAATTCCTCCATCAGATTTTGAGTTCATGGAAGGCCAAGATTGGAAAAAGAAGATGGGTCTTTGGAGGTGGAGGATGGTGAAGTAGTGGGGAAAATAATCAATTTCCATCACAAACTTTTTAATGTGAATAGAAATGAATCATGGGGGATTGAAGGGGTGGATTGGAAAAGGTTGCATAGTTCGGATAGTGATTGGTTAGAAAGACCATTTGAAGAAGAAGAGATAAGGGAGGCAATATTTAGTTGTAAAGGGGACAAAGCTCCGGGGCTAGATGAATTCACCATGCTATTCTACCAGAATTTATGGGATTCACCATGCGTATTTGAAGAAAGTGTTGGATGAGTTCTATAATATCAATCAGTGCACTAATGAGACTTACATTGATTGGGTACCGAAGAAGGTTAATTCAAAGAGGGTTGCAGACTATAGCCTTACCACTAGTATATACAAAACTATAGCAACAATATTAGCAGTAAGGCAGACATGTTCTTCATCATACGGTGGTGGATACACGAATGACATTCATCAAAGGCCGTCAAATCACGAATGCTATCTTGAGAGGAAATGAAGCAGTGGAGGAATATAGGAGTAACCAAAAAGAACGGATAGTGTTTAAAAATGATTTTGCAAGGACCTATGATATGGTTTGATGGGATTTTCTAGATTTTGCAATGTTAAAAAAAGGCTTTGGATCAAGATGAAGCAAACGGATAATGGGGTGTCTCAAGAACACTTCCTATTTGATATTGGTTAACGGCGGACCACGAAATTTGAGGCAAGGTGATCCATTTTCACCCTTCTTAATCACTCTAGAAGCAAAGGTGCTAGGTGCTAACCGGGCTATGATGGAGGAAATCAAAAGAGTTGGGCATAGTAAAGGGATTCAAGATTGATAGGGGGAAGATCCACGTGTCATATCTTCAGTTTGCAAATGATTGTTTGTTTTTGGCGAAGAATGATGGACATAGCCTTGTTGATATACTCAAGATAACCCAAGGGTCTTGTTGGATTTCGGGTCTGGAATTAAATTTGGGGAAAAGTCAAATTGCAGGTATTTGCTTGCTTGTTGAAGAATTGAGTGGTTTGGCCTCTATGTGTGGATGAGCTATTGGATAGTGGCCCCTTAAATATTTAGGAATGTCGTTGGGAGGCAACCCAATGAAACTTAACTTTTGGGAGCCTGTTCTATGCACCATATCAAGAAGACTAGATGGTTGGAAGAGAAGCTTTTTATCAAGAGGGGGTTGAGAACATTTACACCATAGACTGATAGTCTATCATCTAGACATAACCAAACTATCAATTCTTTTGTGGGTCGTGACTCATGATGGGGTTAACAGTGTAGGAAGGATCTCATGGAACCTTTTCTTGTCTAGGAAACTAATTGATAGGAAATCTAACGAAATAGTGTGGTAAGGTGTTTTGAGGGTTTACAATGGGAGAGAGATAGAGTTATATGGACCCTACATAACTCCTAGCCATCTCCAGCTCATTTTCCTTCTAGGTTTATATGAAAAGCTCATGTACCTGAAAAAGCCAAATTTCTAGGATGGACAATTGCTCATGGTAAACTCAACGGTGCGGATATGCTACAATGAAGATTTCAACATTGATGCCTCTCTCCGAGTTGGTGATGTTTATGCAAAGAGAATTGTGAGTATAGCAACCGCATCTTCTTGGAGTGTGGCTTTACAAATCGTATTTGGGAGAGGTGGTGGATCATGTTGCAGCTAGATGGTGTACTAAACATAACCAATCTATGGTCGTTTCCTAAGGGGGAATGATGTCCCAGGAAACTGAAGCATTATTGGCGGGTGGTGGTTTTTGCGGTGGTGCAGTCAGTATGGATAGAACGGAACCAAAGAATATTTGAAGATGAAGAGAGAGATAGGTGGTGAATGTGTAGGAGAGTTCCTTCTTTTTGGCGTCATTAGGGTTTGTGTTTGGCGAGAGGCTTTACTTTAGGCGATTGGATTAAGGGTTGGGGACCTATTTTGGATTGTATTTAGATAATGCATGCGAACTACTTGTCCTCTTTCCGACTTATGTTGTCATATCTTTTCTTGTCACCAAAAAAAGGTCATAAATGTTAGAAACCACTCAACCTAAAAGCTATAGCTGTCAGATAAGGGCTCAACAATACATATCAAGCTATCATCAACACTCCCCCTCACGTACAGCCTCATCCTGCACGTGGAGAGCAAAAAGAAAAATATCAATTATGCAAATGAGAAACATGCAAATGTCAATAACGAGACTTGAACCCAAGACCTTTTGCACAACCAAAGCTCTGATACCATGTTAGAAATCACTCAACCTAAAAGCTATAGCTGTCAGATAAAGACCCAACAATGCATATCAAGTTATCACCAATACTAAATGCCTCTAATTCTAAACTCACAAAAGTACTTGGGCATCACCTTTGAGCTATTTATGTACTTAAAAAGGCAGTTTTATACGGTATAAATCCAAACATTTAACATATTCCCAGAAAAGAAAATCTAACAAATTCAACACAAAAATAAATAAAATAAAAATAAATGAACTTACCCTTCCTTGTACAAGAACACCACCACCCAAATATCAGGAGAAGCTTGTGATACTTCTCGAACAAAATCAGCCCCTGATATCGGCAACACAGATCCAAACCTCGAAACCCTAGAACCCTCTCTCATCTCCGCCAGCCTCTTCTTCCTTCAACAAAATTTACATTTTTTTTTTTGCTTCAATTCAAAAAATAATAACAACAACAACAAAAAAAAAAAAAAAAACCTCTAATTTCCACAAATCCTAACCCTAAAACCAAGAATCAATCGAGAAAACGTGAAAAAACAAGAACCTGTATTCTTCGAGGAACCGATCGTCGTCGAGGTCGGGATTGTCCTCGAGATCTTCGAGCTCTTCCTCGGTTTTCCCTTCGATCCAGCTCTTGTCTCTAGGCTTCGAATCTTCGTCTTCAGCAGGAGCGAAAGCGGGTGGCTTGAAAGGCGCGGACTTTTGAGGTAAATTTCCCAATTTTCTCTGAATGTCGTCCCATTGCGTCGATGCTCCTTCTACGTCCTTGTATACGAAATGGTAATCCGCCATTAATGGAGAATTCAGGAGCTGAAAACACACGTAAAGATCTTCGATTATTGATTCTCTCTTCTAATGCTTTTCCTGAAGCTTCAAGACGTGGGCAAGAGCTCTGTATATCAATGTCGCAAGAAGAGCTTCTAAATGCACCAGAGTTAAATAAACTCGCCCATCATATCATACATATACTATATAATATATATAATATGTAATATACTTTACTCCTGTATTTTTATTTATCTATTTATTTTCCTATCTTTTTGCTAAGAATAACATGTGTTTTTAACTTTTTTTAATTTAAAAAAAAAAAAAAAAAACAATAGATATGAAGATGGGATGGCTCCGACCCCAAACAGAGCCCGTTACGTATGTGTACACCACTCATATTTAAAAAATACTCTCGCTGGACTTATGTTTAAGCCGAAGCTTAAAATACCTCTGTAAACAAGCCTTGAGCCGTAGAGTTGTCTACCTCTTCAGAAGTCATTAATGTAACTCGAACCAATTTTGCCTAGAGCGCCACAATAATCTTACCAGCTAAGTCTGCCATTGGTTTTGGTCTTTAATAGAAGCAGATGAATCTATTTTTCACCAGTTTTTCTCCGTTGGATATCACAGACGAGGTCTTGACGGGCCAGGAGAGTCGACGTAAGACAAAAGGTCTTACAAGACTCGATTCTAAAACATGTTTCTACCTTGAGTTCTAAACACAATGAACTCTTATTTATAAACAGACACGGACTTAACTCGCTGTTATATTTGTAAGCAACCTGGACATTTTACAAAACAGTGTTCTGACAAGAAAAAAGGCCAACATCTTATTCAACAGATTCAACTCTCTTATTCCTTACAAGATGACTCAACAATGACATTATAGGGTGAAATTGAGTTTTTTTCCCCTAACCCACCTGACCTGATGAGGTAGAGTTGGATCGGTTAGGTTAGCCCCTATTAAATAGTTAAATTTTTTTAAAGCTTAATAACTATTATTTAAGCTTATATTAGTAATAAAATATGTTAGATTATCATGTATCCAACTTATTAAACTACTATTTAAGTTTTAAAATATTATGAGATTTCTCTTTTTTGAAAGAACTCGTATATATACAAGTTAAATTATTCTTAAACTTGACTTATAAGAACGATAATGAACTCATATATATATATATATATATATATAAATTTTAATAGATCAGGTTGAGTCAGATATGTTGGATTGTTTGTACCCGTAATATATATTATGCATGGCTTTGCACTAAAAGCTTGTTTCAATAAAAACACTGGCAAAACCTTTCACCATATTTCATTTTCCTACTTTATTCTCAAAAATCTCATACTAAGAAAATAACATGATATAACACACATAATGTAAATCATATATTTATCTATTTGTATCTTAATTACTTTTTGATAATATGTATAATATTTTAAAACTTTTTTTTTATTATTATTTGTGAAATTTAATTATCATTAACCACATTGAAGGAGTTGTCGTGATTATGGTACACTGGTAATATAAGAATTATCTTACGGATCCTTAGTTGTGTTATGTTTATATACTAAGGTAAAAAAAAATTATATTTTTTTAAAAAGAAATTAAACCACTGACTATAGATATATCAAACATCAAAAAAATATTAAAAACAAATAGTAGTCCCAATTAAAGACAAATACTTCGAATATATTCAAGGAGAGGACTCAAACACAGCATAAAAAGAACTATTAGAAGCATTAATTAAAAAAGTAATCTATTAATAATTCATGATCATAATAAAAAACAGAAAAAGATATAAAATCATTCAAACAAAGATAATTAAAAAATTTATAGCTTTTTTTAACATAAATGTCAACTTAGATTTCGATAGAGCAAAGCAAAGAAATTAAAATTTATGTACCTTTGCCGAATCATTTTCAATGGCTAATATTTTTTAATTATAATTGAAATATCTTATATATTATTAGTATTTGTATAAGTGGGCTGCACATAATTTTTATTATAATAAATTTTACCATAAAAGAATTGTATGATCAAAATGGCTAAAATTATTAAAAAATATAAAATAAAATTAAAATTAGTTAATTATAAGATTATTATTTTAACCTGTTGAAAATAAAAATAATTTAAAAAAAAAAAAGACTTTTGAAGTATTTTGGGTAGAAATTATAATAGTACAGATTTGGTAATTCAGTAATCAGAATTGTGAAGCAGAAGCATTATTAAATTAAGCTCTCCTTCCTCTGCAATCAGAAAGCTTGGTTTAATCGAAGCTCTGTTCTAATGGAGTCAGCGGAGGCTTTGATCGCTCACATTCAAGGCCTTTCAAGCAACACCGAAGACATTTCTCATCTTCACGGTCTCTTGAAGCAATCAGAAGAATCTCTCGAGTCTCAGGCGTCTCGATTGGGCCCTCTCCTGGACCAGCTCGACCCATCTAAGCACTCTCTCGGTTATATCTACATCCTGTAAATTCATCTCAACTAAGTGTTTTTTCTTCCAAAGTTTATGTTTTTAATGGGTTTTTTAGTGTTATAATTTCTGGGTCGATGTGTTTTCTGCTCAATTTGGTGGATTCGTGGTCCACTGGATTGAAAGTGAAGTGGGGTTTTGATGAAATTGATAAACCTGTGATGTGGTTGGAGAAATTTAGTTGAAATTGGGTTTTGATTGATTGGATTAGGTTTTACAGAAGTTTTTTTTTTTTTTTGGGTTGTTAGAGGAATTGTTTGGTTTGGGGTTTGTTTCAATGGCATTTAGGGTTTTATGCAGGAAGGGATTTGGCTGATTTAGGGTTTATTAGGGTCAGAGTTGATTATAAATTGTGAGAACCACGATGTTGGGTTCATGAAATTAGGTTTATCTATCTAACCTAGCCACTCCTAGGATAGGTGTTAAAATGTTCATGAAATTAGGTTTTTTTTTTTTTTTTTTTTTTGACAGGGCAGTTACACTTTGCAGAATCTTGATTCCTGTTAATTATTAAGCATCTGAAATTTGCTAACATGTTTCTTAGTTGCAATTTTTAAGTTGTAAACAGAGATTAGAATCTGCTGGGTTGGTGCAGAATTTGACTCGAAATGTTTAGTTGTTAAATCTAGTTACTGGGTTTTGGGTGTTGGATTATTAAGCTGATCTTAGTCTTTTTCATGTTTATACTTTTATAGGGAGGCATATGCAAGGGCTTCATCAAGAGAGCAAGTGAGTGACATTGTCTCAACTATCTCCAGATTCATCAATTCTTGCATTGCAGAGCAGATACGTTTGGCACCAGAAAAATGTACGAAAGATATGTTAAAGAAAGTGATTATTCAGCTGTATTTCAAATTTTCCTTGGCTTGATATAAATCTGGACTTGCGTTTTTGGACATGCAGTTATATCTGTTTGCAGGAGATTTAAGGATGAAATTATGCTGCTTCAAACACCAATTAGAGGGGTAGCTCCAATGCGAACTGCTGTTAAAAAGCTTCAGCCTTCTCCTGAGCACCTTACTCCTTTACATCCAGATTTTCTTGTTCTTTGTTTATTGGCAAAATGCTATAAAGCTGGTTTAAGTATCTTGGAGGATGATATTTTTGAAGTTGATCAGCCAAGAGACTTCTTTCTCTATTGTTATTATGGGTAAGTGCTTTGTCATTTTGCTAGTTCCCCTCCCCCCACCCCCCACCCCCCACCCCCCACCCCCCAACCCATTTCTTTATATATATATATATATATATAAATTACTTCAAATGCTTTTCTCTGTTTTGGAGAAGATAATGCAAGGGCCAAGTTTTTCCTAAAAAATTGATTTCTAGTGTAATATTTTCCATAAACCCTTCGATAGAAGTTTCCAGTTTCAAAACCAGAAACAACTTCTCCACAAAGCAAAGGATAGGCTGCATGCATTGACCCTTCTCTAAACCCTGCCATAGTGGGAGCATGTTGTTGGAAGCTTTGGACCGCGACTGTATCTTCTGAAACTGGCTATAACCAAATGGGACCATAAAGCTTTTCTGATTATAATAGCCTGAATCATACCCGTACGATTGAGAAATCACGTGCTCAGAGCATTTGAGTACAAGGTTAAGACTATATTTGTTGTGCAATTGCTCATCCAATCTCAAAATCATTTATGCTTGTACATGAAGGTATTCATGGTACATATTGACATTCTCTTTCTTTGCTGTAGTTTTAATTGACAATTAACAATTCATGTGTTTATCACCTGGCTTTGTCTTTTATTGTATAATATGATTTGTTGATTGATGGTTCATCATCATTATTATTACATGACATACATTTCAGTTTGAAAATATGATTCCTATTGTGCTATTCAAGTCCATTTAAAGTTATATATGCCATGTCATAGTTCTTTTGATTGTTTTTTCTTGCTTTCTTAATCAATATATGTCATTTAAAGTTATATATATATAATATACTCAACCTAACTTAACAAAGCCTTTTTAAATATTAATTACGCACCACTTCCTCCAATTCGGTCTACCAAGGGCTAAGTTGACATTTATATTATTAGTAGACATATCTTTGTTCATATTATTTTAGGTCTTCTTCTGCCTTTATCAGTACTTTGGATTTTTAACAGGTCACTCTTCCTATTTGGCACATTCAATGGTTTTCGTTGTATGTGTCAAGACCAACTTCATCGGTTTACTCTCATTTGATCTCCAATTGGGGCTACTCCCAACATTTCTCGAATATGCTCATTTCTGTTTTCAATCTTTCAATGTTTTATAACATCTCCACCTTCGCATTTCCATTACACTTTGTTCATTAACTTGTTCTTTCTTTCTTTATTGCTCAACATTATGATTATGTTTCATGCCCTTGATAGAGCGGAGTGGAGGAAGCAGATTCATATAGCCAACCCCATGTAGTTAGGAAAATGCTTAGTTGAGTTGAGTATTAGGATTATGTTCCATAGAGCATAACTATCCTAATAGTATTCTTATAAAATTTCCCTTTTTAGTTTTAACTTTAATGGAATACATCGATCATATAATACTTCAAAAGCATTCATCTACTTAATTAATCATGCTTTAACTTTATGGTTCACATCCTCACCTATTTCTCCCTCTTGATGAATAATTGATTTCAAATACCTAAAACTTTCACTCCTTCATATCTCTTGGTTTTCAATCGTCATTGTTTCTTCATTTGTATTTCCACTTCCACTAAATTTGCGGTTCAGTCTTAGTCCTACTTATGTTGAACCCTCTAGATTCTAAAGGCTTTCTCCAAACCTCCAACTTAGCATTTACTCTGAATTTAGTTTCATCAAGCTTTATATATATTGTCCCCACTTAACAATTTTTGAGCCTAGGTTTGGGGTTTAACTCCAAAAGGCATGAGATCACAGCTTATGATGTGGACCATTATTTCGGTCAACGCTAATGCATACCCAATAAATCTCCATCTTAGACCAAATCCAAGGGCCTTAAACCATTCATCACAATCACAAAACGTATGATCCATTGTAGATCACATGTTGATGTTGCTATCATTTCAAGGAACACCCATCTCATGGAACCACAAATGACCCATGAGCACCTACGTGTGCTCCAGATGTTTTAGATTGTTCTTTTGATAGTAATTCTTGTTTTCCATTTCTATTTGCGTTCATGCTTGAGGCTTTGGAAATGCTTGCTACTCTTTGAGAATTGATTATTCTAACATTTGATATCATGACAGGGGAATGATATGTATAGGACAAAAGTGTTTTCGCAAAGCCGTGGAGCTTCTATATAATGTGTGTAAATGGCAAAACTCCTACAAGCTTATCATATGTGATAATCTAATTATTAATCTTTTCTCTTATGGGAGCAAGGGGAACTTAAATGTATTTCTTCTATTTTGCAGGTTATTACATCACCTATGTCAGCTATGAATGCTATAGCTGTTGAGGCATACAAAAAATACATTCTGGTTTCACTTATTCACAATGGGCAGGTTAGCTCGAGTTGTTCGCAATTGTCTTACTATCTGAATTTTGATTTGAAATGCTATTTCAATGCTAGAGAGTTCCATTGGGCTGCTTGAGTAGTTATTTCAATGTTATAAGCTATGGTTACTGAAGGGGAAACCTGGGGTTGACCCTTAGATTGGGAATTTGCCAATTTTATCAAGAGATTTGATTCTGGGAGGAATCCCACTTGAAAACTTGATAAGTCTTGTGAGTGGTAATACCATAGATATAGGTTCTAATACAACCTCGAGTTCAGCCCACATGTGCATGCTAGGAAAAGAATTTGGAGGAAGAGAGGTTGCTACTCCCTTTAATATTTCAGCTGTATTTCAGTACATTATTATGTATCATTAAGTTTTTCTTGTTCACAAAAGTTGTTTCTACACGCCTAGCAAAATTTTGTAGTTTACTCCTTGATTTGTTTGGTGTTTGCTCTTTGACACAGTGAAGTCAACTTTTGATTGTTTTATGACCTTTGGTGGCTGTGAAGTTTTTGGCTTATTGAATCATATAACTTTCTTTGACAGTTTTCTAACACTTTACCAAAGTATACTTCTTCAGTGTTTTCGAGGAACCAAAAGAACTTCTCTCAGGTAATTCTCAGAACCAGTGACTTGTTTCTGGCTTCATCACACCTCCTTACATGTGATATTTGGTGTTTCAAATCAAGATTTATCTGGCAATTTGCTGTCCTTTGTCATATAGGTCTAGATTAATTTTGAAATGTATGAGGTAGATAGGTTTTCTCAATTCTTTGACTACATTTGGTTGTATGATATATTCCTTTTTCTTTTCATTGTTTATTTGTTTCTTTTGTTTGAGAATGGCCATCAAACAACTCCTGCAATTTCAAAGTGATGTACTGGACATAATTACATTAGCAATTTAGATGTCGATTTAGCCAAAAAGGAATATTTCATACAACCAAACAAGTAAAGAAAGATATAACTACTTGTAACTTAGATGTCAATTTAGCCTTTGATAGAGCAAAGGGGAGGAACCAAATTATTGTACCCAACCATGTATAGTTGGGAAAAGGCTTAGTTGAATTGAGTTGAGAATTGCATTAGCAATTTGGCAAAAATTTGAACCAAGTATAACGAGAATTTGACCTAGATATATTTTCTATTCTAATTGTTCTTTGCCAATGAGAATTGCATGGTTGTTAGCCTTACTATAACTATATGATCAAGCACTGGTGAAATTCATGACAAACCATTTTTATTCCTGATATTCTATTGGTTTAGAATCTTTAGATTATACATTAGCCAAATTGAAGTTAATTGAAACAAGACAATAATGGGCGGCTCCAACCATTAATAAAGGGTGAAGTAGTGAACAAAGGCATGAAGCTACAACAAGGCTCATTAAGGCCACGACTACTCCTTACCTCTTTTGAAGATAAGGACACTTGAACCATGACCTCGTTTTAGTTTGGGTGATCCAGTGAGTGTTGGTGATCAAAAATAATAGTTGTCAAGCATGTTATTTCACTCTCATGGTATATTATTTCTAGGTAGGTGATCTTGAATTGGACTCCCATGTGTTAAACTTTGTTCACCTTACGTTTGTACATAGTTGGTTCCATGTTCTGATAGAGGAGGACCAAGTTCGTTCTCGATAGTTTTGTACTCAGTTCGAAGCCAAAGGAAAGGAGGTGATGAGTATCAAATAGTAAACAAAACTTAAGTTGTTGATTTTTTCTAAATTTAAATTTCATGTATTTAAATTTTGGTTAGTTGTTTATTTTTACGAGGAACTTGTTGTTTTATTTGAGAGGATTAAGATTTTGGTTGTTCTACTTGATTAAGAATTCTATTAAGAGTTATATTGGGAGTCCAGTTCTTTAGTTGTGTGTCTATAAATAGTTTCTGATATGGTTGCAAGGAGATGGTTGATTGGTTATGAGTTGAATAAAAAAATATATATTTTTGTTTTTTTCGTCCTGTTCTTTTCTTTTCTTTTTTTCTATTTCTTCTTTTCTGTCTTCTGTGTTGCATCAGTTTGGTATCAGAGCCATTTGAATCACCATCTTCCTTTCTGCCCTCAATTCGCTCTCTTTCTCTCTTATCTCTTACTGCCTCGTTTTCTTCTACACCTTATTTGTTTTTTTTCCTTACAACTTCTTCTCTTTCGTCTCTTTCTGCACTTGATCTTTTTACTCTAGTTACAAATGAATTAACTAAACATACTCAAGAATAAGTTTCATGGTATATGTTAGTTGTTGATGATTTGGCCTATGGCTTGTTAATAGTGTAGTAGAACTTGTGTTACTCATAACAATGGAAAAAAATATATATCTTTTTCATGATCTTTCCAGCACATAAATTTGTGGAGTGTTGCTATTTTTTGTTCAAATGTTATGTCTTTTGGTTTCCCTGGCACCTCAATCGAGCATTCCTAGGGAATTTTGTTAGTTTACATTCTAGGATTATTCTTTTACGTTTTGCAGCACTACGTTGATTTGGCAACCAGCTATACTACAGGCAAAATTTCTGAATTAGAGAGCTGTCTCGAGGCTAACAGGGAGAAGTTTGAAAGTGTAAGTTCTTCTTAGTATTCCATTCTCTTTTCATTTACATGTTTGATTGAACATGATGAGACAAGAAAAATTACCTTCCTCCCCTTGAAAGTTGTTCCTGCTATCTCATCCAAAACTCTCGGGTTTTGGTTTCAGGACAACAACGTTGGATTAGTAAAACAGGTTGTATCATCTCTATATAAGCGAAATATCCAGAGATTGACTCAAACGTACTTGACTCTTTCACTCCAAGACATAGCCAACATAGTACAACTTAACAATACCAAGGAAGCCGAGATGCATGTTCTTCAAATGGTAACTTGACTTGTGTGTTTCTCACTTGTTGGCTCATAAGTTTTTGTGATGCAATCTGGGTTCTTTTTCCTGAATCATTTATTTATATTTGCATGATGCTTTCAGATTCAAGATGGTGAGATATTTGCAACAATCAACCAGAAGGATGGAATGGTCAGGTTCCATGAGGACCCCGAGCAATACAAAACATGTGAGATGATTGAGCATATAGACACGTCAATCCAGAGGTACTTCCAAAAGGAAACTATAAATATTTTCTGGGATCTTGTATGATGAGTAGCATCCTAAAGGGTCTAATATCACAATCTTTTCCCTTCAAAAAAGGATAATGGCATTATCAAAGAAGCTGACAGCCATGGATGAACAAATCTCATGTGACACTGCTTACTTAGCCAAAGTGAGTCTTTTGCTTGCCATCAACATCATTATTGCCATGTTAAATAATGTAAATATCAATTTCAGTATTAAAATGAAATATGATGTATGTTTTCAGGCTGGGAGGGAGAGACAAAGATTTGATCTTGACGACTTTGATACTGTACCGCAGAAGTTCAACATGTAAAACAAGCACAACCTCTGGTCCCGACATATAGAGTATGTTTGAATAGAGCAATATTATGGGGTACATAGAGTAAGTAACCGACTGCTTTCTTCTTATAAAAGCGTATATTTTTTTGTTTTTTTTTATGTCTGGCAGGTTAGTTCTGAATTCATGTTCCATGAAACAGATTAATGCCATGGATGAAGGGTGCTTTAGAGAGTAAACAGATTAATACTCAAACGTTTTAAGTGATTAAAATTTTTAGATAAAATACACTAATCAAGAAACTTGCTGTATTTGTCTCCTTTCTTTTTCATGTCTAATCATTAATCCATTTAAAAAGTTAATATTAGTATTAATCCAACACAAATTAAGCTCTATTAAATATTTAAATTTTTTTTTTTTTTTCCAATATCAATTTTGTTATAAGCCGAAGGTCAATTAACTTATTTATTGAACGTAGGCTTCTTTTTTTTTTTTGCCAATAATTACATGTACATCAATTAACGCAAAAAATGTAAACCGCTATATAATATCCAATACAGTTTCCACCACTACATAAACCCTAAATAAAAAAAACAAGTTGATTGATCTTCGCGTAACTTATCATCATACGATCAAAGCAAAGCAGCTTCACGGTCTCAAATATCTTGGAAAGGATCCTCCTGGTTCATTAACAATTTAAATGAATATTCTGAATTCATCTTTTTAACTTTTACCTTCATCCTTTAAAAAATACATTTACGTATCAAATTCGTAACTCTTACTTAAATTTTTTTTTTTTCTTTTTAAAAAAGAGAGGCATCAAATAAGTATAACGTCATTTCCACCACACGATTTGCTTTATACGCATTGGCTTGCTAGTCTAACATAACAGAAAGCAACAGTCATATTGCTTGGTTAAAGATATATCATTGAAATTTTTTTTTTGGGAAATAAATAAATACAAACCACAACTTCATATATATATATATATATATATATATAATCTAGAAGATAATTTGAGATTTAACAAAGAGAAATAGGAAACGATGTGTGAATGATAAGAGTTAAAACAAGATGAATTAAGTATTGATTAAGGATAGAATTAAAAATGATCATATTCTCTGAATCAATGATAAAATGTGAAAACTTAAGTAATTTAAACGCATATACATGACAAAGGCCTTTAAATGCACCAATTAAGAAAGTAGCCAATTAACAATACAAGTAGAGGAGATGAGCCACAATAAAATGACTAACGGTCAAATAAGTTTAGGTTGAAACTGAAAGATTAAAAAGCAAGTGTCAAGAGGCGGTTCAAACAAGTCTTTTTGGGCCAATTCAACTTCAAAAGAAAAAACTTGAGAAGATTTTCTTGAGTTTGAACGAGATCCAAGGCCAACAAAATTGGTGTCCCAAAATGGGTGAAAGCGCTGAGGTGAACCTCCTCGCTAAAATCCTGTTTTGAGGGAGGAAAGACCAATTTCTCAAAAAGCAAAATTGTGGTGGCTCAAGGAAGGTGACGTTAACTTTGGTTTTTTTCCCCAAAATATCAAGCTTGCCTCAAGTCAGTTCAATCATTTGTTGAATCCTGCATCCATTCTTGCTGGAGAGATGTTGCTATGCAGGAAGAAATCAAAGAATTAGGACAGACTTTGTCTCACAGCTTCATTCTAGATGGAAGGACAAGAGGAAAGAATGATCAGGGAAGTGACTAATCAAGGATCAAGAAAGTAAAAGACCATCATCTTGCTTATCCATCACTCCTTCCAACTAATCGTTCCCAATCAATCTATTCATTGGTCAAACTCTCCCTTTCATCTATCTTTCCAAGTCCTTATTACAATGTTTGTCCCTCCACCTCAAAGCGAACCAATTCATTCTCTTCTGAAGCTAGCCTTTCACTCTCTAGTTCAAAGCATTATGAGCCCTTCTCCAAAGGATCAAATTTGGGGGGTCGATGGTCTGAATTGGTGTTCTATCTCTACAGAGGATTAAATCATGTTGGAGAAACCTTTTGAAGAGGAAGAAATTAGGTTAAGCAATTTTTGGGTGTGATGGCAACAAGGCCCCCCAGGGCTGGATGGTTTTACCATGGCTTTTTATCAATACGCTTGGGATTTCCTAAAGCATGATTTGAGGAATGTTTTAGCAGGACTTCTACCAGCATAGTGTAAATTAACATCAATACAAAGAGACGTACTTCTACTTGATCCTGAAGAAATTGAATTCAGTGAAAGTTTCAGATTATAGTCCATTAGTCTAGTGACTAGCCTATATAAAATTCTCTCCAAAACTCTTGCCTAACAGATTTAAGGGTCGCACTCCATACGACAATTGATTCTTCTCAGTCTGCTTTTGTCTATTACAGACAAATTCTTGATTCTTGTTCTAGGGGAAAATGAAGCAGTCAAAGATTACAGTTGAAGGAGGAAGTCAAGTGTGGTTTTCAAAGCAGACTTTGCTAAAGCATGTAACATGGTTGACAGGGATTTTCTAAATTTTGTTATGCAAAAGAAGGGGACGGTTGACAGATGGAGGACGTGATTATGAATGATATGTCTCAAGGAATATTTGTTACCAAGAGAGGTTTGGGACAAGGACAATGGCCCTTGAACTGTTTAGGCTTGCCATTAGGAGGTAATCTTGTTTCATTAAGTTTTTGGAATCCGGTGATCACTAGGGTATCAAAAAGGCTAAATAGTTGGGAAGATAAGCTTCCTTTCCAAAGGAGAAAGATTGGCTTGGATTAGATCAATCTTGATTGCTCTTCCTAATTACTTCTTATCATTATTTTAAATTCCCCTGGGGTGATAAATGCCTAAACCCCCTTGTTCCACTGATTTCTTCACAGTCTCCCATTTTATTAGACTTTTTAAATCTCTTCCCCCCTCGCCTGACCTAATCTTCTTCTCAATCACCCGAGCTACACCAATTGGGATTTTAAAGATTAATAGAAAGTACGTTGGGATAGCTTCTAGCACAACCCTGATCAAAGCTAGTCTTCCTCCTTTAGATAAAAAAGCATGTTTACACTCCTCCAATCGACAAGAAATGGTGGAAATGACAGGCTCCCAAAAAGCCTTGGAATTTGGATTTCCTCTCAAAGGTAAGCCCAGATATTTCAAAAGCCAAACTCCAATTGAACAACCGGCAAAATTGGCAAGCTTTAAGAACACCTCCAACATCATGTTAACGCCTGCCATTTGGCATTTCGCCATGTTTACCTTCAACCCAAAAAACTCACCAAAACAATGTAGAATATTCAAAGTCTTGCCCACATTTTCTTCCTCTCCCTCCAACAGGAAAAGGGTATCATCAACATACTGCAATACTGAAACTTTTGTCATGTCCCTTCCAACTTGGAAACCTCTCACAATGTCAAACATCCTCACACGAGACATCAGTCTCGCAAGGCCATCACCAACTAGAGTAAATAGGAAAGGAGATAGGGGATCTCCTTGTCGAAGACCCCTACTTGCTGCAAACTTCCCCCTTGGCCTGCCATTAATCACCACTGAGCAAGTGACAGAGCTCACACACCCCATCATCCATTGAGTCCACTTGTCCCCAAAGCCTTTCTGATGGAGCACATGTCTGAGAAAACCCCAATCCATTGTATCATACGCCTTGGCAAAATCTACTTTGGACACTACTGCTGCTTTCCCCCCGACCTTGTAGTCTTTAATAGGTTCATTGGCCAGAACTGCATCAAGTATTTGCCCCCCCTGAATGAATGTTGATTGGGATTCCTCCACCGTTTTGTGTAACACCGCCTTAAGCCTTTGAGATAATTTTGTACAGACTAGTGACAAGGTTGATAGGTCTGTAATCCATCAAACTCTTGGTCTTTTCTCCACTCAAGAACCTTTTCTTGTAAGTCTGCTTTGAGTCCCTCATCAATATCCCTCCTACCATGCCCTTTCCTTTTGGTCCTTCTCTTTGAGATGCTCTTGTTCTAGCTAAGTTATTTTTTTTGGGTGTGACCTTGTCGTATAAGAAATTGAACACCGCGGATGTCCTACATAAAAGATTTCCTTACTATTATTTGTCTCCTCATTTTTGCTCTGTGTATTAGTGACAAGGTGAGGGTGGATCATTCGTTCGTTGGTTATGTTTTTGCTAGGAGGATTTGGCAGAATTCAATAGATTTATGCAATGGCTATTTCTTTTTATCTTCTTGTGCGAAGGTCATTTCACTTTTGGACTTTCCTATGCTTTCAAACAACATACGAATATAGGTAGAATCATTCTCTTGCTACAATCAAGGTTCGAAACTTCGATTTCGCCCGACACTTCGACCTTTAAAAATCAGAATTAATTCGGAGAAGTTTGAGAAGTCTCGGAGAATTATTGTAAAAATTCGCCAACTTAGAGAAGTTTAAAGAATTTATATATAGATGTTAAAATATGCATAATTACTATTAGAAATGATGAAAACAAACATAAATAGATACTTTTCACATATAAAAGTATAAATATAATCGGTTGAAACATGTGTTTTTACATTAGCATTGTTTAACGCACATCCAAGGATCGAAAATTCGATTTCAACTTGACTTCGGTCACTTGAAAATTGGAATTAATTTGGAGAAGTTTAATTTAACATGGAGAATTTTTGTAAAAATTTCCTAATTAGAGAAGTTCAGAGAATTTTTTTATATAGGCTTAAATATATAGATTTATTGTAGTATAAGCTAAAAAACTAATATAAATAAACACTTTTAATTCATAAAAATACCAATAAGTGACCTAACAAAATCAATCTTATTAAGTGGGTTGATGAATTTGAAATGGTGGCTTTTGGTCTTAATTTATTTTCTTTGTTTAGATATTTAGTTTTTTGGTGACTTGCTTCTCAACCATATACTTTGTTAGTTTGAATCCCACCATGCTTAATTTATTAGTTTATTATTTAAATGTATTATTTTTTAATCTTGTTTTATAAGAGTTAACTAAAAGAAGATGGCTTTGGAAACTTTTTTAATTTATTTTTAAGTTTTTATCTTATTTCAACTTTATTTATTTATTTTTTTGCTTCTTTTCTTCTCTTTTTGGTAAAGCATATCCCATAAACTACATAATTTGTTAGCTTATTAAATTATTTTTTAAAATTTATATTGCTATGTTGGTTGATGAAGTTGAAAATAATAAATAATTACTGATATTTTTTTTGTTTTTATTAATGAAATAACATTTTTTTACTTCTTTGTCGAATTTCATCGAACTTTGTTGAATTTTATTGAATTTTGTCAAATTTTTTTTCTTATCGAATTTTTGCATTTTTGAATTGAAAAATAGAAATTTTATTGATGTTTATCGAATTTTATCGAACTATTTTGGCAAATTTTTGTATTTTTTATTTTACATCTACTTCGCACTTTGATGGTAAAAAAAGAGAAATAATTCGTAGAAGTTCGCCAAATTTTGGAGAATTTTCGAACCATGGCTACAATATGTGAATTTGGTCGGAAAGAAATAAGAGATTATTTCATAATTCAGCTAAGGAATTTTGGGACTTGGGATGAGACATTATTGTCTGCGGCAACGTGGGCAACATCTTCAATACTCACATCTAGTTTTTCAGTGGTTGATTGGTTTAAGGATTGGAAATCATGTTTGTCATAGTTGTGGTGTTTGTGGTCGGGTCTTTCTTTTCTTTTCTTTTTTTCCATTACTCTTTTGTATCATCTTCTCATTTTCTATTGTTTTGGTTTCTGCTTTTTCGGAGGGTTGGTTTATTAGTCTAGATTATTTCTAGCACTCCCTTTTTTAGAAGGAACAACCCCAGGGGTATTTGGCAAAATGATGGATAGGTTGACGGGCTCCTCCACTCTCACCACAAACCTCAAATAATCCCTTCACCAATTTGGGAGGGACACAAGTGGTTGGGGCTTGAACTTGAAACCTCTTGGTTCCTTGCCCCTCAAACCAACCACTTGGCCAACAACAACGCCTTGTTGGCTTCTGGTACTCCCTTTTAGGTTGTATTGTTTTACCTTGTATTTAATACAATTGTTTTTGTTTCCTCTCAAAAAAATGACTAGAAATAATTTAGGATAGAAGGAAAAACAAATTAAAGTGCAAAAATAAGAAATAGAGAAAGAAGGAAGCAAGCTTACGACCAAAAAGAGCCAACAAGAATGAGGGAGCAATAACATAAGATAAAAAAAAAAAAAAAAAAAAAAAAAACCTTTTTTTAGAAAAAAAAAAAAAAAAAAAAAAAAAAAAAGAAAAAAAGACTTGACATTAACAAAAACAAAGGCAATACCTACTGCTTGCTCCTCCTCAGTGATCAATGCTTTGAAGCCCCCAGTTGCAAGGTACGTTTTAGGAACAACAGACTGAAAGCAAAAAAAAAAAAGAAAAAAAAAAGAGGATACCCAATAACAATAAAAAAGGGTCTTGAGATTGCCAACAAGAGAAGCTTACCAATAATGTGGACAACTATGACAAGATCAAATAGATGAGATGAAAAATACTAAAGAGACAAGAATATCGAATAAGAAAACTTTGACGTTTGGTCAAACGAGGGGGTGTGTAAGTTAGGCCCTACAAAAGTAGAGCCAAAGAGATGAAGGATGAAAATGAGGCCCCGTAGACAAAATAGTTATAGAGATAAAACGAAGGTAAGTTAAGTATGAGAAACAAATTAGGGATGAGGGGCATATATAAGTAGGATTGCAAGAGTCTACATAAACAAAGATAAAAGTTATCATTAAAACCTTGAAACAATTTCACTACACTCCTTCAAATGAAACAATATCAACATGGTTCATGTCAGACACCATTCCAAAGGTATAAATAATGTTCACATGGACAAAACATATCATGCAGAACCCCATTGGACCTTGGGTATGATCTATCAAACCAAAAAGTCCTTCCCAAATATACATGAAAGAATATGCATTGAAAGAATAACCAGCCCAAATAACGAGGGGAAACACATTAGAAAACATGGCTATTCCAAATTATAAATAGAGCGCATGTTGACAAAATAGAGAAATATCTTGAAAGTTCACCTTTATCAAATTGGCCTGAATATCTTACAATTCATCTATTTCAATTTGAGTTCCAATTCAATTTTTGATATTCCAAGAAATTCAGCTCTAGTTCAAGACTTGCACAACTATGTAAACAATCAGTGAACATTACACAGAAGGCCAAATAAAGCATTTTAAGAGGAATGAACATTCTTCATTGTTGCTCCCTCAGATTTTAACAATTACCTGTTTGTTAGAATCTCAATTCACCTTGCCAAACTCTCAAAGAATTTCTCCAGTAAGCAATTCAATTCTGATTCAAAACTTTGCAATAAGTAAATAAATGAAGCAAATCAAACAGAAGGTCAAATAGTGGTTTTAAATTGGAATACCACCTATCTAGTTGCTTGCTGCAGATTTTAAGAGCTGCCATATAAATTTTAAGAACAATTGCAACTATGAAAACTACCAACACCTTCACACAAAATTTTAGTGACAATGTGGAACAGCTCAATTTTTGGCATGGTTACTCCAACTTCTACATCCATTACAGAAGCAAGAAGTACTAATATTCAATCAAATGAGCAAGCACAAGCTAAGCAACATTTCATATTGTTTGGTTTAGTGCCTTTACACCATGGTATACTATGTGACCTGACACTTCCTAGATATAAGCTAAGCACACAGATTCAAACTCAAACTTCAACTCCAGGTCACCCTTAGTCTACAATTTTCTTCATTTTACTTATTTTATTATTATTATCTTCGAGAAGACAACCTTTTTCAATTTTGTTCATGCCTACCTACTTTCTCATCAAGTGATTGAGAAAAAGAAAAGATACTAGAATGAATCCTGAAAATTAAATCACAGCTCATCCATGTGGACAAATCTGTGGCGTTCAATTCAACCCACAAACATTTTGCCCAACTAAAAAATGCTATTGCATGTGATATAATAATTTATTTGCATGTGCAAAAGGATCAGCCACACTACGATAAAAGATGATGATATACTGAAGGCACAAATAAAACTGCAAAACATAAACTAGATATGAATAAGCTACATTGGTCCTATGCAAGCTCAGGGCTATTCATCTTCTTCGCTCTCTCTCTCTCTCTCTTTTTTTTTCTTTTTTTTTTTTTTTGGGTGGGGGGAGGGAGACACTATGCGCAGGCATCGCTTTTTTTTCCTTTATTTTTTTCATATTCAACATAAAATAAGTTGTGGCAAGAAGGAAGCCTTCTGCAGCTCCACCTACTAAAAGTTCTGGCCCAGACTCCAGAGAATAATTATCCAAATCATCTTATTAAAGTAATTATCCAAATCCTTCAGAGATGACCTCATTTGCTCTCAATTTAGCAGCAACACTTAAATATTTTTTGCCAGAAAAAATAGTTAAAATATTAATTCTTTGTGCTAAAGGGAATGATCACAACCATACTAGGAGTAACAGAATCCCAGTATCAGAATTCAGTTATCAGAAAACATCACATGAAACATGAAAGCAATTGGCCAACTTCATCATCCTTATCTTTGTAAAAATAATGAACCAAGGACGGTAAAGTACCTCAACTGAGCCAAAATGATGAAATTAGTTTCCGTAGCATGGAAAACACAACTGTATTTCTACAAATTCCAGAGTGATTGCTTTCCTCCTCAACCTGTGATTGCTCTCGTACTGCAGTAACATTTGCAGATAACCATCATGTAAGTTCCAATGTGAGCAAAAGCTTGAAGATGCCAATACCATAGACGCCAACATAAATAGGCACAGCAACAAAAGAGATTTCCATAATCGCATCTTTAACAATTGTCTATAACCCCCACCCCAATTAATAGTAGCTAACAAGTGAATGGATGAATAATGTGAGTAGGAAGTAGGAATATTATGATTAAAAACGAGATACAATTGATTAATTTAAACCAAACAACCTCTTTATGCATAGAAACCTTCAACAGTTACTCCGTGATACAAAAAGGAATAAATGAATTGTTAATGTAGAATACTGACCACAATAAGATATCCTGTCAGTAAATATCTATTGTTGTTCAACCTAGGGCTTCGAAAAGTTGATTGCTAAGTGGATACTTCTCAAGTTAGTAACCATCAAGCTACATACTTTTTTGAGGAAGCCCGGATATAAAACTGCAAAGTTATCGAAACACATTATTATGAGCAATGAACCATTTGACAGCTTTATAGGCAATGAACCATTTGAGTAACTTAATAGTAGACATTAACTGAAGGTTAATTGAGACGAGGCCATGAGAAACAAGTGAGAATTATAATGTCCGGATAGAAGGGAAATTATTGACATGTTAGGCGCTGAAAATACTTGACTACATTATAGATTGGAGATACGAAATACCATAAGAGTTCCACTTCGATTTGATACTTGTTCCATCTTGCTTTTTTAGTTGAAAGAGTCTGCCTTTAACAATAATTAACAGTAATAGACCTAATGGAAAGCTACTTGGCACATTCAGCTTCTACAATTTCCACAAATACATAACTTGCAAGCTCTAAGGAAGTAGACGAGCAGCAAGCACTGTTTTCAAGTATATTCTTATGATTTTTTTCCTGGATTGAACATAAAACAGTAATATCATAACTGAACCATGCCCCCCCCCCCATCCCACGAACAAAAAGCCCATTGAAACTCTTAAACTAGCCAAACAAATAAAATTAGCACATCACTTCCTCCACAGGTTAAATAAATATATCATTATTCCTACACAAATTCAACAACTACAGCTATCATATTGGCAATCCATCATGGATGGGAAGCAAAATCCAGATCTTTGCTTACATTCCACAAACATCAAATTAGGAAATTACCTTTAAATTGAATGGATAATCATTTCCTCGAATCTCATCAGGACCAAAAAAACAAATTAACGCCTCCGCTCCACACCAATCGTCTCTTGCAAACACAATGTGAAGATCAAAATAAACAGCACCAGGAAAGTAGTAAATCCATACTATTATGGTATTTAAATCTAAAATTTTTCAGTAGCAGGCATTTACACTGATCCGTAAAAATATGTTACAGATACAAGTTCCAAATGAAATGCTTTTACCAAAGAAAAGCCATTTTGCCACACCTTGCGATGCAAGCAGAGAAAAGGAGCACTTTTAATGATCAGCAATGCCTGTGGACTAAAAAGGTATCCTACAGCACAATTTGGTTGATGAAATCATGGATGAACAAAGAGTCTTGTGCCACCAAATCATCTGTGCTGCCTGCTAAAAAACAGCATCAATTGTTGTCGCACAAACAAAGGTTTCACAACATCACATTCAATGCGTCTCTCACCTCGACTGCATTGATCAGCATTGAATCCTGCATAAATTCGAAAATAGAACCTCATATTTCTCAGCCAAAAAGACCGCCGGTGCCAAAATTCTTTTGTTGTAGTTCTCTTTCCTGTTGTTCTCCTAATGGATCTGGACTCTTCAAAGATCTACGTTGCCGCCTGAAAGCATGCCAACAAAATTTATGAGTAACAGCTAGACAAGAAAGGTCTTCCTTCTCCAATATTGTTTTAACAGACTTCTTGCTTCACCAACCTAATTATCTTATCTTGTTCGTGTGGAGCAGGGTATGTCGGCATAAAATCTTTTGATTTTGGAAGAGGAACTTCACGAAACCACTCATGATTGAGAGCATCCTCCACCGTTATCCTCTGCATGAAGTAAAAATAGAGTTTGAACAATATCATCATAAAAACAGCATTTGAAATACACCCAAGAAATTTCACTTGCAAGACATACTGTACATACCTTCTCAGGGTCATAGGTTAGAAGTTTGTTCAACAAATCAAATCCAGCATCAGAGAGGATAGGTGATCCTGTGAAAGATGTGGCGGGGAATTTCTTACGCAAAAGGTTGTACCTGAAAGAAATATGTCAGTGGTTACAATCAACATATATAATTTGGTGTTCGACTGGAAAATGCCAAACCAGAAAGCCTGACCAGAATCACCCAAAGCTTGACGCCTGGGAAAACAGCAGAAGGAATAAGAACACAGAAGAATTTTTACAGTATCCAAGGAACTTTTAAAGCAAAGATGCAGTCACTTACGGCTGCTTAACAAAGTTGACTTTGACCCCAGGCAATTTGGAAAATCCCGGCCAAATCATCTCATTTGGTGTGCCAAGTGTTCTAAATATCTGCAAGACATACAAACATGTTACACAATTACAAAACCAACCCAGTGAACATCAAGAAAGAAGAAGATTAGCAGATTAAAGTTTACCTTGTCAAGCTGATCAAGTTCAGATTTCCCATTAAACAGTGGCTCCTTAGCTAACAGTTCAGCCAGTATGCAGCCCAATGACCACATGTCAATGGCTGTTGAATACTGTTTTGCTCCTAAAAGAAGTTCCGGTGCCCTGCAATGACCAACAGACCCATCACACAAAGAAATAGCAAAAATAAATAACCAATGAAACAATATTTCTCTTAAAATAATTACGAGCAAAGACATGTCCAATGGTGGAAGAAGTTAAAATTAAGATAAATTAGATATGCTGTGGCACCCTACTCTCAAGATTTTGAGTGGATTCAAAACAGAAAGACAAACAAGGTTCACCAAAAAATAGGATCAAACACACCAGAATTCTTGCTGTTTCTAATAAAAGTAGAGTTGAAGTTGAAAGACAATAAATTATTTCTTTTTAGTTGAGGCGGGGGATATGCACATTTTAAAAAAAAAAAAAAAAACTCAACAACAGAATGAAAATGCTTCAAACTTCCATTGAATTACAAATTCAGTGTAAACAAGGCAAAGAATAATTTATAAACGCAACAAAAAAAACCTTAAAATTGTTTACTTTTTCAATGCAAAAGTGTAAAAAAATGGATGCTATCTTCAATTTTTATTAGGAGATGTCTCTAATGAATAAAAACACATCAGATTACAGTACAATCTCGTACACACTAAGTGACAAAAAAATCTAAAAAAAATAAAATAGGATCTAAAAATCCTAATATATTAGCTTAAAAATTAAAAGAAAGTGCAATTTAGCTATGTGTAATTGACTCATAAATGCATCATGAATAGAATTCACAAAATATGTTCTTGCTCGCACAATGTTTGCTAAGCATTGTTACAAATTTTAACCTTACTTTAAACTAGTTTCATATGTTTTAAGCATGTTACCAAAATTGATTAGCATGTGTTGAAAGAAACAAGAACGTACCCAAATTTTAAATGAAAATTCTAGGTATTTGCACACCAACTTTGATACAAGCAGAGCTTCAAAATAAGTAAGAGTGCACGGTTGTATCATCAAGGTTCGAGAAAAACATGAAGCAGCATAACTGGGACAGTTTGCCCTTACGAGGTGAGACTTTTGCGAGGCAATACAAGTCATAATATTTAAAAAATAAAAGTTGAAATTAAGAAAAATCACAAAATCTTTAAAATATATAAGTATAAACTAGCTAACATGAATAACCAGATCAGGTTCAATCAACTTATAACATTAAAGACAAGTTGATCAATAAGGCCATGCGTTGGGCCCAAATGTATAAACTCGACAATAACCCCAACTGCCTAACTTTAATTTATCATAACATATATTTATAATATTGTATTATATTAATATTTTATAATTAGTCGTCAAATATATATTAGACTTATTATATATCTAAAATAATTGAAGAAGGAACTCTCATGCAAGAACTCTCATGAATATTAGGCATTCCAAAGGACAAAGACAATTTTATTTACCCTTTACGAGGAAAGGATTTAATTTCTCCTAAATGCCAAAATAATAATCCTTCAATACTAAGAGAATAGGTTATAATAGTCCAAAACTACAATTATAATTTTACAACTACCAAAATTAAATTTTAATACGAAAAAAGTAAGCTTGAGTTTCATTGCACCTCAAGGCTTAAGCCTTGATGCCCACAAGCGTCTCTACACAAAGAGACGTAGGAACTATGAGGCTTAAGCCTCAAAGCATTTATTTGAACACCTCACCTTAGGACTCAAAAGGTACGCCATATCAACATATCACGTTTTCATAACTAAATCACAAGACATAGCAGCACACCAATGACCACAGCAATAGAACATACCAAAGATGCATGAGGAGCGCATTTAGAAATAGAACGGAACTCACCTGTACCAAAGAGTAACCACCAAATGAGTATAGGGCTTCAATGGACTCCCATATTGCCTAGCTAACCCAAAGTCACATATCTTCAACTCACCACGATTATTTAGAAGAAGATTAGAGGTCTTTAAGTCCCGATGCAACACCCAATTATCATGAAGATACTTAACACCCTCAAAAAGCTGCAGCATTAGGCATTTGACCTCACTTTGACTAAAGGGTTGGTTCCTGGCTACCATAAATGCTTTAAGGTCATGTTCCATGTACTCCATAACCATAAAAATACTATTAAGATCTGTTCCCACCACTACTTCCTTCACGTCAACAATTGATGGGTGATGAAATGACAAGAGAATGTTTATTTCCCTTAAAGAAGTCAAAGGAAAACCTTCCCTTTCTTTATCCATCTTGACCTTCTTCAATGCTACAACTTCTCCGGTCTTCTTGTCCTTGGCTCTGTACACAACACCATAAGTGCCTTCATCTATTCTGTTTAGTTTCTCAAATTCATCAACGCTTCTACAACCCTGCAACATGTTAATATTTCTCTGTGGTGGGACTACTGGCTCCGGAGTTCCACGGGAAACCCCTTCCTTTTCCGAACTTGTATTTGAATTTGGATTTGTTTTCTCATCCTCACTGTCAACATCCATATAATCATCCTTCCCCATCCCATTCTCAGGGTAATCATCTTCAGTGGCAGACCCATTAAAGCGGCTTCCGTCAGATTCTGATGATCTCCCTCGTGTGCCTTCTGAGCCTTCTCTTGTGAACTCCCCAAGCTCTGGACTTGATACCTTCACACTCAAGTTGGATTCTAGCCCAGAAGCTGGCATCTTCTTCCTCCTCTTAGGAGCTTCTTCGTCACCAAAAATTTCACCCTCGTCCCTTGGTGAAGAACTGTTTTCATCTGCCCATCGCGAAGATGAGATATTCCTTGTCGAAACAAAGTCTTCTTCTTCCATCTGTCCAGGTTCTTCATCATTATTCCAAATCTGATCCGGAGCTGGGGAAGAGGATTGGACTGCTGGCGAATCAGACAGCGCAGACCCAACCGAATCAGGCGCAATTGGAGGCTTGGCAGGTGAAGGCTGAGAGCTAGAAACCCTGTTTGCTTCGATTGGAGAAATTTTTATAATTCCGTCTGTTACCACCACACTAGGCGACTGGCGAAACGATTTAGGCATCGGAGGTGGAGGAAGCGGAGAATTTGACTGCGAAACTCTGTTCTTAGATAAACCCTTTACATCCTTTTCTTCTCTATCCCACACAATTGGTGAGAACTTCCGCTTCTTGCCCCCCAAAGACGACATCGGCCCATTCAAAACTTCAATGTCCTTAACCCGTGGCTCAGACCCAACAGCACCATCAGACCCACTACTGCCACTAGAAAGCTCACCAGGTTCTCGATCCGCCAATCTCACCGAAAATTGCCCCTTCCTACTACCACCACCACCACCACTACCAGAATTACTCGTACTTGAAGACGAATGATAACCCCCATTCATCACTTCCCTTTCCTTAACATCCTTCTGCCGAACCCTAACCCTATCCCTCCTTTCCCAATCTTTCTTCCGATCAATCTCCCGATCACGACCCCGATTGCGTTCGCGAACTCGCTCGTAATCTTCCTTCGAATGATAAAAATCTCTCCTTCTCGTCACATCAACATCAGAATCACGATCCCTACCCTCACTTTCCCTGTATCCACCGTGCCTTCCAGCAGCCATACCACTAAGATATTTAACCCTAGATCTAACAACCACGATAACGAGAACGAAACCTGAAAAAAGGAAACTCTAATTAAACTCACTTGCGCACTCGAAATCTCCGGTTTTGAAAAAATCAGAACTCCGGATCCAAAAGTTGAAACCCTAGAAATCGAAGAACATCAGAAATTACCCGAAAGAAATACCTGTTCGAGTTCCGATTTCTTGTGGTTATTAACTATTGATCGCCTTGGATAAGAGACTAAAACCCCAAGATCGGAAAAAGTTAGTAGAGATTTGTAACCCTAGACAGCGATCGATCGATCGAGCGAGAAAGTTTGGCGACGACGCTTCTTCTTGCTTGTTTTTGAAGAACCCCCAATAGCCACTAGAGGAAGAGTCGCGAGCGTATAAAGGACTATTTGGGTGGCTTTTATATATACGTGTGGTCGCGTTTTGCATCTTTTTGGATTTTTATTTTTGTCGAATAAGGAAACGTGAAAGAAAAAATCTTGATTTGGTGTGGCGTCTTGTGAAATAATATCCTACTCCCCTAGAGTAAAGAGCATTATGCTCACGCGTATCAGGATTTTTGACAAATACAGACATAATTTTTTTAATTTATCCACAAATAAGTAGTAAAATATAATTTTTTCAAAATTAGACAAGTTTAAAACAGTTTGACGTCATCAAGCTGTCTCAAGCTTGCATTTAGCTTTTTTTTTTTTTTTTTTAATTATGCATGCACACCTAAAAAAAAAAACCTTAATTTAAAAAAAAAACAATTACTAAAACAATAAATATATATATATATATTATACTTGAGCTTTGTTTAAGACTACCATAGGCTATCCGTCAAAATTTTTGGCTTCCAAACACTTTCAGCTTGTCCCAACAAGTTTTCTCAGTTGTCTTAGGCGGCCGTACCACACATCAGACTCCTTGTAAATTTTTTACCTCTACCAGATTTTAAAACTAGTAAAGCTTTTAATTTTAACTTAACTTGTTTAAGGCCATCACGGGTAATCCGTCAAATTTTTTATCCAACCACTTTCAACAAATTCAAGGCGAGGTATGGCCACCTAGGACAGTTGGGGGCACTTATTGGGACTTGCTGAAAGTGGTTTGATAAAAAAAATTCTTGACGGATTTGCTGGCCTTAAACAACTTAAGTTATAATTAAAAGCTTTCAATAACTTTAAAATCCGGTGGAGGGGTCAAAAATTCAAGCGGGATACGACCGTCTCCGACAGTTGGGGGGCCCTTATTGGGACTTGTTGAAAGTGGTTGGATAAAAAAAATCGACGAATTGCCCATGGTGGCCTTGAACAGTTTAAGTTAGAATAAAAAACTTTACGTAGTTTTAAAATCTGGTAGCGGTTCAAAAATTCACCGGAAGTCCGATGGAGGTACAACAGCCTAAGACAAATGGGGGAACTTATTAAGATGTACTCAAAGTGTTTGGAAGCAAAAAATCTCGATAGATAGCCTCTTGTGGCCTTAAACAAAGTTCAAATTTAAAATAAATTTTTGTTTTCTTTTTGTAACTATTTTTTTATAAAAAATCTAAGTTTTTTTTTTCAAATGTGCGTGCATCAATTTTTTATTTTTTTATTTAAAAAAAAATGTTGTAGTGACCCCAAACTGTCACAAATTTGTCTAATTATAGATATATTATATTTTAATGCCTATTTTTTGATAAATTAAAAAAATCATGCCTATATTTGTAAAAAATATTGCCTATCAGTTACAATGCATGCGGTACATTTGCCCTCAAAGTGATAAGATTTATGAATTTTTAGAGTTTTGGTCTTGTGTTATCTTTATCTAGTGTAGAGGTCTCATAGTTTTTAAAATTAGCATTTGGGTCTTCAATCAATCAACCTCTCAAGCCAATCAAATTGCAAGTTGTCAAAGAGTACATTTGCCCATTTTGCCCTTCTCATTTTAACTGATCGGTCAACTCGGTGACCGATCGGTGATTTTTTGGTATATCGTTTGATCGATTAATAAGAAAACTTCAAATGGTCATAACGTTTCGTTTTAACTCCGATTTGAATGATTCAAGATGTGTTGGAAGAGAAGAAGAAAATATCTATAAATTAAGGTGCTTTAAGTGAATTTTCGGGCACCGGTCATCGGTCCGGTGGCTATTAAACGCTCAATATATGTAAAATCACCAATTTTTTGTCACTGGTGACCTGTCCCCGGTAATCGAAAAGTCAGTTAAATCACCCAGTGTTATAGATATTTTCTTCATCTTTCCAACGCATCTTGAATCACTTAAATCAGAGTTAAAACGAAAAAACTTATGGTCATTTGAAGTTTGCATATCGATTGGTCACCGATCAATGATTTTTGGCCAACTCGATAACCGATCGGTGATTGTTTGGTATATCATTTTTCGATTGATAAGAAAACTTTAAATGATCATAATTTTTTCGTTTTTAACTTTGATTTGAGTGATTCAAGATGCGTTGGAAAGAGGAAGAAAAGATTTACAAATCAATGTGATTTAAGTAACTTTTCGGTCACCGGTGGCTGTTAAATGCTCAATGTATGTAAAATCACATATTTTCGGTCACTGATGACCGGTCCCCGGTGATCGAAAAGTCAGTTAAACCACTCGGTGTTGTAGATCTTTTCTTCATATTTCCAACATATCTTAAATCACTCTAATCGGAGTTAAAACGAAAGAGTTATGACAATTTGAAATTTTCTTATCGATTGATAAAACGATATACCAAAAAATCACCGATCGGTCACCGAGTTGACCAAAAAATTACCGATGGGCCACCGAGTTGATCGATCGGTGACCAATCGATATGTAAACTTCAAATGACCATAACTTTTTCATTTTAACTCTGATTTAAGTAATTCAAGATGTGTTGGAAAGATGAAGAAAAGATCTACAACGCCGGGTGGTTTAACTAACTTTTTGATCACCGGGGACCCGTCAACGGTGATCAATAATCGGTGATTTTACATTCATTGAGTGTTGAACAACCACCAGACCAGTCACCGGTGACCAAAAAGTCACTTAAAACACCTTGATTTGTAAATTTTTTCTTCCTCTTTTCAATGCATCTTGAATCACTCAAATTAGAGTTAAAACAAAAAAGTTATGACCATTTGAAGTTTTTTTATCGATCGGTCAAACGATATATCGAAAAATCATCGATCGGTCATCAAGTTGACAAAAAAATCACCGATCGGTGACCAATCGATATGTAAACTTCAAATAACCATAACATTTTCGTTTTAACTCTAATTTGAGTGATTCAACATGCGTTGGAAAGAGGAAGCGAAGATCTACAAATTCAAGTGCTTTAAATGACTTTTTGGTCACCAATTACCAAATGATATACCGAAAACTCACCGATCTATTACCGATTTGTCTAATCGCCGGTCAAGAACTTTTTAATTTCAACTCATTTTGAATCACTTTAACTTGAGTTTAAAAGATGGTTAAAATAAGAATGACAAAATGGTCAAATGTACTCTTTGACAACCTGTAATTTGATTTACTTGTGACAGGTTGATTCGTTGAAGACCTAAATGCTAATTTAAAAAAACTATGGGACCTCTGTACTAGATAAAGATAACCACAGGACCCAAATTCTAAAAATCCCCAAGATTTAAGGTGGTGTTTGGTATGCGATAAAATAGACATTTTCTTGAAAAAAATAGTAATTTTCTTGAAAATTTTTTATTTTTTAATATTTGGTTAGCAAAAATGGTGAGTAAAAATTTTTTTTAAAAAAAGCCCACCATTTTCTCAGCTAAGGGGGTGAGAGATTTTCTCGCGAAAACATTTTTTTGCACTAATTTGAAGAAGTTACAGTTATATAAATAAATAACTAATTAATAACCAACTATGACAAAAAAATAATTATGTCCAACCAAACAACCACGATAAATTTTTCTCAATTTCTTGAGAAAATACTATTTTTTCAAAGAAAATTTTCTTAGCTACCAAACACACCCTAAGGGTGTTAGCGGGTTAGGTTCAGATTACCCTAAAATGCCAACCCATATCAATTAAGTCGATATAAAAAAAATTCAACCCAACCCAATTTAATAGACCTCCTAAACCCAAACCAACCCATTGGGTTGGTCAATTTAATCTATTCAAGTAATAAATTATAGAATTACATGATTTATTCAATTTTTAAATTCAAAATCTTATTTAAAAAACTATTTTTAAGTGAAATACGACTATTATAATTCTAATTTAAGTGGTTTCTTTCATGTTACTTTCATTATAAACCTTGAATAATTCTATTATAGTAATTGACTATAGTCAAATTGATAAATATAAAATAATAACTATCACTTTTAATTAGTTCATGTTGATTCGATTATTTTTAAAAAAAATTTGACTCAATCCAAACCAATCGGGTTGCAAATATCTAAACTCAACCCAAATCATGCATAAATACAATCCAAACCAACCCAAAATGTTTAGTTCCATCAGGTTAATCGGGTTGGTCGGATTAATGAACGCCCCTATGATTATTAAAGTTGTTTGAAATTAAGGTTATGTCTGGTATGTAATTTAAATTAGTTTTTAAAAGATTTGATTACGATCTCATTTTTAGTTGATTTATTATTTTTTGTGAAGTACAAATCAATGGAATAAAAACTGAAAAAACAAATTTTACATGTTTTTGAAAAAATAAAACAGTTTTTTCTTTACTTTTTTTTTCAAAAAATAGTTTTTGAATTGTGTTCAACCAAACAATTTTTTACACCTTTTTTTTTTGTTTTTAAATATTGAAAACTTGATTTGAATTGCATACCAAACGCAACCTTATTTTATTTATGATTTTTTGACACAACGAGATTTATGAATAGTTACTTTTTTTTTAAATCATTGTATATATAGGCCTTTTTTGGGAGAGATTTTCCAAAAGTATTTTTTCAAGAAGCGCTTCTAAAAAAAGTGTTTTCGGGAAAAACCAGTCCCTCCCAACTTCTTTTAAAAAAGACAACTATTTTTTTTCTATCGCAGTTTAGTAAAACGCAAGTGTTGTCAAAATCTCTAAAAATGTCTTTACTTCAAAAATACTTTGAAAAAACTCTCTCAAACGGGGTCACAGTATGATTCAACTTATCCCTTAATCAAATAAAAGGGAGGAAAACAAATTCACGTTGTTAACTTGCGAAGTTAGAAAAATACTTAATTGAGTTGAGTACAACATAATGTTGTTTTTGAGTTTAAGTTATGTGTTGGGTATAAGGATTTGCACCAATTAAGTTTGTATTAAATCAAAGGAAGAAAAAGAAAAAAAAACATGGACAGAGGATTCATGCATCTTCATCTTGGCATATTTTACACATGGAATCATCCGCAATTTTCCTTCTCCTCGAGTTATCATTTGTTGGAATGATGTTGTGTATTAGCTTCCAAAAAAATATCTTTACTTTTGGAGGAATACACGAAGCCCACACTCTTCACAAGAATTTTTTATTTTCCCTTGAACTAGAGCTTTCCCCAGCACCCATGCATTCGTGAGCTACCTTATAACCACTTTTGACCGAGTATTGTCCATTTTTTGTGTAGTGCCATACCATCACATCGGGGGCCTCTTCTACTCAACGGGATTTTCATCACTTCTTCCGCATCAATAGGGAGAAGGGATTTTCTTAGCCTCTCAATGTTCCAACCATGCTCCATTATAATAAATGAAGCCACTGAGCAATCAAGAGACTCCGACGGTGGTGATATTAGTCTAAAAGAAGATGGGCGAGGAAGCCATGGATCTTTGAGCATATAAATCTCTCTCCCATCCCCCACTCTCCACCTACTACCTTTCATGAGCAGCTTCCGACCCCAAATAATGTTTCTTCATGTCTTCGAGGCTTACTCTTCAGACTAGCGTTCTGGAAGGATGTATTTGGAAAATATTTTGCTTTGATAATTCGAGCTAACAAAGAGTTTTGATTACTCTGTATCCTTCATCCTTGCTTTGCTAATAGTGCTTGGTTGAATAGTTCCAGTGATTTAAAGCCCAAACCCCCTTCTTCTTTTGCCATACACAACTTATTCCATTTCTTCATGTGGATCTTTGCTTGGCCATTTAATTCCCCCACCAAAACCGAGCTAGAATTGAGTTCATCTACTTACATAACGTTCTTGAGATTCGGAAGCATCTCATATGGAATACAGACTGTGCATGCGCCGCTGCTTTAATTAGAACCTCTTTCCCCCCATAAAGAACAGTTTTGATTTCCAATGCTTAGTTGTTTTCCATAGCCTTTCTTTCACGAATTAGAACATTTTTTGAGATGCAAGTCGAGGGTACATTGGTTGGTGGGCAATGTTTTAAATTTCAAGTCTTCCTGAGAACCATCCTCTCACTTCCTTGTTTACATTCAGACTAAAGAATAAAGATGATTTGCTGAGGTTGACTTTTTGTCTCGACGCTTCCTCGTATGCCCTCAATGCTGATTGAACTACATAGTTGTTGGGTGAATTTGATCTACACAAAATCAAAGAATTGTCAACAAATAACAAATGAGATGGTTTGGGCTGGCTCTTGCTAGTCTAGGACCCTCTAGAATCTCCGACCTTTCAGCCTTTTTAAGAATGACAGGAAGACCTTCAACATAGATTAAGAACAAATATAGGGAGAAAGGGTCACCCTGTCTCAAACCCCTTGATGATTTGATGTAACCATGGGCTTTCCCATTAATGATTACCGAGGAGGATACATATGATACATACCTCGTTATTAATTTTGTCCATTGCTATGTGAAACCCATCTTGTAACACCCCGTAAATTTTAATGAAATACATACGTTGAAGTACGCGTATATTGAGATGTATAATACACGTATTTTATACGTAGAAGCTAAATATCTGCGTGTATGAAATACATGCTATAATTAAGGAATGTGAGCAAATAAATAACATTATTCAATAAAGAATATAAGTGTTATTAGTTGAAGAGGTTGGTTAATTAAAAATGTGGATTGGAGTATGATTTAAGGACTTAATGCATATTATGATGTAATGCATGTGTGTAAATGAATACATGTGAAATACGTGAATTATTAAATGGTGTAGATTGAAATTGAATTATTAAATGACTTATATGAATGAGATGAGTTGAATTGAATGGAATTTGATGGATGAGTTGGTTATTAAGGGGAGCTTAGGTGTATTGGATCAATTGTATATAAAATATCTTTTCTCTCTTTTCTAAGCTCTCTCTACGTGTAAGGATAAAAAAAAAAATTAAAAACAAAACAAAACAAAAGAAGTCACTCTCAATCTCTCTCACCAACGTCCAAACAAAAATAAAAAAAAATAAAATAAATAAAATAAAAGAGAGATAAGGAAATGAATTAAAGAAAGAAAGAAAAAACAAGAAAGAGAAAAGAAGAATAGAAGAAACGAAGTTGCAGAAAGGGGAGAAAGAAGAACAGACGGCAGGGAAGGAAAAAAAGAAGGGAGAACGGGCGATTTGCACGAAATTCGGACCTGAGGTAAGTGATTTTCACTCCATTTCTTCGTGAAATTACTATCTAAGCTAGATGTAACGATTCTAGCGGACAAATTTTGACTGTAGGAGCCGTTTTACGGCGTTTTGACAAATTGGGGTTTTGACCCCAACGTGAATGAAAACCCGCTAGGAAGGTAGAAAAATGCTCCCTGGACCTGTAGAACCCCGAATATGTGATTAGATTCAATTTTATGATTTTTAGAGCCCGTTGGACAATTTTAATACAATTTACAACATTCGGATAAATAGTGAATAGTGAATAGTGGAATAAATAGTAAATAGTAAATAGTGAAATAAATAGTGAATAGTGAAATAAATAGTAAATAGTGAAATGAATAGTGAATAGTAAAAAGTGAATAGTAAAAAATGAATAGTACTGTGAACAGTGAGTTGATATTTTAGTAGCTACCGAAATGGTAAATGATGATTCTCATGATAATCTATGGTCATTTCAGTGTTTAAATTGAGAGCTTAAGGACAGGATAAACGCTCTTGAGGAAGCAACATTATTGCTTGATTTTAAAGAAACCCCGTGTAACCACTGTGAGTATAGTTTCATTGATTTGGTTCTTGTATGACATTATACATATATAAAATGTTTGATTGTATGCATGGTATCATTGAGTTTTATGGATCATGCAAACTGATTTTAATTGGAGTTTGTAATGATGAGGTTTTGCGATTCCTCATCGTCATTTCGTTAGGAATTAGACCCGGATGAGGTTTTGCGAGTCCTCATTGTCAGTAGGTCTGTCATAACAAGGATTGCGATCCTTGAAATGACTGTAAATTGGGTAATAAGAAGCTGTGTCTACCTTGTACGACCATACAAGGGATAGACCCGCTCTCTTGCCTTGCAGAGGAGGGAGATTGTGCATTGTGTTATTGAAAATCATGCAAATTTATGTTGTTGACATGTACAATATATTCGTTGAATGATGCATGTGTTGAATAAGTGTTTGAAATGATTTTAAATGTCATATTTCTATAAATGTATATAATTGTCATCTCAAGAACTATATTCACTGAGCTGTTGATTGCTCACCTCATTTCCTCAAATATTTCAGGTATTGAGTCAAAGGGAAAAGGAAAACTCCGTGAGTGATACTCACGTGAACCTTCGTCTGGTACGTGTATGTCTGCTTGGAGGAAATAACTTTTGTTATTTTGATATGTATAATTATCACACATTATAAATATATGTATTATCATCTAGATGGAATGTGTGGGCATATATTTATATTGGATGAGGAAATGATAATTTGATGTGTGAATGAATGGAATGGTTATGAGATTTGATTTGTGGTATATAAAAAAAAAATTATTGTACATTTTGGGAAGGTTTGTGAGAGTACGTGAAGGCTGACAGTGTATTATATACTGTATATGGATATGTACAGTGTATAGTACGCTGTGCCGGTCATGACGTTAGCCTACGTCAGAGGCGTCGTGACACATCGTAAGCATTATTTCCCTCAGATAGCTCCACTCCACCCTATTATAGGCCTTACTCATATCTAATTTTATGGCCATGAAACCATTTGACCCTGATCTAATCAATTTGCTTTTTAAAAAATGCATTGATTCTCATATATTACTTGGGGGAGGATTAATTTTTAACGATTAGCTAATTTTTTTAACCATATTGAAAAAACATTATCTTTATTTTCTAATTTTCTCTATTTGAGTTTAGTTTTGATTTTTTGTTTTTAAATTTAAATTCCACACCTAACACAATCTTAGTTTTTCTGATTTTTAATGTGATAATTAGAAACACTTTTTTTTTTTTCAGTCCATATTCATCCATAACTTCAAACCAAAAAAAAAAAAAAACCCAAAAAGTCACCATTTTCCCCCCAAGTTTTGCTTATAAGGTACTGTACTTAATTCTATTATTTTTTATCTTTTTATTTACCACGAGAATAAATTTGAGGACAGACAATGATCTCTAGTAAAAATTTTCGTAAACCCTCCCAACCTGAGATTAGATCCTAGGACCGTCCTACCAAGGGCCGAATAAGCAAACCACTCGACCAACGAAAGGTTGGTATATATATAATTATTCTCATTCATATTATTTTAGCTTAACCTCTACCTCTATTGTTGTCACGAATTGTTAATACATCTCTTCTTAATCGGTGTACCCCAAAAATCTTCGCTAAGCGTGTTTAAACCACCTCCATCATTTTTTTTTTCTTATTTTATCTTCAATTAAAATTACGCGCATCACATCTTTAATATGTTCTCAATAAGTATATAATTGAAGCCTGATTATATAATAATAATAATTATTATTGTTATTAAATAACAAAAATCACAAAACCCTTTTTTTTTTCTTAAGTTAGAATTATATCTTTCAATAATAAATATCAAATCTTCATTTAAACAAAAATAAAATAAAATAAAATCTCTATGAGACTTTTGGAAGACTAATTACTAGTTACTTTCTCTTATGTCACACACTTATTATAACCCTCCCGGGAATATTAATTAAAAAAAAAATAAAAAAACCGAATACTCACATTTTTATTTATTTTTGTCATTGAATGCTCACATTCGTTCTATCCGAACAACGCGCACTCGGCACGCGGAGTCCACCTTCTACCTATATATACAGCCACTACCCATTAATCCTCATAACTTCCAAAATTCCACAGAACAACCAGTAACCAAACCAAGATCAAGAACAAAAAACCACAAGAAGACTAACCAGAACCACACAAGAACCAGAAGAAGAAGAAAGTAATCTTGATCTCGATCTCGATTGCGATTTCGATTTCGATCTCGAGAGCAGCGGCGGCGGCGGCGGGAATGGCGGATGCGTTCTGTCCGGACTGCAAGAAGAGCACGGAGGTGGTGTTCGACCACTCGGCCGGCGACACAGTGTGCTTCGAGTGCGGCCTCGTTCTGGAGGCTCACTCGATTGACGAGACGTCGGAGTGGAGGACCTTCGCCAACGAGTCCGCCGACAACGATCCGGTCCGTGTCGGCGGTCCGACCAACCCTCTCCTCGCCGACGGCGGCCTTTCCACCGTTATTTCTAAACCTAACGGCGCATCCGGAGACTTTCTCTCTTCTTCGCTCAGTCGCTGGCAGAATCGCGGCTCTAATCCTGATCGATCGCTTATTCAGGCTTTCAAGACCATCGCTATCATGGCTGACAGGTTTGTTTTGTTTCTGTCCGTCTCTCTCTTTTTACGTATCTATTGTTTGGTTGGTTATATCATCGCTATAATCGCTTATTCGTTTTGTGTGTGTGTTGGGATTTTGAGGTTGATGGAGAGGATGTGAGATTTGGTGGAAATTTGGCTGAATTAGGGAGTGATTTGTCTGGTTTTTGGAAAATTATCTGTTTTTTTTGGGGGAATAATGAAGGTGAAGAAATATTGCTAATTATTAGGTCGAATTGCTTCGACAGGTTAACCAGTCTTGGGTTCAGAACTGATGATGGGATCTAAGAAACAGTTATTTGTTATTGATGTTTTGTAAGCAAATTTACAGCCCCTAATTCTTAATTATATGCTCAAAGTGATGGACATTTTACTGCCTATAAATTAATTTTGGTTGCTTATGGGAGGCAACTCAACTCAACTAAGCAACTAAGCCTTTTTCCAACTATACATGGGTTTGGGCTACATGAATCCGCTTACTCCACTCCCTGCAAATAGGAGGCAATAGATTCTTATAACCTGAAATATGTGACGATCTCCAGTTTTAGACTTCAGTTTTTATGATTTTAAGTTTCGCTTTTAAACTTGTTGTTAAGCTTTTTAATCTAATTCTCTTAAGCATCTCATTTTTATTGTTGGACTAGCTGAAATTAGGGGATAGCAATGGAAAATTGAAAGGTTGTATATAATCCAGTCTTGTTTGCTTTACAAATCATGGCATTTGATTATATACAGATAATTAGTATATGTTGTGGCACTTAACTGAATTATGCATAACATAGAGTCTTCTTGAAAGATGAAATATTTGTGCCACCTAGTGGTCGATACTCTCCCTCAACAGAGTTGTTATGCACAAGAATGTTTTTATTTCTTCAAACTTCTTTCCAAACTACCCTTTTTTGAGCATTTGCTGATGTATACAATCTGATGGCCATGTTTCTCAGGTTGAACCTGGTTGCCACCATCAAGGTACATCTTTCAACCAGCCTTAATGTTTGCGATTGACATTGTCGTTTCTGATATATCTTTTTGTTGATTGATTTGGCTGTATTAGTTCATTATCCTTGCATCTAAGGAGTGGAAAGGGTGGAAATAATATTAGAGGGGCTTGCTTAGGCAATGCTTGCATATAACTACAAAAACAATGAAATGAGCCAGGGAAGTTTTGATAACTACGTGTAACATGACTATTGACTTAATCCTCGATAGAGTGGAGTAAGGAAATAAGATTATGAAGCTGACTGGTTGTAGTTGTAAAAGGCTTTGTTGAGCTGAGCAAAGGAGATGTTATGCATAAACTCTTCTAGCTCCTTTCTACTTGGGAATTTATGTCCTCATCTCACTATAGCTAGTTGGGGAAATATTTTCTTTTTAATTGCTATTGGTTACAATTTTGTGAATGGGGTATGACATATTCTTATTTTTGTTTGCTTTGAATTCAACCTAATGGGATAACTAATTAGACTACTTACATGCCCTTTTCATATATTGCATTTACCGTTAAAGACATACATTATTATCATTTAGTTCTGCAGAGTTAAAACTTATCATCTCGAAAGTCAGTCTTATTTTCCCAAGGACGCTTTGATTTATTTCGAGTCAATCAAGAGTTACTAATGTCTACTGGCTAATAATATTGGTATCTCTGTTTATCAAGATTTTCATACATGCTTGTTGCATTTGATAAGATATCATAGTCCATTAGCTTGTTTGCTGCCACTTCTCCTTCCATTACCCAAATGATATATTTGAAATGCTTTCGAAGGATCGAGCCACTGAGATATACTAGAAGTTAGAAGATCTGAAGTCCATTAGAGGAAGAAAACAAGATGCAATTTTGGCAGCTTGTCTTGGGATATGGTGCTTGACTAATTTTTGGGGTAGAGAACTAGGAGAGAACTTTTATTAAGTTAACAATTCAGTTAGGATAGGAAGGTATGTTTAGAGTGTGTTTGGTTTAGTATTTGAAGACAAATATCCAATTTTCAATGTTAGTATCTAAAAAAACAAGAAAAGAAAACTTGAAAAACCATGTTTAGTTGTTTCCCAAAAATCTATTGTTTAAGAGGGAGAGATTCAAAAATTGGCTTCTAGATTCTGGGCCACCAAATGCTATCTTCAACTTTTTTTTTTTTTTTTTTTTTCGTTTTCTTTATAGTTGAAAATGAAAACTGTTTTTGAAACGTGAACCAAACGCGACCTTAGACTCTTTTGGCGTGCAGGTATTTTTCAAGTGGCAATATAATAGTTACTAATATCTGCTAGCTTATAATATTGGTACCTTTGTTTACCAAGAATTGCATTAGTGTTGTCAAGGCATGTGCCTTAGTATGCCTCAGGTGCGCCTTGAGGCGCGGGGCGCACATGTTGCGCCTTAATAACTACTGGTAGAGTGCATTACCTCAAGCATGTGCGCCTTAGTGTACCTCAAGCATGTGCCTTAGTTCACCTCACTTTCTTGCTCCTCACTTTTTAGAAAAAGTCATTTAATCTTGAAATAAGTATTATATTATATACTTTTTTTTTTCTCTTTTTTTTTTGAATAAATACACAAAATATACAATATAGAACATATACTATTAAAGGAAACTTATTTTCTGCTTTTATAATAACAATAACTAGTTGTTACAAAGGTGTCATAGTTGCTACATGTTCTTCGTTGTTGTGTTTCTTTCTTGAATTCAATTTAAAATATCAAAAGAAATAAGCATAATATTAATAGCAACTCTAAAATAGATAAATTAGTGCTATCACGAACGTTATGATGTATGAGAATTTTGATTTTTTTTTTCTAAATTCTTTTACCAAAAATTAGTATATAATTAAGTTTTATGAGAATTTTGCTTCTCACTTTACTCAGGCATGCACCTCGCCTTGTGCCTCAGGGTGCTAGGGTCCCTCATCGCTCATCACCTTAAGTGTGCCTTGTGCCTTTAATTACCTTGAATTGCATACATGCTTGCTGCTGTCATTTAATAAGACATCATAGTCCTCCAGCTTGTTTGCTGCCACTTCTCCTTCCATTACCGAGATGATATATCTGAAAATGTTTTTGAAGGATCGAGCCAATGAGATATACAAGAAGGTAGAAGATCTGAAGTCTATTAGAGGAAGAAATCAAGATGCAATTTTGGCAGCTTGTCTTTATATTGCATGTCGACAAGAGGATAAACCTCGTACTGTTAAGGGTAAAGATTAAATTTTTATCTATGCAATACGCATCCATCTTTATATTAAATGTCCAATGAGCTTGCTGAACTTTTGATTTTCAATTAGAAATTTGCTCTGTTGCCAATGGAGCTACAAAGAAGGAAATTGGCCGGGCAAAAGAGTACATTGTGAAACAGCTAGAGTTAGAGATGGGTCAATCAATGGAGATGGGAACTATACATGCTGGAGATTTTCTGGTGAGTTTAGTGATGCTAAGCTCAAGTCTCTCTTTACTGTTTATTTATGAACTATGTTAGCGTGAAGGAATCTGACTTGTTCTTTTCCTTAACTCATAGAGGCGCTTTTGTTCCAACCTGAACATGACTAATGCAGCAGTTAAGGCTGCTCAAGAAGCAGTCCAGAAGTCAGAAGAGCTTGATATCAGGTATTATATTATTGAATAATGTGTATATGTTGTTGTCAACACGGAGTTAGTGTAGTTGGCAAAGAGGTGGCTTTGGAACCCCAAGGTTCCAGGTTCAACTCTTGCCACTACCTCACCTAAGGGGGTGAGGGGGATTAATGAGTTAAGAATGGGCTTGATACCTCTCCGAGAGTGATTGCGGTTTGGTGATGGAGCTGGTTATACAACTAACTACTAACATTATATCTTCTAAAAAAATATAAAAATGTGTATATATTGTGAGACTATCATTTTCCATTTGTTTTTTGTTCCAGAGGTTTATTTAGCTTTTGAATGTAAGATATTCTCTCTCTTTTTGTATGTAAGACATTCTAGATGCGGTTATCTTTTGGTGATGTGTGCATATGTCATACATGGTGTGTGATGCCCTGTTGTGCTAAGTGATTGTTGGCCACATTTTAGGGTGCTAGGTATCATCTGTTCATTTGACTTTTGTGATGTAAATTAGGCCCATGGTAGAATGCTACAAGTCTCCCAACCATGTTTTTTGAACATTTTATAACCAATTTGGTGAGACAATCCTGTTGAATAGTTGATTCAAATCCATGCTATGCGATCTCAGGATCTAGAAGACTCAATTATGCAATTCTAGGGGTGTGCATGAAACTTGATGACCCAAAGAACCTGACCGACCCAAGACCACCTGATTGGGTTCTGGCAGGTTTAACCCTTAAGGGTGGCGGGTTGGTCAGGTTTTACAAGAACCTTTATCTGGCTAAAGGTTCCTATGTGCTGCTACTTTTTGAAGAGAAAACCATGGAAGGAGTTGGAGGGGGTTGGGCTCGTCCTCTTATGAGATGGAGGAGAGGGATAATCCGTCCAATTAACCCTAGATGATATTTGCAATAACCTTCGATGTATCATCTTTTGTTTGCTTGGTATAGAATCATAGATCTTGTTTATGTTCTAATGGTGTTTTAATTAGTATTTATTTATTTATTTTGTCTTTGGTTTTGGCCTCCATCAATGAATGGATTAGAAATTGGGCGTGTCTTATGTAGTGTGTTTGTTTCTGTTCTATTGTTTTGTTAGTGTTCTATTGTTTTGTTAGTTGTCTTACTTCCATGTTCTTCAAATGTTGTTTTTGGCTGTCTTGTATTTGAGTACTCCTGGTACTCTTTCTTTGTTTTGTTTATTAATATATTTGTTGTTTCCTATCAAAAAAAGGAGGAGCCCCATTTCTATAGCTGCAGCTGTCATTTACATGATAACCCAATTGTCGGATGACAAGAAACTTCTTAGAGGTATGGCTTTGAAGCAAATGCCATCTCCTCCTATATTTATACACATACACACACCAACTCATATACTCTTTCTTCATCCTGATTACTGTTGCTCGTGTGCAGATATTTCACTTGCTACCGGAGTGGCAGAAGGCACCATTCGGAATTCGTACAAGGACCTCTATCCATATGCTTCAAGGTTGATACCAACCTCATTTGCCAAAGAAGAGGACCTTCGCAACCTTTGCAGCCCTTAGACAAATTGAAAGCTTTGACTCCGGTCCAACTCACAGCAACATAAAAATTTGCTTGCAGTCAAGAGGCGTGTTGACCAACAGTAAGTGTAGAGGTTCCTGTGGTATTTCTCCTGCTCCACCAGAAGAGTTGTTATCAAACCTTTTTCAGACAGTTTTTTGGGCGTGCCTTCTATTTATGAGCCATTTACTGTAATTTGGGCATGCCTTCTATTCATGGGCCATTGCTGTAATTTAAGAACAAAGGATACTTGCTATTTAGTTTTTGACCAAACAGTTCAATTTTTAATGACAGAAAAATTCGTCTTGAAACTCATCTTCTCTTAAGAGTTGCTGCAAATCTTGTTAATATCAGCTCTTGTTAAGGAAAAACTTGCATCTGCACCAAACATCTTAAAGTTGCCAAGTGCCAACTTGTTTAATGGTACCATTAAAAAACAGCATTTTGCAGCATCAACCAAATAAATATGCTTGCAACAGCATTTTGCATGTATAATATCAGTTTTCAATAATTGACTTACTTGAAATCATTCAAAAAATTGATACATAGATACTAGTAATTGCTAAACCCTCTAAAAATGGCAAGCCTTTGCATTTGTTACAGTGGTAGTAGTAGATACATATGGATCACAACCTCAACTTAGTTCTGAACATATTTCCAATAACTTTTCTTGGAGAAGGATCATCTGGGCCTCTATCCCTCTGCCCTGACGTGAAGTACAACCATCCGTCCCAGAACCCTACCAGTGTGGTTTTAACCCGAAACGGCATTTTTCCGATGACCGACCATTCCTGCAATCAATATACAAAAATTACTTCAGAATTTCCAATAAAGAAGAAAGGATTTTATTCTAGTAAAAAAAAAAAAAAAACTCTGATAACTTAAGGCTAGTAAAATATAGTATAAGACGAAAGAGGAATGATACATACCATTGTATCCAAGTGAAACTGGAACACTTCTCCCACAAGAATCATCTTTTTGGTTACTGGGTGTTTCTCTGTTGTGCCTCCCACAATAACAATAGAATTGTTGATAATAGCCCATGCAAACTCTATATGTGAGTTAGGTTTTGGCATTGGAGGCAATATCTTCCACTTCATCTCATGGTCTAGCATGTATACATCACCATACACAACCTGGAACAGTTAAGAACTGTAAATGGCAGGAAATTTATCTAAGGGTGGTCATGCATAAATTGAAAATCATAATCAAGATATCTTAATTGCAACAGATGCTAAAACATTTTTTGATTGATCATATATCATAAATCATGGTACCATATTATTATTCAAGACATCATATGCTATAATCCAAGCCATGTACTATACCATTTGATTACAATAATTAGCTTTACCTAATGCCTTCGAGAACACTTGAAAATAGGTGATCCAGGTTTGGCCATAAAATCACCCACTTGACCACCAATAACAAAGAGCCTATCATCAACCACAATACAAGCCCTGTTTGAAAACTAAACCTCAAATTAGAAAATAGGAGAGTTTAATGTCAATAATGTAAAGAAAGATATTTTTCAACCAAGTAAAATTTATCAGCTTAATAACTAATACTACATGTATTTACACTTTTATCAAATCACTAGGGGGTGGGTGGGGGGGGGGGGGGGGGGGGGGGGGGGGGTTCACCCTCAAGTTCTCATTTGATATAATTCAAGGTAATATGATTCTATGAAAAATACAATTGCTTCAGAGTGTTGTAAAAACTGATAATCATATAAATCTCCATCTCGTCTTCTGCACTAAGTTGAGTAAAACTATTTAAGTAAAAAAGTTAAACCATATATACCTGTGAGGTCCACCTCGTGGAATCGGTATTTCAGATCGCCACTCTTTCTCTAAGACTCTACCGTTCTTCACTGCGATGCTCCAATGCTCTAAAGCAGGTTCATATCGATCCTCTTTGCTTCCCCCCATCACATGAAGTCTTCCTCTCCAAAGCTGCGTTGCCGGAGCATATCTAAAAATCATCAAATCCATGAGTTACATTATTATTTTATTTTATCTTTTGGTAAGAAACTGCATTTAAAAGCTTTAGATCACCAGACACCTAGTAAAAACTGAAAAAAATTGCCTTCGAGTTATAAAGTATCAAAGATGTAAAGCACAATCTTCCATGGTTTCTAACAAGAGGTTAGGTATTGTGGGATTGTAGGGTATACCTTGGAACTGGTAATGGTGGCATTCTTTGCCATTGCGTGGTCTCTGTATCTAACACAAATGTATGAGCCGTTGGGCCTCTGCATTGGGGACCATACTGTCCTGTGACCACGTAAATGTAACTTCCATCAGTAGCCATTCCCAAATATGAATGCGCCATATCTTCAGGCATATCGAACCTTCCACTCCATGTATTATCCGTGAAATTATAGATATCAACATGGGAATTCACCTAAATGAGACAATAACTTATAAGCAAGAATAAACGTGATACATAAGCCCCAATTAACTTAGTTATGAAGCTACACTTCAAGCTCATACTTCCATGGAGTTTTCATTGTATGAGAATAAATTGGTTCGTACAATAGGCCTAGACACCTGCTTGAATCTCATCCTAATAATAGGCCCAGATTCCTGCCATTGCGTGGTCTAGGAAAGATGCTACAGCCTTACCTCCACATAAGAGAGGTTATTTCCATATTCGAACCCATGACTTCTTGGTCATAATGGAGCAGCCTCAGCAGTCTGTTTCCAGATTTGAACCTTGTTGAACCTCACACCGAGCCCCAAATGTGGTTAACTTAGCGACAATATGGGTACTAATAGAGATCCAAGCTTACCCAACAAACCCATGACTTCCAGATCATAACAACAGAGCAACCTCAACCATGCCAAGGCTCGCCCTTCATATATATGTGCGTGTGCGGTTGTGCGCGCATGTGTGTTTGTATTATTAAGAAGAAAAAAAACTTAAGCAAATGAAGCTTCATAATTACTCACAAAATCAATACTCCGGTACCCAGCAAACACATAAAGCAGATTCTTAATCTGTATCGCGGCACCGTCAAGACGAGGAACAGAAGCTGCTGGCATCTCCTCCCATTGCAATTCCGGTGCAGGTAAATCCATAAAAGTAGCCGACAAATTCCGATTATGAACTGGGTATATTCCCTTTTTCACAACTTCTTTCTAAAAATCAATAAACACCCAAAAACTTCAATAAAAAAAAAAACTTTCAAATGCTCATAAATAAAGAGCAGCAGCAACTCATACCCAACTGACCTCCTTATTGCCCTCCATTCCAACTCCTATCACTTGTTTCTCAACTGCCCATTTCGATTCAAGTGTCAAATAAGAAGAATAAGAAGAAGATGAAGATGAAGAAGAAGCCCATAAGAAATCTGCAACCAGAGCAGCTCCAAGAAGGCCTAAACACAACAACAAGAGGAAAATGAGCTTCCTTGAACTGGGTCTTCCTGCTGATTTTGCCATTTTTCAGTGAAATCTTGTGACGGAGAATGAAGTAAAGAGAGATTCATTTTGAAGAAATGGGAAAAAGGGAGGGTTAAAAAAAGGGAAGAGAAAGCGTTGGGCGCCAGTGGTTTTGATTTCTATGGCGATTTTGATACTTGGTTCTGTCGTCTGCGTTAGCTGTGCCCAGCAATGTTTGAAGAAACGGCGGCCCGGTTCGTCCTTGGCCGATTCTGGCTCGAACCGGATGAACTGAAATAACTGGGCCGAACCCTGTTCATTACGAATAATTCGTAAAGAAAAATGTAAAAAAAATTAAAAATTTTACGCTAATTATTATAAATTGGTTGCGATTTTTCTGATAAAGATATTCTCATTGATATGAATATATATTCTCACCAAGCTATGAATACTTTTCACTGGTATTCAATATAAACAACAATTTCTTTCATATACTTAAGTGTCAAAGCTGTATACTATACTTTATTAAAAAATGTATTATTTTAATATATTAAAGTTAAAACAATTGGTATTATATTTTTAATTTCTCTAGCTCACTGGTGAATTATACAACACTGGCGCAATGTTAACGAAGATTAATATTCGATGTATTACCAATTTTGCAAATAGAAGTCTTTAAATTATAGGTATTTCATAACTAATTATTTTAGAGCACGATCATAAATATTTAATGATGTCGTTAACCAACAAATGATAAAAGGTAACTCGAACATGAGACCTTTAAGGTTAATGCGTTTACACTTAATATCTGAACCAAACTCATTAGTTAAATTTTAATATAAGGTCTTAAATTTATAACTTTAAACAAATAATTATATTTTTTTTATTGTAAAAAAAGTTAAAAATCTATAATTCAACTTTTACATGAAGTTTCCCCTCAAAAAAATAAAAATATAAAAAATAAAAATAAATGAAGCTAATTTCTTGTGCTCACCCTTGACATTCATTACATCTAAATACGAAACTAAAACGAAAGCTACTTCCTCTCTTCCTTGGCGGGTCATGGAGGTTCTCCGAATCCTCAGAAGAGTGACTCGATTCTGCAATAGCAGCGGATCTGTAAGTGTTAATCTTTTCTCAGTTCGAAGCTTTTCAAGCTTGAATTACAAAAATGATGCAAAAGATGCAATCTTGCCGGTTCTGATCGTCGGTGCTGGTCCTGTTGGTCTCTTTCTCTCTTCCCTTCTCACCCAATTAGGTATTCCCCGATGCTTCAATTGGCATAGATATTTAATCCTATTTTCGTCTCATTTGATGAATTTCCTGTTTGATTGTTTGGACTGTGAAGTTTGTATACAAATGTTTCTGATCTTATTACCATTGTTGTAATGGTTCTTCTGTGATTTTTCATGGAAGGAAAGATTTTTTTTTTTTTTTTTTTTGCCCTTTTGTTGGGGAAGTGAGCTTGAGCTTCAAAAAGAAGACAGTGATATTTTCATAACTTGCAATCAAGCACAAGCTAGATTTATAGTATTTATTGTTGTCGTTGTTGTTATTATTGTCATTTTCAATAGAACTGATTAGGGTGCAAATTTAGTTTCTTCTGAAGTTATTCTATGATGTTTAGAGATATGGAAAAATGATAGGTTTCTCAAAACCTTTGTTCTCATTGAGAATTCTTCAAGTAGTGGCATCGATTTGGGCTAATTCCTTCTTTTTTCACTATAGATTTTTCTATCCAAACTACTTATTTGGAATCAAACATGCTTGATTGACAATGCCAATGATGAACTTCTTCTTTTTTACTCCCACATTAAGAATCAGCCTACTTGAGTCCAGGGGAAAACTTTTTCACCTTTTCAGACGTGACCGTGATTTCTTTGAGTTGACTAGGGGAAGCTATTTATTTGATTTGTGTATTTGTATGTATGTCATTATTCCATAAACTAAAATAATGTCATTATATATCCTCTCTTCTCTTTTGCAATGATGTTTATTTATTTTCATTTCTAATTTTAAGAATTTGTAGATCATGATTGTCCTGTTTTTTTCATTAACTGTTAGTATATATTATTTACTTCACTTTATTGTGTTAAATTTCTATGATGCTGTTATTTGAAAAAATAAATCTTAGCTACCATACTAAAAGCTTTTTCTATTCTTTTATTAACCGATTTATGTATCAGATTCAACACTTCTTTTGTCATCCCCCTTTCTCAATAAAGATGAATATCAAAAATTATAACTGTACTTATAAAAAAAAATCTATTGCAGGGGTTCACTGTGCAGTTTTGGAAAAAAGCAAGTCTTTTTCTCAGCATCCACGAGCACACTTTATTAACAATCGATCTATGGAGGTTTATATTTTCCTCTCAAACGCAATTGTTTTGCTTAACTTTATTAGTCGAAGTCATAAAAAAATATTTGTCTTTAGGAAAACTTTGTTACATGGATTTGGGGTTTTAAGAAGGGTTCTTTGTCAGGTATTTCGTAACGTAAATGGTCTGGCAGAAGAGATCCAAAAGTTGCAACCACCGGTAGATTTGTGGAGGAAGTTTATATACTGCACGTCGCTTTCTGGCTCTATTATTGGGTCCGTAGACCATATGCAACCTCAAGGTGTGGTTTCAATATATTTGTTGTTTTATGAATATATTTCTTGCTCTATTGTAGATATCATCCATGATCTATTCATCTGTTGTTACTCTTATTCCATAGCTTGTCTAAAACATAGCATCAGGAATTTTTAACCTTATGTTCTTCCTCCTCCAGATTTTGATATAGTAGTGAGCCCCGTTTCTGTTGCCCACTTCTCCCAGCACAAATTAACCAGATTGCTACTGAAGCAGCTGGAAAATCTTGGCTTTTGTCTTTCCAACGGTGATGAGTTAGTAGAAGGACATGATCACAGGCTTCTTAGTGAAAAGATGATCATGATGGGGCACGAGTGTACATCTATTGAGGCAACTGATCATGGTATCTTGGCGGGTGTTTCATACCTTATGGATGGCAAGAAATTGGAGAGAAAAATTAGATGCAGTATTCTTGTTGGTTCAGATGGTGCTGGAAGTATGGTGAGAAGGCTTATGGGAATAGATATGAAGGGTGAAAAAGACTTGCAAAAGCTCATCAGTATCCATTTCTCAAGTCAAGACCTAGGACAATACCTTCTTAATGAGAGGCCGGGAATGCTATTTTTCATTTTCAACGTTGAAGCAATAGGTGTTCTTGTTGCACATGATCTCAAGCAAGGGGACTTTGTACTTCAGGTAGTGGAGGACCTGGGTTGGCTTTAGTTGGCTTACGTTTGTTGAATGGATCTGTTGTAATATTGTTTTCGCAATTATTTGTAGATACCCTTTTACCCTCCTCAGCAGAGTGTTGAGGATTTCAATTCTGAGGTACTTGCCGTTCCTTTTAAGATAGGTATGCTGTAGAAAGATTGGGTTCTTTCATGATTAGTTCTTTTAACTGCATATATCTTCTAAAAGTGTTCAACTTGGTGTAGGTATGCAAGGAGATAATTTTCAAACTGGCTGGCCGCAACTTTATGGATATAGATGTTCTTGATATAAAACCTTGGGTGATGCATGCTGAAGTTGCTGAGAAATTCATTTCTTGTAATGATCGGGTAATTCTTGCTGGTGATGCGGCTCATCGTTTCCCTCCAGCTGGTGGTTTTGGTGAGTTAGTTTTCTACTGCCACAGCCACTACTTTTTGCACTAATTTTAAAAAGAGAAAAAGGTAAGGAGTGAAACGAGGAAAAAAAGAAAGAATTTGGGATTTATCACGAATCTTGCTCTCCGCATACTTCATAATTTCTGTTCTTGTAGCAGAGGTACATGTGAAATTATTAGGGAATTCCAGTCCCCATGATATGATTATTCTGACCAGAAATGTCCTGGGCCGGAAATCATGTGATTTATGTTAAAGGATGCTCAATAAATCTAGAAAAATGTTTGTTGGTTTGATGTTTTTGTTCATAGCTCACACATACTTTAGTCTAATGGGTGTTTGTGGTGCATATTGCATGTGTTGGCTCAAATGCATTCCATATACAGGCACAAAAGATGAAAATATCATTACCTGTCCGATTCTGAAGAGATTTTCTGTTTTTTATTTTTATTTTTTCATTTATTATGACATTTAGAAACTCCATATTATTGATACAGGGATGAATACTGGCATTCAGGATGCTCATAACTTGGCCTGGAAGATAGCTTCTTTGGTGAATGGTATTTGTCCACCTTCAATCCTTCGCACTTATGAAACAGAGCGTTTGCCGGTAAAGCCTTTTCCTCATGTTCAAGTGCCTCCTTAAGTTTAGGATTTTTACACAGAGGTGTCTAATTTCCATCTTCATTGACACGCAGATTGCTCATTTCAATACGGCACTTAGCGTTCAAAATTTCAAAGCTGCAATGTCTGTTCCTGCTGCACTTGGTTTAGACCCAACTATTGCAAACTCAAGTAAGGTAGCCATGTCATATATTCAATTATTTTAATGCTATAAATCCTGAAACAGAAAATCTGAAGCCTGTGGAATTTTTTTTTTTGCTTCGTCCATGATTCCATGTAATCTTGGTTTTCTACAATTGTTTGGCAGTACACAAAGTAATGAATAGTGTGGTTGGTTCCATTCTACCTTCTGGACTACAGAGAACAATCCTGGATGGAATTTTCAGTATCGGTCGGGCTCAAGCTTCGGAATCTCTTCTAAATGAAAGAAATCCACTTGGGTCTTCAAGGCTTGCAAAACTAAGGCATATATTTGATGAAGGAAAGAGCCTTCAACTACAGTTCCCAGCCGAGGATCTTGGCTTCAGGTCTTGACATTTCTTCACCTTCTTCCTTCATTCCTCCCTTATGGAGAAATAAAAGAAAGAATTAGAGCAAAGAAGAAGGTTAAAAATTCCTGGTTAATTTGAACAATTATTTATAGGCACATGAAAGAAAATCCTGCAAAATTTGAACAATTACAGTCCTACTTAAACTAAAACATATGTGAATACTTCTAATTAATTAACAAAAATATGCTGCTAAATGCTCTCTATATATTTTTTTGAGATTTGTATTCACTTAATAAGATATTAACCAAGTAGGTATCGTGAGGGAGCACTGGTTCTTGATGGTGATAGTACACTGGACACAAAAGAAATGCCTACGGGTCGTAGAAGGAAATATATCCCATCTTCAGAACCTGGGTCACGCTTGCCTCACATGAATGTGATAGGGTCGAAAGCATCATTAACTAAGGTATGCTTCATATTTTCTTTGATCATCAGTAATTACCAAAATCCCTTTGTAAATGTCCCATATAGAAAGGGCACACCCAATGCCTGAGGCTTTAGCCATTATAGGGTTTGGTGAACGGCAATGTGATTTTACAAACTGTGCAATATTTGTTTTGCTAGAAGAGGGACCTTGTAATCATTTTCTGCGAAAATGTTGCATCTCTTCTTTTGCTTTTTCTTATTTTTGAGTGTTCTTTGTAGGAGACATTTTCCACATTGGATCTGGTATGTGGAGATAAAATCGAATTCCTTCTTATCATATCGCCCAAGCGAGAATCCTACGGTCTCGCTCGAGCTGCATTTGAGGTGGCAGAGAGATTTAAAGTTTCTCTCAAAGTATGCATCATGTGGCCTTTCAGTTCCACTTTTACTTCTGGTGTAAGCAAAGCATCATTAGTTCCTTGGGTGAACTACATAGATGTTCAAGAGGTTAAGAATCCATCGTCTTCGTCGTGGTGGGAAATCTGTAAAATGACAGAAAATGGAGCGATTTTAGTGAGGCCCGATGAGCATATAGCTTGGCGGGCAAAATCCGCTGTGACCAGAGATCCTGTTTTGGAGATGCAAAAGGTCTTCTCTCAAGTGTTAGGAGTTGAAGAAGATCATCCATGAGAAGCAATAGTGATGATTTTTTTTTTTTGCTTAGAATTTATTGTTTCAGGTCAGGAATGTGAAGGACCTGTTCTTTGCTTAAAATTTATTGTATATTTATTTTCTAGTGATAGTTTTATATAGTTTTTTAGAATTCATTTTTTATTGTTTAAGTATATTAAAAAGTGTTTAAGAAGTGTTTAAATAGAGTTTTAATATGATTAAAAAATTGTTTTAAGAGAGTTATTTATATAAGAAGCTCTAATTACGAATTTTAATTACGAATTTTATAAGACGAAAGATCAGTTTTTTTTTTTCTTTTAAATATTTTATCTAATAAAATATATATTTAATTATTTCTTATTTTTGCGACGAATTTACGTTATATTTTTTTAGCAGGTTATCTTGTCTAGAGAGATTGTTTTACACCAATAATTTTATCAATTTGATGGTACTTATTTTAATGTTAATTTTATTCAGTTTAGATTAATCGATTTAGACATTTAATTTATAAAAATATATTTATAATTAGGTAATTAATATATATTATAATATATTTAATATAAATTATCATTTTAATCTCAATTGATTTGAGTTAAAGTTTGATTTTTTAATTTTTAACTCACAATTCGAATCAAACGTGTAAAAGACTGAACTGATAGATAATGATGCTTTAAATGAAACTGGAAAAGAAACTCGCCATGCTCCACGTGTCAACCAACGAGACCTCCACCTCAACTCCCAAATCCCAAAGCTGGCACGGAGCTCAAGAACACAACGAACTCAATCTCCTCGAACGACGTGCGTCATCTTCTCTGATCAGCTGACGCACATACATCTGCAATTCCTCTCAATACAAACCATAACGTCGATCCTATCCACTTCCCTCAATAAATGATAAATCTACACACACATTAAAAATCCAACAATAACACAAGAAAAAAAAAAAAAAAAAAAAAGAAGTTGATCAATTAGCTAGAAAAGATGATGAGGATACCGGTGGGACTGGAGACGACGGAGATGATCGGAAGGAGAGCGTCGCACTACGACGTGCCGGAGGGAGTGGAGATCAGAGGAAGGTACAGTGACGAATTTGCGATGATTCTGACGAAAGAAACGTTGGGGTTCGTGGCGGATCTGCAGAGGGAGTTTAGGAATCGGATCGCGTACGCGTTGGAGTGCCGGAAGGAGGCGCAGAGGAGGTACAGCGCCGGAGCGTCGCCGGAGTTCGATCCGGTGACGAGGAACGTGAGGGAAGAGGATTGGGTTTGTGCGCCGGTGCCGCCGGCTGTGGCTGACCGGAAAGTGGAGATCACTGGGCCTGTGGAACGCAAGATGATTATTAACGCTCTCAATTCTGGAGCTAAAGTGTTCATGGTGAGAAATATATATCTATACTATCTAATATATATATATACATTGAAAAAATTGCATTTTTCTCCTATTATTTTTTGATATAAATTGGAAATTTTTTTTTTTTTTTTTTGGAAAATTATTAGGTAAGTGCATGTGCCCCAGCAGAATATTGCCATGGTTATTACAAGTTGACAATTGTTGGAATTTTTTTTTTTTTTTAACCAAGGGTATGGGTATCAGGTCCCCCGACAATTCCTTGGCCCCTAGTCTTTTTTGAACGAGAGACACTCCAGTGGCCACCACTAATAGATAGAGAGTGAAACTCGTGACTTCGTTTCTTGATACGAGTTCTCAATCAACCAAGCAAGAGACATCGTAATAGCCAACGTTAGTGGAGAGTCGAGAACTTGTGACGTGTCTTGAGCCGAGCATCCTAAAACACTCAATCAACTGAACGTTGGCTTGTTGAAATTAAATTTCATGATAAGAATTTTTGTTGATAATATGGATGAATAGTGTGCATCGTGGGGTTGGATTATAGTACGAGAAATGCTTCGATTGATGCATTAATAGTGTGATTGAAGACAATCTAACAACTTTTAAAATAATGTTAAAAATATGTGTTTTTCAAATGTGTTAACCAAACATTACTCTTTTAATAAGTTATTAATAGACACGCATATATATAATTGATGTATGGTGTCTTTCTTTGGGTAATAAATATAAAGAATAACACATCTATAAAATATAAATAAAATGGGTAGTTTTGATTTAAAATAAAAAAGCTTATAATTAACATTAAAGACTCTTTGCTTTAACATGGTGAGATATGTCCAACTCAATCTTTAAAGCCTTATTTTGAATCCTAAATCATCATGGTTTACCTTAACTCACATTGTTTAACATTTACATCTAAGTTAATCAACGCATTATAAAGATTTAGAAGAAAGAAAAATAAAAATTGAAGGACAAATGCAAATAAGGTTTTTAATAGAAAAATATCATTAAAAATAAATTAAAAAAAAATTTAAACTCAAGCCTTTTCTTAAATACATGGAGTGGGTTACATGAATTTGCTTCTTTCACACTCCTCTCATAATGAATTTGTAATAATCATTAGATTTTTATAAATGGTCATATTCTTTCTCAATATCTCCACCCATATTATTATTCTAACTGTTTCTTTGCTTTCATCATTGTTTCTTTTTCTGAGTAGAGATTATTTAATTGTTAGGTTCATGATGAACATGAAAAAAACTTGTTCTTGTGCATTTATAATGGTATGGTATATTTTTTGCAGGCTGACTTTGAAGATGCACTCTCACCAACATGGGAAAACCTGATGAAAGGTCAAGTGAACTTGAAGGATGCAGTAGAAGGCACAATAAGCTTCCATGACAAGGCCAGGAACCGCTTGTATAAGCTCAACGACCAGACAGCCAAGCTTTTCGTTCGTCCTCGAGGCTGGCACTTGCCGGAGAACGACATTCTCATTGACGGCATACCTGCAACAGGTTGCCTCGTCGACTTTGGACTCTATTTCTACCATAACTGTGCTACATTTCGAAGAACACATGGTGGCGGTTTCGGACCCTTCTTTTACCTCCCCAAGATGGAGCATTCAAGGCAAGTGAATATTAATAACCAAGCAATCTCGTTTGGTTTGTGATTTGGATGTTTCTGTGTATCCAAAAAACCCGAAAACATAAAAAATGCTTTAGGTTAGATTGAATCCGAAAACAATTTTTTCTTAGAATGATAAAAAGTCGTTTTCTGAATTTTACTTTTCGGATTGTGTCCTTGTTTCTGATTCATGGACCAAACACAGCCCCCAACTTACCTGCAACATTGTTTTGATCCATCAGAAGAGTAATAATAAGTTACTGGATATATACTTCTTTTATGTGATTGGCAGGGAAGCTAAGATATGGAACTGCGTGTTCGAGAGGGCGGAGAAGATGGCCGGAATTGAGAGAGGAAGCATTAGAGCCACTGTTCTGATAGAGACTCTACCTGCAGTGTTTCAAATGAATGAAATTCTTTACGAGCTCCGCGATCACTCCATCGGGTTGAATTGTGGTAGATGGGACTATATTTTCAGCTATGTCAAGACTTTCCAAGGTCACCCGGATCGCCTACTTCCTGATCGGGTTCAGGTTGGGATGGCCCAGCATTTCATGAGAAGTTACTCTGACCTACTCATATACACTTGCCATAGACGAGGCGTGCACGCCATGGGCGGGATGGTATGTATTTCATCTAAATCTAATAGGTTGTGTGTCTAAATCTATGTCCAAGTTTAAAGGTCAAAGTAGACAAGATGCAAGAATTAACTGTCTACTTAACTAACAGGCAGCTCAGATACCGATCAGAGATGAACCAGTGGCTAATGAAGCAGCACTAGAACTGGTGAGGAAGGACAAGCTACGGGAGGTCCGTGCAGGCCATGACGGGACCTGGGCTGCTCACCCTGGTTTGATTCCTGCAATCATGGAAGTATTCACAAACAACATGGGCAACATCTCAAACCAGATACACACGACGAAGCGAGAAGACGCAGCCAATTTGACCGAAGAAGACCTGTTGCAGAGGCCAAGAGGCGTTCGAACAATGGAAGGTCTCCGGCTAAACACCAGGGTTGGAATCCAGTACTTGGCTGCATGGTTAACTGGAACTGGGTCAGTGCCGTTATATAACCTGATGGAGGATGCTGCAACTGCTGAGATTAGCAGAGTTCAGAACTGGCAGTGGTTGAAGTATGGTGTAGTTTTGGATGGAGATGGCCTTGGTGTGCATGTGAGTAGGGAGCTGTTTGGAAGGGTGGTAGAAGAAGAGATGGAAAGGATAGAAACAGAGGTTGGAAAAGAAAGGTTCAAGCAAGGAATGTACAAGCAAGCTTGCAAGATTTTTACCCGACAATGCACCGCTCCAACCCTCGATGATTTTCTGACCTTAGATGCTTATAACCAGATTGTTGTTCATCACCCTAAAGGTTCCTCTAGGCTCTGAAGAGAATAAATTAGCTTGAACTTGAAGCCTATGAAGTATATGTATGTTTCTCAATAATTAGGTGGTGGTTTTATGTTTCTTTTGCAATCCTTCTTGTGGATCTATCTAGTATATATCGTCACTATTGAAACTACTGTAATAAAGCTTCATGCAAGCAGTCTTTTCTAATGGTTGGTTGTTAGAAAATGTTCTAAATGGAAAATGTGTTTGTTCATTTGAAGTACCTAATCTTGAGCTCTTGTACAAGGTGACCTTCTGTGTGGTATTCGATGAATGGCAGATTTCAGAGTCTCCATGTCTCCCTTTCCATGAAATGTATGGAATAAGTATAGGATCATGATGAGTAAAACAACCTAATAATAAATAATTACAAGATATATTGATTATTAATTTACAAGACATAAACCAATCATAATATTAATATCTTTTACAAGTTGAGTACCATATTTCAATAAATCTTAAAGAGTTACTTATAAATTATTTTAAAAAAAATTGTGTTTAATTTGTGATTTAAAAATAAGGGTACAGTCCAAAAAAATAAAAAATAATTTTATCATTATCAAGAAAAGTAAAATTTCAAGAAACAATTTTCGAATTTAACCAACCACTAGGGTTTTTTTTAATGTTTGCGAATTTATGAAAATAAAAAAAGACTTTAAAGAGCTGTGATCTGAAGCATATCAATCAATGAGCATGGTCTATTTTCTTGCTGAACTTGGGATGTAAAGCTTAAAAACCTCTTCTTATCATGAACTCAAATTATACAACAGAGGATGAATTGAAAACAACATTGCAGCAGAAGACACAAACCTCTGGCTCTTTTTGGCAAAATCACCCAAAGATAATACAACTTTACATGATTATGAGATGAAAACGACGTGGTTTTTTTTTCTTACAAATTAATTGTAACAAACAGAAACAAATGGAGCAATCAAAGAACTGCCCACAAAACAAAACATGAAAAGAGAAGAGAGATCTAAAAATACAATCTTGCACCCTCAGAACAAGGTTGAAAGAATTCAGTGCAACATGAAAGCTAATAAGCAAGAGGCACTTGAGCATATCTTATGAACTGATAAATGGAGAACTCTTACTACTACATCACTGTGCAATTGCACTTGGACTCCAGCTTTGGAGGCTTCGTGCTGTCCAACTTATTTGAAACTCTTGAATCCTGTGGCGTTGATCCGTGAGAAATTATGTTGTTAGCTTCGGTTTTTGGTGATGCAGCCTTGGCATCTGCTTCAACTCGTCTGCGTCTGATCTTTTGAGATTTTGGAGTTCGCTTATTTTCACCCGTGGGACGTGGCTCGGTTCTGTTGGAATTGGGGATAGTAATTGTAGGGCGTAGTTCTTCTAAAGGTACCAAATTTTCCTTCTCCATACCAATGGTTGCAGCTTGGTATGCTAGATCGTGGATTATAGAACTGCAGAAGAGAATAGTATCGGTGGCTTCATCCAAAGTTAGGCTTCTGGAGTAATGTCTTCCTGGGGCCCCAACTGTTACAGTTGATTCCTCTGTTAAAAGCAAAGAATCTGTCAGAAACATCAAAATAATCATTTAACGTACTAGCATGAAGCATAAATTTTTCATTCTTTCATTTTCCGAGTTAAATGAAGACGTCAAACGGAATAATGAAATAAGTACCAAAGAAGATGTTTCATTAGCAAGCTAGAGAATTGGTACTGGAAAGTTGCAATAAAATTGAAATGACTGTGGTGTTGCTAACCATGACGCATAATCTGTACAAAACTACACCTCTATAAGATATGTCCTTTCAAACTTTAACCAGTAATCAGATCTTTCAAAAGGGATTCATAAATTGTTTTGGCTTCTCCTCAAAACACAATTTTGTACGAAATTTCATTCTTGCCTCCAGTACTTTCAAACAGTTGTTACAGCACCTGAAGAAGTTTTTAGCTATCTAATTCATACTCACATACAGTTAATCTTCAACTAATGCCTGAAATTAAATTCATCTTACCAGGATGCAGCATAATTGTTCAGGCATAGACACATCACAAATTGCAAAATTAGTCAACATGGAGATGATCTCATGTTGACATATCTAGGTAAAATTGCTTTTGATTAGTTGTCTTAAAAAATTTATAGAGGTTAATAGTCGAGAATGATTCTCAGTTATTTATTTGAACCTATTTTTCTTATAAATAACATTCTATAAAATTTTGTGTATAATCAAATGCATAATAAATTTATAGAATAACTTTGCTCAACAAGAAAAGAACATTAATCAAACTCAAAAATAATAATAAGAAGGAATTGTAATAAATGAAATATTTTTCTTCTCGGCAAATGTAAAACTTCATTAAGGTCAGTTCACTAACAATGATAGAAACAAAAATCACAGAAGCAAAGAGTGCAGGTCATATCTTGACTTGATCAATATGTAATGACTAGCAAATGCATAATAAAATTATAGAATAACTTTGCTCAACAAGAAAAGAACATTAATCAAGCTCAAAAATAATAATAAGAAGGAATTGTAATAAATGAAATATTTTTCTCCTCGGCAAATGTAAAACTTCATTAAGGTCAGGTCACTAACAATGATAGAAACAAAAATCACAGAAGTAAAGAGTGCAGGTCATATCTTGACTTGATCAATATGTAATGACTAACAAAAATAATTAAACTGTCAGTTCTAAAGCAGGAGTTGCCTGTCAATCTGTCATTATTCAAATTAGAACAAAGATGAAGTATTCAAGCAATTTCTTGAAAATCTAGATGCAAACTTCCTCAATTGTGCTAAAGATATGAGAAAAAAATCCCATTCAAAATTCAGCATAAAGGTTGTCTTCATATGCATTGCCCAATAATCTAGCTTATGAACACCATTATGCATGCTGACAGAATTTACCATTGAAATAATGAACAAAAATCTCAAAAGTGGCATAATAGACATTCTTTATATAGAGAGACATAAAGGCTCATCACTAGATTAGAATAAGCAGATATCAACATAGTTATTGTTAGAGATCTACACAAATGATGAAATAGGATCATACCTAGTACGCCATGAGCACAATCTGACATGCAGGATTCGGCAGCAACAACTGGTAAATCCACCTCTGAAGTTGTAGGAGTTGAGCGGTCATGGAACTCATCCACGGAGTCTTTTGAATTTGATAAGACTGCACTGTCAGTTGGTGAACTAGGTTCTTTTCCAACTTCTGTTTCTCCTGATATCCTATGAGTATAATCAGTACAATCTTCAACAGCAGCTTCTTCCTCAACAGAGGAACCTTGATTCATAACTCGTACCTCACCATCTGAGACACTTCTTGCATCATTAGGGAATTCGGTGTTACCAGTTGAGACATCATTTGGAAATGCTGCTACTGAACTATCTTCCAACGAAACTCTCACATTGCAGCTAGATAATTCCAAGGCAGAAATATCCAATGTTCTACAACTCTCAGCACAATCAAGCTTGTCTCCCTCAGGAATGTCTACCCTGACAGTAGATGAATCACAGTCATCCAATTCTACGGCTCTGCCTTTGTCCTTCGTCACTGCAAGTGCTTCATCCATGACTTCAAATCCCAAATTTCCCCCAGAATGACTCAGATTGTCCACACTCCTTCTCTTATCAAGCAGCGAAGGATCATATGCTTGATTCACATTTCCAGAAGACGGCATTCCATGACTCAGCCGCTTTACATCTGAATCATGCCTTGAATTCTCCAGATCAGATTTAGCACAACTTAACTGCCTTTGTATGCGAGCCTCTGTTTGCCTAGATGAGCTCCAATCAACAGATGATGATGCTGAACCACTACCATGACCTATGGAACTTCTCATACTGCTCATGCCTTCTCTTGCATAAGAGAGATCATCAAAAGGTATATTTCCAGCGGTAAATATCCTTGCTTGAACAACAGGCCACTTGCTACTACTTGACCTTGTCAGCAGTACTGAAATACCTGCACCTTCTGAAACATCAACCTGCAACCTCTGGAAGCTATTAGAACGATGAACCAGCTTATCTGCAGGGTCACTAGGTGATTGATCAGAATGAGCTGCCACTTGCTGATTCACAAGATGCTGCTCCCCGTCCTCCACCTTTGATCTCGCAAGAGAACTGTCACACAAGCAACTAAGACCTTGTTCAGCATTCTTTTCATTTAGCATAATCTCAGGAACCAATGCAACAGAAGATTTAGTTTCTTCTGAACTCATCTCAGTGTGAATTAGGGTACCCTCGGGGACAACTACAGATGTTTCTGAAGTGAACAAATGCAAGCATCTATCTTCCTCAGAGCAATCCTGACACAAACCACCATTTCTTTCCATTATCAAGTCATCAAACTTCCGGCCACATTTCGAACAGGCCTTTGTATTTTCACAAGTGGAGAAAGGCAAGCATCTACCTTTCTCACCACAATCTGGACAAAAACCATCATTCCCATTCATAGGAGTTGTGATATCATATTTTCTGTGGCATTTGGAACATGTGCCTGTATTCTCATTACAGTCAACTTCTTCAACAACACATTCACCACAAGTAGAGTCAAAAGCAACTGCTTCGGAAGCATTATCACTGCTTCTATTTTGAGAGTCACCTGGCTCAACAGCACTTGTGATGCCTTCGAAGTTTTCACGAACTTTCCCATCATAGGTTCCACTGCGGGCATTTTCATTTAGCCCATCCACCTTATCAAACAAAAATACTTCATCTTGAGCATCAGGCTGTGGTACTTTTCTCCATTCAGTCACCATATGGTCCTGATCATGGTCGCTGCCCTCAGTATCAAGTGCAATACTTGCACCTAGTTCAGAACTTGCATTGCTGCTAGTTGTTACAGAGGAGTTCCTAGAGATCATTGAACGATTTGTGGAGCTTGCTTTTCCAACATAAAATGTAGTGCTGGGGACACTGGATAGAAGTGGTCTGAACATATTTTGGGGACTTCTTCGATCCTATATTAAAAACATAAAGAACAGAACCAAACTTAGCGAGAAAATAATGGAAATGGCTACATACATATCTCGTCTCAAAAAGATTTCATTTTAAGCACTCTTACACAATGAACTAAATCAAACTTGGACAAGAACATAAAACACGGCAGAAGGAAACAACAAGGAATAGATAGAAGTCCTTTAAAAAATGAAGCAACTTAGATTCTTTATTACCCCACTTGTTGCTTCCATGGTTACATGATGATCATAGCTTTAACGTTGTTAAATAAAAATTCAAATTGAAAAGGAAACAAAATGCACCAATCAAGTTAAAATCACCAAAAAAAGGGGAACAATCCAGTTCCACTATTAGTTTGACACCACTGACAGAGGCTTAGTAGGAGCTTTCACCAAAGAACATAAAAAGAATGAGAAACTGGATATGATCACACACCTAGTATGTCATAACACCCAATGGATTAACCATTACCTACTTTCTCCTAACATACGTTTTCTTAACTCTACAAAATTTGATCACCAGAGAAACAGCAGCACATTGGACAATAAAATACATACCATTTGTCTAATTGCAGAATCAAATGATCTTTTCGGAGCGGAACTTGAGGACAGTATTCTTGATGGCTTCTTGGAAAATCCCAAGGGTCTGCTATGTGGGAATGGTCCAACTTTCTTTGTCGCTGAGTGCTCTGACATGCTCATTCTGACAGACTGCAGTGAGTCTATATCATCGTCACCAGATGATACCACAGATCCCTTGCTCTGGGAGCTAAAGTGGTCCCGATCATGACCATATGAAGAACTCGTACTTCTAGAAGCAGTTGGTGACATTGACTGCCCTTTCGAGTATGATGCCCTCCCATTTCTTGGTGTTGGAGATAAGCCTCTCTCATTACTGGAAGCCGGCGACAAGCCCCTCCCATTACTGGATGATGGTGACAAGCCCCTTCCGTTCCTTGATGATGGTGACAAGCCCCTCCCATTTCTAGATGCTGGTGAAGAGCCCCTCACATATGATGCTGGTCGATCCGATAGAGAAGTACAGAGATTTGGAGGAGCTTCCGAAGAAAAACCCGGTATATTTGTTTGCCATGCTTGCAATTTTGGTGAAGAGGAGTTCCCTCGACTAGCCTTTACAGGGGAGGTTCCCCTCCTACCAGACAAGTTTGCAGTGCCACTTGACCCAGTGCTCATCCTCCGAGGGGTAGGCGTAGAGGACCTTGGACCTGGTGATAAAGGTCTATTTGGTGGAGTAGATGGACTTCGTGATGGTGTACTTGGATGTAAAGCAGACTTTTTACTAGAATGAGGAGCTGGTGATCTTCCTCTAGATTGGTGTGTACCATATTCGGATCGAGGTGACGGACTCAACCGATTTGGGCTTGGACTATTTCTACTGTTCCTGTAACTTTTCTCTGCCTGCATTACATTTCAAGTGGGAAAAAGGAAATGTAAAATATGAATTTAGAAAGGTACCTTATAAAGTTAAGACAATATGCAATTAACAATGACTAATTGATTCAAAAAGTAAGCAATTACTTACTGCAGCTGATCGTGGAATGGAAATAGGTTGACTTTGTGGCCTGCCATTGTGAGAAAGATTACTTGAAGGAGTCTCATCATCCAACGAAGGAAAAAGGGGAGTGTCCGGAGGAGTTAATAGCCTTCAGTGAAATGACACAGTCTATTTCATTAGTTCCACATATGGTCAAACCTAATCATTGAAAAAAATAAAAAGAAAAAATTGTGTTGCAACAAGACTTATCCGATTTGCATTCAAATCAGAGACTTCAACTAAGGAGTGGTCTTGACTGAAAGAAATTTAATATTAAAGTAGTAAACAATTTAACTTGGCCAAATTAAACCCTTTTCAATTTAATAATAAGCTTGGAAATATGAAGAAGAATTCACATTACCAACTTTAACTATCTTTGACATGTGGCATCTCTTTTTTTTCTTTTTTTTCTTTTTTTAAGATTAGAATTGATTGAGTTGTCTCAGAAACCACTTCTTTGAAGCAGGGTTATTTCAAATCATAGTTACCAGTTTAGACCATGGTTCTTTCTCACAAACATATAAAGTTGTTTTCTTTTTAAGTATTTGTTCAGCGGAGAAACCACTTGAAAATTTTACTGATTCTTGTAGAAGAATGCTCTAACAATATTAAAACAGCAAATAAAATAAAATAAAATAAAGCTGTTTAACAATATAAGATTAAAAGCAACAAGGAGAAGGATCACAACCACCCACCAATCATAGTCATTTTTATCACCATCTGCATCGAGGAGGTTACTGCCCTCCCCTCGAGCTGGAATAGAGATGCCGAGCTTGAAATCTGTGAAGTACCTCAATTTCGTTGCTGTCATACACTAACTTACAATTAGATTAAGAAAATAATGAAGCAATAGCCACAGAAATAGCAAGTAAATGTGCCCCAAATCAAAGTACGCTCAAAATATCACAATGCAAAGATTAGCTGAAACCAATATGACAAGGAGGTTAGGTTTGAGATTTACACAAGGAGTCGTCAAGATCACCCGATGTGTGAAGCAAGAAGTTATCCTTTTCTCTGTTTTGCATCTCTTTGAACAAAGTAAGATCATCATCTTTTTCTCTAACTAGAATTCCACTCTCAAGACTTCGCCCTCGCTTGTGATCTATTCTTATCTCCCTTCCAAGAGACCTTCCAATTGCAGGAGAAGGAGGCATTTTCACTCCACCCACAAAAATGTACTCTCACGGCAATTTCTGATCCATGCTACCTAACAGTAACTTGAATCTCAAAGAAACCCGCACTCATTCTATCCATACTGCTCAACCTTCGCATTCAAGTAACTTAACCTACAAGCTCTCTCTCTATTCAAGAGAACCCAAATTGTACAAGAAGCAGAAAACTACTGCAATGCTCAACTATATGAAACACTACAAAATCTCAGAGCCACTCACACTTGAAATTCCAGTCGAATTTGCGCCGGTAACCACTAAAAGTAACGCGAAACTATAACAAATTTTCTCTTCAGAGAAGAATTCCCTACCAGTGTCCACATAACAAAACCCTAGCTCTTAACAGCTCAGCAATCACAAAAACACTAGAAATCTCCATCCAGAGTCTTCTTCTACTGAAAACTAAACCCTAAAACCATCGAAATTCAAGAACCCTAGTCCACCATTGCACTCAGATTCAAACCTTCAAAAATCGCCGACACTTTAAAAAAAATCCAGATACTAAAAAAAAAAACACTTTCACGTCGAAACTGTTCTCAATTCTTACACCAAATCACAATAAACCCCGAGAAATCCGCAAAAACTCGAAAATCCTTAACTGTTTCCCCTGAAATCACTCCAACTGCTCTCAACTCACGTCTTCTGTGGTCAAAGATCATTCAACGCTTCCACAAACTCCTTCATTTCTCAATCAAGATCTCAAATTTCAACGATATTTCTAACACGAACAAGTTCGAATTTCGATCCTAACGTGAAAAATGCGGATTCAGACGCCCGGATCTACAGCATTCCCACGAACCAAGTGGCAGATCACACACAACTAGCAACAAATCAAGTCCGAAACTGACCTAAACTTCACAAACACTTGCTTTCTTAGATCGAACAACCTCAGATTTTCAAGAGTAACTTCGAAGAACTCGAGATCTGCTAGTTTTTCTCCACATCAAGCTCTCTCTCTCTCTCTCTCTCTCTCTCTCTGATTCTCTGCAGCTAAGCACTGTTCTTTTTTTTTTTCTTTTTTTTTTGTGTTCTTTTTTTTTTTCCTGAGTAGTTGTTGGTAGTTGAATTTACTGAAATGCCATTATGGTTTTGAGGAATGAAAGGATAATACTATTTGGTCTTAATAAGGTATTAGGAGATAATCTAGTTGTCTTACATTTGTACTTAAACTATAGATTAATAATAATTAATGATGACAACCTGCCAATACAGAGCAATAGCTATAAATTTTGTATTTTAAGAGTTGGTTTGATCATCTACTATAATTTCTTTTCTTTTTATTTTTTTATTTTTTTTAATTTATGGTCTCTCATATCAAAACTAATTAAAATGTACTAAACAATGATAAGTACCTAAAGTCAGATAGCCTCGTTAGATAAGAGACGAAGTATAAATCGTGATTGAGGGTGAGGTATTCGCCCACTTTGAAAAGGGACACTCAACAGCTTCTACCGTTTTTAACAGTTTAGTGTCTTTGATTAGGGTCAAACTATATAATAACCCTAGATTATATGATTAGTTGGATGTGTTGTTCTATAAACATTTATTATTGGTATGTTATTGATTCAATCTTCTCTAAAAAAAAAGAAGAAGAAGAAGTAAAGTCAGAGGTAAACCTAAAATAAAATGAACATAAAAAATTTAAAAAGATTTAACTTATTTTAATTTGAGTACATATTTATATAATTGGAAAAAAAATGATTGTTTAAGTTAAATTAAGTTGAGTTTAACTTCTAATTGAAATAAAGACAACCTCTACAAAAATGTGTAAATATATAACTAACTTAATTATATTAACATCATTTCAAAGTAGAAGTAGGCGCTAAATAAAATCAACAAAACACTATGCAAAGGAAATTTAATTAATTATTTTGAAACTTCTAAAAAATATTCTGTTCGATATAGTATCCAATAAGTTCATTAACATCTTTATTTTATTTTATTAAATTGTGCTATGTTAAGGCTACTATAGTCAATGATAACAAAATCAATGAGTGGTGGGCATTTATTAGTCAATCCATTTATAGTGTAATAAATATGTAAATTATTAATCATAATACTTAAAAAATCTTAAGTTTATGTTTGATTCGCCATTTAAAAATAAAATATTATAATTTAAAATTTAGAAAAATTAGATTGTGTTTGATTCATGATTTAAAAATTAAAATATAATTTAAAAAATAAAAAATAAAAAAATAAATTTTGTATTATTTTTAAAAAACAATATATATATATAAATTTTTTTTTTGTAAATTTTTAAAAATTATTTATGAATTTTAACTAATTAAATACGTTTTCTATGTTTATAAATTTTTGAATATAAAAATTATATTCAAATCACAAATTAAATGGAGCTTTAGAAAACAATATGTTTAAATAAAAAACCAAAAGGCTTAAATGAGATAAAAACAAGATATCTAACCCAATTAACTTTTAATTATATTTGTAACAAATAAAATCGATATTTTGGGAAAAACAAAATCCATAAAATTCGATTAACCGGCCAGACCCCACGTGTCATATCACCCGTTGCGTAACGCTTACTAAAGATCGGTACTGAGCCGACACTTGATATCTCTCTCTCTCGCTCTCTCTCTCTCTCACGCACACGGCAGAAAAAGGAGCACGTGCGCGAGAAACACCAGCCGCCACGTCACGGGACGAGGAAGGGCTAAAAAAGTCAAACCGTAATAGTAGGAAACAAAAAAAAAAAAAAAATAAAAATCCATCAACAAACCATCACAGCCATTCGATACAAAATCCAAAGCTCAACAACGCAACCCACTCATAACCCGTCCGATCAAACCGATCGCATAATCTAACGGCTCAGGTTCATCCTCAGGCGAACGTAGCCGCTTCCGTGGTCTTTAAGTAGAGGAGCGAGCCAAGAAGGCTCGTCTCTCTCTTATCACGGTTACTGAATTTTTTTTTTTTTTTGCTATTTTATTTTTATATTTTTGGTTCTTCTTCTTCTTCTTCTTCTTTTTATTTTCATTTTTCTTTTTTGCGAGCCAAGAAGAAAGTTTCTATTCTATCTAGGGTTTCTTCTTTCGCTGCGAAGGTCTGTCTCTGCGGTCGAGATCCAGGCTTTGTGTGTTGGATTTGTATCACGAAGATTTCTAGGGTTTTCTCCATCTCGTGGTTTCGATTATAATAGGTAGGGTTTGTTCGTAGGTTGAATTGGTTCGTTTCCCTCTCTCTCCTTTTCTCGTTCGATCTAGGATTTATTTTTTTATTTTTTATAATCCTCTTAGCGCGTGAGAGAAAGTGCGAAAGTAGGTTATTGCTCCTACTAGTATTGTTCGATTCGTAATTAGGTGAGGAGAGAGGGAGGGGGTTATTATCTTTCTTGTTCTGTTGTGGACTTTTTTGTTTTTGAGAGTTGAATTAGTGAATTAGGGTTTAGTGGCTGGATTTCTTGAGTGTTTTAATTAAAAGAATTTACTTAATTGTTGAATTTGAAGTTACTGGATGATAGAATGCAGATGGGTTTCAATTGAAATCTTTAATTCGAACTTTTGTTTTTGAATTTTTTTTTTTTGTGGGAGAATTAAGGTGGTGGGGTGCGTTTAGGGGAAAGTCACTATTTTGATTCGATTGAACTTAAACGTCTTGGTTCTACTGGAATCTTGAATTTAATCTCGTCCCGAGGTGATAAAGCTGGGCAATTAACGGCGTTTTGTTTAATTGTCGAAGAGTGAGAAGCTGGGTTCATAGGAGCGATTTTGGGGAATGAATTTTGCCATATGGCAGATTGGTACGTGCAGATTTAGGGAACTTAACTTATGGCACCTGCATTTGTTGTAGATTACTGTACTGGACAGAAGGAATTGAACAAATACACACTTAAAAATTCAGTTGAAATGATGGGAAAGACACAGAAGCTTTCTAAAGGTTATTCATCTGGTTTTGTTTCGGATTACCGTCACGCTGTCGAGACGATGGCTGAATCTGAAGGGTTCGGTAGCTCAGGGCGAGTTGATAATGAGATGACCGGTTCAGAGGATTCTTGCGCTCCCAAGAGAAAATGTATTAGTTTGAATATTGAGAGCTGTGATGGGTTTGGCATTCCTGTTCAAGTTCTCTCGTTGTCGAAGATGTCTCGCTCTGAAAGGAAGGAGTTAGAACTCAGGTTGAGAGCAGAGCTTGATCAGGTTCGGATTCTACAAAAGAAAATTGCTTTCCGTTCTACAAGTGGCGCTTTATCGTCTTCTGGTTATATTCGTAATTCTGGTGACGGGCAGAAGAGGCCTTCATTAGAAAATCTTCAGAAATCATCAGAATTGGTGCCTGGGCAGGGGAAGAACCAGGTTCCCCCGGGTCGGAATGGTCAGCACTTTAAGCGGGGTCTTTCGGGAAGGTTTGAATCTGCGAAACATAATGCTCCTGCTCCATCAGACACAAATGCAAAGTTGATGAAACAGTGCGAGGGAATTCTGAAATCTTTGATGTCACATCGATTCGGTTGGGTCTTCCGTGAACCTGTTGATGCTATCAAGTTGAATATCCCGGATTACTTCACTGTAATAAAACATCCAATGGATTTCAGCACAATTAAGAGCAAACTGACTTCGGGTCAGTACTCGAGTCCATTGGGTTTTCTGGCTGATGTGAGGCTTACTTTCTCAAATGCATTGACGTACAATCCTCCAGGAAATAATGTTCATGCTATGACTGAAGTGGTCAGCAAGTGTTTTGAAGGGAAATGGAAAGCTATAGAGAAAAAACTTCGAGAGTCTGACTCAATATCAGCTCCTGTAGAATTGGATGATCCAAGAGAAGTAGAATCTGGGATCCCTAGTCCGCCCACAAAAAAGAGGAAAAGTGCTTCAACTGATCATGGAGTTAAGACAGAGCCTGTAAAGCAGATAATGACAGATGAAGAGAAACAGAATTTGAACAAAGATCTAGTGTCTTTGATTGCAGAGTTGCCAGGACACATTATTGATTTCCTGAAGTTACATAGTTTTAATGAAGGTCAAAGTGAGGAGGATGAGTTTGAAGTTGATATTGATGTCCTCAGCGATGATATATTATTTTCGTTACGGAAGCTTCTAGATGACTATATGCAAGAGAAGAATGAGAACCAGGCAAAATCTGTTCATTGTGAAGTAGAGGTACTTATTTCATTTAAGTTTCTGAAATGTCAGTTTGTTGTGTCACTTACTGGAACTTATCCAACCTGAATTACGTCTTGAATGAGTGCAGGTTCTGAATGAATCAGGGCGTAGCAATTCATCAATACAACCTTGCAAAGGTCTTCATTTTCTTCCGTGCTTTATTTATCTTAACCTCTAAGCATGCACTGATTAGTGACTATTGTTTTCTATTTTTATTGCATGTAAATAGGCTATGATGCTGTTGATGAGGATGTAGATATTTGTGGGAATGATCCTCCAGTCTCAAGCTACCCACCTGTGGAGATAGAAGAAGATACTGCATATAAAAATAGTAAACGCAGTCCTTCAAGTAGCTCCAGTAGTGATTCGGGTTCTTCATCTAGTGGTTTGTATTTGTTTCACCTTCATTTTGTTTTTTACACTTTTTGTTCATGCGCGGGGCTGCTGACGTTAATTTCCAATTTTATTTTTTAAACTATCTGTTGCAAGTAAGAAACTTTACCGGTACATAGTACTTTTCTATGGTTGAAAATGATCAGACCCTTTTGTGCATAGAAAACCTTTTGATTTTCCTCCTTTTAAATAAGCAATTGCACAGAATACTTCTTTTCAATATCAGTTGGTGTAGACCGTAGTGCTTTTGAATGTGAAAAATAAAAAAATTGAAGTAGTTTGAGGGTTAAAGCATGTTTAAGGTGTCAAAAGTGTCAAAGGTCCAAGGCCCGGGGCACAAAAACGTTAAAACTTATGATAAACACTTAAAAGACTAGAACATCTCTTAAGAATATTAAACATAACATTAGAAGTGTGTGTCCGTGACCATAGTTACAAACTTACAAGAATACCAATTCAAATTGATGATTTTTGTAATTCATGATTTGATTCAAGGGAAATCGATTTAAATCTTTGAGATGAATCTCAATGCCTTTGAATATTATAGTGAATTATTTAAAACAGTCAATGGTATAAAGGTGTGCGCCTTGGTGCACTCAGGCGCGCCTTGAGGCGGGGCGCGCTGCTTGTGCCTCAATACTTGACAAGAAGGGTGCATTAATTCGGGTGTGCGCCTAGTGTGCCTTAGGTACGCCTCAAGTGCGTGCTTTGATGAGCCTTAGTGCGCATCACTTTCTGGTTCCTCATTTTTTTTTGGAAAGAACTATTTAATCATGAAATAAATACTATATTATATAATCTTCTCTCTCTTTTTTGAATAAATGTACATAAAACACTATAAAACATAAAACATTAAAGGAAATTGGTGTTTCGATTTTATAACAACAATAAGATGTTGTTACAAAAGCGTTACAATTGCTACTTGTTCTTCTTTGCTTTCGTGTTTTCTCATCAATTAAATTCTGAATATCAAAGAAAATAAACATAATACTAGTAACAACTACGAAATAGAAATATTAGTGTTATTATGAACATTATGATGTATGATTGAAAAAAATTTGAACTTATATTGATTTTTATCTTTTTTAAATTTTTTTACTAAAAAATAATTTAATTAAGTGTTTTAAAAATCTTGCCCCTCACTTTACTCGGACGTGCGCCTTGCCCTACGCCTTGGGCACTAGGGCCCCTCATCACCTTAATTGCGCCTTACGCCTTTAATTACCTTGATTAAAAAAATAGTTGACTTTTTTATTCAAAATTTGAATATTTAGATTCACGATTTGAGTCTTATGACAACAACTCTTATCAAACCAAGGCTCCCTTATGAACAATTATAAATTATAATTTTTTCAATTTAAATTTGAAAATAATCAAATTGAGGTTGAAAATCTTAGAACTGAAAAGGTATTTTTTTTTTCCTTAAAGAATAAGCTTCCTTGGTGAAGAGATCATTTTTACAAAATATTAGCTCATTAAATATTTAATTAGGACCAAAATAAGTACTTAATGAAACTATCTCATGATTCTATAAATATTAATTATATATATATATGTGTGTGTGTGTGTGTGTGTGTGTGTGTTTATACATGATTCGGATAATGTGCATGATTTTTATGATTTTGATTTGAACCTTGATTTGATTTGCCAAACTCCCAAAGAATTTGATCCAATTCATGAATCATGATTTTGATAATTATTTTTGTGATGATAGTGAGTAGTCATAGCTATCTAAATTGAAACATGTGTATATCTAGTTGTATGGGAGAATAGCCAAGGAAACTTGCCAGGTCACAAAAGGGGCAAGGTGACACTCTAATGCAATATGATGTGGATGTATGTTGTCTTGAAGTTGTCATTAATGGAATTAGAATCATGATAGCTTTGTAATTGTGGAAAATAAAGCTATAGAGAGAAATCGAAGGGGAAGGCTTGCAGTCATGGCAAAATTGATACTATCTATAGTGAATGCAGTGCTCTTGGTGTACTTTTTGTAATTCATGCGTGTGTAAATCTTAAGATTCTTCTATGTGAATCCCAAGTTATTTAGTTGAAGATTCACTTCCAATTAGGGATTTTGACAATCATGGTTGTTACAAGTGACAATTTATCCTTTTGGAACATGTTTTGCTTGGATGTAAATGCATATGTGACATTATATGGATTGTTTTCTACTATAAGAAGGAAAGCTTGAAGTTGTTGTCACTTAGTTAATAAATGGGTACATAAATAAATTACACACAACTCCAATCTACACAGGCAATTATCATATATCTAAGGTTGACCTGGGGAAACAAGAGCATATAATTTGGTAATTGGAAGTTTTTGGATTATGCCCTTCAAGCACAGGCTTTGGTGAGAAATGAAGGATAATGAAATAAGTGATACTCAATTTAATTTTTCTCAATAAAGCCTTTTTCCAATTATGTGGAGTTGGCTACATGGATCCGCTTCTTTCACTAGGTAGATTCATGCTATCAGACTCAACTTCCTTCTTTATTTGGGCTTGGACTTGGTGGTTGTGTATAAAGGTTTGCAAAAATACTCATCACATGCAAAGTTAATGAAATATGCACATCTTACCGGCGATTGTTTCTTTGGATTTTTTAGAGGTTGTAGCGGAATAACTGAATAAGGCAAAGTTTCTTGTAGCTTGGTTTGGATTGGTCTTTGGGTCAAAAGCCCAAGAAACTCAATTTTGTTGGAGTAATCATTTATTTCTGTTCGTCAAGTGTTACCCATGTCCATTGGATACTTGTTTAGAGCAAGATACAATTGTCTTCCTTCTTTTTGAAACTAGGATTTTGCAACAAGCCATGCTCTTGACATGCTATAAGGCTTTTGATGGTCAGCTAGTGAGGTTAAAAGAAGTGGCTGCCTCACTAGCCTTCTCTTTTAATGCAAAGATGCCCATGTCAATTGGACGTAATTGTCATTAAAGAAAATAGATAAGGCACAAATCAAGAAATTGAAGCCCTTTTCTTAGTTCTTAAAAAGGAGCTTCTCCTTGTTTGTAAAAGGGTTGCCCCTTTTAGTGAAAAGATGTCTTATGCCCATTGGACATGGGTGTCATTGAAGGAAATGGGCATGGGGATTTGGTCTTGCCCAATTTTTAAAATAAAAAAGGAGGTTGCCAACTAGTTTGGTAGTTAGGTGATTCCTTCTCTTTAGAATTTAGATAAATTTGATAATGACCAACCTCATTGTTTTTGTTTTTTCTTATTTATTATCTACTAGAATTGATCGAAACCAATTGATTTTGGTTGTGTCTATTACATGGGCTGGATTTCATATATTTATTAATCACCCATAGAATAAAAAAGAACCTTATGGTCATTTTAATCATTTGGTTGAGTTCCTCACTAGATTGGCTATCAGGTTCGGAAGACTCTATCCATTGGTGGTATTAGGATGGGAGAGGGTATCACATTAATCTTTGATCTACACTATGTAAACAACATATTTGTTTTAGTAGGATTTATAAGATTTTCATCCATTAGGTACTTGAAACTTGAAAGGGGTCCTTGTCTTCCAAGCGTATGCCTTGACATCCATTAGATATTCAACTCAACTCAACTAAGCCCTTTTCCAACTACAAGGAGACTGGGGAGTGTATGGAATAATTATTTCTTCAAAGTTCCTTGTGTGAAGCATTATTAATATAGTAAATCTAAATATGAACCATAATATTTCTATGATTTACAACCCCTAAGTGTATAATCATGCTTGTTTTAGTGTATTTTAAGAGATATAATAATATTTTGTTGGATAGTAAATGTAAAATCTACACTATTATGATGAGAATATTTAAGTTTCTACGATGAAGCCATTTTTGCCAAATTATCATAATTTCCCTTTAAAAATTTATTTCATTTTTATTAAAAAGTTGCTTTAAATATTAAGAATAGCAAAATGATAATTTGTTGTTTTAACTAATTTTCTCTTTTTACTCATGTGCCTTACATTTTGGGCTTTTTAAAAAGTTACGTATTTCCTATTCTACTCTTTACTTTTACATACCTTCTATTGTTCTACATAAATGTACGTATTCTTTTCTTATAAAATATTTATTGCATTTTAAGCGATAAATAACAAAATCACGTGCAACGTATGTGTTTGAAGTCTAGTATATATTAAGAAAAAAGATGAGAACAACTAAGGCCCCTAAGGGAGGACAAGAAGTTCTCCCTAGGAAGCCAAACATGACTATGTAGTATTTACAATGTTTTCCCAAACCTCAACTACTCATTTAGCCCATAAACCTCTAGAGGAATTACTATTAGCCACCTAGGCAAGGCTAAAGAAAAAACATGTTCTCCCAAACTTAAAATACACTACAAAACTCCTCCCTAACTATCCTCTGGTTTCTTTCTAACCATATGCACCACATATCAACCATAGTAATGATCCTTTTCAACTTGTTGACATATGTGGAGATGTCGTTGTCATGATCGAAACTGAAAAGGTTAGAACGATTCCTTAGCCTAGCAAATGTATTGCACATGTGAGATCATGAAGGACTAGTGAAGTAAAAGATGATAAATTCTTTCTCCATTTTACTTGCATAATATGCAATGATGTGGAGAGGTCCAACCACTATTTATTCTTTGCTAAAGTATGTTTGCAATTTTTTTCTTTTTATCATGAGCGATAAGACATCCCAAGATCTTGACTTTCATTGGCACTTTAGCTTTCCAAATGAAAGAGTGTAGGGTGACCTATCATTTTGGGAGGAGGTAAAAATTGTGGCAAAGGATTTTGAGGGATCAAGTCTCCAAACTTTTTGGCCTAGTTTGGTTTGCAATCCGGATAAAATTATTTGTATCCAAATTTTTGGAAACACAAAAACTGCATTTGGTTGAGTAAGTTTGAAAATTTGTTTTCAATTTTCTTTTTGAAGAAAACAAGTTGTTTCTGAAAATGATAAAAAAATGTTTTCTAAATTTTTTGTTTTTGGATTCAATCCTTGTTTTTGAATCCAATCCTTGTTTTTGAATCATGAACCAAACGTGGCCTTTGTCATCTGTGGTACTTGATAAGCAGACATCAACTGTAATGTGAAGAAGGTTAAGGGCTCCTTCTTCCCTGGAACTGATGTTCATAGAGAAGTGAAGGTTCCAAGAGTGGCATCCTCCTAGGATTTCAAAAGGGGAGGTGACGAAGGAATTGGTTGGGTGGTTATGAAGTAGTGAGAGGTTGTAAAGGGAAGGAAAGGTGGCAGCGAAACTTCTTGTTCTGCACCACATATCTTCCCAGGTTCTAATTCTATTTTCATTTCCTACTTTCGATTGCACCACGGAGAAATAATTGTTGGTAAAATGGAATTGACGAATGATGAATTTTGAAGGGCTCCTATTTGAGGATCTAGAGCCATGTCTACTTTTGATGACTTGGATCCAAAGAGTTTCTTGTTTAGTATAGAATCTCCGAAGCCATTTACCAGCTAATCTTCTTTTCCTTTTCTTGTTTCCTCTCAAAAATAGGCCATTTAATTGCTAAAGCTCTGTTTCTCTATTCCCAATTGCTTTTGAGTCTTAACATTTAGAGAGATATTCTTTAAATTTCTATAACATGTTTTTGTACAAAATCTCTTCATCTAATCTGATTTTCACAAATTCTTTCGAATTGTAACTGAATGATTTTATGGAGAATCTAATTTTCAATACATATTATGACAAAAAAAAATTCAATACATGTGGGAGGCAAGGGGGTATTGATGGCTGATGGATTGTAATCTTGGTTTGTATGGTGATGGTACTTTCACTTTATCTTACTTGGCAAAGGCTGCGCACTTAGTTATTTGGGACCAAGTGGTTGAAAGAAATTGTAGAATGATTACAATGTGGAAGGGGAGGTCTTGTTTCATTATATCTCGCTAACTGTTGGGTCATCCAAGGATTGAGAAGGGCTCTAAACTTTAAATCACTTTTCTATAGAAGTTTGGATTGTAGGAATTGAACTCTTGGATGTGGATGCCCAACTGTCCAAATAGATTTTCTCAAATGTCATTGCCTCTTAGTAGTGTTTTCAAGGCCACACCTTGGCCACGGTTAGTCCATCGCCTAGGCCATTTGGAACTAAATTGCCTAGGCCATACTTAAGATAGACAATGGGGCTCTTTGACATTTTTTGAAAGTATAAGGGGGTCGATGTAAATATACAAGTGTAATTTTTCTTCATATTGTTACAATGTGAATATATAACTTAAGTATAACTTTAAACTCAAGTGGTATACTTTTTTTTTGAAAGCCTCAAGTGGTATACTTAAATTGCCATTATGAAAGTTATTTATTTATTTATTTATTTTCTAATTCTGACTTTATATATTATTTCTATTACATTGCTGCAGATATTTTCACTTTATTATACTTATAAGTATTAGATCAAATCAAACATGGGTCATTAAATCATTATGCTTCCAATAAATTCCAACTCTTGTTACTTGTTAATACTTAATATTTTTTTTATAATTTTTATTTTGTGGAAACAAACTTGAGGAGTGTAAAATTTGATCTTTTTTTACACAATCTTTGACTTCTATATTAGAAATATGTATGTAATTATACATACAGGGTTTGTATATGTAAAACAAATTAATTATTTGTTAAGGAGCTATAAATAAATATTATTGTCATGTCTAGGCCTTGTCTAAGCAACGCCTAGTCACTGCCTCGCTTAGATGAGGATAATCACCTAGGTATCGTCTTGACACCTTTAAAACATTGCCTCTTAGTGGTTCTTGGCATGCATCTTTGACAATGGACCAAACTGATCCGAACCTAATCATTCAACAGTAAGATCTTCACATGATCATCAATGATCTGTTAGTGGTGCTGCAAAACCCTTTGAGTTCAAAGAATTGATCATTTGCTTTGGCGGATTACGTCAACATTTAGTTTTTTTGCTGGTTTTTTGATCACTTATATTTCTTTGGCAAGAATATATACAAAACTTTTTATTTTGGCAGCCCTAAGTACTACTCTTGGCTCAAAATGCACAGCAAATTAAGTACATTGGCAAATAATGACTACTTAGCAGTTAGCATGGCAGATATACTTACTGTTGTTTTCCTTTTATCACGAATCCATAACATTTTTACAGCAATAATCATTGGTTGCAACTAGGCTTTCAAAAGTGTCTCTTAACATGGTAGAGTTTTATTACAATCTCAACTCAACTCAACTCAACACCACCTTTTCCCTACTACATGGGGTCAGCAGCATGAATCTGCGTCTTTCACTCTACTTTATCAAGGGCCAAGTCTGTTGTTATATTCTATTAGACTATTAGTTAAATCTTTCTTAATTATTGCTATCCAAAGTGCTTTAGGTCTTCCTCAGGTTTTAGCATTAGTATTACTTGTTAATAGCTTCTTTCTAATTGGCACATCAAGTGGTCTTTGTTGATTACAATTTATACTCCATATGTTGTTGGTATTCGCATCATGTAATTTTTGTATTTTTAAGAGTATATTGATTGATAATAAACTAGATACAACCAATATGGTGAGATAAATTATTGAAAATGAATGGACAAAAATGCAACCGAAAGCTTCTGATGACGTATGATCAATTTCTAAATGTTAACTGTTCATTCAACCTCTTTCCAAAGTAAGGCTTATTTTTTTCGCTCGTCTTCTTTTCATTTGTGGAATGGTAGACAAGCATTTGTAAAGACTTTCACAAGAGGGCCCTAACAGAACCCTGTTTGTGACTTTTCATATGAGAGCTAGCTGGGTTTTGCGATTCTTGGCCATGGAAAGTATGAATGAAGCAATAGATCTGGTTAGCCAGACTGCTAAATTGTTACTGGCAATAAATTTTAGTCGATATAAAGGATATTAATGACGTATGTTTTGCTCATCCCTTCAATATATCATGTTTAACTTTACCAAATGAATGGTACATTTTAGGAACTGAATGTGATGATTGGTTGTTGGCAGACATTACCTGCTAATAGGGATGTTAGAATTTTATTTATTCTTGACCTTGTAGTTGAGGGTTAACTTGCGTGCATATTTAATGATATACCATTTCCATTTGTTTAGCATTATTTCTGAATTCTGCTATCATTAATGTGGTGACTGGTGACCACTGAATTGCAGAGGGAGTATGTAACTCAAGGCACTGGCTTGCTACTAATAACTCTGATTTCCAATGCTGTTTTCTTTAATTTGCTGTATACATGGTTTTTCATCCTACCAATATTTCCATGCAGATTCGGATTCTGGTAGTTCTTCTGGCAGTGAATCAGATGGTGCTAAACCTTCCACTCCAGCAAATATTGCTGAAGTATGTGCTATTCAGTTGACAAGATTCATTGATCTTCTGCTGCTGTTTGCATGCTTGCTTGACTATGTCTATTATCTTTACATGAATCAGACCGTGCCACTAAGTCTTGTCTCCCTTTAATGCAGGAAACTGTAGGTTCTGTAGCAGCTTTAGATCAGCAGACAGATAATCATGTTGGTCCACTTGATGGAAATCGTGAGTTTCTTTGACTTCATGTCTTTCCGTATATGTGCTGAGAATTTGTAGTTTTTTTTTTTCCATTTGAAGCAAGATTTTCCTTTTGGAGTTCTCAAATGTATCTGATAAAACATCTTTGAACACGTGCAGAATCTGTTTCCGAGTTAGATCAAATTGATCAGAACCCCCAGTCTCAGCCTGTCTCTGTTGAGGCGGATAATCAACAAGAGGGTAAGCACAAATATCATACAAGAAAAATATCTGCCGGTGGGTGTCAATCTTTCAGTCTTCGTACATCATCTCACCCTTTATCCTATAAAATCCATAGGGGAGAGTGCTCCATCTGAGAGGCAGGTCTCCCCAGAAAAGCTCTATCGTGCTGCTTTATTGAGGAGCCGGTTTGCTGATACCATTCTGAAAGCTCGAGAAAAAACTCTTGACCAGGTTAGTTACAAATTTGATCTGATTGTTCAGATTTTTATTCTCCTTAAACCTGTTCATTTTCTGAGTCCATTGTGGATGTGATTGGATTTATCTGATGAGGTCAGGGCGAAAAGGGGGATCCTGAGAAGCTGCGGCGTGAGAGGGAAGAACTTGAAAGGCATCAACGGGAAGGTTTGAACCTCATCAACTTTCAAATTCTTGAAATTGTGATGGTTTGTGCCAAAGCTATAGTGAAAGTGATCAATTTAGAACTCATTCGTTTTCTTTGGCCAGAAAAAGCTCGGCTTCAAGCGGAAGCCAAAGCTGCAGAAGATGCTCGCAGGCTAGCAGAAGCAGAGGCAGCTGCTGAAGCCAAACGGAAGAGAGAGTTAGAAAGAGAAGCAGCACGTCAAGCCCTTCTTCAGGTAAAAGCAGGGAGTTTTGCTTCAGGTGCTAGTTCACTTTTGATGCTTGGATTTAAATTTAGATGGGAATTCTTCTTACCTTGTGCAGATGGAAAAGACAGTTGAAATTAACGAGAACTCCCAATTTTTAGAAGATCTAGAAATGCTTAGTTCTGCACCTGCCCCACATTTACCTTCTGCAGATGAGACAAGCCCAGATCACTCTCTAGGTGGCATAAGTGGCTTCAAGCTACAAGGTAGCAATCCCTTGGAGCAGCTTGGTTTATACATGAAAATGGATGACGATGAGGAGGAGGAAGGTGAGCCAAACGTTGTTACGGAGCCAACAAATGATGTTGAGGAAGGAGAGATCGATTAATCTGGCCCTAGTGCCTGCTTTTCCCTATATGAGTCAAAATCTTAAGTAATGAAAATGGAAGTTGTGATCCAGAAAAAATGTTTGGCAGGTAATTGGACTCTGCCCCCAACTTCTTTTTACCTGCTGCAGTGGGCTGGATATATATAAATATTAAATATATATATCTGCTCATTTTCTCAGCTTATTAAGATCCCCGAAATAGTTGCTTTGGACAGAGAGGGAAGGCTTCATGCACAGTTATGGATTACGATGAGGCTACTTGTGGGTTTGGACTGGTGAAATGGGCAAATCAATTCATCCATCATTTCCACAGAAAGAAAGATGTGTGAGGTGGATGAATGAACGTGGAATTTGCTTGTGAATTCGAAGTGGTGAGGTCGTGTATGAAGCTGGGACATAATTTTTCCTGCAAATGCGGTTCCCTGACACACTTGGTTCACTAGGGCTTTGTTTGGAAGTGAAGTGTGCAACCACGATGCAACTGCGAGGCCATGAATGACAAGCACTTGGATTATCATGATATTATAATACCTGGAGAGCCTCATAGGATGAAGGGTAAATATACCTGGAAGCTGTGGTTAAGAAAAACCAAGTGTTAAAGAAAAATGGGCTTTAAATGAAAACTGAGATGCATGGGAAAACCTTCATTTAATCCTGTTTTTCTTGTGCAATCAGCAGAGCCTTCAAATGAAGTGTCAGTTCAGCTTCAAGAGTATAAAATCTAGGTGGAAGTAAAGATTTTTCAAGTTTTGGGTTGGTAAAAGTGTGAATTTCTTCTTGCTCAGTGGATTCTGTTAGGTTTTTCCAGGGTTTTCCCCTTTGTCAGAGTATAAGTAGTACACAAAGTCTCTCTCTTATGTCTCCAATTTTTTTTTCTGTCTTGTATATATGTGTACACTTTTCTTGAAGGAATTAAAATAGTGATTGTTATAGCATTTTAAGGTTCCTGTTTAAATGGAATAATCTGTAGTAGCTATGGAGAAGGGAAAAAGAAAAGAAAAGTTGGATCTCTGCCCAAGCATGGGTTCTTGAGTTCTGCATCCCTTATTAACTGGTTGATCTTCGTTTTGGTGTAACTACCAATCATCAATGTGGTAACTGGTATGTGCTGCAATGAAGATTTTCACCATACCCTTATTTTTTCCTTTAATGAAAAAGAAAATTTACTTGAAGTGCATGTGATGTATTTACGCTATGATAATCGTAAGATTGGGTATACTTTTGACTACAGAAGATAGGACTTGTAACCATAATAGAGATTCTGATCATACGAAAAATTTAAAAATATAGTAAAAGTGAATGTCTAACAGAAATGATGATCCTAAGAACCCTAGTTCAAAAATCTAAGGACCCAATCTGTGCAGCAGCTGGATCATTATGCTTTCACTAAACAATGAAAATAAAATAAAAATAAAGGTAATTTATAACTAAAAAAGAACAAGAATCCTTGAACTATTTCAATCATAAAACAATGAAGAACAAGCTAGCTAGGCAAGGTAGATATCAATATCTCTGATCTCCACCAAAACAACTTTATAAACCTAATTTTCTTCAGATGTTCAAGAGTAGAACTTGTAGTTCTTGGCTTCAAGTATAATATTCCTCAATGCACCAATAGGAGACAAAATCATTATAAGAAAACCAAGGATGATGCAAATCTGTAAATTGAAACAAGACCCAAAAGTTCAAATGATCAGGATCTTCATTATATAACCTATGATTTCATCTCATAAATTAAAAAATATCCCCTCAATGTAATACTTACCCAGTTTATAAACCAAGATAAGCTAAATGTTCTTGGCTTGTGAATAACAAGCCAGATGATACAAGGGAGCTGCAAAACATGTGAAAAAACATAAAACTTGAACAAGTAGCTAAAAGTCTTAAATTATTTGTTATATATAGCAGACCAAGATGATTGTGTCTTACAAAATATGTTGTTGGGGCAAATGCAAATCCACCGAAGAATCCAAGAAGCCCTCCAAAGAAAGGGAAGGTCATACCAAGGAACATAGTCAATGCTGCAATAAAAAAGACACAACAGATATGCATTCAAGCAAAAACCATGCTAAGCAATGCAACTTTGTTTCAAGTGTCAATGAGTTAGTTCAAATCGTAAAATCGAACTGACCAGATAAGTCTCGTCGGTTTGGTTTGGTTTTAAATTAGTTTAGTTTGAGTTAAATTTGAAAAATATATAACCTGATTGATTTTGAGATTTTAAAAGACCGATCTAAATCGTAATGAATTGACTTTAAAGATAAATTAGTTAATTAATTAATTTTTTTAATATTATGATTGTTTTCATGATGTACATATTGTCTTAAACATTTGCACTTTCAATATTATATAATAAGGTTTTTCATTTTATTAAATGTACATTAGATTTACATCAAAGTATACATATAGAATTAATCAAATTTTAAACCCAAACACAACCAAATCAATTATGTTCGGTTCGGTTCATGGTTGATCAGTTCGGTTTGATTTAACAAAATAACAAATCGATTTCCTTCGGCTACACTCCTACTTGATGAAGCAACAAGGAATCAAACTTACCAACATATAGACTTCGAGAGATCAATCGGAGTCGGCGACCTGGCTTGAATTTCATTTTCTTAACCAACACGGTTTCCATCATATCAAACACTGGCACAGCAAAAACCTACGCATCAATTATTTCATAAGAAATCATCATCACAGTAGGAAACACAAGCATTGCAACTACCAAATTATTCAGAAATTAATGTGAACTACTTGTATATATACCTGATAGCTTCCAACAACATGGATGAACACAAAAAGATTAGCTGCAGCAATCAGCCATTTAGGTTTTTCTAATGAGATTAGGATGTTATCATCAACACTGTTCCCAAACATTCTGTAACCCATGAATGCAACCGGGAAATAACAAGCACCAACGATTAAATAAGCCAATTTGACACCCTTCCACATTGATTTTTTTGATGGTTTTTCAGGTGTAGATGGGATTGTTGCTTGAATCTCCAATACCACACTATGGCCAGCATAGGCAAAAGCTACATCACCTAAAGCACTTAAGAAGTTAAACACATTTCCTGTGGTGGTTGAAGCTTTAGGCCCATATTGCACATCTGGTTGAACCCCCTTATGGACACAAGCTGCCCAAGCAATAGTGGAATAACTGCAGAAAGGTTTAAGAAAAAAAGAAGTCAGAATGATCATGAAAACTTTTTTTTTTTTTGATAACTGAGGGTATCCGGTCCCCATTAATTCCTTGGGCCCCTGGTTACTTGAGCTAGAGACGTTCCCAATGGCCAATGCTAGTGGAGAGTCGAACTCATGATCTCATTTCCTAAGACGAGCGCCATGAGCCACTCAACCAACCGAACGTTGGTTAGATTCGATTGAGATTTGTTTTAAAATTCCCTGACTATAAATCAAAAACTTAACTCAAATCGAAATCATTCAAAACAGAGCAACCTATTGACACCCCTAATGAAAACAAAATACCGATCTGATGAACATTATTGAATCTAGCTCTTGATTTCTGTGTTAGCTTTATGTATACCTCATGGACATTGCTGCTGCAGCTAGTGATACAAGCCAGATGGAGTTGAAATTCGGAAGCTGAGAAAGAGCAAAGTGAGGAGAAGCAAAGATCATGATCCAGTAAGTGAGTTTTATGTCCTTACAATGCCCTGGTTGGCACAATGTATCATAGGCTTTCTTTAATGATTTTCCTCCTGTTACCATGTAAACTATATTTGTAGCAATTTGGACGACAAGTTGTAGAGGAACGACTATCCAGAGGCCGAGTTTTTCGCCGAAAGCGTGCTGACCCAGTTCGTGATACCGGTCGAATCGCTTCCCTGGCACCATTTCATGCATCTCAACCATTTGCCATAGTGTGTATAAAGTGATGATCCATGATAGACCAAGTATACTTACTCCAGGACCCCTAAAGAAATTACATGAAACAAGGTTGTTAGATTCTAAGGCATTAATCTATTGTACCTGTTCCTTGTTCATGATTGATAATAAACTACTTTTAAATGAAGTATCATGAAGCCCAACCTATCCAATCTATAGCATCCCATGGCTTTTCATCAAAAGCCCTTCTGTTTTTACAGTTAAATAATTTTCATTACACCTTTGTTATCAAGTTATTCCACAAAATTAAATTCTCGCCTATGTATACAGGTTTTAAGAAAGGGTTAGACTACTTTAGGTCAATTATATGTGACTTTGCCCTGCATGACATGAGGCTGTTTCTATATATATAATTTGAAATCGTGACCACTTGATAACATGGGGATAAATATCATTGTTGTGTTAAAGCTTCCGTTCTATGATGAGATCAAAACAAAACAAAAAACCGAAGAGTAATCCTAAAGGTTTCGCCATTTTTCGATGCTGACACCCAGCTTCCCTTAAATGTTGAGAATGTTATGTAATACATACACATCTTCAAAACATCTAAGAGAATTTGGCGTCAGCGTTGGAAAATGGTGTTGGCACCTAACATACATAAAGCATTGAATCTCAAATAAAAAATAACGTACCAGCCTAGTTCAGCCATGGCATAAGGAAGACTTAAAACACCAGCACCAACAATTGCAGTGACATTGTGAAAAGTAGAGTACCACCACTTTGCAGTTCTTGAAGAAGTTATAGGAAGCCAATCATCTATTTCCTTCTGATTAATATTATTCTTTCTCTCTTCTTTTTTCTGGCTTTTTTCCATCATCTTCATCTTCTTCTTCAGTCCAAGAAGTTGGCTAAGAGCTTAATTTTTTAAATGATGGAAAAAATCCATTTTAATTCCATATCCCATCTTCTACGTGATTATTTCTTAACTAACCTTATCTATATTCCAACTATAACCTTTCTTCACTATGTAATTTTTTTTTATTTTTCCATTTAGTTGTAAATAGCAAAAGGGTCAATTTAGTAATTTCAAATAATTAAGATTATCTCAACCATTTTCTACTACCCTATTTAGGTGGCTTTCAGTTATATTAGATTTGGATATAAATCTGACTCTGGTTTTGAATAATTTTAATTCTAATGTCATCATCTCAATAAATATAATTTTAATTCTAATAAAAAACAATTTTAGTATTTTAATAAAATCACTTTAATAATTAAATTCTCTTTAATAAAATAATTCTATTCTTTTAATAAAAACATTCAATTTTTTCAAATACGTGCAAGTTCGTTCAAATTTACGCGTATATATATATATATATTAATTTAAAGATTTTGTAAATTAGGCTTTTGAAAAATAATTTATTTTCAAAAAGTCAATCAGCTATTTAAATATTATAAACTCATTTATAATTAAGTTAATATAAATAATAACTACTTTATTTATTGTTCTAAGCTACTTAAAGCTTCCATTTTTTTAGGGGCTTTTATTTTTAATAAAGCATCAGTTTTTTTTTTTTTTTTTTTTTTTTTTAGAATTGTTAATTTTCATTGACTGTTTCGATTTCACTTGATTCACTAATGTGCTGCAATGAAGATTTTCAACATGCCCTCATTTTTTTTTTTTTTTCCCTTCATGAAATAAAATTTACTTGGTGCAGTTTGATGTCTTTAAGCTATAATAATAATTATAAAATGGGTGATGCATATGGGATATGACATATATACTTGTATGGGTTGTTGTATACTTTGATTACAAAAGATAGACCTTGTAACTAGGGGTGGCCAAAATTCGGGTGCCAGGTAGCTCGATTTTGTCCCTTTTTATACACTGTTTTTTATTTTTTTTTTAAATGGTTGTTAAATTTAATTTACTATTGTTGTCAAATACTAGCCAATTATGGTAGTGAATGTGAATTAAAAAGAACAATTGAAGTATTTTAAGCTTCAACCAAGCTAGGACATAAATATTTTGAAATTAAAGTATACTAAAATATTGATTTTACTCTATGTATTAAGCTAGAACTAGGTACCCGCTTTCTTGAGCCTCCGTTCGAATTTGAACTCAGCTCGGTTTTTAAAATGAGGAAAAATGGATCTGAACCCGTTTTGCCACCTTACTTGTAAGGATGACAAAGATTACTATCTTTTGAAGTAAAAATAACATATAGAAAAGAAATCAAAATGTGTAAAACAATATTGCTCTTAAAAAGAATCCCAAAATCTCAAGATCCAATCTGCAGCTGAATTTAATCATTAAGCTTTCACTAAACAATGAAAAAAAAAATTTAAGGTAATTATGACCATTTGGAGCTTCTATTAATCCAAACTAACAAGAAAAAAAAAGAAAATCCTGAAATTAATAAATAGATAAAACTATGAACAACTAGGCTATCTAGGAAAGGCAGATGTCAATATCTTTGTTGTTTTTGATCTCCACCTTCTTTGTCAGAAGATGATGATCAAGAGTAGAACTTGTAGGTCTTGGCTTCAAGTATAATATTCCTCAGAGCACCAATTGGCGACAAAATCATCAAAAGGACACCAAGGGTAATGCAAATCTGTAAATAAAAACAAAGCCAAAATCCCAAATTATCAGTCTTTAATTATAACCTATGATTCCATCTCATAAACAAATAAAAAACACACTCTCAATCTAGTACTTACCCAGTTCATAAACCAAGATAAGCTAAATCTTCTTGGCTTGTAAATAGCAAGCCACATGATACAAGGGAGCTGCAAAATAAGTGAAAAAATGAGACTCATGAAACAAGTAGCTTATAAGATTGTGTTAATTGGTTCGTGATCCGAAAAACAGAAATACAACCTAAAAAGAAAAAAATTCAGAAAACAATATTTTATTATTTTCTAAAAATAGCTTGTTTTCTTAATAAAAAATTGAAAAACTAGTTTTGAAATTTATTAACCAAAGGCGTTTGTTTGTGGTGTTTTCAGATTTTTGGATACAAAAAACTTTATCGGCCTCACACACACACCAAATGGGACTAAGATCCTTAAATTATTAGTCTTAGAAGACAAAGTTTGTGGCTTACAAAATATGTTGTTGGAGCAAATGCAAAGCCGCCGAGGAATCCAAGAAGCCCACCAAAGAAAGGGAAGGTAATAGCAAGAAACATAGTCAATCCTGCAATCACAAAAGACATGCATGTACAAGTAGCTTAATTATATTCTTAGATTTGATAACTAAGAAAAGTTTTATCGAAAAAATATATTTTCGATAAATTTTCTAATGGTTATTTGTTTGTCCATGAGAAAGTATATTTTCACCCTTATAGGGTGCAAAGAAAATGAAAAATAAGTTGTATTGAATATGAATGCAAGCATATTTAATAATACTAAAACTTTTCCCATGAAAATTTAGGTAAGAATACATATAAGGGGGGTCAAAAAGAATTTTCTCGAGAAAATCTTGGCCATCAAAAATTCTTGATTTTCTCGAGAAAATAACAATTTTCAGGCCTATCAAACATGCCTTTAGTCTTATTAATTAATTCAACATTTCCTTGATGAGGCAAGATAAATCAAACTTCAAACTTACCAACATATAGAGATCGACAAATCAATCGGAGTCGGAGACGAGGCTTGAATTTCATTTTCTTAACCAACACCGTTTCCATCATATCAAAAACCGGCACAGCAAAAATCTACAAGAGATCAACAATTATTTTTAAAAATAATAATAATAATAATCAGTAACAAATTAACACAAGCATTATTAATGCAGCTATCTAATTAATCAGAAATTAATGTGAACTATATATATATTAACTACTTGTCTGTATATACCTGATAGCTTCCAACAACATGGATGAACACAAAAAGATTAGCTGCAGCAATCAACCAATTAGGTTTTTCTAATGAGATTAGAACATTATCTTCAACACTGTTCCCAAACATTCTGTAACCTATGAATGCAACCGGGAAATAACAAGCACCAACGATTAGATAAGCAACTTTGACACCCTTCCACATTGATACTTTTGATGGTTTTTCAGGTGTAGATGGGATTGTTGCTTGAATTTCCAATACCACATTGTGGCCAGCATAGGCAAAAGCTACATCACCCAAGGCACTTAAGAAGTTAAATACATTTCCTGTGGTGGTTGAAGCTTTTGCCCCATATTGCACATCTGGTTGAACCCCCTTATGAACACAAGCTGCCCAAGCAATGGTGGAATAACTGCAAAAAAAAGAAAAAAAAAAAAAAAAAGAGAAGTCAGAAGTTAGAAGGGAATTAACCAGACAAAAGGAGCTAGCAGAAATAGACAGTGAGAGTAAAAGAAAGTAATACCTTATGGACATTACTGCTGCAGCTAGTGAGACAACCCAGATGGAGTTGAAATTTGGGAGCTGAGAAAGAACAAAGTGGGGAGAAGCAAAGATCATGATCCAGTAAGTGAGTTTTATATCTTTACATTGCCCTGGTTGACACAATGTGTCATATACTTTCTTCAGTGATTTTCCTCCTGTTACCATGTAAACTATGTTTACACCAACTTCGACCAAAAGCTGTTGAGGAACGACGATCCAAAGACCGAGTTTTTCGCCGAATGCGTGTTGACCCAGTTCGTGATATCGGTCGAATCGCTTCCCCGGCACCATTTCATGCATCTCAACCATTTGCCATAGTGTGTATAAAGTGATAATCCATGATAGTACAAGGATAACAGTTCCAGAACCCCTAAAGAAATACATGAAGAAATTAAACAAGGTTATTATTAATTAGATTCTAAGACTCTCTATTCTACCTGTTTGATCTTGTTGATTAAAAGATATATAATAATCTTGTGTAAAAACTAAACTTAAATAAAGCATTGAAAAGCCCAATTCACCTAATCTATATATGGCATCCCATGGCTAGCTTTTCATGAATTGATTTGAATCTAGAAACAATCTCTTTCTTTCTGATGTGCATGTAAAGTCATATAAATCATCCCTTCCCTCATATTTTGGAATCTTCGTGTACTGGATATGTCTTTTTTTTTTTTTTTCTTTGTTACTAACTCATTATATATTCTTGTATTATCTCACTACTAGATAGATTTAGACAAAAAAAAAAGAGCCCAAATCCTTCCGACTAGGCGGGTCTCGAGATTGTGACTACCTCAGTCACAAGCTCTTATCACTGTATCAAGGCTCTCCTTCGATTAGAAGAAGAACAAATTGAACATACCATTGCAAATCCATTAGTTGGATCCCTTGGGATGGGACAAGCGAAAGCGATGGAGACCACTTCGATTCAACGTCTTTATCGCCTTCCCTCTTACGTAATAACATCGAATGGAATAAAATTAAAATATATATATATATCCAAGAGTTTAATGATCAATAAAAAAACATACCAGCCAAGCTCAGCCATGGCATAAGGAAGACTCAAAACACCAGCACCAACCATTGCAGTGACATTGTGGAAAGCTGAGTACCACCACTTTGCATTCCTCGAAGAAGTTATTGGTAGCCAATCATCTATTTCCTTCTGATTATTATTATTATTATCATTGTTACTCTTTCTCTCTTCTTCTTGTTTAATCTCACTAATCTCCATTTCTTCTTCTTCTTCTTCAACACACAACTCCAAAAATCTCAATCTTAATTCCTTTATAAATTTTCTTGTTCTGAGAAAAAGTTTATAAGAAATAAAAAGCCAAAAGTAGAAGTTGGCGAATTATCTTAAAAACAGATATGCATTCTACGAAGTCCTAGTTGTAATTAAAATCAATGAGCTGATGTAAAATTACGAAAACGACCTTAGATTATTATATCTTTATCCAATGCATCAATGGGTGTTTTCGTCCTTTCCAAATTAGTAATTGTTTTTGTATAGGAATCTAACTGCGCTTGTGTAGTGGCGTCGGTTACGAGTGAGTTACGGCAAGGGCAAGGTTAGTATATTTTTCATTGGAAAATAGCTTATGAGAAGTTGACACGTGGGTGTAGGCTATTTTGAAAATTATTATTAGAAACATTAAATATTTTGTAAGAATTACTAAAAATATAAATTATAATTCAAAGATTTTTGGTATTTGCAAATGCACAATGAAAATCATTATTTTAACAACTAATTAATTCGCACTAACCAACTCATTAAACTAAATAAACTTACATAAATGGAATTAATAAATACAGATTAATCTATAGATTAACATATAATTTGTAACCCTTAAATAAAAAAAATGAAATCAATGATTTATATTTAAGAAAAGGGAAGTAAAAAAAGTTGTGGAAGTGAATATATATATATAAAGAGATAAGTTTTAGGAGTGAGTTCCAGATCTCGAGTTCGAGTCTGAGCTACCCCTATTTATCCGCCCCTGTTGAGAGGGCTAGCCTAAAAGCCTCTGTCATGTGCGAGTCTGAGATGATTAGTCTTGTCCAAAGGGAATGAGGGCACCTTTCGGGTACTGAAAAACCGATAATTAAAAAAATAAAATATAAATAATAATAATAATATATAACAAACTTAATTACAAATGATTTTCATAATTTTTTTTCTTCTGTCATCATTTTCATTAGACTAAAAAATATATTGTTAATTTTCTTAGATAAAAGTGTGCTTTTTATTCATTTTATTCTTTATATTTTCTTAACAAAAATTAACATTTATTTTCATTTCATTAAAAAACAATGTATTTTTAATTCTCTTGGATTAATGCATGCTTTTTTTTTATTTTATTAATTTCAGTTCTTATAATTTCTTAGTTTTATATATTAATATTCATATTTTCATAGCTTTACATTATAGTTAATTATTTTTATTTTTTATATTGTATGTAAAAAACTGCCTGCTCACAATGCAGTGAGCAATTGCTTATATGTAAAATATATAAAAATAGAGGACTCCTCTGTTTGGGCTCCTTTGAATTTATACAAAGGCTTACATTCTTGCATTCTTACATTCTTACATTCTTACATTCTTGCAGTCTAAGAAAATGACATTTTTGCAGCTCATCAAAACTTCTGTTTCTATATGGTTCCAACATACAAGATGTATGAACTTCACAATATACTGTTGTCTTCAAAGCAAGGCGGGCATGACCCAATCCTGTGTAGCCTATCTTCTTGATTTTGAATTGGATAAAAACCCAACATTTTTGCTGGCCGGCGGGCGAGCCCTTTGAGTTGGATCGCCGACTTAGCTCACGACTTGGTTTGGCTGCTGTACTTTGCTCACTGCCTCATCCACAGCAAGACTTTGTGTACCAAAACAGAAATACTGATTCATTAACTTCTTATTGATTGATATCGAGTTCCGGGTCTTGTCCGATGACGTTGAATCATCCAACGAAGAGCATAAAAAGCCGGGCTTTGAACCCCCATTTGCCGTATCAATGGCTTGGTCTTTGTCTACTGAACTAGATGATGATGACATCGATGATCTTGAGCAACTACCAGAAGGTGACTGTAACGAAGGCGTTAGCTGCTGGGGCGCCGCCTGAATCACACCATGCATTAATTCTTCAGAAAATTTCTTCTTGGTGGAAGAACTTGGAAGAATACTCCTGACGGAAAGAACCCGTTTGTTGTTCATGAGCGGCGTTGAGGTCTTTGGGAATCTTTCTCGAAGAGCAAATGGTGTGGTGGGCTCCTCTGATTCGTGCTGTTTCTTCTCTTTCTGTTGAGGCCACTTGAGAAGAACCTTGAGGTGCTTCCTCGAAGAATTTGCAGAATCTTGCTTCTTATTAGTATTGTTTTCGTTGACTGTTTCGATTTCACTTGATTCACTGGAGGAGCTAGACCTGATCTTTTCCAATGTCTTGATGCTTATATATGATAATATTTCAGTATCATTGATTCTAAAGGAAGTTCCAGGATTGGTGATTATTACACCTTGCACTTTTAATTGACAAATAGTACTACTACTGCTTCTAGCTGTATAATCTTGAATATTTGAGACCGCGCCAGCTGAAACCAACTTCTTGATCAGTATTTCCGATGCTGGAGATCGCGGTTGTTGCATGAGAAGATCTAACAGTGTCATGCCATCTATGTCATGAATGTTGAGATTGATAGAGGGCATGGTCATAAGGAGCTCGACTAGATTCGAGTGATTGGTCCCAGTTACCGCTATGTGAAGTGAAGTTCTTCCGTCATTGTTTTGGACATTGACTAGCGATTGCACGTCTATGATTCTTCCATGTATCAACTGCTTCATGAGCTCTTTCTGCTTATCCAATCGTCGGAAACAGGGTGATTGGAAACCGGCCACCGCCATATGGAAAAATGTGTCGCCAGAGTTGTTTGTTATCAAGGTGGATGAAGGATGTGATAGAATTAGAGCCTCGACCACTGCTAGATGGCCGGAGTATGCAGCTATGTGCAACGCCGTGTGCCCTTGATTGTCTTGAGACCTTATGATGTCAAATGATGTTACAAGATCCTTCACTACCTACATACATTAAAGATATGTTGAGAGCAATAACTTTGGAAAAATGTCTCAAGAAAACGAGAAAAATGAAGAATTGTTCATGGTACAAGAATTGAGATGTGACATTGTTTCAATCAACCAAGTTATATCAAAAGATCTCAGAGAAATCAGTTGGTACAGAAATACTGGACCTACACCAATATGATCGATTTGATATGTTTTTTGACATAGTCGAATAACTACATAATCGAAATCATGGGCCTAGAAGAAAGAATAAAAAACTGAAAAGCCTTACCTCAACTTGTCCACAACCAGAAGCAGAGTGCAAGACACTAGAGCCTTCAAGATCTCTATAAACCAAAATATCAGAGCAATCCTTGAGTAATTCTTTCAAAATTTCCAAATTCCCTCCTCTTGCTGCAGCATGAACTGCCCTGTTCATCATCTCAAACCTGAAAACTGAAGGAACTTCCATGGATTCCCCTTCACATCTGCTCATTGACAAATCAAATAAGACCCGAAAAACATCAGCATTTTTGCTCTTGGAAGCAGCATAGAACATATCACTGATTCCATATTCCCCCTCCCCAAAAACCAGGAGGGGTTTTCTCATAAGCAATTCTTTTACAAAATCCACATCCCCAGCTGAGGCAGCAATGTATATGAGCCATCCACCGTAGCCGGACTCGAGAAGCGATTTCCTCCCTCTACTGACTTCAGATTCAAAGAGGAGTTTACGGGCAACTTGTGACCGGCATTTGGCAACATGACCAAACTGGGATTCATCATCCCAGACGGTCTCTAGCCGGCGAATTCGCCGGAGAGAGGTGAGCTTGATGATGAGATTGGGGTCGAGTAGGAGGAGCTCCCGAACTAAATCAAAGTGGCCATTCGCAGCAGCGAAATCTATGGGAGAAGCATACCACCACTGGTCTCCGGTTCCCTCCCATCGGAGTGGGAAGTATGGAGCCGGCATTGGGACTGAAAGGAGGAAGAAATTGGAGTTAAGATGATAAGATTTCAGAGAAAGTATGTGAAATACAACTCGTCATTAGAGCTGTTTAAATCCAAACTAAGACAAAGAACAAAGAAAGAAAAGAAGACCCATTTGAAGAAAAAAAAATGGAATTGTTAGGGAACCCACTTGAGATCATGTCTAAGGGAAATACAAGAGAAAGCAGAATTTGACAAAGTAAGTTTGAAAGAAAAGCATTTGAATCAGTATCAACTAAAGTTTAAAAAAAAACACCCAAATTGAAGTCCTGAAAGAATCCCAAAAAAAGAAAAGAAGAAAAGAAGAAGATAGAAACTTAAGCAACATACGACCTTAAAAGAACAGAAAACTTGAAAACAAAGGCACTAAGAGTTCAAGTAAAGAAAAGATAAAGAGATCCCATGAATTATGAAGCAAAAGGAAGAAGACCCATTAAAGTTTAAGCATTCAAAAAAATTCAGAACAGAAATAAAGAATAAGAACAAGAAGATGATGAATAAAAAATTTTACAGAAAAATGGGAAAAACAAAGAAGACCCTTTAGAGAAAAGATTGAGAATTACCAGAATTCAGGTTCATTAAACAGGAAAAGAGCAAAATTTGAATGGTTTAAAGCACAAAAACTTCTTCTTACCAAAAAAAAAAAAAAAAAAAAAAAACAAAGAGATAGAGCAAAAGTTACTATTAAGGCAAAATGGCAAATGGGTGATTTTTTTAACTTTGGATTGATGGTGACTTGCCTGGAGCTAGAAGAGAACTTTGGATAGTGACCAATTGAGAACTGGAATTTTGACTTTATACACGTGGCATTAAGACAGCATAGGACCCACCTCTACCATATGGATTTCGAGTATAGCATTCTCAAACATGTATTATTTTATTGTGCCCAACCCAACCACCAACCTGTTGGTATCATCAACGACCTCGCACGTGCCACTCAATTGAACTGGCACGCTTCAATAATTGTATGTTAATTGAATTATTAAAAATATATATATACATATAATTCTTAATAATGTGCTTTTGAATACAATTAAAAGTATAAATTTGTTGTATTGCTTTGTTGTTGATGATTTTGCAAGAACAGATTTCTTCTTTTCCCACACGTATTTACAGATCCAAAAATTCCTTCCTTATTTTTTAATTCATTTAACCAACCTTATAATGAAAAAAAAAAAATTCTTTATTCAATTGAAAAAAAAAAAGAGGGGGCAGCAACAGAGCACCTGGACAGGTATATTTCATAAATATCTAAATACATCTACATAATATTAACCAACGTTTGACTGGTTGAATGGCTCAAAACGTTCGTCTTAAAAAATAAGGTTACGAGTTCGACTTTTCATTAGCGTTAGTCACTGGAGGTGTCTCTCACTCGAGCAACTAGGGACCCAAGAAATTAATCGAGACTGGATACCCAGATACATTCCGTAAAGAAAAAAATTATATCCACATATTGAGAAATAAAAGAAATAAATTTATTGCAGAAATCTCCATTTAAATCTGAAAATTATCCTTCTTTACAACATGATAAAATGTTGCATGATTTGTTGCTTGTCCCCTTTTCTTAAATTAATAATAAATAGACAAGTTTCATAAAATAAAATAAAATAAATGATTTCAAGAATATGATTGAGAAGAGGACAAATCTCAAAGAATAGACATTTGCTTCAGTGGCAAGCCACTTCAGGCCCTACAAAAAATATTAAAGGCTAGACCACTGGCCTGAAGCTTGAGATATCATGCAATATATCTCCCAAAGCAACAAAAGACATAAAAATTACATATTTTTTTTTAAAGTTAAAAGAAATGGGATATTTAATCAGCAGATACATATAATGAAGCTAATCAAGAAACTCAGAAAATAAAAACAAATTAAGAGTAGATATTTAATGGGCATGATCTACACATTACCAAGCTATCCATAGTAACCTCAAAAAATATTAAACAGATGCAGAAACTTAAATATAAATTATAAATATCACTATGTTCAAATACTAGCTTATTCGACTCGACTCAACTAAAATAAGCATTTTCCTAACTACAAGAGGCCGGCTACATAAATATGTTTCCTTGACTCTGCTCTATTCAGAGCTAAGGTCAGCATTTAAATTACAAATAGTTATATCTTTCTTAATTAAATCTATCTGTGTTATTTTAAGTTTGTCGCTACCTCTATTATTGTCATAAATTGTTAAAAAATCACTCTTCCTGACGTCTACATCTAAATGTCTTTGTTATATGTGTCCAAACCACCTCAAACACTAGCTTACTCATTTTTATTTCTATTTTATTAAATAAAGCTGATCAGTTCAGTATCAGCATTAGCTTACAGAAACACTCAAAGACAACACAAAGATGTATGCATGGAATGTCAATAATTCAGGCACTGTCAGGATGAGTTCATGAACTTCTCTCCTTTATCACTTTGCTGTTCCCCACTCAAGTTTCCAAGTCTTCTTTTCCACATTCCAATGGACCATATCACATGGAAATAAAAAAAAGAACAGCATAATATCTATAATGGACCACACTGTCAGTCCCAACCTTTATCTATGTTATTGTATCAGAAGAGTGATTTCAAGCAATTTGGATTATGAATCACCAGAATTTTCAAGAAATCTGCTATGTAAAAGGAGGGAACCTCATAATCTTACCCATCTTGAAGTTTTGCTTTAAACATAAGGGCTTCTTTCCTTGGATATGTAAATGTATTTGCAGCAAAAAGTGGCATTAATCATATACATAAGTAAGCAAGCTGTTCGAGCATCTAGTAAATTATGAAAAGGTTAGGCAGGAAAAGGAAACAAGAGAAAAGAAATCAATTTGTTGGGTGGTCAGGACTTAAGAATTATTATATGACTCTCATTGCACAAGCTAGACAAAGTAGTAGGAGCTTATAAGTAGTTTTAAAAAGTTCAGATGACGTTAATGAAATATATCTTAACATAGCATGAAAGGAAGATCTTTACTTTTCTTTATCTCTTGCTCATAAGTAAATCAAACCTAAGAAATATAATTTTTTTTCTTCTCAAAAGTCTTCTAAAGAACAAAGAAATGAAAATGAGTACTCAACCAGGCAGAAAATAAAATTACCACTCTTTTTATATTTTCAGTTCAAGAAAAACTTAGGATATATAAAGTAGTCAATAAATATAGGATTATTCATGTAACTTATTCAATTTTTACTAATTTGCTCAGGCAAGACAAATTGCCTAAGCATTCTCCTGATAATTGAAAATTATTGCGATTTAATTTACTAGAAGAAATGCACACCTATAGCAAAGGATCTATGTACCACCACATATTCAGCACCATGAAAACAGCATAGACAACAAATCTCATACTAGAGTGAGTAAAAACAGTAAACACATGAGTTGTTGTCAAGATTTTGATTAAAACTAAATATCAATAATGTATTGCATAAGATAATGACCAAATGATTGAACAGAAAGTTAACATGAACTAGTAAATAAAGAAGGTAAATTGCAATCTCTGCAAACAAGAAGAAAAAAATGGACAGAATTCAGCAGAGCCACTAGAAAGGGGAGATAGAACAACTTGTTTCCCTGCAACAGCATTTATAAATGAGTTCCAACTTCAACCAAAAATGAATCACTATATGAAAAGGGGAGGTGGATGAGGGAAATCAAAGTAGATTTCAAGGGGTACAACTGAATGACAAAAAGGACCTCTTACAAATGTACTCAGTTCTTAGCCCGGACAGAGTTGTTTTCCTTGATCCTTGAGCGATTATCTAACTTGACAAAGCGCTTGAGATCTTCATAAGGAAGAGTTTCTATGTTCTTCCTCCGCAATTCACTCAAAGCAGGTTTCTTATCAATCAAGTGCCACAACCAATCAGGATATTCAGAGTCCGTCATCACCTTGGGATCGGTTCCATCCTTGAGAATGTTGGCGCCGACCACTGTAGTGGACTTGACCTCCTTGCTTAGGGTGGATGCCTTGGGGGCATCGCTGGCTCCACCTCCTTTCGAACCCTTTTTTCCTTTACCGCCAGCAGCTGCAAATGTTCTGCAAGATACTACTCCCACTACGTCCTTGGTAACATTGACACTTCTCAGAGATCTTGTAATACTTGTTGCCATTTCTTTGTTCATGCAGCATCCAAAGTTCAATATCATAAGTTAGGAGTAAGAATGTGCAAAAATGCAATTTTGTTGGATGTTAAATTACATACCCAAGTAATGCAGTCAGGAGTTTGTTTCAAAGAAATATAGCATCTACCTTGCAAGTAAATATGTATTCAACTACCGAAAAAAATCACAATAGTCATACATTTCGTTCCAAAGTAATTGCATGCATAAATAAACACATGAAATGATCTACATTCATGACATCCAAATAAAATGCAGCACTACATGAAATTATCCGTTGTGTATAATCTAATGTGTATCCATGGATCACTAAATAAAAAATCTAGGCTTCTCAGTCTTTAGTCATAAATCTCCAATCATGGATGCACATGCTCACACACACACACACACACATACACAGTGTAATACATATCATAGTTCAATATTTCTCCCGTGTCCATTATCACTAGTTCATATCCTACTCTATTAATCCAAAGCTCCATAGCTCTCCTCCCATATCCTCCAAATAAGGCAATTAATAGCATGATCACATAAGTTTGGACTCAATAAGTTGGCAGATTATATAAACTAAATGCATAAATACAGGAATCACAGAGCTTTCAAGGTTATTACAACCTTGTTAACATATTAAACTTGATTTGTCACTGACTAAAATTGAACTTTCTCTTTGTGGCATTTCCTCGAACAGCTAATGTTTGTAATATAATTACTGAAAAAACAACATGAAAAAACCAACAAATAATTTTAGGTGCTAAATATATTTATGCAGTCCACACTTTAAAAATAAAATAAAATAAAAATCAGACTTTTCCTCAAAGACGTGGTATTTATTTAAAAGATTTTTTGAATTTATTCTCTTTGTGGCATTTCTTCAAACAACAACGACAGTTTGTGATAATTACTGAAAAAAAAAAAAAAAAACAGCATGAAAACCAAAAATAAATTTTAGTTGCTAAATACATAATCTGATCCATGAAACTATTTTGGGCATGTAATCCAAATCCAAAATCTCCCAACAAAAAAAAAAAAAAAAAAAAAAAGACGAGAAAAAGACGAATAAGGGTAGAACTCGCAGCATAAGAAGAAGAATAGAGAGAGAGAATAAGCTACCTGCTCAAACAAGTATAACTGTTGAAATTGTCTCTCCCGGAGAACGAAGAAGCTGAAAGAGAATAACGCCACTTATACGAAGCGTCACCCTTATCGGTAAACGTCTTAGACGACCATGTAAACCTCACTTTCAAAATGTTTTAAAGCTATATAGGTCATAAAATGCTTTATAGTCCGTTAGACCAGTTGTAACGGCGTTCTTTGATTCTCTCTTTACCAAATAAGTGAAAATTTAAAAGATCATTCGCATGATGTTCGTCTATATTATTGTAGCCCTAATGACAGTGTCTTATCTTGTGTCAACCTAAAATAAAATAAATAAATAAATACTTTATTATCTGTTTCAGACCTTATATTCTTCAAAACCATCCTCGTTGAGTCGTTGAGCCATCCTTGGCACGAACCGGCGACCGAAGTTAAAATTAATTCAAAGTAATTAAAAATGTATGATAGTATCACTTCACCCAAGAGTGAAAATAGGCGTTATACTATAAATGAAGATGTTGTCTTGAACATGTAAATAACTATTTTGAAGGACCTTGAGGATAATAAGGTACAAAGTGAACAATAATTTATGAAACTATATGTCCATGTATCTTTTCTTTTTCTTTTTTGAAAGAATATGCCAATGTACCTGTCATTTAAATTATGAATAATATTTCCAGAAAACAAAACAAAAAACAAAAAACCAAAGGCAAGTGAGAGTTAAGTATAACGCTGTGAATATTAGGGTAGCCGAATGAAAATCCCAGCCAAATTTACCTCAGCCCTTTCTCCATTCAAAACCATAAAACCATATTGAATGGGTGTTTATACAAACCAAACTGATTTTAAGATATAAGTATATATATAATCATGCATGCCATGCTGGTTGGTATACAGAGAGAGGGATAGAGAGAATATACGAGGCAAGGATAAGATAGTTTTCTAACCTGGCCTTTGATTATAGAAGCAATTACTGCCGATTAAATCTCTCAATTAACAAGTCAATAGAACAAAAACAAACTAACAAAAGTAACAGAAAAAGCGAAGGAAAAGCCCCAGACTTCCCCCAATTTACTCCTCTCTTCAAACTCGCATTATTCTGAACTGTAGTCTCTCCTGACCCCGCCGTTACTACGACTCAAAACAACTCCCTAACGCCAAAAATGGAAACGCTGCCACCTTATGTCAAGACCAATTTGTGCCCAAAGCTTAAACAGAGGCGATGTGGACGATCAAATCAATCACACGTGAGCTGCACCACCACCAATTTCAGATCATTAGACATTAGCACAAGACACCAAAAAGCTAAAGAAACTTTCAACGAAAAAAAACAAAACTAAGATTTCGTTTGGTTCATGATTTGAAAGTTAGAATACAATCCATCAAATTTGAAAACGTCTTTTTATTGTTCCCTGAAAACAAGTTTATCTTTGTAAATTTTGAAAAGTTTTTTTAGGGTTTCAACCAACCAAACCTGTTTTTGGTATTTTCAAATTTTTGGATACAGGAAACTGTATCTCAATCACAACCTAACAAAACTCTCCTGCCCAGTGACAGAGATAAGGGTGGTGGCACAAATCCTTCAGTTTTAAAGCTATTTAATTTCACAAGTCAAAACACCCAGACTTCTGGGAAAAGGATGTATTGCCTTGTACAAAGTCCACTTGAGATGGATACAAGTTTTATCTGTGACAGAAATTACCTGTAGCCCCATTCGTTGTCGTACCAAGAGACGAGCTTCACAAAGTTATCGTTCAAAGCAATTCCAGCCTTGGCATCAAAGATGCTTGACCTGGGAGGGGGTGGTGGAGGAATAAAGATAGATGATAAACTCTTCATAAGAGGCAAGATACATCAAATGATAAAACAAAATAGAGACTGCTAAATAACCAGAAGTGGAGGGGTCAAACTCTGATTAAACAATTGCTACTTCAATGAAATAACACAAGCATATTTTCAAGAAATGATCTGAGAGGGCAATAAAGAGAGTCTGCTTCCTATCAATACAAAAACCATCACCAAACCTCTTCCATGCTACTTAAAATGGCTATTCAAGTAGGGCAGGAGAGTGAAGACTCTCAAAGAGAAGAAGAACCATAAGATATTTGAGTCCTATTGACATGTATGTCTGACAATCAAGGCAGCCCTGTAAAGACTATTTTCTTGACGACGCATTTAACTTCAGAACAAATGGATTCTTCACTTGATTTTGATAGTTAAATAACACTCATACCAAATGATAATGACTTGATAAAAAGGTTATTTAAGGAATCCTAGTTTGAACCATTTGGCATCATTTAAGTGAATCTTCTTCACCAATCAACTCTCCATTGCCCATTTTCTATTGAAGTCAAGATACATATGCTTTGTTTCTAAGTAAGCTCGATATCAATTCATCAAAAAATTTCAATTTTCAAACCAGGGATGAAGATGTAATCTGGTCACCAATAATGTCCTAGGATTCATCCCTCAAGAAAAGTTATTCAAATTTTTACTTAAATTCTTAGGTCTTTTCCCCCCTCCCCCCACACCCAAAAATAAAAAAGTAGCTTATTCTCTCCTATCTTAGTACCATAATTTCTAAATAAAGTACCATTTATAAACCAACCAATAAAGAAGCATACTCTAAATAAAGTACCATTTTATAAACCAACCAATAAAGAAGCACAAAGATCCTTCTTACCTGCAATCACCGACAAAGTCAGTGGAAACTACATCATCTTCAGTGTAACCCAAGATTCCTTTCAATTTCCCCTCGGACTCCTCCCTAAAATCCAAATAACCACCTAGTAAAATGTACATCAGACTGCTGGAAATATGTAAACGTGCTTGTGTTCCAGTTTTGCGCGCTTATATTGCAAAAGAGTTCCGTGAACGGATACGTTTGTTATAGTGCAGAAGCCTCAACGATAATCTTCTCCAAACAATTACATTGATGAATTCAAGAGCAGAATCTTTCCATACTTACTTGATTGCAGCTTTAATCTGGTCATATGTGGCCTTCTTTTCAAGCCTTACAGTGAGATCTACCACTGAAACATCAACAGTTGGGACACGGAAGGCCATTCCAGTCAACTTCCCATTTAGTGATGGCAGCACTTTTCCAACAGCCTTCACAATAAGATAGTGTAAGAGGCAATTACTGAATTAATAACCATGACTTAACAAATCAATAAAGAAAATAGTATCAAATTCTTTGACATCAGATTGAATTAAGACTGCCAGAATCCGATTCAAGCAAAAGTGCTAAAGGCGATTAAGTCCTTGGCAGCTAACAGAATGGTGGTCAAATGGTGCATGGGACTTTGGCTACCTTGGCAGCTCCAGTGCTGCTGGGAATGATGTTGAATGAAGCAGCTCTTCCACCTCTCCAGTCCTTGCTTGATGGCCCATCAACAGTCTTTTGAGTGGCTACAGAACAACAATTATAAATGATTAAAAAGAAATCAATCTCCAGGAAAACATCCAAGACATTGAAATCAACACTCAAAACAAGTGACAGAATGTACCTGTGATAGAGTGGACAGTGGTCATAAGACCTTCAACAATTCCAAATCTATCATTGATCACCTGCATTGTTTAGGCCAAGAGAGACATGAAAAAGGTCAAGCCACTAATTCACTTATATATATATATATAAATGTAGCAAATGAAGTAGAGGACAAACCTTGGCCAATGGAGCAAGACAGTTAGTAGTGCAGCTGGCATTGGAGACAATGTTAATGTCGGACTTATATTCCTTCTCATTGACACCAACGACAAACATGGGAGCATCCTTGCTTGGGGCTGAAATGATAACCTTTTTGGCACCACCCTGAGTCAACCAACAGAAGCCAATCAATAAATTGCATAACTAAAAATTCCCCAAATATCATCAAAGTATGTTCATTATTATCAAATCTAACCAAGCTGAAAAAGAATGTTAAATGGCAAATCAGATAGACATGTACAGGACTACATTTAAACATCCACAGGATCAAGACACTCAAAAAATACTACTAATAATAATAATAATAAACTAGAAAACCATAATTATAAAGGATCATGGATAATGAATGTGTCTCCAATATAACTATTTTCTACAATTATAAGATACAACTCAAATAAAAAAGTCCAGTGAACACAAAATGAATCAAGACAAAGACCAAACTATTATAAATGACTTTACATATTACAAAAGTGTCATACAAAAATGATCTCAACAACACAATTCTATGTGAACAAAAACTACCATACCAACGAAATTGCCAGAATCCTCAATTCATAGATCTTCATAAAATTTGAGTTAATAACCAACCAAAAATTTATATATTTACATTTTGTATTTTTTGCCAGTGACTCGATCCTATCTATTGCTCAATTGCAATTAATTAATCAAATATCAAACAAAGATCACAGTTGATTAAAACAGGAGATCGCAGATAACCTTCAAGTGGGCAGCAGCTTTATCCTTGTCTGTAAACACTCCAGTTGATTCCACGACAAAATCGGCTCCAGTCTTACCCCATGGGATCTCCTCGGGGTTCCTGAAACACACATCACGAACAAAACATCAGCAATCTTTTACCCCATACATAATCTTCTTCAAGAACAAAAGACAAAGAAAGAGTGAACAAAGTCATACCTGAAACCGAAAACAGTAACTGGTTTCTCACCAAAGAGCAGTGTTTTCGAGTCCTTCATCTTGACATCGTTATGCTTCCATTGACCGTGGACACTGTCATACTTGAACATATATGTCTGCACAGCACAACAGCAACTCACTCCGGTCAGCAAAAAACAGATGATCTTACCAAATGATCAACCTATTAAAGATAATTGTGCGCAAATCAAGCCTCAATATTAATCAAAATACTCTGCTGATTTATTAAAAGACTTGCCAAAATTGGATTCCAATTGTAATAAATTTCTGTAATTAGGTTGTTTCAATTTTGTAATTATTACGTATTCACTGCACATATGCAAATACATATTGCAGAAATCAATAGAAATGTTGCTGCCTAAATATTTTTATACTTGCTATTTCTATTCCTTCGTGATATCAGAGCATCAAAAACAACTCTAATCGAATCCAGGTATTTGACCAGACCACATCACACAGTCCAAACTATCCGAGGAGCATGCATTACTCATCAACACATCACAAAACAGAACATCACCAATGTAATCATCCATGCTCGTCAGATAAAACATAATGCATCTCAGATCACAGACCCAAAGATGATCTGAGATAGAAAGACAGTCTTACCATATAATCCGTGGAAATGAAAGGATCGTTGACGGCAACAAGCTCAACATCATTTCTCTGAAGTGCGACTCTCGCAACCAACCTACCGATCCTTCCAAATCCTACATATCCGAGCACAAAACATCCAAATCAAGCACCGTAAACACATCGCACAACCAAAATGAGAACCAAATATAGTAATAGTCTAATAGATAGAGAGAATAGCAGGTTTAGATCTAAATCAATACCATTGATTCCGATCTTGATCTTCTTATCAGAACCTGTAAATTAAACAAAAAACGCATAAAAAAATCAGATCGATGAAGCAATAGAAGATGCTGCTTCTGCTGCTACATTCACGAATCTGGAGAAGAAGAAGAAGAAGATGGTAGTGATGGATTTACCCATTTTGTGTTGCAGAGAAGGTTTCGGTAGAGCAGAGTGAGAGCTCAGAGTAGAAGAAGAAGAGAAGTGAAGAAATGAAGTTGTGACGAAGAAGAGAGGGAGTGAAGGAGGTTTAAATCGTGTGAGAAGTAGCGGGAGACGAGGCGGGATTGCCGATGCGAATGGCGGAGTATGGGAAAACCGGTTGTTTCGGTCACGTTAGTTTGTTGTTTAAGGTAAGATTTGTGCTCTTCGTTGTCCTCTTCCAAGTTCCGCCACTCCGGGTTTTTTTTTAATAATAAATTTGGATTTGTTGGAAAATAAATGAGAACTATTATAAATAAATAAATAAAATGAGACATATTTGAGAAAAGAAATAGAAAAATAAGAAAGAAATTTTATTCTCATATTAATCTAGATTTGTATGTAATTCTTGTGTATTTTTTGTACAATTCAAGCACCCCTATATAAGTTTATTGCCATAAAGACAGGATTAAATTATATTTACAATATATCATTAATCCAATTGTTACAAAATTAATTCCAATGGTTACAAACTTAAATCTAATAATAATATAAATGTTACAAAATTCATGTCATGGATGAGAGATTATGAAAATGTTCAAATATATTTATAACACTCTCCCTTTTGAATACCACCATGTATAGAGAATACGTCTCGTTAAAACCTTACTAAAAAATTCAATGAAAAAAAAATTTAAAAGGAAAAAGAGTACAATATTCTCATAGAGTCTTACATTATTAGGATTGCATCATTAAAAACCTTGCAAAAAAAAAATTCGGTGGAACAAAAGCTTAACTAAGGGAAAAAGAGTACGGTATACTAATTAATAACTCTTCTTCATAAGAATTCTCTCCTTATGTTTGACATCTTTGAATTTTCTTCAATAGTTTGGCTTCAAAAACTTTTCGATCTCTGCATTCCAATGTTATACATTAGCTCCACAAAAATTGCGATTGACAATGTTTTTGCAAAAAATATTTGTTAGAATAATGTACCATGATCATATTTCTAAATATTAATTTTACTAGCTCATGAATAAAAAGGGATTTCAATGAAATATGATTATTTAATGAACCTCTCTAACTTGTTACTTATCCAAGTAATTATGATCTTGATGCTCTTGAATACAAAAGATTCATATTACTTGTCACATAAAAATATATCACTTTAATGTTTCAACTTGATGTAAAGTTGTATCTTGTTAGCTAACAAATTACTTAGGAACATAATATATATATATTTTTATATAATTTATAAGATATATAAGTACATCAATTATTTAAAGATATGATAATTCGAAACCAAGTAATTTTCAATTATAATCATTATGATGAAAAATATCTTTATAGATTTCAAGCGATCAAACATTAAAGAGCTCAAGGGATATATTTTATCTATATATATAGAGTTAATTTATTTTAATCCTATATTTCACTAAACTGCCCAAGGGATAAAAATTCCACTAAAAAATAATTCATCTGCAAGTAAAGCAAATTTTCTTTTCTTTTTCTAAACTTAATTGCATATTTCCCTTTAAAAGGCATACTAATAAATTCTTCAAGATTCCTAATCAACATATGCCCTGATAAATACAAATCAATAATTTTTTTTTTTTCATGATATGCATATAATCACAAATACTTACTAAAGCTATACATGCATGATATAAATATCAATATAGTACTTGCTACATAATTTTGATTCAAACAACTTTGAATATTCCAAAAATCATATTCTAAAGCATTTGCTTCGAACAATTTAAATCCTTAAAGGATTTTCATATAAATATATATCATCATCCATGGATCCATTTTTCTTTGAACATTTTTATAGAAATATTCATCTATATCCAACATATCTTACACTATTAAGTGTTTGAATTTTTAATCCAAATAATTCTCATTCATCAATGAGATTAACTCTTTTCGAAATTGCTCCTTTTCACTTTTGCTAATAATCTCAATGTGGATATTCTTCCACAATCTTTAGTGTGGCTGTCACGACGCCCCTGACGTAGGTTGATGTCATGACCGGCACAGTATACTATACACTGTATATACCCATCTACAGTATACAATATACAGTCAGCCTTCACATATATAATCATTTCATTCATTCCATTCATTCACACATCAAATCCTCACCTGATAAATATATCTGATCATCTCATTTCATCATCCAATATATTAAGCTATATATATGCTCACACATCTCATCTAGATGATCATACATATATATAATGTGTGATAATTATATATATATATATATATATCTATAAAAATGTAACCACTTATTCTAAAATATACGTACATCAGCAATGCTACGTCCTAGTCACGTGTTGATTATGCTCAAAGTTTTTCTTTTTCTTTTGCTTCTGTACCTGAATGGTGAGGAAAATAGGGTGAGCAAACAACAGCTCAGTGAATATAGTTCTTGATATGAAAATCGCATGCATTTTAGGAAACATGGCATATCAAATCGTTTACATAAAAACATTTCAAAAGCACATATGCACCATTTAGCAAAATAATATACGTGCACACAATATATAGTTTATGCTCATTCATAAAACTTTTCCATCTCCCTCCTTCAAGGCAAGAGAGCGGGTCTAACCCTTGTATGACCGTTACAAGGTAGTCACAACCTCTCATTACCCAATTCACAGTCATTTCAAGAATCGCAACCCTTGTTAGGACAAGCCTACTGACAATGAGGACTCGCAAAACCCCATCCGGGTCTAATTCCTAACGAAATGACATCATTACAAACTCTAATTGCTAAAATCAATTTGCGTGATCCATAAAACTCAATGCATTATATATAAATATAACATGCATACAATCAAACATTTTATATGTGTACAATGCCATACAAGAACCAAATCAAGAAAACTATACTCACAGTGGTTACACGGGGTTTCTAAGCCAATATATCCTCTAAAATTGAGCAACACTAAACGTCCATCATAATTGCTTCCTCAAGAGCATATCTCAATTTAAACACTGAAATTAACCATAGATTATCATGAGAATCACCATTTATCATATCTTTAGCTACTAAAAATATCAAAGCATATCCAAATATCATGTTCTTAACATCGAAACGTCCGGAATTTAGTTCTCTACGATTTTATGATCTCAAACTGGAGTTTTATTTGATTATGATCATAATATTATTCATGTCACTGTTTACGTCGTCACTATTCATTGGAAAGATGTAAATTTTTACTAAAAGTGTCAAACGATCTCCAAAAATCATGAAATTAGCATCGATGGACTCGCAACAGTGCATTCTACCATTCTATAGCCTTAAACTAGAGTTTCATTGGGTTTTAAATGATTCAAATGGTCTCCAATCGAAACTCTAAATTCCAACAAACTTCAAACGGCTATAAAAATTTCAAATGAACACATAAATTCAATCTAACCATATATTTGGGGTTTTTATAGTCCAGGGAGTGTTTTTCAACCTTCTTAGCAGATTTTCATTCACGTTGGGTCAAAACCCCAAATTTTGAAAACGCCGTAAAACGGCTCCCACAGCAAAAATTACTCCGCTAGAATCATTACATTTAGCTTAGATATTAATTTCATGAAGAAATAGAGTGAAAATCACTTACCGCAGGTCCTGATTTCGCGCGAATCCCACGTTTCCCCTTTTTCTTCTTATCCTTCTTCTCTTTGCCCGTTCTTCCCTTTCTCTCGGTTCTTCTTTCTCTCTCTCTTTTCTCAGCGACTTTTTTTTTATTTTTTATCTTCTTTCCATATGAGTATTGTTCGGTGAACAGTACCGTAAATAAACAGTAATGTATCTTTATTTTATTTTTTCTTACTTCATTCCTCCTCTTCTTCTATACACTCAATCCACATGAGACATACACGTGTTGTAAATCGATTTCTATTTAAAATCACATTCCGAACTCACTTTTGACATTTTCAAGTTCATTTGACATATGTACACATGGCTTTAAATTAACCAAATATATGGATTAAAAGCACGAGGTGTTACAGTGGCCGAATCCCCATTATTAAAATATCAATGGACACATAAAATATTAATAGAAATGTCATGAGCAATATTATTTTAGTCTCACGTCTATCACGTATGTGTGGAACTTTATGAAATTCCCTCGTATAAATTTATTCATCTTTAAAGAATATTAATTCTTCAAGTTCATATATCTTCAAGATATACTTATGTTCTTTTATTGAACATTTATATCAAATTTATTTATCTTAAGAGAATATTTATTTCATACATCTTCAAGAGATTTTTATGCATCTTTAATTGACATTCATTTCTTAATGTATTTGTAACACCCCTCGTTTTTTCTACTGTAGAAACTAATGCAACCTCTTGAAAACCCTCCATGTATAATTTCAATAAGTGGTAAAAGCCCTCCAAAAGAAAGATGTAGACCCCCATAGCAGGACGGTCCCAAGGAAAGGGTCGTCCCCATGGGGGACCACCCTATAAATAGGGGTGGCCCCCTCAGTTCAATCCGTCGAACTCCCGAGCTCTTCTCGCCCTCCTTCGACATTTTTGTGATATCTTGCGTCCCTGCACATTTCAAGAAGTTAGAAGAAAATGCTACGCCGCTACAAGTATGTAAGGTGGGGAATTAATGCTAGGTTTGCATTTCTTACCTGTTTAATACTAAATTACATAACATCATGTCTGTTACCATGCTATACTTCATGCACGAGGCTATTTGTTAAAAATGATGTATTATTGGGTGCAATACTGGCCCGGAATAATGACGCTGTCACATGGTTATATTATTGGGTGCTATGCAGTTACGTTGGCCTCGGATTAGCGTTGGAACTCATGAGACCTCTCAGTTGTTGGATATATTACAGGTGCCTCAGATCACAGGTTGCGAATCCATGGTGTCTGGCCTGTGATGTCGTGTGACCAAGGTTCATTTATATCATTGCTTGATTGTATTGTTGTGGCATAACTATTTGATGACTGTTGTTATGTATTCCTTATTATGCATGTAAGATTTGTTAACCCTGCTTGATCTCACTGAGTTGGTAAGCTCACCCCGTTGCTAATCTTTCCAGGGAATTAAGATGGGTTCGAATTGACTTATTCCAAGGGTTTTGGCCAAACCCGCTTTTTGTAGGGACTTTTGTGTATTTACTCTCCCCAGGTCCCGTTAGACCGGTCTGATGACGGTGGCGATGGTTCCAGGCTTCAAGATGCCTCTTTTTGATTTTTTTTTGTTATTTTGGTACTTTTGAGGAGTTTGCCCTTATTATCTTTTTTGTTGTCTTTTTATGTAAGGAATGTAATAATTAACAAACTTTATATGTTCAATATAACTGTATTTTCCTTAATAAATTGTATTATATTATTGTTAGTGTGGGTCACTATACTTTTGTGTGTGCGACTTTGATTGAGTGGAGTGGGGCGGGGTGTGACAGTATTCCTCTTCATGAAGTACATATTTTTCAAATCATAACTCTTGAAGAAATAATTATATATATATTTCTTCATTAAACATATATTTCTCAATTTATTCCTTTCTAAGGAATATTTAATTCTTAATTCATACATCTTCATGTGACATTTATTTTTTAATATTTTATTCCTCTTTAGGAATATTTTATTTATATTTTCCTCTTATAGGAAGTTGTGTACCTTAATATCATTTGACTGGTCAATCACGCTTCAAGTGTGTCACATATTCATGTGTTGATATATATACAATTTGTGTATCAGTTAACTGATTTGCAATTATTTTTGCACACAATTAATCTTGTGAACTCTGAATTGATTTTTGGCTTCTTCTTTGAGCTTCTAGTTCGCATAGCCTCATATTGCATTCTAGCAATTTAAACATCAAAAACTTGACTTTTCTCCCATAATGATGAGAAAATTGATCCATATTGGCTCATATTGCATTAACAATTTTATACGTCATTATTGTAAAGTTGGCTTTCCTCCCCAGTGGAAATTGATTCACATTGGCTTATGTTGCATCTAACAATTTTACATGCCATTATTTTAAAATTAGCTTCTCCCTCTAATGGCAAGAAAATTGTTTTACTGAACCTTGACCAATTATGTCATTATTCGAAATATCATTGTAATACTTCAAAATTTTCATAAACTTATAAAATAGATAACCAATAAATAAATAAGTGAAAAATTAATATTTTCGTCACCATTACTATCTACATGTCACAAAATAAGAAAATTAGTATAGTATAAATTTATTTTCAGCACCTGTTCATGATAAAGTCCAAAGGCCAAACCTAACATAAAGTCAAGATCTATATTAAGATCAAGCCCCAAGTCTAACACCCAAAATGTTATAAAGCCCAAAGCCCATGTCCAATATTATGGGAATTATTGGTGAGCAAGTGGTCAAAAGTGGGTTACAAGTGAAAGACCATGATTTTTTTAATAATTTTTAAATGAGTGGTGAGGATTGAATAAACCTATCATGAACCAACTATAAATATCCCATCAAATAAGAGGTTTGAGCGTCAAGTAGCAAGTTTTCTCTTGAGTGTTCTTGAGTATTCTCCTCTACTTAGCTCTCTTGAACTTTCTAGCATGCTTTGTGGTTGCGGTATTAACTGATCTTCCACAACCCCATCACTTATATAAATCTCATTCCCTTAACTACACTCATCCACCTCTCACTTCTAGCATACAAGCAACTAGGTAAAGGTCAAGAGTTTGGCGTACGGTTAAGTAGAGATCAACACGTATCGAGGGACACGAATGACGCACATACATGTTGGTGTGATCCTTGACTTTTTTCTTTATTCTTATTTATTTCTAGCATGTTATATCTTATCTAGTTAGATAGGTGTATGTGAATTACTTTATTAAATTATTTACATGTTAGTCATTATTGTGATGCATGTATTATGTCTTTTCATAAAGTTATCATGCACTTTCATTATATTTGATATTCACTTACACTATACCATTTATGCATGTACCTTGGTATATGGAATACATGCGCCACACCATTACTCTACTAAATTAGTAATTGATTTAATTAGCCAGACATAGTCTTGTCCCAAGTACCTTTGAATAGTGAACGAGAGACAACTTGATGCTCTAGAAGAGTGGTATTTAAGTGAGACCATTGTGACTCCACCACTTAGCCTGAAGACTAGTCTGGTTGATTTTATTGAGAACTATTCTTTTGGAGTAGCCTTGTGATATGATACTATTCACATATATAGTACTATTCACATATACGATACTATTTACATATATGAAATGATTATTGTTAAATTATGACATGATATGAGTTATTGGATGTTGTACAGTAATAGTTTTATAATGGCATAATATGTTAATACATTACATTAATAATGTTGGTATGTTAGTCATATGATTTGTCTCACTAAAGACATATTAAAGAGATAATAATACATTGAAAGGTGTCTTGGCCTAGCTTGGGGTGTTCCGAAAGGCCAAGGTTATGTGCCACGATGACCAGTGAATTTCAAACTCTATTCTAAAAGAGTTCTAAGGGAAAGGTGATTTTGTCTGGGTGGTCTATGACCCAAATGGATGGTTAGCGACGACACTTAAAATAAATTAATGTTGCAACATAATGTATGCACTTGTTTGAATATCTAATTGGATTTGATGTATTATGTTATTAGTAAATAAGAGTTCATGAATATTGTTTAAGGTGGTCCATTTGACATTAGCTCACCCCCTTTCTTTTTCAGGAATGAATAATGCAGCATGAGCAATCAATGGGTTGAAGAGCAGTAGTAGTTAGTACTATTTGAGGCTTAGATTTGGCTATGTGTAGTGGTCATTTGTACTTACTAGTAAGAATAATAGTCCCATTAAGAACAATATTAGTATTTTAGTTTGATTTTAGTAGGTCAAGTGTTATGCTAAGGATATGACAACTAGTTTTTATGTTATTTATGTCAGAACATGGTGGACATATGTATAATTTTAATCCAATGTCATGTGAATTATTAAAAGTTTATTAATAAATTTGTCTCTATTGATGAATTATGTCAAAATTGAAAATGGATTTAATCTTTTGACATCTGCAGGGTTAAGAATGTCAAAGCAATATACATTTTTTGGTTGAATTAATGTATTAAGGTCTATGGTGAGACCAAGGTAATTAGAGAGACATTCAGTGTCAGATGAATTGAATTTGCAGGCACAATAAGATTAGGGTTAAACAATGATCTTTAAAAAAAAACGTGTTCTCACTAATTTTAAAATGTTTTTTTTATTATAAGGGCATTGACCTGACATGATGGACACTCTCGCCCCGGTTAGGTGATCTAAGCGAGTTGTACTACATTATAGTGCACGTTATTAGGTTCGAAAAATCGGGTTGTAACAATTATTGAGGTCCCTTAAACTTGGCCATTTATATTATTACTTAAAATATCATCGAGGTTTTTCAAACTTGGCCAATCATGCCAAAATATAAATATATTTGTGTCAAAGAACTCATAGTTCCTTATCACAATATAATTTCAATTTACCTAATAATTTCATGATATATTAAGCCAAAACTCAAAGAAGGAAGCCCCTCTAAATTTTTCTTTTTGTCCAAAAATAAATGAAGCAATATAGGGATATCTTTCAATATGTGATATCTTTCAATATGTGATATCTTTTTGTTCACTTATCCTTAAAATTAAGCAAATGACATAAAATATAAGCACTAACTGTTACTATAAATCTTGTTTCATTTGCCAATATACTAATTACTCTTTAAGAGCCATCAATAATTTTTTTTCAACCTCTTTTTCTTTATTGAGTCATAGATCAATCATTTTGACAAGCAACATGGTATACAAACCAATGCCCTTTTATTTCATTTATTGCAAACACTTTACATTTAATCATTGGTTTATTTCAAAAACCTTTTCACTTTCTTTGTGTTGCAATAACGATATTATTCCACTTTGGTGAAATAGTAAATATCCTTGAAATACATATGGCTATAACCATATTTTCAAAAATTATAACCATCATGGTCCTTATAAAAATCTCAATTATGGCTTTTGTCATATTAATTTTGTTCCAAGACCATGACTTTTATTTATTTTTTCATTTATTCACGTGGTCTTTGTCATATTCATTTTTCATCCATAATTATGTCTTTGCCATATTTATTTTTCAAATCTATGATCATGCCCATATTTATTTCACATTCATGATGATGATGACCTTTGTCAAATTAATTTTTCCATTCATGATCATTAATAATAATAAAAAATCATTCACTTTAAGGAATGATATACAACCAGCCAAACAAGTTTAATAATTTTTCATCAAAATTATTTTCTTAATAAGATATCAACACGTGATTTTTCATTACAATTTTTTTTCTCAACATGTGATTTTTTATCTCAACTTTTTTTGTTAAGAAGACTTCAACACTTTCTATTTTGCTACTTTAGAAACATATTTGAAGTGTAAAATGATGTCTTCTTCATTTTTTTTTCACATAACTTTGATTTTGTAACTTTAGTGCATTTGATCATAAAAAATTTTGGATCAAAGTTCACAATATTTACATCTTGTTGATATTGCAACTTTAAGTGCAATCAACCATAATAATCTTCTCAGTCTAGCTTTGAGCTATAATTTTTTTTCTGTATAGCTTCACGTTATAAAATATTTTCTCCACATCCTTTTGCCATATGAATCAAAATATAATAACATAACTTCAAGCATATGATTTTTCTACATAGCTTGAGGCTATAAACAAAATATAAAATAATGACAAATAATGACAATATAAAATAACTCAATATCAAATAATATCAAATAAAAAAAAGATATATAATCTTATCACCAATATACATTTTCAATTTAGAAAAAGTAATCTCCTCTAATTTTCAGAGCTTTCGTGCTGATAACGTGTTATAAAATAAATAGAGAACCATTACAAATAAACAAATGAAACGAGACATGCTCAAGAGAAGAAATAAAGAAATGGAGAGATTTTATTATCATATTGATCTAGATTTGTATATAATTCTTGTGTATCTCTTGTACAATCCAAACACCCCTTTATATAGGCTTATGGCCATAAAGAGGGGATTAAATTGGATTTACAATATATCATTAATCCAATGGTTACAAACTTAAATCTAATACTAATATAAAGGTTACAAAATTCATGTCATGAATAAGAGGTTAGGAAGGAGTTCAAATATATTTATAACAGGTTTCATATATATATATATTTAACATTTATTTTTTAAAATTTTAATTTTTATATGTTTTTGAAATTGGGTTAATTGAATAATTATTTCTTACATTTAATGAATAATTCATTTTAAAATGCCTTGTTTTTGCAATCACATTTAGCTTGGTATAAATCTCTGTGACTTGCCTAAACTAGATGATAAGGGGCTTAAATTAAGCTAATAAAAAATGGAATTTGGATAGCCTTCATTGATTGCGGAATGAGGTATAAATTGTCATTGAGGGACGAGGTATCTATTTTGAGTATGAGTTCGTGCTCATGTCTATGAGCCTACTTTGGGGAGAGACTGCCAATGTCACGTACCATTCCTAACTCCAGAATAGTTTCGCCCCCTGCAAAGGGGTTAACGGGGAAATGGGGGTCAAAGACCAAAAGAAAAAAAAAAAAAAAAGGAAATACAAAGGGGACTTGGATGCAAGATTCAACCAAGTACATGTGCTGCTGAGTTCTCATATCATTCTTGTGATATGTGAATTATATATTTTGATTGACGATCCAAGTAACTTGAACTCACATGGGCAAATGAAACTAGGGATATCATTGGTTCGATTTAGGTCGGTATACTGCTCAAATTGAGATCAAATTGAACTAAATCAAACAAAGTCAATTTGGTTTGGTTGAGATTAATTGTTTAGACCTTTAACCTATGATAATAAACATATAGAATAATTACTTGTAATAATATAACAAATCTTGTAATTTTATAAGTAAAAACTAGATTTATAACTATATAACAAGAATATATTGTTATATATCAACGATAAATAACAATATTAACCTTGATCGGTTTTGTACGAATTAGTGTAATTTTCAAATTCTGAGATCGCAATCCAAACTAAATGTGTAAAATTGAACGGAACCGAACTAAATGCGTCAATTCTATTCGATTTTGTGGTTTGAATCAAACCATTAACACCCTCCACCTAAATAAATCCACCCTCAAGTCATCAAAACACAATCCAATTAAAAATGTGTTTGTTGAACAAGAATATTTGGCTTTAATATCTGTATTATGTACTTTTGATCAAGATGATAAATATAATTGAAATAAGAGTCAATTTTTATGCTCTATAAAAAAAAAAAAAAAAAAAAAAGGACCTTTTTTCATTTCTAACCGTTGCACTTTCGCAAGTTTGTATGAACGGGATGTTGTATAGCTAGTGCCTGGACTACGGAATACATTCCCATATATAAACCCAACCCCTTGGTGGCATTTCTAGCCGTCCAGCTTTCGCATGTTTGCAAGAGGGGCCCTGTCCTCTCCATCATTCTACTATTTTGCAATCTAAAAACCCTAATTTCTGCTTTTGGATTGTTGCTCGTCAAATTCATAGGTATTGCGTTTCTCATCTTCAAAATGTTGAAATTGTAGTTGCAAATGTTAATGGATTATTGTGGTTTGTTTGAGATTGTGTTGATTTTTTTTTTTTCTTTTACTTGTAAATCGATTGAATAACTGTTCAATTACTTTCAAAATTGAGTCAATTTTCATGCTCTTTTTTAAAATAAAAATAAAAATTGTTGGAAGTGATTTTATTTGGTTTGTGCCAAACAATTGAATCTATGGATTTCCTAGCTTAAATGTTGTTCAATCATTTCAATTCAAACTCTAGAATCGTAGCCATAATGGGGGAAAGTGAATTTATTTATTTATTTTTCATCTGCCCTAGATTATTCTAAGCAAGAAATGGCTGAGACTCATTCAGAGAACTTTGATGAGTTGCTTGTTTCTACATTCCATTTGCTTGTGGGCTTATTGGAGGTTTTGAAATGGCTGACGATTCAGCTGGTTATAATTTTCTTTTGTGTCACTCTTTTCTTTTGTGGACAATAGGACCATACATAGCTTAGTTGAGTAGAGTTCATATAACAAGATAAAAAACTTTGGTTCTCTTGTTGATGATGATAATCACACTCTTTTATATTGATTTCAACTTTAAAATCTTTTCTGGTTTAATGACCCATTATGACCTAGAGATCATAAGTTCAAATTTAGAAATAGCTTCTTCGATGTGGAGGTAAGACAACATACATCGTCTCTTCCCCAAATCTTTCAATGGCAGGAGTCTTGTGCACTTTGTGCTTTGTTTACCTGTTACGTGGCAAAAGGAAGGTAAGGCCATACCCATGGATTGACTCCATGAAAGTGCCCTTCATATAGCTCAGATTGCTGTTGCCTTTTTTATCCGATTCTTGTATCTGACATAAGTTTACCTTGTTAATACTGTTGGTTGCTTCTTACCCTCTGTTTTTTATTCCTGCTCTTGGACACTTTTTTGTCTGTTCTGTATCTGTTACTTCTTTATATTGCATGTAGATTTACTTCTTCATCTTTCCCGGTTTTAAGTGTTTTTAATGTCATCTGTTTCTCTTCTTGCTCCATAAATCTCCAAAGCAATTTGGAGATCATGTTATGGGGGTCCTTTGCTCCTGCATCATTTATTTCTAGTCAATGTATATACCTACCTTTGCTTGATTGTAAGAGTAAAAGTTCCTGTTAGTCATATTGTCAAAAGAAGAATTGATTTCTTGATTTCATTACACTTTATATAAAATATTGTGGTATTTCTAATGGAAGTTATAGTTAGCCAATAGCCACATTCTCATCAAAAGGAGAATTAGTTTTTTTTATTTCAGCTTTCTTGTACAAAATATTGTTGCATGTCCTGTGCCATTTCTCTTTAGTGAAGAATCTCACGTTTTATTTCTTTTGGAGGGTAGCAAATATATATTCAGGAGTAATATGTCTCACGCTAGAGACTAACAGAGAAGGAAAAAACCATTCTCTAGTAAGGCTTAGTTCTCTGATTTGGCCATTCTTTCCAATTTCCATCTAGACTTGGAAATTATTAGATATAAATTTTTTTTCTATGAACTTGAAAAACATCTCAAATGCAGCTAGTTTCTTTGCTACTTGTCCATATTTTTTTGAGGCAAAAATCATCTGATATATAGATTAGGTGGAAGACCAACCTATTCAATGACAATGTCTGCAATTACATGGGGGGTATCTTCTAACCTAACAGAGAGTGCATCAAGTACAAGTGCAAATCTGTGCAACTTGTGGGCAACTTGATTGGTATCCGTTGGGGTAAAGAGGTTAGTGATGTTGGACAGACCTTTTAGAAAGCTCTGTTACTTGTCCATTCACTCTCTGTTTAGTCGATTGCTAAATAAAAGATTAAAGATAAACTGTAAATGGGGACCCTATCAAGCCCCTATTTCTTATTTAGCTTTCTAGAAGTCAACTGTTGTCTCATATGTGACAAGTATTGTGCATGTGGGTAAAGTGTGTCACTTTAAAGATGTGTTGATGCATAGATGTCATAATCTTGAATCGAAATCAAATTATTTTGGAGCTTGGTGAACCAAATTATGATTCGAATAAGAATCAATGAATTCCATGTTTCAAATACATGATATGAATTGTGATGTATATCTATTTATATATACTGTTCAAGAATTTGAAAATTATGAAATTTAATTTATGATTCATTTTGCCAAGTTATATTTCCAAAATGACTAAGTATCCTTTTCTTTAGATAGGAATGATGCTTATAAAATGCAAGATACGTCAAATCTAAATATACAATAGATATTTAATGTTTGTACAAATTGTGTGAATTGGACTTAAATTGTGAATTGCAACATTTTATAAATTTTCTAGGATTCACTATAAGGTTCATAAGCATTGGATTCATGTTAAGGAAGTTAATCGTATTCCCTTGAATTGGATCATGAATCATAAAGTTCAAATTAGGATTTTTTACGACCATGGCTGATGTCTTCTTGTTGACTTTCTTTATTATATCACCTTGAGGGTGAATGTCAACAAGAAGATGAAGTTCATGATGATATTCTTCTAGAATCTTGTTTTTGATTCACCTAGGAATTAGGATTCACATAACTAGATACTCAAAACCAACCTTCTTTTTTGTTTATGTTTCTCAACTGAGTTTCATGAATGTTGTTGGTAAAATGTGTCAACATTAACAATGGGGTCATTAGTCCCACTCTATAGAGATACAAATATTATAATTGATTAGTTTTATGCATACGTGAGCATTACCCAAGTAGTAAGAGACACAAGGCACACTCTTGGCGTCGGGTGCGCCTAAGGTGCAAGGCAAGGTGCACGTCTAAGTGATAAGAGATGCAAAATACATAAAACTATTATATATTCATTTAAAATAATAAAATAGTAGAATGAATCCATTTGAACTAAAATAAAATAAAATAAAACTCAACATAATAAAGAATTATCTTAGTTATATTGACACTATAAGTACACAACAAAATTTATATTATAAGTTATAATGGATAAGTATATGGCCCTTCAACTTAAGACTATAATATAGTTTATATTAATCATAGCATTATCATCCTCAAAATGATTGTTAGTAGAATTAAAATATAAGGTGCCAAAGAAGCAATAGATACAAGTCAAACTCAAAGCATGGGTTTGCTTGAGGAGCAAGGCAAGATGCCATCTAAAACGATGTACAAAAGATTAAAAGCTACTATATATTCATTAATAGTAAACATAATAAATGCACATATTGTTATGATAATCCATTTGAACTAAAATAAAATAAAAACTCAACATAATTGAGAAATTATCACAATTATATTAACACTATAATTATACCAAAAAATTGATATTTTGGATCATAACAAATAAGTATATGGCTGTTCAACTTCAACATAATATATAATTATATAAACATGACCTAAAAATCTTTGTAATTGCATTTTATTTTTTAGCTCATTAACTAATTTATGTGCAAATTTTATGACTCCATTGATTGGAGTGATGTTCTTATAACGTATTTTAAATCTAAAAAATTAAATTGTATCTTGAAAATTCTATGTTGTTTTTTAGTCTTGTTGAGAGAGTTAAAGCATTTTTTTTATTATAGCACGTAGAAAAGTATTAAATGCTGCCAATGACTATTTTTCGAGTTTGAAACTATAAAAATATCTTAATATAGACTATTGAAAAATCTATCCATAGATGAAAAAATTTCATTCATTACCTCTTTGAAATTTGGAGGTAGGAGCATTTTGTTTTTTATGCAAATGGCTTGACATTCTATGCTGTTCATAATAATCCAAAAGGAGATATGAAGATTTATAATGATTTGATCCTTCAATTTGAACTTACCAAAATTAATATTTAAGATTAGATTATGAGAATATTATTGTTTTATAAAATTGAGATAGTATTAGGTATTGTTTATTGGTACTATATAATCGGAAGTATTTTAGAACTTTATTGAGTGGTTTATAATTTATAAAATCTAGTTCTCCTTTTTCTAATCTGATTGTATTTTCAACTTTGATAATTGTATAACTCAAAGGGGAGTTTTGTTTTTGAGTGAGATTTTTATGTAGTAGATCCTTTATTTCTATTCATAATAATCCGAAAGGAGAGATGAAGATTTATAATGATTTGATTCTTCAATTTGAACTTGCCAAAATTAATATTTAAGATTAGATTATGAGAATATTATTGTTTTATAAAATTGAGATATTAGGTATTGTTTATCGGTACTATATAATCGGAAGGATTTTTGAACTTTATTGAGTGGTTTATAATTTATAAAATCTAGTTCTTCTTTTTCTAAACCGATTGCATTTTCAACTTTGATAGTTGTATAACTCCAAGGAGGGGAGTTTTGTTTTTAGTGAGATTTTTATGTAGTAGATCTTTTATTTCTTGTTCACATAATTTATGAATGCCTAGCATTCATTTAAGTGTTGGGGGAGCTGTAGTTTAGATTTTTGGTTCTTTATAATCTTCTATATAAGGACGAGAAACTTAATGATTTTTTCTCTTGCAGAAGGTAGGTGGTACATTTGAACAATATTGATGAATTAGCTTGTTTTCAAAGTATTGCAACAGGATTTTGAATGTTGGAGGGGATTCAATAATTTTTTTTTACAATTTTCAGTAATTTAATTTCTTTGTGAATATATACGGTATGTGTTTGTTTATGTTGATTGCATTGATTGAATTAATTCATCTATGGCATGGACTTTTGGACGATAAATGAAGTTGGGAAAAATTGGTTTTATTATGTACTCTAGTAGAAATTCCTTTATTAAAGGGCATAAAATGGTAAAATTTTATGGATGAATGGAGTTTTAAAAATAATGTAGTGTTGTAAATTTTTGAAATGAAGAAAGTAGATTGGACATATGTTTGCATATACGAACATTAGGGATTTTATAATGAAGTTTTGACTGTTTTCCTTCCTTTAGTCATTATGATCAGAGAATATGTACATGGACTGTTTTTAAAAGGGCATTAATCCTTCTTTTATACAATCAGCATTAGCACTTGTATTGATTAATGCGATAACTTCTTTAGTAAATTTTTTTTTTTTTTTTTTTTTTGAGAAGAAACAACTTCTTACATCCCTACAGACACACTTGCCGCAAGGAGCTGCTCCTCCCGGGAGGTACCCGGGCCCCCGGGCTTGGGACAAAGCCCGACTAATCCCCCCACCTCCGGATGAGAGATAGAAAGAACTGGCAGGATGAGGTTAAGAAATTGGGACCTGACACATCCCGAACCCGCACCCCAACCACTAGACCCATGCCTTTTGTTCTTATGATAACATAAGAGAGCCACTTTCTATATTTGCATATAGTAATAGAACGAATAAGATTGTCACAGTCAATTTAAATTATCTGATTTAAGATTGTCTTTGTTTGGGATATAAGAACCTTCAAAATTTGAAATTTGTGAGTAAGGATTTGTAGTTCACTTTTAAACTTATTTATTCCTTGTTGTAAATCATTTATTTGTGAGTTAAGGTTGGGCTGAATTTATTTTTTTACATAGTTTTCTTCATTTGTTTACACAAAACTTTCCTTGATAAACTTCATGTTGTAAAATCCTTTATATTTTTTAATAGTATTTTACAATTTTTTTTTCTTTTCTTTTCTTGTTTAAAAGTTATTTCTGAAAAATATTTATATTTTTAGTACGAATCTTTAATTTGATTGGCTACTTCAATCATTAATATTTCTTTAGGTGTTAAGACATTTATTGAGGAAGAAGAATATTTGTATTATTTTGACAATGACAAATAGAATTCTTGGAATTTGAATCTGAATAGAAATTATTTTTTTGATTTGGAATTATCATTTTTCAACATGATGTGTCTTTTTTTAGATGACATTTGTTAGCATGTTATCCTTATTTTCCACATTCAAAGTAACAAAGATATTTTTATGTGATGATTTTTTGCTTGTTTTTGGCTTACTGTAATATTTGCTAGTATTTTCCTTTAAAAACAAAATTTTTCATCTTTTTAACTTTAAGGTTTATGGTTGTTTTTAGATATTTTAAATTCCTGATCATAGTCAAATTGACAAAAAAAATCTTCTAATTCCTTTGGTTAGAGTATCTTTCTTTGCTAGTTGTTTTCTTAATTTAAAATCCTCACAAAAATGCTCAATATTGAGATATTAATTACTTGAATAAAATCATTGTATGTATAGGCGGTTATAGTTTGAATTTTCATCATTTCTTTCTCTGAATATACGTCTAGTCTTTTTTACAAATACAGAATGTAGTCCAAACATAATTTTTTTCTTTCCGAAATGGTGAATTATAATATTGTACTTTGTAAATTTTTGCAAGAAAAACATCTTTATACCTTCTAAAATCTATGAGACCTCTATGCCTTGGATTCATTAGTTGTTCTCTTACTCTTTCATCTATCTGAAATCTTACCAATAAAGTACCACATTACATTTATGACTATGGCTTGGTTTGTACTTATTCTGTCATTACATTGTTTATTTTTTTTATAAAATTTCCATGTTTATTTAGTTGTACTGAATTTATTATTTCTGATCTTTGATTTTCTGAGAAAAGTTCCACTAGCCATGCATTTGGCCTGGGAAATCTGCTGTAATTTGTTGGACAACATTGTCCTGCTGAATTTTATGTGTGGAACAGACTTTTGAATAAATTAACATATGATTAAAAATTTCCCTTAACTGATATTCTGCATTTCCACCTATGTTCCATTCATAATGTCTATTACCTTCAAATTAATTTTCTCTGTATGAGGAATTTCTTAAAGAACTGTGTCAACTTGTGTTGGTGTTCTATAATAAACATCTGTTAAAATAAAGTCATTAACTCCAAAATTAGTAACATTGGATCAAGTTAGATGACCTGGAAAAACAAAAACGTAAAAATTCCAATTATCAATGAAAATTTTTATTCTGTTATTTAACATGAAGATGAATCAATCAAAATAAAATTTAATACATTAAATCAAAAGCCAGATTCTCTACTTGAACTAGGGCTTCTTTCACTAAAAATCTTGAAACTTATTCTTCTCTTTCTCACATGTTGGCTTTTCTGTCTATACCATTCCTCCTAGATTAGCAACTATACCGATGAATTTGAAATTGACAAAATAAGAGTAAATTTAATAACCATCCATTTAAAAAATACTTTTTTAGAAATTTTCAATAAATAGCAAGAAGAGAAAATCTGGAATTTATTATATGGAAAAATGACTTCTAAATGAAATTTTTTCTTTTTTGATTGGCTAAAAAGCAACAGTATTACTTCAATGATGATGAAAACCACTGAAGGAAAAAAAAAAGGAAATCAAAAAGATACTTTGTTGAAATCCATCAAAATTAATGATATAGTTGGAACTCCTATAAAAGATACTTTGAAAGATGAAAGAACAATAAAAGCAAAAGAGCGAAATTGTATAATTGAACTAAATAAAAATCTTAACTTTACCTTCACTCCATGAAAAAAAATTTAAACTTCTACTGGTACTACTAAATCATCTAGTAGTTCAAAACCACACTTCTCTTCAGTCCAACTTCTTTCTCCTTCTAAATGCTTCTATCCATTAATTCTTTTGATGAGTACATTACTTTAATTTCTGAAGAAATGAATCGAATTAATATATCTCTTGAAAAAGATTAAAGTAAATCTCCATTAATTTCAATTGTAAAACAAATTTACAGTGAAAGCTCTCAAGATACTAACAAAGAAAGTCTATAGAAATAGAAGATATCGAAATTCAAACTTAAGATCCCTCACGTTTCATTTGACAATTTAGAAATAAATAGCATAAAGATTTTAAAGAAAAATCCACTTTAGTTCACCAAAAAGAAAAAGAAGAAGAAGAAGGCCAACACTAGTTGATACACTACTTTCAAAAAAATTTCTCAACTCAATTCCACTTAACAAAAGCCTTGTCCCAACTACATGGGGTTGGCTACATGTATTACTTCTCCACTCTGCTCTATCAACGGCTAAGTCAACATTATATTTCAAGTTCTATATTTTAATGATATATATATATTATTTTAGGTCTTCTGTTCCCTTTATCATTACTGCTAATTGTCAATATGTCACTTTTTCTAATGAGCTTATCTATTAGTCTTTGTTAGAGGTGGAAAAAATCATTGTCTTGACAACACCTCATGTTAACCAATTTCTGGAGTGTTTAGGCCCTGCTCAGTTTCAAATCTGAACACAACAATCATGTCTAGACTCAATTCACTTTAAAACTAGGCCATTGGTTTTTTTCAAAATTATAACATTTGTAGTTTTATCATGTAAACTACAGGTTGTATTGACATAATGATTCTAGCTAGACAACCTCTAATGGACATGACTTTAGATGCCCCTCTCAAATGGCGAGACATATTTGGTGATTAAAGACTTTTGCACATGAACATGATCCCAATCATTAGATCACACCTCCTTAGGATATGTTTATATGCTCCAGCATACCATGACTCTCAATAACTTCAAGTTCATCATAGCCCAATGCAACAAACAATGTTGTCAACGAAAGCAGCCTCAAAACAGCCAATTCAATGCTCCTATGTATTATTAGGCTAAGTGACAGAACAAATTGGTGAATGCGAGAACAATTTAGCGCCTATACGGTGACAATTGGATAGTAAAGACCTGGTTTTTCCGTTTGTCTTGTCCAAACCTAGCCTAAATATGAATCCAGATGTAAGGCCTCCCATCTAGACTGGACATAATCTTTTAATGGTTATGTCTGGGCCACTCTAGACCGAGTCGAATAAAACCAGGCAAACTAGGCCAGCCAAGTTTCTTTTTTCCAGTGGTAGTCTTTGTTATATGTGTTTTAAGTTTAAACCATCATAATCGATTCTATCTCATTTTATCTCCGTTTGGGCGACTCATTCCGTTTCTCGTATTTGTTCATCTTTCAATGTTTGCTTAAAGAAATTCATCATACTTTGAAAATTAAAATTTGAAGGTAATACACTTCATGGATGGAACATAGATGGATATACAAAATATTGGTTGATAAAAATTTGTAATCATATGTTAATTTGTTATAATGCTTGTTCCACAAATAAAATTCAGCAGGACCATTTGCACTGAAGCAACTACAGCTGGATTTATTTTGTGCGGAAGCATCTACAGAACAGATAAAGGTTATTATGAAGTGCCTGGATTTATTTTGTGCGTGCTCGGGCCAAAGAGTTAACTACTAGAAATCTCATATATTTGTATCTCACAATGTGGAGCTTGCGGTGGCCCAAGACATATCTACTATTTCTGGTATTCCCCTTATGGACAACTTGGGTCGGTATCTTGGTGCTCCCTCCATTCATGGGAGGGTCCGACCTGCTGACTTTCAATACATCATTGAGAGAGTGACTACTCGATTGGAGGGGTGGAAGACAAAATTCTTGTCCTTTGCGGGTAGATTGGTTCTAGTTAAATCGATGCTTAACTCTATTCCCATGTACATCATACAGACTATGGTGTTACCAATAGGGGTGTGTAATACCATTGATAAATTAGTTCGGCGTTTTCTATGGGGAGGGTCTAATGAGAAGCAGGGCGTCAACCTCATTAAGTGGGAAATCATCATCAAACCTATGGAGGACGGTGGTCTTGGCATTAAGAGTATGGCTTATATGAACTTGACTTTTTTGGCCAAATTGGGATGGAGACTAATTACAGATAAGAATAGCTTTTGGGCCAGAGTTGTTTCCATGAAGTATCTGCATCGGGAAGCTACTATTGATAGGTTGCAGCCTAAGAATGGGGCTTCCAATGCGTGGCGGGGCATTGTTAAAGCCTCGCCTATTTTACGTAGCGGAGTGCGGGCTCTAGTTCGTAATGGTAAGGACACTATTTTTTGGCTTGATACATGGGTAGGTGAGGTGGCCTTAATCAATATGAAAATGCGGGATTTGAGTTTGGTAGAGATGTATAGGCCTGTCTCAAGCTATTGGGTGAAGGGTTCAGGGTGGGACTAGAATGCTCTATCAGGTTTACTCCCTTTTGAGGTTGAAAATAAACTTGCTGCTGTGCTCTTATGGGATGAGGAGGAGGTTGCAGATGGCATATGTTGGGGAGCTTCTAAGAGTGGCATATTAACGGTGACCTCTGCTTATACTATTTCTACTGGAACTCTTATAGGAGATCCTACTTCCCTTTGGAGGATGATTTGGAAGCTTAAAGTTCCTCAAAGATGCAAGACTTTTTTGTGGATGGTTGCGCATCGAAAGATCATGTGCAATGCTGAGCGGATGAAAAGGGGTTTCACCATGGCATCTGACTGTATTGAATGTGTGGGATGTATCGAGGATGTTGATCATATTTTTCGAAATTGCTCTAGAGCCGTGCAATTATGGAAGCGTCTATTGCAGCCAGTTGAGTATCATCTTCAGAGCAATTTGGATTTCCAAAGCTGGCTTGCTCATAATCTTGCTGGCGTTAATGATTGTAATGTTGACTATGACTGGGCTTCCTACTTTACAGTTGCCGTGTAGGCTCTTTGGAAATGGAGGAATGATTTAGCTTTTCGTAATCTTCGTTTTCACTTCGAGTATAGCATGGCTTGGCTTAAAGGGAAAGTGGCTGAAATCATTCATGCTTTTCGAGCCAAAGTGGCGGTCCATGGTGCTGGACTGATAGAGAGGGTGAAGATGGTAGGCTGGTGTGCTCCCAACCATGGTTGGACTAAGCTTAATACTGATGGATGTCTTAAGAATGCTTCATCGCGAGCAGGGGATGGCGGTCTTCTCCGTGACTATCGTGGTATGTGGTTGAGGGGGTTTGTGACTAATATTGGTTCTTGTACTGCAACTGAAGCTGAATTATGGGCTGCTGTTCATGGCCTACGTCTTGCTTGGGAGGAGGGCCATCGTTCTATAGTTTTCGAAACAGATTCGGCTATGGTGGCTGGTTGGTTAAAAGGCAACAGTATGCCGCAGCTTAGCCTTTCCAACTTGGTAAATGAGTGTAGAAGACTCCTTCAGAGAGATTGGATAGTTCAAGTTGAGCACATTTACAGAGAAGGTAATAGAGCAGCAGACTATTTGGCTACTGAGGCTTTGAAGTTCAATCGGGGAGTGTGTATCCTGTCTTCCCCTCCCCGTGGGTTATTCAATATTTTGAGGGAAGATGCAACTGGGGTTACTTGGCCTAGGAGAGTTCGAGATGTAGTGTGCTAGTTGTTCTTGCTGGGTGTTCCCCTCTTTACCTTTTCAAAAAAACTACAGCTGGGTTTAACAGGCCAATTGGGCATGGATGTGGAGCTTTCAACTTTGTGAAAATCAAAGATTAGAAATAATTAATTCAGTATACTTAGATGGACACATGAATCTTATAAAAGATTAATAACGTAATGACAAGAAAACTCGGTCACAAATATAATTTGGTACTTTTTTGGTAAAATTTCAAATTGAATGAAAGAGTAAGAGAACAACTAATGAATCCAAGGTGTAGAATTCTCATAGATTTTATTGTATAAAGATGTTTTCCTTTCAAAAAATTATTAATTACAAGATTATAATTCACCTTTATGGAAAGAAAAATTATATTTGGACTATCATCTGTATTTGTTAAAAGGATTAAACATCTATTGAGAGAAAGAATGATGAGAATTTCAAACTATACCCGTCTATACATATGATGATTTAATTTTGGAAAGACTCATTACATAGAAAAATGATAATTTTGAATCAAAAAATAATTTATATTCAGATACAAAAAATTCTATATGTCATTGTCAAAGTAATACCAAATATTCCACTTCCTAAATAATGTCTTAATACCTAAAGAAATATTAATAATTGTAGTAGCCAATCAAATTAAAGATTGGTACTTAAAATATAAATATTTTTCAAAAATAACTTTTAAACAAGAAAAGAAAAAAAAAACAATTGTAAACTACTATTAAAAAATATAAAGAATTTTACAACATGAAGTTTATCAAGGAAAGTTTTGTGTAAACAAATGAAAAAAAACTACATAAAAAGTAAATTCAGTCCACACTTAACTCACGAATAAATGATTTACAACAACAAGAAGGAAAAAATAAGTTAAAAAATATGCAAACCCTAATGTTTGTATATGCAAACATAAGTCCAATCTACTTTCATCATTTCAAAAATTTACAATGATACATTATTTTTGAAACTCCATTCATCCAGCAAATTCAACAATTTTATGCCTTTTTTTAATAAATGAATTTATACTAGAGTACATAATAAAACCAGCTCTTTCCAACTTCATTTATTGTCTAAAACCCCATGCCCTAGATGAATTAATTCAATCTGTGGGTGGAATCAACATAAACAAACACATATCTTATATATTCACGAAGAAATTAAATTTCTAAAAATTATTGAATCCCCTCCAACATTCAGAATCCTGTTGTGCAATACTTTCAAAACAAGTTAATTCATCAATATTGTTTTAACATACCCACCTACCTTTTGTGAGAGAAAAAATCATTAAGTTTCTCTTCCTTGTATTGAAGGTTTTAAAGATCCAAAAATTCAACTAAAGCTCACCCAACACTCAAATGAGTGCTAGGTTTTCAAAAATTATGTGATCAAGAAATAAAGGATCTAGTACATAGAAAACAAAACTCCCTTTGGAGTTATACAATAATCTAAGTTGAAAATGCAATAGAAATAGGTGAAGTAGATTTTATAAATTATAAATCACAAAATAAAGTTCTAGTTTTTTTTCCAATATCTTAATTTTATAAAACAATAATATCCTCACAATCTAATCTTACATATGAATTTTGTCAAGTTCAAATTGAAGAATCAAATCATTATAAGTCTGAATTCCATCTCCTTTTGGATTAAAAAATGCTCCTACCTCCAAATTTCAAAGAGTAATGAATGAATTTTTTCATCTATACAGAGATTTTTCTATAGTCTATATTAAGATATTCTTACATTTTTAGACTCAAAAAATAGTCATTGGAAGCGTTTAAATATTTTTCTACAAGCTATAATAAAAAAAATTGCTTTAACTCTTTCAACAAGATAAAAAAACGAATTTTCAAAATACAATTTTATTTTTTAATATTTAAAATACATTATCAGAATATCACTCCAATCAATGCCTTAATGGAATAAAGAATAAAAAGAAAGTATTAAGATTTTTAGGTTGCTCGAATTATATTGCAAAGTTTTATAAAGACTTAACTAACAATGAAAAATAAAAGAAATTCTGCAGCAAAGACTAACGTAAAATGCCTCTTAACGGATGGACATCCGCAAGAGCATATTGTTGCTGTAATTTCCATAAGAGCATTTGACAAGTATTTATTATTTTACTGTTTAAGAAAATTTCAGGAATTCTGATGAAAGTGAAAGAACTGAGGGGTGGGTAGCATTTACAATGATTCTGTATTTTTAATGTTTGAATTTATGCTTATAATGAATCTTTTACTTTTATCCATATATAGGTGACCATCCCTGGCTTTGAAATGGAGATTGTGAAGCACTCTGAAAATGAAGACAGTGATAATGAATTTGAATGGTGATATAAGGAGGTTCATGTTGCTGAAAGTCGTGAACAATGTCAATAGCAATGAGAGTCAGATTGATGAAGGTGCACGACGTTCCAGCATGAAGCACTAGTCTACTTCGGGAAGAAAGAAAGAGAACCTAGACTCTATGGAGCACTTTTCATTTCTCTCTCTGTCCCGCTCGGTGCTGTTAATTGTGAAGGCAATTCTTCAAAACATGAATTTGATAAACCTGGATGAATCTTTGTTTCCTCATTCCACTATATCTTAAGCTATAGCTTATTGGAGACTTGCATTCATATGTGTCTTCATGTTTTTTGTTCTTATTTTAATTTAATTTATTTATTTTATGCATCAATCTTTGCTATTTTTGGCTCCTTCAACTTCCCTGAAAACCACTTGTTTCTCATGTCAGTCTTCCTCATGCAAGACAAATCTTAAGAAATGAGCAGAAATCTAGATTAAGTGACCAAGTTCAAATAGAGGGATCAATTGAGCTTTTTGAATACTACTGTTGACAAACTAAGGTAGTGTAAAAATCTACAACTGTTTTCACTCCTTACAATTGCAGTGACTTCAGGAAGCTGACTAGTAACATCATTGAACTTACTTACCAATTACACCAAACTCAACAATGATCTTCATTTGAATCAGTAGATGGAAGTAGAAGACAGGATTAAAAGATGGAATTACAATTAACGAGACTAAATTAAAGGGGACCATTGTTGTTGCAGTAACAGGGTATGAAATCTTTACATATCCATTAGCAAATAAGTAAGAAGAATACTCCTCTCTAGTTCCTTTTGTATGTACTACTGAACCGGTGAAAAATGATGCTTCTAGCAATTCACAGGGCATCATCAAATGATACCAATCTTGGATAAGAATCTACAAAGCACTTGGTTGCATCACAGCATCCTCTGTACCATAAACTTTACAATTATCAGCTCACATTTGGCATTGCTCGGTGTTAGTCCTGTTGTCATGCTTATGAATTGCTTAAAACCAAACTACTTCTTTATGTTGTCTGTTACAACTTGACGGTTGTGTAAGGCTCCGCACTTTCACTCATTTGCCTGTCCAAACGAAGTTGGCAGCCTTTTACCTGTATTGCACATTGGTTGTGATGAATGATTGTTGATTGATCCAATTGACTCATGTTGGTACCCAGTTATAGGATTACCCTTGCATGATCTTATTAAGAACTCCAACTTTTCATTGCCTTGTCAGAATTTCTCTTGGATGATGATGATGATCTTAAGAACTCCAAGTTTTTGTTGCCTAGTCAGTATTAGTCTTTGGATGTTCTTCTTATGAACTCTGTCACCAACTTGGAGAATGCAGATGAATGATCATTCAGCAACTGTGCTGGTGAGTCATACTCTACAACTTTTCCTAGAATATTCCAAACAGCAAAAGAAAGCAAATTGTGAGCATTTGTAGAAGATGATTAGACGTTAGATCTATAATTAGACTCTTTACTTTGAACCAAAATGTAAAACTATAGTGTACCCTTTATAACATTTACTATCCAGCAACAAAAATCTTGAAATTCTTCTTCATTGGGTTTATTTCCTGTACCTTCATTGAGAACCAGAACAAGATCATTATCAATTACTGTCGGTATTCGGTGAGCCACTGTGATAACAGTACAATTACTGGTTTCTTCTCTTACAGCTTTCTGAATCACATTATCTGTTGCAGTATCCACAGAGGCAGTAGCTTCATCAAGGATCAAAATCTTTCTCTTCTTTAGTAGCAACCTAGCAAGACAAAGCATTTGCCTTTGTCCCACACTCCAGTTCTCTCCATCTTCTGCAACTGCAGAATTTCCCAATATCCATATGAGAAAAATTTCAAGAGCGTAGGAAAAAAAATGATGAAATTTACTGTAGTTGCATAAATCAGCATTGCTCTTTTTCATTTTTGAATCAGTACCTAGTGCATCAAGAAGTCTTGAATCTTGTGTGACTATCTCCTTAAGATGGCATTTATTTAGAGCCTGCAAAATCAATTTGGTTTTAGATTCAGTAAATTTTAGCATGAACTTCAAATTGAGAGAAAGAGATTGTAGCCTTGTAGGCAGTACCTCCCATATTTCTGAATCTGTATGCTGGTTTAAAGGATCAAGATTGTTTCTCATGGTTCCTTGAAACAAAGTCGGGTCTTGTGGAATTATACCCAATCTCGACCTCAAATCCATCAAACCAATCGTGCATATATCTAGTCCGTCAATTAGGATTCTTCCTTCCGAGGGGTCCACAACCCTGAATAGAGCTTGGATGAGAGTAGATTTTCCACTGCCTGTTCTGCCTACTACTCCTATCTTCTTCCCTCCTGGGAATGTGCAGGTGACCCCCTTAAGAACCATGGGAAGAGAATGCCTATATCGAAAATGAAGATTTTCAAGCTCAATGGTTCCATTTGTTGGCCACTTAGGTTCTGGTCTACACCCTTCAATTACTAATGGAGCTTCACTTGGTATGTTTGAGTATTGAAGAATTCTCTCTACCGATATCATCTTGTTTTCGACATTGCAGAGGTTCCATATCACCCAAGCCTGTAGAACATTCAGATTCAGACCATATGTAGCAGCTAGCCCTGCCAAACCTGTAAATGCAGCCAAGAAGTCCCTTTAGTTCTAAGGTATGAGTGCTAATGTTTGTAACATATAGTTCTCTTAACAGAAAATAAAAAAATAATTGCGAAAGAAAGAGCCAACAACGTTAGGAAGAGAAAAAAGAAAAAGGAAATGGCACAATTCGTAGATGATGAACTTACTAGGGGAAATGGCTGATCTTGGCAATCTGACCAAGATGACTAGAACAATGAAGAATACAAGGTTGAAGAGAAAATTGATTCGGACACAAAGCCATTCCATTGTTGCATAATTGTAGAAGGTTACACGAGAATAGTCATCGATCAAGTTGAGATTTTTCTCTACAAACCGATCTTCCTGCTTGAAGCTTCGGATTGTTGCTGCCCCGGCAATGGACTCTGAGAAGTGGTGCTGAATAGGAGATTTTCTTATCCCAACCATCCGAGCTAGCTCTCTAGCCGTAGTGACGTAGTATGCCTGTGGGACAATTTAGAAACTGTTAATCTTTGTTGCTTACATGGATTAGAGACAGCAATTCTGTATGATTTTAGATTGGTGAAGTCTAGTACTATTTGCTATAGTTTACTTGCCTGATACCATAGGGAGATTGCTAGGATTATGAGAAAGAGAAGGAAGATCTTCCATTCTACTTGGGACATTAGGAAAATAACACTTAAGAGTTGTATGAGAGCAAATGCCAATCCTGCTACCCGGTAGGGAATATCGGTGTCTACCGTACTCTGGTCTGTTGAAGACTGAAAAAAAAATAAAAATGAGAAAGATAAAAAAGTAAGTCTAATTTCTTATGTTCATGCAGTCGCACTGATTATTGTCACCGTTGAGGAAAAGAAGAATTTCAATAAACATGGAGATAGCTAAAGAACTGACCCTGTTGAGTATTCGACTCGAAGGTGTAGTATCAAAGAAGGAAATAGGTGCACGCAAGACAGATTCAATCATGCCGAGGAAGAGCTTCTGAGCAGTTTTGATTGCAATGGTGGACAGAAGAAAAGCTCTACCCAATACAAACATGGAGCTTCCACCAGACAACAAAGCAAAAACTCCTATCAACTTCTGTTTGCTTACTCTCCCTTCATCCTCAGTTGCCCAAGCAATCCAGTAATTGCTACCAATCTGCAATCCCTGGAAGAGAACTTGACAGAGAAGGACGACCGGAACAAGAGCTCCTTTATATGCTAATGTCATAAAGGTAGAGTAAACTCGCCATTTCACTCTACCGGATTCTGCTTCCTCTTCGTGATTTCTATCCTGGAGTTTCCCGTTGCTGTTGGATTCATTGGGTTTCCCTTCGGTATATTCAGTTTGGTTCATCGCTCCGACTCCACATTTTGATTCTTGTGTTGATGTCACTTGGCTTACAGATTGATTATGTGCAGTCATTAGTCTGACAAGCTCACCATCTGGGTCTGCAATAAGATCTTCATACGTTCCTGACTGAGTAATCATCCCATCTTTCATTACCTATAGGAAAATATATGGATCACAGAAAATGGTAGAAACCCAATTAAAAAAAAAAGTTCATTTGAGAGCATTCAGAAGTAGGAAAACCAAAATTTTCTGATTGTAAAGCAACAGATAAGTACTTACCAAAACCAAGTCAGAAGCACCCAAAAATTCCAATTGATGAGTAACATAAACCACAGTCTTTTTTCTCAAGAGATTCATCAAACATTCCTGCAGAACACTTTCATGTTACATTAGGAAGGGAAAAAAAATGTTGAAATAAGCAAAAAAATTTAAGTTACTTGCCTTGAAAAGATGAGCTCCTGTATGTGCATCCACAGCACTGAAAGGGTCATCTAGAAGATAAATATCAGAATCACTGTAAATAGCTCTTGCAAGCTGAAATCTTTGCTTCTGCCCTCCACTCAAATTGATTCCTCTTTCTCCCACAACAGTCAAATCTCCATCTTCCCACATCTCAATATCTCTGTTTAAAGCACATCCCTTCAATACATTCTTGTAAAAACTCCTTTCCATTTCCTTCCCAAATAAGACATTCTCTCGTAGTGTTCCTGTTTGAATCCAAGCACTCTGTGGAACATAAGCTTTTGAACCGTAAACCTTAATTCCCACACCTGATATCATCGGAATCTCACCGAGTATACCGTATAAGAAGCTCGATTTCCCCGACCCGACTGATCCACACACTGCAATCTTCTTGCCCTTCATGAATCTCATGTTTTCACTAATTTTTATTGTGGGCTTGTTCAAATTTGAGTTGCTCATATCCCATGAGTATTCTCCCTTCCCTATCTCTATTGCTATGTCAGATGTTTCTGTATTATAGAATGATGGAACTCTCTTTTGTTGGTCTTCTCCAAGAAAGTCTTGGAGCCGATCTAATGAGACCTTCGTTTGAGCGATCGTAGATATAAGCTCTGGGAGATTATAAATAGGTTCTTGTAGTACCCGAAAAGTTGCTAGAGCTGATAAAACTGTGCCAGCCGTTAATGGTATTTTTACTACAATGCAGATACCAAAAGTGGTGACTGAAACTATAGTAGGAGAAGTCCAGAAGAGAAACGCGATGACCGAGCAAATATAGAGGTATTTCTTCAACCACTTGCTCTCATATTCTCTGAGATTTAGAATGTTCTTCAAGTAATCTGTTTCCCAAGAATGAAGCTTCAAGACTCTGATGTTTTTCAAAGTTTCTGAGGTAGCTCTGATTCTTGAGTCCTTGGCTTTCATGATCTTTGAATGGAGATTTTCTTGCAGTTTGGCTAATGGGGTGTTGCTCACCATTACTAGAACTGTGGACAAGAGAGCCGCTATGGATGGAGCGGCACCGAGGTTCTTGTAGAGGATGACAAGAGCAAGAAAGACTTGGAATGGGAGCAGCCAGACTTCATGAATGTACCAGAAGAAATCTCCGATTCTCTCGACGTCCACATTGATGAAATTTACGATGTTTCCATTGCTCGAGCTTGAAGATTTCAATGATAGAGATTTCTTGTAGATTGAAACCATGAGAGCTGCTCGAGCCCGAATGCCAATCCGACGGGCTCCAAAGTACCATTGCCGTTGTGAAAGTGACTCCACCGTCTTCGCAAAGAAAAAGATTATTGCAAGTATAAATCCATACTTATGGCTTGAATCATCATGTTTCCCAGATAAGAAATCTACAAAGTTTGTGATTAGAAAGGGTCCCATATATGAAGATACTGTGTTTACACCTGAAAAAAGAAGGAAAAAAAAAATTAAATTTTAGTCTGTAAAACTTCAAGCAAAACAACAACATATTGTTTGGTTAAATTGTTATACCTGCAAAGAGTCCATTTATTAGAAGAGGCTTCCAAACAGCATAAATTATAGCTTTTGCTAATGGGAAAGCTTCAGTTTTCTGATTCTGAAGTGATTCTTGTAGCAAGAAGAAAGACTTTTCAGCTGTATCAATATCAGGAACTGAAGGAATATGAGGTAGTTCAAGTTTTCGAGAACGACCCGTTTGGAAGAGTGGATTTAGCCATTGGAAACTAAGTTTGCTCCAAATTCCAGCATTGGAAAATTCATCGATGACCTCTCCGACACAGTCGTCCTCTTTTTTGAGCAACGGGCGCTCGATTTCTTTGGTTTTTTTGGTACAAATGAAGTAAAAACCACTGCTACAGAGCAGCATATACAGGGGAAATGCAGCAAAGTCTGATATAGTGGCCTTTGGAAAGAAGGTTGGAAAGCCAACATATTTAAAATGAGTGAGGATGTAAATGGAGACAGAACAGATATTGAGAAAACTAGAGAACACCCACCAGAAAATAAGAACCAAAGGCCACTTTTTATCTTCAATAACAAGTCTCTTTTTCATATAAATGGTGAAAACAGTTGCAGAAATCCAAGTTATTGCTTGGAAAACTGATTCAATGGAGAGAATTTTTTGCCACCAAACTTCATACATGAAAAAACCCAGATTGGACATTGATATCAGAACACAAGAAAGAACAGTAATCTCTGTGAAAATTCTACTATATTTCCTCATTCTACTGTTCATTCTTCTTAACAACTCTTCTTCTGCTTCTGCTTTTCTCATCTCTCTTATAAACTCTATCAGTAACCATGTCAGAAACAATAAGAAAAATGCTCCATCAACAACCCTTAAAGATAAAAACACTTCCATCATCACCATTAATATTACAACAAACTGCAAATACCCTTTGAAGCCAGAAACCCAGAAATACAATAAAAACTAGAAACCAAAGTCAAAACAGAATAAAACTCAGAGAAAGTAGCCAGTAATATTGCCACATTACTTAGCAACTTTATAACAAGATTTAATGCTGAAACAAGAAATACCCAGTAAAGACAAGGGTGCAAGGATTGAATAAAGAACAACAAACAATCATGAGAATGAAAAAAGTTTGAAGTTAAATCAAGTAAATGGGTCTAGTGAATCTCTAAAGTTTTTTATTTTTTTTAAGAAACTGGGTGCTTAGGCATTTGATTTCTGGGGTTTTTTAAAAGAGAAATGCTTTAAATAAAGGAGAAGAGAACAAAATGAAGAAGAGAATAAAAAGTAATGCTTAAAAACATTACTTTTTATAATGAAGAAGAAGAGACAAAATCCACATGAGCATCCTTATCACCCAAACTCCTGTCTTCTCAATTGAATGATTCTTTTTTATCTCATCTTTTTTCGTGACGTTGAACACTGTGGAATGGTGATGTATTTCAGTATGAGCTCATGGGAAGAACGGTTCAAAGTTCCAGAGATTCACGGATTTTGGAAACGGAAATTACACGTCGTGGACCAGTGGATTTTGCATATCTAAATTCCAGATTCTTGTCTGAATTTACTATATTATTTTTTTGGAATCTTTTATATCTTTGCTTATCTCCCATGTTAGACATTCCATATTAAAAGCAAGAAAACACCAAAAACGCGTAAGGGTTGGTTTTACTTGAAAACAGTTTTTAGAAATTTACAAAAAAAAATATGTTGTTTCTAAAAAATAATAAAATATTATTTTTTAAATTTTTACTTTTTTAGTTTAGTTGTATTATAATTTTTGAATTACAAACCAAACACATGAGCCCTAAGGCTGTGACTGATCTCTAATGTGATAAACTTTTCTCTACGACGTTAATAAATAAATTGCAATATTGATTTTAGAACCAAATGCAGTTTTCTTTTTTTGTTTTTTTTTTTTCTAAAATGATATAGTCAAGTTGATAAAAAAAATTAAGGAATTTATATTTTTTACGTCACAATTATGATCTTCGGATATCCACGTATTACACATCTCAATATATATAACACTTGATTCAATGACTATAATAATGTAGTTGACACTTTTTCATAATTGGAAATGGTGTTATTCTTTTTAATATAATGCATGGCGACAAAAATAAATTTCAATAATTTTGATAGATTCATGCCATACCTTTATCAAATTATTAAGCCATAGAATTTCAGATATATCTTGAGGGACTTTTGATTGCTCTAAGATGTCAAGATACCATTGGAATATATGTATATATATATAGAGAGAGAGAGAGTAATGTTATGTATACGTTGGGTATCAACGTCATTTTTTGATATTAACACTCAGCCTTTCTTAAATATTCTAGGTATGCGTGTGTATTTAGAGATATTAGGGTCAAAAAATAACATTCACACTTAACGTACATAAAATATTTATACATATATATATATATATATATATATATGCTTGCTATTAGGTCATGAGTTAAGGTTATTCATTAAATAAAGACTTGGTTTTGGTCACCCTATAGAAATCACCACTTGAATATGTAATAGCATTGGAGTGAGTAGAGACTAGAGAGTATGAGACAAATTAACAAATTCAATAAATAAATAATTACAATAAGATATGATAAAAAAATATATTAAACAATATAATTTCCAGTAAGAATAAAAACATTATGTGCAAATCGACAAATATTCAAGAAGATACATAGCAACTGCTTTCATTTTCAGATATTAAAATAAAGAAATGGCTAAGCACAGGCACCCTTGTTTTTTTCTATATTTATTTTATATATTATATAGGGCTTCCAAAAAAACAGAAAATAAAACAAGTGCCTAGCAGTCTAATAACCACACATATATATATATATATACTGACATGTATATAAACAAACAAATAAATATGTCAAAAATAAACAATATGTCACGTGACGGATTAAAAGACACGTGGAAAGGCTACAGATAAGCAAGAAGGAAGCTGAAGACTTGGGTTTGGAAGTCTACGTATGTTAGTCAAATTTGGAGGGAAAGGAAAGATTGAGGAAATTAAGGAGAAGCTCATACTGTATAAGTTTTGGTTTATTATGCCGTGTCGGGTTAACACTATTTTAAAGTTCGGAACTACAAAGGCTGTTAGGCGTCTTTTTTTTTAAATGAACAAATAAGTATGATTATAAATTTAGACTCAAAATTAAAATTTCGTCCCTCGATTATAATTAAACTTACCCGACTTTAGGTTATATCATATTTTTTATTTTTTTATTTTTTTATTTTTCAAACTCTTGTTTCATATTCTTTGAATCTATAGAGTATTAGTACAAAACATTATTGCATGCAACACTTGCATATCTTGGTATTTCAGTCAAAGTTGCCTGCTCTCTTTTAAGAAAAGTTTGGTGGGTTGCAAGAGTTAAATGGATAAGAAGACCAAGAAAAATAAGAGATATGTATGAATCAAAATAACAACAATTCTATAACCTCAAGCTAATCATAATTAACAAACTCTTAACATAAATATTATATCTTATGTTGATAGCCTATGTAATAGAATATATCTTAATTATTAATTAGTAAAGGTGTCAATGGGTTGGTCTGAATTACAAAATCGAACTAAATGAATTGAGTTTGGTTCAGTTTTAAATAAGTTCGATTTAGATTAAATTTGAAAAATATATAATCTGATTGATTCAGTTTTACAATCAAGATGACTTTATTAACTTAATTATTTTAATAATTTATATTTAAAATTTTTAAATTGATCATCTTAAATCGAATTAAACCGATTATGTTCAGTTCATTTTACCTTCGTTGATTGTCTTGATTTGATTTGGTTTGATTTGACGAAATGTCAAACTGATTAACTACAACCATTGATACCCTTGTTAATTAGAATATCACTTTCTTAATTCCCTTTGAGATTGAGCTTTAGCTATTAGGGTGAGATACATATCCTTGCAAATGGGTACATCATAATACAATAGATGGTCATAGAAATGAGGACACAGTGTCGACATTAAGGAGAGAGACCTCTCTAAGGTTGACGGAAACTTATATGGTTTTCTTTTTCCACAAAACAAGCAAGAGCAACCAAACTTAACATTTTCTTTCTTTCTTTCTTGGAAATAACAAGTTGCTAGTTGTGCCGACCCACCGTACTAAAATTACTTATTTACCTTTATTTATATTTTAATAATTAAAGATTAAAGAAGAATATTTTCAGATAAGTAATAAAAAGTGGTACACCGTCATTAATAAGTATTCTCTTTATAAATAGTATGAATATATTTTCTTCAAGTCATGTGAGTCACTTCATTTATTTATTTATTTTATTGTGAAAAAAATAATTATATGATTTGCTTATTATAGTGTCTTGGGGGTAGAAAAATTTGTCTTTGGCTGTGATTGAGAGCACGGAGAAACCTCCATTACGGTAAATAATATCGACAAATGCAATTGGATATCATTTGGTATGTATGCATTTACAATTTTTAACGCGACTTGAAAGCGTTTAATTTGGTAAAACTCCCTTTCTTATTTCTGTATTTGTCACTTACGTTTTTAAAAAAATACTTTTAAAAAGAAATACAGAAGCTATACCAAACAAGGCTTTTCTATTGATTAGTGGTTTTTTAGCAACTATAAAATTTGCTATAATTTAAAATATAATATTTTTGATCATTTAAATTATAATTTTTAATAATTAAACTAAATATATATATAAGCAAGAATTAATGCAAGGTCAAAATATCCTAAAACGGTAAAGAAATAATAAAAAACAAGATTTTCACAAGTCGTCTCTACATATCTTTATCTGTTTCCACTATGTATTCGTTTTGATATTCTGATTTCAAAAATTCATTTCTAGATGTTTTTAGTGTCTCTAAGTATTTTCTATTTGAAAAATATTAATTTAATTATAAAATTTTTTAACTACAATGTAACTATTTATTTATATTCATTAAATTTGTATGTTATATATATTTAAAAATATATAATAAATAATTTAATAAATATATAATTATCATTATAATTTTTTGTAATTAAATTAATATTTATTGTTGTCATATATATGCAAGCGAGAATTAATGAACAAGGCGGCTGGAAAGGCGGCCATGTCAAGACATTTTTGAGATCGATGGCCCATTAATTGTTCTATGGGGACGCAAAGACCCATGTGCTAGCTATTGGTTTGATGTTATCCCATAAATGGTCCCTTTTTTGTAAATATTATTAAACATCCAGTTATTCCTCTCTAGCCACAGTGACCACATTATAGCGAAATAGGTGATAAGACATGTCTCCCTCTTAACTCTAGATAGGGTTGGTAAGTGAGAGAGGGAAAGCCCCTCCATAATGTTCGATGGAATCCTATATTGACTATAAAATTTTTGCCGCTCTACCTTCTTACTTGTTCGTGTCACCCGAGGGTGGTGGAAAAACTCACCCGAACTTAATCGGTTCGGATCAGGTCGGTCGGGTTAAACTTTCACCCCTATCGACAGCAACCCCCGCTGGAATTTTGAATACGAGAAAAAAGTAAGAAGGTAGAGCAGCAAAAACCGCTCGAATAAGAGTCAGCCTCCTCCCTTTTGACAAAAAGGCCCACTTCCAACCATCCAACTGCTTTGTAATCTTTGCGATGACTGGTTTCCAAAACTGTGTTGTATTGGGATTTCCACCCAAGGGGAGACCGAGATAGTTCATTGGCCACACACCAACACTACACCTGACTTTGTTAGCCATCTTGAGAAGTGTATCTGCCTCCATGTTTATGCCCGCCATCTGAGACTTTGTCATATTAATATCGATCGAGGCCAATGAAACAATTGAATGGCATTCATGATATTACTCTTTTCCCCCCTTCAAAAATAAGTGTATCGTGCGTAAACTGAAGATGAGAAATCTCCACCTTCTTCTTCCCTAGCAGGAAGCCTTTTGCAAGTGACTTCTGTTGTGCTCTAGTGAACAACCTCCCTAAACAATCCACCACGAAAGTAAGTAGAAACGGTGATAACGGATCGCCTTGCCTAAGGCCTCTCTCCACTGTGATTTTTTCCCTCGACCTTCCATCGATCACCATTGAATATGTAACCGAGCTCACACACCCCATCATCCAACATGTTCATAACTCACCAACGCCCTTCCTAGAATTATAGGCTTTTGCAAAACCAACTTTAAAAACCACTCCTTTCTGGTTGTGCAATATGTACTCTTCCACTGTTTCATTAGCAATATGAACTGTCACACCCTGGGTTGCACAGCGTGCCCCTACCCAGGTGCGGGCGCACCCCCTCGGGGCGAACGCCTATCCATTATGGATCCATAATATTGTCCCATCTCGGCCAGCCACGCCACACAAGGACGCCGGTCACCGAGATCATTTATCCCCCTGCACAATCCACAGCACAGGGAGGGCCTTCCCCAAGTTCGAACTCGCAACCTCTTCCTCATAACGTTAGATTTCGCAACTTGAGTATCCAATGGTTCAATGGATACTCAAGTTGCGAAATCTAACCTTATGAGGAAGAGGTTGCGAGTTCGAACTTGGGGAAGGCCCTCCCTGTGCTGTGGATTGTGCAGGGGGATAAATGATCTCGGTGACCGGCGTCCTTGTGTGGCGTGGCTGGCCGAGATGGGACAATATTATGGATCTATAATGGCTAGGCGTTCACCCCGAGGGGGTGCGCCCGCACCTGGGTAGGGGGCACGCTGTGCAACCCAGGGTGTGACAAAAAGGCCTTATGTATATGGGTATTCAAGTTGCGAAATCTAACCTTATGAGGAAGAGGTTGCGAGTTCGAACTTGGGGGAGGCCCTCCCTGTGCTGTGGATTGTGCAGGGGGATAAATGATCTCGGTGACCGGCGTCCTTGTGTGGCGTGGCTGGCCGAGATGGGACAATATTATGGATCCATAATGGCTAGGCGTTCGCCCCGAGGGGGTGCGCCCGCACCTGGGTAGGGGGCACGCTGTGCAACTCAGGGTGTGACATGAACTGCATCCAAGATTTGTTTGTCTTGGATAAAAGCTGATTGGGTGTGCTCAACTGTAACATCTCGTACTTTTAATCAATATATTTGGTTGACTTATACGTATACTAAAAAGTATAATACACGTATAAGTACCTTTAAAGTCATGTGTACATGTGACAAATGAACTTGAAAATGTCAAAAGTGAGTTCGGAACGTGATTTGACATAGAAATTGATTTCTCACACGTGTATTCCTCATGTAGATTGAGTGTATGAAGAAGAAGAACGCAATAAAAAGATATAAAAGAAAATAAAATAATGAACAGTACTCAAGACAAATTAAGTTTACTGTTCATATACTGTTCACGGAACAGTAAATTAAATGAGTTGCTGAATGAAAGAAAGAAAAAAAAAATAGAAAGAAGAAAGAGAATCGAACAGAAAGAAGAAAGAGAATCAGAGAAGAAGAAAAAGGGAAAATGCGGGATTCACGCGAAATCAGGACCTGCGGTAAGTAATTTTCACTATCTTTCTTCGTGAAATTACTATCTAAGCTAGATGTCACCTTTCTAGCGGAGTAATTTTTACTGTGGGAGCCGTTTTACGACGTTTCAGAAATTGAGGTTTTGACCCAATGTGATTGAAAATCCGCTAGAAAGGTAGAAAAACACTCCTTAGACGGTAGGGACCTCGAATATGTGGTTAGATTCCATTTCATGAGTTTTGGAGACCGTTTGACAATTTTAATACAATTTACATGTTTCGAATAAATAGTGACAAATAGTACTATAAACAGTGATGTGAATAGTACTGTGAACATGCTGTGAATAGTGCTGTGAACATGCTGTGAACAGTAAAATAGTGAACATGCTGTGAACAGTAAAATAGTGAACAGTGATTTGAAATCATAGAATCGTAGAGAACTGAATTCCGGAAGTTTCGATGCTAAGAATATGATTTTTGGATATGATTTGATAGTTTTAGTAACTAAGTATATGGTGTCGTGAAAATATGATTTGGACATCTATTTTCACTGTTCTTTCTTGTGGAAATATCTAGATTGACCACAGAAACGAGATAGTAGTTTCTTCAACTGTTTATGAGTCCTAAATGGATTTATTATTCGTGATTTGAAGTGAGTTGAGAAATTAAAGATGTAAATAGATATGAATACATGAAATTGAATTTTGGAGTGATTGTGACAGGTTAAATTAGTTGGATTTAACTTGGAGCTAGACTCGAAAGCGACGATGATTGAGTTTAAGTTGAACGTGTTGTACTGTGAGTATAGTTTTCTTGATTTGGTTCTTGTATGGCATTGTACGCATATAAAATGTTTGCTTGTATGCATGTTATATTTATCTATAATGCATTGAGTTTTATGGATCATGTAAACTGATTTTAGCAATTGGAGTTTGTAATGATGTCATTTCGTTAGGAATTAGACCCGGATGAGGTTTTGCGAGTCCTCATTGTCAGTAGGTCTGTCCTAATAAGGGTTGCGATCCTTGAAATGACTATGAATTGGGTAATGAGAGGCCGTGGCTACCTTGTAACGGTCATACAAGGGTTAGACTCGCTCTCTTGCCTTGCGGAGGAAGGAGATTGTGCATTGTGTTATGGAAAACTCATGAAATTTATGTTGTTGACATGTATAATATATTCGTTGAATGCTGCATGTGTTGAACAGGTGTTTGAAATGATTTTAAATGTCATATTTCTCTAAATGTATATAATTGTCATCTCAAGAACTATATTCACTGAGTTGTTGTTTGCTCACTCCATTTCCTCCAATATTTCAGGTATTGAGTCGAAGGGAAAAGGAAACTCCGTGAGTGATAATCACGTGAGCCTTCGTCTGGTATGTGTATGTACGCTTGGAGGAAATAGCTTATATTATTAGTTTGATATGTATACTTATCACACATTATATATATATATATATATATATATGTATTATCATCTAGATGGGATGTGTAGGCATATATATAGCTTAATATATTGGAGGATGAAATGAAAATGTGATGTGTGAATGAATTGAATGTTTATAGAGATCTATATTGGATTTGATTTGTGGTATATTAAAAAAAAAATTCAATAAATGTTGGGAAGGATTGTGAGACTATGTGAAGGCTGACAATGTATTATATACTGTATATGTGTATGTACAGTGTATAGTATACTGTGCCGGTCATGACATCAGCCTACGTCAGGGGCGTCGTGACATCGACTGTGTTTCATAGATAATGTCTTGGCAATGATTCTATATTTAAGTGAAATTATAGAACTTATATTAAGCTTCTTAAGCATATATTAAAGCTCACTGTTTTTGGGCATCAGTCCCTCTAATTCTTTTTTTTTTTTTTTTTTTTCAGTTTTGTCCATTTTGTTCATGTAATTCAGTTTTGAATATTTTTTTTATAAAATGAAAGTTTATCAATATGAAAATTTACATTATTATATTATGTTATTAGATTAATTCAACCTAATTACATTTTTTTTCACCCACTATATCCTGTCTTATGTTTTGGATAATAGTTATTGGCATAAAATTAAAGCAATCTAAAGTCATAGAAGTGATATAGTTTGAATTGTATATTATGTACGTTGCGACAATGATCAACTAAGTATGTATTCAAAATGATAAAAAGGGTACTTTACGTGATCATAGAAACTATATGCTGAAATAACATAATCTAATGAACAGTTCATAAATCAATGCTAAATAATGCAAGTTTTTTTTTTTTTCTATAAAAATTATTTCATTTAGATAGGTAAAATACAATAACAAATAAAAACACAATGTGCATGTACTTGAAGCACATGAACTTAAAAATAAATAAATAAATACATAATAATAATAATAATAATAATAAGGGAATATAAGATATCTTGAAATGTTTCCTTTCAATATTAAGATTCATAATGCAGTTCAGTTTATCAACTCTAGAATGACTCCACTTGATCTAGTTAGGTCTTTTATATGATCTATTGAAAGGTTTGGTTTCCATTTTGTTTGAAATCAAAGACTCGTCATGTATTTCAATTTTATCAACACTGTAATAATAAGGCGTAAATAGAAAGTGTTTGATCTACTTTATTATTTTACCTTTTTGGTGCAGTCTGGTTAAGTAAATTTATGTCATAATTTATTTAAAAAAGTTTTATGTTGGTTGTTAGCTACCTAATATAAACTCTCCTTCATTTTTTTTTTAATTACTAATCTTTCAGTACTCAGGAGGTGTCCTCATTTTCTTTGGGTTAGACTAATCTTCTCAAACTCGATTATGGCGAAGACGTTTGGGCTGACCCTCCCAATATAAGCGGATAAATCCTCCTCCTTTACCCTAGCTTGAAACAGATTGTGTTTATATAAGCATGAATTAATGCAAAGTCAAAATATCCTAAAACGGTAAAGAAATAATAAAAAAACATGATTATCACAAGTCGTCGTCTCTACATTTCTTTATCTTTTTCCACTCTGTATTCGTTTTGATATTCTAATTTCAAAAATTTATTTCTAGATGTTTTTAGTGTCTCTAAGTATTTTCTATTTAAAAAATATTAATTTAATTATAAAATTTTTTAACTACAATGTAACTATTTATTTATATTCATTAAATTTATATATTATATATATTTAAAAATATATAATAAATAATTTAATAAATATATAATTATAATTATAATTTTTTGTAATTAAATTAATATTTATTGCTGTCATATATACGCAAGCAAGAATTAATGATTAAGGCGGCAGCGAAGGTCGGCCATGTCAAGACGAAAGTGGTAGGTGGTTTGGTCAAAATCTCCTATAAAAGGAAAAGAAATAATTGAAAAAACAAGATTATCACAAGTCGCTCCTAAGTATCTTTATTTTTTTTCGTCAACGTATTCTTGTCGGATATTCTAATTTCAAAATTTTATTTTCTAGATATTTCTAGTGTTTTAGTATTTTCTATTTAACTTTAGAATATTCAGATCTATGTATATTTCTATATTGTGTAAACATTTGATTAAGTTCATTTTATTACACCTTTTTTTTTTTTTTTTTGACATTTGAAAGGTATTTTCTTTCGCTTTACGACGAGACTAATCCACTTAGATTCAAAAAGTTCAACGTGCATTTAACAGGTTTTTATCTCATAACTAAAATATATTCAGGGTAAAGCTCGAACTCGTGATGCGTACTTCAATCCACCCTAAAGCTCGCTCTTGTTACTAACGAACTAACCTTTAATTGGTAGTACACTTTCTAATATTATTGAATTATAGAGCTAAAGTGGATAGATTAAGTAAGGAATGGATAAGAAGTATTACTTAATCTAGTCGTGTCCGTTGAAGTTTGAATGGAAAATTTTATAAAACAGTTAAGCCGCGGAATATTGACAATAAAGAAACATGATGTGAATATATTTGAAAAATGGTAAGAGTAGCTTTAATTGTAAAAAAAAGCAAAAAAAACAAAAAACAAATGATTGTGACAAATAGAACAAAAACTTTTAGATTTTTTTAATTAAAAAGAGTAACTTATTAACAATTTATAGTAATAATAAATGTGGAAAGAAATCTAAAATAATAAAAGATAGAAATAATTATGAAAGATATAACTACCTAATTATATATAATACAATTATTGGCTTAACCCCAGATAGAAATTAAGAAAATACTTAGTTGAATTGAGTTGGAATATCTCTATTATTATTATAATATAATGTTTCAAAATTCGTAAACCTTCTAATTATTTAGTTTTTTTTGGATACTGATTTTTTGACACTTGACATGTGTTCTCCTTTTTTTTGGAGCGAGACTAATTTTTTTGGATTTGAAGATTTACAAAGGCAATGGTACCTCTCACAACAGAGATGGATGAGGGCGGGCTCGAACTCACGATGAATCTGTCAATCTTATCTTGTAGTTCGTTCCGTTGTTAGTACCTTCTAATTTATTTACACAGTAAATTGGTATTCTTACTTGTGAGATTGTTAAATTAGAGTATTTTTCTCTTTATATGTGTGTTTAAATTGCTTCATGAATGCTATAACTAATAGATCTTGCATAAATTCCTTAAAAACAATTTAATAAAAAAAATTTAAAAACCTTATGTTATATTTGAAAATTTAAAAATTTGGATACAGTTTTCTATATTTAAAAATTTAAAAACATAAAAAATATATTTGGTTGCTTAAAACTCGAAAATAGTTTCTCAAAAATTACAAAGAAAACACGTTATTTTTAAAAAATAATAAAACATTATTTTTTAATTTTAATTTTTTTAAATTGTATTCTTATTTTTAAATCACGAACCAAACACAGTTTAAATATCAACTATATTAAAATGTAAGTTGGAATTCATGAAAGCTATAGCTTACACATGATATATCGCAGATTCATCTCCATGAACAAAGATGTTGCAGCGGAAGTTGCTGTCTATATTACTTAATGGCCTTCGTTTTCTCCAATTGAGTCTCTGTGTCGACATTTTTCATTGATGATATATTGTTTACAAAAGCAATTCAATTCAATTCAATTAAATATCTTCATGGCACGTAATTCACCTAACGTTGACACGTGTGTCCAATATCTTGATATTGGATAAAGACCAAACCTTTATATATAATGTTATAAATAAAACAAATATACAACCTGCACATTACATAATTAATAATAAATTACATTAATTTATTATTAATTAATAAAAAATTACATAAATGGGTGTAAAAAAAAAAGCATAAACTATAATTGAGAAAGTCAAAAATGAAAATATATTGATTTGAATTTTCAAATCATTTAATTAAATTACTATAATACCTTTTAAATCGCTAAGATTATATTCTAAAATAAATAAATCATCAAATAAGATTTTAAAATAATTTGTGAAAGAATTAATACCGAAAGTGATCTAAGATATTATTTATTAATAAAGTTTTATCAAGTTCATAGGCAATGCCTTATCAAGTTCATTACTGCTTTATCAGTTCGATCAAGCTTGAGTATACCTTTATTTATCCTTCTCTGATGAGAAGGCCAACCAAAACACCTCTACCATGCTTAAGTCCGAAAAAATTAATCTTGTCCAAAAAAAAAAAGACACATCCTAAATGCCAAAAAATTAATAATAATAAAATAAAAATAAATAAAAAAGGTTCATTACTGCTTTCAAAAATAAAAATTAAAAAGTTCATTAATGAATACCAAAGGAAATTATGTTAGAACATTAGACCATAAATATATATATATATATATATATATATATATATATATATATATATATATATATTTTAAAAAAGAAAAAAAGAAAAAAAAGAAGAGCAGAGCCACTGAAACATGGGTTCATTTAATGATCCATTTCTTCAACAAAAATATACACAAATTACCCAATATTCCCAGCCCTGAAAGTTGGATCATTTAGGTCACTAGTGAACAACACAAAGACCCATCCCACCCAAAAGAACAAACAAAATGGAATCCCAACACAAAATGTACTGTACCAAATACTACTACTTAGAGTAACAATCAAGCATATCTAAGTTTCAGCTTATATGGAACAGTACAATCTTACTCCGGGATTCCCGTTTATACATCGTTCAAATCTCGATGCTTTTTCGTCGCCATCACCCACTGTACATCTCCTCAGTCACCTAGTAATCTCACTCCTTGGTACATTGCTCCGGGCCGGATTTCGTTTAGGGTATCAACGCTTCTGAAGCCGCTCAACTCTCTAAGACCCGTCCAACCACGATGAGCAAGGAAATCCCGAAAGTTGTCTTCCGTATAAAATGTCTTTTCTTCAGTTTGAACGGGTATTCGATCGGATTCATCAAATATGCAAAGTTTGATGGTAATACCTAATAAAACAAAAAGGGTTTGTCTCAATACATGGAAGAGAAATGCCAATCTTATCGAACAAGACCGAGAAAATAGGGTAATGCTATAGGGACACCAGATGAAACTCTGCCGGTGTACTCCTGCACTTGAGTCTTCTAGATCATCCTAAAGCCATCCAATACACGTGACTCTAGGACGATCGTAGGGACTTCGATGCAGGAGTACAGAAGCTGAGTTTATCCCAAGTCCCTTCGTCATTTCCCCAAAAAACAATATTATTGTTGGAGTCATTACCCTCATCGAGGTGAAGCGTGTAGGTTCCTAATGGCATGTCCCGATCGAGACTTCGAACAACCTCTTCCTCGTCCTCCAACCAAAAGGCCCTTCGAGTTCTTAATCCAAAAGCGGACTTGATTGCCTCCTTGATTGCTTCTGCAGTTCCATCAATTCCGATTCTTCGAGTAAAATCCCCCCATTTCACAGTAATAACCCTTCCACCATATGAGTTGCCCTCTCCACCTGTCAAAAAATCAGAAACAAGGTAACAAATGCTGGCATCTTCATACTAGTAAGAGTTAAGACTATGACATAGTTGCGCACATCAAGGATATGAATTGCCGTTTGAAAAATAAAAAAAAACGAATACTTCATATGATTATCACCTAAATCAGACAGACATAAATTTCCCATTGTGCTCCAAGCTTTAAAGAGCAAAACTAATCCAAATGCACTATCATTGACAAGGGCGAATCATCCAACTGCGTTAAACTCAAAAAAAAATAGGCCCCTGTTTGGTATGCAAGTTAGAAACAGTTTTCTGATTTTGAATTCAAGATTTCCACTTGTTTGGTTGAACAGTTTTCTTTTTTTTTAGAACAAACAAATCAGATATATTGATAATATATAACGGAAGATAGAACAAAATAAGGCTGAAGGTAGAGAACCAGAGGTACTCTTCGTTCAAAAACAAAGCTGAACTAACTATAACAACAGTTACAAGCAAAATTCCCAGTTCCTAGATCATTAAGAGAAAAAAACCCCGTTAATCTTGAAAACAACCAGCCAAGAATTAGCCATGATAATAGTGTCATTCCAAAGCTCATCAACATGTTTAGCCGCCCCTTCGAAAATGTGCTGATGTCCCTTCAACCAAATTCATCCATAAAGTGGCCAACGTAGCCACCCGCATAACTCTCAATCCATCAGAATGTAAACCATGGACATGCTCCAACATCAAGCATTCTCCAAAAGACACCAGGTCCAGAACTTAACACCTAGCCTCAAATGTCATTCTCCCCAAAGTTTAGAGGAAAAAGAGCATCTAATAAAGAGATGCTCAGCTGAATCTTCATCCTGTAAGCATAGAGGGCAACAATGGGGGAGGAGTGAAATGGGAGGAAACCTTCTTTGAAGAACATCGCTTGAATTAAGCTTATCATGGGCCAAGATCCACCCCAAACACTTTCACTTTGGACGGGACATGAGCATTCCATACATGCGAAGCGAGAGGAAATTATCAATAAGGAATTGGAAGAAAGATTTACAAGAAAAAAACACCAGAGGAATGAAAAGAACAAGTAAACATGTCGTAACCAAGGGAAAGACGCGTCGGATTCAATAAGGCAAGTAATGAACTCAATTCAAATTGTTGACCAACTGTGAGAGAATTTGGGAGGTGAAGGTTCCATTGAATAGGGTCAGAGTGATTAACATTGGATAGAACTCAATTCAGATTGTTGACCAACCGTGAGAGAATTTGGGAGGTGAAGGTTCTATTGAATAGGGTCAGAGCGATTAACGTTGGATATGGGTATGAAGGACACAATAGATTTGTTAGGAAGAGGCGAGAGGTGGTACAATCTAGGATAAAGATCAGCCAAGGGGAGATCACTAACCCAATGATCTTCCAAAAGCAGAAGGAACAACCATCCCCCACCATCGGGCTCAGAAAATTTTAAAATTTTGGTTGAATCTCAGAAAATTTTAAAATTGTTTTAAATTTTACTTTAAATTTATGAGGGAAACAAGAATACAATAAAAAGTTCTTTTCACTGTTTTCTAAAAGTGAACTCTAAAAACAACTTTTTAAAAACAGTTTTTAAATTGAATACCAACGGTAAGCAATTAAGTCGAAATTACAAAATCTAGCCAACTAACCAAGTCTTGACTTAACTGCTAAATTCAATGTAAGTGATAAGCAGATTCTGTTTTTATTATTTTATACACCAGATTCAGAGACCTTAGCAAGAGCTTCTATTGCTAGATTACATTTAAGAGCTTAAATTGCAGTACTTACCATTTCCTGATGTAGCTCTCCAATTCCAGGGTGGGACTCCACTGGCAGCAACTGCATCTGCGGCTGTAATGGCAAGTGAGTGTCCATCATGATCCAGCCGCCTATCTAGATTGATAGTTGATCTGCCACCCGCTGCAGACCATGCAACATTGCTTCTTAAGTCTAAAGCACTTAGAAAAAAAAATATCTCATAAAGCTCAAAGGAAAAAAAAGGGCTCGTTATAACTACAAATGCTGAAACACAGTGTGTCAGTGCTGCTTGGTATATAAGTATAAGAGCAATATATATAGCACACTTCCTCCACTTCACTCTATCAAGGCCTCAAGGGTTAGGTCAATATTTAAAGTAAAAGTAGTTATATCTTTAATAATTATTTATATCCATGTTATTGTAGGTCTTCCTTTACTTTTATCATTGCATGCGTCCAAACCACTTTAATTGATTTTCTCTTATTTAATCTTCAATTGGGACTACTACTATTTCTCAAATATGTTCATTTTAATTTTATTCTTTAAATTTTTACCACATATTCATCTTAACATTAGCCCTACCGTTACACTTAGTTTGTTCTTATGTTTCTTTATTGCCCAACATTTTGTTCCATAGAGGATGATTGGTGTCAAGCAAATAATACTTCAGAAGCGAGTCCACTTATCCCATTCTACTTTAACTCTTCGGTTCACATCCTCACCTATTTCTACTTCTTGATGAATAATGAATCTCAAATACCTAAAATGTTGAGTTTTGTCTTGGGCTTTAAGTACAACTTGTACTCTGTACTGCAATCTTTTTAAGTTCAGAAATAAATTTGCTTCCTCTAAAAATAAAAATAAAAAGCTAAAATGTTCACTCCTTGGTCTCTCTGGTCTTACAATCTTCGCTAAAATTTTCTCAAGTTTGTATCTTTTTGCACTAGTTATGGATGAGTAGACTAAACATATTCAAGAGATATTCAACAGCACATGTATAGTTAATTGATGAAATTAAATCTAGGGTAAATGCTAAACTAGAGGTTTAGAGAGAGACTTTAGAATCTAAAGGTTTCAAGATTAGTAGGACTAAGACTGAAAATATTAAATGTATTTTTAGCAGGGGTAGAAATGCAGATGAAAAGATTTAAAGTGTCTTGTTTTAACTTTCAAATTTAAGTATTTCATACGTCTCATGCCAATTTAAGAGATGTTTATAAGGACTTGAAGTTGAAGGCATGATGTGTAACAATTTAACCTTGATAATCATTTCATTATGAAGTAATTTTTGTGTGGACGAGTTCTTCAAAGAAATATCAACTTTGGAAATTAGTTAACCTAAAACTCATATCCTAGAGAGTGGGTCTAGGAAATAAACAATTACGAAAGTACTAATACTCAAATTTTAGCCAATTAGGTTACAAATTTTAGAATTTGCTAGCTTTTAAAGAATAATCTCCTTAATGGCAAGATCATCTTAAGTCAAATATTAGCCCATTTAGAATTTTCAATTATGGCCAAAAAACTATTTAACAATAGCATACATTAAATCCCGTGTATTTATAGATATTGATTTAATATATGTTTTTTTATACATGATTTCTATAATGCACATGAATCTTACAATTCATCAATTTGGATCCTGATTCATTTCACCAAACTATTGAATGATTTATTTCCTATTCACAATTTTTATAACTATGGTAAAGCTAATGCATTTAATATTTTTTTACTGTAATTAATATGTAATTGTTTCTTATGTATTTTTTGCCTTTTTTTAGCAGAAACAAAGGTAATTCTTTATTTATAAAATACTTCCTGTTTACATTTTGACTACATTTTGTAATTCTTTATTTTTTGCCTTGGTTCACTTAGGTGTACGCTTTCATTTGCGCCTATAATTATTTTTTGAGCAAAAACCTCAAAATCAAGAGGGTATGAATGAATATTTATTGAGAAATAACTTTGAAGATTAGTCAAAGAAAGATAATCATTGCAGAAAAAGAGGATTTACGGTGACAAGATATGGTGTACTTATAAACTAATGGGAAATAAATTGGTTAGGATCTTTCGGGTAGAGTGTATGAAAAAGCATCAAGAAAATCAGAAAGGAATGCAAAGGAAAGCTTGAGAACAGAAAATAGGTGAAAGGAACAGGATCAGGTTATTAAGAATTTTTGGTAGTCTGATCACCCTCTCAACATCTGATATGAAGAATCTGGTTGCAAGGGAATTCAATCCAAAAAAGTATATGATTCATTATGGAGTTTTGGTTTAGAAGACAACCATCCGATAGGAATTGTAACATATCAATTAAGAATCAATTTAACAAAACCTTTTCCTAACTACATGAGATCAGCTTCATAAACTACTTCCTATACTCTGCTCTATCAAAATATACAAGAAGTAGTTTTATCTTTCTTAATTCTTTATATCCATGTAACTTCAGGACTCTATCATTATTAATTGTCAATAGGTAACTCTTCCTATACGATGCATATGCTGGTCTTCGTTGTGTGTGCAATCTCTCATTTTATCCCAAATTACAAAGACAAGATAATGATGTTTTGTTGTAAAGACGTCATAATAGAAGGCTTATAAAAGTCTAGATCTTTTTAGATACTGAAAAATGCAAAAAGCTCTAGCAAATAAGGAGCTCTCGCTCTCTCCCCCTCTCATATTTATTTCCCTTTTGTTCTACTCTGTAACAGTGAATTGATAATAATTGCAACATTCCAATTCCTACAATATTAAGAGTACACTAGAAGAAATCCTACACGTGAGTATAAATGAGATGCAATACCTTCAACTGATCCAAATGGAATACTGGCGTCCTCCAGACCTAAGCACAAAAACGGCAACGCAATGATTAGAAGTGATTTCTATTCTTCAACATGAACACCACCACCAACAACGACAACAAAATATCCATGCATGATATTACTTCTCTTAAATTGAGCATAGAACACATAAGGTCCAACCAACCAAAGTTCAAATCTCAAAAATGAAAAAGAGAATCCCTTGAAAGTTTTTTTTTTTAAAGAAACTAAAAGATAGTATATATATATGAGTAAAAAGGATGAAACAAAGGAATGTACACCAAGTACAGTGTAACAAAGGAATCCCTTGAAAGTAAATTGCTTGCAATATGTATATATAGTATTCATACAACTTAAATTAATAAAACTAATTTCTATGAACAAAAAAAGCAGATAGAAACAAGAAGACATTATTAATGGTCCTTGTCTTTGCAAGAGTAATAGATTCTTCAGTGCTCTGTTGAGCTAAAATTATCATCAACCATCTAGAGGTTTGAAATTTTTTCCTTCCCCTTAGAAGCAAAATATCAATAAAGTATCAATAAAGCTAAGAAAACAAAAAATGTTGTTGAAACCTCATAGAATAATGTGCCACTTAATATGATAAGAAGCACCATGAAAAGAGCAAAGGAGAATTATGGTCATATTTGTTAGTATGATACAACACCTAATGACTAAATCACTAAAGATGAGGTAAGTGATATTGGTTATATATATATTTTGAGACTGATATTGGTGATATTTACTTTATTATTAATCCTTTAAAGTAATAAAAATACATAATCATACCTTTCTTCTATATATGTATATATATATATATATATAGGTCCAAGATAGATAACCACCATAGCAAACAACAAATGGGTAACAAATAGGGAAAGGAAGAAAATGTCCACCTCACCCTAAATGAGCTTCCTCCACCCCACCCTATAAAGGGCTAAATCGACAATGTTATAATACAAGTAGTGTATTTTTCTTAATTAGCAATAAGTCACTATTCCTAAATGACACATCTCATTGGATTATTCTCAACCAAATCATTCTATAAAAATCTCCCAGCCACACCTACCCCAACCAATACCTTTACCCCGCAAGTTTTATTTCGAAAGCTCATGTCCCCTCTAAAGTCAAAATTATGGGTTGGCTAAAAGCTCACAATAGACTAAGTTGTGCAAATGTCTTACAAAGAAAACAACCATTTATGTTCATATCCCCAAATTGGTGTTGTATGTGCAGGATTAATGTGGAAGATGCTAAGCATGTTCTCTGGGATTGCGCATTCTTGGGGGAGCGTATGGCATAGGTGGGCGACGACTTTTAGTGGATTCCCTCTACGAAATGCAAACGATTCTGTTTCCTTTCCCAAAATTTCTGCCTTATCCGAAAAATTGAAGAACTATGGAGAGTTATGGTTTTTGCTGTGTGTTCGGTGTCGAAAGAAAGAAACTGTAGTATCTTTAATGGTATAGTTAACAACGTAACCCAAGTGTGGGACAATTCTGTTTTTTAGTTTGCTTATTGGATCAATTCCGAAAAGCTGTCTAAAGCTTATGGTATTAGCGACTAGCTAAGGAATTGGCCATCCATTTCGGAGTCTTGACACATCTCATGGTCTTCCTTATACATGTCCAAATCATGTTAGTCAATTTATCTCAAAGTAGAGCTACTATTGTTTCTTGAATATATCATTTCTAATTTTATCTTTCAATGCTTTACCATAAATCCATCATAGCATTAACAATTCTGTTACACTTAGTTTGTTAACTTCTCCCATGCTAAGCTTATTCACATACATTTAGACATAGTTGATCCCAACTCTAGATAAATGACAGTTGTGTCAGGTAACTAACAACTAACTCAAAATAACGATAAAATAATGATGTGGATGAAAAGTCAAAATAGATCTCCAAGGAACCATTCAAAAACAAGATTGAAGGATGATTTGATAGTTATTGTAAAAGTAAACTAGTATGGTAGAAGTAAACAAACTCATTGCATTTGTTATTAATGAGGGTTAATGCAAGGAATGAAAAATTAAATTAATTTGATGAATTTTAACAAATCTATAAAGGGATGAATTACAAAACCCCTTAACCCCACCTTGCTTCAATTCTATAGTTTATATCGATCATATTTTTCCCTCCTAATGAACGGATTAATAATGGAGCCCAACCAACAAAAGTTTTGACTCCTTGCTATCTCCTTATTTTTAATCTTTACTGCCTTTCTATTTGTATTTTTATCTTCTACTAAAATCATAACTAACGTATTTAGTCTTAGTTCTACTAATTTTGAACCTTCTGATGGCCAATCAAATATTGTCAATGAAGGGACAAGGTATGAGAAAACTATTTACCATTTTCTCATATTATCTACATAGTTGCATACCATGAACCATCAAGGGACTACCATGTCTCATGAGTCATGCCAGAAAAATCACTTTTGAGTTTTGCACAACTAGAGATGTTCACCAAAGAATTTAAACTTATTGCTATGCTTGGAAAAGGAGTAGGAAGATTAGAGCTCTCAAGCTACTTTTCTCTTCCCAGTATTTTTTTCTAGGAGTTCATCAAGTTAAATATTAAACTTGAGAAAACCTTTTACAAAATAGCTAACAAGCTACTTTTTTTTATTTTGCTTTAAAGGGAAACTTGTAGTAGACCACTATCTTCAATTCTTCATAATTTTGTTCAAGATCATTCATGGAGTACAAGCCTAATAACAAGTTGTAAAGAAACTATTCCAATTTCATTAGACCCAACCTTATTAGGTCAACAAAATGATGTTGGCCGAAGTGTGGCTCACGTCACAACTCATAAAGTGGCCAACATAAAACGCGTATTCGAAATAAAATAATATAGTCATTATCACGCGTTATCTTTTCCTTTTAATATTTTATTCTATCAATAATGCGTTATCTTTTCTTTTTAATATTTTATTCTGAATAGCGCGTTACCTCTTTTCATTTCGCCGAAAGTTTTTTTGTCTTCTTTTGGTGCCATCATCGCATTTCCCACTCCACTAACCAATATCAATTATGTTGTCCTTCCTCTATGATGGAAAGAGTGAGACACAAAAGTTTATAAATTCTTGAGTCCCCGAGCCTGCCTTGAAATTCAATTCAAGTATTCAATAAGGCAACCTTTGTTGTATGCCTGTTTATCTTCTCCATCGAGATTGCTAAAGGGCCAAGGCTTGGAAGACAAAATAATTTTTTTTTTGCAATATCATCCCAAAGGATGACAGGTATGTTTTAATTTCCATTTATACATTTTGATTCATGGTGATCTTGGGTTTAATAATTTCCATCAAATGAGTCACCCGAAACTTTTTAAGAACCAAGTTACTTGACCGATTCCACTATTAGAAAAGGTCGGTTGGATGTTGGGTCCAAATTGACTTTACTAAGTTGAATTTTTAACTTGTTTAAACTTTAATTATTCCTCAACAAAAATTTTCAAGGAACAAAAGCAAAAAGAAAAATAAATAGAGAATATATATATATATATATATATATATATATTTATAGAGAGAGAGAGAGAGAGAGAGAGAGAGAGAGAGAGAGAGAACGAAAAGGTATACTAAAAAGAAGGGGGGGGGTTGTTGCCTCTTTTTAAGAAGCGTTCCGTCCTCCCATTTTAGTCCCACTAATGTGCGACTAAAAGGAGAAGGAGGAGGAATAATAGCGGCCCCTAATAAAAGGGCATACCTCCCCATTCTTTTTCATTGCATTAGCAAAGGAGGCTCTTCTAGGAGATCTATTCGTCATAGTTGGAAACCTATGAGAGGTTTCTAGATAAAAACTAAACAAAAATTGCACAGGCTGCATCAAGTGTAATTGTGCAATTTTGTATGCTAACATTGTTTTTATATGATAGAATTATAGTTTATATACATATAAATGTGTATATATTATATAACTGAGAGGGTTAGTGACAATTCGACCCAAATTTTCGGGTTGGTTAGTTAATTAACCTGATTGACCCCACATGGAGGGCTACTTAACCCAATCAGATGATATTGGGTCAAATGGGTTTATCGAGTGAGAGGGTTTTATGCACACCCCAACCCCACACTAGATCCATAGATTCGTGATACATACTGGACAAAGAGCCAAATAAAAGCAACTCTTATAACATTGTAGAACATAAAACTAAACAAACGACTTCAAATAGGCAAAAATCATAAGGAAACAAACTATGGAAGAAAGTAGCAGTTAACATGAAAATTCAGTGGTATCTCATTGCCAAGGATTTGCAAATTCAAAGTTGAAGGTGATAGCCGTTCAACAACCATAACGCACATAAGATGGAACACCTAACAGGTTCAATGAGTAAACCATTATAGGCAGGCACGGAAAGCTCAACAATGAAGGGTAAAAAAGAAAGTAAAGCCACAAGCTTTTTAAGTCCTTCAACCTAAGGCTTGCCTCTAATGGAATTATATCTACACCTAACAAAGCAACCATCCTACGGTCCTACCATTTGCTAAAACAATGCCTCTAAAACTGCAACACCTATTTCCAACATAATTGGCACACCTATTTCCAACAAATCCTAGTTCACCATACAAAAGGAATTTTTCAAAGAACCATAAGATGAAAAAGTCAATTTGATACCTTTATCTGAGAATTGGATGTATGGATCAACTTTGGAAGTTGTTGGGCTCTTATAAGAAGCATTTTTGCTCCTCTCCGTCAACAACTCCTCTAGTTCTTTATAATAAGACATCTTTGAAGAACCACTCCCTTTCTCTTGGTGCTTTGCCTTCTTGAACTCCTTCAACAAGTTCCTCCACTTATCAGTACACATAGTGGGTGACCTATCAAATCCCTTCTCCCTCATCTTCGATGAAATCTGCTCCCAAAGATGCTTATTTGACTTAGAAGTATTAAAAAGCCCATCCACTTCTCTCCTAAAACTAATCAAGCTTCTAGTCTCCTCCTGCACCCATGTCTCAGCCCGCTTCTTCGGCGCCTTCACCTCGTGCTCTTCTCCACTGCTCTCAGCAAGAATCATCTGTTGCTGCTGCTGCTGCTGCTGCTGTTGTTGTTGCTGAGATTGCAAGCCACCATTATCAACTACTTCTATCATCATTCCTCTCACTTCCCCCTTATATATATGCACGGGAGAAGGCTTCTCTGACAAATACATCTGCCCTCTTGTTCTACTTCAGAAAACAAGTCATTAAAAAGAAGAGTCCCCAGAAATTCATCTAGAGCAGCAGTTTTACAGCTCCATAGAAGAAATAATGAAAAGGGCTTGTAGAAGAGACGTAGATAATCAAACCCACTTCGTGAATTTGAAAACTAAGTCGCCCAGTAGACTATCCAGGGCAAAGAGTGGAGAAGAAGACATGGGTTTTACAGGAAGTTGAAGGAAATAGAAGAGCTGCTAGCGATGGAGAGAGAAGAAAATAAAATATGGGTTTTAAAGAGGAGGAGAGGAGGAAGAAAACCCAAGTCGTGGATTTTGAAATTGGAGGGTTCGAGCGGAGAAAAAGAGAGAAGGATTGAAGAAACAAAGAAGAAGAAGAACAGAGTGAACTCAAAGAGTCTTCGTTTTCCACACACTTTCCCTTCTTTGTTGACGAGTTTTTTTTTTTTTTTTTGGTTACATTATCAGTGATTTTGAAATGTCTCCATCACAGTGTAGCGTTTTGGTCAATCAGGACCGTCGATGATTAATTGGACAATGGGCCCACAAAGGATGATGATTCGATGGATGCCACGTGTGCGTTTGACTATGGCGACGGTTACTTTGACCCTTGGGTTGACTTATAATATGTTGGACTTGGTGGTCTTCTGCCTCTAGTGCTTGTTTCTTGCCATTTTGTTTGAGTAAAAATAAATTACTAGAATATCATATTTGTAACTATTATTTTTGTTAAGTGAAGGTTATATTGGTCTATTCATCACACAATAAATTATTATATGAGTGGTTTGTACTTTTAATTTTATAATGGGGAATTAGAATTTAATAATAATCAATATTAATTGGTTTTTAATGAAAACTTAAAAGTCACTTGAATGTAAATAAAAACGACATAAACCTTAGCTAGCCGTTCACTTAAAGTCGCGGGATTACGGTGGTTGGTTTGTATAGTCATATCCTTCGATATTATATTCGCCTTCTTGACCCTATCGAGGGTCCTGACTTCTTCTAACCCTAGTGTTAGTTAATATATTTTAAACTTATGTCAGTACTTAAAATATAAAAATAACTTATTTAAAAATAATTTTAGAAAGTCGAATAAAAAAAGTTGGAATTAGAATTTAGCAATTGTATAATTCAATACTAGATTGGTTTTCATTGAAAGCTTAAGGGTCAATTAAAATTAAGACATATTTTCAGAAAGTTACATCTCTATTATTATCTTTTTATAAGGTATTGGGAAAAATTACATGGTTTCATTTTACTAATCTCTCTCTCTCTCTCTTTCCTTTTTAAGAAAAAAAATCTTGATATTAAAGTAAAATAATCAAATGCTAATTATTATTATTATTTTTTTTTTAGTAGAAACAATACTTTATTAGAATGCAAATAGGTAACAACACACGACATAGACCATTGAAAAACCGGTGATAGCCCCTAGATGACACGAACCAACACCCAATATAGCAAAACCATGACCGCAGTCAAGATAAACAGTCGCTCAAATTCAAAAGCCAATTTGAGATCGATAGCCCATTAATTGTTCTATGGGGACGCAAAGACCCATGTGCTAGCTATTAGCTTGATGTTATCCCATAAATGGTCCCTTTTTTGTGAATATTATTAAACATCCAGTTATTCCTCTCTAGCCACAGTGACCACATTGTAGCGAAATAGGTGATAAGGCATGTCTCTCTCTTAACTCTAGATAGGGTTGGTAAGTGAGAGAGGGAAAGCCCCTCCATAATGTTCGATGGAATCCTATATTGACCTCCCCAAAAAGTGAGCTATCTGTTCCAAATTCCTCTTGTAAAGTTATAGGAGAAAAATATATGATTTAAACTCTCCCCATCCTGCAAGCAACAGTGTGGGGAGAGGCACCAATTAGGTGCATGCCTCTGCAATCTATCATAAGTGTTAACCCTTTGATGTGCTAACAACCATTCGAAAAATATAATCTTATTTGGAACATTGACTTGCTATATGAACTGCGAAAGTGGAAAGGATAGATAGGGGAATCACAAAATATCTCAAAAAACGATTTGGTAGAGAATAGGCCATTGGGCATTAGATAGGCTAACCGATCTAATGCCCTCTTTGCCCTTCCAAAGAAGGATTTAAACCTCCTTTCGATCTTGTCAGCTAGGGCTGTAACCGATTGGGTCAGGTCGGGTCGGTTTTGACCCAATATTTGGCCCGACTTGAACACGTCGGGTGAAGAAGATTTTCACCCGAATGTGACCCGACATCAAATTTTTTACGTGTTTTACCCCGAGTCAGTCGGTCGGGTGATTGGGTAAATCACCCAAATAATAAAACAAAAATAAAAATAATAAAAACATAAAAATAAAACAAAAAATAACCACCACAAACAATATAAGAAAAAAAAAACAAAAATAAAATAGCAAAAAACATAAAAAATAATCTCCAGAGACAATAACACAAAAAACAATAAAAATGTAAAAAATAAATAAAGTACAAGAAAATAATATAACAAAACTTAAAACATAACTAAATCATCAAAATTAATAATAAAAAAAAAGATAACTAAACCGTATTACATAATACATATAATATAATACTAAACTATAACATTTAAGTTTGTTACGACAAATGGAAGAGGGAGGGTGGGAGGGAGGGAGTGGGGGTAAGGGGGCCCTCCCCTTTTTCTACACTGCAAGTTTGCAACTATGGGTGCTTTTCACTCAAGTGAATCAGCACCCATTTTAAATAGATGGAGACCCAAAGTTTTTTTTAAATGCTTTGTATATGTGTATATAAATAGTTATACATATATGGCTCTTCACTTAGTAAATGGTTCCCTAGGTTTCCATTGAAGGAGACTAATATATGTATATGAATATAAATATTATGGTATAGTAGGGTAGGGTAGGGTCGGGTGAAGGTTGGGTTTAAATCTTCAAACTCAAAATTTCACCCGACATTTCGGGTGGCTTGTTCGTGTCACCCGATTAACCCGAGGGTGGTGGAAAAACTCGCCCGAACTTAATCGGTTCGTATCAGGTCGGTCGGGTTTTTTGGGTTGTCGAGTTAAACTTTCACCCCTATCGACAGTAACCCCCGCTGGAATTTTGAATATGGGAAAAAAGTAAGAAGGTAGAGTGGCCAAAACAGCTCGAATAAGAGTCAGCCTCCTCCCTTTGACAAAAAGGCCCACTCCCAACCATCTAACTTCTTTGTAATCTTTGCGATGACTGGTTTCCAAAACTGTGTTGTATTGGGATTTCCACCCAAGGGGAGACCGAGATAGTTCATTGGCCACACACCAACACTGCACCCGACTTTGTTAGCCATCTTGAGAAGTGCATCTGCCTCCATGTTTATGCCCGCCATCTGAGACTTTGTCATATTAATATCAATCGAGGCCAGTTGTAGTGTCAAAGCAATGAAACAATTGAATGGCATTCATGATATTACTCTTTTCCCCCCTTCAAAATAAGTGTATCGTGCGCAAACTAAAGATAAGAAATCTCCACCTTCTTCTTCCCTAGCAGGAAGCCTTTTACAAGTGACTTATGTTGTGCTCTAGTGAACAACCTCCCTAAACAATCCACCGCCAAAGTAAGCGGAAACGATGATAACGGATCGCATTGCCTAAGACCTCTCTCCACTGTGATTTTTCCCCTCGACCTTCCATTGATCACCATTGAATATGTAACTGAGCTCACACACCCCATCATCCATCGTGTTCATAACTCACCAAAGCCCTTCCTAGAATTATAGGCTTTTGCAAAATCAACTTTAAAAACCACTCCTTTCTGGCTGTGCAACATGTACTCTTCCACTGCTTCATTAGTTATAAGAACTGCATCCAGGATTTGTCTGTCTTGGATAAAAGCTGATTGGGTGTGCTCAACTGTGTCTCATAGGTAATGTCTTGGCAATGATTCTGTATTTAAGTGAAATTATAGAACTTATATTTAAGCTTCTTAAGCATATATTAAAGCTCACTGTTTTTGGGCATCAGTTTTTTTTTGTTTTTTTTCAGATTTGTCCATTTTCTTCATGTAATTCAGTTTTGAATATATTTTATAAAATGAAAGTTTATCAATATGAAAATTTACATTATTATATTATGTTATTAGATTAATTAAACCTAATGACTTAATATCTTGAAATGTTTCCTTTCAATATTAAGATTCATAATGCAGTTCAGTTTATCAACTCTAGAATGACTCCACTTGATCTAGTTAGGTCTTTTATATGATCTATTGAAAGGTTTGTTTTCCATTTTGTTTGAAATCAAAGACTCCTCATGTATTTCAATTTTATCAACACTGTAATAATAAGACTTAACTAGATCAAGTGTTTGATCTACTTTATTATTTTATCTTTTTGGTGCAGGCCGATCAAGTAAATTTATGTCATAGTTTATTTAAGAAAGTTTTATGTTGGTTGTTAGCTACTTAATATAAACCCTCTTCCATTATTTTTTTTAATTACCGATTTTTCAATACTCAGGAGGTGTCCTCATTTCCTTTGAGTTAGACTAATCTTCTCAAACTCGGGAATGGCGAAGGCGTTTGGGCTGGCCCTCCTAACACGGGCGAATAAATCCTCCTCCTTTACCCTAGCTTGAAACAGATTGTGTTTAAAAATATGTAAATATCTTCATAATCTATTAAAATATCTATCTTCGCTTGATATATATAGTTGGACCCTTACCAGATGGCTATAGCTTTAAAGTCAATTAGTTTTTAATATATTCATGCTCCTCGACGTAGCTTCAACAAGTAAATAAATCAAGAAATAGCCTTATGTTGGGGTAAGAATAATGTTACATTGATATCTATTTTATACGTCCATGGTGTACATCACCTTTATTCAGTATCATTGGATTGCCTCAAATTATGTGTTAATACATAATTTGAGACAATTTATTAATTTATTAATAGTGATCTACGCTTTTAATGCACAAAATAAATATCAATTTAGCATTTTTCTTTTCCATTTTTCAACTAATTTTATTTAGACATTTAACTAAGATTGAATTTTAGTATAAAACACGCAAAAGTTACTCATTATGAACTTTTGAGACATTAATGATTGTGCATCGTTGATCTTCTTTGAATCCATATTCCACGATATGATTAAAAGAAAATTAATGGCATATAACTATTGGTGTCTTACAAGATCACGACATTATTACTTTAAGCTTTACTCAAATGGAAAAATGGAATCTTTGGTGGTAGCAAAAGGGCTGATACTTAGTGCTTCCAGTACAATATTTTAATGGGTCAAAGGATGCACATTGCCTTGCCCTCTTAATGCCCAACATCCCATTTTCATGTTATGGCCCTATGTATTGAGAATTATGGACTTTAATCTTACTCCATTGCTTGTCCTTTTCGAACAATACATCAGTATTCATGAAACATGGTCCCTTGCTTCTTCTTCTTCTTTAGATAAGTCCAGCCAATTTCTCTACTTGATTTTTTTTTTTTTTCTATTCCTTCATGCATTCTTCAAGTAATCTATCAATAGAATTAGTGATAATCAGACTAAAGAATTTCATGATCAACTAACAAGGGTTTAGAACATTGGGCCCTTCTAGCATGAAAAAGAGATGAAAGCTCACATGGTATTGCACATGAAGAATCCTGCTTTTGACAAGGACTCTTTTTGCCATTGCTTAGGATTTCAAATTGGATGATATTAGACTCTTGCCCCTACAAAGTTCTCTCCATTATTTTCCTTTATGATTAGAATTTCAATTATCTAATCCACTTTTTAGGAAAAAAAAAAAATTCAAGCCACCTAACGTAAATTTTAATGGGGGACATCCAAGCCATTTATGCAGTCTAAAAGAGTAGATTTATGTTATGGTTGATTTGACAAGATTCTCCGTTAGCAGTCAACTACCTGATGTAACTCTCCTCTTTTATTTCGGGTTGAGACCGATGATAGATGTTTAAAGATATGCAATTACAGACTCAGTATCCTCAATTATATGAAAAGACGAATATAAATATATACCATGTGAATCCATATATGTTAATGTACAATTGGAAGAGATTTTAGGATTTTTTTATTTGATAACAATATAAAGGAGAACCTAAACAAAACATAGAAAATAGGGCAAAAGGCAAGGGCATTTCATTAACTCCAAGGTCTATAAAATAGAAGGGGGCTAAGAGGTTGCTCCCATGCACAAGCTTTGTTGTTGTACACTAGTGAGTGACCATAAGAATTTTCTGTTGAGAGTTTTAAAGAGAACATAATGGTGGGGAAGGTGTTGGAGAAATCCATAAAGAAGCAGCAGCAGCAGCAGCAACAACAAGAACAACACCAGAAGGGCAGAGACCATCAACATCATCTTAAGCACACACAGTGCAAGAAGGGAAAAGCTTGCAAGTTCAAGAAAAGCTGCTTTAATGGTGAGGAGGATGGTGTTTCCTCTGCCATTTTCTTGCTAGCTTGTATTGCCTGTAACCCCTCCTCTTCCATCAGATGAAATGTAGATATCTGCATTTACTTGTATCTTTACTTTCATTTATGTTGAATTTTCTGCTTCATTCACTATGCTCTATCAAAGGCTAAATCCATAACCATATTATAGAAGTAGATATCTTTCTTAATTATCTCTATCACATTTATTTTATGTCTTTATTTCCTATTTCTATTGTTATCATTCATTATTTATCGGAAGAAGAAAGAAATAATTAATTTAACTCAACAAAACCTTTCTTAATTATATAGAATCGGCCGGCTCCATGAATCTACTTAATTCACAAGGCTATATCATCCATCCCCTCTAATGAATACTTGAGCCTAAATACTTAAAGTGTCTTACCCATGTTAATCCTTGGCCTCTCCCAACTTAACTTAACAAAGTCTTTTTCCAACCAAAGTTAGCTACATAAATCCACTTAAATACAACCCTCCTTTACACACGCAATCTAACACATTCTACATTATAAAATATCAAAATTTAGCCTTGAGAATTTTGAGTTTTATCAATTAACACTATATAATCAACAAAAATAATAAATTAAATTTTTTTACAACTACATAGTCGATTACATGAATCAATTTCTTCCACTCGACTCTATTAGTTATCAAACCCTTTTACATTTAATTTTGTTAAATGATTTTCTTTTAATAATTTTTTCATTGCTTTTTTATCTTATTCTTTTTTAACTAAGATGTTTTCAACTTCATTTTTCATACATTTAATATAGTGAAGATTTTTTTTGTATTTCTTTTCTTTACTTTGCTAGTTTATGTATAGTTTTTTCACCTTCTTTTGTATCGAACCTAATGTAGAAATCATTGTAAGTTTTAAATTTAACATTACCTACTACTTTTTGCTAAAACTGAACCTAATGTAGAAATCATTGTAAGCTATACATTTAACATTACCTACTACTTTTTGCTAAACTGAAAGCTTACAATGATTTTTACACTGAAATAAACACCTTCATGCTGCAAATCAGCAGCTGTTAACAAGGATAAGGCATGAAAAAAAAAAGGAGCCCTACTAAAAGCTTCCAATGACTCTTAATTTCCATGGACAAAGAGAACCTGAAAGTTCAATTAACAAAAAGTTATTATATGCATATTACATTCGCAGCTGCGTAACTTGCTACTAAAATCTAGCAAATTGTCAAAATGGAAGATATATCTTTTCAGAAGCTAAAACACAGGCAATCCATCATATAATTAGATGACAAAAGGAGTTCAATCTTGCAATTACTTCATTTGACACACACTGCTCTCAATAATAGCAGAATTACTTCATGTACTTCTGAAGAAATTTACGATGGAAGTCACTTCTAATGGTGTCGTTGATGAAGCGCTTGGCAGTCTTGGACTCACCACGAGCTTGGTTCTTAAACACCACGTCATCATCCCACCTGGTTCCATACATAGAACGATAAAGAAACTAAAATTAAAAACCAGATTGGCTCATCAACTTTATTGAGATTTGAGACTAAGCATCTACTTATCTGTCAAAGGAAAAACTCTAATATTAAATTAACTTGCCTTCTTTTCACATTGAAGGAAGTTGGATTATTTAGCAGGGGGTTGCCCCGGATGAGTTCTGCTTCTTTGGCCTTCAGCTCTTCTTCCTGTTGTTGTCGGTCCTGTGGCAAGCGCAATGCATGTTTAAATTGGATTCATATTATCAGATGCATGTCAAACATTATCAAAATAACAGAGGCTCCGTTCATCTGAATTGAATAAATTTGAGAATGAGTATGTCAAATCAGGAGTTATGGCACATTATACTGTAATGTATCTAGAAGTCTCAAATCAATAATCATGAAACATGTGCAGTAAAAACAGGGAGAAAATCTTACCTTCCAAAGCTTCTCCTCAGCTCGTTCCTTCTTAATCCTTTCAAGCTCAGCCAGGAGAGCTTCAGTGTCATCCTCATCACTGTCATCCTCGTCATCACTAAAATAGAAAGATCATCAGTTCAATATATAATGATGTAACACATAATTATGAAGCCAAGATCCAAAACCCCCTAAATCTAATGTAACATTCTAACAACATCAAAAATAATAAAAAAGAAGGTTTCAAAAGAAAAAAACTCAATCAACAAGAATTCAGTAAAGGAAAATAGAAACAATTCTCAGAATCAATTCATCCACCAAACTCTAAAGAAAATTTATCCACAAACAAATACAAACCTTCCATCATCACTCTTGGCGTCCACATCCGAATCATCAGCATCTATACTCCTTGGGATTATGCGATCTTCAGTGTCCCTCTTTGCCCCTAAAATTGAAAATAGACCAAGTAAATATTCCAATTCACAAATAGAAAATTAGTGTAAGTTGGTAAGCATGCTAATATTTGCCTTCCAAGAGAAGGTGGCCGGAACTTGCACCCTTTCTTCGATCCCTATCATCTGCAGCAATAAAGGGAAAAATTACACGACAACCAGAATAGTGATAACTTATACAGAAGACAACTCATGCTAAGGTGGCACAATAAAAGTAAAACCAAAGTTCATTATTACCAAGATAGGCCTTATCCTTTGAAGAAAAATGCCTTCGTTCACGCTCTTCTAGTTCTTCTCGAAGATTCCTCTTCTGCAATTCGTCCTGGGTATCTTGTCCTTCTTTCCTACAATCAGTGATACAGACACCAATTATGAAAATATGAAATCACGTGATGGCATATGTTGTGTGTGTACACTTGGATATTCCATTGCAAATTGACATTAAATATCACTACTTACTCAAAAATAACAAAAATAAATAAAAGAAACAAAGAAAGTAAACCAATGCATTGTTAACAATGTCTACCATGGACATTTGTCCCTTTTTTCTTCTTTGTTTATTTTTAGAATTCATCACAAACTACCAATGAAGAATAACAAGAAATCCTCTCTAAAAATCTCATCGTCAGTCTCCCACTTTGAGGTTGCAAGAAGAGCTCTGACTTTATCACCTCAACCTCACAATCTTTTTGTACTCATCTCACTCAAAAATTGTTTCCCTCCCATGCACTTTTTATTCCATAACACCCTCTTCTCATTTGTCTCTTTTCTCAGCCCATTTATCTTTTATTATTCCCATTTTCTCTCTCTCTTACATTTTCCTATCCTATGCTCACTAAGGATGATAAAGACCCCCATTAACTCTTCCCCAACATCTAGCTTACATTCTCTTTTCTTGATCAATTTTTCATCATTTTATCTTGCCCTCTGTGCTTTATCTTTTTTCTTGTTTCCATCTATTGGAGTTGGGTTCTCCCTTCCCAACAAACCTAAATCAATCCGTCAACTTAATCTCTCTTATGCAGTTGTTCTTGCAATTCAAAGTTGTTCATGGGATTCGGTAGTGTCAAGAGGTGTGTTTCAAATTGACCATGATTCTGTGTATGAGTATGTGCTCTTCCCTTTGGTAGTATGTGATACAACATACTGGTCCACACTACTTGTTGGAGAGCATATGAGGGAGGGTGGTGTTTAACTGTTTATAAGCATTCAACAAGACAAATTTACCAAGAATTCCTTATAGACATTACATTCCATCTATGCTAATCATAAGTCCATAGTATTAGTTCTCTTCAAACATTGGCCAAGCAATCTGTTATAAGCTACACTCTTTCCTTTCTAGTCATAATCCAATGCTTCTTTTTTTTTATCAGAAACAAAATTTATTAAATGAAAAAAATAGTACAACATGACACAACATGAACATCAAAACTGGACAGGTCTCAAGGAGATGACAACTGCCCCCCTAATTCAGCTTCAGAAATCAAAAGCATCCTTAGGCTAAACACCCACTCCAATTCAAAAACCACCCAGACAGTGAGAACCCTTTGCCCCAAGGGGTCGCAAATACCCAAGTACTAGCTGTTAACTTAGTACATTCCCATACTTGATCACAATTTCTACTATTATTATTAAACGTTCTATCAGTGTGTTCCCGCCATAGCGACCAAAGTGAGGCAAATGGCGCAATTAGGCCGGTTTCTCTCTCCGCTCTAGGAAGGCTCGCTAAGTGTGAGAGAGAGAGCCCTTCTACAACATCATTTGGAGCCCTGTACCTACCACCAGAGAAGGTGAACCACCAGGTTTTCAACCGGTTTCAAAGGCGGATAGGCTCAAAGTGTTCAGGAAGTATATTTTCAACCAATAAAACAAAGAGATCTTATTATTTCAAAAAGTTTCTAAATGTGAAGAAAAGCAGTTAAAGGTGCAAGGAGCACTTAAGGTGACGAACAGCCTTGGCACTTATGGTGAAGGAGGGAAGTGAAGTTCGTGCCTGAGTAAAGCAAGGCACAGAAGTTCTCTATTGTTCTCATCATACATCACAATATCCCCATAATGGTGTTTCAAATTTCATAACTGATATTAATAATATTTTTGTTTGCTCTGATCATTAAATTAGTTGAAGCACGGAAGAAGATGTTGCACATGAACAATGGCAAACAGGCGATTATGTTGGTTTCACAACAATCTCTCTTGTTATAACAAAGGACTATACTACTGTATAGTCACAACACTGGCAAGGTGTCATTATAGCAGTATTACAACAACATAGCACTAGTTTCCTTTGATATTTTACAAAATGTATTATGTTTTAACAGTTTTATGCATATTTTATGCAAGAAAAAAAGAAAAAAGAAAAAAATACGATATTTATTTCACGTTCAAATGGTTTTAAAAAAGGAGAGATAAGAGAGTGAGGCGCACTACAGCATATGCCTAAGTTTCTACACCTTGCCAGTTTGCCTTAGCAATATTAAGGTGCAGAATATGCCATTGCATCTAACCTCAAAGGCGTGCCTAAACTCACCATGACTACTTTACCACAAAAGTAGAATTTTTTTTTTTTTTTATCCACTGCAAATCTGCATAGATCTAGCTTAAACATTGGCTCAAAATGCGGCATATAATTGCGTATGTCATGTCATGGACAAAGACAAAAATTAACAATAAAAAATAGAAAATAGAAATATTGCAAAAGAGTTTCTTTTGTTTGCTATTATACATTTGATGGCTAAAGGTGACGTCAAAAGGAATTTCAATAAGATTGACTATTACAAGAGTATTATGGATGGATATCATAGAGGCAATGAAATGCACAGTTGTTTGTCACGAGACTAGAAAAGGTGTTGCAATTCACAAGTCAAACGGAAGAAATTAGGATGACATTAACCTTACTGTTAATGCAATTTCACTTTATCGGTCGATCATCAATGTGATTGTGGACATGGAAGAGAACAGCTTCAAAGATTTCAGATTTTTAAACCAAGCGAAAAGAGGAGGCCCTTTTTCTTATGCTAAACCAAGAGAAATGAGAAGGGCTCTTCTTCAAATTATAGTTTTTTGTGCCTAAGCCCCTTGACAACACTGAGAGTTCTTGACCAAGTGAAAAGAGAAGGCCTTTTAATTATTAAATTATAGCTTTTTGCACCTAGGCCCCTTTCTCGTGCTTTGTATCCTTTTCCTGGCATCATAATTTTCATAATTGAAAGATTCATTGCTAGCCTGTTAAATTTATAACATAACTAATCTGATACTCTCTAAAACTAGAATAACATTCCACAATACCTAGAGAGCAGTCAAAGACTCAAAATATTACCATATGCATAAGAATATTTGATATAGGCTTACCTAGGTTTTAGAGTTGTGTGGGCCGCAAGATCTCGAGAAGAGTACTTCTGGGAGGGGCCAAAAATCCGAGTTCCACCTTGTTCATTACCACCTTTTGCCGGAGCCCACGTGGGTCGAGCAGCCGTCGTCATACTCTAAGTACAACTACAACATGAAAGAAACATTTCCATCAAAACCAAGTAAATAGAAAGGACAAACATAAATACATCATACCTATAAACACAAAATTCACTTGTGTTTCCATCGGAACCAAATTCAAATCAAGAGTAAGCACTCAACAACATCTCTATGCCATACGCAAATACTATACCCTCTCTTAAGAAAACAAAAAAAGAACATAATGATTGAAATTCACAAACATCTCTATTCCATTTGTCAAATAGCTCAAGCAACACGTACCCCAAAATAAATCCCGCGTAACAATAACAATTTTTAAATAACATAATTTATAAAACTAAAAATCCACAATCACCATAGAAAAAAATAAAACAAATAAACAACCAAAGAATTGCAAAATAAGAAAAATTGTTCAACTAGAAAGTGTCAAACTATTCAATTTAACTCAATTAGGTATTTTTCCCAACCACATGGACTGCTTCCCCCACTTCACGCTATCAAGGACTAAATTGGCATCTAAACAACAAGTAGTTATATTTTTCTTTTCTTTTTTTCTATGTTATGTTAGGTCTTCACCTACCTCTATAATTGCCATGGATTGCTAATAGTTCTCATCTTCCTAATTAGAGAAAGCCTAAAGGTCTTCATTGTATGTATCCAAATTATCATCAACGATTTTTTTTCTCTCATTTTATCTGAAACTAAAATTAGGGCTACTCCCACCCTACTAGGGGTGTCAGTAGATTGGGTCAAACCGCGGAACTAAACCGAACCGGTATATTCGGTTCGGTTTGGTTTCAGTTTGGCAGTTTCAAAAACTGATCAGTTCAGTTCGGTTTACGAATTGAGGTCTTGAAAACCGATGGTAAACCGAACCGAACCGACCATAAGGTTAATAAGGTCAATCGGTTTACAGATTGAGGTCTTAGAAAATTGTATCTAAGTTAGGGGTGTCATCGATTCGGTTTAGATTGGTTTAGACCCCAAATTGCAAATTGAACCGATGGGCATCAATTTGGATTTTTTGTAAACCGAAACCGAACCGATTATACCCCCTGAATTGAACCGAATCAATTCGGTTTGATTCCGTTTGGATTGATCGGTCTACATTTTTTTAACCTGTAAAATATATTAGGGCTACATAAAATTACTTTATTAACCTTATGATCGGTTCGGTTCTGTTTACCATTGGTTTTCAAGATCTCAATTTGTATACCAAACCGAACCGATCGGTTTTTGAAACTGCTAAACCGAAACCGAACCGATTAAGGTAAAAAACCAAACAGAACACACCGGTTTGCTTCGGTTCTGCAATTTGAACCAATCCACTAACACCCCTAATCTAAGTTATAAATCAAGCGCAAACCGGTTCAATATGTGAACCGAAACGAACTAGCATCGTATAAAAACCTAACTAAGGAAATTCTCACACACTCTCTCATATCGATTCTCCTCTTGTCCAAACCCTCGCGTTTCTCCTCTCTCTTCTCATCAAGGGACTCTTCTTCGCCAACGATTCTCTCCTTCAGGCATGCATCGGCCATCGGAATCTCTGTCTGATTGTCTCACCAGTGGTCAATAAGTCTCTTTCTCCCTCGATCACTGTCTCTCTAGTGATCTTTAATTTCCATTGTTGGTGCAATTTGATGTTGCTTTGGGATCAAGATGGTTTCTGAGTGTGTATTGTTGGAAGAAATGTGGTGACTGCGTACCAGCTCTTTGATTAGTTGCTTTTGTGAGATCAAATTTTGAACTTGTTGAATAGTTTGATAATGTAGGGTGGGAGTAGCCCTGATTTCAGATAAAATGAGAGAAAAAAGTTGTTGACGGTGATTTGAATACATACAATGAAGACCTTTAAACTCTCTAAAATTAGGAAGATGGGAACTATTAACAATCCATGGCAATAATAAAGGTAGAGGAAGATCTAACATAACATAGAAAAAATAATTAAGAAAAATACAACTACTTGTTATTTAGATGTTAATTTAGTCGTTGATAGCGTGGAGTGGGGGAAGTAGTCCATGTGGTTGGAAAAAATACCTAATTGAATTGAATTGAATAGTTTGATACTTTCTAGCTGAACAATTTTTCTTATTCTGCAACTCTTTGCTTGTTTTTTTATTTTTTATTTTTTTTTGTTTTTTTTGTGGTGATTGTGGATTTTTAGTTTTATAAATATTTTCTATTTAAAAATTGTTATTATTACGCAGGATTTATTTTGGAGTACGCGTTGCTTGGGCTGTTTAACAAATGGAATAGACATGTTTGTGAATCTCAATCATTATGTTCATTTTTTGTTTTCTCAAGAGAGTCCATACTATTTGCGTATGACATAGAGATGTTGTTGAGTGCTTACTCTTGATTAAAATTTAGTTTCGATGGAAACACAAGTAAATTTTGTGATTATAGGGGCATTTATGTTTGTTCTGTCTATTTCAGTCCCAGAAATAGAGAAAAAAGTGACAAAATAATACAAGAATAAAAGTGATGCAAACTAAATCATCTTTCAAGAATTTCAGATTCAAATCTCTAAATCTTATGAATCACAGTTGAATTCAAAAATAAAAATAAAAAAATCTGCACCAAATGAAGTTCATGCAATGATTGCTCATGTCAAGAATTGTTTTAGGCAGGAATTTTCTTCTGGTTAAACAAAACACTAAGTTGGACTCTAAGCTCCTAAGATTTATCTCCAAAAAAAAAAACCAAATAACAAAGATACAGAAATTCTAATCTCTCCGAAAATCTCACATCAGAACACAATAAACAATCTTTTAAAAACGCAAAACACCAATTTTCACATCAAATCCCTAATCACAAGTCAAATTACACTAAATCTCATCTAGAAAAACAAACTAACATCTCCAAATCACCATCTCCATCACATCGAAAACGACATAAATTAAAGAAGAACAAAACCACATAAATCTCACTATCTCAGTTACCTTTATCCTTCGGCTTCCGGTGCTTTACTGTGTCGCCCAAACTCAACTCACTCGCGATTTAGGGTTTTGACGGCAAGAAGAACGGCTATTAGAAGATGAAGATTAGAGAAGACGAGAAGATCGAAGACGAGAAACTGAGAAATAGCAAAGGGACGGGTCCTTTAGTTTTAGCGCAAGAAGAAAGAGAAGAATAGAAGACAAGATCAGAGAAGAGAGGAGAGAGACGAGGTGCTGATGAGAGGGCGGCTAGGTTTAGAGCAGGAGAAGAGCAGAAGATGTGGTGGGAAGACGAGAAACTGAGAAAGGGGCGGCTGGAGATGGAGATTTATCGCAGGAAGAGAGAGAACTGAGAAGATGGAGGGGCTCGCGCAGGAAGAGAGATTCAGAGACGGAGAAAATGGAGAGGGGCTCCCGTTTAGGTTTAGCGCAGAAGAACTACCAAACGAAAAGTGAATCGATTAAGCTAAAAAAATAAAACTGAACTCACTGAATCAATTTGGTTCTCCAGTCCGACTCAATGCACTGACACCGCTATAATTGTAAAAATGTTTTTTAGTTAGGTTTATATACAATGTCGGTTCGAGAACGGTTTGTATATTGGACCGGTCCACGTTTGATTTATAACTTGAATACAATTTTTGTATCCATAATTTTAAAAACATGAAAAAAAAAAAAGCATTTAAACAGAAAAATTTTAAATGGTGAAAAGGAAAAAAAAAATAGTTAGGCAATTCAGTAGCAAGTTCACCAATGATAACATCCTAGGGTAATTACTTTCTTTCAAAACTTTGATATTTTACTGTTACAATTACTGTTTACTTAAAGGCTTAGAAATATTGAAGAGCCACTTAAAAAGAATGAAGATGAAACAGAATAAATAAATTACAAGTGATTGATAGCTGAGAAAATTTGAGATTAAAAGAACAAAATTAATATAAACAATTGATCAAAATTTTGCCAGCTTAGTAGGCTCTCAGATTCTGAGCACTTCCTTTGATTTCTCGCTTCTTGTGATTCAGAAAGTCCTGTGTGAAACCATGTTCTTGAACTGCAATTTTAACAGAAAACAAAAATGGACTTGTCGGATGAAATCATCTTTTTCGCGGGCTTTGTTCCAACGATTCTCTCCAGCTGAAATGGGCAAAAACAAATTTCCAGTTACAACGGTTACAATGATGAAAGTGAAAAATTCAACAACTGATATGAATAGATATTCAACCCGAAGCTGATCAAAGCGAGAAAAGATTGCAGTGCAAGTCATGTTCTCCGACCCTTCAAGCATATTAATGATCTGGAAGAACACGAGCAACCAAGAATAAATGATGGGATAAAACAGAAGATACATATAAATTGCATCAAGAAAGAAAGGTAAGAGGCCTACCTCAGGATAGAATTCTTTTCTTTCTGGAAGAGAATAGATGATTAAATTCTTTATGCCACGAATCTATGCACCAAGAGAAAGTAAGCAAGCTTAGCTCATGCCATGCAAAGTAATGAAGGAAAAGTAAAGCGGTACTGAACAACTTGGATCACTGTAAATGGCTGTGTAAATGCTTTATAGAAGCATTTCAGTTAGAAAATAGACGTCACCGAAGAATAAACATATTAAAAAAAAAAAAAAAAACCACAAGAACCTTGTATCTGTGATAGAAATGAGCCCTCTCAGTATAAAGCATGATTTTCCTCTTTCCTTCAAAAAACCAAACACGCGCCCTAGATATATCACTCTGCTTTGTGTACCTGATAACGAGTAAAAAATAAGAAAACAAGCCATATGAAACATTCAACTGAAATTGGTAAAATCAGATCCAACTACAAGCTTCTTACTCTCCAAGCAGACAGAAGGATGCATTCTGGGATTTTAAAAAATTGCGTATCCGAACAAACTCAAAGTAAGAACTGATAAATAGCATAGTTCCATCCTGCATGAAAAGGAGGATTTACACACATGTTATCCCATAAATCATTTAAGAGAGTTTTGAAATCTGCCCTCTCCAAATTTTGATTTGCAGGTATTAGTCCCAGTTGGCTTTGTCAATTTTTTAAAAAACAGCCAAGTTTTTAAAATAACAAAACTGCCCTCAACTATCATCCAACTCTCCCAACCATGGCTAGCCCCCATTTCCTCAATGTTATTGACAGAGATTCAGAGAAACTCTGTCAAAACCTGATGTTTTTCATCAAGGAACAAGAGTTCTAAATGGAAGAAGCGTGAAAAAGATTGTAAGGGAAAAAGGCTTCGGAACATTTGCAATGGGATTGAAATGGTTCTCCAAAGGGAGGAAGCACTTGGAGACCGCTCTTGGTTTCTTGCTAATTTGGCTTTGGCCTAAACTAGATGACTCAAAGACTAGTTTCTCCAAGCAAATAAGCCTTTTGCAGAAGTGTCAACTGGAAATGCTAGGAATGCTACATGAAAAATATTTCTCATTTGAATCTATCCTCCGGTGAAGGAAATTGTGCTTTAATCAAATAATGCAAAGCTAGAATCTCTTTAAACCTGGGCTTTCCATTCTCTCATGCAGTGTTGTCAAGGCGGTAAACCTTAATTAGACGAGGCGGGGCCTAAGCCGGATATAAAATATTTATTTAGAGGTCCCTGAAAATTTTATTTATTTATTCATTGATCCCTCACTCCATATATATATATATATATATATATGTAAATATTAATTTATTTTATATATTAAATAATTATTAATTCATATAATATAAATTAATAATTATATACATAAATGTATTTAGGGTTTGCAGAAGTCGAAGTGGAAGGAGGGAGAAGATTTCGCAGGTTTTAACAAAAAAAAAAAAAAAAAAATCAAAAAAACCCTTTAAAAAAAATATTTGCTTAGACCTTCCCAGACCGCCTAGACGGTGGTCTAGGCTGTACCACTACCCAAGGCGCCTAGGCGCCTCCTAGACAACACTGCTCTCATGAACATGAAGTATTCCATAGGATCATGCACAGATGAACTTGAGAATCTTAGAAAGGGCTAACTTGGATGATAGATCTGAATTGTTCCGTTGCTGGTGGGCTAAAAAATATAGAAGTTATCATGCTGTGATGATCTTGATTTTCTGGGTCTTAAGAAGTATCTGCACCAGCTAGCAGCATACAACTAAAAGGGCAAGCAAGTAGCTTTCACGTATCTATCACCTTGTAAGAAAAGGAATTGGCTTAGATTTCTTGATTCCACCATCATTGCCAAGCATCTGGGAAAGTTACATTGTCAGGAAAGTTTTGTTCCAGTCTTCCCAATTGGACTGCATGACAAAGATTCTTTCATTTTGGTCTGGTCCTTTGATAGGAAAGACTGTAAAAACAACACCCAATCAATTCCTTCTGCCAGTGGCATGGTGGGAGATGAGATGGTGTTGGACAATGGCCTAGATTGGTTGATTTTTTGGATGGTTTTGGCAGTTAGGAAGTTCAACAATCTTTTACTGAGTCAACCACAGACATCACTGAATTAGAGGGACTAAGAACAAGAAGTGAAAATTTGAAGGGCCAAATCTAAGAATAATTTGTGCAGGCAACACTTGATTTTCCAGCATAAATACCTGAAGAGAATCCTTTATCTTGGGGAACACCTGCAACCAGAAAACAACAGGACCTATGTTATACTTCACTGGGAAACAAGAGCACCAGACTATATATGAGAGAGTACAACAATAATTATCACCATTCTTAGGAATAAAATTGAGAAGAGCCTTTCAATCTATCTTCCTAAAATTCACATAATCACTTAAGAAGAATGCCACACACTTGAAACCATAAGGGAAGTTACTGATAGTATTTTTCATTTCGTGGCAAGGACCAGATTATCTTATGGATAGAACATTCAAGATAATGACTTCAAGGGGCTGAATTTTTCAGGGGATTGGTAAATTGAATTTGGATCTACACTTGAAAATTGAAAGACTATATACATGATACATGCACGACTAAGCCTAGATGCAATGGTAAGGTTGCTCTATTGTGTCGAAGTGACAAGTTCAAGTCTAAAAACAACATTCCTGCAAAGCAAGCTTAAAGACTGCATGCATAGGAACTCTCTTTAGACCTTGCATCGAAGGAGGCTAGGAGTCTTGTAAACAAAGTATGCTCCAAAAAAAAAACTAGCTGTGGTACTTAAGTTGATGCTATTTAAGTCCATTGAAAATCATATCAGAAACCACTTAGATCTAAAAGCCATAGCTGATAGGTAGAGCCCCAACTATGTAGATCAAGCAGAACATAATTTCCCCTCAGGTGCATAATAGCACGTGGACCAAACTTATAATAGGGAGGAAAATACAACATTAATAAACAAGAGATACAAGCAAACACTTGCAATGAGGTTTTGACCTATGACCTCCATGATAACAAAGCTTTCATACTATGTTATAAACTGCTTGACTTAAAAGCTGTAACTGATAGGTGGAGGCCCAAACAATGCATATCAAGCTATCATTAACAATAACAAATAACTAAATCTCTAACTCTAAGATACAATGTTTCTTGTAATGTAGTCCTTGTTTGACGCTTTGAGTACTGCAGCTACTCTTAGCTTAGGTATAACCTCTTTGCTTTCAATATAAGTTGCTTTGTTTCTGCTCAGGAAAAAAATTGTTGCAATTCATTACAAGAATTATTACAAAAATAATCAATAAATTTAACATTTAAATTATTTATACATTTGATGTACAACAATTAGTGAGAGAATTGTTAAAAAATGCTAGTAGTTCATACATTTAATAAAATTTTGCATAATATCTAAATCAATTTACTTAAAATTAATATATTCATATATAATGTTGACCATTTTCTATGTCTTATGTAATCAAAATATTTTATATCATATTTATAAAATAATTGTTATTTTATACCACAATTGTAAAATGAACACATGTAGCATGGGGTTGCTAATTAGTAAATAGTTAAAATACACAACCTACAGTTGTTCATCTTAGAACCACCTTCCAACATGTTATCACTAGCAAGCATATATAATTCCATCAAAACTTTTAAAATCCAAAAGCCCTAACCAATGACTTTACATTTTTGCAGTTGATATACCAATATGTATCAAAGATAAGCTACTTAAAACCTCAGAAACTGAAACACTAAGCTTGATAATAAATGACATGTACACATACATATTGATGCGCTGGTAGCATATTAATTATTAGCCATTTAGCAGTAGAGAAAGAGGAAGAAGATAATTAAGAAATGTATAACCAAATGTGATACAACTAAAGATTTATCCCTTCATAGAGAAAAATTGAGGAAGCAAATTCCTATAGCCAACCCCATGTTAGACTTTGTTTGGCTGAGTTTAGTTTGGAGTTGTGCGCGCGTGTGTGTGTGTGTGTGTGTGTGTGTGTGTGTGTGTGTGTGTGTGTGTGTGTGTGTGTGTGTGTGTTTATAGCTAATCTCAATTCTCAAGACATAAGGCACAATGTCAAACTAGAGCACCTATAATATAATTGTGAAGTAGAACATGATATGAACTTTTAACCTGAAAATTCATGTTATGGTCACAAGCATACAATGGTTGACTTGATTAGTTCAAAAGCACAATAACATATATGCTGAAGGAAACATTGAAACCTTGAATACAGCATACGCGTCCCATATATCATTCATAATAAACAGAAGAAGAGATTATTAGAACTAGCCTTCGTAATAAAATAGTCAAGGCGGGCATCATTTGCATCAGCAATTGAAGGGGCATCAAACCGCTCATAGATCTGTCCAATATGAATGTTAAGATATGTTAATAATATCCTAAACAAATTTTAGTACAAGAGTAAATTAATTCGGGACACACAACCACAAACAAAACATTCCAACTCAGTCTAAGTGGACATGTTCAAAACAATAAAAAGAGGTACAAAGCCTGTGCTTTGTAATAACTACCTGTAGAGACTAGAGAGATCCATGACATGGAACTAAAGTAGAAAGTAAATTCGGTTAAAAGTCAAATATACAAGGAATGCCAAACAGGATCATGTGCAAATGGTAACGTAGCATAATCTGGCCTAGCAATATATATATACCCACACGGTACCCATAAGACAAAGGAAACCTGATACCTGCAAAGACAAATAAATGGATGGCTTCTTCATTTAGAAGTACCACCATTTAACATTAAAGGAAACAAAAGCAACATTTTATTTAACTGATGAATATCTAACAAGTTGAGACCCATACAAATATCCGGTAGAAAGTATTATAAGAAGATTGACGTTCTCATTGTGCTCTGACCATGAAAAATTGTCACGGTCGTCATAGGTGTCTATTATCTTTCTTCCATTATTTGCCCCACAGATATGAGAATGGAGGCACCACTAAAGCTTAGCTATCAAAAGCAAGGTTGGCAATGAGATGCAATGACTATTGCTCAGGCATAAAGGACAAAGAGAAATTAATCGAGGTTAAATCATAAGTAATGTTTTGTCATTAACGTGTATCTCAAGCAAAACTTTGGCTAGGCATGTGCTTCAAATATTTTAACTTCTGTCTTTTACATACACATTCTCCCCATCATCCTTTAACGTACTAAATGAAAATGCCTTCTCCAAAAGGACTACAAAGTATGTGGCACCAAATGCATAGGTTGCAAAAGCACAGACATCATCTATTAATTTAAGTTCCATCACATTTGTCATATTCATCATCTCATTAATGATAATATGATCTGACACTAACACTAAACTTCTGATATTATTTTAGCTTATTGAACCCAAATGCTAAAACTATTTGGTAGAGACCCATAGACGGATTCCGAGCCACCACTACTCACTAGCAGTGATATCATCCCATAGTCCAAACCCTCACTTGAATGTAAATTTAATCCCAGTCTCACCAGCACATCCTGTCAACCTTGTGGGCCATTCATTTAAATAAAATAAAATAAAAAATCTACAGATTCGTCTCATCTAATTTGCCAAAAGCTAAAATTGATCTACATTGTGTCCACGCATTTTCAAGAACAAGACAATAAGGTGCATATACCTGCCGCACTTGAAGCAATACTTTTGGAAGAACACCTTTATACTCAGCCACCGACTTCACCTGGCCAAAAAACCAACTTGTTACAAAGAAGAAAAGAGAGCGCTTTCCGGATAGTGACAGAGATGGTAGCAAAAGCAGAACAGAAAACCGTTGGGGAGAACTCATTAACACACCTTTCCTCGATAGTTAACACAATGATGGTTGAACAACGCGTTCATATCTGCATCAAGAAAACAAGGATGTAAATCAACCACTTTCTTTGACACACACACACACCACACAAAAATCAACCACTTTATATGTTATATATATAATGTATTCTAAGGCACCACACCTTTACAGTTTACTGCAATAGTTCTTCAAAGGGGCATTTTATTGCTAAGCTTTTAATTACCACTGACTAGATGATAGTATGTTCATAGGTCCGTGCTTGCAGACAAAACTATTTAAGAATGTTGGGCTTGTCATATGAATAACATACGTCTGCATAAGACAAAGATGCTTTTGCATTGCACTAAAGGAAACAGAATAAAGAGTTTCCTCACCTGGGGTGAGTAAAGAACCCAATAATATTGTTTGCCGATAGAATTGAGCATGTCCATCCAAATACCTAAGCATGAAGTGAAGTTAGAACACACAATTACAGAATATATCAATCATAAGCTCCCAAGCTATGGTTTGTAAAACCAAAGTTGCGTAAGCTCAATAAATCCTGTTACAATAATGACAAGATAAAATCTTAATCCAACTATTTGAGCATAGCCACACAAATCTTAAAAGCCAAATTTACTTCCTATTATTAAAACAAATAGCACCAGTTTCTTTAGAGCATCTAACAATCAGTAACAGCTATTAGGACCATACACTAGTAAATCAAAATAATGAATCTTGACACGTCTTTTTCCCTGATCTGAAGCTTTATGTTGAGTATTATATGCATAAAACAAAAATAGACAAAAAGCTTGTCTTCTGTCAACAATAATTATGTACAATGTACATACCATTGTCTAATGCGCATGAAATCTGTGCCATGCTGCTTTGATGGTATCTGATTCAATTGCTCAACTACTGAATTCACATGGGACCAATTCTGCAGTTCCCACATCACAAATATGAGTCTCTGACTTAATAAAATTGAACTTAAATAAAATACCAGGTAAGTTGAGTGAATTATGTTAAACCTGCATTGATATTATGTCTGCATGATCAACAATCAGGACCTGTTAGAACATGATATTCATTACATAATTTGAACTGAAGAGGCAACGATAAAGAATGGAAACAGAATAAAGCTTGACCATCATTCCCGAAAACAAGATAACAAAAATATCAGACCACATACCTCTATAGATGACAAAAAGTCAACATCTTTCTCCTTCTCAACTTCTGCCTCTCCAATTTTCTAATAGGAGCCAATAAGAAAGTGTAGTGTTAATTGCAATCAGCAATTCATAGGAAAATAACCATCTGCCATTCAATTTTCTCTTTTCTTAGGCTGTTAAAGAATAATATAGTTTTCCAAATTAAAGTATCTCTGTTCTCTTTCTTCAATCAGTTTCTATACTTCTAAAAGAATTAGAAATTTTAAAACATGCAATGCTGTTGTCTCCTATTGATAAAGCATAAATTGGGCATTTGAAATTTTTAACGAGGAAGTGGCAGGGTTTGAATCCATGAGGTAAAGCTCGCTTCTCATGTGTCAAATCAAATATAAAAATAAAAATACTCTAGGCGCATAAGAAAAGGCAAGTAAAGCTCAAACATGGAATATGCCTTGAACCTAAGATGAGGTGCATTAAGACTCGCGCCTAGGTGCACGCCTGAATTGTGTACCTCATGTAGTGCCTACCAAGGCGCGCACCTAAGTGTGCTTGACAACTGTGATTCAATTCTTTTAAGAAGGGAAGGGAAGGGGGAGTGGTTTGGTAACATAAAGTTTAGATTTTTTCCAATAAAAGTGTTATAACCCCCTCCCCCTTTCCAAAAGAAAGAAAGAAAGAAAGTACTTACAGTAATTAGCCCAAGAGGAGACGCAACAATCATGTCTGATGAATAGAAATCACTGTATAGCCTTATGCTTCTCCTATTATGGAAAAATCAAATTAAGTATAATTAACAATTGATGCAAATTCTATTTACTTTCATGCATAAAAAAAAAGAATACCACAAATATGTTACAAAATAGATTATGAACGTAGGGAACAAGGATCATAAACTACCTATGGAAACTATATTTGATGAAAAGGGAGTTGACAGAAACGCAGGACAAGGACCGTTAACTACATACAAAAACCACGTTATGAACACAGGACTCTACATGAAGCTATACTTATAATGACTTATGAAAGCACATCTAACTTCTAAGCAACTTGTCACATGCAAGCTAGTTTTGCTTAATATCATGATGCATGAACAAGATAGTCCTTGAACATGTGACCACAATTATCTGGGAGACAAGAATGTTTCAAGTGTGTATCGAAAAAGATAGATCATAAAGTATTCTTTAAAACTTCTGATACAGTACAAAAAAGAAATATATCAAGAGGTCCTACAACAAAAGATTAAAACCAAAGCATGTTTTACCGAGTAAACTTGATGCCCATCATGAAGTGATCATTGTTGTTTCCACCAAAAAGAGCTTGAAAGTCAGAAGATTTGGAAGTCTTTTGAGGTTTTGAGTAGTCAAGATCATGTGTATCATTCAATATCTCACTCTTGTCATCACTTTCTTTACCATCTCCATTTCCAAACTCCTCATAAAAGCGGTCAGTATGCTCCACATTGGTCTGGAAAAGCATTAGAAAGTTGCCAATAAAAAAAGACTGTTAGATATCACCAGCAGAAAATCATTCTTGTCGATGGAACAAGAGAGAAGGCATGGCATGAGGAAAGTCAATGCCACCATGTATAATAAAATATGGAATAACTGTGTTGAGGTTAACAAATATCTCCATTCCAGTTATTCATTGAAAGAAAGTATTAAAAAAGTCTAAAAGAAGAGTCCACCAGACAACCAATACAATAGCACAATATTTCTCAATCATCAAATTTTTAACTATCGCGATTTTTCTACATTTTTGTTCTTATTAAGGATGAACTTCATCTATTACAACTATGTTAACTTAATTCCCCAAAATAAATAACTATCTGCAAATAGTTTTTTTTTTTTTTCTTTTTTTTTTTTCAAGAAACAATGGCATCAAAGAGACTCAAACTTCTAACCTCATAAAAGGTGAAAAAGATGTTGAGCCACGCCAACTACGCTGTGATAGCCAATTTGAAAATAGAAATTATGGAATACAATGTAGTACCACTTTGATGGCAGATTAACCCAACATAAAACTAAAAATGACTCCACTATTTTTCAAAAAATTACTGTTTGTGTTTTATGTTCACCCTTGGTTGCTAACTATGACTGGGCTCTTTACCCAAGTTTCTTGGCTTTGTTTTTCCTTTTGACCGATTGAGGCAATATATTAACTGAAGACAAGAAGCACATTGATATGCCCTGCAAGAACAAGGGCAATGACACTCTATGGTAACTGAAATTTGCATGCTGTATTTTCAATTTCTAAAGCACAAATCCCTCTTACTCCATGCACCAACCGAACATATGACAGAGAAAAAGAGAGAGGGGCAAGCATGGATGAACTAATCGTAGTTTTTCAGTAAAAGCAAAGGAACAAAGGAAATATATTGGCCAAAGAAACAAAAAAAAATACAGACAAAAGAGAGAGGCAAGCATCCATGAACTAATCACATGTACAGTAAAAGAACAAGGGACAAAATTTGGAGAAACAAGAAAGAAACTCAATCAGTAAAAATCATGACATAACTTGAACTTCTATTGTGATTTAACGGTGCATTGGCATAGAAAAGAAAAAAAGCATACTTTGTATGATGAAGGAGTTAGCTGTATCAGTCTCCTAACAACACGATGAGCAATGCTTGCAAGTGGCAATAGGACCAACACCTGCAGGACCCCATTGATAAAATCATAAAACTTAATATGTATGGGTAGAGAACATTTTGTAATAGATAGAGAACAATTTGTGATAGATACTGTGAACCCAAAAAGAGGAAAGAGAAAACAATAATATAAATATTTAGTGAATAACTTAATAGGCATAGAAAATTTCAGAAACATGTATTTTATAGAAAGAGGCCCATGACTCTGGTAAATTAGTAGGGTCAATTCCTGCAAGATAAACACCAATATGAACATTCAAAAGCCTATTTGAATTGGCTCTATATAGATGGAATCTCATGTGTATGCCAACAACCAAACCTTCAAAAGTTAACAATAGTTGCTAGAAACAAAAAGAGTTGGTGTATAGAGAAAACCACACATTCAAGAACTAGTTTTAATAACTGATTGATCATGCAACTAATTATCTCATGTTCAGTAACAACAAATGCAACATCTAAGAACCAGCAAATTTACCTAGTAGTTAGTTATCTATGCCATTGTCTAATGTCTATACAAAACAGAAAATCAGCAAAAAAATGCCGAATGAGACTAAGTAGGATGCAATGAAACGCAAATTCCCTGAATGAAGACTTCAACAACCTTCCAAAAAAACAGCATACTGTCATTGTGACTTTGTGAGAACATTTAAGTACCAAGACAAGTGCTTATAGTTTCTGCGAAAGAAAGCTGGCAATAAGAGCTTTGATTTAAAAGTCGACTTAGCCCTTGATGGAGCAGAACTGAGGAAGCGGATTCATGTAGCCGACCCCTTGTAGTTGGGAAAAGGCTTAGTTGAGTTAAGTTGAGTTGAGTATTTCCAAAGTAATCTGCTGCAAATTTCGTACTTCATTCTTGAATGAATGCCTTCATTTTTCCAAAGATACCAAACAGCGAAGAAAAATTAAGACTTCAATCCTGCTGCCACCTCTCAAAGGACCTGAGATTTCAGCTCCTAGGAAGGCAGGCCGAAAATCCACGATTTTGGAAGACATGCACAAGGTACCAATTAAGAACACCAGCTTTGTAAGAGAATGGGCAAAAGTGGAAAAAAAGGACGAACGATGACTCCCCTGTTTCCACTCTCAACAACCTTTTAAATGAGTTTCTAGACGGTAAAATTGGTTTTGTAAGCCTGTCTTTCTTTAACATTCTATGCTGGTAGTCCTAATACAACCACCAAGAACAAAACATTCAAGGAGTGAACAGGCCAATATAATTAATTATATATCATCTACCAGTGAGCAGTGACATATGGAAGAAACCATTCAGTCAAACACACTAGCCAACCAACATGAAATGGTAAGTGGTAACCCCCCAAAAGTATCTGAAGGTGAATAATGATTATAAAAATTTTCTTCTCAAGACTATTGAGTATAGAGCAAGCCAATCAACAATCCTTCTTTGGCCAATGACAAACATCAACTTTAGAATGTTAGATGTGGAACCTAAAGTAAACATGTCATAATGACCCAATCAACATCAACACTTCTAGAAGCTTTAATGTTATTCACAGTATAAACAACATACTAATACCTTCGGACGAGTAAAGCCATGGTCTAGAAATCCATCTCCACTAAGAACTTCTTTAGTACTCTCTCGAAGTTTGCCCAACTTTGCTTCATTCCTCTTGACAAGGTCTCTAGTTTTGAACACATGATTCAACTGCAAAAGAGAAAAAGGAAACATGTCATTGAAAGCAGACAACAAAAGCGGGACAATAATTACCCAGAAAGACAACATAAAGATCGATGCATACAGCATGCATAATGTACGCATCCATGATGCTTGAATCTTCTTCATGACCTTTAAGGTAAAAAGGCCTTTTGTTGCAGTGCAATATGTCATGATAGCTGCTGCCTGGTAAAGCATATAAAAATCGTGAACATTCAACGCAAACTGAGATTCTGCTAATTACAAAGGGTAAACATCAATACAGTTAATTTGCATAGTCACAAATAAGTCAGTGATTTATTGTATAAGCACGGGGCATATTTGTGTGAGCAAAATTTCAACTAGCAAACAACAGTAGCATAGAATAGACAGAAATATTATGTTCAACAGTTCAAGATATCAGAAGATCCCAGCACTTAAACGACGACATTAAGATTAGTGGAAAAAAAAAAAAACAGAGACAAATGTTAAACTAGCAGCTCATAGATTATGATATGAAAAATAAAATTTTTTTGAGAAAATAGGAACATAATCAATTGGTGGGTGAACATAGACTCCATTAGAAATGAAGTGGCCCAGATGGTGAACAGAGTGCATGCTAAGAAAGTGCAAATGAACAAGCAACAACTAACTCAACTCAACAAAAGCTTTTCCCAACTACATTAATACATAAAGTAGGTCACTTCCTCCACTCCGCCCTATCAAGGGTTAAATTGACAGCTATATTACAAGTAGTCATATCTTTCATAATTATCAATATCCATATTATTTTAAGTCTTCCTTGCCCCTATCATTTCCAGTAGTTGTAACAAAGTTACTCTTCCTAACTAGCGCATCTAATTATCTCGTTGTATATGTCCTAATCATCTTAAGAACATCTCTTTTATTAACTTCAACTGTGGTCACTACTATAATTCCTTTGCCCCTACCATTTCCAGTCATTGTGCTCCCAGCTTACTCCAAAATCTCTAGACACCATGTACAAGGCATATAAACTTATGAGTGTGGCAAAACAACACTAAACTCTTAGACCCTGTCTGGTTTGCAATCTGGATACAGTTATCTATATCCAAAATTTCGAAAAGACAAAAAATGTGCTTTGTCGAGTAAAAACATAAGACAGTTTTCAACTTCGTGCTAAGAAAACAAGTTGTTTTCAACAAAAGATAAAAAGTTGTTCTCTAAATTTTCTGTTTCCAAATTGAATCATTGTGTTTGAATCACCGACCAAACATAGCCTTAAAGTTCAACTAATTGTTTGAAAGAATTTGGTTTTCTAATGAATCTGTGCATAGTTCCTACTCGCAGCAGAGGAAGCAGAAAACAAAAGTACATTGATTCTGGGATTGGAAAATACTGCTCCCTGTAACCATGTCATCACTAGGCCCAACAATGGTTCCATGAGAATATGGCAGGCATTATCAACTTATCACTAAATGCACCATGTTGCAAATGAGGAAAAAGTCAAGATCTTAAATTATATATAAGAAAGAAATAACTACTTATAAAATAGATATAGACTTCACCTTTGATAGAGCATAGAAGGAAGTAGTATTATGTACTCAAACTCATGTAGTTGAGAAAAGGCTTTGTTGAGCTGATTTGAGTTGAGTACCCTAATGATCTAACAGCATAAGTCTATTTGCATCATTTAAAAAACACATTACAACTTCATCTCCTAGTTCTTGAACCATTTGGAAAAGCATCCTAATATAATCCGTATTTTCAGCCCTAGCTTCTTCAATCTAGCATCCTGATCCATTTTTAATCAAGTCCCAATTTGTTCTACATGAACTGCACATCAAACAAGGGCATGGGTTCAAACCCCACCATTTACCTATCAAAAATAAATAAATAAATAAATAAGCAAATTGGGCATTAAACCTAATTTATCCTTCATTAACAAGAATCTTATCTGAAGTCTAAACACAAGCAGAAACCAGAGAACCCTTATGCTAAACATGCAATTTTGATAAATCAAGGCATCAAATATTGACAACAATAGAATGAAAATAGATACTAGAAATTATTTGAAATAAAGCATCAAACTTAGTCAGAAAATGCATTTTAACATGTCCCGTGTATTTCACAACCAATGGAATTCTTAGACCAATCATTTATAATATCTTCACAACATTGCATAAGATCAAAGACATTATCATCCAAAACATGCTTCCACGATTTTTTTTCCTTAATCAGTAAAGATAGTTTTACTCACAAAGAGCAAAAAAACGCTTCTGCCTGGATGAATGAAAATCGTTGCCTCTAGATGTCTTGTAGATATCAAGCCAGTGTTTATATAGCTTTAGCTTAAGGCCATAACAAGAGTTATCCTCAGTCTGCTGCAAAAAATATAATAAAAAGGAATTTAAGCTAACTATCATCACAAGTTATAAAATCCATCAGAGACCAAAAGACCAAGCAAATTGTCATATGGTACAGCAACAAAAATGAGTCCACATCAAAAGTAATCCAATTGACTGTAATTTGAGACAGGTTCAAATCATGTCGTAATTGGTATAGTTTGCATCTGGATAATGGTTTGGATTTGGTATGCAGTGGATCAACATAAAAGCTAGTCATCATTCTATTCTAATTGTATTCTATTTTTATAAAAAAGATTAAAATACATTATAAATGAATTATTAATAAGATTAATATAATTAACTAATCTTAGGGCACCAAGGGATTATGTCCTAGGTCCAATTAATCTCTCAACAACCAAAAACCACAAATATTTAAGAAACAGGTCTAATTTTCCAGACAGGCCTTTTGTAGATGAGGAAAAAATCAGTAAACAAAATACTGCCATAGATAACAACGCTTCAGAACAATAAGGTTACATTTAGTGTTTGTGTATAAAAATATAAATATAAATATAAATATAAATTGTATTTGGAGTAAAATAATTTCATAAGTTGGACGGCAAATGTTAAACTCGAAGAAGTTATTAAACCATCATGACATAAAACATTTACTTTCATTATGACAACAATGCAATAGAATAAATGTGTCACAAGAAAGAAATATTGGGTCCCTATCCATCTAGATAGAAACGCATTTCTTGCAAACATTAAATGCATATAACTTCATAAACCAGCCAAGAGAAAGAAAATTAAAACACAAAAATGCAAAAGAATATGCTCACATTTAGAAAGCATTGCCCAGTCCCTATCCATTTGGATATAGATGTGTCAACAACAGGAGACTCCCATCTAAACTTCCTCTTCCTTTTCATCAAATCATCAACCTCTGCTTTTGATAATTTGTGATCCACGTGAATGCTAAAGGAGCTGCATTAAAAAAACAACCTTCAAACAAGCCACTAGAAGAACCGCAAAAAGAAGGGAATAACCAAACTTTTAAGTGAACGAGGGCTATAGGAAGCAAGAAGTAAAGTCAATCCACATTTCGCATCATATCTTGCATTGAAAGCTGATCAGTTAAAGTATCAGCAGTTACTAAATGGCTACATAATTTATTAACAGGTTTGTTTAAAGAAAAGAAATCATCCTAGAACTGAAAAATATAAATAAATCAGACTAATGTGTCAAACTGTCAATCATTGAAAAATAACAAGTATCTCAATGGTAGCATTACAAGTTTACAACAATTCACGATTTTCATATAAAGTAGGAATTCTGAACAATTCTAAAGCTCAAGAAGCAAAACTTTCATATTGTTTCTCAGATACAAATTTTTCAAATATAGCCAAAGAATGAACAAGCGAGCAATGTCTTTCTCCACTAACTTTATGACAAATTATAGATGTAAGATTAAACTTGGAGGATGTGCTCAATCCTAGCGTCTTCTCCATCCTTGTCACCAGCTAGCTAATCAGACACAAGCCCCTCCTCAAGCGAATTCCTTCCTTTGCTCCTTAGCCTATGGGGTATTACAGCTGTTTCCAGCAATTATAGCCCTCCCAAGGGCAGGTTCTTACGCATTACTCATCTATCCGCCACTAGAAAAAACACTTACCGTTGATTGCATGGAGTTAATTTGTCAGAAAACTCAAAATTCTCCAAACAAAATAACCTAACGTAACTAAAAAGAGGATTGAGACCTAGTGAATAACAGCTTGAATCACCAATCACAAAATTAGCAGCATTTGACACCAAGTACCAATTCACAACACATACAGATAGGATTAACAGTGTCTTAGTTGTTCAATAAACTCAATAATACAAGAAAACAGCTTATTGAACAGCATTTTAAACAACATAGATTCATAACCACCGTCAACTAATCATTAAGAATAATGAGTCAACCTTGTGCTTTTTGATGCGTCAATGGCAGTTTGGTCATCATCTTTTAGCTCACTCCCTTGGTCTGAGTCAGATGCCTCATCCTCATTTTCAGTTTCAGCATCATCATTCAGCGCCTCAGAGTCAGCATACTCAATGCCAACAGGCTCTGGTGGACCAACCTCCTCGTCATGATTCCAATTAGCCTCATCATCAGATCCTAAGAAAGAAACATGTGTAAATAAGAGAACATTCTAATTATATCCATAGGTTCTAAGAAATAAGTGGAGATATTTACAGAAGATTATGTGCATAGACGCATTCGTGCCCCATGATGGATTTGTGGAGCATAACCAAGTAATGGTCTACAACCTTCTACCAAAAACAGATTTGGTTCCCGGGTAAAGCACCCTCTAGGCTAAGTTTATCTAGTTTTCTATGCAAAAAAATGTAGTCCCATGGAACCACATGGAATAAGAAATAGATAGTCAATACCATCAGATCTCACTTCTCAGCACTTGTCACAGTCTCCAATAAGTGACACCCCAGTAGGATTAGTTTTTTCTAGTTTTCTATGCAAAAAAGTGCAATTCCATGGAACCAAAAGAATTAGGATTAAATAGTTGAATGCCATTGGTTCTCAGAACTCGGCGGGGTGGAACACCAATGATTTGGGAGTTAGCACTCTCACTTCTAAAATGATAGATCATAGAACTTGGGGAAAAATTATTTTATTAATTTGGCCTTTTGGGAAAAAAATCATTTGAATAAAAATATTTGCATATACATTAATATGTAGGTATTTATTCTCTACTACAAAACTAACCGAACACATGCAGAAATGATTCAGCTAAGTTTTCAAAACATGCTTCTTTGCTTTTAGCCATCCAACAATCAATAATTTATAGATCCCTTCACCATTGAATCTCATAGTTCACTTGTATGAGACATTTGACCAAATCTCATCACATGATTGGCTAAAATTTCTGATCTTTCAGAGTGGCACATGGATTTGGAACCAAAATCTCATTCTCTCACAATAGATAAAAAAGGCTTAGAATTTCCCTCCACAATAAATACTTTAGAAAAGCTTCTGAAAATGTTAATAATACAAAACAAGTGCAAGAGACAACTACATAACTCATGGATAAAATATGTATAATCTACCTTCATCATCATCATCATCCTCTTCTCCAGAAGTACTACGAGACTCAAAATCACCATTTTCCTCTTCCTCTGTGTCACTTTTACCTTCTTCTTCCCTTTGTCTGTCGAAAGCAGAAATATAAAATAACATTAAAGCTCCAATTTATATCTTTCATTCGGCATTTTTCAAATGAATGATGCAAAGTTTAAGGCTTAAGAAAGTTAAGCAATTTGACAAGCACTGCTAGCTTATGATAATTGTTAAACAAAACAGAAGAGTTGGTACCACTAAGACGAGAAGATACAGGACACATTTGACCAACAAAAAGTGTCACCATCATCGCACTAAATGAAACAGAACTGTAACTGAGCAGAATGGAATGAAGTGGTGGGATATTAGTTGGCACTTGGCATGGAAGAATGTCAACAGCAACCATGAACAACTAGCAATATTATTTCTATTCCCTTACCACCTCATCAGTACTGTATCTTCCTTTGAATTACAAGAGATGAATTTTTCCAATTTTTAAATACAAGAGGAAGGCAAAAGGGCCATGCTTCATGCCACCATGATGTCAGTAATTAAAGATGTACTCATTAAAATAAAATAAAATCACTGCACTGAAATTAGTAGAAACCCAACTCAAGGTAGCAAAATCCATGAACATATTTGCGCTTGCAACGTTAGGTTTCAAATGGAACAACAATAAAAATGAAGTAAAGTAACTCCACTGATAATGTTAAGACTTCAGCTCTGCCACTTTCCTCTTCCGTCCACCTATGTTCAATAAAAGGAGGAAACCTAACTACAAATGAAAGGAAAGACTTTTACCTCCTCTTGTAGACATTGGCAAGAGTTTCACTGCCTGAGCCCAACTTCTTCAACAGAAGGTCATACATTGAAGGTTCCCTGAAAACTGCTACTTCCTCGGCACAAGACGGTGGAAGATCGTCAGAAGAAGCCCCTGGATTAAATCACAAAGAAAAAAAAATGATTTTAATAAGCAAATGACAAAATCTAGCAAATTCAAAACTTTGATGTACACAAGTCACCAAAATTGTCTCCAACTTCAACTTAACCATCTTAATTATTTCTAATTTAGTTACCTTGTGAAATCTAGCATGTAGTGAAAAAATAAAATGTGAACTGCATTTTGGTTCATGATTTGGATATAGTCTTTTGTATCCGAAAATCTGAAAATATATTTGCTTCATAGATTCCAAAACAGTTTTTCAATTTCTTATTAAGAAAACAAGCTGTTTACAGAAAAGGATAAAATGTCAAATCTGAATTTTCCTTTTTGGATTTTATTCCTGTTTTCGGATAACGAACCAAACACAGGCCTAAGAGAGCAATCAATCAAGAAAAAATGATTTTTATCGGATGTCTCCAAAGAGACTATCAAGAAAAAATGATAATAAATAAATAAATAAATAAGGTCTGCATTGTTGATGTACCTGATTTACTACTAGAAGATGGACTATGAGCAACATCATCAATGCTCTCCCTACTCTTCTTAAGCCGCTTGTTTCCTCCATTCTTATCAGGCGATTTATGTCTTCTCAACCCTACTTAATCAAATTCAAAAATGAGAAGCACTCACACAAATTACTACCACCAGATTGATTCAACCAAGCACATAAATTCCCCTAAATTATTTAAAATAAATAAATAACTCAAAACTCAATTTCAATATACATATATAGAAATTGATTATATACAGTTATATCTTATATATATAGTTTTGCAAGCAAAAGGGAACTCTAAAGACTGATCAAACTTTGATGAATCAATGCTCCTTCAATAACCTCTGGTTCGAACCTAAAGGCCGTGAAGGGATCTGATCTATCCACTGTTCGCAGCAGCTCGATCGATCGCACAAATCAAAACACGCACACTTTAACACAGAATCTACAATTGAAGTTCAAAAAACCAATACAAAGCAAAACCAAAAACAAAAACAGAAAAAATATAAATCTTACCGCTATTTCTTCCGAAACGTTTCGCCATCTGTTGCCGAAGTTGTCACTTGACGAAGAGTGTTCCTTCTTCTTCTTCTTCTTCTTCGCTTCACCAATGAATATGATAGATGTCTTCGCTTCTGGTCTGCTGGTTCTTGCGAGCAGAGATTTTACGAAGTTTGTTTGTGGCAAGGAAGAGGAGGAGGAGGAGGAGGAGGAGGAGTTGTAGAAGTTGTTGATGTGAAGTCGGAAATAGAAAGAAGCTTGAAGGGTGAAGGCGCGAGGGTTTGGGCCGTTTGGCGCGTAAGGAAATACTAGAATGGAGCGAGTAGAGAGAGAGCCCAGTACTCTGAAAGTTAAAAATCAACCACCAAACTAAAAGAAAAAGGCTTACTGGGAAGGATTTGGGTCGGGACTGAAACGGTCGAAAGAGAGGAGAGACGGCACTGCTGATTTGGAGGCGCAAACGTCGTTATATAGATTACTAAAAAAATTTGTATAAAGCATTTTAATCAAATTATTATAAAATAAGAGAGGTGCGTTTTTTAATCCCACTAGGTCACTGTGTTTGGTTCAGAATTTTCTAGAAAATGTATGTAGAGAAAAAAATTTATGACTGTTTAATTGAATATGAAAATAAAATTATCATAATTAATTATTAATTAATTATTTAATTATATAATTATAATTTTTTAAAATTAGTGAATAAAATTTTCTAAACACCCCTTTGCCTCTTTTGTCAATCAAACATTAAAAAATAATTTTTAAAAAAAATATATATTATTTTTTTAGCTATCAAACACACCCTAAAAATATAATAAAAAAACGTAAAAAATTTGAAAAAACAAGTTTTTATTGTTTTCTCAAAACAATGCATTTTCTTAACTAAAAAGTAAAAAATTATTTTCGAAATCTTTTAAACCAAACATGTATTCGAATAACGAAGGGAACAAGGCCTTAACTACAATTTTATCCTTGTAATTTAACAAAAATAACCTTTATTAAAATGTTTTTTTTATTTCTCTCTAAATCATGTACTACCCTTATTCACCATTTTTTTTTTTTTGAACAGTGAAATCTAATCTTAAGAACTAACTAATCTACTATAACCTACACGTATCAGTTCGAATACCCAAGGCAAAAAAACTCACGAAGCCCAGATTCAAGCTTGAAACCTCCTTGATCTCGCCCTCACCTCCCGACCATCGAACCAATACCCTAAATAAGTTATTCACCATTTTCAGTCTCCTTTCTACGCTAGACATTTCCTCTATTTAAATATTATTTCAAACTTTTAAATTTCATCTTTAAATAATTTGAATCATTTTAAAAGAATTTTAAAGAGTTTCAAATCTTATTAATAGAAATCAAGTTGGGACATTCGAAAACTTTAATTATCAACACATTTTAGTAACATTAAATTGAATATTGGACACACTATTTGCATGGTTCGGGTACGACATATTCCTCTTCTTCTTTTCTTTTATTTTTATCAAGTGCTGGAATTGCATTTTAGAAGAGTATGAATAATCTGAGCAAGATATAGTAAGAAGACGAACTGCAATTCTAAGACTTCATGCCATTAATACATCCCTTGCATACCACTAATTTAACAAGCTCAAGTGGAACCTTGATTATTCTTATTTCTCCATCTTAAAAAGCAATTACTGATGCTTGCAAATAAAGCTTATTTCCTCTGTGAGAGTTCTTCCATACAAATCTATTACATGGGGAAAAGCCACAAGAAGCAAACTAATCCCAAATTACTTGGCAACAACAAACAACAACTACAACATGTCTCTGTACTTAGAGAGTTGGGGGAATCCATATGTATCCATGTGTTTGCACATAACCAGCTTTTGACAGCAGCTCATCTGCCTCGACTGGACCTCGGCTACCCGGTTTGTATGGAATTGGCTTCAATTCTCCGTTGTCGATTCTGTGCAGCAATGGCGTGAAAATCTCCCACGCCACCTAATCACCAAAACATCCATCAACTTATAGAACTGAGACAATACTAACAATTCGGTCTCAGTATAGAATATCTATTGAGTTCCTTTACCTTCAGTTCATCTCTGCGGACGAAATGCTGCTGATCTCCTCGTATTCTGCAGAACAAGTATTCGCGTCATGTTTAGTCTTAAAATGCCTGGCTTCTTTGAAGTTTCAAGTTTCCAATAGTCCATGTCATGCATGGATGTAGTAATCAAAGTAAAGGCTAAGTGATGTACATCCATGCACAGAAGGAAAAATCGAAGAAATAAATACTACTAAGTTGAGAGCATAGCATACGTGTCGAGAATTAGACGTTCATAAGCCTCTGGAATTGTAGTCCCTTGGTAACGTTGCCTATAAGACAAGTCTAGTTCACTTTGTATGGTCGACATTTCTAGACCAGGTTTCTTGACCTGCACAAGAGAGAGGAGAAATGTCATTTTTTTTTATCTTTTTTTTTTTTTTTTTTTTTTTAAATTTCTATTCTATGGTTGTGTAAAAGAAATGCAACTTAACAACGTTTCAATATTGTTAACATGGTTACGACCACGAGGACAACGGGATGTGCTAACACAACCAATATCACTTGGAAAACAAAAAAAAATAAAGTTTTACTTACATAGAGCTTTTATGAAACCTTAATAATAAAATGTGATTATTCAACCCATATATTTAGGATGAAATAATTACCGTAAGCTTCATATACATGGCCTCTGAAGGCTGTAGGCGTATGACAAACTCATTCCTTCCTTGTTTTTGACCTAAGCAAGTAAGAATGAGGAACACAAGTCATTTTTCACGCCAGGTTTAACTAAAAATAGATAAGCTAATTTTCATGATAAAAGAGAAGTTATTTGGCATAGCATCGGTATGAAAGTAGTCTCATATCATGCCTCCCAATTTCCAACAATGCAGGCAATAAGCTTCTTCATGCATTTTTTCTTTTCCTCCTTGGATATATAGCCGTAGTTGGGAACGAGGGAAGGCAGTTGAGACTTGGAAGTGCTAATGGCAATGGAATAGTTGCCAAATGTGCATCAAGGATTCTAAAAAAGAAAACTATAGATTTCATGGCAGAACTTTAATGATAGAGATCATAGAATTATCCCCTTAGTTTAGGACCTAGAATTTCATTTAGAAATTTTAATGCTTTGAACACTGCTACTCATCCTCTGGTGTAGTTGAAGATAGTGGCTAGCTGTATATGTTGAGTAACTCGCCTTCTAATATACAAAAAAGGATAATTGGAGACCAATCATAGGGATTTTATGGGTCATTGTATACGTTTATTAACACATCAGACCATGTAGGATTTAATTATTTATTACATGAACTTAAATGGTCCACTGTGCAAGAGATTTCTTTTTGGTTGTAAGGATGGCAAGATAAAAAGAATTTGTCAACTGAAACAACTGTTTAGGAAAAAACAAGGTTTGAAAATATCATACATTTGAAGATGTCACCCGGAACATCCTTAAATTGGACACGAATTTCTGCTTTCCTTGAATTTAAAGCTTTCCCTGCCTTAAGTATAAAAGGGACGCCTGCAAAGAAAGACTTCCTTGTCACTACCAAAACTGGGCCATGATACAACTGCACAAACAACACATAAGAGCTAGAGTTCACTAGTTCCATTGCATGTACAAACCATACTACACAGATCGAGCTCTATCAGTTTCTACATTAGAAACACAAAACATATAGCACCTTCCCATCTTTCATTGTGTATATGTAGAATGGCAGTTGCAAAAGTTGGTGTATTTGACTGATCTGAAACTGTTGGGTCGTCTTTGTAGCCCTCGTACTGTCCAATTACCACTTCATCGTCTGATATAGGTAGAACTGATTGAAGAACCTGAGATTTGACATCATAAACATGAGGATAGAGTCAGCATTTCTGTTGCAGTATTAGAAAAAATCTAACCAGCAAGAAAAATTGAATGATTTTGTATTCGAATATATCAGATCATGTGGGCTAGAGAGCTGACAGTTACATTTTCAATTCAAGTGTTTTAGATGAAATTTCTCCTGTTCTATTCACCATCAAAATCTTGTTTGAGGTTAATTAAAAAAAATTATTAATTTTGTGATCATCATAAGGATAGGAACAAAGAAAGGAGAAAGAAAAAATAAGGGAGATGATGAAGTTTCTCATAAGTTATAAGAGAGCAAATCAGATTACAACCTTCACTTTCTCATCCCGGATATGCTCAGGTCTAAGAGAGACAGGTTTCTCCATGGCAACCAGGCAGAGAACCTACAATGATGATAAAATTTTAATTTTAATATGAACTCCAAATAACAACTGAACTGATGAAAACAAACTTTATGGCATCATGACATAGAAAGTAAAATTTAACATTCATGCATGGACTCCTTTTGCCAAACATGATCAGCTGAAAATAGCCTTCATGAAGATTTTAGAATGCATTGTTCAAACGTAAAACTCGCCTGCAGCAGATGATTCTGAATGATATCACGAATTATTCTGCAGAAAAATCAAAGAAATTATTTTAATGAACAAAAAATAATCAGAAATAATTTTGCAGATAAGCATGTATTATATAATTCCAAAACCTTCTGTAAATAGCATTTACATTTAAAAATTCTTCAAATGCAGCAAAATTAATGACTGATGTCAGTGGGAATCAATAAGGAAAAGAGGTTTCAAATCCATCAAATTAGAGGTGGGTGAAGAGGATTGTAGATTGTGTTTTCTACTTCTAATGTTGAGGGCATGGATATCAAATTCTAATTGAATTAAAACTAAAAATATATTGTCCAAAGCTGCCGCAAATTATAAGTTAGCATCAAGAGAGTACGTACCCATATTCATCAAAATACCCTCCACGACCTTCAGTCCCAAAATCCTCTCTGAATACAATCTACACAAAAGATGAATGTCAAAACAAGTGTGATTTGGTGCTTTGGGGTTGGGTTCCAGCCGGAAAAAAAAAGAAAAGAAAGAAGCTCATGTGCATTGAGTCGACAATGATGATCATAGACCAAGTCAAAACTTTTATATAGCTTCCAACTGTTTGTATGCCGGACATACTAAATCATGATAATGCGCATGTCTTGGGCTTTTTTCCTTTCACTTTCTCTGCTCTTATGATTCCTTTCGAGGACACATGAACAAGCAAATTCCTTTTTCCTTGCTTGATTTTGTTGGCATTACCCAAACCAAAAAAAAAGGAAAACAAATTTGTAGTCCTTACTATATGTCCAGTAATATTGAATAACAGGGGCAGAAATGAGGAAAAGAATCAAATTAAAATTTCTTGATTAATCCTCACCTGTATGTTAGCTATGTTATCACGATTCCACAGGGGCAAAAATAAGCGATTTGCAAAACGAAGCACCAGCTGCCAATTTAGAGTGCAGGAGTGAAAGATCAGTAAAGAGTAATATGAACTTGAACGGGTAAGCATGAGCTCCTGAAGCAAACAACTACCAGGTTCTGCACTAATTCCTTTCCTAGGTAGTGATCAATGCGGTATATCTGCTTTTCATCAAACAATTCCCCAAGCTGGGTACTTAGTTCCTCAGCGGAATCCAAATCCTTGCCAAAAGGTTTCTCAACCACAATCCTAGTCCATCCACCAAGATCGGCTGAAAATGAGCACACACATTCATGAGGGTAAAAACATTTTATTTAGAAAATTAAATTAAGGCTTGCTCCTGCCTGTACAATTTCAGGAATATCTTAATCTGTGAAAAGGCAGATCATAGAGAATTACATCTCAATACATGCCCCTTACGTCTACTAAGTCCCATGAAATAGTTTCTTTTGGACCTTGTATCTAAAATTTTAAAAGACAACGGAGGAAATTCTGGATGGCTAAAAATGGAGTAATGCTAAGCCACCCATTACTATTGGTATAGCTCCAACAAAGTTTTAGTATTTTGCATTATTAGAAGTCCAAAAATAAACATCTAATTGCAAACTTTTCATTGGCACAAAGGATGGAAAACAAGAAGCAAGGTCCTTCATGGGAATTTTGATTAAAAGACAAGGGTTCATAGTTGACACCAAGAAGATATTCCACCTCACTTAATAGAAAAGAAAGGCACCATAATTAGAAATAGTAGATCATAACATGCTGAATTGGGACTGAATTATCATGAACACAATACAAACTTACATTTGTTCATGCAAAAATTCCTGATCATTTTGCAAACAGATGGATACACTGACGGAGGAAGTGCAAGATAAAAAAGTCTCCGAGATGTTCCCTCTTGACTATTTTTTGAGACTTCATGCTCTGAAATTTCCTTATCCAACAATCGAAAACCCTCCTCAGAGTCGTAAGACCCATTGACGTATTTGATCTGAAAAAGTTAACATCCACTAAAATTACAAATTATAAGTCAAACTTGATAAATGCTAATGAACTGTTCCTGGTGGAAAAGTACCAATTGCAGAAATTTTGGCAAATCTTCTGAGTGTTCTGATGAAGCTCCATGGTTATGAACAAGATATCTGCATTCAAAAATCACAAGTGGCTCAATTTCCACAGGCAAATTCAGGTAATTGTGCTGAATTAAGCAAAAGTATATACAAAACATAGTCATGATAAAATGCTTCTGCACATATATTACAAGTTAGAATACTGTGCCAAGCAGAGGAGAGCAACAGACTAAGAAACAGTAAAAATATGTTATCCAGTAGAAATAATAGTCACAAACGTTTTGATAGCTGAATATATTGTAAATTATCATAGGTCGTGGCATGAGTTATAATAGATATATTTAGATTACTTTTAGGATAGAATGATGTTTGTTCTGAATGTCATGGAGATAAACTACGGGTAAGCAATCTCACCCACTTATGCGGTCTCTTAATTCATCATCAGTAATCTTGGTTCGTGCATAACCAAAAATGTGAACTTCATTCGAATGTAGAAAACCCTGCATAAACCCAAAATCTAATTTACAACAAACACACAGGCCATTAAGTAACATCAAAATACACACAAACAAAAACTTTTTTTAATTTTTTATTTTAACCAACTTGATCTCCTATTCAAGACTCATCAACAGATAAATCTCAGCTCATAGCAGCTACATTTACCATCTATAAGCTTCTCAAACATGCAATACAGTAATGAAATAATGAAAACACGCCTTAATTCCTAAAAATAGACTAGAAGAATCCTTTCTGCTCGTCCATTTTCATTAACTATTTAAAAAAAAAATGCAATTTCATGTGCAACTATATCATCGGATCATTTATTACACACACACAGATCATAACAAGCTGATTAAAATGTGAGAATTTAAGACGCTAGCATGCAACTCTTTTACAGATTTTTTGCAACACAAGCATCTTAATTAACATAAATTCTAGCAATAAATCGCATCGAATCAACCAAAAAAAAAAATGATCTTAAGTTCCTAATTATAATTGAATAAGTAAAACGAACCCCTCTGTACAGATTCCACAGAGCAGGAAAGGTCTTTTTCTTCGCTAGATCCCCCGAAGCTCCAAGCACAATAATCGAAAGGCATCCAGTTTCTGGAACAGTCTCCTCTGAGGACGAATCGCTTCTGAAACTAACCTTCCTCTCCACCAACGCACCACCACCGGTCGACACCATCTCCTCGCCTCAACAAATACAAGAAACTATCTATCTATCTATATAGATATACTGATATGCAGATATCTCCTTCTGAAGATCAAGAAATTTTCAAAACCAGAGAAATTAAAGAACAGATCGAAGAAAAACAACTTGATAACAAAACTACTAATCAACCAAATTCTTGTCATATTAATAATAAGAAGTAGAATTGAAGGAATGGTTTACCGAGAAGATTTGTTGAAGATCGATTGCGAATTTGGGAAGAGTAGAAATTGTTTTCAAGGGGTTTAATAGATATATAGTTTGATAGTCTTTACTACTCGCCACCTACTCCTCCCCGAGTCGTACAAGCCGGCTTAGGCGACACTCGATCTGTTTTCATTAATTTTTATTTATTTGATAGTGCGCGCGAGGCACGCGGGGAGCGGAGGAGGATCTGGGCCGTCAGATGATGGTACGAGTGGGGCCCAAGATGGGTTTCGGGATTGCAGCCCGAGGTTTGGAAGAACTGTGGCGTTGACACGTGGAGAGAGTTTGGGAATCTGCGGTTTGACTTGAGTAATATAATCACCGACTTAAAAAATAAATTTTTTTTATAAATATTATTAAAATTTAAATAATGATTCGTTATAATTTGATAATTTAAAGCTTAGCCAGTCAAAACAGTGGTACTATGTATATTTAGGGACACTGTTTAGGTTAAAAAAAATTATGCATAAAAGATATTTTTTAAAAAGACGTCTTTCATAAAATATTTTTTTTTATTTTATAAAAAATGTCTTGAATAAAATATATATATATATATATATATTTTTTAATCTAAAAGGCGTCTTTCTTCTATAAAAAATATAAATTATTTTATGGACGACGTTCCTATAATTTTTTTTTTTTGTACTTGTGTCAATCAATAATGCGGGACCACATGATTTTTTCTTACTGGACCACTATAAGCGCGTCTCAATATCCTCCCACAAGCCCCCGGAGACGACGGAAATACCTGGTTAAATTTTTAGACCCTCATCCGAAATTCAAGTTATTAAAAAAAACTGAAGCTTTTAATAAACTGTTCGGCCTCACCGAAGCCAAACCACGTGGTTTTTTTTCACCCAACCACTTTCAAAGCGTCCCACTATCCTCTCACGATCCCCCAGAGGCGACGGAACCTCATTCCCATGCCCGGTTGAATTTTTTGACCCCCATCCAGAATTTAAGTTATTAAGAAAAATCGAAGCTTTTAGTAAACTGTTCGACCTCACCGAGGCCAAACCACAGGGTTTTCTTTTTATCCGACCACTTTCAGCGCGTTCCACGATCCCTTGGAGGCAACGGAACCCCATTCTCATGCCCAGTTGAACTTTTAGGCCTCCATCCGAAGTTCAAGTTATTAAGAAAAATCGAAACTTTTAGTAAACTGTTCGGCCTCGCCGAGGCCAAACCACAAGGTTTTTTTTTATCCAACCACTTTCAGTGCGTCCCATTATCCTCCCACGATCCCCTGGAGGTGACGGAACCCCATTTTCATGCCCGGTTGAATTTTTGGACCCCATTCAGAATTCAAGTTATTAAGAACAATCGAAGCTTTTAGTAAATTGTTCGACCTCACCGAGGCCAAACCACGTGGGTTTTTTTTACCCGACCACTTTCAGCGCATCCCACTATCCTTCCACGATCCCCCGGAGGCAACGGAACGCAGTTCTCATGCCCGGTAGAATTTTTAGACCTCCATCCGGAATTCAAGTTATTAAGAAAAATTGAAGCTTTCAAAAAACTGTTCGACCTCACCGAGGCCAAACCACAAGGTTATTTTTTACCCGACCACTTTCAGCTCATCCCACGATCCCCCGAGGCGAAGGAACCCAGTTCCCATGCCAGGTTGAATTTTTAGAACCCCATCCGGATTTTCAAGTTATTAAGAAAAACTGAAGCTTTTAGTAAACTGTCGAGCCTCACCGAGGCCAAACCATATGGTTTTTTTTACCCGACCACTTTCAGCGCGTCCCACGATCTCTCGGAGGCGATGAAACCTCATTCTCATGGCCGATTGAATATTTGGACCCCTATACGGAATTCAAGTATAAATGAAACTACAACATTATCAAAACATATACAAGGTAATTCTGTTGAAAAAAATTTACTGAATTGAAATAACAAGTATAAATACATGTTGATTACAACATTATCAAAATATATACAAAAACAATAAAACAAGCTGTCAATTTGTGCCACATATTGGCCATTTACGTCATTTTTTGCGCCGTAAGTGATATCTTGTATAGTGTTGCAAAGGCACCTGAACACCTCCATCGACATGTGGTGTTGGATCATCGTCAACGGGCATAGTTGATATGTGCTCATCCTCATGATCGTGGCCATCACGTTCATCATGTGTCTCAATAGTCGTATTTACTATTAATAAACCTCCTAAGCCTTGCCCTCGCCCTCGCCTTGGCATTCTTTTTTGTCTACCTATTCAATTTCCCCCTGGATTCCAATTTCTCCATAGGTAAAGGTCAACATTTTGGTAGCCCTCTTTACCCAACGTTGGATTGTCCTCGAATGAAGTAACTGTAAGGTCAATCTCAATATGTGGTATTGCATCGCCAAAGGTGGAAGGATTCTGTTGCAATGGTGACGTGTGGACCTTCGTGAATGGATCCACTCGACTGGAATGAGTGATGAGACTCTGATGGTATACTGACGAGGGTCCTTCTGTTGTGTCCCTCCTAACCATGTAATCTACATGCATCGTTTGTAGCATAGTCATTGAAATCCCCTTAATGTCCGTCAATACAGTCATATCATTAACCTGACTGCGCAGATTAATTTGAGCCATGTTTCAAACCTAAATAAATAAAAAATGTCATACGTTAACCAAAATAACTACAACTTAGTAATATGTGAAAACATGAATTGCAAAATATATTATCTTACCAAGAAAACGATAGTTGCGCCACTTTTAGTCATATACCTCCGGCTTATTGATCGATACCAAATCATGTATGGGTCATTGTACTTCATATGTGACGAAGCATTATTTTTACCAACTGCCAAGTTTTCAGCACGACACTCTCATTCATCAACATAATATTTGTGCTTTTGAATCCAATCATTGTCACATTGGCTCCTCATATCACACTTGTGTCGCATAGTTCTGGAATCATTTGTCTCATGTCAAATTGACGCAACACTCGATCTGGCCGATGTAACTCAACTATGGTGAAACAAATTAGTGGAGAAACAGTGTGTCAAATGTGTCACCGATGCTTGCAATAATCTGGCAAGGCATCAATCAAATCATCGGTATATGGAGTCCACCTGACCTGAACATGCACTCCTAACGTCAAAACTAAAAAACCATGCAAAACCAAATTTAAGCAATACATGTATGTAAATTGTTTGGAATATTGTACTTCTTCAAAACCTTTAGTGTCCAAGGTCTCTCTATATTTATTCAACATATGCGTTGGGACCTCTTTCTTTATCAATGCGTGTTTCCACCTGCAAATATCAACGACAAATTAATAAATGTTAACAGTGAATGTTAAAAAGGAAGATACAAGGTGACTTAAGTAAAAAATTACTCATTTACCTATATGCCAACGGTGGTGGTGGCAACAGATGTGCATTTGGAACGGCATGATCCTCACGACGAACGTTGCATCTCCGTGGAGCCAAAAATGGAAATCTATCTTATGCCCATAATTGTACTAGGACCAGTGCTCCTGAAACACCTCGTTTGTCATAATCAACGGCACGACACATCTGACGATATAGCCATGCTAACACTGCACCGCCCCACGCGTATGTACCAGCCACATCGAAGTCTGCAAAAAGAGACATGATACATAGGTGTACAAGATTGTGTTGACTGGTCTGACAACAACCCACCTCCAATCAGCTATAAAATATAAGCTCGTGCATACTGTTGTATTTGAATTTCCGTCGCTTCTTCAGGTAAGTTTGAAACTCTTTCTTCAATGGTGACTAGACTCAATCGTCCCCCGTGTCTTTCTTTCCCCACTGGCATGAACCCAAGCAACTCAGCGCAAAAATCCCCATATTCAACGTTGGTCGATCCCGTCATTGGTAGACCATCGACCCGCAGCCCCAATTGCACCTCGACATCTTGGAGTGTAATAATCACCTCTCCGACTGTAAGGTGGAAGGTATGGGTCTTTTGACGCCAACGCTCAATGAAGGCAGTAATTAAGTGTCAGTCCAACTAAATGAATCCAACATGTTCTACCCCATAAAAACTAGCTCGCTGCAAGTATGGAATAATACGTGGGTCAAGTAGAAGTGTGCGATAGACCACGGCCTCCCTACGCCAGCAATGCAACTCTTGCACTGGCTCCAGAAAAAAAAAATTATATTGTCAATGAAATACTTTATTCAAAAGGAATTAAATATCAAAATAAAAGCCGAGTACCTCTCCATCCCAAATGGGACCAGATCGATGACGGGCCTGCAACGACAGTACAGATGGATGTAAAGGGCCTGGATCCATCTAACCTAAATGAAATAACATTACATTTAATTAGCACATATTAGCATCAAAGATGATAAAATATTAGAAAAAAATCAAAATGAGACATTGCAAAAGATACATGAGACTGAAAAAGTATAAAACATGAAATATATGTGGGCAAACAATAGCTTATGCAGCCCCACCACGGAGGGTTGGACAACTCTGCCTGTTGTGACCTTCCTGTCCACATCTAATCTTAGAAGAGGGTTCCCTTATATCCATCTCAATTCTTATGTGCGACGACCTCGGTCGACCAGATTTGCGATCATGATCAGAATCAGGTATCACCGTATACGGAATAGTACACTGTGGCCAATAAGATTCGTGGGGAATGAGATGAAACTGAGGTTCATAACACTTGGAGTACTGATCGAGGATGTACCAATGATCAATGTATTGGTCACAATTGATCGAAGCATAACGACACGCTGCTTGTACGTGTGAACAAGGAATCCCATAACATTGTCATTTGTCACAGCTGCAAAGACGATATTTTAGTCGAACGACCTACTTGTTTTCCACTTTGTTCATGCAGGCATCTTGTATACCGGTAACAACCTCAAATGTCTCAAGTTGTTGATTGATCAACGTAATAGTGTGGTTCCCTGCCTTAAGCCCCCAATTTCTCATTTTCTCTATAGCATACTTTGTGAAAACTTCTCATTTACTAATTGTTTCGTCTATTTCTTGTCGTCTAACGATGAACCACGCAACACATCTATAAAACGTCAACTGCACCAATGCTGTGACCGGATAAAATCGAGCCCCCTTCAATACTCCATTGAAACACTCTAAAGAAAAAAAGAGGAAAAAAATCAATCGAAAATTGCACAAAATTTTAGTAAAGTAGACAATAAAAATAATTAGCTCAGACAATTCAAAGAAGTAAATGCAAAGACTAACTAGCCATATTGGTAGTCATCCAACCATACCGCACTCCACCATCATAAGCCATGTCCACCTCTCTCTAGGAAGGGTAATGGGATTAAACCATCTTGTGCAACCCTCTTTCTAGTACTCTAGTTCTTTCATTAGTGCCTCAAACTTACGTAGTTGGTGTTGTGACCCTGCTGCCTTGTCCAAATCTCTCAACTTCTCGTTATGAAACTTATCATTGAAATTACTACCCATGTCACGCCTGGGTTGCACACAATGCCCCTTACCCAGGGTGATGAGTACCCCCACAGGGCATACTCCAGCCATTATATACCACATAATATTGTCACATCTCAGTACACAGCACACTGCAGCGTCTAGTACCCCCGGAATCATTTGTCCATACTATTCACTCATGAATAGTACAGGGTCTTCCCCAGATTCGAACTCACAACCTCATAAGGTTTGATTTCGCAATCTGAGCAGCCACTGAACCAGGTTCAGTGGCTGGCCGAGATGGGACAATATTATGGATCCATAATGGTTGGAGTACGCCCTGGAGATTGGGGTACTCATCACCCTTGGTAGGGGGCACTGTGTACAACCCAGGGTGATCTCAAACAATCCCGATTTCTTGCATTTAGAAGCCCCTTAGCCTCCACTGACAACCATCTTTCTATTTCTTACGCCTAATCGACCACGACATATTCTTGTTGCTTGGCTATGCAACATCATTTTACTCTATGTTGTAAGTCTTCCTTACTAGGAAATATGAGTCTTTTGCAAAGATCTTGTGACTCGTTCCACCCCATAGATATGTTATCATGGTTGTCTGATAATGGGGTCATAGCTTCATGATTAAGTTCCATGAAATTTGGTGATGGAGCCTCAAAACTTTCCATGGTAGGTTGTGGTGTATCCCCCATACTATGCAACTGAGTGTCTTGTAACTCAGTTTCTTCAATGCTTACGCCATTGTCATCTTCTCGTAGTGGCGATGCATACATAGACCCATCATGTTCAATTACCCTCAACAAAGTACCACGCATATCAACAAAATTATACATCTCATGTCCATCATCGTCATCATTGTTTTCATCACTGTCTTCGTCGAGGTGGGCATTGTCGTATTCATAATTGAATGCATCATCAGACAAATGTAAATTGGAAAGACTAGCATCTTCAGAATCATTGGTCATGTATTCGATTGTAGCATCAATAGGTGAAGTTGTACTCGGACCAATGTTCTCCATTGATCTCCGTGCACTATGACCGCCAAAATTCACGTGGCTTCGGCGACTCCTCGTTTGACGACCTTGGGTTGGATTTCCACCAACAATTTCTACATACACTTCCATATTATTAGGAGGTGCGAGCTCTTGCAACATGAAAAAAATATCTCTTAGCACTTGCTCAGTTCTAATCAGAATCACCGTATAATTGAAATCCTTTACAAAGGATATCTATAAGTGATATTGATCGTTACACAAATTAAAATCCCTAGTGCACCTCGAATAACCTTTTCAAATTCTTCAAGACCAAATCGGACTCTCAAAACCCCGACTGGCGGTCTATCGTATGATGCACCTCGCGGACTATGTACTACAGAAACACCACTGTAGCATATTATAGAAACAAACCTATCTGTCATATGGACGTAATAAGCAAAATACAATCGTCATTCCTTCAAACAAAACATGAAATAAAAGCCTATGATTTCAACAAAGTAACAATTAAAAAGAAATGTAATTAACCTTTGACCTTCCCAAAAATTGAATAGTATAATCACGAACCACTTGAAACGAATTAGTCAAGGAGGCAAAATCTTTTCTGAAACAAAAATAAGCGCCACAAATAATTATATGTTTTGGTATAATTACGTCAAAATAATCTAAATAACAAAATCAAATTATTATATACTTGATTCTCACCAAAGAGGTCTTCGCAATGCTGCACACTTTGACATCGACACCAAACAAAACAAAAATATTTTCCACAAGTTACAAAAAACATAAAAGATATTAAAAAAAACCTACCCAATCAAATAAAATAATTTGATGGAGGTGTTGTAACAAGCTAGAAGTGGAAATGCGAAAGAGAGAGTAACAAGATTTGGGAAAGATGAAGAGAGGCGAAATAGAGGCGAGCTATAGAGATAAAGAGCAAAAGAGAGAGAACGGAAGAGGGTGAGCAAAAATCGAGAGCGAGAGGGAGAGTGACAGGGTGAGAGAGCGAGAGAAGGAGAAAGAGAGCGAGAGAAGGAGAAAGAGAGCACGAGCAGAGACAGTGAGAGGGGGCGATAGAGAGTGAGAGAGGGAGAAAAATAGTGAAAGAGGGCGACTATGCGAGAGGGAGAGAGAACACAAGCACAGAGAGAGCGGGAATGGCAAGGGAGCCAGAAGAGGGTGAGAGGGTCGACACAGTGAGGAGGGAGAAAGATAAAGGCTTCCGACAACGGCGATGGCGAAACCATGGCGATGGAGGGAGAAGTTGCAGAGAAAGATTTGAGTGTGGGGTAGGTTGGAGAGGGTGGGGTCACGACCCTTTTGAGGTTGTTTTAGGTTTAGTGAAAAGACGCCTTCACTAAAAACAAAACAATAATTTTCTTTTTTTGTATGAAAGACGTCTTTTGAAAAGACTTATTCCATACAAAAAAAAAAAAATTCTGTGGAAGACGTCTTTTTGAAAGACGCCCTTTTAACTGTTGCACCGTCAGCTCACCCCAATCCACTAGGCGCCACTGTGTCTGCTGACCGGACTTTGAATAGTCAAATTATGGCAAAAGGGTTGTTATTTTAAATTTAATGGCATTTGTAAAAAAAATTATTTTTTGAGGGCAATCAAGTCAAAAGCCCATATAAACACTCCACATTGTTATTGTTGTTGAATTTAATATTTTTGTTATTATTATTTTTAAAATTGTAGGTTTTATTTTTATTATCTTATTTTTTTGGTTTTGCATTGAATGACACTCAGGTGGTGTCTTCTTCCATTTTTTAACGAGACTAATCCACTTGAATTTGACTCAAGTTGGATCACAAAAATTTAAAGGTCTTCCAACAAATAATAACGTCATACACAAGGAAAATTTTAAACTTGCGACCTCACTTAAGAGGAACTGATTATTTTTATTATCTTTTGATAATATCTTACATTGTCTAATGAAAAATGGGTATATAATTAAGATTGATAGATGTTGAATGGAGATTTAGGAGTGTAAAGGTTTGGTCAAAATTGCAAAATCAAAACAAATTGATGCATTCGGTCCAATTTTTTTCATGTTTTGTTCAGGTTGCAGGTTGAAAAATTCTAAATCGGAAGAACCCAAACCAAACTGACCAAGGTTATACATTTAATTACATAATTATAAATAAAGTTTAGTATGTAAAATTACATGTATTCTACTATATTATTTTAAATAAATATTTTATTTTAAAAATAAATATAGTTAAGATTAAAAGTCTAAAGTGATTAACACAAATTGAATCAAATTGACTTAAATTAGTTTAACCATATGATCAGTTCGATTTTGGTTTAAGTACTAAATAACTTAAACCGAAACAATGACACTTTGTACATAAATTGTAATTTGATCATAATATATATAATTTAAAGATAAAATTAAGGAATTCCTTTTATGGATTTTGTATAGTACGTTAAACCTGTGTTTTTTTTTTCATGCTTTTGGGTATGGAAAACTAAATGGAGCTTTAAAATTTTGTCATTAATATCTAGTGACATTAATCAATATAATTTTTATTTTTAAGGAGTGACATCTAATAGTCAATTATTAGGTCATTTTCTATGGATGAGGTACGAAAATGACAATAACTTGTCATTAAAGAAATTAACAACCACACAACAACTCTTAATCCTTTTCTTTTCATTTTTGTTTTCGCTTTTAATTTTTATTTATTTATGTATTTTTAGGACTCTTGGACCATTGTTGTTATTGTCTTTTAAAATTGGGTGTTGATCAGTCCACTCAGTTATTTTAAATTCATTGCATAATAATAATAATAATAATAATAATAATTTATTTATACTATTAAAAAAACAAAAAGAAAACACAACTGGGTATTCTACTTTTTGCCACTTAACTGTCCAAAATATTTTTTTTTTATCTTTAATTATAAGAATATAAATGAGGGTAACTAAGTAATTTAATTATGTTATTTGTAATTAAAAAAATTGTCCACAGTTTTATTAACGAACGATGCACGTGCCTATAAACTAGTAGTATTATAGTAGTAGTATTAAAATAAGGATATTTGAGTAGTTACGTTAAAACCTTTTTTCTACCTAAAATATCCTTAAAAAATTTACCATATTTTTAATTTTAACAAATTCATTTTATTGTCAATAGGTTTTGACTAAATAATGAAGAAATAATAGTTTAAATTTCATTAAAAATAATACGTATATGAAATATAATTGACCTAAACATACATAAATACACCAATGCTGTGATCATGGCTGGAGCCTCTAGCCGACACTAAGGACACTTGCTATCAATGTAGCACCACTGATCATGGTTATTTAAAATTCCCAAAAATGTGGCTATCACGTGACAATGACAGATGCGCACGTGCAACCTTTTATAAGCGGTTGCTGGTTGGTTGGTGGTTGCTGGTTGGTTGGTGGCATCTTCTTCTTATCTTAAATAGATTTTCTTAAAATTTTATAGATTTTTTTTTTTTTTGTAAGAAAAAAATATATAACAATCATAAAGCACTGTCTACATTTGATTTGTGATAAAGATAAAGTTTTTTTTTTTGTACCCAACTACTCAACTGATTACAAACAAGCTGACCAATCCCTCCAATGGAATACCCGTTTACAAAAGGGAAGGCTATTAACCAAGAACAAGCTAACATTTTAACTTCATCCCATAATCTAAAGACTTGCATCTCATGTGAAGGTGTGATGCAAAGTTGGTACTTTTGAGCATTTTCTATGAAATTCCATACCAAGAATGTCTATATTTTTCTTCAAAAATGGTGCAAACTATTAAAAAAAACCCAATTTATATAGTAGTAATTCTAAATACAGATTATACCAACAAAAAAATCAAACAAATTTAGCCATCCCCCTATGTTCAAACTTGTCCTCATGCCCCATCATCACACAAAAACTATTAGTCAATCATGCTCTTAGTGTTTTTTCAATTCCACATCTCCAATGACAAGAACTCAGTCAACATGGGAAGGCATTAATCTTGTAGTTGAAGAATGCTGGTTAAAAGAACAAAAAGATACAGCCATAAAATTTTTCCACAAGAGACCATTGGAGTAGGTATAACAAATATAACATATTTTTATATTATTAATATTATAAAAATTTAGCATCTATAATTTAAGGTGTTCTAAGATTATGAGCAGGTGCCAATGATGATGGTTAAAAAAAAAGAGTCATTCAAAATTAAAAGAAGTTGAAACAAAAACTTTAAAAAACATAAAAGAGTTGAAAAAAAAAATATGTGAAGTTAGAAACAAAGATCAAAGGAAGACCAAATACGCTTAGTTTGCTGTAATTTAGAACCTGCAAGATTAGCAGAAGCTCACTTACTTCCTTGATTTCTTCTTTGATGACTTAGAGGAAGGCGGCTTGGCCTGCTGCTCCAAGCTTGGCTTATTCGCATTGGTTGTGGACTGGTTTGATTTTGAACTTGCAGCATTATTGCTACCGGTATCATGCTTCTCCCTGACAACTGCACCTTGAGAACCACGCACTTGAGCCGCTCTCTTATCCTTTCTCTTCGGCCGGTAACTAGACCTCTCCCTCTTAGGCAGCCATCGTTCTGGATCCGGCGGAGGACCTGGGTTTGCAGGATCAAAGCTCTTTGGATACTTCGGCTTTCTCTTTCTCTTCTTCTTCGATTTTGCCTTACCTTTGCTTTCCTCGTGAATTTCTATGTTCTGGAAATTATCATTGCCCTCGACTTGCTTTGCACCGGACGTCTTCTCCAAGCTCTCCACGTCAATACTTTTCAGTCCGGGAAGTGGTTTCAGTTGCTTCTCATAAGCTTCTGCCTTCTCAATGTCCACACCGGCGGATGTAGTCACTAGCCCAATCAAAGCTTCAACACTTCCATGGTTCTTAACCAGAGAATCAAAGAGATGTGCAGCCTCTTCCACCCGCCCGTGCTTGAGCTTGAAGGATGCAGCCTCAAGCATGATCAACCCGAGCTTGCCATCTTCCTCGCGCATGGAATTTGACCACAAGCTGATTGCGGAATCAAGAAAAGAAATTGTACCATTGATATCCCCAGCCCGCTCCTTTAAGGAGACAATGGTGGCAATGGCTGCTGGTGTATAACATATATCAGGAATTCTAGAAAGGGACTCTGCAGCTATCTGAGGGTGGCCAGCGGCAGCAGCAACTTGTGCCCGTGCAAGAAAGAGCACCTTGGATTTTTCAGGGAATTTCTCGCCAAACTGCCCAAGGATCTCTTCAGCTTTTCCTGCCTTGTTTTCTCTTACAAAGACAGCAGCTTGAAGCAATACTGGTGTGACACTATCTGGGAACATGTCTACTAATACAGTCACGAGTTCTCGAGCCTATTAACAATTTCCGAGAGTAAGAGATGGTAACAGCATCAAAATACACAGAGTAAGAAAGCTCTTTTGCTAGCAGCATCATCATTGAGAAAAAATTTACAACTAGTTAGAGGGGAAAAAAAATAAAAAATTAAGCAATGCATCTTTCAGAGAACAACATGCTGCAATCTAAACAAAGTTGGAAGCAAAACGTATCCCTAAAAAAGGTTTGTGCCAGGTGAGCTGTCCGTATGAAAAGGTTATTCCCTTCCACTGTCAATACTAACTAATTTCTTGAACTAGCCAAAAGGATTTGTACAACAATAATTGCTATCATCAAAAACTATAAATATAAAAAGAATAAAAAGAAAATTTTAAAAGAACATAAAATTACAATGCTGCATTCGCATTGATTGACCACAAGCAAACCTCACCTGGATAACTCCCAATTTTAGCAATGATTGCTGCCAACTTCCAAATTTTAGTCCCAACTTAAATTTTAACTTATCATCACCATTCATTATCATCTACACTTTATCAACTCAAATCAACTAAGCCTTATTCCAACTGCATTTAGTCGGATACATGAATGCACGCTTCCCCCACTGTGCCCATCAAGGTTTAAGTTGATACTTAGATTACAAGTAACAATATCCATCTACAATTCATCTTAATTCCTAAATATTTAGCCAACAGAAAATAAATCTTTGTTTATGTCATTGTCTAGTTAGCGCACTATCCTTTGCTAAGAATCAAAGAACAACTTTTTGTTTATATTCCGTAGAAGGGAGAGATGGTTGGCATCTCCCTTGACATGGACAAGAACAACCTCTGAGCTTATTTGCTACCACACATAGTGAAGTTTACCTGCTTCTTTAGATTTTATTCATATTCTTTTAAGGGGATTGGAATTTTGGCTCAATGGTTTGATAATGGGATGCAAGCAGTGAGATCACAGGTTCAAGCCCCAGCTTAAATATAAGGGGGGGAAAAAATCTAACATTAGGAAAGGTCAACTTAATAATGTAAAGTAAATAAAAACAGGAGATATGTTTTTAAATGATATGACAAAGAAACATATAGAGCTCCTGAGATTGAAATCGACAGACCTGATCCAGCTTGTTTGCATGAATAAGTAAAAGTGCCCTATTAGTATATATTGCTTCCTTTTGTTTCACAGAGAGCTTCAGGTCCAGTCCATGGGCAAGCTTGAAGTTAGCTTCATTATCTTTCTCTATTACCCGATCAAACTTCCTCAGGCTATCAGAAACATCCTTTGGACCCTTCAACGCAACAAGATTGTTTATTGCCACGGAAAGTGATGGTTCATCAGCCAGGTTTCGGTTTATGATGTCCTTGTAAGCTTCTGCTGCTTCTTGAGGATTTCCAAGTAGCTGAAGAAATGAATCAATTCATATTATTGGCTGCACAACACTTTACACTAAGAAGAAGAAGAAGAAGAAGAAGAAGAAGAAGAAAGAAACCTGTTGAACATATGCCAACTGAACAGCAATGGGAGCAAGTTCAATCTCTATTTCATCATCAGCCCAATTGTCTTCCATTAGTGTTTCCTGACCAATCCTGATGTAAAGCGAGTTGACCACAGAGTTAGCTAAATAGTTTCTGTCTAATTTTCTGTGCATTTGCAGCATAATTTTGAAATAATTATAAACGAGGAATTCAGAATAGAAACAACAATTGTGCAACTCTGATAGGAACTATAGAAGACAGGCCAAGAGAGGAAGTAAATGGCACCTCAACAATAAATAAATAAAAAATGACTAAAAGGGTCAATGATAAATTAGCTTAAAAGAAAGACAAATGATTCATCTTAGGGCAAATATATAAGTTCCCAACAAACTCTTTAAAATATTTTAGATGAATCACAAGCGACAACGAATTGTAACTAGCATGTTTTTTTCTTCCTTATATTCATTGTGCCTGCAAGAGAAAATCTAAGAAGCCCAATGCTATTGTTCAATTGTAGGCGACCGACACCTTGGAACAATTTAATCTATTAGTTTAGCTAAGTTACTTTGGAACAAAACATAAGGTAATAAGGGAGCAATACTTCAACAAACTATATGTCACAGAAACGCACAGGTAATGACAAATAAATGAAAAAAAATTGAAAAATGTAGTTATAAATTGAAAAATGACATTATAGAGAAACTGAGAAAGAATCGATTGAGATAATTTGGACAAGTACAACAAAGATCATTAGATGCATCGGTTAGGAAGAATGACCTATTTATAATAATAACAGAGGTAGAGGGAAACTTAATATAATATGGGCAGAGATGATTAAGAAATGCATAACTATTTGTAGTACAATTGTCAACTTAGCCCTTGTTAGAATAGAGTGGACGAAGCCAATTCATGTAGTTGACCCTCTATAATTGGGAAAAGGCTTTGATGAGCTTATTTGATTTGAGTTTAAATATGCAACTTACCTTCGAGCCGAAAGTAGGTGTTGTTCTGCATCTGTGTATTTTTCCTTTTCGATCAAAGAACAAGCGGTGTTATAAGCCAACTCAAAGCTGCTAGTTGCTTTTATCTTGAGTGTATCCAGCAATCCTTGAACTTCAGATGCCCTACCCGCAGAAATTAAACCAGCAACAATATTTATCTCTAAGGATTCAATCTTCTGCCTCTGAAGCTTCTGGTAGATATCCATACACTCATCCATTTTCCCCATGCGATAAAGAATTTGAGAGACCAATAGCATAGTAGCAGAGGTACTCTCCTGACTTTTCAAGGATTTCAAAGCATCATCCAACTTGTTCTGTCTGTACAAGCAATAAGCCTAAGAAAGTGGAGAGACAGTAAGACATGATTCATAGTTTTAGAACATCAAAGCTCATGAATACTATCAAATACAGAGCCCAAAAAATAAAAAAATAAAAACGATATCTTTCCCTTGAAGATTAATAAAGAATGTTCCACATATATTTGTAAATCCAATAGTTCGCAAAACATAATGTTTGTGAAATAAAGCATCTTAGTCTACGGTTGACAAACTAATATTGATGAAAAGCTCCCGAGAACAAGGATTCAAACATTGACATTAATTCAAACTTCTGACCAATGTGAACAAAACATCAACTTATACCATGCAAACTTCTATGAAAATGGCCATGTGACATAATTCAATATCAGCAGGTACTTTTAACATCATAATAAACATCCAAGACTCCAAGTCACATAAATTGCAGTAAGTCCCCTTTAACTAGAAAAATTGTCATGGATGGCAATGAAATGTGTTGGGCCCAAGGTAAACATGCACGCATCAAAATTAAAGACGTAGATTGACTTTCAAGAGGGAGTGAGATAGAGAAATAATAAACATTCCACTTAGGTAGATGATGAAGGGACTCCAGCTCAAACTCAGCTAGTGTTTTCCTACACCTAAGTCCTTTAGATCGTCCTAGAGTTGCATCTATTGGGCAGCTCTAGGACGATCCAAGAGACTCGGGTGTAGGAGTACACTTGCTCAGTTTGAGCTGGAATCTCTATAGCACTACCCTTTCACTTAATTGTGGAAAATTAGTACCAAAAAAAGCAAGGGGAGGGAAATGGAATCGATTAGAACATGCTAATGGACTCAGTTTTATGGCCTGAATGACCTTGGGAAACAGTTGTAGAGCATAATTACAACAGTTATCTTCAAACTTAAGGATCTGGTAATAGTGAACCTTCTCCTATGATCTTATTTTGAACTGATACCATTTCCAAGAAGCCTTGACTAACTCCTCTATGAAAGCAATAGTAAATTTCAACTTCAAAGAACAATACACAAATCTATTGACTTCCCCTTCTAGGTATAATGATGGTAATAGTTACAAACTACTCAAACCAAAAGCTATGGATGTTAGCCACGAATTCAAATATTCATATACATATCGAGCAGAATTGGTTATTAACACTCCCCTCACATGCACGATTGCACGTGGACTAGATTTATAAAGGGGAGATAAAACAAGCAATTATACTTATGAGGATGTTTGAAAATGAGACCTCCAGAATAAAACTGCTCTGCTACCACGTTAGAAACTGCCGCTCAACCCAAAAGCTATATCTGTCAAGTAAGGCCACGACTATATACAACTATCAGCTATATCTTTAGGTTCAATGGTTCCTATTAAATTCCCTTTCTGCTTGGTTCAAGTATAATGTTGGTAACAAAGTCTTAAAAAAAAACGTTTTGTTAGTATAACTCAATAAAGAGTCTATCTAACCACTAGGGCGTCACAGAAACCAGAAACACGTTTGGATTCTAGAACTACAACTGATTGTAACATAGACGAACGAAATCGAAATCCCTAGCAAAAGCAGATATACAAAAACGTTAGATGCTCGTCATCCATACCTTATAGAAACGGAAATCGACGGAAAGATTCTCGGAAGCTTGAATTGTCGAGAGCGCAGCATCGATGTTGTCAGCTTTGATCAATCCGATGACCTTGCAACGCAGCGCGTCCTCGTCACTTGGGGAAATTGCAAGAACTACAAATTCGTTCCAAAAACAATGAACAAACGAAAAAAAAAAAAGGAAGAAAAGTAGAGGAGAAAGAAAATGAACCTTGATCTGCGACTTTGACGAGTTGATCGTAGTCGGATCTCTGAACGTGTCGATTGAGGGAAGCGAAGAGATCTTCGATCGCAACGGGAGGCTGAGATGGAGAAGAAGGTGAAGGTGAAGGCTTTGTTGGTTTCTCTTTGGATTTCGCTTTGGGCGCCATTGATGCCCGATTTGAGTTTTACTACTGTCTGCGAGGAGTTGCAGTGAGTGGAGACTCGTGTTTGCATATTATTATCGCCCTTCTTTTATATTTCGGAATATGTATTACTCTATTTTTTTATTTTTTATATTTAGTATACACCAATTTTATATATTGTTAAATTATCTTAAATTATGCACTAAGACATAATTTAAGATAATTTAATAATATTAAATAATAATATATATTTTAATGTTATTTTAATTTTTTTATTCTTATAAAAAAACTTAGACGGTCTTTGGTCATTGATTTAAATATTAGCATGATACAATTGTTGGGTAAAGGTTATAACTTTTAGGTCCAGCTATATATAACCTCTATTAATTGTTAGTTTTTTTAAGTTTAATGTCTATCTAGCAAAGTTATAACTTTTATGTTAAACGATAATTTTACACTAAGCCAACCAACTGCTTGAGTTTGAAAATCTTACCAACATAGAGTTGGTATAATTGGTAAAGATATGACTTTCGAACCCTAAAGGTTTCAAGTTCAACTTTTGTCACGGCCTTAAGAGATTAATGGGTCATCCTCATACCTTCTCGAGAATGTGATATTGTCACGACGCCCCTGACGTAGACTAACGTCATGACCGACACAGCGTACTATACACTGTACATACCCATATATAGTATATAATACACTGTCAGCCTTCACGTACTCTCACAAACCTTCCCAAAATGTACAGTATTTTTTTTTTAAATATACCACAAATCAAATCCAGATATCTATAATCATCCCAGTCATTCACACATCACATGTCACGACGCCCCTGACGTAGGTTGACGTCATGACCGGCACAGCGTACTATACACTGTACATATCCATATACAGTATATAATACACTGTCAGCTTTCACGTACTCTCACAAACCTTCCCAAAATGTACAATAATTTTTTTTTTTTTTTACTATTATACCACAAATCAAATCTCATAACCATTCCATTCATTCACACATCCAATTATCATTTCCTCATCCAATATAAATATATGCCCACACATCCCATCTATATGATAATACATATATCTATAATGTGTGATAATTATACATATCAACATAACAAAAGCTATTTCCTCCAAGCAGACATACACGTACCAGACTCACTAACAGAGTTTCCTTTTCCCTTCGACTCAATACCTGAAATATTGGAGGAAATGGGGTGAGCAAACAACAGCTCAATGAATATAGTTCTTGAAATGACAATTATATACATTTAGCGAAATATGACATTTAAAATCATTTCAAATACTTATTCAACACATGCATCATTCAACGAATATATTATACATGTCAACAACATAACTTTCATGAGTTTTCAATAATAAAATGCACAATCTCCCTCATCCGCAAGGCAAGAGAACGGGTCTAACCCTTGTATGGTCGTTACAAGGTAGCCACAACCTCTCATTACCCAATTCACAATCATTTCAAGGATCTCAACCCTTGTTAGGACAGACCTACTGACAATGAGGACTCGCAAAACCTCATCTGGGTCTAATTCCTAACGAAATGACGATGAGGAATCGCAAAGCCTCATCATTACAAACTCCAAGTGCTAAAAACAGTTTGCATGATCCATAAAACTCAATGCATTATATATATAAATATAACATGCATACAATCAAACATTTTATACGCGTACAATGCCATACAAAAACCAAATCAAGGAAACTATACTCACAGTACAACACGTTCCACTTAAACCCAATCATCGTCGCTTTCGAGTCCAGCTCAAAGTTAAATCCAACAAATTTAACCTGTCATAATCACTCCATAATTCAATTTCTTGTATTCATATCTATTTACATCTTTCATTTCTCAACTCACTTCAAATCACGAATAATAAATCCATTTAGGATTCATAAGCAGTTGAAGAAACTACTATCTCGTTTCTGTGGTCAATCTAGATATTTCCACAAGAAAGAACAGTGAAAATAGATTTCCGAATCATATTTTCACGACACCATAAAACTACCAAATCATATCCAAAAATCACAATCGTAGCATCGAAACGTCCAGAATTCAATTCTCTACAATTCTATGATCTCAAACAGGAGTTTCATTAGATGCACATCACTGGTCACATCACTGTGCACAATACTATTCACATACTGATCAATGTTCACTATTCACTATGCACTATTTTACTATACATTGTTCACTGTTCACTGTGCACTGTTCACTGTTCACTATTCACTGTGCACTATTCATTACTATTCATCCGAAAGATGTAAATTGTATTAAAATTGTCAAACGGTCTCCAAAACGCATGAAATAGAATCTAACCACAGATTCGGAGTCCCGACAATCCAGGGAGTGTTTTTCTACCTTCCTAGCGGGTTTTCATTCACGTTGGGGTCAAAACCCTAATTTGTTAAAATTAGTCCGCTAGAAAGGTTACATCTAGCTTAGATAGTAATTTCACGAAGAAAGAGAGTGAAAATCACTTACCGCGAGTCCGAATTTCGCGTGAATCCCGCGTTCTTCCTTTTTCTTCTTCTCCTTCTTCTCTCGGTTATTTCTTTCCCTCTCTGGAAACTTCGTTTGATAATTTTTTTCCGTCGTTTTTTTATTTATTTTTATTTTTTTTATTCCATACGAAATACTGTTCATTTGGTACTGTTCACTGAATAGTACTAAATGAACAGTAACTTTATTGTTATTTTAATTTTTTATTCCTTTATTCATCTTTTTCTTCTTCTATACACTCAATCCACATAATTCAACTCCAAACTTTAACTTGTAAGCACCATACACACGTATATTTGTCTTTTTTCTTCATACACTCAATCATACACACGTATATTTAGCTCATACGTATAAAATACGTATATTATATATCTCGATATACGTGTACGTCAACGTATGTATTTAATTAAATTTACGGGGTGTTACAATCTCCCCAACTTAAGGAATTTCGTCCTCGAAATTTAGAATCAAGGACTATTCTTCAAGTGATACTCAATCCCAAAAAACTGCTCCCGCATTTTATATTTCAGCTCCCATGTTTGCTCTTCTTGATACGTAGTATCCTCCCCAACTTAGAGTTGAGTTACATCCATACAATCTATGGAATCTGAATGACATTTCCTCAACATCAATAGATAGAGACTATTTCGCACACTTATCAACTGTGACAGTGGAGCAAATCAGTAAGCCAATGGACCTATCCTATCAAGGATTTCTACTGGTCCAACAAATCGCGGTGCGAGCTTTCTTTTCATTCCAAATCTCATTTGGCCTTTCTGTGGTAAGACCCTTAGCAAAACTAAGTCAGCCAAGGCCTATATACAAACCTTGTGTATTTCATAATATGGCACCAATTCAAATCAACAAGTTGGAGATCTATAAGGCTTCTTATCAAACCTTTAGAATGTCATTATTATGCTATGATAATAGCTGTTTATACACATACGTTTACACACATAATATATTCCTTCCAACTTCCACCAAAATTCAAGTATACTAGACCCGAGCATGTTCGCAAGTATCAAAGTCACTCTCTCAGTCTGTCAGCCAGTCTGAGAATACAATATCACAATGAGAAGGAGATGAGTACCATATCGAGTCTGCATCAGATATCATATCTCGACACAATCTTCGGATCTTAATCCGACATGAAAAGTATCTGAGTACTCCCATCAAATCTCCTTATCTCACACATATACAATCTGCTCAGTCTATCAATAGAATTCTGGTGTTCATTGGAAGAATATATAGACTTACCAGTCAAAACCCCAATTTTTAAAAATGTCGTAAAACGGCTCCCACAACAAAAATTACTCTGCTAGAATTGTTTCATTTAGCTTTGAGATCAATTTCACGAAGAAATAGAGTAGAAATCGCTTACCGCGGGTCTTGATTCGACGAAAATCTCGCATCCCCTTTTTTTTTTCTTTTCTTTCTCTCTGTTCTCTCGCTCTCTGGTTCTTCTTCTCTTTCTGCAACTCTTCTAATTGTTTTGTTTTTGTTTTTGTTTTGTTTTTTTTGTTGTTGGACGTTGGTGGGAGAGAGTTGATAAGGAAGTGATTAAAAAAATACCTTGATTGTTGTTGGACGTTGGTGGGAGAGAGTTGATAAAGAAGTGATTAAAAGATAAGTATAAAAAAATACCTTGATTCCATGCTTCCTCATCTTACTTACTAAAGTAACTTCTTTTTCTTTTAGTTTAGTTCTTTTTTTTTTTTTTTTTAATGTTAACGTATGAGATATTGAGATGAGAAAGGAGAGAGTTGACATTTTATATAAAAATGATCCACTACTCCTCATCCTCAAGAATTAACCAACTCCCCATCTTAAATCATACTATTCATTTATTCAATCATACTATTCATTTATTCATTAAATCATACTTCAATCCACATTTTTAATTAAATCATATACGCGTATATTTAGCGCATACGTATCAAATACGTATGCTATTACGCGTATATTTAGCTCATACGTATCAAATACGTGTATCATCACGCGTATATATATCTCATACGTATAAAATATGTATATTATACATCTCGATATACGCATACTTCAACGTATATATGTAATTAAATTTACGGGATGTTACAGATGTGGTGATGGAGTTGGTTATATAACTAAATAGGGTATGGAGCAACACAAGTCATCTTCTGCCAAAAAAAACCAATCAAAGATTAACTCTAATTAAACCCATGCAAATTAATCCATCCCCCACCAAAATATTAGTGAGAATTTTAGTAAAGGGAATTTAGATTTATTTATGTTTCTAATTAATCGATCCCTTAATTTTCTGCCTATAACTATGTCGCCAGCGAGGGGTCATTTATAATAATAATAATAATAATAAATTAGGTTTGTTTTTTCTAATGATTTTTCTTTGTAGGGTGTGGCATTTCTCATGACTAGTTATTTTACAGAGTAACAAAATTACTTATTTCATACATATTGAAGCAACTTTTTTTTATATATCTCAGTCTATAGTATCCATTAAATCATGTTGATTGCAAATAACAAATAACATATAGCCTTCATTGACTTATAATTAAGTTGGGAAATGAGTTGATATAACTACAAGTTCAATTACACCGTAAATTTTATTAAATGTGTATACATCGCACATTGCAGTATATGTAATGAATAATTTAATAACATTAAAAGTGTAATTACCTATATAATTACATTTTTATGTTGTTATATTAGCTTTTTTCAAGGAAGTTTTGTACTCGTTAAAGTATTTACATTAAAAGGAAAATGTTAATTTAACTACAAAAAGATACACACAAATAAAATATTTTACAGTCGTAAGTTTATGTACATATACATATACATATATAAATATATCTTATAATACGTATAAGTTAACACAAAAGTTTGACCAAAAGTATAAAATGTTACACATGTAATGAATGATCTAATGATATTAAAAGTAGTGTAGTTGTAGAAAGTATTTTCCAATTAAGTTTTTACAGTGTTAAACAACTATTCATAGGAAGTCTAGATTTTTATTAACATATATGTATATATATATACCAACTTGCATTATATTAACATAGAAACAACTATTCATAGGAATTATATATTTTTATCTATATTTATTTTTCTTTTGAAATTAATCCCACACGATTTTTGTCAAGATTTCAGATCTAGGTACTTATATTATTTTATAATTATTTATAAAATATTAACAGCAGCATATATGTTTTAAGACTTTTTTTTAGACAATCATATTTGTTTAAGGCTTAAACTAGTAGAAATACAAATATTAAGGTTTGAGTTATAAATATATTTGACTGCCATCGTAACTTCAAATTCACGACATGAATTTTATAACCTCTATATTAGTGTTAGATTTAATTTTATAATTAATTGTTTGAATTTATTGATATGTTAATGTAATTTAACACCTTCATTATTACCACGAGCCTATATAAAGGGGTGTTTAGATTGCAAGAGACATACACAAGATATTATACAAATCTAGATTAATAAGATAATTCTTCTGCCATTTCTCAATTTCTTCTCTCAAGCATGTCTCCTTTATTTTGTTAATTTGTAATAGTCATTCTTTTATTTTATAACACATTATCACTATAAAAGCTTTAGAAATTGAAAGATATTGTTTTTCTAATTGAAAAACAGGAAAGCTCTAAAAATTAGAGGAAATTGCTTCTCTAATGGAAAATGTACATTAGTGGTAAGATTATGTATCTTAATCTTTTATTTGATATTGAGTTATTTTATATTATCATTATTTTTATAGCCTCAAGCTATGTAGAAAAAGATATGCTTGAAGTTCTATTATTATATTTTGATTAATATGACAAAAAAATGTGGAGAAAATATTTTATAGCTCCAAGCTACACAGAGAATTTTCTAGCCATAAGCTAGATTAATAATTTTATTATATAACAATTGCACTTGAAATTGCAATACCAAAAAAATATGAATATTGTGATCTTTGATCCAATTTTTTTTGTGATCAAAGTCATGTGAAAAAAAGATTGAAGAAGACAAATTTTTTTCACCTCAAATATGTTATTGATATAGCAATAAATTAAGAGGATGTTGAAGTCTTCTTGAAAAATTAGTGAAAAATCACATGTTGAGAAATAAAAAAATTATGATGAAAAATTACGCATTGATGTCTTCTCAAGAAAATTATTATGATGAAAATTTATCAAGCTTGTTAGCTAGTTGTATATCATTTTTAAAGTGAACGATATTTTTTTTTTATTAACGATCATGAATGAGAAAATTGATATTACTATGATCATGAGTGCAAATAAATGTTGCAAAGGTTATAATGCATAAGAAATGAATATGACCATGATCATGTATATGAAATATGAATATCATAAAGGCCATGATGGATGAAATTAAGTGGCAAAAACCATGGTTGATGAAAATAAATACGACAAATACCACGAGAATAAACAAAAAAAAAAGATCATGGTTTTGGAACAATATTAATATGACAAAGGCTATAATTGAGATTTTTATAAGGACTACGATGGTTACAATTTTTTAAAATATGATTATAGTCATATTTTTCGAATACATTTACTATTCCATCAAAGTGGAATGATATTATTATTGCAATACAAATAAAGTGAAAAGGTTTATAAAATAAACCAATAAGTAAATATAAAGTGTTTGCAATAAATGAAATAAAAGGGCACTGATTTGTATACCATGTCGCTTGTCAAAATGATTGATCTATGCCTTAAAAAAGAAAAATAGGTTTAAATTGAAAAATTATAGATTGTTATTATTATAATGGCAAATAGAACAAGATTTCATATTGACAATTAATGACTCTAGAAGAGTGATATTATGTTATCAATTAAGCAAGATTTCATATTGGTTATACTAGATCTATAAGATCTTGCTTGATAAAGAAATCTGAAAAAAAAATATATACATCACATATTCAAAGAATATGTTTATATTGCTTTATTGATTTTTTTTTCTATGACGAGAATATTTAGAAGAACTTATTACTTGAATTTTTGACTTATTATATCATAAAATTATGATGTCAATTGGAATTATATTGTGATCGGAACCATAAGTTATTTGACACAAATATATTTATATTTTGACATAATTAGTCAAGTTTGAAAAACCTCAATAATATTTTAAATAATGATATAGATGACCAAATTTTTGGAACCTCCATCAATAATGCTTTGAATAATGACAAAATTAGCTAATATATAGTGAAACAATTTTCCTGCCATTAGAAAGAGGAAAGTGAATTTATGAATAATGACATATAAAATTGTTAATGCAATATGAGTTAATATGGATTAATTTTTTCATTACAAGAGAAAAGTAAAGTTTTTGACATGTAAACTACTAAAAGCAATATGAGGCTATGTGAACTCAAGACTCAAAGAAGAAGCTAAAAATGAAGTCTAAGTTCACATGATCAATCATGTATGTAATAATCGCAGATCAGTTAACCGATGTATTTGTTGATGAAGTCCTTGTAGGACAAATTATTTATGTGTTAACACATGAATATGTGACACATTTGAAGTGTGATTGACCGGTTAAGTCAAATGACACAGATTAATAAGAGAATCTTTCCCCAACTTCTTTATTTCTTCTCTCAAGCATGTATCTTTTATGTTTGTTTATTTGTAATAATTCTCCTTTTATTTTACAATAGTTCGGATTTTTTTTTTATTACTGGTTTTCTGACACGAAGGAGGTGTGATCCTTATTTTTGAGTGAGACTAATTGTCACACCCTGGGTTGCACAACGTGTCCCCTACTCAGGTGTGGGCGCACCCCCTCGAGGAGAATGTCATCCATTATGGATCTATAATATTGTCCCGTACAGCCTCCGCCACACAAAGACGTTTCTTGTACACGGAATCATTTGTCTCGTAAATAGCGTCAGACAAATGATCCTGTGTACAAGAGACGTTTTTGTGTGACGGTGGCTGTACGAGACAATATTATGGATCCATAATGACTGGCGTTCGCCCCGAGGGGGTGCGCCCATACCTAGGTAGGGGGCACGCTATGCAACCTAAGGTGTGACACTAATTCTCCCGAACTTGAGCTGACTTTTTTAACAAAGGCTTAAAAGTGACGAAGAAAAATAAAATTTTCAGGTTGCAAAGCGAAGAGATCCAAGAAAAAGAAAATTTTTAGGTTGCGAAGCAAAGAGATCCTCGAGCGCAACGAGAGACTGAGATGGAGACGAAGGTGAAGGTGAAGGCTTTGTTGGTTTCTCTTTGAATTTTGCTTTGGGCGCCATTGATGCCCGATTCGAGCTTTACTACGTTGTCTGCGAGGCCTTGCAGAGAGGGCTTTTTATCTTGCAGTGAGTGGTAAGTTTATACCATTCTACCATATAATTTACTTTAATTTTATCAATTAACATTACATCACCCTCAAATAACGTGAGCCATTTAACATTTTCTTGAATATATTCAGAGAATTCATTTGTATCCAATGCAAAAGACTAGAGCCAAAGTTCAATCCTTTGCGCAAGCCAAAACTCCTTTAACTCATCGTGCTACGTTTATTCAAATTTTTTAAATTACCACTAGTTTTCAAACTAAAACTGTGATATAATTTATATAAAAAGATATATTTACGAATAATTTGATAACATAAAGCTAAAATATTTATTTTATAATGTTAGTAAATATAAGAGTTATTTTAAGAATTACTTTTTGTCATTATCGTTAGTTTATTTTTGTTTATTTTTGTAGCTGTTAGCCTCCTATTAACGTGCAATGCACACACTCGTAGATTAGTTTTATTAGACATTAAACATATATGGTTGACTAACATTTGATTTACGACATCTATTTCTTTTAAGCGAAGTCGTGAGTTCAAAATTTTTCTCATATATAAAGTTATCATTTGCTGAAAGACTTTTGTACTATTGTGGTCCAACTCAGATTGAATTTAAGTGAATTAGTCTTGTCGCAAAAAGAATAAGGACATCACTTAAGTGAATAGGGATCGTAATCACCATTTTTATAAAAAAGAAAAGAAAAGAAAAAATAAACTAACCACCATCATTTAAATTATTTGCACTATTATAAACCAAAGGGCTCGCTTGCTTTGCCAAAGATCCCTTCGAGAAAAAGTTGAACCCCAGCCAAGAGGGCGGTTAGACCGTCCCATCATCCATAGCCCCTTTTTTCTTTAAACCCTCCTTCCTTTTTCATTTTTTTTTTTTTTTTTTTTCATATATTATAATTTTTTCTCCCAAAACTTTTCAATGTTTCGCGCGGACGCAAGATCAAATGCACCCACGCGTTTCATGTCCCCAAGCCATCACATCAAATTCCTCCTAGCCAATGCACCAGGTGAAGCCACGTGGATAACATACAGGAAGATCAAATCAACGCCACGTGGCGGCCTGGAATTGGTTGGGCACTGTAAAATTGTAGTCCCGTTGCGCAGCACTCCTGTAGGCCGGCGATACACGGCGCATGTTTGCGTCGTTTCCCTCTCTTCATTTCAAATCCTCGAATAGGCCAGGACGTGTTTTTCTCCTTTTTGCTTCTAACAATATGCATATTTGCATAAACACCCTTTTAAAATTTAGTAATTATTTAAGAATCCCTAACATTTTTGTTATTGTTGCTAGGTTGTTCAAATTCTTTGCAACCAACTACAAATTTTAAATTAATTTTTTTTATTCAAAACAAAAGTAGACCAGCAAGGCCTCACAAACATCAATAAGTAAAGAAGAAGCCAACACAGGGGCAGGGTGCTAAGATAAACTATAACATCTCCCGTCCTCGCACTCACATTAGTCAAACGGTCCACACACTGATTTTCTTCTTGAAGAGTATGAGATAATATATAACTTCATTTTCTACTTAGCAACTCTCAACAATCTTGTAATAGACCTACAAATGGATGGTCTTCATTGTAGTGTCATTCAAGTAAGGATATAACAATCACATAATTCATCTCTGTAATTAGTCTATCAATTAAAATATGTCTATAAATATAAAAAATAATAATATACCCATCAACTTATTTTTCGATAATATTTTTTTTTTAATAACCATAAAGTGTACAAGCCAGCTTGTGTGCACCTCGACTAGTCTCCATAAAAAAATACATTAGCTCACAAGACATGCTCTTGGCTTGAAATAACCGAACTCAACTCGTGATGGCTTAGTTACAAGAACCAATTTTTCAACAGATGAGCTACCCACTAGCAGGTTAATGTGGATTGAAAAAGTAGATTAATGCTGTGAATTTTTATTTTTTTTTTTCAGATGATTTGAGTTTTTAGATTGTAAAATTTTCTTTCTAATATAGCACCCAAAAACAAATTTTAGAGTCTTTTTTTTTTATATTCACACTCAACTTAAAATCATTTTAATGGAGTTATTTTCTAATTATATTAATTGGCCACTTAAATATGCTTCTTCTACACTATGATTTATTCTATCACAAAAATAAAAATAAAAAGGAACATTTCTATTATATTTTTCATGTTAATAATAACTTAAAACCTAAATGATTAGTAGTAAAAGCAACGAAACAAAATTATCACAATTAACTTTTCAAAATCTTGGCAATTATTTACATATTTTCAATAATTATTTAAATAAATTGTTTTTGTTTAGAATTTCAGATTCCAAACATTCTTCCATCTAAAACCAAAACTAAATTTTCATTAAATCTATTAATTGTGTTTAAGAATATGATACAATAGTTTCAATAACAACACCACAAATTATTTTCCATTTTTAAGTTATGATGTTTTTGAATTTAGCCTAATTGCATAAAAAATAATTGAGCCACATATATAGAATATTCCTATTCCTCCCCAAGTACTATTCTCTAATTACACATTTTTCCGCAGGATCTCATCGTAAAAACAAAAGTATATCAGAAGAATTTCATTTCATTTATTTAAAAAAAAAAACAAAACAAAAGAAGAGAGAGAGAAAGAGAGAGCTGTTGAAGAGAGAGAGAGGAAGAGAGAGAGAGAGAGCTGTTGAAGCAAAGGTTTAAAAATAAAAATAAAAAAATAAAAATAAAAAGAGGTTGCACAGAAGAAGAAGAAGAAGAAGAAGAAGAAGAAGATCAGAGAATGGACAGAGAGAAAGAGCGGGAAGTAGAGCTAGAGAGCGCAATGTACACGAATTGCTTGTTATTAGGGCTCGATCCATCTATAATCGGCGTTGTAGGCAACAACGGGACTCCTAGAGTCGGGCTTTTCCGACATTCGAACCCTAAATTGGGCGAACAGCTTCTCTATTTCATCTTATCTTCTCTTAGAGGTCCAATTCAATCTGCAAAGGTGCGGTGTTAAATTTCGCAGATCTTAATTTCTGTTTTTTGTAATTTTTGTTTGGTTTTCTGAATCTCGAGATCTCGCAGGATTTCGACAAGGTTTGGCCGATCTTCGATTCCGCACAGTCCAGAGACTTCCGGAAGGTGAGATTTTACGGAATTTTCGTGTCATTTGGTGAAAAATGGGAGATTTCGTGGATTTCTTCTTCTTCTTCTTCTTCTTCTTCTTCTTCTTCTTCTTCTTATTATTATTATTATTATTATTTTTAATTTTTTTTCGGTTCTTTTTGGTTTTTAAGGTTGTGCAAGGGATTATAAATGAGCTGGAATCACAAGGAGCGTTGCCGAGGAGTAATTCGAGGGTTTCGTCTTTGGCGACTTGTTGTGGACCAAGGTAGGTTTTGTTCTTTTGATTATCTCTATGTTTTCGGTTTCTTATGCATTTGTGTAAAATTTGGCTTTGGTGGAAGTGTTTTGAGTTAGAGAGTTGTTGAGTAGTGGTTTTTAATTTTAATTTTTTATTAGGTTTTTTGCAAGCTGTGTAAGATTTTATAATGTTAGTAGCTTGTGTTTTGTGTAAGCACGGGGGGTTGGCTTGACAAATGTTTAAACTACCATCTGTTGCGTTTAGGACTACTGACTTCAGTTAAATTAGAAGTCATGGTTGATTCAGTTTTTTTAGGTTTTGATTACTCGATAAGATGGTAGAAGGAAATTGATTCGAGAATGCGATTACTTTAGAATATTGTGAGGTTATTCTGTTTTTATAGTATGACCTATAGCTAGTTGTTTCACAGAATTTGTTAATAAGTTGAGTGCACTTTTGTGGATGCTAAATGCACCCAAAATCACAGGAATTCATGAGTTTTATGGTTTAATTATTATTGTTTAATTACAAAATATGTTTTCAATGCTCATTTGTTATAGTGAATTTATTCTACTATTTGAATGGTGGAGTGCTTCATATCAATGTTGAGTTGTTGAGGAGATGGTTGAGCATTCCAGTTGCAACAATTTTTTTAATTCTTTTTTTTTTTTTTTTCATTTCTCTGAGTCATAGAATTTAGTTGCGATCAAAGTAGCGAAATCCTTCACTTCTTGCTTCCATTGTAGCACGTTGCGTTGTTGCTTTCAAATCTTACTTAAGATGCTGATTTATTGAGAGTATCCTTCTCAATCTGATTACTACATTTTACTTCAGATTTAAAAGAACATTTTTACCCTTGGTTTCTTAGCAAATATATTTTACCTCAGATTTGTTGAGCTCTTGTGGCAACTTTCTTTGCATGCTTTACGAGAGGTTCATAGACGAACATTTGCGGCTGATGTTGCTTCTAACCCACTGCCAGCTCCGTTAACTGATGTGGCATTTTCCCACGCAGCTACTTTACTTCCCGTGACAAAGGTACTCTACTTATTTAAAGATTTTAAAAAAAAAAAACTTCTTCGTCATATTTGTTTTTTGGGTCTAAAAATGTTACATTTGATTACTCATCATTGAATTATATTTATCATCTTCTTCTCAGCTCTCTCTCTACAAATTGTCTTGGTTCGCTTAGCACGACATCTAACTAAGGAAGCAGTTAATAATTTGTCATTTACTAAACATGCAATTAGTTTCACTTTTTCCAGGATGACTATATGTTGGCTTGATTGTTGTCAAAAGTGACAATCACGAATATGAATTTTTTTCTTCTATTGTGACGAGGAGGTAGTGAAAACAAGATCTTTTTTCCCCTTCTGTTAATTGTTATATTTTTCATTTTGAGGTTAGTGATATAGTGAAAAGAATTTGATTGTGGAATTGAATCAAGATGGATAAGTGAAGAATTGCATCAAGTGTTTTGTTTGAAAACAAATGTCTATTAGATTCAATAAAATTTTATAAAATTGTTGTGTATATTTACACACCTTTTGGGATAAAATTATGGGCATCTAGGAAGCAACAAATGTATTGAATGAGCTTGGCTGAGATGTGCGCATCATTGTGGATGAGTAGAAAACTACAAGTTTAGAATAAGAAATGAAGTCACTGGCTAGGGATTAGAATAGGTACTGAGGGACAATAAAATGTGGGAAAGTTGGTTGAGGTGAGAACGTCATATCAGACAAAGACCAAGGAATATGTAATTGAGATGGTTAGGTGATATTGATGTTTTTTTCTTCAAAGTTCTCTTGCAAATTCTCATTTTTTTATTTGTAACCTAGTATATTTTGATACCATCTCAAATTCTCACTTGATCATATCATGTTAAACAGGCTAGGATAGCACTAGAAAGGAGAAGGTTTCTTAAAAATGCAGATACAGCTGTACGTAGACAAGCTATGTGGTCAAATTTGGCTCATGAAATGACTGCTGAGTTTCGTGGTCTTTGTGCTGAAGAGGTAGAGGGTAGCTTCTTCACATACCCTTGACTGGGCTTGTTTTTTGTAGTTGACATCATTCTTACATTTTTATGCTTCGATTGATTATCCTCCAATCCTTCGACAACTTCTACAAGACAGGCATACTTGCAACAAGAGCTGGAAAAACTACAGGATTTGAGAAACAAAGCAAAGTTAGACGGAGAACAATGGGATGATCGAGTTTCTAGCTCTTTAGGTCAAAATTCACATTTGGTTTCCAAGGCAACTCGATTATGGGAATCACTATTAGCTCGTAAGAGTAAGTACTCTTACTAATTCTATCAATTTTTGTTTCCATATTCGTATTCTTTCTGAAGTAAATAGGTGGCATGGTACTGACAATTGATTGATTTTATTATATTGGAGTTTGTAGTTAATACTGTCCTAACTGTACTGCAAAAAAAATAAAAAAAAATAAAAATAAAATAAAATGTTTTACTCAATTGCTAAATGCTAATGTCGTGGTCTGTTGGAATCCCTCTTTATGTGCTCCTTGTGGCAGAAAGAATGGCATTGTATGTGCTCCTTGCATCAGAGGTAGAGCTACTAGGAAATATAATTATCTAATCATTTATTAGGAAATATAATTCATCTTCACTCATCTTATAACTACAGCTTGATGACCAAGGGTCAACAGTCGCGACTTGGAGGGTTCAGGACTTCAGGGTTGGTCTATTGTAATCTTATTCTGCTATAATTCTTTATGGGAAGACTCTATAAGAACACACACAATAAGAAAACTGTCCCTGCCCCACCCTCAGTGCACCCCCTTTTTATTTCTACATTATTTATCGACCTTTTCACTCATTGGAGAACTTAGAATACCAAGATTGAGACTTGTGTCATGAGTGGACATTTCATGACTACTTCGAGTTTTATAAGTCACAATCTGATATGCATATCTTTTAGGCCTTGACAGATTACTGTGTTTGAACTCAATCTTGCCTGTACTTATACATAGATACCCGAACATCGCCTCTGTTGGGACAGTTGGTCTTATTCAAATAGCACTCCCTATTAGCGTGCTTACTGCCAAGTTAATAATAGTTCCACATCCAGGACACCCTTCAGTTATTTTCAGCACTGTAGAATGACAGGTTCAGATCCTTTCCAAGTATAACTGCCGCACTAAGACTTGATAGAATGAATAAGTCATATCATATATTGGGTAATAGGTTCCACCATGCCTAGTTGAGACATTAGAACGGTTCCTTTTCCAACATTTCCTTGATTGTTTATAGTATTGTTGCAGTTAGTGCTGGTTCAGTTTCTTCTTTAGTATCAACTGCTGCATTGAGACTACAAAAAATGAAACAAAGTCACACAATCACACATCTCATAATAGGCTCTTAGTGGAGACAATAATTTAGTAACCAAAAGTAGTGAAAGTCTAGGGTTTCAAATGGCCATTGGAGGAGCACCTTATGGGGAGCACAAACATCTACTTGATTTGGAAATGGTTTGAAGGTCTGGATGTGGACAGAAGGATCCAGCTGAAATAGGAGAAATGACTTGTAGGTTGAATATTTGAAAATCTTATTTGTGAGGAGATCTTGCGGAGTCTGATGCTAGACATGTAAGTGATTCAAGGAAGGAGGTGCAATTGTGCAAATACACAGTTCTTGCATAGGATACTGAATAGGAGAAGGAGCATGAACACAAACCAGATTCAGATGATCAGGATTAAGGGAGTGGTTAGGGAGGATGATGATATGGCCATATTAGAGATCCTCTTTTGAATTCTTTTGTTTTTTAGTTAACGTTCCAAATATATACTGTTTTGTTTAGTTTTCGGATGATAAAATGGTTTGACATTTGGTTATTCTCTGTCTACAGGTCAACACGAAGTTCTCGCTTCTGGCCCTATTGAGGATCTGATAGCTCATCGTGAGCATAGGTAGTTCTTCTGCTTCCCTTTCCTTTGCTCCATCTTTTTTCAGTGGCAGTTATTTACTCTCTTCATGTATAATTTTCCTTTTCAGGTACCGTATCTCGGGATCATCTTTGCTTGCAGCTATGGATCAAAGTTCTCAGGTTCCTTACACAGATGTATTATCCGTTCAGGCCAGTGATGTGGCATCAGCTCATTCAGATGAAAGAGAACCACTGGATGGCTCAATTCTCAATAATGGTAGGGAAAAACATAGAAACAGCTCAGATTCTACCCATTTGCAAGGAAACGAAGAAGTACTTTCCCGGGTTGATGATAGAAGTGGTAGAGGTCAACCCACTGTTGACATAGCAGAGATACTGAGGCGCTGGACACATGCTTTACAACGTATTCATAAGCAGTCTCTTCAGCTGGTATAGTCTTCTTATATGATATCTAGCTTTTGTCTTGTAACTTAAACTTATATAATTAAAAATACATAAGATTCAGAATCTTAGGTAGCAAGTTTATTGCCTCAGGGAGTTTCAGATTATCTATAAATATTTCCACAAACCATAGTTGTAGAATTCCTACTGAATAAGACTATTAGTAGAAATCCTACGATCTATTGGTTCCATAACCCCTCTTTGATCCAAATCCTAATTTGAATTTTTCTTAAGAAGGGAGTCAAGTTAGGATCTGGATCTAAATAGTAGAATCCTGAAGGTTCACTATCCTAGCCTAATTCATCCTTGTTGAGTTGTACAATTGAGGTCTAATAACTCAAATTTTTGCTACTTATTTGTAATCTTGCTTTGGGTTCATTTTAATACAACTGCTTTGTTCATTCTCAAAAAAAAAAAAAAAACATTCATAACCCAAGCTAATTAATAGCCATGAGAATTATGATGAAGTGTGACTTCGAAATACCAAAGGCAAAGTTTATGAATCCTATCCCTTTCTTTTTGGTCTTCTTTTTTGTGTCAATTTTTCTTCCCCATGTCATTTATTTTTTATTTTGTTCTGATCACGTATGCCAATTTTTTTCCTCGTTTTTCTCTGCTTGCCTTTTGTCTTCTTTGTTTTTCTTTTGCACTTGCTATCATGATTTTTTTTTTTTGGCCATCTTGGGTTAATTTTTGTACTTCTTCGTTGCCTTGTTTCTCTTCTATTTTTTCTCTTTTGTTTTGGTTTTTTTTACTATCACTTCTTGTGTAAATATAAATAGTTGAGATTTTGGCTATCATTGGTGGTATGAGAGTTAGCAATACATTGAAATTTGATAAATTATGTCAATTTTATTTTGCAATTAAATTAATAATTGATTAACATAAAGAATATTTTAGATGATTTTTTTGTGCTAGAAATGTTAGTTGTATGCTCTTAAATATCTATATATATTTATAAAGAATATTTTTACGAAATGGTTGATAAACAAACATGTAAAGAAAAAAGTTAAAAAATGGTAAGTAATGCCAAACTTATACTATGCTAGGTACAAAGGAAGAGGAGAGGAATATATCTAAATTTTCTAAATTAAGAGAAAGAAAAACTAAAAAATCTTAAATATAGTGAGAGTAGTAAAAACAATGATTAAAGAGTCTTTCTAAATGATGAAGAGATCACAGAAAGGTAGAAAACTTAACTTGACAATTATTTGAAAAATTTAAAGCTCGAATAATATATTGACTTATGAGTAACTAACGAGAATAAATTCTTTCTTAAAATTGGAATAATTGAGGTAAATAATGCTTTAAGAAAATAAAAATTGCACTGACTATAGGACCATATGGTATTCTTATTGAGGTTGTTTGTGTTTAATGGAATATCCAATTTTGTTGCTAACAAGATTATTTTGTAAATTTTATCAACTAAAAAATCTTATGATGGAAGAAGGTACTTTAATATCTATATATAAAAATGATGGAGATATTTAGAGTTGTTTAAAATTATCGAGGTGTCAAATTGACAATCACGCGATCAAATTATGTTAAAAAGTGATTAAGAATTGATTGAGGGTTTGAAACATTGCATGTTAGAAAATTGAGTTGTGTTTGAGCCTTGTAGTTTGACCATGTAAGTTTTTTATTTGTCGAGGGAATGAAGAACTACATGGGAAAAGAAAGCCCCTCATACGATATTTATTCATTTAGAGAAATAATACAGTTCCAAGAGATAGAATATGATGAGTTTTAGAGAAAAATGAACTTCAGTTTGGTACGCTAACAAAATAAATGATATGTATAAACAACAATTAGTAACCATTGTGAAAACATCAATAAACTGTCAAGTTTTCCATTCTAGTTACTTTATGCACTAGTCTATGATTGAATCAACGAAACATATTTATGATAATAGTCTATGATTTATATTGTTTCTTGATGATATCAAATTATCAATGAAACTAAATTTAGATTTAATGTTATTTTTAAAGTTTTGTAGAAGACTTGGAATTTGAAGATTAGTTGGATTAAGACTAAATACATGAAATGTAACTTTAGTGGATGTAGAAATACAAATGGAGAGATTGTAAAAGGGAGACGTACCTAGTGCACGAGGCTTTGACGTTGCGAGATTAAGGGAAGGGATGATGTATGCAACCTTATCTCCATATTGGAGAGGCTATTTCCGGATTCATATTTGTGACTTCCAGTCCTAATGGAACAATCTTAACCTCAAATGTAGTCTATGGAGTGATAGTGAAGATTGAAAATCAAGATATATCAACAAGTGAAAAACTTAGGCACTTTGGTTTGATTATTCATCAAGAGGGAGAAATATGAGATAATGTTAGAGAGTTAAAGTAGGTTGGGTGAAGTGGAGTGCTTTTGAATATTACACGATTGATGTATTCCATGTTCAAAGTTCTTTTTTAAGTTAGTTATTTGGCCAACCATGCTCTTTGAGTAGAATGTTGGGCGATAAAGACACACATTACTAAATTAAGTTAAATAACATTGGCAAATGTTTAGATAAATACATGGTAACACACTAAGTAATAGAATTAAAAATGAATACATTTCAGAGACGATAGTAGTAACGTCATTCATAGAATAAAAATTTGACATAATTCTCTGAATTTTCATCAAATTTTATCGATTTTGTAAATATTGAATTACAAATTAAATGTAATAGAGTTATTACAATTATCACACCCAAAAGTTAGGTAAAATATCGAATTAATATGTAAAGCTCAAAAAAGCCTTTAGTATTTTTTGTTGTGTGGTGTGGGCTAAGTACTACTTTTTGGTGTCCTTATGGGTTAGTGTGTCACCCTTAGCTAGATGCTATAGTTTTGGCTCCGGGGTTGGAAGCCAATTTTGGATTGTATATATTGGTGATTGGAGGACTACTTGTCCTCCTTATCGCCTCATTTTGTGCAACTCTTTATCTCTCTCATATCTATAAATATATATATTGTTTCCTATCAAAAGAAAGAAAAAATAAAAAAGTTCAAACACATTTTTTTTTATATATAAAATCAATGCTAACTTCAAGTTTTTTTAGAAGATATTCCTCTAGAATAAAAGTAGATGGTATTGAAGTATAATTTTATATGTAATAGATAGAAACTAGAGAATCATCAAAGGAGGAAGCAAAACAAGATTGAAGAAATTCTAATTTAAAACGAAAATGAACATATAATATATAAACTAAGTGTAATTAATCAATATCTCTCCTTTGCATGTTAGCACAAAATTTATAAAATAGCTCGTTATTGATGCAGATCATGCAATATGCCTCAAGTAGTACAAAGCTCATAAATCTTACTTTTAACCATTATATTTCATAAGTTAACAAATTTTAAACATATAATTATGTTTGTTTGAGCATGCTTAAAAGTTTTATATCAAGAGAATGCAAACATTAGCATTCCCCCTCGGGTGCATGATGACACGTAGACTATATTTATATAGGAAGGAGAGACATGATTAGTAAATGAGAGAAACAAGCAAATGCTTGCCAATCAAAAGGAGACATTTGGTCTATTGGTCATTAAAGCTTTTCTATTATAATATTTACTCCATGCTTTAGATAAACAACCAAACTAGGCAGTCTCTATTGCAGCGAGACTCATTTTCTTCTCATATATATATATATTAGACAAAAATGGCATCACGTTCTTTTGGAATGTTATCTTTAAGTTCGTTATGAATAAAGTAATTCCTTATTTTCATGGATTCATGTTATTGCTAATACCAGGCCAAGGCCAACAATGGAGATGGTCCAGAACTCCTGCGTAGTGCAAATGATGGTGGTAATAGTGGTCATGCTGAATCATTAGCCTCAACCCTCGCAGAACACAGACAACATTTAGCTAGCATACAGGTACTTAAGCAGTGTTGGATTATGGGTTTTATAAATTTCTAGTATGTGCCTGCTTCTAGTTTTTGCTTATGTATTTATGTAGTTTGCTGATTATGTCAAGTTTGCATTTTGTAACGATCAGCTTATGTTCAAATCCCACTTCACCTTCAAGACAGTTGTACTTGTTTGTGGGATCGTTTGTAGGTGTAGAATGGGCTTTAGTTGTGTTAAAACTGGATGGCTGTAAGCTAACCACTTGTACACATTTTTGTGTAATGAAAACCGAGGTGGCATAAAAAAATGATGAATTTGCATTGTTCAATGGTTGTTCAACTTGCGTGCCAGTTTCTTGAGGCTTCAAATTCCTTAATAGGATGACCTTTTGTGGGCATGATGTTTATGGAGAAAATAGTCTAGTTTGGTGCTGTGGTGAAGATCTTAGGCGGACGAGTAAATTGAGGGTTGGTGGTCGTTTTATGTGAAAATGTGAGAAGTTAAGGTGTCACATAGTGTAAACTCTCCAAAGACCAGCCCATGGTGAGGCTAGTGCATTAAGTAATTAGTAATTATGCCTATGGGGAAGACTGAAGACATTATCTTGACGATTACTTGACCTAACTTAAGTTTTACTTAGTGAAAATGCCATTGGGTGAAGCATGAGTTGAACCCTCAACCTGTAGACAAGTTTCAGTGTGAATTTAAAGATAATCTCTCCAACGAGGATTCTATCGTTAAAAAAAGTTAGTCATTTCTGATATTTCTAACCCAGTTATGGGCTACAATTTTCACCATATATTTCAATACTGTTGTTATTCAATTAATTTATTTTTATTTTTATGAAGTACCTGGTTTTTGTGAGATGATCTCTTGGGATTGGATGTTTGACTTCACTCAACAAAGTTTTTTTTTCAATTACATGGGGTTGGTTGCATGAATCTGCTGCATCCACTCATATCTATCAAGGGCCAAATCTTCACAAATATTTAAAGTATAAATATTTCTTAATTATCTCTATTTATATTATTCTATTATCTTCCTTTTCCTTTGTCGTTACTATTAATAGTTAATATGCTTTTCTTAGTTGACGCAATTAATGTTCTTAGGTCTTGTTTGATAGTCGAGAAATTTTCTTGAGAAAATTACATTTTCTCGGAAAATAATTTCTCAAGCAAATATTTTCACAGAGTTTTTTCATGGTTGTTTGATTGTGCATGGGAAAATATTTTTTTCACACTTATATATATATATATATATATATATGATGCAAAGAGAGTAGAAAATAAGAATTTTCATTGTATATCAACACGAACATTATCAATAATACTAATATAATAATTTTCTCATGAGAAAATTATATTTTCTCACCTCTCTATAGGTGGGAAAATAAGAGTTGAGAAAATTTTTTCTCGACAAAATATTGACAATCAAACAAACAATTTCTTATTTTCTTGAGAAAATATTTTATTTTTCTCTAGAAATTCACAATTTTCTCACCCATCAAACAACTTTTATGCGCCAAACTATCAGAATTGTTCTTTGTCGTTTATTTCTCAATTGGGATCTATGCCTACCATTTCTTGATCATTTTTATTTCTAATTCTATCTTTTAATGTTTTACCATATATCCATCTTAACTTTCACTTTTTTGTTACACTACTTTATTATTTGTTAATATGTTGTTTCTTTATTGCATGACATATTTGCTCCATAGTGCATCGTTGGCCTAGTAGCGGGTATTATAGCCTTTCAACTTCAGTGGAATAGGACACTACATTGATGGATATAAGTCCACTTGAAAACTTAGGCTAAATAGCCATGAGTGGATGGATTCGGTTATCCACTTCAACAACTAGTTTGAGCGCTGAGTTTGTTTTGTTATTAGTTTCATAGTGGGCTTAAGTTTGTGAAGACATTTCAAACCTATTATATGGGCGAAATGGGCATGAAAAGGATGCCAATTTAAGTTTATCTTCACCATTAACCTGTAGTGCTAGTATCCTATTTTACATCATTAATAAGTCTTCTTTGGGCTGACATAGATTTCGAGAGATGCATGGTTCTACCTAGGACTTCATAACTACCTTAATAATTAATTGAAATGTCTTGTCTGCATTATCACGTTTATACCTTATGCTGCTTGGCGATCTGATAAATGAAACTGAATGTGTGAGCACAATGGACTAAGCATTGTGCAAATGTTTCTTCATCTATGTTTAGAAGATCGGCATCCATGAGGACATATGGGCAGTTGGCAGTTGCCCTTTGATGATTGATGTAATTTTAGGCAAGTTGCATGGTTGCTGTTCTTGTAATAGACAAATTATAAGATTGGAATAAAATTGGCTCATGAGACATTAGGGGGAAAAATTAGGAAAGTTGGAAAAAGAGGGGGAAAAATTGAAAAAAAAAATCCAAAGATAATGACAACTATTAATTCTGTTGAATACTCTTCCTGACACGAATTTCTGTGGTTCAGGTTCTTATTAATCAACTGAAGGAAGCTGCTCCAACAATACAAAAATCGGTTGAAGAGCTTACAGAAGAAGTGAATAGTATTTCCTCTACTCTTCCTCCCATTGCCAAATACAATAGTAGATCGACCTCACCAATCCATGCTCAAAGTAGTGGAAGAATGGCGGTAAGGTTTCATAAATATATCTGCCTTGTCCATTGCTGCTTAATTATTTCACAAGATGTACAAACGCTTGTGTTGACGAAGTACTGAATACGTAGGAAACGAGCATTGATGATGTCTCAGAGGTGACTGCGAAATTGTCAGCTGTCCAAATGGATAAGGTTGCAGCTAGTCCTACTTTGAAACTCCCACAATTATTTAGTTTAACTCCCAATTCTTCTGGGAAAGGTGCAAATGCGCAAAAGCGGTATAATTCAGTTTCACAAGCCAACCAGGTGGAAAGTGCATCTGAAGTGAAGCCTACTGACCAGGCTTCATCGAACAATCATGTAGACAATCCTCCACAAGGTTTGCAAGATTCTCCCCTTTGGCTTCTTGTACTGTTCGTGTTATCATAACATCTAGCATCTTCCCTAAGGCAGTCAGTTGATCACTTGCATAATCCTTTAATTCAGTGAACTGATATTTGAGCTGACGATTGGTAAAATTTCCGAGTTTCTAGACCTAGGTTCTATTTTGTTGGATAAGATTATATTGGGTGACCAAGCCGAAAACAATTTAGAGGTGATATTTTTGTGAGTGTTCTGCAATCTCTATGTGAGAACTTCCGTTGTAAATCATTCTTTTGAATTTTGGGGTGACAAAAGTGACCATAAAAAATTTCTTAATGAGTTTTTATTTTATGAATATTGAGCAATCTTTATGAGTGAGCTTCTGTCAAAAATCATTCTTTTTGAATTTTGGGGTGACAAAAGTGATCATAATAATTTTCTTAATGATTTTTTATTTTACGAGTGTTGAGCAATCTTTATGAGCGAGCTTCCGTCGAAAATGATTCTTTTGAATTTTGGGGTGACAAAAGTGATCATAAAAGTTTTCTTAATGATTTTTTGGTTTTATGAGTGTTGAGCAATCTTTGAGTGAGCTTCCATCGAAAATCATTCTTTTGAATTTGGGGTACAAAAGTGATCATAAGGATAATCCCACAAACTATTTAATGACTTGAACTAGTTCTTTTGGTTTCCACAGCCAGCGGCAGTTTTTATGTTCAGAACTTGCGGAGATCTGTCCGGGAAGCTGCTCTCTCAGTGCAACCCTGCACCATGGAATCTACACGGGAGAATCATCCCTTAGACAACTCAAAGCATTTCTTTGTACCTCTTTCCGGAACTGGATTTTCCAATGGCCCGGAAACCAAATCTATTCCCAGCAGCACTAAAAGACTGTTCGGGTCTCCACCTGAGTCAGACTTGCTCAAGAATGCTGCTCCCGATGTTCCCGTTGGTAAGTATGATGAAGTACCAAATATGTTGAATGGCATGGATTCACTTCAAGGATACGGAAGTCAACCCAATGGATTTCTTTCGGTCATTGACTCAAAATATCCCGCAACTGATGCATTGAAAACATTTCAAGAGTTGGAAACGCAAGTCTTCTCACCTCCTTTGCTGATTGATACATCACTTTTAGAGGATTCATACGAGGACTTGCTTGGTATGTCATCAGACTAATATTCCTTTGGTTTTTTTGTGAAAAATCCCCTAAACAGTATAGTTTCTAAGTTGGATACCATGATTATCAACCTTCTTGGGCTGAGGGGTAGGGTTTTATTTCAAAAGGCCTAGGTACTAGTAAGGGTGAGATTTCAACTTATATTTCTTGTGATGAATTTGTTCACATCCGACGTGGGACTATCATTTTGGTTCGCACATACCCAACGTTTACAACCTCCTTTTGATAGTTTGATTTATCTGGCACTGTGAGGTTATACAGTCATCTTTCCTCGATGACATGCTTTCCTTTCAAGAGTTGTTTTTATTAAAGTTCATTTGTGTGTTGCAGCACCACTATCAGAAACTGACACGGCTTTGATGGAGCGGTGAAAATGGAATATTGACTTGGTTTCTGCCACAGCTTTCGGAGCAGCTCAAGCAAAACTGACTAGAAGCAAGAACTCAGTAATGTCATCCTATTCTGTTGTCAAGATATTGATCTAAATTTCCCCTTGTTTTTCTCTTTTTGGGTACCGGGTATTTATTGTAATATCTTTCTGTTTGTTTCCTTTTTTTTTTTTTCCCACAAAATTCCCCATATTCTCATTTGTCACCAACTGCAACCATAACCGATTATTCGCTCAGCTTCATGTGTGAGGTATGAAAGAGCTTCCATTTTCTTGGTCGAGATCAGCCTGACCCCCCCAGCTGATAAGATGATTGTATTTTGTTATTACATTGTCTTGCTGCTATTTGCTTGTGTGGAAGTTGTGTAACTCAAACAACGTTGACTAGTTGTTGCTATTCGTCCCGTCCGAAACTTGTCAAGCAAAACTGTGTTAAAAACTTGTACTAAAACGAAGACACAGGTGAGGGTGTGAAAGAAGCCTTTAAAGCAGTCAGCTAAGGATGCTCATGTTTGAAGTCTGACAAAACCTCCTGAAATGGACAGGAGAAGGTAGGTTTCCTGTCCAATTTAAAGTCACATCATATATGAACATGAAAGATCCTAGTTTTGTTTGTGATTGGAAATTGTTAGATTGAAATCCCTAGTAGTTCCTTTCCTTTGAAAGAACTGATGCAATTCATGGGCACTAGTAGGATGGTTCAGAACCTGTGAGAGGTGACAGAGTTGAAGTTCAAATTGTGTAAACTAATCATTTTCTTTATATGATATACAAGATAAATAGCCCCAATTGTGCTAAAATTTTAAAAGATAATTTTTTTTTTTTTGAGAAGAAACAAACGTGAACTTTATTAATTAATATAAAACAACATACAACCAAATCAGTTTTGCAACGAAATAGTGCAAACTGAGGTAACCCTGCAAATCAACTAACTCTAATAATCAGTGGTAATGACAATATATATGACTTATTAATAAAGGCATCTATTCCATCTCGAAAGCCAATTCGGCAGGGTGAAATCCCTATTTCACTTTATGACTATTATTCAAGAGCTAGAAGTTAATTTGACCAATTTTCATACATCAAGCTCTTTCCTAACTATGCCTTTGAAGACTCTATTATTGTGTTCTAGCCATAAAGACCATAGTGTTACGTATGACGCAATCAGTCCCACTTTCTTCATTTGATTAGAAAAGTAATCCATATGAGACATTGATAATCCTTTAAACAAGATTACTTGGAAGAGAGAGCTTACCTCCTCAAAATGCACAACATAAGCTCCAAATACGTTTAGCAAAGGCACATGAGAAAAACATATGATCAATGCATTCATTATCCTAACTGCATAAGGAGCACCAATTTGGAGAAATACATAAGTTAGGCAATCTCCTCTGTAGGAGGTCAAAAATATTAATCTTTCGATGGACCAAAAGCCATCCAAATACTTTTACTTTAGATTGGACGTGAATCTTCCAAATATACGCAACAAGTGGAAAAAGAGGGAAAGATTGGTTGTCAGACAAAAATTGGAAAAGGGATTACAAGAGAAATGGCCAAATGGATCAAGGGACCAATTGATGTGATCAGGTGAGGAAGAGATGTTTAAGATGGGGAGACGCGAGACACGAGATGAGGGATGTGGCTTCCTCTTGTTCCCTAGTTGTTAAGGCTCTAGGAAAATGAAGGTTCCATGAGGGATGGTGAGCAGTATAGGTAGATGGTGGCTTGATAGAAAAGATGAAATTGTGTGGTTATGCAATGAAGAAAGTCGATAAACGTTTGGGAAAAGGTTTGCCAAGGCTCTATTACCCGTCCATCTATCTTCCCAAAAACGAAATATATTTCCATCTCCTACTTCAGGACGACATTTCTCTAACACAATAGGTGTCAAGGAAGCAATAAACTTCCAAGGGCTTCGGTAGGCAGTCCTCCTCCTTCTAGTATCCCAAACCTCATAACTGGAAAGTGATAATCTCCCATGTCTGCTAATGATCACCCGAGTCCAGAGAGATCTCTGATCCTGAAGAAGTCTCCATAGCCATTTTCCACACAACGCCTTATTCTTAACGATAATATTGCCAATCCCCAAACCATCTTTCTCCACCGGTTTTTGCACAGTCTCCCACTTCACTAAGCTTCTGGGCCCCACCCTATCTTTTCCTTCCCAGAAAAAGGATTTCATCTTCTTCTCAACACACTCCGCCACCTTTTTTGGTACCTGGAACAATGACAAGTAATATGATGGAATCGCAGAGAAAACCGATCGAATTAGCGCTAATCTACCTCCCTTTGATAAAAAGGCTCTCTTCCAACCCTCCAATCTCTTCGTGATCTTGGCAAGAACCGGGTCCCAAAAAGCTCTGTCTCTTGGGCAACCCCCTAATGGAAAGCCTAGATATGTCAAGGGCTAGAGCTTCACTGAGCACCTTACTCTATTAGCAAGCCGCAAAATGACCTCCGAGCCCATATTGATCCCCACCATATGATATTTTGCCATGTTAACCTTTAAGCCTCAAAACTAACAAAAGCATTGCAAAATATTTAAAGCATTCTCCACATTTTCCTCACTTCCTTCCGGCATGAAAAGTGTGACATTCGCATATTGAAGGTGAGACACTTCTACCCCTTCCATGCCAACATTGAAACCCTTAACAAGTGAACACTACCTTGACCTTGTCATAAGTCTGCTCATCCCGTCAATCACCAGTGTAAATAAAAATGGGGAAAGAGGATCGCCTTGCCGAAGCCCTCGTTGTGCTTGAATCTTGCCCCTAGGTTTACCATTAATGATAACAAAGTAGGTCACTGAACTCAAGCATCCCATCATCCATTTTATCCACCTTTCCCCCAAAACCTTTCTTCTTCAAAACCGACTCTAGAAATTCCCATTCAATCGTATCATATGCCTTTGTAAAGTTGACTTTGAATACTACCCTTTTCTTGGATTTTTCTCTATAGTCTTCCACTGCCTCATTACTCACCATCACCGCATCCAAAATTTTCCTACCCTGAATAAAAGCTAACTGGGACTCTTCCACTGTCTTGTGTAGCACTGTTTTAAGCCTCATTGAAAGTGTCTTCGCGCATATTTTGTATACACTAGTAACCAGATTAATCGACCTGTAGTCCTTCACTACTTTGGTAGATGTTTTCTTTGGTACTAGACATATATAGGTCTCATTTACTTGGTTGTTGATTACCCAGTTTTGGAAAAATTCATTCATGACCTTCATAATGTCTCCCTTGACAACATCCCACGACCTTCATAAAAGATAAAATCATAAATGAACATATTTAGAAAATAGTAGGAGTAGTTCTAATTAGAGATAAAATGAGAAAGATCTTGACTAAGGTGGTTTGGACGAATACAATATGAGTTGGACATATACAACGTTGGCGTTTGGATGCCCCAATTAAGAAGAGTGACCTATTAATATAATACACACACACATAGCCGACTTTGTGTAATTTGGGAATAAAATTTATTTTTTAAATATTTTAAATTATAGGTAATACATGACTTTTTAACTTCAAATGATTATATAATGTAGTCTAAACTTTGATTTGAATAATTTAAGAGACGTTGAAAAGAGGAAGAAAGTACTTATGGAACTGGAAACCAATGCCTAGAGGTGTTTGGTTGTATAGATATTTTCTTTATCTTTTTAATGCCTTTTGAATTACTAAAGTCGGAGTTCGAATGAAAAAATTATGAATAGAACCGTTACGAAAAAGTTAGTAACCAAGTTATGTCATGCTCGAGATGACATAATATATGAATATATCAATTAATAGGCATTTGCGTTCAGGACATGTGATGAGATCATTCATAAGGCATATACTTTGAGAAATGTACACATGCATGTTTGTATATGCCTTATGAATGATCTCATAACATGTCATGAACGCATAGGCCTATTAATTGATATATTCATATATTATGTCATGTTATACAGATTATATATATTATAGTAGTATATATATATATATAAACAGAGTGGTGACTATATATATATATATATATATATATATATATATATATATATATATATATATAGCAGTATATATATACATACATCTTATTTTTATCCAACACATATATATACATATTATTATAATATATATATATCTTACTTATATAAGTAATATATATATTTGTGTAGGTACGTGTGACTAATTCAAATGTAATACATATGTATAGGTTGAGGACGTACGTTACGCACCAAGAATTTTGACAACAACTAACTGCGTGGGTAACATGTATGGAAGATTCTATGCCTTTACAATATTTTATTTCGATATGTAGATAAGAACATTAAATTAATTAGATTTACAGTATTATTATCTTGTTCATGCATGCTTGTCTTACATGATTGTACATATTATGATTGTTGGCCATGATGATATGTGTACGTGTATGATTTGTTGTCCCAAGTTGATGTTGGATGCGCGTAATTCATGTGTACTTTTTAAAGTTTGATGATGAGATATATGACGAGAGTATTAACATAATTGTTATAATAAAGTTCATGCGTGAATGCTATTGTTATTTGACATTGTGATATGATACTATGTGTTGTGGAGTTTGAACATATCATGTGAATAAAAGTTATATATCATATTTATGTTGTATGTGTGATACTGTGACATCATTAAATAACACGATTAAGATAAGAATAATACATATGAAGCAGTTATTCTAAGAAATATCGCCAATGACCGTTTTGGGACAGTTGTTCTGATGAATATTGCCAATGATTATTATGGGACAATTATTCATTATGAATATCGCCAACTAATTTTTAATTTTGGGTAGTGCCATTCGGAGTTTGATTTCCTAAAGGTACGTGATTTGGAACGTGATGAAATTCTCAACTCAAACAATCAAATGTTTCAACGATTAATGTGTGAAACTTGTTTCTAATGTTCTTGTGTATGTAACATAATAAAATATTGTGAATAGTTTAGATGACCCATTGGGCTTTCAAGCTCACCCTTATTTTTCACATGCATGTACATGAAAGAATAAAGTCGCAAGTTCGTGACGTGTCTCACAGTAATAGGGGTGGGTTAGTGGCTTGAGTAACGTTATGGTAGTAGGACTGAGTAATTATTTAATAATTAATTATATCAATTAAATGGGTCGTATTAGAAATCAATGCTTTTGAAACATTATAGTGGTCGTTGAAGATTTCATGGATTATTTTATATGTTTATGCCTTGGACTTGAACTTGTTAATTCTATTTGATGAATATATTTAAAATGTTGTGTCCATAATGGATGGACAATGGTAAGTACCCTCATGGCTCAATATTCAATTTGTGTAATAGGAATCTATAGTCCGTGGCATAAAAATTTAAAAAGTACTCTTCTATCTTAACTTGCAACCTTATTTGGAATATAAATGATATTATTAAATTTATTTTTACTTGTGTAAAGATTTTGGGGTTAAGGTAGATAGATACAATTTATGCCTTGATTTTCTTTTTGCTATTTTCTTTATAAGAGCAAATATTTATTCTTATTACCTTAAATTTAAGTTTTGAAAATCAGAGTGTGACAGATTGGTATCAGAGAGTAGGTATCAAATCTTTATGAGATTAGGATCCAACTTGAGCTAGATAAATATGCCAATTATAAACCTTGTAACATAATATCGAGAATGAAAGTTACGTGGGTCTAACAAATTCAAAGCTTTTAGGACATCGATTAAAGACGAGAACTTGTATGAAAACTGTTTGGTTAGAATCTAAGATTAGGATAAATCTTTATTCTTGGTTTCAAAGCGGTATGGAACGTGGAAGAATTTAAGGGTATTTGATAAGTCTTGAACTTGGAGACTAGCAGGCCATGTTTGGTGAATACTAGGTATATACAGTGAGCTATTAGACTGAAAAAGTTTCCAATTCAATCCAAGAAACTAATATAATTAGAAATTTCCAATACCGTTTAGAAAACTAATCAAACATAAACACATGAAAATAAAAATATTACTGGGTCCATATAATGGGCGGAGCCACACCATAAATAAAAGTAGGCATGCCCATTGCATGAATTTGTATATTTATTAATGAAAATTTAAATGACGAATATAGTTATTATCATTACATAACAAATATTAATGTTTTATATGTAAATTTACAAAAAATGTCTTTTTATTTATAAATGAAAAGAGGATAAAATAAAAATAGGAGAGGTGAGAAAGTAAAGATTACGTAAATTACTAAACTAACCCTACAACTAAGTGTTAGTTAATTGAAAAACAAAATTGTAAATGGTTTAAATCATAGAAAATTTTGGCATTAGAAAAAGCCTTTCACAATCAACTACAATTTTCATATATATCCTAAATAAAGTAAAAAAAAAAAAACTCAGAGTGCCATAAAAGCAAGTCTCGAGAAGTTTTTTTTTCCTTAAGAAAAAACCTCTTGCTAGTGTGAGAGGATGAAACTTCTTATGTGTCTTAACTTAGAAGAATATACAGTTACTAATCACTGGAGTTGAATCCACCAACAAAATTTATATTATTGGTTCCTCATTAAAATTTATTATATCTAATCAATAGAGAATTAATTGTATGAAATCCATTGAGGATCTTCCAAGACATTTCTAAGTCAGAGAATTGTATCTTTAAAGTGATTGTTCGAGTTGTTAGCCCTTGAATTTCTTGTTCGAAAGGTGTAGGTTGGTTTTCTTGTGGGGATTGGATGACAAATTGGTCTCGGCTTGTGTGTAATTTGTTGTGGTCACACGTTTTCGGGGGTCTTTGTATGCCATTGGGTTGATGTTTGGGACGGTTCAATGTTAGGTACCCTGATAATCATGTTTCTATTCTGTCTTCATATTAATATATCTTCTTTTGTTTATGCTAAAAATAAAAATAAAAAATAAATAAAAATGCATTGATTTCTCAATGGCTAAGACAATATGCTTTTTTTTTTTTTTAAATTTTTAAATTTTTTTTATTTCATTGCCAATGCTAAACTAAGCACATTCTAATTGTGGGACCATGGTATCTAGGAAACAAGTTAAATTGAAGACTTCATATGGGAATATCCATATTCCAAAGTGAGAAAAAGTTAAAAAAAAACTTCTTAAGATGCTTTGAAATATAATATCAATTTTACAAGTAAGGTCGGCTCAAAATGCTCTAATGTTGTGCCCTATGTTCATCTAAAGTGGGAATAATACTCTTTAAATATTCACATTTTTCTATAATTTTTATTCTTTGTTTTATCTTCTATTTTGACTCATTCCATGTATGTTATCTTCCTTAAATTTTACTAAGTAGCCGGCAATAGGATATGTTTTACTAGTGCTATAAGGGTAGAACCGAATAAATTAAAGTACTAGTCAATCCAATACATGCCATAAGGCTTATAATAATTGTGAATTGAAATTGAATCATTTCCATACTTAATTAGTAAATCAGATGATCAGGATTTAAATCAATAAATCTCATAAGATCTACAATACACGTGGCAACCCCGCAGCTCAGCCCCCTGGACTACTATTCCAGTAGGGATCCGATTCAAATCATTTGGGGGTATTGAATCATACAATTCACCAATTCAAATCGCGATTCCTATACAATTTTCCAATATTTTGATTAATTAGTAAATATTTTTATAGATCAGAAAGTTGAAATCACATTAATTTTGGGTTACCTTAGTTTTCCCTAAAATCATGAGGGTTGGTGAGCCTATGCTTTTGTAGCCATTCAAAGACCTGACTTAGATAACCCGAATTGCAAGACTTGAGATAGTTTTGTTACCTTTTAGGAGGAAGCTGCTAGGAAATGAGACTAGGATCAGCCTTGATTAGGAAATTAGCAGTGTTCAAACACTTAAATAACTAGTGACCAGCAAAGCTGGAAACAGATGAAGAAAGGGAGACAAAACACATACTCCAAAAGCTTTGGATACCATTAATTACTAATATAGGTAATTACGTAAGTCCACCTGGTTGCCCTATGTTGTTCATTGCTCCTTTGTTTCTAGGACAGGAAACATTGAACACTTTTCAGTTATTATATCTTGCTAATTGCCTAGGAAGCTCCTCCAGTCGAGGACGCTCTACGGCTCTTTGTTTATATAAGTCTACCTAACAATGCAGCTTGTTCTTAGAGCCTCATTGCAAAATCTTTAGAGAAAAAAGAGAGAGAAAACAAGAAACTCATTAAAAGATGGCTCCTGAAGGTCTCTTCATGCCAAATGATCAGTTTCACAATGAAGGGACTGATCAGATGAACAATCTTGAACTTAGTCTCTCAGCTATGGCTTATTACCAATTATTCCCTTGGTTCCCAACATTGGACGATATGGGCTCCGCCTGGTTCTTCCCTTCCTCTGATGACACAAGACCTTGTAAGAAGCTTAGGCATTCGATGCCCGAAGATGGATTCAGCGAAATTTCTGATATTAGTGCCCTTTATAGTGGTGATGGATCCAAAGGAAGTAATGGTACTAATAGTAGTCTTTATAGCGGTGATGGATCCGAAAAGGGTAATATTAGTCCTTATAGTGGTGGTAGCAGCATTAGCTGGAGTAATAGTGGCAGTAGCCTGAATAATAACACAATGAAGCTTCAGTTTCGGGATCATATATTGACTTATACACAAAGATTTCAGGCTGCTGAGGCTGTGGAAGAGGCAGTGGCAGCAATGGTTGGTATAAATGTGGATAGAGTTGATGAGGAAGGAAATGGAGATGGGATGAGGTTGGTGCAATTACTCATATCTTGCGCTGAGGCTGTAGCTTGCCGCGATAGGTTGCACGCCTCGGCGTTATTATCGGAGCTTCGAGCCAATGCTTTGGTGTTTGGTACTTCGTTCCAACGTGTTGCATCTTGTTTTGTACAAGGACTTGCCGATCGACTTGCCCTTGTTCAACCACTCGGAGCCGCCGGAGTTGTAATTCCTCCGGCAAAGAATTTCATGGCTTTCGGCTCTGAGAAGAAGGATGAGGCTTTACGCCTTGTTTATGAGGTTTGCCCGCATATTCAATTTGGTCACTTCGTGGCTAATTCTTCGATTGTGGAAGCCTTTGAGGGAGAAAATTTGGTTCATGTTGTAGACTTGGGAATGTCATTGGGTCTACTTCATGGTCACCAATGGCGCCGGCTAATCCATAGCCTCGCCAACAGAGCAGGCCAGCCCCCTCGTCGTCTCCGGATAACTGGGGTGGTTGGCCACCGTTCTGCAACCATACAAACCATAGGTGAAGAGCTAGAGTTATATGCACAAAGCTTAGGAATACACTGTGAGTTCTCACTTGTGGAAAGCAGCCTAGAGACCCTAAGGCCAGAAGATTTCAAGCTTTTAGAAGGCGAGGTCCTTGCTGTAAATAGCATCCTACAACTACATTGTGTCGTTAAAGAGAGCCGGGGAGCGCTAAACTCGGTTCTTCAGATAATCCACGAGCTATCGCCGAAGGTCCTAGTTCTAGTAGAGCAAGATTCAAGCCATAATGGGCCATTTTTCCTAGGGAGGTTCATGGAAGCATTGCATTACTATTCTGCAATTTTTGACTCTTTAGATGCAATGCTGCCCAAGTATGATACTAGGCGAGCCAAGATCGAGCAATTCTACTTTGCCGAGGAGATTAAGAACATTGTGAGCTGTGAGGGGCCGGCTAGGGTTGAGCGACATGAACGGGTTGATCAGTGGCGTAGGAGGATGAGTCGGGCCGGGTTTCAGCCCACGCCTATTAATATGCTGGCTCAGGCCAAGCAATGGCTGGGGAAGATTGAGGTTTGTGAAGGTTATACTCTTGTGGAAGAGAAGGGATGCTTGGTTCTTGGGTGGAAATCCAAGCCAATTGTGGCAGCTTCTTGCTGGAAATGCTAAGTCTTCTTCTTGCCTGATTTGAGCATGTTTTGGCAAGTAAGTACCCAGATGAAATTGAAGGCAAAATGTGGTGTTGAAGCAAGCTTGGTGAGTGTGTGCAAGTAGAAAAGTAGGGGTTCCTGCTATTATATATGTATGTGTGTGCTGGTTAATAAGTACAACCAAACTTCAGTGAGAGAGCTAGCATTGAGTTTGGACAGAATAAGAAGAAAACAATAATGTGCTGTTGTAATTAATGGCTGAAAATATGAAATAAAGAGAAGCAATAGTGCTCTTGGTGTGCCACTTAGTGAATTCTGGTTACCATGTACATTCACATTCTGTGTACTTGTCCCAGGCCCATCACCATTATCTAATATCCATTCCTTAATATGTTTAGTTTGGAGCAACACTGATGAACTAACTCAATTCACTCTAGAGAGTTAGATCAGGTGCCAAGTGAGTTTAGAATCCATTAATCAGAAGAAGCCCCTTATAGTGTCAATGACTACTAAGATTTAAAAATCAACATTATACATCAAATACATATGCAGTGCCCTTTAGAAAATATTAGCATTATGTATTTATTTTTTGAGAAGAAATAAGTATAATTCGATACCCACCCCACTCGTGGGAAATTCGAGCAACGTAGAACCTGATTAATACCACACCAACAAGATCCGATCCGACAACTTCTCAAAGCTGGCTCACAGTCAGTCTACGCAGCCACTCTACGCCAATGATAGACTTCGAAGAAATCTGGTATCCTTCCCTCCAAAATTCTGCCTCAAACCTCCTAGCCCGTATAATAGACCAGCGGCTCGAACCATCGAATCAATGCCTTATTAAAAAAAATATTAGCATTATATGTAATATGAATACAAATAAGAGACAAGTACATGAATCGAGTTAAAATAAAAATGAAAACCGAAAAAAATTGATAATAAGTAATCAAATTATTAGAAATCTCTCATTTCCAATTAGATCGATGAATTGGAAAACTTATTCAGACAAAAAAAAAAAAAATTAAAAAAATAACTGAGCCCTCTAATGGGACAAATATAATCAGAAATTAAATAATAAAAAAATATCTTAAACAATTATAAATAGAAAATAAAAAAGAGGGTACTCTTGTCATTTTCTTTACAAAAAGGACCTTTTCGTCTAATTATAATCTATGAAAAATTGAACAGAAGTTGTAAAGGTGAGAGACAAAGCAACAAAGAGAAAGAGAAAGAATGGAAGCTGTAGCTGTGCTTGGAGGAAGCTCCTGTGTTTCATCTCTTCCTTCTTCGTCACCAAATACAAGAACCAATGGAAACTTATCCTACGCCCACAACTGTAATCTACGCACCCAGCGCCTCTCAGCATTACCCCCTTCTCCTCTTCTCTTATGCTCTTCACATCTCCTCCATGCTGACATGCGCTCCAGGAAGTTCAAGACCCGTATCTTTCTTCCTCACTTGGTTGCTTCCATGGTCTGATTTTTTTACTCTTTCTTGTTAATCTCTTTGATTATCTGTAAAAATTATTGATACTCATTTGAGTTTTCCATGTTTTATTTCTTTATTCTTTCTCAAAATTTGAGCTTTTTTTTTTTTTATAAATGTTTTGGGCTTAGGAGGACGTTGAAGAGACTTACATTATGGTGAAACCAGATGGTGTTCAAAGAGGATTGGTGAGTTTTTTTATTTTTTTTCTAATTTTTTTGGGAGTTTGGTAGAAACTTTGAGACTATAATTTGGGTATGTTCTGTTGTTTGAACTATTTTTTTTGGGTGGTTGGTTTAGGTTGGGGAGATAATTTCTAGGTTTGAAAAGAAGGGTTTTAAGTTAACAGGCTTGAAGCTTTTCCAATGCCCCAAGGAATTGGCAGAGGTTTGTGTTCAAAATCACTTTTTTTTTTCTTTTTCTTGCTGGGTCTTTTGTTGATCAATCTATTGTGCCAGAATTGTGCTGATTTAGAGTAAAGTGGATGTTTAGAGTAAATTTGAAAGACTTTTTTGCATTCTTTGCTATGCTGAAATATTATTGATTTAATAAAAAATTTAATGGTAAGAGATGAAAAAGAGGAATTTATTTCATTCTTCTAGTTGCTGTGTGAAAAAAAAAATTATATTGATTTGATCTGTATCTGAGGGATGACAAAACATGAATTAAACCAATTGCTTTTCTTTCTTAGTTTTTTTCATTTTTTTTTTTTGGCCCTCTGGGATTGTACTTATTTTCATCAAAGGATGATGAAAGCTCCTGCCTCATGCTCTTAGCTTCTTCTTTGGATGTTCCTCAGGAGCACTACAAGGATCTTAATGCCAAGCCCTTCTTCCCTAAGCTGATTGATTACATTACTTCAGGCCCAGTTGTGTGTATGGTATGATCCTCTTTTGTTGTTGTTGTTGTTTTATTTTTTCCTCTCTTAGACATCCTGAATATGTACAATCTGGAAATTTGTGTATTTCAAGAAATTATTATGGGTTCATTTTTTTTTCTTCCTGCTGCCAAGGCTTGGGAGGGTGTTGGTGTTGTTGCATCAGCACGAAAACTCATAGGGGCAACAAATCCTCTACAAGCCGAACCAGGCACCATCAGAGGGGATCTAGCTGTTCAAACAGGAAGGTTAGTACTCCAGGTCCCATAGTGCTTTTTTTTATGGTTTTTTTTTTTTGCTTGGATTTTTTGTTAATTTTTGGTTGAAAAGGTGCTGTATATCAGGCATTTGTTTGCAATCAATTTGTTAAGAGACTATTATGATTGCTTGAGCAGGAATGTTGTTCATGGAAGTGACAGCCCTGAAAACGGCAAGCGGGAAATAGGTGAGATCTTGCATTCTTATAATGTAATTTACCTTAGACATGGAATTTGATTGCATGGTCTTTAACAAAGATACTTAAATTCTACATTTATGTGAATTCATTTAAAAAAAAAATCATTTATGCAACTTCTAACTTCTTCAATTGTTCCTGAAGTGATTGAAGATGCCAAATTTCTTAGTTTATTATGATAATAAAAGCATGCCCTAACGGCTCTTTCTTTTTCCTTTTTGTAAGAAAATTATGATTATGTCCTTATTCCTTATGCTTATTGACACCATATTTTGTTTTTTGGAAAGGAACAAACATGAGTTATAAGAAACCTTCTTTTTTTTTTCCTGTTCTATTGAATGGAACCAAAAGTTTACTCTGGTAGGATAATATCAAGATATTCAAATGATATAGTACTTGTATGATAGTAAGGATTGTGGTCATGGCAATAGGAATCTGAATAATGAATGGTGTGCTACTGTGAAGCTGGGATTTGTGTTTATAATGTGGTGTGATGCATAGACATTAATGTTAATTATGATCAAACATTTTGTTTTTACGGTTACATTGAAAAGCCCTTTTTTTTGGCAATTTGTATACAGCTCTGTGGTTCAAAGAAGGTGAACTATGTCAATGGACACCAGCTCAAGCACCATGGCTTAGGGAGTGATTTACAGAGATTTATCTAACCATTCAGTATTGATAAGTTACATCAAGAACCTCTAATTGAAGGTTAGATTTATTCATTTCAAGTGTTTTCATGAGCCTTGATGGCACAAGATGGGATCAATTCCCTTATGTTTCTGACTCTTTGAGAGAATAAAAACAAATATTTAATTTTTTGTTCTTGTCCAGCATGTATTTATATATATCTCCAATTCAAGGAAACACTTACATGATGAAATCTGGTTTTGGATTGTGTCTGAGAAATTGCCAGTCAATCTATAATTATCTTGTAAATTTTTGTAGATTGCAACATGAACATTTTGCAACTCAAGTTTATGACATCTAAAACAGTTGAAAACTCTTCAAGGGGTGATTCTGAGTTAATTATGGGAATTGCTCATCACTTTTTCCCATATATTTCAGCTACAATTTGAAAAACTTTAGTGAACTTTTAATGCTTTTTAGCCATTTGATTTCAACTTGCTCCTAGCACCTTTGTCATATTATCATAAGAGAGGGCATCTTTGAAAATCAATTCAACAATACAATCATTTAACTGGTGGTTGCAGCTTATATGCTGGCCAAACCATGTTCATGAACTGGGTTTTTCTCCACTTGGGATCAAATAAGTTCCCTGGGCAGACAATAATCTTTATGTAAGAAATCCACAAATACAGTACAAATTAGAGTTTGATTAAACAAAGAAACCATCACAATGTTTTCTGAATCTGAGATATGATAGTGCAGCTGCGGCATTTTACTTGAAACAAGGCATGCCTTGGTGCCCATGTAGGCTTGCACTTAATAATACATTTTTTAACAATATCATTGTCGAAATGTTACAATCAAACAACGCCATGGGTCATGAGCCCTCTTCCATTCCTTCTGTCAAGCTTTCAACAGACTGCCCAATACTAGAACTTGGAGAAGAACTCGCTGAAGAACCAGGGCCATCATTTTTTTCTGCTTCTGCATTGGATGATTGCAGTGCACGTCGAGAACCAAGTCGAAGCTTCTGAAGAGTCATCTCTGCAAAAAAGAAAAGAAGAAGTATTAGATCTCTGTTGGGATATGTAAATGACTTATGAAGCACAAGTACCAAAGCACTTGAGCCAGTGGAAGCCAATTACTGTAATTAACTGAATAATTAAAAAAGAAGAAGAAAAAAACTAAAAAGAAAAGCACAATATGATAAGTAGTAGAAGGAGAACAAGACTTGGAAAATTTAAGTGATTCATCATGTCTAACAAACCATTGATTGCTTCGATATACACCATTTAGGAAAAAATATTGAGTTCAGAAAAGAATTTAACAGACCAAAGTCCTGCCAGAAATGGGTGTATAGAGCAGCAGCAACCAGGGCTGCTATTAACCAAAATGAGGAGGAATTGAACACAAGCACCCCCCTTCAAGTCTTTCAGAGTGTTATCACAATGCAAGCTACGAAAGGGTCAAATAATGAAAGATTCATATCAATGGTTAAACAATTGATTAATTTCCAATTAAGAAAGAAAATTAACATTGAATATCAAGAAAACTCAGATCAGATTTTAGATGATAACATGGGTCTAACACCTCAACTCAACTCAACTAAGCCTTTTTCCAACTACGCCTTTCATTATGCTTTATCTAAGGCTAAGTCAACATTTAAATTATAAATAATTATATTTTTCTTAATTATTTTTGTCTACGCTATTTTAGGTCTTTCTCTACTTCTATCTTAGCCAAGGATTGTTAACTAAGTATAGCACCTCCATCAATAAAATTACTTCTATTTACCCATATGCCTATATACCCTTAGGTGTCAAAAGGTAAAGATTGTCCTAAACTGACCCTCCCAAGACCTTGAATGGGCATGACCATTACTTTGTAATGCTTTTCTTATCAACGTTCTTATATACTATAAATAGCTTATCAGCATCACATGGGGTATCAAAAAAGAAAGAGAACCAGAAACATTGATACCAGTAGGGGAAGTTTCACACACGTGCAACATCCCAATCCAATCTCGCCTACATCTGCTACTACTCAAGATAATCTCTTTCCATGGCTACATTACAAATCCAGAAACACAGCATATATTGCACATAAAATTCCAAAGAAAAGAACCATTAGGAGCTACACTTGATAATTCCTTCAACAAACAATATTCTGAGCATAGCAACAGAAAAACTGTCACTTGTACAAGTAATTCATAAATCATACATGACAGATTCTAATGAACCAAAGAAAACCCAAAATCATATTTGAACTAATAATATTAAAAAAATTTGCCAACTTTTCTTCCAAGCTCAAGTTTTCCTTCAATCATATTACTGAAATCCTTCAATCATACTCAGTAGTGGCTTGAACACCTCATAGATTTCTTGAGCTCCCCCCCCCCCCCCCCCCCCCCCCCATTATCCTTGTCCTATGCCCTCTCATTCACTAACACCATATGCATATGCATTGCAGTATTAGATCAGCAATGAATTGTTCATGAAAAAAAACCCTATTTCCCATCTCAGCCATTCACTAACTGAACTTTCCATGCCTTCTACAGCAACCATGATGACACTAATTAAATTCAATCCTCCAAACATACATAACAATTATAAATGAAGAAACACCATAAAAATTCTTCATTTTGGTTTATTAACCAAAAAACACAAAATCTTGAAATTCCTGCCAATTTTTGAGCAATTAGGGAAGAACCGATTTCAACATGGAAGACCCATTAGCTGAAATTGATTGCTTTTATGTGAGATTGAAATGAATTACAGAAGAAAACGAAGAATCGGGCAATTTGGGACTGAAATGAAGAAATTGAAAAAAAGAGAAGATTATACCGTAAATGGAGAGAGCATCGTCTTTGATCTGTTTAGAAGAAGGACAATCCAGTGAACATGGCGCTGCTCTAACCCTTCCCAACATCTTCTTCTTCTTCTTCTTCTTCTTCTGCGTGTTGTTATAGAGAAAAAGAGCGGGAATCTGAAAAATGGAGAAGAGTCAACTCGTGGTGAGTTCGAATCGGGCAAGCAAGCCAACTCCGAGTTCACTCATGCCATTTTTTAGTGGCCATTTTTACATTTATGATATGACTTAGGTGAAAGAGTCTAATTATCTTAAATTAGTAAAAATTGCTTTATAGGAATAAAGAAAAGGTTGAATTTCCATGAGAAAAAACATAAGGTCTTCCCATCTGACTTCATTAATCTTCTACAATTTATTATTATTATTCCTATTATTATTATTATTATTATATTTATTTTTTTCTGAAAAAAATGCAGCAAAAATTTAAAGACACTTGCAAATTTCAACCTATTCCATTTTTTTTTTCCCCAAAATAAAGTGTCTTGAGAACATTAATTGATGTATGACTTATGTTGTGGCAGTTTAACCAGGAAAGACATTCAAATCATCCATCAAATAGCTCTCTTGAAAGTTTCTGAAATTTTTTCCCTCTTGATCAAGGGCATGCAAGAGGTACATAAATCCATTGCCAGCTCCAACAAATGCATCAAACTTGGAAGAAATGAAACAGAATTACAAGATTCTGATGCTGTTATTATCCAAGATAATGAAAAAATGAAAAAAACTCTAACATTTCAAGTGATCCCAAGTCCAAAAACTTGGTGAGAAATACACTGAAATTTCTCTAATTCACACTGGGCATCAGAAAAATATGAAATTTGGGACTTGATCACTATCTTAGAGAGAAAAGAAAGGAAGGAGTACGAGAATATCTTTGAATCTATCCGTTAGCATGTATCTGAAGTCTGAACACTCATCTGCCAAAAATTCTTCGGAGGATGCCACGACGTTTAGCGATATCCTTACCTGAGACATATCACATAAAACTGAAAGATGAAACACAGAAAATCGGTAATTTAGAAGAGAAGTTATGTCAGAAAATGTGGTAAAAGAAGACCTTTTAATCCCCCGGCTACGAGCAAAGCTTCTTCTGCAATGGGTCTCCATTGTTCTGCACACGAGTAGTTTATGCCCATACCAACACTAAGTCCTCTTAATAGGAGTACCGAGCGGAGAACTGAAAAGAGCTCCTCCGGAAAAGCCTACAGTTACCCAAAATATGGAAATAAAACAATTTGGTTTCAGTATCAGTATGTTGCAAGAAATATTCGAAGTATTAAAACTACAAACCTGGAGAGTAAAATCAATTTCTAGGAACTAATTTGTACCTTAACAGCAATTTTTTTTATTGAAGATTCTTCTGAAAAGGGCTGCAATACCGTAACCCCAGGGGGAAGTTCTGTGTCGAACATTGTTTGGGCCAGTTTAAGCATTTCTTTCTGTTCATCCTTGCAAGTGCTGAAAGTTTCTATACCAAGATCCCTCCATATTTGAAGAAAAAAAAAAAAAAGATTAAGGGTGTGTTTAATTTCGTGAAAATTGGTTTAATGTACTTGAGAAAATTTTCTCATAGTTAGTTATTAGTCAGTTATTCAGTTATATAACTGTAATCTCTTCAAATTTAGTGAAAGAAATTTTCTCATCAGAATTTTGTTTTCTCTCACCCCCTTAGTTGAAAAAATGGTGGGCCTTTTTTTCACCTTTCTTGCCAACCAAACATTGAAAAATAGAATTTTCTCAAGAAAATCACTATTTTCCCAAGAAAATTTCTATTTTTTCACCAACCAAACACACCCTAAGGGTTTGTTTGCTAGGTGAGAATTTTTCTCAAGAGAATAAAAAAGTTGCATGTTTGATTGCACCTATTTTCTTGAGAAAAAAATATTCTTGACCACCTTGTTTTCTCAAGGATAAGGGTAAGAAAATATAGTTTTCTCATGATTTTTTTTTAGCATTTTTTATGTGTTCATATTTATATTAAATGAAATTTCTTATTTTCTGTTCTCTTGGCATTATATGAGAGTGGAAAAATATTTTTTCCTACACAGTCAAACAATCATGAGATAATAATTATTTTTTTTAAATGCTAGAGAAACTATTTCTCGTAAAAATTACATTTTCTTGAAAAAAAAATTCTCAGCTATCAAATAGGACCTAAAGAGAAAAATCAAGTTAACTTTAAATTCTGAAAGAATGGCATCTTCATAAACTCAATTGCTCTAACCATATTTCAACAAGTCAACACAAGGTGTTAGTTGGATCATTTTCTACCAATTGGCTCCCCCAAGAAATGAACTTCAAATTAATATGAATAAACCATTCCAACTTATGGGATATCACATCATGGGGGAAATGAAAAATATATAGAGGGATTTCAGAGAAACGGCAATCACCATTGACCACCGTCTACCAAACCTCCAAAAATTTGCTATTCTTTAAAAAGATCTTTTATTATTTTTTATATTTTTTTAATTTTTTATCATTTGCTAAGTTTCTCAAAAGAATAATGATGAACATAAGCAAATTTTTCAGTACCTATAGCACCGGCATGCCTCTGTAGCATCATTATCTGCCATTGCAAGAACGAGACTAGCATATCCAAGCCTCAAATTGTCCGGGAGATCTTTCACTTGCCCATAATCAAGCAATGCGACCTGAAAATGGGAAACGAGAATGCAAGAATTGGATGGCTTTTGAAAAATGCAAAAAAATATTTAAAATCGGAAAGTGAAAGGGACTTCTAAGTTCTAACTTCAAAACATTGGTGGCCACTTACCTCTGAACCCTTACATATCAGAATGTTTCCTGGGTGAGGATCTGCATGGAAGAAACCACTCTTCAAGATCATTTGACCATATGCTAATGTCAAGCTTTGGAGGATGTTCCTGTATTTATAGAATTTTTTTAACAGTGCTAAAATCAGATAAGAATACTAAAAAAAAATCCTTTTATTAAGGAATGCATATTTAAGTCAAATCAAAGAGAAGTTTTGAGCTTCAAAATATCATTTTATATCAGTTGAAGAAATTTCACTCAAAGAAGCACCAAAGTCACAAATGATAAGCATGATCAATACAACAACCACTGAGAAGCATAGAGAATGGGTGTATCAAAAAAAAAAAAAGCGCATAGAGAATGGGAAGATGAGGAGATTAGCTCTGTTGGGGACCAATTTCATGGTTACGAAGAGGGAAAACTTGAAGGATGTGCAATAGGCTTAAATGGTTGTTTGTGTATAAGGTTCTAAAAGTTTTGGCAGTCTTTCTTGGCATGATGAGGGCATAAGCCTCAAAATTTTCAAGCGGTCTATCCATTTCCTAATTGACTGAAGGTTAGTACCATGCTTTTGTGCATCATTGGATAGATAAAGGGTTTCCCAGTGCAAGAGGCTCTCATCATTGTAGTGTCTGTGAAAGGACTATGTTCACAAGCTTACTTCCATATTGGAGAAGTCATTTTCAGATTCGAGCCAGTGACCTTCATGTTACAATAGAGCAACCTCGTCCATTGGGCCAAAGCCAACCCTTCTTTGCGCATCATTGGATGTAAATCAAAATTTTGGTTTTAAGAGACAACTTCCTATTGCTAATAAAAAGTTGATGGAAAAAATAATAAAGCAAGAAAATTTCTACAAATTGTTTGTTTTCCTTTTCATCACTTAAACATAAGAATCCTCTAAATTACACTAGGAATCCACACTTGAAAACACAAAATTAGACTTCATATGGAATGTCCAGTCACTCCACTCTGATTGCAAACATACTGATGATAACTACTTTTGCTACCTAAATTGATCACATAGTGGATGCTTTTGTGCTTAGAAAAGTTCTTTCCCCGGCCAACTAGCACGTGAAAGGTTTCAAATGCTTTTTAGACAAAATGAAGCATGTACAATCCAAAATGAAAAGGATGATAAATACAAGGTGGAATGTCCATATACCTGAATAAGGGAATTACAACTTCTACACACACCATCTGATCAAATTTTTTACCACATCCATCCCATTTTAAACAAAGCTTTTGCCCGACTGCAGGGGTTGGCTCCATGAATCTATTTCCTCCACTTTGCTATATCAATGGATGAATCTTTTGTTCTATTACAATTTTTTTTTTATAATTTTGCACATATTATTTTGGTCTTCCTCTTCCATTATTATTACCATTAATAGTTAAGACAACAATGTTCCTAACCAACACATTTAATAATCTTTGTTGTACGTATCCAAACCGCTTAATGAATTCTCTTTCATTTCAGTTTCTTATATCAAGTCCATCTTAATATTTACATTTACATTTTTGTAACACTTGATTTATTAACATATAGTTTCTTTATTACTCCACATTTAGTTCCATGAAATAGAAAATCCCTAGTGCATTTGTGATCTTGATTGTTTATATCTTTGATTGGCATGTCTTGGATGTGTACCAAAAAAAAAATAAGGCAAAACTAGAAGAAAATCCCTTGTCCACTTGTGATCGTGTGTTGATGAGAACTAGAGACCACTTCTTGCTGCTCCAGTTATTGCTCTCTAAAACTGTAAATCACAATTTGAAAAAGACAAAGTTGTCTTTTCTTTTCTTTTTTTGCTGAAAAAAAGAAGGCATTTGAAGTTTTATTTTATTTAATAATCAAACAAAGGAGAAGTAACCCTTTGGGTATCAAAGCTGTGGTTTCTCGGATCCATAGGGTATTTAACTCAAATTTTTTTAGGGGTTCTATTTTTTTTTTTTTTTCCAATACCACTCATGGCATGCAAGACCACAAAACAGCACCTAGAAGGCTAGAAGTCAATTATTCAAACTGAGTCATGGGTACAAACCCCATCTCCAACCGCATGGTCAATATTCACAACTCTAGACCAATCTCCAGCATGATAGAACAATTTAATTGAAACTTCTTTTTCAGCTTCAGCTTCCACAAACCTAGTTGTCCTCAAAGAAGTTATCTCCTTTATATGACGCATACTCATCATATCAAGGCCGAAGAAACTCAACTCAACTAAGCCTTTTCTCAACAGCATGAGATCAACTGCATGAATATAATTCCTCCACTCCGCATTCCTCCACTCCACCAATCAAGGGCTAAATCAACTCTTAGATTACAAGCAGTTATATCTTTCTTAATTATTTCTTCCCATGTTGTTTTCGGTTTTCTACCTATATCATTATTGTGGATATTAATAGGTCACTCTTCCTAATTGGCGCACCTAAAGGTCTTCATTAAGGTAGAAGGAAAAAAAAACTAGGGTATAACAAATAAATGAAAACGATTGGTGAAATGTTGAGTCTATAATCACAGATAAATCATAGATGACGAAGAAAATAATAAACAAAGATAAAGGAGACATCATGCTCTCTAGGATAATCTAGAGGTCTTACTGCTTTGCCATCGTTGCAACCTTACCACCAGGGTTAATGCCTCTTTTTGCCATTTCATTTCCAAGGTTTAAGATTGGGATTCCATCTATAAATTCCATCACTAAAACCCTCCTAAACACAAAAAAAAAAAGATGGGTTAGTAAAAATGTAATGATCCGCAATAATTATTGAGAGTTAAGAGGACCCAAAGAAAAAGAAACTATAGCATAAAAAGCTTTGCTAGGCCCAATATGAAAGATGGAAAATAACAATGTTAATGCCACGAGGACAGAAGATAATGTGACAACATACTTTAGTTACTCATTACATGGACAACATACCTTGACACCATTTCTCGAATCACATTTGGCACCTTAACAAGAGCCTTTTTGTTGTTCTTTTGTAAAAAGTGTTGGATTCTCTCCATAGCTGCTGCCTCCCTCAAAAAGTTAAATTCATATCCAATCTTGAGCATAATGAAACAACAAAGAAACCAACATATTACTATGCAATTCTAAATAGATAAATGACTAACATGAAAATTTTTACGGTTTTTCTCCTGGTAAGAGACTCACTCCTATGGCGACCCACCAGTATCCTAGTGACGAATGCTATTGGTGGTTTAAGCATAAGACAATACATATTTCAGAATGCTATTGGTCATATTCAGCATGAGATAGTGCATCACATTGTCTAGGGTTTCATCCAAATCAGATGGGCTTGTCTTACCACTCAGTTTAAGTGGTTTTATAGGGGCCAACACACCAATATCCATCATAAGCAAGTAAGTGAACAGTAGATATTAATTAGTAATGAAGTGTGATAGGAAATGAATCCCAAGTATACTGGCTTTATCAGGTTGGATTGGATCAGTGTGAAAAAAAAAAACCCTCACAAACCAAAGCAAATAAATGAAGGTAACCAATGATGCCATCCAATAGTATATGGATAAAAAAAATACAAAAAAAGTGAACAATATTCACCTGCTTCCCCATTTCTTTAGTTACTGAGAAAAAGTCAAATTGGATATCCATCTTTTGCAAATATAAAGCAAAAGCTTGCAAGTTGTGGACATCTGTCATCATCAGATCTTCAACTCCAGGATGTTGCACCTACAACATGCATAAAATTCAAATATCAAGTCCATTTGGCTAGGCATTAAGATAAAACATTTCCAGTTTCCCTAACCTTGACAGCAACATCATCCTTCGAACCTTTTAGTCTAGCTCGATGAACCTGTAATCAAGCATGGAAACAAATACTGTGAAAAAGGTTTCAGAAGCACAACAATAGCATCATTTCCAATATAAAGTACTGCAGTATGAATCATGTAGCAACCCTGATGAAAAGTCTCAATGGCCGGCCAACAAAAGGCACAATTGAAGTCAATTAGTAGTTCATGTTGGCCTTGATTTGGTCCTAGCTGCATCAACTAGGCTGGCCTGCTTATGCATGTTGTTCTTTAATCTGCAGAATTAGACAACCACATGGTGTGCAAATTAATTTGAAGTCCATTTTGGATCATGTTGGTAGACCATTTCATCCATTGTTTATAATAAAGGAAACACTTCAAATTGGATTGGAATCCATGAGTGATGAAGTTCAAATACAGTATGAGCACAAAGGGATGAAAACAAGTTCTAGGTAAGTTGAAAGTTAAAACCTAGAAGAGATTGTCACAAAGGTGATGTTTGGTCATTATATAATTAGCATATTTAAAAAAATAGGCATTAATAGAAATTGGACTATTTGATATTTTTTAAACACTTCCACATCTAAAAGAAGCAGAGGTAGAACGAACCTCTAAAAAAATGTCAAAATTTCTCAATTTTTAGTTTAGAGGTTGGACTCCGGTACTAGCAGAGTTACCATTTTACAGCTTACATAGAGCTTAAGTAGAGATTCCAACCAAGTGCAAAAATTTATAGTCTAGAGAAGGCTTCAGCCTTCACCATAGGATCTATTTTCTATTTAAATAGTTAAAAATGCCAAAGAAGGGTCCTTAAATCCATTTACTGTATAGATTATAGTTTTATGTGGTCCTAACAATTAATCAGGCTATTTTGTTTTTGGTTGGTTTTTTTTTTTTTTTATTTAATTTTTTTTTACCGTTCTTTGCTAAGTAATGGGTCCTTCTGTCAGTTACTTTTTTTTCAGATCCAATCTCTTAATGTCATTCTCACCAAGCTACAGATTTCAAGGTCTAATCTTTCTTTCTTTTTTAATATACATCCTCTGAGATATAGAGTAAGTAGCAATTTCATGATCAAAGCCTCCAACAAACAGGGTCTTGGAAAAATTGTACAAAATTTGCTATAATGCTATTCCGGTTCTCAAGTTTGGACAATGCAGAAAATGAATAGTTAAGGAGGATAACAAAGAAACGTCACCTGTGCAATTGAAGCAGATCCTAGGGGTTCTACATCAAATCTTTCAAAAGTGTCATCAAAACTTCGACCCAATTCCTTCTCCAGCAAAAGCTGCACTTTTTCAAATGGGGTTGCCGGTGCTTTATCATACAATGTAACCAGCCTTCTCACCCATGCAGCTGGGGCCAAATCGGGCTTCCCGACAACTTGTGCAACCTGATTCAAATTCCATTATGCACAGTCTCAATATCCCCCAATTTCAAAATCTAAAACATAAGAAATACTCTGACTGTAATCTGCATCCCTCCCTACCCCAATATGATATAGGGAGAAATCTCTTCTCATTTGCAAAAAGTAATATAAAAAAAAAATACAATAGAACAAAACACAGAAACCTGAAAAGAAACCTTGTAAAGGAGCAAACATTACATGCTTCTCAATTAAAATTTCTTTGAATAACACCCATTGAGAATCTCGACATCATAGGTTTTAATTCAGCTCGAGATCACAAATTAGAAGCCTAAAACAGAAACCCAACAGGGGAAAAACCAATATAAAGCCCAAAATCATGAAAAAATAAAAACCCACTTGAAATCAACCTCTGCCACTACCCTAGAACTTAGATTTTCATCTAAATCTCAGATATGGAAGAAGAGAAACAAAGAGAATTGGGTAAGAGAAATTAAATACCTTCAAGAAAAACCCACCCAGGTCATAACACATAGAATATATCTTCTCAGCTGCATGCTCATGCTGTCTTGCCCACAACTCCTCCCTCTTATCTGCATCTTTCACGAAATTAACTCGAAGCTGAAAAACCTGAGATACTCATCAAATGAAACAACGTTTTTAATTCATATAAGCTCCAGAATCAAGAAAAATAAAATCAAATAAAAAAGTAAAATTAAAAAAAAAAAAAAACATGGGTATCACAGGAAGAGACCTTATAACCGGTATAGATATCGGCAGCTCGAACCCAGAACTGGAAAGACCTCTGCCATGGCCTGAACTGTGTGGAGAGCTTCTCTCGCAAATCATCAAGGTGAAGCGAAGGCATTTTTGGTTCTAAACGCCTGGGTATTGTGAAATGGGCAGAATTTACTGTTAAATGTTGAATTTATAGGAGGAGGACATGCATGAGTATGACGTTTTCAAGGAAATTGTGTAGTAGCTGTTTAAGTGTTAAGATTCCCATTTGTTTAGTTCAATCAATTATGACGGTTTTGTTGCTTATCGTAACAAGGTGAAGTAGAAGCACACACCTATGCTTTATGTGTGGCTGAGAAGCCCTATAAATCAGAAAAGTGTATAAAATGTGGTATTAAATCTTCAATTTCATGCCACTAAAGGAAAGATAATGACAATGACCATCTATAACACAATGACCCCTCTTTTTCTTGATCCTTTTTCCCTTTCTCCATAAGGGTTTTTTTTAAGTCAACGGGTATTAGGGACGTACGTTCCCTTAATCCCTTTTAAACATGACTACAAATACTCAAAGACACCGTTAACTAACAAATAGTGGGAGATCTTTCGAATTCGAGACATTCAAGGGAGGTGCATTTGCATCCAACGTACCATTAGTTGGGGGAATTCTAACTTAGTCCTTTGAATTCACTTAAAAATATTTTGCTAATGTCTATGTTAACTTGATACATTTAACTAGTCCTCTACTTAATAGTTATTGGTTCTATGTCCAACAATTTCTAGTATGATATCAAAGCTTTGTTATTTTGGAGTTCTCATGCTCAAATCTCTTTGTAATTACTTACTTATTTCTCTCATTTAGTAATATATACTATAGTATTTTTTTTAGTAATCTAGTCTATGTACTACCATGCACGAGAAGGGGAGTATTAAGTCTCTTTTCGTTTGATATACATGGTTGAACCTCTACTTAATTATTAGCTATAGATTAAGTGTTGCTAACGTAGTTTTCTTGTATTGAAGAAGGAAGTGGAGTTTGAACCCTTGATGTGATTTCTTATTTATCATGTAATAGATTATTGATTTATGGGTTTAATTCCAAGTGAAATTTCCTTTCAATCACTTTCATCAAATAAAAGCAAAAAGGAAAGAAATTAGACTTAGTTCAACTTAATGGTAGATTTCTTTTTTTTTTTTTTGTCAGAAACCTTGAATTTCTGATTAAATGTCAATTATCTCAGCATTAAAGATAATTGGTATTTTGGGTGAGCATGGAAATTTAATGATACTATTTTTCCAAATTATTGGTTGTCCGAGACAAGTTCAGTCAATAAAATTATGGCATCTGAGACATAATTCTTTTCTCAACTTGCTTGTTAAATCTAGTGTGGTGAGCCAAATAATTCTACATTACCATGAAATTTATCAATACATCACAAAGCTTGTTGAATCTTATTGAATTTGTACGCAATACAGCCCATCAAGGCCTTACCACCACATAGGCATATCTTGGAGAGAGACTTTGATTCTAACAAATTCTTAATGACTTTAACCAGTAACAGCAGCAACCACCATAGTTGCTTTAAGATTTAACATGTGAGAAGAATCTGAAGTTTGGAGGAAGAAGAAGCACAGTTTTTTTTTTTTTTTTTTTTTCAAATCAACTTCTAGGCTACACAAGCCGGCCTCGACCCCGAAGGTTAATTGCCCTCGATGCCATGGCTCTTAGGTTAGCTCTGGCAGATGAAATATTGGAAGAAGTTCCTAATTGCTCATCATGGCTTCCTGTAAAAACTTCCATAAACTCTTCCCTCTGCAACCTCAGAGCTAATGCAGCATCCTCATCTTGACTCGGCCGCAGGCCTCTTCGTCTCCTTGCCGCTGCAACATTGACTTCTTTACTAATCACTACGGAAGGCCTTGTGCTTCGACTTCTCGAATTGTAATTGCAATTTTCAGGACTTAAGTTCTTTGACGCACCCAGTAACAGCAGCAACCACCATAGTTGCTTTAAGATTTAACATGTGAGAAGAATCTGAAGTTTGGAGGAAGAAGCACAGTTTTTTTTTTTTTTTTTTTCAAATCAACTTCTAGGCTACACAAGCCGGCCTCGACCCCGAAGGTTAATTGCCCTCGATGCCATGGCTCTTAGGTTAGCTCTGGCAGATGAAATATTGGAAGAAGTTCCTAATTGCTCATCATGGCTTCCTGTAAAAACTTCCATAAACTCTTCCCTCTGCAACCTCAGAGCTAATGCAGCATCCTCATCTTGACTCGGCCGCAGGCCTCTTCGTCTCCTTGCCGCTGCAACATTGACTTCTCTACTAATCACTACGGAAGGCCTTGTGCTTCGACTTCTCGAATTGTAATTGCAATTTTCAGGACTTAAGTTCTTTGACGCACAGTTCTTTGACACACTAGTGGCCGCCTTTCTTGCTTCAACTTCTTGAGGAAACAAAAGCTGTATTGTGTTCCAAAGCACTGTGTTAACAGTGCAGGATCTCCCATTACTGCAAAACATAGAACAAAATATAATCTCTTTTAGTTGTATAGTCTACCCGACTCATATATTTATCTCATTTGGTATTAAGAGATAAGTTCCTCACTAAATTAGGACTTTAGGAGTGCCATTTTTAAGAGATTTTATGGTTATCATAACTTATTGATGGACTAAAGTCTAAGGTGGTTATGGAACATAAAAGAGAGTCCTCTCTGCCCATTAGTGCCTGTATATTTTATCTAAAGTGCAAAAGGGCTAAGTCTTAAAAGACAAGACAAAGATTAGAAATTTAACAAAGGTCAAAGGGCTGCCAAGAATGGCACACCATATGTTCAATATCTTCACAAAAATGATAATTTTAGAAAGAAAATTACTTCAATATCTATGAATTGTGCACACATACCCAATTAGCTGCCTGCATTTGGGGCATCTCTTGCCACATTTATCGGCTGCAGATTTCAAGCATTTCTTACAAAAACTGCAAATTTAAACAATTTTTTCTTAGACCCATCTGATCAAATCAGAAAACTCGACCAAAATATCATTAACTTGTATAAAAGAAAAGAACATTAACCTGTGCCCACAAGGGGTAGTGCTTGGTTCAAAACAGATCTCTAAGCAAATCTGCAATGTAAAATAAAGAACTAAAATTAGCGAAAATGAACATCTCTTTTAATAGAATCCTAAGAACAAATCAAGAACACGACAATCACCGCGCAAGATAGCTCCTCCCGCAATAGATCCATACAAGGAAGGGCTGAAGCAGATGAAGAAGAAGAAGAAGAAGAAACAACAGAGGCATCTGAAATTACAACATTTCCTCCTCCTTCTCTTTTCCTCTCTTCCTTTGCATTGCATTTCAAATCCTTGAGTTTTTCGCTAATTCCTTCTGATCAAACTCATATAGATCAACCACCCATTTTCTCAAATCTACTAAAAAAAAAAATCCTATTGACAACAGAAGAATCATACAATACCTTGCCTAGAAATCTCTTCATCATCATCAAGGTTAAGAACAACTGTAGGGACTGAAGAAGTGTTCACTCTCTGAACCCCTCTTCTTTTCCTGAGAAATTACAATCAAATAATCATAAAACTCTCTGAAACAAAAGATACCCATTAACAAAATCAACAAGAAAATTCATGGGTTTTGAACATTTTTCTTTTTTACCTCCTTGAACTCCGTGGAGGCGTCTTGTAGTGCAAATTTAAGCGTCTCTTCTGTTTTGATTCTCTTTCTGGGGTGTCTTCCACTATGAGACTTGCAAGTAGAAGCGCTTCTTCATCCCAACCAGCCATTGCCGCCACTGACCGGAATCTGGGACTGAAAATGGTTTCGCCATTTCGTTCGGATTCAATCGAGATATCGGATCCTTTTGGTGTTCTTTTCGGGTTTTCTGGACTCTGCATTTCTTCTATCGCCATTTTTTCGTTTCTTGGGCTTGTTGGATTGGAGAAGGAACGGTTCTGTTCTGGATGCAGAAGCGGTATAACGGTCGAATTTTTGAATTGTGCTTTTCCAGTATTCTTTATTTTTTGGGGTTGTAACGGCTATTATCTTGAGTACCATGCTCTAGAAAGTAACTTAGACTAATTAGCCTCCACGTCTCAGATAGTCAGATTCTTCAAATCAGATTTCAGTACTAACTGGCCCCAGTGAAAAAAAAAAGAGAACAACAACTGAGACGGAGGAAGATTTCCATAAACATATGCTCATGAAATTAAATAAGTCCTAAAGGTAGGCTTAGCTGTTGAAGATGATTGTAGTGTCGTAAACAAAGTCAAAGATTCAAGTCACACCAATGACCTTTAATAAGGTAAGTAAGTTTACCATATGCTGAGGTACCCTACACTTTAATACGGCACGACATAAGTTCTCATTTGCTGAGGTACCCTACATTTTAATACGGCATAAGTTCGGTGGGTGTAGTCTCCGGATGTGAAAATGGGTATGGGTTAACTGTTAATCCATCTTCTTACCTATTTTGTATGAGCTTTTGATATGATTACCCTTTAAAAATAAAATAATTTCACAAATATCATTCATACACAAATATTGTCAGGTTTGCCATACTTTATTGTTTATTACACAGTCAGCACACCAAACAAGCGCCATGTAGGCGCGAAGGTGTCATTTTTTTTAAGTGAAGGAAAGACGTCTTTTCAAAAGACGCATTCCCTTCACAATTTTTTTTTTCAATGCTGCAGCAGTTGGCTGCATTGCAGCTCCTGGCATGGATTCAGCTGACTATCCAACTGCACAAAGGGAGAAATCACTCTCTGTAACCAAGCACCATTTACCTGAAGGATCAAGCAGTAATCCACTTCCATCAAGTGTGGCCAGACAATTTTTGGTAAAAATAGATGACAATCAGCAAGAAAGAATTGCCTTAGTATCAGATTGTGCTGCCAACTTGCAGTCGCCTCAAGGTGTGTTACCTTTTCTCAACACTTCGCGTTTGAAGCTTACTACCTATCAGACAATTCATTTGGATAACAGAAGTTCATTTCAGGAAATGTTGACAAAGTTGAGGAATTAAACCAACTGAGCCCCAAAAGGAAGAGGCAAGTGCATTTTTCTGATATATGGGCGATCTGACGTCTCCCTGTTCAGTTTGCTTTAAAAAAATCACTATTTCTTCAATGTGACACTTTTGGGAATTTGTGATGTGCAGGAAGAGGACACCATACACCATTGAAAGTGAAGGTTGCAAACGTTGCAATTGTAAAAGATCAAAATGCTTGAAACTGTAAGCTTTAATTGAATAATGTTAAGAATGCATATTCAAACTACTATTTCTTTACGATCTATCTATATATAGGTGATTTCTATTTACTGGTTGTACATCCTTCTTCGTAGTTATTGTGAGTGTTTTGCTGCTGGAATCTATTGTGCTGAACCTTGTTCATGCGTGGAGTGCTTCAATAAACCTGAATATGAAGATACAGTTCTCGGGACTCGACAGCAAATTGAGTCTCGAAATCCTCTTGCATTCGCTCCTAAGATTGTACAGTGTACCACAGGATCTCCACTGTTGCAGCATTTATTTTACGAAATAGTCAAATATTCCCCGAAGATGTGTATTGGGTTTGTATTTTTGCTCAGTAGAAAAGATATGACAAGGAAATGCGTCTTTTGAAAAGACGCATTTCCTTCACTTAAAAAAAAAACTATGAAGGGAGACGCATTCCCTTCGCATTAAAAAAAAATTGTGAAAGAATCCTTCACTTTAAAAAAAAATGTCACCTCTGCGCCAACGTAGCGCACTGACTGTGTAATAAATAGTAAAATAGGACAAAACTGATAATATTTGTATATAGATAACATTTATGAAATTATTTTATTTTTTAAGGGTAATCATGTCAAAAGTCTCATTTTGTATTACAAAAAAAAATAAGTAAATAAATAAATTTTGCATGTAACCAATATTTTTATCTCAATTTTTTTTTTTTATTTCAACCTCAACCAACACTTTAATGTGTTTAATGGCCAACATTTTTTCATGAAAAAGTTTCTCAAATCCCTTTTGTATTATTTGACTATAGTCATATTATTGACCATATACTGATGTTTATGTTCAATAATTTTTATTTATTTTTATCTAATTCTCCTCTCGTGATGTATAAATAAGAGAAAATATTTTTCGTCAACAATCAAATAGTCATAAAAAACTCTCTAAAAAATTTCACATTCCCCCTGTCGCTTCACTAACAAGGTATTGCCGACTTGCCTCAATAGTTTGGATGCAATTCACATGATCATATCTTAAAACACACAATAGTAGCAAGCTAGGAGGTACAAAATCAATCAAATCACATCCATATCAAGCATCACCTCCTTTGAACTCATAAACCTTATTGATACTTGGAACAAGAACAAGTGGTACCTTCTTCCTAGTAGCCAGCCCAAAAATCTCACTAAGATCCACATCCTCAGCCTTCACACCAGCCTCCAATGCCCAATCAAAATGATATAACAACCTAGCCAATGCAATCTCTATTGTAGCCAATCCAAATGCATAACCAGGACACCCTCTTCTACCTCCTCCAAATGGTAGCAACTCGAACCCTTGCTGACCCTTGAAGTCAATCTGATCATCCCCCATGAACCTATCCGGGTTGAACTCCAAAGGGTCACCGGACCATGACTCAGGGTCACGCCCGATTGCATAGGTGTTGATTAGAACTCGGGTCTTGGCCGGGATCTCGAACCCGTTCACGATGCATGGCTCGATCGATTCCCTTGGGACCAAGAGAGGGACAGGCGGGTGCAACCGAAAAGTCTCCTTGATAACGGCTTTCATGTATTTGAGGTGTTGAAGATCGGTTTCGTCTACCCTTGCTTTCATTCCAACTACTTCTTGGACTTCTTGTTGCGCTCTTTTCATCACACTTGGATGCCTTGCAAGCTCTGTCATTACCCATTCTAGTGTTGCTGATGTTGTGTCCGTTCCCGCAATGAACATGTCCTGTGACAATTATTATGTTAGAAACCACAAAATCTAAAAGTACGTTCTAAATAAAATGTTATTCATTTAACTATAAAAATTACAACTACATCCATAAGGACTATACCTTTATATTCATTGACAATGATGTTTTACGCATTGCAAGGCATATAAGAAATTGAAGTTGCATGGATCCTATGAGATCCCAAGAGTTACATGTTTCTATATTCATTAATTACCGATTAATAACATGATTTTTAAATGGTATATAACCATTGATGTGGTTCTTTATATTTTTTTTGTTTTTTTTTTTTTGTTTTTCACAAAGTGTTTCCATACCTTTTGGGTATAAAGATTAGTTTTCATTCGAAGCGAAAATAGAATGATAAACCTCTCCTAATGAGAGCGCCTCTAAGAATCAAATACTAAAACTTTTATACAAAGACGACTTTAGTACTTCGCACACTTCTACTAAGTCAATCACTCATTGGTCTATCTCTTTCGTTGTACTAAACTTGATTAAGAATTTAAGATGTGCAATAATAATTGTGTTTTAAAGATGAGAGGAATCTGTAAAGTATTTCTTTCGCGAATTGATTGTCATTTTTCTTTAAAAAAAATGTCATTTTCTTTGACTTTTGGTTTTTAATTTTGATAAGTGCCTCGTGGCTGTGCATACCAAATTTCTTCTTTGTCTTCTAGTTTTGGGATAGCATAATCACGAAATCTATAGTGCAAAAAAATCTAAAATTTATGACTGATGGGCCATTTCAATGCAATAATATTTATATATAAAACCTACTCCACTCAACTAAATTTTTTCTCAACTACATAACATAACATCAGCTACACGAATTCACTTTCTTCACTCACTCTAACGAGATTTTACGCTAACGAGATTTTATTATCAAAATTTTAACATCTGGTGGTGTCCTCCTTCTTCAAGACGAAACTATTCCATCAAATTTTAAAATTTTACAAAGGCAAGAACGTTTTTCACAATCATAATTTTGTCCAAATAAAATTTAAACTCGACTAAGTCGCTCAACCCTTTTGAGTTCAACCCTTGAGCCACCGCACCAATAGATGGTTGGTGCCACACGATTATTATCATGTGTAGATGCACATTTTCCAAAATATAATAACTACGTGGGACCAACTGAAAAAATATATTCCACGTGTCAAATCACCAAGAAAAGATAGATATGGTGGGGATTTGGAGAACGTACCAAAACGAGACCCTTAAGATTATCATCTGTAATCGGGACCTCGAGATCCTTATTACCCTTCTGAACACGCAACAAAACATCAACGAAATCCTCTCCGTCCGAAACCGAAACGTCAGCAGAACCCGCTACATTCCCCTTCTCAAGATGCTCACCAATAATCTCATCACAAACTACACTCAACTCGCTCTTAATCCTCATCAACCTCCGTTTCAACCCAGTCACCGAGTTAACCCACTCCAAACCCGGGTAAAACTCGGCCACATTAAACCCTGCAAACAACGCCTGAGCCTCCGCCAAAACCCCAATCAGCCGATTCGACTCCGAGTCGAACCGCTTCCCAAACGCGACCCGACACAACACATCGTTCGCCAACCCGAAAAAACGCTCGCTCATATCCGTACCCGAACCCGAATTGCAAAAGGCGGATATGGATCGGACCAGCCTGGTCGTTTCCTCGTCGCGGATGAGTCGGAACGAGTTGACTCGTTTGGGGCTGAGCAACTCGGCGACGCAGATCTTCCGGGCTTGTCGCCAGTAGGCGCCGGAGGGGGCGAAGGTGACGTCGGAGCAGCCGAAGGAGATGTACTGAGCGGCGATTAGTTGGGGGCGGCTGGCGAAAGCGTGATCGTGGGTTTTGAGGATTTGGCCTGCGAGTCGGGCCGACGAGACGACGACCGTCGGAACTCGGCCGAGTTGGAGGTAGATGATGGGACCGAGTTGGCCGGCGAGTCGGGACAGCGAGTGGTGAGGCATGTCTGTGAGGAGATGGAGGTGGCCGAGGATTGGGAGCTTCGGAGGTGACGGAGGTTTCGGGGACGAAGGTGGTGACCGGCGCCGGCGACGGAAGAGTAAGGTGACAAGGAGTCCGGCGAGGATGACGGTGAGAGTGAGGAAGTTTAAGTTGAGATCTTCCATTTTCGTGGCTATCTCACAAGCTCGTGTGTGTATGTATATATAAGTTTGGAAAGGAAAATGATGAGAAGGTGATGGGTATGGAAGTCATTAATTAAATAAGGCTATTAATTGAAGGAAGTATTGTGAAGTTATTTTATGCACTATTGTGATTTTTTTAAGGATAATTATATTTTTATAGTAAGTGTAAAATTGTTTAATTATATCTCTAACTTTAAATAATAAATCAAACTTAGACATAAATATATATATATATATATATACACGGGCATATGCACTAATTTTATATATTGATCCACAAGAACCTTTTTTCTCAAATTTAGAAGTTACTCTTTTTATTTTTGGGAATTGTTGGAGATAGGTTGCCCACTGCAATTTGGTTTATGAATTAAATATAATTATTTATGTTTAAAATTTTAGAAATTCAAAAATTACATTTAGTTGATTATTAAGATTCAATTTTTTTTTTGAGATTTACAAAAAAAAATAAATTATTTTTTGAGTTTTTATTTTTTAAGTGTATTATAATTTTTAGATCATTAATCAAATACAGCCTAAGCTTTGCAACTCGGATACGGAGCCAACAGCCTCAAAGCTAGCATTATATAAATTTAAGAAATTGGTTCACCCATGTAACATTAAAAGCTTGGTATCAATACAAAAGTACACTTTTCCGAGTCCAAAAATATTTTTTTTACTGTATCACGCTTTTTAATTTTTTTTTCTTAATTTTCTTTCCTAATAGAAAAAAAAACAATATTATACTTTAAATGCTCATATTCATAATTAATATATTTATAAAATGTCAGGATTATTTTATTCCGTAAGAGGAGGATAAAATGGCCCCCACCTCCAAACGATATCCTACCCCCTACCAAAGAACTCCTTAGTGCTTGTGGCAGAATATTGTCTCTCCTGCAAGGCCATAGATCTACCCATGGCGGTACTTGGTGAGCATGTAAGGCCATGTTGAGTGAAGAAAAGTGTGAAGACTTTAAAGGCGGAAAGAGAACACTAATGTAAGGGTGTAAGACAACACGATTGACCCGACCAACCCGACTGAATCGAATTAAACTCAATGGGTTAGGTTAGATTAGGTTGGGTTGGTCTAATGTTTGAGTTGGGTTAGGTTAAAAAAACCCAATTAAAACTATTTAGGTTGGGTCATAAAAAATCAACCAAACCAATCTGAGCCAAACTAGTTTGGTATTATAATATGGTGGTGGATGATTGTGATTTTATTTAAAATATCTTGATATTTTATGATTAATTTGAAATAGTTATCAAATTTACATGTTGATATAGTTGTATTTGAAATTAAAGCATTACATACTTGATGCCTATTAATGTAAAATTTAACTCGTCTCAAAAGTCAAGATTTTCAATCTGAATGAACAACCCAACCCACCCAACCCGAACTAGTTTGGATTGGGTTGAGGGACAGTTTGGTTTGGGTTGTGTTCTAATTTTTCTAACCTAAACTAATTTAAGTTAGATTGAGATTTGGCTCAAACCCAACCCATTACATCCCTACAATCATGAATAGAGCGCATTAATGAAAATTAAGTGAAACAATTCAGATCATTTGATATTGGTCAACTCTTATATTAACATTAATTTTATCTACAATTTAAGATTTTAGTTTTCACTCAAAGTTTATTTTTTAGTTAATTTTATATTTTATATAAAAACACAAAACCTTCCATAAGAACATAAATATGAGTCTTATCATAAGGTAGGATGGATGCAATCTTTGTTAAGGAAAAACATCTCTTTGCTTGGAGCATTTATACACTCATTAAAAATAGGGGGAGACCACTCTCTTCTTTCATTGGGGCTTGCTTTGAGAATTAGTCAGTGCTCCTAAGCTGACTCGAATATCCCAAGTTACAAAAAAAAAAAAAAAAAATCATCAATTGAATTTAATTACATTAACTAATAATACTTGTCATACCATAGGTCCCAGACTTGTAAATGATAAAAAAACACACTCAATAAATAAAAAATCATCCGCAATATCCATGTGCACACGAGCGTAGCCACAATTTTTTTTTTTGGGTGGGCTAAAAAGAATTTTTAGAAAATTTTTGACAATACAATAAGAGTTGTAGGAGGTTCTGGGCGATTTGACCGTTAATTTAGAACTATAATTTGGAGCTAAAATTTGGACCTGTGATTTGTGATTTGGACGTTTGCAATTTAGGCGATTTGGGTATCGAATTAAGAATATTATGAAAAAGTGCATAAATAGCTAAGTTCCTATCCAAAATAGTTTAAATTAGTTCAAGTATAGGCAATGAAGACATTTACCTAGGCAAATGACTTATTAATATTTTATAATGTTAATAAAGGTAGAATAAGACATAAAATAACATGAAAAAGATAATTATAAAATGTATAAACTTATAATTTAAATATCATTACTCATATAAAGAGTCAAAGAAGTAGATTCATGTAGCAACATACAATTTAACAATATTACTAATTCTATTCACAATGTTTGAAAATGTAGGTACTAAAGAGAAACTTGAAATATAAATGTAGATGCATGATAATGTTAAAAGAAATTTTTTTTTTAAATAATTAGTATATCGCGCTTTTTTATTCTCTTTTATTAGGAAGCATTGTTTAAAAATAATAATAATAATAAAAGCAATAGTGATATGGGTAATTTTTTTCTCATCTTTTTTTGTTATGTAGTTTTTGTTTTTGAAATTATATAATGTCTGATTTGTATCTAATTGTTTATTAATTTATTTATTATTATTATTGAGTAAAAAGATAAAAATGGAGAAGGAAAAGAAGAAATAAGTATAATTAATAAAGAGGAAGTTGGATTTAAACCAATGACTTAGAGCTTTAAGTAATGACAGGTCAACCAACGGAGCTAACGTAAGTTGTGTAGGTTTATGTGACAAGAAATACTATATCAATAAAAAGTTTGTTTGGGCTACAACAGGAAAGGCCCCAAATAGCTCTGTCCCTCGATGTGCAACTATAGTACATAGATATCTGAATTATAAAATTATATACTTTTTCTAGAATATCATTATTTATATATTATTCTGAACATCAACTCAACCACTCTTTTTTTTTTGGGGATACAATATTGCTTGTTTATTAGTAGATATAATGATCCTTTGATTTTCATTAATTGTAGAATGCCTTATTTTTGCCTTTTTATGTCAATTAGGGGTGGCAAAAAAATGGATACGGACAATTCCTTATAATAAGGGAGATATAACATATTCATACCCGACCCGTTTTCAAAACAAACATTAAACTTTTTGTCTATACTCGCAAGGTTAAAAGAAACAGGTAACTCGCTTTTGTCTGGTTTTTTCACATTATAAAATAGTAACAAAAATTATACGTAATATTAATATTTCTATCCTTTGCATATGAATTTAAAATTTAAATCTTGAAAAGATTGCTAGTTTTAAGATCAGCTAAGTTATCAAAGTTAATAAATATGTAATAGTTTTCATAATTTAAAATAATAAAGTAGTAAAAACTTAGTTAATAACATTCAATAAACTTAATAAATATAGGACACTAATACAATATAGAAAACCTAAAATCTGAAAATAGAAAGAGGATAAAACCCACTGGTCACATAATATATATATATTTTCACCCCCAGAAAGCTGATACCCAATTTGTTTACTCTTTGTTCGAACGTGGCTTGCGTTTTAAAAAGGTTCAGCTAAATTCACCTCTCCTTTCCTCTTTCTTTACCCACTTACTCTCTTCACCCACCTAAAATTTTAAAACAAACAATCTCTTTCTTTTCATCCACTCAAATTTTCATTTTGCTCCTCTCATTTTCATCATCCCCAAAGCCCAACACTCCCCTCTTCTTTCATTTCTTCTCCTTTCTTCTTCATTGATTCGCAATTTCTTAAGTTTTTCAATCATTCAATGGGTTAAAACAACATTAGGAAAGTTTGTGATTCAAAAAATATAAGAAAATTACAGGATTAAAGGTTGAGATGAGTTGGAGAGTTAAAGGGTTGAAGAGTTTAGAGTAGAGAATGAGTGGGTGAAGAGAGAGGGGGGTTTATTAATGTCCTTTATGGTAATTTTACATTTAGGCTTTTTTGTCTCTTTACTTTTTTGATTAGGTTGGCGAACAGAGAGGAAAGGGCGGGTGAACTTAGTTAGATCCTTTTTAAAATTGGACACGAAACTTTTTTTAAACCCGACTCAGTTTTAAGATAATAATTTTCAAGTGGCTGCTAAAATCACTCACCCTTTACTCTGTCCACCCCATTTGAGTTAAATTTTAGGGTGGGTTAAGAGAGTGGATGCGTGGTCAGAGAGTAAATGGTGGGTGATTTTAGCCGTCGCCTAATTTTCATACTTGTTTAAAATCGGGCCGGACGATACCGGTTAAACAGATGTGGACTCTGAGTGCGAACCCTAAATTGCCAATACATACTTTTTCCCTGGGCTTGGGCCAAGCCCATTCGACCCAAACTCAACGTACCTTCTTCTTCAAAAATGTTGGAAACACCCTAAAACCAGTTCAAATCTGCTCTTTTCACAGAAATTACTAACATCTCTCCCTCTCTCTCTCTCTGCAATCGTCTCTGAATCAATGGCGACAGCGGACGTCGCCGTCGCCGGCCCGAGAAAACTCCCCCGGCCGGGCCGTGGCGGTGTCGTCGGCCACGGCCTGACCGAGGAAGAAGCTCGAGTCCGAGCCATCGCCGAGATCGTCAACGGCATGGTGGACCGATCTCGCCGAGGCGAAAACGTCGATCTCAACGCTCTCAAATCCGCTGCTTGCCGGAAATACGGCCTCTCTCGCGCTCCGAAGCTAGTCGAGATGATCGCGGCGTTGCCGGAGTCCGAGCGCGAGTCTCTTCTCCCACGCCTCCGAGCCAAGCCGGTTCGGACCGCCTCCGGCATCGCCGTCGTCGCCGTGATGTCAAAGCCGCACCGGTGTCCGCATATCGCCACCACGGGGAATATATGCGTGTATTGTCCCGGTGGTCCTGATTCGGATTTTGAGTACAGTACGCAGTCGTATACTGGTTATGAGCCGACTAGTATGAGAGCGATTCGCGCCAGGTAATGATGGATTTTATGATGATTTGGTTTTTGAAGAATTGTTGTGATTTATTTAGTGTTTTAGTTACTTGTTTGATAGGTTTTGCGGAAATTGATGTTTTGTGGTAAAATCTTGGATTGGTGATTTTGAGTGATTTGTTGATTGATTGCCTTGGAAATGGAAAAAAAATTGTGGATTCATGTTGAATTCCTATTAGAATTTGAAGTTGTAAGATTAAATTTTTTTTTATATATTATTGTGATGTAGTTAGAATCAACGGTATACTTTAGTTTGTTTGGAACATCATAGAAGACAGATTCAAATTTATAAGAAAGTTTAGAGACAAAATGGATTAGGGAACTACTTCATTCCAACTGCAAATCCGACTTTATCGTTTGGAACATAATGGTCTTCTGCATATGGGTCTCATATATCATATATGTATTGCTAAAGGACAAGTTTCTCATGATTACTTTGATATTTGTAATTTTATTTTTTTATATCTTCATTTGGAATTTCTGAGGGTTCCCATTGGAGGCTTCCATGCCACGAGAATTGGTGATGAACTGATCTTGCAAAGGGAGTAATCATGCAATCTACTGGTATACCATCCTCTTCGTGAGTCTATTTTGAGCAATTCTTCATTAGTTTGTGTACAAAAAGGCTCGACAGAGATGCTCCAAACCAAGAGAGTGGCTTCTCTCTAGAATGAGATACTCTAGAAAATTGTTTTTTCTAGAATTAATCATAAGTCTTGTAAATTTTTTTATAGATTCTAAAGACCTAGAAATTTCTTTAATACACAAGTTATCATTTTTATAAATCAATTCTAACTTTCTAATGTATTCTGTTATTGTCCATAATTCCATTCAAGTCTCACATATAGTTGAAGGGCATTCCTAATATTTTTTACAATCCTATAAAATATTTATACACTCATATAAAATATTTTTATGGTGAAGAACAATAAAAATTGGCCCTCCGGCCATATTTTCATTAATTTTCATATTCAACCTGTTCACTCAAAGTGAACATTTTTCTAAAAATATCAATCGATACCCAAAATCACAATTTTGTTATCAAAACTTCCAGAATTCAGTCTTCTACAATTCGATGGTCTCAAACCGGAATATCACCGGAGTTTGACATGGTTCCAAAGCGCTCCAATGTCAAATTTAGCTTTTGGCGACTGTACTGGCACCAATAATACACGTGGACACAAACTAACTAGGTAGTCAGGATCTACATTACTAGAGGAGTGATAAAATATCATTTTTATGTGTTTTCACTCAAAGTGGGTCTAAACCCCATTTTTGAAAACGCCACAAAACATCTTCTATAGTAAAAATTATACCGGTAAAAATGTTATACACTGGTTAAAGATCAATTTTACGATGAAAGAGAGTAAAAATGGCCTACTGGCACCTTAGATTGGCCACAAAACCCCTATTTCTCTCTTCTCGGTGTTCTTCCCATTTTCTTTGCTCTCTGGGCATGAAACCATGAAAATGGACCAAAATAAAACATAATATGTTAAAACATGAGCCCACTAACTCAAACAAACCAAAATTTCTCTTTTGTTTTTATATTTGTATGTTTTTCTTTTTCTTTTTTTCCTTTCAAATACGTTGGTGTTAAGTGTTAAAAGATGAGCACATGAGGTGTTACACCTTAACACCTTTTAATAAACAACTCCATTTTTATTTATTTATTTAATTCTTACCCATCATTCATTTAGCCAACCCCCACATTACTTTTATCATATTTAACGTTGTTTTATACTTTACTTTATATTAATTCATTTAATAATTGCATTCACTTAATAATACCATCTACTTTATTCACGTATTTAGCACGTATTTTTATACACATACATTTGACTCCTACGTATGGAATATGCGTACAATACGCCTCGACATACGTACAAGTCAACCAAATACGTTGACTAAACTATGGGGTGTTACAATTTCTCCAACTTAAGGAATTTCGTCCTCAAAATTTAAAAGTAAGGAGAAATATACGTCAAGTTAAAGATATTGTAACATTCTAGAAGCTTCTAGTCAATGATGACCTCTAACAGAGTGTGCCCTATATATACACGCACACACACATATACGTGGCCTATGAGGCTCATATAATAAGATGAACATGCAACCTACAAAAACTATCTTATTCAAAATATTTTCTAAATTTTAAACACAGATTTGATGAGTTAAAGGGCAGTCTGGTGCACAAAGTTCCACCTATGCGGGTCTTGAGAAGGGTCGGACCACACTTGGATTTATTAGACACAACCTTACCTTGCTTCGTAAGAGGCTGTTTTCACAACTCAAACTTGTGACCACATTTGGGTCTAAGATTTGATGAATATTACTTTTAAATTATCATAATAATTGGTGTGCGATTAATTGATTGTAGTTCACTGTAACTTCCAACTTAATGGGAAGTATCTTTCAGGAGGTGGAGAACTCACAAAAAAAAAAAGTGCTAGTACTTATATGTGCATGCAAGCAAAGATAATTCAACTAGCACTTTGGAATTTACCCTTCTAAGGGAATTAAAAAAAAAAATCTTACAAGCAAATATATCTTTGGTTGGTTATTGCCATTTGGTCTTTCTGTTTGAAACAATTTATTTGGTTAGAGATTATTTTTATTATTTTTTTTCACTTTTTGTATATGTGGTTTCAGGTATAACCCATACGTCCAAGCCAGAAGCAGAATAGATCAGTTAAAACGGTTGGGCCACAGTGTGGATAAGGTTTCTTTTCTTTTCTTCTCCTCCTCTCTCTCTCTCTCTCTCTCTATGAATAGAAAAGAACAGAAAATTGGGTATTCATTTATGGTCTTTGTGCAAACTAGGTCATTATGAATCCAACTGATACAAAAGGATGTTGTTACTGACTACTATATGTCTTGCAGGTTGAGTTCATCCTGATGGGAGGTACTTTTATGTCGTTGCCATCTGAATATCGGGATTATTTCATAAGGAATCTTCATGATGCTTTATCAGGGCATACTTCTGCCAATGTTGAGGAGGCTGTCTGTTACTCTGAACACAGTGCAACAAAGTGTATTGGCTTGACAATTGAAACGTGAGTTATTGTCCTTCAAATACTTGATTTCTATTTTCATAGCATGATGTTTTTTTGCCGGATAGCTAATAGTTACATCCTTTCAAACTATTAGGAGGCCGGATTATTGCCTTGGACCACATTTGAGGCAAATGCTTTCTTACGGATGCACACGACTGGAAATTGGAGTTCAAAGTACATATGAAGATGTTGCCCGTGACACTAATAGAGGTCATACTGTAGCTGCCGTAGCTGATTGTTTTTGCTTGGCAAAGGATGCAGGTTTCAAGGTGCTCTGCTGCTATGCAATTTAAAATTTACTTCTCAAGTTTATTGCAAGACATTCATGATAATGTCAGAATAAAATTTTCCTTTTCATGCTACTAAATTGCATACTTTTGCTGCAGGTTGTTGCTCACATGATGCCTGATCTTCCTAATGTTGGTGTGGAGAGGGACTTGGAAAGTTTCAAGGAATTTTTTGAAAATCCAGCATTTAGAACAGATGGTCTTAAAATATACCCAACCCTTGTAATTCGTGGAACCGGGCTCTATGAGCTTTGGAAAACTGGCAGGTATGTTGTTTCATTTTATATTACCAATTTCTTTCTGTTCATATCAGATCATGAGATCCAAAAGTAAGGAACACTCATGGCGGTCCTTTTTTTTACCTGTTGTACACAGTGAATGTGTGACTTTTGGTGATTAATTTTTACTCATTATACAAAATGCTTGTTCAATGCCAACAGATGACTGATTTCTCCATCACCCTCTGTGCAGGTATAGGAATTACTCTCCAGAGCAACTTGTGGATATAGTTGCGAGGATCCTAGCAATGGTACCTCCATGGACACGTGTTTACAGAGTTCAGAGGGACATCCCAATGCCTCTAGTTACTTCAGGAGTTGAAAAGGGTAACCTTCGGGAATTGGCATTAGCTCGGATGGATGATTTAGGCTTGAAATGCCGAGATGTTAGGACACGTGAAGCTGGAATTCAGGTTGGCTGATTTTATCGTGCTTTTGCAGAGATGTAGGACGGATAAGACATGGACAATGGGGAAACTTTATCCTTTTAACATTTCTTCTTGTTCCCTCTTAGGACATCCACCACAAAATAAAGCCCGAAGAAGTAGAGCTTGTTCGGCGTGATTATATGGCCAATGAGGGTTGGGAAACTTTTCTATCTTACGAAGATACACGTCAGGTATTGAAACCTTATCCATCTGTGTCATGCTTTTTGTCTTTTTACACGGAACACGGAAATTTGAATTATATCTTGAAGGAGACTCTGGGAATTGCGCTACTTTACTATTCCTGTTCAACGGTATTACTTTACTATCGATTGGGAAGGTTTAGTGTGAATTGTGTCTTTTTTCTTACCTTCTGCCTGTGGGATAGGATATTCTTGTTGGATTATTGCGGTTGCGTAAATGTGGGAAGAGCACAACATGCCCAGAGCTCACTGGAAGGTGTTCTATTGTTCGAGAACTTCATGTTTATGGAACCGCAGTTCCGGTGCATGGTCGAGACGCTGACAAACTACAGCATCAGGTAACACAAATTAATTCCTTTCCATTCAGTTATTATGCCAACACATACATCTATTGCAAATACACATAGGCACATGGATGTTTATGCACCTAAAGTTAGACTTAGACGTTAAGGCCCCATTTGGTTCGTGATTTGGATACAATTTTTTGTATCTGAAAACTCAAAAACATCAAAAACTTGTTTGGTTCAGAAGATTTCAAAAACAGTTTTTCACTTTTTGTTAAGGAAACAGGTTGTTTTCAGAAAATGATAAAAAGTCATTTTCTAAGTTCTATTTTTGGATTGTATTCTTATTTTCGGATCATGAACCAAACGCAGCCTAAGGCTCTGCTCGGCATGCAATTTAAAAAGTGTTTTCTGTTTTTTAAATCAAGATTCCTTGAATATTTGTTTGGTTGGGATGTTTTAAAAAAATTATTTAAAACTGCTCCAAATTCAACTATAAAATTTGTGAAGAAAACAATTTTTTGTTGTTTTCATTGTTTTTTGAAATCCTACTCTAAAAAACAATTTTTTACAAATATAATTTCGAAAGCAGTTTTTGAATTGCATTCGAAACGGACCCTAATAATCCTACAGTTTTCTGGTCACATTATTCTCTTCTATCTGCAAGCAATTGTTGAGGGACCTAATTAAATCTCTCCTTCCATGCATAGTTTGCTGCACACAAGAATTTGTTATTCTGAATTTACAGACGAGAGCTCTCTGTTTTTCACATATGTAACTGAATTAGGTGTTTTCTCTTGGTTTGCTCAGGGCTATGGAACACTTTTAATGGAGGAGGCGGAACAAATCGCTTCTAGAGAGCATAGATCAACAAGAATGGCTGTAATTTCAGGCGTAGGAACGCGTCATTACTATAGAAAGTTAGGGTACGAGCTTGAAGGACCTTACATGGTGAAACTTCTTGTGTAATAGTAATACACAATACCTACCATGGTGGTATTGTTCTTCTAATCCAAGTTTGATCTTAAGATTTCTCTTAATATCAACAACCTTTTGTATTATTATCATTTAAATGCCTACGAGCTGTACATAATGTTGGCTAAACATACCTTTTTGCTAATATAGTTTCGAGTTGACAAGAGTATTTTGATTTGCGGATGAAAGTTCTCGAATTTATTAAAAATCTTACCTGCTGAAATTGCTGAGCTTTTCAATAGTAAAAAGAAATTGAAAACAACAAAAGAAAAAAAAATCATAGTTTAAACAATTTTATTAAAGTATGATGATGATAAAGCACTTGACATTGCTCAAAAAAATAAGTAAATAAAAAGAATGGAAGTAAACTTCAGTTTGTATTAACAATTTTGTCTAATAAATATGTTGAATACTCTAAAATGTAGAAAATATAATAAAATACCAAAAGGGTCAGAACCATATGGTTAAAGAGAGTAAACAACACCATTAAAAAGTCATGTAGTAACTGTTGCTCATGTTACTTTCATACCAGCAAAATGATCTAGGATTGAGTATTTAAGACCATCACTATTGGAAATTTAAGTGGAACAAACAGAAGATTGCAAATAGGATCAATTGCAGTACAGAGCAATGCATACTTCCCCGTTTCATGTGTAGGCTTGCAAAGCATGCTAATGGTAAATAACAAGTATACTTTACGTCTAAGAGATCATGGCTAACAGTTAAAAAAAAAAAACACCACAATACTCTTAATTTAGAATTTATGACTCTGAATGATGTTTCATGTGCATAAAAGTTTGCCACAAGAAAACATAAAATGCCTCTCACTTCTATTCACAAAGTGTGGACAAATCCATGTCCAAACAGCCAAATCTTCGTCGCAGACGCACTAAAATTACCTAGTACAGAGAGCGCGCAAATCCTAAATCCGGCAAGAAACCATCGGGGTAAGATGGGTCAAGCTATGAATAAACCTTGGTCCATTACAGGGTAGTCCACTGATTCATAAAGATAGTCACAGTTCAACTTCATTCTCTCACATGATTGATTTGGAACTGCTGCAAAGAGCTCCAGATCATGGTAGTCCAAAAACTCTATGCTGTTGAGCACTGTGTTCTCAATATAACCATAATCTTGAAGTGAGCAAAGATGCAAGTTCTCAGCAGACTGCAAAACAGTACCAGTTCCTCCAATCAAGTTTTTCTGTTCTGATTCCCAAGTACTTACACTATTGTGATCAAAACAGTAACCTTTCACGCTTGAAGATTCGCTAATGGCACAACCAGGTCCAGAAGCTTGAATATTTGCAATCCCAGTCTCAGTTTGAATAGGATATGAGCCGGTTGTGCTTCCCATGGCTGATATATGTGTTGCATGGTTGCTCCTGTGTCCATTGGACAAAGGGTTGGTACCTGTCGAGTTTGATTTATTGTTTTCTGCAATAGAAACTACGGGATTAATAGATGGAGCAGCAAGTAGTGGATGCGTGTGTACATAAAGTTTGTTCTTTGGTTCAGTTTGTTGCTTGAATTGTACATCTCCAATTTCTCCATTCCATTGGTGCTTCTGTGATCTAGTCGAAGAATCAAATGAAGCACAATTGAGTGTCCCAACAGAACCAGTGAAGTCTATTTGTGAACCATTGCTTCTCTTTGGATTTTCATGAAGATTGGTATTCAAAGCATTTCTGGTTTCGGGCACAGGCAAGACTGGAATACCCTTCAAATCATCTTCACCGATTTTTGGATCCATAGGTTGGACTAGTGTTTCACCACTGGAGTATCCAAAAGTGGAGCAAGGTGTGCTATTTTGGTGAATTATGATTGAACACTGAAGTTCAAATCGAGCAGATGGATCCTTGGGAGTATAATCTGTTTGCTTCAATCCAACAAAACAAGCTTGCGGTTCACTTTCCTTTTCTAATCTACTCAAGTAAAGGCGATACTTCTGCAAAACGCCGGCATTTGTAAAAGTTAGTAGATGTCATGGTAATTGGTCTTGAATAAAAGAGAAAAATATGGATGAAAAGGGAAATTAACCAAAATATTATTGCAAATACTGTCAGAAATTTGAAATTGTAGCTTAAATAAATAAATTCTTATTGTTGAAAGTAAACTGATTAAGAATAGTGACAGTATATCTTCCTTGACAGATATAATTTTAAGTCAATCAATGGAACTAGGATTTTATAAGCATCTACCTGAAGGTGACTAGCAACATTTTCTCTTGTCAACCATGGAATATTCATCAAGTCAAGTATTTTCTTGGGGCCAACTTCTGCCAAAAGGAGTGGTAACATGTTAAGAAACTTTCTTGCATTTTGATATAACAGCCAATAATTAGTAAAAGGACTTGCTAAAACTAGATTGAATATTAGATTTATCAGTCAGAATTATAGGAGATCAAAAGGAGTCCTTAGCAGATACTCACTATCAATGCCGATTTGGTTCACAGCATTCACAAACTTCTGGTGAAGATCCACAGTCCAAACAACTCTAGCTTTCTTTGCAGAAGAAGGATCACTGAGATCTTGATTATTATCATGCTCTTTGTTCTCCGTATCTTTCCTTTTCTTTGCCAAATTCAGAATACCTCCACTCAATAAATATCCATCCTCAAATTTTTCAGATCCTTGTTTCAGTATCGAAGGAATATCTTCGTTAACTTCATGACTTTCAATGTCTTTCACCTCATGTATTTTCTTTCTAAAGACATGTTGCCATATATTTTTGAGTTCTTTCATTCGTACGGGTTTAAGAAGATAATCACATGCCCCGTGTTGAACACCTTTCATCACCCGGCTTGTTTCCCCGTCAACCGACATCACTGTAAAAATTCATTAAAGATTTAGTAAAAGGGAAAATTTTCTCAAATGTTAAAGAAAATGAAAATAAATTATAATATGCAAGCAAGAGATAGATATGATCTGTAATGAAAGAGAACTGACTGATCACAGGAAGGTCCATCTCGAGTCCAACATGTTCGAGGAGCTTGAAACCATCCATGTCGGGCATGTTAACATCACTAATTACAATGTCAAATCCATCTTTTCGTTCTCGAAGAATGTTCAGAGCGTCTATAGCCAAACAACATGTAGTCACTGCAAAATTTAGAGCAACAAAGAAAGAAGACCAAGTGGTCACTGCAGAGCTTTTTTAAACAAAAGGAGAGAAGTGAGAAATATCTTAATTAATCATATTTTAGATATTTTCAGTCACTGTTTAATATGAAATTCATACTTGCAAATTAAGCATATATTGCTAATCAATTGGAAAAACAATTTGAGCCTTATGCAACTTGAATGTGTGCTGCATTAAACATCAGTATGAAAAAAATCAGAACTAGTAATTTTCTTCAATGGTAAGCTTGGACAAAACCCGTATAATCTATACGAAAACTTTCCCCAAATTCTGATTCTTTACCGTTATAATGTCCAATCTATGGTTACTAAGCAAAATAAAATTAGTAATTATAGGCTTTAAAACTGAAAAAGATACCTAAAAAATTTTAAAATTAAAAGCTTGAATGGCTAACATGAACAATTTTCTTCTCTTTTCTTATTTGATTGAAATTGAAATCCATTTGATCAACTTTATCTACATGAACTCTAACCTAGAAGGGCATCAAAATGAGAAATAATTCTAAAAGTAGAAGTGGGTAGAGCTAAAGTGAAACAGCAATGGCTTCTTCAATTTCATCTGAATTTTTACTAGCTCCAAAATAACCATGGCCACCTTTAAGAAAAAAGAAAAAATTGTTATATTTCTACTTGAATTACCACTAAATGAAAAACTTAAATCTTCCAGAAAATCCAAGGTAGAAATCATCAGAAAACTTGATTCAAAATCAACTAATGCCCACAACATTTTCCCACCCAAATTCACAATAAAAAACACAAACAAAACAAACCCAAAAAATAAAATAAAAAATCAATCAGTGAAACAGCTCAATCTCAAACTCAAAAAACAAAAACAGTCTTTCCCCACAGATCAAAACATTCTCAAAAAGAAAAAAAAAACCAAATATTAAACAAACCCAGAACTTCAATTCAGCAACAGCAACCACCAAGAAGATTAAACATAAATCTAAACTTCAAAACTGAACAAAAACAGAGATTTTTTGTTTCCAAACAAAAAAAAAAAAACAGACCTTCATAAGAGCATTTCTTGAGCATCTTCTCAAGAACTTTGAGCCAAGTGATATCGTCATCAACCACAAGCACCCGGAGACCCGCCGGAAACGCGTCGGCGCGAGCTGATGCAAATCCATTCTCCATCGTTTTCGGAAAAATTATCAACTTTGCTTCTTCTTTTTTTTTTTTTTCTTTGCTCTATAGAAGAAGGAGAAGAAGAGAAACAAAGAAACAAACTGTAACACAGAAGCAAAGCAAATCAAAGCAAATCAAAGCAAATGGGCACAACAACACAAGCGAAATGATTAATAAAAAGGAGACTCGCTTTCCATCGCACGGCCTCTTATCAAAAGCGCAACACACACAGTACAGAGACACAGAGAGAGAGAGAGAGAAGAGAGAGAGAGAGAGATTATTATAAAATTTAATTTTTGTTTTTTTCTAAAACAAACAAGGATTTAATCGTTTTTTGCGCGGAAAGCTTAACGGTCACTGTTCGGGTTCACCGATTGCTCGTAACGGTCTTTCTTAATTATGTAATTAGTATTTTCTACTTAAATTCAGATACAATTTTTTATATAAAAAATTTGAAAAACAATTTTTTACTTTTTATTAAGGAATTAAGACAACGATTAAAAAATTATTTTTTAAGTTTTTTATTTTTGAATTATATTATTATTTTTAGATTGTAAACCAAATGCAATAATTTACTTACTATTTCTCAATATAAAACTATAATAAGATGCAATGTATTTTAGAAAGTTAGAAGTATAAGAATTATACTTTTTTGTTATTTCCAGCTTCTTTTTATTTTTTTATTTTTTATTTTTTTTTGGAAACTTTTCCCCCCTTTTATTCAAGTGGTAATTGTATATTTTTTAATTAATATATATATATGTATATCTTTTAAAATCTTAACTCTTTTTTTTTTTTTTTTTTGCAAGTTCATGGTTTTAATATCTTTGCATCAAAATATAAAAAAAATCGTAAACGCATAATTTTTAATTAAATGCACGCAATCTGTTAGTATTTAATAACATAGGATTAGTATCTTTGGATCTTTTTTCATTCCAAATTTGAAAATTACTTAGTTAGTAAATTAAGAGCTTTTAAATGCAATATGTATCTTTCTACTAGAATTTACTTAAAATCACTCATACCATACAATTTTATTTTATTTTTGTATGAATTGATTATGTTATATATATTAAGAAAATTTAACAATATTCATGAGATTTTGACATTTTAGAATGGAAATGTTGAACAATTAGATTTACATTGAAATACTATATTAATACTTACAAAATTAAATTAAATTATGACAATTTTTGCATATGCATTTTACCAATATTCTCACTAATCCAATTAACAAAGGATCATGATCATCATCACTTATATATAATGAGAAATTGACACTAACAAAATCGATGTTGGAGATCGTGTACTATTAGCGTCTATTTTCTCTTTTAAATAAAGTAAAAAAAAAAACTATAAGATGATTAGGGGGTTAAAATTAAGTTAGATCAAAGTGAATTAATAGGCAACTTGATTGACATTTTCAACATGATTTAGCATCAAAACTTTTTTTTTTTTTTTGGAGATAAAAAGTGTCATTAATCATATTTAAAAGCTGATGAAGTATTCTACTATTTTGATGATATATACATATATTCTTGTCTAAAAATGACATTCTATTCACCATCATGCCAAACATCTCCATCTTACTTTTTACTACTCAAGAATTAATTTCATTGTCACTTTACCTTTTTTTATTCAACTTGTTTGCATTAATAGAAATTAAATCTCACTATCATTTTTTTTATTTTTTATTTATTTTTTCCCATTTCCTTTGATCTTAATTCCCTTCATTGTCTTCAGACAAAAAAGAAGCTAGTACAATATCAATTTATTTCATAATGATTAGAACAACAAAAAAATATAATATACATGGGCCATTGTTATGAAAAATAATATATATAAGTAACTAGCTAGGTGAATGCTAGTTCTTTTGGGATATAAAAACTTTACAGCACCTCCAAACACTAGAAAAGTGTATATAATGCCACCTTGCTAGTAGAGAATAATATCTAAATCTTTACCATTTTAATAATTGTAAAACAATTTCATTAATGCATCTTCTCATTTTATAATATATTTATAATAGTTTGAAGTACAGTTGTTTGGATATTATCCATTTTTTTTTTCTTGAGAGGTTCCATTAGATTTTTTTTATTTTTTATTTTTTAGGAGAAGTTGGATTTGACTTAACAATTAAAGTGGCCAAAACACTTGCAAGAACAAAGTGATATATACATATAGTGAAGTATGACTTAAGGGCAGGTGAGAACCCACAACCCTACAAGTGCTTTGGGCAGTTTCCATAAGTAGAAATTCCCACTACTGATACCCTAATTCATGGTGTTCAAACTACCCCATTAGGTTACCAAAAAAAGATCATAAAACCCTAAAAAAAAATGCTTTAAAAAATTAGAAAGTGGAGCTCTTTCAACTTTCATTCTTACATTTCATGTGCCCATTAGCTGTTGGATGCTCATGACAAATAATTTAATAAAGCAAGAATGGTACTTGGGAATGAGAAGCTCTCAGACTAATAATATCTTTTTTATATATTTATGTATATAAACCATAACCAGCTTTTATTTATTTATTTTGATTTTTTTAGTGTAATTCTTTACTTGAATGAGCTAGTGGGGTTTGCTTTTTATCACTTAGTCATTTAGGGTTTTGCATCTTTTGTTTTTATTAGTGACAAAGTGCCAATCATGCATGGAGGAAATTCACTTTGAGAAAGGTTGAAAGTAATATATATTATTGTTAATAACTAGTTATGATGCAATAGAAATTAAAAAAGAGTTGATTTTATTCAAATTGATGGGAAAATGTAAGTGTTAATTAATTAATGTCAATTTTAGTTAGGATGTAGATGATAAAGGGTAGTACTATTATATATATAAAAAATAGTTATTTTCTTTATACAAATAATATGATCTTTGATTTTTTTGATTTTTTTTATTACCGATTTTCCAACACCCCGGAGGTGTCCTTATTTTCTTTAGGCGAGACTAATACTCTCGGACTTAAACATAATAAAGGCGTTTGGGCCAGCCCTCCCAACAGGGACAGATAAATGGGGGCACGCCTAGGTTCAAACTTGAGACATGGACCTCAACTTCACTTATACTTCGTTCTTTAATCAACTGAGCTAGCACCTGTTAGTATATGATCTTTGTTTAGTGATAGGAAAACTTGAACCTATACTATTGGATCCAAATCCAAATCAAGTAACTTTTGAGTATCCCAATTAAATCTTGTAAACTATGAGGATCTCAAGCATCTCATGATTTTATACTTAAGCATGATGACTTTGATACCAACAGATGAATTATACCTAAGAATATTTATAAATTAGGGTAAATAAATAATTAAATTGAGTAAGTCGCGTCAATTCGGTTTTTACAAAGTTTAGTTTAGTTTCAGTATAAAAATTTTATGTAGATTAAAGTTTGATTCGATTTAGAGTTTATAAATCTTCTAATCATGCTAGCTCCGTTTAATTTGGTTTGATATATTTTATTGTATGGATTGATATATTCAGTTTGGTTTATGAATTTCAGAAACTAATTATCCTTCATTTAGATTTATTTAGTTTGAGTTTTATTTTGCAATCTAACCATATTAAATAAATACTAAACCCTAAATTATAAACCCTAAAATAAGACACTATTCTAATTAATCAAAGTTTTTAGTTTTGAGTTTTGTGTTATAAAGAAAAAGGAAAAAGAAAGAAAGAAAAACATCTAAACAACTATGGTCTTAGGTCCCACATTTCCCTTATAAATACAAAGATTATTGATTGAAAACACATATATTGAATCATAAATCAAACAATCATTTCTTTTATATTCAACCCTAAAACGAATAAATGAATATTATATCATGGTATTCTTTTCATTTTTTATTTTTTTTTTTCACAAGGTATCGCAACGCCCTTCAGATATAAGACTAATTCTCGTTTAAGACGGGAGCGAAATGGTAAACCTCTTCGAAGATGGCGCCTCTAAAAATCGAATATTAAAACTTTTATACAAGGACAAGCTTGGGACTCAGGCCGCTTCCGTCCAGGCAACCTTGGTACCAAGAACATCTTTCGACAATAATTTACTTTTTCGCCACACACAATACAATACTTAGTAATCTCACACAATTGTATAAACAAAACCTTGAAAATAAGCTACCTTATATGCATCATTGAGAAACTAAAAAAGCAATATGACCCACATCCTAAAAATAGAGATATATTAATATTATTAGGACTAATTAGGTTCTCTAGCTTTAATTAAATATAGACTTCATTCTAAAAATAGATTTCATTCATCTAGGATTCTTAAAGTAAGCACCTCTCCAAATTGGGATTCCCACTATAATTGAAAGTTGACACCATGCAAAATTCTTAACAAATATCATTGGAATTGGGTTGTATTATATATACTAACTTGTATTTTTTTTTATTTAACAAAAAGGCATTGGCCATATTCTTTAATTATTAAACTTGCTTATTAATTTGTGCATTTGTTTATTAATTAATTTGTGTTTTTCTTAATCTGAAGGAAGTGAGGATAGCCCTTGAGAGTGGCAAGAAAGAGACTCTAAAAAGTAGCTATAATGGCTCTAAAAAGAAATGCCCACTACAGGTTTCTTTTCTTTTGATTAAAAAAACTCATTTAATTAAACAAAACTGAAGTATTATTGGGATTAAAATAAAATAAAAATTGGAATGCTGTGCATGCAACTTATCTATCTAAAGTGGAAAGCTGCTTTGGTTTGATTAGAGATAGAATTCTTTTTTATATTCCTTATAATGCTTTGATGTGGGAATGCTTCTTCCTTTTTCTTGTTTTAATTCTATTTTATGGCATGGTAAGAAAATGATTTAATTATGTTGGAATTTTTTATTCTTCAGGCATATAGAACAAATCAACTATGCAAAAGGAATATGCCAAAGCTAGAGTTGCATTTACTGATTAGGTGATGTTTGGTTACTACGACAAATCTATTCTTAACTTGATTTTCTTCCAAACAAGTTGTCCCAAGAAGTTCTTTTAATTGTATTTTGTTTTGGTTATGTTCTCAAAGAAAATTTAATGCATGATCTAAAACAAATTTTAGCTGTAATAGTTGACATTTAGATTTTCTTAGTTAAAATTAACAAGAATAACTAGTTTTTTTTTTTTTTTTTTTCTGTAAGTGCATCGAACTCTAATGGGTACAACGGACTCTGACGGGTATAACAACCGAACCCATCTTTTTTTTTAACATGATAACTATCTAAGAACGGGATGGACCAGGATAACAAGAGCTAACGCTCACAAGGTGATCGAGTTCGAGTTCAGAATATAATTATTTATAATTTAAACCTTGATCGAGCGGTGTGAAAAAAAAAAGATATACATAGCCGACCTTGTATAATTAAAAAAAGACTTAGTTGAGTTGAATTAAGAATTGTTGACTCGTTATGTTATATTGATGTAGAGAATAGAAATTGCGCATCATGACCAATTATATTGTTTCTTTGAAAATTTGTACATAAAGATTCATTTATCTTCAAGGACTCCTTTGATCAGAAACGTTGCTTCTACTTTAAAATATGGAACTCCAATTGAACAGGCTTCACATCTATTTTGCAGAGTGATTTTGAGGCATTTGCTGTGATGTTTATACAGAAGAAACCCATTTTCAATGCCCATTTGGTGGATTCAAACAATCTTAATGAGCTAAGAAGATCAAAATCTACACCTATTTTGCAGAAAATCTGCAGCACACAGGCTTTCTAAATAATGCTATTTTCATCAGCATATGGACTTAAAATTATATGCAAGAAATAAGCATAAGATTATTATTTTCTTGATCAACAATTAATAGTAACAACAATAAGAAAGATACAACACCTTGTAATAGAACTACTTATTTGACTCCTAACTGATTATATATGTAATTTCATGGGATCTGTTCTGGTTCATCAACCAGGCATCAATACAAGACACATTCAAACACACCTTTCAAGTTTTTCTGAATTACGGACTTGAAGTCAAGAAGAAATCTAATGATAAACATCATAAAGCATTGAAGGGTTGGCAAGATAATTAACCATCTTTCTCTTCTTTGGTTTATCATTTGTTGTAGTAAAATTTAAAACCTACAAAATATTCACTTTATAAGTATATCCAACTTCTATGTAGTTCAAAAGGAGTGGCTTTCAAACTTTGTCTACATTTCCTACAACCCATACTTGTAAGTTCAAAAAACTTCAACCAAAAAACTCGATAGAACATTGGAAGGAAACTACTTTAGAATCCTTTACTTCTGCTGATTTGTACTTCAAACAAGCACTCAGATTCATCTTCGAGATTTAAGATGCAGGTGTCGCCTTTGCGAATTGCGTTTGCCTTCGATAAAGCTTCCCATCCTATGGTTAAGACTCTAAGACCATGTTTCTCGTGCAAGAGCACTGGCCATTCTCGAAACTGGGGATCTCGGAGCAGTAAAATTTTTGTTTCCGTCCTTGGTCTTCCTCTACATGAAAACGACGGAAAATCTACTAATTCCCCCAGCTCCTGCAAGGGTATAAAAAACCAAAACAACTCGCAGATAATCATATTTTTCAGTAATTTTGATAAAAAGAAAAGAAAAGAAGGCTCGTTTCAGTATTATTACTTGTCCCTAATCAAACGAAGATTATGACAAATGCCCGTCAAAATGTGATATAGAAAGGATTGGGAAGTAAGATACTAGTGTGAAGTTTTACTCATTTTGATTAGTAATCCTAGCAGTATATATATTTGTTATAACACTAAGATCAGAAAATAAATGATGTTAATGTGAAACTTACAAGATATGATTCAGAAACCACACACACTGAAATGGAGAAATCAACTACATCTACAGCTTCACTTTTCACCACTCTGTAAGTGTTTCCTTTAGCTATTACGCTGGGATAGCCCTTTTTAGCTGCAAGGAATAGCAAGCATTTGTGAGTGAGAATCTGAATTTTGTTAATCAGACACAAGCAAGAAATTTCTATAAGAAAACCGGGAGAAAAAAAAAATTAATTTGAAGGATGAAGCATGTGCGCCTATAAATGCGCCGCAAACATCATTTGAATACTAGCAAAATTAATGCTTAAACCTCATCTACCTCCATAACAAAACAAAACAAAAATTACGTATGTGAAAGTACCTATGTCCATATTAATAACATATGCACTTGGTCTAAAAAACATAACGAGAAAATATAGCATATTAGCATGGCAAACTACTAGGATAATAGCATCGTAAAGAAAACTACTTGTAAATTACAACATAAGATAGGGAAAATGATAAAAACCAGGCTCCTCGTTCACATGCTCCACAGGCTCTTCTTTGCATATCTTCAGCTTTTTCTCTGTTGAACACAGTGAAATCCCAATTGAAATTAAAAAATTCAGGTTTATATATGTAAAGTAATTTCTACAAACATACCACATTTTCAGGCTATGGCAATGGATAGAGGAGAAAAATGAAATTAAAAACAAACCATATGGGTAATTTTTTGCTTTGATCATTGAATCCTTCTTGCTCACATATTTCTTGGTGATAATCTGTTGGACACTCCCAATACTTTTGCCAAGTGAAGCATTTCTCGTAGGAGATTGTAGTTGAGTTTCTACTTTCCCTGCCACCAAAATAGAGATCACAAGAGTTAGGATCCAACAATACACTATAAAAAGACGCATAAGGTAGCTACTGACCTGAATACAAACAATGTTCCTCTTTGGTGAGAAGACTTGTTCCAGAAGCTATCTTAGATGTGCCTGGAGGATTATCTATCTCAGTTTTATGTCGGCGGGTTGGTGTATTTTGGGCTAGTTGAGAGGTGGGAGGACCATGCCCGGAAACTTTATTGGGTATTTTATCTGCATTTTCAGATTGCAATTTTCTTCCGGGCTCTTCAAATTCTAGTACATCAAGAGGGGCTCCTACACCGGCTCTTCTTTTTCCAGCCGGTTCCTCAAGAATTATGCCTCGCCTTCCTTCCAAACAATTTGTTCCCAAACTACCTTTTGATTGTACTGACTTTACATTGGAATCAGGGGCTTTTTTATCCCCGACGGCTTCAGGTCCTTTCACACCATTTTTTCCCTCAACCATTTCAAAGTTAGACAAATCAAAGAAAGAATTTCTGAATGTTTCCTCATGTTCTGCATTTCTATTAATCATGTAAAAAGGCAATTCAGTGCAGTCTTCGGAAGACACGAACCGGGGAACTGATTTGTTCTTATCGCACTTGGGAACCTCTCTTTTGGTCACAGGTACTTCTTCCATATCTTGGGTGCTACCTTTGCTATGAAAAATTTCTTGATCAGAATTAAAATGAGCAGTTGAGCATGATTCCCGATTGTCTGAAACCGCGTCATTTGTACGGAATGGAGCAGCTGTGGATTTCAATAGCTGGAGTTCTGAACGCTTAAGAACCAAACCATATTTAGGATCAACTTGTTTCGCCTTGTTAATATTACTTCCCTTAGAGAAATTTACCTTCTCACAGCCACTTTTGCCGTAAATCTGAACAATAAAATGCGATTCAATGAGATAATTGAAGACCACAAAATCTCCAATTTCTATAGAATGATCTGACACAAAACGATTCCATCCTTGTTTAAAAGCCAGCCGCCCATCAACCATGGATACCTTTACACTCCAAGAATTTCCATTTGAATCATCAAGAAAAACTTTCTGCTCCACCAACGACATGATTGTCTGACTAAACTTAGGAGGTATAAACTACAAAGGTTGTTGAAAACAAATGCCACAATAAGAATGAGAATTAGATAGTGAAGTATAATAGAAAAGAAAATTCAGGATTTTAATTAAGAAAACCAACATCAATAATCCTGACGAGAGCAAAACTCCTGGTCACCCATGGGGTAAACAAATTATCAGCAACTATTTTGATTAGGCAAGAAACCTATCCTAATGCACAAGGTATTGGAGTTCTTTGGCATCACAATACAATTTCTATAAAAACAATTAAACAGATGTTCAAGTAAATGCCTTCAATTCAGTAAAGCACCAAATAACAAGTTTATATTGTCCTGAACCCAAATAACAGATTGATCTGCTTCCTTTTACTAGCCTAGCAATCCTTTAGGATTTGATACACAAACAATTATTCATGGCAAAGTTATAATTAAATTTAACAAATACACGCAGAAAAGGCATTTAGAATCCTACACATTTTCGCAACTGGAGACAACAGCAATGGAAATCATCCAATCCATGTGAGTGATCCATAGGCAGTGGAGAAAATCCATCTTTTTAAAGAAGAAGAAGGTCAACACATGCCCAAATAATGTAATGTCAGAGAAAATATGGAAATTCAAAGATGAAAACTGGGAAAAGATTATACATTTAGATACATGTAAAAAATCTGGGATATGTGATACTTGCCAAATTGTCTCTAATTATGCTAGGTGGTATCTAAACCAATATAAGGTTGATCAGTGCTTCTCTTCAAAAATGACTTGGTGCCCAACCAAAAATACTAAAAGAAAAGGGGAAAATAAGCTTCTAAAGGAATAAAGTAAAGTCAAATAAGCTTTTATAAGAATATAGCTAAAGATATGGAGCAGGTTCCCTTTATAAAAAGCAAATGGTAGAAGAGAATTGCCTCCAAATGAAAGGGACTGAGATAAGAAGAGAAAAAGGGTAATTTCATAGACAAGCAAGATTAAGAGAATAAGGTGGTAGTTGCTTAAACTTGCAGGTGGGTCAGATGAACTTGAAAAGGAATGGGATGCCAAGGATTAACTATTAGCTATGTTGTAGAGAAGCACCACAACATCTTGATTATGTAACCAAAAGCATATTGAAAATGGAAATGTCTTTGTTACTATCATATATACAAGAAAGAAGTGTATATAAAGAGAAATTTGAATATATGAACATTAGGAGAGTAAACACTTTAAAAATGCAACTTCAGAAATTGATTCTTAAAAATGTGCTTTAAAGCTACATTGTACTTTAAAGCTACATTGCGCTTAAAAATGTGTTTTTTATATGAATAGTCAATTTTAACAATTTTATGTTCAACTTGAGCAAATGTATATACACATCCTTAGATGAAGCATGCAAGTTTTACTGACTTATTTCCCTTATAAGCATTTCCCTTTACCTTTTAATAAAATCCACAACTATGTGAAAGCCTCCCAAACTCAAACCACACTTCCTTTCAAGCATCATTGCTTCAAACATGTTTCAATATACATCAAATTGATGCTTGTTCCATCCCTACCTCAAAATCAACTTTTTCATGAATTTTCCCTACTTTTCCTTCTCTTCTACACATGTTAAAAGAAGTCACAACTCTAAGTATACCTCCCTAACTCATATAGTATGTCCTCGCTACAGACCCTTATTTCTAACATGTTTTATTCAATAGAATACCCTTGACTTACCAAAAAGAAAAAAAAGAAAAAGAAAGGACACCCTTGTTTCATTCAAGAAAAAGCTGCAGGGTCGCGGCGTCACTAGGATAAACATCGAGCGGTCTGTATTGCGTGCTCAATGTTCATAGCAGGGACACAGGAGCACACATCTCCACCGTCTTTCCAGCTCCGCATCCCCCTAGCATCACTCTTCATTCAATATACCTCCAAATTTTTTCCTTAACGATTTTGCGCACATTGTATCTATTTATTCTATTATGTCTTAAAGGAAACCAGCAGGAAAAGGCCTCCCACATTGAAAAGCAACCACAAATATTTCACAAACAGCAAAATAAGAATAGCATCACGGTTCTCATTCCACCTTGAAATCACATTATGAAAATTTGTTCTATATAATAAAATCTCCAAAATGTGATTGTTGGTGTATATTGGAACATGTTTGAAGAAAAATGATGCTTGAAAAGGTTTTCACAGGTCGAGTAGTGTATTTTATTAAAATGTAAAGGGACTTTCCTTATAAGGGAAAAAAAAAAAATCATCAAAACATGCATACCTGATCTAAGGATGGTGTGCAGACATTTGCTTGAGTTGAATACAAATTTGTTAAAACTGATAATATCATAAAAAAATAAAAATAAAATAAAAAAAATAAAAAATAAAAACTCAAGGTCTATTGACAATGTAGCTTTGAAGCAGATTTTTCCCTACTTGTACCACCATTATCCTGTTTCTTTTGGAATTACTTTGAGAGACAACAGTATTTCTCCAAGTATATCTCACAACAAGAGAACCCATAAAACCAACTTACTCTGCAACACCAACTATCACATAAAACAACCAGAAAACAAGTTTTCATGTCAATCACAAAAAAGAACAAAAAAACAAAGTTAGAGATTGAAACCCAAGAGAAGAAACAACAAAACAGAGGTACCCTTTACAGAGATTCAACGAGAAGAGACGGATTTACACACCGAAACAGAACGAAAAGCATCACCAAACATGATTTTGAAGAAAGAAGCAACAGAAGGTGACGGCCCTTTCCTTCCATGCAGCATCATGCACTTCTGTGTGCAATCTTCACAAGCTTCAACACCACCGCCACCACCACCACCTTCTTCTCCTCCATTACCCATCATCATCTCTACTCTTCTCCCACTCTTCCATTGAGTTGAATCCATTCTTCTGATACCCGTAAACGAATATTTCTCTAATATCACTTCTTTCACTGATCTTCTCTTGTCTTTAATGGCGCAAATAGCATGGAAGCATGGAAGAGGAATCGCTCTCTCTCTTCTTGTGCTCTCTCTGTCTCTCACTCTCTCTCTCTCTCACACTTTCTGGGTGTGTGCCGCGTGTACTAGTCTTGATCAATGTCGCTGTCTTAAATATATTTTGCAGCCTTTTTTCTGGCATTTTGAAACAAATTTGATTTTCTTGTACCATACATAACTATTTTTGGATTTTTTTTTTTTTTTGTTTTTTGTTTTATTTGGGTGCAAGTCTCTCTAGTCGTATTTTTTTTCGTGGAAACGAGGAATAGAAAGTTTGTCTTTCTTCTGCAAGTGAGAAAAGGGAGAAAAACGTAGCTTTAATGGTTCCTATTCCAATACCCACTTAATTTCTAAAGCTAAGAACACAGAACAACAACATTATATATTTATACTATTGAGTTGCTCAAATGTGACGTTCCATTTGCCTGGGCTCGTGGATTGAGGAGTTCTTTTTGAGGGTAATGGGCATTTATAAACTGTAGTTAGTGGGGGTATTCACATTAATTTCAGATATCTCTATATATCTATTTTTTTATTTATTAGTAAATAATGTGACTATTTTATAAATTTTGTGCTAATTTTTTGTAAGTTTTTTCTTTTAGACAGCTAAAAAAAGTTTCAAACGAATTTTCTCTTAATTGTTTGATTGTATATAAGAAAAATAAATGTGAACTAAAAAAAATTTCACGTGTAAAGGTGAGAAAAATTTTGTGAGAAAATAAAAGAATTGAAAAAAAATTTCTTGAGAAAATATTGATAATCAAATAAGCAAATTTTCTATTTTATTGAGAAAATAATAATTTTCTTGTCAATCATCCAAAACCTTAGTTTATTTTGTTTGATCTTTATCAAAGTTGTGATTCCAAGTATATATATTTATTAGAGTAATGATATCTATCCGTTAGGTGTCAACGCTATTTTTTTACGTTAACACCCAACTTCTTTTAAATATTTTAGAGATGCACGTATATTTAAAAATATTCAAAAGAATTAGGTGTTAACTGTATTCTTCTTTCTTCATTTTCATATTAAAGTCAAAAAGCAAAAGCAAAATTGACGTGTCAAAGAAAAAATTGACCTTATCTTTTTATATCCTATCTCATGCTATTTCACAACAATGCCCCACGAAAGTTTTATTAAAAAAAAATTGGACAACAATTGTGTAACTTGGCACCAAAGCTCAGAAACATTTTAAAAAACAAGTTTTGAAGTAAAAGATGAAAGTACTATTGAAAAAAAAAAAAAGGAGAATATTTAAGAATGTAGATATAACAAAAAAATTTGTGGAGAGGTAAATCATGTAGTTGCACATGAAATCCATGTGATCTTCATCAATTATCTTGAACATACTATTACAATTTTAAGGTGGAAATTGAAAGTGACTAAGAGGCCTATTTTGATGCAAATTAATTACCCTCATCTCTATTTCTCTAACGTTTAGGGTTCGAATTTCCTTGTCCCCAAAAAGGTTAATAGTAGTAGCTTTGAAACCTAGTTCTCTTATATCTATCAATAATGAGCCTACCCATTATTGGCCTTGTTATTGGTTACGTGATTCAGCAATGGTAGTGTAAAAATTTTAATGAAACATAGTAACTAGGGCGTTTGCACAACTAATGTTTGCATTGAGGAAACGTGATTTTTGGCATTTTAACAAATAAACTTCTCACCAGCTTCTTCAATTAGCACTTGCCTATGAAAAAAAGCGCTTCTTGCTCCACTGTACAAAACAGGGTCATTATTTAATTGTCTAGTTTCCTTTGACCCATATATAGTTATTGATGAATGTTAAATTATGTAATAACTATGGGTTTCAATGTAAATAAATTGAATGACTAAAACAAAAAGTACCCTAATCATGCATCCTGATTTGTAGTAATCAATCGTGACCAACGCACTTGCTTTAATTAAAATAGCATACTACTTGGCACTTCAAAATAATTCAAATCACACACCCTAGTCATCATTGAATTATAAAGCACCCTAGTACTCGTAGCACTTCTCTAAGAGGACCACTACATTTATATTACAACTCCACTTCAACTATCAAAAGTAGCTTATAATTAAAATACCACATTTCTCTTGATCTCCATGCCTAACCATATTATAAAACAGTACTACTACTATATATATAGGCTTATTGCTTGATCATACTTGCAACCATTTTGCTACCCAAAAGGGTGGCAATACCCTTGGTGAAGAAACATGTCTGCAACCACACCATACATTGCTTCAGTTAGATGGACTCCATCCCAGTTGATGAACTGCCTAGGATTCGAACAAGCTCGCGACGCAGAACCGCAAAACACGGTGATATCAACGTTGTAAGGACCAGAACCAGATCCACAGCAAGCCTTGAATGGCTCCATGAACCCATATTTTGGGGGGTTGGTCATCACTGTTTTATAGGCATTCCAGAAATCAGCATAAGAAATCGCAGCTTGAGGGTACTGTTTTCTGAGTTGCTGGAGATTGGCTTGAAGAATTGAATTGTGGGTGTAGCTTTGCTTGTTTGCACTTGCAACACATCCAGTTTTGTCTCTGTCTTTAAGGTCTGGTGCAAGTACTAGTGAAAGAGGTAGGCATCCTATGGGACTTAAGCCTTGGACTACTATGTGCTTTGCTCCCATCTTTAGTATTGCCTGCAATTAATGCCAACCCAAAAGAAGTGAATTAATACGTGCACGTATGCTTGTGAAATGTTTTACTTTTTGTTCTTTGCTTGTTTGTTTTATTGACCAAGTAATGTTATATATACAGGTGCAAACACCATTTTTTTACCCTAACACCCAATAATTCTTAAAAATATTTTGAGAATACACGTTTATTTAAAAATATTGTATAATATACACCTATGCTCAAAATATCGAAAGAAGCTAAGTACTTAACCCTCACAAGTTAAGTTAGTAATATTAATATTATAGGGGTGATAATCCACCTAACCTCTTTATATAGGGGGACAATAGTATTAATACTAGTCATCAATATTAGGGCCCGCCAATAAATCACCAAATAAACCAAATTAAAGTTATATATAATATCTATTCTGGTTATAAATATCTAAAATAATGCATGTCTTACAAAATAGCATAAGACGACGTGCACTAGTAACCCAATGCATGTGGAATGTGGATCCAAATTGATAAGTTTTTACTTGCATCGAACTTATTTGTAAATATTTGATATCTATATGTTATGAGCTTTTAATCATGCTACACATTGACATGCATACATGATATTTATTGATGAGTATTGATAGCATATTTGAATTCTATTCACTGGGCACCGTTGGCTCACCCTTATTTTTCTCTTTCAGGTCTTGGTCGGAAAGTCTGGATTTCTTGTGCCATTTTGTTCAAACTTATAGATCTCCTCAATCTATCGTTGAATGGGATGACCATAGGGTCGTTTTTCCCTCGTACAAGCAGGGCTCAAAGGATTCGTGGAACAAAAGCCAAGATACCCTCGACTCCTTAAATAAAATAAAAAATGTATGTCTTACCATGTAATCTTACTTCAATCTATTTGTGAATTATAAAATAATAGTTTATGATGCAAAAACAATATTATAAAATAATCTATTTTTCATTTAATATTCACAAAAATTAGCCAATAAAATAAAATAAATAAATCCAAATGGTACACACCTGAAGAAAATCAGTGGTGCTCTTAACAGCAAGCGCTTGAACCGTATCCGTAGAAACCGAGTGCCCAAACGTATAAGCATAGTCATTTGCACCAATCTGCCCAACCCAAAACAACGTATCATCATCACCTCCGATCACACTCGGGCACTGGCTCGACGTCCACGGCGCCGTGCACCCTCGCCGCCTCAAGAACTCCTCGAACCAACCAAGCTGAGAACGGAGCGAGTAAGGAACGAAGCTAAGCGTAATATTGTTCTTCACGTAGAAGTCATGGTCGATGGCGGTCGAGCCAGAAGCGGCAAAGTTGACGCCATGATCGGAGGCGTAAGAGTTCCGGTCAAGGTACGGTGGGAGGAGTGGGAGGGAGAGGGATTGGGAGAGGAAGTCGACGACAAGGCGGCCGTCGGAGAAGCGGTTGGAGGGGTGGTGGAAGAAGGTGATGCCGTTGGGTAGGCTGCTCTTGATGTTTCCCGTGTCGGTGTAGGAGTCGCCAAAGGCGTAGATTTTTGAGAATTTTGGGGGTGTTGAGGATGATGATGATGAAGAAGAAGAAGAAGAAGAAGAAGAAGGAAGAAGGAGGAGGAGTAGAAAAATGGTGAAGAAGAGACCAAGGGAAATGTGGTTGGAGTCCATGTTTGAATTCATGAAGGTAAGTTCAGTACTATAGAGAATGGTGTTTTTTTGTAGAAGTGTTGTGTAGAGATGGGTTGAGTATATGCCTATGTGGTACAGTTTTATTTATGTTTGTAGAGTTTTGGTTGAGTAATTAAGGAAGGTAGGTGAAATATGAATATGCAAAGGCGATGTCTTAATTATACAGGTTTGGAAACATCCATCCATCCATGATTTTGAGTATTAATTGACGTTTAATACTAATCTAGCTATAAAAAAAAAATGCAACTAAACCTGCGACATGATCTTCACATTAATTCATTTATTAATCATGTTGAGATGCATAAAATATGCATATTCTATGAACATGAATGTTTAATTATATTTGTATTCACAAACTTTTAAAATGTAATCAATCGCATATAGTGATACGTAATTGACAAACTAGCATATAACTTTCTTAGATTAATAACTATGTCATGAATCTACTTAATTAAATTATGTGAAGAAGAAGAAATAAAGCATCGCAAGTATCGACTTAGCCCTTAAATTAAGCACGAAATAGAAGAAACGTATTCATGTAGTTGACCTTGTATAATTTAAAAAAAAAGGTTTAGTTGAGTTAAATATTTGTTTTTCATGCTTTATTATTATATGGTTATTCAAGGAAGATCAATAAAACTGACTGATGTTTTATACTTTTACTTTCTATAGTTAGCCATGTAGAGTAAAGTTTGAAATCCAACTCTGTAAGAACAGGGAATTCCTGTAATAGCCTAAACTGCTGGTAGGTAGGAATTTTAATGTGCCTTTTGTATAAGGTTGCAATAAAATAAAGAATAAAAATGTGTGCATGTCTATTACATATGATTTTTTTTTTATTTTTTTTTCTGAGTAATGCTAAAGGTACGTTGACTACATTTCTCGATGTTGACACCCAACTTACCTTAAATATTTTAAAAATAAACGTGTATGTTGCCAACGTACATAAAACATTTTTTCACTGTTCATTAGTTAATCTTAATTTTTTAAGATTTTGCGAGTATTCTTATGTTTACTATAATAAAATTATGTCAATGTTTTATAATGGTAGCCTAAGCATATCTTTTTCATTGGGTATAAAAGTATAAAAAAGTAAAAATGTTTAAAATAAGAAAGGCAACATATGTAATCATTTGTATCCAAAGTAGTTTCTTAATATATATCACCACATATAATCATTTAAAAAAAAAAAAAAAAAGTAGAGCAATTGATAGGAAGAGAAATAAATATTGGGATAACTTTTGATGTTTTGGAATTCAAACAGTACAAATGCCTTGGTTTTGCAAGAAAGGAAAGTAGTCTAAGGTAGGTGACAAGTTGAGGGAAGTTGCAATATTTTCAGTCCAAACTTAACAGATCTTCCAACAAACAACACTAGAACATGAAGCATTCAAATATAAGTCTCAACTTTTTCAATCCAAATTGAACTGAAACAGAATTAGAAGAATCTTATTAGCTCTACAAATATAAACAATTTATAGCTTTAGTTGGGAAAATTCAACTACTCTTGCCCTTCCATAAGCTACCCAATAACCTGCATCACACCTGGATCACTCTGAAATTTAAAAAAAATAAAAAAATCATCTCTGATATATATAGTAAACCTGGTGGTTAACCTAAATTTTTATGGGTCATGCTTAGATCCAAATACTGATTCAAACTATTTATGAAGAAACATAATAAATATTTCTACATTAAGATTTTCTCACCAGTTTCTAACCATCAATTACATCTCACTAGTTTTGAGGCTGCTCCAATGTTATGTATAAATAAAGTAGCATGAGAATTGGGAATGAAACTAAAAAAAAGAATGAGGACACTTGGTATTTACATGCTTCTTATACACATTAATCATGCATTGTAATTGATAAGTAGCTAAAATAGAACCAGATACTCTAGTTCATGGTAAACAGGTTTACACGTTTTCCTCGTGGGTCGCATCGGTGGACTTCAGGAGTGGAGCCTTACCTTCTTCACCAGTCATTGAAGAAACCCTTGCTTTCTTGGAAGGGTAGAGAACGTAATGTTGGAGAATGAAGAGAAGGTCGAAGAAGATAGACACCTGCAAGATATATATCAAACTTAATAAGAAGGGTAAATTGTGAAAGATAAATCTCCGAAAATATTCATGAAGTGATTGACCATGTTTGATCTACACATATGCCATAGACTCATATATGTTCAGAAAAAATAAATAAATAATCTCCAAGTATGTTTTTGGTTTGTGATTCGAAACATGGATACAATCCAAAAAACCAAAAAAATCAGAAAACAACTTTTTATCATTTTCTGAGTAAAATCTTAAAAAACTGTTTCGAATTTGACCAACCAAATACATTTTGCATGTTTTTGGATTTTCTAATATAGAAAATTGTATCCGAATCACAAACCAAATGGGCTAGGTATATAGTATATACCAAAAAGACTTCACTGCTTATGAACATCTTCTTTTTAAGGAGAAGCTTTTTGGATAAAGTGTAGATCCAGTCATAGGGATGAAGTTTTCTATAGATTTTATTTGTGATTCTTAATATTTGTTGTCCATTTTATTCATACAATATAAGTTAAGTTTTTCAGGAACATTTTCACTTAAGCAATTCGAGACTAAAATGAGAAAAGGTTAATGCATTTTTCATACCAAAGAAAGCAAGGTCTTCCCTATGTTTCCATAGAAGTTCACCCAAGAACCTGCATAAAACAATTTGTACACATGAAAATGTGCATAAATAGGAAATGATACTACTAGTCAAGGAAGGAATTCGTGACAAACCCTGGTCTATCGACTGCATGGCCATCTGTAAATAGTTTGCAACACCTCCAGTCAAGTCGAGTAAAATGTTTCCAATGCTCCATCCTTTTGTACTCTTTCGGTTGAAGTTCATGAAGGCCTACATTTCATAACATCAATATTTTTTAGAATAGGAACGGGAAGACTAGCCGTAAAGTTAAAAATAAGTAGAAAAAATATACCATGTTATCAAACGAAATCCAAAATATTAAAGGGAATACAAACATATAAATTTAGACTTTCACTTTTTTTGCAAGTTTGGGGAAGTCAAGATATAGAGATTGGTCTATCTTACACTTATGCCTAACCACATTTCACTTATTTTACTACTACTTGAAATCCATTGATCTACAATTACCCCAAAATTCCAATTTAAGTGTATAGTTGGAATTGCAAACAAAAGAGGTTGAAATGGTAGTAATAACCACTCTAAAGTCCTATATAAAAGACTGCAGAAAGCGAAGCCAGTGAAAATGCACACTTCTCTCTACAGAGTCCTATTTTCCACAGCCCAAAATGTAATCATGAACACAAAGCTTACACCTCATTGCATGAGAACAAAATCAATTCTTCAAAACGAAATGGAGGTAAGTCATATGACTCATACCTGCGGAACATATTTGATGACTGTCATGATAACTTGTATAGTGCTGCAAGGAAGATGAAGCCATGAAAAGTTAAAACACATATCACATTACAAATGAATTTTATTAGATGGATCATATTAATGAACAGCTTCAAATAAGTTGTGTGTAAAAGAAGCAAAAAGAAAATAAAAGTAAAATAAATGCATGAAAAGTGACGATCTCACATCAATAGAGGGAATATGCAATTTCAACCCTTATCTGATGATATAAAGAAGAAGAAGCAAATACAATGGTGATGATTCCAACACCGTTTCACAACAACTTTAAGTATTTTCTACTCTCTTTTTTCTTGTGGGTGTAAGCCTCTTTGTTTTATATATATATATATTATTATAGTTTCCAATTATAACTCACTAAAGGGAATGATTCCCTCTGAAAAGCTCAGAACTCTCCCAATGCATCAACAAGTGGTAGCATAGATTTAAAGATTTAAATTTCAGAATATCTCAGATGAAAAGCTATTATTTCCTTCAATTCCGGTGCAGTGTAACTTTGCGGAAGATTGAACAGGGGAAAAAAAGGTAGAAAATTACTCATTCATTGAGCAAACATGAATTCAAAGTCTTATGTTCTCCAGAAAGAGATTGATAAAAATGAAAGGTTGTACTTGGGGATTTAGCAGCAGGCAGAAACTTACTTGAAGACAGAGATTAGCCAAAGCCAAGAATGATGTGGCAAAGCTATGAACACACAAATTGCTGCAGCAAGCCACACTGCACAAGTAATTCCGATACATGTCTTTGAGATCTTTTGATTTCCTCGCTGTACAGGACATATCAACATAAGCAAGTACAGCATAAAACTTTGATCTTTAGTAAAATGCTAGTTCACCAAATTTTACAAGAAAACAATAAATCCAACTGTCAATAAAAAAGGATGCCACTTACTTCATAGATGAAAACTTGGCTTAACGTAATTGCTGTCAACAGAACAGCATGCATTGAGAAGGCTACATCGTTAGGAGCAACCGGGATCATCTGCATAAACACCAAAAACTCCATCAAAATCTCTGTTTCTAGTTTTTTTTCCCTTTTCCTTTTTTTTTACTCCTTTCTCTCTGTTTTTCTCTTTCTTTTCCTTTTTGTGTTCATTCAATTTTCACATTATTTAGTTTCGACAACAAAATGCTAAAGCCTAATATCGAGTGCTTGGATGTATTATCAATATTCACAAGCAAACTGTGATCAATGTATAAATAAAATTTCCAAAAAATGATCTATACCAAGTGTAAAAGTCCTGAGACCATATAAAAAGATGCTTCTTATAGTTAGTAAGCTACTAAATTCAAAAGCTATAGCTGTCAAGTAGAAGCCAAACAATCAGTATCAAGTTAGCACCAACACTCTTCATTGGCAAAACCATCCTTCGCATGGAAAGATAGAAGAAAATAAAAGAAAATATGAATACCAAAAAAATCAAATAGGGAACAGGTAAATTCTAACAAACAGCCTCGAACACAAGCACTCCACAAACTAAGCTATAACATCATGTAAGAATGGCCACTGAAAGTCGCACATGAACATCAAAGATAACACCAATAATTAAGCTAAGGGGCAGAACCCACATAAATCAATTTTCCTCTAGTTCCACCTAGAAGTTAAAAAAAATAAAAAAAAATAGCACTGAATTACTAACAAATCATACAGTAAAACTGAAATCTAATAGAACCTCAAATCAGAATCAAGGTTTCTTTCTAACTACAGCACAAGAAGATCAAAAATCATCATCTCTGGATCCATAAAATCAATCAACTCAGATGATTCTAAGAGGAAATCTATTGACAGAAAAAAAAAAAAAAAAAAAAAAAAGAACTAACCTCATCAAGTCCATACTTCTCGCGGTACTGCCTCTGAACAACAGGGCTAAAGAAGAGGCAAGCGTTATATACCAGATAAGAAGAGTGCTTGGTCAAGTTCAACACCAGGAAATCGAAATTCAACCCCACAACACTTCATAAAACCACAAAACAAGAGATACCCAGATCAGAAAATCGAATCAAAACACCAAAAAACCACAAGTTAAGCACAAATTAGCTTCAATCTCCCACCTTTTTCTTCTGTAATTGAGCAATACTTGAGGGTAGAAACTGAAAGACCATGAGAAAAAAGCAAGCCAACCCAGAACCTCATACGAGATTTCGAGCGGAAGTGAGTGCCAAGATGCCATCTTTTCTGCTCGGGAAGATAAAAAACTTGAAAAAAAAAAAAATCTGGGTCGAACAGCTTTAATTAAATGCTCAAGTGGGTTTGATGTATTGAAGCTTTGCCGCTTTGGTTATTCTCGAGAAAAGCGGATTCCAATGGAGGATCTAATGGGTGGTGGCCATGTGTAGACTCTTGATGTGATGAAACGTTATGATGAGATTAAATTGGGAAGTCGAAGTGGCGGCTAATTCATGGAGAACGTCAGAAAACTTGAAAGCTGAATTCGTCGTTTGTAACTGAATGAACTGATACGAGATTCAGGGTCTATTCAATATGGCCGCTTGATCCCGCTAGAATCGGAGGTTTCATGTCAATTAGCTATCATAAAAAATAACTTTGACCTTACGTGCATTGCACGTATTTATTGATTAAAATAAAATAAATATTTTATATAAATAATTATTAGAATGATATTTTATAAATAAAAGAAAATATTACTAATGATCCAACTATCACAAAACGAGACAAAACTCCCACAACTACTTGAAGTGGCAGGGAAGAGACTCGAATCATTGAACCTCTCCCACCAAGATCTTAATGAAGGGGCACAGAAGCGGGGGCCACATGAAACCTGAACAATGGATTATCCATCTCTCACATAAAAGAGGCAACGGATGATCCAACTCTTACAGAACACTTGAAGTGGCGCGAAAGAGACTTGAACCTCTCCCCTCGTGAAAAATGAGAGAAAGTGTTTACCATATGATTTCAGATGGTAAGCGAAAAAGATGATTTATAAGTATGAGAAATGCTTTGGTAACATAATTTTTGAGGGTTGCTAATTGAATCATAGAAAAATACTCTTTGCATTACAAAAAATCACCTATTTCAATTTCTAATAATACTATAGTGTATTTGTATCAAAATGTCTCTAACTTAATCTTCTTTATCAAAATCACGCAACCCAATTGCTAACCCTACCCCATCACTACTCACCTTCACCTTGCGCGTTTCTTCTTTTTTCTCCACCGATTTTCTTCATTCCTTCAAAGATTTTTTCATTCCAAATAACATATTCAAGGTATGTGATCAATCTTTAGAAGTTTACAAGCGTTTTTTTAGTTTAGACGGAAATGAAGATTGAATTTAATGTAATCTTGACAAAAAAAAAGAAAAAAAGGAACAAAGAAATCAACATCCTTGTTTAAAACAACTAGCTTGTAATAGATAATCAGTGAAATTAGTGTGATTGATTTATATATTTACTTCATCTAGAACATAAGATGATTATGCAGAGTAATATAATCTTGTTTTCATACATGGGTCTGGCATGATCCTTTAAGTAAACTGGTAGCCAAACCATAAGCATTACTTTGTGGAATTTCTAGGAAAAGGGTTGGGTGATCTCATCTCCTAAATCAAAACTGCAAAACAAGCCTAATCAAATTGGTGTCGCTGTATATAAAAAGGAGAGAATTCAACTGCAAAATAGCCAACCAAACACCAAGAGCTATTGTTTTAGTAACACTAAAATCATGATCAGGCCATTACTAGTATTGTATTTGCTGTTAATAACTATGTTCTCTAATCAATTTAGAACCAATGTTGTTCTTGCTAGCTCTCGCCTTCCGTTTCGCATGGAGTTTCATGGTGCATCAGATAATTACATCCCTGTAACAGGTTTATTTTGAAGCCAAATTAATTTCTCTTGTTCTATGATAAAGTTTGAATGTGCTGACCATGCTAAATTTAAATTGTAATCCATTTTCGCTTGCAGGGTGCAACAACGACGATTGTGATGTCGCTTGCTGCTATTGTATAACTGGGAAACAGCCGCCGTTCTGTCTGAAGTGCTGCCATCAAGATCAACCTTAACAATATTGCAGCATATAAAACTTGGATCACTTGCCAATAAATTTTTCTTTCTGACCGGAAATGAATAGGAAAAGGTAATTTGATTCTTGTTTTTAGGAAGAACTTGAGATTATGTATGTATCATTTCTTAGAAAATTTTCCCATCAAAAAAGTAATTTTTAAAGGGAAATTCACAAGCAATTTTGCTTGAGATCTCTATTCCAAGGGTTTAGTGAGAGGAGATTCTTTTATGAAACACACATGATGAAGCAAAAAGAAAAATCAGAACATATCATTCTTGGTTAAATATTGTTTTACAGAAAGAAATTTTATTGAAGTTAAACATTGATGAAGTTTGTGTAAATGAATGATACAGAGAATGCTTTTTAAGTACAAGAATCGAATCATTGGAATAAAAGTAATTTTTAAGAATCAAATGGTATAAGCTATGAGCTATAAGGCAACTTCCTAATCTGTAGTGTGATCCAAGAAAGAATGTTAGAATGCATGAATATTGTGACAATCTTGGCGAAACACAGAGACTTTGGCTTTTTCCTCGTTTAGACGGAAACGGGCAGCCCTTCAAAACGGATATAATCATATAAGACCCCTTGAAACGGGCCAATGCTTCGTTTTTGTGTAAGAAAGATTGTGTTATCTCCTTCAACAAGCCAAATGCTCTTCACATCAATATTAAATAGCCAGTATTTCCCATGAGCTCCATGCCTTGCAATTGCATTATCTGCACCTATTAGCCCGGTTGTGAAATGTGGCCGAGTGGCATTGAAGTCATTGAGCCGAACCTTCAACCAAAGTCGAGATTTTGTTAACAACAATCAAACCAAATGTTATATAAGAAAGTGAGATCATTAAGATTGTTTTGGGCTGTGTTCAATACGTATTTAAAAGGAAATATCCTGTCTTCAATTTTAGCACCAAGAAAATAAGAAAGAAAAACTTGAAAAATGATTTCTAGTTGTTTCCAAAAAAATCTGTTTGTGAGAGAGAGATTCAAAATTCAGTTTTTGGATTTTAGACCATCATTTTTTTTTTCTGAAACTTGAAAGAGAAAACTGTTTCCGAAATGTAAACCAAAAGCAGCCTCAAGTATTGGATATCTTACTTGCAATTCAGCCCATGTGGCAGAAGCAAGTGCCAACCGCAGTTTATAACTCCCTCTTAGTCCTGCATTGCTGAGTTTGAATCTAATTTGCCATGTTGTTGGTTGAAAGGAATTTAAATTTACCCTCCTGCAAATATAACAATCCTCATAAGATTTAGAAAATAAAATCTTGTAAGTGTTGCATTTAAATTCAAGACAAGAAGAATTTCTACCTCGTGACATGAGCGAAGAACCAATCTTCGCGGTAGTTGCTAGTATTAATTGCGTAAATAAGATCATTATCAGGATATCGAGTTCTGTATTTCTCCCACAATCCATACTGCCTAAACCTGATCACAGCAAGTTTCCAAGAGAGCTTAGAGATTAAGCCTCATCATACCATTAAAATGCAAAGTTTGTTTTAAGAGATTAAGCAAGAAGAAAGTATAACCTGTCCTGATTTATGTAAAGTGGATTCACGAATCTAGGAACCGAACCGGGGATGAAGAACTCAGCGGCAGAGCGACCGGGAATGCCTATTTCCCACAGTGTAGGTCCATCTCTTGGGGGCTCAAACACAAGAACACCCAAATCAATGTTGCTTCCTGTTCCAGTCATTTTGTTAGAGTTTTCAAACACTATATAGACAACACGAACGATGAACTAACCAAGCTTGGTAAAGCAAAATGAAGACAATTTTTTGTTACCTTGTGTGATATTAATGACTTGGCTAGATTTAAAGTCTCCTATATAACCGGGCGCCCATGAATAAAGATTATAAATTCCACTTCGAACATTGTTAATTGAGAAAGAACCGTCAGGACCGGCTCTAGACCAGAACTGGTAGCCCTGAAAGAGCAAAAAGATATGATAAGTGGCTAGAAATTTGATAATCTAGGACTACAAGAACAGTGTAACTTTATAAGAAAAAATGCAGCACCTTTGCTTCGGTTTGCCAGGATCCAGCCTCACCCGGCAAAGCTAAGCCTATGTAACCAAAGCCAGCTGGTATGTCCTCTTTGTTAATGTACCTAAAGGAAGGAATACAAAAGATTTTGAAGCCATTAATTCCTTGCAGAATTATAATCATGTTACTCATGTAAATTTCATGGAAATATGTAACTTAGAGATCAGAGAGAGAGAAAGTGACCTGTCTCTGACTAGTAATCTTCCATGAACAGAGCCCCTCTGCTCAGGCTTAGGGAAGTCATCTGAAGCTGGAAAACTGTATGGCCAACTTTGTTCTTCTTTCCTCATCTGCACAAAAACAAAGTCAGTTTTTTTTTTTTTTTTTTAAATGGTTTTTCACTTCAAATTAGAAATGATTTTTTTTTCTTTTGAATAAATACAATATTTTCAATTTTATTTATATCAAAAGAATTTTTTTTACAATTTTATTGTCCAAAAATAGCCCCATAGAGCAGAGCAGATGAAGCAAATTCATGCAAGCTGACTTTATATAGTTGGAAAAAAAAGTTGTTTAGTTGTGTTGAGTAGAATTATATATCCTTCTTAGAGAATAGAAAGACAACAGTACTAAACTTCTTTTTCAAATCTTACATTTTTACCATAGTTTTCTAAGATCCAACTGAGTCAAAGAAGGGAAAAAATTTCTCCTTATATTTTGAAAATAACTGAGTCAAAAAGCAAATATAAGTCCTCATTTAAGTGTAATGTAACCTAACAACAAAGTCAAATAATCAAAAATTGTGATTTCCATTTTGACTCAAACATATATAGTTTCAAATTAGAAAATCTTATTCCTCTTCAACTAAGTTCAATTTGAATAAAATCCCATTATCTAAAAGCTATATCGCTATCAAAATGTTATCCTAAAAGTTGTAATTCAGGACATCTAATTGAGTCAGATGATGAGTTCTTGCAGCATGAATATCTGATTAATTTCAGCACAATTACCTGATTATTAGCATCCTTCCACAGGGCCTGTTCATGTGTACCAGTAGGACCTGAGTTAAGATAGATGAAAACAGGACCAAAAACTTTCTTCCATGGTTCTCCATTTATGAACTTGGGTACCTCATTTTGACCCAGATAATGAGCACTAAAAAACACCTGATGAAAGTTGTTTTTTTGTTAGAAACCGTTCGACCTAAAAGCTATAGCTAATAGTTAAAGACAATTAATTATGCTAATGGCAAATGACGTATATGCAAATGCCAATAATGAGACTTGAACCAAGACCTCTTACAAAATCAATGCTCTGATGTCATGTTAGAAACCAATTGACTTAAAAGCTATAGCTAATAAGTAGAGATCTGACTAACAATGCATATTAAGTTATCATTAACATTTTTTATATAAGAATCCAAGTTAAAACCTGCTTTAGGAAGTGGGAGACTTGAGTTCGAATCCACCGCTAAGCGGGTTACTCTTTTGGTAGAATTTTTGATGGTCCAGAGGTCCAGATACCCTTGAACCAAAAGAAAGGTAAGAGAGCTTAGACTTACAGTAAGAGAGGTAGGACCAACATGGGAGGTAAGTTCTTGCTTAAGAGGACCTCCCGAGCGAAACTCAAAGCTTGGTGTGATTTGCCAGAAGCCCAGTGGTGGGTTGGAAGAGACCCATCCATGAACCTTGATGTCCTCATTGTTGCAAGAGTACTGGTACTTGTCATCAACCTGAAGCAAGCCAAGCACAGTGTAGGATAAGGCCATGAAACTTTGAATGTTACTTTCTCTGTAAAAAATAGAAAATAATTAACATGATAATTAAATTCATGCAATAAATCATTCAAGAACATATGCAATCAAGTTGATTAAACCTTGATCATTAGGATGCCTTTTGGTACCATATGTTGTTTCTAGGCCGCGATCTCATCTAGTACTAATTCTCCCTACTTATTCATTCAGGTATAAGGTTTTACTTCGAAAGGCCTCGTAACCATTAAGGGGGAGATTTATAATTATATCCCAAATGAACTCTTTAGTATCTAATATGGGACTAATGTTTCGGTCCACACGGGTCCAACATAGTGTAGAATTGTCAACCAGAATAATGTACTATTTCTATTTTACTAGAAGTTAGGGTAAGAGCAAATTGGGTCATTTGGAAACCACTTGACCCAAAAGATATAACTCATAATTGCACCCGACTATGAATATATCAAGTGAACATAAACATTAACACTCTCCTGATCATAAGTGATCTTGAGTTATAGACCGGAGATTTAAAATAGAGCAAACAAAATAAAAACTAGAAAAATGTTTGTACGACCTAAAAATTATACTTAAAACCATACCAATGCTGATATGGTGTTAGGTGATTGGAGGGCGTTTTCTTTTTTTTTCTCTGTGATGATGTGGTAATATAATGTATTGCGGTATAAATTTGTATGGGTACATATCTTAAGTCGTTTTAACACTCTTCTAAAAATTAATAAATGAGAGAAACAAACAAATACTTAGAAAATGAGATTTACAAGGCAAGCTTTTGGAATTTTGATATCTTACTTGTCCTTTGAATTCAGGTTCAACTGGGTCGACCATTTGAACAGCTTCCGGGTAAGCAAGCATTTTGCCTCGGCCATCTGACCGGTCGTCCGGCAAGGGCATTCGCCTCTGCCGGCTCTTGGAGATTGCCATGTACCGGAACCTTCAATTTTGAACACCAAAACAATTAACATTTTAATCCATCTTATTAATTTAAGATTAATAGTGTAAAAGGTGAAGTAATTAAAGGGTGTTTTTTTTTTTTTTTTTTACATTTGCTTTCTAAGCTTGAAGACGATTCTTGTTTGATTCAGGTTGAAATCAGGCCATCCTTTCAAATGCTCTAAAATGGAGTATGTGTAGAAGCCATGTGAACCTTCAAGCATGACAAACCTGCATATATAATTATTGATTGGTATTTAATTAATTAATAGCAATAATAATAATAATAATAATCTGATGGATGGTAAAAAAAAAATACACATACCTTTTGTCTATATTTAGGGGAACCATGGAGTTTAGGGTCGGATTCCATGTCCTTGAAAAGGAAATTTCCACCTGTGATTCATTTTGAACTATTATCCTAAAGTTGGTTCCTTTCATCCTGTCAAAAAAAAAAAAAACACAAAGGTGAAAGAAGCTCTTAGTATATATCTGTATGTAAATTACCATAAATCCACATGTGTCACTCTAACCTGTACTTATTCAATCAATACCACCATTGATATGATCAATCAACATCATGATCAACCATCAATTAATTATAATTTAAAAATTTGTGTTATTAAATTTTCATTGGTGACAAATAATATCTAGCTAACTAAAAATAAGTTTGGTCTATATATATTTAATTATAGGAACATAATATATTATTTATTCTTTCCTTCTTTTTTTTCTTTTTTTTTTTTTGTTCAACAAAAAATGAATTACCCCGCATTCAAACAAGGCGCATGCGTGATGTTTACCTCACTAAAGGTCACTGACATCACTAAAGATCACTGACGTGACTTAAACTTTGGTCTTTACCAAAGTACTACAGTCATAAACCAACTAAACCCACCTCACCGGGCAAGGTGTACCTAGAATACCTACCTCACTTGCTCTGATCTTTAGCAGAGCGTTGTCAGTTGAGTCCACCTTTAGGGATATATTATCCATTCAACATTGGTGAAGTTAACACCCATGCATGTGTTAGTAATTAAGCAATGCAATGACTTGCATTAATTATTACAAGTAGAAGATACTATTAAATTAGATTAGATTAGATAAACTTGAAAGATGAAGGCAATGTGCAACATATGAAATGTGAACGAAGGTAAAGGAAGTACTTACTTATCTAGTATTCCGGGTCCTCCGGGTTTATTCCAAAAAAGGTCATAGTACCTATAGTCAGAATTATTGGAATAACACTTCATCAATAAATTTCCAACAAAAATTATATAATAATATTATATCACCTCGTCTTAGATTTCTAGAATTATCTGATATCATCTCGGCTAGTTATTAAATAAATAAATAAAAATTAACAAGGTTTTAACAAATTAATCATAATTTAAAAAAAGAAAGAAAAAATAATAGCATACCCTCTATTAATTTCTGCATTTCCAGTTTCAAGCAAGTTGTCGATGCCGTTGTATCTGATTCCAGTGACCATTCCATCAGGTCTTGATAGGGTTACTTGAAGCAACCCATTGTCCATTATCACCTTCAAATATTTGTTATATATGAATAATTAGTTCAATATTGAATCTGAAATAATTATAAAGAGATAAGGAGAATTTAAGAGTACGGCGTTTGGTTTATGATTCAGATACAATTTTTAATATTTAAAAATTTAATCACAAAAATATACAAATTTAAATGCAACTACTCATACATATTTATTAGATTATTTATTAAATACTTTAATATGTGTAACACACGTGTTCATTCAATGTTTATAATTAAATTAACATTTTCATTTTATCACTGCAGTACCATTGAAATTAATTTAAGGCACAATTTAGTGGTTGATTAAAGGTAATGTTTGTATCAATGTCAGCTAACTAGAATTATCAATCTAGCTCCATAGAAATTATTTTTGTTATAATATTCTCCAGTGACGTGTATTTCATCAAAGAAATATAAAAGAGAGATTTAAGAAGCAATATATATATATATATGGAGGAAGGTCAGAAGTTAGTACATGTTGACTTCGTATGTGCAACTGCACCCCAACGGCGTCTCCAAAACTACTCTGCGTGATTGCGGCAATAATATTCAACACCACTGTTGTCAATAATATAGAAGAAATGCGAGAGCCCATCAACTGCAACCTCGTCTTTGTCATCTTTACAATGAGAAGTAGCAATTCACCTTCAAATCTATTGGATCAAAACAATTATATAAAATTATATAAAATAAACATAGAGAGAGAGAGAGAGATTTGGTCACGTAGTCATATTCATTAAGAAAGTGGGTTGTTAAGAAAAAAAAAATGATTCTTGTAAACTATGACTATTACATTTTCTTCAAAACCAGTTGGCCAAAGTCCCTTTTTTTTTTTTCTAATATTGGAAAGTGGGTGTAGGAGAAGGTCCATGAAAACAGTATTAATTACTTGCAAAAAAATATTACTATTTTCACAAGGAAAATGCTAAAATAAAACCCCTACCCAAAATAATATTTGTACTGATGTAGCAAGTCACCGCATTAATAAAGAAAATACATAAAATAAAACAACCACCCCTCACCACATCAACGTCTTATTTTGGATATGTTTTTTAGGTCGTTTTAGCGTCTCTAGTATTGGATATATTTGAAAAAATGTGACTTTAAAATCTAAAGATTCTACGTTCAACTCTTGTCACTGTCTCATCGTCGAAGGTATGTGAGAGAATTAATGGGTCAGGAACAGGCCTGATACCTCTTAGAAAAGGCGGTCTACTAATGAAGTTGGTTATACAACTAACTAGTAACATTATATCTTCTCAAAAAAAAATTTGTTTAGAATGTAGAAAAATTTATTGTTACACCAAATAAGTCTCATATTTTAAAGAAGAAAACTAAAAATTAATCCCTAAAAAAGAAAAAAGGAAAAATTAAACTGAAAGAAAGTTTTGAAGAGTATATATTATACTCATGCATGCATAAAGCAACCAAGCATGATAAGAAAAGAAGAAAGTTTCGAGTAATTTGAAATGGATTTGAACCCATCTTGCTTATGCATTATTCTGCACATGTATATGCACCCTTTCAAAGAGAGAAACAATAATGGAGCTAGCTAGCTAGATATATATATCAACTGCTAGCTTATGTTCAATATATATATATACATGGAGGGGAATAGCTAGCTATAACTATAAGCAAGAGAGCTAGCAGGAGATGAAGAGAGAAGGAGCTATACCTTCTTATTGGCAAGCGTTTTCTGTTACTTCTTTAATTCTTCTTGTACGATATGCAACGAATTCACCTCTCTCTCTCTCTCTCTATATATATATATATATAACTAATCGTCATTAACTTCCTCCATGGCGTCTTAAACAAGGACACATCAAGAAAATCAGCTTTGACAGTCAATAACAATGTTCTTCTTCTAATTAATTATCATCATATTTGATTAATGTGCAGAAACTCTGGCTTTCCCTCCAATCACATGCTCCTATTTCATTCATATAAAGAGCAAGAAAAAAAAAACTATTTTGCCACAAATTCAACCCTTGTTTTTGTTTCTTCTACAGGGTCTTCTTCTAAAATTCTACCCAAGGATAATGGAATGAAGAAGAAGAAAAAATAAACAGGTTAACTTTGATTTTCTCTTCTAAGTTAATGGAACGTATATACATAGAAGTCTCCATACGATTCTTCAATAACCCATATAACCCATGTTTTTTTTTTTTTTAAGTGTATTGTTTTTCAACACCATTTACCTAATCTAACTAAAAGAGGGGATTCTGTCATCCTCATCACGGCTTTCTACACCAACCCCCACCAGAAAAATTATCATCAATGTTTATAATTTCTTATTAGAAGTACATATATGCATGCCGTGGCTCTGTGGATGTTATTAAAATAACGAGTTTGCATTAATGGGAGGTAATTTTTAGAGTGTCTTTGTGCACCTAACATTAATATGAAGCCAACGGCGCCAGACTTTCATTTCATGTGTATATATGTTATTGCCGGGTCAGCTAAGGATGGGAATTTTTTTTAACTTGATGGTATTTCAAGATCATCAATGAGTCGTTATTGTTAATTATTAGGTAGGAATTCCGGTAATTAATTTCAAACTTTGAAAATTTCAGGTAGGTTTTGGTCTTATGTTGAAAATTTAAGATTTCATAATTTAGAATGTCTTTTAATTAGGTTATAACAATATCATGTTGCTAGTTGATACTTTGAATATTGGTAAAAATATGGCCACTACAAAAATCATAATTTTCAACTAGCATCGACATTATCCCTAATTTATCTATGTTTGAGCCTAAATACAAAGACGTACTTCGGTATTAATAAGGACGATGTCACAATTTATATTTTTTATGATAAACTTGTTCATATTCACGTAAAACTATTATTTAAGTCTTCCCATGTCCAACAATATTAACAAACTTTCATATATATATATATAGACATTAAAGAAAAACATTTTATACACGTTGGGTGTCAATGTCATTTTCTGACTCTGGTCACCTAACTTCCTTAAATATTTTGAAGATACATCTATAAATGTAGCATCCCAAAATATACACACCTCTTTAAAACATCTAAAAAAAGTTGTGTCAACATAAAAAATTAACGTAGCACCCAACATACATGTATATATAGCACTACTCTTAATTAAATGCCCCATTGGTTAGCTGGCTAAGATTGAAAAGTCAAAATTTAAGCCATTTCAAGTTTGTCGTTATTACATCAATTTAAATATTTGAAGTTAAAACTAAAAGAGATTAAAAATAATTCCATTATACTATTTAGAAATGAAACATTCTTGCAACTCACATTTTCTTTTCAAATTTGGAAGTCTATTGACTCTATAGCAATGGATAAACAAACCTATTTTGTCTCCTTGCAGAAGATTTCAAGGTATTCATGCTAGGTGTACAAGCCATGTTGCTCAAGTAAGCTATTCATGCTAGGTGTACAAGCCATGTTGCTCAAGTAAGCAAGGAAAAGCATGCCATGTTAGGCAACTTACTGTGAGTTTCCATAAAGAAAGCTTGGTAAATCAGCCTAAACACCCAACTGGGACCACCACCAAATACACGGCAAAAACTCGCGTCTTCTCAAAAGTTGACATTAAGAAAATATTTGTTCGGCACAACACAGGAAAGCTAACACTACCTTTATATAAACACAAATTTGCCCAAAAATCAAGACAGACAGGATTGATGGACACTTCTTTATTGAAAACAGATGATAATTAAGGTTCAAGTGTACAATAGATGAAACTGTTGAAAATTTAAAACCCCCGATACAAGAATTTATTTCAAACCTATATATGTCCTCTTGATAAATGCAGCAAAACAGGTATCAAAACGTGACTTTTGAACGACTTGTTTACAGCCCATTGGTGATCTGACGCTGCTTAATGGTTGTGATCTGCTTTCCAGGGTTCAAACCCTTGGGGCAGGCGCGAGCACAGTTCAATATTGTGTGGCAACGGTACAGCTTGAACTCATCGCATATAGCATCCAAACGCTCCTTTGTGTACTCGTCACGACTGTCACTAATCCACCTGAAAGCACGAAATATACCAAATCTAGTCAAGCTCTGAAACCTTAATGTAGATAAATTCCAACAGGAAATTACACTTCTTAGACTTGTCAGATTAGTAGGTTCCAAAAAAGTAAGGGGGAGTTACATCCGTGGATGAAACAATAGAGAAAAAAACAAAACAAAGTTATTAAATGGAGACCTAGCATACATACAAGATTTGAGAAGTCTCGAAGTTAACTTAAGCTTCAATCTAACACGCAAATCCAGTCACCCATTTTCTTGGTGCAATTTAGAGTATCCTATGAATTTTGAGTCATTAAAACTGACAATTTCCCCAAGAAATTAATTCATTTCCAAACCTCTTGTTTTACAGAACAGTTCTTCAATACATACATAACACATTTAAAATTGAAAAGGCAAGGTAGCAGCATGGTGTCCGGACTAATGGGATAGTGAAATTCACGCTTTTCAACTAATTGACCAATGGAGAAGGTTTTGGACTAGCTCCTCTTCCGTAAAAAAGATACATTTTGCAAATGATCTATTCTGATATTCATAGCCTAAATAAAATAGGTCTTAAGTTGATCTTCAACAGTCTGGGCCATCCCATTTCACCTACAATGCAGATTCCAATTATTTGGGTTAAGAATTTCAGAATGAACTGATCTTTCATGAGGCTTATTTCTACTGTGGAAAGACTAACCTCAATTCCTCATAAAAGATCAGTCCATTCTGAATCACTACATAATTGGAAGAAATGGTAAAAGGGATTAAAAGCAATTTTGCGCTCTCTTCATTGCATGGTAAACCGCCTTCACAATGTACACAGTTTTCATACCTGATTACAGTGGCCAACATACAGATGAGTCAGGCAGTTTTTGGTGAAATTGATCCATTGTGGAATTATTCTCTTAAAAAATCAGTTATTTCAAAATTACCCTAGTAAAAGAAGCTAAGAGAATGGTGATCATCCATTTACTTCTGAAGGCTTGATGCAAGAATTGTCCAGATTTCCGATATTTCAAAAATTTTCCAATTTTCTACAGATTCATATCAGTGTCACCAATATTCAAATGATTTCCACTAGAAGACACAATCTTCATGTGACATCCATGACATTGTTTGGTTTCTCAACAGTGAGTCATGTGCATGATAAACATGTGGAAGCTGAAAAAATCTGCCTTATGAACTGACTGGGAAAGGCAGCACATGTTTATCCAAGTACACAAGAGAGTACAATTTCATGTGGATGTATCCTTGGTCCTTATTTAGTTTCACACTGGTGTGGGGTCATGCCCTCAGCCAGGATAAACATGTGAAACATGGAAACAAAAGTCTTGTCCAAGGAAGAGGACAAGACAAGGCAGCAAGTCTAAGACATGATATTCCGATCATCATTTGAGGGGGCACAATTTGCATGCAATATCTCTGCATGGTAACATGGAACACGGGGTAGCAAAGGGTGTCCAAACCCAATTGCTCATTTTTGCCAGGTCCAAATGTAAAAAGGGTCTGTATAACACTATTAAAAATAGGGTCACTTTAAGACAAAAGCCCTGTGATCAAATTTGAAATAGAGCTGGGTCTGGGCAAGGACATTTAAAAATGAGGATATAAAACCTCATTTGTGCAGTGGTAAAATTTTCAATTTTTCTTACTCTACCTAAAACACACAGCCATCAAGAAACCTATCTCCCCTTTCCTTTCATTATGGATGTGATACTTTAATCATAAAATCTTATACAATTGACTATGTTTTGGGCATTACTTGTTAATAGTAATTAAATTACAGGTTTTTAAAATTTGGGAAAAACCGAGTGACCTGATTTAAAATAGGGTCAGTTTGGATTGAGAAAGTGCTCCATTTAAAACCATTCCCAAGTCCAAAAACACCATGTACGTGCAGAATATAGCAGTGTCATCCAAACACGTTTTTCCACCCTTATGTAGGACAACTAAAACTAAATTTATGTGAAGAAAGAAATAGTACAAGGATAGATAAATAAATAACAACTTATTTTATCGACATATCTAGAATCACAACATACAATCTTTAGTAAAAACAACAATATCTATCAACTATGAAGTTGCACGATGAATTTGTTTTTATAATAAGACCAATTATCCGAAGGAGCCGAGCCACATGCTTGTAGGTGACATATTGCCACCAAACAAATTGAATTCTCTAATTTCACCAGTAAACATGTTGAGATCACATGTATATAAGAGTTACAATTTTTTGCTTTTTTTTTTTTTTCAAAAACTAGAAAGTGACACAAATTATAGCCTCCCTATAATCGAGGAAGGGGAAAGTTTCATAGTATGGCAAAGTGAGAAAAACCTATACAAACTTAACACTTTCTTAAAATAAAAACTTAGGACCTAAACATAAACATTAGAATCACTAAGATAGTTAATAAAAACTAGGAAATTAACAGAAATTGTCAGTTTCTAAGGCTCTGTTTGGTTTGTAATTTGGATACCATTCTTTGTATTTAAAATCTGAAAGCATGAAAAGCGCGTTTGGTTGGTCGAATTCAAAAACAATTTTCTAAGAGTTTACTTAGAAAAAATCTGTTTTCATAAAACGATAAAAAGTTCATATACTGAGCTTTTTTTTAATGTATCCCTGTTTTCGAATCACAAAACACACGCGATATATATTAGTAATTTCAGTGCCAACGTAGCCCTTGATGGAGTGGAGTGGATTCAATTAACCAACCCCATGTAGGTGAGAAAAGGCTTAGTTGAGTTGAGCTCAATTAGATTTAGGATTTAAAACATATTTTATTTTATTTTATTTTTTTTAAAATTCTTACACTTTCGTAGCAATGCATTTTTCCCATTTAATGTGTTGGGCCTGTTGGCATTCATAATTTCACACTAATTGGTGCAACACCTTATAGAACAAGTAAAGCTGCCTCATAGCCAGGCATAGTTGAACTTCATGGAATTCAGTGTTGATAATCAAATTTTCTACTGAGTTTCTTGCAAATAGAATGCTGGTGCAAATGGTGCAAACCTCAAGGTTTTGTAGGTTGTGCATATAGGCTCCAGTACATATGGAGCAAACATAGCAACCCAAATAATTTGTTCATCCAAAGTAAGAAATGTGGCGAATTTGTTCACAATGCAACAACAATGAAATGAAAAAAGATAACAACGCACTCATCTATGTACAAATCCAAATAAAATAAAATAAAAAATGAAGCCCAAATGCTTGCATGTCATCAAAGGAAAGCTTCCAAAGCATGAATTGAAAATCCAACTTAATTCAGAATTCACTTAAATTCAGAACATTTCAGGTAACCCCAATTTATCAAGAATAGTTTTTCTAACATTTTCAACTCATAATTTTGATGAGTCAAGACTTGAGAAATGAAGAATTCTAATAATTAGCGTAATCACCAACATAAATATCTAGCATAAGGTAACAATCACACAATTGGTTATAAACATTTTCCCTAAATGTCTATAAGCCACCATTCAAAGTTTTGTAGAACTCATCTAAACAACACAATGTCAAAGATCCTAAGAATATAAAAAATACGGCTCACACACTGCATGAGGATCTTGCAATTGCAAAGTTTGTGGAAATGCTAATATACACAACTTTATCCCTTCATTGAGAAGAAGCTATACTCAAATTCAAATCTGTGATATCCAACTCACATAATTAAATGAAGCAACTTTTAACCCGAAACCCCCCCCCCCCCCCCCGCTTTTCCTCTCTCAAGTGTAAACTTCCAAATGTTCGAGCTAGACCCATGGGTGTTTTCACATGAATAAACCCAAAAGATAATAGTTTTTTTAGTTTTGATACATTTTCAAGTATGTAGAATATATACATATATGTATATATCTATTAAAATAAACATATTTACATATGTATATATTGTCATATATATGCAAATATTTCGAGCAGGTTGGGTGGATTTCGGGTTCATGATTATGAACCTGAAAATTCACCCAACATTTTTGCATGAGGGTTCATAAGCACCCAATTAACATGAGAATAGGGTGGAAACCCACCCGAACCCAATTGGTTCATATCGGGTTAGGCTTACAGCCCTACTTCAAGGCTACGCTACCACGTTCTAGCCTCTCTTATTTTCTTATTTTGTCCCCCTTTTTAAACAATTTTCTTTTCTTCTCCATACTTCCCGACATCTTTTTGTCTATCAAGCCAACCTCAAACTCGTCTCTATTGGACCAAAATTCAATAAAAACTTCAGATCATGACTAAGGTCACTAATTTCTTCGTACTAATGTGGTGGAACTCGATGTAGATGCCAATCACAAAATTAATGACAAGACACAGGGGGCGGAGATTTTTTTTAGGTGGGGGATGCGAGATAATTAAATAGCATTGCAAATCAAAAACTACAAAACGTGGAAAATATGGCAAAATGCTGACAACAATCATTCATTATGACCTAGCTCAATAGATTTTCACTATTTGGGTGAGAAGTTCACACTTCACGGAGCATTAAAAAAAAATTATTCCCAATGCTTAGGATAGTTTTTCCTACTTCCATTCATAGTCACCTTTCAATCATTTGTTGGGATAAACACCCAAGCCCTCCAATATCACAGATTCAATAAAGAAAATAACAATAGAGATCAACACCCACAACTCAAAGATATACGTGAAAAAACCCCAAATCAGGAAAAAAACCACGGGCAAAAACAATCCACTATCAATTAATAAGTACCTCAAAGGAATTAAATACCTCAAACACTTCTACACCAGATAGTACACAGATTTGAGACTTTGGTAAAGAAGAATAACAAAAAGAGAATACTCAAGAGAAAACTAGAACTCAACCGCGTCATCCGCATAAGTTCTAAACTCTACACTCTTTCACAAAGCTTTCAAGGACCAAGCTTCACCTTCTTCTAGATCTCACTCACTAGTTGGATGATCAATAAACAATGAGGGACCTCCTATATATAGACTTTCTAGCCATAATAGTTAGAAATCGTGACCAACAAGGATTCCTCATTCTAAACTAACATGGTTTCCATATTCAAATACAACTAGATCATAAAACACTTATCCATATTTAGAAAGTCCTAATTACTTTCTAAATCCATGTTTCATGTTCTAAAACAACAAGGAATTCATGTTTGAGCCAAAATCCAACAATCTTCACCTTAGCGAAAACACCAATGTTTCATCTCATGTTTTTTCCCCTTTGCCCTCATGGGCCATGATACTCAATGCTGAGAATCACCCAAGTCCAAGTCATCCTTGAACTTGCCAACTGGAACCCACTTTCTGATCAACCTTTTAGACCCAGATCTTGCTTCACGTGCTAATCTTGGTTCGCCCATCAACACGTACAAGTTTCTGTCTTGAACACCTTTCATGATCATAGTAGACTTCCATAAAACTTTCAATACTCCATCTTTACCAGAGTACCAATAACCTTCGGAATCTAACTTGGAAAGAGAAATCAGATTCTGAGTAAAACTCGGCACATGTCGAACATTATGAAGTGTAATAACCCGTCCGTCAAACAACTTCACCTGAACTTCACCCACTCCCATTATTGGCCTTTGGGAGCCATCAGCCATCGGCACAAACTCGCCACCAGTACACCTTGCATACTTGCCAAACCATGTCTTGTGTACACATATATGATGTGTGGCCCCGGTATCAATCACTCAATTGCCCCTTATGCTATAAATTTCCACCATTAACAGATACCATAAGAACAAAATCACCGTTGAACTCGACAACATCTAGATTGGTACCGTTGTCATCAACATTCTTATTTGCCGACTTGGAGCTATTTGCCGAACTTGCTCCTTTTCCTTTCCAATTCTTGCAATCTTTCCTTAGGTGCCATGATTGCCCACACCCCCAACATGTCTCCTTCACAAGCTTTTTAGGATTCCCCTTCTTTCTACCTACTGCCAATGACGAACCCTCAGAAGAATCATTACTAGCACCTTTTAATCTTCTCTCTTCAGAAAGTAGCGTACTAGTAACTTCTTCAAGATTCACAGTATCCTTCTCATACATTAACGTAGTCTACAGATGCTTATAAGAAGCTAAAAGGGACCAAATCAGTCGAAGTGCCTGATCTTCATCCTCAATTTTTACTCCAATTGCTTCTAACTCAGAAACAATACCATTGAGGACACTAAGGTGATAAGATATTGTTGTATCTTCTTCCATCCGCAACGTGTGGAACTTTTCTTTAAGATGCAACCGATTTGAGAGACTATTTGTCATATACAAGCTTTCAAACTTCTTCCAAAGATCTTTTGCTGTAAAATTACTTTTGATATTCCCAAAGACATTCTTTGCAAGACAAAGTTGTATCGTACTAGCAGCTCTCATATCCAGCTCTTTCCAATCTTCATCACTTTCTTTATCTTTACCTATCAAAGCCTTTCGCAGCCTGGACTGAATTAATAAATCTTTAACTTGCAATTGTCACAAGCCAAAATTTATTTTTCCATCAAACTTCAAGTTGGATGAATAATTCGACATCTCTAAATCTCTTCATACTTTAATGAATGAATTGAAGTACAACTCGAACCGTAGCTCTGATACCAAGTTGTTGGGATAAACACCCAAACCCTCCAATATCACATATTCAATAAAGAAAAGAACAATAGAGATCAGCACCCACAACTCAAAGATATACGTGAAAAAACCCCAAAATCAGGAAAAAAACCACCGGCAAAAACAATTCACTATCAATTAATAAGTACCTCAGAGGAATTAAATACCTCAAGCACTTCTACACCAGATAGTACACAGATTTGAGACTTTGGTAAAGAAAAATAACAAAAAGAGAATACTCAAGAGAAAACTAGAGCTCCAACCGCGTCACCCGCACAAGTTCTAAACTCTACACTCTTTTACAAAGCTTCCAAGGACCAAGTTTCACCTTCTTCTAAATCTCACTCACTAGTTGGATGATCAATAAACAATGAGGGACCTCCTATATATAGACTTTCTAGCCATAATAGTTAAAAACCGTGACCAACAAGAATTCCTCATTCTACACTAACATGGTTTCCTTATTCAAATACAACTAAATCATAAAACACTTATCCATATTTAGAAAGTCCTAATTACTTTCTAAATACATGTTTCATATTCTAAAACAAGAAGGAATTCATGTTTGAACCAAAATCCAACATCATTGTCATATCTCTCCTCCAAGCTCCAGTAAATGCTTAAAGTACAATGAAGAGTTACAAAATTAGTTGTGATGATTCAGCATGCATTATCCCACTCTCCAAGTATTATCGAGGACCGCATTTTACAATTCCAGATTAATTTGAAGTTTTTTTATTTTCTTTCTATTTTTTCCTTCTTTCTTCCTATTAGGGAATAGGAGGGGGAGGGGGTTTCCAAAAACAGAAGAAGTGTGAAATGCAAATGAAACTTGACATAAGTACTTTGCATGCTTTTAAAGGTCGTGCAATTATCTGAAACAAAATCCAACAGAGAAAATCTTCCTACTAAGTGTTTTAAAACAGGTGACCCAGTATCCACACACCTCAAAAACATCAAATGGTACAAGACAGAAATGCCGTAAGCAAACTGGAGAAGAAAGGAATAAAAATGTTTCAAAAATTCAAGACCTTACATTTATACAGGGATCATATTCGAATGAACTGAAACCTAATCAATCCTATACAGATCAAAACCCAATTACCTAAACCAAACAACCATAGAAAACAATCACCCAAAAAAAAAGAACAATAAAAAGAAAGAGAAAAATGTTCACATAAATAACCTCAATTATTGAAATAATAGAAAGAAAATCACAAAACAACAACCAATCAGAAATGAAAAACAATAGCCAAATCAAAACATAAGCGCCAAACCCATAATTCACAAATCACGACTTCAAACAATTCAAACGAACCAACAACAAAAGATCAGTTAGATAGCCACAAAATACGAATTCCCCACCAAATTCCATCAAACACAGTCAAAACTGCCAAATTGGACCCTTGAAAAAAATAGTAAAGATAAATCACGAATTCAAACAAATCAAACGAACCAACAACCAAAGCTCAATTAGATAGCCACAAAATACGAATTCCCCACCCAATGCCATCAAGCACAATCAAAACTACCAAATTAGACCCTTAAAAAAAAACATAAAAACCTAAAAGACGAAATTACCTGTGAGCGTGAAGCAACGCAGCAGGACCAAGATACGACTCCGGGTTCCACCAGTAACTCGGACACGATGTACTGCAACAAGCGCACAAAATACACTCATACATCCCATCCAGCTTCGCTCTATCCTTCTTACTCTGCGGAATCTCCTTCCCCGGCGTCGGCGGCGCGTTCTTCCTCTTCAACCACGGCTCAATACTCTTATACTGGTTATAAAAATTCGTCATATCCACAACCAAATCCTTAATCACAAACATATGCGGCAACGGCGTGATCGTACTGGCACTTCCACCAGCCGAATCGATCTTCGTGAGACACGCGAGGCCGTTGCATCCGTCGATGTTCATCGCGCAGGATCCACAGATTCCCTCGCGGCACGATCGGCGGAACGTGAGGGTCGGATCGATCTCGTTCTTGATCTTGATGAGCGCGTCGAGGACCATCGGACCGCAGTCCTTGAGGTCGATTTTGTAGTCTTCGAGCTGGGGTTTTGTAGGGTTTTCCGGGTTCCAGCGGTAGATTGAGAAGGTTTTGAGCTTGGATGTGTCTTTGGCTTTTGGTTCGATTTTTTGCGCTTCTGGTTCCGATGCGTGAGCTCTTGCGAGTATGAACTTCGATGCTGGTGATGATGATGATGTTGCTCGTAGAATGGATCGTCGAACCAGACTTGTCGCCATGGCCGCCGAGAAAAAGAAGAAGAAGAAGAAGAAAAGAGAGAGATTGTTTAAAGTAGTTAATGAAGGAGAGTTGTAATCTAATTTGTTGGAGTTTTTGGTTTGTTTCATCTTAGAGATGTAAAGTGGTGTGAAAAGACGAGAATAGCCTCGTGTCCTGTGTTATGTTCCTTTAAACCAAAATATAGATAAATGGACATGTTTTGAATTTTTAAGAATTCGCCTTCTTTTTGTATTGTATCCTAATTTTTTATTATCAATTAAATGAAATTAAATTTAAAAAATATTTTTTTTTTGTTTTAGATGTAAAGTGACCTAAAAAGATGAGAACTACCTCTTAAGTAATATTTGGTTAGTTCAAATGGGTTGACATCCGTTTACCTTAAGTAAAGTTATAAGTTCAAAATTCTTCTTGTATGGAGCTATTATTTTGCTGAAAAATTATTACAACTTTGTGATTTTATCTGGATCGAATTCAAGTGGACTAGTCTGGCCGTAAAACGAAATAAAACACCACTTGAGTATTGTTCAGTGATGAAATAAAAAAAAATGACCTCTTATTTTTTACAAAATCGTGTATTTGTCCTTAATTTTAATCTCAAAAATTTTGAAAGAGGTGTTATGTTCTTTTAAACTAAAAATAAATAAATAGACATGTATTGAATTTTTAAAAATTCTCTTTTTTGTATTGTATCGTACTTTTTAATTATCAATTAAATGAAGTTAAAGTTTATAAAAAAAATACTTTTGGGGGGCTTTGGAACACAATTATTTGAATAATCAGACTTTTTTTATGTTTTTAAGTTTTCTAGTACAAATTTCTATATTTAAGTATAGATCTCATGGTGTCTAATTGTTTAAAAAGTAAGTTTTTTTTATTTTAGATTTTGTAGTTTTTTTTATTTTAAATTTTATTAGTTTTGTTTTCTAATAAAATAACTAATTTAATGTGGTAGTGTGCTTGAGCGAAGGGCAATATTGTCATAGAAAAATTAAAAGGCCGAGTTTCATTCACGTACGCTGCATATTTTGTGGCGTTCGGCTCCACCGTCTCTTGTTGTATGGGTGACGTGGCATATCTGAAACCCTTGGTGCAATTAGGAAGAACCGCCTATGAATTTCTGGAACGTGTTCGGCCCACGCCAAGCCTACGCGGGCAGGGGAGTGAGGCGTTAACTCTGGTGGCTTGAATTTTGCAAAATTCAATTTCTAACGTCATCTTTTAAATTAGTTTTTTTTTTTTTTTAGATACAACGCACCCTAGCTCTGTTCTCTTGTGGGGTATCCGGTTCATGGTGGATAGGTTGACGACCGATCCGCTACCTCACCAGTCACCTTTATCGAACTAATTCTCACACCAACGACATGACACGGTAACCCTCCACAAAAGTAGCCCCCAACAACCCTGCATAAATGTCTATCACGTACATCTGCATTGTCACCCCACCTGAGTTGAACTATTATGTCAACGCCTTGTTTGCCACTTATTTTGTTTTTCACTATAAATAATTAGCTCAATTAATTTGCAATACTATTTTTTTACAAATTGAATGATTATCTACATGAGCTCGGCATGCTTAACTACATGGTTGCGAACTCCCCTACAATATTGAGTTGGATGGTCATAAAGATATTGGATCATGGGCTTGGCATAATGAACTCAAGCACAAGATTGAGTTGAATCGTCATGTTGGACTATAAACTTGACCCGATGAGTTCAACTACATGATGAGTTGGATGGTCATATTGGATAATGAGCTCGACATGATGAGCTACGTGATAAGAGGAGTTTGATATTTACGAAGAGGTTGGACCATGAATTCGACTACAAAATAAGTTGGATAATCATAAGCTGGTATGGACGAGCTACTTAAAATTTGAAAAAGACAATTTATAGACATGCCGAGCTTATTGCTTATGATAAGTTCCAGTCTCAACCTAGATGTGACACATTCGAAAAAGGTGTTAGCTCAATCAATTGTCCGAGCTGACTTGATGCAATATTAGCTAATCTATCATGCTTGAGGTAGAATCACAACTATTGGACAAAAACACCCGCAAGGGACGAACTTGAGTTGCCAAGCTTACCTCGCGACGACAAAGTGACAGTTGAAGACAATTAGCATGGAACCCACCGTGTGGAATCTTAGTGCACGAAACCTCGCTACATGTCGTTACTAGCCTATATACAAACCCTTAACTATGAATGTAACACCCCAAAAATTATCTCATTTAAAAAAAAAATCATTGGGGATTAGATGATAAATAGCAACAAGAAAAAATTTAAAGTTATAACTGTTGTACTTCCAAAACAAACCTTATTCTATTATATGACTTGTTTTCTATAATACACAAATGTTATCTTCTTACATATGCTATAAGTTTTTCATGTTTTAACTAAAACTAACACATACTAGTGCTGAACACATTTCAACCTTTATACATATACAGTATGCTTATGTAAGTATATCCACAAATATACATTTTTTGTTGCATACATTCCACCTTTCTGTCATTCATTCCTCATCCTCTTTTTCTTCTCTCTTGACACTAATTTTTCAGAGATAAAAATTAAGTGGTGAGCTTATGTCTAGTGGGTTTTCACACTTTAGGCAAATCATAAAAATAAATATTCAAACAGGAATATAACAACAACAATTGCACACATATGCATATGTTTATGAAATTCAAAATAATAAGCTGCATTTAGCAATCCTGCAAGGGTTAACTTCCAACCCAAATAAATTGTGTTTAGCATTATGCAAAGACCAATTTTCAACCCAAATAAGCTGCATTTACCAATCCAACAAGGGTCAGCTTCAAACCCTGAATAAGTTGCGTCTAGCATTCCGCAAGGGCCAACTTCCAAACAAAATAATATTTCAGTAGCGAAAGTAAAATCGGGGGCATAACCATAGTATGAATATAAAACTTTTAATGGAAAGACTATAATGCACAAACCATAGGTTCTCCCACCTTGAAATGCGCAGTAAAACAACAATTCCTTGAGCTTTTTTCAAAAAAATCGAAAATCTTAAAAGATAAGAGTTTTGAAAAGTTTGAATGAAATTTAAAAACGATCCCCCTATTTATAGGATGAGATTTTTGACACTTTTCCAAAATGCCCTTTAACTTTTTATTTATTTATCATCTCATCCTTTGCTCGAGAAAGTTATCGAAAAGATTATTTCCAAGAAATACTAATTATATCATTTATCTAGATATATCTCAAGAAAAATCTTTTTAAATAATACCAACTATGTCTCATTTATTTTTTATCCGTAGACTTTTCTCATAATGTCAATCGTGTCCCTTTGTTTGTCATTTTCTAGATTGACAATGTTACAATAAATACCCACTAATCTTTATCGAACAGATAAGTCATTAATTACCGCACTTAATCCTTAATTATCATGCTAAAAAGAGCTCAATCCTAATTTAGATATTAGAGGGTCTTTGGTCGGCATCATATTAGTGCTTCTTACAATAACCTATCTTTTTGTTACTCATAAATCTGAGCAATATTAAGAGTCATTAACACTAAGGGGGTGTTTAGTTTACATTCAAAGAACTATTTTCAATCTAAAAATAGAGATCAGTGAAAACAATGAGAGGACTAGCTCACTTCTTGCATATGGGATGAACTTATTCAAAATATTGGGAAGGGATGAACTAATCCAAGATATTCAAAGCATATAAAGCTTATTGGTTTAAGCTCATCCAAGTTATCTAGGATAGATGCACTCCTTTGATTTGAGCTCATCTATCTTCAACATACAAGAGAGTGACACGTGGCACGCCAACCTGGTTACTTATGCCAGTTGACTAAGGGCCACCTTTATAAATACCCCTTAATCCTCTTCAAAAAGGTATGTTAGTCATTGTTTTTACAACTAATACAAAATTACTCTTTAAACAACTCAGTTCTAACTTATGCATAGAAAGGCTTTTGACTAACAACACACCATTGCTCCTCATGATAACCTATTATTCATTCTCTTATTTAAAATCCATGTGATTAGCTCGTGCTGAGGTTGATCGGTCTGTGTTTCTAGATTAGTTCATCTCCTATACCTGGTCATTTCTCTAATGTTGGTCAAATTTTGTACCAACACATATAGAAGACAAAATATACGGGATATAAAAATATGGATTTAATATCCATTTTAATTGTAATTCCCTTACAAAAAGATTAAAAGACCTATTGTACTTTTACATAGTTTAAAAAAGAGTAATGATCGATTAACATATTTTGTTAACATTGTCTTTGAGAATTGTTAGATCTCAAATCACATGTTGATATGTGATTCGAGACCGATTCAACAATTCCAAAGAACAAATGTCAACAAATTATGTCAATAAAGCATTTTCCTTAAATAAAAAAACTTTCTCTCCCATAAAAAAAATATTTCTTAGAGTTTTTTCTGTTTTCTGTTTTCTATATATTTATTTCAAGAATCTATCTTTAGTTTTTTTTTTTTTTTTTCACTTGCACGCATTTTAATGTGGAGACGCACAAAGATCATTTGATGTTGGTCTGAAACCGCACCAAACAACTCCAATCTGCGCTCCTTCACACGACACGTGTAAAAATAAACGCATTGGCGCTCCTCTAATTCGACTTTTCCTTCCTCCTCCCCCCCACCTTTTCATTTCTCCCAGATTCCACCCTGCTCATGTATTCGAACTCCGCGTTTCTCAACGCCAACCTCAAACCTTCCCTACGAAGAAAAACCCTAGCGACCGTTTCAAATCTGTTATCTCCACCACCACTTCACAACTTTTTTTGTATATTTTTTTTATTAAAAAATTAGGGTTTCTGGAGTTCTGCGTAGATGGAAAATCTCTGAGGATTTCGAGGTTGAAGAAGCAATGTCGATTGTGCATAACAACTGGGAGAGGCTGGTTCGAGCGACGTTGCAGAGGGAGCAGCTTCGCACTGCTGGAAAAGGAGGAGGAGGAGGACACGAAAGGCCTTCCAGCGGACTCGCTGGTGCTGTTCCACCTTCTCTCAGAACGACCAACATAGATGCGATCTTACAAGCTGCCGATGAGATTCAGGACGAGGATCCTAGTGTCGCGAGGATCTGTGAGTAGTTTGTTTTGTTTTGTTTTTTGGAATTTTTTGGTCGTGTGATGAGTGGCGATCGATTGGATTTTATTAGTCTTACTAGTGTTTCAAATTGTAGAATCTGAAATTATAATTAAGTTACGTAGTTTGATCGAACTTAACTTCATTTGTGTTGAACGCCACACGGTGCGTCTGTTGGACATTGTTTGAGGGAAAGTAGTGAGAATTTGAAGATTAGGAATGTGTAGAAATGCGGAGTGGTGAGATTGTAGTATTTGGTAATGGCAATTTTTGGTTGGAAACTGAAATTCTGGCGTTGGAGTGGTCATCCACGTTGCTGTACTTGTACATTAAACGAAAGTCTTACTGTCTTATAAGTGGAGCCCTACAAATGCTTTGCAGGTTGTTCTGGAAAAAAAATACCTTGAAAGAATATTATTAGGAGAGCCGTAGCTATTCCCTTTTGAATCCAAGTTGGTTTCAAGTTGTACCTATAGGGTGCAAGAAACTCAGTCCAGAGCCCAGACTGCTATTTAGTAATAAGCATGTTGCATAGGCAATAGGTCCCACCTGAATACTCTCCCACTATCATTTACTTCATCTGCATAGGCCCTAGTATGGGAGCAGAAATCCAGGAATACCTCTTGTTCGCAAAATTAGTGGGGAGTAAGGACGCTACGTTGCATAGTGAATCCCGTCCCTGCCCCCAATTTTTATTTTTATTTTTTAAAATTTTATTAAGCATTTTGCCAAATGCAATGTGCTTCCAGTAGGTGAGAATATTGAGATAATCTGTAAACTCAAAAAACCTTTTAGTATTTTTGTACTTTTCAAACGCAAAAGTTAAAAAAAAAAAAATCAACGCCAGTTTTAACTTTGTTCCAAGATATTTTCACAAAAGAAAAATATACGAGATTTAAGTACAAATTCATATGTAATGGATAGAAATTAAAGAATCACTAAAAGAAGAAGCAAAAATGACATGTAATTTATAAAGTTATAAACTATGTGAAATTAATTCATGTGTGTATATATATGTATGTATGTATGTATATATATGTTAGCATAATAGCGTGTTACTCATGCCACATGTGTCAAGTAAAATAGAGCATATAAAATCTTATTTTAAACCATTATTTCTTATTATGTTTGTTTCAGTACTTCTAAAAGAAACACAGACTTTTAACTAAGTATAATTCTTTATACTTCTCTATGATATTGAATTTTTACAAAATTTATTCCCATTGAATTGGACTTACCGAATTAATTAATTTTTCAATCCTTAATTGAGACATTCTTACTAATAATGCACGAAGGAGAGATGCCGAGCGATTTTGCTGCAACCACGGGATTGGTTTTGGATGTCTCACCAACCAGCTGCAACTTATTTACTTGTAGCATTAGCATCTCAGAAATTTGCAAAAAAAAAAAAAAGTAGTTAGATTTGGAGTCTAGGGAGGTCATTACTTGCCTTTTTCATATAGGATCACTTGTCCATTTTCTTATCGCCATTGATAGCTAGTATGTCCCATTTCATGTAGGATTACTTGCCTCATTCCCTGCTAGCTAGTATGTCCCATTTCACATTCAAATTCATATGGTAAGCTCATGCATCATCAAAGGTTAAAGTTTTTGGGTGGATCACAACACATGAAAATCTGACTTGTGCAGACTTGTTACAAAGTTGATTCTATCATGGGGCTATTTCTTCTAGTTGGTGTTATTTATGTAGGCAAGATGGTGAATCCCTTAACCATATCACCATGGAGTGTGCATTCGCAAAGAGCATTTGGTGGAGATGGTAGACAATGTATCTACAGTGGGCTATTTTGCCTAATAAAAACTACTTGTGGTCATTTCCAAAGGATGTGTCATGCTCGACAAGATTAAGGGGTTAATGGAGAGTGATGGTGTTTGCGGTTGTTTGGTCAGTTTGTAAGGAAAGGAATGAAAGAATTTTTAAAGGGATGACAAAGATGCATTAGGGGTTAGGGAGAGTTCTCATCTCATGGTCTCTCTGTGGATTAGCGCGACTAAGTTGGCAAGTTTCAAGGTTATGGTGCCATATTAGATTGTTTGGAAAGCATCTCAAGTGGCCTCTTTGAGATGTTCTGGTCTATTGTAAACCGCTTTGTATCTATTAACAAATATTTAGTTTCTTATAAAAAATATAATTTTAGTGAAAATTGCAATATAGACGAAGAGATAGTAAAGATTGATAGCCAATAGATATAAAATAGTGAAAAACTATAGGTATTTAGGCTCAGTTATTCATAGGGAGGCTGAAATATGAGAGGATGTGAACCATAAAATTAAATTAGGATGTGTTTTTGGGATATTATATTATGTACACATCTTGTGGAAGTTAATTTTTTTTTTTAATTTTTTTTTATAAGATTGATATTATGCTAGCCAGGCTTTATAGAAGAGAATGTTGGACAGTAAATAATTAAATAATTACAAAATTGTTGTAATAGAAGTGCTAATGAAAATATTGATATGTGGCAAAATATTTAAAGATAAATTAGAAATAAATGTATTCGAGAAATGGTAGGAATAACTCTTATAGAAGATAAAATGAAAGAGAATCAACTGACATGGTTTGGACATATACAATGAAGGATACCTCCTTAGGTACGCCAATTAAAAGTTTTAACATATTAACAACTAATGGCAATGTTAAAGGTAGAATAAAACTTAAATAATATGAATAGAGATAATTGAGAAAAATATTTCTACTTGTTTTTTTTAATATAAAAGTCTTCATAGATAATTGATAGCATAGGGTGGAGGAAACAAATTCATGTAGTTGACCTCATGTAGTTGGGAAAAAAACTTTATTGAGTTGATTATGATCACTTTCATAAACAAAATTATTCTTACAAATCATTAGCTAATTTTTGGAACTTTAACTTGAAAAATTAGGAAAATTATAAATTAAATTTCATGAATTCATAATTCTTTATATATATCATCATGTTCGTGAATCTTATGATTCATCAATTGGAAATCTAATTCCATTCACTAGGTTCGAAAATGATTAGTTTCTAGTTCAAGATTTTGACAACTATGGTGTGCATATAACTTTGGTTTTATCTCATAAATCCTATTTTACTGATAAAATCAAACTATCTCTTAAGAGATTCATCTTTAATTGAAATGGTTTGGGCTGGGTGAGCTGCCACATTTCACCAGCGGTCTTGACTCTGATTTGAGTGGGTCAGCAACCATTATGTACATGCATGCATATTTTTGAATCTTGTCACCAGTAATGGAGGCCTATCTTAGCTAAATTTGCGTTCTATTTATTTATTTTACCATTTATGTTTGTTCAAGCTGGTTGGTTCTCTTCTTGGATGTCCAGTGTGTGAACAAGCGTATTCAATGGCGCATGATCTGGATCCCAACAGTGACGGGAGGGGTGTACTGCAATTTAAGACTGGTTTAGCTTCTCTCATTAAGGTATTCTTTCAAGTATCCAAGTTTGACATTTGATTCATAACTTTGCACACATCTGCATTCAGCATTGATATATAATACGTACTTAGACCCAGTTCGCTTGTTTCTTGGTAACTTATATCTCAGATTCTAATATTTTGTTGGATATCTTCTTTTTTCTTTAATTTTTCTTTTTTTTCCCCCCTTTGTTTTGGATATTCTCAACAAGTTGCTGGGTATTTGCAGCAAAAACTTGCTAAGAGGGATGGGGCAAGAATTGATCGTAATCGTGATCTTGAACACTTATGGGAATTTTACCAGCTTTATAAAAGACGTCATAGAGTGGACGATATCCAAAGGGAGGAGCAGAAATGGCGGGAATCTGGAACATTTAGTGCTAATTTGGGAGAGTATGTCTAGTTTGATGCATACCAGCTTATGGCTATATTGATTTCCTTGAAACCAACTCCCTGCATGTGTCAGGTGCTTTATTGTGCATTATTGATTATGAAGCTTCGGTGTATAGATTCTTCATTATTTCAGATATGGGGCTCCATTGAAATCCAATGCCTGGTCAATCCTGACTGGGAAACTCATGCTTGTTGGTACTATTAACTGTATCTGCGTTTTTTTTTTTTTTTTGAGTAAATACAATGGTCCTGGTGCCACTGCACCCACCCGAGGGGTATCCATGGGGCCCCTGGGCTTGGGACAAAGCCCATGACTAATCCCCTCACCAACTCATTGGAGTGGGAAGGACCCCGTAGCGGTCGCCACGAGATTCGAACTCGGAACCTCCGAAATTCGAACTCCCACTTGCGCCACTAGGCCAACACCTCGTTGGCGCCTGGGATTTTATGTTGTTTATTGCTTATCCCAACACATAGCTCCTGTTTAAATATTGCACTTGCTATATTAATGCAATCCTTTCTCGTCAAAACTTCTTTACTTTCTTACATTGGTTCCTCATTTTTGGGGGGCTGAGCATGCTTTGTTCCTTCCTATTTGTATTTATTGAAATTTATGGTCGGTTTCATATTTTTTTTAGAAAAACATTGGTACCTCAACCATCCTTTCTCCCTTCCCTCTTGTACTTCTGCTTTGTATGCTTGCGCTTGCATTCCCCTTTGGTGCTCAATTTCAGTGATGAGAAGCCACACCGGCAGATAGGAAATTCCCCTTCACTAGTTCACTGTACATGTGCTTGCTATAGTACTGTTGACCTGACTTCTCAGTTATCTCTTCTTGCAGGTTGGAACTAAGATCTTTAGAAATGAAAAAGATCTTCGCTACTTTGAGGGCCTTAATTGATGTCATGGAAGCACTTAGCAAAGATGCCACTTCGGATGGGGTGGGCAGACTGATTATCGAAGAGGTATGACTTACCCTTTAAGCTCTTCAAAGCTTGAGGTGCATATTGAGACATCCATTTATAGATTCTATCCTGGCAAATTTTATTGTTAGGCCCTGTCAGGGATGTCCTCCTTAACTCAGCTAACACTTAAATTATCTGAGAGATATATACTTTTTGGTGGAAAAATCTGAATGAGATATTTGTTCTAGTGCAAATATGATCTAACTATATAGTCTCAGTTTATCTCATATCTCTCAGCAGAATAGAGTACTATAGAAATTGAAATTATGTATGCTAAATGATCATTCTGCACTCTGCTGCAGTCCAGTTTTCGTATGGTTTCTGTTATTTTCTTTAGAACTTTATTTTTTTTGCTTCCAACCATTAATGTCTTTTCTGGTCTGTTTCAGTTGAGAAGGATCAAGAAGTCAGATGGTACATTGACTGGTGAACTTATATCATACAATATCGTGCCCTTGGATGCACCATCTTTAACTAACGCTATTGGAGTATTCCCTGAAGTGAGTCTCCATCTCATCCATGAATTGTAAATGTTCATTTTTGGGCACTGTTTATGTTGATGCTGTCAATTTTACAGAAACTACTAATATTATGGGTGATTGTGTAATCTGGAGTCGTCCAGATTTTTTCTTATTTTTAACAACTTAGATAATTTCTGATACAAGTGGTGCTGTAGCATTGTCTTATTCTATGTTAGACTTGTTCTAATTTACATAGCTGATTCTCTTCCATAGACTTTTCTGTCCCTTTCATGTACACCTAAGAGTTAGAGAATAAGTACAATAAAAAATTGAATATAAAAAAAGTGAATGGAGCATCTACTACTAATTTGGCATTGATCTTTACGTAATGGTGCTGATTTATGTTGTCATTGCTTATCAGATAAGAGCTACTGTATCTGCAATAAGGTACACTGATCACTTTCCTAGGCTGCTTGCTGAATTTGAGGTGTCTGGGTTGCGAAATTTGGATATATTTGATCTTTTGGAGTATGCATTTGGTTTTCAGGTTTGTGTGCGCATCCTTCTGCAATCTGTTCATTAGTGAATTTTGACTATCCTTGGCCTTAATAGGTCTGGTGTATGCAATTATGCCGAGTGTGCCAGTCAGAATAATGCTTGCTAGTAAATGGGAAAATATGTCTTAAACCATGATTTTGTCATGTTTGTGTTTTGTTGTACCCCGCCTTTTACTGTTAAGTTTCTGATTTAATGGAATTTGAGATGGAGACATTGTATTCTCTGTGATTGACGGTTTTCAACACACGCTTGATAGCGAGGTATATGGCTATTCACTGTTTCAGCATGCAGCAGATACACAATTTTTGACTAACAAAACAATGTTACTTTTCCTACGGCAAATTGACAGTATCTCAATCTAAGAAAATATTCTCAAAAAACTCAACTCACCTCAACTAAGCCTTTTCCCAACTACATGGGATCGGTTACATGAATCCATTCCTCCACTTTGCTCTATCAAAGGCTAAGTTGAAAAAAAAATATACTCAAAACTGATTGCGAAATGCCTTTTGTATGTATACTCGAAGTAATATGTTGAATGCCTGATTAAATGAACAGAAATTTCAAAAATGTGCAGAATTTGGTTTTTTATTTTTATTTTACTTTATAATTCTTTCCCTCTTTTATAGGTAACTATCGGGGTTTGAACCTATGAACTAGATTGCGTGTCAAACCATTGACGTATGGGTTCAACCATAGAATTCAGAGGTTGTCTTGATTCTTGAAAATAAAAAACCCCTAATCATTTTAATCCCACCTCAAGCTGGCTGCTTCTCATAGAGTTTCTGGCGTGTGAGGATAGAGAGGTTCATACAAATACCTTGATTTTTTTTTAAAAGAGGTTTACTCTCAATTATGCTGCCATGGTGGAAATGCTACATTTGGAAAATCTGTTGTTACTATATTGTCTCTAATCCTTTTGAAGCTACACTAATTTGAAAATAATTATGCTTATGTCAACTCTATACTCTATAGAGCCTCTTCCCAACCATATGGAGTTGTTTGGGTTTAAGTCGACAATAATAGTACAACAGTATAATATTATAAAACTTAAAAGTTCACTGAATTGTTAAATATCCATTTGAGGTGGCATGAAATTGGTTGCTCATTGTTTCCGGTTGATGTTGAGGAGGGTGTGGGGGTAGGAGGGAGTCTTTTGCCTCCTCAAAATTAGAGAAGAGAAAATGGTTGAAGTGTGAAAGAACAACAGCTTAGCTCCTCTTAGTAATTCCCTAGACTGCCAATATGCACTGTTTAAAAATGGGCGATTTTCTTTTTGATGGATCAATCCCCTTTTTGTATGGATCATCAGTTCTTGTTGACTTTACACTCTTATGGAACACTCCTTGATCCAGATGAATTGACATATGCTGATAAATTGATTCTTCAAGCTCAAGAATCAATCCTCCTTCATTTTGTTTGTTTCTTTTATTTTTCCCCTCTTTCTTCCTCCATTTTACTGATGTATCAATTTTACTTAAATTGCAAATACTTAGAGCATGCACAGCAAAGCCATTTTTGCTGTTGTTGCAATATTAACTTATAAACCTCTTTTAATATATTATTTAACAAGTCAGTTTTGATGCTATAAGTAATTTGGTAATTTAAACATTAAACTAATCTCTAAGGGCTTGCTTTAATTGCAATTTCTCTATTTTACCTTCTCGCTCTTAATGTTTTCATATACCACTTTTTCGATCAAAGACAATCTTTTCACTCTCATCAAAATACATATATCTTTCTCACAAAATGTTTATCCCTATTCATTGTATTTAGTTTTATTCTATTTGATCAAATCAACAGTAGTTAATTAATATAAAATATGAAAGTACTCTAAGAAATATAAAACACATTCCTAACGCGCAAAAACATGCCAACGTTTTGTATCATTCAGTTTCAATTACTTTGAATTCATTAAGTAAACCTGATTACTTGTGAATTCTTTCTTAACAAACTTAATGAAGTCTTTGAACAACTTTACACAAAACTTACTGAACAATTGAACCAACTCAAGCACACGCAAGTAACTTGTTCAAAAACTTATTAAACAACATTTCTTTTAATTTAAACTTTATTAATCTGTTGCAATTCTAATTAAATCTCACCAAGGTCTTGAAGTTAAGCATTATCTAACAAATATTTCAAATTTCCTTGAGCTGTGTAAAAACCTTTAATAAAAAATGCAGGATGTCTTTCTTTATTAAACGTACTATTGTGTAAACATAGAGTGAAATTTGTTGGCCATGTCCTGTCCCATTGCTCTGTGGCAAGGCCATGTAATCTGCCTTTTTGAGCAGGTTGTTTTGGATGAATTGGTTGGTTCCTGGCCTGTGATGGACCTCATCCAAAGGGGGCTCCATGAAAGTTTCCTCTATGGTTGGGTGCTTTGAATATTGTTGTTTGCAACTTATAGGGGCACATAAAAGCAGTGTAATATTGTTGGATTTTCATCAATGACAAAGACCTAATGCAAGTTATGTTTCTAGTCTGTTGACTTGTTACTCTGATATGAGTAATTGCTTATCTGACAAAGATCTATTCTACTTATGTGCAGAAAGATAATATCAGGAACCAGCGTGAAAACGTGGTTCTTTCTATTGCGAATGCACAATCTCGTCTTGGCATACCTGGTGAGGTTGAACCAGTGAGTGACACTTTCCACTTTCTTTTAAAATATTGCAGTTTGTTATCTATCATATTGGTTTCTTTTTGAATTTTATGTATAGAATTTGCTGTCTAGAATTTAGATATTTGGGTTCGACATGATTAGTTTATTTATTTTTAAATTTTTATTTTCTTTTGTTGGGAAATTTCTTTGCATTACGTCGTCATGCCATTGAACTGTCCTGCTTTACTTATGAAATGTTTGTGTTTCTTTGAAAATTTTAATCCTAAATTTCTATTGTTGAGCTATTTTTTTGTTCAATGTCACAAAGTACTTTGCAAGGATGCTAAAGCTTCTACAACCCTCTAATGATAATACTATTACTAATTAGCACATAACTTGCATCTTTCAACATCGCAATTAATTTGTAAATTTTTGTAGCTTTTTTGTATTTTCGTGATGAAGGGCGAGCTTTGACACAATAGTTGAGGTTGCTCCTTTGTGATTGGAGGTCACATGTTTGAATATGGAAACAACCTCTCTAATGTGGTGGTATGGCTGCATACACCGTCTCTTCTCTAGACCCTGCAATGGCCCTTGTACACTGGATACATCATGTTCTTTATATTTTTTAAGATGATTGTAGTTGGGATGGTAGTAGTGGTTATGGAGTTCGTTTTCCTTTTTCCAGCATATTTAGGAGTGTGATGTTGATGATATTACAATCAACATTGTTGGTATGATAGTGTTCCTCCTTTCCACTTTAGTTGAGTTGATTGCAATTTTTTTTGTCAAATGGATTATGTGATCAACAACTGAGAGAATTGGTGGAGGTTGGATACTTAACTCTATTATAGGTGGTGCATATTGTTGTAAAATAAAATGATACAGAAATACAGAGATGTAACGTGGTTCGACTCTATGACCTACGTCCACGGGAGAAGAGAGGAGAATTCTTCTTATTCTTGATCATGTCTCAATGGAGGGACACCATATATATAGACATACAAGGCTATGCACATATATAGCAATAATTACAATTTTAGTAACTGCTAAATAAAACTACTACTAAAATTATCATCTTTCCTTAAAAGGAAATAAATTTTACAGATTTTGCTCTTCTCCACAACACTCTCCCTCAAGCTGGTGAATAAAGGTTTACCATTCCCAGCTTGGACACATTTGCTTGAAATGCAGTATGGTTTAACCCTTTAGTGAGCACATCGACGAGTTAATTATTGGTAGACACATATGGAGTACAGATCAACACACTATCAAACTTCTCTTTAATGAAGCTTCTATCAATCTCTATATGCTTGGTTCAATCATGTTGAACTAGGTTATGGGCAATGTTAATTGCAGATTTATTGTCACAATAGAGTCTCATAGAGCCATCCCAGTGTATCTTTAAATTTGTCAAAATTATCTGCAACCATAATAGCTCACAAACCCCTTGTGCCATTGCTCGAAATTCTGCTTCAACACTAGATCTGGCCACTACATTCTGCTTTTTGCTTCGTCATGTCACTAAATTCCCACCAAGAAAAGTACAATATCCAGTAGTTGATCTTCTGTCAACTACTGAACCAACATAGTCTGAATCAGTATATGCTTCAAGAACCACTCCTGTGTGTCGTTTAAATAGGATGCCCTGTCCCGGAGTCCCTTTAAGATACTGTAAAACGCGATTAACTGCTTGCAAATGAATATCTTTAGGGTTGTGCATGAACTGACTTATTACACTTACTGCATATGCAATATTAGGTCTTGTGTGAGAGAGATAGATGAGTCTCTCTACTAGTCTTTGATACATCTCCTTATTAACAGTTAGCGCTTCTTCAACTTCTCCAAGCTTGTGATTAAGATCAATAGGAGTATTCATTGGTTTGCATGCTAGCTTCCCGGTTTCTTTAAGAAGATCTGTAATGTACTTCTGTTGATAAATAAAGATTCCATGTTTAGATTGTGCCACTTCAATCGCTAGAAAGTATTTCAATCTCCCTAGTTCCTTGATCTCAAATTCCTCTGTCAAATGCTGCTTCAAATTTTGTCTCTCGTTCTCATTGTTTCCTGTCATGATGATGTCATCAACATACACTAATAGAGTTGTAACTCCCCCTGAAGCTGAGTGCTTAATAAACAGAGTGTGATCTCCTTGGCTTTGTCTATATCCCATATTTGTCATTACTTTTGACAAACCGACCAAACCATGCCTTCGGGGACTGTTTAAGTCCATACATGGCCTTTTTCAATTTACACACTTTATCAGTGGTGCCAAATCCTGGAGGCACATCCATATAGATTTCTTCTTCTAAATCCCTATGTAAAAATGCATTCTTTACATCAAATTGTTGCAGATCCTAGTCATAATTAGCTGCCAATGACAAAAGAAGTCTCACAGTATTCATTTTTGCAACCGGAGCAAATGTCTCTTGATAGTCCACACCATATGTCTGAGTATATCCTTTGGCTACTAATCTTGCCTTGTAGCGCTCCAGGGACCCATCTGCTTTGTATTTTACTGTATAAACCCATTTGCATCCCACATGTTTCTTTCCTGCAGGCAAGTTTACCAACTCCCGAGTATCATTTTTTCTCAAGGCTTCCATTTTCACATTCATGGCTTGTTTCCAATTTTCATCAGATAAAGCCTCGGACAAAGAGGTAGGGATTTGGATACAGTTCAAGCGAGTAAGAAAGCACTTATGAGATGGAGAAAACCTTTCAAATGACACAACATGGGGGGAAGGTGGATACAAGGGACGTTTAGTGCATTTCCTAGTTCCCTTTCTAATGACAATAGGAAGGTTTAGATCAATGTCTGTTTCGGGCTGAGGTTCTGAAAGATTTTGTGAGAGAGGGTCTGAGACTGTACCTTCATTTCCAAAAGCTGGTTCAAATTCTTGGACTTGCATAGGTTCAGACACTGTAGCTTCCTTCCTTGAGTACACATGTCCAGTCATTCGATCCTCAAGAGCAGACGACTCAGATTCAGGTTCCCTACTTTGGTTATCACTGGGTTTTGAAGGTGCAGATGCAGGTGTGGAGGGAGATGGTATGGATGAGAGGTCAATGGAGAAGGGGTCATAGAGGAGAGAATCCTGATCCTTATCTTCCATGATGGAGTTCTCCCCCTAAAATGAAGGAGCGGGAAAATAAGACTCAGTTCATTGAAAGTAACATCCGCTGAGGCAAAAAATTTTTTAGACGGTGGATGGTAGCATTTGTAACCTTTCTGAGTTGAGGAACACTCGACAAAAACACACTTGAGAGCTCTTGAATCTAATTTCCCCCTGTTTGGATGGTGAACATGGACAAAAGAAACACACCCATTTTAGGAATAAGATTGTTGGAAGTTTTGATGTTAAGATAAAATTGTGATAACAGTTCAATGGGACTCTTAAAGCCATGGACTCGAGGAGGTATTTGGTTGATAAGATGTGTGCCAGTTAGGACGACTTTCCCCCAATAGAACTTTGGCACATTGTTATGGAACAACAAGGCTCGGGTTGTATCAAGTAGGTGACCATTTTTCCTCTTAGCAACACCATTCTGTTGTGGGGTGTGGACGCAAGATGATTCATGAATGACCCCTTCCTTTTGAAAGTAAGGGGTCAAGGTTTGATTAAAATAGTCTCTTGCATTGTCATATCGAAATTTCTTGATTTTAGCTTCGAATTGATTTTGTACCATTTTGTGAAAGTTTGGGAGAACGAAGCTCACATCAGATTTTTGTTTGAGTAAAAATATTTAAGAGACTCTAGTACAATCATCAATGAAAGATACAAACCAACGTGCTCCGGAAACATTAGGAATAGGAGAAGGACCCCAAATATCACTATGAATAAGATCAAAAGGAGATGAACTTCTTTCTTTGTGAACTGGGAAAGTCACACACTTGTGTTTTGCCACTTCACACACCTCACCAATGGAAATCGTCAACATCTAGTGTCTTAAATAGAGACAAAAACATGACCTTAAGGGTTCTAAATGAGGGATGTCCAAGTCGACGGTGATGAAGGCATATTTTATCTTGAATGGAGAGATAGTGCTCAGAGAGAAATGATGAGTTATTTTTGATAAAATTTACTGGTGTCTCAAGGTAATACAACCCTTCCTGTTCCTTAGCAAGTCCAATTGTCTTTCCCAACCTCTGGTCCTGAAATTCACAATGAGTAGGATAGAAAATCACTTTACAACTTAGATCATGTGTTAACTTTTGTATAGTGAGAAGATTTGTGGATAGCTTCGGAACATGAAGTACATTTCCAAGTGTAAGTGTAGGGCTGATGTGAACATCTCCTATGCCTGCAACTGTGGTTAAAAACCCATCAGCTGTGTCTATTTTTCGATTGCTTGGACATGGATTATAGGTATGAAACATATGACAGGAATTGGTCATGTGATCAGTAGCACCAGAATCTATAATCCAAGAGTTTGCAAAGGATTTATCCAAGACTTTGAATCCAATAGAAATATGAAACTTACCTGAATGTGCCAGTGAGTTGGTACCTGAGGGTTTTCCAAGAGTGTCAAGTAGAGTTCTCAATCTCTTGATCTCATCCTGATTGAATCCGACTTACTTAAGAGAGTGCTCTTCAATTGATTGTACACTGGACATCTTTTTTTTGGCTCACGTACTGGTGGAAACAACAACAACAATAATGATGCCTGGTCAGTTTCTTCAATAACAGTGATGAAGGCCAAACAAGTCTCTCTTTGGCAATGAAAGCCGAAGATGGTGGTTGATTTTTTTTTTTTTTAGGTATCTAAAAGGAGAGAGAAGGAGCCGAAAAAAAGAAAGAAAGAAAAGATGGTGACAGTAGCAGCGGCGAGGAAGAGAAGATGGCGACAGTAGCAGACGACGAAGAGAAAAACATAAGGAAAGATGATTTCGCACTGACAATGAAGGAGTAAATTATGGCAATAAGAATAGACTAGGCTTCGGCGATGAAGGCCAACACAAAAAAAAAAAGTTATGGCAATAAAGGCCGAAACAAATTCCCAACTGTTCGAGCCTAAAGCTATGCACACATATAGCAATAATTACAATTTTAGTAACTGCTAAATAAAACAACTACTAAAATTATCATCTTTCTTTAAAGGAAATAAAGCCTACAAATTTTGCTCTTCTCCACAACACATATGATTTTATATAATGGGATAAGTTTTTTGTTTCAACACTTGGCTAAGTAGTGTCAATAATGGCATTTTATCTAGAAGAACTTGCTCTCTGATCATTTCAGACTAATCATTCAGCCTGATTCCCTTTTGTGTTTTTTTCTTCTCCTTTTTTTTCATAATATTTTACATTATTTGCTCATCTTCTTCTAACTTAAAAAAAAAATAAAAATTAGGTGGTTTATCTTGAAAGAAAGTTTGATGACTATAAATTCCTCTCTGATATATGTACGTATGTATGTAAGTGTTTACACACACGCGCGCACACACATTATATTTTGCAAACGACTAGAAGTAATTGCAAGAAATTCTCGCAATTTCAATGTGAAAGTGGATATCATTCAGAAAGTGAATCCTGTTCACCATTCTTCGCAAGAAATTATGTCACTTTAACTTTTTTTTTTTTTTCATTAGAAAGAATGTGTCTGTAATTTCAATCACTTATGCTTGTTTCCCCCAAATGTTTGCATGCATTGTATAAATTACTGTAGCTTTCCTAATATCTCTTGACACTTACGACCAGGTTGTGAGTATCTTTTGACAAAATTTGCCTCGTGGTCGTACGATGCTTTTTTATTTATTTTTATTTATAAAAACAATGGATGTGACACCAAAACAAATTATGCATTGTAGACTCATTTCTCATGCTGCTGCACCATCATGAAGTACATTGTTGAACTGACACCTGATCTCATTATATCATGAATATGATTTTGGCATTTGCTTGATTGAAAGAATGTGGGACCCTTCTTGTATACCTTGCAGTGGTGGGAGTCTCTTGTACTTGGTATGCCATCTATAATGATAGAGAATGGGCCAAATTATTAAAAACTTGGATTGAATAATTGAGCTAAATAGAATGACTAACCATGTAGATTTTCATAAGAAATTTATATCATGTGGATGGCCCTTCTTCATTGTCGCTCTTGCTTGAGGAATGTACATATCCATTGAAATTATGCATCTGAAATCTGCTATTCGTTCTCCTTTGGGTTTGGAAATTGACATTTCAATTCATTTACTTTTAGAGCCTGTTTTGGTCTTAAAGTGGTTTGAAGAAGTAGGATCATGCTAGAAGTGAAGGTTTAAATAATAACTTGCTGCATTAAATCAGTATGCACATGAAACTCTTATTTCCTATCTAACTGGTCCTCCTATATCTTGCTTTATCAGGGTAATTATGTTGCTTGTGAGTGAAATTCTTTAGCAGTCCATGAACTTAATGTGCTCCCATTACCTAATTTCAACTCAACTATACTGGAGAAGATCAGGATACAACAATAAATAAATTTTCATGAGCTTCTGAATGTGGCTTAGGAGATCATGTTAGCATTCAATTTATTGTCTTCTAACTCTTGCCTACTCCTGATCACCTTGGCCCACAATGAGTCCTTCTTGTTCTTAAATCGCCATAACCATTTTCCAATCAACGCCTTGTTCCTATTAGCAATGTTCCCAATCACCAACCACCCATGTTCTAAAGCTCCTTTTCACAACTTCCAACTTAATGAGATGACTACATCTCACTTGTTCCTCACCATTCCAAAAGAAACTCCTCATCATTTTTCTCAATCATTTAAGCCACCAGCCTTGGGATCCGAAAGACAAAAAGTTAGTAAAGTCATTGCCTCATTTATGTAAAAGATCCCTCATTCCTTTCCCTCTCATTGTCACTTGAAAATAGTTCCTAAGTTTCACATCTTGTTGGCTTGTGTATGTTTCTATATTTTGACGTTTGTTTGAACTTGAATATTATCTGTTCATGGCAATGCTATCAAGGAGCGCGCCTTGAGGTGGGGCGCACATGTTGCACCTCAAAACTTGACATGCAGGACACTTTTACTCAATATTGCGTCTTAGGTGTGATTCAGGCGTGTGCGTTGGTATAGCGCGCATCACTTTCTTGCTCCCCCTTTTAAAAAAAAAAAAAAATTAATCATGAAATAAGTATTGTACTATATGTTTTTTTTTCTTCTTTTCTTTGAACTAATATACATAATACACAATATAAAACATAAAATATTGAAGGAAAAATTTCTTCCGCTTTTATGACAACAACAAGAAGTTTTTACAATAGCGTTACAATTGCTACTTGTTCTTCTTTGCTTTTGTGTTTCTTGTTTTAAAGCAATTTTAAATATCAAAAGAAATAAATCTAGTGGTAATAACATTAATGAAATAGAAAAAATAGTGCTACTAAGAGCATAATTTTTTTTTTTAAAACTTTTATTGATTTTTATCTTTTTTTTTTAATTTTTAAAATCTTTTGCCTAAAATTAAATATATAATTAAGTTTTTTAAGAATTTTGCGCCTCTTTTTACTCAGGCATGCGTCTCGCCTTGCGCCTTAGGCGCTAGTGCCCCTCATCGCCTTAGGTGCGCCTTTAACTACGTTAGTTCATGGTTTTATTTTTTCAATATATGTAACCATGTGTTTGTGTTACTGTAGCTACAAATTGGGCAGTTTGGTCTGCTTTGTAATCCTTAAGCTCAATCCAAGGTTCTGTTCCATGAAGTAATTTTGGTTCATAAGCCAGATCTCTTCCTACTTAGAAAAGGATGCAAAATAGCTTTTCACGTCAGTAGGCATTGACATCAGGCTTGGGTTCATTTGTCACCTGAGGCAGAACTCTATTAGGAATTGAATGGAGATTAGGTTTTTGTTTTCCAATACGAACCCAACCAATTACTCCAAACTTCAGTTCAAGCCAAACCTTTTGAGTTGGGCATGATGAGCATTGGTGATTGGTGGTGCCATCCAAAGTTTCAATCCTTAGTATTATATGATGGTGAAGTGGCAATGATGCAAGTAAAACAGAATGAATTTTTGTCTTTGTTTCTGACATGCAGAAGGTAGATGAGAAAGCTATCAATGAGGTTTTTCTGAAGGTATTGGATAACTACATCAAATGGTGCAAATACCTAAAGATACGCCTTGCATGGAACAGGTGGGGTTCTTAGCACTTGTGAGTTTGGTTTTCAAGATTTGCACTTCTGGTATTCTAACCTTTCTTGTACTTAAAAATCAATGTTGTTATCTTCCTTCGCAGCTTAGAAGCAATCAACAGGGACAGGAAGCTTTTTCTGGTTTCTTTGTACTTCCTTATCTGGGGTGAAGCTGCAAATGTTCGCTTTCTTCCTGAATGCATATGCTATATCTTTCACCATGTGAGTACCTTAAATTGCCGATTTGATGCTTTCCTGACTAACACGCACTGTTGCCTAGATTTCAAATTTTTGGATATTTTTTAGTTGACTCCACGTATCTCATAATTTGAAAATGAACTAGCCGACCTCTAGATATGTACCTGCATTTGACACCCAAACCTGAGTTTGGGCAACCTAGGTCATTGAGTAGGTTCAAAAGGTTGATGTCCCATGTCCTTTTTAAACCCAAATTGCTGAATTGCATGACTAGGGTGATTTTTCCATCAATTCAAGGTTTCCCGATTCTAATGGTCAATTTAAATAATTGAATAAACTTGGGCTGAATTGAATTGTGAATCATACGGTTGGCTGATTAATGTCCTGATTTTGACTACTTACATTTTATGTAACTTGTATTGCTGAAAGTGCTCAAAAAAAGTTTGCTGTGAGTACTTGGGTTCATGCAGCTGGGATTGTTAAGGGTCCTGCCTTATCAGATTGGGTGTTAAAGTGGGGTCGCCTGTATTTGGTTTGAGTGATGGGGTTTTTGATTTGTTTTATGGGTGGCCGGGTTGAGGTGTATGGTTTCTTTTACCTTTGATGGAGGCTGTTTATTTTATGTTTGCGTGTGCTTGGGGTGCACTTCCTGTGCATGGCGACACACTTTCCTTTTGTGATTAATAAAACATTTTGTTTTTCCTAAAAAAAAAAAAAGAAAGTGCTCAAAAAAAGTTTGATCTAAATGCATGCTTGTAATAGCTTCTGCAAATATATGAAAAAACATTTATTTTGGTGATGTGACCATATTTAGATAGGCTTACACTCAAATTAAGTACACTAAGGCACTGATTTGTGATTCCTTCCATAAATACTCATTTTTCTTTTCAATGGGTTCACTACTCAATGTTGGAGAGGGGGATGGGGAGGAGTTCCAAAAGTATTTGTTTGAGATTTCGATCAAATATATATATATATAGTCAATGAGCACGTGCGTTGCATGTAAAAGTTTTTTTTTTTTTTGAAAGTTTTGAGCAGTGGTCATGACTCATGTCCCTTAATGCATTCGTGGGTAGTTACAAAACTAATCAACAATTACCAAGTTTGTGGCCATCTTTATTTGGTTATAGAAAGTCACGACTCCTTATAGAAGTTGAAAAGTAACGGATGACTAAAATTTTGGATGTGCAGATTTTGGAAGATTTTTATTAGATAATTACAATATTACCCTTTTGTTCATGATGTAACTGAATGGAAAAAACAAAAATTTAAATAACTAAGGAAGAACATTATCGGAATTATGGGTAAAAAGGCTTCATCGTGGAAAGTAAAAAGTATTTCTATTATATATTTATATACTTAATCTTAACGAAATTTAAATTTTCTGATATTCAATCATTTGCTTGTTTATTGTCTCTTTTTTTTTTTTTTGATCACTGGTTCTCCGGCACCCTGGGAGGTGTCCTCCTTCCCTTTTGAGCAAGATTAATCCTCCTAGACTTGGGCATGGCAGAGGTGTTTGGGCTGGCCCTCTCAACAGGGGCGGATAAATGGGGGCACGCCCAGGCTGGAACTCGAGACTTGGACCTCAACCCCACTTATACTCAGTTCCTCAACCAACTGAGCTACCACCTGTTGGTATTTGCTTGTTTATTGTCTCTAACAGTTGTGCTTGTCCCTAATTGTTGACAAAAAGTCAAACTGATATTAATTCTTTATGATACCAAATAAAAGTTGGGAGTAAAGAAGGGGGTTGAGATGGTACTAAATACAAAACAAAGATTAAAAGAATTTCCATTTGGCTTGACTTACTTAAATTATGCTCTTTTGCTTCCATTAGTTACATATGTTCAAAACTTTATTTGTCATATGACTCATATCTGTTTGATTGTTTTTCTTTCATCAATATCTTGTTTTTACATAACTGTATGAGTTGGGCTGTGTGATTTGCAGATGGCGAAGGAATTGGATGCAATATTAGATCACAACGAGGCTAAACCAGCTGCTAGCTGTATGAGTGAAAATGGTTGTGTGTCTTATCTTGATCAAATCATTCGTCCTATATACGAGGCAATGGCAGCGGTTAGTGGCTACTTTCTGTTACTCTACTGTTTTTATAGAGATCATGCAGATACCTACATTCTCCAGTTACTTTTCTTTTGTATGGTGAGGCTTAACGCCTTAGCCTTATGTGCAAAATAGTATCAAAGTCTCTTACCCATAGAAAAAGATATCAACCTCTGTTAAGTCTTAACTATATGGAGAATGGCTTAAAAAACTTAATTGGATTCATTATTAAATTTTTGGAAATCAGACATAGTGATATAAATATATAGTATACTTGTGTCTAACTAGTAATCAGGAGGGACATAAAACAATAACAAGATTTTGACTATATTAGTGAACATAGGAAAGTCTATAAAACAGTTTTTTTAAAGGGTATAATTAATGCATGAGGCTCCCATGATTGAAGGGGTCTAAGGAAGGGATGATGTATGTTGCGTTACATCTACATTAGAGAGACTATCTTCGGAATCAAACTTGTGACTCAAGGCTGAGATGGTTGAAATCTTTGGTCTTCTCCATGTGCACAACAGGGACCATGCACGGGAATCCTTCATTCAAGATGCTTACCGCCCTGGTTAGGGGGGAAAACTCGGCCCTTCCTTTGATCCCTTGCCTCTTCCTTAATCTTTGGTTGGTTAGGCGGCTTAGGCCTTTTGTCAATTAGAGATTAGAAGGATTGAGGCTGAGGAATTGAGGATACAATGAGAGCAATTTCACGAACGAATCCACCATTGAGGGTTGATCTGCCAATACGGTCTAGTTGCTTTTGTTCTTTTTTTGGGTGTATAGCTTGGTTGGTAGAGCGGAACCGTATTAGATTCTATTATTCATCACTTATGGGACAAACTGAAGGAAAAAACTGAGCCATTCCATCCTCGCATCCATCAATGACCGCCGTCTTGTTTCCCCGTCGACCACAATGATTGGGTCCATGAGACAAGTGAATGTATTCGAATTGATGGTGAGCAATAATTTTATTGGATCGAATTGCGAGCTGAATCGTAGTGAATCAGTCTAAATTGTTTATTAGCTAAACCATTGATGTCTATAACTCTGTGAGTACTTAATAACATACAACTCACATTTGTATTACAAATCTTACCATCCACTGAGCTGAATCTCAATATGGTTCACCAATTTTATTTATTTATTTATTTATTTTTTGAGTAGATACAAGGTATAACCTGCTCTAACCCGTGGGGTGTCAAGCCCATTCCTGAACCCACTAATCTCTACACCAATTGAGTGGGGCAGCGATGACCCACCAGCGCCACGAACCTCTCCCAAGCCTAGTTTGATGATCTGTCACTTTGGCCCAGCACATTCCCACGCTGAAGTAGCCTTTTACCTTTGCCAGTTCCCTTTTGCTACGTGTTTATTAAATTGCTGCCTTTTGTGACTTGAACCCTCGACCCGTTCAATGCCCCTCAACACTGGCAACCATTTGCATCAACGCCTCATTGGCATATGATTCGCCATTCTTAGAAAGGATTTGATACCGATACGCGATTTTGACTGTAGTGAGTTGGAATATGATTCTTAATGCATATTGTATAGAATGCATTCTTCTCTCATATGGAATGATTCTTAATGAATATGTTTTATGACATTGAACACTAGATAAGATTGAATATTCTTCCTTCCACAGGCGAAGGATTTACTATTGATGTAATATGCATCTAATTAAAGTTGTAGGATCTGATTGGCTACTTATTTTGGAGGGTTAGCTACTAATTTAAAATTTATGTATATAGATTTAGAGCCTTCCGAGGTCTATTTAGTTTTGTAAACATATTTAATCACTATACGATTATTAGGCTCCAAAACTTTTTAGCCGACTCTTGCACCTGATGTGTAAGGTTCAGTAATCTTGATCTTTTGTTGTTTTCTGCTGATTTATCTTGCCTTTTTTTTTTTTTTTTTTTTCTTTTTCATCCTAAAAGTATTTCTTTGTTGTTTTTTATATTTGCAGGAGGCTGCACGGAATAACAATGGGAAAGCTGCACACTCAGCATGGCGGAATTATGATGACTTCAATGAATATTTCTGGTCTGTCCATTGTTGCAGTTTTGATATATACCTGTAGATGCTGGAGTAAATAGTCTACTACATATTTTCCAGTTGAATTTAGTTCTACAGTCTTATAAACTAGAAGTGTAATTTAGTGGTTTGATTCGTATATATTTGTAGGTCGCCTTCATGCTTTGAGTTGAGCTGGCCAATGAAGAAGGATTCTTCATTTCTGTTGAAACCTAAGAAGGGGAAAAGGGTTGGTGTGCATTGTGATTTATGATTTTTCCTAATGTGAAATGACATTGTTTTATTTGATAATGTGTAGTTGCAATACGTCTTTTTCATTGATATTGTTTTCATATTATCCTCTGATTGCATTGCTTTCAAAGGATCAATATGTGAATTTTAGCTTACTTGTTTAAAGAAGAAGTTGCAAAGCTCTGTGTTGATTTTATTTAGAGTATCTCACTATTTTGGCCTTTAGACTAATATAAGGTTTGTTCTGGAAATGGAGTATTTCTGACTAGATCTACACATTTTATGTTTTTTTTTTTTTTTTTTTTTTTTGAGAAGAAACAGACTGAACAATACACATTTTATGTTGGTGTCAATAACACTTGATTTTGCGTTTCTTTTAAATTATTGGTTGGATCATTTCTATGCTCATGTTGATAATACAATTCCTAGTGGAAGTTGGAACTTATGGGGAGGGAGTTACTGTTTATTCACTACAATTATTGGAAATTATTGTAATCATTGGTAGTTCTTTGTCCACATTAGGTGTAGTTGGATAAGTGTCAATAGCTCGTCGCTTCATAGGATAAATGCCATTCTTGAGTTATGGAAATGGTTTAAGGCCTGTTGTCTCTATAAATGGGAAAGTCGAGAGCCAGCAAAGGATGCAGCTTTTAGGCTGGGACTGGTATAGCAAGAAGGTAGCCTATCCCCTCCAGTACCCTTGCCTGTGTCTTGATTTATTGTGTTAATTGGCTAACATTTGCAATCCAGTCCACAAATATAGACTATTATTTTTCATTATAGACCTAAGTATCCCGACTCAGCACTTATATCTTGGATTATTGATGCAGGTTCTGCTTGTGGACTACTCTCGTGTGTCAGTTTGGGCTTAATTTCAGATCTTAATGTTTGAATCATGGAAAACATAAATCAAAAAATTCTAGTAGCTTCAAAAAGGCTTTCCAATGATATAGCATTTGGCAATCTGGGCTGCAAATTTGTAATCACCACTTGTTTGGTTTGATCCAGTATTTTGTGCTTATTTCTGTTTGTTTGAAGCAGTTCTTTTCTGTTGGGAGGCTCACTTAAAAATAGTATATAATAATGGATGTCTTCTGACTTTGCTCATGAAACTTATGAGACTGATGTTGGTCTTATGTAATATATGGTCATGCTGGTGACTGAATTGCATGAGTGAATTAATCTTTTTCTTTCCAATATTATTTGGAACTAAGTGCTTTGTGGCAATCATATTGGTGCCACAGAAGAAAAAAAAAAGAAACAAGAAAAAAGAAGATTACTGCATTAATAAAATTTCTTTATTGATTTATTTAAGGACAATTTGCATGGTACTTCTTGAATTGAAAAGGGGTCTGTTTAATATTATTCTACATGCAAGGAAGGGAGATATTTCCTTTCAAAGTTGTCCCCCCTGAATTTATTGTGTGTGTGGTACATTCTGATTTTGATTACCATCTACATTGTTGGTGTATATTTACTTGGGGATCTTTTTTCTTCATAAATTGACAGACTGCGAAAAGCTCCTTTGTTGAACATCGAACATTTCTTCATTTATATCGAAGTTTTCATCGTCTATGGATATTTTTGATCTTGATGTTTCAGGTATATCTCTTGTTTCATCATCTAGTGGTTTAGTATTCTTAAACTATCTTATTATTTGTGAAGTCAATAAAATGCTTGGTTTATTGATTACAGGTTCTGACAATTATAGCCTTTAACGATGGAACTATTGACCTTGATACTTTCAAGGAAGTTCTTAGTGTTGGAACAACATTTTCCATCTTGAGTTTTATTGAGAGTATGTTCTTTTTTTTTTTCTACGCATGCCCTATTAATTATTCTGAAATATTCTCCAAAGATAACATGAATGTCTTTCTGTCAATGTAAAAATGTACCTGCACTTGTGTGCACATTCATGTGTGTGTGTATATGTTGTAGTGACATTTTCATATATTCGTTATCATTACTGAGCGTAGGTGCTGTTTACAGTTTAATTGAGTTCTCCCCTTTCTCTTATTGTTCTTCTGTTGGGTCACTTCCATTGTATCTGTAGGTCTTCTAGATGTAATGCTTACATTTGGGGCTTACACTACTGCAAGAGGCATGGCAATCTCAAGGCTTTTTATACGTTTTTTTTGGTTTGGTGTCAGTTCTGCATTTGTAACATATGTCTACCTGTAAGTGGGATTTTTCCCAGCATTTTCCTATTATTTTACTGTCTCTTTGATTGTGTTCTGATTTTCATATAACTAATATTTGCCTTCATTGTAAATTGCAGAAAGGTCCTGCAGGAGAGAAATGACCGAAATTCGGACTCATTCTACTTTAGAATTTATGTTCTTGTGCTTGGTGTTTATGCCGGTTTACGCCTTTTCCTTGCATTATTACTTAAGTTTCCAGCATGCCATGCTTTATCAGAAATGTCTGATCGGTGGTCCTTCTTTCAATTCTTTAAGTGGATTTATCAGGTAGTCCTCTTCAAAATTTTATTTTAAATAATATTCTCAAATTATAGTTTTGAAACTTGGAAATGCGTGTTAAAATATATTGTTGTCAACCTCAGGAACGATACTTCACCGGTCGGGGTCTGTTTGAAAGGATGAGCGATTATGTGAGGTTTGTTTTGATGCTTTTGGCTGCCTTGCTAATACTGTATTTGTTTTTTATTCATAAATTCCTTGCTTAGGCACATTACAAATATTCATTTATTTGGTTGTAGGGACTAGATGCATGCTATATATAAAACAATGCCGTATAGTTAATTCTATGTTGTTTTTCGATTATCCTGTTCGTGTTTGGATAATTGCTACCTTTGTACTTCTCTAGCGCTTTTCATCATTTTTTTTTTAATTTTTTGAGAAGGAAACAAAATATTTATTATATTCATATGACAAAATAGTAACATGTGTGATTATAAGCACCAGGAGTGCACTATAATGTCACAATACCCAGACCTTGGATGCAAGAACATTTCTTAACATTTGTGCATTTTACCCCCTGCAGCTATACTCAAATAAAACCATAACAATCCCTCCCCCAGCTAGAAAGATAAACCATCCAAAAATAAACCTTATACAGCCCAATCCCTCTCCCCATTATAATGACACCACGTCAAAGTATGCATAGCTAGTGCCTCAGATACCAACAACTTGACCAAGTCATGTACCACTTAGAAATTGAGAAGCCGTTCACCCAAGGAGAGGCAAAAACCCAGGTGCTTGCTGTTAATTTTATTTCCTCCCAAATAGCATTAACCTCCTTTGCGTCATTGTTAAAAACTCGGCGATTGCGCTCTAGCCATAAGGGCCAAACTGTGGCATATGAAGCAATTAAACCGACCTCCCTCTCTGTCCTAGATAAGTTTGAGATGTGGGATAGGGACAATCCATCAACACAATTAAGAGGACGGTGGAGTTTTTTGCCTGAGAAAGTAACCCATCTATCCCAGATTCTTCTAGCATATGGGCACAAAAAGAATATGAGCTCCAATGATTCACCATCTTGCACACAAAATGGGCAACAATGTGGAGAGTAACAAATTGTAGGGGATTGCCTCTGTAAGACATCACAAGTATTAATCTTACCATGAGCCATGAGCGGTCCAAACACCTTCACTCTGGAAGGAACATACCCATTCCGAATAGAGTTTGATAAGGGGAAAATTAGGTAGGAAGAGCTGTTTGTCAATGTTTCAAAATATGATTTGCAAGAAAAGGTGCTTGAGGGGTCGAGTAACCAAACAAACTTGTCAAGGTTATTGGAAAGCCTTACTGTTTCAAGCCTAGGTAAAAGGGACTCAATTTCACTATGCTCTCTTAATGTAAGGGCCCTAGGGAAATGAAGGTTCCACGATGGTGTGATTGTTTATCAGGCGAGGTTTGATGTCAAGAAGGGTGCAATAGGGCTATTATGCAAGGCTGAGAGGTGAAATACGTTTGGATAATACATTGCAAGGTTTGTGTTCCCTAGCCATATATCCTCCCAAAAGCGGAAAGAGTGACCGTTTCCAATCTTGGATTGTATGCGATGACATATTTTAGGTCCCAGAGATGAAATAAACTTCCATGGGCTTCTGAATGTGGCCATGTTTGATCTTCTCACACCTAGCTGAATAGCATTGTGTTGTGGCTGCTTTCTAGTTTCTACCACTCTTGCCCACAAAGACTAGCATTCACCCAAGAATCTCCAAATCCACTGGTGCTCAATGCAATATTCCTCTCAGAAATATTACCAATGCCGAGTCCTCCCTTTTCCACTAGTTTTTGAACGGTCCTCCAGCTTATCAAACTGGAATAACCCCTCCCTTAAGCTTTTTTCCACAAAAAGGATCTGAATTTTTCCTTAATCTTGCATGCTACTTTGCGAGGTATTCGAAATATGGATGGGTAATATGATGGAAGCGCGGGTAGCACATATTTGATAAGCACCAATCTTCCCCCTATAGAAAGAAAAAGCCCTCTTCCACCCCTCAAGTCTCTTAGATATTTTTGTAATCGCTGGCTCCCAAAAACATGTGGAAATAGGGGTCCCCCCTAAAGGTAGACCTAGGTATCTCAATGGACATGTCAAATTGGAGCATCCCATCTGGTTCGACAACCTTAACAATACTCCATGATTCATATTGATGCCAACCATTTGGCTTTTGGCCATATTAATTTTCAGCCCAGATATCTCACTGAAGTAATGTAGGAGGTGGATGGCATTCAAAACATTGTCTTCATTCCCTTCAAGGAAGAAGAGTGTATCATCTGTATACTGCAACAAGGACACTTCTACCTTATTAGATCCCACAAGAATGCCCCGCATCGTAGAAGTTTGACTTGCTTTAGCCATCAACTTACTCGCCCCATCTGCTACAGGTATAAATAGAAAGGGAGATAGAAGGTCACCTTGTCCTAAGCCTCTTTCTCCCACGAACTTTTCTCTTGATCTGCCATTGATCACTACTGAGTAGAATCCTGAACTGATACACCCAACAATCCATGTTATCCATCTGTCTCCAAATCCAGATTTGCGCATTACAAACACTAGGAAGCCCCAGTCAACTATGTCATAAGCTTTAGCAAAATCAACTTTAAACACCACCCTTGCCTTCCGACGAACCCTGTAATCATCCACCGCCTCATTAACCACGGGCACTTCATCCAAGTTCTGCCTTCCTTCAATGAAGACAGATTGATTCATCTCTATGATGTTGGGCAAGATTCTCTTGAGCCTCGATGATAAAATCTTAGAGATGATCTTGTAGAAACTTGTTATAAGGCTGATTGGTCTAAAATCTTTGAGTTTCCAAGAGTGCATTTTCTTTGGGATGAGACAGATATAGGTCTCATTAGTCAGCATGTGTCAACAACATTATGGTAGAACTCATTGAGCACCATCATGATATCCCATGATTTTTGAAAAAAAGACATAGAGAACCCATCTGGTCCTGGAGCTTTGTTACCATCACAACTAAAGATTGCATGTCTCACGTCCTCCTCATCAAATGTTCTCTGAAGGTTTTGTCTTCGAGAGAGATTATCTTCCAATCCAAGCCCTCAATCTCCCACGAACTATCTGACGTCATTGTATATTGCCCTCTAAGACAATCAACCACCTCAGTAACACACCATCCAATGTATCAACCATGCTTTTGTCCTCTCTCTCGATTTTCGAAATTATGTTTTTGTTACGCTTACTATTCAAGATACTATGAAAGTATCTTGAATTTGCATCCCCTTCTTGAAGCCATCTAATCTTTGCCCTTTGAATAGCCATTTTGTCCTCATTCAAGCACAATTCTGCTAGGTTTGCTTTGTACGCCCGCCTGAAAGTATCCATCTCATGGGACTAGTTGTCACCCTCCTCCAATTTATCAAGGTCCCCAATGATGTTCTCAAGCTCTTTTCTTTTCAAAGAAACGGAGCCAAAGACTTCCTTGTCCCATAATCTAAACAGTTCCTTGATCTTCTTCAATCAAATCATGAACGTGTGTCCTTCTCGTCCAAACGAGTGTACAAAATTTAGGGTACAAATTGTTTTTCCTTCTTGTCCCATAATCTAAACAGTTCCTTGATCTTCTTCAATCTTTGTCAAATTGTTTTTCAGTCTGAATCAGTTAAATGATAGAATTCATTAAAATTTATTCCACAAGCTCTTCTATGAGCCATTTCTTTTTTTCCCCTACAAATTTAGCTGTGTTTGGTTGGTGATTCAAAATTTAGGGTACAATTTAAAAGTAAAATTTAAGAAATAACTTTTAATTGCTTTCAGAAAACAGTCTATTTTCTATGCAAATACTTATTCCTTGTTTTCAGTATGCATTTTGTTTTCACATTATCACATACAAAAAACTCTGTCCAGATCACAAACCGAATGGGGCCTTAACTTCTCAGTTAATTTCTTATGTTTTCAAGTTCATTTTATGCTGTCTTTACTAGATAGTAGGTACCTGGTTGCATCTTCATTGAATAATATCACCATCATTGTGCTGAGATGCAGATATGTGCTCTACTGGTTAGTGATCTTTGGATGTAAATTCACATTTGCATACTTTCTTCAGGTAAGTTATAGTATTTTTCCTTATATTTATTGTTTATGAGATGAATGGACTGATTTTATCATGAATCATATCAAGCCTATGGAATACTGTAAGCTGTAAGATTTATCATCTCTTTATGCAGATTAGACCTTTGGTCCAGCCAACGAAAATTATTGTTCGTCTGCGAAATTTGCAGTATTCATGGCACGATCTTGTCTCAAAAAGTGAGTTCATCCTTTCTTATTGTTGAACTTGAATCATTGTTCATTATAATGCTGTACTGATCCCTTAAATGTTTATTATTCTGATTGTATCATAATTCAAGATTTTTTTAGAAATATACCTAATAAAAACAATATTAGGTAGGAACATTAACAGGTGAAGTAGTAGAGATACTAGTTACTATAGTTGTTAGAAAAGTAAATATAATACTCATGCAAGAAAAAAAACGGGTAGGGGAAAATTGGGAGAGATTGAAACACATGCTATAAAATCTATTAGAAGATACAAATAGAATTGGTGTAATTCACTTGTAGATGTGAGATTTAAATAATATGTTAATGTTGCTTGGAAACTTGACTGAATAATGTGAAAAAAACCTTGCAATAGAAAGGATATAACTAGTATGGTTAGTGCATTTGCATTCCAAATATAATCAGACCAACACATTCAAACTCAACTTGGTAAGGTATGGATATGGAATGAAAATTCAATATAATTCTCCGAAATTTCATCCAATTTTGTAGATTTTTTCAATTATTGAAAAACAAACTATTTGTAATCAAATTATTACAAAATTTTTGTTAAAGTTAGGTAATATATTGAAATACTTCAATATTCTTTTTTTTAACTTTTCAAACACAAATTAAAGGAAAGGTTAATGTTGACCAAGTTTTGAAAAAGTGTGAGGTGTAATTGAGGCAGTTTGACTTTATGAGGCAACGCATAAGCCGCAAGGCGGTTTGAGACACAAGCCCGACATTTTCAAAAAATAATATAGATATAAAATAACTCGTGAAAAATCTAAAAAATCACAATTATCAATAACAAATGAAGAAACATCGAAAATAAGCAAATGATAAGCTAGTTTGTATATGTACGGAAATCTCAAGTTATTTTTCATAATATATTAATTGTCATTAATATCATTTAAAACTAAATGAGTACATAATATATGTCATGCTTTCCCAATTTCTAGGTTATACTATTAAAAGCATAAACCAATAAGAGGCTAGCAAATACATTGATGAAATATTAGGTCTTTGCCACTTTTCATCATTTTTTAATTTATGCAAGTTGCTTTTAGAATTATTTGTTAAAGTTATCAAATTTCTAGGTTAGTATTTGTAAAATTGTTTATGAACTTAAATATATATTACTGTTTAGGAGCCTTTGCAAAGTTTTGCCATTTAATAGTAAAAGCTTTAATTTATCTAAAATTAAAGAGAATAGAATTAATTCTTAAAAAAAATTATAATTATGTGAAAACCATAATGATATATTTATTTTTTTTGAAAAAATTTGAAACGTTTGAATTTCAGTATGAAAAATTGAGGCGTAAGCCTCATTGCACCTTGATGCATAAACCTCACAGTCTAACATTGAGGCTTAAGCCTCGAGGTGCTTTTTGAGCGCCTCGCCCTAATGTGCACCTCGAGGCGTGCGCCTCAAACAAATTTTAAAATAATTATGCTAACTTAACTTTTGTTATAATATAATCCTAAAGAATGCAAGTACATGAGATTGAAATACAATTTCATATATAATGGATAGAAACTAAGGAATCACTAAAGGGTGAATCGACATAAGATTTACAAGACTATATTAAAACAAAAAGGAATATGTAATTCATAATACATATTAACTTAGTCCAGAAATCTTGTAAATATAGTATGCATCAAAGTCGTAGAATAACTCATTACTCCTGCAATATGCCTAAGGTAATATATACGTTATAAATGTTACTTTAAACTAAGGTTGTCAATATCAGGATCGCTCGTAGGATTGGGTAAAAGGTCTAGTGGATTGGATCGTAAGATCAAATTGTGAATCGTAAGATCCTACAAACTTCAAAAAATAATTTTGAATACTATATTTAGATATAAAAAAACATACAATTAAAAATATTAGCATATAAAATTATTTGATCTATTTCAATGCGCAAATTAGCATTATTTGGTGGGTAAAAGCAAAATTCATGGCATTGAAAGACATTTGATGGAAAGAAGTGGGTTGCGGAATTAGGCAGGTTGCAATGTGCTATGCGCCTGACACATGGTTGAGGCAACACAAATTTTAAAATTGAAAGGTTGTATTTCGGGTTGTTAAAGAGTTGTCAAGAAGGGCACAACTTGGTTAGTGATGGGCTGAATAAGTGAATAGAACTCAGGGTTCAAACCAATTCTTTACGGGAGAAGCACAAAGCCCATTCAGAGTCCAAGCAATGAAGCTTCAAGGAAGGTTGGGCCACTAAGAAGTTAAGAAGATTTTAATCACAAGGTCCAACGGTAGCATTCTGAGCCTCCAGAGTTTCAAAGGCTTACGGAGGAAAAGTTACCATTTCAGGGGAAGATGAGTGGGAAGGGCTTGAGAGCTCAAAAGAATGAATCGGGGTCGAGTTATAGCACGAAATGAAGGGATCAAAGGTCATCAGAGGGGCTGCAATCCAACTTTGTGAGTTGGTTCGAGAAATCAACTAACCATGAGAGAGCGGTGAAATCCCAAATGAGTTGTTTTTCAAAGGTCAAAGATAATACCTTAGATGCAAAGCTCGAAGGTGAGATGAATGATGAGATCAAAGGCATGGCAAAAGAAATGGATTTAGGGTTAATCTTGAGGATCAGATGGAGCATCAAAAGGCCAAAGATTAGGGAAGTATTCGTGCACCTTTGATGGATATGCACAGTGAGTTTCAGTCTAATCTTCCTCAATCTTACCGCATTCCCATAAATCCTTCTTCCCTAAATTTACTCTCCTCTAGTGCAACTACAATTTCTCCTAGATCCAATAGAGAAAGTCCCGCATCTCAGCCCTTTGCTGTTAATGTTTGTTGTAAGGTTTCTAAGTTACTCTCGAATCAAGAAGACACAAATAGGGTCATCATGGACTGTGCGCATGCAGAGGAGGATGACATTGTTTGAAACGCAAGTGGAAGCCGTCACAATTAAAGAAAAGATAGGTTTTAAGGGCAAAGGTTTGCATACCTTCAAAGGTGCTCATTCTTGTTAGTGTGTTTGCAATGGCTGCTTTGGGCTTTTTGTTTCTCAATGAAGTTACTTTCTTGGAATGTTAGAGGTTGTGGTTCGAGGGATGAAGGCTTTTGTTGATGGAGAACTTTTGGGAAAATTATGGCAAACCAGGTTCGAGGAGTGGTGGTTTATCCCAGTAATAGGTTCAACAACAGGTCTCCTGTGGCTTGAGCTAGAGTAGAGCATAAACCTAAAAAAATTGAAGAGGCCAATTTGGGAAATGAGAAAATATCATCGTAATTTGGATTGGAGTTTGGTAAGATAATAATATATCATTGGAGGTCAGACATGCTCCTCGGCTTGTACCTTAAGCATTATGACCTCTCATTGCCCTATGTTACCCGGACTCTTTACTTTAGCCCAACGTACCCATGTCCAACATTTCATGATACGACATGAGTATGGGATATGTGTCCAACACTTTAGATTTTGGAATATTACTATTATGAAGAATGAGGGAACATAAATAACAATAAACAAGTGAAAAGAAGAAAAAAGGAAAGAACTGCATATAATATAGGCTTCATAGTGAACATAACATTGTCCAAGTACCCAAATTCAAATTTCGAGACATTTTTTAGCCGAGTTCCCGTATCCGAGAATTTTAAAATGAACAAGTCCAAACTCTACATATGTACCCGTATCCAGTATCCGACACCCATACCCGAGTTCAGGTAACATAGTCATTGCCTTAAGTGTGCCTTTCGCCTTTAATTACCTTGTTACATGAATGATTGAAGTAACACCAATCAGAGAGTAGAGGGATAACTTTCTTGAAGTACAACCTGATGCTAAACGAAGCTATTGCTAGTGTTTATAAACTCTTATTCTGTAATCTTATCAAGGGTTTATTACTTTATTACTTTATTACCCAAGGCAGTCACTTCCTGGAAAATTGAGAAGGTTAATCTGCATTTGGTTTGTGATTTGTAAACAGGGATATAATCCAAAAACGAAAATTCAGAGAATGACCTTTTATGCTTTTTGAAACTGGTTGTTTTCTGAATAAAATCTTTAGAAACAACTTTTGAATTAGACTAACCAAGGATTCAGATACAAAAAACTGTATCTGAATCACGAACCAAACCGGGCCTAGTAGCTCATGTGATTGCTTGTGTCTCTTCATGACACCCTAACTTTTCTTCTTAGGTTTTAACCTCTACTCTATTAATGTGTTGGTCTTTGTAAGTACTTATCTTATTAGATTCTTCGAGATAGTTGCTTGTTGCTAATTTATGCTTGGGCTATTTTTTGGCAGATAATAGTAACGCCCTGACAATTGCTAGCCTATGGGCTCCCGTTGTGGCTGTGAGTATTTGCCTTTTGTTTTAGCTTCATGGTTAACAGGGAGAATTTCTATTGCCCTGCTTTATGATTGTGGCAATCAAATGTTGGCCATTCAGAATTTTCCTAGTGAAGTGTTATCGATGTTCCAATGAAGGCTGGTGGTTAATTTTAACATATGTATATCAGTTTGAATGTTTCTTTACTAATGAATTAGGCTTCGTTTGGGCTGTGTCTTAGCATGTTGTTCTGCATTCAGATTCCAGAAAAAGTCGTATTTGCAAATCTTGGAACTTTTGTTTTTCATGTTTTATATGTTGCAGATATATATTATGGACTGTCACATCTGGCATACATTGTTATCTGCCATTGTTGGTGGTGTGATGGGTGCACAGGCTCGTTTAGGGGAGGTACATATGTTCTTTGAAATATTTGAGTCTGATTGTTCTTGAAGTGGCAGTGCTTTGTGTATAGTTGGTTGTTACATTGCAATTTCTTCCTTGTAGCACTTTCCAACTATTCTGAGCTGTTTAGGGACTAATAATAGCTTTATATACTGAATTTATTGTAGATACGTTCTACTGATATGGTGCATAAGCGCTTTGAGAGCTTTCCTGAGGCCTTTGTTGAAAATCTTGTTTCTCCCGAGACAAAAAGGTGTGCTTGACTGTTTACATTTGTCTATTAATAGATACTTTTTCCATAGTTTCTTTACCATGTTTTGTTTGTAAGTCACACACTTAATTTTTTTCTTCAGGATTCGTTTTGAGAGACAATCATCTGAGGTAAGGTCATGCTTTTTGTGTTCTCTGGTTTCTAGCAATTTTGGCATCAAAATTGAGTTTGGTTAATCCTTGCCCTAGGTTTTATATGAGTGTATGGATGGATTTAGTGTACTCTTTTCATCTAAGGTAGCCTTTGGTAACTCTACTTAACTTCTACTTCAAAACCAACCTTGAATAGCAGTAGAGGTTTAAGATCTACTAAAATAAGCAAAGTTTTTTTGCTTATTCTTGTAGAGGTTATACCTCTACTTCAATTTGAAATTGAAATTTTTTTAAAATTATCTAAAAAATAAATTTTTTTATTACCCTCTACTTTTTTTAGAGGTTGCAAATAGAGTTCCCAAACACCACCTAAGCTGTAAGCATATGACATGTAAAACTTGTGAAATGCAACTAAGGCAATTCCATTTGCGAGGTTACTTGGAAGTCTTGGCTTCTTTCTGCAAGTGCTTTTAAATGTTTTCATGATATGAGAAATTTCTTAAAGAAAAGCGGCATAAATAGGCTTGTTTACTCTCCCTTGCAGTGTCTCCCTAAATGAATGTCCATGTCCAACTTTAACTATGTTAGTCATGAGCCATAATTCAGTTGATAATTATCAATCATCAACCAAAAATATCTTACAAATTTCTTTTATTGACTTCCTATTTGCAAATGACGACGAACAAACGACAGCTAGTTCGAGGAAAAACGACGATGTTGACGTGAGGCGAGGCGAGGAAAGACTGGCGTAGGGCGTTTAAGGGTTCAAAGGTTTCGGACGATCGACAAGCGAGAGAGTCAGATAAATGCCGAGGCGGCGACGGGGACTGGGAGTTTGTTCATGGATGGCGGAAGAAGTCTACAAGCTCAAATAACAGTGGCGACTCTTTTTTCCCCATACAAGGATGCAAGATGCTAGGCGAGGCGAGGAGGACCGGTCTCCACGGCTATCTTCTCGTTTGTCTAGATGTTTTGAAGGATGTTGGTCGATGAAAACTTTCAAAACGAGATTTAAGTGGTTCACTGTCTGCCTTTCTTGGAACGGGTTAGAGGTGCTGATTGAGGATGCCACGAAGGCGAAGGTTTATTCCATCTGTTTGGAACTAAGTGTAGCCGATTGGCTGAAGATGATGGTGGGTAGGGCTCGAACTGTGAGAATGGATGGAAGTTTCAAATGCCACCATTGTGGAAACAACGATGTTCTTCTCGTTGAATCATATACAAATCGAAGAGGAAGTTTTCTGCGCTTTACCAAAATTGAAAACGGGTCACAGAGAACCATTTTTGTGCTGAAGGAGGAAAATGGCTCAGGATGGAAGAATATGGAGGACTGCCTTGAGACTATCCTGCATGGCAGGCATTTGGAGTCTGATAGAAGTTATAAGTCAACCAAATCGATGGAGTTTCAAAACCTCCCTTTATAGGAACTTGTGAAGAGTCTGCATGTTGAAGACTCTTTGGAGGTCCTTGTTACTAGAGACTCCGACAAGGATGATTAGGAAGACATTGAGATGGAGCTGGAGGAGGCGCTCGGTTGACATGCATGCTTGATGTTCCTCGCGGTTGACAGAGCTTTACTACACTGTCTTAACCAAGAGGAAATGAACAGATTGATTAAAGGAAAGCTTTCTGAGCTGAAATCGAAGATTCATCTTAAAGCAAGGTCGCCGGACCTATTATGGGAAGACATGAAGATCAAGTATTGGGATAGTTGGATAGGCGTTGAAGGTATCCTGACGGAACTTTCGAAGATGGAAACCTTTGGCAAGGTGGCGGATGTTTGCAGAGGTATGCTGGACATCGCTCCTGAGACGGTCAACAGATGATCGATGGAATGGGAGATCATGAAGGTTGTCGGATCCCCATCTGGATTTCTGCCAGCTTTCATGGAGATGACTGTAGGAACGGTGCGGATGGAGCTCTGGATTTTCGACGTGCAGAAACCTTGGCTACCAAGGGAAGATGTGGACTACGATGATTGTGCGGTTTGCAAACAGACAATGGTGTCGGCGTACTCCCTAACCGGCGTTGACGTTGCTGGACGAGATGAGCGTCATCCTCTCCGGAGCAGCAAAGGCGGTTGCAGATTAAGCGGTATGGCCACGTTGGAGGAGACTGCTGCGAGTGACAAGCGGACAGTGGGCTAGACGACGCTTTGATGTACAACAAATCACGTCGCAGCGCAAGTAGGCTAGGGGTGCTACGCGTGGCGCTGCAGTTGGCACTACACGACAACAAAATATCTCTAGCCAGAAGGAGTGTGGGCCGGTCGGGTGGGCCCAACAGTTGATTCCCCTAGGAATCGAGTTCCAATGGGGACACGAAGCACCAATTGGGCTGATGAGGTCGAGAAGGAAGAGCTGGTCACAAATGAGACCAGACTCAACTTTACCAAGGTATGTCCTTTGGTTGTCAATTCTGCCGAATGTGTTCTCGCATCTCCTTCTCATCAAATCCCAAATTCTCCGCCCCATCCATCCCTCTCTAACCCTGTTGTCTTGAGGCATACCTGCATCCCAACATTCTCTTACAAAGAAAAGGTTGATTTGCCTGGTCCTTCCAAGAAAACTGTTGTCGACGTAGATCTGATCCCGGAGAAACAAAAGTATGTCTCAAAATATGTGGAGATTTCCCATTTCCTAAACTCTATTGACATTCAACTGATCGATAGAGCCTTAGGTCATGCTGTTTGTGCGTGATTGTTCTTTAGCTGTTCTGCGGGTTTGTTCTGTGTCCAAATGAAGATAATGAACTGGAACATTCGTGGTTGTGGTTCTGTTACGAAACGTCGAGCGATTAAGAAATCGATCTACTCCGCCAAACCGGATATTATGGCCATTCAGGAGTTCAAAAAATCTACGGTGAATTGGGAGATTGTTAAGGAAATATGGAGCTCAAAGTTTCTAAATTGGGTTCTTCTACCTTCTGTGGGCTCGGCTGGGGGAATTCTGGTTATTTGGGATTGCCGGATAGATAGTGTGGTGGATACTTTTATGGGTAGCTTCTTTGTGTCCATTAAAATCAGTCATGTTAGTAGACCTGATTGGTGGTTTACTGCGGTTTATGGACCCTGTAACCGTTCTGAACGTCAAGCTTTCTGGGATGAACTGGCCGGACTGAGTAGTTTTTTTTTTTTTTTTATTGTTGGTGCATTGGTGGTGACTTTAATGTTGTTTGAAGAATGGATGAGATGCTAAACTGTTCCAATCTATCTACTTGTATGAAGAATTTTGATGAGTTGATCACTGAATTATAGTTGAGAGATCCAGAGCTCTTCATCTTACCATTCACGTGGACTAATGAGAGATCCCCTCCAGCTATGTCAAGGTTGGATAGGTTCCTGAGTGCTAATGGATGGGATCAAATTTTCCCAATTTCTAAACAGGAGGTGGAAATTCGTACAACCTACGACCATTGGCCCATTACTCTCAACACCAATGTTGGTGATTGGGGACTTGCTCCTTTTAGGTTTGAGCATGTATGGCTCTCCTACCCCAAATTTGGTGAATTGATCAATCAGTGGTGGAATTCCCACACTGATAATGGTTGGGCAGGTTTCAGATTTATGCAGAAGCTTAAGTTCTTGAAATTAAATCTTCGGGAATGGAGTAAAAACTTTGCTACCCATGACAGTCTTCGCAGGGCACTACTCTCTGAAATGGTGCAGATTGATAGCAAGCTGTGTCACACTCACTGGTCTAGAGAGGCCCAACAAAGAAGACTAAAAATTCAGGAAGAGGTCCAAGGCATTGACTGTAGAACTGATAGATTGGCTAAACAAAAGGCCGGAGTCAAATGGCTTAAAGAGGGGGATTCTAATTCAAGTTATTTTCATAGAATGCTGAGCATACGGAAATCCAGGCAAATTTTCTCCAAACTTGAAAGGAATGATGGCATGATTGTTGAGAATTTTGATGAGATATGTAAGGATATAGTGGACCACTTTACTAATGCGTTTAATGACAAGAATGATGGTTTATGGGGTATTAAAGGCATAAAATGGAACCAGATTTATGAGGATCAACAAATGTGGCTGGAGAGGCCTTTTGACCTTGATGAAATTAGGGACGCTGTGTTTAGCAATAATGGTGAAAAAGCTCTGGGACCTGATGGTTTTACTATGCTCTTCTACCAAAAACATTGGGAGGTTCTCAAGGATGACATCCTTAAGGTTTTGGAGGAGTTTCATAATGATGGGATTATCAATAAATGTACTAATGAGACTTACATTAGTCTCATACCTAAGAAATTTAACTCCATCAAAGTGGGGGATTTTAGACCCATCAGCCTGACTACTAGCCTGTACAAAGTGATCGCAAAAACGCTGGCTGCTAGGTTATGCACTGTTCTTCATTCTACAGTAGTTGATGCTCAAATGGCCTTTGTTGAAAATAAACAGATTATTGATGCCATTCTCATTGCTAATGAAGCCGTGGATGATTGGAGAATGTCTAAGAGAAAGGGTTTTCTACTGAAAATCGACTTTGCTAAAGCGTATGATTCAGTTAAATGGAAATTCCTTGATTTTGTTATGGAAAAGAAGGACTTTGGATATAAATGGCGTAGGTGGATCTGGGGATACATTTTTTCTATTAATTATTCTGTTTTCATCAATAGTAGACCAAGGGGCAAGATTGTAGGGACAGGAGGATTAAGGTAGGGTGACCCAATGTCCCCCTTTCTATACACTCTTGTGGCTGATGTCCTTGATGGTATTATCAACGAGGCAAAAGAGAAAGGGGCTTTGGAGGGTTTTAGGGTGGGAAGAGAAAATATTCACGTCTCTCACATTCAGTATGCTGATGACAGTCTCTTCTTCGTGAATAATGACGGTAAAAGCTTAATGAATGTCATGAAGATTTTCAACAGTTTTTGCTTTATTTCTGGTCTTAAAATTAACCTCACAAAATGCCAACTTGCGGGGATCAATTTTGGGGAAGAGGAGGTGTTTGGCCTGGCTGATCAGATTGGTGTTTCTGTGGGCAATTGGCCTCTAAATTACCTAGGTATGCCTCTCGAGGGAAATCCCCTTAAATTGTCCTTTTGGGATCCGGTGATTCAAACCATTAGTTGAAGGATTGAGGGGTGGAAAAGGAGTTTTTTATCGCGAGGAGGTAGAGTTGCCCTACTGAGATCTGTGTTGGAAGCAATTCCTACCTATTTCATGCCAATTTTCAAGATGCCAAGATCTGTTGCTGATTTGATTGAGAAAATGATTGAATTTCTGATGGAAGAATGAAGATAAGATGAAAGGTTCGCATCTAATTAATTGGGGAACTGTGAATAGGGTCACTGACCATGGGGGTTTGGGCATTGGGGACCTTATTAACAGAAACAAAGCTTTGGCGGGGAAGTGGCTTTGGCATTTTTTATGTGAAAAGGATACCTTGTGGGCTAAAGTGATTAGAATCAGGCATGGTTTGAATGAGAATGATAGGGATGCGGGTTTATGTCCTAGATCTACCTATAAATTCCCTTGGAAATTCATTTATTCAATCTACCCTCCTTTTAATCCCCTCCTTAGGCTTAAAGCTGGAAATGGGAACATGATCAGATTTTGGGAGGACATGTGGTGTCGCACTGAGTCTATTAAGTACAGATTCCGGAACCTTTATGCTATCTCTGGCCTTCATAATGCTCCAATCTCTTCCTTTTTTGATGTCCTGACTAGTTATGAGGCTGCTATTAACTAGAATCTGCATCTCATGAGAAACCTGCCAGAAAATACTCTAGAGGAAATTCCAACTTTCCTCCAATGTCTTCAAGATTATCAGTTCCAAAACCGTGTTGACAGATTTTGGTGGTTAGGAGAACCCACAGGTTCCTTTTCTTCCAAATCTATGTTTTCATCTCTTCCCTCTTTGGATAATATGCATCCTTTCCCCCATGCAAACTTTATTTGGACTGTAAATGTCCCTTCCAAAGTGAAGATCCTGGGGTGGTTAATTGCCCATAAGAAGCTCAATTGTGCCGACGTCTTGCAGAAAAGGTTTCCTAATACTATGCTCTCCCCTTCTTGGTGCTGTCTTTGCAGAAAAAGCGATGAATCTGTGGACCATGTGTTCGTGGATTGGAAGATGATGAAGGACTTGTGGGAGTTTTGGTGCCATAAATGCAGAATTTTGTCACCTCCGGATCTTACCTCTTATTTTACTTTCCCTAGTGGGTTACATAATAGTAAGATCAAGCCGTACTGGAAGTGTATGTTTTTTGCTAATTTCTGGTGTATTTGGGGTGAAAGAAATAACAGGATCTTTAGGGACGGTTTTTCTTCTTGTAGAAAGTTGTGGGATTATGCCCTTTTTATTTTTGCTTCTTAGATTAGTTCTTGTAAACTATCTTTAGGTTATGGTATAGGGGACGGGATGTACAGTTGGAACAACATACTTGAAACTTTGTAACTCTCCATTGGGGCACCTCGCCCCATTTGTTTTTTCCTTTTAGATATATACTTTATGTTCCGTGTCAAAAAAATAAAATAAAATTTGCAAATGACGGAGATCAACTATATAATAACAGCCAAAAAGTTTATCAACATGCCTGTTCATCTATCATGAAAAGGGTGAAAGTCAGAAAGTCAGAATCATAATTTTATCAAATTTTTTCTTCTTTCATTTTCACCATGTAATTCATAGGTCATTCAAGGAGTCATTGCAGTATTAGATGGCTCGATCCTTTTTTTCTTTGACAAGAAACGTGATATATATTATATGTATGAACTAATCCAAAGGAACGAGATGTCCCAATTGGAGAGTACATGGTTACAGAGTTTCCAAAATAGAATTTCAGTTATACAGCCAGTCCCCAAAACTATAACCAAGTGAAAGATTACATGAGCTGACCCATTTAACAAACAAAAGTAGGGCCTGCCCCCAAGTCCTATGACTACTACTACTACTACAATCCTTGAAGATTCTATTGTTCCTTTCTACCCTGGAACAGCAAATATTAGCAAAAAGAATACATTGCCAGTAGTGCTTAAGACTATTCTTTGGTTGTCCATTGTTTGGGAAGGATAGCTGGATTCCGGCATAGACAAGGCTTGACATCTACTGATCCAAAAACTCCACAGCTTCCTGAATCCTTCACAGGTCCCAAACAGATGATCCACTGTTTCAACATCTGTTTTCACACATCTGCTGATGGCTCGATCCTTTTGAACATCTGTTTTCACACTTTCTCTTCTACTTCCAGTGGTGTAGTTACCGTTCTTTAAAATTCAAATTGTGTTAGGATAATAAAATTACTACATAATTGAAATTATAATTGACATAAGTATATTTTAGTTTGGTATCTCTTTCGTTTTTAATATTCTTCATCCATCCTAATGCCATGTTAAAGGCTTTGACCATGTCACTTGTCATATTCAAGCTGGCTTTCCTTTTGTGCTTGAAGGTGTTGGCTATATGAAGTGGCTTCCTCTACTCCACTTGGTCAAGGGGCCAAACCGATAACTATATTGCAAGTAGTTGTATCTTTCTTAATTGTCTACTTTCAAGTTATTCTAAATCTTCCTTTTCCTTTATCATAATTGTTAATTCTCAAAAGATTACTCTTCCTTTGCTTTATTCTGCGTATAGATAAATTATTATTTAGTAATTTATTCTAAATTATGTAAAAAAAACATGATGTGGATTCATATGTTGAACTAGCTTGAATTTGCGTATGTTGTTGAAGATCTTGAGAAAGTTGAGGGTCGAGTTTGGGAATCTTCTTTCTTCTTTGCGTCTTTGTGGGTTAGCGCAAGCAAATTGTCTATGGGTTACTCTTTAAGAGACTGGCTCAGGGGTTGTGGTCCTATTCTGGACAGTTTGTCCTTTTAGTGGCTGCGCTTCTCACTTTTTTTAAAGTTTTGTTTGTACAGTTTTTTCCCTTTTTACTTGTACATAATACAATATACTTTGTTTCTTGTCAAAAAAAAAGGCTCTCTTGATAAAATGTAAAAATCAAGTTAATATTCTGGAGGATGTACCCTTGCTCTTGCAGCCTGATGATTCATAGAGGCAGTGGCAAGAGGAGTATTCCTCAAGAAACAGAGGGACAAGCAATAGAGCTGTTCCTCAGTGAATAGATCTTCATATATGCTACACAACAAACTCTCATGTGTGAATAAATATCTGTTTGGTTAATTCAGAGTTCTCCGGAGACTAGCAAGAGTTGTGCAGCTATATTCTCTCCTTTTTGGAATGAGATCATCAAAAGCTTGCGTGAAGAGGATTATATAAGCAATCGGTAATCATTACATCCAGCAATGATATTAACAATAATGAATTGAAAATTAATATTCTTTTAAGTTTCCTTTGAACTACTGTTTCAAATATTTGATTCCTAGTAATCTCTATTTTTCTCCATGCTTCAAGGGAGATGGACTTGCTTTCGATTCCAAGCAATACTGGTTCTCTGAAATTGGTTCAATGGCCTTTGTTTCTTTTAAGTAGTAAGGTGCAGACACTATCTGTGCAAGTGATGCATGAATCCCTCTTTTGTTTCACATTCTTTTTCTGTCTTGCTGTTATAATCTCTTCTCTGTTACTCCTTTTAGATCTTGTTGGCAATGGATTTAGCTTTGGACTGCAAAGATACACAGGCTGATTTGTGGAGCAGAATATCTAGGGATAAATACATGGCATATGCTGTTCAAGAGTGCTTCTACAGCATTCAAAAGATTTTGCATTCTTTAGATGGTGCTGAGGGAAGACGTTGGTCTGTATCTATTTTGCATTTTCGAGTATCTTACTACATTCCTTATTTTAGATTTATTAGAGACTTCTATGTCTATGATTTGTAAATTCTATAATTCCATGATATCTTTGTGAGTACAGGGTTGAAAGGATCTACCGTGAGATTAACAATAGTGTGTTGGAGGGTTCTCTTGTTATGACATTAAACCTTAAGAAGCTTCCACTAGTGTTGTCAAGGTTTACAGCATTGACTGGGCTACTGGTATTTTCCTTTTGTTTTGACCTTACATGCATTTGATTTCTTGGTTAATTGTGTGTTTGATTTGTTCCCTCTCGTTTTCTTTTGCAATAGATTTATTGGAGTTTTCACTGGTTTAAATTATGTGTACATTAGGTTCTTGTTATTTTATTTAATTTTTTTTGCAAATTGATTTTGCTTTGATGTCATTGTAAGTTGTAACTGTATGGACCTTCAAGCCAAAGTCCTAGAGATTTCCAAAATTGTGTTCTACTTGTTGATACTTTGTATGGACCTCCAAACAACATTCAAATTTCATAGTTTTTCATTAGGGCCCATTTGTGTGTATTTTGCATTTATTTTAATCATTGTTGTTTTTTTATCATTTAAAAGAGCTTTCTTGCAATTGTTTATTTGCTTTAATTTTCGAGAACAAAATACTGTGCAGATCTGGAATGAGACTCCTGAACGTGCAAAGGGTGCTGCAAAAGCTATGTATGAGTTCTATGAAGTAGTTACTCATGACCTTCTCTTTCCTGACTTAAGGTAGATTGAGACAATTAATTTCTTTTTGAAATGACAGTCGAAGTCTGTTTCACAATTTTAACTATGCTTTGACATTTCACAGGGAGCAGCTTGATACATGGAACATTTTAGCGAGAGCAAGAAATGAAGGCCGCCTATTTTCAAAGATTGAATGGCCAAAGGATCCAGAAATTGTGTGTGCCTCAAATTCTCTCTCTCTCTCTCTCTATGTATATATATATGTAAATTATTGCTAACTTTTGCAGTATTTTGTACTTCCCATTGTAGGTGGAGCAGGTGAAACGATTACATCTACTTCTCACGGTAAAGGACTCTGCAGCCAATATACCAAAGAATTTGGAAGCAAGGAGAAGGTTAGAGTTTTTCACTAATTCTTTGTTCATGGACATGCCTTCGGCGAAGCCGGTTTCAGAAATGGCTCCGTTCAGGTACGCTAAATTGAAGAGCTTTTTCTTGTGGAAATGAGCTGTTTGTTATTTATTACGCCAGGGGTGTGAGCTAAGACTTCTTGTATACCTTTGTTTTGTTGGTAAACAGTGTATTCACTCCATACTACAGTGAGACCGTTCTGTATGGCACTTCTGAATTACGATCTGAGAATGAGGATGGAATCTCTATTCTTTTCTATCTTCAGAAGATATTCCCAGGTAGTGCTTGTCCTTCTTGTATTGTTCCGTCTAATTTCTTTTCGAGCACATGCTTGCTTTATTTGAATTGATGACATTAGGCTGTGGTTTAGAAAGTTATCTAATGTTTTGAAGTTTTTTACTTTTTTGCGGGGACTTTAATGTTCTTTGCGTTTGCTTCATAATGAAGTTGACGTTAAATGATCATCTCCTTTGCACTGCAAAATGGGGGCAGGTGGTGCTGATCCTTTGTTGCACATCATAGTGAATAAAGGCCACTTGCTAATGGCATTAAGTTTTGTAACTAAATTTACAATATCTGCTCTCATTAGAGAAAAGCTTGATAACTCCCATTACCAATTGATATTTGATTCTAAGTCTTCAATTTTTAGTTGCTTCCATTTCTAGGTGTCTCTAGCAATACTGTCTTTAGTCTGTCTATAATATCATTCATGTTGCTATTAGTGCTTAATAAAATACTAAATTGTTGTGATACTTCTGCTAAATACGATCGAAACTTCTTGTCATCTAGTCTTGACATTTATTGCAAATTGTGAAAGAGATGGAATAAGCGCATAACAGAGTGGATCAATTGTTTATTTTGGAAAAAAAAAACAATTTTGAGATCCTAGTCATTTAGTTCTGCTGGAGTTGTCTTCGAATATGGTTCTTTGGAGTTCTTCTCAGAGCTTGAAATCATTAGCCATTGCAAAAATCTGTTAATTGAAACTTTTTGGAGCTTTGCCGCATTAGTTGTATCTATTTTATTTAAATGTTTTTAGCCGTGGTGGGGGTTTGTTAGTGGAGGCGGCTTTGTTGGTGATATCTCCACTCACAATATTGGGAATGTGGCCGGTAAAGGAGTAAAATTATGCTTAGGGCAAAGAGAGGTAACTTTTAGGTTTTGATATCACAATCAATAGGATTCTTCCTTTGTAGTTTTGATGTTTCGAGGACATGTTGAGTGGTTGGGTGGATTTCATTGTAAAGGAAGGAGGGAAGTCTTATGCTCTTTCACCGTTTCCTTATTTGCTTATATTGATATACTCCTCCTAGGCTTCTTTTACTCTGTTTTTTTTCTAAATAAAATATAATCTAACAAAACAATATCAGTTTATTTTTTTTCACTTCTAACATTGTTTTGAATAATTCTGTGGGGGATAAAGTTTCCTTTTGATACATTTTCTTTATTATTTACTAGTATTCGGATGTGTGTTGTACGTCATTTTTATTATTTACTAATTAAAAATAAAGTAAATATGTTATAAGAAAGAATTATGGATATTTGAGTCTTTTTATATAAAAGTTTAAAGTTGTTTTATGTAGTTAAAAAATAAGGGTGAGGATATGTCCATGGTTTGAGTCACTCATCCGCCAATTGAGTCTCTTGATGTCTCTCGGGTCCTGGTCTTGGGGTGGACGTGTGACCCACTTGGTGGATTAGTCGGATGTAAGCCTAGATTCCACCAAGGTATAAAAAAAAAAATAGAAACAAAAAAGAGGGTGAAGGTATGTGAGAGTAAAAAGTAGAAGAGGAAAACTTTAAATTACAAAAGGCTAAAATATAGGAGACATGGGTGAAAAAGGAGAAATTAGTTTAAATATGAAATTACTATTTTGCCACTCCTAACTTTAACAGTAACTTTTTTTTTTTTTGACAAGAAACATAAAGTGTTATATTATAAACATAAGAAAAGGTCCACCGGGACCAGAGGTCCCATAGGAGTTACAGAGAGTGAAGAATGTTGTGCCAATTCAAAAGCCAGTCCCCCATACTGTAACCCAAAGACTACTTACAAGAACTCACCCAAGTAGAAAACAAAAACAGAGGCTGTTCCCATATTCTACTGCAAATACTACTGTTTCAGTTTGCAACCAGCAAGAGCACTAGGACAGACAAACAAAGTAACTGGATCTGGTGGTATCAACAACGTGCATTTTCTTTTCCAGTGAGACCACAACTCACGAACAAAACTGCACCCTCCAAACACATGATCTACAGTCTCTTCATCCCTCCTGCATAAGCAACACCAAGAAGGGGAAACAAGAGAATTAGGAAACTTCTTTTAAAGAACATCAACACAGTTAAGCCAACCCAATATTTTAACTTTATTAGGAACATTAGCATTCCAAATAAAATTGGCATTGTCAAAATGAGGTAAATCCGTGTTGGAGGACCTGAAAAGGAAGAAGGATTTAGAGGGGTAGTTCCCAGAAATGTCACCAGTCCAAACAATCTTATCATTGGAGTCACATAGAGTGTAGGAAGAGAGGCAATGGAGGAGAGCAGGCACTTCCTCCGAGGAGCTGTTTGGGAGATTTCTCCTGAGATGCAGATTCCAATTTTGCCCATGGACAGCATGAAAAGAAGAGCAGGTGAAGGCAGCAACCGAAGCATTATGAAGACCAGATAAAGCATAGATATTAGGGAACCTATCCCTAAGAGCAACATTATCGCACCAAATGTCTTCCCAAAAAAGAGTTGTTAAACCATTACCAACAGAGAAAAGAATGAGAGGAGGAAAACTAGGATAAATAGAATGGATGAACTTCCAAGGGCATTTAAAAGTAGCACGAGGGCAGATACTTGCATCCCGAGCATTTGCTTGTAAAGCATGTCTACTTCTAATGATCCTGGCCCAAAGAGCATCATTTTCATGGTTGAACCTCCACAACCATTTGCCGACTAAGGCTTTGTTCCTTCTCAGTAGGTCATTGATACCCAAACCTCCATGCACAAAGTCCAATTTAATTCCCCATCTAACCAAGTGAGAGCCCTTGCCTTTCTCCTCATTCTTCCACAAAAAGTTCCTCATCATTCTCTCAATGACACAAGCAACAAACTTAGGCATTCTGAAAGTCGACATAAAATAGGTAGGAATGGCCTCAAGAACAGATTTAAGTAAAGTAACTCTACCGCCTCTTGACAAAAAACTTCTCTTCCACCCCTCAATCCTTCGGTTAATAGTTTGCACAACGGGTTCCTAGAAAGAACCCTTGAGGGGATTTTCACCTAAAGGCATACCCAGGTACTTCAGAGGCCAATAGCCGACGGACACCCCTATGTGGTTGGCCATAGAATAGACTTCCTCATTAGGAATATTAGTACCAGCTAATTGACATTTGGTATGGTTGATACTTAAGCCAGAAATGAAGCAGAAACAATCAATGATTCTCATTACATTATCAAAACCGCAAACATCCTTCTTGACAAAAAAAAGGCAGTCATCGGCATACTGCGTGTGGGAGACGTGAATTTGGTCCTTTCCAACAACAAAACCATGCACCTTTCCCAGATCTTTAGCCTTACACACAATACCGTCCAGCACATCAACAACCATAGTGTATAGAAAATGGGACAAGGGGTCCCCCTGACGAAGGCCTCTTGAGCCTTCGATTTTTCCCCTAGGCCTGCCATTGATGAACACAGAAAAAGAGACGTTTGGAAGACTACCCTTCATCCAACTTCTCCATCTGCAGCCAAAACATTTCTTCTCCATGACAAAATCGAGAAAGTTCCATTCCATAGAATCATAAGCTTTAGCAAAATCAACTTTCAGCAAGAAACCTTGATTTTTGATCAATCTCCCATCATCATCGGTAATCTGTCTGTCATTTACAAAGGCCATATGGGTCAAAGCTATAGTGGAATGAAGAAGTTGACGTAACCGATTGGCGAGTGTCTTAGCAATGATCTTGTACAATTTGGTGGTTAAACTTATTGGTCGAAAATCACCAACTTTGATTGAATTTAATTTCTTCGGGATAAGACGAACATAAGATTCATTGGTGCATTTGTTAACCATTCCACCATTATAAAACTCCTCCAACACCTTGAAGAGATCCTCTTTAACGGTCTCCCAATTTTTCTGATAAAACAACATGGTGAAACCATCGGGGCTAGGCGCCTTCTCACCATCACAAGAAAACACGGCTGACCGTACCTCCTCCAAATCGAAAGGACATTCCAGCCATTGTTGCTGCTCCTGAGAGATTTGATTCCAATTAATACCATCAATGCCCCAATGCCCATTATTGACATCAGAGAAAACCTTTCTGAAATGCTCCACAATCATCTGGCAAATGTCCTCAGCATTGTCCACCACCAAACCATCATTGCTCTCCAGTTTAGATATAAAATTTTTAGATCTCCTGATGTTCAACAATTGATGGAAAAAAGTGAGTTGGTGTCCCCTTCCTTAGCCCATTTCACTCTAGATTTCTGACGAGCCAGATGATCACTTTTACATTCAATATCAACAAGATCTTTAGTAAGCTCCATCCTCATAAGATGACCTTCACCTGACCACTCAGCATAACACAACTGTTTATCTAACTCAGTAAGTTCCGACAAAATCTGTGCCTTCTTCAGAGAATCTTATGCAGCAAAATTCTTGCTCCACTCTTTAAGCTTCACTTTAAGAAACTTAAGTTTTTGCATAAATCTGTACCCAACCCATCCCTGACCATCTGCCTGATTCCACCATAGATCAACCAACTTTCCAAAATTCGGATAGGAAAGCCAGATACGTTCAAATCTAAAAGGAATATTGGTATTGAGAGTGATAGGCCAATGGTCAGAGGTCAATCTGGGCTCCACTTCTCGTTTAGAAATAGGAAAAAGCTCATCCCACCCGAAGCCAATTAAGAATCTATCGATTCTTGACATTGAAGGGGGGGATCTTCCACTCGTCCAAGTGAACGAAAGATTAGAAAGATCAGGATCACGAAGATGGAGCTCATTAATCAACTCATCAAATTCGCGCATGCTCGAGGAAACTGAAGAACAATTAAACTTATCTTGCATACATCGAGTAGCGTTGAAGTCACCCCCCACACACCAATAATTGGAGAAGAGACTAGAAAGCCCCGCAAGTTCGTCCCAAAAAGCCTGTTGGTCGCAGCGAGCGCAGGGACCATAAACATCAGAGAATCACCAATCCGACATGTCCATCCCGCATATCTTAATTGAGACTGAGAAAGTTGTAGAAAACGTCTCCAACACCTTAACAGATCTGATATCCCAAATGATCAAAACACCTCTTGAAGAACCAACTGCGGGAAGCAGAATCCAACTGAGAAACTTGGATCTCCAGATATCCTTAATAATATCCAGGTCAACATTTGAACGTTTAAACTCTTGAAGAGCGACAATATCAGGTTTCAAAGAGCAAATAGTCTTCTTGATAATCCCCCTTTTTGCTGCAGAACCACATTCGCGAATGTTCCAACTGAGAATCTTCATAAAAAACACGCAAAACCCAACATAGCCAAAAGACTCCTGCAACAACAACGAAATTGGAATTTCGATCCACCAGTTGGATATCACACGACTTAAGGAACCTTGCGTAGTCGATGTAATTTGACTAATTCTTACAATCGTCGTTAACCTGTAACGAACTCCCCGTCAACACTGCCTTGACTGTTGTGCTACTTGTCTCGACAAGAGAGGTCTCGGCTACCCCACCAACGTTTGAATCGCGAGGCAGAAGGTAAGAAGAGGAAGGAACTTGGGAGGAAGAAGGAGGGAGAGGAGGAAGAGGAGAGTCAATCAAAGCCAAAGAGCGAACCTTGACTTGATCTTTATTGGCGGAATTGGCGATATCCTCCCTCTCCACCACGTCCGCCCAGCATGAACTTCTGGTGTTCACCTTTACCGCTCCACTCCCCATGATGCTAGCTTTGTCGCTGCTCGGCTCATCCCTTCTGACTTCTGAGACATGATCGTCAAAGGAACTTGAAGATAGACCATGATCTGGCCCAGTGGACTTCTAGCCATCAAGAAGCCAACGATCAGAACTCAGGCGCGCCGCATCTTTAGTGACTTTGGACCTTTTTTTGTAGACTCTTACGAGGACCTCTTTGTCAACAGAACCATGAGGCCAAAGTCATTTTTAGACCAATCCGTTGGCCCGCATTTGCCTTGACCATTCTGTGACCCGTGGAAATCTATCTCGAGGCCCCGCAGCTTATGGCCCCCACCAATCGGCCCATGTTTTTTCGAAGTAGACCCAGCTTGGATACCCCTATCCTTATCCGAATGACGTGGCACGTGCTCCACTTGTCTGCCACGCAACGTGCTGCAGGGCGTCGTTTGACAGTCACGTTTTCGCATCACCTTCAGACATGGCCAGATCGACAAGCCTCTCCGACCACGTAGTCTGCTGAGGTTCTAGCTTGGTTCATCACTACACTATCGTCGTGGCCATCGACATCAGGAGGAATCCATTTCTGTTGAAGATCAAACAAACACAGCTCCATGCAGCAATCGTCAGTAGTCACTTCGGTGAACGCCGACAGAAAACCTGACGAAAACCCACAACCTTTATGATAGCCATCTCCATGGACCGACGACTTATAGTAGCTGAGGCGATGTCAAGCATGCCTCAACACTTATCAGCAATCAAACCAAAGACCTCCATCTTCCATTTCTCCGGAATGATACCCTCGACTCCTATCCAGCTATTTCAACAAGCAATCTTCATGTCTGACCAGAGCAGATCAATGGACCAGGGCTTAAAACTGATCTTCGTCTTCAACTCTGTTACCTTTCCTTTAATGAGGCGCGACGCCTCATCAGAGTCACAGCAATGTAAGATAGCTCGAGCCACCTCTAGAAAGTTGAGACGAACTGGACGCCCTAAGGCTATCTCCATTTCAGCCTCGATCATATCCCAACTAGGTGAATCTGATATACGAACCACAAGAACATCGAGGAGGTTTCTCAGCTTTTCATCGTTGGCTCTCTCCTCAGATTGTGGTACCGTTGTAAGTTATGCTGGAACATTCTCAAAATCCTCATTACTTTGATCGGAAACACTGTTTCAACTCGTCCCACGACGTTTACTGTGCAAAATATTTTGCAACCCATCAGCCATGGTCCTCCACCGAATTCCATCTCCTTCCTTCGGCACAAAAATGGTACGCTGTGTACCGTTTTTGATTTTGGTGAACCGCATAAAGCTTCCCCGTCTATTTGTATAGGACTCGACGATTAGAACATGGTTTCATCCTCGGTGAATGCGTTTGAAGCTACCATCCTTACGATCAGAACACGCAATCGAAACAAATTCTAAAAGCCAATCCGTCGAGCGAAGGTCCAAATTAATGGAGTACACTCTAGCCTTAGTCGCTTCTTCAATCATCACTTCAGATTTGTTTCTTGAAAGCCAAATCGTGAACCATTTGAACTTGGTTCTAAAAGTCTGCATCGACCATCTTCCTTTAAAGCTTCCAAAGGAAGATGATGACTGGTAAGACCTTCGGGAAGATTCACCGAGCCTAACTTCATCATAAGCCTTTTCTGAACAAGGGAAGGAGTGACCACTATCTTCATCCTTCGAAAGGTTTTTGCGGATCTCTTCTTCTTTCTTTCAAGAACAACCTCCCAGGCGTCCTCGCCTTTCTTTGAAAAGGTGCTCTTCTTCGAGGATACTAGAGCCTTTTTCCAATCACTGCGCAAATTTCGTGGAAAAACCTCCTCACCTTTCTTTGGGTCTTCGTTTGTCTTCCAGTTGCCGCTCGAGTTTCGAGGAGCCATTTTAACGGAAACTTTTTAATATAGAAAATACGAAAGGTGAGCATAGAAAATAAGATAAACTTGTAGGGATAATCTTGGAAGTTTGGCAAAAGGGCTTCATCACCATCAATTGTCAAGCATTTTCTTTGCGTTAGCATAGATTTGTAGCGCATTTCTAGGCCAAACTTTGAGACTCAATGAGATATGTATATTTTGATTTTCTTTCCTATCAGTCAATTATTTCTTAATCTTTTTTACTCATGTACTTGTTTAGTGATCATATTTTTATCTGGGATCTACTGGCAGCAAAAAATGTCATGTAATCTTCATTTTTTTAATATCAATTCCTTCTCAGCTAGAGGATGGAATATCTTGAGTTGTAGCCTTGTAGGCTTATACTGTTATAATTTATCTGCAACATTTTCCATTTTTTGCCACTCAGTGATGAAAGGCAACATTTGATTCATTGTCTTCAGTTGGACTAATTTCACACATGGAAGGCCAGTGTTGCTGTCGCCTCTTTCATTTGCTTTTCATTAGTCTTCTTGTGTAAGAGTTTTCGCCTATAGTAGCGTGTTGAATTATAATGATGATAATGATGATTATGATTATGTTTACTCTTTAATTATTTGACCAAAGTCCCTTTTGTTGCTTGTGGCTCTAACATGAGTCAACTACTCTCATTGTGTGCTACTACTAACTTATTGTTGGACTGATGTAGCACGTGTTAGTTATTTTTATCTATTTCTGTTTTTGTCGTTGAGTTGTAATTAGTTTTATTTGTTTCTATTTTTTAGTCTTGTAGGATAATGTGGTTATGTTTGAATAGGATTCTGTTTTGTGTTGTTAAAAGGAATCGTAGTAGAATTTGGATAAGTCTTTCTTAGAGTCCTAGTAGATCTAGGAGTAGCTTTCTGTTTTTTCTATTTAAAGGTTGGTGTTGGGGATTGGAAGACAATTTTTTTTTTCAGAATGAATAAAATTTTCAGCAATTTAGCGTTCTTTCTTTTGCCGAATACATCATTTGGTATCAGAACGATTTTGTTTCTAGGGCTTGTGGGAATGGCGAGCTTAGGAACTAACCCTAGTGGTGGCGTTGATCCCCTTAGCGTAGGATGGAGTGAGGCCGTTGAAGAGGTTAAACAGCGTTTGGACGCCTTGGATGGACTTCCTGGTAGGGTCACAACTGTGGAGGCCCTGGAGGGTTCGATCGCTGGAATCCAACAGTCTATGGAGGATGTGCAGAGAGTTTTAAGGCAGCTCACTCAGCAATTTGCTGAAATTAACCTGGAGTGTTCCCCTGGACAGCATGAACGACGAGTTGTGGATGTAAATGGAGTTGAGCAGGGTCGGCAGAGGCCAATGGCAAGGAGGAATGACCAGCGTAGACCTAAGCGAGGGAAATCAGAATCCAACAGTCCTGATTTTGATTCCAGCACTACGGAATCTGAAATTTCAGATGATTCATCCCTTGAAAGGCATAGGAGACATTGGGGCAAGAAGCCATATTACAAGATGAAGGTTGAAATTCCTACTTTTGATGGGAGATTGAGTATAGAAGATTTTTTAGATTGGTTGAAGGGGGTAGATAATTTCTTTGATTATATGGAAATAGAGGGGGATAAGAAGGTGAAGCTAGTCACCTACATGTTAAAAGGGGGAGCTTCAGCTTGGTGGGATCAATTTCAGACCAAGTGGAGAAAGAAAGGAAAGGGGTGCATTAAATTTGGGTCAAAGATGAAAAAATTGTTGAAAGAGAGATTTTTGCCTAATGAATATGAGAGGTTGCTATTTAATAAATATCAAGATTGCAAGGAAGGTGGCTGAATCGTGGAGGAATATACGATTGAGTTATATAGTTTGAATGCTAGAAACAACTTGGAGGAAATAGATGAATGGTTAATAGTAAGGTATGTAGGAGGGCTGCACACTAATATACAAGAAAGGGTAGAATTGCAACCAATTTCTTCTGTTACCGATGCTGTTACTTTGGCAATCAAGGTGGAGAGACAGCTTAATAAGTTTCACAACAGATACACCAACCAAAAATGACCTATCTTTGAAGGATAGAGTAGTAAACAGCCACAAGATACTAATACCCCACAAAAGCATCACCAAAACCCCAAAAATCAGCAGAATAAGGAGTCAATCACAGAGGGTACAGGTTCTAAAATTTATGGACAGCAAGGTGGGAAGAAGAATTTTAACTCTTATTCTAAACCGAATCTGGGAAAGTGCTTTTGGTGTCAACAATTTGGACATCTTTCCAATGAATGTCCTCGAAGAAGGCAAGTAGGGGCCGTAGGGCTTGTGGATGAGTTTGAGGAAGAACAAGAGAATGATGACAGTGAGGAAGAAACAATTGAAGAGGAAGTTGCATTTGAAGAGGGCGATGATGGAGAACGGGTCTCGTGTGTAGTACAACGATTATTGTGCCCCAAAGACCGAAATCCCATCCCAAAGACAAAATTTGCGTACCAGATGTACTATCAATAATAAAGTTTGTGATGTTATTATTGATAGTGGAAGTAGTGAGAACATAGTATCAAGAGCTTTGGTGAAAACCTTAAATCTGAAACTTGATCCAAACCCTAACCCATACAAGGTTGGTTGGATTAAAAAAGGCAGTGAAGTAGCCATAGCTTAAATTTGCACCTTACCTTTGTCCATAGGGCAGTTTTATAAAGACCAAGTGGTGTGCGATGTGATTGACATTGATGCTTGCCATGTACTATTGGGGAGACCGTGGGAATTTGATGTACAAGCCATTCATAGGGGGTGAGAGAATACGTATGAGTTCACTTGGCTTGGAAAAAAAAATTGTTCTCTTTTCTAATCCAAAAGAACCGATTTAGAATCGTAAAGAAGGGAGGACTTCTCCATTGTTTTTTGTGGTGGCAACAGAGGAATTTCCTCAGAATCCTCAATCTATGTGGGAGTTAGTGATTAAAGGGGAGCGTAGGACACATGGAGAAGGTGGCCGACCTATTACAAAATGATGAATTGCAAGGTTTGTTAGTCGAATTTGAAGATTTGCAAGAAACACCCAAGGGATTGCCTCCACTACGCATTATCCAACATGCAATTGATCTTTTACCGGGATCGACACTTCCTAATTTGCCTCACTACCGGATGACCCCAAAGGAGTATGCTGTGTTGCATGAACAGGTACAAGACTTGTTGGAGAAAGGACACATAAGGCCTAGCATAAGTCCTTGTGCGGTCCCAACTTTACTGACCCCTAAGAAGGATGGTAGTTGGAGGCATGGTTCAAAAATTCCATGAAAGTTGGTGAACTTCCCCGAATTATTTTCCTTTTTTTTACCATCAAAGTGCGAAGTTGATGTAAAATGAAAAATGCAAAAATTCGCAAAAATAATTCGAAAAATTCGATAAACATCGATTAAATTTCTAATTGTCATTTCAAAAATGCAAAAAATTCAATAAAATTCAATAAAAATCAACAAATTTCGATGAAATTCGACAAAGAAGTAAAAAAAATGTTACTTCATCAATAGAAAACAAAGAAATGTCAATAATTATGTATTATTTTCAACTTCATCAACCAACATAGCAATATAAATTTTAAAAAATAATTTAATAAGCTAACAAATTATGTAGTTTATAGGATATGCTTTACCAAAAAGAGAAGGCAAGAAGCAAAAGAATAAATAAATAAAGTTGAAATAAGATAAAAACTTAAAAATAAATTAAAAGAGTTCTCAAAGCCATCTTCTTTTAGTTAACTCTTATAAAACAAGATTAAAAAAATAATACATTTAAATAATAAACTAATAAATTAAGCGTGGTGGAATTCAAACTAGCAAAGTATATGGTCGAGAAGCAAGCCACCACAAAATTAAATATCAAAGGAATTAAGACCGAAAGCCACCATTTCAAATTCATCAACCCACTTAACAAGATTGATTTTGTTAGGTCATTTATTGGTATTTTTATTTATTAAAAGTTTCTTTTATATTAGTTTTTAGCTTATACTACAATAAATCTAGATATTTAAAGCATATATGCAAAAATTCTCCATGTCGAATTAAACTTCTCGTGGCAAAACACTTGAAGCATCTTAGGCAAGTTTTTGAAGCATTACAGGCCAAAGAACTTTATATTAACCTAAAATGGTGTACGTTCATGGTGGAGAAACTCTTATATTTGGGATTCATAGTAAGCCGTGAGGGAATTATGGTGGATGAGTTCAAGATTGCAGCTATTCAAGGATGGGCCAAGCCCTACTAATGTCAAGGAAGTGCAGAGTTTTATGGGGTTGACATCCTTCTATAGAAAATTCATTAAGGGATTTAGTTCCCTCACAGGACGATTTCGTTGGAGTAATGAGCAGCAGGCAACATTTAAATTGGTTCTTCCTAATTTTGATAAACTGTTTGAGGTTGATGTAAATGCATCCAGAATTGGGATTGGTGTTGTGCTATCACAAGAAGGGAGGGCTATTGAGTACTTTAGTGAGAAACTAAGTGAGCCTAGAATGAAGTGGAGTACTTATGAACATGAGATGAATGCGTTGGTGAGAGCTTTGAAGCAATGGGAGCATTATTTAATTGGCAAGGAGTTTGTCTTGTATTCGGATCACCAATCGTTGAGGTTTCTACAATCTCAAAAGACCAACAATCACATGCATGCGTGTTGGATAGCCTTCATACAAAAGTTTGAGTTTGTTATTAGGCACAAATCCGGGTCAACCAAAAAAGTGGTTGATGCTTTAAGTAGAAAGGGTGCACTTTTAGTGACTTTGAGAACTAAAGTCCTTGCTTTTGATTGCTTGAGGGAGAATTATGATGGTGATCCTGATTTTGTGGCAGTTTGGGAAAAATGCATCAAGCATGAAGATGTTAGTGACTTTTATGTTATTGATGGATTCCTATTTAAAGGAAATCAATTGTGTTTTCCGAGAATGTCATTATGGAAGGAAGTGATTAAAGAAGTGCATTCTAATCGTATGAGTTGACATTTTGGGAAGGACAATACCCTTGCTTCAATTGAAGATCGGTTTTATTGGCCTCAAATCAGAAAGGATGTGGAAAACTTTGTTAAACGATGTGCTATTTGCCAAGTAGCCAAGGGTCAAGCTTAAAATACAGGTATGTATCTACCCCTTCCTATTCCTTCTGGCATTTGGAGGATCTATCCATGGATTTCATTTTGGGATTTCCTTGAACACAAAGAGGCCTAGATTCTGTTTTTTTAGTAGTAGATAGGTTTAGCAAAATGGCCCACTTCACTCTTTGTCGTAAGGCACATGATGCGGTTCATATTGCAAATCTATTCTTTAAGGATGTCGTAAGGCTACCTAGAATTCCTAAATCTATTACTTCCGACCGAGACGTGAAGTTTCTTAGTCATTTCTGGAGGACTTTATGGAGAAAGTTTGATACTTCTCTTAATTAGAGCACCACGAGTCACCCACAAAGTAATGGCCAACTTGAGGTGACCAACAGGACATTAGGCAATCTCATTAGATGCATATGTGGAGATCAACCAAGACATTGGGAATATACCTTGACTCAAGCGGAGCTTGCTTTTAATCACATGAGGAATCGTTCAACACAAAAATCTCCATTTGAGGTGGTTTATATAAGTGTGCCAAGATTAACTGTTGATTTGGCAGCTCTACCTAACTCAGCTGATTTGAATGTAGAGGCTGAATAATTGACAGAAACGGTTGCTAAATTGTAAAAGGAAGTGACTGTCAGGTTGCAAAAGCCTAACCCTAAGTATAAGGAGGCAACGAATCAAAGGAGGAGGAAGAAAGAGTTTAATGTAGGGGATCTTGTGATGGTGCATTTGAGGAAAGGGAGGTTTCCAGTAGGAACTTATAACATGTTAAAAATGAAAAAGATTGGCCCTTGTTGCATACTTCTGAAGATTAATCCTAATGCTTATAAGGTGGAATTTCTAAATTGTTTTACACATTTCCGGTACGTTTAATGTGGCAAATCTTGATCAATTTTATGCACGAGAGGGGGATCTGATGTAGCACATGTTAGTTATTTTTATTTATTTTTGTTTTTGTCGTTGAGTTGTAATTAAGTTTATTTGTTTCTATTTTTTAGTCTTGTTAGGATAATATGGTTATGTTTGAATATGATATTTTTGAGTCTTGTTAGGATAATGTGGTTATGTTTGAATATGATCTGTTTTGTGTTGTTAAAAGGAGTCCTAGTATAATTAGGATAAGTTTATTTTTTTAAAAGAAACTATAAATTGTATAGATGTATTAATGGGAATGTTGTAAGGGCTGTACGTCGAGAAAGCAACATATAATTAGGATAAGTCCTGCTTAGAGTCCTAGTAGAATTAGGAGTAGCTTTCTGTTTTTTCTATTTGAAGGTTGGCATTGGGGATTGGAAGAGAATATTTTTTTTGCAGAATTAATAAAATTTTCAGCAATTTAGCTTTCTTCCTTTTGCTGAATACATCATGGACAAAAATGAATTTTTTAATAAGTTAATATCTTTGATGTAGTCTTTCAATTTTTTTTATTGTATATATATAAATATTATTACATGTATTGGGTAAGTTTTACATGAAGTTACAAGGTGCCAGATGATTAAGAAAGCAAACATCAAATGGTGAGACAGATCTATAGTCATTAGAAACATTTGTTGACCTGGCTTTATGCTTAAATTTGAGCATATTTTAGTGGAAGATTTTTTCTCGATGGCATTTTTTGTCTTATATTTTCTGCTTTAAAGACCTTCTGAAGGAAATCTTTGTTTCATTAGTTCTTGTTATTATTAGTGTCAACCAATTGTCAACTTTGCATGGCTGACAATAGCTTTAAATTCAGATGAATGGCGGAATTTTTTGGAAAGAATTGGTCGGGGCGAGTCTACTGGAGATGCTGACCTAGAAGAAAGTTCTGGGGACTCTTTGGAGCTTCGGTTTTGGGTTTCCTATCGAGGCCAGACTTTAGCTAGAACAGGTTATGTTGCTACTGTTTCCAACTTTAAGTCTGAATGATTGATTCCCATGAAATTCTACTTGTCCTACTTTTCTGTTCTTTCTTTCTTTTCTTTTTTTTTTTTTTGAAATGAAACAGCGAACTTTATTACTAAAAAAGAAGAGGAAAAGTACAAAAGGGCATAGAGGTCCTCTTAAGCCCAAATCCGCCACAATCAACTCAAACCATTGGATGGCCCCCTAAACCACTCATCAAACCCATACCCCTTAGGCAGTTTTTGAAGAGAAAACCCAAAGAGAGGCTTACCGATGTGAACTTTCACTTATCCTGCTACACTCCTGTTCAATTCCTTCGAAGATTCTGGTGTTCCTTTCCTTCCAAACTGTCCAAACCACCACATAAGCGACCACTCTCCAATAGTTTCTAATCTTGGGTATTAGAATCTCCACCAAAGGGGAACACAAAGGAGGAACCTCACCAGAGAGAACAAACCAATGAAGATAATCTTTCCACCTACTTTTGTTGAACATTATGAATGCTCTGTGTTATGCATCCTGTTTAATATTTTCCTACAATAATGTTACCTTTGGATCCGAATGCAGTGCGGGGTATGATGTATTATAGGAGGGCTTTAATGTTACAAAGCTTTTTGGAACGGAGAGCACTAGGAGGTATTTTGTTATTGCAATGTTGTTGACTCTATGATGAAAAATATTGGTGGAAATTTATTAATGTTTGCTATTTTCAATTGTAGAGAGAAATCATGGTTATTCAGGAGCGATTGCTCTTAGTCCACAGGGATTTGAGTTCTCTCGCGAAGCTCGGGCTCAAGCAGACATAAAATTCACGTATGTTGTATCATGCCAAATCTATGGGCTGCAGAAACAGAGGAAAGCTCCCGAGGCAGCTGATATTGCTCTTTTGATGCAGAGGTTAATTATGTTCTTTACACTTAATTTTTTTTTTTTTTTTTTTTTTTTTTTTACATATTTGATAAATATCTTGAGTCTTTGATCCTCCCCATTGAGATTTAGTTTGGCGTTGAGATCTGAAAGGTAATGTTGAGCTCTTACATACAGTTTGGATAAAAGCCTGTTATTTATAGTCTGGAACAGTACACTGACTCTTCCATGCAGTGAAGCATGGCATATGCCTAGTTATCCTGAACTAACTGCTCTTTGTGAAAGAATTTGATTAAATATTCTTGTATTCAATTTTAATCTCTCTCTCTCTCTCTCTTAAATATTTTGTATTACTGGTTGGTATGCATTGACGCATGTAAGCACTGTTTGCTAGGAACGAAGCGCTTCGAGTTGCATTCATACATACGGAGGAGACTGCTTCTGTTGATGGAAAGATTTCAAAGGAATTTTATTCCAAGCTTGTTAAAGCAGATGTGAATGGAAAAGATCAGGTAGACAAACAACATTCTCACTTGTTAATGGTGGCCTTGCCTTCTCTTCCTATCCACCTGCAACTGGATTCTGGTCTTTATTGAGTTTGCTTTGTTCTGTTTGCATATTTTCTTGCCTCTTAAGATGCAGAATTTGGGATTCTGTATTGTAAGTTGGATCGTATTAACTTGATCCAATTTGAATGCTTCTACCACCTTAGAAGAATTATATCCATAGTATTCAGATAAATGCTGAATGCTTAGACTGGCAACTTTATAATCTATTTATCTATTCATTTTTTGACATCTATGCATGTATTTGCTGCATATGATGTCTAGGGCATATCTATAGAGGGATTGTAACTGTCGGTGGAGATAAAGAAAGTTATTATAAATTCTCAAACTAAAAATTAGCTATGTAAAAACCAATAAAGTTATGTTTAAGCACCTTTTTATTTGTATTGATGTCATTATTAATTTTCAAACCAGGATAAGATATTGTTCTTCATGTTGTTGTTTGGTTCTCAGGATCGGCTATTCTCATTTTGAAAAGCTTATGATAGAAAAACCTGGTTCAGGAGTAAATACTTGGATCTTGATTATTCTTGGGATAGAGTTTGTTTTCCACTATGGGCATTGATCAATCATGGTTTCCTATTTGTTTTTGGATAGATTCTAGGAGCAAGCGTGAATGCTTATGTGCATAAAATGATAGCCATGTTAACTATTTAAGCTTTTAGCACATTCATCACATCAAACTCCCTTCTCCTTACAAATGCTTTACTTACGCTTTTCCTTGAATTTATGGGAGGCTGGAAATTGCTTTCAGATATATTGGGACCTTGTAACCTTTTCAGATTTATAACCTTCTTCGTGCAAGCTTCTAAGCTCATGGTGAACATGCAATCAATAATCCATTGTCTTCGATTATTGTCTAGACTTCTTGTCATAGAGTGGTTTCACCTTTGAAGTAGACATTAATTTGCTTACTGGACCCATTTCTAATCTGATTTCCTTCAGAGCACATAGATAAACTTTACAACTTCTTGAACATTATCCGAAAGTCTTATTCCGCTTATTTTTCCAAACGATTATTCTTCTTTCTTCATTGAATTAATTCTTACCTATAAAGAAAACCCACTTGATCACTATCTCAACTAAAATTCTGTTAATACTCCGAAAAAAGCTAACTGAAAAATCTGAAATGGAAGTCTTTGTCTACTAATTTTGAATTGGACTTAGTATCCCTCGTTTATTTCCTTGTATGAACTCTTCAATAAACTGTTGTGGTTGTCCCTTCTTTACTTCCAAATTACTTGGAACCCTATAGTAAAAATCAACTACACTGACTATATCTTATCTGGAAGCTTGAATTCCCATTACGCCTCCTGTTATAAACGCCTGATTTAAAAAATGAGAAAAATCTAGGCATCAAGAATGGGATTTGAAATAGTCCTCATGTATCCAAAGAAAATATACCTTTTCATTTTTTTTCCTTGTACGAGAGCCTGAATAAATTTTCGTTCGCATGTACAGAAGTAATTCTTTTGTTCATTGGACCCTGAGTTCATTTAAACTCTCCAACTTCTTCTGACACTGATCTAGGTTTATTTTACTCATAAATGTAGATTTTTTCTTTTTTTTTTTCATTTTCTTGAGTTGGTCTTTTTTAGTTGTTATTATTATAACTGTGTTACGTTGTTTCTTTTAAAAGAAAATTTATAACTGTGTTACTTGTGTAGGAAATTTATTCAATCAAGTTGCCTGGGGATCCCAAGCTTGGAGAAGGGAAACCTGAAAACCAGAATCATGCTATAGTATTCACGCGTGGTGAAGCTATTCAAACAATTGACATGAACCAGGTTATGGCTTTTAAACCTTTTTTTTTTTTTTTTGAATTTCACTAGTATGATCATATTCAATTATTTCAGATGGATGTGAATTTATACTGATGGTACTAAATGAACATGGTAAACAATGACGCTTCATAAAACAATGATAGACTTTTCAACTCATGAAATATGGAATGCTGTTGTGCCCACAGTGGTCCATCATATTCTTGGTGATCTGTGTTGATGTTCTATTTTTGTTAAGCTTGGAATTTGTTGTTAGGTTATAATGCCCCCAGAAGTGAGAAGAATGAAGTGATAAAATCTATTCGAGTTTGATATTGTGAAGTCATTATTGATATACTATTCTTGTATTTGGTATACTAGTTTATACATTTTTTTGATTTAATAACTATGAGAGTCATTCAATAATATAATTTATAGAGGAGAAACTCCAATCTGTAAGTATCCTTGCATACAATGCCGCATTGGTACCAAGGGCGTGCCTAGTGTCCTAATGCCATAGATTTAGAGTATAGTGATGCATATTTTAAAAGTTTTGACATGTTATTGAATTTTGTTAGATGTGAAAAATCTATTGCAAAACTATACATTTTCTGAGGAAGTGACATGAAATCATTGTTCGTCATGAACCACACTCAATCGTGTCCCATTGTGATGATATGGGATTTTCTATTTGGTTTTCACAAAATCTTATGTCTGCTTTATGAAACTGGGTAAAAAAGGAAAATTTGAAAGTAGTATTCATTTTATTGTCTCCTAATCTATAAATTGATTTAACTTCTTTTGCAAGTTCTACTGTGTTTACCAAAAAGCCCATTCAAGAATGAAGTTGACCATATATATTGGAAACACCCTATCTTTTCCCCAACTTCATTCTTTGGCAAAGCTCTAGTCCATCTAAGATCATGATCCTGTAATGGCTTGTGGCTCATGGGAAAGTTAACACACACCCAAGACAACACATAAGGAGGAATCTACTCACAAGCTTGCCTCCATGCTGGTGTTTGCTTTGCATTCAAAATGGTGAATCCATTGTTCATTTTGCAAGATGTGCCTCTAGAGAAGCCTCTAGAGAACCAATCACACAAAACAAGATGAGCAAATTACTCAATTTTCCTTTCAACAAACCAACAAATAGGGAGTAGCTATTCTCTCTATAGTGTTCAACCTTAGAGAACTAATCACATTTTGGAGGATTTTGTGGAAATTTGGTTAATTTGGTTATGATGGAAATTCCGGCACTTGTCAGACTATATTCAGGGCCTGTCCTTTGGTGATGTTGAAGATAGGTATATTTGGTCTAGGACTTCATCGGGAGTTAAGTCCTTTGATTCCTTGCACACATTAACGACCCAATGAAGGTTAAAAGCTCAACCATGGTGATATACTCCAAAGGAGATTTAAAAATTAGTCAATCTCACCAATGCTATTTATACAGGGAAAAAGAAGAGCCCCACAAACACATTTTCTTGGATGGAAAGCTTACTTACAATGGGACACTCTTCCGGACTTGAAAAGTTATTGGGCCTTCCCTGAGATTGTTGTAGTTCCCATATGATTGAGAGGTTTCAATAGAGTTGTCGTGCTACAGTCATTCGGGTTTTGTGGAAGGAAAGAATAATAGGGTTTTTGAGGGGAGAGATGGGGATTAGGAGGATGCTTGGGCCACCTCACATTTTTGCTTCTCTTTGGGGTACTGTATCTAAACCAACCAAGGCGAATGCTTTGGGCGAATGGTTTGAAGGGTGGTGCCCAATTTTGGACTGTATTTGACTATTCCTGGGAGACAACTTGTCCCTTGGGTGTATGTTATCTCTGACTTTTGCTATTAAATAATATAATATAATTCTTATCATTTCTTGTCAAAAAAGAAAAAGAAAATTTATTATGAAAACATGAATAAGCTCGTGAAGAGAATGTTGGAGCAAACATTAAATGCTAATTGAACCATAACCATTCCTACCTCTTATTATTCTAATTTCCCAAAACCTTAAAGAGGATTGAGCCAAAGCATAACATTCCTCCTTCTGTCTATAGTTAAGGATCTCCTCTACACTTCTCTTTCATAGTTTGAAAATGTTTTGTTTTGGTTTTTTGAAAAATTGAAATTTCCTATCCATCAATAATGGCGAAAAACGGAGGAGTGGAAGGTGGTGACAAGATAAACTACTTGAAGCAAATCAACAACAAGAAGGACGATGGTTGGACATTGGTGAAGACAACCCAAGGAGCGACATTCAAAGTTTGGTCCTAAGATGGAGAAGGCAAATGAAGCACTCTCTCGTGCGATGGCCACCTCGAGCGGAAGGTGACTCAACTCTGGTTCAAACAGTCGCAAATCCGTCTCTTGAAGCGATTCTCGGATTGATGGGCTTTACAAACGTTCAAGACAAGGTACAAGTGTTTTACCCTATGTCTTTGGAGAGATGGTTTGGAGATCCTCACCGAAGATGCGACGAAGGCTAGAGTCTACACAAAAAATCTAGACCTAGTTTTTGCTGCATGGCTTATGGGACGTCTGGAGGAAGCCTTCGATGCAAGTCGTGATGGTAGTTTCAGAAAGCTACATGGCGGTAGGAACCATGTGCTACTACTGGAATCATACAAGTATCGCCGAGGGAGTTTTGTCAGGATTACAAAAATTGAAAATGGCTCTCAACGGGTTATCTTCATCCTTGACAAAGTTAATGGCCAAGGATGGTTAGCAATGACTGAGTCTAAAAGCTATTCTCCATGGTGATGAGACAACTGTTAAGTCTAAGTCCACATCCATACCGATTTCGAACAACAACTACAAATCATCCATGGAGCCGCATGTGTAGAAAGAAACAGTGAAGGATGTTCCAGAAGCGTAGTACAAGCGTACTAAGGAGAAATCTATGCTCCTGTGATGATCCGTAGTTCAAACAATTCAAGCTGGTTGGCGATTGAAAAGGAGTTGAAGTCGAAAATTCGGAAATCTATATTTCTGAAGATGCTTAATGAAACCAAAGCCTTATTCGAATGTATATCTACGGAGGAAATGGAGCGTTTTATACCCAGAAAGATTCCTGCCCTCAACGCAGATATTGTGTTGAAATTATGGTTCCAGGAGGCTCAGTGGGAGAACATGGTTATATGGTGCAGACATAGCTGCATCGGTGTTGAGGGTGTACCAGCTGAAGTTTGGAAGATGGAGACATTTGCTAAAGTTGCTGAAAAATGTGGGGGTCTGTTGGACATGTCGGAAGAAACAATCTGTGGCTTTTCGATGGAACGCGCCATTCTGAAAGTTGTCGACACTCCTTAAGGCTTTTTGCCGCCATACATCGACATTCTTATTGAAGATTCATCTTTCGAGGTGAGAATATATGATCTTCAGCGGAAATGACTTCCAGATGTGAGTCCAGATTGCAATAGTGATGAACATCATGTGGAAAAACCGATTGAATTAGAAGTTGCCACAGTCAGTGAGGAGATTTGCAGAGTCGAAGATTGTCGGAGCTCTGACCACCGGAGCAATCAGGGAAGACTGATCCAGAAGATCTCGGGCAATGATGGCCCAGGAGATCTCGATAGGGTTGCTCTGAAGCGTAGTACAGGGAGCTATAGTGATGAAGATTTTCCCGAGATCTCGATGGCCCAGGAGATCTCGGGCAATAGTGATAAAGATCATGTGAAAAAACTGATTGAATCAGAAGCTGCCAGGGTCGTTGAGGAGATATGCAGAGCCGAAGATTGTCGGAGCTCCAGCCATCAAAGTTGTCAGGGAAGATTGATCCAAAAGATCTCGGGGAATGATGGCCCAAGAGATCTCGATAGGACTGTTCTTAAGTGTAGTACAGAGAGTAGTCCCCTCGAGTGGCGCAAATTGGGTGTTGCAATGTGGCCTATGCAGGATTATACACATGGCGGTTAGCTAAAGGAAGGGCAGAAGTGCGGTGCTATTCAAGCTAATAATGCTGGGCCAACTGGTTGAGCTAAAAAATTGTCCCAGCACGACATCCATTGCCAGCGGGCCCAGGATGCACAATCCAAGGCCCACCCTGTTCCTAAAATGAAAATGAGCCCAAAGCCACCAGGCTCATCCCATTCAAGCCCAAAATTTATGCGGCCGCCAGACTACCGTAGATCACGTCATGATGGTGTAACACCCAAAGATCTGAATCATAAAGTGGAACCCAATTTAATAACCAAGGAACTTACATAGCACTTTCAAGAACTTTTCACAGACGAGGACCAGATGATTTGGGGCATTGATGGAATTAATTGGAATTGCATATCTGAGGATCAAAAGGATTGGTTAGAAAGGCCATTCGAAGAAGAAGAAATCAGACATGCTATTTTCACTTTCCTGTGATCATTAGCAGACGTGGAAGATTATCACTTTCCGGTTATGAGGTTTGGGATGCTAGGAGGAGGAGGACTACTTACCGAAGCCCTTGGAAGTTTATTGCTTCTCTGACATTTAGGAGATGGAAATACATTTAGTTTTTGGGAGGATAGATGGACAGGTGATAGAGCCTTGGCAAACCTTTGCCCAAACCTTTATCGACTTTCTTCATTGCATAACCACACAATTTCATCTTTTCTATCAAGCCACCAAACTACCTACTGCCCATCATCCCTCATGGAACCTTCATTTTCCTAGAGCCTTAACAACTAGGGAACAAGAGGAAGCCACATCCCTCATCTTAAACGTCTCCCCATCTTAAACGTCTCTTCCTCACCCGATCACATCAATTGGTCCCTTGATCCATCTGGGCATTACTCTTGGAAATCCCTTTTCCAATTTTTGTCTGACAACCAATCCTTCCCACTATTTCCACTAGCCTCGTATATATGGAAGATTCACATCCCATCTAAAGTAAAGGTATTTGGATGGCTTCTGGCCCACCGGAAGATTAATACTTTTGACTTCCTACAGAGGAGATTGCCTAACTTACGTATTTTTCCAAATTAGTGTTCCTTATGCGGTCAGGATAGTGAATGCATTGATCATATGTTTTTCTCATGTGTCTTTGCTAAACGTATATGGAGTTTATGGTGCGCATTTTCAGGAGGTAGCTCTCTCCTCCAAGTAATCTTGTTGAAGGATTATTTATGTCTCATATGGATTATTTTTCTAATCAAATGAAGGAAGTGGGGCTGATTGCGTCATATGCAAGGCTGTGGTCTTTATGGCTAGAACGCAATAACATGGTCTTCAAAGGCATGGCTAGGGGAGAGCTTGATGTGTGGGAATTGGTCAAATTAACTGGTAGCTCTTGGGTAATAGTCACCGAATGGAAGAGGGGTTTCACCCTGTCAGATTGGCTTTCGGGATGGGATAGATGCCTTTATTAATAGGTCATATGTATTGTCACTATCACTGGTTATTAGTGTTAGTTGGTTTGCAGGGTTGCCTCAGTTTGTATTACCGGGCATTTCATTGCAAAATTGGTTTGGTTGAATGCTGAATTTTATTTTATTTTTTGACAAGAAACATAAAAAGTATTGTATTAATCGTGTAAGGCGAAGTATGTACAACATTAAAAACAATAGGACATTAGTCCAATACAAAAATCAAAGGCTGTCCAAAATGGGATTCCATCCCCTCAACCAAACTCCAAAGGAATATCCTTTAGTAAGCCTACTAGCACTAACCCAAAGCGAAGCCAAGAAAAAGGAATTTTCCCACACAACCCCCATTTCCTTTTCTTGGTGAATTATATTAATGAATAAAGTTCACGTTTGTTTCCTCTCAATAAAAAAAAAAAAGACATGCTATTTTCAACTGTGATGGTGAGAAAGCTCCGCGGCTTGATGGTTTCACCATGTTATTCTTTCAGAGATTTTGGGATTTAATTTAAGATCTGTTAAAAGTCATGGCTGAATTCCATAATTCTGGAGTGGTAAATCAGAGAACCAATGAAACATACATAAATTTAATACCCAAGAAGAGCAATCCCAAAGTGGTTGGAGATTTCAGAGCAATGAGCTTTACAACTAGTCTTTACAAGATAATTGCAAAGACATTGGCATGTAGGCTCCAACAAGTAATCCACACCACAATGGCAGATGACATTTGTGCATAACAAACAAATCACGGTTGCAATACTAATGGCCAATAAAGCCGTGGAGGAGTATAGGCAGAGATCAAAAAAAGGAATGTTGTTGAAAATTGACTTTGCAAAAGCGTATGATTCAGTTCGATGGGGATTCCTGGATTTTGTAATGCAAAGGAAAGACTTAGTCATATACCATTACTGTCGGTTGAGGTAAAAGGACTGGGTTTGATTGCCTTCTTTACAACTATGTGGCTTATCTGGCTTGAGTGAAATAATAGGATTTTCTACAACTTAGCTAGATCGGAATCACAACTGTGGGAAGATATCAAGCTCAAGGCTAGCACATGGGTCGTTGCTTCCCCTTTGTCTAAGGGTCTATCAATATCGGATTGGGTACATAATTGGGGAAATTGTATGTATGCGGGAAGGGAGTATAATCATTTTTGAATAGGAGTAGGTTTGGGTAGTAGGAAGTTTATTTTGTTTTTAACATCATGCAGGACTAGAAAACATACTTTTCATTTCTTGTGAAAAAGAATGTACGTCTTACTTGCAAATATTAATACAAGTTTCATTTCATTTGGAAGCAAATGGAGACAATGGATCCGTGGGTGCTTGAACACAGTCTCCTTTTCTGTATTTGTCAATGGAAGACCTAGAGGTAAGTTTAGAGGCTTCATGGGTCTAAGACAGGGTGACCCCTTGTCCCCTTTCCTGTACACTCTAGTGGCTAATACCTTGGATGGGATTGTAAATAAGGTTGTTGAAAAGGGTATGATCAATGGCTTCAGAATTGGGACATACTAGATTCATCTATCCCACATGCTCTTTGCTGACAATTGCATCTTTCTATTGGATGATGAGAAGAAGAGTATCAACAATACCACGATGACTATCAAAAGTATCTGGCCTTAATATAAATCTGTCTAAATGTAAGCTCGTTGGCATTATTAATATGGGGGAGGAATGCATCAACAGATTGGCCTCTGGAATAAGGTGTGGCACAGATAAATGGCCCGTCAGATACTTGGGTATGCCTTTGGGTGGAAACCCTCTTAAAACAAATTTTTGGGAACCAGTTATACACACTGTTTCAAAGAGAATTGAAGGATGGAAGCAGAGTTTTTTATCGAAAGGGGGAAGATTGGCATTACTAGGGGTTGTACTATAGCTTGTACCAACTTATTACCTATCTGTCTTCAAATTACCAAAATCAGTGGCAACAATAATTGAGAGAAAAGTGAGGAACTTCCTATGGAAAGGCGAGGAGAAAGCCTCTGGGCTGAATGCAATCAAATGGGATTGGGTTAAAGCTTCAATTGAGGCAAGAGGATTGGGTGTGGAAGATGTGCAGAGGAAGAACAGAGCACTGCTGGGCAAATGGCTATGGCGTTTTACCAGGGAACCAGATTCTCTATGGGCTAAAATCATATAAAGCAGACATGGTTTGTTGGAGAATGTCAGGGATGCCAGTACCAACCCTAAAGCCACCTACAAAAATCCCTGGAAATTTATGCAATCTATTTATGCATCTTTTAACCCACACACTAGGTTGAAACTTGGAAATGGAGATCTAATTATGTTTTGGGAAGACACCTGGTGTGGGAATGGCAACTTCAAAAACCAGTCCCCCATCCTTTACACCTATTCAAACATTCATGAAGCCCCAATTTCAACTTTTGTGAATAGAGATACCACTAACCACAACAACCCACTAAGCTGGAATTTACACTTGTCTAGAAACCTCTCCCATAGAGCATCCTTAGAAGCTGAAAGATTGATTGACTGTTTAAGCCACTGTTCCTTGTCCAACGACAATGATAAAATTATCTAGCTAGGCTCCAATGATGAATCATTCTCCACTAAATCTTTTTACCTGCTCCTAACGGCTCCCACCCAACCAATAAACCAGCCCAACTACTCCAGCTTCATCTAGAAAGCACATGTTCCTTCTAAGGTCAAAATTATGGGTTGGTTGTTAGCTCATAATAAATTACATTGTGCTGATGTGCTGATGTGCTGCAAAGGAAGCAACCATACATTACTCTATCCCCGAATTGGTGTTGTTTGTGCAGGAAAAATGAAAAAAACTGTCGGCATCTGTTATGAGAGTGGTTTTGCTGAGGAGATTTGGAGAAGATGGGAATCAGTTCATAGTGGCTTCACCAAACCAAGTGCAGATGCTCGTTTTTGCTTTCCCAATACCCCTATGGGGAAACTTAAGTGCTATTGGAGAGTTGCGGTTTTTGCTGTGATATGGGTCATATGGAAAGAAAGAAATGATAGAATTTTTAATGATGTAATGAACATTTGTGACCAAGTTTGGGATAATTCTGTTTATTGGTTCGCATATTGGATAAGTGTGAGCAAATTAGCTAGGGGTTATAATATCAGTGAAAGGTTGAGGAATAGGAATGATATCCTAGAATATTTGTAAATATTGTGGTCAGTTCTGTTGGGATAGCTCATCCCATATGAACATTTTGTACGCTACTGATTGTAGCCACTTCTTATTAATATATATATTCACGTTTCTTGTCAAAAAAAATGTTTTGTTTTCGTTAGTTTTAGTAGGTTAAATATTATGACAATGAGAGGGTTTAGGTAGGAAAATTAGTCCATGATAACAGGCTTCAAGTATTGACTTGGAACATTGCCATGTATGGTGTATGTTAGCCTAGCCTATACCATTACTTTTCAAAGTTGATTGGCATTTAACTGCATGTTCTGCTTTCCAGTTATCAAATCAAATAGTAGCTGCACTTAGAAAAATTGGAATCTTACGCTGAACATTAATATATGTATCTGTCCATTGTTGAACAGTTGGATAAACAATGTTATACTCTTTCATCTTCGTGTTTGTCATTGAATTTTCTCTCTACCCCATTTAACTGGTGGCGTTAAATAAGTGCATTCTCTGCTTTATTTCAAATAAATAAGGTCCCTGGATTATTAAAGTGAATTTATTTTTTACTAGCTTGCTGCTATCTTTGACATTATTTTTGTTATTGTGGACAGAGCTATCTGAATATCTTGTCATACTAGGTGTTTTTGCTATACCTTCTGAATTATCAAATATAATTTGGGTTTATTTACTTAAAGGAACATAGTATTATTTGTTTTCTACAGGATAACTATCTTGAGGAGGCTATGAAAATGAGAAACCTTCTTGAAGAATTTCGAGGAAATCATGGTATTCGACCTCCAACTATTCTTGGTGTAAGGGAGCATGTTTTCACTGGGAGGTAGGAACCCCCCCCTCCCCCTCCCCCTCCCTTTTTTTTGGTTGTTTTCTAAGTAAAATTCTGTCTCAATTTCTTTGTAGTGTTTCATCTCTAGCTTGGTTCATGTCCAATCAAGAGACTAGCTTTGTCACCCTTGGTCAGCGTGTTTTGGCATATCCTCTCAAGTAAGTAATTGACTGTTCATTGTATGTCAACATTTTTGCTATGGATTAAAATTATATCGAAGCCCTCCTTGCAAATTTGGTCCACAAATGACAAAAGGAAAAAGTGATTTCTGATGAAAAATCTAGTTCTTGTCATTATTTCTTGGTAACAATGGTGAAATGGTGTTCTGAAACTGAAAAGCCTGTGTGTAAATTCATTTCTAGGATGTTCTTTCATTGATGCTTTGACTTGTCGGTTCAACTTTGACCAACTAATCTCAGTTGATGTGCTAAGCTCTGAAGGGCATCTTCATGTTAAGGTCTTTCTACTATACTGATATAAAACAAGGAGGAAAGAAAAGAAAAGAGATCTTGATAGAAGCAATAATCAATATTATTCCGTTCAATCTATCAATAGTTGATCATTGTCTTAATATTTATAGATATCTAGGTTACAACTCGACTCCAAACAAGAATGAACTCTGACAAAAAATATATTATAATAATTAGGATTCTTAAAATTAAATGTTTAAAATTATTATCTTCTTAATTTTTCCGTTTTATGACACATTATCCTTGTCCTTTTGAAGAACTTAGCTCCAACACGTTACAACGCACCAAAGAACAGGGAAAAGATCTTTCCTCTCGACCAAGTTTTGTTAGAAGAGATAATTGATGGTCTGCGGGTTCAATGGTGATCAAAGAGCAGTATAGACACTCCCATTGAGTGGTCGGGACTAGGTTCTCAGTGGATTCAACTTGTAAGAAATGTGCTAAGGAGTGCTGCAAATCTTGCAGAGAAGAATCTCCTTGTTTGATGGCTTGAAATAGCAGAGCTCGTAATGTTGTTACCATCCAAGGGTGTTGGCTACCATGCACAATGGAAGTGAAGGCTAAGCAAAGAGAGAGAGTGAGAGCAGCAGAGAGAGTTAGATTTCAACCCTTTATTTCATAATAGAGAGTCAGAGACGATCATTGTCTTGACTCTATTACAACCTCTTATTTCTAGAAATCTACATTACCTAATTTGATTCCTATTGCAATTTGAAAGTTAGAATCCTCTTTGTGGAAAACTTAGAATGCTATTCAAATAAAACAACTAAACTCCCAATAAGAATAAACTCTTAACAAATACCCTCCACCTACTGAAATTTGTAACTTAGATTGGTAACTTTGTAATATGATTGAAGTCGAGGCAATCTTATACGTATTCCTTATGCTTAGATTTCCTCAATTTCCTCAACTAGTTTTTTCTTGACCTTCTCTTGGTTTTACGGTTTGGGGTTAAAGATTTTCAGTTTATTTTATGGTATAAAAATTTGGAAATAGAAGATGACTTCTACTAGATGAAATTGCTACTCACCTTCTACTGATTGACAAAGTTCACTCATCATATTGGTCTGTCTTAACAGAGTTCGCATGCACTATGGACATCCTGATGTATTTGACAGGGTATTTCATATATCTCGAGGTGGAGTTAGTAAAGCTTCTCACGTTATCAATATTAGTGAAGATATTTTTGCAGGTATGTGTGCAGCTGAAGGATGGCTGCATTTTCATCTCCTCTAGTATTTTATTCTTATATATAGTACTTGCCTCTATGGAGTATCCCAATGTCATGCTTGCATTTTGTTTTGTGGAAAATGTTGCTGGTCTTATGGCAGTCACGTTGGTTGCTTGTTTGATATGTATGTTTTATTTTCATACTCCAGAAACTGTCAAATATATATGTTACTGAGAATCCAAAGATGTGTTTCTTTTCTTAACATTTGACCACAGAAAACTTATGTATCAGAAGAAACTTTATTAGAAGAGCAACACAAAGCAAGTTTTTTCCCCAACCTAATGCTATTGGATAACCTAAAACCCTTGGAAGCCTACAAGCAACAACCCAAGAAGAAGCCATGAGAAAAGATGCGATGTTTCCCAAATTGAAGTCTCAGATTTGAAATCCTCTGTGAAATCATAATCATCAAGGAATAGTCATAATAATACTTGAGAAGACTCGGCTGAAACTTTGGTGTTCATTTTTACTGATCTAGAGAAAGCCTGTGGTATTCACAACCTTGAAAGCCTATAATATGGCGGGTTGAAACGAAAAAAATAAAAGAAAAAGAAAGAGTTACACAAAGAGGCGTTGACTTCATACAGAATATGTATACAGTATAATATCTTGTTCAAATAAATAAATAAATAAATAAATAATATGTATGATGGAGTGACAACCACAGTAAAATATAGTAAGAGAAACTAGTGAGTTGCTATTTGTAGTAGTTTACACCACGGATCGGCCTTATGCTCTTATCTTTTTGCACTAATTATGAATAAATTAATTAAACATATTTAAGAAGATATTTAATGAATTCCTTTGTTCGTCGATGGTGTAATCCTAATTGATAAAACTCAGTTTGGAGTAAATGATAAATTAGATGTTCGGAGAGAGACTTTGGAATCCAAAGGGTTCAAGAATAATGGGACTAAACTTAAGTGGAAGTAGAAGTAGAAGTACAATTGGAGAGGACAGACAGTAAAGACTGAAATCCAAGAGGTACAAAGGAGTGAAGGCTTTAAGTAGTTGGCCTTAATTATCTTTTGGGAGGGAGAAATAGGAGATGATGTAAACCATAGAACTAAAGCAAGGTGGGTCAAGGGGAAGGATGCTTTTGAAATATTACATACTTGACGCTTCCCATTGAAGTTGAAAGAATTTTTTTTTAAAACTGTTATGATGCATTCATGTTTTCTGCAATAAAATGTTGTGCAATAAAGAAACATCACGTTAACAAACTGCATGTAACAAATATGTTAAAATGAATATGTTGTAGACATTGATAGATAAAATTTGAAATAAACATATTCGAAAATGGTCAGGGTGTTTGAGTGTATGCCTAAGGAGTTCTATGTAGTTTGGGAGTCTTATTTGTTTGCTGCTGCGGGTTGGGTTGGTTGTTCTTTCCTTACAAATGACTAATTCTATCTTATATTCTATAAAAAAAAAAAGAATCGTAAGAGTAGCACCAATTAGGGATAAAATAAGATAGAACCAATTATGATGGATTGGGGGTCCGTGTTTTCATGGCCCCGTTTAGGCACTGTCTAGACCATTTTCAACTAAATCACCGAGGCTATACATAAGGCAGACAATGGGGTCTTCAAAATTTTTAAAAAAAAAAAATTTAATTTTAAAGGGGTCAGTATAAACATATAAATCTTCGTAAGGTTCTTTTTCCTTCATATTATTACATATGTGATTGTATGGCTTAAACATTGGCATAACTTTTAATTCTTGAGTAATAGTTATATTTCCATTTTACAATTAATCTTTTTCTTTTGCCTATTTTCTAATTATGATTTACAATTTTATTTTGTTATATCGTTGTAGATATTTCTTTTTCTTTTCTTTTTTTCATAAGTACTACATCAAACATGGCTCACATCAATATATTTCACTATATTCCAACTTGTGTATTTTTAATATGTTCTTTTAGTTTTTAATTTGTGGATACAAAATTGAACAGCGTAAAATATAATTAATCTTTTGTTACACAAGATTTAACTAATGTTATGGAATGTATATGTAATTTACATATAGGATTTGTATGTGTAAAAGTAATTAATTATATATTAGGGGCTATAAATAAGTATTATTTCCATGGCCTAGGCCTTACCTAAGTGATGCCTTGGCACCTTCTTGCCTAGCTAGGACCAATCATCTAGGCATTGTCTTGGTGCCTTGACAACACTATTAGGGTTACATACAATGAAGACCATTAGATGCACCACTTGAAAAGGGTAATGTATTGAAAATTAACGGTAATGGTAGAAGCATAGGAAAGACAGAAAAAAAACATGGATGGATATAATTAAGAAAGATAACTTGTGAAATAATAGTCAACTTAGCTCTTGATAAAGCAAATTGGAGGACGCGATTTATGTATCTAACTGCTTGTTGTTGGAAATGGGCTTTGTTGAGTTGAGTTGTATGAAGATCTTCTGAACGATGATAGATTATTCTTTTAGCAAAACTAGTAAAAGCACCCCAACCTTTACTCTTTTTTTTCAAGAGATGTTCCTTGTATCATATAATCCCTAGCAACTTTATGTTAACTTGCCTCAATAAATTGTCAATGTATAGCAACTGATTGGATTATATGCCGAACAAAACTTTGACCTGCAATTTGCATTGATGAATTGCTGTATTTAATTGTGGCTTTCATTCTAATACATAGTAACCTATCATAGGCATTACAACTGATATTCTAGTTAAATATTTGTGCAGGCTTCAATTCCACATTACGGCAGGGTAACATTACACACCATGAATACATTCAGGTGCCATTTCCTCAGGAATATATCTCTACCACTGTCTGAAGGACACTAGTGTTTAGTTAAACTCTTATTTTTGTGTGGTTTTGAACAGGTTGGAAAAGGGAGAGATGTTGGGTTAAACCAAATTGCCCTTTTTGAGGGTAAAGTGGCCGGTGGGAATGGAGAGCAAGTCTTAAGCAGAGATGTGTATCGACTGGGGCAACTTTTTGACTTCTTTAGAATGCTGTCATTTTTTTTCACAACTGTTGGTTATTATGTTTGCACAATGGTATTATAATCTCTTATTCCTGCTTCATTTTGATTCTTCTGGAGAAAATTTCATGTTGTGTTTACTCTAGTTGGTAGTTTCTCCAAATTTTCAACATATTTTCTCTTTATACCGCAGATGACTGTTCTTACCATCTACATTTTTTTATATGGAAGAGCTTATCTGGTAAGCATACTCCACAAACTTGCTCCAAATTAAACTATCATGATGCTCCCTGTAATTTTTTTTTCTTTTCAAGTGTAATTGGTTTTTTTTACAGTTTTGTTCCTTTAACAGGTTCCTTAAAAAACTCGTTGCAAACTGCTTTTATCTTTCAGGCTTTTTCTGGACTTGATCATGCAATTACACGTGAAGCTAAATTGCTGGGTAACACTGCACTTGATGCAGTTCTAAATACTCAGTTTTTGGTTCAGATTGGAGTTTTTACTGCAGTTCCAATGATAATGGGTTTTATACTTGAGTTTGGACTGTTGAAGGTTTGTGTAAATCATTTTCATTTTCATCAATCATCAATACAACAGGCCTTCTCTTTTTTTCTTTTTTTTTTTCCAGTTGACAATCTATCTGGAAATGATTTCAACAGACCCTTTGACCAGCTATGCTGAATTTTTGCTTGAAAATCTAGATTCTCAGTTACATTAGTGATCGAGACATCAGACCTTATAGGTTCATAATCATATGAGATGATTGATTAAATGTTATCATCAGTTAAGTTACTTTATGATTTCAGATATGTAGGATGCATTTTCCACAAATGCATTTGCAGTTGTCTTTCTTTGTACTGATTTGTTGAATTACTGATTTTTGATCCATGTCAGCCAGACTGCTGTGGTATAGATTGAAGTGTATACTTAGTATAATTTGCAGTTCAAACATCCTCTTAACGCAATGTAGTCTGCTTCATGTGATTACTTTTTTTCTTTCCACTGGAAACCTGTTATACTAATCTCAACTCAACTAAGTCGTTTCCCAGTTATATGTCATAGTTGATCTAAAAAAGTTTTATGTTGGCTATCAGCAACCATGCAATGTACTCAGCACAAGTCTTTCCACTTTCCACTTGTTATGATCTCCTAAAATTTATGCTTCCAAAATATGCAAATATACTCAGCACAACCCTCTCCTCTCTCTCTCTCTCTCGCTTCCTTCACTCGTCCTCTTTTGTTTGTTCTCTTTATATATACATCTGTTGTAACCTAGCTAGTTTTACTTTCTGAAATTCTTATCTGGACAATGAATAAACTTGTATTTTTCCTTGCTTCTTAAATTTTCATCTTTTTGTTGCAGGCTGTGTTTAGTTTTATCACCATGCAGCTCCAGTTGTGTTCTGTTTTCTTCACATTCTCTTTAGGTACTAGAACTCATTATTTTGGACGAACAATCCTGCATGGAGGTGCAAAAGTATGTTTTCCCTTTTCTCGTCTAAAATGTTGAGAGGTTATATGAAGTGGAGTATAGGCTAATAATGTGTGTTGAACTCGTACCTCACAGTATAAAGCAACTGGCCGAGGTTTTGTTGTTCGCCACATCAAGTTCGCTGAAAATTACAGGCTTTACTCACGAAGCCACTTTGTCAAGGCGTAAGTATCTGCGTGTGTGCATGCATGTGTTTGCGTGTTTGTAATTTCCCTATGAATTTTCTTCTCAGCCTCAAAGTTCTTGTATGCAGGCTTGAGGTGGCATTGCTTCTCATAGTTTACATAGCTTATGGTTATACAGATGGGGGTGCAGTCTCTTTTGTGCTGCTAACCTTGAGCAGTTGGTTCCTTGTCATATCATGGCTATTTGCTCCCTACATATTTAATCCTTCAGGATTTGAGTGGCAGAAGTAAGTTTCATGACATGTTGATAATTGAATGCTTACTCTCAATGCTGCGTTTCTCTTGACTATTTTATGTACATGTATTCTTTCTTTTCACTTTGACTCTTAATAGTTTTGTCTTCACCAAAGTGTTTCCAGCACCACTGAAACTATGCTTCATTTCTGCATCTGGTTTATCCCTTGATTGGTGAAAGAATGTTGTTTCTTGTAGGACGGTGGAGGACTTTGATGATTGGATGGGTTGGCTACTTTATAAGGGTGGAGTTTCAGTGAAGGGAGAAAATAGCTGGGAAGCTTGGTGGGAGGAAGAACAGGTTGACTGCTGTACAATGAATCTGTTCATATTTCCATTTTGATAATCGTATGATATGATTGTTCATAATTTTTGTTGTTAGCAATAATGTGCTTCTATGTTATTCCTTGAGATAATTCGTGGTCACACTATCTCATCTGTTGCTTTTCTAGTTTTATTATCTTGCAAAAATTATCATTTCCTTTTTGAAGTGATACTCTATTTTTATGAGCTTTTAAAAGTGTATATGGCCCAAATTTGTTGAACAGTAGTTGAAACTGCCTTCTTTTACTTGACATGATTGAACTTTCTCTATTGCAGATGCATATCCAAACATGGAGGGGCCGTATCTTGGAAACAATCTTAAGTATACGGTTTTCAATATTCCAGTATGGAATTGTATACAAACTCCATCTTACGGGAAAGCATACTTCACTATCGGTATGGTAATCCCTTGTGCTTTTTTCCTGAGACGATATGAGCAGATACAATTAACATGTGTTTCTGTAGTGGTGAAGTTCTGAACTAGATTTGGTTTATCGTTTTTTATATAAGTATTAAGCATCCATATATGACACATACTGAAAACACCAGGACAAAAAAAAAAAATTATGAATTCTTAAAAGCTTCTATATCAGGATGATGTGCTCCTGATAAAATTAGGATACCAGATATTTTTTTATGGGCCTGAAATTAGTAAAAATGTCTAAAACCACAGCGGGATCCCTATAGAAAGGTGGCTTTCGATACTGAGGTTGCATTACTTTTTGTTTAACTCTCCATTGAATCGAACAGATGCAGCTACTCATCTTATATAGACTGTGCTGGTGAAGAAGTGGCCTTGCATGCGTGCGTTGACATAACGTGCTGGTCCATAAATGAAATGTCTCACACCTATAATACAAACAATTTTTTTTTCTTTTTTTATTTTGGGGTAAGAAACAAAGATTATATCAAGGATCGAAAATTCGATTTCGACTTGACTTGGGTCACTTGAAAATTAGAATTAATTCGGAGAAGTTTAATTCGACATGGAGAATTTTTGTAAAAATTCGCTAAATTAGAGAAGTTCAGAGAATTTTTTTATATATGCTTAAATATCTAGATTTATTGTAGTATAAGCTAAAAAACTAATATAAATAAATACTTTTAATACATAAAAATACCACTAAGTGACCTAACAAAATCAATCTTGTTAAGTGGGTTGATGAATTTGAAATGGTGGCTTTTGGTCTTAATTCATTTTCTATGTTTTGATATTTAATTTTTTGGTGGCTTGCTTCTCAACTATGTACTTTGCTAGTTTGAATTCAACCATGTTTAATCTATTAGTTTATTATTTAAATATATTATTTTTTAATCTTGTTTTATAAGAGTTAACTAAAAGAAGATGGCTTTAGGAACTCTTTTAATTTATTTTTAAGTTTTTATCTTATTTCAACTTTATTTATTTATTCTTTTGCTTCTTGTCTTCTCTTTTTGGTAAAGCATATCCTATAAACTACATAATTTATTAGCTTATTAAATTATTTTTTAAAATTTATATTGCTATGTTGGTTGATGAAGTTGAAAATAAGACATAATTATTGATATTTTTATTGTTTTCCATTGATGAAATAACATTTTTTTACTTCTTTGTCGAATTTCGTCGAACTTTGTTGAATTTTATCAAATTTCTTGTCGAATTTTTGCATTTTTTACTTGAAAAATAGAAATTTTTTCGAATTTTATCAAATTATTTCGGCAAATTTTTGCATTTTTTATTTTACATCCACTTCGCACTTAAAAAAAAGGGAAATAATTCTTGAAAGTTTGCTGAATTTCGGAGAATTTTTTAATCATGGATTATATTAGAAAAGAGAGAGAGAACCTAATGAGGGACAAGAGGGCCCCCAATAGACAAAATTACAAGATATTAATCCAAACAATTGTTTGTCTATTTTCTATTTTCTAGTTGAAACAATGCCAGTTTAAATATATTTCATTGTAGTATGGAATCAGGAGTTGTTTTTTACCGGCTAATATGCTTCAATTTCTTCCCTAGCTAATGTTAATTCTCATTTCTTTTCAGCTGTATGGCTTCTCTTGGATTGTGCTAGTTGGCATTGTCATGATATTCAAGGTTTAGTATTGGATCTGCTTGAAGATTCTTTATATTTTGCTGCAAGATATAGTCCTTCTCTTGCTTGAATGAAATCTATTCTTTTAAAAGGAAAAAAAAAATCGTCTTTCCTGTTCCTATAGACGTTTATTTGTATTTTTTAGTTTAGGTGCTAATACTGCTGATGGCATGATATGCAGATCTTCACATTTAGCCCAAAAAAGTCTGCCAACTTCCAGCTAGTGATGCGTTTTATACAAGGGGTCACATCCTTGGCACTTATTGCTGCTCTATGCCTTTTCGTTTCCCTCACTCCTCTGTCAATACCAGACCTGTTTGCTAGCATCTTGGCTTTTATTCCAACTGGTTGGGCTATTCTATGTGTAAGTCCAATATCAAAATATTTGATTGTTTTCATAGAAATGCACTTCAGTAGGCTTCAGGGTGCAAGTCCAATATCAAAATATTTGATTGTTTTCATAGAAATGCATTTCAGTAGGCTGCAGAGTGCAAGTGAAGGGAAAATCATCCAACAAGCCCTCTTCCTTGCCAAATTGGCCAAAAGTTCCATACTTAGCTTTTCCATGATCCAGAAGAAAATACATTTGGTTAATTGACAGTATCATCCAAACATGTCTTTTTGTCACCCATACGGTTGTCTTGCGTAGTCACAAAATAAACCTCAAATCTGACATTATTTTTTGTGGTTCTAACCAGTTGGCTGTAACATGGAAGAGAATTGTGAGGAGTTTGGGGTTATGGGATTCAATTCGTGAATTTGCCAGACTATATGATGCTGGAATGGGTATGATCATATTTGCACCAGTGGCAGTTCTATCATGGTTCCCATTCATATCCACTTTCCAGTCTCGCCTTCTATTTAACCAAGCATTCAGCCGTGGTCTTGAGATCTCCCTCATTCTCGCCGGTAACAAAGCGAACGTTCAATCGTGATGCCCATGACTTGTTACTGGAGAAAAGGTGGCATCAAGAATCCTAAAAGTACTGTAAAAGTCTGTGTATATGCTATTGCTAAGAACTGGGCGGCAACGCAAATGGTTTTTCTGTATGTAGAGTAAGCTGCCTGAAGCTTTCGTGATATCTGCGGATTTTATAACTACTGTTGTATCGAGGTATTTGATTTTCATGCCGTGATTTTACTATGTAAAAATAGTTGAGATTTTAGTATATAAAGAATTCTTTCAGCCTTTAACTTTCTGGTAGCTCCACTTCTAAACAGTGAGAATTTGGACCACAAGCTCAAACTTGCTGGTTTTTTTGTTTTTTTTCCACGTATAGTAAGTCGAGAAGAGGATGGGAACAAAGAAAAATAATTCTGATTGATAAAAAGACAGCTTGAAATGGATAAAAGTATGGGAACGTATATTGAAAAAAGAAAAGCAAATACTCAGGGTCGGAGGTTTGAGGTAAGATAGGGATGGATATTAATTTTTTTTTAAATTATTTTATTTGCGTAGAGTGATTGTGTGGATTAACTGTGTGTTAGTTTTAAGGGGTCGTCTGGTCGGGTCGGGTCTTGTTAGTGTGGGTAGTCGGGTCTTGTGTGGTTTGGATTTTTTAGAGGGGAGGCGGGTATTAGGTTATAATTGTTTCTTTTCTAAAAAAAATTAAAAAAAATAAAAAAAAAAGAGGAGGAAAGGAAAGTGAACGAGTTCCCTAGTGCACCCCAAAAGCTAGGTTGTTTTATGCTTAATTCAGAATTCGGTACTGTTTATTTAGTTCCAAGTTTTTTGTATCTACAGTTTTAAATTAAACGAGTTTCTTTTTTATAAAATGTTATATAAATTTTTTGATATTCGGGTAGTTCAAATCTTAACATCCGAAAAACATCAAATATAATATCTTAATACAACAAATTGTAGAGTGCGAGGATTTTGCCATTTTGGATCCAAATATGACCTTATTACATGAAGAAAATCTCAAGAATGTTAGGCCAATTTGCCTGTTTGGTATGTAATTTAAAACGTTTTGTTGTTTTTATATCCAAGATTCTCTGCACACTTGCAGTGGAGGCCATCATGTCACGGGCATATACCGGCATATTTATGACACAGACAAATTGCCGAGGCACACTTTAACGGATCACTCGGATACGATCGATAACATACCATGCACAGTGTCGCTGAACTATGTAATATTGAAAAGTTTCATAAATAACTCACTCATGAATATCCTTACAAGCACACTCTAGCACATAGGCTAAAGATAACTCAATGTGTTCAACTAGATAGCAAGTGACCTAACAGTGTTATGTACCCAGCTCTGACTACCGATGAACCCCACACTTCTAACCCAGTAATAATGTCACATAAATTGCCGAGGCACACTTTAACGGATCACTTGGATACGATCGATAACATACCATGCACAGTGTCGCCGAACTATGTAATATTGAAAAGTTTTATAAATAACTCACTCATGAATATTTTTACAAGCACACTCTAGCACGTAGGCTAAAGATAACTCAATGTGTTCAACTAGATAGCAAGTGACCTAACAGTGTTATGTACCTAGCTCTGACTACTGGTGAACTCCACACTGCTAACCCAATAATAATGTCACATAACCTACCCAAATACTATGAGAACTACCATTATCCCCTTCAGGATGATGGTAGTCGGCTCTTGGGTTGTGCCAAGGGAATATTTTATGCATGGCTAAGTATTGGCCATGAAGAAGAGTTGAACAACTGCTTCTCCCCTCCCTAAGGCAGATGTTAAGCTTTTGACTTATTTTTAAAAGAAAACATCAAAATGTGAGACCAATCATACTAGGCCATATTTACGAGATTGTCATCTTTGATTACAACGAAACTTTATGAACACTCTTCTTGAATAACGGTGCATGTCCAAATATAACTATAACAACCCGCCCTTGGATCATCTTAAGTTACTTCAACAGTGTTGGACTTTTTTTAGTTGTTAAATTCAAGATTTCTATAAAACATGATTGATTGATTGGGTTGGTTTGCTTCAATATATTGATTCTCAAGTCTCATCTCATGAGCTAATTTCTATTCCAATATAAACATAATTATAATTTATATAGGGTTTTCTTTTATATTATTTTATTTACGTGATTTTATGTGATTTAATTATAAAACAAGTGACTCTAATAAAAATACTAACTAAAACAATACTTAATATTTTTAATGAATTCGGGTTGGATTAAATTAAGTTGATTAGGTTTTATTTTGTAAATCCTCATCTCCACCCGAACTTGATCATCGTGTTCTTAATTATTAACTCAACGTAATCCAATTTGATTTTACAAATCCAACCCAATTCATATGCATTGGGACCGAGTTATTCCGATTACTCAAATTGACAAGTAAGATAATATCCCTAGGTAAACCAACAATTTAATTATTAAAAAAAATGTTAAATTAATATTAAAAATATATATTTAAAACATTATTATTAAATATTATTGAATTATCTTAAATAGGAAAAAGTGTACGAGGAGCCAGCGAGGATGACGTGGGAACCACTTGTGTTGTCTCGGCAGTTATATTAACATTATTCTCCCGCGTAATATCAGTCCGTACGACTCGCTCTTCTTTTCCTTTGATATTTCATTTTCTGTTTTTCTCTATTCCAATTTTGTATTCCTTTCTCCGTCTCTCGTTCTCTGTTCTGATTTTCGAAGCGTTTCTGCGTATCTTTCATTCATGGCGACGGTAACATTCTCTTCTTCTTCTTCTTCTTCTTCTTTATGATTTTATCCAAATGTTTTTTTGGTTGGAATATTTCGATGATATTTCACAACCAAAAACAAAAAAGATGCTTAATTAGGCCCTGTTTGGAATCAAAGTTGAATTCTGTTTTTTGTTTTTGAAATCAAGATTCCTGAAAACTTGCTTCATTGGAATGTTTTTAAAAAAAATTTAAACTGGTTTTTTTAATTCAACTTTCAAATTTGTGAAGAAAACAACATTCCATGTTTTCTAAAATCAAACTCTAAAAACAAGTTTTCGAAAACACAATTTTATAAACAGTTTTTAAATATGATACCAAATAGGCCCTTAATGTTTCCCACATTTTTCTTCAACAATTTCAACAAAAAAGTTAGATGGTTTTTCCCTTCTTCTCCTTCTAATCATTATTCATTGCTCTTTCGAAACCTTGAAGCTGCAATATTGTTTCCCCCACATTATTTTCTCTCTCAATTGATCATTTTTTTCAGCTTTAATTCCCTATAACCAAAGGACAATTTTTCACATTTGCATGGATGAATTTGATTATGCTACTTTGTTGTGAGATTTCATGTAGACACCACTCAACTTAAAAGTTATAGCTATCAGATAAAGGTCTAACTATATATATCAAGCGAAGATAAATGAATATTAACACTCCTCCTCACGTGCATGATGACACGTAGACTTAGTTTATAACGGAGAGGAAAGATATGATTAATACATGAGATAAACAAGAAAATATGTTTGTGAGGAGGTTTGAACACGAAACTTCTAGAATAAAACTACTTTGATACCATGTTAGAAACTACTTAACCTAAAAGTTATAGCTATCATATAAAAAGACTCAACTATGTATATCAAACAAAGATATATTGATATTAACAATTTCTCTTCTTTTTTGAGCAGAAACAAGAATTTTATTAAAAACCATAAAAGTATACATAGACAACATTGCAACCATCAGCAATGACCAATTACATTCAAACCAAAATGCCAGAACCTATCGCATTCTAATCCCTGGGCACATCCCTAGATGCTTGATGCAAGCATCTTTCCTAACCCATAACCCAATCCATTAAGGAAAAACCTATAGACCATTCTGATACAAACAGGCAAGAACTCGCCAATATCTTAATAGACTCCCACAATTGTTCCACATTTCTACACGGATTGTTAAACAATTTCTCTTCTAGGCGGACTAAAATGCATCAATCGCAAATTTTAGATGTGATAAGTGTAGAATTACTTAGGCTCCGTTTGGTTTGTGATCTAAATACAATTTTCTATATCAGAAAATACGAAAACACCAAAAACTTGTTTAGTTCAAGAGATTTTGAAAATAGTTTTTCACTTTTTTGTTAGGAATACAGGTTGTTTTTAGAAAACAATAAAAAGTCATTTTTCAATTTTTCTCTTTTTAAATTGTATTCTTGTTTCCGAATCGCAAACCATAGGCAGCAGCCTTAGTTTAGCGTGGGATTTTTGTTCTGATCTTCCATGCCCGTACCTGATGAACCCTCTTTTCAATGAATTATGTAGTTGTGCATTATGCTGGTCTTTTCTTAAACCTTTTATTGTTGTAATTTTCTGTTTTATTTGGCAAAAAAGACCAATATGTAGAAAAGGAAGGACATATTTTTGTGATTATCAATACGAAGACATGAAATTTATATTAGGTTATGTTATTTAGTTTAGTTGGAGTAGATGAATGATGAAGGACACCAAATAAGGCCCTTTCCTACATTAAAAAAACAGAAGCTTTTGTTCATAGGAGAGCATGAAACCTATATCAAATGAAGAACAACGAAAGAAATAAGAAAACAAAATGAAAGCTCCCATCAGTAAACAAAATACTTAGTCAAATAATAGATCTTTTATGAGAGGATTATTTATGTAATGACTTCTAACCCATCATGATTCATGCATGTTGATCAGTAATAGTATACTGCATTTGAGCTTAATGTCCCTTTTTCAATTAGCATACTAGCATCTTGTTAGTACTGTATCATTTCCATCTGAGAAATTAATCTAGCATGTTAGTTTCTTTAGTCAACTTAACAATAACAGTCTTGTTAATTCAAGCAGCATGCTCATAGTATGATCTTTCTATTCGCAGCAGGATAGGAGTCGCCCATTGCCCAAATTTGGTGAATGGGACGTGAAAAATCCTGCCTCTGCCGAAGGATTCACAGTCATATTTAGCAGGGCTAGAGATGAGAAGAAGAAGGGAACCGCAAAGCGTGGAAACGTGGTGCCTCCACAAAGAAAGATGAGTAACCAGAAACCGAAAGAGGACCAACATCTTCATCACCACCACCACCATCACCATCATCTCTCTATGGTGAGGTCGCTACTTTGTGGTTCAATGCAATCCAAAATTACAGTTTTTTCTTATAAGAAACTGATGATATCATCTAAATTAACTAAAGAATGTACAAGAGAAGAAGCTGTTCTCAAATAACCATTACAGAAGCAAATTCCAGCTTCTAAGCCTCTCTGACACAGATGATCCTGAAATTTTTTATCAAGTGACATCCAAGTAGACACTTTGAAATTGATAGCATCCTACACCTCCACCACATCTCACTACTAGACCCAATTTTTTTGTTCCTTCCTAACCACAACTTACCACATCTTCTTTGTATTTTGATCAATAACCACTCCCTTTGGGACTAACGGAGCTTTGAAACACTTCCTTGGGCTTTGCTCAGGAATTGTTACTCCATAAACATCTTGTCCCACATTTTTGAACTGAAATGACTTTGTAAAAATGTGGGAGTTTTTCTTTAATAGAAAAAAATATACACACACACACACACACATATATATATATATATGTGTGTATAGGTATATATATATATATATATAGTGACTCTATTTGTCAATTTTATATGCAGCGTAAGTGGCTTTGCTGTGCTTGAACCTGCTATGCTTCACAAGAGGGTAAACTCTGATTAACTTTGCCATGATGGATGCTACCCGTGAGTCCTTCCTGTAGGCCATTGTGCTCCACTCTCATGTGTTGATGGAGTGAGGGGAATGTCTTGTGGTTATTATTGTATTCAAATATTGTTTTTATTTGATCTTTTTTTATTATTTTTTTATTTTTTTCAGAGAAAGAAACAAGAGTAAATAATGCAAAATGTATTATTGGAGCAATAATACACTTACCTTACTGGGTGGTGAGTAAAGAACTAACCTTACTAAATGACGATGACATTAAATTGAATAGTTACATTTAAATCACAAGGTTGAGCTTGTATCCAGTGGCTACACTTATTTTAAATTGGAGTTAAAGATACATACATCATCCCTTCTCCAACATTCTCTCATGCATTGAGGAGCATGTCTTTTTACTATCAAAATCGTCAGATAAAGTGATCTACAAATTTTGCAACGGACATTCAATCAAAGTCAAGCATACCATACCAACTCTGGAGAAACTAAAGACATTAATCCAATCGGTGTAACCTTTCAAGTTTTAGAAATATATGACAACTATCAAACATATTTCTATGTTACTTAAACAATATTATGGAAAATACCTGTCTTCTCGATACTCCTATCAAGGGAACATCTTTATTTCACATTCAACACACCTACATACAAATCATGCTCACCCTTTCTTTCAGCTACACCTTACCACCCTTCTTCTTCTTCTTCTTCCCTGAATGGCCTGTTTTTCGCTTGTGACGGCTGAAATCTGATACAAACCTGAATGTCTGGCCACAATCTGGCTCATGGCAGACATATGGTCGTACACCAGTGTGCACTCTAATGTGCTCGGTACGAGCCCATGGCCACTTGAATGTCATATTGCATCCCTTCCATGGGCACTTCAGAGGTCGATCATCCACGTGGACTCTCTTGTGCTGCACAAGATACTTGTGAGCAAAGAACTTCTTTCCACAACCTCTTAGAGGACAAATGTTGTTCTTGTGCAATACCAGTTCTTGCTTCAATCTGAACCCCATTGTGCAGCCATCCATATCACATTGGTATTTCGCTTCATCATTTGTCTGCATTTCTCTACCGCTGCTTGAAGTTTTCTTGTCCTCTTTCTTCTTCCTGCTTTGATTTTGTCTCGTTGGCTTAATTGTGTCTTCTTTGGGGGGGAGCTTAGACGTTCTTCTAAGCTGTCTGCTGGATCCACCTGCACACTCCTTTTTTACCTTTGAACTGTGCTGTAAATTGTTCTTTGCTTTGGAGTCGCGAAGCTGTGCTGTCTTTTGCTTCATCTGCCTGCTTCTGGAAGTGCTTTGACGCCATCCAGTAGAAATATTCTCGGGTGAGTTTTTCACAGCTTCAATGTTACCATCCAGTTTAACATATTTTGGTTTCTTGCTCACCCTTTCTTCAGTGGTCATCTTTTTTCTCTTCTTCCCAGCTTTCCTTTCACCAGTGGTAGCACTTGGCAAGTAATTCTGTTCAGGAAGTGGTGTTTGTTCATCTAGGCAGCTAAAATGTGGTTCTGTGTCAGTCTTTAACTCTGGTATTACTCTCGATTTGACGCTCGCAGAGGGTTCTCCTTCATTAGTGTCTCTCTGAGCAAGGTAGGGATGAACCTGGTTAGACATCCAAACCTTTCCGCACCATTTGCCAACAGCTAGTTTATTTCGATTCCCAAGCCTCTTTCTAGGAACCTTCAATTTCATTGTGGATCTGGCTGGAGAGCTGCAGCCAAAAGCCTTGTATATAACTGAATTATATGGCATCTGCTTGCTGTAGAGAGAAGAACGGCCAAGTCTTGCAACATAGGACAGGCCAATGCCCACCTTTACAGCCCAGTCCTCATTTCCAGCTCTGGCTTCCTCGGCATGCAGAGCTGATTGAATTCTTTCTTGATCCTCTTTGGTAGCCTCCCTGAATGGTATGTCCTTCCAGAGATAATCAATTCCCAGTTCTTTAGCGAATGATTTTGCTCCTGCTACTACTTTTGGATATTCTGCAGAAATTCATGAAAGATGGCCATGGAAGGAAAGAGAATACTTTCAATAAACATGTTGAAGTGCTAATTCAAGTTTTTGACAGTGTGGTAAAAAAAGAACATGTATAAGACTATAAATGAAGCAATAAACTAATTCAGTGCAATGCCCAGAAGAGATCCTCCTGGATAAAGTTCAAACCAAAACTCACCAGGATGACACAGAAGAAGCAAGTGCACTCCACCAATTGATTGAAGTTGTTTCTTGGCTTCTACAGCATGTTCAAGACAAAATATATGATTTCTAGAAGAGTATTCCTCGGACAATGACTTGACTAACATATCTGGGGCGCATTTTGATATATCATGTGTGCAATTAGAGAGCTTGGGAAAATCACATGCTGCCATTTCTGACTTCAATACACCGGAACAGGCTTTAACTGATTCACCAATTACCTGCCCCGATATAGCAATTCTATCTCCTCCAGACCCGTCACTCTTATGGGACTGTTTACTTCTAGTCTTGACATAAACACTCCCCCATTCCTGATTTCTGAAGGAAGCATTTGTGTCTCGGGAAATTTCGAAAGGAACTGCATTTCCACAACCTAGTCTTAATGAAGTGCAATGTGTATGGTCTTGCTCAAGCCCATTCAATGTGGAATTATCACATAAAAAATTAGTTTGAGAAGAGAGAACTACACCTGCAGATCGAGAGTTTTCCTCCTCTTTATGTGGTGGTAAACTGTCTCTGTTCTCATTTTCATCAGCACCCAAGGGCATCTCAGCTCTAAACGGCTCTTCCTCGGAGTCTGACGAGCTCCCATAAGCAACAGCAAGGAGGTCAAGAGAGGAAATGCTTCTTTGGGCTTCAGCACCAGAAGGAGCTTGAACCCTTTGATATAGCTGTTGGTAACTGGCAGATTGGACAGGAACATCATATAGATCATCGGAGTTAGTCTTGTCCGGCAAACCTGCATTGTATAAGTAGTTTTAAGATTAAATTTGCAAAGGGAGGCAACGATAGCACATGGTTGAAAGAGACTTTTGGTTGCAAATGTTCCATTCCTTGCTCAAGTCAAATATTGAACTAACATTCAATAGAGAAAAGCCCAAAGTTGCAGTTATCATTCACCTACAATTTTTGTGGCCACTGAAATTTTTTTCTTTGAGTAAACAAATTGGGTTCCTGATCACAGCAACTTCAATTCTAGTTTATCTAGAGTAAACTAACAAAGGGACACCATGTTTTAATTAGCATTTGGTTTCTTTGCATGTATATGATACAACATTTTAATTCATGTCTAGTATGATATGGACAACAAGACAAGTAATGCATCCATGTGATTACAGAAAATACGAATTAAATTCAGTAAGCCTACCTGAGCAGGAATTTGGCTCAGAATTATTAGAATCCTCATTACCATCAGCACATCTGTCATCTAGTGCTCCAGACCCGACGAGCCAATCATTAAAGAAGCTAAAGTCAGCAGACATCAAGTAATGGGCAGCAGCTTCTCCAGGTCGAAGAATAGCTAAGCATGCAGAGTTAGATATCCCACATGCAACACATGAAAAAAGGTCCTGACCAGAGAGGCTATGACCCTGAGAGGTGCTTTGGTTTTCAGAAATCATGTCCTCTATTTCTAAAGTGGAGCTGCACAACTCACCATCTCCACATTGGTCATTTTTCACAGACAGTGAGGATGATTTATTTCTTTCAGAAACAAATGAAGACCTTTTTCTCACTGAACAGAAACTGGTCAATGGCCTGAACCATGTGTTCCTGTCTTTCAAAATATCATTAGAAAGTGAATCCTTTGAGGCTTCTATTTCATCATTGAAACTGCATAACCCAAGCGACAACCTCGGTCTCACTTTTGTTCTCATTCTAGCATGTAAATTTGCAAACTCGGATGCGTCTGAATAAATTTGTTGAAGAAGTACGCAAGAAGATCCTTGTTCAAGAAGATCATGTATAAAGTCGTTGTTTTGCATTACATCCTGCACAAATAGCTCTTTGATCATCATTTCTCCTTCAATCTTCTTATCTTTAACCCTCAAGCTGCATGGATTTGTATTGATGCTCTTGGGTACTCTGTGTGCAGGAGTTGAAATGATACATAGTAAATGAGAGATGACTACAAGTAAGGAGATACAGGAATTCACAATAGCTAGGACTAGTCATAAACATGAGATAACAAGGCCAATAGGTAGGACTAGTCATAAACATGAGACAACAAACCTTGAACATGATGATAACGCAAGTGCATAGAGTAACTGAAAATGAGAGACCATAGGAGGATGACCGGCTGAAGCCCTACGAATTGCAGCTTCTTTTGCCACCATCAACCATTTTGGAGTAGCTATATTAGCTGCTTCACAACAATTAAATCCTGTCATGCAGAATAGTTAAAGGAAATGAGAATACTAAAATTTCACCCAATTCAAATCATTTCAGTATGAAGTAAAAGCAATTGAAATTATATAATAGAAAGGGAATATCATATAAACGAACAAAGCCATCCTGCACAAAGATCCAAAATGAAAATTATTTAAAAAGGAAAACCAAATAAATTTCCGAATTTTAATTATGGAACTCATTCCTTTGTCCATCAGAAAAGAAAAAAAAAATGGATGATGATGTCTCACCATGGCTGAAACTTGAATGATAAGCTCTTGGGAATGTGACAACAAACTCTCCAGCATTTTGCACCAATCTGTCTTTAAGATCAGTAAATATCACAAGCACAACAAGATATATCCATGACATAAGCCAAAAATTAAGGCCGTGTGATAAAACACAAACACCGCAGCACAACAAGATATATCCATGACATAAGCCAAAAATTAAGCCGTGGGATAAAACACAAACACCGCAGCAGGGAATGTGACTGTTGTGACTGAAACCAAAAAGTCACCTGCAGCAGGGAATTCTTTTATCTATAAGTACTTTAGGGGACATGACTGTGGTCTTCTCACCAAGAGTAGCAAATGTAACTGCCAAGAAAAACAAAGAATCAAACTTTAGTTCATTGATTCAAGTTAGGAATACAAACAATTTGCAAGTTATATGCCAACATCAAATTCCTTGATAAATTAGTTACCACCATCAATTAAACAAGATCATTACAACTCACAGCAGTCATAATAAGATAACCAGCTCAATCTAACAAAGAACTTATTAAAAGAAACATGAAATGAACAAACCTCAATACCATCCTCCTCGCTAATGAAATTTCTTCACTCTCTCCTAATCGCGGTACTAAGAATAAGTTTCACATAAGCAAAGCCCTTACCATTAATCACATAGCGCAACTTGACAAGTTGGTGGCGAACTCACTTGGGGAAAAAACTCATGTAAAGATGCCAATGAAAGTTGCAATTTCCTCGGAAGCAGCCAAGAAGCTTAAGCTGTTCTAATAAACTCAAGTTACCCCTAGGAAAATGCCAGACTTCCTAATTTTTACTTAAGAAGTCACTGGTTTACATCTCACTTCCATATAGGCTACTTTCTCTCTCTAATTTAATGGGAAAGCAAATGGATTGCTCAAATGGGAAGTATTAGGCTCTCTTTCATTAATGGGCCCTAAGACTCTATAGATGAATGTTAGATTTTATATTTTTTTGTTGGGAATAAGTAAATCACCATTAGATTGGTTATTGTTTTGCCGAGATACAAAATAACAAAATCAGATAAAGTTTCTGTTTATAGAATGAAAAGGGTGGAGGATTGGATCAATCAATCAATCAAAGTGAATGACCATGTTCCTGTTATTTCTATATATGTATATCGTTGTATTTTGTATTAGTTTTTAGTTTCTGGTTGAGTCCTTTTTGTCGTATCTAATATTAAATTTTACTTTAAAAAAATATTGGGATGTGATCAAGTGATCTAATTTACAATTCTTGCTAATCATCTAATCATCCTTAATTTTGCCATTCTTGTGAGTGCATTAAGAATCTTAAAAATCCTTTAGCATTGCTTAAATTAAATAGAGGCACGTGAATAAAAATTTGTATACTCTGCCTTTTTTTTAGCCTCATAACTAATGCACTTAAATCATTTATCTTGATATGGTAAATACTAGCATGAGATAATTTTTGCCACATAGTATCTTGATATTTTCTTCATCTATATACAAAAGGACGCTTTATAGTATACTAGTCCACAGGCACATACGTTGCATGTGAATAAAAGTGGCCTGAAAATGGCATAAAAGAAGAAGTCTTATGCTTACTAAAATTATAAAAGAAATCTTTTAGCGCCTTATTACCAAATACCCATATATGTATTTTTTTATATAAATTTATTTGACAGTTTTATATTGAAAAGTAGTGGTAATTTAGGAATTTATGATAAAAGAAGCATATCGTGAGTTAAGGACTCATGGCATTATATATAGTATAGATTTATCAATGAAGTAATGAACGATAAAAAGGATCTTTGTAAAAATGCCATAAAATTAAAGCATTCAGAGGAAAGAAATAAGAAACAACCCCTTAAATTAACAAGGTATTGTATTAGTTGTTACACCATACAAAATTTGTTGAATGATTGAGTGCAATTTTATATAATTCAACGAAGTAGTAATGACCGATGAACACTTGCTCTGGTGGTTAGCACTCCTTCCCTTTCACAAATGGGGAGAGTTCAAGTCCCCTCACCAACATAATAAATGGAACAGTCATGATTGTTAGTTCTCCATGGTCTTGTTGTAGGCCTTTGTTTTCCGGGCCCTATGTGCATTGTTGTGGGGGCTACGTCCTCATGTCATCGGGCCTTTGCCTCACCTTTTCTCTGGGCTTATGCATCCACCTTGTCTCTATAGCCCTTACAAAGGCCATCAGTCGTGTCTACATGTTCTCCAAATGACTCATGATGCCTTTGGTAAGATGTACTCCAAAATTAGAAAATTGTCAAAATCTTGACAAAAACAAGCAAAAAACAAAAATAGTAATGACTTTGTGAGGAAATTTTACACTTGTTTTAAGAAACATACTAACTCCAAGCAATCACAAATAACTTATTATGACCCATAAAACTTAATAATGCAACATAAACACCAAGCTCCTTTTAATTGTAGAATGACATATAAAAAGAAGATTTCTTTTACAAGTTTTACTCTGTACTAAGTTTACTCTTTGCTTTCCCATTAATTAGTAGAGAGAGTGACATTAATTAAGAAAGAGAATGTGGCTGATTCGAAAGTGACTCGTCAGCTTGTGACTCTTAGGGTAAAAATCGACGAGTAAGTCTAGCATTGCTCTTACCACAATGCCCACTAACATTCCACTTCATTATGAGAAACTAAATATTTGTGAATTCTTCTTCATTAATCTAAATACATCTAGCATGAATTGGCCCTATTACCATAAATGCACACCAGCATTCTCACTCCAAATATCCAAAATACATCCACTTAAATGGCACACGTAGTACACGAAGCTCAAGCCATTGCAAGGTCTGAGAATAGGATGATATATGCAACCTTACCTCCACAATGGAGAAGCTATTTCCGAGTTTGAATCCATCACTTCCCGGTCATAATAGAGCAACCTCAACAGTTGGGTCAAGGCCTGCCCCTCCTTTGTAAATTCTACTTACATTAACACAAATACATCTACTCGGAAACAAAATAGGAAATATACAAAAAACATAAATAGAAGATAGTTATCTTTTGCTTTGATTCTAAAGCGAAAACGAACTTACCAAGAGGATTAACATCCCCTCCATATCCATGCACCCGAACCACCTCTTCAAACGCTCTCCCCGCATCTCCCGGCACCCCATACCAAGTTCTTGCAGCTCCTATATGCATGTAATTCAAACTGTGCAAATCATGATCCTTTGTATGCCAAGCAAACCAACTAAACATCATCGAAAGATCCAACACGGGCGAATTCACACCCGGAATTTCCTCCTCCATAAACCTCAACAACGAACCTTTCGCCCTAGAAACTCCCCCAATGTTCCATTCACTCTCCCCAACTGTCACCACCTCCCTACCTCTCCTCACCTTCTTCCCATCCACCACCGGCGCAAACGCCGATCCCGTAATATCACTCGCATACTCCACCGTAATCGGCTGTTCTCGCTCATTTCCAATTTCCTTCCAGAACATAGCTTCCATTTCCAAATCCAAAAATCTCTCTTTTTTCTTCTTCTTCCTCTTCTTCATATTCGTCTTATTCTCACTTCTATTCATAAAATTACTCTCAAATTGTTTCGCTTTCACCTCAAATTGCTTGAAATTGTAGCTCTCACCACTCTTGCACGGCACTCTCCGAGCCAATCGAGGCGTCTTGGAGCAGAACCCCAGTTGTTGTAACCTAGAGGTGAATGTGGGTTCGGAATTAGGGTTTCTGGAAGAAAGAGAGCGGTTGAAGTTGGAAATTAGAGTTTTCTTTGGAACACCATGAAGCGGTGGAACGATCTTGCAGATACCGTATTCTGATGCCTCGTTTTCGATCTTGAGAATGTAAGAAATCGGGTCCTCGAATTCTTCTAGGGTTGGATGGTATTCTGGGGCTAATGGTAGGGTTTTGAGCCATCGAGGTATATCAAGTGAAGATGGCTCTGATATTGATGATGGTACCATTAATGGCAGAAGAGATGAAGATTGGAGATGAAGCGATTTGGTTTTAGAGTTGGTTTAGGGTTAGGGTTTTGGAGAAGGAATCGAATTAGGGTTTGTTCACTTTGGTTTTGCTCTGTTTCTCGTTTTTCTAGTGCTCTGTTTCTGCTCTGTTTTTTAACAGAGGAAGGAAAGTAGTAGGTGTGTGGAGTTGGATCCTCTGTTTTTGTATTTTAAAATTTTTCTTGCATAATTCTGTTCATGCAACTGACGTGCGACACGTGGATGCTTGACTCCTTTTGTCGTACTCGTTTGGAAGGAGAAAAATGAGAACACCTCCGTAGAAATCAGTAATAAGAAAAACGAAGACATCAACCTCATGTTATCATATCTAGCATTTATTACTTGAATTAAATTACATGATTATGCTTTGGATTTTTTGCATATTTAGAAGTGATTATAAAAAATATTTTTAATTCATGAGTTTATAAAAATAAAAATAAAAATATAATAAATTGAACTATTTATCTAAAAACGTGAAAAAATATTTTTTAAATAGAAGATATATTAGAAAAGAAAAATGCTAAAAAAAGTCAATTTGTATCTTTGACCACTTTTAAAAAACATTTTTTCATGTTTTATGCAAAGGCCGCCACATCAACATTAATTGAAAATTATATTAAAAGATAGAGTTGCTCTAGCATTACTAGCAAAATATTTAAAAGCACTTTTAATCACTGAAACAAATACGCCATAAATTACCCTTAAACTATAATAATTGCAATTCAATGATGGGTAGCTCACCTGTTAGGTCTTAATGTGGACATTTATTGCTCGAATTAATAGTTAGAACTGTTGCCATTGTCTCTAATTCAATAATCTAGAATGATTTGTGTATAAGGAATGATCTAATTGCAAAACAAATCTGGTCTCATGGTTACGTTTTCACCCCTACATTATACTAGACATCTCATGAGAGACTATATATTGATTAATATAATTTTAATTAAAAAAAAAAAAACATGCCATTGATTGAAATACAATTAACATATTTTTTAGGTTGGCCATAAACAAATAAAAAGAAGGAAAATATAGTTTGTTGTAATCAATTCAACTCAACTAATCAAACCCTCTTCCCAACTAAATGAACTCTTGCTAAAATTTACTTTGTTTTGACATTAAAATATATATGGATATGATTGGGAAAGAGGACCACTTCAATAGATTAATCTGGTTCATTGAGTTGATTGCTCAAGCATTCTAAATAAGATCATCTTTACAGAATCAGAAAATAGTTATAGAGAGTAAACTAGCTTTGGCTGGTATCTGTGCTTGTTGACAGCTCTAGAGAAACAGGGCAATGGTCACTTCCATAAAATCCTGCAAGAAAAATTCAAGGCTAAGCATCAAAGAGTTGACAAAAGAAGAAGAAGAAGCTACTTTTAGGAACATCATGAAGGTGTTCGGTTGGTTTAATCCAAAAGAGTTGTTTTTTGAATCACAAACCAAACATAACCTTAGTTCCCTTGCAGAAGTCGAGCTGAAATTAAACACACACACAAGTAACTACGTCTTTTTAATAACTCTATTCATGTTGAAATCAATACACAAATATCAACAATTACTTCTTGCTCAATCAAAAGTTGGAATTGATATGTCTCTAAATATGTTGAATGCCAAAATAGTACCATGTCATAATGCATGGAATCTGATATGGAGATATATAATTATGATGATTTATTCCCAATAAGCACAATGATATATTTTAATTAGCATTTAGTGCAAGAAAATAATAACTCAGACCTTCTAATTCAATCCCTCGTCCGTGCATCTCACATGCAACAATCCTGTCCTTGAGTTTCTCAGAAACTAGAAAGTAGTCAATCCTCATTCTCTTCCCTCGGTACCTGCACTAGCGGAAAATGCATTTCAAGCCCAAACAACGAAAAAGGCCAACAATTACTAAATTTCCTTACACTCCAGTAATTTAATTTGTAATGAAAGCACAATTTGATGGCTGTTTCAATAATTTTCTATTCAATGATAAATAATCGAAGATTTCAAACTAATTGTTGGAATTCTAATAAAGTAGCCGTTTCATTACCAAGGAATGGTACAAGCAGGAAAATTTGTGTGTAAAATCATCTAGAGACGGTTGAATCCTAGGCCAAAGAACCGAAGATGAATCTTAGATATTCTTCAAGGGGAAAAATAAAACCTTGCTATCAAAAATATAAAATGCATGTAATAGCATTGGAAATGGGAAGACTTCTCTTACTTTCCAATAGGATGGCCTGACCATGAGAATCCCCGGTCCATATCTTTCTCCTTATGTAGGTATCTGTATGCATCTATCAGCTTACCTCTGAAATTAATAAACAAATTAAATAAGCAATCAAACAATTGAGAGTGTGCACTACATATTTTATGAAACAAAAAAAAAAAAGGAATAGAACTTCAAAAGCTTTCTATTGTTTTTAAAATTGGTGTCGAAGTTTTGAGTCAAAAATAAAATGTCGGGGACACAGCAAATTCAATCCAAATGCAAATTGAGTAATTGCAAATTATTAGATTCGCATGCAAGATATAACTCATGTCATGTATACCTATATACAGGTTAGGATCCATAAATTCATGAAATTTGACGTCTATTTTTAGTCATTTCCATTTAACCAACTAAAAGTTTCTGTTGCGGAGAAGAGAGCAATCTATGGGATTGTGTTACCATATACAAGAAAGAGTGTTTTAGAAGTTGCCATTTATATCATCTACTAAGTTTGTAAAGTATACAGCCCTGTATATCTATTTATACATGCTCTCACATTGAGACAAGATGAATAAGAAATACTTTCCTCTCTTCTCCCGTAGACGTAGGTCATAGAGCCGAACCACGTTATATTTTGGTGTTTTTGTTTTGTTTATTTTATAACAGTTTCAAAATGGGATTTCTATTATGAGGATGATCTCTTCACCAGGGAGTGTTCTCTTTAAGTTCAGGCTATTATGAGATTTGAAACATAATCAAATTGCCGTCGAAATTAACAATAAAACTGAATTATCAGTAACTTTTTGTAATACCCTGTATTTCACAAAAAAAAAAAAAAAAAAAAATTACTATTTGGGCAACGCCTGAACGTTCAGGCGTTGCCCAAATAGTAATTTTTTTTTTTTTTTTTTTTTGTGAAATACAGGGTATTACACTTTTAATCTCCCATACCTTGCACTAGGAGATGAATATTGAAATACTGTGATTTCTGAAAATGGCTTTCTCATTGAAAAACTTAACCTCACCAAACCTGTTCCTTCTAAAAATTCTATACAGGTCAATTGGTCACAATATGGCATGTGATATATACACTTTTGCTTTTCTTTAAGAATCACGTGAATCCCTCAAATCGTAAGACATAAACCATGCGTAGACTTCTAATCAAGTTAGAATCTTTTATTCTTAACATTCTAAATTGAATTGTGATTTGTTAATCATAAAATCTGTAGAATTAACAGCAAGATTCTGTTAAGTCATAACCATTTGTAAAGTACTTTATAATAAGAAAAACTTCACTAGAATACGTCCAAAGATCAAGTTGATGAGATAAGAATTCTTGAATCTAATTTATATATTTTCTTATAGCATCAACTTGGAAAATAAATACATAAAGATTATTGTGTCAAACAATCTAAAATAGCTATTATATAGTAAAAGGGTCTAGTACTAGCTTAAGGATAATTGTAACTGATGCTGCCTGCATTCAAACTCCAATAGATGAGCTTTTCTAGCCAATAAATGGAACAACATGACACAAAACGTCCAAAATTGTTAGTATCCTTATATGTGCCCATAAGATATAACCATGCCATGCCCATATAGATTATGGCTATGTGATCAGTTTAATCAATAACTCAAAAAATACTGCAATAAAAAAACATTCGTAGAAATTAAAGAAAACCCAACAATGCATTGAGATTTTCCAGAAAATGCTTACTCAGACATTATAGTGCTGAGGCGCTTCCTTTCATTCAGGGTAAATCCAGGCTGTCCACAGTCCTGCATTACAAACAAAATAAGGTCCTTTTTAACACTTCTCCAAACCTTCATATGAATGTAAAAAACACAGTGATGTAAATGAACTGCCTACTTGATTATTTGATTACCACTTGCTCTATAAGAAAAACCAATAGGATTCAGTCATTAAAATTTGAGTTCAATGTACAAGAAAAAAGATACAAGAATGAGTCAAAATCTAGCCAACTATCTTATAAATGGAAGGATAATTATGAGATACTTGATTCAGTTATTTACATATAAGATACTAACACAGACAACTTCTTTTAAGGAATACAAATACCTCTTTGTTTGGAGGAACATAACCATTGAGCTTTGCATTACTGAAAAAATCTGGATGACTCACATCAATCTCTTGATGGCTGCAGATAAATCAAAATTATGAGACACCCACTTTAGTCTTTATCTACCATGGAAGCAGTAGTCTGAACAGGAAAAATGTGCAGAAAGGACACTTAACTTCCATGACAACCCATGAAATGAACAACTATCCACATCGTTAACAAAGGCAAAGCAATCAAATATTCAAATCACAGAAGCTTTGGTGAATTAGAACAGGATTCACATCGGTAAATCATGATTCAGTGACAAGATTATGAAGAAAAAACAAAAAACAAAAACAAAATTACAAACTTTATACAAAATTAAACATGCTTATAGAAGATCTAACTCCAGGTAGAGGTGAATGGCAAAAGGGCGTGTTGCCAACCTGCCAAACCCAACATTTGGTATATGGGTATATGGGTGTAGATGATGATACACAATTTCAATGGTAAATAAATTTCTTTTCCTATTATTGGAATTTTCTTTTTCTTTTCTTTTGATAAAAAGAGAATATTGCATTAATAAGACAACAAGAAATGCAAGACAAAGGACAAGAAGTCCTCAAAAAAGAGCTGTGGGATGGACTAGAGCAATATGATCCATCCTCTAATCAAGACTGGCAGAGAGAAGCAATGGAAATATTTTTCCAAAGTTAACCAGGATAAGGCTCTAAATCTCATATAATCCCAAAGCACCCTGCCTCAATGAAGCAGTCCTAAGGATCCTATTAATGAAACTTTAGATATGTAGCCTGCATTTGAGTTCTCTCTGGTAACACATGAATCTAATAATCTACATTAATCACCCGTTTGTTTCATCATAAGATGTTACACTTCCAATATATATATATTTTGAGAAGAAACAACGGAAATATTTTATTTGAAGACAACAAACAGGAAAACATAGTTGCACCAGAGGTGAAAAGGCCATCACCACCACATTACACCACCCGAGACACTCACTGCCACCCAACTGCAGCATCCAGCGACATCAACCCAAAAACCCATATTCAAATATCTAATTTAACTTTCAAGGTCTCAATCAAACTATTCAAAGAGCATATGACCACATCATAAAACTCGGTTATAGTTTATTACACAACGAAAATTTCCTTCATGATGTTTAACAAGTTTTCAAATTGTAATTTAAACCTATTTATGATAACTAGTAGGAGATGATGCATGTGCAGCGCAAATGGTTGAAGAATTGGGATGGTTAAAGAAGGTGAACAGTTGTTTTTTATTTTACATATCTAGATTTCCCCTCGTAATTTTAAAATGTAACATTTTCAAAACAAGAATATTGTATAAAAAAAATATTTGAAATTTGCAAAAACAGCTGCACTTTGAGTGCTCCAAGTATTTGCAATTTTGCATTATTGATCCATGTTTTGCACAAATAAATAAGTTTTTCAAACAGAAGTTTAAAATTGTAAACATAGAAACATATGCAGCAAAAAGATAATGGGTCTAGCTAGAAGCAAATTACCTTACATTCAGATCACCACACCAAATCAATGGCTTGTCTGAAGACTGTATAACAAATTCTAATATTCTTTTATCCCATTTTCTTCTTCTTTGAAATGAAGTTTCCTCCTCTTTCCATCCATTATTTGGTACATATGTATTCAGCAAACGAAACGTTTCAAATTCAGCCAAAATTACCCGTCCATCTGGCTCAGGCTTTGAAGCTACTAACAACGAACGAATTAAATAAATTATCAGAATCCTTTTCCTGGTCATTACTAAGCAACTGGAAAACAATTATACATACAAATTAATTTACCAAGAAAATGTTATGCAAGCGAGAGCCCCATTTATAGGCAACTAACCAGGAGATATCCACGAGAAAATGAATCCCAGCATATTTTCCCAGTTATTATTTTGCAAAAGATCCAGAAGCAAGTCAACATCCAGACACTATTTTTTCAGTCCTTAGCCCCTACTTTAAAGTATTAGAACATCTCAAATCCCAAGTCCTCTAGGGACTTCGTATGCCCATTGTTCCTCAAATTCTTCAACTTTTGATCGAAGGCAAGTTTCAGCAGCTCTTAATATACCTGTCCCAACTCTTATAATTATTTCGATTCATTGGACCAGCTAACAAAATCCAATGGACTAATACAATTTAGTAGTTATAAACATTTAAAGGCTAAGGAATCACAATCCCCATAGTTATAGAATTAGAAAAATGGAGTCTTAATGAAAAAATATATATTAAAAACCCTTTTACATTTGAAGTCCTGAAACCCCAAAAACCCTAATATATTGTTGAGTTCTAATCACGATCCTCATTAAGTGTATTTTGTAACAACATTATAAAAATGAGATAGATAGCGACCATAATGAACAACAAATGCTTGAGTCTCCAAGATTATATTTGTATTTGGCATCTAAAAGCAAGTTAACCAAGAGTACAAGTTACCTATTCTGTCAAGAGAGAAAGAGACCTTCATTGGTTGGAAGCACTTCTTTACCAATAATGCAGTCCCTGCGTACTTTGACTCCGAAAGAGACCACCAAACATTATACTTTCGAAATGCTGGACTTGAAAGAGCCCGCATCACAATCTGCATATTTTGAGAATAACAGCCACTAGATCCCGTAAGTAAATGATCAAATTAGGGCCTAACAGATTCAATATATATATATTCTTCTGCAAAGTTTACACTTGAAGGCAACAACTAATGACACCATAGCTATGCCTAGGAAAGCAAAAGAGCATATACATAAACCGTAGAGCAAAAAAATCACATATTCATGTAAGTATGCTGCCAAATTAGTAATGGAAAAGAGTCACAATGAAACATGCATACTTGTTTTTCCTCTCGTGAAGAGCTAGTATCATCTTTCAGCTCTGCTGGATTTTTAGGTGAGCTCTTGGAGCCAGCTGCAGGCATCCTTACTTCCTACAAATACAGATTTAATATGCTATAAGAAAAAGTCCCATTGGGCAAAGCTAATCAGCTGGTTTGCCATCAGAACTTGCTTGTTGGAAAAGCACAAGAATTTCAAAAGAAAAAGCAGTGAACGAGAGTCACATATGTGCAAAAGGTTTCAATGCTTCAACAAGATATATTATTTTAAAACCTCAAACCTGTATCAGGCACATTTGAAGAAGATATTTTCCAACCAGCAACTAGAAAATCTGAGCATTTAAGCAACTTTGTATCACAGCCAGCATGTGTCATTCTACTTTTTCAAAACTGCTTAAGGATTAGAATCACCGAATACCGATTTCAGTATTTTTCCCTCCTCTTCTTTTTCTTTTTTTTTCTTTTCCATTTCCCTTTTTGGTCAATGTTACATAGTAAATCTATCATTCTTCAGATAGGCACACCATCTTTTTCCTTACCTAAAATGGCTCCATGACCACTACTAAGAAACAGCATCTGATCCTCCTCAGTCATCCAAACTCAATTTGTTAATGTGCCATCTAAACTTATACCTTTTCTTTCTATTTCATTTCTTTTTTTCTTTTCTTTTTTTCCTTTTCTTGATTGGTGCAAGTTTTATCCCGAAGCATAAGAAGTGCACCGTAGGCTCGACGTCTTCTTAAAGGAAAAATACAACTTGGAAGCAAAAAACAATATGCAAAGAAGCCCCCAATTATTCTCCCTGTGCATGAAAAGTTCATTTTAAAACAAAGAAGTCAATGATCAGATGCCAGTGTTCATGAATATGATGCTATGTCTACCCAAAAGATCATTATGATCTTTGCCGTTTGAGTTCAAACAACTTTAATCAGTTATCTCTAATTTTATCTTTAAAAAGGCTCCTCCACCCATCTCCCTAATATGTTTATTTTTATAATTAGATATTTTGAACTATACCATGCATTCATCTTAACTTTGGCATTTTCATTACACTTAAGTAATTTATTAATTATCATTTCTTCATTACCTATCATTGTATCCATTAAACTAACAAGCCTAAATCAAGGGAGATCTCTACTTTTTATGAGATTTAGGATTGAGTATCATGAAGTTATTGTTCAAGCAGCATTGAGGCATCCAACTCACTAAAATTCTCATAATGTCAGCTTTTATAATGTCCCCAAGAACATTAAAAGATCACCATTTGAAACCATCAAATAATAAAGCCTTGTCCCCAAATGCACTCAATTTTGTAAAAAACAACTTAAAGAAAAAAGCTTTAACAAAATCATGTTACTTAAAACTTCTTCAAACAACACTCTTAACAGTCTAACTTGTAAAAATGCAGCAAAGAACTACTTCATGAACGATCCATAAACAACCCAAACAGCAAAACCACAAGATTAAGACCTCAAAAACAACAAAAATAGACCAAAAACAATGTACCCAGAACGCAGCATTCCATTTCAAACCACACCAAGCGTTTCTAGTCTAAACCCATTTACTAAAACAAGATTAAATTAAGACCCACCAAAATTTTAAACCCATCAAAGATGAATCCAGAAAAAACAAACCCAAATTCCGACACAGAAGCCAAAATCATCTAAACTGCATTTCCACAAAAATCAAAGAGCGGCGAAATCAAACACCTGTACTGCAATGACATCAGGATCAAGGTTCTCCACGAACTTTGTGAACTCGGGCCAGTTGTTTTTAACACGAAGAAGAAAACTGTTAGCGTTCCATGTTATGAACTTCGAGGGCTCTTTCTTCTTCTCTGCTTCTTCTTCTTCTTCTTCTTCTTCTTCTTCTTGTTTTTGCCTTTCTTCTTCATCTGCAACTTTGTCTGCTGGAGAAGACGATAGATTGGGCTTCTTGAACGATTCGTCCTTCTTCACCGGTTGAAAGAATCGTTTCATCTTCTGAACTGATTCAAAGTGTCGTTGTTTTCTTCTGTCTCTGCAACTCGGGCAATGTTTTCACGAGTTTTGCTGCTATTTTCACTTCGAGCTGGTAACAGAAATCACTCGACAGAACCGGTGTACAAGAGTTATGGATCGGGCGAGTTGACACAGTAAAGGCCCGTTTTTTAAAGAAAAACCAAATGTATATATAGCAATTCCAATATATAATATCTTGGGATAATTAGGTTAGTTCGGTTTGTGATTTCAATACAATTTTTTATATTTAAACATTTGATTAGTTAAAATACGAAAATAGTTTTTTAAAATTTATCAAAAAAACATGTTATTTTTAAAAAATGATAAAACATCATTTTTCAAAATTTCACTTTTCGGATTATATTCTTCTTATAATTTGTTGATATTATAAAAGTACGTAATTATAGATTAAGGTATAAAATGTGCATATACTATCACTAATCAGTTTTGCAAGGTGGTAGAAAGATAAATTTTTTCTTACGAAGTCTCAGATCTTTAGCCACCGTATCTTTTTAGTGATGCTCATTTCAGGTGGAATAAAATGTGGATACCATGTATTATTACATACAATTTAAAGGGAAGAAGTTCATTAATTTTTCATTTTTAATTATGAGAAATGGGTCTATACAAATCTATGTAAATAGAAATATTTAATGTTAATGAATCAGATTAATCACTTAATTGTGTAGCCCACATGTTCATCAATTGGAGCCATTTGGATCAATTCATGCAGATCCTTTGAGGGTCATCTCAACATATAAAATTTCTTGAAGAGAAATTTATATACGCATCCATGTCATGCAAAACTACTTATTAATTAACCATATTTATTCAAACAAAATGTTCAAGATCATAAATTAATTAAGAACAATATATATATATATTCCAACACTAGATCAGAATGATATATATAAGAGCCTAGCTACTTCACTAGACATATAGAACTAAAACTAGAACTGAACCTAGTAAGGCCATATACGTGTATATATATATATATTTGTATGCTCTAAAGAAGAGACCCATATGAAGAAGAAAAGCTAGCAAATTGAGCAACAACAATGGCAGCAAAAACACTGGACGCTGCAACTACATTAATGGTTGAAGCAGAAGAGTTATCACCGCCGGGCGGCATGTCGTCGGCAGCCATCACCTTGATGATCATCTTCTGACCTCTCTCACAGTGGCCGGAGACTCCACTGATGAAGTAAAACAGACCAGAACGATCAAACTTGAACTCTGTGTTTCCATTGTTGGAGAAGAAGGTTGGGTGTGTTGAGTTGCATTGCTTGTACTCTGACTCAGTTACCACCATCACTGAATCTTTCTCATACTTGAAATCTGATCACCAAACCCAAAAAGCCAAAGTTAAAAAAAAAAAAAAAGATTAAAAAAAAACAAAATTAATTTTTTGATGGTAACTATTATTTTTTATTTAAGGGTATTGTCAAAACTGGACTAATCTCTTGCGGTGTGTGGAAGTCAAAGACCCTATTCACCTCTGTAGTCCCTTTTCTTAGATGGGTTTCTCGCCATCACAGCAACCCTAGATGATGATAATTAAATGATGATCGAAGGTACTCAGAAACTCAACTCAACTAGTATACTTGCACGTCAGAGTCCTTTCAATCACTTAGAACATATTGTATTGACGAAACTAGTATGATCAAAGGGACTCAAGAACAAGTACACTAATGGAGATTACACCTAAGTTCTTGTAGCATCATCCAGTATTAATTAACGAAGGTAATGTTTTGGGACTGAAAAGTGTATCAGAGTCCCTTAAATTTATACAGAGCCATATGTGTATCATGCAGCTCCATATTGATCCAAAGAACCCAAACACCACAAGTGCAGTAAACTAGCCAAAGTCCAGAATTTCAATCCAACCTTACACTTGGATATATATTCATATGTATAAATGCATTTGAATCATAAGAAGAAAAGATGTTCAAAAAAAATATGATAAAATGAAACTTACGAATGGTGTCACCAATCTGGAACCTGTTCTTGGAAGCCCAGTCATTATAGAGTTTACTATTATTTGCAGGAGGAATAGCCCAGCCTTCATTGTTGCCCACTTCAAACTCAAAAGAAGTAGCAGAGAAGCAACAAAAATAAGAGAAAACGATGAAGAAAACTACTAGTGCTTTAGAACAAGAATAAGAAAAAGCCATTCTAGTGCTACTCGTAGCTACTGATCAGATCGATCAATCAAAGTGATTTATGGGGCGTGTTTGGATGTAATATATATATATATATAGAGAGAGAGATCAGGTGGTGGTAGGTGGCGGTTATAAAGTTAGTTACAATCGTTGAAGATTCGGAGGTGTGTTATTAATGGGGCACGTGGGCGATTTTGGTGGATGATCATGGGGGTGTTGTTTAGTTAGTTGTTACACAGTCGCCAGACATGAACCGCACGATCTTTGCAATCGTTGAAGTGAACGGTGGATGATTGAGAGTGAAGCTGGAGCTTTGACCAGCTCTTCTACTGTTCTACAAGACTACAACTACTTCAGCTTTGGATTCTATCATAAGATCCACGTGTTTTAAAATTTAAATTAACTCTCTACCAATGCATATCTAAGCTCCTACTGCCACGTGCCATTTAATTTGTTATGGTTCCTGATTTAAAAGGAAGATTGAGTTAATTTGATGTATTTTTTTTTAATCAGGATGGAGGGTATTTAAAGCTTTAAAATTGTAATTACATGATATTTTTTCTCTCAAAAGTTACATGATATTCAATATTTTAGTGGACGTGCTAATATTTTTTACTAACTTTTTATTTAATTTAATAAAACATGTTAAAATGCTTCTATAATTTTTTGGTTATATTAGCAAAATAATAAAGTTTTCCATGTAAGGGGGATTTTGTTTGGATTTTTTTTTTAGTGCTAATATAAGGTCAGAGAATGTCGGTACTGGGGCCAGAGGAAGCCGAGATCCCTTAGTAGAGCTAAGAAGGCGAGTACAATGACGATAAACATAAGAAACTAGGGCCGTGCGAACTAATTATCATGATGATGCTCTTACTTTTATTAGAAAAGAGAAAACTCTCACTTATTTGTATGGAGAGGGATTCAGATGCATACCTTACGGATTTTATTTGAATTTGGACCCTTCGTTTTATTATTTCACATTTATGTTTAAGAACTTAAAAAATATAATGCATAAAATTTAAGCCCATGTATGATCATACAATATTATGGAGGATGAAATTATGCATATATTTTATTGTATTTTTTATTTATATTTATACATTAAAATTTTACATTTATTTATAATTTATAATTACGGAAAACATATTGTATTGTAAATTTTACAAATCATTGCATTTTACTTAATATCTATCTATTATAAAGTTAAAAAGTTCTAGAGCTAATATTTTTGTCATTCTTTCGTGCAATAATCTTCAAACACATTATTAATTAAAGATATTCTTAAAAATATTATTATTGTTATTATTATTATTATTATTTATATCTTAAATATAATTTAACAATATTCTTGTTTTATTCAATTATGTAAAATATAGTTGAACAATATTTCTTGTCTAACCGAAGAGCGCATCAATCATAAACGAACCCAAATCACAATGAACTCAGCAATTAGTCAAATTACTTTGCACTTTTCGTACGCTTCTGACGAATCAAAGAGTTGAAGAAATTAGACTTCGAAGTTCGCGACTAGAAAAAAGAATGCTCTCACCACAGATCTAATCATTTCTCTTGTTGATGGGCTTAGCCGAAAAATCCCAAAAGACAAGTAGTAAATGGGGGGCAGCTGCGCAGTTGAAGGAGGGTGTCCCAGCGATTATATCGCTGTCTCCATATCAGTTATTTCTATTACACTGTATGTTCATCAAACCAATTCCATAACTATATTTTTATAGTTCTTTTGTTTCCATTTACATAGGATTAGATTTTTAGATTTTAGTGGAAATTATGTTATTGTTTATTACTGGGTGTTTTTGGATTGATTAGTTGGATAAAGGGTTTTGTTTGGTTGATTTAACTCAAAATATTTGATGGGTTTTCTTGTTTAGCGATGATTCTGTATGTGGGTAAGAATGGGTGTTTGGTAGTCTTGAAATTGGGGAAGTTTGTTGATCTCTAAGACTGGTTAGAGTTTGCATAGAAAATTGGTAATTTTCTTGATAAAATCATAAATTCCGGTTTGGTTGGCAAGAGAGCTGGAAAAAAGATTTTCAGTCCTACTTTCTCCGCTACCAAACATACCCTTAGCTCGAAATATTTGATGGGTTTTCTTGTTTAGTGGTGATTCTATTAGTGGAATCTAAAGGGTGTTTGGCAATTGTGAAATTGAGGCATTGTTGATCTTTAAGACCGGTGGTTGGAGTTTGCATATATTTGTTTCATTGGGTGAAGACTGCTTTCTGCGCCTTCCTGTTATGTCTTAGAGTAGGTCTTTATAAGAAGTGGAGGCTAATATTTTCACTTATTGATGGTTTTTATCTATTTTTTTATTTTTATTTTTTTAAGAATAATTTTCTGAAGTTGGTTCATTCTTAGTTAGAAGGCTAGGTATCTGCATAGTATATGTTATCGTTTTGACTAGGAAGAAAAATTGTTTGATACAGTTTGAATGGCTGAGGATTTTTAATTACTAACTCTGCTAGATATATAGGATAAGGCTTAGTTGTTGTTGATGATGGTATTAGCTTTTTTTAAGTTGCTGTTGTTCTTTGGTTGAATGAAAAAGGAAAGGGAGCATGAAATTAGTTTGATGAAGAATTGTAATTAGGAAAGTTGTTTAAAATGGCTCATGGTCACTTGAGATTGAGATTTTATTCTTACTATAAATGAATATTGGCTCTTTTTCATGTTTCCTTCATATTTAAAAGATTTACAGAGGAAATCAATAATTTTCCAGCTACTTGTAATTGCTCTTGATAAGAGTACGCAATTTACTTTTCAATTGATGGCCCCATGCAAGAATGCATTTTTGCACAGATGTGCTAGTTTTATTGACAATATCCAATGGATGTTGGATTCATGTTATTTTATTTCTTATTTTTTTATTTAATTTTACGTGGCATGTCTAATGTGATAAAAAAATAGAAAACCAACTAGCTGGAAGGAAGTATAGAGATCTTTGTGAATTCATCCTTTTATTCAAAAGCAGTAATTAATATTAAAAGAGTAAAGTAAACAAATGGAAAATGTTTGAATGAGATTTCGTGAAAAAGATAAAGCTTAAATTGATACACAGTATAACTTCTTCCATTACTGTTCATATTTTTTTTTTTTTTTTGGGAAACTATCTTCTTTGTGTTTTTTAATGTCTCTCTTCTCTTTCAGGCTTCTTATACGCTCGGCTTTTCCCTTCCTGTTTCATAAGGTTCCTCGTACAAAAGGAGGCGATTTCTGGCTTCTATGGATTCAAATATTTGCAAGCTTCAACCTTCTTTTCTCTATGGTGGTAAGATTGATCTGAATATTCGTTAATTTAGCGCTTTCCCATTTTTTTCTGTGCCAGTCCTATTGTTGATTGTGTCAAGTAAAAAACATCATGATATGTTTGCAGATGTCCATTAATTATCTAAAGTTTAAAAGGATGCATTGGTGGCAGTCTTGCTATATATGGGCAGGTATTTGCTTCTCTAATTATCATTAGTAGTTTTTTCTATTTCATCTGAAACTTGTCTAATTAGTCTTCTTCTATTTGGAGTAATGTTTCTACCAATTATTTTGCATTTCAGGCTGGGTCGAAGGTCCACTTGGGTTTGGCTTATTAATGAGTTGTCGTATTGTGCAGGCTTTTAAACTCTATTACTTATTTGTCAGGTAAGTAAATGCATACATCGGAAGAGCATTTACTAACCTTTATTAATGATCCTCAGGTGTATTATTATGCCTTTTCACAAAAGCTTTATATTTCTTGATGCTATCATTTTACCCTTTGATTATTCTTGGAGACATCTTTGACATTCATTATGATTGAGGCAATAATATAATTTTCAAATGCTTATCACTAACATTTTATTTACTTTTTGGTGATGATCTAGGCGTCATTTACCACCTATCAGAACATACATCTTTCTTCCATTGGTTCTCTTGCCGTGGATTGGTGTACTTGCATGTAAGAGCTATTGCCATTGGTGGAATTTGGCTTGACAAGCTTGTTCAACTCATTACTGAAAAAATTATTGTGATAAGCAATTATTTTGATTTACATGTTGACCTTCTTAGACAATATCTTTTTGTGCCTAGTTTTTATGTGTGATTTAGGCTATACAGAAAGTGCTCTTGGTCGTGAAGTTCTTTCTTTCGTAATGTATGCATGGTTTGGTACTTCTTGAAGACTTTAATAGATGATTTGCTAGCTCAGGAGTTCTTGAATATAATTTGTAAGGATTTGCATTACCTAAATGGCTGAATCTAGAATAACCTCTTTTTGATCTCATTTGTTATAGAACTGTATTATGAACCAAGGATTCTGTAAATTGACTAAACTCTAGTAACAAACCATACTGCTAAAGATACATATGCCTTAGAGCAGGAATTGGCTGCATGGCTGTATAAATGTACTGTGCTGTTTTTATGCCTATCCAGGATTAAATCATAAAGCAAGATAAGATATACAATATAAATGGAGATAAATAATGTATTTTTTACAAAAATCTGGTAAAGTAGATTTCTTGCACTAAATTGTATTTGCGTCCAGAAGTTGATTAGTTTGAAAGACAATAGACCACGAGAAGCCTCGAGTTATTTTTCATAGAAAATCATTGTAAAAAAAATCTTCTACTTCTTCATTAGGATTTGATTTTTGATCTTTCCATGCGTCAGTACTTATTGATTCTGGTTGGGGAAGTTCCTACTTTCATATGGAAAGGTCATTCGGTCCCTTACCCAGTTGCAGAGGATATGATTATTTTTCCTTCTTTTTTCTCCCTATTTTCAGCATGGTTTTGAAGGAAAATACCAGACAAGAAGGAGATTCTCATTTGCCCGTAAATATAACACTAAGCAAAGCATGCATGAAAACGTCATGCTATGCCGCAAAAACTAATTTTCATGATGATTTGTTCCTAGATTCACACTCTTTTGTTCTTAGATTTTTTTTAGTGCTTATTCATGGTTGACATTTTCTTCCTCTCTTTCCTTCATTCCCTCCCTTGACCAAAAGGGGAACAAAGCCTTGATTATAACAAGTGGCTACTATTGTTATGCAGTTCTTCATGTAAAGAAGCCCTTGAATCCTCGTTGCCACTTGCGGCTTCGATGGGTTATTGCAATTGTCAGCGTACACATACTGTATATTGCTGCTATGATTGGTATCACAAGAGCTGTTCATCATATTGAGTTCAAATTTCATGAATTTAAAGACCTCTTGAAGGGAATAATTGTCTCCACAGTTGTCATTGGTATGTATCTGTTTCCTTAAACAAGCTATTTATGTATGTCTCCACATCAATCATAACCAAAAACACATGCAAATCTCTAGGATCTGACACCGTAATACGTCCCATCCATTAAAAAAATAAAAGATTTCTTTGGTGGGAAGAAGTTACAAATTCCTTGCAAAATAAATACAATATATGCATGGGTAGCATCATCTAAGTGATATTTTACTAAGCTATGATTATTTGAGGCATGCTACATTGATTGGACTTTAGGCATTCTCGACCTGACCTACCAAATGTAGTTGAAACCATAGTTGTCAAACCGGAATTGAATCGTAAAATTGTCGAGGGTAAGATTCAAATTGAATCGTAAATCGTAAGATTTTTTCCGATTTTCTAAAAAATCACCAAAAAAATATAGAAAAATCTGAAATAATATAACAATAATTGATTTGTTGGACCAAAAATATAGTAAATCCATGATCAAACCCAAAATAAATATGTTGGATCCATAAATTGGACCAAGAATAAATCCATGATCAAGTCCAAGACAAGGCCCAAAACCAAGCCCAAGACAAGGCTCAAAATCAAAGTCCAAGCCCACTATTTGGAAGTTTCCAAAATTAGGTAAATTAGATGCTCAAAATTAGGTGAAGTGCATTACATGTGTATAGCCAAGATTTATTTGTGAATATTTAATTGTGTGGTGTGGATTGTATTTGATTTAGTATAAATACACCCCCATATGGGAGGTTTAATCATCAAGTAATTAATCAAGCAAATACACAAGTTCAAGTGTGTTTGAGTTCTTCTTCTCCTTCTTCAATATTTTCTAGTTGAGAAAGAATGTCTCATTGTTCTCTCCTTGAGTGTGAAAGAGGGTTGTAAATTATTATTCATAGTGAATTTTCTACAGCTTGCCCGTGGATGTTTTCCTTAAATCGAGGGTTTAACCACTTAAAATCTTTCTGTCTCTCACTTCTTTACAATTGTTTACATCTTGTTATTTAGTTGTATAATATTGCATACGTTGCTCATTCCCCAATAAGTGATATCAAAGTCTCTCTTGAAAGTCTTAGTATGCTCTGTGGATGCTACCCTGTCTAATCTTCCACATCAGAAAAGTCTTTCTTGAAATACGTTACTATTTACGTATAATACTAATCACTTTTTGGTGTTGGTTAAATCTTGCATCAACATGATTTATCCAAAATGCATATCTAAATATTCAAAACTAAGCCTCAACCTTCAAAAACAAAGTCTATATCACTATTTTGCAAAGATTTTAAAGCATAAAACATCAAAATATAGAGTAAGGTAAGGAGTTAGATTACAATTCATCATCTTAGGTGCATTCTAATATTCAAGTTACGTAAAAAAAGAACACCTACAAGGCTATAAGCCTATAAGTCTGTAACCTATTCACATAATTACATTAAAAAACTTGAAGTCTTGAACACTGACTCATTCATTCATCCTCCTCATCCTCTTCCTCTTCCTCTTCCTCTTCCTCTTCCTCTTCATCTTCGTCCTTGTCTTCATCAACAAAGCCTTGTACTACTCCTTATTCTTCTTCCTCGTCATCCTCTTCTTCTAAAAGAATCTTAATCCTCTTCATCGGCTTCTTGCATCACTCATTTTCCTTTATCACTAGGAGCAACATATCGCATATTCCTTGGTCCTAAGTATAAAGCAATGCAAACACTTTAATACTTCATTTGAAATTAAAAAAAATTATCTTTAGAAACCAAATCAAATTGTATATTTGTAAATTGTAATGCTAAAAATCTTAAATACCTTTTCTTTGTGACACAGGCACATTGCCTCCTTCACATTCTTCTTCTCCAAAGCACTCGTCTAAATCCAACCACGAGTTGCTTCTGGGAGTACCGGATCTTCTTTTTCTGTGATCTACTTTGTTAGAAACCACTCAACCCAAAAGCTATAGCTAACAGATAATGGCCCAACAATGCATATCAAACTATCATCAACACTCCCCCTCACCTGCAGCCCCATCCTGCACGTGGAGAGCCAGAAGAGAGATAGAAAAAGAGAAATACCAATTATGCAAATGGGGAACATGCAAATACCAATGACGAGACTTGAACCTAAGACCTCTTGCAAAACCAAGGCTCTAATACCATGTTAAAAACCATTTGACCTAAAAGCTATAGTTGACAGATAAGGGGCCAACAATACATATCAAGCAATCATCAACACTCCCCCTCACGTGCAACCCCATCTTGCACGTGGAGAGCCAGAACAGAGATAAAAGCTATAGCTTTTGGGTTGAGTGGTTTCTAACACACTTATCGTCTGAATCCATGCAGATAGACATATTGGATCATTAGTTAGGTCTTTCGATCCGAACTGCTTTTCTTTTCGAACTTGAAGTTGCAAATTGTATCTTACAATTTTGCTCTAGGCGATTGCTCTTCTTAGAGCGAATCTAGTAAAATAAAATGAAGGAAAGTCAATTTTAATAAATACTAAATAAATCAAAGATTATAATTTAGAATTATAAACTTAAAAGTTAAAACTTAAAATTCTAACTCTAAGCATTTACATGCTCAAATGTACTCCAGTTTCGCTCACAACCAGAAGAGCTGCAAGTCAGACTCAAAATCCTTATTGCCAACTTCTGCAAATTGGGAGTGCTTTCCTCATAACTCTCCCACCAATAAGCTGTAAAATAGAAATTCAAATTATAAAGTCAAAGGCTTAAAGCAAATTGTAAATTTAGTCAAATCAAGACATTGTTCAAGAATCAATACTTCACATACCAAGTATTTTAGTGGCTCTTGTAAGCCTCGTTGTTTCTCTCCCAAACATGCTTTCAACTCTTTTGAATAGGTCCATTTGGTCATCAATCAAAATCCTTTCTCTAGTAGATGGGACCATTCTTTCTATGCAATCATATAACCCTTGCTTCACTTCAAGATCCATTTTGAATTGTTCATCATATTGGAATCTTGGATTTAGAAAGTAACCCGCTGCATGTAGAGGCTTGTGCAATTGAAGATCCCATCTTTTATCAATTATTTCCCAAATGGCCTTGTATCTCTTCTTCACACCACCCAAATTTTTAGTAATGGCCTCCTTTGCACGATCCATCGCTTCATATATGTAACCTACTGGTGGCCTTTCATCAGAGTCAACAAGTCGGAGGACCTCCACAAGAGGAATTGTGCTTTTTATGCAATACTTGATAGATTTCTAGAAGTTTGCATCAGCCAAAATGATGTCTCTAATAGCCCCTCCTGCTCTCTCCTTGGCAAAAGAACTCTTCTGCCAATCCTCTGAAGCAAATAAGGAAATCAATGTCGACTTATGCACAAGCACATTCTTCATAGTGAGATAACATTTAGTGAAGCGAGTCACTGCAAGCCTAACCAAATCTTCTCCATCGGTGAACTTTCTCATCAAGTTCAACATCGAACAATGATTGTAGATGTACACTGCAATTCTTCGGCACTTGTTGATGACATTTGCATGGATGGCTAATCTACCAATGTCCTCTAGCATCAAGTCTAGGCAATGTGCAACACATGGGGACCAAAATAAGTGCTTCTTCTTATCCATTAGCATTTGTCCAGCATTCACATATGCTGAAGCTCCATCTATACTCACTTGAACTACATTTTCCTCCCCCACTTCCTCCACCACACTATCAAGGTGATGAAATAAATTCTCAAAATTCTTTATGATGTTAGAAGCATCCACGGACTTAAGAAATACAGTCCCCTTGGGACTATTCACCAAAAAATTATTCACCAAAAAATTAATTATTGTTTTGTCCAGCCATCTGACATTATGGTACAACCTGCACTACTCCATTCTTTCTTATACTCTTCAAGAAGGCCCTCAACATACTTCATTTCCTTTTGAAGTAATGGATTTCTCAACTCATGGTAGCTAGACACCTTCAAACCTGGTCCAAAAGTAGAAATAGACTGAACCATATCATCAAAAAAAGGACTTTTAACCACATTAAAAGCAATGTTGTTGCAATAAAAAAACTTAGCAATTTTTTGGCAAACTTATTCTCTTTCACCCTTCTTCCAATGCTCATTAAGGGTAGTTTGCTTGCCTTCTATGTTACCTTGACTCGGGTAAGGGTGTTTGATACGGGTACATATCTAGAGGTTCGACTTGTTAATTCTCAAATTCTACGATATCGGGACTCGACAATATTATATATTATTTTTTCCTTTTTTTTCTTTTTTTCACTCATTTATTGTTCGTTTTGTTCTCCCATTTAAGTGAATTTCACCTATTAGTTATTATCTTCTTTCATGTTTTTTCTTCTTTCCATTGGAGAATTTACATAGTAATAATCTAAAATCTTCAGTGTCGGACATATATCTCATACCCATGTCATATCATGAAGTGTCGGACACGGGTACGTCGGGCTAAAGTAAAGAGTCTGGGTAACATAGCTTGCCTTTCCCTTTAAAAAACCGATCCATCACCCCTTTTCTTTTAGTGGTGTCTCTTCCCTCACTTCCTCTTACTTCATTTTTAACTTCAAGGTCCACAAATTCATGTCTTTTTCCTCTTGTATCATACATCTCATCTTCTTTATCTTTCAATAGATCCTTAAAAAATTCACTAACATCATTGGGAACACTAGGACATTCTATTGGATCTTTTTTGGTCTTTGCTAAGTATTGTTTCATTCTAAAAACACGTCCATGAAAATCATTTCCACAATAGTTACACCTCAAATAATTCTTATTTTTTTGGCGAACTATGGTGCCATGCTCCCAAGTTTTATCTTCTTCTCTAGTCATCTTCAAAGATAGAAAAAAGCTACTCTAAAAACAATAAACAAGGCAACGCACAAATAATCTCTAAAAGTCTAAAACATGAATCAAAGAAAGAAAGGGATAGAAGTCACCAATCTTTGTGTTTTCCTTGCTATCTTTGTAGGAGAGTAGAAACTTCTTCCAATAGAGAAAGGAAACAAACCAAAGAAAAGAGAAATAGTGGAGATCCAAGGTGGAAGGAGACAATGGGGGGCCCAATACACTTTCTTGTCTCTAGCAAGAGGAGAAGACAACCAAAACCTTTAGAACTCTTCCTTTTCTCTTTTTTTTATGCCCTAGGGTTTTGAAAAGCTATTTATATAGCATTTCAAAACATAAGGTAAAAACAAAAAAACAAAAAAAGCACGTTTTTTATTTTTTATTATTTTTTATTTAGAAAATCGACCTGGGTCGCTGTTACGACTCGTACGATTTAATCGGAAATCAACCGATATAGGTGGATTTTTTATTTTTCCCTCGATTTGAATTGTTTAGGGTATGATTTGAATTGAAAATCGTACCGATTTAACAACTATGGCTGAAACTAATGTTGGAGTTCCATTTTCTTCATTTGGGCCATATGAATTTAACTTCCATCACTTTTTGAATTCACAGAATTGCAGTACTAAGAACTTACTGTCTTGTTTCTTACCAAGTTGATACTCATTTACATCAGTCTAAACAATATACATTTTCAATTAAATGGGAAAATGAAATTGTAGCCTATTACTTAGTCATGGGTCATAGTTTATGCATTTTGATATGTTTATGTGCCAGCAAACACTGTTACAAAATTGACAATATCAGGCAGTCATATAAGATCCTAAAAGAAAGATTTTATGCCACTAAGCCCCACTACACAGATTTTATGCTGTCTGTTCTTTACCATCCAAAGGAAGTGATAAAGGATCTAACATCTTATTGGAAATCTTCTGTTTAACTTAATGAACCTATTTAATTCAGTTCTCTTCTTGCCCCACGTACTTCTTTCTAAACTTCGCTCTTTTTAATGCTTTGCAGGAATGTGGATAGTTTCTTACATCATGAATGAAGTTCATGATGATGTTGCATGGCTTCAAGTTACCTCCAGATTTATGTTGCTTTTAACAGTATGTATGTTATTTTGTAAACTTCCTTCGATAGAAGTATGGATCTTGTATTTTCTCTCACATTTTAATACACCCTACGGTTTAAAACTTGAAATGAGATTTTTACTTGTTTGGTGTGTATGCTATTTAAACCCTTGTCTGAGTCTTTTACGTGAACTTGCTAACGTCTCAGGGCATTCTTGTTTTCCACCTAGGCAAGTATTTTTGTACTCTCTTTCTACTCGGTTTCAATTTCTCAACCTTTGTTCTCACAAATGAGCTTGAGGAGAAAAGATCCCCAGCGGTTTGAGACGATGGGTCAAGCATTGGGAATACCCGATAGTGGATTACTTTCACAGAGGGGGCCACAGGATTTTAATCCTAACGAACCTCTTGATAAGCTTCTTCTGAACAAAACTTTTCGGCAATCCTTCATGGCATTTGCAGATAGGTTGAGATTATCTTCAATTATTTTCTATGATCCCATATGCTTAAGATCACAAGAGGGCTAATAATATTTATTGTTTCTTGAATTACACAGTTGTTTGGCTGGGGAGAGTGTACATTTTTATGATGAAGTACATGAGCTTAGTAAGATACCTATTGATGACCACGTAAGTAGGGTCTACATGGCACGTCATATCATTGATAGATACATCATCGAAGGTATGTTCTTTCTCTCTTTTTTTTGTTTTTTTTTCTTCCTACAGTTCTCTTTACCACATCTAATGGATAAAAAGCACAAAATAAAAGTTCACTTGGATTTTCTACCTAGTTCATCTTTACAATCAGACTGTAAAGTTTGTAGGAGGTCCTAGGTTGCTGATTGCTTTTGGAATCATGAATAACTAGGTTTTAGATCCACACTCTTAAACTTCACTTCAATGCATTTTTTTTTTTTGACTTATCGCAATGTTCTATTTTGATACAATTAGAAGCTTTCTCACGCTCTATGATCCTCTCTCATTGGGCTTAATAATTCAGGGGCAGCAATGGAAGTGAACATATCTCATCGAACCCGACAAGAAATCTTGGGCACTCCCGATTTAGCCCACCCTAATCTCTTTAACAAGGCAGTTAATGAGCTGATCCAGTTAATGAAAGCAGTATGTTTTACTTTTATTCCGACTTCTGTAATATGAATTATCAAATAGCTATGAATACATTTCATGGAAAAATTGCACAGGTCTCTTAAATCATTGCTTCTTTTATTTTTGTGCTTTGGGTGAAGAACTTGGGGAGAGATTACTGGTCGTCGATGTTCTTCGTGAAGTTTAAAGAAGAGTCAAGTAAACAGTCAGATTGCCAAGAGTTAATCGAGCGGTTGGGCGGGTGGGACTATTCACCTAGGCTAAGTGCTGTTCATGGTGCCGATGACCCGTTTCACCAAGAACATCCCTTGAAGAGCTCTAGTCGGAGGTCCGATGAACACGACGGAGATGCCCGGTGAAGTACATAAAAAGGTTCCTTGGTTTTTCTCAAGTGAGGCAGGAGCTGTTTAGTGTACATAGCATTAAAAAAAAAAAAAGAACATTTGTAACATGAAGACAGAATTTTACCCAATTATGAGTGGTATAATAGATGTAATGGTTTTTTTTTTTTTTTTTGTTGCTTGTTTTTCAGTTGTGATTATTAGTAACAGTTATAGCTTTTTTCTCTTTTAGAAAGAAGAGCCTGTCATGCTGCTCTTCAATTCAAGCACATTGAAGACTAATGTTCATTCTGAAAATGGAGTAGTTGAAGATGAAAAGCTTGGCTGGACCATGTTAGGTATATATGAGGATCGAAACAATGGTTTTACAGACACACACACACACATATATATATAGGCCCTGTTGGGGAGAATTTTTTTAAGTAACGCTTTTAAAAAAAATATTTTTGAAAAAAGTTAAGTCTTTCTAAGCTTTTTCTAATAGCAAAAAATTAATTTTTTCCACTGCAGTTTAATTATAAGTAAGTGTTGTCAAATAATTTTAAAAGTGTTTTTGGTCAAAAATATTTTGAAAAAGTTTTTTTAAATGGAGCTATAAACGAATTCATTAATGGGATATAAATGTAAGAAGCTCTGTGCATGGGCGAAAGGTAGTTAAGGAATTTTTCTGCACAAATTATTTGAATGACATATATTCAATTTTTTTTCAATTAAGGGTTAAAACTTAAAATGAAGAAAAAACCTTGACACCATATAAAAATTCATTATCATTTTATTCCTTTATTTATGTTTCTTATAATACTAATATTTTAAAAAATTTAGGGTATGTTTTGCATGTCATCTAGGAACTGTTTTCTGTATACAAAAATTTAAATATACAGAAATTATATTTGTTTGATTAAATTGAAAATAAAATATTATTTTTAAAATTTTCACTAAATTATTATTATTTTTCAAGTAGAAAAGATCGAGTTTTAAAACCCCAAAAAAAAAAAAAAAAAAAAAAGCACAAGGTCATATGTGGCGCGCAAGGAGGATAAAGTTATTAAATTGGATCAGAAAAGCCGGTACAGAGTCCTCCGCGCCAATGGCTTCTGCAACTTCTTGTTCTTCTTCAACGACAACTCTATCTTCAGCTCCTAGAACAGCTCTTCTTCCACGCCATGAAAGGAGCTTCTTCGTCTCTTCTTCTTCTTCTTCTCTGAAAGGAACAAATACTAGTTTAAGCATCTTGCAGAGAAGAAGAAGAAGCGCGGCGCCTCTGACTGCGAAGCGGAGGATCGTAAGCTGTTCTGCTTCTTCTTCTTCTGTTGCTGTTCCGTCGGCTCTTTTGTTCGATTGCGATGGAGTGCTTGTCGACACCGAGAAGGACGGTCACCGCATTTCCTTCAACGACACGTTCGTCGAAGTATGAGATGATGATGATGGTTTTGGTTTGGTTTGGTCTGATTTGAGCTATGATTTTTGAATCGTGATTCAGTTATAGATTTTGGTTTTAAATTTCGATGCTGAGTTTATTTTCTGTTAGGGATGGGATTTTGGTTGGTGTGTAGATGTTATGGTCTTATTCGAGCTTTAATTTGATCTGATTCTCTTCCGGAACGATATCATTATCATGGCTAGTTCTTGGCTTGTGGCCTTTAATATTAATGAGGATTGTTCTCTTAGTGATTGGATTAGGAGTTGGGAGAATTGTTTGATTTAGGATTTGGTTGGTCTGTGGTTGTGTTGCTGCTGTCCCTCTTCTGTTGATGTTGGGCCTTCCATTGTTTTTTTCTTTTTCTTTCTTTTTGTTGTTTTGTTGGAGTACCCCTGGTACTCAGTGTTTGTTTTGTGAGTGTTGCTTTTGATTTTTCTTTGTTTAATGCAATATTTTGTTTCTTCTCAAAAAAAAATTGATCAGTGTGATTCAGTTAATTTGATCTTAATTTCAATGCTGATTGTCTTTAGATTGAGTTTATGTATATGAGATGCTATGCTTTGGTCTTATTTGAGCTATATTTTGTGATTTGATTGTAATTTCAATGCTGATTGTCTTTTGATTAGTTAGCTCTTTTCTTTTTTTTTTTTGGAGGATAATATTGTGGAAATTGAATTTGAATCAAGACCTTTTTTTAAAAAAAAAAAAAAAAGCATTTACTCCACTCTGTTATTCAGGTTCATAATGTTGGTTATTTGTGATTGTTCTCTTTCAAGTGTTTGAGGAGAAATTCCTATTATTCTCGGAGGAGGTATTTGGTGAATTACATGTCTTGACTTTATTCGAATGGCTTTTTTTACAGAAAGAATTGGGTGTTACCTGGGATGTTGATTTGTATGGGGAGTTGCTCAAGATAGGAGGTGGAAAAGAGAGGTATGATCGGCCTTACAGAGTGCCTTTTTTTTTTTTTTTTTTTCTTTCTGTATTATTAGGCCACGTACTCGAAAGGTTTAGGATCAATTTGATCCATAAGATCGAAAGAAAAAAAGAAAGAAAAAAGAGATGGATCAATTTCTGTTTTCTTTTGTTTATTTGAAAATTTTCAAACTAATGGATTAGATGAAAGTGGTCTCAGAAACTTTTGCTCCATTTCTGTTCATTTTAATCAAAATGTTACAAAACAACATTTTAGTTGGAAATTACTTTATGCTAATAGTCAACATTAAGACACTATTCTAAATGACTCTATTTAATTATTTTTAGTTCTTCAAACTTACTAAATTTTCAAAACACATGCCTACTTGGTTATGGTAGTATAATATTTCAGAAGGTAGTCATCATAAATTTTCACTTTAGCATAATAATTTTGATTGTCAAGTCATGCAAACTTTTTATAATATTGTGTTATACCAAATTTAATATTTTATAATAAACTATTGAATTTTTATTTTTCACATGCACAAAATACTTTGAGATGAATTAATTGATTTATTATGCTACCATTTTAGGATGAAAGCCTATTTTAACAAGGTGGGTTGGCCAGAAAAGGCTCCGAAAGGTGAAGAAGAAAGAAAGGATTTCATAGCATCACTTCACAAGAGGAAGACAAAACTCTTCATGGCCCTAATCGAGAAGAAGTTGCTTCCTTTGCGGCCAGGTGTTGCAAAGTGAGTTACTGTTTAACATATCACTTCTTTAAGTTGATCCAAAACTTCGGAGTTAAAGCTCTGACGTAAGACATTCCTTGGTTATTTGGAAGCTGCTGTTTATTCACATCAACTGCATGCTAACATTTTGTTGTTTACTTCTTTAAGTGAAACTCAAATTTAGCAATAAGAAAAATATCAAATTGTAAAATTAAAAAGAAATGTTGACACAAAAGAGCAAATAGTTTAAAGGGTGAGTTACCAAATGTAGTTCATGGACTTGATCGCCGTCTTCTTCGCCAATCTCAAGCAAAGGATTATCTTCTCTCTTATCTTTTTTTTCTTTTTTTTTGAGAAAAACAATGTTAGTAGTTAGTTATTTAATCAACACCATCACCATACCACACTCTCGGGGAGGTATCAAGCCGACCCATCAATCCTCCTCACCCTAGGAGGTGAGGCAGTAGCAAGAGTTGAACCTGGAACCTTTTGGGTTCCAAAGCCACCTCTTTACCAACTGCACCAAGTCTTGGCTCTTCTCTCTTATTTATTTCTCAGTTGCAGCAAATCCTACAACCTAACAACATGTTATGATAAGCATATTCCTATTTCTAGCACATAAAAAAATGTAGGGAAATGACCTTAGTAACTGATGTACAATTTTGAACTGTTCTACGATTCAAAATTTAGTAGAAGACATTTCTTAACATCAATTACAGATTTTGGCTGCAAGTTGAAGTACACAGATGATGGCACCACATTACTAGGTTCACAACTGGTCTTACTGTTCTCGTTAATCAGAGGTTTACTTTGTGTTAACACAAAATATTTTCAAAACTTTTCACATTTTTCTTATCACGCAACAAACTACGGACGTTATTAAGATGCAGGCTTTAGCCTTTACCTGGAGAATGAAAAGAGGAATTAGAAGGTGTCTGCTGGAGTGGTTAGTTAACTTCGTTGGAATTAATTCCCACTTATCACTACTCAACAGCCTCTACCATGCATCATATAAGTTCTTTAGGATGTTTATAGCAACATTAAACATTTCTTGAAGAGACTGTTTAGATGATAAGGCGGAAAAGCTTGTGGATGGTATTACAGAGTTGTGTCAGAATTTGTGATTGTCAATAACTGAGCTCATCAAAAGCAGGATAATCTGGTGGAAACACCATTTTTCATTTTTGAGGTGCCACGAGACCAAGGTGGTAAATTTTGTTGCTGTTGATTCCCAAATGCATGGTTCAATTCCCATCTCTACCCTTTGGGTTTTGATCACTTTAAATAAGCTTAACAAGAGGGCTACACAGGAAATATTTTTACCAACCATTTTGAAGCTTTTGACCATCTAATGGTAATCTTTTTGTGTATGATAAGTTGATAACAAAAATACTTATATCAGCTTTATCGTCTGTTGACTTTGTGTTTTGAGTCAATGCAGGTTGATTGACCAGGCTTTGGAAAAATAGTGTTAAAGTTGCTGTATGCAGTACTTCAAATGAGAAGGCGGTATGAATAATAAGGTCTTACAATTTTAGTTGCTTACACTATAAGCCTGTACTGGTTGCTTACACTATAAGCCTGTCGGTAGTTGGTATAACAGAAGAATTGCTTCACATGTACAATATAGATATGTACATAAGTGCTTATGTACATACACAAATAAATACAGGAGATTATATGAATGTAGCTATATGAATCATTGAGGATTGAGAGTTTCAATTGAATTTTGAATTTTGTTTGAGGTCTTTTCATTTCTACTTCAAAAAACATTATATCGTATCTTTGAATAATGTGGAGACAAAATATAAATATCAGTTGGCAATCAAGAGTTTCTTATCTTCTCAGAAGTAAGTTCATAATGTTCATTTTGTAGGTTTTGTTCTACAAAAATTTAGTGCACTTTTTTTTCATCATTTTGACAATTGTTATAAACGCACTGTAACAGGTCTCTGCTATAGTTTCTTGTTTGTTGGGTCCTGAAAGAGCAGAGAAGATCAAGATATTTGCAGGAGATGTGGTTCCTCGTAAAAAACCTGATCCAGTAAGTCTTTTTCATTTTCTTTATATAAAAAGAGTATCTAATGTGGCTCTCTAACTGGTTCCCTATTCTTCTTTACAGGCTATTTACCTTTTAGCTGCCACCACTCTAGAAGTTGAACCATCAAGGTATTTTTTTTTATATTCAATAAGAAAATGAAGAGTAACACACATTAACTAATTATCTCTGAAAATACAAGACATTTTCAATTCCAATTCATTTGGTAAAAATTGACAGAATAAATTCAAGCACCAAAAATCTCAAGTTGCTTCAACTTTATTAATCTTTTCACAACTCTGACATGGATGTGCAATTGATTTCATCAATTAAGAGAGATTATCCAATATTTTGGTTCATTTGAGTGAACAAAAAAAAAAGATCTTGAGGGGCTGACTTTAGTAGAAATATATAACTGGGGTTAAAAATAATGGCTGAAGAAATTTTCGATAACAATACGAGCAAGGTGCCATAGATGTGGGCTGTTAATTTATTTGTTATTGAAAATTGTTACGGCACATAGGGTGAGAATATGGAGATCTTGCCGCATACTTGAGCAGTGTTTTTATTTCTTCTTGGTGAGGAATTTAATTGTAGAAACCCAAGGAAGAAATATATAAATTTCTTCAGTATTCAAAATATTTTTTGAACTGTTGTATGTCTTGACTGGAAAATCATGGATAACCATGTTTTACTTAGTTGCTTCGCTTAAATAAGGAGTCTTTGATTGGGAGACATAAGTTTTTTGTTCTTTTTCATGAAGATGGGACTTATCTCTCTTCTGTGATCTAGTAGCTCCTCGGTGATCTATTTGAGTGGCGCATACTCCTTTCATGGGTAAAGAAGTATGATTATTACATGAGTTGTTGTCTGGATAGTAGCAGGCTGCATAGAAAATAGCTTTCGAAATAATCAACCAGACTAGTCCCTAGGTTGAGTGGAGTCACAATGGTCTCGCTTAAAAATCACTCTTTTAGAACATCAAGCTACTTCTCGTTCACTATTCAAAGGTACTAGGGACAAGACTTTGTCTAACTAAACTAGATCAATTACTATTTTAGCGGAGTAACGGTGTAACAACAATAAATCGAATTTAGAGTTTAACTCTATGTCCTTAAGATAATTTTGTCCCGCACTGGTGCTCATGGTGTCTGAAAATTATCTCCATGAATACAATGATCTCCTTCTTGTGACAGCAGGACTTCAAATCACAAGAGTAATCGAACCAATAAAGGTTGTAATTTCTCACAAAAACAATGCTAAAACAGAAAAGAAAGAAAGAGGAGAAAATACTAAAATATCAGATATTTTGAGATGAATTTTCTGAGTTCTAGAGGCCCCTATTTATAGTCATTTTGTGGTTGTACATGGTGCCCTTTTGTGCACTGTCGGATCGATTCCGATTGCATCTAGTCGCGATCTAACGGCCGTGATCGTCACACCTGATCATACACCGTTGGATTGTGAATGATTTGTGAAGGCATGATCTGACGGTCTTGATCAGCGCGTCCGATCGCACATCGTTGGATTGAGCCCAATATGTGCAGGAGCGATCTGACGGCCACGATCGACGCATTTGATCCCATGCCATTGGATTGCACACGATTGACACGAATACGATCCTACGGCTCCGAATTGCGTACATCGAACCTGGACGGTTCCCTCCGATCAACCACGTTCGTCACACTTGGACATCCTCAACTAACGACCTAGATTCGATCTCCACGGACGCATCTCACCCTTCTGATTTGCTTCGATTTTCAAAAATGAAATGCTCCCCAGCTCCTCATGACGATACGCATGTGCTGTGCGCCCAATGCGCCCTAAATCACCCAATTGCCCACGCACACTCGGGCGCACGTGCACCCGTGGCGTGGGCTTGCGCGGGGCGCGAGACCCTAAGCCATCCTTTTGTGTGTGTAGTGAGTTCAAATTGAAGTGAAGGTTTCTAACTACACTTATAAGTAAACACTTAGTTGTCTATGAGGCTGGATTAGTTCACGGCCCCTCACTTATTGATTGGGTCCTTGACTGGGGTAGCTGTTTGCATTATACTTAGCGGAGTGTTGTAGGTGGTTGGGTGTAAGTTGTGTTGGTGGTCTTGACTGCACTTCTCGTGCCCCTTGGTCGTTGTACATTTCATTATTATTATAATAAATTATTCTTGTTTCGTCTAAAAAAAGAAGTAAATACTTAGTTTACTCACTTTTCCATGTGGGACTAAACTTTGTTTACTAATTTTCACCACTTTACACTTATCAAGTTGACTACTTTAAACTCAATTTCTCATTCATATGAAAATGGTTACAGCTAAATAATTATATATTCCTAATCTCTCCATATTAGAGATTAATATTCAACTTGGTCCCACCCAAAATCACATGTGGGTCCCACTTAAATATTTAGCTCAAAATGAACAAAAATCATGTTTGTTACCCATTTTTCCAACATGAATAAGTCAACAGCATTTGAAGTTTCTGATATAATGCTCTTGCAAGATGTTTCATCTTTCCTAATAAGTTATAAAGGTCCGTGTCAATATATATTGCTTAATTTGAATTGTAAAGCTGTTATTTCTGTTTTCTTTCAATATTTGTATTTCAAATGGAAATTTATGTGCGAGCTCCATTGCCATGGTGAGTTAGATCCAAAGGATTGTCTTTCTTGTACAGTTGCATGGTGGTAGAGGACAGTGCCATAGGTCTTGCAGCTGCCAAAGCTGCCGGAATGAAGTGCATAGTTACAAAAAGCGGGTGTGCTTCTTTTCCTATTTCTTGTTAAATAATTATAATTGCATATTTAGCCATTCATATAATACTTAAAATTTCTCGATTCCCAGTCATATGTTTTACTTCAGATCTACTTCATGCGGCATTTAGTACTTAAATTTTACTATTTGTCATGTAACTAGTTTCTGTTCCGTTTGCTTCGTCATGGTTGGTTTACAGGTATACATCAGATGAGGACTTCTTGAATGCAGATGCTGTCTTCGACTGCATTGGAGATCCGCCTGAGGAGCGATTCAACTTGGCATTCTGCGGTAGCCTTCTAGAGAGGCAATATGTGAGCTAGCATTTAGAAATAACCTCAGTTCTTTCTATGTGATCTTGGTTATAATTTATGTGCAATGAATGTAATTATCATTTAGAAATGATTTGGCATTCATAAAATACATGGTTTATATTGCATTTGATCCAGTGGTCCAATATTACGTGGCCTTAATTTGATGTCAGGGGCTTTTTACATGATTACCCTTTAAAAAAAAATATTTCACAAATGCCATTCATTAAAAAATAATGTCATATTTGCCACACTTTACTGTTCCTAACACAGTCATCGCACAGTCGGCGCGGAGGTGGCTTTTTTTTAAAGTGAAGGGAACTTTCACATTTTTTTTTCAGGTGAACGGAAGGCGTCTTTTTAAAAGACGCCTTCCATTCAAAAAAAAAAAAAAATTTGAAACAGAAAAGACGCCTTCTGTTTATTTTATTTTTTTCATTTTTTCCCATCCGTTCTTCTGCAACTCCCATTGATTGATCAGCAAGCATCTTACAAGCTTTCTCAAGCATGGATTCCATAAATCTTCGTTCAGCATTCTTGCGAATTTGCAAATGGTTCTCAACCTTCAAAACAACAACATCAACACAGATTTATCCTCTAAAAGCTCAGCACTCAAGACCCAGATTGTGAAGTTGTTCCCGGAGAAATGACAAGATGCATAACATTGCTTTGAATGTAATTTACTTGCTAAATACTCCATCCTTAAAATCTTTATTTATTTATTTTTATTTTTCTGGGAGACCAGCAATCCCAGTATAAGCAGGCAAGAGACAAAGTTCTAAGGGGACCCGTTATTGCCAACATTACCTTCTAAAGCCAAATTCCAAAGGACATAATTAAAAACATTCCCACTGCTATAAATAGCCCAACAAATGAGAAAGCAGCTCTACCATCTCAAGGGATTTTTATTTCATTAACCAGATATAAAATACTCCAATAGAAGACAAGCTAACTTACATCGACTTGTAAATGTAGTTTTCTCTGCACTTCCATTTGTTCTTTCAAAGCCTCTTTGACTGCATAACCCCTGAAGACAATGTTTCCCACCATTTTGAAAATTAACAAAAAATAAACACAACAAACGAAAGGATGGATATCTTCTGTTTCAACAAACAAACGAAAAAAATGACGCAAGGAGGAAGAAACATTATTTTTGGATGGATGGCATTTGTAAATTTTTTTTTTTTTTGAATGGTAATCATGTCAAAAGGCCCTCTTGCATTACTCTACCCTTCAAACAGGTTTCAAGTTTCAACCGTTAATCTTTGTATTGCCCATCTTCACTCATCAACCACCTTCCACCGTCTCACACAAATGGAACTTCAATCTCTTCTTCTCCTCCTACCAACTCTCGTAGGCTTCATCTCCCTCGTCAAGTCTCTCCTGAAACTCTTCATCTGGATATGGATTACCTTCCTTAGACCCCCAAAGAATCTCAAACAAGCCTACGGCTCATGGGCGTTGATCACCGGCTCCACCGACGGGATCGGCAAGGCCATCTCCTTCGAGCTTGCATCTAGAGGCCTCAATCTAGTCCTCCTCGGTCGAGACCTTGCAAAACTCAACCGCACCGCAGATGAAATACGTGAGCAACTCACCTGCCAACAACATGTTGAAATCAAGACACTAGTTATTGATTTCTCCGTGGAAGGCAATGGAAGAGAGATTGTTAGAAAGATTGGAGAGGTGATAGAAGGGTTAGATGTAGGATTGGTGATTAACAATGCAGGGATTTCATATCCATATGCTAAATTTTTTGACGAAGTTGAAGTGGAGATGTTGGAAAGTGTTGTCAGGGTGAATGTTGAAGCTGCAACTATGGTTACTAAAGCTGTTGTTCCTGTGATGCTGAAGAAGAAGAAAGGTGCTATTGTGAACATTGGCTCTGGTTCTGCTTCACTTCCTTCCTTCCCTCTCTACACTGTTTATGCCGCCACCAAAGCGTAAGTTCTCTTTCTTTCTCTGTCTTTCTTTCTTTTCTTTTCTTTTTTCTGCAAGAATGGCTGAGTTGAATGGGTGGATTCATGGTGGGTGTTTTAATGTTTTGTTTAAGGGGACCGAGTTGAATCATTCGACTCGGGAAGGTAGTTGATCTGTTAGAGTCACGGGCATTTTGTGGATGACTTGCAAACCTACTTAATAATATTTTAAAAACTTACTGAAATCATTTTAAAATTATTATTTAAATAAATATTAATTTAATTACGCATTAATATTAGTGCGAAATATATTTGCATATCTTTAAACATAGGTTCTCAAGCACAAAGAAAGGAGGGTTGCGTTAGATGGAAGACAACTAAAGGTTTTTTTTTTTTTTTTTTTCGAGGTTGGGGGTATTGAGGGGACTCAACCCTAGAGAACGGTCACAGACCGTAGGATGTCATTGTATGAGTGGAAATGTTCGAACTCAGGATTTATTTTATAATAAAATTTTACTAACAAACAAAACTTTGTCAGTCTTTTAATTGTTGATATTACATATCTATAAAAGATATTAATAATAAGGGAGTGTTTTTCTCTGTAGATTGACACATATCACTTTCACTTTTAAAGACGATGCAAAAAATATGTATTATAAAAATTAATTTTCCTAACTAAATATGAATAAATTGTTTCTTTTTAATGGGTACGAATGTGTTAGTGTCTATAATTTAATAACATCAAAGTTTTTTTTTTCTCTAAAATAAAGGTTTAATATTTTAATATTTTATTTATTTTTAAAGTCACATCTAAAGTATATATCAGTGTATTATATCTAAGGTTTAGTATTTTTAAAGCTTCATTTAAAGTATATATCCATAGTCTATTTATATTTTATTTTATTTTTATTTTTTTGCACCCAATCATTAAATCAACTCACCATTGTTTATAATTTAAATTTAATAAATGTTAGAAAGGAAAATGCCAAAGTGGACTATTGAATTTGCATTGAAATATATACCAACACATAATTTGTGACAACCTAATGATGCATAAATGTGATGTATTCTATCGATGTACAATTTAGTTGTCAATGTAACATTATTCGGTTAGAAATGACAGATTATTTTTTGTCCCTAGCTATGGACTATTCTTCTACTTTAGGGATGCTGGGGTGCTGTTTTAATTATTAACATGTTCCAAAGTCTTTTGGGACAAAATATTCTAATATATCAATTAGTCATATAATTTATAATTAATTAATTAACAATATCTTATACATCTTATTAAGTGTTTGCAGGTACATTGAAATGTTTTCAAGAAGCCTTAGTTTGGAATATAAGCGCGGTGGAATCCATGTTCAATGCCAGGTTCAATATCATTTTCTCTCTACTGCTTAATTAAGCAAAATAATTTTTTATTTTTTTTTACATCATATTAAACCATTAATAGTAAAACATTTTTATCAACATTTCCTACATTCTAACAAAAAGGTTCACTCCTTATATAATTAGATACCTTTGCTTGTGGCGACGATGATGAGCTCGATCAAGAAATCTTCAATATATGTACCTTCGCCAAGCGAGTATAGCAAAGCAAGCGTAGATTGCATTGGAAATGAAGCTATATGCATTCCCTATTGGCCACATTCTGTTCAATGGAATTTGCTAAGTATACTTCCGGATTCATTCAAGAACTGGTATGTTCTTCAATACATGTTGGGCATGAGAAAGAGAGGACAACTAAAGGAGTTCATGAAGAATACTAAGAAAAGCTCATGAATATTTTAGAGTTGGAACTCTATTCGGAAATTAAAGATATTGTATGTTATATATTATTGTAATAAAGGGTGAGACTTAATAGAATTATTATAATAATAAGAGCTTTCATATATACTAGATTGAAATAAATTTATTTGTAATATTATTTGATTACACGTGAGGTGGGGAACGAAGGATCCGATATTTTTCTATATGTAATGGCAATCATGTAATTTCCGCTTTTGGAGCGGTTAACAGCGCGACTGCGAAGCACCAGCGCACTCTCCGTGGCTTCGTAAGCTCACCTTGCCGCTATATATTTGTGCTAGGAAGCTACGACGACGATACTCCAAAGCTCCTGTTTCTGCTTCAATGGCGAAGGAGGCTTCAGCTTCAGACTCTTCGTCTCGTTCTGCAGATAAAATAGTCTTCATTGACACTAATCTTGATACTCATCTCGCCATGATCGTCTCTAAAGAAGACACTGTTCGGGACCTTAAAAGTAACCTAAAAATACAAAAACCTAGAATTCTTTACTTCGCTTTGTTTGTTTGTTTCATTCATCTGATTTCTTTATATTGACGTTTTGTTTATGTTCGTTTTACCTGGCATGTTATTGTTCGCTTTTTTTCATTGTTGATTTGTCGATCGGAATTCCAAAAGGGAAAAAAAGGATTTTGAGAAGGTTTGAAAAATTATTGCTTTCTCATTGATTGATTGATTTCTTGATTCTGCAGTTTTTGTTCTTTTCTAATTGGCATTTTAAAGCTAATATGTCTGGCTAAAAAAATTGACATGAATTTACTAAAATCTGACCAAGGCTTGGTTGAACTGAGTTGTTTGGCTCAAAATCTGATGCTAAAATGAGCGCTTAATTTAGGGAAATTTTAATCTTTGTTGTGTTTGGCTTATAATCTATGCAGGCTCACTCGAAATTTTTATTTTGAAACGCGATTGAATTTGCTGCATTCTGATTTTTTGGATGATACCTTTGCTCTAGATGGTAGCATCTTGGCTCAAAGAACAGGAAAATTTGTTTTTTAAAGAGCTATTAGAGCCAGAACACCTGAGATTTAGTACGTGTCTCATGTTAGTTTCAGATTTTAGTCCATGAAGTTTTAAATAGTTAAAAAATCATGGTTCCGTTTTTGTCTCTTACTATGTTCTGTAGAAAATATTGATTTCTATTTGCTTGTTGCATATCAGTCTGATACTAGCTGTGTAGCCATCCCTTTTGTTCAGAAAGTTCCACAATTTTCTCTGCACAAATGTTGTTTGATTTAAGTGTAATAATATGTCTTCTATCAATGGGCTTTTGTTGGTGACATGGTGTGGATGTGAATATCATCCTAGTTGATGCTGAATTATGAAATTGTGGTTTTTGAGGATTGTGAGAATTTTTGAAGTTGGGAAACTTAGATGGAGATATCACTTTTCTTTATATCAAGAACTATTGAATGGGCCTTAGTGATTTGGTGACACTTTTGGAGGGCCAAAATAAATAAGTACATGTGTATTCTCCTGAATTCGTAAATGGGAAATATTGCTTTTGCTGCTTTTTTTTTTTTTGGGTGTTTACAATTTGATTCTGCAAGTTCTTGTTCTTCATTTGGAACAATTTGTCTTATTCTTTGTTAATTCCTTTTTAAAGGTTTTCAAGCTCTTGCATGTTTCATGTGCAGATAAAATTATGGTTGAGCATCCTAATTGTTTTCCAAACATCGGAAACATCACTGTTCATGCGCTAAAGGTATGTAGATTTTAATTGCAAGATACGCGTTCCTTAGAATATACAAACATACAGAGAGTAAGGACTGTTTTGATCCTTGCAGGTAAGGCGCAAAGCGCGATTTTATCACCTCTCAGATGCCATGCTTGTCACAAGTGCCTTCACTGGAGTTAAGAAAGCTTGGTTTCTCTATGCTGATGCTGCTTCTGGCCAAGTGGTGAGGCCTCTGGAAGGTTTGATGATCTTGGATCCTCGTGCCAGTAAATTACCTCATTCTTTCTCCATTGCCAATGATCCTGCAGTTGAAACTCAAAGAAATAACTGTCAGATTGATTATCCTTTGGCTGGGTTTTCTAATCTTGAAGTTTTAACATTGCCACAAGTTGGAAGTAGTGATCTTGCGAATCATTTAGCTCCTTCTGATACCCAATATGGTGCTGCCAATACGGTTGGAGAATCACAAACAGGTTTGAACCTGGGAGAGAAGCATTTAACTGAAGAAAACAATAAGTCTTCTCTTCCTGATGCTAATGAGAAGCATTCAGGATCTGAAGCACTGAAGAGCGGTGATGTAGCTAGAAAAGAAAAGGATGCTCTCAAAACTAGTACAGAAAGCAATAGACATAACATGAAAAAAAGGTTGAGGGAAATTTCAGCTGATGATGTGTTGGGAGATGGAAAGGCAGGGCCAGTTGCAAAGAGAAAGTCTGCTCAAGAAAAGAAAGTTGAAGATTCTAATCCTTTGAAGCATAATGATTCTGGGTCTTGTATTTCTAGTAAGGAGGAGACATCAAAGCGAGATGAGCAATTATCTCAAAATTGTTCAAAGAAAATTGCAAATGCCTTCATGGATGGTTCATTGTGTAAACAGTCAGAAGATGATTCTACTTCCCTCAGCCTGGTTAATGAAAAGGAAAAGGAATCATCAAAACTTCAGGAAGAATTAGACTCTGGAGGTCTTTCCCATGGGGGAGATGTTGTACAAGATGTTTTGAAGGAAGCATTAGGAAATAATCATAAAGGTTTGGATAAAGAATCTGAGGCAGCAATCACGATTAATGAAACAGTTTGTAGTATTGCTCCTACAGACAATATTGCGATCCAGAATAAGGAAAAGAATTACGGTATAGCCCAAGAATCGGAAGAAAAGGATTTGATTCATTGCTCGACATTAAACGGGCCTCTTGTTGCGGCAGAGCTAGCCATTGGCAATCCGGAGGGTGAAACTGGAGGTAGCACTGTGGAAAGCAGAAAGGATGCTTCAGACCTTACTATGAAATCTGTAGGGATAAAAGCGAAAAAATCGAAGAAGCACCAGCCTGCAAGTGCAAAGGGTGACACCCCTGCTTTGGTGGAAGAACCTGAAAACCTAAATTGGGATGCAACATTTTCGACTTATGAGGATGGTGGGCTTGGTAATGAAAATAATAGCACTGATCTGATTGATAAAAGTGAAAAAGAAGATGGAGTGTTGCCACAGAATAAGGATCCTAAATGCAAGTCCTTGCTTTGCAATGAATCAGAAATTAAGACCAAAAATACTTCCGATGGTTTAGATGCATTTGGCAGTATAGAGGCTGGGGATCCTAGTGATAAACGAAAAAGAAAGTCAAAGAAAAGTAAGTATACTGATGCAAAGAATTTTGGTAGAGAAAACAGCCCGGGGAATGCCGTTACTTTGCGAATGGAGCAGGATAAAGCTTCTGATTGTGATAATCTTTGTGATGAAACTGAATTATCAAAGCTAGTAGATGGTGGCCCTGCTGATGATACGACTGATAAAACTGCAAAGGAGAAAAAATCCTTGCAGCAGAATGGAGATCCTAAATTAATGTCATTGGAAACTACTAATGATGGATGCGAGCTACTGGTTCAAGATGAAGCAGGAATGGATGTTAAAGGTGTGTCTGAATTATTAATTCCTATCACTTCTCACCATGCAGAGGTTGGGATTCCCAGTGAAAAAAGAAAAAAGACATCAAAGAAAACTAAGGTTGCTGATGGGATCCATGCGTTATCCTCAGCTTTGGAAAATGCTAACAGTGCGGGGAATGGTGTTCCTCTAGAACCAGAGCCTGATAAAATAGTTGATAGTGATCATCATGGAGATACGACTAACAGAAGGGACACAATCTTCTTCCAGAGAGGAAAAACAAAAGTATCAAAAACATTGGATGCCGCTGGTGATGATAATATTCACACTGTGACTGGTAAAAAGAGAAAAGTGGAGAAAGTATTGCTGCAAAACAATCATAAGGTGACATCCTCTGAAGCAACCAATTTGAAGAGCAAATTCTTGGGCACAGATGAAGCAAATGGGATTGCCTCTGGTGATATAGAAACTGGGGGTCCCAATCATAAAGGAAGAAAGAAGTTGAAGAAAAGTAAGACTTCTGATCCTATTAGCCTTATCTCATCTTCAGTTGCAGAACATGCTGATGCTGCTAAAGATGCCATTCCTCCAAGATCAGTGCCTGACAAAACTGATAGAGAGGATGTCATCTCATTTCTGAATGAAAAGATGAAGATGTCAACAGTTGTGGGTGGTGGCCATGGTGGTGAAAATATTGGCACTGTACTGACCGATGAAATTGAAAACAAGGAGAAATCTTTGACTCAAAATGATGGCACAAATAAATCAGGATTGAAAATAAAGGACGGGATTGACTCTTCTATAGCTTTATATGGCCCTGGCATTTTTTATTCCGGGGATGCTGCTCGTAAAATGAAGAAAGGATCAAAGAAAAACAAGGTTTCTGATATAAAGAGCCATGCCATATCATCTGTTGTGGAACATACTGATGGTGAAGCCGATCGTGAGAATATCATGATGTCACCAACTGAAAAGACGAAAATGTTAAAAACGGGGGATACTGGTTCTGGTGATGGCATTATCATTAATGCTCAGACTGATAGAATTGAAGTGGAGGAAACCTTGTCACAGAAGGTTCTTGAAGCTTCTAAAATAATGTCTTCAGAAGCAGTTATCTCTACGACTATGGAGGCTCAAGATCTTAGTGAACATAAACAAAAGAAGCCAAAGAAAACTAGGGCTTCTAAAACAAAGAGCCATGCCTCAACTTTTGGTGTAGAACAAGTGGATGCTTCCAAACCGATCCTTCCAATAGCGTCTGAATCAAAAAAGGCTTGTGACGGTGGTAATACTTGTGATGAAACAAAGAAAGAGGAGTTCAAATTTTCCCAAAACGGAGAGATAGAGGAACCTCAATTGACGGAACAAGGATGCATGAATGATGTGGATTTGCCGCTGTCTCAAATCCTTAAAGTCCAAGAAACTGCAGTTGTTACTGATGATAAAGAAAATGGGAAGTCAATAAAGAGTCAACCTCCCACCTCAGCCTCAGAAACCCAAGGAAAACAAGAAGTTGTGGGTACTGGTGACCCAACAACACCAACTGATAAAAACAAGGAAGTGGAGAATGCCTCATCTGATAAAAACCTGCAAAAGCCAAAGTCAAGAAAAAAAGTTTTGGTAAAGAAACCAATCGACATGATTCCAGAATCATCTCAGCAGTATAAGAATCCTGGTGACAAGGGTTCTTCAAAAATGACATCAGATTCTCTTGAGGATAATGAAGAAAGGCCTCTTCTTGCTGGCCATAAAGATGAAGCTAATAACCATATAGACAGTGATAAAGTAAACTTTTTTCATTACTTCACCCCCAGAAAAGATCAGCATGAAGTTGCTTCTTCTGCCAAAGGTCCTCAAGACAAGGATTTTCATGTAAGAAAAAATTCCAAGGAACTGAAAGCTGCTAAGAAATATAAGAAACTTAATGGCCATTCTAGAGCCACCTTGCATGATATGGAAAATTCCATTGATTCTGTTGACAGTAAGGCGCAGAAAAAGAAAATGTTGCTTGGCTCCATGGATGCAAATCAACTTCAAGCTTCATTAACAACGGATAAGCAGAGTGAATTTGCTGTTCAATCTAAAAAGAAAGGTAATGCTGGAGATAGGTTGCAAGGTCAAACTTTTCATGATCATGATGCACTTGGGTCCCTTAGCCACCAAGGTTCAAGGAAGAAGAGCCTTGAAGGTTCTGGAAACATTAGCTCTAGGCATCCACCTAAGTTTCCTTCTGCCTCTGGAGCTAATGCTAACCTTTCTTCAAAGGAACACAATGCCGCTTGGGAGACAACCAGCTCTAGCATGGAAAGTTCAAGGAAGAGAGAGTACAAAATGAAAGGGCACAAAGAGGCTCTGTCTGAGCCACATTATTCTCATTCCACTGTAAGAAAACCCACTAGTAAAAACAAGGGGACAGCTGTGAACAGTTCTAACAAGGAGAGCTTGTTGGCTACCCCCAACACAATTTTTCAGGATAGTGGTGATGAGAGTTCTGAAGTTGATAGTGAAATGAATAATTCAGAGGCTAGCACCCGAACTCCTGATAATTCATCCTCGTCTGACTCCTCAGAAGGGGAAAATGCGTCAGATCTGGACTCACCAGGAACTGGTAATTCTTAATTTACAAGGCGTACTAATTGTGCATTGTACAACACATAATAAAGCTGCCTCAGGGTGTTTCTATATTGTGTAAAGCTGATATTTTTTATCTTTTTTCTTCTTCCCTGTAAAATTTTTTACAGGAACCGATGGCCGAAAAAGAAAGGAAAATGATGGAAAGCATATCAAGCAATTGCAGTAAGTAGAAATTGAATTTGATATTGTGAAATTTTCTTCGTTTTATTTCTTCCTTTTCTTTTCTTTGATAAGTTGAAATTATAGTGTGGTCACTTTGAAAATTGTTTCTTAAAATTTATTTATTCTTTTAATGCTCGATGTAGTCCCTGCAGTTCATTATTATATAGTTGTTTTGTTTGATCTCAAAAAATATAACACTCCATGTAGTTGGAAAAGGCTTAGTTGAGTTGAATTGAGTCAAGTACGTATTCATTTAACAACTAGAGATATACCATGCAATTTATGCTGCATTTCATGATTTTATTGTCATTACTACCATTATTTTTTGGGCTTTTGTTCCTATTCTGAGACGGAAAGCTAGTTGGAATCCCCTTGAAAAGTAGTTTTAGTAGTTTTCAATGCTAACGAACAAGTTTCAGGTGATAATGAGAACCACGTATTTCAATTACAGTCCCTAAGCTTGAGCTCCATCTAGAAATACAATGCATGGCTATCCCATAGAACTTCTAGTCAAATGCAAACAATTGAGGTAGCAATGTTATTTGAATTAGTAACTTGAAATGAGGTGGGAAATATTGGTTGCTGTTGAAATTTTCTGATACAAATATCAGATCAAAAGCAATGAGTGACTATACCATATAATCTTATGTACATCTCCCCAGTCACGCATCCTCAAAAAAGTAGCGTGTTGATAAGTTGGACAAATTGCATATACCTAGTGACAGAAAGTAACCAAATTTTTGTGTATCTAAACATTCAGAACTGAATATGATAGTATTTAGAGACATGGTAAGAATAGCTCAAAGTTGTTTGTTTGGGTATTCCCATGGTCTGGTGGCCAAAATCCTTTTGTAATTTGTGTTATGTGACACAAGCAAATATTTATTTATTTTAGGGAGGTGGTGTTCCCAATTTATTTGGTGTTACGCTGACTTTCACTTTGCATCATGAGAATTGTTGGGATTTTTTGTGTGTGTGTGTGTCAATTAACTTGTGTTTTCTCAACCTGTCTTATTTACATTGTCATTAATGAGCGGGTCTTTGTTTTTTCCCTTATTTAGAAGATCTATTGGCCCTAAAAACATGACCTTGGATATGATCTTTAGAAGTTCCAATAGCTACAAGAATGCAAAGCTCACAGCTTCTCAAGCCCAACTTGATGACAGTGAAAGCCAACCTGTTGATTTTGTCCCAGACAGTCAAGCATGATGAAGCTAAGCATATTTCCACCATCGACAGCATAACCAGATCAAATTCCAGTTAAGCAGTTAAAGCTTCTGATTTATTCTTGTTTCTGTTGGATTTCTTTTCTGCTCCCATAAATTTTTGGGAGTCTTCTGTAGGCTGTCATTTCTTTTTGTTGTAGAAAGCAAGCACTGGCAGCAGTGGCACATCAAGCTGCCAATTTTTGTAGGAAAACTTGTTTTGTAAGTAACTTTTGATTCATAGCGAGATGCGGGAACATTAATGGTACCTTTTATGTTGCCTGAGCCTTGTCATGATTTTGGAATACTCTGATACTACAAAAGGAATGAGAGGAAATGGAATATCTATTCTTGCTTTTACTGGTCATGCAACATATCAACTTCTTTGTGTTCTTGTTGGCTGTTTTGCTACTTTCTGATCTCCATAAGCTATGAGAGTTATTACCATCTTGACGAGTCTACAATGTGTTGTATTACTTCCATTACCATATCCTCAATGAAAATTCTTTCATTTCTTTCAATGTGTGTGAAAAAAAATGTCAATTTCAGTGCCTACCATTTTTTTTTCTTTTTTCTATCTCTAAGTGTTAATGAGAAAACACAGAAACCAGGTCTATAATGCCTTGCTCAAAGTTAAATCATCGACTAGAAATAAAATTAGGCACAGCAATTCCCTTTGATCCTAGCATGTAGCAACTGTTAATCTCTAGCCGCTATTCTAGCTAGGCTTGGTTTCAACATCAAAATGTTAGGAGCAACTTTATTCGCATTTAAAAAAAAGAAGGTTTCTACTCAATTTGAAGTTATCTTTTTTTTTTTTATGAAATCACAAGCACCTTGCTTTTTAAAATCAACTTTTGTCATCAAGCTCTCTGACTGTTTACATGCACTTGCCTCATTGCACATAAGGAACTCAATCACAAAAATGAGCTTCAAGTGTATAATGAAATGAACAAGTACCATAACTTTTGTTTATTAAATATCAGACTTAGCATTGCATCATTTGTTACTTTGGCTTTGTTGTGTTTGTTGAATGTAAACTTCCTCTGTCAAATGGTTTACTCCTTCTAGGGACATCAGCCAATTTACAGAACTCTGACAAATTGCTTCTAATATTTGCCTTCTTCTTCCTGTCTTGTGGTCGAGATCCTAAACTCCGAACATCTACTGGTACACCATAACTCTCCGATGAATCTATTACAGCATCATAAGCTTTCGAAGAGAGCTTAAAGCCCCTGTTTTGTGCCCTCAAGTACATCTCATAAGCAAGCCTTGGTTTACCATCCTTAGCAAGTGCCTCTACCATCATCTCATATGTTATCTCATTGGGGATCACATTCTGAACTTTCATTCTGTTAAACCATTCAAATGCAGTACCACCCATTCCATTTCGCAAAGACCCGCTGATTATCGCATTGAAAGTGACAGTAGTGGGCTCTACCCTAGAATCTACCATCTCTTGAATCACAGATTCTACCATTTCAGATCTTCCTTGCCCTATATAAACTGAAGCCATTATTGTGTAGGCATACAAGTTCGGTTCCACGCCCACTTTAACCATGTGTTCCCAAACTTGAATTGCTTCGTCGTAGAGCTTACCTTTCTCGAGGGCACTTAACAAAGCTCCATAAGAAAGAATTGTGGGTCTTTCACCTTGTTCCACCATTCTTCTAAAAATCTGCACTGCAGCTGAAGTTTCTGATGCTTTAGAACAAGCTACAAGAACTGCATTCAATTGCTTACTTCCTGGTTTTAACCCTTTCTCTTCCATTTTGTTCAACAATCTTACACCCCATTTCCAAATTCCTCTTTTCCTTGCTGCAGTGAGTAATACATTGAAGTTAGAAACTATTAGTTCATAAGAAAGATTATTTGGCTTTGGTCCCTTATCTAACAAATCCTCATAAATCTCCAAAGCTGCCCACCATTTCTTTGCTTTTCCCATTAACCAAATAACATGGTTGCAGACAGATAAGCTAATCTCAGCTTCCCTTTCCCTTATTCTCTTGTACAATTCCTTTGCCACAACATAATGCTCATCGCGAGTGCAAGCCCACATAAGGCGTTCGTATTCCGCTCTTCCATGCTTGACCTTAGCCTCATCCATATCAGCAAGAAGCTTCAACACTACAGAACTTGAATTATCTCCCTTGACAAGCCATCTTCTCATAACTTGGTAGCAAATTTTAGTTATGAACTTGTCAAGATTGACGAACTCGGTTTCCCAATTGAAGTCATTGGAATCTTTACCTATCTCCCCCTTCTGATACTTCTCCCTTAATTCTTGATAGAATTTAAGTGCACCATTCCCATCTTCCATTCTTCTATATGCCAACAGGGCTGTGGAATAGGACACGGGAGATGGAGATAGACCCTTCTCTTGCATTCTATCAAGAAGAGCCAGAGCTTCGTGGGTTCGATCTTGCTCGAGGAGAATTGACATTAAAGTGTTGTAAGTTACAACATTTGGAACAATCCCTTCATCTGCCATGTCCTCCATTACTTTCTCAACTTGTTCGAATAGTGCGGTTTGCTTAATTGCACCTAAAAGACTGTTATATATGAAAAGATTAGGACAAACAGAACCATTGCTCTCCTTCTTCTTCTTCTTGAGCCACTCAACAAGTGCCATTGCTGGTTCTAATCTCTTATCTATCCCAAATCCTCTAATTATAGATGAATATACAGGAAGTGGAAGCTCCTTCATCTCATGAAGAACTTCTTCAATATCATCTGCAGTTTTAGCAGAAATTAAGCTCTTTGCCAGTGCAAGAACATCAATTCTTCCATCTTCTTCTCCCTCACTTTTCTTCAATCCACCATTACTGGTGAGACTATCTTCTTGATTTGTGAGTTTCTGAGATGACCCATCAATGGAGTTGCAATCTTCTTCACTAATTTCATCTCCAATTGCTTCTTGCTCCACTGCCCAAGCTAAAGTGAAATGGGTAGCTCCAAAAGCAGTACTATTTCTGGGTTCTTTAACAAGAAAGCATTTAAGCTCTGAGGAATCTGAGCAAAAACCTAATTTGGATTCTCTTGAATTGCTTGAAACAACTAGGCGAAGAGGGCTTCTTGTTGGTAAAAAGGGCACACCAAAACTCCAAATTCCGTTCTTCAATCTACTTCTTCGGGAAGTCAATGATGAACCCAGTTCGAATTCCAACGGGGGTAACTCCAGAAAAGAGCAGTCTCCTTTGAAAGTTTGCATTTTGGAAGAGAATTTATAAGAAATAGCTGAAACCCACCATGAAAATACCCATCAAGATTGAGAAAAAAAAGAGGATTTTGTGAAAATTGGTGGGTTGGATGAGCGTTTTGAGCCGATTTCTGAAGCGGGTTTTGGAGATTTTCAGAGCTTTCTCCACTTCCTTAGTCTCTCATAGCCATTCGTTTCAGCTGCGAAGACGATATTCACTTAAAAATCACAGCTAAAGCTGAAATCTCGGAACATTGGCGTTTGTCTGATGGTTGGTCCAAATAGCCTCAGTTTTGTGGATTTTTTTTTGGATATAATTTGACATTTGAAAATATTAAAAGGGGGGTCTCAGTTTGATATAAACCTAACTAATGAAATTATAAATATAAATTAAATAAATTATAAACTTGATAAGGAAATAAAATTTATTTCATTTCTCATTATTTTCTCTTATTTTTTATTTTTATTTTATTGCAACTTCTTTGTGATTCTCTCCTATATTTATAAGGAGAGACTACTAACCTAAGTGAGTCTTTCATGTGGGTTGTTTTCTCACATGATTCATGTTGGAGAGTATTTATATAAATAGTATATGTATATCACTAGATACATATAATACTTAAATACATATATTATTTGAATACATACATCACTTGAATATTATGTTTCTTGGTACATGTATTTACTATTTGGATATTCAACATATTTACAACACTCCCCTTTGAATATCTATCATTGTAGAATATGTCTTATTAAAACCTTACTAGAGAAAACTCAGTGGAAAAAGTCTAATGAAGGAAAAAAAGTACAATATTATAGTGGAGCCTGATATTGTGAGGACTGCCTCGTTTAAAACCTTGTCAGGAAAACCTAGTGGGACAAAACCACAACGAAGGAAAAAAGAGTACAATGCACTAAACAATAACTCTTTTTTAATTCTCCCCCTCAAGATGACATGGGAGAATTCAGTTATGTTTCTTTGTTTGAAATATCTTTGAGTTGATGCATCTCAATATTGTATATAATCTTCTTTGTAATTGGCAAAGCTTTGATAAATAAGTTGCTTAACTTATTTGTCAATCTTTTGTAGCTCATGTGTGAAGAAGACCTTTTGTGAAATATACCTGGCTCTGTTGGCTTCAAAATAAGCTTTTCATTACTGTGCAATACATGTTGCATTATCTTCTTATAACATTGTAAGAGAGCCTTTGATTTAAGATCATTCATGTGATCCATATACATTTTTTGACTTGCTTCAGGAGTCGCGATACTTTTCTGGATGATTTGAAGATGTAGCAACTATTGTCTGCTTCACAAATCTCCATGATATGGTAATATCACTATAAGTGTAATTGTGTTTGAGATCGAGCATGGTGGAAACAGACAAATATTCAACATTTGCATATTTAACCAGTTTTATCTTTATCTTTCTTGAATAAGATAAACTTGTATCTTTTGTTTTCTTGGAGATAACATAATGCATGCTTAACACCATTTTAATCTGGTGTAGAGCTATATCCTGCAAGCACGTTAACAGAGAAAACAATTTTTAGTTTTGTATATAAGAGCATCTATTGCATGCTACTTCAAAACCAGCTAGCTCTTCATTATTTAATGAAGAAGAATATCATCTTTATTCACTTTTCAGTGATCTCACAATATTGGAAAGCCTAATGGATATTCTTGTCCAGATGAAATTTCTTCAATAAATTTCTTAATATATTTGATATATAGACAAGAATCCCACTTGAAAAATTCTCGATCTACATGCCGAGATAAAAATTCAATTTTTCAAGATCTTTCATATCAAATTTCTCCTTGGTAAATATATTCTAATAAACTCTTCAGAAGTCTTAACATATGCAACAATGAAATGAATAAAGTGCATATGTAAATATGATTGTTAGAATGCTCACTTATACAATTATGAAAATGTATATATATATTGATCAATATGAATATTAATGCAGTATGTACTTCGGGCCTTTCAAATCCTTCAGGGATCATCATTTTGAAGCTTCAAGTATAACTCATAAATCCTTAAGAGATTTTCACATATAGCATAATTATCCATAGATTAATATATTTCCTCATATATAGCTAACATGATTTACCTTATTAGGTATTAAAACTTATGGTTCAGATAGCTCTCAATTTTTTAACAAGTTTAGCTATATTTGATCTTGCTCCTTCATACTTTTTCAATGTCGACATTCTTATATGGTTTGAGATCCCATAATATTAAAAGTACACTTTAAAATATTATCAGAAGCAATATTATTTTTATTCCATAGTTTTCAAATATGAATGAATTTAAATATAAACAGATTGAGAATTTATTTTTCAATTCATATCTTTTCAAGAGATTCTCATACCTCAGGGTGTGTTTATTTCTCAATCTATATCTCTTAAGAGATACTTGTATACCTTTTATGGTATATTTATTTATCAATCCATTCTTGTTTCGAAATGCTTATATATTTATCAATCATTTGCATATACCTTTCTCTTTTAGAAAGTTGTGTACTTTGATTTGACCGGTCAACCACACTTCAGGTGTGTTATTTGTAAATTGTCCTTCAAGAACTAAAAATGAATATATCAGTTAACTGGTTTGTAAATTCTTTTGCATGTGATTGATTATGTGAATTTATCATTCATTTTAATTTATCAGTTGAACTTTTAGTTCACATTAGCTTATAACTTATGTTGTCTGTCAAACAATTTTACATGTCATTCTTTCGACATTTTTCTTTTCTCCCCCTAATAATGGAAGGATTGTCTTACACTAGCTTGTATTGCATTCTAGTAATTTTGTGCACCATTCTTCTGGAATTCCCTATTTCTCCCCTTAATGGTGAAAAAATTGCTTTATATTGAGCAAAAATATTGATGATCAACATAATTTAGTTTGTGGTGGAAAAATATTTGTCTTTGTCTCCTTAGGAACGCTCGCTTAAAGCTTTGTCCCAGCTTTCTAAGGTAATCATCATAGTTTTTACATTTTTCTCTTTTTTTTCGATCTAAGGTTTATTTATTTATATTTTTTTTTTCCTTTTTATGAGACTTTTATATACCATACTCTTTCCTTAGAATTATAAAATTTATCACAGCTTAGGCAGAAGGTTATCTATCTTAAAAAAGAAGTAGAGACCTTAACTGAAGAAGCTCATGGTAAGGACAATAAAATATCATTTATGGAATATTTGATGAAGTCTGTAACTGGGAGAATGAGAGATTACAATAAGAGATTGTCATTCTTTAGCAAAAGACTAGTGATTTGAAGAGAAAGACTGCAAAATTACGGTAGGAGAGCTCTGCATTACAACAAGAAGGTATTGGTATAGGAGATTCCTTTGACCGTGTGTTGGAGGAGAACACAGAGCTCCGTGAGGAGCGAGATCAACTTTTGATCCAACTAGCTTCAAGTTCTGGGGACAAGTCAGATCACTAGAACTTAATGTATTCTTATTATTTATCAATAATATATTTATTTATGTTGATATGGATTTACATAGTTGTGATTCACACCTAGTTATGACTATATACAACTGTTACGGGTAAATCAAATTCTCACAATCCAAATTGTCAAATACATACTCTGGATTGCTTGGATGCATAATATACTATAACCTTAATAATCGGGCTACCTATCATGACCCAAAGCACCATTAATGTGTTTGTTTGTTGTTGTGTCCAATGCCACGCATATATCTCACGAATTTTCATAAACGGTCTTCCTCATTCATTTAGGATTCTTCGCTCCACCTCATTATTATACATATTATCTATTAGAGGATTTATTAGAGGATTTATCACCATTGGATCCATTACTTTTCTGAGGAATACATCTTCCACATCTTATGGACGTGATTGGTGGTCACCTTACGTTCCTCGGGTATCAGATCGATTTTGCGTCATTGCGGACACAAACTTCCCTCTTTTGCTTTGAGATGCAAAATGATGAGGGCTAAAGTTGTTTATAAAGTTATTAAGTTAATGCACTATTTGTAATTGAATGATTAGAGTTTCCCTAATTGTCGGTCACTTGTCAGCAACTTTTCATTTCATTGGATAGTCATTTCAATAATTGAATTTGCAATACTATTACAAATATACTTAATATTGTGATCATCTAACTTTATACTAATATTTTTCTAAAAGTCTCTAAAAAATTTGCACAATTATATGATATTTCAACTAGTCATAACATAGACATATAAACAAATGAAACTTGGCCAAATAATGTCATCATTTAAAATATGTCCGAGAGCCTTGGTAAGTTATACCAAAATATAAATATATTGTGTTAAAGAACTTCCAATTTTTTATCACAACATCCTTTCAATTTACCTCATAATTTCATAATAAGCCAAAAATTTAAGTAATAAGTCTTTCTAAATATTATCAAGCAATATAAACATATTATTTGAATATAGGATATCTATCATTTTAGATATCTTTAAAATCAACCAAGATCTTCTAGATCTTATATATTATAAGGCATTACAAATATGAAAAATTTGTTTTATTTGACAACATAATATTTACTTTTTTGGAGCCATGAATATATTTTTTAATTTAACCTCTTTTTCTTTATTGAGGCATGTAGATTAATCATATGTTTGATATACAACAGGTACATCACAAATTCTTTTCATTCCACACCTAAAGCAAACACATAGGTAAACATTTATCTTATGCTAGAATAGGATTACTCCACTTTTGGTGCAAGATAATATATTTATTTCAAATATATGGTTGTAACTATATTCCAAATTGTAACCATCATGATTCTCATAATAATTTTAATTATGACCTTTGTCATATTCATTTTCTCATCCATGATCACAGTTTTTGTTATAGGTTATATTCATGATCATTAAAGTAGCATTCACTTCAGAGAATAATATAAAATTTAAGTGGATGAGAATAGTGATTTTCATCACAAATTTTCTTGAGAAGATTTTAACAGTCTTTGTATTGTTACTTCAAGAGCGCATGCAAGATAATTTATCTTCTCAAATATGTCTTCTTCAAATATATAATTTATCTCATGAAACTTTAACATTGCAACATCAAGTGCAATTAGTCATTGGTCATAATGAACTTCGGGTCCGTTTGATTGTAATATTACAACTTCAAGTGTAATTAATTGTGATGAACTTTTAAATAAAAGGTTAAGAGTTTTTGTCATGAGATGTCCATAAACTTCAGGTTATGTCTTCTTGTCCATAGTTCAAAATGTTAAATCTTCAAAATTAATTAAATAATTGAAATAACTAATTAATCATAAATAATTATTCAACAATAAAAGGAAATGTTAAAGAAAAGTTGGTATAATAATGTATCATAATAAAAGAAAAAGCTTTTCACGACGTCCCTGACGTAGGCTGACGTCATGACCGGCATAGTGTACTATACACTGTACATACCCATATACAATATATAATACACTGTCAGCCTTCACGTAGTCTCACAATCTTTCCCAACATTTACAGATATTTTTTTTCTAATATACCACAAATCAAATCCAATATAGATCTCTATACTCATTCCATTCATTCACACATCCCATTTTCATTTTGTCATCCAATATATTAAGCTATATATATGCTCACACATCCCATCTAGATGATAATACATATATATAATGTGCGATATGTATACATATCAAAATAACAAAAGCTATTTCCTCCAAGCATACATACACATACCAGGCGAAGGCTCACGTGATGATCACTCACGGATTTTCCTTTTCCCTTCGACTCAATACCTGAAATATTGGAGGAAATGGGGTGAGCAAACAACAGCTCAGTGAATATAGTTCTTGATATGACAATTATATACATTTAGAGAAATATGACATTTAAAATCATTTCAAACACTTATTCAACACATGCATCATTCAACGAATATATTATACATGTCAACAACATAAATTTCATGAGTTTTCCATAACACAATGCACAATCTCCTTCCTCCGCAAAGCAAGAGAGCGAGTCTAACCCTTGTATGGTCGTTACAAGGTAGCCACAACCTCTCATTACCCAATTCACAATCATTTCAAGGATCGCAACCCTTGTTAGGACAGACCTACTGACAATGAGGACTCGCAAAACCTCATCCGAGTCTAATTCCTAACGAAATGACATCATTACAAACTCCAATTGCTAAAATAAGTTTGCATGATCCATAAAACGCAATGCCTTATATACACATATAACATGCATACAATCAAATATTTTATATGCGTACAATGCCATACAAGAACCAAATCAATAAATAGTGACGAATAATACTATGAACAGTGATGCGAATACTTGTGAACAGTAGTGTTGTCACACCCTGGGTTGCACAGCGTGCCCCCTACCCAGGTGTGGGCGCACCCCCTCGAGGCGAACGCCTAGCCATTATGGATCCATAATATTGTCCCATCTCGGCCAGCCACGCCACACAAGGACGCCGGTCACCGAGATCATTTATCCCCCTGCACAATCCACAGCACAGGGATGGCCTCCCCCAAGTTCGAACTCGCAACCTCTTCCTCATAAGGTTAGATTTCGCAACTTGAGTATCCATTGAGCCAATACCCTCCCTGTGCTGTGAATTGTGCAGGGGGATAAATGATCTCGGTGACCGGCGTCCTTGTGTGGCGTGGCTGGCCGAGATGGGATAATATTATGGATCCATAATGGCTAGGCGTTCGCCCCGAGGGGGTGCGCCCGCACTTGGGTATGGGGCACGCTGTGCAACCCAGGGTGTGACAAAAAGGCCTTATGTAATCCACAGCACAGGGAGGGCCTCCCCCAAGTTCGAACTCGCAACCTCTTCCTCATAAGGTTAGATTTCGCAACTTGAGTATCCATTGGCAATGGATACTCAAGTTGCGAAATCTAACCTTATGAGGAAGAGGTTGCGAGTTCGAACTTGGGGGAGGCCCTCCCTGTGCTGTGGATTGTGCAGGGGGATAAATGATCTCGGCGTCCGGTGTCCGACGTCCTTGTGTGGCGTGGCTGGCCGAGATGGGACAATATTATGGATCCATAATGGCTAGGCGTTCGCCCCGAGGGGGTGCGCCCGCACCTGGGTAGGGGGCACGCTGTGCAACCCAAGGTGTGACAAGTGTCGTGAAAATAGGATTTAAAAATTTATTTTCACTGTTCTTTCTTGTGAAAATATCTAGATTGACCACAGAAACGATATAGTAGTTTCTTCAACTGCTTATTAGTCCTAAATGGATTTATTATTCGTGATTTGAAGTGAGTTGAGAAATTAAAGATGTAAATAGATATGAATACATGAAATTGAATTATGGAGTGATTGTGACAGGTTAAATTAGTTGGATTTAACTTGGAGCTGGACTCGAAAGCGACGATGATTGGGTTTAAGTTGAACGTGTTGTACTGTGAGTATAGTTTTCTTGATTTGGTTCTTGTATGACATTGTACGCATATAAAATGTTTGATTGTATGCATGTTATATGTATATATAATGCATTGTGTTTTATGGATCATGCAAACTGATTAAATTGTATTAAAATTGTCAAACGGTCTCCAAAAATCATGAAATAAAATCTAACCACATATTCGGGGTCCCGACCGTCTAAGGAGTGTTTTTTTTACCTTTCTAGCGGATTTTCATTCACATTTGGTCAAAACCCCAATTTGTCAAAACGCCGTAAAACGGCTCCCACAGTCAAAATTACTCCGCTAGAATCGTTACATCTAGCTTAGATAGTAATTTTACGAAGAAAGATAGTGAAAATCACTTACCCCGAGGCCTGATTGAACGCGAATCTCGCGTTCTTTCTTTTTTCTTCTTCTCCTCTTCTCGGATCTTCTTCTCTGCAACTTTCGTTCGTTTTAATTTTTTTTATTTTATTACATACGAATACTGTTCATAATACTGTTTCGTAAACAGTACCCGCAAATGAACAGTAATTAATTATTATTTTATTTTATTTTTCCTTTATTCCTCTTTTTCTTCTTCTATACACTCAATTCACATCTTTAATTAACCAACCAACCCCATAAATTAAGCAATTGACATCAACTCCAATGTTTAACGTGTAAGCACCCATAGAAGATGATACCATAGGTATCATCTTCGTTACTACTTATACACACGTATATTTGGCTCATGCGTATAAAATATGTGTATTATACATCTCGATATATGTATATGTCAACGTATGTATTTAATTAAATTTACGGGGTGTTACAAAGCTAGTGTCGTTGTTAGTGTCAGTGTCAATGTTAGTATAATAATGCATCACAATAAAATAAAATATTTGTGTCAACGTCAATGTTAGTAATACATCATAATAAAATAAACTGTTAGTGTTAATACATTATATTAGTTTCAGGCTAATTTATAAATCCACAAATATGTGGGTTCCGTGGACAAAACTCATGTGATTTCACATGAAAATTTATAATGATGTTAAAGTATATAAATTATATGTTATGTTAGATGTTAGAGAAATAAATAAGTAAATGAAATTATAACATAACTTCTGGTTATGAAAAATACAACTCTTGGCTAGAAAATTATTTCGTAATATATAGCTTCAAACTATAAATTCTTCTACATAACTTCAGGTTACATAAACAAAATATCAATATAGCTTCATGCTATATGAATTTCTCTACATAGCTTCAGGCTATGAAATCAAAATCAAAATAAAAAATGCGGTGTAACTGAAAATACATTAAATAAATGAACATGATAAAAATTCATAAAATTTTACCTCAATATATCTTTTATGACTGAACTCCTTGATTGAGCAGAGCCTTCGTGCTGATAACGTGTTATAAAACTAACTAATGAAATTGCAAATACAAATTAAATAAATCACATACTAGATAAGGGAATGAAATTCATTTCATTTCTCATCATTTTCTCCCATTTCTTATTTTTATTTGCTTGCAACTTCTTCATGATTCTCTATCATACTTATAGGGAGAGAATACCTAAATAATACTACCAACTCACATGATTCATGTGGGGGAGTATTTATATAAATCGTATATGTATTTATATGTATATTACTGGATACATGTACAACTTGAATACATATATTATTTGGATACATACATTACTTAGATATTATGTTTCTTGATATATGTGTATAATACATATATTTACTATTTGGATGTTCAACATATTTATAATAGAGTTAATTTTGTTATTCTTTTTAGGGATAGAGTTAGTTTTTATTTTTATTTTTTAATGCTCTCTACAAACCAATTATTTAAAAAAAAAAATTCCAAATGATATAGTTATGAATACTTTTATGTTTTTGAAATACTTTTGATACAATTTTCTATATTGTAATTATTAATTATAAAATTAATCAAATAGTATAATTAAAAATAAATGTTACTGGATATTTTATAGAAGTGGTAAGTCTAGCCCGGCTTGTAATTTTAATTTAACCATTTGGCTCATGTTTGGGCTCCCGTTTACCAGTATCCATTTTATTTGGTGGTGGGAATATAGGAATGATATCATGAACATTATATATATATATAATAGTTGTGTAGTTTTTAATTATTTCAATTTATACTATTCGAATCTCCTTCAATTAATATTGACATCTTTGTATAGTTTTGTAATGTTAGGGGAGCCTTGGCGCAACCATACGACCAAATGGCTTGCAATGCAAGTAAAATTTTTATACAATAAATAAAAGCATGAGCTTTATGCACCAAGCTATATATATATATATATATACACAGGAGCTTCTATTTGTACCCCATTAACTCACTCTTTTTTTCTATCAAAATTTAAAAAGAGGGTTGCCACTCTAAACTATTATCCTTACCCACCATAAAAATAAATAATTCTTGCATTACCATGTTATAATTTGAACAAAATGACCCTACACTAAGATGTATTTTCATTTCTTTTCAAATGATTTACTAACCTTCTCCACCACCATTGTCATATTCATCTACTTTCATTTTATCTCTTTTTAACTCTGTACATGCTCTTCCATCTAAATACTATTTCAAACATTTAAGATTTATCTTTAAAGAATTATAATCGTTTTGAAAGAATTTTAAGAGTTTTGAATCCTATTTTAATTAGTGTTTTTTTTCTTCTTCTTCTTTTTGTAGTGGAAATCAATTTCAGGGCATTCAAAAATTCTCATTATCAACACATTTTGGTAGCTTATGACAAATGATTCAAGCTTCGGCGATGACGCACATTAATCTAAGGTGAGTTATTAGTTTATTTTACTTTTCTTTCATTTCTTTTTTTCAAAAAATCTTGCTATGGTCCGGCAAAGAATTCGGTTTGGCCGGATAGGATCGAACCTATAGTATTAGTTATGCTTGGCATATCCCACGGAATCTATTTTTTATTGTTTAGGGGGTTTTTCCTCCGTAAATCTAAACTTGAAGACATTTCTAGCTAGCCATTTTGAAAATGTCTATGAACTTTTTGACATTATTTTAGTGGTGGGGTATTATTCTCTGTCAGTTCCTATGATTTGGTTAACTTGGAAATTGAACGAATGATGTACAGTTTGAGTTGCTAAGATTGATCAACACCTACAGTTTGGTTTATGAAAATACCAACATAACCATTTTCAGTTTAGATTCAGTTTGACATAAACATCTCTAAATTAACCTGTTAAAGACTGCATCAAGGTTGATACACAATCATTGACTTATATGGTTATTAGAATAAAAATTAAAATAAAATAAAAAACCTTAAATTTAGAAAAGTACTACATAGCACGTGCATTCTCCCACGTGTCAACGATGAATGCATTCACAATGGATTTGTAGTAGAAAACTATGCAGTATATTAATCCCAACTCCCAAGTAATGGGAATTTGCAAGATCTTACCTTCACTCCAAGCAAGCATGCATGCATGCTCCAATATTAAGGGCACGGCATGCATGCATGGATGCTATATTCTATCTTATATCATTTTATGGGACGCATGACCTTGAGCATGTGCTTCATGCATGATGCAATTAATATGGACCACCACCATGTGATGACCATATTTGAAGAATCATAAGATGATTGCTTCATGCATGCCCCCTCTTTAAATCTTCTTAGGATAGAGCGTATAATCTTAATTCTATATATTATATTATATCATTTATTTCACCTGTGTGCTGACACGTGCTACATTATTATTACCCAAACACTTTTTAAACATTATTAAAGTAATATACAATTAATAATTACTTTAACTTTTAATAATTCACTTAATAACTTAGAGAGACTGCCCATTAATGTAAGTCGTTGGATGACCTGTAATCACCTATGCTTACAAAGTTATATAAACAATTAAATAAAAAAGTTATATAAGTCCTCTTCAAAAGACTCCACCCGAGTTCGAATCCGAACTTCTTTACTTTTGGTGGAGTAATATTCATTGTGGAGAACCCGCCAAGCAAACTATAATATATATAATAAAATATACATTTAAAGAGCAGCGAATAAGATGAATTGATGATTGCGTGATTTTTGTTTTAGGCCGCTAATCATGCAAGCGTGTTGCACAGTGCCTTGCCCACCCATGTGCGCTTCACTCTAGGTCTCCACTTTTATCCCACGTGGCACCACGAAATCCTCTCTCTCTCTCTCTCTCTCTCTCTTACTTCTTTTCTCCCACCAACTCCTAGTTATAAACTACGACCCTTCAACACCCCTTATTCTGAAGAAGAGTACTCTAAAGAGATCAAATTATAGAACTAGCTAGCTATTGAATTAGATTAATGGTTAAGTTGAGCTCAAGGAGGTTCTGTTGGAGCCATTCTATGCAAAGTAAAAGTGACAGTGGTGGCGGCAACGGCGGAGGAGTGCCGAGAAGAAAATGTCATGGTGGAGATGGAGATGGAGATGGAAATGGAAGCAATGGAGGCGGAGGCGAGATCAAATGGGAGCTTCGTCCCGGAGGCATGCTTGTTCAGAAAAGAGATGAAGGAAATGGAGAAGAAGAAAGGATATTAGTAAGAGTATCAATGGGGTCACAATTGCATCATATCTCTATCAAATCAACTTCAACTTTTGGTATATATATAGTTAGTTTCATGCTTATCTATAATGATTATCGATTTCTCGATTTGTTACTATTGTTTGAATACATCTTGTTGTGATTAATAAGAAGATTATGGAAAGTATGATCTGCATATATATAAGATAAGTCTGATTTTTATCTACAGGCATCTTTACAATTCCTTCTTCTTCTTCTTTCTTTTTTTTTTTAATATAAAAGACAATTTTATCAATAATAATGTTAGATGTACTATAAATGCTGATGTCATTTTTCAACATTAGCACCTAACATATTTTGGATGTTTTAGAAATGTATGTGTATTTAAGAATGTACATAATACACACGCATCCCCTAAATATTCAAAGGAGCTTGGTGCATGCTAACGTTGAAAAATAACGTTGGCACCTAACATACGCAAAACATTTTTTTTATATCAATTATATGTAACTTGAAGAACTACATAATTATTTCAGGTGAATTTTTTTCTTGAATTTCAGGTGAATTAAAGGTGATTTTGTTAATGATAACTAACTTGGAGCCAATAGAGCAAAGGCTTCTATTTAAAGGGAAGGAAAGAGATGATGGTGATTACTTGCATATGGTTGGGGTTGGAAACATGGACAAGGTGCTTTTGTTAGAAGATCCAGCTCTCAAAGAGAGGAAATTAATTACTACCTCTATTGCAAGCTATGGAAACACCATGTAATACCACAACCATTAATTAACTTATTGATCACTAGGTATAGTTTTATAATGAGTACTAATCACCCAAAAAATAAGAGAGTTTTGGGTTTGTCTTCTTGACAACTTTTGAGGCTTATATTTGTATTAATTAATCTTTTGGTTAATATTATCATAAACTGAAGCCATCACCACATGCTAATGCTTTATCTGGAACAGGTATATATCTCTATGAAACGCGCGCATGTCGTTACATACAACACTAATTAAATAGATATATAATTACTCACTTATAAAAAAAATGCGTGATTTTATCCTAATCCCTGTCATTAACAGAGTTAATTAATTTGCTTATTCTTATGAGACTATCTTTCTTTTTATTAAGAGAGATTCCCATGAAGGTCACTCATGGGAAGAGGGAAAAGACACTGCTTAATCAACAGCACATGAGGGTGATTAGGATTTGTCAATTTAATTAGAATACTGTGAATATGTTTGGATAACTTGCTTCTAATTAAATCTAACAAAGGTATTGATAAATGACGATTTAAATGGCTTAATTAATCATACTTGGTTATTGAACATTTTAATAGTAGAGTTAATTTCAATTAAAAAAAATGATCTGCCTATTTCTAGTTAATATTGTTTAGAATGAGAACTAAAAGTCTTTAATATAGTCAAGAGGCGGAAGCAGAATGTATATAGCTAGCCCCTCTGTCAAAAACTTAAAAAGACTTTATTGAATTGAGTTAAGATGAGAATAAAGATAAGCGATACCATAATATATATATATGTGGACACACACACAATATACTCAATAAACTTACTTTCCTCTGAAATAATAATCAATAATAATATGGAAAGAGTGTCTATATATATTTTCTTAGTATATGGACAAAATCCACCAACCCTATATATATAGATGTAGGATTCTTAAATCATGGATGAATTCATCAAGCTACCAAAATCTACTTCAAATTATTAGAAAGATTGATAGAGCGTTGATATATATATATCATGTCATCATCTAGCTAGGTAGCTAGTCTCGCATACAAAAATTGGTAAAGTTGATAAAGATGTGGCTTTGAAACCCAAAAGTTTCAAGTTTAATTCTTGTCACTGTCTCATTTTAGGAGATGAGGGGGATTAATAGGTCAGGAACGAGCCTAATTCTTCTTTGAAAATATAGTCCGGTAATGGAGCTAATTTTATAACTAACAACTAATATTGTTTCATCTCAAAAAAAATAAATAAAATAAATAAAATAAATTAAGGTAATCTCTCTAGATGTGTGCAAACTTCTTTATAGGGGCATACCCAAAAACATTTAATGGGAGGAGTGATACACTTGAGTGAGATTCAAACTCAAGATTCATTGTTATTAGTTTCTAAGGTGGGTTCGTGATCATTGTATTAAGTCAAAATTTTGTTTTGTGTGTGTATATATGTTGCCTTGACCTTAAGAGCAGCTGATCGAATATTAAAAAAATTATTTAGGACTGAAACGTAATTATGGCTCTGTTTGGGAGTCGGCATCTCTGCCCAAAAACCTTTTTTTTTTTTCAAACGCAACCAGCAAATGCAGAAGCAGCAGGGGCAGGGAGTTCCGCGATTATGTTCAAAAATTGGATTTAAATCACAAATTCATATGTGGCAAACGCCCAAAATTAAATTACATTTATCAAAACTATTTACCGCAACGCAACTTTCTCTGCACTCCCTAACGGGGCCTATATTAAACTTAATCCAATTTGACCTTGTTCCGGTCCAACCGGGGCAAGGGTCAATTCCCCAATATAAACTGAAAATGGTCAAATTGGATTAAGCACCAAACTTATTGTTTAGTTGATTAGTTTTCCTTTTCTAATTTTCCACAATCTTATCTTAAAACTGCCACCATTTTCATGGGTCCACCTGATATATTGACTTCAACTAAACAATACAGCTTTTTAATTTCAACCAAACAATTTGTACTAAAAGTTAAAACCTTGTAAACTTGGTGCTCTAGGTGAAAATGGCAAGCTACCAAACAATTGGAATATATATGTGAGAACAAGTCCTTTAAGCTAATTTTATTATTGTTACCTTAATAAACACATTAAGTAGAGATGCTAGCTCCTCAATGATCGTTGCCCTTTACTCGTTTGATCACAGACATCTTAACAATACATAAGTTGTTTAATATTAAAGGGTATTCATAAATGTCTAATATTCCAAAAAGTGTTAAGCAAGAAAAATCTATGAAATAAATAAAAATTAATTAAATCTCTACTTTGACATTGATGCAAAGAACCGATATTTCTAAAAAGATTTTTGATCAAACTAACTAACTGCTTTAATTAATTTGATCAATAAATTCAATGGTCAAGATAATTAAATATCTTTCCCACCTAAAAAGGAGGCTAGAAAAGTAGAGAAACATTGCTTCATAATTGTCAATATTTTGGAGTCTTTTCTCTAAATAATGTTATTTTCTATTTTGAAAGCTGTACATGTTGATTAAAAATATAATATTCCACTTCCAAACCCAAGTTATCATCATCTTCTTTTCTATCCCCTTATCCTTATAACACTGGAAAATTCTCTGGTGTTACTTAACTCAGAAATCTTTTTTCTATTTTACTCTTTATCTTGAATAGAATTAACTGTAGCTGAATTTTCTAATAATTTCTTTCTTTCTTTCTTTCTTTCTTCTTCTTTCTCTTATTTTTCTACAGGCATGGTTGGTGGTGGTGGTGGTGCTAGTATTGTGTTAATAATATGTTGACAGAAGATAGAGAGCACAAATGGATGAACACAAGAAAGTGCTTGAGTTTGTGCAGTCTTTGTGCTCTCTCTTCTTCTGCCAACCAATTACTCTTATCGATCTCTGCGTGCTATGCATATCTCTTTCCTTCAAGGAATTAAACTTTGGTAAGTACTTACACCACTGCAGTACCCTTTTTTTTTTTTTAAATATTTTTAATTATTTCATTGGATTATGATTTTTAGGATTTGTTTTTGTATGTATTAGCATTCCTTGTTAACAAATTAATTAATTTTGAAAATATCATCTATTAATTACCTAGCTAGTCCCTTTTTTTTTTTTTTTAAATTTTAGAGAATCAATCTTGTATATATATATATTGATCTAAGCTGATGGTACTCCACCTTGAAAAATTCTAAAATATGCCTTGAGTACTTATTGTGTTTTTTTTTTTTCTTTTTTCCCGTTATCCTCTTACTCTTAATTTGCTTGTGCTAACGAGTTGATGAAATTGCATCTCACAAAAAAAAAAAAAAAAAAAAGGAAAAAGAAAGAAAGAAAATCTCCAAATCTGTTCTTGTGATTATACATAGTTTAAGTAGAACTAACACAATTAATAATATAATTACTAATTAATATTGCCACAAAAAGACATCTTATATATATAAAAAGAGTAGTGTTACATTAACATTTCTAGCTGACATTCATAAAAACATTATTTTTAATACACTATTGTATTGCATTTCATTGCTTGAATACAATGATCCAATGGTAGATTGATGAAAATATTTTTATCAATGTCAATTTATAATTTTCTATATAGAAAAAGATAGGGAAAAGTCAAATATTTTTTGACCAGTCAATGTTCTTTGCCTTAAGGAATAGCAGAAATAAATGTAATTAAACTGGATTACTAGACAATAGTTTATAATTAAATCTTAGTGTACACCTTTTTATTCAAATAAGGAAATATTGCTAGAATTTGGGGCATCAAGCTTTAGAACTAAAATGATTATATAAATCATAAGGTACTTGTCCACAACTTGTTGAAAAAACAATTTATAAAAAGTTACTTAATACATTTAATAAATCAAGTGATTTTATCATAACGGGGTGGTGGCGCAGTTGGCTAGCGCGTAGGTCTCATAGCTTAAGAGGTATCCTGAGGTCGAGAGTTCGAGCCTCTCTCACCCCAAGACTTTTTTAGTTGCTATTCAAATTTATAAATAAAAATTTTAATTTCTAAAACATGTTTATGGGTAACAGATAAAATGCAACTTAAACGATCATTATTTTACTAAAATTATATTTTCAAACAAAAATGAACTATGAGAATTCTCCAACTTCTAACATTATGATATATAGACTGTAATATTTCCCGTTTGAGAAAATATTATTGTAATTATAATATGTGTAATTATAAATACAATTATACTATTCTTCACATACTTTCATATATGCAATAAATAATTTATTGAATATAGATGTGTAATTGGACATATAGTTCATATTTTTTTTTATAGTTAAAATCATATCTTTTTTTATTGAAATAACGACCAAGTGGTTTCAAATTTTTGACTTTTTTGCATTATTAGTTGTAAATGATATAATATATTAAAGGAGTAAATTCACCACCAAGAGTATTTTGCTCTGTCTTAAAATCGTCTTAGTATAAAAGTTTTAAGGTTCAATTTCAAGAGATACCATCATTAAGAGAGATTTATTATTTTATTTTTTTTAACGGAAATTAGTCTTGTATTCGAAATATATAGGATACTCAGTAAGAAATCAAAAAAAAAAAAAAAAAAAATCAGCTGCACTATCTATGGCCCAGATGAATTCTCAACTTGGCCTCACAAGATACAAGACAGGTGTCAGAAGCCCACTTGTACCTGGTTTTCTTTAATTGTTATCACATGATGCAGGACCCAATTATGACTCCCAAAGGCTACTCTACTTTTATAACCCCCATTTACTCACTTTGTGTGTCCAGCCACAACAGCCACATGCCTCCACAGCACTTCCCTTGTCTCTTAGTGCTTACCAAAATGCCTTGGAATTCATATTAAAATCACTCCTCGTCTCTAAAAGCTAGCTAGTGTACAATATTTCATGCAAATGAATGAATGAAACACTAGATTTCAGTGCCTCCCCCACACTTTCATAATTATCACCTGTGAGTAGTGTGTAAAATTCCTGCAAGAAACTACACTCTTCTTTTCTCTCATGGAAACTGCAATGGAAGAAGAAGCCAAGCAGCAGAAGAAGATCAAGAAGAAGAAAGAATTTAAGGCATGATCATAGTGCAAGAATCAGCTTCTCGGCGAGCATGCCGGACGATGTTCGAGGAGTTTACGCTGATAGTATTTGTGCAGTGATGTACTCGAACGACCCGATTGCCGATATAAGAGAATCTGTACTGGAAATTATTAGGGAAGTTGGTGTTTCTAACTGGGAGGAAATGGAGGAATTGGTTTACTGTTATGTGGTTCTTAACTCATCTGAGATCCATAAGTTCATTGTAGATGCTTTCCTAAGTTTGTGTTGACCTTATAGTAATGTATTGACTTGTGTTTGTTCTTATTATAATCTTTAATTTCTTGCTCTTTAGTTAGTCTGTATATTATTGTGGTTTCTAATTTGAAACATATATTCTTTCTTCAATTCTCTGCACATTTTATCCTCTCTCATTGCAGACTTCATTTCCCTTAAAATTCCCAAGTAATTTTTTTTTTTTTTTTTTATCAATTGATGTTTCAACTTGTAAGGCACTGGTGATGCTTCAATATTCTTATAATCTAACTGTTAAGGAACAACTGGAGCTAGAATTCAATCTAAATGGGCACTTGAAAGGCATAAAACATTCTCAGTTTTTTGTTGGCAGTGATACAGCAAAGGCTCCTAACCAGTTGTAGACATTAAATGTATGTTATATATATCAAAACATTCCCTTTTTTCATATATTTTTCTATGTATTTTCATAGGTTATATACATTTTAAAAGAATAAAATCTAAACAAATATTTGTTATTTTCAAACGTTTCCTAAACTAACGCTAATCACCCTTATTTACGGGATGTTACCGCTCTTGATTGTTTACAATTACAACTCACGCCAACACTCCCCCTCAAGTTGATGCATAGAGGTCTCGCATGCCCAACTTGTTAAGTGAGTTGTAGAGGTCTTTGTTCGATACAGCTTTTGTAAGGATATCCGCCAATTGATCTTCAGATTTCACAAATGGAAACCTAATTGTTTTTGCTTCAAGATTTTTCTTGATGAAGTGTTGATCTACCTCCACATGTTTAGTACGATCATGTTGAATGGGATTATGGAAAATTGCAATTGCAGCTTTATTGTCACACAAAAGATCCATCTTAGAGTTAGAAGCAAACCCAATTTCAGTAAGTAGCTTTCTTAGCCAAAGGAGTTCACAAAGACCTTTAGCCTTTCCCCTAAACTCAGTTTCAGCACTTGACAAAGCTACCACTTTTTGCTTCTTGCTTCTCCAGGTTACAAGATTTCCTCCAACAAATGTAAAATATCCCGAGGTGGACTTTCTATCAGTGATATTACCTGCCCAATGTGCATCCGTATATCCATAAACCATCAACTGACTGTTATGTTTTGAGAACATAAGCCCCTTGCCTGGAGATGACTTCAAGTATCGAAGTATTCGAATCACTGCTTCTATGTGGCTTTTACTTGGATTATGCATAAACTGACTTACAACACTCACAGCGTATGCAATATCTGGACAGGTATGAGAGAGATAAATGAGTTTACCAACTAATCTTTGGTATCTACCTTTATCTGTTAGTACTTGGTCTTGGTATTCTCTAAGTTTGTGATTCTGAACAATGGGGGTGTCTGCAGGTCTACACTCCAACATCCCTACTTCGGTTAGCAAGTCTAATATGTATTTCCATTGAGAGAGAAATATACCTTGCTTAGACCTAGCAACTTCAATTCCCAAGAAATACTTGAGTCATCCCAGATTCTTCATCTCAAATTCAGTTGCTAATTGCTTTTGAAGTAGAGAGATTTCTTCATCATCATTTCCTGTAATAATCATGTCATCTACATAGACTATCAGAGCCGTTACCTTACCCAACTGATGCTTCAAGAACAAAGTGTGATTAGAGTTACTTTGTTAGAAGCCATATTTCTTCATTGCCAAGCTAAGCCTTCCAAACCATGCTCGCGGTGATTGCTTCAGTCCGTACAATGCTCGCTGCAATTTACACACCACTCCATTATCTGAAGAAGCTATATAACCTAGAGGGATATCCATATACACCTCTTCTTGGAGGTCTCCAGAATATGTTTATTCTTCCTCTCGGCGACACTGTTCTGTTCGGGTGTTTGTGAGCATGAAGTTTCATGAATTAAACCATGGTGGGAAAAATAAGATTGAAGATCTTTATTAACATATTCACCACCATTATCAGAGCGGAGAACCTTCATGGTGGCACCGTACTGAGTACCAACCATAGCATGAAATGTTTTAAAAACACCGAGAACTTCATCTTTGTGTTTTAGCAAGTAGAGTCATGTCATACGGGTACAATCATCCACAAAAATAACAAACCAACGAAAGCCAGACATATTAGCAATGGGTGAGGGCCCCCATACATCAGAGTGAATTAATGCAAATGGAGTGTCACTTTTATTCATGCTCAATGGGTAAGAGGCGCGATGGCTCTTAGCCAAAACACAAGTATCACACTTCAAATCCGACGTCTGTAAATGTTTAAACAAATCAGGTAAAACATGCTTCAAATACGGAAAAGATGGGTGTCCCAAGCGTCGATGCCATAACCACAATGTTGTTTCTTTATTGACATGCAAATTGTTCATGTTGTTGGCCTGGCCGATGTCATCCACATAATATAATCCCCCCTCTTAGTGTCACGTCCAATTATCTCCTTGGTGAGAATATCCTGGATAAGACAAAAGTTTGGATAAATAAGTACAACACAGCCAAGCTCTGCAGTAAGCTGACTTATAGACAACAGTTTATGGGAAAAAGACAGACCAAGTAAAGTATTGGATAAATGGAGGGTTGGAGATAAAGTCACAGAGCCAGCTTCAGTGACTGGTGAGATAACACCATTGGCATTAGCTATGCTAGTGCTTCTCGGAAGAGAAGTTTGAGAGAAGTCTGAAGCAGCAAAAGTCATATGGTCTGTGGCCCCCGAGTCGAGAAGTCATGCCCCACAATCCACATTTCTATGGTAGGTAAAAAGTGCAAGACCAGATATACCTGAGTTTAAGTTGGGAGGAGCATCTGTGGACATTGCAGTCGATTGTATAAGAAAGAGATGAGGTTTTGCACTAGCAACAACAGTCGTGCCTGAACTTCCACTAGTACCGGTGCCATCAGGACGCTTACGGGCTTGAGGATCATTGTGTTTCTGGTTGCCACAATGAGAGCATTTTTTCCCTCAGTAGAATGCCGGTGCTTGGCAGATTTACCATGGGTAGAGGTGCTTAACGAGAGAGCTTTCGACGCCAAGACAGCCCCCTAGAGCCCATCAGTGTCATGGGTAGCCATCACTTGTTGTCAAATAGCCTCTCGCCTAACATGCGCATAAGCCTGTTCAACCGTAGGAAATGGTTTTATCTGTAAAACATCAGCACGAATATTGTCTAGCCGATCATCAAGACCATCCAGAAAGACATAAACACGGTCTTCTTGGATGATCCGATTATAGTGCTGAATATCAACAGAACATTCCATAGGATTCGGTCAGCGGAAATCAATTTCACGCCATAGACCCTGCAACGCTGTGTAATATTTTTCTAGCGAGCCCGCAGCTTGTTTCAGTTTACTCACACGACGTCGAAGATCATACATTTCCGATGTATCACTACCATCGAAGAAGGTAGTTGCAATAGCATCCCAAACCCCTTTTTCCGTATGAAAGCAAATAAAATTGCCAATTAAAAATGGATCCATGCAAGTAATTAACCAATCTTTAACAATAGCATTATCAGTGCGCCACTTGCGAAAGGAAGGATCAGTTGATGGCGGCTGGGGAAAGTTGCTGTTAATGTACCCCAGCTTGTCCTTGCCCGAGATATACATCTCAACAACCTGGGACCACAGTGCCCGAGATATTCCAAAGATCCACCTCTTTGATGAAAATGTCGCAGGGATTTTCCTCCTGCAACTCTCTCCTTCTTTCTCTTCTTCTTTCCTTTCTCTTCTTTTCTTTCTCTTCTTCTTTCCTTTCTCTTCTTTTCTTTCTCTTCTAGCACTTCCTTGATTCCCTCCTTAATTCTCTCCTTAATTCCCTCTTTGATTCCCTCTTTGATTCTCTCCTTGATTCTCTCATTGATTCCCTCCACTCATTCTATCCAACTTAATGCCGGTCGGAGCAGCGGATGTTTCAGTGGTGATGGTCGGGTTCCGAGCGTTATTCAAAACTTCAGTCATCCTTGTAGTCAATTCAAGGATAGGATCAGAGAGATTGGACGCATTTCCAGGAGTGTTCTGGTCATTAGAATTTGCCATGGGAGAATGGTTAGGGTGCAATACTCGGATCTGGGATTTCTGGAGATGCGGCCAGATCTTACGCAGTCCCAAGAGCACCGTCTACTTGGTGCCTCAGCTGCGAGCTTCGAGTTCACGAAGACGATGTTCGTGGAATTTGCGTATGTGGTGACGCTGGATTCGCGACATCTGTACGGTGGCGCTTCGAGAGATCAGGAAGTTTCAGAAGAGCACGGAGCTTCTGATCTGAAAGCTTCCGTTCCAGCGACTTGGTCGTGAGATAGCGTCGGACTTCAAGACCGATCTTCGGTTCCAAAGTAGCGAGGTGGCTGCGCTTCAAGAAGCAACATAGGTGTATTTGGTAGGTATGTTTGAGGACATCAATCTCTGCGCTATTCACACCAAGAGAGTCACGACAATTAGGTTTTGGGCGTTGGATCATTCAGAGAAGAGAGATTATAGATCTTCAAAAGGGAATCTTCATGAATGGTTCAGTGGCTACTCCAAGTGCGAAATCTAACTTCTTAAAGGGGAGGTTGCGAGTTCGACTTGGGGGGAGGCCCTTCATTATTCATGAATAGTGGGGGTAAATGATCTAGTCCATTACTAGGGCCCTGTTGGGTATCGCAAATTCGAATAGATATGACAATATTATGTGGTACTATGGCTAGGCGTTCGCCCCGATGGGGTGCGCCCACACCTGGGTAGGGGGCACGCTATGCAACCCAGGGTGTGACAAAAAGGCCTCATGTATACATAAGGCCTTTTTGTCAGGACTTCGTATACATAATATTGTCTCCACTATAGCGCACTACAATGTCCTTTATCCCCCTGCACACCGCAACGCACAGGGAGGGCCTCTCCCGGTTCGAACCCAGGACCTCCCCCTCAGGGAGTCCTCCGTCGCAACCGAGTGGCCACTGAACCAACCGCTCAGTGGTCACTCCAAGTGCAAAATCTAACTTCTTAAAGGGGAGGTTGCGAGTTCGACTTGGGGGGAGGCCTTTCACTATTTAGTGAATAGTAAGGATAAATGATCTAGTCCGTTACTAGGGCCCTGTTGGGTATCGCGAATTCGGCTAGATGTAATAATATTATGTGGTACTATGGCTAGGCGTTCGCCCGGAGAGGGTGCGCCCACACCTGGGTAAGGGGCACACTGTGCAACCCAGGGTGTGACACTTCAGATGTTTCGACAACATCAACAGCAAGTCGTCATAGCTGCTATTGCTTGCTCCTCCGCTCTTCTTCTTCTTCTTTAGAAGCAAAAACAACTTTGATTCATCGATTCAGAAGCGATCGGTATCTGCGATTAGCGCGAAAGAGATTCGGTTGCAAACTCGTCACCGATGCTGGCATCGCCACAGCTCTCTGCTTCTCTGTTTTTCGCCTCCTCTAGACGGCTTCGAGAACGAGGTCGGAAACGGAAGTCAGAGCAACGTCGGCGAGGAAAGACGGCAAGCCGAGATAATCGGCTCAGTTGGTTCGTAACCTTACTCTGATATCATGTCAAAACATTACGTTTTTCATATATTTTTCTATGTATTTCTATAGGTTATATACATTTTAAAAGAATAAAATATAAACAAATATTTGCTATTTTTAAACGTTTCCTAAACTAACGCTAATCACCCTTATTTACAGGATGTTACCGCTCTTGATTGTTTACAATCTCACGCCAACAATATAAAGTGGCAAACTAGCAATATATGTGTGTCTGTTACATTCTGGTCCCATCACTAACTCTAGACCTTTCTCCATGGACAATTAATAGAGATTTTAATCATAATTTATAGAAAAGTTATGTTTTAAAAATAAAAAATAAAAAAAAAATATTTTAAGCTTTATCTTTTAAAAATATTGAAACTATATATCCTTTTTTTTATAGTATAGATAAAATTGTTACATACAAAGGACAAATCTTTGTGCAACATCAAGAAGTCATAGGTTCAACTTTTATTTTATTTTTTAAAAAAAAAAAAAAACTTTTATTTTATTTTTAAATATATATTAATTTCATACGTCGTAATAATTCTATAAACATAGAGGACAATCACTTAAAAAGAACTTAAAATTGAAGGTCCATAAAAGAATTTTTTTTTGTATCTTATTAAATAAAAAAACATATAATTTCAAACAGCTAGTGAACCTCATGGCCCACACAACACTAATATCAGCAAGTGAGCTTTATTAACCTGCATAACACAAATTATTATTTCTAAATTAAAGAAAGTTAAACCCTCATTTCTAGTATGGAGGGGGTGTTACTCACCACCATAGCTAGAAGTGTTTATAGAAACAAACAGTAACATTCCATATTTTTAGTTAAAAATTCTACTTTAACTTATACGTATACAAAAAAATATAATATGCATATAATATGTAAAGATACAAATATGAGTGTATGTAGTTATGTTTCTATACATTTCAATTAGATTATCAAAATCTAAACAAGATGTGTAAGTTGGGTATATATATATATATTAAATTTAAGCATGAGAGTTGGTTTACTAATTAACATTGGGAGCATGAAATTATTTTTTTTATATACTTATCCTCACTTTTAATCTCTCCCTCCACCGTTTTATAAAAAAAAAGAAAGAAGAAAGACAGAACAAGAGAAAAAGAAGGAAAAAAGGGGAAAAATATCAGATTTTATCAAATTGGGACCTACGGTAAGTTATTTTCACTTTATTTCTAACTAGAAAAAGAAAGACTCTCTCCATTACTTTGAGAAGAGAATCGTTGGTTTGACCGACGAACTACGTGGGAAAATGGACCTTCTTTCTTTGATTTTCAGCAAGCATTTTAGGAGAGTCACAATTCAATTCAATCCGGTTTCGGAAAACTTGCCGGTCGCGGTTCATAAAATTGATATTTAAGCTAGACGTAACGATTCTCTCGGAGTAATTTTTTACTATAGGAGCCATTTTATGATGTTTTCGAAATTAAGGTTTTGACCTAACTTGAATGAAAATTTGTTGGGAAGGTTGAAAAACATTCTTTAGACTGTAGAGACCCTGAATATGTTGTTAGATTTCATTTATTTGTTCATTTGAAAATTTTATAGTTGTTGAAAGTTATATTTGATGTTTGAGACCTTCGGAATCCTATTAAAACCTTATGAAACTCCGGTTTGAGACTGTAAAAAGATAGATCTACCAATTTTGGACATTTTGATGTTAAGATCATGATTTTTGGATATGATTTGATGTTTTCAGTAACTAAATATAAGGTTTTAGCGAGTAAAATTGACTTTGGAGACCTCCGCGAACATGTAAAACCTCAGTGAAATACTTGTTGAAGGTGGTAGAATGGTAGTAGAACTGATTTTACACGTGTCAATGTTGACAGAATAATTTTAGGAATGTCCTATATTTTTAATAAAATTAATATAGGTTTTCAGTAGAAAAATAAAATTGAGAACTCGTGGAAATATAATTTAAAAATCTATTTTCACTTTCCTTCTTATGAAAATATCTAGATTGACCGTAAAACGGTATAGTAGCGTTTTCAACTGCTTATGAGTCCTAAATTGAGTTAGGATTTAAATTCATGAAATGTGTATAATATTTTTCAAGTTGCTAAAGTAAGAATTAGTCGTGAATGAATAAGATTTGGATCAAGTGGAGTGCATTGAATAAATAATACTAATGTGTATGATTAAGTATGATGTAGATTAGATCTTTAAATGAATTAAAAAATATTTATTGGTGATTGAAAGTGTGCTGAAAAATTAAATATGTAAATGAAAACTGAGTATTTTTGCATGAAATGGATATGAATAAATGAAATAGATTTATCGAATGGAATAGATTTATAGAATGGTCATGACAGATTGAGTTAGTTAGATTTAAATTGGAACTAGATTCGGAAGCGGTGGTAATTGTATTTTAAGTTGAAAAGTCTTGTACAGTGAGTAATCCTTACTTTTGGTTTTTATGTATGACATTGGTATATAATATGAAAATGTTTGTGAACTAAGCATATTAATATATGTATTTGAATGGTTGTTTAAAACTCATAAAATGATTTGATGCATTGGAGCGTGTCAATGGACGTACTTAAGTAGGTCATTGACATGAAAAATATTTCTATGGGTCTAAATCTTAGAAACAGTTTCACAAGATTGACAGTTTTAGTATTTCTGGTCGGTGCATTCCCGGCACAAGATAAAATACGTAAAAATGATGTAACTTGATAAATAGGTAATTTGAGGTCGGTGCACTCCTCATCGATGCATAATGAGGAGCAGACTCATTCAATTATCTAAAAAAAGGGAGATGAATGATGAATTTTTATAAAAATTTGCATTATTTTAGAACTGAATGCATGTTCATGAATTATGTTGTGCATATATATTATTTATGTTTCCCTTGCATATGATTTAAATGTTTTGAAATAAGTTTCATGTTTTTATATATGATGCATACATGATACCATAGTTAAGATTATTCACTGAGCTTATTGTTTACCCACAATATTTTCTATTTCTTTCAAGTTCTGATAGGAAGGGAAAAAGAAAAGCTCAGGAGTAATATTTGTTGGACTCCTGATTTTTTTTTTATGTATGTTTTGATATTTTGGGTTGTATTATGACTTTGTATTTTGATGTATATACTTGTAACCCTATGATATCTGTATAATTATCACATAAATGGGATATGAAATGTTTATAGAATTTACATGACATGAAGATCATTAGACATTATGTGGATGTTTGAAATGCTATGGCATTAATGTTTTGTGAAAATTGAATATTGTTTTATCATGTGGCATTTTGGACTTGCGATTTTATTAATTTTATGGGGAGACTCAGTCAAATTTTTTAGAAAATTAGGGTTACTGTGAGAAGTTGATAGGGTTTTAGGTATGTCAGGGTACAATATACTTAGAATTCTGTGCCAATCATGATGTTATCCAAAAAGGGGTCGCGACACAAACACTCACAGTATCAGTTGATAACAAAGTCAATAGTCAAAATGAATTAAGTTCCTGTCCAAGCAAGCTCCCAAGTTCGTTATGTAGTTGACACATTAATAATATCAAGAAATTTAATCACAATAATCATAACTTTAAATATATATATATGTCCTGATTGAATAACTAATTTTACAAGAATTTGCCAACGAAGCCTCAAGCGGTTGGCATCCTCAACCCCTAGTGCCCACATTTTGATTCGAGTCCTTTCTCTCTTTATATATTCTCTTTATATATAAATAAGTGGCAGTCTCTTTGTGTAGTGATTGAACTATAAAGTAGGTTATATAGTTCAGGTCAAAGTTTTATATGTTCTATGTTGTTGTGCTCGCCTTCACTTCTCTTCTACATCTTAGTTACTTCTAAGATTGTCTCAATTTAAAAAAATAATAATAATAATAATTAATTAATTAATTATATATATATATATATTACAACCTATAGTTGAGCTCCTTTGACCCAAGTTATATTAGGCTCCGACCCCCCCCCAAACCCTACTTAGTTGGCTCGGCCCAATAGCAACTCCCCCACTTACGACCAAACCGCTTTATAAAGCAGAAACAAAATTAGGTTTTTTGAGTCGTCCATCATCTTCGCAAACCTCTTCGCCGGGGAGAACTAGGGTTACGATAGATCAACCAGAGCAAGAAGAGCTAAAGCATCATCAAACTCGAAGAAGATGAAGACCATACTGTCATCGGAGACGATGGATATCCCCGACGGCGTGAACATCAAGGTGAAAGCGAAGATGATCGAAGTCGAAGGTCCTCGCGGAAAACTCACCAGGAACTTCAAGCATCTCAACTTGGATTTTCAGCTTATCAAGAACCCTGAGACCGGGAAGAAGCAGCTCAAGGTGGATGCTTGGTTCGGATCCAGGAAGACCACGGCTGCGATTCGCACGGCGCTCAGCCATGTCGACAATCTGATCACCGGTGTCACCAAGGGGTACCGGTACAAAATGAGATTCGTGTACGCTCACTTTCCGATTAATGCGAGTATCACCAACTCCAGCAAGAGCATCGAGATCCGGAACTTTTTGGGCGAAAAGAGGGTATAATTTTTCTGCTGTTTGATATTATGTGGATTTTTTACTGAAATGATTTGTTTAAGTTTGAGTATTTGTTGTGTTTTTTATTGAAAGTTTTAATCTTGTGATTGATGATTGATTGCTTGTGGCAAAGGAGGGGAAAATGAACCGTATATAATGTGAATATTATTCACGATAAGCTTAGTTTGATTTGTTTTTTTATTGCATTTTCGACTATAAATGCAATTTAGAAAATTTTGATATTTATTATCGATTTCTTATCGGTTTTGAGATGTGGATTATGTTGGTTCATATTATGTGGATTTTTGCTGAAATGGTTTGTTTAAGTTTGGTTATTTCTCGTGTTTTTGATGGAAAGTTTGAAACTTGTGATTGATGATTGATTGCTTGTGGAAAAGGAGGGGAAAATTAACCGTATATGTTGTGGATATTATGCATGAGAAGCTTAGTTTGTTTTTTTTTTTTTAATTGCAATTTCTGACTATAAATGCAATTTAGAAAATTTTGAGATTTATTTCGACTCTTTTTCCTTGCATATTTGTGATTCTATAACTGAATACCATGTAATATGCTGTGGTCTTAGGCTGTCATATTTTGCTTGGCATGTAAATTGGGTTGTTTGGAGTCAAGTTTAATTTTGATTTATAAGAATAAATTTTTTGTGAAATAAATTTGGGTTCCATAAAATTTGTTGACTATGTGAATTATGTCTACAATTTTTTAAATGGTTGGGTTTAATTAAGTCTTTCTATAAGAATGCATGTTTATTTCTTAAAATTTACTTGTTTGTGAAGTTCTCAAATGAATTGAGGAGATTCTGGGTTGCAGCATTTTGTTCTGACTTCTCAAGAATCATGATGCTCTGACATTTGATTGTTGAAAGCTTGAAAAATAATGTGGATAATTGTTCTGTCCTTGTCATAATACTAATGAAGCTGAAAATGTGCTGTAGATTTGGTATTATTGTACTGTATATCGCTACTTATGCTTGTGCTGGACAAACCTTTTCAACCCACGGCTGTTGGCTTTATGTGGAAAGCTGTCTTTGATGGAATTACTACCGGTGGATCACTTAGAATCAAAAGAATGTTTTTTTTTTTTTTCTGAATACAGAGTCAATGAGGAAAAAGGAAACAATTTATTATTGAATTCCTCTTCTCCTTAGGTGTGCTTTCTCCTAGCTTTCTTATCAGAATGGTTTGATGTGCAAGATATTTATTTTGTGGATTGGCATGTTGTTTCCTTAGGCAACAATGGTTCACAGATTAGACCATGTGCATTTTGCAATTGATTTTTTTTTTTTTTTTAAGTATGTGGGAGCTGAAGTAAAGCATTAATAATAACAATTCATTCTTGTTTCATCAGTATCTCAAATTCTTAAGTGACCCGAACTCCCTAACTGTTGGCTGTGGAATCTGATGCTGTCCTTAGTTTTGTGGAAGTCCCTTCTGAACCTGTTATTATCTTTTACAGCCATCTTTCTTCTTATGCTACTTCATTTTATATATAGCCATTTTCAATAGAAGCACTGAATGTATAATTTCGTTTTGTTTTATGGAGCATTTCTCATTCCCAAATGCATTTGGATTCATGCAACATTTTGAATCTCCATTGAAGTCAATCTCTATTTGTTTGTGGCTCTAGGTGCGTAAGGTGGATATGCTTGAAGGTGTGACTATTTTGCGATCCGAAAAGGTCAAGGATGAACTGATATTGGATGGCAATGACATTGAACTCGTCTCCCGATCAGCTGCCCTGATAAACCAGGTACTTTCCTCCTCACATCACTGTTTCTTCTTCTTCTGGTTAGTTACATAATAAAAGATTAAAAAGGTGAGAGAGTCTCTTGATTCTGATTGCTGCCTTGTGTTTTGTGTCTTTTATTGGGTACAGAAATGTCATGTTAAGAACAAGGATATCAGGAAGTTTCTGGACGGTATCTACGTGAGTGAGAAGGGAGCTGTAGTTGAGGAAAGTTGAAATGGCGAGGAAGTATAGATCCTGTAGTTTTCTATCAAGTTACTTTTTGGGGGAGTTGCTCAGTTAAGTTGTTTCTTTCTAGTTTTTGCCGGACCTATTTGGTTTTTAATTTTTGCCAGTGAGGTGGGCTTGAATTTGTTTATTTCAAGACAATTTTGTGCTATTAATAGATGAAGTTACACATTTTTGGGCTCTTTTTGCCTACCCCTTTTTTTTTATTTAAACAAGTTGTGAAGCCAATCAGTAGTTTTTATGGCATGGTTTATATATACCTTGATAAATTTTCCAACTGCAATATGATGAAATAGGGGTGATCATCAAACCCCGTCAGTATGGGTTAGGCCGTGAGTTGACTCTTTAAAAATTCAATTAAACCGATCCGAACTGTGGTAGGTGTTAAAATTTTAAAATATTTTTTTAAGTGTTATTTTTTAAAAATTTATATGTATATTATGATTTTTATCTAAATGCTATTTAATTTAGTTTATATCATAATATATATATTTATATACATGTGGGTTACTATACTATTAATGTATGCAATTTTAATTAATGTGTTGTTATTTTATAAATTATTTTTCCTGTCTATTAATATGTAATATTTGTAGATTATTCATTGTAAAATAATAGTAAAAAAAAATTATTAGTAAATTTAAACGATAAATGAATAATTAAAGCTTTGATATTAATAAATTATATGTTAAAAATGAAGCTCGAGTTAAATTCGATCTGACTTAAATCAAATCGAATGTTAAATTCGATTTAACTTACGAACACTCCCAATGATGAAAGGCACTTATGTTAGGTGCAGTCAAGCTGGTTAATGTACCATTTCCCGAGGTCACTGATCCAGCCGTCAAAACCAACTTGTTGAGCTGTGTAAGAAAATTTTGTACTTGGCCTATGACAGGCCTTTCTTTCGATGCTTTTTGTTAATATCTAGGGGGCCATGGTTGCTCTTGGGGGTAATGTTTTCAGTGGTGAGACTAAAATTTAAGACTTTCAGGTTTGAAGAACTAGTATTAGTTATAATCACCGCGCATGGTTGTTCCCTTTATTTTCTTTCTAATGCTCAATTTTTTAAAAAGGATGGATTCAGATTCAGGAATGTGGGCATGGGAGTAATGCCATCTGAATATGAACATCGCATTTCACTCTTAATTTTCTACTCTTTCCACAAAAGCAGGTACAAAGTAATTCATGAAAATTAAAAAAAAGGAAAAAAAAAAATCTACCTTCCCTTTGGTTTGAGCGTTATTGTTGTTCCCAAGTGGCAACTCAATTTCTCTTCACAAATCGACCCTGCATCAACATCATATTTATTATAGTAGTAAGTTTCACATTTTAATATAGAGAGTAATGTTATATGTAAATTGGGTATCAACGTTATTTTTTGACACTGACAATCAACTTCCTTTGAATGTTTCGAGAATATGTGTATTTTGAAATGCTACGCAAAATACTCGCATTCTTAAAACATTCAAAGAAATTAAATATTAACGTCAAAAAATAACGTTGGAAGAACGTCACGTATATAAAGTATTTTTCTTTAATATATAAATTATAAAATCAATTGAGACTTGTAAAGATAAAACAAAAAGAGACCTTTAGCCTAGGGCGCTTCTCAGCATTAAGCTTTCTAACTTCATATCTGATCCTCTTAGCAAACAGCCTGCTTTGTCTCTTCTCCTTGTATCTTAACACTCTTGCTTCCCTATTTTGTCCCATTTTCCATCCCTCGCCCCCTTCTCTCCCTTCTTCTTCATCAGCCCCCATTACCGGTACCTTTACCTGCACCATCACATTTCATGTGAAATATAAATTATAATTCCACAAATCAACTTATAAAATTGGCACCTAACAAACAACCTCTTGTGTAATATATCATTCATCTTATATAACTTCATAGTTTTCTTAAATTTTATCTCTACTATAAAATACATTAAATTAAAAAAACAAAAGTAAAAAAATGGACCAATTTAAATAAACAAAATTGAGTTGAACAAGGGTTGGCTAAGACAGTTCAATAGGGACACTCCACGCCTTAGATGCGGGTTCGAGCCCTTATTGCCCTATATTATCCTTTGATACAATCTATAAGTAATACTCTAAACCCTCTTTTAAGGTTAAGGGCCGTCCGGCCTGATGGCTTCTTTTCATCTAAACTTTACACCACAAAAACACAATCATATTCAGTGCACAGACAAGTGCGATGTCACACGTGTAACACTCTAATAGGCCCACAAAAAGCAGAAAAGTGCATTGGGTATATTCCGTAAAGATGATGCAATTTGATTAGTACAATTCGCATCTCTTTTTATTCAGGATCTCTACATAAATCCAATGGTGCATAATTGAAGACATCAAATTAAATCAGGTGCAACCAAACCAATCCACAGCAATAAGCTCTTGAAACCCATGACCCAATGAATTAGTCTATCTCAATTGATCATAACTCCTAAAATCTCTTTCTTTAGTTGTTATTTTCAAATTAAATTTCTCACCGTGGAAGTAGAGCAATCCTGTGGCTGGTGGTGTTGGTGCTGCGGTGCATCATGAAGAAGATCAGGAACGATGGCGGGCCCATCTCCATCAATATAAAGTGGGCCCTTATCCATCCAAGCGTTCATGATCTCCTGATAATCAAGCTTTAACGACAGCCCTCGCGTCCCCCCACCAGAGTCCCTCTCCCTCAAGTGCTCCCCGGACCACCCGATCACCTCCTCATATCTCACCCACTTCTCCTCACTCTCCTCCCTCTCTCTAACATTACTCCTCACGAACGCCGCTCTCTCCAAACTACCATTACTACCCTCGTTATCATGAGCCACGGCGCACGTTAGCGACGAAGGGCTGTGCAGCGAGCACATGTCCTCCTCCTCCTCCTCCTCCTCCTCCGAAGCACCACTCCAGAGAAGGCCGTCGAGGGTGGTTGTGGCGGGGCCGGCGCACGTGTCGGCATCGAAGAAGCACGTGACGGGGACGTTGTCGTCTTTGTCTTGGAAGAGGTTTTCAGGGTGGAGAGGGAAGAGGTTGAGCTGGTGGGCGTCACGTGAGGTCATCTGGCCGGAGGAGGAGTCCGGCTCCGGCGAGGTTGGTGGTGGTTGTTGTTTGGAGAAGAGGTGGCGTCGGAGGCTAAGGAAGCGGTGTTTTCTGGTTTTGGTTCTGGTTTTCCGGGCGGAATTGGGTGTGGTGGGAGTGGTTTTGTTCATGGACCTTGTAGAACGACGAGCGGTTTTGGTGGCGTTGGAACACATTGTGGTGTTGTGGTGTTATGTTGTTATGGGAGTGAGAAGTGAAAAATAAGGACGCTTCTTTTAGGTGGGGAAGAGAGAGAGAGCGGCGGACAGATGTCGCGATCATCTGATCGAGTTTGATTGTAGTACACGTGGTGGAGGTGGATTGGTTGGGGTGCGAGATTGTGTTATCCTGATTTCGTTCGGACACACGTAAGGAAGCCTCACGTGTTTTCTATCTTTTAACTTTAATTTCAAGCAAGGGTGTAAACCAAGGTCGGGTCGGAATTGATTAATATATTTAATTAATCAGGTTAATTTTTTAACAATTCCACCAAATTTGAACTTACCTGAATTCTTAAAATATATATATATATATATGAGTTCATTCTCGTTCTCATGAATCAAGTTTAAGAATAGTTAAACTTATACATATAAACGTTATTTCAAAAAAAAAAATCTCATCTTTTTAAACTTAAATAGTAGTTTAATAAGTTAGATACATAATAATCTATCATATTTTATTACTAGTTATTAAGCTTTAAAAAAATTAGGCTATTTAATGGGGGTCAACTAGACCCGACCCAACACGATTTCACCCCTAATTTCAACATAGAAGCCTTGGAGAAACAGTAAAAGGTGATTACACTACTGGGTCGTGACAAAGGTGTTTAAGGATAAAGTTTTAAGATAGAACTCGTATCTATCTTAGTTATGTCTATTTTAAGAGAGCCGCTCAACGTCCTTACAGTGTTAGAATGTGAATTAATCTCGCCCAAATGGCGGGGACACCACATAAAAAATATTAAAAAAAGGGTGATTAGTCATGAATTTGACTGAAAATAACCTTTTATGGTGTAGGGTATGGTTGCATGTGATAGACCTATCTAACTCTTCTTTGGAACCTTAGTTGCAAGAGTTTCATGCATCTAATTACATCGTTTTATATATGCCCAAAATACATGACTAAAAATATACTTATGATTATGTGGTAATACACCATATCATTGTATCACAAGAAAAAGAAAAAAAACACTTATCAATTACAATACACTACATCAGCATGAATATTTTTTTGAGTATATATGTATTTTAGATCGTAAAAAGATTTATGTTATATATATGCATTTGTATAATTAGAAAGATGTATAAAAAAAAAATGGTAGCTCGTGTACAAAGCTCCTACTCATGTATGAGACTCTTAAGAAAGGTCTTACCTTACATCAGAAAAGGTTATTTTTATGACTTAAACCCGTAATCATATGGTTGTAGTTACCGTAATACACTAAGGTTCTCATTTCATTTGGTAGTATATATGGTTATTTGAAGATATATACAAAAAGATATATAACTTATTTGATCACTCATCGTTTGTTATGGCTTTTTTGATACTTTCTCAATCTAATGTAAAAATGTAATTTTTACAAGTTTTTAATCTATTGTTACAATATGGGTTTTACAAATATTATTATGTACAAAAATGAAAAAAAAAAAAAAATCTTACAAATTATTTATTCTTCTATTTACATTATAATATAAAATAACTCATTAATTCTTCTTTTATATGAAATACAAGCTTATTGAAATGATTAAAGAGAAAAAATAATGGAAACAATAAGCTGGGGCAAAAGATCGTAATTAATGCACATGATAAGGGCATATAGCGCGGGTCCCTTGACTTGACCTGACCTTACCAATTTACCGTAGCTGGACCATCACGTCGTAGACGCCCCGTCCGGCTGTGGTGTAACTTCTCCATCCGTACCCATCACGAGGTCCCTCCACGTGGGCCCCTAAAAGCGTCACAAGAAAAAGGTCGGTTGGTGGGGCCCGTGTGGTTGGACCTTTTCAACCTTTTAGAGCTTCCGTGTCAACCAGGTTGCTGACGCGGCCAAAATCCAAGTCAGGTTGGACCCACTGGCTCTTGACTTTTCCAAATATTTTTCTTCCCTCAATTATTCTCTTTGGACTATTTCAAGTGTTTTTATCTTTTATTTTTTATTTTTTATTTTTTAGTCTTTTTATTTTTTTATTTTTTTTATTTTTTGACGAGATTTTTTCTTTTTCTAATTCTGTAGGACTCGAGCATGACAAAGATGTTTGGACTGATCTTTCTAACAGATACAGATAAATGAGGGTATACTTAAACTTGAACTAAAGACCTGAACTTTAACTTTACTTATACTCAATTCTTCAACCAACTGTGTTATTACCTATTATTAGTACATTTCTACATTTCTTCATCCTATTTTTATTTTTATTTTTGTTTAAAGGAATAAAACAAAATAAAAAATAACTGCCACCCAATATGGAGCCATGCAAGCAAGAACAGCACCAGAAAGCACGTGATATTCGAACCTGGATCATATAGTTCATGCATAGTCCAATTCTTATATAAGGAGAATACATTCCCCACTTATTTTTATACATAAGGAGAGAAAGAACTCAAATCCTGACCGAGGCTATGATTCAGGATGCCATCCACTTGGGCAAGTTCTGATGGCATTATCCTTAAATTTCAATGCATGCCTAGATTTATTTATTAAAATAATAGATGATTTAATTAATTGAGCATACAGTTAGACTGTATTAAGTTTTACTTTTGACAATGCAGAGTAAAAATTAATATTAGGTAGTCGATCTCATATAATTAAAAATAGATTTTTTTTTTTTAATTAACAAGGGGTTGGCTCACTGATTCAAAGAACGAACTACAAAATGCGGTTAAACAACTTATTATAAGTTCTAACCACCCTCGTTCATTTTTGTTAGGAGATGTGTCTTTACCCCTATAAATCATTGAATTCGAAAAAATTAGTCTTATTTCAAAGGAGATGAAGACACCTACCAAGTGCCAAAAAATTGGTACCAAAAAAAAAATTATTTTTATTTTATTTTATGAGAGAGCAAATCCTCCGCCATTTTCTCTACCAGACCTTTCTATATTTCCTTTTAGACTTTGAATATGTGAAGAAAAATAATGCTCAACTTCATAATTTGATAATTTTTAAAATTAAGCTATAACAATAAAATTAGGAAAGGGTTTTAGCCGGTCCTGACTATTTGGAGACCTGGGGCGAAACATGTAAAATGGGGTCCTTCTATACATTAATAAACAAAAATCTTAATAAATATCGCGTGAATATGTTATAACTACATATTTTTATAATTACATATTACAACTACATTCAAAAAATATATATATATATATATATCTCAAATATCAAAATAATCCATTAGTCAAGTACATTTACAAAGGTTTCAAAAAACAAAACATTACAACAATTCAAAAATTCTCAAAATACATTTCCAAAGTTTTTACCAAAAACCTTATTTAGTGCTAGCTCTTTTTTAAGATAAACTCAATTGTTCTAATCTCTATATATATTTAAATATTTTTCACATTCAAAGTCATACTCTTCCTAAAAAACATATTTTTGCAATTATCACAATCAATACAAAAACACAAGTACAAATTTACTGCAATAAAGCTACAAAATTAACACAAACTGAAAATTATTTCAAATTTTACATAAATATTTAATATAACTTAAAACCACAAGATTAACACTATAAAACTTACAAAATCAATGCAATAATAAAGCTATAAAAGAAATACAAATAGAAAATTATCACAAATGTCATACAAATATTAAAGAGTAACAAGTTTTAAAAAATGTCAAATATTCGTTGACTATTCTAACAAATTTAATATTGTTGCTAAAATTGTTGTATATGAGTCAAATATAAAATTACACAAAATTAATTAAGTATTATGTTTGAATCATAAAAGAAAAAAATAATAAAATATAAGAGCGGGATGCCGCAGTCGTATTGTGCAATAATAGCAATAGCCCAACGTTGCTAGATGCAAAAGAAAAGAGTGGAAGAAGAAGAAAGAAAGAAAGAAAGAAGGATCAACAGGAGAAGACGAAGAGAAGAAGAAAAAAAAAAGTTGACAACGCAAGGGGGAGAAAGAAGAAGCAACTTGCCAGATACTTGAATACCAACCGTCACCGACATCTTGTTCAAGTGCTCAATGGAAATCGCATTTGACTAGAGTTTCGACAGACAAATTATAATTAGGGGCGATGAACGTGAGTGAGTACTTTTTTAAAATAAACAAAAAAAAAAAAACAGAATTTTCAAAAATTAAATATAAAAAACCTATATATATATATATATATATATATATATATATATATATATAGGGTTGGGCCCTGCAAATTTGTGTAAAAAATAGGAAAAACAGATTAAAAATTTAAACAAATATGGATAAAATACATAAAAAATAGATATATATATATAGGTCCCACAAATTTAAGGGCCCAGGGTGCATGGTCGCCCCTTCGACCCTTGCTCAGGGTCGGCACTGATTTCAGCTATGCCCTAAAGGCCAAAGTGTAATAAATAAATGCGTGAAAATATTTTTATGTTACCAACAGGTACTAGCTCAATTGGTTAAGAAACTGAGTATAAATAAGTTTGAGGTCCAAGTCTCAAGTTTTCCTAAAAAAAAGAAATCTCCTTAGTGCCAAAAAAATGAATAATAATAATATAAAAAAAAAGTATTCTCCTGTTTCCATTCAAATATTATATCACTAGCTGCTCTTTTTTCAAATAACATGTTTTCGTCCAAATGTGGGATTGCCACCTAGAAATTATAATGTAATTAATGAAATCTTCGTAATTAAATAAATGCAATTAAATGCACTTTATCATGTTGGGCCATGACCACTCGTGAAAGAGCCATGCATTAAATGTACACATGATGTTCCACTAAGTATAAACGTATATATATATAATAAATGTGGGAATTTCATTATAATTAATACCAAGAATGTGGGGTAAACTATAGACATAGAAAAATATTTTATGTACGTTGATTGTCAGCATCATAAATTATGTATCAACGCCAATTTTAGATGTTAACACTCAACTTTCTTGAATATTTTAGAGATGTGCATGTATTGCATAATATTTTTAAATACATGCACATCTCTAAAATAGGTAATAGAGGCTGGGTATCAATGTCGAAAAATAATATTGATACTTAACATACATATAACATTATTATAACATTATTATAACATTATTATTAATATACATATAATATTATACAATATTAGTTACATTGATATAGTTGGACTTTTCAATCATATATAGTGGGGACAATCAGGTTCTTTAAAGTCCAATCCAAGTATCCATATTACACAGAAACCAATATTTCCATTGGATGATGAAATGATGTAAAAGCAACTCACAAAAATAATTATGTACAAAATATATTCAATTAATACTCTTGTTCATATTATACAAATGGTCCTCAAAGTTATGTTGGTTTATTCTAAAGTTGGGAACTTCAAAGCCCAAGTGGAGAGCAAGCTCCAATTTGGGCTAACCTAATGAACCCAAATTGACTAGAGTCCTAGGGCTAGGGTTCCTTTACTGGCTCTTTGAGTTAGATCAAGTCCATACCTAACTCTACATCAAAGTGGTCCATGACTTAGAGTCAAACCTAAGTTAATTTTTTATTTGCTTTCACTTTGTCACACTAAAACTGGTATATAATTTAGTTATTTTAGTATATTAATGGGAGGTGTGTCATTAAAGCAATGTAAGAACTAGCATATAGTATGGGACTATTAATAGATGTATTTGAATTATTATTATTATTTCTTTTTTATTTTGTGAAATAATACTAAAAAGCCACTAATGTTCTATAGAGCTAAACATTGAGCAAATAAGAATTATGTTGGTTTATTGGTGCAAAAATTGGCCAACACCAAAAACAGGTGAAAGGGGATAAATATGGATGTTGTAAACTTGTCAAGCTCTGACATGTAGAGATGGAGAAGATAAGAGATAAAGGTTATCGTTGGTACTGACCTAAAACCTTCTAATGTCTAAGTCAGAACTGAGTTAAGACTAGTAGCTGACGTAAGAGCTTCCTATAGCTAAAATTTACTTACCTTTTTGACAGATTTTTTGAGGTATTTATAATAAAGGGTGTGATCTTCACATGATAAGAATAACTGACATTGTAGTCCCCTTGGTGTCAAAATGTCTATTTGTGAGTGTGGTCCCTAATTCATGGTTGCCAAGTCAGAAATGTCGAGGTGACGTCTTCTTTGTTTTTCAAATGCCTGAGTTACATGGGCCCCAACCCCGCTATTCGTTGTTAGTACATGGTATAATTGTGCCCAACATGGTTTAATCTTTATCTAAATAAAGTTCTTAAAGAATTTGTTAAAATATAAAAGATTTAGTTGGTATTTAGGAAATTTTAAAAAAATAAATACAATATTTCAGTAAGTAATTGTTGAAAGTTGATAATATGGACCTCAGCATGCTTTGATGAAAATAAACAATATATCACATAAATTTTTTGTTAAGTACTAAATGTATAATGATAGCTAGGTTATATCCTATTGTAAATCATTTAAAAAACGTCCTCCAATATAAAATGTTCTGAAAATGCCACTGCACGATATTTAATATTCTAAGTGCATAAAACAAATATTGTTGGACAAGGAATTTAATTTCTTCTCGAAAGTATAATTTTATTTTATGATTGATTCTAAACCAGAGAGTTGTTTTCTTAAGTTTTTAAACAATTTATGTATATGTTTTTCATGAGAAATATCTTAAATTGCCATCTAAGAATGATTGCCTAAATTAAATTATTTAGCATAAAATAAGTGATTAATAGCCTCTCTCTCATAGTTGCCTACTTAGGCATGTAGGCAAGGCAACTACCCAAAGCGCACTAGTCGACTAGTTGTACTTGTAGAATAGAAATCTCAAGCATTATAGGCATATATGTACTTAAAGTGTGTAGTCGACTACTTCATTCAAAATAGATAACTAGTTGTCTAGTTTATTGAAATTAACAACTTTTGGAGCAATTCCAAACTTATCACTTTTTTTTTTTCATCTTGCATTGACTGTTTTGAATTTCAATATAAAGGCAAGACCATTTAATTCTAAAAACAAAAAATTGGTCAATGCGGTTGGATGGTTCAAGGCTGGGGCACTTCACCCCTTAGGGCTTAGAGTTTCTGGTTCGATTTTCAGGTCCTGCTGGTTTAATCGATAATTTTCAGCTTTATTATCCTTGATAAATTTTTCACTGACGTCGGGTTGGTGTCGGGACTAGTCAGATCGTGGTGAGAGAGCGGTCGGCCCATCAACTTATCCATCATATATTTGAACACCCACGAGTTAGGACATGTCGGGTCCCAAAACGGGTTAGGGGGCCTTGGATTGTTTCTTCTAAAATAAAAAATAATAATAATAACTGATAATTTTTTTGAGAAAATCATAATTTTGAGTGCTTAGTAGGCAAAAGAATTGAAAAAAAAAATCTTAACCCTCTTTTTTCTTAAGCCGGGGAAGGAAAAGATTTTCTTACTAGAAAATTTTCTATAACTACATTTGAAGAAATTATAGTTATCTAAGGTTGTGTTTGGTAGGTGAGAAAATAGTGATTTTCTTGAAAAAATTCTATTTTTTAATGTTTGGTTGGCAAAAAGGGTGAGAAAAGAATTTTAAAAATTTTCTCGAGCCTACTATTTTCTCGAATAAGGGGTGGCTAAGTGAATTTTTTTTTTTTTGCACTAATTTAATAAAGTTACAATTATATAGCTGAATAACTAATTAATAACCAAACAAAATTTTATCATATCCAACCAAATAACCATGAAAAAATTTTCTCGTGAAAATATTATTTTCTTAAAAAAAAAATCTTAGCTCCCAAACACACTCTAATTGAATAACTAAAGTAACAATGAGAAAATTTTCTTATGTCTAACCAAACAATGAAAAAACTTTCTCATTTTCTATAGAGATTTTTCTTAAGGAAACACTATTTTCTCAAAGAAAATTTTCTTAACAACCATACACAAATATGAATAGATTGAGCACTATTCAGGATTTAGCGAGCGAGAGTGAGAGCCGTCTAGGCATACAAATCTCTCTTATATGCTTGAGGACACCATGCATGCCTAAGTACCATTGCATGGGCTATGAGATTGAGAGATCTTTTAATATACTTGATCTTGGCATTTTCAGACTTAACAAGTAAAGATCTAATATCATGGACAATTGATATTAAGGTGAGAATTCATGAAAAAAGAACAATTGGATCTTAGTGAGAAACTCCACCTTATGCTGCTTCAATTGCTTTGACAGCAATTTGAGAATCAGTGAGGATAAATGTATTGTTTGGTGAATTTTTACTCTTATATATACTAAATATGCTAATTTGTGATCCCAAGCTTTCAAGAACTCCAAGGATTTTCAATGTCAGTCACACTTTTCATTAGTTATAATTTTGTATTTTTGTAAACAAGATATAGAAAAGGGTAGTTTTTTGTTTTGTTTTGTTTTTTCTTTTCTTTTTTGGTAGAATTAACAGCCACAAGCTTTGAAAGTTTTGAATGCCTTTTATTCTCTCTCTCTCTCTCTCTCTCTCTCTTTCTCTCTCTCTCTTTTCCATCTACTTTCCTCCTTTCTTTTTTGCAAGTCTCCTTCCTAATTCACAAGCAACCTAAACAGCCTCTATTTCTCTTCAATTCCACTCTTTTCTCATTTCCTCCACTCTCCAACAAATATAAAAACAGCCTTCCCCATGATCTTGAATCAAATCAAGAATAATGATACATCTTGATTAGCAGAATTAGGTGCTAGAAAAGAGAAAAAAAAAGACCCAGATCAGTAGTATTCTAATATAAACAGAGAAATTAAACATATAGATAATAGCATTGATGATGTATCATATACAGACCCAACAGATCATATTCCCACCATTGAGTACTCATCCTCCAAGCAACAAAGAACCAAAGAAGAAGAAGCAAAAAAAAACCAAAACAAAACTAATCAACAAAGGAGAGAAGGTGCAACATTTTTATCCACCTATTACTGAGACCTCATTCTGTTGAACTGGTTCAAAGCTGGCTGAAGAATGTTATAAAGCACCCAAGCAATTGCCGGCGCCACGACGAACAGCAGAAGCAATCCCCGGTTATCATTCGAGGCAGCATCGGCGATCATGGCTACTTCACTAGCGGATGCACTCGGTGCAGACACAAAGCTCAACGCAAGCAACCCGCCAAGCCCAAGTCCTCCAATAACAATTCCCTTTGAGCTTCTCATTTTGTTAAGTTGGTTAAGTGCTGGCTGAAGTATGTTGTAGAGGACCCAAAGAATGGCTGGGATTATGGGAAGTAACAGCGCAAGTCCTCGGTTATCGCCTTCGGCGATGTCGGCGATTTGTTGAGCTGCAAATGCAGGATCAGATGAACTTAGAGTGGAGAAAATGGCACCAGCAAGAGCTGTTCCAGCCAAGTTTGAACTGATCAGAGAGGATTTTGGTGAAGCTTTGAGGCCTTTTGGGAGGTTTTGTAGGGAGAGGATTGAGATTGGTTTGATGGGTGGTTTTGAATTGTTGAGTTTGTTGTTCAAGCACTTAGAATTGAGCATTGCCATTGTAGCTATGGTGGTTGCTGCCATTGTTGATGATGCTGTGAGGATAATTTTGGTGTGTGTCTTGTGTTTTTTGTTGCAGTGAGATCAGATAGATGAAATGAACTCAGAGCAGATTTGTGAGGGAAATGTTGAATATGGATGGATTTGAGGTGTAGGTGATTGGTGTTGGTGTCCAATGGGATTATGGTTTGTAGATTCTTCTCTTATCCAGAGGGTGTGATTGGTAGAATATGAACCTCATATTTCTCACAACCTTATCACTTTCTTTATAGGGTGGTAAACACCAATTTGTGGAATTTATGTGAGGAGCCGAAAGCTGATAATTTCTTTGGGGCCCAAAAGTGACCTACAATGCCGTTTGATCAACCAATCATAATTCATACACCAATCTGATGATCTCTCAAACCCTTTTGTATCAGTTGGTGAAGTACTAGAAGATTCTATAAAGATCAAATGATGTCCCAAGAATTGGTTTTTTTGTTATGGACTCCAGTATAGCCTTAGTAAGAAAGTTCAAAGTTACCCAAAAAATAGAAAAAAGAAAAGAAAAGAATGAAGGTATTTTAGTATGAACCTACAAGTCAATTAAGGCAGGATGGAATCACAACAATACTCAATGGATAAAAAATAAAATTAAAAATTAAAAAAAGAAAGAAATAGGAAGAATATATACATGCATGCAAACATACACAAATGCACCACATGCCATGTGCATGTACTACTATCATGCAGACCATTATAATTTATAAGAATCAGAATATGAGTTTTTAATTAAAATAAAATAGAATAAAACCAATTGTACAGGAAGCTAGCTAGTCGTTAATAAGGTGGGTATTGGGTCGTTTTCTAATATCATTTTCACCGTGTAATAGATATCTGCAACAGCACGGACATGACTTTAAAGATAAAATCAAATTCAATTAAAAGAAAATATCAGGAAACAAAGGCCCCTAGAAGAAAATGCAACTACAACTAAGCGTTGAGCATTAAGAGAATGAGATGAGAATACACCAAGAAAAAAAAAACAATCTCAATTAATGTACAGGAAGGAATACATGATTTTCTATTCATCCAACATGTATGTATACATTTTTGCAGCAAAACGTCAGTCCCGTAGTAGAGATCCTGACAAGCCTGTATATACTCTAGACATTGTTACCGTTTTCATCATGTTAGATTTTGCTGAGTCGAGGAAAGGGTCTGCCTTGATGGCTTTCTCAAAACATATTCGGGCATCTTCCCACAGGCCCTCTGCAACAAATACAAGGCCCATATTGTTGTGTGCGGGAGCATATCCAGGCTGCAGTTCGAGCGACTTGGTGAGCACTGCTTTTGCACGGTCATATTGTTTATGCTGCCGATACAGAGTTCCAAGATTTGATAGCACGGTATGTGCTTCCTGAGGTGTTGATAGTGAAAGAGCCCTCTTGTATACTTCTTCAGCCTTTGATGGGTCCCCGGAGAGTTGTAGCGAGATGCCTAAAGATTTCAAGTTACTAGAAGTCTAGAACCATTTGCATAAATTAAAAGCAGCACACATTATATGAAACAAAAGAACAAAGTAAAGCCCTGTTTGCAACTGCTTTTGGTCCAAAAGCAACTTTTGAGTATTTAGCAACATCTACTTTTAGACCAAACTATAGTGGAAAAACAGTTTTTCTGCGTTTTGGAACATAGAAATACTTTTCTAAAATCTTTGCTTTAAAAAGTTGAACCAAACAATCCCAAAGACACATGGAATTGGTCATACCAAGATTTGACCAAGCATAACTGCAGTCCTTGCAGCGTGCAACAGCGGCCTTGAGGTACTTCTGTGATGCTTTGAATTGCAGAGTACAAAGAGCGTGAAGGCCAAGTTGGTTCCATGGCACTGCATCATCAGCGTTCTCCCCTATTGCCTGATTCACATCACTCACAGATATATATGAACTCCAGTGAGAAGCTATAATGATGTAGTGAAAAGACAAAAGTTTACCAACGAGTGGTTAGCTCAGTAGAAACGGGCCGAGTCCCAAGATCATCCATGTATAGAAGTTCTAGGGTTCGATTCTTGGAGGCGCCCTTGTTGGAAGAGGTCAACCATTCTGCTCCCGCCTCGAAAGGGACTAGTCTCACACCCGAAGGGTGAGGGGATACCTTGTCGGAAACCAAAAAAACAGAAAAGACGAAAGTTTACCTGCTTCATAGTGTAACGTGCCCGGTCTTCCATCTCTGTCAAATCTTTCTGTTCACTTTCATATGCTGCTGAAATCTCATGTTGTGCCCTGTGAACCATCGCTAGCCCTGTCCATGCTATGTGCGGGTCCACCACTGCAGCATCTCCTTCTCTAAGTATCGAAGCCATTTCATTACCAGCCCATAACAGTTGCTCAGAAGGATCTTGAGACCTTTCTACATCCTTGAGTCGGTAAAATGCAACTGCATATCGAGTAGACATGCAATTGGGAGCCAGTTTAGCTGCCTGCAGAAAAAATCATCCTTTCCATGAACATAGCTACGTAAATGTTTTTAAAGCCAGCTCTGGGGTTTCTTGGGTCATTTTTGCTTAAATTGGTAATAAACAGAGATAAAAAGATGCCATGTGGCTTACGGGAAATTAAAAAAGGATGCAGATGAATGGAGAAAAGCATCATATAACCTATAGGCAAAAACAAAGGAGATAAGAATCATTAACTATTAGGATCAAACACATGAGCCACACTACGAAAGTGTAGGAGCAGAGATGAAAAACATCAAGATAGAAAAAGAGAGGTGTCAGATTACAAAAAGATATTTTAAGAAAATTCACTGGATTTTGTTAACTAAGAGAAAGCATACGGGAAAAAGAACCTGCAGAGCTCCTACAGAGCATGCCATGCATCACATAACATATGAGCATACGTGTAAAACATATATATTGGAATATGAGAGATTTTGCACAATCAACCTCAGACATTGTTTTTGATAATTTAGTTAACCAAATTTAGCAGCAAGAAAAAAAAGGGAGGGGGCAGCAATTTCGGATGATTAGCATAGATCTCAAGATTCATCACCTTTTCAAGGCACTTGCCAGCACTTCTATAATCACCAATGATAGAGTATGCATCAGCAAGATTCACCCATATGTGTCCTGCTTTAGGATCGGCTCTCACTGCTGCAGACAATAGGTCCTTAGCATCAGTAGCAGCTAAAAGTTGATCCCTGCAAGCCCCTTCACCAGCATTTGCCCCAGCACCTAAAAGTTTAGCAGCATCGAATTGGATTAACAACTTGCACCTTGATACGGCTTAAAAATTAAGTAACATGATGGTAGCAATATATTTTGACAAAGTTATCTCCTCTGCTATTTCCGGCACACTTCCAAATTTAGCAGCCTGAATTTACACTTGCTCCTTGAAACAGTTTAAAATAAACATGTTGAAGTAACATACCAAGATGAAATTAATTCTCCTATGCCATTCTCGTAACTTCCATATTTAAAGACAATTAAACTAAGTGGAACTAATTTATCAAATTCATACCTGCAACAAATGAACCATATTTACACAAAAGAAGAGCCGCGTAATTTACTAGTGCTGCGGGATGGTTTCGATCCTTAAGGATCAAATCTTGAAAATATTTTGTTGAAAGCTCCAAATTATCTCTGGAAGATGCATTTGTTAGTAACACTTCATAGCATCTCTCTAAGAAGACTCATCAAATAAGCATACCAAATGACAGGCAAAAAAAGATAGTGCATAGATCAAGCAGTTGGGAGTATAAGCCCCTGCCAAGTATGTTTCTCTCAATACATATCTTAGTTTTTAAACAAATAAGTACCAGTAAAATATTTATATAACATTGACGGGAGAAAATGAGTAGGAGCCCACTCATCTGTAGGCCTGAAAATTCTTACTTTTGAAGGTATGCAATCCCAAGATTTGCAAGGGCATCCAAGTAGTCTGATGCAACCACCAACAATGATGAAAAAACTGAAATAGCACTCTGGATTTGAAAAAATAAAAAAAGGCAATATCAGCGATTGGGATGAAAATCTCAACACTTTCATATGTAGAAAGAAGCGGAAAAAAAATAAAAAAATAAATAAAAGAAAAAGAAAAAGGAACTGGCTGGGTAGTGGGGTGGGTAGCTAGGTTTTCATGATCAGTTATAATAATCAATTCATAGGTGCTGACCTCCAAGCGACCAGATTTAAGGAGAATCGTGCCAAGTGTGTTCCAAATAGTTGCTTGTCTAACATCTGCTTGCACTGATTCCTTCAACTTGGAAAGTATTTCCTCCAGCTCTTCAGGTGCAAGTTCCTTATCTGAGCCATAATCCCCTACACTTCCTAGCAAAAGGCACTTCAAAGGCAATGGGAAGAAAAACTCAGTAGCTAAGACCATTCAATTGATCCATTCCATAACAGCATGGATCATGTTGAAAATATATGAAGGAAGCTATGCACCTGCGCATGGTGAATTTGAACTAAAGAAAGAAGCTTGGGCCTATCAATTTCTTCCTCAGATCGAAGTAATATTTCCTCCGCTTTCTCATATGCTGAGACAGCCTGTCAACAAAGTAGTTAAGGCAAAAAAAAGTGCACTTAAAGCATTGAGGAGCCCTAGCACCGAGATACATTGGCACAAGGTGAGGCACGCACTGAATAAAGTGAGGCGCAATTCATAAAAAACACAATTATACATCAACTTGTAATATTAAATTATAATTTAAAAACTTATGTAGCACTTTTTTGGCAAAATAATATTTTAAAAAAAATTAACAAAGTTTTATTTTTCTCGCCATACATCATAATGTTCATAGTACATAGTAGCAGTGATGCGCTGATGTTTCATATTATATAGTTGGCACAAACATTATTTTTATTTGTTCTGGTATTTTTAAAATTTGAATTGAAGCAGGAAACATTAAAGCAAAGAAGAATATATAGCAATGCGATGCCTTTATGACAACAACTTCTTTTTCGTATGATTGTTGTTATAATAATGTCGACTAGTTTCCTTCAATGTTTTATTTAGTATATTATGTATAATGTATGTTTTATTCAAAGAAAAGATAGAAAAGTATATAATACAATGTTTATTTAGTGTTTAGATATATATAATTTTTTAAGAAAAAGAGAAGCAAGAAAGTGAGACATGCTAAAGCATACTAAGCACACGCTTGAGGCGCACTAAGGCGCTCACCTATGTCCCTACCTCAAGGTGCTTTTGAGGTGCACACTTGAGGTTCCCTTAACTGTACTGCCTAGTAGATTAATTTTTATAAGAAATGAAATTTCACAAAATTTCTGCTAATGATTGTTAAATAATTAGTTGCATCAAATGAATAATTACCTTTTGGGGCTGACCCAATCTCTGATACATTAAACCAAGCATAAAATGAGCATGGGCATTTTTTGGGATCTTCCTTGCAACATGAACCAGACCCTAAGAGTGAACAAGAAGTCAATCATGTTATGCATTTGATTAAGGAAAAGGCATTCATGCATGTCGTCAATTATATTTTACATGAACTCCCATATCAGAAACATTTACAACAATTATTAAACTGATAGTGATTTGGGAAATAGCATGTGCACCAGAAAAAAAGTGTAATTCAAACCCTCACACTTTGATATTCTATTCCAACATGATATTTCCAATTATAGAGAAAAAAGAACACATATCAACTACTTATACCAGAGAAACTCACAGTTTTAAGACTGCTAAATTTCTCCTCACGAGATGAAAGAACCCCTTGACAAGGCTGATCAACATCTATATCAGGTCCATATTCTAGTGGATATTCTCCTTTAATTCTTGAACGATATTTTCCTAATCTGTTTAACTTTTTACCTTCTCCTTCCATGATGTCAATGTCTTTACATGTTGACATAATTTTTTCGTGACTAACAGTCTCGTCATTATATGACCTGCATCAATATAAGCAAGGAAGAAACCAACAAGAACAAAGTTCATCATTCTGTAAAAAGCTTGATAAATAGGAACCACAAAATAAACCAAGAGACTCTTATCATCCCATGCAATCCTATCGTATTACATAACAACCATACCTAAAGTAGAAAGCTCAACATTCAGAATCAACTGAAGAGCCCCAACCTCTTACAACAAACCTCACTCCAATTCATTATATTCCATTCATTCAATATCCCTTTGGTGTCATTGACATAAGAGATGCCGTTGCTAGCCTACCTGTTTCTATTTCAATCATATCTATATGAAAAGATATGAAGTCATCATATAATAATCGAGAAATTGCAATAGAAAAAGATAAAAGGGAGGTTTGTGATGATTTTAAAATCTTAATCCTATTACAAAAAGAAAATTCCTTTTTCACTTAAGTTCAATCTTGTAAAAACTCAAAAAAACCTTCTTTTTTAAATAAATAAATAAATAAATCATTCAGCTGGAGCTTTTCTCCAATCCAACAAGTGCAAGAAGAAAAACTGCAATTTGCAGTTATTTCCATTTGGTTCCTACGCTGAACTGAACAACACTGCCTCAATATTACAATTTTCAGCAGAAATTCTCACTTAATTATCAGATCGATATCTAGCAAGAACTAGTTACAGCAACAATAAACCCTAGTTTAACAAAAAATTACTTAAAATCAACAGAAAATGAGAAATTTTAGGTAAGAATACCTCGTGGAATCGGGAGCGGGAGCGGCAGCGGTGGCTGCACAATCCTCGCCGTCGCTTTCAGGAGGATCGACGTTGAGGTCGGCGATTATGACCTTCGTGAAGCTCTGGTTCGTCTTCTTCTTCGAGCTCTCTTCCATGGAGATGGAGTTCTCTACTACACCTGGCTCCGATTTAATATGCACTGATTTATGGTTGCTGGAATCAGCTAGGGTTTTCTGCGACTCCATTTTTATTTACTTTTTTCGTTTTCTAAGGTTTTTCAGTTCTGCAGACGGCAAGTTTGGGAAGGTGTTGCTCTCTGAGTCTTGACAGTTGGAGCTCTTAAGTATATATAGTTCACTGTTAATGTGCGAGCAAAGCATCAGACATGGCTACGCACTTCCTTTTTCACCTCTATCCACCGCTAAATTGCCATTTAAATTATAAATAATTATATATCAAAATATAATTTTTTATATTTAAAAATTTTAAAAACACAAAAAATCCTTGAGTGAATTTTTAAAAACAGTTTTTATCATCTTGTTAAGAAAACTAATTGTTTTCGATAAAAAGTCATTTTCTAACTTTTCTGATTTCAATTTAATCTTTATTTTTGAATTACTAATCAAATACAACCTTAGCTATTTTTCTATTTCTATTATTACTTTAGACTGTTAATATGTCACTTTTCCTAATTACAGTATCTAAAGGTTTTCATTGTATATATCTAAACTATTTTAGTCAATTTTCTCTCATTTGATCTTTAATCAGAGTTACTCTTATTATTATTATTTTTGAGTATGTTGATTTTTTATTATGTCTTTTTTTGTTAATACTCGTATTTTTATTATACTTAATTTGTTCATATATTATTTTGTTATTGCAACATTTTGTTCCATGTAACAGAGCTAGACTAAAAGAAATTTTATAAATTTTCTATTTCCACTTTAATGGATGTGATTTAATACTGCAGAAGCATTCTTCCCTTTTAATCACAAGTAACAATAATTTATATTTAACAAAAAAGAAAAATAATTTATTAACGAAACTAATTATAACGAAAATGTAAATATTAAGATAGATATTTAGTAAAACTTTAAAAAATAAAATAAAAAATAAATATTTAGGAAATAATAACAAGAATGTGAGGATGAAATCCTTATAACAAGAGATATGGCCCCACAACAAGATTATTACTAAGAATTAACAATTATAGTTATTATATTATTTTATTGGTAGAGAAACTTGAATATGCTAATCATATGTAATTGAAAAAAAAGTTTAGTTGAGTTAAAGTTGGTTTGTAATATTTTTAACATGACTTGAATAAGTTTAAGTTGATGTTACAAATGTTGGCTAGCTTTAACGATGAGCACCTGAACCCTCTTTCAGTTAAAGTCAGAAGTTCGATTATCTTTTTTTACAAATAAATATGAGCTTTATTTACTTTATTGAAAATGAGATCATGATAATTAGTTCGATTATCTTATTTTATAAATAAATATGAACTTTCCTTCTTTTGTTGGAAATGAGATCATAATAGTTAGTTCGTGTGGTCTCCATTCAAGCCCTTCACTATTGTGTTCATTTTTTTTTTTGGCTTTCTCTTGGCCTTTCATTTTCGACGGCACCCGAAAAAAGAAAAAAAAAAAAAAAAAAAAAGAGCTTAGGATGATGTTTAATAAAAAAAACTCCACGTCTTTGGGCCAGACGTGTTCTCTCAAACACTGTTCTGTCCCATTGGGCTCTTAGTATATTCCATTAAAGCCTTTTCCACGTGTTACATTTCAAATGGTGGTGTAAAAGATCCCATTATATACTCCACCAGTGAAAAACAACCACGTCAAAAAAGTACAATTGAATCCATAAGAACGCGACCACGGAATAAAAACTCTTCCCCAAAGCTTAACTTCTCAGACACGAAAGTGATAATCTCCCACTCTTCCGGTCTATCATATCTCACTCTCTTCCCGTCCATCATCTCCCTCCATGAAACCTCACCGAAGCTGAAACTGAAAATTAGGGTTTTACGAGTTGCAGAAATGAAAATGGCCGGCGTTTTCTCGATTCAATCTCATCCAGTATTGCTTTCTCCTTCAGCTCTCCGCACCAGAGCTTCTTCTACTTCTTGTTCTAATCGTCTCATTTCTCATCATCGAAGCGAATTCGCTTTCTCCAAGCACAAACTGTTTCTTCTTCGCGGCTCGGTCGGAGTCGTCAGATTCAGTATGAAGTCTCCAATGCCGTCTTCGTTGCCGGACGGCACGGATGGTCTGGTTCAGGAGCTGTTTGGTAGAGCGGAAGGCCTTCTTTACACGCTTGCTGATGCTGCTGTTTCGAGTTCGGGTTCGGTTAGTGGAGAGAAGGATGGAGGAGATTGGCTCTCGGGGATTACTAATTCGATGGAGAGTGTTCTGAAGGTGAGCGAGCTGGAGATTCGATTTGAGGCAGCTCGGTTTGTTTCGTGATTTTTGGATATAGTTTTCTGTATCCAAAAATTCTGAAAACACAAGAAACTGTTGGAAAAATAGTAAATGAAAATTGAATTTGTAACAGCCAAATGTTTTATTTACGAAAAGAGTTTTCTAAATCTGAAAACATAAAAAACTGATGAAAAGAGTTTTTCAAATTGTTTGATGTTTGGTTCATGGACTTTGAAAATAGTTTTTCAGATTTTTATTAAGAAAACAAGTTTTTAGAAAATGATGAAATGTCGTTTTCTAAATTTTCTCCTTTTGGATTGTATTATTCTTATTTTCGGATCATGCAATTTGGATACAGTTTACTGTGACCGAAAATCTGAAAACATAAAAAACTTATTTGGTTCATGGATTTCAAAAACAGTTTTTCAGCTTTTTATTAGGAAAACAAGCTGTTATTTTGAAAATGATAAAATGTCATTTTCTAAATTTTCTCTTTTTGGAATTCCTATTTTCGGATCACGAACTAAACACTGCCTAGTTTCTTGAGGGATTGGGATTTGAGTGAGAGCGTGTGTGTGATGATTTTGTAGGTTTTGAAGGATGGGCTGTCGGCCTTACATGTACCATATGCTTATGGCTTTGCAATTATTCTACTTACTGTTCTTGTTAAGGCTGCTACGTTTCCATTGACAAAGAAACAGGTATGTGATTGTTGCTATGTTTTTTTCATGCATTTTTTGAAAATTTTTGGTGGTTGTTGAGTTTGAAGTGTAAAGAAGGGGTAATGAGTGAACATGTTTATGATTATTATTGAAACAGGTTGAATCGGCCATGGCAATGCGATCGTTGCAACCTCAAGTAAAGGCTATCCAACAACGGTATGCTGGAGATCAGGTGCTTCATCTTATTGAGCTCTAGTGGAGTGTCTTTGGCTTGAATTATATGATTCATTCTATAGTAGGCCAACACGCTCAAAATAAGCAATTGGCGTACCGAGTACATGAGACTCCGGCCATTGTAAGGTCTGTGAGGGGACTATCTACATAATCTTACCTCCACATTGGACCTGTGACCTGCAGGTCACAATGGAGCAATCTCAACTATTGAACCATGGACTGCCCTTCTACTCAAAATAAGCAACATGAAGAGTAAATGGAGTTAAGGCATTGCTACTCCCTAGGTAAAGAGGACTTAGGTTGATATCTAGGTATAAAGCTTTGCCATGTTCTTTCATGGATCACAGTCCTTCATTTGATATGGCTTTATATAGAACTGAACAGAGAAACAGAATTTGACACCATTGGCTGTTGGGTCAAGGCATTTTTGTTGACATTGGTGCGACTCAATGGCCAAGAGCAAACACATCAAGAACTACTCATTATGATTGATTCATAGCAAAAAATATATACTGGCATAGTATCAGCCTAGCCTAGAATATCAAATTGCTGATTAAACTTTGCGAGTCTATGAGAACAGTAATATGTTACTTGGAACCAATTAGCACTTGATATGCGCTGTGACTTTGATGAAAAGATGTGTCCTTTTCAGTTCTATAATTTAAGAGAAGGCTGCAGACCATATTGGATTTTATTTGAAGTTTCACTCAATTTTTTTTACTCGTAGTGTCTCCAGTGGCATCCATTTAATCTTTTGTTGGAAGGCTATTAATAGTAAACATTTGAATGTTTCATTTTAATTGATGATTACTAACTCTAACAGGTCCTGACTAATTATGGCTTATTAGTAAAAAGGAGTCCTATAATTTAAGAGTGCATCAACATGAAATCACATTATTTGATGAATATTTTCACTGATAAAGACTGATCCTCACATGTATTTCTCTTTGCAGGAAAGAATACAGCTTGAAACAGCTCGCTTGTATAAACTAGCAGGTGTAAACCCATTGGCAGGTGATCATCCTATCATGTTCTTTTCATATTTAAACTGGAGAACCATTTATCATTCTCAAGGAAATGTCTTTTGCTTGTGTGACATGTTCTTGTGAATCCTTTTTCATATCCATTCAGAAAGGTGTGAGAGGGTGTTTGTTTATATTTTACAACTTGGAAATTGGGTAGATTTTCTTGAATTTAACATATGGTGTCGGGTGTAGTTCACTTGTATCTTAGATTCTTAGCATGATATTTGGACTAGAAAACCTTGCATTTCGAAACAATCTTCGGTGTTTATCTATCCTCCTTCTTTTAAAAAAATAAAATAAAATCCTGGAAAATAAGGCTTGCTATGCTTTTCCATGTCCCAATGTTTTTGTTTACCCTGCATGGTCAGTTATTGAAGGTTCTTTTGATTTGTTTCCCTGTGGTACTTTCCTTTATTTCCTTTGAAAGGCATAGTATTAGTCTACTAGAGCATTTTGATGGCCTACATGTTAATTTAAATTGTCATGAAGAGAGGATTTTGGTTGCATGTGTGATTTGCAGCTTTGTGGACACTAAAATTTACAAGATTATGGATATTAGCTTTTAGAAAGAGGGAAGAGCTTATGTTTTTTTTCATTGTGTGTTTGGTATGTTTTCTTTATTTTACTGTCTTTTTCCTTTTACATTCCTGGCCCTTAGTGATTTATTCCTTTTGTCAAGTTTGAATTTCTGTTGCTGCATTTCTTTGCCTAATGGTTTTTCTTTCTTTGAACTTTTGTGATAGGGTGTCTTCCAACTCTTGCCACTATACCAGTTTGGATTGGACTTTACAGGGCTCTATCAAATGTGGCAAATGAGGTGCATCCACTGAACTGGTCTTACTGGTTTTGCTGTTCTCTCCTAGCTGCCCACATCCAACTGTTTTTTTTTTTTTTTGTTAAATAATTTTTGTTTATGTTCTTAGGGACTCCTTACCGAAGGCTTCTTCTGGATACCTTCCTTGGCTGGTCCAACCACGGTTGCTGCTAAACAAAATGGCAGTGCGTTCTCTTGGCTTTTCCCTTTTGTAGTAAGTATAAAAAATGTATTTAAATTCCCGACCCCATTTGATACTTTTATTTTTCATTTTTTATGTGCCCTTACATTGAAAGGCTTACAAGTCGTCGACTGATTGCATTTGCAGTTAAAATTATTTATTGCTAGAATGGCTCAAACTTTAAAAACTACCATCTTCTACATCAATCAATGAGATTTTCAGTTAAGTCTTACCTATGCAAACAAGTTAACTTGCCTTATCCTTTTTTATTTTTCTTCAATTTCACTAATCCAATAAGGAACCTTGAAGCCATCTATATAAGAGCAATTTCAAGGCTAGTAGGTTAGATTTGAATGTGGTTTTTCTTTACCAAGTTATTGAGGAACCCAAGGTATTGTTGCAAACAATACTATCAGATGAATTAATCAGTTCACGCTTTTGGAAAAGGGAATAACCATCTCTTGGTATTTTGTTTTCTAGGAGACACCTTTCTTGTTATTTTATTGTTTTCCTACTTGCAATGCACTTCTATCATGATCTGGGTGAACTAGAATTGGAAAATTTCAACTCAAGTATCAACTAACATGATCAATTTAAAATTCCTATTCAAGTATCAGTTACATGATCGAGCTTGAATGAGTCATGCAAGCATTTGTTACATATGGTCCTATTCAATTAGACTAGAATTTCACATTCCAGCTCAAACTTGTCTTCTGATTGAAGTTGGTAGAGTTTATGGATTTTAAGTTATATTTGGTTAAAAATAACACTCGTTTATATTGTTTTTGAAAAATATATTGATGTTTCTGCCAATAATTGTTATTATTATTGTTTTCAATTGCTTTATTGTGCTATGGTATTGCTGACTAGTTAACAATTATCATTAAATTATTAAGCGGTTCAGAAATTTGGACAAGGAAGTATCATATCTTCACCCTCTGTCAGACACTTGTTTTTTACAAGCTATGAACTGCTATCATCTGAGTGCTGTTCTACTGAGGGACCTGATTCTTGGTTGCTCACATTTTGTTCATAAGCCTTTTAGAGCTGATTCTCATGCTTAGATGTCTGATTTTGCGACAGGATGGACATCCTCCGCTTGGATGGTCTGACACGCTGGCATATCTAGTCTTACCTGTGTTGCTTGTTGTCTCACAATATATATCAGTTCAAATCATGCAGTCATCACAGCCACAGGTTGGTAATTTTCTATTTTTCAGTTCAGATTTTTTGTTTGATCACATTAAACTCTATAATTTTATCAGTCTTGACCTAGATATCTACAAATAAATACACTATCCGTTAATGTGCATGGACATTATGATTGATCAATTCAAATCCTGTTTCAATTCAGAAAACTCCAAAATGATTTGATTCCAATTCAAGATTCTAATAGCCCATATTAGGGCCTTGCATAAAAAACTTGATGTGGAACTCAGTTTGAAATACTTAGCTCACCTAAAGCCTGGATTATGCACCTTAGTTTTCTTGATGTAATTAATTTGCAATGGAACATAACTTTATTTTCCCAAAGTGGGTAATTGAATTATATGCATTTCTTTTTTAATTTGTCTCTTTCAGGTTAATGACCCAAATATGAAGAACTCTCAAGCTATAACAAAGTTTCTTCCCTTAATGATTGGTTACTTTTCTCTTTCTGTGCCTTCTGGGCTGAGCCTTTATTGGTAAGTGGGTCTTATCTTTGTTTTCTCTGTGTGTTTGTGTGTGTGTGTTTGTGTGTGTGTGTGTGTGTGTGTGTGTGTGTGTGTGGGTGTGAATGTGAAGCTTTTTGTTGTTATCAGTAATGTAAAGTGCACTGCTCCCACATTTTCTTCTTGAGGGTTTTCTTTTTATGATCACTGGATCCTGACCTCTTTCTGATTTTCTCATGTTCTTATGCTGCTCAGGTTAACAAATAACATATTAAGCACAACACAGCAAGTATGGTTGCAAAAGCTTGGAGGTGCGAAAGATCCCGTGAAGCAGTTAACTGAGGATATTACTAGGGCAGAGAAACAAAAACTTCAAGAGTCTGTTGCTGAGGTAAATTTAAAAAAGGTGGTGGAATCCAGTGAAGAAGATAAATCGGCCTCAGGAGGACAACTGCGTCCTGGTGAAAGGTTGGTAGTTAATAGCTATTCTCAACTGTTATGTTGTGTCAATAACTAGATTTAGTTTGTCTTATTATTATTGTGCTGCACTGTTGCTTTTGCAGATTTAAACAGATTATGGAGCAAGAGGTGAAGAGAAGGCAACAAATGGAAGAAGAGAAGAGGAAAGCAGCTGCACAAGGAAATGGAATGATAAATGAGGAGCAAAAAAATGAAATAAAGTCTCACAAGACCCAAGATGAGATAACTGAAGCCAATTCAATTGAATCAGGGAATCAAGGAGCTCAGTCTGTGACTTCTATGCATGCTTCTACTGAAGATACATCTGAAAATCAAACAAAAAGGCCTGGGTCTAATATAAGACTTGCTGGTGATGATAGGGTTGATGGAATGGATGAGCAGCATTCGTTTGAAAACCTAGAATAAGGTAGACTTCACCTTGAAAGCATGCTTTGAACTTTCTTATTTACATCTTTTTGGTGATTTGGTAACTCGACTTGAGAAATACTTTATATGCTTTATCTGGCTTCTTGATCTATATATGTTTTTTTGTCTTGCCTATTGAATTGTAAGTTCCATTTATTTGATAAATGTGAACTATGAAAAAATGCAGGGCTAGTTAAGTTGAGATATATATGATCAATCTTATCTTTCTATGCTTTATATATATATATATATAGGTATATATGTATGTATATTTTGCCTATTGCATTATATGTTCCATATTTCTGATAAATGTAAGCTTGACTGAAAAAAAATATGCGGTTAGTGAGGATGAGTTATAGATGATCAAGCTCATGTGATCAACATTAAGGATGAAAAGTGTCAATAAAATGTAAGTCATCTTTGCAAAGTCTTATATTTAGAGAGTCATGTCTTACAATTGAGATACACGGTCAAGATAAATCAAGAGATTTTCAATACTGTTATATGATCTTCTGTTTCTAGAAAAGTGCATTTTGGTTCCATTTCCATTTATTGTTATACCTACACTTCTCTGTTTATTTTTATTTTTTAAATTTGTGTGTTTTAGAACCAATAATTAAATTGCTTAGTAGAAAGCTCATTATGAACGAATAATACTTTGATCTGCAATAGAGTTATTGAATGGTACAAAATTAGTAGTGTTTGATTATTCTTAAGTATGTGGTTACTGACTTTTATGTTATGATATTATATATTAATGCAAGCTACTGTTCTTATCTCTAATTAAAATGACTTCAATTAACTTTTCTGTTGAAAATCTTCTGGTGCTTATCAACATGAAGAACTAAATTTTAGGGGTTCAAGTACTTAAAGCATGAAAATAAGATTAAGGAACACTTCTTGGAAAAAATAAGTTCTAGAATGAGCAGAAACTGCATAATTTGATAGACCTTCTTACATCTCATAGTCTGACCGTGATCTACTTTCTGTTACATTGCATCTTTACCTTACCTATGAAAAATATGAGCTCATTTTCTGCTCGTGTCCATCGTCCAATTACAAAATTCCAGGCAGATGAAGTCGAGGCATACACCAGCACAGCTGCAGTAGATACATCAGCTTCAGGAGAAAATGCCCAACACGAAAAATTGGAGCAACTGACCCAAAGAGATGAAGATTAGATACCATGTTTTTGGCATTGCAGTCTCAAGTGAAGGAGATCAACTGGGCATTATTTGATGGGGATAATAAATTGAATTCCCCTCCCTTATCCTCTTTCCTTCTACAATACAACAGTAGCACGACATTACTCTCTTTACTGATACACATCTGGGAATGGAACATCTTCAGCGTACTCGGCAAGGTCTCTTAAAGCATGAGCTGTAAGTTATAGCTATATAGATTACTACCCTCATCAGTGAAATGGGTTTTTCATGACAAGATCCAAAAAAACAAAAAAAAAAACAAAAAAGACAAAAATTGGGTTTCATGTATGAATCATGCAAGATCATTCTCTTCGTGTAAAAGGATTCTCTACACTGGTTTGCAGGAGCCAGGAGTCTTGGGTCTCTTGGCCCCTCGTATTTTTTTTCTTTTCAATGTTTTATTGCCTTACAATAATCAAAAGAATGTTTCTTCTATTTAATGAGTACAATCACAGGAATGAAATGCCCCAAAGTTCATTTTTCTATTAGCTATTGGAGGATTGGAATAGCAATGTACTTTTCATAAATTTATTGACATGTCTTAGATTCAATAACATGTTATTTAGAGAGCAATGAGCATTCTCATAGACATGCACTTTCTTATAAAAATCATTTATTAGATTAGACGGCATGCCCTACATTGTTTTCAAAAAAGAAAATGTTTTAGAAACACACTTATAAATACATTTTGGTGATATTGCCTCAAGAGTTTGGATGATCCTTTTGAATTACATGTTGATTTGCCAAAAAACAAAGTGTTCCTGATTCCAAACGTCATTTCATACAAGAATGATATTTAGAGTTTCAGATATAAGTATTACTAGTCCTGGAGCTGGAGCTTTAGCTGCTCTTATTATGATAGTAATGGTAGAGCACAATTAGGGTGTGTTTAGTAGATGAGAAAATATAATTTTTTTTTTAAAATAATGATTTTTTTGAAAAATTATTATTATTATTTTTTAATTATTTATTTATTTACTAGTGTTTGGTTGGCAAAAAAAAAAGGCTGAGAAATTTTTTTAAAAAGATTTTTATTGTGCCTATTATTTTTTCACCATAATTTTATAAGCTTGGGGGTAAGATAAAAAAAAAAATCTTTCTTTATACTAAATTTAAAAAAATTAAAGTTATTTAACTAAATAATTAATTATTAACTAATTATGAAAAAAACAAAAAATTAAGTACATTTGCTCGAAATTTTTTTTTTTTTAAAAATAAAATTATGTTTGGTTGGTGATTTAAAAATTTGAATTCAATTAGAAAATAGAAAACTTAGAAAACGATGTTTCATTGATTTCTAAAAATAATATGTTTTCTTTACAAAAAGTGATAAGTTGTTTTTAAATTCACTCTAATTAAATAAATTTTTCGTATTTTTAAATTTTTGGATATAGAAAAGTGTATGACTCCTAAACCAAAAGCATGAAAATTTAATTGGTAGTTGATTTGCTGTCTAATAGTTGAATTCCTTTGCTCTTATGTAAAGATAATTTGTAAAAGATGAGATGAAAATTGAGATATAAGTTGTCGATTAAAAAAATAAGTCTCTAACGTGTAATATTGTTAACACAGTGGCACCAATTAAATACTATCCAGCCTTTGAAAGTTATTAGACAAAGTAGTAGGTGGAAACATGCACAAAAAGCACTAATATATGCATCTCTTTACGTACACGTAGATATGAACTTAAAAATGCCGTGTTTGGATAGATTTCATTTTGGTGCAAGCATAACAAAATGACTCTTTCTCCCTATCATTCTTGAATTTTTTTTTTTTTTTTAGAAGATAGGGCCGCAATTTACAATTGCCCTTTCATACTGATTAATTCCTGTACCAACCAACGAGAAGCCCCAAGACCATTCTCATGTGGTTCAGGTGCAATACTTCCTCTATTTAGAACCTATAGGGCACCTTTCACCACGTATTTATTAATTTTTTCGTCTTGTCAAGACTTGAACTCACGACCTTTACTTTTTACAACTGTGTGATGACCACCGTGCCAATGCCCTGTTGAATTCTTTATGAACATAAAACATGGTAATTCACTGTGAAATAAATCATAGTAATTAAAGCTATGCAATGGGAGGAGAGGCCACCTCATTCAATTAACAAATGACACTAGTTTTAGAGGTCAGGCAAATGTTCTAATTAGTCAATAGATTACATTTAGTAGTTTTATGATTAAATATATCTTAATTTCTCCATTCAATAGTGAATTAGTAGTTTATATTAAGATGCATTTGGAAAGTTGTATCTATCAGGTAACATGGATGCCCATTTATAATATTGTTTCCCCTTTAAAAACAGGACTCTGTTAAGGGGACAAGGGATCCTAAGTATAAATAATGAAAGTTGCTACAAGAAAAGGGAAATACAATTTTTATGAAAAAACATGCTTGAAGCTGCTTTAGCTCATCATTGTCAACTTCAAATTCCACCATAAGGTAAAATGCTATTTGGGTATTTAGGGTTAATTGTTTATTTACCATTTCATTTATTATTTTTATTTTTATTTTTGAAGAATTCTAAAACTCCAATATGCTTCACACTTATTGCCAAAAATAGTACAGATCTTTTTAAAAAAAAATTCCTTTATTAGTATGATTAATATTTAAGAATTACATAATAACTCTTTAATTTTAATTACTAATTAGTAAGTTATATTAGCATAAATATCAGAATCCTTCAATTAATGATGTAGATCAGCCTAAGTTACTAGTACTTTATGCTAATATATGCATTTGGAGTGATCTGTCAATAAGATACGCATGGAAGTATATTGTCCTTTTTTTTTTTCTTTTTTTTTTGTTAATTTATATTACATCACATTGAATTACATACCTATAAGACATTCAGAATGATTTCATCAATAGAAGGGTAGGTTTTTTTTTTTTTTCCTCAATTCATAGAAGGGTAGTTTCACTTATCAAGATGGAGTAGAATACCTAGATCTAGGAGTGTCGACGATTCGGTTTGAATTAGTTTAATGCTCGTTTACCTATATCAAATCAAATATAATCGATTTTAGTTCGGTTTACGTACACTAAATAAAATAAAATACTCAATATTATATGTTTGAATATAAGATAATTTTAACTTTTTTAATGCATATTTAAAAAACTTAAAAACTATCTTTACTATATAAAGATGATTATATAATTTTTTAATAAAAATATTTATATAATAAAAGAATCATACACATTAAAAATAAATATTAATAGTTTTAATTTTAGAACTGGTTCAGTTTGGTTTAGATCGGTTTTTAAAGTCATAAATCACAATGCGAATCAAACCTATCGATTTATATTTTTCTCAAATTTAAACCAAACTAAACTAAATACATCGGTTCAGTTTAGTTTCGTAGTTTAAACTAATCTATTGACACCCCTACGGACCAGATCAAGGCCTAAATAAGCCTGTAACAAGACCTATAGTGGGTCAGATCAACTCTACACCTCATATGAGGTTGGAGATAGTTGACCTTATAAGAGGGACTGAGGAGGGAGGGAGGTGTCTTGTGGAGATATGATAATTTGTAGAAGATTTGTAATGTCAATTAAGAAAATATTGAAGTAAAAAAAATAGAAAAGAAAATTAATGATAATTTATTGATATAAAAAAATATGTCAAAATATAGATGCCAAGTTGACAAATTTGAATTTCATATTGAACTCAATGGTCTCATTTGGTACAACTTTAAAAGTGCCTAAAGAAAAAGTATTCTTTTAAAAAGTACCAATCACTCAGCTTCTATAAAAACATTGAAAAATTATTTTTTAATAATTTTTTTTTTTTATAAAGAGTAATGTTTAAGGGGCACATTTTTTATATTATACTTGATAGCTGTTGAATTTTCTCAAATTACACATTAATTATCTCGAATCATGAAATTAACACATAATTTGAGACAATTCAATAATTCTTCAGTACAATGTAAAAAAAAAATATGTTAAAAAATATGTTTTATAAGCATTTCTCTTTTATAAAACCTTTTCATGAATATTAAAGTAAAATGTTATAAAAACAAGATATATATATATATATATATATATGGTCTTGAGAGTGGGTTCCTAGAAATTAAATTGGAGCTCTTTTTAGACCAATTAATTAAAGTTAAAATGTAAAGATCTATCTAAATCAATCTCTGTTGTTAACAATTTTTTTTAATTAAGAATTAAAGCTTCTTTGTCCTCTTTCTCTTGTGTCCCTTTTTCTTTCATGTGCTTGCTTTGAGTCTTTCTTTTTAATGGCATCCCACGGCCGTGCTAGAAGAAAAGGAAGATGGTAACTTGGAAAATAAAAATAAATAAATATATATATATATATATAAATAAAAGAGGAGACTTAGATGGTGTTTAATGACTTTACTATATTATGTATTATAATATTTAAATTAACTTTTACATGAGGTAAATAAGAGTAATATCAACATTTGGTTGATAAGCTTCAGAATAAATTGGTTGGGTGGGAAACAAAACATCTTAGTTTGGCTGGGAGAGTTACTTTAGTAAAGTCAATTACTTCTGCCTTCCCACTCTATACCATGCAAAGTTCTTAGTTGCCTCAATCTATTTGCTCTAAGCCGGATCAGATGAATAGAAACTTCATTAGGAATGACTTCCCTCAGCAGAGGAAAGTGCACCTTATTGGCTGGGAGCAAGTTTGCAAGACTAAGCAACATGGTAGTCTTGGGATTCGTTCTATGAGAGCCTGCAATGCTGGTTTTTTAGCTAAGTTAGGATGGTGCATTATGAAAAATAACCCTTCTCTTTGGGTGAAGATTATGAAGGAGAAGTATGTGAAAACTCAAAATATACTTCAAACCAACTATTGTAACTATGCATCAACCACTTGGAAGGGTATCCTCCATGGTTTGGACTTCTTAAAGCCTGGGTTGAAATAGAGAATAGGTGATAGGGCAAATATATCATTCTGGTTTGATAGATGGGTAGGCGATACCTCTTTATGTGATTTAGTACCAGATGCTCTCCATCCAAATGACTCTTCTCTTTGTGTTAGTGATCTCTTAGATGAGAATAAGAATTGGGCTTTACAGAGATTATGCAACCCCCTTCTGCAAGATACTATAAACTTGATAAGAGGAGTTCCCATACCTCGGATACAGTTGGAAGACTATTATTTGGGTTGCTTCTGCTAATGGCTCTTTCAGTATTAAATCTGCATATCACCTTATGACAGGTTCTCATCGGCTCCTAAATGGTGGTAATTGGTCTTGGGTATGGAGATTAAGTGGTTCACACTAACTGAAACACTTCATTTGGTTGGTGGCTCATAACCGGTTACTGACAAATGAACTTCGATTCTAGTGTCAAATGATTAATGATGCAACTTGTAATCATTGTCGCAGTATGCAGAAGACTGTTCATGTTCTTAGAGACTGTTCAAGGGTTGTGAGTTATTGATCTCGCGTAATCTCTCCACAGCAACACCAAACTTTCTTTAGCTCTTCTCTTATGGATTGGATTAGATTTAATACTTCTATGCTTGCATCAAAGCCTGTATCTAATGAATGGTGTTTGTTCTTCATGGCTTCTATTTGGCAACTTTGGTTAGCAAGAAATGAAGAGATTTTTGAAGGTGTTGTCACGCCTACGGCAGGAATTAAAGTGAAAGCAGTCAAGCTCGCGAATGACTTGATTCTATCTTTCTTAGATATTGAAAATGGCACCCATCAAAGAACACCTCGGCTGGTCACTTGGATTCCTCCTCCTACTGGTTGGATGAAACTAAATACGGATGGAGCTGCCAAGGGTAATCCGAGTTTGGCTAGCTTTGGAGGCTTAATTCGAGATTATAGCGAAGGATGGGTAATGGGATATTGTGGTTGCATTGGAACAAACAATAACATGGCTGCTGAGCTATGGGCCCTTCGTGGAGGTATGCGGATTGCATGGTCTCTCAACATTGCCAAATTACTGGTTGAAACTGATTCCAAGGCTGCTATAACTCTTGATCACTATGCACTTGAGCATCCCCTCACAGGTCTGATCACAGAATGTCGTGAGCTGTTGGGAAGACGCTGGTCTTGCAAGCTTCTACATACTTTGTGGGAGGGTAATTGTTCTGCAGATTATATGACCAATCTAGGTGTTAGCGGTACTGATGCTCTAGTGTGTTTTAGTTCTCCACCCACTGAGATAGGTTCATGTTTATCTGTTGATGTCTCGGGTTGGTTTTGTGAGAACTTAGTGCTCTGTTTTTATACTGCACCAAAAAAAAAAAAAAAGTTAGAAGAATAATAAAAAAAAATACTGAAAATAATCTAAAATATAGTTACAAATTTACTATTTTACTTTTATTGATAATAAAATTAAATTTTACAAATAAAAATAAGATAAAATTTTTAGGGGCATTTTGAATAGCTACCCAATTTTATTTTATTTTTTATAATAGTATTCAAATACATATTATTGCTAATATCAGCTATTGTGAATATTTCAAGAAAAATGTTGAAAATAAGTGGTATATTAATGCCATCATATTAACATAATTTATATTGTGCCCTAGACAGTATTTTTTTATTGAATTAACAAGAAGCGAGACTACTCTGATCACATACATGTGTCACTCATACAAAACATCAAACAAAGATAATATTGATATATAATAGGTAACCAAAGGATATACACACACACATATATATATATATATATATATATATATATATTAATTAAGGGTCTCCCAAACTTAACCATTTGGGCATCTAATATTCCAAATTGAAGGCAGTCTTATATTATTAATTGTAAAGTCAAATTGATTTATTAAGAATAAAATTTAGATTAAGTTAATGTAACGCACATGCAATATAGTTATAAAACCTCCTTTGTGTATGAAATTATTATTTATTGAAATATTTTTGTACCTTTATAGGTCAATCCGGATCGAATATAGGTAGATTGGTCTTACCGTAAAACAGAGGAAGACACCACCTAAATGCTGCTGAGCGATAAAACCAATATATATATAAATAATCTCTTCATCCCATACATTTTATATTGTCATCCACATATAATTGTTCTCTTTCATAATATATTTTTTATTACTGTAGACTGACGATGAGTCTTTGCTATATTTATTATTTATTATTTTTCTTTGGTTTTTAAATGTTTTGTATTCCAAAGCAAGAGATATGATCATAAATACAAAAAAAAAAAAAAAAAAAAAATTGATAAAGCTATTAATTTTATCAGATTATACTTTCAATAAGGAAATTAATATTGTTAAATTTTTTTTTTTGGATTTTCCGACAGGTATCCCCCACGTTTTGATTAAGTAAGAATCGAAGATATGACTTTCTTCCCACTAGTGTCGATGTAGGAGATGACTCAACGTTCATATTAGGGAAAGAAGAGCACGGAGAAACTTCAAAACGTAAGATATTCTCTGAGAACAAGAAGGAACTGAGCACCCTGATAGAGAAATTTAACCTAGAAAAAAATTAAGCCCACTCGAAACAAATAAATGTCGGGTCGGGGCTTTTTGCCTTGTTATAAAAAAGGAGAGCTCATGACTCGCCCCTATCTCACAAGGGCTTAAGCACTCTACTCGCAAGGTCTTGGCTAATGGGACTAGTTCATGTTTGAAGTAGAAGTAAAATGACAAACTTCTTTCAACGAAAATGCTTTTAAAATTCAAACCCTTAAACATCTATACATGAAGGACCATAAAATTAAGCCCACTTCTACTAAGTCAATCACTTATTCATAATTAATATTATTTAATTATTATAACCATATCCATGGCCACCCATATATCCATGCCATAACTTAGAAAAAAAAAAAAAAAAAAAAAAACTATCATCAAGACATGCATTATCAGCTGGTTGGATATCAAAGGACAAAATGTCAGAATATGTGGGGCTGAGATGCATCATGGCCCACAATGCCACCCATGACATGTCCATACTCTTTATGAGTTGTACATGGGCCATCTCAATTTAATTTTGTACCATTTGCATGCCTTTTAACTTTAGCATCATAGCATATAACACAATAACTTTTGCTGCCTTCTTTGAAAAAATCTCCAATGTCTCTGTACTTTAAACATGTAGTTTCATTTTAAGAAAATTAAAAATAGTCTCATGTGTTTGTGTGAATTTCGATATTTTGCCACATATTTTATTGAAAGAATCTCATTAATTATTCGCTAATTTTTATTATTTGATATCGTAATGAAGCAATAACCCTTACATCATATGTGTGCCTAGAATTTTTTTTTTCTCGTCACCTTGGTTATTCATAATTGAAGATTACATCCAAAAATTGTATTATAGTGGTAGTTATTATAACTTCGCCAATGCTAATATATTAACATATTTTTAAATACAACCGATATCAAGCCGGATAAGAATTATGTTAGATAGCATTAAAAAAAAAAGATTATGTCAAGTAATTAACTGCCAATGTAAAACTTTTTTAAATCAACTGGAACATGAATCTTGACACACACAATATATATATTATAACATAAATTGTTTCATAACAATATAACAAAGTAAAAGAAAGAAGATTCGTGCAATTGATCTCGTGTAATTATAAAAACGCTAAAGTATATATAAATATATGTCCAATTTTCAAGTCTCATTCAATTTCAAGCCTATCCATTGCCCTTCCCATTCTAGTTTGTTTTCCTGTTGGATGCTATCACGATGTTCCTGATTTAGGCTTACGTCATGACCGGCACAGTATACTATACACTATACATATTCATATATAATATATAATACACTGTCAGCCTCAACGGACATTCACAAAAATTTCTATAATTTTTAAAAAATTTGACAGCACCTCTCTATAAAATAGACATTTCATATTTTTTTCCTGATATATCACAAATCAAATCCAATATAGATATATCTATTCATTTCATTCATTCACACATCAAATCCTCACCTGATCAATATATCTGATCATCTCATTTCATTATCACAAGCATAGTATAACATTAACCCACAACCCATCTAGGTGATGTTATATATATATAGTATGTGATAATTCTACATATCAAAATAACAAAAATATAACTCATATCCTCCAATGCATACATATGCATTAACAAAATAAGAGTCTAACTCACGTATCTACTCTCGTGCTTTTCCTTTTAACTCCGTACCTGAAATATTGAAGGAAATTGAGTGAATATACTTCTTGATATGACAATTATATATATTTAGAAAAATATAGCATTTCAAATCATTTCAAACAAGTATTAAACACATGCATCATTCAACGAATGTATTATACATGTCAACAACATAATTTTCATGAGTTTACAAGAAAATGATGCATCTTTTTTTTTTCCACGAAATTCACAATCTCCCTCCTTCAAGGCAAGAGAGCGGGTCTAACCCTTGTATGGCCGTTACAAGGTAGCCACAATCTCTCATTACCCAATTCACAGTCATTTCAATGATTTTCAATCCTTGTTAGGACATGCCTACTGACAATGAGATTATGCATAACACTCATCCGGGTTTAATTTCTAACGAAATGACAACATATGCGATCTGCCTTCGCACGTCTCGCATACTCCAAATGCCAAAATCATTTTGAATGATCAATAAAATACAATGCATGTACGTATATAACATGTTTACAATTAAACATTTTATATAAATAAAATGTCATACAAGAACCAAAATCAAGAAAATATACTCACAGTACATGACTTTTCAACTTAAATAACATCACCGTCGCTTTCGAATACAGCTCCAACTTATATCCAACTAATTCAACCTGTCACAACCACTCCATAATTCAATTTCATTTATTCATATCTATTTACATCTTCAATTTCTCAACTCACTTCAAATTACTAATAATAAAGATCCACTTGAAACATATTATATCTCTGAATTTAAATTCCAACTTAATTTAGGACTCATAAGCAGTTGAAGAAACTACTATATCGTTTCTGTGGTCAATCTAGATATTTCCACAAGAAAGAACAGTGAAAATAGATTTTTCATTTCATATTTTCACTAATTCTCAGTTTATTTTTCTACTGGAATATATATCAATTTTATTAAAAATCTAGAACATTCCTAAAGTTATTATGTCCACATCGACACGTGTAAAATCACTCATTCTATCATTCTACTACCTTCAACAGGTATTTTATTGAGGTTTTACACGTTCGCGAAGGTCACAACAGTAAATTTTACTTACCAAAACCATATATTTAGTTACTAAAAATATAAAATCATATCCAAAAATCATGATCTTAACATCGAAACATCCGGAATTCAATTCTCTACGATTCTATAATCTCAAACCGGAGTTTCATTGGATTCTAATTCCATTTTATTCACTGGATATGATCATAGTACTATTTACATCACTATTCATTGAAAACATGTAAAGTTTTACTAAAATTGTCAAACGATCTCCAAAAATCATGAACTTAGCATCGATGGACTCGCAACAGTTCATTCTACTATTCTATAGCCTTAAAGTGAAGTTTCATCGGGTTTTAAATGATTCAAATGGTCTCCAATCGAAACTCTAAATTCTAACAAAACTTCCAACGACTATAAAAATTTCAAATGAACACATAAATTCAATCTAACCATATATTTAAGGTTCTTACAGCCTATGAAGTGTTTTCCAACCTTTCTAGCGGATTTTCATTCATGTTGGGTAAAAACTTCAATTTTTAAAAACGCCATAAAACGGCTCCCACAACAAAAATTATTCCGCTAGAATCGTTATATCTAGCTTAGATATCAATTTCACGAAGAAATAGAGTGAAAATCACTTACCGCAGGTCCCGATTTCACGCAAATCCCGCGTTCTCTCTTCGTTCTTCTTTCTTTCTTCTCCGTCATTCTCACGTTCTCTCTGCAACTTCTTTTCCTTTTTTTTCTTTTTCTTTTTTTAACACGTTTTATCTTCTTCTTCTTTTTTATTTTAAACGTTGGTGAGGGGTATAGATTAGACATTAAATGAGATGATATTTTATATAAAAAATGATCCAATGCACCTCATGCTCAATAGTTAACCAACTCACCCTATCAAATTTCATTAAATTCAACTCATCTCATTTCTATAATTCATTTAATAATCATGCTCCAATCCACATATTTAAATAACCAACACCATAAATTACTCAATTTAATTCAACTCTATTTTTTTAATTGTAAGTATTTATATTAGATGATCCGATATGTATCATCTTTATTTTATAATTTTATTTATTACTAATCATACAAGCGTATATTTGACTCATGTGTATAAAATATATATATTATACATCTCGATATATGCATAATTCAACGTATGTATTTAATTAAATCTACGGATTGTTACAGATGCACTTTGAACGTTTAGTTCAATCGGGTGCCAACCAAGTAGTACTTTATTCTTGACCTGCCTGCTTCTAGGTACGAGACCAAGCCAAGCTTTTCTTCTTATCCCAGCAACCCGGTACGAACTAAGCTAATAGATAGATAGAGTCCGACCACTCCTGCTATTCCGAAACCCATGAGATATTCTTCTTCTTCTGCCTGCCTTCTAGTCCTATTCCGTAAACCTACGAAGAAGAAAGAAGCCTCAGACGAGAATCTATTCCTCGAAGGAGATATTCCTATCTTGACTTCTCTTGGAGATTCACTCGGTGAGAGAGCCTTTCTTGTACTAATACAAATATACCCATTTTGTGAGATTAATCTCTTGTTCTTCGGCAACAGAATGAGTAACAAGGGGTACCGGAATCAATATCGGGATATATATATATATATATATGTTACTTTACAATTTTCTTTGATTGCTATAAACAATGAGTTCACCTAGAGATAAAATCATACACAAGATAAGGGTCTACACCAATTAATCAAAAAAATATTGATTGTTTTAAAAAATATTATACAAATCCCAATTAATCAAACTTAAAGTACAGAAAATACGTCTGTATCAAACACTTTGGTACCTTATTGTTCTTCTACACACAGTGGCATGAGCCTTTTAGCTCAGCCTTGAATTCACACCCTACAAGTCAGTGTTTGTTGGGGTGATTTCTAGCCAATTATTTAAGGGTATTATTTTTGACATAGAGATGCGTGTCAGACATCAAGACCACCCAATGGGTCCTACTTTGACGTGTGGCAACTTTGGATGCCCATCAACCTGTCCGTATCAAATAGTAAACATAACTATCTACTAAATTTTAATTTCAAACACTATATTCTTTTAATTTAAACATTGTGCTTATTAAAAAAAATTAGATTGTCTAGTTTTGTTTAAATTTTAAAATCTTATATTATAATTACTGTTATGAATTAATATTTATAAAAGTAAAACATAAATGATAGTACATACAAAATCATTACTTAAATATGAATTCATAAAAAATAGATGAGGTTGCATAATCATAATCATCAATTGAGTTTTAAAATAGGGTAAGAAAAATTAGTAATCTTATCTTTCAAAAACTAGATTTTTACATCTTTGAGAGTACTACCTTAAAAAGAAAAAAAAAAAAAAAAAAACTATGAAAGTATTTGTATTAGGGTTTTTGGTTGCACTCTACTCTATTTATTTTATTTTATTTTATAATAATAGTAATATTAAAACTTTTCACACTATAATTTAAAGAGTAATGTTATATTAATACCAAAAATATACATTCAAAGTATACATCATCCTTATATATTATTGAATTACCTTAAAATATAAATATATGTTGGTACATGATTTAACTTGTATTAATATGTACATAATATGCACATTATGATAAATATTAGAAAGTAACGTAAATAATTGTGAAACAGTAATACATATGATTCATTACCTGAATATCATATTCATATTTACGAAACTCGTGATAGTATAACAAAAGTTTTATGATAAGATAGTGTAACTAGTAATGTATTTTAAGTAGGATATGAGAAATTGACAACTTTACTTTTACATAAACAGAACTTTTAAACTCAAACTTTACCCTTCTGATTTTATTTAAAAATACATGCTATTTTTTTTTTCTTAACCGAACTTTAATATTTAGTAATACTGTTTGAACTCGTTTTATACATGACACTCAAACTCTAATATTCACCAAAGTATATGAATATAAATCTTTTAAAAAATGGGTTGGGTCCGAACAAAAGCTTAAAAAATCGGATACCCAGTTTTAACTTAATACAAGAGGTAAAATTTATATATTTTTTAATTTTTCTATTCTGTAGCCAGATTGAATCTCTTTGGCTTATATTTCTTTCTAAATTTCTCTTTTTTCTTGTTATCTTCTCCATCATCTTCCTCGTTCCTTGTCACTATTAACATGAGATTTCTTTTTAAAAAAGCATGCGAGTACAGATAGAACAGGACTACCCAATTTTAAAAAAATACAGCTAACGATAGACATTTGCTGTCTATTTCTTAAATAGGGTCATGTAGGGGCTACGGGTGTTCATTAACCTGACTGAATCTAACCTTTTAAATTAATTTAGGTTGAGTTTACATATTTAATTTGGTTTGAGCTGAGTCAAAGTTTTATAAAAAATAATTGAAATAATCGAACTAATCAATCTAAACTAGTTAAAAGTAAAATTTAAAAATTGAGTAGATAATGAGGTTCTATAATTTATAAATTGAGTACACTAACCGGATTAACCCGAACCAAGCTAATTTGAAGTTAGTGAGTTAGTTTAGCTTACGAGGTATGTTGAATTGAATTGGGTTAAAGTTTTTTTAACTTGATTTAATTAATTATTCACCATTGTTGTACCGCACATTGTGGTTAAAATTTGTTAACCATGGTTAGGGGGAAGCTTACGTGGCGGAAGAAGCTAGATATATATTGGAAATTGGAAATTGAGTTTCGCTTAGCGTCTTCACTTCTATGCGGACACCTCATCGCTTTAAAACGCATAGAAAGACAGACACTCTCATAGAAACAGAGAGAGAAAAGCGAAAAAAAAGAAAAATCTCTGTTTATTTTTTCAACAAATTCTTCTCAATTTCCATTACGATTCAATCGCTTAAAAATATCCTTTCAATCTTACCCTCCAACCCCCAAAAAGAAAGAAAGAATAAATAACGGTTCTGATCTGATCATTATTCTCTGCTTCTCACACTTCAATTCAAGCCCAGAATCGATTGTTTTCGTTAACAAGATACGATTTTTTCTGGCGATAATTCTCAGATGCAGTTGGATTTTGGGGAATCTTCTATTTCTATTATGAGATGTAATTTCCGTTTTCTGATTTCTTTTTGTGGATCTGTAACAGATTATAATGGAGAGATCCATCTATTTTTGTTATTTTGGGAGATTACGTGCTGTTCTTGGAAACTTGTTCTTGAAATTTTGATGGTGGCATCTAAAAAACTACTTTAAAAAAAAAAAAAAAAAAAAGAAGACAAAAATCTGGGTTCCCTTGTACCCTTTTCTTTTCTTCTTCTTCAGGTTAATTTTGTTCTCGTCTACCATCAATCTAATTTTCTGGGTTTGTTTTTGTTATGGATTTTAAATTTTTTTGGGTAATTGAGATGAATTATTGATTTTTATGATGTATTGTTTTGAGGGATTTGTGAATTATGCCGATGAAAAGGTACCCTTTTGGGATAGAAATTCTTTTCTTTTTATGTCACTCTCTTTTGGGTTGAGAATATCCTTTCTTCTGTTCAAGCTTTCTTCTTCTTCTTCTTCTTCTTCTTCTTCTTCTTCTTCTTCTTCTTCTTCTTCCTTTACTTGTTTTCGACGGCATATGCGTGTTGTTTCATTGTTTTTATGTTTTGGTTGCTTTGTTATTCATGATTTCTTATGTGTTTTCTTGCTCTGGTTCGGTTCTGTTCTACAGAGATCATGATCATGATCATTTCAAGTAAGCTAGTTGCAGTTGCAGTTTTCCTTGGTTGTAGATTCTAATACATGTGACCTTTTTTTGAATTGGGTCTTTTTTGTTCCATCTTAAATGTTGTTTTATATGCATTAATTTGCTTGGTTTTTCACAACTTAAATGTTATTTCTTAAATGGGACTGAATTATTTGATTGCTTAATTATCAGTAATGTTTTTTTTTTGGCATGCAATGGCTTTCCCTATTAAGCTCTAGAAATTTTCTTCTGCTTGTATAATTCAATAGAGACATTTTTTTGATTCCGGTCGAGTTAATTTTCGCAGTTGGAAATAAAAAATTTATGAAAACTTTTGCACTTTCTGTTCTTCATGTAGGTATTGAGAGCAAGAACTCTTTGATTGATCAATAAAACACTAGATGGGATGCTTCTTTACCCAAATTGCTATAGTTTAGAAAGAATCAAGGGGAGTTTTGAGTTTTGAGGCTGTTATTGAAGCCATTGGAAAAGGGTAATGTGGTGATATTTTTGGTTAGCCAGGAGTTAAGTTAAGTTCTTCTCATTTAAAGAAGTTGGGCACTGCAAAATTTGGCAGTGCCCATGGATGCCACAGCAAGTGGAACCCCATCCATTCAATATCATAACATTGTAGATCAACCGATCGCTTCTCGTCTTTCGCCTTTGCCAACATTTCTACGCCAACAACGCCATTGCTTCGGGGACTCTACCCCAGGAGAATTCCCGTTGGCTGCAAACCCGTCCATTGTTCTTCATGTCCTCACAGGCTGCAATTTGGATCCTCAAGACCTTGCAAAACTCGAGGCAAGTTACCCATTTTTGTTGCTTGTGATAATTAAGGATATTTCATATATTAGAACTGATAGTGCTGCTGATTGAATTACCTTGGCTGTGGTGGCTGCAGGCAACATGTTCTTTCTTCAGGCAGCCTGCAAACTTTGAACCTGATTTCGAGCTCTCCATATCGGAGCTTGCTGCTCTAGATATGTGCCAAAAGAGAGCCATATTTAAGCCAATGACACCTGAAGAACGGGCGGTTTTGAAGCAAAGATGTGGGGGATCATGGAAGCTGGTTCTGAGATATTTGCTGGCCGGAGAAGCATGTTGCCGGAGGGAGAAATCACAAGCAATAGCTGGTCCCGGGCACAGCATTGCTGTGACTTCAAATGGGTCGGTTTATTCATTTGGTTCCAACAGCTCAGGCCAACTTGGGCATGGAACCTTGGAAGAAGAATGGCGGCCTTGTCAAATCAGGTTCTTAAGTTCCTTCAAAATTTTTTAAAACATGATGTGTACTAATGGAGAAATAATAGGAAAGCCAAGGAGTTGGAGTTGAAGCGTGCCTAAGCTTAAGCTTATTATTTTCATTCAGATCCTTGCAAGGAGTTCGCATTATACAAGCAGCTGCTGGAGCTGGAAGGACAATGCTGATAAGTGATACTGGACGGGTTTATGCCTTTGGAAAGGACTCGTTTGGAGAAGCTGAGTATGGGGCTCAGGGAACTAAGCTTGTCACAACCCCACAACCAGTTGAGTCCTTAAAGAACATCTTTGCTGTTCAAGCAGCAATTGGTAATTTCTTTACTGCCGTTCTTTCAAGAGAGGGCCGGGTCTACACGTTCTCTTGGGGCACTGATACCAAACTTGGGCATCAAACTGATCCTACCGATCAAGAACCCCATCCGCTTTTGGGCCCTCTAGAACACATTCCTGTTGTTCAAATTGCTGCTGGTTATTGCTACCTTCTGGCTCTAGCATGTCAACCTAGTGGCATGTAAGTTTTCTTTGCAATTGGTAACTCATTTTCCATACCCAACAAATGAAGCTTCTATCTATGATCTCTATATTTTAACCCGACGATTTCTACCAACACCGATGAACCAATTTGAGTCCTAATTCTCAACTGGTTTGCATTATATTAGGTCTGTATACTCTGTTGGGTGTGGTCTCGGTGGGAAGCTTGGACATGGTTCGAGGACTGATGAAAGGTACCCTCGGCTAATTGAACAATTTCGAACTTTGAATCTGCAGCCGGCAGTTGTTGCTGCAGGTGCTTGGCATGCTGCCGTAGTTGGAAAAGATGGGCGTGTCTGTACTTGGGGTTGGGGGCGCTATGGATGCCTTGGTCACGGGAATGAAGAGTGTGAATCTATTCCTAAGGTGGTGGAGGGCTTGAGCAAAATTAAAGCCGTGCATGTTGCAACGGGGGATTACACAACCTTTGTGGTATCTGAAGATGGTGATGTTTACTCATTCGGGTGCGGTGAATCATCCAGTCTTGGACACAATGCCGGAGCCGATGGACAGGTCTGTCTTCCTATTTTGTTCTTAAATTATGTTTGCTCAATGTTGTGTTTTGTTCTTGGTTAACTTCTCCAAAAGCAGATGTTGCTGAACGCCTCCAAAAACTGTTTTTAATCCAAAAGCAGTTTGTAAATGCTCAAACAAACAGGGCTAGTATATGTTTGAGCTATTATTTTCTCGATGTCATTACCGAATCAACTGGAAGAACCAAACTGATTTTGCATTAAGCTTTGGATATGTTGAGAAACATATAAATCCTAACACCATAGACCATTGATGAGAAGTGATTCCGAATACACAGAGCTTTGATTTTCTAAAGCATAATTGAATTGGCTTTAGTCATAGTGAATGTTTAGCTAGTTCTCTTGGACCTCTATTTTAATGAAGAACTTGACTGATCACTGATATTTGATTGTGTCATTTTGGGATGAATAGGAAAATAGGCATACAAATGTGTTGAGCCCGGAGCTAGTAACGTCTCTGAAGGAGGTGAAGGAACGGGTGGTTCAGATCAGCCTTACGAATTCCATATACTGGAACGCTCATACTTTTGCGCTCATGGAATCGGGGAAATTATATGCATTTGGAGCGGGCGATAAAGGGCAGCTAGGCATAGAACTGGTGGACCAACAGAGCGAAAGGGGGAAGCCGGAGCAGGTCGATATTGATCTCAGTTAGTAAATTGGGGGGTTCCTCATAATTTAGCATCATCTTGCATCATATTCAGATTCCCTTGTCTATTTTGTAAATATGAAAAAAAAAAAAAAAAAAAAAAATTGAACATGAATGATTGATCAAGCTACTGAACAGGAGCCTAGCAGGAGCTTGCAGCATCAGAGCACCCTACATGTGTGGCTTGGAAACCTCAATCTGTTAATAGCTGATACAATCTGTGAAGTTTCTAAAACTTTTATTTCCAAACCAATTTGTTTCTCATTTAGTGCTTAACTGACTGACAGGATTATTGATGCTTAAGACCTAGTTTCTTTCTTTTCTTTAGAAGCTTTACTACGTTTGGCTGCAGTTTCTGTTCCTTCTTATAGGGGTGCATGGTAGGTGGTATTGGTGTTACCTTGAGAAGATTATATATAGGAGAAATTCTAGGACTTTGGTCATGAAATTATGGAATTATGAGATGTTCATTTAGACTATTTAATGATTTCTGGGCACTTGATATGCCCAAAATATATAGAGGATATGTTGCTGATTTTAGATAATTGAAGGTTGGCCTTGAACTTTACTCTGTTTTTTAGTACTGTTGTGAACAGTGATTTTCACTGAACATCTGGTCAGAAAGCCCAAAATCACTGCAGCCTATGGGGATTTGTATTGGTTGGGTTTCTTTTCTTTTTCTTCTACTTCTTTTTCTATGTGGGTGTTTTTATTCTAACTTGTTTCCATTCTACTTAAATTGGAGTTTCTTTCCTTTTTTTCTTGTTTTTCTTTTCTTACATCATTTTAAATCGTCATAAAATGAACAAAATATAATAGGAGTCTTATTGTAATTTATGTTGCAATTTTCTGTCAGTTTGGGAGAGTTTTTTTAAAAGTATTTTTTTTTAAAATGTTTTTTTCAAAAATGTTTTTAGAAAAAGTGGGTTTCTTTTAACATTTTTTTAAAATAAAAAAATTATTTTTTTTACCCTAATTTAAATAAAAATAGGTGTTGGCAAATATTTTTTTAAATGTTTTTGGCTTTTGTTTCAAAAATATTTTGAAAAAGCTCTTTAAACATTAAGGAGTCTCTAAACATTTGTATTGGTGTGTATAGATGAGTATCTTCTTTAAGGATCAAAAGAACATGAGATGCTAACAATTATGTGGACAAAATATTCTTAGGTTTTATTTGGGGGAATTTTTTGAAAGTGTATTTAAAGTAAAAATATTTTTGGAGGTATTTGACAATATTTGCATCTAGTTAAATTGTGGTAGAAATAAATAGTTTTTAGCTTTTAAAAAAAGTTGAAGGAATCGACTTTTTTTTAATAAAACACTTTTGGTAAAAGCACTTTTCAAAAAAAAATGTTTTTAAAAAAGTTCTTTCAAATTGGCCTTAGTTTACACAATGTACTTCATGAGTTAGAGCTTGCCTTTTTTATTAAAATAAAAATATAATGATAATAATAATAAATGACATTCATGAGTTAGAGTTTGCCTTTTTTATTAAAATAAAAATATAATAATAATAATAATAAATGACATAAGTTTGGCTACATAAATTCAATTCATCCGCCCGGCTCAAATCCATGAAGGCAAAATTTCCAATAAATTATGAGTAACTATTTATCTCTAGGTTGGTATTTCTTTTTAGTTATGGTTGTTATCAATAGTTTATATGTTACTCTTCTTATTTAATACATCTAATAATTTCTGTTGTATGTATTTAAATTATATGAGTTAGTTCTACGTTATTTTATCTCCCATAGAAATTATTTCTATTATACTTGATACCCATCAATAAGGGAGCAACAACGAAATGACAAGCATACGGTCAACTTTATTTAGACCATAAAATCAACTTTACGTAATGTTTTAGTTGTCACAATGGTTTTACTTGTAAAACAAGTAATTACCAAAATAAGAGAATTAACCCAAACTTGGGTAGTCCTGAAAAATAAGATCTTGATTTTAAATCTAAATTTGTACCCACACCTATATACTCATTAGGAGAGAAATTGACTCCAGAATAATTCCACCCCACCCCACAAAAAAAATTGTAAAAATACCCAAGGTCAAAGACCTTCAAAAAATAATAAAAATAGAAAGAGAATTTAAAAAATAAATAAATAATTAGGGTCTTGGCTCAAGGAAGGGGGACCTCAAGCAATTTGCTTAACTGGCCCAGCCTATATAAGGCTATAAGCCAAGCTCTGTAACGAGTAAATCACATACTCGTGCATGATTATAGCGATCTAGTACGAAATGCAACTTCAGCTTATCAATGATTCTTTTTCTTTACCAATTCTATAATCACTTGTGATTTCACAAAAAAAAAAAAAAAAACATTTAAATCTTTGATCAAACACATTAGAAAATGTTTACAAAATTATTTTTTGAAGTAAGTTATAAACATATCCTTAATCAAATTGGTCCAATACCAGTGCTGGAATTGAAGTGACAAGCAGATTTAGAAAATAAGAATGGGACATCAAAGCAATTAAACACAGCCCCCCCAACAGTAATCCCAACTCCTAGTGGCATTCGCAAGGAAATCATCACTTGGACACATCTCTCAGTAGCACAAACAGATTGCAACAACACTTGAACTTGCCTTCCTGTTTCCAGTAAGGCTAGGGAAAGACTCTCTTACATATTGATACTACAAAATTAGATTACCACCTCAACACTATAGCAAGAATATTGACATTGGTCTATTACAACAGATGACCACCACTTATGACCCACCACATCATTTGCTACTTTTTCTCTGCTTCCTCTTCTCCAAATTTTTTTATTTCAATTAGTACCTGTAATGAGGAGGCTTGTAGGGACCCTCAGCAGGCACACTGATGTAAGCAGCTTGCTCTGGAGTGAGCTTGGTGAGCTTAGCCCCAAGCTTGCCAAGATGAAGGGCAGCCACTTTCTCATCAAGATGCTTTGGAAGAACATAGACCTTCTTCTCATACTTGCCCGATGCCCTCTCCTTCCAGAGCTCAAGCTGAGCAATCACCTGGTTGGTGAAGGAGCATGACATGACAAAGCTGGGGTGGCCAGTGGCGCATCCAAGGTTCATCAATCGCCCCTCTGCAAGAACGATGATTCCCGAGTTAGTTTCAGGGAACACCCACCTATCTGTCTGGGGCTTGATCGTGGTGCGCTTCACTCCAGGGTAGGTCTCAAGGCCAAGCATGTCGATTTCATTGTCAAAGTGGCCAATGTTGCAGACAATTGCGTTGTTCTTCATCTTCCTCATGTGATCAACCACGATGATGTCCTTGTTTCCTGTGGTGGTCACGACGATGTCTACCTCTGCGACAACGTCTTCAAGAGTCTGAACTGAGATTCCTTCCATCAGTGCTTGGAGGGCACAGATGGGATCAATCTCAGTTACAATAACACGAGCACCAGCCTGTTTGAGTGCAGCTGCACAGCCCTTTCCGACATCTCCATATCCGCAGACAACAGCCACCTTGCCGGCAATCATAACGTCAGTGGCCCTCATGAGTCCATCAGGAAGGGAGTGGCGACATCCATACAAGTTGTCAAACTGTTAACACAAGAATCATAAACTGTTAGGAGCAGAGAAGTAATACACAGGATTCCGCCATAAAGGAAATAGCATACTTCATTCCAGATCAGATCTACTGTATTGCAGTAGATCATTTGGTCAAAATTCAGTTAGGAACTTGGATGTTCAAGTAAAACCCTAGTTTCTTTTCGTCTTTTTTTCCTCGTCAAGGATCTCAAGAATTAATTCAAGGATCTGTTTCAATGAACTCAATAAATCCAAGATTCCATCTACGAAATAACTTCGACATAATGCGTGCAATCTACCAATATAGCCACTACAACTTGCAATATAAACTCAGATTCTGTATGGTTGGATTGAATTCAAGCAGAAAGTACCTCTGATGTAAAAAGATTAACAGGATCTTCAATAAAGAGCAAAGAATCACACTAGAATTCCAGATCCGGTGAATCTTAAGCTCAAATATACTTATTATCTCCATAAATCATCTCAAAATCCCCAATTCATGCAATCCAAGTTTGAAAGACTAAAAACCTAGTATAGATCCAAGGTTTCCAACAGCCAATTGGACAAGTAGCCCACTTCGAAATAAGAGATCTAAACCTAAAACCCGAAGAACTAACAGATCAGAACACATAACACATGAAAACCATCAAAACCAACCTCAAAAAACCAGAAAACACATACTCACTCACAGTAACACCCCAGAAAAAAAACCAGATCGAAACAGAAACTCTCAGATCTACAACTAGAAAACACAGAATTACCTTACCTTACTCTTAGTAACCGAATCATTGACATTAATCGCCGGGAACAACAACGTCCCACTCGCCTGCATCTGATACAACCGCTTAACTCCCGTAGTCGTCTCCTCCGAAACCCCAACCAATCTCTCCTTCATCTTGTGATACCTCTTTGGATCCGCCTTCAATCCATCTCTGATAATCCCAAGCACGATCTGAAATTCCGCATTGTCCGTCGACGCCGGATCCGGAACCTTCCCTGTCTTCTCAAACTCCTCCTCCGCTTTCACACCTTCGTGAATCAACAACGTCGCGTCTCCGCCGTCGTCGACGATCAGATCCGGGCCGCCACCTGAACCCCAATCCAGCGCTCTCTCGGTGCACCACCAGTACTCCTGAAGAGTCTCTCCTTTCCACGCGAAGACAGCGGCGCTGTCGCGAGCGATGACCGCGGCGGCGTGGTCTTGAGTAGAGAAGATGTTGCAGGAGCACCAGCGGACCTCGGCACCGAGAGCGGTTAGTGTTTCGATAAGGACAGCGGTTTGGATTGTCATGTGGAGAGATCCGGTGATGCGAGCGCCTTTGAACGGTTGGGATGGGCCAAACTCGGATCTGCAGGACATGAGCCCTGGCATTTCGACCTCGGCTAGCTCAATCTCGAGCCGGCCGAAGTCGGCCTGAGACATGTCTTTTACCTTGTATTCTCTGCCAGAAGAGGTTTTCTCGACGTGAAGCGCCATTTTTGCAGAGCTTCGAAAGAAGAAGAAGAAGAGATGAAACGAAGACACAGGCAGCGAAGGATTTAGGGATTGGTTATATATAGATTTTAAAGACAGTGGTGTAAGTGTAACTGGGGTTGGTGGATCGTGGTTGGCAATAGTGATTTTACGAAATGGCCCTTCATTCAAGATATTTTATTTTGTTTTTGTTTTTCTTAGAAATTATTAACTTATACGGTAAGGATAATTTTATTTATTTATTTTTAAATTTTTTTGGTAAAGAAAAAAATAGGTACGACAAAGAGATTGACCGCATACTTCGGTAAGTAAGGTACATGTGCAATGCCCTCTTCATCAAAAGCCCAGCGTGATTCAAACTTTGGTCTTTACCAGAGTGTGACGGTCATCAAATCAGTTGACTATGTCTTTGAAGACGGTAAAGGTAATTTTAATCGTAATAGACAGTGTTGTTATGTTCTGAAAACATTTGCCCGCCACATGATATTTAAAAGAAAAAAAGAAAAGAAAAAGTACATTATCACAAACCTTTTAAATTTTTATTGAATTACATGTCAGTCAGGGTGTAATTTGAAGGTTATAGAGTGTTGTATTAGTATAATACCTCAATCAATTTAACATGATAATGTAATTATTGACCGAAATGCAATTATTTTCAAATCATTGAGGTATATTCTATGTTTTTGTTTTTTTTTTGGTTGTTTTCATTTGATTGTACAATGTTTAATTTAGATCTCAAACAAATATAATATACATGAGATAATATACCTAGACCCAATTTTTAAAATAAATATTTCGTGAGTTCAAGTTAAGAACTTATTATCTGATCATAATCATGAAAGGTAATTTTTATCAACTAATGTGGTATTATACAAATATGTATCTTGCCAATAGATGTGAATTATTGTCCAAAACACAAGGAGACAATAAGAGTTTCAATAAATTAGAATGAATAATTAATGATAGCAAAGATAATTGAAGGCAAGATTTATTACCTAATATACATTATTTAGATGTTCAAAATGATGATAGATGAAGATACTATTAAGGGCAAAATAAAGAGTAATAGATGGTATAAGGTGTTGATCATCCATATTGAGTGTATGTATATCTAGTCATATAAATGATTTGACATTAAAGCATTAATTAATATATCTTTAGTCATCGACAACCATCATCACAGAAATCTCCAGATATCTCTCTTGTATGTTTTCTACTGAGCCTTCACATCATGTTGTTATTACTTTTGTAACCCCCCGTCTTAGGTACCAACTGTACATTAGTCCAGATTCGAGTTGTCCGTTCGAGTTCGAAAAGATTAGTCTCGACAAAAAATATAAGTATTTATTCCTTATATTAATAGTTAGAACTATCTTTACCATTAATTCATCAATCTCAAATAATTTTTATATTTATGATGATTAAATGTAATAAATATTATAAATAAACATTTTATTGATATTTATAAAAATATTTTTGTCAAGGCACTCATTATTAGATTCTATTGAATAAATAATTTAGTAAGATATTACTTAATAGAAATAAAAAATACATGTGATATGACATCATCTATGCTATTATCATTTGAATTTTAATTTTGAGTTTGAGTTTAGGTTTTAAGTGATATAAATGATGCCCCGTTACATATGTTTGGATTAAATTTTTTTTTTTTTTTTTCATTTCTATTGAGCATTACCCAATTTGGGTAATTAATAGTATGGTAAAAGTGATTTTCGTATTTCTATCTCTGTCAACTACAAAGATCAAGTAGTAATACTCTTTATAATTAGACCAACCAAAAGCTTGTGAAGTAGAAGCATGTCAGCTCTTGCTGACTCACCCTCCTGTGCAGCACTTACATTAAATGAAGTTTGGCAAATTCGTCTTTTTTCAATATGAGATTATTATTATAAAGAGAAATGTCTATTAAAAATTATACATTAATTATTATAAATATGATGTAAAAGATTAGTATGTTATTTTTAATTCCTTAAACATTGCTTTATTATAAAAATAGTGCCAACTAAAATAATATATATTGCATGAATTATAAAAAAAAAATCTTCTTGAATTATACATTACACATAATTTAATAAAATTTTAAAAAATAAGGTGATGCAGTTTGTATTAGACAAATTCTATCTCAATTAATATATCATTACTATTTACTCATAAAAATTAATTACAACACAAATTATGCTACCTTTGCACCATTAAATTTTTATTGAATAACATGTCAATATGTAATTTAATACAATTTTAATAAAAGTAATAAGGTGTTATAGTTTATATACAATACAATATTCCAATCAATTTAATATTTTTAGACTAAAAACACTTTTTGACGCATCGGTCAACATTTACTTTTGGTCAAACTGTAAAGAAACTGAGTAAGTCTAACTGTTCCCAAAATAAAAAAATAATTTTACAAAAGCTACACCATGTCAAAATATTGATATTCGAGCTCCCATGTGCCAAGATCAGTGAAGGAAGACAAACCAGATATAAGAAATCTTATGAAAATTCATGGTTATATAGGCTATCTTTGAAATCACAACACAATGGACCTCAAATACATCTCATTATCATTAACTAATAACTAATAATATATGCATCAAACTTATTCCCAAATTTCTTCCTCTTTTATTATAAATGAAGAATTGAGCAATTTATCTCAATTGAGAATGACTTGCTAGATTGAATTCCATCATGGTATCATGTAGAGTAAGAAAGAATCATTTATATATATATATATATATATATATATATATATATATAAATGACTTGCTAGATTGAATTCCATCATGGTATCATGTAGAGTAAGAAAGAATCATACACACACACACACACACACACACACACACACACACACACACACACACACACACACACACACACACACACACACACACACACACACACACACACATATATATATATATATATGTATATAGCCAACAAGGCATTGGTTCAATGGTTTAAGCGATTAGTCTATTACACGGGGTTGGAGGTTCGAGGTGAGACTCCGAATGGATGAATATTAAATTTCATTAAATTTTTTTATTGGCGTAGAGTAATTGTATAGACTGACTGTGAGCTAGCTTTGAAGGGCCGTTACGTCAAGTATTATTAGTGTGGGTATTAGTCGGATCTTGCGTGACTCTGATTTCCTACGGGTGGGGCGGGTATTGGGTTATATTTGTTTCTTCTAATATATATATACCACCATTTTTCTCTTCTCTTTTAAAAAAAAATAAAAAATAGAAAGTTGGATAACTAATCAGTTCCATGAATCCTTTGTGCACCACCTGTGTAAATACCTTGAAGAAAAAAAAATCAAATTTTATTCAAACTGCGAGATTCGGCTTAAATTATTTTATACTAAAAATATATTATTAAATAAACCAATTATTGTGATGGGTGGTTTGTAAGATCACTTTAGGATCCTCAAATCTAATTAACCAATTATTTTGCTAATTAATTATTATTATTATTATTTTAATTGAGTTGTATTCAAACGAAAACTTGCAAAAAAAAGTTATAGAGAATAGATAATAGTGTCTTTTTTACATATTTGTATTATATGATATGTCTAAACTAATGGAGTAGTACACATTAAAAAAATATATAAAAACAAAATAAAATAAAAATAACAATGGTGGCACCCACCACCACCTCATGTAGTGTGGGTAATGCACTCGCCACTTTATAATGACAACATCCACCTAGTTATTATACAATTTACATGTAGTCGTGCTTTATACATTATCTAATCATTATAGTAGTGGTGGTGCCCAAACCACTTCTTTTCATACATAATTTATATATTATGTACCCACCACCCGTAACAAGCACCGACCACTCCACTTCATTAAATAAAGTAGACTTTTCACCTCTCTGTCATCCTCTTTCCTTCTCTCTCTTCCTCTCGAACTTCATTCTTCTCTCACAAACCAGTAATAAAGGTAAGCAATGCTGCCGAAAAACCGCGAGAGCATCCACAGTGAATTCATCTTTATCTTTTTCTTTCATTACTTTACTCTTGTTCTGTTTTTGTTGTTAATGATGACAACAAGTAGAGCTTTCCATTACCTATTTTCTTAACTTCCCTCTTTTCTTCCCTTTTCAACTTGGGAATATAGGACATTAACATTCACATTAAATCACATTGAAACCGACAACCCAAACGTTGTAATAAGTAGCAACAACTTGACAATCATGATACCATGTTTCCGCTTTCAGAAACTTGTTCTCATGTTTTGGAGAAGATGATCTTCATTTTTAGAAACTTGTTCTCATGCTTTGGAGAAGATGAATACCTCATAGATCCTCCCCTCTAATTTTTCCTCCTCCTCTCTCATTCTTCTCTTTGTTTTCTCCGCTGCAAGTCGTAGTGAACAGAACATATGAGAATATGAGATAATATATAATATTATATTATTATGCATATAATATTGTATATGTGTGAATTATATTATATTAGGTTATACAAATTATGTTATATAATATTATACATGTGTACACTACATTTTATATATATATATAACCCACTAATATGTATACATCATGATGTATATATGTATCTTATATATTTACATATGTTTTATGGTGGTGGCAGTGCCACCTCCATCAATACTAACATACTCTATGCAATTTTCTTAAGTTGTCACACTTACAAGTATATATAAATATATTATTTTATATTATATACATCTCATATATAAAGATATATGTATTATAAGATATTGTATTATATTATCTATACCTTATGTAAGATAATATATACGTAAGCACACGCAACTAACGTGAATATAATACGAGTGTATATAGGTTGAAAGCATCACATGTTGACGAATCCGATTGATCGACAAATGGGACTCGTGACTTGTGGGAGTGATCCTTGACTTTTTCCTTTATTCTTATTTATTTATAGCATGTTATGTCATGTCTAATTAGATGTGTGTGTATGTGATTTCTCTCTTAATCATTTGTATGCTAGTCATTATTGTATTTCATATGTACATGTTATGGTTGCTATTGAACATTCTATGATCAATATGCCTTGTGTGCTTTTATTGTTGATTAGAAGTTTAAATTAGAGGAACATTGACATGCTCTCTTAATTATGATAATTATATGGAATGATATAATATGAGTTGTTGCGTGTTATCCGGTAATTAGTTTTATAATAACATGATATGTTAATACATTACATTGACCATGTTGGTATGTTAGTTATATTATTTGTTTTACTAAAGACACACTAAAAAGATAACAATACATTGAAAGGTGTCTTCGTGTTCCGAAAGGTCAAGGTTATATGCTACAATGGCCAGTGAATTTCGAACACTATTCAAGAGGAGTTCCAAGGGAAAAGATGATTCCGCCTGGGTGGTCTATAACTCAAATGGATGGTTAATGACAATATTTAAAATAAATTAATGTTGTAACGTAATGTATGCACTTATTTAAATATCTAGTTGAATTTGATGTATTATGCTATTAATAAATAAGAGTTCAAGAATATTGTTTAATGTGATCTACTGAGCATTAGCTCACCCCAATATCTCTTGCAGGAATTAATAATGCATTATGAGTCGGATTTCATCTAAGGAGTTGATAGCTATAGAACCAAACAATTGAGTAAATTCGAATAATGTCTTAGTAGTATGTTTGACTATTGAATTGGTTGTTATAAGATGTGTTTATTTGGTGATAATGATTATTGGTTATTTGAATAAGTCATTGTAATAGTAAACTTATTACATTTATCCAATAAATTGTGAATTGTAGTGTCATTTAATTTATTTTTGATATGACACGCTATATTATTATCAAAAATGGTTCTAGACTTGTGATGCCTGTAGGATTTATAATATTAGGGTATTTGGCATTCTATGATGATTTAATCTCATGACTATGATATGGTCTATGATATGACTAAGATAAATATTGAGACATCCAGACTCAGGTGATTGAAATTGCAGGCACAGTAAGACTAGGGTTAAGCAATGCCCCTAGACAAGTAATCTAATTAATTTTAAAAATTTTATATATAATTATAAGGGCATTACAAGAAAATGATAGACATTCACTCCTCAGTTAGGTTACTTTGGTCAGTCGTTTTCTATTATAGGTTGAAAAAATCGGAGTGGGACAACTTGACACACTTTTCTCAGGTGGTGATTTTTCACCATATTTGAACACCTTAATTTAGTGGGAGAAGATAAATGCACGGTCATGCATGACCCACCACTAAGGTATACTCACGTACTCAACCTACGTGGTTCAGGTAATAACTCGGATTAGTGGGCTCAGTTGCAGGATTCAAAACCTACTTTAAACTTATTCGAATAATTGGGCCTTCCACTACTAGTCTAATCTTAAATGATAATATGGGCTTTAGAGAGCCAAGGGCCCAAGGTCCTAATAAAGGCTTACTCAAGAGGAAGAAGATGAGAGCCACCTGAGTCACACGGCACACGATGCATAGGTTTTTTTTTTTTTGAAACAAGAGACAATATTGTATATATTTTAAAAGTAAAAGGGATGTGTGCGCAAGATGGACCAACTCTAGGCCGAGAGGGATCTCGATAGGATCGGTAGGATGATCGTAGGATCGATAGGATTGTGATCCAACTATAATTTATTTTTTTTAACGTTGGTTTTTAAAAAATCATATAAATTTTTTTTAAGAAAAGAAAAAATATATTGTGATTCTGTATGCAGTTTTTTTGAAAAAAAAATGTAGATTTAAAAAAAATACTTTATATATATTTTTTAATAAATTTGGTTGTTTACTTGTTCTTGACGGGATAGGACTTCATTTTTTGAACTACACTTCTTAAAATTTGGCTTAATTTGTATTTATATGTATTATTTTAATATTTTTTTGGGTACCTTTATACACAAATAACACATATTTTTTAGTTGGTAGGATCTTACGATCCAGAATTCGATTTTACGATTCGATCATTTAGGTCTCCTATCGAATCGAGGTAAGATCCCAATCTTGACAACCATGGCCACAAGAGGTCGATACATCAATAAAATTACATCAAACAAAGCCCTAATTGCGATACCAATCAATAATTGAAAATTCACCTGCAAATTTTGATTTTGGATGTAGCTATCCAACGCGCGACAAGCATTAAGATTTCATCCCATAAAGTTGGCTTAGATTTTGCTATGTTTTGGAATATCCGTCTATTCCTTTCCAACTAAATAATCCATGACGAAGCATAAACCATCATCTTACCGGCCTCTGTGCTATTTCCTAAGGCAGGTGTTATGTGGGGTGAAACTTGTTTTTTGGAGGAGAGATAATTATGCACACAATGCATATTTCATTGTAAGTTTATGTAAGAGACCAAAAATTAAAAATTAAAAACTACTAAAGCATTTAAGTTTTCTATCTCGATTTTTTTATTTTTTTTCAATTTAAAAAACATTTTTTTTAATTACCTCATACATCATTAAGGGAGTTTTTCTATCCATGCAGATTGTATGCCACAATTTAATAAAATAAAATAAAATCTTTCTACTAAAGGATAAGGCTAAACACACATATTAAATTAATAGCACTTTAATTTGGAGACTCGTTTGTGTTTGTATATATGGGACTTTAATTAAAAATGATAATTAGATGTTACTAAAAGTTATTAGTGTATATACATGCTTTGAAGAAAAAGTTGATCAGAAGCAACTGCAAATTGATTGATTCCGTGGAAAAGAGAGCTTGCAAGTGAGATGAAATGTCAATATTTTGTTATTGCTATTCCCTCAAAAGTCAAAAAGTTAATCTATTAGGAGGATCAAATGTTATATTAAGGGATAAATGTCTCAAGATCGAAACTCGTTTCCACCTTAGTTACGCTGACTTGTAAAGAATTGCTTAATACCCTTACAGTGTTCAAAAGTAACGAAGACATCAGGTGAAAAACCACCTTTAGGTTGCCTCGAACTAAGTAACAAGAGACATAATTTTTGACAATGTTACAATGTCATTGAATGATTGTATCTTGAATTAATTACAATGTTGAAGTATAGGGATCACTTTATCATTTTTCTCTGTAAATCACCCGAGTGGAAACTGTGATTTATATGTTTTGATGCTCCTTTTTCCGTAGTCAGTGGAAATAAAAAGCTAGAAAGAAGGAGATGATATAGTCTTCGTGGTCTTAGTCTTAGAGACATATGCACTCCATGCCCATGTGACCCTCAAATATTCTTTGACTCTCTCTTTATAAATTAAAGTGATCTCAAAAGTCAACAAAACTAATCATCTCTCCAATCTCAATATTTAATTAATTTTAATATTAATTAATTTTGTATCATGTGGAATTAAGATTTTAATCCAGCCCAACTCTATATATTTAATTTGCACTAGATATTGAATGAAAAAAGAAATTGGGATCAAAGGTTTTATGTCATTGGATTAATATATTTGAGGAAATCTGAATAAAATAATGTAGGGTACATTAAAAAATTAAATTCATTTAGTTTGATTACGTATAGTGAGCGTGCACGTGCGTTGCACGTAATTTTGATAATTATATTTTATAATTTATATTTTTTTATTTTAATTTTGAAGGTGTGTAAATGATTAACTCTTATTGATTGCATGTGTCAGTTGAAATAAACATAGAAAAAAATGTAAAAACTAAAAAGGTGAATTGGTTAGATTAATTGATTTAAAAATACCCCTTAACTATTTATAATATATACAGGTTGAAAATCAAAATTTTTAATAAATAAAAAAATATATTATTAAAATTATGATAAAAGTATCATACTGTCGATAAAAAGTATTGACTTTATAAATAATATAGATAATAGAAATAACAAATCAAAATATTAGTTCCTTCATTTACATAGAATAGGTTGATTTAAAAAAAAAAAAAATGAAGGTTGATGAGATCTCAGTCTTCTTCTTATTAAATATGGTCGTTAATTCTACAACTTTAATTAATTTCTTCTTCCTTTTCTTTTTCTTCTTCAATGGCATGAATAAGAGGGTAGCCATGAGGTATTTGCAATTCATTTAGCTGGCTGGCCTAATAAATGGTCAAATTAGAAAGAAACAGTTCTTTTTGACCGGTCAAACATATATTCCCTTAAGAAAAGAAAGTCAATAGAACTCCCTATCATCTTGTTCTATAAAGCCGGTGCATGGTAGCTCATTACAACCTAACCCTCCTTGACCCCTTTGGCTTTATATATCCACCTTCATATATCTTTCTCAGTGTTCTTATCAATGAATAAGATCGTGTACGTATATCAACTTCACATATCCAAATATTTATTTCAATCTTAAGATATATTTGAAAGAGTAATGTTATATTTACGTCATTTTCTGACATTGTCACCTAATCTCACTTCTTTGGATAGTTTAGGGACGTAAATATATTTGAAAATATTGCACAATACATACGCATCCCTAAAAATATATCTAAAGAAAGCGTTGACACTCAACATATATAAATCAATTTTCTATTTGAAATAGGTCAAAGAGACACCAAAAAACTTTGTGGAGGTGAATTAAAATAAACACAACTATATCAAAAAAAAAAAAAAACAGAAGGATTTCAACCAATGAATTAATATATGCTTTTTCCCAACCAAAACCAAACATCAAAGAAAAAATTAATAATGCAACTTCAGAGAGCATGGTTGGAGAAGAAGAAGCAAGGAACCCTACCTGCTGTCTGGGTTCATAAGGAGAGAGAAGGGGCCTGCATGCCAATTAATGGTTACGGCAACTACTACTGTTCATGATCAATATTATGTTGTTTCTATAAGAATTAATAATGGCTGTTTTAATATAATTTGCTCAACCTTCACGCCTTTGATAATCGATGGAGATGGGTCTCCATCTTTCCTTTCTTTCACGGCACCTTCATATCCTTTGCATCTATTTTTGTTTTAATATTTGTTAGATCTCTAAAAAATATAAATACTTTATTTCTCTTAAACTTGTTTTTACAACCTAATGATGTATTTAAAATCTTAATACAATAGTACAATCTATTTAAACACAAACTAATCAATATTCTAATCAGACACACACCTAAAAATCCTAGTTATACTCAAATTTTAATAAAAATATAATCTAGATTATTATCTCCAACAAAATAATTACTCAATAATTATTTTTTTCATCTATATCAGTCAACTTATATAGATATCATCTTTATCTATATTTTAGATATTTCGACTTTTCTCTTATATATTAATGTTAATTGTTAATGGAAGTAAAAATTATAAATGAAGTGATAATGAAGATTGAAAGTTAAAAGATACAATGAGAGAAAATTTTAAGTAATTAAAATCTATTTTACATAAAGAAAGAGAAATAAATGAATATGTGAAGCATAAAATTAGAGCAGAACGGATCAAGTGGAGGAGGAGTGCTTTTTAGAGTATTATATGCATGATTAATATTAATCATCGGTTGGTTCGAGGGCCAAACCTAAGGGAGGTTAAGGGACTCGATTTCGAGTTTGAGCCCCTCCTTGACAAAATTATTGTTGGGAGAGACGCCCCCGCCTCTATAAAATTTCGAAGTCCAGTGGAATAGTGTTCGCCTCGAAGGGAAAAGGAAGACACCATCAAATGTCGAAATTCTGATAATAAAATAAAATAGCGCAATATCCCATTAAAGTTAAAGGAAAAATTTTAAAGAGTTATTAATAGGCTAGCATTTGTAAATGGAACAAAATGTTAGCCATTTAAAAAGCATGTTACCAAACTAAGTGTAACATAAAATAAGAATTCTAAGATGAATATGGGGTAAAATTTTAATGATAAAGTTAGAAATGGGTATGTTCTTGAAATGGTAAAAAAATTATATGGTAACAATAAAAGTAGAGAAAGGCCTAAAATAATATAAACAAAAATAATTTAAAAAAATTTTACTTCTTATAATTTGAATGTTTACTTACCTTTGATTAAAGAGAGTGAAATAAACGCAATTACGGAGTTGACCTCTTACAGTCGAAAAAAGTTTTAACTTGAGTTTAGTTAAATATTAATTCTTAAGAAGCCATTATTCTCTCGTAATATTAGTGAGAGAGAAAGAGGGTTATATTTTATTGTAACTATAATATTTTATTTTTTATTTTGTTATTTCCAATAGGAATAGATAAAAGAAGTTTGTTGAGAAATGTGGTAAACATTAATAAAAATCACACATGCAACATATTTACACACACGTTTATATTGAGCAAATTAATTAACAAAACAATATATACATATTTTTTTGATGACCATAGCCATAGGTATCTAGCTAGGCTCTTCTTTACATGTACCGCAGTAATTCTCCGTCAGACATGCAACCCCTTCCACAAGACCTGCACGTTGGGTAAGATCGGGAGATCGTACAAGCATTCTCCCGTTCAGCGCTACCCATACAAGGTTTGACTAATATTTGTTTACAAAATTAATTGTCATATTTTAGCCAATTCAATAAATTTATATATATATTTATACTTTAGTCATGTAATTTTTAAATTTTCACCATTTTTTTATTGAATATTATATATATAAAAAAACATCATTGTAAATTTATTCATGCAATTCCACTTGTGAATTGAAAATATAAATTGAATTTGTATATTTAAATTTATAAAAATACTTTTATCAATTAAAACTATGGTGTATTATGAGCAATAGATGTCTTTTTTTTTTCTATTTTTAATTTTTCGATACTTAAGAGGTGTTCTTTTCTTTTAGCCGAGACTAATTCTTTCAAATTCGGGCGTATGATAGAGACATTTGGACTGATCCTTCAAACAGAATCAGATAAATAAGGGCATGCCGTCTAGCTTTAAACTCGAAATCTGAATCTCAACTTTATTTATATTCAATTTTTCAACTAACCGAGCTATCATCTGTTAATTTTTATATTTTTTTTATTTATGATATGATGATGTGATATATTCCCACGTAAGCGTAGGGATATTATTGAGTATAAATTTTGGATTCCTTAAATTTATTTGGTTAATGTCACCTTAAACTTTGCACTTAATCAACTAGATCATAAGGGGTCCAGTGGCTAGTGGAAAAGAAAGCTGGTGCTTTCAAAGCTGCGATAGTTGCGGAAGCTCAACGTGGGGTAGAGACGTCCGTTTGTCCTGGGCTCACTCAACAATTAGTTGGGATAGTCAGCTGATCCATGTAATTTATTGCAACCAAAGGTCAAAACCATCAGATTCATTCACCCAGTCAGCTAATTGACACGTAGTGAAGGCTCCAATTACGGTCCACGTGTAAAGTGGAAAATGCACAGCAGCACCGCAATCCATGTCAGACTGTCCCGCTGAGTATATATACGATTACGTCACCCTTGGCGCATTAAAAACATCAACATAAATAACCCCAATTTATTAAACAATTCGGATAATGCTAATCTAATTAATGAAAAAACTCAAGATTTTACTTAGGCATATTTTTTTTTATTTAATTTTTATTCATACGTCAATAATGAAATTAAAATTGCTTCAAAAAATAAACAATGAAATTAAAATTGATTCGTACTAAAAACCATATATAAAATTGATTAATAGGAATATTGTATTAGTGAAATAAAATTGATTTCTTTATGTAAAATTATTAAATTGATTAAATAGATTAAATAAATCATTTACAAAAATATTTTTTTTTTTTCAAAAATTGATTTCATACATGGTTAATAAGAATCAATTTTAAGTTCATTATTGATGGTATGGGTAGAAAAGAAAATAATAAAACCATGAGTGAATATAATCTTGAGTAATTTTATGAATTAGATTAGCATTCACCTAAATTTTATCATTAAAATAAGAAAAAATGACTTTCATACACACTACTAGTTAGTTAATAATTTTGTGATTTATTACTTATGAAAATTAAAAAGGGTTCCAGGTATTATAACAATTCATTAATATTAAGCAGAAAAATATAATAATGATTCATAATAGTTTATTGAATTAAATAGCCAAGGAAACAATTTAAGTCAATTCATTAATGTAAGCCAAAGAAAGATACAAAACAAGGAGAGAATGTGATACACTTAAATGTCACCTGCTATTGGGGTGTAGGCCATTTTGTCGAAAAATAATAAATAAATAAATAATCTTCAAAGTGATGCAATTAATTGTCACCTGCTATTGGTATGTAGGCTATTTTGTTCAAATTTTTTTTTAAAAAAAATCCTCAAAAGTGTTTCATTAGGATGGATTATTTGATAATTCGTGCAATACACACAACTCTATGTTGGTACGAGAAACTTACGTATATGAGTACACCAGTCAAATACACTTTTGAAGTATCCAAAAAGCATATATATATATATATATATATATATGAGTAATGTTATAGATACGTTGAGTGCCAACGTCATTTTTTGATTCTAACACATAATCTTTGTTGGATGTCGAAAATTATGCACAATAGAAGCGCATCTCCAAAATATTTAAAAAAACTGGGTGCTAGTGTCGAGCCTACATAAAATATTTTTTGATATATATTCTTGTGTTTTATACCTAACATATTTAAAAGACCTAATTAATGAAATAGAATTTAGAATGACAAATAAAAAAAACTTCTGTTCTTCTATAAAATCAAAGTCGTTTGTCAAGGGAGGTAGCAACAAATACAACAAATTAATTTTCTGTTCTTGCATGATTATAATCAAGTACTACAATGTGAAAGCAAGTCAAAAAAGAATTAGTACGTACTTTGAAATATATATATATATATATAAATATTTCTTTTCATCCATATGAGACAAGAGGGCATGTGGAGAGCAGAGAAATTAAAGATTTAATGTGAAAACAAAACATCATAATTGATGAAACTCAAAACCAGAATTAATAAATTTCTTCTCTCTTAACGGCCCAACTACCATATATATGTATGGAGAAGCAATAACATTACTGTGTTAAACCAGAAATCACGACACATGTGGGCCAATATGTTTAGCTTAATCACGCCTTTTCTCCCGGCTTTACTTCCCTTTATAACACCTCTCGTCTTCTTCCAATCTCTTCATCACATCTCAACTGTTCTACTTCCCAAGGAAGAAGTAACAGATCAACAAAAAGAGAAATTTTAATGGAGAATATCACTCTCTTTCTTCTCTTCTTCATCACTTCTCTTCTTTCTCCTACCCTCATTTCCTCTTCTATCCCAGACCCACATACAACCTTGCCTGAAACTGAAAGGTAATTCAGTTTTTAGTTCCATATATACAATGATATATACATACAAAACAGATATACTAATATACATTTTTGTATATATATACATATATATGTATTTGTTTCAGGAGCAGCAATATTTCTAGGAGAAACTTGGGCTACTTCTCATGTAACACTGGGAACCAAATGGATGACTGCTGGAGGTGTGACCCAAATTGGGAAAGAAACCGGAAGCGCCTCGCCGATTGTGCAATCGGGTTTGGTCGGAATGCCATTGGAGGGCGAGACGGCCGGATTTACGTTGTCACCGACTCCGGCGACGATGATCCAGTGAACCCGAAGCCGGGGACTTTGAGATACGCGGTTATCCAAGATGAACCGCTATGGATCATCTTCGCCCGCGACATGGTGATCAAGCTTAAGGAAGAGCTTATCATGAACTCATTCAAGACCATAGATGGTAGAGGAGCAAGTGTTCACATTGCTGGAGGACCATGCATTACCATACAGTATGTGACCAACATCATCATACATGGATTACACATACATGATTGTGTACCAGGTGGGAACACAGATGTGAGAAGCTCTCCTAGGCATTATGGTTGGAGAACTAGGTCTGATGGTGATGGGATATCCATCTTTGGAGGTAGCCATGTATGGGTGGATCATTGTAGTCTTTCTAATTGTCACGATGGGCTCATTGATGCCATCCATGGATCGACGGCCATCACGATATCGAATAACTACTTGACCCATCATGATAAGGTCATGTTGTTAGGACATAGTGATACTTATACACAAGATAAGGACATGCAGGTCACCATTGCTTATAATCACTTTGGAGAAGGCTTAGTTCAGAGGATGCCACGGTATGTTACATAACATAAATCGAAGTTGATAATATTGTTTACATTTCTTTTAAATTAATTCTATTCTTCTTAATATTTGCAGATGTAGGCATGGATATTTTGATATAGTGAACAATGACTACACTCACTGGGAAATGTATGCAATTGGTGGAAGTGCATCACCTACCATCAACAGCAAAGGGAATAGATTTCTTGCCCCAGATATTAGATTCAGCAAAGAGGTGAAACTCATCATCACAAAATTGGCTTCATAACTAGATATGTATACCATGTTATATATATAAAGACATAAAGCAAAAAAATAGCATGCCAATTCCATTGTTAAGAGATTTGCATTATTATTAATGCATATTATGTTATGGATTTACTTGAATATTGGATGACTGATGTAGGTTACTAAGCATGAGGATGCACCAGAGAGTGAATGGAGGCACTGGAATTGGAGATCCGAAGGAGACTTGATGCTGAACGGTGCGTTCTTTATTGCATCGGGGGCGGGCGCATCGTCGAGCTACGCCAAGGCTACAAGTCTGGGGGCGAGGCCTTCGTCTCTCGTTGGTTCAATGACCGTCACTGCCGGGGCTCTCAATTGCAGGAAGGGTTCCCGTTGCTGATCCAAATGATGGGATGAATATCTGGTTTTATATATATAACTACATATTTATATATAAATATATATATATAAGAAGTAGAAAGTTTGAATAGAAGTGAGATGAGTAAAGAAACAAAGAAGAAGAAGAAGAAGAGTAAGTGCTCACAGAAGTGTTGAGAACTAGCTGGCTAGGGGGTCATATTAATTATTAACTCTGCTTAATTTGTACCCTTCATTTTTGGTTAATTTGAGTATTACAACCTCGGCTGCTTCTTCTTCCCAATCCATTACTTTGTAATGACGTAAGCACCTTGGTATGTGGGACCACAGGAGGAGGAAGAATTAAAGTGCTAGTGGTGTTGATTGAAAGAAATTTCTATATATATGTATTGGCTTTGCTTACTAATTATCTCTCTCAAATATTTCTCTGCACAATTCGTATTAGATCATTTGTAGTTATCATCTTTTGAGGAATAACACCCACACATTTTCTACCTTAGAGCATTGCAACAACTCTCGAGGACGTCATTGGCTAACAAATGGTGAAACGTGACTTGAACTCGAGAATTTTAAGGATTATTGTGCTTGTATTCAACTATTGAACTAAGCTACCGTTTGATTTTTCTAACTTAATTTATGACTCTATATAGGTTAAAGTGTGTGATTTTATTCTAAAAGACTTAGATAGTAACAAGATAGATCTTAACTCATATTTTATTTAATCAACTTGTCCATATGTACCTAGGATTATTATTTTGGTACTTTTCATTCCTAATAACTATCAAATCGACCCTATCGAAGTTGCTTCTCGTTCTCTCTTCATTAAAGGGCTTGGAGAGAGTGTGAACCAAACCAAGAAGAAGTCATCAACACGACCGACAGATTAAAGACTTGCAAAAAAGGCACACTTGAGCACGTTCTGTTCGACAGGGTTGGCCCATTTACGTTGAATTTATTACAAAATGGACGGGCAAACGAATTAAAGTAAGATATATATATAACAGAAGGTCCACGATATTGCTGCTAATGCTCCATCAAATTCACACCACATCATTTATATTTTGTTCATTGGCTAGCGGTAATTTCTTGCTATATGTATATGTTCAATCAAGAAATTAATCAATATTTATTTGCCCATTAATGGAAATGCCTTCTAATTTGGTCATAACAGTACAACAGTTGCCATGTAATCTTATTTTATTAGTTGTAAATAGAACTAATTATTAGTATTTTTTAATAAAATACTTTTAGTTAATTATTAATTAATTTAAAAAATAAAAGTAATTAAGGAAAATATATATTGTATTTATAATACTAGTCGATTTGATGAAAAATTATTAAGGTAAACCTCAATGCATCAATATCCTTCTTAATTGTTAATTACGCCAACTAGTTGATAATTAAAAGAACAATTTTTTTTTTGTCAATTTATAGTATTTGTTACATTGCATCATCACCTATCTATACAAATCATTTCAGATTAATAAATCATAGACAATCTCAATGACTAATACAACGAACAAACGCCTACTAATTTAATGCCCAACAAGGTCACAACAAGCCTTCAATAAGGGGGACAAGAACTCCTCACCTCATATGAGGGTGGGGAGATTTTTATTTGAATCTTCCACCTTATATGAGGAGAAGCCGCATAAATATTGGCACCAACTAAAAAAAAACTTACTTATTGAGGGGAGGAGAGGGAGAGAATTAATTTAATGGCACTACTCCTGTACCTAGGTTCTTACATACTACTCTTGTACGTCCTAGAGTACTTAAAAAAAAAATTTAAAATTTAAAATTTAAATTCTTAGAAGGAACCCAAGGAATTGAAATTAAAATGAAATAGATGATAACATTAATTTGGTATGAAGAAGATGTGGAAGGGATATACCCAAAATAGTCATAAATCATCGTCATGAAACAAGACCAAAAGAGTCCTCAAATGTACTAAGTCCATAGATAATATCACAACATCACATCTCATACTTGTAATTGAGCTCAAAAGAATAAGGAGGAGCAGAAGAGGAACAGGAATCCAGATGCAACACTAGCAACAAGGGGCACCTTCAACACAGCTGCGCCACTCTTGCCTCCAGCACCAGCAGGCCCATCTGCAACAACCGAAGAGGTTGGACCCAAAGGAACCACACCTGGGTCTGCTGATGGGGTCTCGCCGATGGGTCCATCGGCGGCATCTCCTGAGTCCGCCGGCGACAACCCTGCCGGGTCGGCCCCTTCGACTGGAACCAGGCCGGCCACAGCTGACTTAGTGGGTGGTGCCGCTTCAGCTGAGCCACCTTTCTTGCCACCACTTGTTGCCGGTGCAGTTTTGGCTCCGTCTTGAGCTGAGACACATCCCACAATGGCCATGATGAACATGATGAGAGCAAGAAAAACAATTTTTTGAGCCATTTTTTTTTTTTGTAAAGTTTTTGATATGTGAAAATATGGGAATGAATTGGATTAAAAACAGTAATATTAGTAATTAAGGAAGGAAAGGAAGGGATTAATTAATTAATGAAAGAGCAACTAGCTAGGGTTTGGAGAGTGAGGTCTTTATAGGTTGATAAAGGAAGGTTAGGAAGGTGCATGGTTTTCCGACAGTGAAGGGTGATTGAGGTGACAGTTATTTCGGTTGGAACGGTTAACTTATTATAGTTTTTGATGGTTTTTGTGTTATATATGTTGTTAGAAAGAAAGGAAAATGGATGGAGGTGCAACCCCTTGCTGGCTGACCGGTTCAGCTGGTGGTTGCGGGTGCAGGTCTATTTTAGGATATTATTAATAGATTTTAAATATTTATTTTGAGATTTTTTTTTTTTTTTTTTATTTTTTTAAGTTTGCTTATTTGTTCTAGGAAGTTGAGGGAGTATGTAACTCCAACTCCGCTTTACTTTCACGTGGCAAACCATTAAGATGACGATGGCTTAAGAGAGAGTAATGTTATATTGACACCTAAAATATACATTTAAAGTGTATTTCACCCTTGTACATCAATTAATTATCTTAAATTATATGTTAACGTATGACTTAAAGTAATTTAATGATATTTTAATATATAATGATGTGTACTTTGGATCTCACTTTAGCATTTTCTATTAAAAGAAGAATCATATAATGAAATGAGAAACGGTCGATGCACATATTTTTTTAGCATCCATTTAATTTTATCACGCAACTAATTAAATATATTAAATTATCTTAAATTATGTATTAATGCATGATTCAAAAACATTCAAGAGATTGTGTGCTTAAAATAAGAGCACTGATAAATATATATATGACTCACAAGTATATGGAAAAAAATTATGTACTAGTGATGATTCATTCTATAATAATAAATAATAATAAAAATTTGGTCATTTAAAATATTAAGTTTTATAAATACGAGAATTAACTAGGACACCGTTTGAACATCAAGATGCCGTATTATCTATGAAATTAATTAGAAACTGTAAAGCCGCAGAGAAAAGAACAAAAAGGAACTGCAACATGTCATCACGAAATCCAAGAAATGATTCTTCCTAATCCTTATTCTTCTTACTTATAATTTTCAACCTAGCCACACGACCCTATTCCCACACAGATCATCAATTTATAATTGCATTTCTTATTTAATTTCCTCGTAGTTAGGAGAGAGTTTAACTCAACACTAAGAACACCAAAATGCATGTGAGGCACTGATCGGATTGCTGGAGCAGATAGGAGAAGCAGCTAGCTAGCAGTACTTGCAAAACCTGAAGCAATGAGGCTGGTGATCAAGTTGATACAAACGCTCCTTATCATGTATCTCTGCATTCTTACACAACAACAACCACTACTTGGCCTACGACATATACCTAGTAAGTAAAATATAATCTCACACTTTTTATTTTTATTTTTTATAACAGAAGGTATCTGTATATCTGGTTCCGACTAATTCCTTGGGCTCCTGATTGCTCGAGCAAGAGATGTCCCCAGTGACTAACTCTAGTGGAGAGTAGAGCTCTTAAAGAATATGATAGCTTGATCGGCATTATTAAGCCTTAATCTAATTAACTGTTGTTAATGCTCTTTGAGTTTATTAATAGTTTCTAACACGATGCTATGATTAGACGAGCATCCGTACGTTTTTCTTTTATATATGCCTAAGATATTTTTGGTTCAAGTTTTGTTATTGGTATCTATATATTAATCTTTTTTCTTCTCTCCCTATGAGGTCGTGCACTTGAGAAAGTGTTAATGATAGCTTAATAAAATGATGAAGGTGCAATTTACATTTTGCAGAGATTAATGGTGCATTAATGGGAAGATCAAGATTAGGTGATGCAGGAGTTTCAAGTAATTGGCAGTGGCATATTGATGAAGATTATTCCATGGTGCGAAGGCGACGGCCTGTACATAATAAGTTAGAACCCTAATTATTTTGTTTAATATATATATATATGTCTTAATTATTTTTCCGTTGTTTATATATCAATCCACAACACATAGCTACATATATACATTGTTAGAGCCGGGTATATATATGTTAATTATTTTGTAGTTGTTGGACTTAGTAATGGCTTCTATATATCATGATCTTCATCCACAAAATATGCTGATGATAGAGTATCTCTCCCCCCAAAAATTATCAAATTATCTAAATACTTACTTGTTCTCACCCATATGTAGTGAAACAACTACAAAATGACCAAATAAATGTACATATTAATATTGAGGTTTAACACACATATATATGTATTACTTAATTTAAAAATTATGGGTAATTTATCTTTTCTCATTTTTCTTAATACTGAGGAAAGTTCATCTGATAAATTTTCTAATTAATAATTATAACATTAAATTATACTTAAACAAATGCTTTAAGAAGATGATAGAACCGAATATCCATGTGACAAGTTGGATCTTCTGACTGTTTCTTTTTGGGAATTCCAACCAAAATTCATTCCTCCTGTGCGGAAAGAGATCATCCCCACAGAGCTTTTGATCAATTTCATCTTTTGCTTTGAGGACTTAACTAAAGCAATCCTCTACCGGTGGTTGCCATGTTCTAAAAGACACTTTGCTTCCATTTTTATTTACCTAGCATTCGCAATTTGTCTAAAAGGGGCAGGCAGAAGTTAGATGCCTTAAGTTATTTCGAGTTATATTATAAAAATAATCATCAATGTAAAATTGTTTACATACTTATCGTCAATAATTTACTAGACAATACTTCAAAGTTTATAATATTTGGGTGGAACTCGTAACTGAATATTTGTTTTAAGAGCCCATTTGGCTTGAGTGTTTGAAATTGCATGTAATATCAGGCCTTCAGTCGAGGTCAAGTCTTGATATGTAAACTCAGACCTATCCAATAAATTTTTTGACCGAGCCAGACTAACCCATATAATAATACGGCCTGAGCCTGGGTCAAACCATTTTGATCAAGTCGAGCCAAGTCCATAGGGTGGGGCCGAATTACCACCCTTACAAAAGTCTATTTCGAAACTCTAATCCAAGACCTTGTAGGGAAGAATTCATCTTCTATCCATCCGGCTAAACCGATTGATGGTGCTACGAACTATTATTTCATAGCTAAAGACGGAATCTTTTGAACTAATTGCTTCTACTTAAAATAAGTAAGTTTTTTAGCGTTTGCAAAAAAACTAACCATCTACTGCTTTTTTAAGTTGCTTTTGCATTTGGAGTTATTTTACAAGGACCATTTTTTTTTTTTTTTTAACATCAGTGGTATCAGGGCTCATCCCTAGCTATTAATCCTCTGAGTCATGACTACAAATACTCAAAGACGTAGTTGTGTGGGTGAGAAAACTCAGATTCAGGATCTATTTTATAATAGAACCTTATATTTGTTTATTATCAACCCCTTATATTTTATAATATAATGGGTTGATATATTATCGAAAATGGAATATTTGTGTAAGTAGTATTAATGTTTATATATACAACTCTTTGTAGAGCTTAAAATAATGTTTTCAAAAATAAAATGATCGTTTAGGCATATTTTGAGTAAAAGTAGCATGTAGTTATAGAAAATTCTTTGTAGTGTTGAATTAAATAACTACAAAAATAGAGGCATAATTAGATTTAATTAACAAATATAAGGTTTTGGCATCACAATTTCATTTACTGAACAACATGCATCCACCTACCTTCACAAGTAAACTAAAGAAGGTAGTGATCATATTTCACTAATTACAAATTCCTAATCATCCTAAGGCCCAGTTGCAGTACTAGTAAGGCAGTGTTATGTGGTAATTGGATGATAATATGATTATCTGAATGATGATTATGGTGAGAATTTGTTTAGTGAATGAGTAGCGCTACATTTTTTTTATTTTTTATTTTTGAAGACGTAGTGCTACATTTACATCCATAGTAAATACTGATATAGAAAATGCTAGCACCATTTAAAATATACATCTAAAATGTATATCATCATTAAATACTATTGAATTATTTCGAATCATGTGCCAACACATAATTTAAGGCAATCTTAATGATATATATACAAAGGTAATGTACACTTTGAATGTACATTTCAAGTGTCAACGTAGCATTAGTCTCTATTGATATGTAGAAACGTCATCTTTTAAAATACCATTAGATTGTCTCAAATTACATGTTAATACATGTTTCGAGATAATCTAATAGTGTACCAGTAGAATGTCTCTAGCTACCACCATCAACATTGGATGTCATCACTTTTATTAGGGAATAGAGTAGTGGTTGATAGTAGATGTACCATTTGGATATAGGGCTATCATGAGCAGGACAACATTGTTACTGAATATATATACATCTACTTATCATCTCTAATTCTTTGATAACTAGCTCAGAAAGAGTTACCTTTAAACTTCTCCTTATCTTCTCAGCGTTTGGATAGGAGTCATGTCATATATATGTATATGATGTAACCTAGACCCATATCCTATATAATAAATCCTAGATCATCTATATATATTCATGATAACGAATACATATACAACACGCATGCTTTATAAAAAAATAAAAAAATAAATTTAAGTAGGGTCACAAATATGTAAGTATTCTTCACACATTTGATTTCTTTTTGTCATTGCATGGAACTAGGAAATATCCTAATCTCTATCATTCCACTATTAATAAGTTATTAGATCAAATTCTATAGTACATGTTGATAAGAATGACAAAGATCCACGTGGTTGAGTGTATGCTAGCTAGCTAGGACAGAAACCTTTTAGGAACAATTAATCTAGCCCACATGTAATACAAAAGAGTAGCTGAAATTTGTCTGTACATATATGATTTATCAATTCCTTATGTCCTCTTATCCCCAAAAAAGAAAGAAAGAAAGGTACTGCTTCCCCTCATCAATAATTAAGTACTGTTGATCTTGGTCGAAGTTGAAAGACATTGTTAGTTTCAAGTACTCTATACCATCAGGTTGTAATATGATACTCTTATTTAAATTATATAATGTAGCTATACAAATTATATTTTTCTATGTCTTTAATGCACAAAACACCCTTTTTATAAATGTAGATAAATATGTAATGTGATTACTCAATGTAAAAATACACCCCACTTTCATCTTTACTTGTTAAATACTCAAGAAGAGCTTAAAATCTTTTTAGAATTTTCGTGAAATGCAAGTATACTATTTTAACCATATTTACCAACATTTTAAACTATAAACGCGGCCTTTCTGTCAATATTTAATTCTTGCTTAATGTATTTCATACACCTAGTATTCGTTTTTCAACACCCAACAGGGTGTGCTCTTTTTTTTATGCGAAACTGATTTTTTTAAATTCGAGGATTTGCAATTGCAGGGATAAAAACACATCTTTCAATAAGTATGAAAAAGAGGTAAGTTCAAACTTATAATGAGTCTCTCAACTGTATCTCGTAATTCTTTCTCCGAACCTGCGAACCCACCCTTTTTATATATATACATACATTTTTCTTCTTTATTTTAATACTAGTTGGTATACCAACAAATTAAGAATGACTCTTCCTTAAAGGGCAAAGTATAAAGGACCAAACCGGCCTACACAAGTGAATCAACTTGGTCAGTTTTATAAAATTTCCCTCCACTTGGGGCTCTTCTTTAACTATATATTTGCTCTTTACAGTCAAACAAATTCAAAAAAAAAAAACATCCCTATTGTATCTCTTTACACAAAATATAAAAAAATAAAGCCAAGTTGAAATAAATCAGATAAGGTGGTGTCGCGGTGCACCAACCCCACCGCAAAAGGACAAGACATGACACACGTCCCCGTCTCATAACGTCGTCGAGACGCGCACATACGGATGAAATCTATGTCTTTATTTAGGAAACAACACGTTTAAATATCTAAGGGAGTGGGGCCACGTGGATGGGACTGCACAGCTGGATGGATTAGAACGAGTGCCACGTCATACTCAGGCCGCTTCGGCTCTCCAAAGGCCGTTTTTTCATATCTTAAAAGCCCCTTGGCGTCGATGACGAGGCGCTTTATCCGCCACGTTGGCCAACGCTTTTTCACATTTGTCAAGGGATACGTGGAACCTTAATTTATTTTAATTACTATAAAAAATACAAGAAGGGTTTTTTTAAAAATTATTCTCATTTGCTTGAGATGGACTCATAAATTTAAATTATACAATATTTCGGTTCTTGGATTAGGATGATTATTTTTATTTTTTATTTTTTTTTGAGAAGAAGCAACCCCATTATTCCATCAGTAAGGTATCACGCTCTTTCAGAACCTACTAATTCTCACGCCAACGGATATATATAAATGGTCACGTTAATTCACACATTATTTCCTTTTGTAGGACCTATGCACATGTCAGAAAAATCTCTTGTGCATCTGTAATATATTTGTTAAATTATAAATTATAAAAGTCGTTGCTCATGTGACTCGAACTCACGATCCCTCCACAATCTTTCCAAAACTTTCACGATGTTGTCAACGTCCCGATGATATTATAAACTGATATAAAAAAAAAAAGTAAAAGTCCTAGGTTTGAATCTCAAACAAAGAAATTACTAAATCATACAAAATGTGAGTTTTAAGACTGAATCTAATTATTATCAATAAATCATGTTATGATAAAGTTTTCAGTTAACCAACTTAAGTTTAATATATGACCAAAAACTTGTATGAAATAACAAAAGTATTGAGTTTAAATCTCACTTTAATTTTTTTTTTTTTAATTTATAAAGATAGAGAGGTTTATATACAACTCAAAACACTAATTAGGAGATTTAAAACAAATTCAATGCATCAAGTTACCTCTAATAAAGTAAAATATAATTATAAACATCATTAAAAAGCAATTCGATTTGAACATACTAGAAAAGAACTTCAAAAAAATTTCAATTTTGTCTTTAGTTTTTACCACTACTTGTATAAAGAACTTTGATTTAATAATGAAATAATGCAAAGTGGAGGTATTGGGCTTCTTTCATTTAAAATGATGTATAGTTAATTCGAGGTAATTAATAGCCATGACATGCATAAAATATGTCATGGCTGCTCATTATTTTTTTTTAATTAATAGAATTTTACCAATTATTATCTGACACATGCATTCCTATACTGTGCTTAAAGTAAAATTTAGTGCGTGAATCTAAAAAAGTGATGAGTGGATCCCTCAAGTGCACGATTAAAAGGAAAATTAAATAAATAATTACTTCAAGTAAAAAATAGATGTTTTTTATTTTTATTTTTTATAATTTCACATTTGAGCCTTGCCCAGTCTCATCTTTCGTTTTACGACGAGACTAATTCATCTAAATTCGACTTAAGTTAGACTACAAATGTATAAAGGTCTCACAACAAATGGTAGCTTCATACACGACCTCGTTTAAGGAATTTTGAACTCGTGACCTCGTTTAAAGGAAATAGATGTAAAGCCATCTGAACCAACTAAATATTGATAAAATAAATGTCTTTTTACATTAATTATTACAATTATAATTTGTCTTTTTTTTTGAGGTGTGGTCTTCATGTCCTTCCATTGTACTCTATTAGGGCATGTACAAGTTTTGGATCTTAAGACCTTCACCTCTTAATTATTTTTAGCATAAACCTTGGACCATTTATGTTGCTGAATTACTTTAGACAATTATATAATTTGTGTCTTTTGTCATCGGAAAAACTTGAGACAAGCTAATGTATTTTAGCTTTTTCATTAATTAATGTTGTCCAAAAGGTGTAAATTAAAATTTTCCCTTTTCTCAATAATATACTTACATTATAGGGTAAATAAAGTGTCTAAAAAGCACCAATGGATATTCCCTTTGCTTCTTGTTCACTCTGTTTTTCGCCATCTGGCGTGTTTTTGATTACGTGGCTAAAAGTCGTAATTTATAATTCAACTGGCGGAGTAGGAGATCGAAGGTCCCATGCTTCTCGTGGTCTATAAATAGTAAATACCGAGAGAAACGACGCAGCTACTCGAGCGAACGGATGAAGACTTTCGTGGAAGAAATGAGATCTCAAGGCGAGAAAATCTCTTTTCCGCTTGAAGTTGTCGGGATTCCGACATTTCCGTCGGAATTACCACCGACCGATGTCCAAATCGTCACTTCCGGTGGATTACGCATCCCGGCGCATTCCAGCGTTCTGGTATATATTAATATCATCAAATTCTCTCATCTTGATGAGCAAAAATTAAAATCTTGATTTTCATGAAGATAAATTAAATTGTTTAAAGGTTGTTTACGACGAAATATACAAGAGTCTCGTATAATCAGATTCTCAAATTCTTGGGTAATTTGAAAAGGAATGCAATTAAAAAGAGAGTTGTATATTGATTTTAGAAAGATTGCTGGTTTATGATTCTTATATCCTGACTCTGTTCCTTGAAATTGAAGGCTTCAGTTTCTACTGTGTTGGAGAAGATCTTAGATCGGCCTAGTAAGCACCGGAGTTCTGAGAAGATAATCCCAATTCTCGGAGTTCCTTGCGATGCCGTCTCCGCTTTTGTTCGATTTCTCTACACTTCCAGGTCAGTTTTTCAATCCTTTCAAGTAATTTTCGCGATGTATATATCTTCATTGAAACCTATGAATATGTAGTTGAAAAAAGCTCAAACTTCTCCAGATGCAACGATGAAGAACTCGAAAGATACGGTGTACACCTACTCACCTTGTCGCATGTGTTCTCATTCCCAAAACTGAAGCAGAGATGCACGAGAGAGTTAGCTACAAGGTTAACTGTGGAAAACGTAGTGGATGTTCTTCAGCTTGCGAGGCTGTGCGACGCTCCTGATCTTTATCTCAAGTGCATGAACCACTTGTATCGCGAATTCAAGGACGTGCAGAGGACCGAAGGATGGAAGTTTGTACAAGACAACGATCCTTATCTTGAGCTTGAGATCCTACAATTCATTGATGAGGCTGAATTGGTGAGAGCTTCAGAAAATCCGCCGTCTATTTATTTATGTTAACACCTGTAACTATTAGCTATAGCTTTTGAATTTAGTAGTTTCAGACATGGTATCGGAACTTTGTTATTGTGGAGTGGAGATATTTTCTCATCTTGAATGAATTTTATCACAATATTATAGTTTTTCTCTATTTTTACTTTGAGATTTTTTGTAATTGAGAATTACTAAAATAGATTGCTTTGTTGTATATGTATATGTTGTACTTGTGACTTCATTCCTATCATGAAATAAGAATATCCTCCCCTCTTCTCTTGCGGATGTCTGTCGTAAATTTATTTATTTATTTATATTTTACATGGAGGTCTTCCTATGTTCAAACCTTCTTGCAACCATTTACTTACTAATTTATTTGTCTTATATTTCTTTCTTATTATAAATTTAGTCCACGAGTCATCATGAATAAGAAGAAAATACTATTAATATCTAATTGATATATATATATATAAGTTGGGTCTTTACCTATCAGTTATAGTCTTTTTGATTTATTGAGCTCTACAGTGTTATTAATTACTATTGTATTTTACTTGTGAAAGATTGAATTGAAAATTGGGTTAAATTTTGCAGAGGCAGAAGAGTAGGAGCAGAAACAGAGAAGTGCAGTGCTTGTATAAGCAACTAGGTGAAGCAATGGAGTGCCTTGAGCACATATTTACTAATGGATGCACCAATGTTAGGCCACATGACGTGAGCTACACTAGACGCCTTGAACCTTGCGAAAAATTCTCCACTTGTCAAGGGTTGCAGGTCTTAATTCAGCACTTCGCCGCTTGTAAGAAGAGGGTCAATGGTAAATGCTGGCGATGCAAGCGGATGTGGCAACTCCTTCGACTTCATTCTTCTATCTGTGATCAAACTGAGCTATGCAGAGTACCCCTCTGCAGGTGAGATTAATCTTAATTCACAACATGTTGATTTATTTTTATTTATTTAAACAGAAAATTAAACCAAACTATATTCACTCATTTACGCAATTGACAAAGAAAAAATGCTATGGAATTTTAGAGCATATGGCACACGATCTCTTTTTTCCATTAGATAGTGTAGCAAAGAAATCTTGAAGGGCCCAATGTACCCATGGATATATCGTATATGTGCCTATTTGCAAAGACTTTTAGGCAGCATTTGATTTATTATCTCAAAATGTAGAATTGTATCATTTTTTCTTTATCGGTTATACTTGAAAAATAAGAAACGAAAACGCAGCCGTCATTTTTTTTTTTTTTCAAAACACTGTTTTGTATCAATTTTATATTATTCACGCCGTGGCATGACCTACTTGCCTATGAATGTAATGATCATCATTCATCAACCTATCAGAATCGCGTGGGAAGCATCACTGTGAGAGCAAGTAAGTTAAGAAAAAGAGAGTGAGAGAGACTCTGTTATGTAGACCCTTTTATTTTTTTTTGCTCATTAATGTAGTGTACAAAAGTAAGGTTTTAGAGACCAATGGGCCAATCTACAATTGCTTCATATATTATCTTTAGCCGTGCGTTTAAAAGTATATAAAATTATGGGGTCACTGGTAAACCAAGTGCTGACATTCACCAGATTGTGCCTCCTCTTGTAAAGCTAAATTTTCTAATTTGTTGTTGGTGTGTTTGTGGCAGACAATTCAAGTTGAGAATGCAATTGGAGAGAAAGGGAGATGATGGAAGGTGGAGGCTGCTTGTCAGAAAAGTGATCTCTGCTAAAGCCTTGTTGTCCCTGTCTTTGCCCACCAAGAACAGAGAAGGTGAAACCAGTGTATAGTGTAACAGATCCCTAAATCCACTTGGATATTACAAGTGTGTGTGTGTGTGTGAGCTGCAATTTAGAAATGAGTGATTCGTAGAGTCCCAGTTGATGTTCTTTATACTGTGATGAAGCTTGCTTATTTTTTTTATGTTTTATTTTTGTGGGCTTCTTGGAGGTTTGATGTGAGTAGTTGTAAAGCAAGGAATATAAGGTATTGCCCAATTTCATGAAAGGGGTATATGATGTAAGGATTGAGATTTGAGGGCGGTGTTTGTTGTTTATTTGAGATGTCGCAAATGAGAATGAGATGGTGTATTTTTCCCTTAATAGTAGAACATATTTTGTTCTTGAACTATAGCCAATAATTGAGGTTGCCCCATTGCCACTTAAAATCCAAATTCAAAAATAGTCTATTTAGTATAGAAGTAAAGTTGTATACATCGGTCCTTTTTTAAAGCCATAATAGTGAAAGCCTCCGGTACTTTTTTTTTTTTGTATGAATCCTCAAGAAACAAGGCAAATTCATTGAACTACGGTGACATTTGTTAACTTGTACTTGCAACCTCTAAAAAAAAAAAGTAAAGGATAATAAAAACAACATTTTTTCAGATAAATACTTCTTTCTTTTTTTCTACATTTAATTGAAGTGGCAGCAAAACGTGTACAGAATAAGCAAAAAAATTTGAATTATTTTATTAGAGCTTAAACTTATACTACAAATAAAAGTTCATTTTAGAGTTGAGGTGGAAGCTAAATAGAGTTAATAAGCACTATTTAACTACTTTTTTTCTCTATAATTACCTCCTGTTATGAAAGATTATGCTTGTTCACAATGACCATAATCTTTGCTGAACATTACTTATTAGATTCCCCTCCTTTCCATCCCCTCACGACTTCAGTTACAAAGGTGGTAAAAGCTAGGGGTATAAGCAACGCGATTTCAGGTTGGGTTGGATTGATATGTCGGGTTGGTCAAATTAATTTTTGAGCAACCCGACCTCTTAAAATTTATATATATATATATATATATAAAATAAAAATATTAAAAAATTATTACATACAAGAGGCTCATAACCCTCAACTACTTTTCTTGAGTTGTTGGGTTAGATAGTAAGAAGTATAGAATAAGATGAGTGTTTAAAACTAAAAGAGAAAAGTTCTCATTTTAGTCTCACATTGCTTGTTGGGAAGAATAGGAGACTCTCATTCTCTATAAAAACTCATCAACTCCTTATTCATCTTCATTTTCATAAGTCAAGTTTAAAAGTAGTTTGACTTGTACATATGAGTTCTCCTAAAAAAGAGAAATCTCATCTTTTAAAGCTTAAATAGTAGTTTAATAAACTGAATACATGATAATCCAACATATTTTATTACTAATATAAGCTTTAAAAAAAATTAGGCTATTTAATGAGGACCCAACCCGAACTCATCGGGTCGGGTGAGTTAAGAAGTAAAAACCCTACCCGATTTCACTCCTAGTAAAAGCTGAAAGGCATTTAATGATTCAAGGGCCATTCAACTCATAATGCTCACATACAAAAAAGTTGAGAGCTCTAAGCAATTAATGCAGGTTCTTCACGCTCTCTTTTATGCAGGCATGAGGTGGGCATTCTAGGGAACCCACAGAATCTCACAAAGATTAACAAAGATATCAATTACAGGACTGAACAAGGTTGCTCCACAGCCCACTCAGCTGCAGGCAAGCACTTGCTAGAGTCATTAAGCAATCACTTTTGTTTTTTGGGTCCCGTTTGGTATCATGACTGTCTTAGTGCCTGCCCATTCCCACACCAAATGGAGGTGTGGAATATATATTAGAGGGTGCTTACTGGTCAAAAGCAGGATTCCATGTTTGCCTTTTTATGCCACTCTCTAACTTAAATTTCACATCTTTCTGACATGGTTCCCAATATCAAATACAATAAAATTTGGTTTCCCCTTTTTCTTTTGTCTAATGGGTCTGGACAGAATTCTCACAGATGGGACATAAATTTTTGACAACAATCATTTAGACATGTCTTATTAATGTTTTCTATAAAAATGGTCAATTTGATTTTTACAATTTGTTGTTGCTGAAAGGCTTAGTAGAGGTACTGAAAAGCATTAAACAACATAAATTGAGACAATTAAGAAAGATGTAATACTTGTAATGTATGTACCAAGTTACTATTTGATACAGCACAGTATAAGTGTTTGTGTAGAGAGGGAATGCTTTTGCAGTAAGTATTGGAAATACAGAAATTATGTTCTAATAACAAGTTGCTTAAGCATTACATAATCAGTCAAATGCATAGATTTTACCTATCATAAGTAAACTCAATAAAGCTTTTTTTTTTCAAGTATTTGTATTTTATCCTTCTATTTTAAAAATAAATATATTCTCCTTTAAAGTTTGAATTCAAATATTTTATGACTTGATTTAGATAGGATGATAACATATAAAATTTTACTTTTACCAATATAATATGCTCAATAAGCAAGGCTTCAAGAAATCTACCTTTACTAAAATAGATCTATTCCCTCAGTGGAATTGACTTTTATGTTTTTTTTTTTTCAGTTGTCCATCTTGCTTTTCTAAATGCCTGCTTGCTAAGGTGCAAGATTTTATATTATAAACTTAATTTATAACTATCAACCTGATCAAACCCTCCACTTAGAAAGATTTGAAAAAACTTAAATCTAACAACAAAATAAATGCATTTGTACTGCCAAATAGCATAGAAAAGAACTAATTCAGTTTTCCCTCTCCATCTTTTAATCTATTAAAAATTTAAAATATACAATTGGACTAGTGGAGACATGATTCTATTCTCAGATCTATCCTATCCTCAGTGCTCAGTGCTCATGGATATGGAGATTTTCAAATGTCCATCAAAGTTGAAGATATAAAGAATTGCACCAAGAAAACTCCAAGGGCCCTGTTAATATGAAGTTAGAATTAACTAACTTGTATAATTCTTAGGATTCCCTTTGAAAACAACATGAAGAACTTTTAAACTGGTCTGGAAGTTCTGCCTGTCAAATTTACTCAAACCTCATCAACAAACAATTGTTTGCGGCTCTAAGGAGATAAGAAGAGTAAATAGGCGATCCATGATCTATATAACCGCAAAATTCTTCATATGGACTTAATAGATATTTTCATGCAGTGATTACTATAGAATCAAATGCTCGCGGTTTTAAATAGAATCACAAAACAAAACTGGGAGGATAGAAGCAGTGATTACTATACAAAAAAAAAAACTCACTAACATTATTTCCATGCTTTCTTTCCAAGGAACTGTTTGCCGCGACTTAATTGCTTCTTTTTCTCTTGTCGGGACCTTGCCACCTTCGCTCTTTTTGCAGCAAGAGGCATTGCTTTCTTGTGCTCCTTCTGCCGGTTACTTAAACCACCCGTCTGTCATACATATCCATAGCAGCAAATTCAGTAAGAGGTAAAAAAAATAAAAATAAAAAGATAAAAAAGAAGAAACCACAATGAATGGAATCAATTACATACTGGAGTAGATGCTGTGAGCCATGGTAAGACCCAAAGTTTATACAATATGATTCAAGTTCAATTTGAGAAAGATTCAGGCTAACTTAAAAAATCCGTAGGTGGTTCTTGAGGCCATCAAATTCCAACAAAAATGCAACAGGAGTTCACTTTGGCAGTTAAACAATGCCAACACGTTAATCCTAAATGGCAATCTACCGTATATGGCTTCGTGGTTTTAAGTCCTATTTTCTTTTCTTTTCTTTGTTCAGTTTTATTTTTTTCTCCCTTTTCTAAATGGTACTCCTATAAAAATAATTCTCAGGTCATTTATATATTTTTTTTTCCAAATGTATTTTTCCATTATCTTAGGTGCTGCAAGTGTTTAGGCCAAACGTATTCTTTATTTCTTCTCGCTATTCCTCTTCTTTAGAAGTGTTGACAAGTAATTACCAAATCAAGTAAAAGACCAGTCAGAGGATACTGGAAATAGAAGTTCAATACTGGTATTCTGAATTCAAGCAGATGAAGCGGGATAAACACACCTTTTTCTGTTTCACAGCAGTTCGTGCCTGATACTTCCCTCTGTCCTCCCTTCCTGCTCTGACTAATGCAAGCCTTTCCTCCTTGCTTAGCTTTCTTCTTATGTGGACCTACACAAAAAAACAATTTCAAAACAATAAAAAAGAGCACATTATACTAAATACCAAACAAAAAGGAACTAGCTGACCACCAACAGTTTGGGATGGGATAAGGATTGCCGTTGTTATTGTACCAAACAACAAGGAACTTTGATTTTTTATCACTATATGATAAAATATTATAATTAACTCAATTCAATAAATGTCAACAAGAAGTTGTTTAAATAATAGTTACAAAAATGCAAGAAAAACATATCCACAGATAAGGGACAAAACATGCAAAGATGAGAAACCCAGATGTTAGATACTTAGATGTAAAGATTGGTTACATGGCAAGATGAGTAAAACTTACACGTATGATGTATATGCTTAGGTAGGTTAAATACTGTAAATATCTTCAGTTATTTCCAAAGACTGGTTTGGTTCCATCATGAATTAAAATTAGTGACTGACCACTGTAAAGATACATTTTTTATTGCATAACAATGAACAGACTCTTAACAGTTTGAAAAAAAAAATTAACTAAAAACTTCAAAAGAATGAAAAAAGATTATGTAGGTATCCATGCGTGATCCCATGCATGATCCGTGCATGAAAAAAGAATGAAAAATGAAAAAAGATTATGTACTACATACAAATATTGCAAGGCATCCGTGCACTTAAAAAATATATATATACATATACTACGTACAAATATTGCAAAATTTTAAGAGTATAAGGTATAGGTGAGCATAAAAAATTAATCCTGAAAACCTCCACCACAAGTTTCCACTGTGCTTGATAGCTCTTTACTTCTCGTGCTTTAAGGAAATTCTTTCTTGCTCTAAATTTGCAAATAAATTCCAACAGACACAACGATTGCGTAGATCTAAAGCAAACATAGACCTACCTCAAGTTTAGAAGGATCCACTCTCTTGGTAGACAATTGCTCTGAACTTGGAATTTTAAAAGCTGTTGATTTTGCATCAGTATCCTTTCTTAACAGCCCATGCTTTGTCAAAGCCAGCTTTGCTTCTTTCTTCGCCTGAAAACACAAATAATGAAAAATCAATCAATGGATGCAGCAATGCAATAATTGCACAAAGTTATAATTATGTTACACATTAAATAAGTTGATTGTTTACCTCAGTGCACAATTTTTGGATGGATATAAGAATTTCCAACCAGAAACATAAAGCAACAAGTCAAACTAAGTTGAAAATACAGCTTTCTAAGTCTTAACCATGATGAATGCTGAAATAAGGTGTTCTCCTTTTAGTTGCTTGAACAGAGTATATGGAAGTATGTTTACTTATAATTTTAGATTTAAGAATCAATAAAGCTCGCAGATTCATATGGTACCTGACTTTTCAAACAATTTAAGTACAGACACACACTCACACACACCCTTTTTGAACTGCAACAAAAGACTAGAAAAATAAACTATGAACATAGCACAAAAGCTTCAAAGTCAATGCACCTTCAGTTCTTTAATCCGCTGGAAATCTTCATTTGAAAGGATCCCATCAGTTAAGCCTGTAGAGGCATGCTCCGTCTTTGCCCCAGCTAGTCTCTTTAGAGCCCGGAGACTAGCATCTGCAGCATTTAGTTGTCCGTCATGATCCATTAATTTCCTCTTTTTCTGTGTTCTAGATTCTTCCTCATTTCCCTCTTCATCAATCTGATCGTCGTCATCATCATCATCATCAGATTCTTCCACTTCCTCCTCTTGCTCTTCCTCACTATCAACTCCAACACCATCAGACTCATTCTCCTCTTCCTCCTCCTCCACATCCTCCCCCTCATCATCATCACCATAATCACTAGCTTCTTCATCCACTTCTCCATCATTTTCTTCATTTTCACTATCTTCTTCCTCAATGACAGATCCAGCACCCATGGAAAATGATTCATGTTGTCCTTCATCATCGGAAGCAGCTTTGCCCACATCATCAAATACACTGAAAGCAGATTCACCATCCTCGTCATTGTCGTCATCATCATCATCGTCTTCTAGTAACTCAACACCTGGAACATTGCTAGCAACATTCACTTCTCCAAAAGCTTTTGGCCTAGCCTTTGGGTAAGTAGGGCGCCCACGATCCTTCTTAACCAGCAGTGAAGGACAAATCTGTAAGAATATTATTAGTCATAATCAGCTAGGAAACAAATAAATTGATAAAGGACAAACGATAGAACGGCCACAAGACCTCTCTGAATAACATAATTAATGAACGAGCTGCTACTGAAACTGCTTTCTCATGTGACTTCTTATACAACACAAGGTCTTGCAGCAAATCCTCTGTCATCAACTAGTTAACAACAAACGAGAAAATAAGTATAATGTTAGCACTACTTGAGATCACAGAATATACAATAAAATATAAAGGAATCATAAGAATAATATCAATAAACTTGGATCATACATCTACAAAAACTCAAGTAACATCTACAACCAATAAAAGCTTACAAGAAAGATTAACAGTCATTAAAGGACATAAAGACTAAACCAGCTTCCAAGATAGGTATAAGGTATTTGACATGGCAATTTCAAGAATAAAAATTTCAAGTGTTCATGTATGATGTCAATAACAAAAAAAAAAAAAAAAAATATCTCATAGCACTGATCTGAATCTACCAACTATGTAGGATTAACCGCATGGATCTTTTTTCTATTTTTCAACTCTCTCTAGGGGTCCTAGGATTTAGTTATGGAAAACCAAAGGCACCACTGTATAATTATATCTATTTGCTTTATTAAAACTAAAAAGGGTTAATATTATAGGAAAAAAAATTATTACACAGTTTACCATAACTAGATTACCTATATCAAACCCAGATTTTTTCTAACTGTATATGGTGAAATATAATCCTCATTCAAGGTCATAATATTCAAAGGAAAAAAAAATTGTCCCACACTTTCCTTTTGTTGATGAGCATTTAGGTGTGAACCATGCTAAACTTTTACAACAAGAATAAAATCTAAAAGTGGCTTTCCCGTGCTAATTGCTACACATGATAAAGAAAATCTTACAATACGTTTAATCAAAATGTACAATTAACCAAGGACTTCAGGAACACCAAGTTACAACATCAAAACACATTTCAAGTGCAAGTAATAATTCCATGTGTGTGTGTGTTCGTGTGGGGGAGGGAGGGAGGGAGGGAGGGAGGGAAGGGGGGGCGGCGCATAAAATCTTCTACAAGGTATTATTTATATGGAAGTCAGAAAGATTGATACTATGCATTAACAGCTCAAACATAATCAACCTTAAACATATTCCAAAGCAATATGAATGCAAAGCTGATGTAGTAGCATGAATTGAGTCTGGAAGCATACCAAAGGCATACGTAAGCATATCTCCCTCACAACATTCAGTCCAACAGCAATTGCCTAACCCACACAAGCAAACCTTAATACCAATCCAATGCCATTGAAAATTAGGCACAGCGCAAAAGAAAATATATTTAACAATACCTCTGTGCGAGAACGATCATGTACAAATTGATTTACTATTTGTCTAAATAACGGTTCAACTGCATCAGGAGGCACCTATTTCAGAAAAGATATGTTAGGTTCAGCTGAAACAATCTAAGGTTACATGATGACAAAATGAAAAAAAAAAGGGAAGATTATGAAATTGAAGCAAGCAGGAGAAGCCCTAGACTAGGTATCAAAAGTTACACAAGAACAAAAACAACCATGTCATGACAAGCCTGGACTGCTGCTGCAAGCAACTCTGTTACATCACGTTGATGGGGCTGGAAAACAATCATACATAGTCAACTCATCATCCAAATTGTAGAACAGAACAGCTTCTCTAATGCATTATAAACATCTTGTACCTGAACATATCTTTGAAGGAAAGGATAGAAGTTCAATAGAAGTAATCGATGAAGTCCAACAGTTCTAGCAATTACTTTTAACATCATCATCTTCACCTAGAAAAAATGAAATATTCATAGGTAAGGCAGCAGTTTTAGTAATAATAGAATCATACAGGTGAAGGGGAAAATATGTACGGCTCATCATGGGTCCCAAAAGAAAAAAAATCATGAAGTGAAAAATCAAAATTCACTAAGACATAACACATATATCCGTTTAATAAAAATTACAGCTCCATCTACTTAACTAAACTAAACTTTGTTAATTTAAAAATAAAAATAAAAAAACAAAAGATTATTTTCTTAAATGACTATCACTGTTCATTCCCATAGTAGGAAACTAAATCGTTAGTAGCAAAAACTAACATTCATTTTGACTTAAGTTTTACGACGTTCTAAGATTAGATGTAAAAATATTAAGTCTGCAGGCTGAGACTTAATATTATTTAGATCTTGCCAAAATATTAGATATAAAAAATTTATGATGTGCTTCTCTACTGGTTCAGCCAAGTTATATTCAGTACAGCAGTAAACCAACAGTAATTATTGTTGAATCCTAAGATTCAACAATAAAAAAATTTGAATCATAAGATTCAAATTTCTGAATTTTATGATTCACAATACAATTCAACTTAAGGGAAATCAATTTGAATCCTTGACATGTATCTCAATGCTTCTGAATCTAACAGTGAAGCCTAAAAAATAGAAAAATCTTATGATTAACAATTCAAGTTTAAAGATTCAAGTGACTCTTAAGAATCCAACTAGAAGTGAAGATATTTATTTTGTATATCATATAATCAATGTCATGCTTTAAGTGTCAAAATTAAGTACTTTATATGTGTTAAGCCAATTTAAGAAATATGTAACTACTTATTAAGAATTTAAGGCATCAGTGTTACCATTTAACCTAGATAAAAGTTTTATTGTGAACTACTTTTTATGAGGACAAGTTCTTTAACATAAAAATCATATTTAGAAAATAGATATCCTAAAAATCATATCCTAGAGATAAGTGGTATAGAAATAAACAAGGATAACGCATTAATTTTCATATTTGATTGGAAAAATAATTTAATTTAGCATACAAATTTTAGAATTGCCAACTTTGTCCAATAATAATCTCTCTAGTGAAAAGATCATCCTTACAAAATATTAGCCCATTTTGGGTTTTTAATTGGGACCAAAATGACTAGTTAACAAAACTATAAATAAAACCTCGTGTGTCTACGGAGAATGACTTTTTTTTTAACAGAAACTAGATATTGTATTATATATAAGTCTACAGATATTGACTTGTATATGTGTTTTTCTACAAAATTTATATAATGTACATGAATCTTACGATTCATTGATTTGAGTCATGATTCAATTCACTAAACTCCCAAGCGATAATTCTGATAAATATCTCATTACCAAAATACAAAGTAAAAGGATATAAGCTTCTTGCCCTGATGCTTATCAATCATCTTCTCCTCCTTCAGTTATTTTTTCTTTGTCTTTTCTATTGAATTTATACTAAAATATTTGTAAGTGCAATTGGAGATAACAAAAGAGACAAATTCCCTTTCTAAGACCATAGAAAAAATTATGTGCTTTGCCCAATTGCGCCCATGGAATAACAACGAAAAAATTGGAAACAACCAACCTCAAATCGCTCATTACAAGTCTGAAGACGAGAAAAAAGCTTCTCCACAAATCCCTACAAAAACAGGATACATATAAAGTTCTTTGCATGCAATATTCAAAAGTAGCAGGCAAAAGGGGGAACCACCTAACCTGTGCATCTTTCAAGTGGTTAAGTGGTGAATAGTAACTAGGATTGTTACTTTCTGATGAAAGCCTTTGTTGCCTTTTCATGCTACGAATTGCGCGCTGTAATTTTGCTTTCTTTTTCTTCTTGCTAGCCAGTGTGCCCTTGTGATGTGCCTGGATGAAGAAACAACTAGGTGACACAAAAAAAAAAAAAAAAACTGTACCAAATTTGCTAAAAATAAACACAATCCTAATTCCTAATAAGTGCAACACAAATGCCCACAAGGGCCACAACTACTATTATATAAGACGGATTTCTTAGCTGCACTTAGATAAACCAATTAACATGTAAACTAGCAAGACCAAAAAGTAAAATAAGAAGGAAACAATCGTCAGGGATTACGCAATAATAATATCTAAAAATACAAGAAATAGACGTTGAGACCAATCTGAAAACATGAACCATTTAAAGAGAGACAAACAAATATCCAATAGCGAAGCACCACAAAAATAGATTAATAAATGTAAAATTAAATAAACTTGAAATGAAATAATGAAAGCAAAAGAACAAATCAACAATAAATAGGCAAGAGAGGTAGAAAAATTATGAAAATGACCTTATAGACAGCTTCCTTACTAATAACAACTTGTGGATTTTGTGGATTTGTATCATCTTCACTGCCAGAATCATCACTATCTTCTGCTTCTTCAATATTTTCACACCCAAGAAGGTATGACAAAGAAGAAATCATAATCCTGAGAATTTAGATAATATTTTTAGACTAGTCATGACTCATGAATTCTAATAAGTAATAACATAAACATATAAACTTTAAGTTAGAATCAAATAACATATGAATCTGCAATAAATAGGAATAAGGTAATCAAATATAGTGTGTTCACGAAAATGCATTGCCAAACACAATGGATGAGATTTTTCTCTATTGTGACCTAGAGGTCACAAGTTCGCATCCAAGCACAACTTCTCTATATCAAGGTAAGGCTGCATAAATCGTCTCTCCCCTACTAATACAATTAGATCAGCTCTTCATAGACAAACTTGGGTTTCGAAACCCCAAGTAAGGTTGGTTCAGGTTAGTGCCTTTGTCTTACATGAGCATAGGTGTAGGCAGTAGAGGAACACATATGTGCAGGTGTAAGAGTGAAGCAAGGACCTACAATGGCAGAAGCTTCATGCAATGGTTACACCCTTTCTTATATAGTGTGTTTGAAAGCTCAAAGATTATTTAAAAAAGAAAAAAAAAACAAAACAAAAAAAAGCAACAACAAAAAAAACTTTTGCATTAGGATGTGTGTTCTAGTGCAAAAAATGTCCTTTAAAAACCCATCTAATTGTTATAAATAGAGAAGGATATACCTGGAAGATGAATGAAAACATGCAGTACATATCGCATTTGCTGTTCTATCATCAAACCACACCCTTCTCCGATGAAGATCACACAATATGGTAAGAGATCTCTTAGCCTTCAATTCATCTTCTTCCTAGTGCAACATAAACTTTCGATAATCAATTCAATGAATTATGCATATTCACCGATAAAAATTTTTTTATAAATACAAAAATAAAAAAAATCTAGAAATATCATTACAAAAACGAAAGTACCCTCCAACCTGTAGCATTGAATAGAGGACATGCTGAAGGGTTCGATTCTTCGCATCATTCTTATGCTTCTGATTCATCCGCCGAATACTGTGAACAACATGAGAGAAGGCCAGTTTTCTTAAGGTCCTGTCCCCCAAAGTTTGGAGCTCCATGAACAATGCAAGATTTTCTCCAATGTCAACTATCTATGAAGTTTTTTATTAAAAAAAAAAAAAGCAAAAGAAAAAAAAAGTGTCAAAGTGAATTAAATGAAATAAAATGTATCAATATTCATTTGGAACACAAACAACAATTGGAAAAACAAAAGGAGAGGACTCATAGATAAACTAGCAAATGATTGATTAGGAAAATAGTGTCTTCAGAATGTTATCAGATGCATTCAATGCCATCTATATAATCCAATAAATAAAAAAGAAAAGCATCACCACAAAGGTCCCAAACATTTCATACTTAAACGATATAAATGTTGATATAGCACACATGAATGATCTCAAAAGAAAGTCGAGTATGCAAGCAATAGCACGACGTCAAGTTCAACATATGGCATTGCACTGCCACTCCAAGTTTGTTTAACTGAGAGAATGGGGAATTGAAACAGTATTCTTCTTTAGCCTTAACTAAGAAAGCTAAATCCAAGCACTAGCAATAGGTAAAGAAGCAGGCATATTGTCAACTTCGATTTATGATTTTCCCAATCCCAACTTCCAAGTCCACTGTTATCCAAACCATTGACAACAACTCCTCAAAGGATTTTTCATTTTTCCCATCATAGGTGCAACTGAAGAACTAATATTACACAAGTGTCCAAATGGAACAATCAATTTGCAATTAGGAACATATCTACCTAGTATACACAATGACCTCTGTATTCTGAACAAAATCAAACGCTTAATAAACTAGTTGTATACCTAGGCCTCATGCATCATAAAATGAAACTTATAATTTATTCCTTCGAGCTTAATCTGTTATGATAGCTTGTATGCATTGTTGGGCCTTCATCAATTAGATAATCATATAACTTTTGCATTCAATGGTTTCTCACACGGTATTAGAGTGTTGGTTTTATAGAAAATCTTGGGATCAAGTCTTGTTATAGGCATTTGCATATTCCTCATTTACAATATTGGTATTTGTCTCTTCTTCTCTCTCTCTTTACATGCAGGAAAGGGCTGCACGTAATAGGAGTATTACAGTAGCTTGATACGCATTGTTGGTCCTCCACCTATTATCTATAGTTTTTGTGCTCAATGATTTTCTAACATAATCCAAGCTACAAGGAGCATAACCTTGCATATATCACCACCGACATTATCAGTTCAATATTTCAAGCTAAGAAAATTTTGAAATTCTACCGAGCATTTCAACATGTCACACCTTAAATCATCAAATATTCATTATTATAATCAATCACGCCACTAAAATTAGGGCTCTCCACAATACCTTCCGGTTGATAAGCAAAATCAGCGCTTGAGCGAGATGACACCGGAGAGACGACGGAAGCCACCGCGCAGCAGACCGAAGCAATTCGGAGAGCTTCGGAGGGAAATCGATGAGATGATTAGGGTAAAATGGAGTCACATGAGCCAAGAACATGGCCATCTCACCGAGGTCTTTAGCCACGGATGGATCTCCGCTAACTCCACCGATCGAATTGATGTTCAAAGCCGCTTGTTGATGGAAGAGATGAAGAGAAGAATCGAAATGGCGATAAAGAAGAATGAGTTCGGACTCGTAGCCTTCTGGATCGCACTTCATCTTCGATTGAAGCGCCGGGAGGCTCAGCTTCTCGGCGGTTAGACCGGAAGCCGCTAGAGATTCCGGCAAGAGGTCAGGGAGAACTGAGAAGGATCGATTTGAAGAAGACATGTTTACGTCTTCTTCTTGTTTCGCTAGGGTTCGAGTGGCGAAGAACGAACAGAAACCCTAGAAAAACCCTAGAGGGTAAATTGTAGAGACTGTTTTCAGGGTTGTGCGTTGGTTCAGTGGAGCGTAATTCGAACGACCGTTAGTCGGCTCTGGGCGAACGGGATATTACCCAGGTCCGGATCCGATCCGGGTCCGGTCGTCCTGATCCCAATCCATTTTTTCGTATATCCATTGTATTTGTAAAAAATAAAATAAAATAAAATATTTTACTTATTAACAACCTTTTTTTTTCAATTTTTTCAATATAAATTCTTTTGTTAATTTAAATAATTTTTTAAGTTGTAAAAAAGAAAATACAGTACTCAACTCAACTCACCTAGAGTTAAAGGGTTTGAATCTCCTCAACTAAATATGAGGTGATAAAGTCGTTCCACTCCCATCAAGCCCAATGCAGCCTTACTAAGTCTTAATGTAGGTATTTATTTCTTATATTAATATTAGGGACTACCCTTATATTTATTCAGCAACCTATATATTGACAAAAATAAAATAAAATAACTTAACTTAATTCAACTAAGTCTTTTCCCATCTAAATGAGATTATCTATATTAATTGGTTATTCAATATCTTCCACTATGCTTTATCGAGGGCTAAGTTAACATTCAAATTAAAAGAAGTTAAATTTTTTTTAATTATTTTTGTTCATGTTATATTAAGTTCATTTCTATATCTTTTATTGTCATTTAGTGTTAATAGGTTACTATTTTCCAATTGGTGCATCTAAAGGCATATGTTAACAAAGAAAACACAGTTATTTTTATTTAATTACATAACCACCATCTCTTATTTTTTACATTTTCTAATTTTACATGGTATTTTATTTAAGTTGGTTTTTCTTTTTCATTTACATATATTTTTAGTTTTAAAACAACCTATTTCTTACCAATGTTCTAAAGATTAATTTTTAGATTTGAGTAAACATATTTTTTTGTGTTTAAGAAAATAGATAAAAAAAAAAGTTATATTGATTCACAAATCATTGCAACCCCTCGACAGGGTTAAGATTACAAACACAATTATTATGAAAAACTTAAGGTGATAATAGGATTTTAAAAGAGCAAATAAAATAGCATATAGCAAGGGCAAACCCACGGCTTTGGAGGAGCAGAAGCCATGAAACTTCAACACTTACCGAGAATTAGTCCTTCATGGGCATCTATGAAAAGCGAGATTCATTCGATAAATTTTCAAAAACACTCCCAGGTATTTCATATATTTTTGTTTTTTTTTTTTTGTTTTCTACTGAGTCTACTTCTCATAGAAATTTTTCTAACTGGGTTTTGTTTTCTGCAAAAAGAGAGTTTCTAATCGAGCTAAGTACTCTGTTAAGTGCTAGAACCTGATAATTTCTACAAACATATGAAGCACAACAGAAAAGAGGATGCTTTTTCATGAAAGAACTTTGCTTTTGAGAAGATTTTACTAAAATGGTTTTTGTTTTAAGAGGGAAAGTTCACTGAATTTTGGTGGTCTTAGGTTAGAATTCAATATCTATGCAAGACATTTTGACAACTTGGGCAGTTGGGACTGATGATCTAGCTGCAATTTTGACATGATTTATGATTATGATTATTTGTTTTGATTATGATTATTTCCAACTAGGTGAAAAAGTAATTGCAAAGTTATTTCAATCTTTTAATCATGATTCTGTACTTTTTCTGCAATTTATCTGAACAGTGACAAAAACATACCATTTGCAATTTGATTTTTTGACTTGAATCTAGTTTTTTATGCAAAATTATACAATACGATCTCAAATTGATAAGTATTCTATGAGATGTTATAGTATGTAATTAGTGTATTTCTGAACCACGAAGACGGCATTTGATAGCTATAGTTTCTTAAGAAAAAGTGTGAATAGATTGAAACATTTACAATTACACATTTGTTTTCTTTCATGTCCTGAAGCAGGGTTTTGGAAGCTTGATGCCAGAATTGCTTGATAGAAGATGGGCATTGGCTAGTCCAGCTACAAAAATCCACCAGATAACGCTTTCTGAACTATCTGCTAAGTTTTCCTTTTCAATTGATGCTTGGCCAAAGATGGGCCATGAGATTATTGGAAACAAAAGACAAGATCCATCCTTTTATGTTGTAAGGGATGATTTGTTGCATCCACTTGTTAACGGGAATAAAGCAAGAAAATTGGACGGCTTGCTTCCTATTTTGGAGGATCATTCAGTCACTGATGTGGTGAGTTATATTTTTAGCTAAATGCCTCCACTAGAACTGTAAGCTTGAACTTCTATGAGGTAGAGTTGTTTCAAAATGTTTTCTCGTGTACCAGTAAAGAATCTAAAGTTTATGCATTGCTTAGGTTTTTATTTTCTTTTTCTCCTTACACCCATTAAATTTTCTAACCATCACAACATAATTGGGTTTCAACTGTGAGTATTACTTTTTCTCTAGGTTTTGGATCAATTTTGGAATTGATCCAACAAAAGATCTACTGATGTTATACTTAAGATAATGTTTGAAATCGCTTGACCTAAAAGCTATAGTTGATAAGTTGAGGCCCAACTGTTAATATCTACATTCTCTTGATATACATAGTTGGGCCTCTACTTATCAGCTGTAGCTTTTAGGTCAAGTGTTTTCTAACATAGTATTAGAGCCTTGTTATTGTGGAGGTCTTGTGGCATTATGCACGTGAGGGGGAATGTTATATCTATATTCAGTTGATGTAAATGGTTGGGGCCCGCCCTACCTAACAACTATAGCATCTGGGTTCAATGGTTTCTAACAAATCATCCAATCACGTTGTTCTTCATTTCTTTGATGTGGGAAATCACATTAATTAGTTAACTGGAAGATGAGCACGTCTTTCCCTCATGACCCGCAACCAAGAAAAGGAAAAAAATAAAATACAAAAAATAACAAAGAATGTGCATTATGATCCAGTGATTTAGTGACTAGGGTTCTTGTTTTAATGAACCATACCTTTTAGTATTGTCAAAATAATGCTTTTCGGGAAGTATAGGAGCAACTAAGTCCAAGTAACATCCTCTTTGGGCGTATGTTAGGTCACATGTGGAGGGTGTCAAAGTGCACACGCAGCAGCTGTTGGTAGGGCTTTCTGTGTTGCAATTACTTTGGTGTTGACTGTAGCTCTATTCAGGTTTCCAACCTTTCCTACACTAAATTTGCTACTAATATCTCCTTGAATGTTTTGCAGCCATGTCTTGTGCAGAGAGAGGAATTAGGTCTCACTTGCTACTTCGAGGAGAACAACCAGATATTCCAACAGGCTACAACCTGATATCCACAATCTATGGGAACACCATCTATGTCCCAAGATCCCTTTATGCAAAAAGGGAAGAAATGCTTGTTCAGCATGCTGATTTAGTAGCAGGTAGCAGTTGTACTGTGCTGTGGTTAAGTGATATTCTCAACATGCCATCTTCCATGCATGAATCTGAAAAAGAAAATCATATTCCAATGGATGTTCACGGAAGTGTCCATAAAGCTGAAAAACTTAAAAAGAAGGTCGTTATTGTCAATGAAGGTGCTGGGGATGCTGCAGCATTATTAGGTAACATCACTTTTTTTTTCTTATGTTGTCATTTATGCATTGTTATAGTTAATTGCCTTTTTTTAGCTATTAAAAACAAATCTTCATTATCCGGGCCTATATGTGCAACATTGTGCAGCCATTCCAATCCCATTGCATGAATACTTGATATTTTAATTGCACAAAAAGTTAAGAACTATTACCGTTGTTGCCACTTTCCACATCCTTAGTTCTTTTCTTCATTGATAAAACTAACAATTTACTCTTAAGATGATCTTTTTTTTTGTGTTCTTTGTGACACATGAAGCAAATATTTGGATCCAGCAGTTGATTTACTGAAACAAAAATTCTCTCTTGCAGGTGTCATTCGTCTCGTGGAGTACCTATCCCAAGATCATTTATTTGGGAAGGTCCAGCCCATAAAAATAGTAGTAGATTCTGGTACGGGGACAACAGCAATTGGTTTAGGCCTTGGAGCTGTATGTTATGGGTGCGTTCTGATTTACTTTAAACTTAGTTTTCACTTATGGCTTACATGGTACAAGAGTGTAATTCTGATGGCCATTATCTAGTGTTCATTGCACCAATGAGAGGTCTTGCTGGGGTCTATAGCTATGGACCTAACCTTTGACATTTTCTATGTTATAACATTCAAGACCCAAATTCTACAGTCTCACAATCTTAATGACTTTTAGACATCTAGGCACTGAAGCAATGATCCTCATACATGTTGTAAATATCAAAAATCATTTTATTGTGATTTAAATATATGGTAATGCTTGTTGCATGGAGAAGCTTATAGAGTTTTACACCCTATTTAAACTGAAAAATACTTGGGTTTTTTAGGTATTTGACACATTTCTAAATTAGAGGGGTTTCATTTTGTATAAATACTATTAATGATGGAGTGAAATAACATTCTTTCCTCAGAGAAATTGCTCTTCACTAGTTTCTTCTGATTTGTTATTGTTATTTTTTTTAAGCTAGTAGGGCCTAACTTCAAAAATTATGGATGTAATCTATCTGACTATAGAATTTTCAGCTATGCTATAAGATACCCAGACAAATTTAACAATTCCTCCTCCTTTTGTCCTCAGGTTGCCATGGGAGGTAACTGCAGTAATGCTGGCTGACACGTTCGAAGGGTATAAAAAACAGGAGAAGCGTCTGATTTCTGATTTCAAGAGGCTTTATGGCTTGCAATATGCTAATTATGTGTTAAATGAAGTTTTACATTGGGTAGAACGCATTCATCCAAGAAAGTAAGTGATAAATCCACATATTTCTCATTTATTTTGTTCTGAATTATGTTTTATGCTTAAACCACTTCACCTCTTGTGCATTTACTGCTCTAAACTTAGTGGGTTTAGTTAAAGGTTCTATGGACCCAAAACATGGATGATTCATCTGAATCCATTTAACTCAACTCAACTAAGCCTTTTCCCAATTACATGGGGGTCGGCTACATGAATCTGCTTCCTCCACTCCGTTCGATCTAGGGCTAAGTCGACTCCTAAATTATAAGTAGTTATATCTTTTTTAATTATTTCTGTCCATGTTATTTTAGGTTTTCTTCTACCTCTATTATTGTTGTGGATCGTTAATAGTTCACTCTTCCTAACTGGAATATCTAAAGGTCTCTGTTATATGTGTCTAAATCACCTTAATTAATTCTCTCTTATTTTATCTTTAATTTGGGTTACTCCTTTTATTTCTCGAATATGTTCATTTCTAATTCTATCTTTTAACGTTTTACCACATTTCGATCTTACCATACACAAATCTGTTATACTTAAGTTTGTTCACATATTGTTTCTTTATTTTCTATTCGTGTGAATTCACTCTTTAACATAAAATTCTATTTGCAAACTGTTTGATTCAATAACATAAGGTGACTAATATTTTTCAGATTTGGTAATGTTTTGGAAGGAGAAGTAGAAGCATGCCAAACTATTGCACAAGAAACAGGTGTTCTTGTGGACCCGATGTATACTTTGGCTGCTTGGGAACAAGCTATGCAACTTTCCCAAACTAAACCTGAAGGGGACGCTAAAGTTGTGATGCTTCACACTGGCGGAACACTCGGTATGTTTGGGCTGGCACAGAGGTACAAGTCTTTCTTCCATGGACTGAAAGGAAGAGCTAGCACCTGACTTGAATTATAATTCTAAACAATTCTCATTTGATTCTTCAGTTTTGGTGCAAAGTTACATGTAAAGAACATCTCTACTTTTTAATTGTCTATCCATGTTGATCAAGCAATTCATAAATTGTAAGGATATTTGAATCTGGATAAGAGTTTTTTTATGGATTTTTATCCAAGGAATCTGCTGTGAACTTTAATTCTTTATTTGCAACAGTGCAGCATTGGGTTTGTTTTAGAACAGGGTGTAATCCATGAAGAACAGTGGAAATTTGTGCAAAGTTATCCGAAGCAATTCATTTTATGCCATGTTGATTTGTTTTTTTTTGCATTTTCAATTTCTAATCTTCATTTTGTTTTAGATTTATTATAAATGAAATAGAGACTTTTTTCTAATTATTGTACAAATTTTCCTTTACTCATTATTTTACAAAAGCAATCTCTAAGTATCTATAGTAATACTTGAAAAAGTTCACTATTACCATGTTTGCCAAATTTCATAAATTAATCATCTAACCTTTATGTTTATCTTTTATTTTTAAAGTTTTTTTTTGTTATCTAAGCATTTTAATGTTTTTTGTTATCTTTTTTGTATTTTTAAATAGAAAGAAAAAATAGATTCTACTCTTCTACTTGTAAATAACTATAATATTTTTCATGAAAAAAAAAATAAACTTATTTCCAAAATATAAGACTCTATTTAGTTGGTGATTAGAAGCAATAATACAATTTAGAAATAAAAAAAATCATAAAAGGGGATTTTTATTGTATTCTTAAAACAAATTTTTTTATTATAATTATTTTTTATTATAAAAAGTAAAAAACTGTTTGAGTGAACTTTTAAATACTGAAAATTATATCTGAATAATAAATTAAATGGGGCTAAAATTTTATAATTTTTTAATGAAATTAAATAAAATCAAACACGTTTTAAAAAATAAAAAATAAAATAAAATTATTTTATTCATTTTCTAATATTGCCCATGAACCTGATCCTGAAGCCGGTAAGTTTTAGAACATAGTCCCCAGAGAATTGGTGTGTTAGCTCTTCATATAAATGCATCTTCTTTCGTGTATTTCATGCACCACACTACACCTCACGCTTCTGCAGCACTGAATCCAGAACTCTCAGCTAACGAGACTGAGAAAAAGAGCTTGCCCGCCATGTCCGGCGAGAATTTGACCAATCCGACGCAGTCTCCGGATCTGGAGAAACCGGAGAAGCCAGGCCACGAGCTGGCCCAGTTCGGCGCCGGCTGCTTCTGGGGCGTGGAGCTCGCATTCCAGCGCGTGGTCGGAGTGGTGAAGACGGAGGTCGGATACTCGCAGGGCCACGCCGCCGATCCCAATTACCGGCTGGTTTGCACTGGAACCACCAACCACGTCGAGGTCGTGAGGGTTCAATTCGACCCGGCTCTGTGTCCTTACACAAATCTTCTCTCTGTTTTCTGGTCTCGTCATGATCCCACCACTCTCAATCGCCAGGTGAGTCCTTACACAATTCTGGGTTTTTTTTTATGAGTATGTGTTGTTTTAGTTGCAGATTTGGTGTTTCTAGTGAATAATTTGAATTGGGTTTTCTTCATCTGGTATGAATTTGGTCACATTGGTCGTGGGTTTAAGTATAATTTTGTAAAGAAAGTTGTAGAGATTGATGCTACAGTGCAGTGATAGCTTATGTTGGGTACGTATAGATGAAAATAATAGTCTGTGTGGGTGAGTACATCACATGGAATATAAGTTGGGATTTTACATTCATTAGTACCGAAGCCTTTTAGATTAAAACCCACACCTGAGTCGAGATGTGTATGTCAAGGTGGAGCATAAGCGGGTATTGAAATCTTTTAGAGTAAAACTCCACACCTAAGCTTAGAGAAATCCATATAGAAAATTCTGGGTTTTTTTTTTTTTTTTTTTGAAGATTATGTGTTGTTTTAGTTGCAGATTTGGTGTTTCTAGTGAATAATTTGAATTGGGTCTTCTTCATATCTGGTAGGAATTTGATCATATTGGCGTGGATTTTAGTATAATTTTGTAAAGAAAGCTGTAGAAATTGATGGGCTTGTTATTTTGAGAATTAATTGCTATAGTGATAGCTTGATAATACCTTGTTTTATAGCTCTGATTTTGTGAGAAATCTCGTTTTCTGGTCTCACCATGATCCCACCACTCTCAATCGCCAGGTGAGTCCTTACACAATTCTGGGGTTTTTTTTTTTTTTTATGAGTATGTGTTGTTTTAGTTGCAAATTTGGTGTTTCTAGTGAATAATTTGAATTGGGTGTTCTTCATCTGGTATGAATTTGGTCATATTGGTCGTGGATTTAAGTATAATTTTGTAAAGAAAGTTGTAGAGATTTATGCTACAGCGCAGTGATAGCTTATGTTGGGTATGTATATACGGAAATAATAGTCCTGCTGGGCGAGTACATTACATAAAATATAAGTTGGGATTTTACGTTATTAATAATGTTAGAGAAGCTCACACTACATCAGTTCAAGACTCTGCTACATCAGTTCAAGACTCATGATATGTAACTATGCTAATCTAACTAGAGCGTATATTAAACTGACTGGCGTGTCTAGATATTTAGGTAGTTGCATATGTCAGTCCAGCTGTAAAGTTGTAACCAATAAGAGTATGCCACATGTACAGAAACATATCTATAAATACAAGAAACTCATTCATTCTTGAATGAGCTGAAGTTTCTTTAAAACTCTCATGGTATCAGAGCCATTACAAGACCAACGCTAATGATGAACTCCTCATCATCATCTTCAATTCAAAGCTCATCTCAGCTGAATCATGGAAAGACAATGCTGGGAAGTAATCTAGGACAGTCCATGTCCATAAAGCTTGATCGAGAGAATTATATGCTGTGGAGATCTATGATTCTCCCTATAATAAAAGGTCACAAACTGGATGGTTTCATCACAGGAGCAAAACCATGTCCAGGACCAAGAATTTCAGACATAGAGTCTGATGATCAAAGGAACAATGACTATGATGATTGGATGAGTCAAGATCAACTACTTTTAGGTTCAATCTTGAACTCTTTAACCGAATCTGTAACAGCATAGATTATTGGAGTTACGACCTCTCAAGAAGCATGGAGTGCTATAGAGGAGTTATGTGGAGCACATAACAGAGCAAGGATCCAAATCTGTAGAACTGGGATCCAAACTACAAGAAAAGAGAATATGACTATGGTTCAATATCTTACCAAGATGAAGGAGCTCTCGGATAGCCTTGCAGCAGCAGGACAACCATTTCCAGTGGCTGATCTAATCTCCTGTACACTGGCTGGTCTTGGAACAAAATTTCTTCCTATTACAACTATCCTACAGCAGAAAGACAGGTTGACATGGCAAGAAATGCACTCAACACTCATAAGTTTTGATACTCACTTGGATCAACTGAATACCTTAATAATCTTTCAATTTCAAGCAATGCATTTGCTAACATTGCATACAATCGATCATACTCGACTACCAATCAGAACAATGCTCGTAATGGATCTAACAACTTCAATAATCACAAAGGTCAAGCAGGAGGCAGAGGTAATGGTGATCATAAAAGAGGTGACAAAGGAAGAGGTAGAGGAGGCAGATCTAATAATCGTCCAACTTGCCAAATCTTTGGCAAGTTTGGACATTCTACTGCTATCTGTTATTATAGAACAGATTTCAATTACATGGGAAATTTCTCCAACAATAACTCTCAACCAGGTGCATATATTGCATCTCCAAGTATAGCAACTGATCCAGCTTGGATCATGGATACAGGGGCTACTCATCATGTAACAGGTGATCAATCAAATCTTCAAGATACTTCAGCTTTTGAAGGTAATTCTAAACTAATTGTTGGTGATGGTTCAAACTTATCAATTACACATGTTAGTTCGAGTAAACTTCCATCTATCTTTTCGTCTCTATCATTGAAACAAGTGCTATGTGTTCCGACTATTACAAGAAACCTTATCAATATCTCTAAACTTACTGCTGACAACAACATTTTTGTGGAATTTCATTCTACTCATTGGATCGTTAAGGATTGTCAAACGAAACAAATATTGCTTAAAGGAGGTGTTCGAGATGGACTTTATCAGGCTCAACGCAATAAAGGATTTCCAAACTCCTTGAATCTGAAGAATGCTGCTGTTTACACCACTACTTCATGTAAAATCCAGGATGGACCTGAGTGATCTCTGGCATAGGAGAACTGGACATCCATCAAGTCTGATTTGAATAAAGTGTGTGAACTTTGCACTGCCTGTCAACTAGATAAATCAGATAAACTACCTCACCATAAATTTGTTAGTTGTGCATCTGCTCCACTTGAATTACTGCATACTGATATTTGGGGTCCAGCACCCATTCAATCTGATCAAGAATTTCGTTACTATATTCAATTTTTAGATGACTTTACTAGATACTTGGATATATCCTTTGAAGCAGAAATCTGATGCTATTTCAGTGTTTGAGGTGTTTAAATCCTTAGTGGAAAATCAGTTTAATTCAAGAATAAAGTGCTTAAGGTCAGATTGGGGTGGTGAGTACAGAAAGTTCACCTCAATCCTACACAAACATGGCATACTGTTTCAACATTCTTGTCCATATGACCATGAACAAAATGGTAGAGCTGAGAGAAAACACAGGCACATAATAGGGACTGCTTTGTCTCTTCTTGCTCAGGCTGAACTTTCTCTTTCTTTTTGGTGGGAAGCAGCTCAAACTGCTGTTTTTCTTATTAACAGAATGCCAACTGTTGTTTTAAGTAACAAGTCTTCTTATCAGATCCTACGGGGCAAAACACCTGATTATTGGTTGTTGAGAAGCTTTGGTTGTCTATGCTCTCCATGTTTAAGACAAGTTTCAGTTTCATTGAGAACAATGTGTGTTTTTGGGATATATAATAACTCTCATAAAGGTTACATTTGTTTGAGTAAGTCAGGGCGAAGATTCATATCTCAGAATGTTATATTTCATGAAACTGTTTTCCCTTACAAGGACCTATTTCTATCACCCCAGTCAAGTTCTAAAAGACCAGATTCATTTTCCATTATTCATTTACCTACACCTAATCACCCTCAATCTTCAATCATACCTCCCAACTTAAACCCATCTAACTCTGCTCCATTATCACACCTTGATCCTGAGCCCTCAAATACTATCTCTGCTCCGCTAGCACAACCTGATATTGAAATCTCTATTCCAAACAATTCTCCCCTATTTGCACCACACTTACCAATACCAACTCAGCCTCTCCCATGTCTACTCATCCTATGACTACACGAGCCAAGGCATGAATCTTCAAACCAAAAGCCCTCAATTCTACTACATCTCTAAGCATAACTCAAGTTCCTGAACCAACAACAGTTTCTGAAGCTTTGAAATATCCAAAATGGTCTAAGGCTATGGAAGAGGAATACAAAGCACTGATGAATAATCATACTTGGACCTTGGTTCCAAGAGCTACAGATCAGAATCTTGTTGGTAACAGATGGATATTCAAGACAAAGTTCAATACTGATAGGTCTATACACAGCACGACTTGTGGCAAAAAGATTTCACCAAACACCAGGGGTGGATTTTGGTGAAACATTCAGTTCCGTGGCTAAAACAACTATAGTAAGGGTATTACTTGCTATTGTTGTGCAACATAATTGGCCTATACATCAACTAGATGTAAATAATGCATTCTTAAATGGAGTTTTGTCAGAAAAGGTGTACATGTCTCAACCAGAGGGGTTTCAAAATTCAGAGTTTCCAGATCATGCTTGCTTGCTGCATAAGGCTCTTTATGGCCTTAAACAGGCACCAAGGGCCCTGGTATGAAAGATTGAAGACAATTCTCTTAAAGTGGGGATTTATAAACTCTTGAGCAGATACCTCATTATTTCTCAAACATACAGAGGAAGCATGTATCTTTATATTGATCTATGTCGATGACATTCTAGTGACTTGGAATCAATCTTCCATGATCACAGATGTCATTCTTCAATTACAATCTGAATTTGCTCTGAAGGATTTAGTCCATTTACATTATTTCTTGGGGATTGAAATACATCGTGATAAATCTGGTATGTATATCTCCAAGAGAAATATATTCGAGATCTTCTTGCTAGACTTGAACTTCAGCATTTAAAACCTGTTGATACACCTTGTTGTGGGAAGACATCTTACAGCAACTGATGGGGATCTGTTTGCCAATCCCAAACTGTATTGAAGCACTATTGGTGCTTTACAGTATCTCTTCTACACAAAACCTGACATTTCCTTCATTACAAATAAACTTAGTCAGTTCATGCAAAGTCCTCGGGATGATCATTGGCAAGCAGCTAAAAGGGTGTTGAGGTATTTAGCTGGTACTATGTCATTTGGTCTTCACTCAGTACAGCTGATCGATGGTTGTTGCAAGGATACTTTGATGCTGATTGGGCGTGTAACCCTGATGATAAGAAATCTGTTGGTGCCTACTGTATGTTCTTAGGTAATTGCTTGGTATCTTGGCAATTGAAGAAGCAAACTGTAATTGCAAGATCTAGTGCAGAATCTGAATACAAATCCCTAGCACAAGCAGCTGCAGAGATTTCATGTCTCCAGTCATTAATGTCAGAACTGCACATCAACTTCTCTTCTTCTCCAATTCTATGGTGCGATAATCTGGGTGCAAAGGCTATGGCTGCAAACCCTGTATGTCATGCCAGAACAAAGCACATAGAACTTGATTTGCATTTTGTTCGTGACAAGGTTATACAAAAGGAACTAGATGTGCGAGATGTGCCTCTGAGGATCAATTGGCTGACAGACTTACAAAAGCTTTACCCATTTCCAAGTTTTTGTATCTCAGGTCCAATCTGCATGTCTGGTCCACTCCATTTCGATTGAGGGTGAATGTTAGAGAAGCTCATGCTACATCAGTTCAAGACTCTGCTACATCAGTTCAAGGCTCATGATATGTAACTATGCTAACACACTGAGGTTGTTAGCTAATCTAACTGGAGCATATATTAAACTGACTGGCGCTTCTAGATATTTAGGTAGTTACATATGTCAGTCTAGCTGTAAAGTTGTAACCAATAAGAGTATGCCACATGTACAAAAACATATCTATAAGTACAAGAAACTCATTCATTCTTGAATGAACTGAAGTTTCTTTAAAACTCTCTACTAACAAGGCCTTTTAAAGTAAAACCCCACACTTCAGCCCAGAGGTGTATGCCAATGTGGAGCACAAACGGGTAACGAAATCTTTTAGAGTAAACTCCACACCTAAGCTCATAGAAATCCATATAGAATTCTGGGTTTTTTTTTTTGGATGATTATGTGTTGTTTTAGTTGCAAATTCGATGTTTCTAGTGAATAATTTGAATTGGATGTTCTTCATTTGGTAGGAATTTGATCATATTGGCCGTGGATTTTAGTATAGTTTTGTAAAGGTGTAGAAATTGATGCTATAGTGCAGTGATAGCTTTTGTTGGGTATGTATAGATGGAAATAATAATCTTGTGCGGGCGAGTACATCACATGGAATATAAGTTGGGGTTTTACACTCATTGGTACAGAGGCTTTTTAAAGTAAAACCTCACCCAAGAGCCCAGAGGTGGCTGGGATGAACGTATGTGAAGGTGGAGCACAAGCGGGTGTCGAAATCTTTTAGAGTAAAACTCTACACCTAAGCTCATAGAAGTCCATATAGAAATCGGGTTTTTTTTATGATGATTATGTGTTGTTTTAGTTGCAGATTTGGTGTTTCTAGTGGATAATTTTGTAAAGAAAGCTGTAGAAATTGATGGGCTTGTTATTTTGAGAATTAATTGCTATAGTGAGAGCTTGATATACATTGTTTTAGAGCTATGATTTTGTGAGGTCTCTGTGGTTTCTAATGGATTGTCTCTCTCTAGTATTGTGCTTCATCAACCTTGACATGTTCATTGGAGTGACTCATTCTATGTATATATGTGTTTTCTTTTAGTTTCCTATGATTATGCTCATACGGTTTGTTATGTCTTGTGGCAATTGTATAAGAAGATATAAATTTCTCAATTAGAAATTTAATGTATTTACTTATCATATAGAAGTCTATACACGCATCATACAGTCATTGATCATGCGTTAATTTACATGGCCAACTTTTCCTCAAATATCTCGTGTAATGAACCAATACAATGGAGATGTTTGCTTTTAGATAACTTTTTCCATCAGCCCTCATTTTTGTTCTTGTTGTGAAACCATATTTTATATGTCCTATTTTAATTTGACTTTTTGAAAGAAATTTATTTCCTTCTTTGTCAAATATTAAATCATATTCCGTGTATTTTGTTTAATTTGACTTTTTGAAAGGATTTTATCTCTTTATTTGTTAAAATCTTCAAATATATCTGATATTCATCGGACAAGGGCATGGGTATATAATTATTTACTTCCCCATAATAAACTCAGATGATCCAAAACCAAGTAGATACCCCCAACCCCACAAAAAAAAAAAAAATGCTAAGCGAGGGCTTAGGAGGAGATGATTGAGAGATTCACCATATCTATATTGCTATGGACAATAAAACAAATATTGGGGGATTTCGATTTATTCAAGATTAAGATGTCTTCAAAGGAACACTGAAACAATCTAAGAAAGGATTGTAGATGTAGGGCAGTAAATAATGCTATATCCCAACTGGATAAAAATTCTGATACTAGAGGTATTAACATCATTTTGAAATGAACTAAATGCATATTCCTGCACTCATGTAATATATGATGTGATTCATCATTAAATCAAGTCATGTGCAACACCTAAATTTGAGGGAATCAGCTTGAATTTAATAGAGGGGATTGAAAGCCATGCAATTCAGCTCTATATTATTACATAATGATAATACTGATACTTGAGGAAATATTATTAGATAAGGTCATTTCCTTCATACACAAGCACACACACTATAGTAAATTCTTGTTGTGCGTTCATGTGTAAATATATAACGACGTAACAGATTGCTATAGAGTATAGAGATCAAAACTGTTTACATATGTCTATTCAGTTTCTTACAAATGTACGCTGCTGTACAACGTATACATTATATATGTACATATTTAAAGTATTCTACTGTCACAATTTCATGTATATCTTGAGAGTTGATTTGTGGTTTTGATATATAGGAAAAAAAACAGAAGTCACAAAGAAAATTTCTGGGATCTGGAAACTTTTGCTGATCCAAATGAGGAAAAGCCAAATCCTGGATTTTAACAAAAGCTCTGTCACCCCTTTTTCTGATACTGGAAATGCCTGAGTCACCATGGCAAAGCATTTCATTGAACTTTTATTTTTCTGCGGTCCATTGGTTAGATAGTATTCTAAGTCAATTTTCGCACACCATGGACTAATCTACATCTCCAGTGTAGTCAAAGTTATGTCCATTCAAACTGGCTGAGGGGATTAGCATTTAGGAAGACCCCGAGACCGAATTCAAGTTAATAACATGTGAAGCAAACCAATTTGCATATCAAGCCAAACCTAGAGGCCGATTTTAAACTATTAAGCTATATGTGAAAAAGTTAAACTAACCCTCTATTCCTTTCTTGTTCAGGGGTTTCAACCAAGTGGTTAGGCTCATTTGTGCTGCTTTTGTCATTTGTGCAGGGTGGTGATGTGGGTACACAGTACCGATCCGGGATTTACTACTACAACGAGGAGCAAGCAAGGTTGGCCCATGAATCCAAGGAAGCAAAGCAGCTTGAGTTGAAGGACACAAAGATCGTCACTGAGATCCTTCCGGCAAAGAGGTTTTACAAAGCAGAGGAGTACCACCAGCAGTATCTTGAGAAAGGTGGTGGTAAGGGACACAAGCAGTCTGCAGAGAAGGACTGCAATGACCCCATCAGATGTTACGGTTGATCTCTCTCTGTATTCACCATCAATGACCGTAAACTTCGCCATGCAGCGTCCGGAGTATAGTATCGGTCTGCGAAATAAAATTCTCGTTGTAGATGATGTTAATGTTTCAATAATTAAGATAGTGTTTGGTAATTTTATAAGCATATAAATTAATTAATTAATTATAGCCTCTCTTATAGGCATCATGACTATGGATATCAAATTAATAATTAATATTCTCCCTCTTTTATATTGTTATTTTGTACAAAAAAAACAAAAGAAGGGGTTTAAATCTAATAATACCCCTACAAATAGAACTCCAAAACTACCCATTATAGAATAGGGAGGTTAATTAATATTCTTAAAAAGTATGATGTTGGCTACTTTGGAAACATATTGCAATGCAAGTGCATTTATCTTATCATTAAAATGCTTGAAATCCGTTTTGCTTTTGGGAAAATAGTACATACGCCAACTCATGTATTTCATTTAAAATCTTAAAATGCCATTATTATTCTTCTCAATGCCATAAAACATAACTTAGCACGCACTGTACTATCTAAATCTTTTAGAATTAGATACAACAACACACTAGGAGTTCACATTTCTATCATGTTTGATTATCATACTCACTACATAATGCTTCCCTCATTTTAATTCCAAGGGACTCAGATGATAAAACTTAAGCTAATGTGCTCTTGAGCATAGCCCTTCGGATTGTCTTTAAGAGTTATGGGCATTTGACAGTTTTTAGATAATCTATCTAAGATACGTAAGGAGTTGACAAGTAAGATCTCAGATAGAATGAGTGTAGTACAAATGTCACTTTGAAAATAGTTAAATGCATAATTGCAACCTAACCTTACCTAGCTAAAATCTAAAACGAGAGACCTGAGGAATCCTTCTCCTTACACATGCCACCAAAGTGTCCTATACGCGACATAAGGGCACACTTCCCTAAGACCCAAATTAGCTCCTTAATGCCTACTAACTACAAACCTAATAATATTAGAGTAGTAGAAGATCCAGCATCAGCATGCTGACACAGTCCACACATGATCAGCCCATATCATGTAAATAAAGCATGTATGCTGCAAAGAACCAAGAAGCAAGCACAAGTGGGTGGCAGCATTCCGGTAACAAAGGGGAGGCTAAGGTCCCACTAAGACGTATTTTTAGTGTCTCATCAGTTCCAAATAATAAGAGATGCAATAAACTAATAAAAAGGGCATGCTTAGCTTGTGGGTTTTTCTAAAAGCTTTGAAAGCACTTGATTTTTTTTTTTCTTTGGTTTCACACGGCCGCGTATCCTCACTTTTGAATATGAGATTAGCTCTCCTTAGAGATAAAAATAAAATTGTAAATCGCTCTTAATGAAAACACTTCTAAAAATTAAATTCTTAAACTTTTATAAAGGAATGACTTTAAACTCAACTTATTTCCACTTAGTCAAGTACTCGTTGGTACTTATATAGGAGTTGAAACCATCAACTATTTGGTATGAACCTTTCAAGTGAAGAGAAGGGAAATATCACTTTCAAAGTGCTTTTTCTTCTTTTTTTTTGTTGATAATTATAAGGTTAGGAAAAGGGGGCTGATGAGAAGGTGGAGAATAGGGAGAGAGACAGAGAGATATGCGCCCTAAAAGCTAAGAACGGTGGTTCCATGTTTTATGCAAGATAAAAAGGAATAGAAGGTGTGAATATTAAAATTTAATATAACATGGTGTGTTATAACTTTATTTCTATCTACATTTTTATATGCCATTTGGTGCACTCTTGCTGCTAAATGGTGTTCATGTTGATTAGTTCAAAACTTAAAAAAATAAATCCAACAATTGTATTTGATTCGGTTTCATTAATTAGCTCAATTCTAAACATGGTTTAAATAAATTCAATTTCAATACTTTAAAAATAAATTTAAATTAAATTGATGAGTTTAGTTTAATATAAAGACCTTACGTCTCGCATGTGCTTGAATTTTAACTAGTACCAATTTTGTCTCTACTTAATTATATTTTTAATATCATATTAAATTCTAACTTATATTTCATTGTATAAATTTATACATATTCAGTTCTATTTTACTATCTTAAAGGTAGGCTCACTCTTGTTCGAGCAGATGCATTATTTCAATAATGACTAGAGTTCGAGTTGCCTTGATGGCCTTGACAATATAATATATCAACGTCTTAGGTCACACATGCAAAGTTTCAGCATTGACATAAATGTATAAAGGTGCAAAATGTTCGATATAATAGAACAAAAAAAAATTGCTAATTTCTCATCTTTACACCTAGAACTAAAAATAATTTTAATACTACATATGTAATATCATTCAAATTAATATGATAAAAATACGTTGGCTGTTAACGTTATTTTTTGACAATGAGACTCGATCTCTATTAAATATTAAAATATTATATAATATATATATAAAACGAGAAAAAAGAAAGAGAAGCGTTAAAAAAGGTTAGGCTTTTGATAAAGACGACGTAGAAAAGATACAGACAAGGAATGAGGACGTGGAAGTGGAGACACGAGCGTGCAAGTAACGAAGAACAAAACTCTTTTCATAAACTCATTAAAAAAAATCCTCACATGTCGGCATCTAGAAACAACGCTGCACGTGTGAGTGACACTTCCGCAGTCACTTTCACAACTCTAATCTAACTCTCTCGCTTCACTTAACCACACACCCGAGTCAAATCACACACGTCCCTAACAACAAAAAACCAGAACAGCTATTTCGATGGACCAAGACATATTTAAAAACTCTATCCGCCTGGCTAGTTTAGCCGTCGTACCGTACGTTACCACCAGTAAAGTTTTTCTTTTTTAAATTCCTAAATTTGAACATTTTAAGTCGTTGATAATCCTCGAGATTCAATTGGATAATCTACTTTTTGAAAGGTCAGCAGTAGCCTCGATATCTCAAAGGAAAAGCGCTGTTCCTTTGTCGTTTAGGGGGAAAGAATGAAGGGCATATCCGACTTTTTGACTTTCCACTGTTTAAGCGTTGACCGTACCGTAAATGTAAAGCGTTTGGAAAGATTACGGATATGTTGCTCTAAGTGGTAACTGACGTTAACGAACTCCACGGCTGCTATCCAATCATAAAAGGGTCAACAAGTCAACTCTATGGACAATGGAATCTCAAAATCTTAAAGGTCAGAGCTTTTGTCATTTTGAAGACTCTTGATGGTCAATTGCGAGTTGTTGAACCGGTGGACAATGTTTTTGAACCATTGGATCATTTTGAACGCCATTCAATGAAATTAAATTGAAGTAATTTATAATATGCATAAAATCTATTCACTATCTATTTTGTATTTAGGATGTTATTTCAACCAAGCAAAAATAAAAAAAACGAAGAAGTAATAGATACTCAAAGTTGGGTAGCTTCGTTTATTACAAAACGAAGTATAAGTTACGATTGAGATATGATGTCTCGATTTTGAGTTTTAATTTGTGTTTATGTCTATGCGCTCACTCTAAGAAGAAATTGCTCAATACTGCATATTATTTTTAACTTTAGAATAGTCTCGTTAAAGTTAGCAGGAATACTGAGAAATTAAAGACCAAATATATATATAATAGATAATTTTTCGAGGGTGTGAGAATAAGTTGATGGAAAAGCTATGAGAAAGGTAGTAAAGTAAAGAATAAAAATCAAAACCCAAACAAAATCAAAATCAAATATATTCAAATTTAATTAACTCAGTTCTAATTGACATGGCTTTAAAAGTCCAACGTCCTGCAACTTGTAGATATAACCCTTTTACTATTTAATTTACTATGGTTAATTATCAATATATCTCAAATGTGACAGTATAAGACAATTTTTTAAATTGGGGACAATATAAAACAAAGTTGCCAGTCTACTATGATGTTAACATTTTTTCAGAGTAGGTAATGGACGTGTTACATCAAAAAAAAAAAATACATGTAAAGACAACCCTATTATATTGTGATATAAATAGTAGATAAATACGAAAAGTACACCAAGGATACTCTCTCAGTAATAGCTACTACAATTATTATATATGGATGACAATAATTCCACTTTGAAAAAAGTCCTATATATATTTGAGGAAATATACTGTATTCTCCAAACGGGCAGAAGAATTAATGACAAATATGCTAGAAAAGTGGCCACAAGTGGGTATGAGCTTGACCAGCTTTTGTGTGTTTGGAAATCCTCGTTTGTAGGTTGAACAGCCACAGTACCCTGTACAAAATTAATTAAATAGCTATGTACATCATATAATTTAATTATATATTTTTTTTGTGTGTGGATCATATAACTTAATTTCAATTATTAGATAAAAAAAATAAAAAAAATAAAACCTTCTCAAAACCTTTAGAGATCTTTGTATACCTATACCTATACCTATGTATACATATACATTTAATTTTTGTAAAAAACAAATTTCAACATTGATTGTAAATTTTAAAATTTCAAACAATGGAATAAAGTGCTAATTTATTTGGCAAGAAAGAAAATGCTAAAAAATTCATTAATTTTGATAAAAATAAAGATAAATAGTTTAAGTTGAGTTTGGTTACTTACTCAAAAATTAGAATATAATTTTAAAAGTATAAATTTTAAAAATAATATTTTATTATTTATTAAAAATAATATTTTTTAAATAAATTTTAAGAAATTATTTTCGAATTTTAACTAATTAAATATATTTTTTATATTTTTAAATTTAAAAAAAATAAAAAATTATATTCAAATCATAAATTAAAAGTAATTTTAATTTTTTTATATTTATAAAAAATAAAAAATCATGTATATTATTTTCCAAATGCCAAAATCTAAGAAAAAAAATTATATGTGAGTACATCTTTTATTTATTTATTTTTTATTTTTTATAAAAATCGACGAGACCGCGGAGAAAAGTCACCAGTGATAATTTAAACTATTTTTTTTATCAAAAAAAAAAAGAAAAGAAAAGAAAAACCACTTATTCGAGCTTAAATGGCAAATCATGTATCCAGAATCAGAGAGCAAGAGCCATCACCTCTCAGCACGTGTGACGCTTATCTCCTTCAATTCCACCCGATCATACACACAAAACTACAACCGCCACGTGTACGACTCCAACACTATCAAAATTAATACGGTCCAAATACCTACGTACACCGTATCTGACTCTTTCTACAGGGTATACAGTGTACGGCTCTCTACCCACACCACACTTTCCTAAAAACAAAAAGAATTAAAAGAAACCAAAAACAAAAATAAAAAAAGAAATTATAAAACTAAAAACAATAATTAATTATAAAAAAACGATATTACAGTGTACGAGAAGCAGAGTGGCAGTCACGTAAATAAATGCGAAAAAGATCTGCATTTTTAAAAACCCTCCATTTTTAGCAAAATTCTGCTTCTTAAAAGCTCGAAAACAGAAACTCTATACACAACACAACACAACACAACACAAAAACTCTCTCACTATAAACTTTCTTTTCTCATCACAAACTTCAGAAGCAAAGAAACAAAGAAACAAAGAAGGAACATAGCCCGGAAACCGCTTTTCTCCGCCGAAGCAGCACCGGTTTCCGCCGTAAAACCACAGAAGTTGGTGTGAGTTTGTAGTTAGTACGTCTCTTTTGCTTTGCTTTGTTTGTTTGCTGGGTGGTTTTCCGGGTGGTGGGGAAGGAAAACCGAAAACCGAAAACCGCTATGGACCCAAGAGCTCAGGAATTCTGGCCGACAAACCACTCTTCTTCACCAGCAAACCAAATTGCCCTCGTTCATCCCCATATTTACTACTCCTACCCTTCACCACCACCACCACCACCGTTTCCGACCACCGGACTCCAATTTACGCCGTTTTACCAACCTTCTGTTTCTTCACCAGCGGTGTACACTGTTGGGCCGGCGCCGGGTACGGTACAACCGTCGCCGGTGGTGGTGGTGCCTAGGGCGACTGCGGCGCCGACGAGGGCGGTGGTGCTGAGCTGGATCTCGCCGGAGGTGACGGAGGAGGGAATTCGCCGGGAATTGGAGGTGTTCGGTGCGGTGAGAGCCGTGGAGATGGCGGCGGCGACGGCGACGGACGGAGTTGTAACGGTTCATTTTTACGATCTGAGAAGCGCGCAAGCGGCGCTGACGGAGATTAGAGCGCAGCACATGCAGCAGCAATGCCGGTTGAGACAGCACTACGTTAATGGGATGCCGTTGCCGGCGCCGGAGACGGGACGACCTGGGCTTGTGGCCGGACGGCCGGTGTGGGCTCAATTCACTATGCCGGAGACTGTGCCGGTCCCGGACGGGCATAATCAAGGGACTATTGTGGTTTTCAATTTGGACTCCGGTGTTTCCACTAGCAAACTCAAGGAAATTTTTGAAGCTTTTGGTATGAATTTGTTAAAACAAGTTGTAATCAGTAATTTCTCTCCATTTACTATCGATTTTTCAAATACCCATTTCGATTAAATCAAAATTTATTGAAAATTTCTCGGTTTTTTTTCATGTTTGCGAGGTTTTGGGTTTATTTGTTTGTTCATCATGTTGTTTAGGATATGACATACGTGTCCTGTTGTGTTTTTATCGGGTCTTTTTCCTCGAAACCCAGATTGATTTTTAATCAATCGTTTCTTCTTCTTGTCTTTTTAGGACCAGTGAAGGAACTGAGAGAGACGCCATTGAAGAGGCACCAGAGATTTGTGGAGTTTTATGACGTTAGAGATGCAGCGACAGCTATAAAGGAAATGGAGGGGAAAGAGATTAATGGGAAACGTGTTTTAATTGAGTTTAGTAGACCAGGCGGCCATAGGAGAAGATTTTCTAGCAACACTACTACAACTACCACCTACTATCATGACGTTAACAACATCAATTCCGCGGCCGTTAATAGTAACATTAACACTAGTAGTAGAACTAGTAACAACAGTAGCAACAGCAGTTATTACTCTAAAATTTCAATTCACCCTTCAGCAGCAGCTCCAGTTGTTTCAAAATCTTTCCGGCGTTCTTCCTCTGATGTTACTTCAAATTCCACTTGTACTTCGTCTAATTCTTATCGTCAGCTTCAAAATCAGGGAAAGAAGGGTGGTTTTGGTTCTTGGAATGGTAACAGTAGGAGATGGAATTATGGAGAAGTAACAGCGCCATTAATGGCTTCCTTATCGATTGAAGCAAGTGAGAATGAGAATAGTTGTAGTAATGGGTCATCTTCAACTAGAAGAAATTCATCAAAAAAGAGGAATGATATTGTTATCATTAACTGCTCATCGTCATCATCGTCTGTTAACACCAAGCAGCAGCAACAGCAACAGCAACATGGAAAGCAGCAAAATAGGAATCATCGTTCATGGAAAGGTAGACATAAGAGCTTGGATTCTCAGTTCTTGATAAACAAAGATGCAGTGGAATCAAATTGTGGAACTAGAGATACAAGAACCACTGTCATGATCAAGAACATACCCAACAAGTACAGGTAAAATAAAATGTTGTTTCTTCTCTTTCTTTAATTCTATCATATTATTTCTTCTTCTTCTTCTTCTGATGATCAAAGTTTTATTATAATTACATTAAAACATATGAAATTTACAGATTTTTTTTTACCATTTTTCTTTTATGTTATTCTGATGCTGCGGCGTTCAGTCAGAAGCTGCTTTTGAATATGCTGGACAACCACTGCATTCACTGCAACGAGCAGATTGCCGACGGCGATGATCTGCCCATGTCTTCCTACGATTTTGTCTACCTCCCCATTGACTTCAAGTATTATTATCATTTCTTCCTATCTATTTCAATTTCTACTAAAAACATTAAAAAAAAATTACACCAATTTTTTTTTTTTTTTGCACATTAATAATCTTATTAAATCTTTTAATAAGTATAGTTTTTTTTTTTTTTTTCCCGCAATAGTTACTAATCTTCTTCTTATTTGTTTGTTATTGAAACAGTAACAAGTGCAATGTGGGCTACGGATTCGTAAACTTTACTTTTCCAGAAGCAGCTTGGAGGCTCTACCAAGCCTTCCACATGCAACATTGGGAGGTTTTCAACTCCAGAAAGATCTGCGAAATCACCTACGCTCGTTTACAGGTTCTTCACAAAAATCAAACCCTAATATATTCTTCACAACTTAATAAATACTGGGTTGCTCTTAGATTGTTAAATTAATGGTGTGATTTTCAGGGTTTGGAAGCGTTGAAGCAGCACTTCAAGAACTCAAAGTTCGCTTGCGACACAGACGAGTATCTACCAGTTGTTTTCGACCCTCCTCGTGATGGTAGGCAGCTCTCTGAACCAGTCGCCATTGGAGGACACCCCGAGCTTGTAAACAAAGTGAAACATCAGTTTCTTAGTAATAATATCGTTGGTGGTGACTCCATTCATACCAGTAATGTTGAACCTAAAGAAGAAGAAGAAGAAGATGATGAAGATGGTGATATGATGCATGATGATTATGAAGCAGCCCATTATGATGATGCTGATGGTGATGGTGGAAGTTGCGGTGGCGGCGATGGTAATGATGATAACGAAGAAGAAGAAGAAGAAGAAGAAGAGAGCGGCGCCACCACCTCTTCCACTGCCCCAAGTGCTATCACACCTGATTTTGCGACACCCAATGCCAATGGTGTATTGTATGCTCAGCAAAATTAAGCTTGAGACCTTTTTTCTTCTTCTTCTTCGTTTACAATATGCACATTATTATTACTATTATTAATTTACATTTTAATGTTTATTATTACTTTATAATTTTAAAAGAAATGAAAGGTTCATATCAATTTGCAATTATCGAGGTTGTGTTATTAAATGGGTAATTGCTTAATTTTTCACCATCTAGGAAACCACAACATGAAACAAAGCTTATAAGAGTCGGTCATAGCAAGCCAACCTTGAACCACCGTTTCATGCCCGCCACATGGCTCCTCGTTATTTCAGCTTTTCATCATCTCTTTAATAATTTCTCACAGTTTATTCGACTTTTTTTTTTCCGAATTAAATTAAATTTGGTGCACCAATCGTGTTAGGTCGGCTCGGGAGATTGTTCGACGTGGCTGAATGATGGGATTTGATGAACAGGCTTGCAGCCTCTCATCCCTAGTATCTCGAGGCAAATCCTACGGCTTGAATCCATAGAGGATAACTTTGCTACAGAGTACCCTCAAATGCCCAGATAGTATGATGTCTTGGGGGATGGCTCGGGTATCCACGTAATGGTTGTGAAGAAGGAATGTGTGGGGCCAAGTAAGTTGTGGATGCCACGTAGTGGTAGTGTTGTGTACACATGGAAGATGGGTCAAACAGTGTTTGACTGCGGCCGTACCGCCAGTTTGATGTGGCAGCAGCGGAAGTGGAACAATCATCCACGTCATAAAACCTAAAAAGAAGTTTTTTAAAATTATTGAATTTTAATTTGTTTTCTGGGGGGAGGGTTTTGTTTTATTGTATGGTAGTTTATATACTTTTTGCTGCACCGGTTCGAATACTTGCGGCACTAGCGCATTAAATGCTTGTGGGTTCAGCGCTCTGTAAAAGTTGCTACTGTGGTGTCTCTCTCTCGCTTTGCCCTGACACGAGCTTTGTTTGATGTGATGGGGTTTTGACACGTTATCCAATGGACGTTTGCCACGTGTGAGGAGGTGTCGAGGGCTGGGTTTGTGAGTTTTTGTGTTGTGGTGCACCAACACAACACAACCTCGTATTTATATATTGTGTCAATTTGACAATAATGGTGATATCTATCTCTTATTATTATAAGAGTTTGTAATTTCTCTAGATATACAAAATATACATCAAACCAATTCAACCATGATGTATTTTACATGTTTTACACAATATAAAACTATTAGAAATTAATGCTCTAAAAAATCCTTTGATTTATTTGAATCATGCATCAAACAGGATTCGATAATCTAATATTGTTGCAGAAATAGTTGTAAAAAAAAAATAAAAAATAGTTGTATTTTCACTAAGATTAATGCTACATTAATTGGGGTAAAAACTGCAATACAATTTATATAGCCCTATCAACTTTAGATTTATTTTGAATCACTTGTCAATACATAATTTAATGTAATTTAAAATAATATAAAGGTGACGGCCGGGTGCTGCAGTATGCATTTTAATACAATATCATAATCAATTTATCATTATTCAGTTACTAATGTCTAATATCAACCTTATTGAGTTAGCGATCGAGATGGTATTTTACTTTAAAAGTCATCACTCTAAACTAAATTCAACAATTCATTGTGATTATACATCTCATGATATATTTATATTTAAAAACCTCAGATAATTACGTATTTTACTTTAAAAGTCATCACTCTAAACGAAATTCAACAATTCATTGTGATTATACATCTCATGATATATTTATACTTAAAAACCTCAGATAATTAGAATGAGATCCTAATTTTTATTTTATATAATAAACTGATGACCGTGAGAATATCATTTCGATCCGCACGTATCGAACAAAGTGTCACTTTTGCATTCCTCACAAAGAACAAGTTTGACACGTATGCTATTCATATACTAATTAAATACAAATATGATTGCATTACAAATGATCCAAATCTCTTCATAGAATTCATAGTTTTGAAATTTTGAATTATATATATATATAAGATGGAGATGGGCGTATTTTAGGTTGTATTACCATGTCCCATCTATGAGAAAGAGATGGGTTGCAAGTAGTTATGGAAGCAAAGGTAAATTAGTGTAACCCAAACACAATGAGGCCGACCAACCCACCATCATTTTTTATTATTTACTCTTTAACGCCATAACTAATAAGCACAAGTGAGATGATAGCGAGTTTAATTTGCAGTGATCGAGAGAGAGAGAGACAGAGACAAGAAGCATGAGGTTTGAGTTGAAGTAGGGTTTGTCGGGTTAGAGCTTGGTTTGTATTTCTATGGTGTTGTTGTATGCCTGTATGGTGTGGTCAAACATATATGGGTGGGCTCGAGCCCCGGCGCGAATGCGTGCGGTCTTTTGAGCCGATCAAGACCACACGGTTGGCCATTCCAACCCCCATCATAATATTTTGAATATTACGTATTAGTTTTTTTTAGTGGAAATGCGTCTCTTTGGTTCCCGTGAGCTTTGGAAAATAAACCATGTGTACGGCTTCTTCTTCGTTTTTATTTTTATTTTATCGTGTTTTATGGTTCTGAATTGACAATGGTCTTCGTCTTTCACAGTTTCTTGCTTTTATTATTATTTTTATTCTTTTTGTTTTATGGGGTCACAAATAATGGAGATTTAAAAATTATTTTTATTCCTCTTAAATATAAAAATTTATTATAAAATAAATTAATAATTATTACAAATAAATAAATATAAAAGAGATACTTAAAAAAAAATAAAAAAATAAAAAATATTTTATTCGTATAATATTTTAGACTTATATAAATTTTTTGTACATCTAATATAATTTAAGCAACTCCTTATATAAGCTCATGATCATAATAAAAAATTAAATTACATTAACAATATCAATAAATCTAATAATTACAAAAATTAATCATTGGTTATTAAAAAATTAAATCAATACTAATATAGATGTTACAAAATTTTTGTAATGAATTGGAAGTTACGATGATATTCAAATATATTTATAACACTCTTCCTTTTAAATACCATCATACATAGAGAATATGACCTCATTAAAACCTTACTAGAGAAAACCCTGTAGGAAAAAAAATCTAGAAGGAAAAAAAAAGTACAATATTCTCTTTGAGTCTTATATTGTTAGAACCGTCTCGTTAAAAACCTTGTAAGAAAAATGCAATGGGACAAAATCTTAGTTAAGGGAAAAAGAATACAGTACACTAATTAATAACTCCTCTTCATAATAATTCTCCCCCTCATGTTCACATCATTAAATTTCCTTCAATAGCTTGACGATTCAAATACCTTTCAATCTCTGTATGCTAATATTGTAAATTGGTTCCACAAATATTGTAATTGACAAAACTTTAGCAAAGAAATTGGTTAGAATAATGAATCATAGTCATATTTCTACATATTAATTTTATCACTTTTTATAGCTTATAGATTTTAATGAAATATGTTTATTTAATAAACCTTTTAAACTTGTTACATATCCAAATAATTATGATCTTGATGCTCTTAAATAAAATAAATCCATATTACTTGTCATACGAAAATATACTATTTTAAAGCTTTAACTTGATGTAAAGTTGTATTTTGTTAGCTAATAAATTACTTAAGAACATAATATAATATATGTTCTTTGTATAATTTGTAAGATACATAAGTACATCAATTGCATTAAAATATGGTAATTCAATATCAAATAATTTTTAATCATATTCATTATGATGAAAATAATCTTTATTGATTTCAAGCGATCAATCGTTAAAGAGCTCAAGGGATATGTTTTATCAATATATATAGAGTTAATTTATTTTAATTCTCTATTTCACTAAATTGTCAAAGGGATAAAAATTCCACTTGAAAAATAATTCATTTGCAAGTTAAGATAATTTTTCTTTTATTTCTCTTTTAAAGACATACTAATAAAGTCTTCAAGAGTTCTTTTAAAACTCAAATAATCAACATATGTCCTAATAAATAAAAATCAATAAATAAATAAATATATATATTTTCATAATATGCATATGATTACAAATACTTATTAAAGTTATTATAAAATGTGTATGTATAATAATCATATAAATATGAATATATTTTTGAATCAAACAATTTTGAATCATCCGATGTTTTTACTTTGAGTATTTTAATCCTAAAAGGATTTTCATAAATACATATCATCATTCATGGATCTATTCATTTTCTTGAATAGTTTCATATAAATAATCATTTATATCTAAAATGATTTTACGGTTCATGTACTTGAATTCCATTTCAAATAGCTCTCTCGATCGTCAACGAATTTAGCTAATAATTTTTCACTTTACCAATAATTTTAACATCGACATTCTTCACACAATCTATGGTGTGGGATCCCTATTTTTTTAAAAATATCAATGGACACATGAAAATATCAATGGAAATATTACGAGCAATATTATTTTCATCACATGTCTATCATATATATGTATATGGAATTTTATGAGGAATATTAATTCTTGAAATTCATATATTTTCAAAACATACTCATGTCTCTTTATCGGACATTTATATTAAATTTATTTCTCTATAGAGAATATTTATTTCATACTTCGTAACTCTTCAAGATATTTTTGTCTATTTCATGGACATTCATTTATCAATTTATTCGTATTCGTGAAGTACATATTTCTCAAACCATAACTCTTGAAGAGATAATATATGTTTCTTCGTTAAACATATATTTTTTCCTATTAAAGGAACATTTAATCATCAATCCATACATCTTCATGAGATATTTATTTTTTAATATTTTATTCCTTTTTAGGAATATTTTGTATATATATTTCTCTTATAGGAAGTTGTGTCATTTGACTTAACCGATCAATCACACTTCAGATATGTCACTATGAATCTTGCTTCATTTGTCAATATAGTAATTACTCTTTACGAGCCATCAATAATTTTTCTTAACCTATTTTCTTTATTGAGGCTTAATAAAGATCAATCATTTGGTGATACAACATGTATCCAACTAATGCTAATTTATTTCATACATAATGCAAACACTTTATATTATAAAATTTCTTTGTGTTGCAATAATAATATCATTCTACTTTGGTAGAAGTGTAAATATATTTGAAATATATATGACTATAACTATATTTTCAAGAATTATAATCATCACGATTCTCATAATAATCTCAATTATGATTTTTGCTATATTCAATTTATCTTCCATAGTTATGATATTTGTCATATTTATTTTTATCTACCATGACCTTTGCCACTTAATTTCATCTATCATAGCCTTTATGATATTCGTATTTCATGATATATATGATCATGATTATGTTCATTTATCATGCATTATAGCCTTTGCAACATTTATTCATATTTATTTGCACTCATAATCATGGTAATATTAATTTTCTTATTCATGATCATAGAAAAAAAATATCATTCACTTTAGGAAATGATTTGCAACAAGCTAGATAAGCTTGGTAAACCATAATTATTTTCTTGAGAAGACATCAACGCATTATTTTTCATCATAATTTTTTTTTTCTTCTCAACATGTAATTTTTCATCACAACCTTTTTTTTAGAAGACTTCAACGCTCTCTATTTTACTACTTCAGTGGATTTGATCATAAAATTTTTTGGATCAAAGATCACAATATTTACATCTCATTGGTATTGCAACTTCAAATACAATCAACCATAATAATCTTCTCAGTCTAGCTTTCGGCTAGAATTTTTTTTTCTTTATAGCTTTAGGCTATAAAATATTTTCTTCACAGCTTTTTACCATATGAATCAAAATATAATAATATAGTTTCAAACATATAATTTTTCTACATGAGGCTATAAACAAAATATAAAATAATGACAATATCAAATAACTCAATATCAAATAGTATCAAATAAAAAAATACGATATATAATCTTACCACCAATATACATTTTTCATTTAGACAAACAATCTCTTCAATTTTCAGAACTTTCGTGCTGATAACGTGTTGTAAAATAAATCGATAACTATTATAAATAAACAAATATAAAAGAGACGTACTCAAGAAAGAAATAGAGAAATGAGAAGATATTTTATTCTTATGATATTCTAGACTTGTATAAGCCTTTTGTATATCTAGTGCAATCTAAACAACTCCTTATATAAACTTATAGTCATAATAGAAGATTAAATTACATTAACAATATCAATAAATCTAAAATATAAAAATTAACGTAATTTTTTTTTAGGGATGCTATTTGTACACATTTTTAGCATCCAAAATAAGCACACAACCAATTAATTACATTGAATGTCCTAATGCCTTAATGCATGATTCGAGAGCATCCATTATACTATGTCTATGAGACCCAACTCACTTGAATGTTTTAAGGATGTGCGTATATTGTGCAATATTCTAACATTCAAAGAAGATTGTATATCAGTGTCAAAAAATAACGTTAACTTTTAACGTAAATAAAACATTTTTATTTCAAGTTTTAAGATAGTCTTTAAATCAAAAGTAGCCTAGGCTTTTAATTGCTTTGTTACATTTTTTTATTTTTTGATTTATACATTCTAATAAGAAAAATGTTAAGGAGAATTTTTATATCAATTGCTACAAATTTAATGTGTTAAGTATCTGCATCAGATTTGTAACTTTATTAAAAAGTGTATTGTTTTAATGCATAAAAGTTAAGAATCAATGTGACAGTGATTTATAACAATTAGTGTCGTGTATTTAATCTATCTAGCATTTCTCTTTTAATAAAAGAATATAATTAAACTTAACCTAGTAAATCTTTTTTTCTAACTACATAAATTGGCTAGAGGAGTCTACTTCTTCCACTTCAATTTTGACTTAATTACATGTAATTAGATTTTTTAATTATCATTTTTTACATTATTTTAAAACTCTAATAAAAAATAAAGAAGATACTTGATATGTAAGACTTGTACCCAGGTGGTAGCTACGTTGGTTGAACAATTAAGTATAAGTAAATTAAGATCCAGGTTTCGAGTTCAATATGAGCATGTCCTTATTTATCTGTCCCTATTAGGAGGATCAACCAAAACATCTTTGTAATGTCTGTGTCTTGCTCAAAAAGAAAGAGACACTTCGGCGTCCCAAAAAATTGGTAATAAAAAAAGTAATAAAAAAAAAAGACTTGTGCCCATTATTTAATATATAGTCAACATTAAGAAACGAATAAGAGAATACTTGATTTTCAAGTACAATTTGTCATTTCTTGAAAAAGTTAAAAAATATTTCTTTTTCTTTATCATTTTTAAGTCTTGCGAAACTCCAAAGTCCAAACCTTAATATTTGTATTTATAAAGTTGAATCATCAACTATTATAATTTAAAATTGTTACAATAGTTACAATTATTACATAATTTACATTAACAAATTAAATATTCTAGTTTAAGTCTTAAAACATATATGCTGCTATTGATTTTTTAGAAATAATTATAAAATAATATAGGTACCTATTTCTGAAATCTTGACAAAAATCGTGTGGGTTTAATTTCAAAACAAAAATAGATATAGATAAAAATCTAGAATTCCTATGAATAGTTGTTTATATGTTAATATAATGCAAGATGTTATATATCTATATTCACTTTTTGTCATATTTGATCTTTTAAAGCATTGATACTTCAAGTAATGAATACATTTTATCAATTAGAAAACTTTTTTTATTGGTTTTTAAAGAATCCAAATCAAATAGGTTGCCTATGGGCCTTAAGAATATAGAAAATAATGTGAATCATTAGCATGATTTCTTAAGATATATAAAGGAATAGATACATACTCATAGATAATCCTAAGATTCTTAAGAAAATTAAAAATAAAAATAAAAATTGAACAAGAGTACAAGGGAGTATAATGGTATTTGTTTACAAAACAATTCAATATAAAGCCTTTAATAGGGTACAAAACTTAATTGGAAAATGCTAATCTCACTACTTGTGCAACTATACTTTTAATATCATTAGATCATACGCATATACACGTATACGTATATATTGTCAGACGCATTGATATTTATATACATATGTAGACGACTGTAAAATATTGGATTTATGTGTATCTGCAGTTAGATTAGCATTTCTCTTTTAATAATATAAAGGCTTTAACAAGTATAAAACTTACTTGAAAAATGATAATCTAACAACATAAAAATGCAACTACATATGCAACTATACTTTTAATATTACTAAATTAGTCATTACATGCATTGTAATGTGTAATGCATACACATCTAATGACATTTATGGTGCAGTTGCGCTTGTAGTTAGATTAACGCATTTTTCAACTTAATTATAAGTCAATGAAGGCTATACATATGGTAGATGTTATCTGCAAGCAATACGATTTAATATGGATACATTAGACTGAGATAAATCAAAAAGTTGCTTCAATATGTATGAAATAAGTAATTATGTTACTCTATAAAATAACTAGTTATGAGAAATGCCATACTTACAAAGAAAAAATCATTAGAAAAAACAAACATAATTAAGAAGATAGATAATTAAATAATTAAACTTTTATTTCATTAATGATCTTAAACATCTAGAGAGCTAGATTCTAATGCATCATCATCACCATCATTGTTATTATTATTATTATTATTATTATTAATAGTGACCGCTCGCGACTAACTTATAGGAAGCAAATTAAGGGATTAATTAGAAACAGAAATAAATCTTCATTCCCTTTACTAAAATTCTAACTAATATTTTGGTGGGGGGATTAATTTTTGCATGGGTTTAGAGTTCATCTTTGATTGGTATTTTGGCAGAAGACTTGATGGGATAAGAGGCTTCCATGGCTATACCACAAAGTCCACCTTCATCAGCAGCACCACGCTCCATTCTTATGTAACCTTTCTCTCCCCACTCTTCTCCCCAAGAGTTCTTCACTATCCAGTACTTGGTTCCATCTTGTGTTGCTCCATACCCTACTATTGCCACTCCATGATTCATCTCTGTTCCACACTGCCCTGTAAACACCCCCTGAAAACAAAAAATACAAAAATTCCTAATTCAGTTCCATTAAATTTTAATTCATTTTAATATCAACGTAAAATTCATGAATATAGTCCGATCACATCAAAATCAAACCCTGACTAATCTAACATTTTTTTTTTTTAAATTCTAGGGTATCTGATACTTAACTAGTCTTTTGAGATGTGTGCAAATGTTCATATATTTTCAAAAACCTTGAGGAAGTGACCTAGTTGGGGTGAGATTTTCAAACTTTTTTTTTTTTTTTTTTTTTTTTTATGAAAAGAAATAATGTTAGTAGTTAGTTATATAATTAGCTCCATCACCATCTATTACTCTATACGATACTTTCGAAGAGGTATCAGACTCATTCTTGACCTATTAATCCCCCTCACCGGTGAGACAGTGCCAAGACTTAAACCTAAAACCTTTGGGTTTTAAGGCCACATCTTTATCAATTGCACCAACTCTATATTGGTGAGATTGTTAAACTCAATACTCTCATTTAGTGAGGCTGTTGGTTGTAAAATTATCGTTTAACATAAAAGTTATATTGGCGAGATTTTCAAACTCAGTACTCTCATTTAGTGAGGCTGTTGGTTGGCTTAGTGTAAAATTATCATTTAACATAAAAGTTATAACTGTGTTAGATAGACACTAAACTTGAAAAAACTAACAATTAATAGAGGTCAAGCAATGTATATAAAGCTAGACCTAAAAGTTATAACCTTAGGTAAAGACCCAACAATTGTGTCATGCTAATATTTACAAGTTCATTTGATTGATTGCACGTATAGAGTAAGACTATGTACAATAGAACCAAGGTGATCTGACCTCATATACAAGAGTTTCGTGCAGTGACCTATTTCTTTCTTTTGTCCTTTAGTTATTTTTTTTTTATTGATATGTATAACTAGTAACCTTTCAGTTCCTAGGGAAAAATGGGTTTCGTGAGGATTTGGGCTCAACCTTTATAGGTTTGGTCCTTGAGTAATCTCAAAACTAATGAAGAAAATTGTTTAAAATCAAACCTCAGAGTAGAACTGGAAATCTGAGCCTCCAGCATCTATAGCAACAGATACAGGTTGATTAGCAACAGCTTTCAGCAGGGCATCTTCGTCGTTGGCCGGGACATTTTCATGTCCATCAATGGTAACCACATGATAATTCTCCTGCAAGTTGAACAACACCCATGTGCTTAATAATTAATTTAGAAAATAAAATGAATGTTTTTTTTTTTTTTTGGTTATCGGTTTTCTGGCGTCCAGAAGGTGTCCTCCTTCGGTGTCCTCCTCCCCGAGGGGTAAAACTAATCTTCCTAAACTTCTGGCACTACAGAGGCAATTTTGGGTTATCGTCCCAACAGGGATATGTCGAAGGCGGGCTCGAACTTGCGGTGCAAGTTCCTCAACCGATTTAAGGTGCTCTCCTCGTCTAGTGAACCAACCCTGGTATTGGTGAATAAAATGCATGTTTAACTATATATATGTATGTAAAACAAAACTTAATCATCTTAATTAATTACCTTATGTGCATCACATTTTCCATCCTCTGCTGTGTAAGGGTAGTTTTGCTCAGTAGTAATTCCTCCATTCTGCTTTATGAACTCAAATGCTAACTCCATTAATCCTCCATTGCAGCCTTGGTTCTGTGTTTTGTCACAATCTATCAGTTCTTGCTCAGATAAAGATACTAATTTCTTTGTTTTGATTTGGTTTATGCCTTCAACTGCAACAACTGTTGAGAATGCCCAGCAGCTTCCTGCAATTTCAAGGAGATGATATATATTGGAAACAAAAAATAAAATTAATCAAATATAATGAGATTAAATATCAAAAAACTAGTTTATAGTATATATATTTTAGATGGTAATGAAAGGATAATAATAATGTATTTTTATATAAAAATATAAATAAGAGTGATTCCAGAGCCTACATAAGTAGGAGAATGTATAAAAAGTTGAAGACCAGTTAAATGATTAAATTACAATATTACCTTTATAATATTATAATTTATACTTTTAAAACAAGATATAAAATAAGGCTTAAAGAGGTAAAATTAATTGAAGAAATGTAAAAGTTGGCTTTACCCTACTTTCCAAAAGTGTACATATAACTTGGACAAATCTTTTGGCATCACAAGCAAGTTATATATATATGTAGTAAATAGACAAAGAATAATAAGAAATCCACATTAAATCAGCCAAATTTGGAAACAGATAATTTTTAATCGAAAATTTTGAAAATTTTGATTTTGATTTTTTATTTTTCATGATAAGATTTTAAATCTTATCATGAACCATACAAATTTTTACTCATTATTTTCTAAGTAAAATCTTAAAAAACGTTTTTTAGATTTAACCCACCAAATAAGTCTTTTTTGGGTATAATTTTAAATTTTCACGAATAATGAAAAGAAAACTTACCACACTGGCCTTGGTCCTTAACACTGGTGACAGCACCTTTCTTCCTCCAATCCAAAGAAACTGGTACATCTTCCACCTTCTCATACATGAAACTATCACCTTTACGTTCCCCTTGAAGCATTCTATGGTGTTTCACCTTCGAACCAGCATAAGAACTCCTGAATTCATGGTTTGTCATGTCAGCAAACTTGTTCAATTTCAACTTATAAGGCGCTTTCTTCTTGTTAAAATTGTGAATATGCTTCACATTCTCCTTAAACACATTAAAACGCTTTTGCTTCTCCTTGAGATCTCTAGCAACAGTGTGATGGCTTCTCCACCTCTCATACAAATCCCAAAGACTCTCTTCTGATTCTAATTCCTTCTCATGGAAATCAAAGCTCTCAACTGAAACAACCAGTACTGATATCACAAATAATACTAATACTACTAAAACTTTACTACTTATCTTGATCTCCATATGATCAGATGATATTGATGAAATTAGAAGAGGGAATAAGGAATTGGAGAGACTATTGGGTGGTTTTTATATAGAAAATGAAGGGGACCCAGATAAAAAGTTTGATGGGTGCAAACAACTGAGAATAAATGAAGAAGTTATGAAGGTAGCTTGTGGGAAACAAATAAGACCAATAATGGAAGAAGATGCTGTATATAGTTATCAAGAATATTGGGTTTGATGAAAATTATGGGGAAAGGAAGATGAAGACGTTTGATTTGTTATCCATGCAAGCAGGCAAGCAATTCAGACCCTTTTTCACTTTTATTTTTATTCTATTACTATTTTTGTTTGATCTATATATATGCATGTATAATGGGTGCATGATTAGTGGGATGGATTAACTTTGAAGAAGAAAATAAGGGGAAAAAGGGTTGCTTTTAGCAGGAATTTAAGTTGTTTTGTTAATATTTTTGGGAGAATTAGAGGTGTGGTTTGTGCGGTAGGTTGGAACCGTCTTATTTTTAGACTAACTATTTCGAAGTCGAACATTACAAAGACGTTTGAGTTGGCCCTCCCAACAGAGGTGGATAAATAGGAGTACGCTCAGGTTCGAATTCAAAAGCTAGACCTTAACTTTACTTATACTTAATTCTTCAACCAACTGAGCTATTACTTGTTAGTGAAGCCGTCTTGTCTATTATACATGACAAACACGCGCCAAAGTTGTTCTGTTTTTATTTTGTTTGCAATTGTAAGTATGTTAGTAGAGATGATGAGATGGTTGCGTGTTTATTGAGTTCTAGAGAACGTTTTCTTGCAAGTGGACATAAAGATTTTGTAACGGGTTCTATCTTTTGTAAAAAACCAAATGCCTTTTTATGATTAGAAGGTTATAAGGGTTCCTAAGAAAAACCTATTTTTAATATTTTCCACATGAACTAGAATCTATAATCATATTAGTGTCAAATTGCATCCCAATTTCAATAGTGCCAATATTGTCCTTGCTTAGGGCCCGTTTGGAATAATTTATTAAAGTTTTTTTAAAAAGTGCTTATAGAGAAACACTTTATATGTAAAAAAGTTAGTTTCATTCAGTTTCTCTAAAAAATAAAAAAACTAATTTTCCTATTTTAGTTCCGTTCAAAAGTAAAAGTTATCAAACATCATTTCCTCTTACTCCAAAAGCACTTTGCACACACTCAATCAAACGGGGCTTTAACCATTTCACACCATTACTAACTCTAGTGTGGAGTTTTATTCTAGATGGCAACATATACACTCATATATTAAATTAATGATAAACTTTTTAGTTTTATGAAACTATTGTTTCGGTCCATATACATCCGACATAATATAATCTCTGCCTTTTGTTTTGATTTAAATCTCCAAACTTAGGGATGATGTAAATGGCTAAAAACTGTAACGAACGAGAGAGTCTTGAGTATGTTTTAAGATACCTAAATACTTTTGAAACCAAATATGTCAATAGAACTTAATTAAAATGTGAAGTTAGAAAAGACAAAAAAGAAAAACTTTTTATTGTGTTAATTAAAAAAATATTTTTAAAATTAACTAATAAAACGTGTATTTTTTTTAATGATTTTTCTGTTATTAAAAATTGGATTTGAACCATTAACAAGAAAGCTTCCAATTATTTATTTGTATTTACTTTAAAAAGTCTGTTTGGAAATGACCATAACACCCTTGAGTGTTTTCTAAGAATAAAAATCCAAGTTCCTTAATCTTCTTTGATTAGGACCAATGCATGTATCAAATCTTGCAATATTTAACTTTATTAAAAAAAAAAAGTTCATTGGATTAATATTGGAGGCATAAGATGAAATTTTTTGATTGCATACCATTTACAAAAAGGTTTGGTCATAAAAATATACATACTTAAATGGATGATTTTATAGATAATTAGCAATGTAGTTTACCTGCCAAGATAAAGCAAAAAGGGCACAACATAGCCCTAAATTAATCTCAAAAATTCACAGAATGATAAATTCTTGGTTTTCTTCATTATCAATTTTTTTTTTTCTCAAAATACAAGCTATGGACTAAAATCAGAACTGCTTATCCTAATCACATGAAACCTATTTTCTCAAAGTTATTGACTTATAGTAAGTTCTTCATTGGTGTAAGTCCTTTAAGAGAAAAAGTATTACACTTGAACCCACAAGACATATTTACAAACTCGGCTAACTATAAATCTTAAGGGTGGAACCATTATGGGTTCTTAAGAGCTGACACCTCACAAGTGAAGGTATGGGGCCTAAGGTAAGTTGTTTCTAATTTAAAGAAAAAAAATTCTTCTTTGTGGGTAGTTGTGTTTGATAGGTGTAGGTGGGCCTGATTTGTTTTGATATGATTTAAGCAACTTACCTCAGGTTCAAGATATCATTACACGTGGCAGATTCAAGTGGCCAACCAGATATATACAGCAGTAGTCATGGGAGCTTGGTTGGACAAGCAAAACCCATAAGTAGATCTTCCTCTGTAGAAAAAAGCTATGAAGTGTCTTAACTTTTGTAGCAAACTTTAGTAGGAATATCTTTTTTAATCAAAAAAAGGTCAGATTTTATATGTAATGCATGATTCAAAAACCTGTACATTGATTAAAAAAGTAACTTGAAAAATTTGGGTCATACTTTTTATTTTTATTTTTAGTGGGTACCATAAATAAGTGTAAATGATCATATGGTTTTAATTGCTAAATGTGTGAGGATTGAAAGAATAATCTCTAATTGAAAACAATAAAGTTCATTACATGAAATATATATTTGAACATCTTACTCATCAATATCTTGCTTGGTAACTCAAATAAATATTTATAAAAAATGCTTTGAGAACGTTGGGTGCCAATGTCATTTTTCGATACTGACACCTAATTATTGGTTCAGATGTGTCCAAGAGAAGGTGGATTGGACAACGAAGCAGATTATACCTTTTAAAACAAACAATTTTCTGATTTGAATAAGAACAATAAATAATAGTAACTAACAGAAAAATGAACAAAATACACACAAATTTAGAGTAGTTTGGCCCTCTCTACATTCACTACCTAATCTCCCCAACTAAAATTTTGTCCAAACTCCACTATCAAATTCTCTTACGGGTGAGGATTAAATTGTTACATTTTTTTTTCTAATTTCACGAGCTTGAGAACAACCGTTACACACGTTGAGCAACACTTGCTCAATCTTAGTGACAGACAATCACTTACTCAAAGAGAATACAAGTTTAAGAATTTGATTCCTTTACCAAGAATCAACGAAATACTTACAGAGAAATGATTGAACCTCATATGATCACTGATTTCAACAATGAATGAAAGATAAAACTTGGCTAAAAAGTAAGAAGTTATTGCTCCTCTTTCCTTTAATGAAAATTTTGAAAGATATGAAAGTGAAGAACATCTAATCCAGAAGGTGATTATAAATCAGAGTGTTTTCAGAAGATTATCAAGAGTTTTTGCAGCGAAAAAATGATTGACTAACTTTCAAAGAGTTTACTAAAAAACAAAACAAAATTTTGTCTCAATTTCAACGATTCAAAAAAGTATTTATCAGATTTTGATTCTCAAAAAGTATTTTGGCACTCGATTTGAATTTCAAATAAAACGGTCAAATTGTTTCATCAAATGTGTATGTTCAGACCGTTCAATTAAACTTGAAGCATATGTGTAATCACAAGAATAGAAAGTTTCAAAAACAACACAGGTTGATAGTCTTTTCAGAGTCTTTTCAGAATTTCTGACAGTGTCCCATTAGCGTCTTGAAGTACACTATTCTAGTTTTGTCCAATTTGTTCATGGAGGACGTTAATACTATGTTAGCGTCTAGCGTCCTGATGGGTCTAAAATTCAGAAACTCAGATCTTTTGGTGAGGGCACTAATACTTCATTAGCGTCCTGACGCACAACTGCTGATTTTTTGATTCATTCGATGAGGGCGCTCATACTCGATTAGCGCCCTGACGTGAATAATAAACATTCGAACTCAAAAACCATTAGCGCCCTGATGGTCTATCAATGTCTTGCAGTATTGGCTCGATATTAACTGACTAGCCACTGCATTAGCGTCCTGAAAGACAGTGAAAACATTTTTTCTTGAAATTTGATTTTCTAAAACACGATCAAATCAAATCAATACTTGAGCTTTTTAGATCAAATCAAATGTTTAGAAGATTGTTCAAATGGTTTAGAAATCAATTGAAAATCCTTTGAATAAAATTGATAAAAATTATTTTCTTCGAAATTCAATAGTTAAAACTTAAGAGAAACATGAGAGGATTCATGAAGAGAATGGTTTACTGAATGAGGTGATGACTGACATTCTACAAACCTAAATCATTCTAAAGAGTATAAAGTAAATTCCTGAATAGACTTGATCACGAGCTTCTCATCCACGTGCTCTTGATTGAATATTTTATACATCATCATGTGTAAAATGTTTGTAGTAATATGCATAGAAATGTGATTTATAATCATTAAAATATTTTTTCTTATTCAGGATATAAGGGTTACTGAGTTAACACCAACTCCCTTAGGTATTTTAGGGATACGTGTGTATTGCGCATATCCTTAAATATACGCGTATTTTTAAAACATCCAAAAGATGTTCGGTGCCAACGTCAAAAAATGACGTTGACCAACGTACATATAACATTACTCAATATTTATATATGGAGAAATTGTTGAAACTAATTTTACAGTAATGTCCAAAGGGCACTAGCAAAACTGCTTTTTAATAAAAAGGAAATTACTCAGGTGAAAAATGGTTGTCAAGAGGCTCTTGAAGAAGGTGGGCTAGTGATAGAAAGTTACTTTAGTTTCATGTCAAAACGGTAAGAAGTTGATTTATAAATGGGGTTCAGGCTCCAACTTATATATGAATATTGATGTTGAAGGACCCGTTGGACTTGGACAAGTGCCTGAACGGAGAGACTTAGATCTGCCAACCTCAAAATAAAATGTGGAAAATTGCCTTGTCTAATTTAGTTTATGATTCAGATATGATTTTTGTATCTAAAATTTTGAAAACATGAAAAATATGTTTAGTTTGTGAAATTCATAAACAGTTTTACGAGATTTTACTTAGAAAACATATTATTTTTTAAAAAATAATAAAGTTATTTTTCGAGTTTTCATATTCTGACTTGTATTCTATAATAAAAAATTAAATGTTGAGCCCTATTTACTTGTGCCCCTATAAGATATGAACCGAAGATTTTTTCAGGACTTCAAAGAATGCCTCCTTTATGGGCTAGGAGCTTGCACTACTTGTGATTAGTCAAGTGCGCGAAAGGTAACCGAATACCCAGGTTTAAAAAAAAAAACAGTGGTTAAACTAAAAATGAGAAATGGACGGTGGGAAGCACATAATAAAACTTCGTACATAGAGCAAACCGCCGCATCCAACAACATCCACATTGTTTCCCACGAAACGTGTCCGTCCTCTGCTCTCCGCCGAATTCTCTCTCTTCTTTTTTAACGTCTCTTCTTCTCCTTTCAATTCCTTCGCATACACACCATTCAAACAAATTTCACCTTCTTCTTCTTCTTCTTCTTCTTCTTCTTCGTCATATTAATTAATTAACTCAACCCCTTTTTTTCCTTAGTCTTTCTTGTTAATTTTCAGAGTTCTTTTCATGGCGCCAGGGATGGAAGAAGGTCAAGAAATCACATCTGTGGATGATTCTACCACCACCACCACCAACAACAACAACAACAACACCCATCAAATTGCTAAGAAATATAAAGTAACAGTTGTTGGTAGTGGCAATTGGGGCAGTGTTGCTGCAAAGCTCATTGCATCCAACACCCTCAACCTCACCTCCTTCCATGGTTTGTACTCATGCCAAAACTTGCAGATAAATTAAAACTCTCTCTTTATCTCTTTTCTTCTCCTTTTCTTTCTGAATGTGACCACCCATGACTAATAAAATTATTGAATGCGACATGCATTAATTCAATGGCATTCTCCTTCAAAAAATTGTAACTAATTTAAAATGGGATGAATGTTAATTTGTTTTGCATTTTTTTTTTCAATGAAATTCAGATGAAGTGAGGATGTGGGTGTATGAGGAAACTCTGCCAACAGGAGAGAAACTCACAGAAGTCATCAACAGAAGCAATGTATCAACAAAAAAAAAAAAAGTTTCTGTTTATGTTTATGAATGTTGCACCATTTCTCCCTTTTCTTTTCCCCAGGTTTAATCTTGTTCTTCTCTTATTTACAACAGGAGAATGTCAAGTATCTTCCTGGGATAAAGCTTGGGAAAAATGTTGTAGCAGACCCAGATCTTGAGAATGCAGGTATTTCTTCTTGTTTTGCTAATTTGTGCTGAAATTTCTAATTTTTATGTCAATTATATAAAGAAAATATGCAATTGTGTGATTCTTCTGGTTCCTACCTCTAATGGGTCATTGTTGGTTTTGCAGTGAAGGATGCAAATATGCTGGTTTTTGTGACCCCCCATCAGTTCATGGAGGGTATATGCAAGAGGCTTGTGGGGAAAATCAGGAGTGATGCAGAGGCAATTTCACTAATCAAAGGTATGGAGGTTAAGATGGAAGGACCATGCATGATTTCCACTCTCATCTCTGAACAACTTGGGATTAACTGCTGTGTTCTTATGGGAGCAAACATAGCCAATGAGGTGATCATCATTGTATTATATATTAATTTGCTTAACCATTTAAAAAGGGCTTCAAACATCAACTTTGAAGAGTGTAAATACTTCTCAAGTCCTAAAAAACAAGATTGGTTTATCATTCAGATTGCAAGGGAGATGTTCAGTGAAGCAACAGTGGGATACAGAGAGGATAAAGAGGTTGCACAGAGATGGGTTAGGCTATTCAGCACTCCCTATTTCCTAGTCTCAGCTGTGAGTCTTTCTTATGTTAAGCATATAAGGGCTTCTTGCTCAATTCACTAAGTTTTCCTAACTAATGTTTTTCCTTCAGTTTTTGTTCAATTGAACATGTTTATTAACTCTAATACATGCTTCATGAACAGGTTCAAGATGTGGAGGGTGTTGAACTATGTGGGACTCTGAAAAATGTAGTGGCAATAGCTGCAGGTTTTTCTTTTCCAAGTCCTGCTGCTAAATCATTTCCTCTGTTTTCCTCTTTCTTTCTCCATATTGAGATCATAACTGTATTGCAGGTCTGGTTGATGGCCTAGAGATGGGAAATAACACCAAGGTATAACATACCTATAGGTTGAGATTTTAAGCATTTGAGCCTATTATAGTTCCCTAATAGGAGTGTTTATCTTATGTATGAATCAACAGGCAGCAATAATGCGAATCGGCCTAAGAGAGATGAAAGCCTTCTCAAAGCTGATGTTCTCATCTGTAAAGGACAACACTTTCTTCGAAAGCTGCGGGGTAGCTGATCTCATTACAACATGCTGTAAGGAAGCAAATAAAACTTTTTTCTTTCTTTGTCCATGAAGACCATTAAACGCACCTATTAAAAAAATACCACTTATTGCTAATTAAAGATAATGATAAATATATAGAAACTATGATAGAGATAATTAAGAAAGATGTAACTAGTTGTAGTATAATTGCTAACTTAGTCCTTGATAAAATATAATAGAAGCAGCAGATTTATGTAGTCAGGCTCATATTGTTGAAAGAGGCTTTGCTGAGTTGAGTTGTCTATGAAACTTAATTAATGAAGGATTTACAAGATATAAGTTTTCATGATGGCAGTGGGAGGAAGAAACAGGAAAGTTGCAGAAGCTTTTGCAAGGAATGGTGGAAAAAGGTAATATTCCATTCTTTGCTGGAAATTAAAGCTCATTCCTAGAAATCTTATTTTAACCTTGAAATAGGATATCTAATCACTAAGATAATTCTTGCCTATTCTCATATTCAGGTCCTTTGATGAGCTTGAAGCAGAGATGCTGCAAGGCCAGAAATTACAGGTAGAACATAATAAGCAGAACATGCTTTTTTGCTGATGACACTACTGCATTAAATTATGTACCATCCTATATTCTTTCTCTATATTCTTTCTTACCAAACATTCAAACCATACACAAATGCACGAGATAACTGCTAAGAACTATTTATTACTAGTAAGAATCAAGGGCAAGAAAATATTTCTTGAATTACCAAAATCAAAACATTACAAATAAGTATTTTACTTGCTTGCAATGAAAATATTACTGAATTCTACTGTTTTCCTTTGGTTCTTGTAGGGTGTATCAACAGCCAAAGAGGTTTATGAGGTCTTAAGCAAACGTGGATGGCAAGAATTATTTCCGCTTTTCACTACAGTTCATGAGATTAGCATTGGCCGGCTTCCCCCTTCTGCCATAGTAGAATACAGTGAGCACTCGCCCAATTTCTCCCTGGTGGATGGCTCTGCACAATATTATTAATTCTCAAGCAACTGTACAAGAATGTTTGAGAAAATTCAAATACCAAATCAGTGTAGGCAGTTTACTTTCACTTTCCAATAGACCATGAAATTGAACAACAATGAAGACTAGAACAGTAGCAGCACACACAACTCAAGTGAAACAGAGCCTCTACTTGGTTTTCTGAGGCTGAAGAGGTCAACCAAAAGTAACTCCTTTCCAATGCTATTATATGTGTTTGTTTCTCTTTTGTTATTCTCTTTTCTTTTATTTTCCTTTCCCTTTTTTTTTTTGGGAGGGGAAGGAGTTCTTCACTCTCAAATGTAAGAATCTTTTAATGTATTACTACTTCATGACTTTGATTAATGTACATCTTTCCTTCTGCAAAAATTTTATGATGATTAATAGCTTTGCATGAACCTGCCTCAATCTCACAGCTAGAAAGTGAAATGGATGATATTTTTTTTTTTTTAGAAGAAACGATGAGAATATATATATATATATATATATATATATATATATATATATGAAAAAATATAGTCAAACAGAATACAAAAGCAAACCACGGTGCATCAAAGATGCACCGTGATCAGCCCCATCAAACAAAATGTATACAAAACTGACACCCCAACCGCCACCCATGTCACTATAATACTCAAATAGAACGACCATATACGAAATCATCTCCCTATGCCTGCAAGCAATTCTCCCAATTCCTAGACCAATCAGAAATAGAATATCCCCCATTCACTTTGGAACATGCCACCCAGTTACATGCTATCCATCTCGCCTCCTCCCAAATGCCATAGCTATCTAAAGACTTATCCCCAAATACTCTGCGATTTCTTTCCAACCAGAATGTCCACAATGTAGCAAAGGACGCTATTCTCCATATTTCTTTGACTCCGTTATCAAGAATAATGTTCTCCAATGCCATGCCCTCATGAATAGAGGATGGGGGACCAATCCCATCAGGAAACACCGCACACCACAAGCCCCGAACGCATCTAGAGACCCTACAACCAAGAAAAATGTGTACAATTGATTCACCATCCTGCAGGTAAAAAGGACAACAATGTGAGGATATCGAGACCATGGGGAACCGCCTTTGGAGAACACCCAGTGTATTGATCCTCCCATGGGCTAGTAGCCATCCAAAAACCTTAATCTTTGATGGGATTTGAGCATTCCATATACATCTAGAGATGGGAAAAGGAGGAAAAGATGGGCCATCAATTAAGTGCTCAAATAAGGATTTGCATGTAAAGGAACCGGACGAAACAATGGACCATCTAAAACTATCTGGTTGGTTAGAGAATTGAACTCGAGATATGGCTAGCATTAGAGAATTAGCTTCTTCTAATTCTCTTATCATTAGGTTTCTACGAGAGTGAAGATTCCAAGAGGGGAGGCTTATTCCTAGATTAGGGGAGGGTGAAGAAAGGAAAGAGTGAATAGGAGCATTGTGAATAGATGAAAGGCGATATAGACGAGGAAATGCTTGTGCTAGGATAGAGGAGTTTGTCCAATTATCTTCCCAAAATCTGAATGTACGTCCATCTCCCACCTCCAAAGACGAGTTGGAGAGAAAAAGAGGGACCGAGGAGGACAAGAATTTCCACGGACTTCGGTATGTGACAGAACTACCAGCTCGCCACCCCCAATCAGCCATTGAATCTCCATACAAGCTATCAATGACCTTCACCCACAAAGCCTGTTTTTCCTTTGTAAACCGCCATACCCATTTAGTGCCTAGGGCAATGTTTCTTTTGACGATGTTCCCTATTCCAAGCCCGCCTTTGCTAACTAGTCTCTGAACCAACTCCCAATTCATGAGACTGATGCCGTCTTCCTTATCCACACCCTTCCATAGGAAGGATCTAATCTTCTTCTCGATATACAATGTGACTCCACTAGGGATCTTAAAAAGAGACAAGTAATACAAGGGGAGTGACATAAGAACTGATTTGATCAAAGTTAGCCTTCCACCTCTTGAAAGGAAACCATTTTTCCAACCTCCAAGTCTTTTTGAGAATTTATCCAACACTGGACACCAAAAAGATTTTGCCAACGGATTACCTCCTAATGGTAAACTCAAATACTTCAACGGCCTAGTGCCAATAGAACATCCAACATTGTTGGCAAGACGAATTAACACGCACTGATCGATATTAATTCCTGCCATTTGACTCTTAGACATATTTATCTTAAGCCCAGAAAGCATACAAAAAGCTTGTAGTAGCCGAATCGCCTCCAAAACATTACGTTCTGAGCCTTCCAAGCAAAATATGGTGTCATTTGTTAGATATGGTGTGGCTCAGTCCCACCATTGGATAGTTTCTATTTGTGTACAGTTTCCTTGTGTATTAGTTTCCTAGTCTAAATTGGAAACTTTCCTAGTTGCGTTGGAAACTAATTGGTATTAGAAACTAACTCTAGCACCTAGTATTATATAAACCCTCATTGGGGTATGAGAGAGGGGGGTGTCTGAGAATTGGGGATTTGTGTGAGAGCACTTTTGTGAGTCGAGAGAATTTGTTTAGATCTGATTATAGGTTGTAACCTATTTGTATTCTCTCATTAGTGGATTGATTCTCATCTCCCGTGGACGTAGGTGTATATTCATCGAACCACGTAAATCTGTGTGTTCTTGCTTGTGTGTTCTTGCTTGTGTGTTTCTTTGCATTCGTTTGGATCGATTTGATTGTTTGGGTTTGTGTGTTTGTTAGTTGACTTCCGCTTCCGCCGCACACAACATCATCTGCATACTGTAGATGAGAGACCTCCACCTCCTTCGCACCCACAATAAAGCCCCAGATTAAAGCATGTTGCCTAGCATGATCCATAAATCTGCCCAAACTATCTCCCACCACTGTAAAAAGAAAGGGGAAAAGCGGGTCACCTTGTCTTAACCCTCTCTTTGCTTGGAACTTGCCTCTAGGCCTACCATTGATCATAATAGAATAAGAGACTGACCGCACACACCCTCTCATCCATTTCCTCCAAGTGTTACCCAAACCCTTCCTTTCATGGACGAAGTCAAGAAAGTCCCAATCCACTGAATCATAAGCTTTGGCAAAGTGAACTTGGAACAACACCCCCTCCTTCCTTTTTCTTTTGTATTCTTCTACAACTTCATTAGCAATTAAGACCGCATCAAGAATTTGTCTACCATGTACAAAAGCTGACTGCGTAATCCCAATGGTGCTGTGGAGAACGGCTTGTAACCGGTTTGCCAGAACTTTGGCAATGATCTTATATAGACTATTACTAAGCTAATGGGTCGAAAATCTTGAATTTTCAGTGAATCTTCCTTCTTTGGGATGAGACAAATGTATGTTTCATTTGTCTTTGCATCAATGATACCGCTATTGTGAAATTCAGAAAACACCCTCATCAAATCAACTTTTATTACCTCCCATGATTTCTCATAAAAAGCCATTGAAAACCTGTCCGGACCCGGTGCCTTATTGCCATCACAACCAAACACAGCCACGCGTATCTCCTCCATTTCAAAAGGCCTTTCCAATGACTCACACTCCATACTACTTATTGGATACCAATCTAAGCCTTCCACACCCCAAGATTGGGTGTGAGAAGGTGAAAATAGATCTTGAAAGTAGGCGACAATAGCATCTACTACATCTGATTCAGAGTCCACCACCACACCATCCCCTCTTTCCGCCTTCTCAATGAAATTATGGGACCGCCTATGGGAGAGAAGCTTATGAAAGAAACGGAAGTTTGCATCTCCCTTTTGCAACCACTTGACTTTGGCTTTTTGAAATGCCATGCGATCATCTCTAAGACAAACATCTGCGAGCTCCCCTTTCAATCGCTGACGCTCGAGATCCATATCCCCATTCCAATTAGATGTGCCTTCTATAGCATCCAACCTTCCAATAGAGCCTTCCAAATCATTCTTCCTGATGGCAGTAGCTCTATAGACAACTGTGTCCCACTCCTTCAGCTATGACTTCATATCAGATAACTTCATCATGAACCTATAGCCATCCCATCCATGAGGATGTGATGCCCCTCACCATTGCCCAATATTCCTCTGAAAATCCCGATGAGATGGCCAAAAGTTTTTGAATTTGAAAGGTGTGGGACCCCACCTACATGCAGCAGTATCTAACAAGATGGGGCAATGATCCGAAGTGATTCTAGGCAAAGTCATTTGTCTATTGGGGGGGAAAATAGATTCCCATCCCATGGTGAATAAGAATCAGTCAAGCCTAGAACAAATCGGATCTGTTCTGAGATTTGACCAAGTATATCTAGAGTTTAAGAGTGGGGGGTCTCTTAACTCTAGGTCGCCAATGAGAGAATCAAATGCTTGCATACTTCTCGTGAGGCGCCTACTATTATACTTCTCACTTAAGGTTCTTGGAGTCTTGAAGTCACCACCTAAGCACCAGTTCAGTCCACACACAGCACTTCAGCCAGCTAGTTCAACCCAAAAAGCTTCTCTTTCAGTTGGAGAATTAGGCCCATGAACCCCGGTTAACCACCATCTATTGACCACCCCCGTTTTAATTTCCACAGACACTGTATAACTGCCGATGAGACTTGAAACCACCTCCACTGATCTGGTGTCTCAAATCACCATGATGCCACCTGATGAACCTATAGATGGGAGGTAAACCCATCCTTCGAATCTTGACGCCCATAGACTGGCAATCCATCTTCTGCTTATCCTTTCTCTTTTCGTTTCTCGAATAAAGTTCTGGTACCCAGGACTCAACATGAATTACACACCCAGTTTCTTTAGCTGTTTAGCATTCAAATTCACACTCACATGCTACATTGATCCAAAGTGCTTGACCTTTATAGATTTGAGGTACTGCATCCAGTTCTTGCCTCTAAGGAATCTCTACTTTCATTTCAACACTTAAATTTTAAAGTAAATGAGAGGAAGTGTCAGAAGCTAAAAATTTAAAATAACAAGCTAAGATCAAAGTTAAGCATTACGTAGGTCATTTATAAAGAACATTTATATGACAAGGTTGCACATTTTAAAGGGGAGGAAAGTCAGAAAGGTTGGTAAAAGAAAAAGCAGAAATCACGTGAAGGCCAATGCAGAAAAAAAATAAGGGCATCACTATATACACAAGTAGTTGAGATTCTTGAGAAAAAGATATGCACCAATGTCAACAGAGCCTCACACCAAATGTCAGGTTGGCAGGATACATCAAGCTTCCTCACTTCAAATTTAGATCAAAGACAACACTTTTTCTAACAATTCAAGTGTCTCTATAGTTTGCCAATCCATGCCCATTTGCTTAAATTTCTTGGAGTAAATGCTTACTGTGTGTAGAAATCTATCTACTGATTCTACTCTTCAGGGTCTGAAGCCAAACAGGCCATAATAATATAAATGTGATGTGTAAAAATTTGACTATCCATTTAAGCTACTAGAACCACTCTGCATATTCAAGAAATAACACAATATTTCACAGAAAAATAGCTGAAAAAAGCATAATAATAATAATAATTTGCTCAAAATAGCTGAAGCATTTGGCTTCCTAAATGCAATTATTCTCTCTAAGAAAATCTGTTGCAAGTGAGCAAAAAACTTCAACAGTAAAACAACAAGATACAAAACAAGATGTAATGCTTATGCTTAAGCAAGACGATCTTTCTGTTTCGCTTGTTCCAGTAACTCTTCTCTTACACGCTTTGATCTCAGCTTCCTTTTCCAGTCTTTCTTGCCGAAACAATAAATCAATACAAAAAATACACATGATTAGAAACAAAAGTAAGTTCCTTTTTTGAAATCAACATGAAGAAGAATTGAAAAAGAAAGCCCTAAAAAATCATCTTTTGAACTCAACACGAAAAAAGAAGTGAAAAATCCTAATTTACTAAGTTTGTTTTGAAATTACCTTTTCGTCTTGATGGAGAGCGATCCAGAGATGAACTTTCTCCATAGATTGCCAGAAAATGAAGGCTCCAAGCGTCATTGCAAAGTACGTTGAAACCTTCACCATCTTCTTCACTTGCTTTTCATTTGATCTCTTTGTTTCTTCGTTCTCTCTGGTTTTTCGTTTTCGATGAGTCGGTTAAACCAGGGCGGTTCGCGGGGGCTTCTGATTCGACTCGGACCTTTTTCTTTCAGCTGGCCGGTTCAACTCGGAATGATTCATGTTGATCTAGTGATGTAACCCATACGTCACATTTACAAATTACAAAAGATTAAAAAAAACATTAATGATCCGAATTGCTAGAGTGGTAGGAATATGAGTTTCTATACCGTGGTATCAAGTTTGAGCCTATGGATAAATTTTAATCTTGATGGCACGAATCGGTGCCAGCGTTTGCTTGAAAGTAAAATCCTTATGTTATGATTATATGTGAGAATACTTAAGTCTTGTTTGGTTATATGATTGGAGTAGCAATGCAGTAACATTTTCATCAAACAAGGTAAAAAGCTCATTTGATAGATCAACTTTTGCGGCGAGTAAATATAGTTTTTCACAATTTGAAGAAGTTCAAGCCTAGCTACTTTTGCAATTGAGAATTGCATTAAGAAAAAGTGTGCTTAGGTCCAAACATAAAAACTCTCTTAAGTGAGAAACTACCATTTTCCTTTAATGGTGTTTGTTTTAAGTGGATTACACTACCTGAATTACTTCAAAAAAAAAAAAAAAAGGTGTCTATTTTTGCTTGTTCTCTTGGATGCTTCTTTGCAGTACCTTGCCAATGAAAAGAGAGTTGGGGGGATGACACCTTGCCAATGAAAAGAGTTGGGAGAGACGACTAGGAAATACAAAATATTTTAATTTATTGATAGGAACACATAATGATAGTTTTTTTTTGTTGTTAACGTGACTAATATTCTTATTTTTTATTTTCAGTGCGAGTTGATAACCGGCATTGGGTGAAGCTTAAGGATAACTTAACTGAAGTTTTGAAGGTTGCAAGGAAGACTACAAATAGCAAGTCTGGTGGGTCAAATGCTAAGGATACTAGCCTAGAAAACTTATATTGTTTGTTTGCTGAGGGCGATGCCAACACCCCAGTGCACCGTTGCCCAAAGGTAAAAACCATGGAAGATTAAGAATCAGTGGAGTTTAGCGGTTGTGGTGTTTAGAATTTTCGTCGAAACCAGGTGACATGATATTGAAGAGGAAATCTTGGCACAGGTTGGAAGATCAATTTCCCTGGCAATAATGGTGGAGGACAGAGCATTGCTGTGGTGCAATAATAGGGAAGAGAAGGCGCGCATCCTTGAGGAAAAGATGTTTTCGCTCATGACACCAGTAGAATGGAAACCCATATTACAGTGGGATGATAGGCATTTGTGGTGCAAACATCGTTGGTTAGGGATTGAAGGGCTACCATTGGAATTGTGGGGACCAGACTTGTTTGCTAGAGTTGGAAGCCTCTGTGGTGGGTTATTGGAGGTTGACAAAAAAACTTTGAACATGACTTTCCTCCGGTATGCAAAATTGAAAGTCATTGGCGTTGATGATGGGTTCGTTCCGGAACTTCCCGTTTTTGAAATTAATGGTAAGCATCTTAGGGTGTGTATTTTTCGGTTAACTCACAGCCGGCGACGAAGACCGAGGCCTTCGAAGAATGGTGAGAACCAATATAGGATCTCAACGAGCTACTAGAGGGGATCGTGGGGTGCAGGACCCTACAAGTGTTATGGAAGGGAGCTCGCATTTCAGTACGCCTGCTATTGGCAGTATGAGCATGCCAGGTGGTGCTCATATAGGAGGAGTTGTTGAGACAAAATCAGGGGAGATATCTTCTCCCAATCATCAACCAAATTCTGTAGAAGAAGGTTCTGTTCCAGGGGATAGCTGTTGAATAAGTATTGGACATTTTCAAAAAATGGCGGCTTTGGAGGATGGCTTGTGTCAGAACGACGTGGCAAAACACAATAGGTTAGGCGATATCGGAGGAGATGTTGTCAAGGCCACATGTGGGCTTGATGATGAAGTGGGTTCATCAACTGAGAAAGATTGGCCAGCTACTGATGTGGGCCGCGAGGTCAGGTCCAATACGGCTGGGCTCGCTTCAAAAGAAGATGACATGCTATTACCCAACTGTTCAGATGCTCAAGCATGTGGGTTCCGGGCAACGGATTTGGGTAATTCACATCCCTCGTCGCTGGGTAAGGAGATGGGGACCCCTTCTGCGATTGTTGCGAATATTGTGGCTCTTAAGGATAACAAAGTAATCCTACAATTGTCACTTACGATCGATCAGTCATTGATTACAAGGCCGAGGGCGTGGAGATTTGGACTTTTGACATGATTACCCTTCAAAAAAAAAAAAATTTCACAAATGCCATCCTCTCAAAAATAATGTCACAATTGCCTCATTTTACTGTTTACTGCCTAGTCATCGCACAGTCAGCGTGCCACGTCAGCGCGGATGTGGAATTTTTTTAAGTGGAAGGGAAGGCGTCTTTTCAAAAAACGCCTTCCCTTCTACTTAAAAAAAAAATGTGAAGGGAATGCGTTTTTTCAAAAGACGCATTCCCTTTACAAATTTTTATTTTTTTACTTGAAGGGAAGTCGTCTTTTCAAAAGACGCCTTCCCTTCAAAAATTTTTATTTTTTTTTGAAACAGAAGGCGTCTTTTTAAAAGACGCCTTCTGTTTTTATTTTTATTTTTTCATTTCGTGTTGTCTGTTTAAATGAAATTAAGCTCACACCTCAAGAGTTGGCTGAACTTATATCCTCCATAAAAGGAGGAATAATCAGCGGAAAGATTGGGAAAGAAGTGAGTGTTCAAGCTGGGTATTTCTATTTCTTAAATAACGTATGTTTGCGCTCTTATAGTTCCTTGATTCTTTGTTGACTTGTCAATTTTGAGGATTTCTTCTGTGACGCTTCAAGCTTATGTTTTCCTGCTTTGAATTGGGGTTTGCTATCACAAAATTTCGCTTCCTTGTCTTTTTTATAGTGTAGATTCAAAGATCTTTATTTATTTATTTTTTGTCTTGTATCTTCTTTTTTGGTTTCCCTAATCTTTTCTGCAAAAAAATTGCAGATATTATTTGACCTTATATCGAAAGGAGGAACTGTCAAGGCAATTATAGAAGAGAAAGATCTTGTTCAGGCAAGTTATCGTATCTGTTTCAAGTTTATATTTCTTGCTGTATGTTCAAAACAGTTAGCCTTAAGAGGGTATGGTTTCATTACACAAACATGGAAATCAATTATTTCATTCTTCATTTGTGTAGAAACCGAAGATCCAAAACCTCAAATTTGATGGCTTTTTAACCAAAGAAAAAGTAGAATCATGCAATTAGAGATGTTTGTTCCTCCTTCTTTTCCAATCTTTCCGCTGATTATTCCTCTTTTTATGGAGGATATAAGTTCAGCCAACTCTGGAGGTGTGAGCTTAATTTCATTTAAACAGACAACACGAAATGAAAAAAAAAAATTGAAACAGAAGGCGTCTTTTAAAAAGACGCCTTCTGTTTAAAAAAAAAATAAAAATTTTTGAAGGGAAGGCGTCTTTTGAAAAGACGCCTTCCTTTCAAGTAAAAAAAAAAAAATTTGTAAAGGGAAGGCGTCTTTTGAAAAGACGCCTTCCCTTCACATTTTTTTTTTAAAGTAGAAGGGAAGGCGTCTTTTGAAAAGACGCCTTCCCTTCCACTTAAAAAAATTCCACATCCGCGCTGACGTGGCACGCTGACTGTGCGATGACTGGGCAGTAAACAGTAAAATGAGGCAATTGTGACATTATTTTTGAGAGGATGGCGTTTGTAAAATTTTTTTTTTTTTGAAGGGTAATCATGTCAAAAGCCCGTGGAGATTTCCTCTTCGAAGACGAAATATGGTGCGAAGGGTTCGATGATTTATCACGAGGGATCTATCTCTCTTAGTAACAGTGAGCCGTCATTGGTGGAGAAGAACCAACGTCGTGCATGTTAGGGGGTCATTGTCGCCGACGACCGGAAACATAGGATCAGTCCTCGTCAACGGCACTTGTCCAAGAAACAGATAAAAAAACTTAGGGCACAGGCAAAAACCAATCATTTTAAGGTGAATCGCGTTGTTCTTGACCCAAACGGTGAATCTGATGATGCTGCCTGTCTGTGGGACGGTGACGATCTCGATGGTGAGCACTTAGTTGCACGAGAAACTGAAGTGGATTCAGATGATACGATATCAGAATCGGAGGAGGGTGAAATTAAAGAGATTGAGTTGGGCAATACATTCCTTGCGCAAGATCAGCTCGAACAACCTGATCAGGTACGCCCATTTATTTTTTCTTTGGATGGTATTTGTGTTGACCCTAATATGAGTAGAACTATTTGATGCCCACAAACTATGTCTCCTTCTTCAACTCTTGCTGTATCGCAGTCTCCCCTACCCGAAAAATTACCTTTAGGGAGTATTCCCACCCAGGTTCCATCGTCCCTCCTTGTTCCTATCGTGGAGCCAGTGTTTGAGGGTAACCGTTTGCCTACTGCAAACAAACGTGATACTGTGTCCAATGTTGGGGTTAATATTGATGAAAATACACAAAAAAGGGATACATCATTGTGTGCGACTACCAAAAGTGTTAGTAGTAATGGGTCGATGAAGTCTCATGGGGCAGTGGCAGATTACATGCGTAGAATGGATCTGAAACTCTGTAAGGTCCAAAAGGTGCAAGTATTGGAAGGTATAAAAAAATTTAACGGTCCAGATCAAATGAGTTTTTTATCCAGGGGTTCAGCAAGCGGAAAGGTTACCTGGGTTCCCGATGAAAATACTCTCATGGAACGTTCGTGGGCTCGGAAATGGGCAGAAAAAGATTTTGATTAAAAGGCTGATTAGGAGGTCAGATCCCGATGTATTGGTGCTTCAAGAGACAAAAAGAGAGTTTTTGGGAAGGAGACAGCTTGGTCAGATTTGGGGGTCTAGATTTAAAGGTTGGACTACTTTACCGTCTATGGGTGCGTCAGGAGGCATTTTGGGGTTTGTTGGGTTCCTTTTCTATTTTTGTGTGTATAAAAGGTGTGGCTAACAATGATTGGTGGTTAATTGGGGTTTATGGACCTACATCACCCACGTCCCAACATCTCTTTTGGGATGAGTTATCTGGTCTCTCTGACATTTGTGAAGAAAGTTGGTGCCTGTGTGGTGATTTTAACACGTCTAGGTTCCTGGGGGAAAAACTTAACAGCAATAGGCTTACTAGAAGTATGCAGGAATTTGACCAATTAATTGCTGAGTTGGAGTTGAAGAACCCTCCGCTCCAAAATGCCACATTCACATGGTCAAATATGAGAAATATCTTCATTTGTTGCATATTGGACCGGTTCTTGTATTCTAAAAGTTGGGAGCGGCTTTTTCCATATCATCGTCAAGAAGCCTTGCACAAACCCACCTCGGATCATAGGCCGATCTTGCTTGACACAACGGAAGTGAAATGGGGACCCTCCCTTTTTCGCTTTGAAAACGCATGGCTCTCTCATAAGGATTTTAAAAGAAACTGGGCTCGGACAGTAGAGGCAGACTTCTTGCATCCGTATGAAATATTTAAGAGCCGTGTTGAGGCAAGATGCCGCTTCTCTGGAGACAAGGCAAGGCACTGCCACAACGTATCAAGTGATCACTAGTATCTCCACTGATACTTTAAGCAATCAAATTTTTCTGAGTGAAAAGGTCTTACTTCTTCTACCTTTACTTCACAGCCATAGCTAAACATACAAGTCAAACTGCCAGACCTTACTGCAGCTTCCAGTGTTCATATTCTTCCAACTTAGACTTGAATTTTTTTGTATGCAGGTCCTGAATTTCCTCATGAACATAGCTGCATTCATTAGTTCTCAGTTGGTTGCTTTGCACCTCTGTTGGAGATAGGCAGTTGTTGCTATCCCAACACTATCTCTGTTGATTCTTCCTGGGATAGTATATGGGAAGCTCTTAGCCAGTCTAGGAAAGCAGATACAAGAAGCTTATGGAGTTGCAGGAGGAATAGCAGAGCAGGCATTTACATCCATCAGGACTATCTTCTCCTATGTTGCTCAGAGTAGAATAGAGAAATCCTTTTCCCTTGCATCAGAATGAAGCTTGCAGCTTGGAATCAAACAAGGGTTGATAAAAGGATTGGCCATTGGAAGTGTAGGTATTGCCTTTGCAGTTTGGGCATTTGAGGCATGGTATGGGAGCATCTTAGTCACCAAAAAGGGGCTCCGAGGAGGAGATGTCTTCAATGCAAGTGTTGGCATTGTTGCTGGACTGTAAGTTCAATAAAAATGGTTATACAAGAATAAGAAAGACTAGAAAATAAAAGATGCAAGCAGTAAATATGTCTTTGCCACTCAATGAAGTAAATAAATGCAATTTCAAAAATGCAAGCCAGTTATATAATACAATAACTCACAAGAACAGTGTTGATATCACAATACTGATAATTTTAATTCTTTCACAGTGCTCTTGGAAGCTCCTTGGTCAATTTGTAGTACTTTGCTGAAGCAGCGGCAGGTGCTTCATTGATAATTGAAATGATTGACAGGGTTCCAAGTTTATACTTTGATAACACACACAACAATGCCACTGCAGAAGTTAAGAGGAGAACTAGAATTTAAAGATGTTGATTTTGCTTATCCATCCAGACCAGGCAGTATAATACTGAGAAAATTTAATCTGCCAGTGATGCCTAGTCAGACTTTAGGAATGATTGGGGGCAGCGGATCAGGTAAATCAACATTATTTCATTGATAGAAAGATTCTATGATCCCCTTGCAGGAGAAATCTTCCTGGATGGAACAAATATAAAGAGCCTTCAGCTTAAATGGATCCGGAGTCAAATTGGTCTGGTTACCCAAGAGCCAGTACTGTTTGCAACTTCCATCAAGGAAAATATCCTGTTTGGGAAAGAGGGTGCTTCAATGGAAGATGTCGAAGAAGCATCTAAAGCAGCAAATGCTCGTGGATTCATTAGTCAATTACCTGACGGTTACGATACCCATGTAAGTAACAAACATAGTTGATGGCTAGCATTGCCACTGTAACTATGACAAACTAGCATTGCATCCACAACGAAGGCCACAGTATTAAGTATTTACAATTCTCATTCTGTTGCTGCTATCGCTTCTGCTGCTCCAGTAATCACAATCATATAAGGAAGCATGCTACAGTTACAAGATTGTGTAATCATGTGGTACATACGTAATAAAAAATTATTACAACACCTACTGTTTTTTCTTGGTGCAGAAATTCACCTCATTCTTAGTTTCCAAATGACTTGAATGAGCCAAAGGGAGAGACTTCTTCTCTATGTTTCCCAGGTGGGGCAGTCTGGAATGCAGATGTCTGGAGGGCAGAAGCAAAGGATTGCTATTGCCAGGGCATTACTAAAGGACCCAAGAATCCTGCTGCTCGATGAAGCCACCAGTGCTTTAGATTCAGTGTCAGAGAAAGCTGTGCAGTACACATTAGATCAAGCTTCTGTAGGGCGAACAACAATTATTGTGGCCCATCGCTTATCTACTATACAGAATGTTGACTTGATTGCTGTTATTCAATCAGGAGACGTAGTTGAATTTGGTTCTCATGAACAACTTATACAAACAAGAATGGCCAATACTCAGTAATGGTGCACCTGCAAAAGGACCGGGTTTGATTGCGTTCTATACGGCTATGTGGCTTATCTGGCTTGAGCGAAATAATAGGATTTTCCACAACTTAGCTAGATCAGATTCACAACTATGGGAAGATATCAAGCTCAAGGCTAACACATGGGTCGTTGCTTCCCCTTCATCTAAGGGTCTATCAATATTGGATTGGGTACTTAATTGGGAAAATTGTATGTATGCGGGAAGGGAGTATAATCATTTTTGAACAGGAGTAGGTTTGGGTAGTAGGAAGGTTATTTTGTTTTTAACATCATGCAGGACTGGAAGACATACTTTTCATTTCTTGTGAAAAAGAATGTACATTCCTTACAAATATTAATACAAGTTTCAATTGTTTCTGCCAAAAAAAAAAAGTAAAGGTGCAGCTGCAGCAAAAAATCGTTGGAGGTATTGAAGGTTCAACACATAAAAGAACTAACAGTAATAATTCTATTTCTACTGAAATAGACGATGGAAACACAGTGAAGGTAGTAAATAAATTAAGCCCACTTCAATCTCCTGCTCATGACACCATGTCCAACCAGCCCCCAGAGAAGAACTCAGTAACTCCATCTCTCTGGTCTTTGCTGCAAATGACATCTCCTCAATGGAAGAGAACATTATTAGGTTGTATTGTTGCTATTTGCTATGGAGCTATTCAACCAAGGGTGCACTTCTGTCTGTCTACTTTCTCAATGAAAAATATGAAGTTAGATCACAGACAAAAATATATTGCTTTGCTTTCACAACCTTTGGCATCCTCACTTTTCATCACCAATTTAATTCAACATTACAGTTTGTGTAACAGGAGAACACTAAACAAAAAGGGTCAGGGAAACCATGCTGGCAAAGATTGACTTTTGAGATTGAATGGTTTGATCAAGAAAATAACCATAGCGGCGCAATATGCTCGAGACTAGGCACAGATGCAAACCTGGTAAGGTCAATTGTTTGTGATAGGTTGTCATTGTTGGTGCAAGTCTGCTCTGCAGCCATTTTTGCAGTTTCATTGGCATTATCATTGGCCTAGAGACTTGCAATTCTAATCATTGCACTACAGCCATTCATCATTGGTTCCTACCATGCAAGAGGGATTCTTATGAAGAGCAAAGAAAGTCTTGAAAGCACAGAATAACAGCAGAAAGTAGCTAGTGAGGCTGTTAGTAATCACAAAACCGTCACTGCCTTCTGTGTGGAGAATAAGATCATGGGGCTGTTTCAGGCTTCTCTTGAAGGCCCAAAGAGAGAGAGCAGAAAACAATCTTGGTATGCAGGAATTGGACTCCTTGTTTCACAGTACCTTACAGCAGCCAATGCAGCCCTAATTTTGCGGTAAGGAGGGAGACTTTTGTACAACAAAGAGATTACATATAATCATCTCTTTCAGACATTTTTCATCTAGATAACCACAGGCAAAGTTATAGCAGAGGCGGGGACCATGACATCAGACCTCTCAAAGGGTAGTGAGGCCATAAAATCAGTTCTTATGGTTTTTAAAAGGAATAGCAAGATGGAACCAGATGACTTACAAAGCATCAAGCCAGAAAAGATAATTGGGGACATAGAGCTGAGAGAAGTGGACTTTACATACCCATCAAGGCCTGAGCAAAAGATCCTTGTCAGTCTGAGCCTCAAGATTGAACATGGAACAACTGTTGCACTGGTTGGACAAAGTGGGTCTGGAAAATCAACCATTATCAATTTAATTGAAAGATTTTATGACCCATTAAAGGGCTTGGTAATGATAGATGAAGTGGGCATTAGGACTTACAATCTGAGGGTTTTGAGATCAAACATTGCATTGGTTAGCCAGGAGCCTGTCCTCTTTACTGGTACAATCCATGTAAATATTGCCTATGGGAAAGAAAATGCAACAGAAGCAGAGGTAATAGAAGCTGCAACTCTAGCCAATGCCCATGGATTCATAAGGTAAGATTATCTATTTGTTTCATCATTTAAGATTTCTCTTATACCACAAAGCTAAAGTTTCATCTTTCATTGTTTGTCACTGACTCACTATGGTTTTGATGAAAGCAGTGGCATGAAGGAGGGGTATGCAACCTATTGTGGAGAAAAAGGGGTGCAGCTGTCAGGTGGGCAAAAGCAAAGAATAGCTCTTGCCCGAGCCATTCTGAATAATCCAGCAATACTGCTCTTGGATGAAGCAAAAAGTGCACTAGACGGTAAATCTGAGAGCCTTATTCAAGATGCTATGGAGAAAATGATGATTGGTAGGACATGTGTAGTTGTCGCTCACAATCTATCGACAATTCAAAAATCAGACTCTGTAGCAGTAATTGGCAATGGGAGGTTGGTAGAGATGGGATCCCACAGTGATCTACTTGCTAAAGGAGAAAATGGTTCACACTATTCCCTTTTCAGACTTCAACAATGCTACATCTCAGGAGTGCAGAGCTTCCAAAAAATGTCAAGTAATCAACGATGCATATTCAATCAAGCAACAGAACTCTTATTCTTTTCCTGGCTGTTTCTTTGCAGCATTGGGTCAAACAACTTATAATGGGCACCAACAAGTGAATGGCTAATCAAAGTATATATGATGCTTCATAAATAGCCTGGATCATCAGCTAGCAATATTTTCTTTTGATTGGTAAAATGATGCATAGATTGAAACTACAACTGGAAACAAGTAGAAGACAGATAAATCAAACAAACAAGGTGAAAAAGCATATAAACATGAGGGTGTACTTATATGACAGACCTTAACTTCTTGCACTTTGTTGATGTAAAACAAGCAGAAGAGATGAATTCCATTTAATAAGTGCTAAAAGACCCAATAACATAAAAAGATACAGAAAAGAAATGGATAACTGAAAGTAGTACCCAAACATGAAATAATGTTTTTATTTGCTTCAAGATTTGAACACAGGCACACTGACCATGAACAGTAATATTCTATTTATTGTTCATTGTTAATTGTCATAAGTTCAGGATATACAGTCAAAAGTCAATACTGAAAACAATTTCAGCTTCAATCTAAGACACCTTGCATAGGCTTATTACTACCCACTAGCATGCATATGCCGTTCAGGCAGCGTTGAGCTTGAACTGAGATAACAACCTCATACATCCTTTTCAAGACCTCAAACCAAACACTACATATCTACTGAGAGAGCAAAGTAGAGAAAACAATATACCATGCAATGCAAACTTGGCTTGAGGATGTCTACCAGTAGACCTGTTTCTAACTGAAAGAGAGAGCAGAACGGCACAGTAGAAGAAATTGAGGTATTGCGAACTCACTACTAAGACTACCAGTAAGATCAATCACTTCCAAATACAAATGGCTCCATTCTTATCGGCAGTTGCAAGAGGCTTTCCCATACCACTCCATGAACAAGAAAGGACTGGAACAGTGTGTTCTCTTAGAGTGCTTACAATATCTGCCTTTGATATGGCCCAGATATACACAGAACCATCAGCAGATCCTGCTGCAACATAATTGTTATCTGCACTGATGCAAGAACGGCTCCAATTAGATGCTAATCTGTTTCCATTTGCTCTCAATGTGCCACAGACTTCCAGTGAGCGTATATCGAATAGATTGTGCGAGTTGTCTCTACCACTTGTTAAAACAATATTCCCGCTTCTAGAGAGGGAAATTGATGTAACAGCAAGTGAATGAGCAGCAACTTCACTAAGTAACTTCCCTGACTTAATATCCCAAAGTCGAAGATTCCCATCAACATGACCTGAGCAAATGGTCTGTTCGTCTATGCCGAAGCAAAGGGCATTGCAGTTGCTGTGAGAGATCAGTGTGTTGATGCAGTAGCCTCTCTGTAGATCCCAGACTTTGATAGTGTGATCATAAGACGCACTCACTACATGGCGAGTTGAACTTTTACTCGCATCTACAGCACAAGCTTTGTCTTTGTGGCCTGTTAAAGTATGGCGAACACGGCCAGACCCAATGTCCCATACAAACAAGTTGTTTGAGCTGCTTGCTGCAATGATAGATCTGTTATCAAGGGTAACAGTAAGGTCAAGAACAGACCCAACAGAACCACGCAGAGTATGAATTAATGCCCCAGTGTTTGTATCCCATATTTTAACTGTCTGGTCCTGTCCCCCACTAATCAATTTATCTGAGTTGTGCTCAAACAAGATTGAACCACAACCACCTTCATGAGCAGGGATTCTGTGTTTGCATTCAGTGGGAATTGTTGACTCCATGAAATTCTCAGCACCTGCTTCAAATTGGCGAACTACACCATCAACTTGCTCCTTGGCCAGTTTTTCTATGCTTGTGGCCTTGAAATGATCTAAGAGGTCTTCACAAATTGCATTAGCCTACAGGTACAGCTAGAATATTGTTAGTTGCTCAGGAAGGAAGTGGAACAATCATTACTATTATCTAACAAAGCCACTAATTAAATAAAAAATAAAAAATAAAAAGATCTAACAAAAATCCCTTTCAAAGGTTAAAAAAAAAAATCAGTTTCCATAATCAGATGAAGGAGTAGCAGATAATTCAAATGCATGAGTTATCATCTTTTGTGTCACCATCTATGGATTATCCTTACTATTTGGAGCTGACAAAATGAATAAGAGAGGAAAAACCACAAGGAAAACCAAGACATACTAACAACAGAAGCATCTTTAATTTTCTTCAATACATTAGTGAACATTATATAACTAAATGCAATTTTCTTACCAAAGAATAAGCACAATTACAACAAACAATCCAGGCTCGTGTAGATAATTAAATACAAGCTTTTAGGCAGCTGCCCAACAAATGTGGCCTCTCTCTTCATACAGGATAATACAAGCACATTTACTACTGTTAATTATACATTATCTTCAATTGCATCAACCAACGTAGTAATATAAATTAAAAAAAAAAATCTAACAAGCTAACAAAACACATAGTTATATGGGATATGCCTTGCGTTAAAAACAGAAGAAAGTTAAAATGAGACAAAAACTTAAAAATACATTGAAAATCAAAACATAGAAAAATAGAAAAAGGATTAAGACCAAAAGCCACCATTTCAAATTCATCAACCCACTTAACAAGATAGATTTTGTTAGGTCATTTATGAATATTTTTATGTATTAAAAGAGACTATCTATAATAGTTTCTAGTTTATATTACAATAAATCTATATATGTTAGCATCTATGCAAAAATTCTCTAAACTTCTCAAATTTAGCAAATGTTTATAAAAATTCTCCACATCGAATTAAACTTTCCCGAATTAATTTGATTTTTAAGTGACCAAAGTCAAGGGCGAAGTCAAATTTTTTATCCTTGATCACTAACTTGCTAACTCAAAACATTGTGGTCAAAGATTTCTCCCAAAAAGGGCAAAACATATGGAACAAATCAACTTTCTATTTACTCTTTTCTGGAAGCCTGGAACATATGAAAGAAAATAAAAGGGTGCACCCAATGCACCAGACACTTGCCATTGTAAGGTCTCGGGAATAGCAGATATATACAGCCTTTTCCCCCTCTATAGCAGATATATACAGCCTTTTCCCCCTCTATAAACAGATTGTTTCTGGATTTGAATAAGTGAACTCTAGGTCATAATGAAACAACTTTACAATGTCCCAAGGCTGCTCTTCATGTGACTATTCTTTTTGAGAAGAAACTAAATATATGCAAATATTAACAGGCTAAGCCTCACCCTTAATATGATCGGAAACAAATAGGCAATTTTTTGGTAGAACTGAATAGGATGGGGAAAATATCATCATCAACTTGAAGGCCCTACTATTTTATGTAGTCACGTACTCAATGGAAAACAACTAGATTCCATTTAAATAACCAAGAAAAAAACCAATAAATCACCAAAATACTCCATAGAGAAACAAAATGATATGAAAAAATGTGACAAGAAGGCCTTCATTGGTTATCTACAACTGATGTTCAGATTATTCAGTCAAAATTATAGTCTTTGTTCAACAAATTCCCTATTCAGTAATGACAACCATTGTCATGAGGTTTCATGAGAGGCCTTCGATGTTTCTGAATTGCCGACCATGATAAATAGTTGTTCTAATGGAAATTCAACCTGTATGTTAACATATGAAACTAGCCAATGGCGAATACCAGTTCAGGATTTCAATATTCTGAATTAAAGAATCAGCATACAACTTGTATTAGCAACATTAAAGCAACTGTAAAGAATATTGCATTTTTGCAAGCATCTCAAACACATGATTATAAAGAAACGTACCAAAACTGCTGTATTTATAAAAAGGTAGGTAAAAGCAAAGTGTTATAATTGTTATTCTATGTTATCATAAATATTAAAGACATGAACACCTCATTAATTCGTTCAGCATCCTGCATCTTTTGCAACATCCAGCGATCAACCAACATCTTGTTTTCTGCTTCTGCAGCTTTAGCCTTTAATGTGACCTCTTCTAATTGAGCTCGAAGTGCCTGGTTCTCACTTACTGCCAAGTCTAGAGCTTTTGTCCTTTCATCTAAAACCTCCTCAAGTCGACAACATTCCTCCCTGAAACATATATCTGTAAGTGCCACACTTCTATACAGTACTAAAAATGATAATAAGGAACTCTCTTATTTGAGAACAAACAAAACCTCATGCGAGAAACTTCTTGTTGCAGATCAGAATTTACAGTTTCTTTCTCTTGAACCAGTGCTTTTGAATTTCTGCATTCTGCAACTTCTACTACAAGCTGCTCAGACAGTCGTGCTTGAGCCTTGTAACACTGTTGGAGTTCCAGTTCAAGTTTTTCTACTTTTTCTTTCCACTCAGATCCCTGTGAAGATATCCGTTGAGTTGCCATAAAACATTAACAGGATAAGGAAATTCTGCCTTTCTCTAAGGCCAGTGACAACTTGACTAAATGGTTTAGCCAGAATTTTCACTTTCTAAAGAGAACAATTGATTCATTTAACAATTCTTGGGCCATCCAACCATCTTAACAAATCTTTAAAGGGTCATTAGGTATGCAGTAATCTTAGGATGGGAATGTGAGAAGTATTACTTGAGAATCAAAACTAGTAGAAAAAAATAAGGAAAAAAAAAGAAAAGAAAAAGTAAAAGCCTGTTTGATAGCTAAGAAAATTGCTATTTTCTTAAGAAAATAACAGGTTTTCTTAGGAAAATAAGAAAGTTGGGTGTTAAGTATTACGATTTTCATGTGAAATAGTTTCTTGGACCCACATATTTTCCCATCCAAGTTTTCTCACCAACTGAGGTGAGAAAAAAAAAATTATCATTGTTTTTAATAAGAAAAAATATGTATATATATTTAAAGAAAAAAGAGAAGATTGAAAACCATGAGTCCTCCTCATTCAAAACCATTAACTCAACACCACCACCCAATACATTCCAATCCCCAAGGCAAGATGCATGATCAACATTTCCAAGCAACTAGAGCCCAGACCGATTCAACTTCACAAGATGAATTCGCAAAGATCCCTATTATTTCTTGCAACCCAAATAGACCAACACAAAGCAAGAACAACAATGCTCCATAATTTGTTAAGCTTTTGGCCAAGTGCTCGATAATTCTCCATAAGAAAAGTGTCAACACCCCAGTTGCAATAGTTCCAACTCCTGCAACAACTTTTCCAATAACTTGGACAAGAAAGGGCAATGTAGAAACAAATGGCCCTTCATCCCAATATTGTTCTTGCAAAGAACACACCAGTAATAATAATAATCTCAGATACCAGAATTTGGTGTGGGAGTGAAGTTCTTCAAGACACAGATTGGGTGCACAGGGCTGGTTTGCAAGCTGGGTTAGGGCCACATGATAAGGGAATCGAAAGGGCAAGAATTAGCATCTTGGGAAGGTGAACTCCATAGTGGGAACACAACCTTGGATGAGGTTTTAGAAAGATTTTGGGCAGGTGCAAAAGGTTTTTCAGGTAAAAAGTGTCCCGACTTCTATCAAATCTTGATGAGAAAAGATTTTTGATTTATCTTTTCTTGAATCACCTTTGACAAAAATGAATATACTAGTACTTCATCATTGAAAATAATCTTGGCAAGGACAAGGGCACACGAAAATTTGCCAAATCCTTTATGAACATAAATTCTATAATATGATACCATGCCACTAAAAAATAAAATAATGAAAAGAAACTATGTCCACCTTGGTTAAATTATTTTCTATTCCTCTTTAAAAATACCTCATATCAGAGCAATTCTAGGATTTGTAAGTGCATTACTCCGAAGGATAAACCTATACATGTCAGCTTTTATAGTTGTCAAGAACAAAGTAGGGAGAAACACATCATCCATGATAAAGAAAATTGTAGTTCAAAATATAATGGCTCTAGGTACCATAGAATAAGTATATATATACATAAAACTTTGCAACTATTATTGCATTTGATATCATACACTTCAACATTTGAACCTTAAGGAGATACATAAAAGAAACAAGAAATCTTCATCGGAGAACACTAGCCAATAGAAACGTACTTGAGCAATGAAAGGCCTCGCAAGGGCAGTGAAAGCCGATGAATGTGCGCCTTCTTCAAGCAAATGCCGTTTCCTTAAAGCTTTGAGTGCATGTTTTATTGCTGCATTTGCAAGTTCATTTGGAGTCCTAAAATTCAACAACTTTAAATCAAACTTCAAATAAACAAGAAATAATCACAATTGAAGCAGCACCAACCAATTGAATAAGGATTTTTTACTTTTTGAAAATAGTAAATACTCACATGTTTAAAATTTTAACTCCAAAAGGTCTCCTGCTCTTCTTACCACGCATTAAAAGCCCTAGAGAAAGAAGATAATGTTTATCACTTCTTTTAAATTTTCACATTAAGATATAAAAAAAAACTCCAATAGCATGAAATACATACAAATATTAATTTCATTTGCAAGCCGGAAAGAAAATAGTGCGATGGGATTTCAAGAATACCTCGAGCGCGTTGTGTAATATAAGAAATATTACAAATAACAATCTAAGTTTCTTCTAGGATTTTCAAGGTGCCAAGCTATGTCTAGGCAATGTTCTCGGTCTAGGCAAGGCAGTGCCTAGGCAAAGCTAATGTCCATGGATATTAATTAATTAATTACATGTTCTTTTTAAAAGTTAAGGTTGGCATTAATTTTTGTTTTAATTTGTTTAAAAACTAAATAATTTTCTGAGTATTGCAAATTATTTTGATATTTTAGCTAACTTCAATGGAATTCTGTAATAATTTATAATTCAAATACATATAACACATATATCAATGAAAAAAAATCGATAAAATTCAATGACAACTCAGAGAATTTTTTCGAATTTTCATTCCATGAATATGGTAAGGGACTCAATTTGTTATTTAAGAATCCGTATTTCATCTTCTAAGGTCACATAAAATCATGGTCAATGAATCAATTTAATCACAAGAAAGATACTGATACATGTCACAAGTTGCAATGAATAATAAATCAACAAATTTGCTATAATACACCATGAAAGATTAAGAATGCATGAAAAGTAGTATTTTTACGCCAACTTCTAAAGTAAAGAAAATTGATGAGTGAATCTTCTTTTGTTTTCAAAATTCAAACAAACAAACAATTAAATAAAAGCTAATTTTAAATCAGATAATAACAGGTAAGAAAATCAGATAATTGATTAACGAAAATAACATTAAGGCGTTAGCATCTTATGCAGGATTACCAATCACCACGGATGATAATAAACACCAATCAACTTTCCAAATCCCCCAAATTTTAAGCCCGAGCTAACCACAGGATCACTGTAATTCAAGCTTACGATCACGATTCTCCTTCCTCCTTCAATGGACATCACTGAGAAAGCAAGGGTTGCAAAGGCGACGCTCTCGCTGGCTCGATCGATCTTCTTCTTCTTCTGTGAGCGATTCTGTTTGAAACGATTAATGACGTTCGAACATTAATCTCAGAAATCTAGGGCATAAAAACTCACAAGTTAGAAGAAGAGAATGATAAGAACTAAAGAAGAAACTGAAGAGAGAGGGAAGTGTAGGATACCAAAATAATGGGCAATGTGAGGATTTCATTTGTTTCTGTTCTGTTTATGTATGCAAACATGTAGTTCAGTTCAACCCTTTTTGTTATCAATGTATATAAATTGAATTTCTTAATTTTTACAGATCTATTTCATTACGGATTTCCGCCCGAGATTATTTTGTTAATTTTAATTGGGTTAGGATACTTGTCAGCAGCATTCAGAAAAAATAGTATATTAGCATGAGGTAGCCCTCTTTTCTGAAACTCTATTATGTAAATAACTGTAATAACAAATCAGTATTAGATTTTTTTTCAAAAACGTTACAATTAAGATAAAGCATTTAAAAAATTAAGTTAATATATTTACTTGTAACGTACCCGCCGCAACTTTTCATAAATGTTGCACCAGATCTTTCAATAATTGGTCAAGTTTGATCTTGAATACTCTTGAAACAATATTTGGCCTTTCTTCAGGCTTTTGACCGGGTATTAATTCTAAAATACTTTGTATCTCAGCCCATTTTGGATTAGATGTGAATGTAATAAATAAATCTGGATTCCCAGCCCATTTATAAATAGCGCATCTTGGAAATTTTGTGTCATGTACTGTGGCCCACCTGTAAAACTCGATAGCGGTATAATACATTTTCCAATAGACGATGATACTGCATCGCATAATCCTTTATACAATTCTACCCTTAATTGCCGCTAGTTATCACGAACATCTACCGTCTTCAATACATGTATATGTATCAACTATGTATTGTTGGAACAACCCGCCAGAACATATAACTGTTTGAGCTTGATTAAGTCTTTGTTGTATTATATGAGCGCAATATTCTCTCATCGTTATATGTTTTCTCTTTGTTTGGCGTTTCCCATCATTACAACTATACTTAAGTTTCGTATGGAAGCCATCTTCGCCATAAGGAAATAACAATGGGTATTGCATAGCCATAAAAGATGGATGTACTTCGTTGATCCTTTGTAATCCATTGGATTTATGATCAACAATTATATCTCTTGAACCATTAATATCATTATGATCAATGAGAGCGACAACTTCTGACGCAGGTGGTAAATTATATTCTCTGTGATCATTTGTCTGATTTGAAATCAATTTTATTCGAAGGGACACATAATTTGATTGTCGGAAACGATCGCTGGCCGACCTAAAAACTTTTGCCAATGGATTGTATTCATCAACCATAACTATCTGAGCATCTAATCTTGATTGACTATTATCTCCACCAAATGTACTCATTATATTTGATACTTCGTTTTTCGTATCAAAGATATATAACTGCGCGAATTTCGATTTATTACTACTCATAGGCAGTAATGACCCAATTTTATGATGATTTTGTCCACTTAGTCGGAAAACATATGGACCACTTCCATTATTTATGCGATTGTCAATATTACCACCAATCGAAGTGAAAGCAAATATAGAATTGTAACTCCTAATATTTTTCCTAAAGTGGGTTGACCTCCTTTCACCGTCAAAACGTAATAGATTTTGAAGAAATTTGGTGCTTCTTTTAAAAGAGTCAAACATATTTTTTCTTCTTGACAACAAAGTGAAAATTGTGGATTTCGTGAAGTCTTATGTTTGTCAACGCTTTCTTCATACCATAGAAATGCACCACATTATTGACATATATGTGTTGGTTTCCCAAAATCTCAAGGCTCAAAAACTCTTCCTATGAGGAAAAAATGATTGTCCGAATTTATTCTTAATAAATTTATAAAACTATGAATAGTTAATTGTCTACGTATGATATGGAACAAATCTACTTCTAGCTAATTGTCTTCTTCCATCACCCCTATGACAAACTCTTTGATTCAATTGTATTCTTTTTTCTTTCATAATGGTTCTTCTATATAATCTCGCGATTCTACATCTTTCAATTTCATCCATCTATAATAGTAAATCAGTAATTATCAGCAACATATAATATATTAAAATATTTTGTTGTATAGCTTATCTAAAATTCCAAATCTCGTTAAGTGACATATAATATACATCTCTTAAGCTTATTGAAATTTTAATGCATCTTATATGCTGCTCATAACAAACTAGAGTCTTAAATGGTTTCTAATACTTTTTTTTTTTTTTGTTTTTTCTAAACGGAGTCATTGTTTGACATAATAAAAAAAAAAACATTTATATTTAAAGCTCATTTGGTATCGAAGATATTTTGTAACCAAATATGATATACATGAAACAAAAAGTTAATTAGCAGACAAAAGGAAAAGAATATATACTTTGATTCATCAACCACTTCTAACTTTTAATAAATAATAGATTGAACTCAGTATCCACTTCGACGTTGTAGTGATAACTGGCAGAACGAAAAAGAAAATAAGTAAGGGAGAGCTTTGGATGAAAGATAAAAACGTCAATAGCATACAAGAAAGAAAGAATTCGAGGTAATAGAGATTTGAGTTGCAAGGAAGTGGACCTCACGCACACACACACACACACACACACATATATATATATATATATATATATATATATATATATATATCTTTTGTTGACATTTCTCAGGATATTCATCAAAGGGATTATCCAGTAATCGTCAGCAACGACTTAATCTCACATATATATAATCTATATAACTTTTGTTGACATTTTTCAGGATATCTTTTGTTAATATTTCTCAGGATATCTACTCTATAATCTATCATCTATAATTTATATATAATTTATATATCTTTTGTTGACATTTCTTAGGATATATAATTTATATAATGTTTTGTTCATTCGTTAAGATTGATTTCGTTGACATATAATCTATAATTTATAATCTATATCTATAGATTATAGCTATATATAAGTTATATATTTTTTGTTGTCATTTCTCATTATACCTTTTGTTGTTATGTCTCATGATATATATATATATATATATATATATATATATATTTTGTTTTTTTTTTTTTTTGGGTGGGGAGAGGGTGGGGGGAGGAGGATAACTGCTTTCTGATTTAGTAGTGGGTCTCCAATTCTTGTTTCTTCTTGTGGTCTTTTTGAAAGAAAAAAAAATCTTAAAAAAGGAAACAAAAGAAGGGTTCAATGGAAAAGTTAGAATTTTAAGCTGTAAACAGAGTACAAAAAAATTATAGAAAAATATTAATAAGTTGCAAAAGCTCTCTTCCTTTTTTTTGCTTGGTTTACAACTAAAAAGCTGATTTGTGGTGGTTTATATATATATATATCCAAACTGCACCTTGGAGCAGGGAAACAAAATAAAAGCTTGAATTGGCTTAGCTATCTATCTTTCATTTATCATCTCAATAACAGGGCTCAGGGCCCACCAATCAGCCCAACAAAAAAAAACTGGGTTTATTGCTAGTTTTATTTATTTATTTACTTTTACGCTGTACAGATGCAGCGACTGCAGCAAAACGACAAATTATCGTCCGTTATTCCATGTTTTGTATGGTTACTCTGACTCTCGCAAGCCTACGCCGCTTGTCCTTATTCATCAAATGTATAATATAATCATCATACGTATCAGAGGCGGATTTTATAATTTCTCCCTAAACCAAATTCTAAATTTTTCATAAATATAAATTTCCTTAATCAATTTTTTAATTAATACTCAAAAGCTAGCTTAAATTACTACAGCTCTAGGTAGATTAGTCAAAGTAATTATAATATAATATAAAGTCAAAAGCTAATCACATAACATAGAATCCAAAAAAAGAGAGAAATATAACATGACAGAAAAAATAGAAGTAGTGAAAAATAAGACCCACCAAACACTATAACTCATCAAAATGTTTTTTCTAAAATTATTTGATTTTTTTATTTTTTTAATTTGTTGAGACTAAAATTGGTTTTCCCTTCAATTTTATGAACATGATAAGTAAAAATCTTTGCATCTATTTACTCCTAAACCATCACTAAACCCAGGACCCAGAAAAAAAGAGAAAGATAAATTATAGAGAAAAAAAAAGATGAAAGAAGCGTGATAAGAACATAGATAAAGACAGTTATCATAATTCAAAAAGAAATCACTTGTGAATAAATTTCCTGCCAAGCCTGTAAATTATTTGTAAATGCTAAAGTTAGTACCTTGACAAATTCTAAAATCGAGCATGAGAAGCATGATAAGAGCATTCAATAACAAAAGTAAGTTCCAGAGAAAGTGAAAGAATCATACGATGTTCGCTACAACCAATTATCTCACCATCTCACCCGAGGTTTAAGAGATGAAAAATCGCAGTCCCATGAAAAAGTTATTGGTAAAAGAAATAATTATATATATATTAATATGCACTACCACCCCTACCTGCACGCTTTCTCCAATACCTTTTGGTAGCTTTCAAAGACAACATATACAGGTTGAATTTTAAAACAATAGAACTGTTCTATCACTTAAGGTTAGAAAATGTCTTGTGCAATACAAATAGATAAATTATTATAAGGAGATGAATAGTCAGCTACATGAAGTTATATTAATTAATGTTAAAATATGTATTTTAGTCCATTTCTTCCAATTGCTTCTATTCTAAGTCAAGCTCTTTGACGTCTATGTCGTCTTTTAGACTTTCTGGCTTTAATTACAATCTACTTGCGAAATCTGCAAGGTCTTGGTTTTTGATTACTTGAAAAGAAAAATATTCTGTTTCAATAAATTCTTATTAATTGCGATTGCGATGCATTTAAGGTCAAATAAAACGGGTAGGGAAAATGTTTGTTGAATTATTCGTATCTCAATTCAAATATATTACATAAGTATGTTCATACTATATAACAAATAAAAAAGTGGTAAAGAGGCTCATTTGAAATGCTTAAGTAGTTGTTGACGTAGCACGCTGAATAGCCTTTGTTGGAGTGCGTTATTAAGTATAAATCGCAATCCCCTGAAAAAGTTATTGGTAAAAGAAATAATCATATATATATATATATATACTCCAATACCTTTTGGTAGCTTTCAAAGACTATAGATACACGTTGAATTTCTAACACAATAGAACTATTTTATCGTTAAGGTTAGAAAATGTCTTGTGTAATACAAATAGATAAATTATTATAAGAAGATGAATAGTCAGCTACATGAAGTTATATTAATTAATGTTAAAATATGTATTTTAGTTTATTTCTTCCAATTGCTTCTATTCTAAGTTAAGCTCTTTGACGACTATGTCGTCTTTTAGACTTTTTGGCTTTAATTACAATTTACTTGCGAAATCTACAAGGTCTTGGTTTTTGATTACCTAAAAAGAAAAAACGTTCTGTTTCAAAAAATTCTTATTAATTGCGATTACGAGCCTTTAAAGTCAAATAAAACGGGTAGAGAAGATGTTCGTTGAATTATTCGTATCTCAATTCAAATATATTACATAAGTACGTTCATATTATATAACAAATAAAAAGGGGTAAAGAGGCTCATTCAAAATGCTTAAGTAGTTGTTGACGTGGCACGCTGAAAGGCCTTCGTTGGAGTGCGTTATTAAGTATATGTTATAGATAAGATGTGTCATTTTTGTAAATTATCAGGTTGTTAATGTATCTTTCTATTATTCTTTTTTTTTTTGTTAACAAAAATATGTGTGAAGATTTGACACCGTACCGAGGTTGGGCAGATTACGTCTGTGTACATTTGGAAAATATTTTTACTACACCTATGTTGGAGACGAAGCTTAAAGTACCCTAGCAGATGAGACCTAGGACGTACATAGAGTTGTTTAACTCATCAAAGGCCACTAACATGATTCGAATCTTAGTTTTACTAAAAAAATACTTTCACTGCACCTATGCACCTATATCAGGGTCGAAGTTTAAAGTACCTCCGCACATCAGACCTAGGATGTAAAGTTGCATAGGGCGCTGTAGTCATCTCATCGGCTAAACCCACCTGTAACGCCCGTACCTTAGGATGACGTCACTTTGACCCATAGTGTACCTATAGAGTACCCTTATACATATACGTAAACATATATGTATGTGAATATGTATTTTGATGCTCGACGCGAGTAGTTTCGAGTGTCTTTGTATGATTTTAGGTCATAGAGAGTGCGCATGAAGTTTCGGAACCATCGGAGACCCGTTCGATGTTGAAAATAGTGTTTTGGATCCAATAGAGCTTGTTCCATGGAAGAAGAAATTTCTATCACCGATTACATTAATGGCTTGATATCCTAGATCCGTGGTACGATTGAGCTGAAATTTTGTCAGATCATTATTCTTTGATAGATCTTCATTATGAACGGTGAAGATCTTGATCGAAGTTGTCTACTGTGAGTTATAAGACCCAAACACTGTTTTACGGATTTACAGATTTTCTTATGCAGTTTTGATTAAACCTTTAGATCTCGCAATTCCACCGTTTGATTGAACTGAAATTTTTCCAGAATGTTGCTAGCTGACTCATAAAACTTTTGAACGGTTAAGATGTTAATTTGTTGAGTATTTGGCAAGAAATTGATTATCTAAGTGTAAGTATTGCAATAAGAAAACTGATTTTTGACAGTTTTTGACAACTTTTAGTTGTGGGCCCAAGCTTGTCTATTTAAGCTATTAACACGGTTTTTTCAACTCATTTGCACATTTTGCACTTGAGAAAGGGGAGAGAAGTGTTGGAGGAGATAAAGGAGAGGAAAAATTAGGGTTTGGTGGTTTCTTGCTCAAGAACACCTAAGGTTTGCATTTTTCCTCCATTTCTTCCTTGAATCTCTCTATTAGTTGCATGATAGCTTCATTTTGAGCATGAGGGTTTCATTTTGATGCATGCATTGTGATGAATCTCAAATGGGTGGTGTTCCAACCCTAGGTTCTAGTTGCATGTACCCCTTTTAGCTTGTTTATACCATTAATGGCCTTTCTAGACCTCAACCAAATCTAGTAAGTGTTTTCCAACCATTGAATCTAGGATTTGTGAGGGGTGGTGGAAAACCAAAGTTGGAGTTGAGTCTTGCACGACACATATGTGTGATTAGAGAGTGTTAGGAGTATACTAATGGTGAAACCCCCAATTTCTAGCAAGAAATTGGTAGGATTTAGTTCAAATGACCTATACTTAGTTCATGACTTTAGACTTTTCCAAAATCTTTACATGTCAACTATGTTGACCTAGTGGCCATTGTGGATGATTCCATGCTGCAAGATCAGTAAAGTTCATGGCTGATCATGGTGGCCTAGAGTAAATTGGCAATATGGCCTAAGTAGAGAAATTTTCAAATTTTGGGGCTTTTGATACTGTCACGCCCGGGTTGCACACAGTGCCCCTTACCCAGGGTGATGAGTACCCCAATCTCCAGGGCGTACTCCAGCCATTATGGATCCATAATATTGTCCCATCAGGGTTGCACACCGTGCCCCCTACCCAGATCATTTGTCCTCACTATTCATCATTGCCCTGGAGATTGGGGTACTAATCACCCTGGGTAGGGGGCACTGTGTGCAACTTGGGCGTGACAAAAAGGCCTTATGTATACGTGTGGCTTGGTTGCACACAGTGCCCCCTACCCAGGGTGATGAGTACCCCCGCAGGGCGTACTCCAACCATTATGGACGCATAATATTGTCCCATCTCGGCCAGCCACGCCACACAAGGACGCCGATCACCGAGATCATTTGTCCCCACTATTCACTCATGAATAGTATAGGGCCTCCCCTAGAATCGAACTCGAGACCTCCCTTAAGGAGTATGATTTCGCATTCTGAGTAACCACTGAACACCCCAGTACACAGCACACCGTAGTGTCTAGTACCCCCAGAATGTGATGGGTACGCATACCCCAACCACTTGTATACATAAGGACTTTTTGTCACGCCCGGGTTGCACACAGTACCCCCTACCCAGGGTGATGAGTACCCCAATTTCCAGGGCGAACTCCAGCCATTATGGACCCATAATATTATCCCATCTAGATTGCACACAGTGCCCCTACCCAGATCATTTGTTCATACTATTCACTCATGAATAGTGCAGGGCCTCCCCCAAAATCGAACTCGAGACCTCCCTTAAGGAGTCTGATTTCGCATTCTGAGTAGCCACTGAGCCAATGAATGGTTCAGTGGCTACTCAGAGTTCGGATTCAAACTATAGGTTGTGAGTTCGAATCTGGGGGAGTTCCTGTACTATTCATGAGTAAATAGTGTGGACAAATGATCCCGGGGGTACTAGACGTTGCGGTGTGCTGTGTACTGGGATGTGACAATATTATGTGGTATATAATGACTGGGGTACGCTCGGTATGAGGTGCCCATCACACCGCCGGTATGGGGTGTGACAGATACTCTCGATATAAAATCTGAAAATTTATCCAATGTAAGTCTAATAAAGCATGATTAGGGTTGATTGATGGTGAAATTCAGTGGTTTCTGTCACGCATGGGTTGCACACAGTGCCCCCTACCCAGGGTGATGAGTACCCCCGCAGGGCATACTATTGTCACATCTCAGTACACAGCCCACCGCAGCGTCTAGTACCCCCGGGATCATTTGTCAACACTATTCACTCATGAATAGTGTGGACAAATGATCCCGGGGGTACTAGACGCTGCGGTGGGCTGTGTACTGGGATGTGACAATATTATGCGGTATATAATGGCTGGAGTATGCCCTGCGGGGGTACTCATCACCCTGTGTAGGGAGCACTGTGTGCAACCTAGGCGTGACAGTTTCACTTGCTGGAAACCCTAAGTGCTCTATAAATCTGCCCAGGGCTTGATTTTGGGAAATTTTACCCAAATTGGGGCTTTTGACCTAAACCAAGTCAATTGATTAAATTGACTTAGTAATTGGCTAATTGGACCCAAATAGAATGAAATTAAAGGTTTAGAATAGTTGAACTTGGGTTAGAATTGATTGACCTAGTTCAATTTGACCTTATGCTTATTGTATAGATTTTTCCCAAATTGAGGCATAGGCTGGGTATTGGCTTGACTTGGGTTTAAACATGATGGATTAGCATGGACTGATTTTTAGTTATGTGAACCATGTATAATGCAGGATTTTGATTGACCCGATTAGGCCTATTGATAGTCGTGGTGCATAGGAGTGCTTTGAGAGCATCCTTAGTGCTTGTTTGGTTAGAAATTGGATTGGCTAAGTCTAGTCAATCAAATTTTGAGTGTTTCTTTTGCTTGTGATTTCTATGTGGCATTGTAGTATAAAATGTTTTAAATGCTTATCTAATGTAGTATGCATGATTTATTGAATTCATGAACTGTATTTGAGCATAATTAGTTGGAATAGCAGTTGAGTTATGTGCATTCCCTAAACTTGAAATTTCTTATGGAATCCCATTAGGCTGATCGAGAATCCTCAATTGTGGACATAGCAGAGGTTTTTTATGGGTTGTGTATGTTAGGATTCACCTAGGCATGGTGCTTGCCTTGGTGGGTGAATCTTATGGTTCATGCAACCCTAGGAATCCTAATAGATATGGGTATGAAATCGATCGGGCATGGGTTTCACGCACACATGGCCCTTGTATTGATTCTTACTCAGGAGATGTTTAGGTTGCATATGCATGTTTATAAATGGTATGCATTGTCTTGTTTATGACATGATACATTAAATTGACATGTATGTAATCTTGCTTACTCTCATGATTATTTGAATGGTTTTAATGATCTTTCAATATTTTAATTAAATGCATATATATGTTGTCACTTGTAGTTTGTTGTAGCTCACCCTCACTCTTATCCTTTCAAGTTCGGATAGGAAAGGTAAGAAAAAAGCTTAGCTGCGGAATGTTTTCCCATATACTTTTTGATGTAGGTGTTTAGTACTTTTATATTTTGTTAAATATGTACTAAATAACACATATAGTACGCATTTAATACTTAGATGGGTTTGTAATTCATGGTTAAGTATTATTTTGTACTTTTGATTATTATGGACTTAAAAAAAAAAAATTATGGCTACATTTTGAGAATGTAATATTATTTGATTATGTCTATATGTGTTATTTTTGTGTATTTGGGGTTTATAGTGTGTATTAGAAGGCTTATCGGGATGCCGTGTATGTCGTGAGAGGATATATATGGGGTTCTGTGCCGATCATAACGTCACATATCGTAGGTCGTAACACCACCTATGGGGTAAGGTATCTACTACCTATTATTCATGCTTTTAGGTTAATATCTATTTTTATATAATTATAATGTCAAAAATCAAAATCAGTGATGTGTGTTTCTTCTAAAATTATGTTTGAGATTTTATCATTATTTTTTATTCAAAATATAGTTTGAAAAAAACTATTTGTAATTTTTGTAATTTTAAAATTTGTCTTTCTTTTTTGGCTACTCCCGCCAATCTCCTCCACTTTTGAAAAGTGAATTTGATATTTTTCAAAAAAAAAAATTGATACTTTTCAATTTTGCCTCTTTAATTCTATCATTTTACTTTATTTATCTTATATTATTTTGTATAAATGGGATAGTTTTAAGTTTCTAGTTTCACTAAAAATATAACACTTGCTCAAAAAAGATCATAACACCAAAAAGATATAAAAATATAAAATTTTGTTCATTATAAAAAGAATATGAAGTGCACGTGCATACACACATATAATAATAATAATAATAATAATAAAAGGTTTTTGATGTAGCTAATGTCAGTCTACAAATGCTACACATAAGCCAGCAAATATTTTATTATACAATTATCTAATTCTTTTATGATCATCAATACAATATTACAATTATCTCGTTTATTAGAAAACAAGGGCACAAGTTCTCAAGCAACCAGGGCCAAGGGATTAGTCGAGACCAGATACTTGAATACCCTCGGTTATCAAAAAAAGAAAAGAAAAGAAATTGTGATATAAAGAAATTGTGATATAGTCCTTTAATGCATCAACACTTTCTTGTAACATATATATTATATATAATTTTGGCAAATGAAACAGTTTAGAAAATAATTTAACTGCACATAGAATGCAGATTCCCTTCTACCTGTAGTGTGCGAAGCTAGCATCTAAAGATGGCCACCCTTCTTGTCATCCCGTGGATGTCATTGAGGAAAATTACAAAGACTAACAATTTATAGAATGCAACCAAATTGGAAAAATAGTAGAAAAACCATTCCTTTTTCATTCTAATAAAGTTATTGTAGAACAAAATTTAAATACCCAATTAACTACCTATCTTCATCACAACCATGTGTTGGCTTAGTGGTTGCCTCGGTGTTACAAAGGTTGAAGGTCGAGGCCTCAAGGGTTTGCGTCGCAGAAAAAGTAGTTGACCAAATATGCTTGTGTGGGCAAAATATAAAGGCTTCACGGTATAGGCCCCACAGGAGTGAGTAGCATGTTAATAGATCATACCCCGTTGTTACGAGGATTAGTGGGTTGCAAAGGAGCCCGACACCCCACTGGGGTTTAGGGATCGTTATATCTTCTAAAAAAACCATAAAGATGGAATGCAACATAGTGTAAAAATGATTTAAATCAAAATTATAAACTATGACATTTTGAAGGGCACATAGGTTTTTGGAAAATAATATTTCATTGAAACGACAAACTTTCAAATCACTCCAAATAAGATGTGATCCATATAAATCATTTCCTTATGATGGGACAATTTGTGATTTGAAGAAGAAGCTCCAAGCATGTCAACTGTGCTTTCATAGTTCATAGAATATATACATAAATCAGTGTTGAGAAAGGAAGAGTTAGTGGTGGTGGAAGAAGTGGTGTTTCAATGTTTCAGCATTTCAGGTTTGCAGATGGAAAGGACAAGTTGTTAATGGCGTTGGGAAGTCTAGGTAGCATTGGAGATGGGCTTATGACCCCTCTAACCATGGTTGTTCTCAGTGACATAATTAATGTCTATGGAACCTCCTCTGGTCCATCATCTCTTTCCAGTTCTGTGGTCAACAAGGTTTTCTTTTTCTCTTTTGTTTTTTATAAGAAGAAATAATCCTTGTTTGTTTGTTTTTTATAGCCGAGGGTATTTGGGTTCCATCCCGACAAATCCCTTGGGCCCTTGGTTGCTCGAGTGGGAAACACCCCCAGTGGCCAATGCTAGAGGAGAGTTGAAGTCGTGAACTCATTTTCTGAAACGAGAGCCCCAAGCCACTAAACAAACCAAACGTCAATTGAAATAATCCTATTAATATACAAGAAAATATTAGATTAAAAAGAATAAAGACCATGAGCATCTTGCTTTGCTAGCTTAAGAGCCCTGATAGTATTTAGATTAGTTATCTACTTAATGTGTTTACATATATCAGATCAGCAGCTCTGCTAGCTTCATGAATCTTTATAATTGGGAAGTCTTGTCTCTAGTTTATAGTTCTTGATGATCTGGGCAAGATGAAAGACACTTGAAGTTGAAAATCAGATTTCTATCTCAATTTCAAGTTAAAGGGTAGCCACCCTTCAACTGAAGCCCAAGTAACATCTGGTAATCAAGAGCAACATGATGCATTTTAATGTTTCTACAACCAAACATATATATGAAAAAAAGTGCAGCAGTGAGTGATTTAACTTCATTGCTTACTATGTAACAGCAAATTACTGACAGTTACTCTATTCTGTTGTGTAGTATACACTGAAGCTATTCTATGTTGCTCTTCTCATCGGGTTTTCTGCTTTTATCGGTAAGTAACTTCAATGCTCCTAAGTTTGATTAAAAATTCCTGCAAACTTGATCACCGCATCATCAACCTGATCATTCAAGTTATAACTGTCTTCCTCCTGATTCTTCATTCCATCTTGACCGGTAAGTTCTGATCAAAATATTAGTAGGCAACAAGGCAAAACCAGGCTAACTGGCTTCATGGATGAAGTATATTCAAGCCTGATCAACCAGGTGATTTGTCTTTTGTTCATTCTTCTGCAAAATTCTTTCTTGCAGAGAGTCTTTGTTGGACAAGAACTGCAGAAAGACAGACATCTAGAATAAGAAGGGAGTACCTGAAGTCTGTCCTCAGGCAAGATGTAGGGTTTCTCGATGTCCAAGATGCTGGTTCCATGACCTCCCAGGTCATATCCACCATCTCTAATGCCCACATAATTCAAGACGTTCTTAGCCTTGAGGAATTCTAGAGAATACTATTGTTTATCATCATCATCAGAACCGGAATCCACTGAAATTTTTCTCTTGGTCCAGATACCCAATTGCCTTGCTCATGTCTCTTCATTAATCATCTCCCTCGTGGTTGCTTTTACACTGTCATGGAGACTCACTTTTGCTGCTCTCCCATTCTCACTCACCTTTATCATCCCCGGTATTGGATTCGGGAAGGTCCTAACTGACTTAGAAAGGCAGAATAAAGGTTGCTTATGCAGTTGCAGGTGGTATTTTAGAACAAGCAATTTCATCAATCCGAATGGTTTTCTCATATGTGGGAGAGTGTGAAACACTGGAGAAGTTCAGCAATGCACTTCAACGAAGTGCAGAGCTTGGTATAAAGTAAGGTTTTACAAAGGGAATGCTTATTGGGAGCCTGGGAATGATGTTTGCAACTTGGGCTTTTCAGGCTTGGGTTGGGAGTGTTCTGGTAATAGAGAGGGGTGACAAGGGTGGTCCTATTTTCATTATTGCGCATCGACTTGCCACAATCTGTAGAGCTAACCTGACAGTGGTTCTTCAATCAGGGAAAGTCATTGAATCAGGTACTCATGATGAGCTAATCCAACAGAAAGAAGGTGGAGCCTACTCTAGAATGGTGAAGTTGCAGAAGAAGATAATGAATAATAGTGAAGCTTCGAATTCTCATTTACCAGGAAGAAATGGCAGTAACTACAGCACTATGAGCCCAATCAGTGTAAGAGATAGACAAAGCGGCCATTTAATCACCTTCAGCCCAGCAGTAGATTTCATCAGTCCCACACATCCTTTCATCCAAAGCCATACCCATGGTGAACCAGATGAAGTAAACTTAAAGCTCCCCACTTATTCCACACCCTCGCAGTGGTGGCTACTGCAAATGAATGCACCTGAGTGGAAGAGAACACTGCTTGGATGTGTTGGTGCAGTTGGCTTTGGAGCAGTCCAACCTGAAAATGCCTACTGTTTGGGATCAATTGTGTCAGTTTACTTCCTACAAGATAGTGCCCGCATCAGATCAGAAACCAAATTCTATAGCTTTATCTTCTTAATACTAGCATTTCCCAGCTTAATCACGAATCTCCTTCAACACTACAACTTTGCAGTCATGGGAGAGAGTTTAACCAAACGGGTACGAGAGAAAATGCTCGAGAAGGTCATGACATTTGAGGTTGGGTGGTTTGATCGAGATGAAAATACTAGTGCAGCCATTTGTGCAAGGTTTGCAACTGAAGCCAACATGGTTCGCTCTCTCGTTGGTGACCGCATTTCCCTACTAGTTCAGGTTTCCACTTCAGCTTCCTTAGCTTTTGTGTTAGGGTTAGTGATCTCACTAGCAAGTGTGATGATTGCCATTCAGCCTTTAGTCATCGCATGCTTCTACTCAAGAAGTGTTTTAATGAAAAGAATGTCAGAGAAAATGAGGAAAGCACAAAATGAAGGAAGTAAACTAGCAAGTGAAGCTGTAGTGAACCACAGGACCATCACTGCCTTTTCTTCTCAAAAGAAAATATTGGACCTATACTCAGATACTCTCAAAGGTCCCAGGAAGGAGACCATCAAACAGTCCTGGTTTGCAGCCATTGGCTTGTCCAGTTCTCAGTTTGTCATTACAGAATCCATAGCTATGGCTTATTGGTATGGAGGGAGGCTGATGAATCAAGGGCGAATAACATCTAAGCACCTATTTCAAGCTTTCTTTGTCTTGATGAGCACAGGTAAGAATATTGCAGACGCAGGCAGCATGACTTCAGATTTAGCTAGAGGTGGCGATGCCATCAGATCAGTCTTTGCAATCCTCGACAGGAAAACTGAGATTGACCCTGACAACCCAGAAGGCATTGGAACTAAAAGGATAATCAAAGGTCATATTGAGCTAAAAGACGTGTTCTTTTCTTACCCAGCTAGGCCCAATCAGATGATCTTCAAGGGTCTGAATCTCAAGATAGAAGTTGGGAAAACAGTAGCACTCATAGGCCCTAGTGGTTCTAGAAAATCTACAATTATTGGGCTGATTGAGAGATTCTATGATCCAATGAAAGGATTAGTGGAGGTAGACAGACTAGAGTCAAGAAATACAATTTGAGAGTACTGAGGTCATATATTGCACTGGTTAGTCAGGAGCCCACTCTTTTTGCAGGAACAATCAGAGAGAACATTGCCTATGGTAAAGAGAACGCGACAGAAGCAGAGATAAGAAGGGCTGCAGTTCTAGCAAACGCTCATGAATTCAATAGGTATGGCCACTAAAGCCTCAACTTTTCATCCACACTGAAAGTTCTTCTAAGTGCTTATAGAGTTTGACTTTTTTGTGTTGCAGTTCCATGAAAGATGGGTATCAAACCTACTGCGGAGAAATAGGGGCCCAACTGTCTGGTGGCCAGAAAAAGAGGATTGCGCTAGCTCGTGCAATACTGAAGAAACCAGCTATTCTGTTAACAAGTGCACTTGACAGTGTATTGGAGACACTAGTTCAAGAAGCACTTGAGAAGATGATGGTTGGTAGAACGTGTGTGGTCATAGCTCACCGGCTATCAACCATACAGAAATCAGACTCCATAGCACCGATAAAGAATGGAAAGGTCGAGGAACAAGGATCACATTCTAACCTACTAGCCATTGGTCATGGTGGAGCATACTACTCTCTTGTAAACCTACAACAAGGCTAAAGCTCTCCTACGCAGTATGCCTATGCAAATACTGGAAACTGAAGAGGAAAATGAAACAGGCCTTGTATAAGAATGACAAAAAATCCTATAAATGAATTATCATGATAGTAGATGATTAGTTCAATTAACATGGAAAGAGCATTACCTCATAGTAGATACGAAACATGAAAAATTGATTTTCCTTTTTCAATAATGAAAACAAGAAGTTTAAATCAGGTCAAAGAGCAAGGATCAAGGACCAAAGAATGAATAAGAACAAACCCCTTTCTCATTTCATGCCATAGTTATTATGGAACATCCACAAGCAAACTACACAGCCAATAACCATAAAATAAAAATGCACAAATAATTTTATCTTTTCTATCTTTCCAAGAAGACGAAACACGTGCATGAATTGTATGTAAGCGAGGATATTTACCCAGCCCATACTCTGTCCAACCGATCAACACTCTTCCGTGATCTCTCCAGCTGGTGGTGCTCCATGCTCTTCCTAGACTTGTCAAGGCAATCCACACTCCTCCGAGACCTCTCCATTTGGTCAAAAGACATCCTTGATTTTTCTAGCTTCTCTACATTATTCAATTTGTAATCATGACCTTTTAGTTTTTCAGGCCTGTCAACGCTCTGCCTTGGATTCTCTCTCCGGTCAGTGCTCTTCCTTGCAGCCTCAAAACAATCTGTGCTTCTTCTAGACTGTTCAAATCGGTCCACACTCCTCCTAGAACTGTTTCTATGTGAAGGCGATTTTTCCACGGTGAAAATGAACTTCTTGAGGTGTGCAATGTACTCTGGGTAGAGCTCCAAGTCACAATGATTCCCTCCTTTGATCCACAGAGGTTCATACTTCTCTTTGCACAATTCCCATAGTTGCTTTCCATGAGACCAGTCCACGACATCATCAGAGGTTCCCTGCATAAAAGATACTTGTTAACATCCTAACAGGCCCTGAAGTAATGAGGTGACTCAGAATCCATGCACCAATGGGGACAAGCCATATATGGTGACATGTATCCATAACATGTTTTATTGGCATGCAGGTGAGGTTGGGCTCTGAATACAGATCTACAGTATAATGGTGTTAGCATTACTTTTAGTTTTGATAAATATAAAATTTATAGAAACACATCCACACCAATTATATGGGAGAGCATATACATAGTCAGGGCGAGTTATGAATACAACAGATAACTTTCATTATTTTAAAAAGTGAAGCCATCTATATTATTAAAAGGTAATAACACAGAGCTTCTGCTGGTTCAGAACATTTTTCTAATTTTTTTATTTTTTCACTGATAGAGTCCATCTTTCACATGCCATCTTTTAAGTCATTAAACTTACTTGTAATGTATTGAATTACTAAATTATTGAAGGTAACTATATAAAGACGGAAGAGAGAGTGTGTCAACTCAAAGGCATATCAGCAAAACAAAAGGATAAAGAGGCAGTATAAAATGATCAGAAAAGAGACAAACTATCTACCAGTAACTGTAGAAATCACATTTGAGCCTGTTTGAAAAACAATTATTGAATAAGATTTAGCCTAAAGATGATTGACATGGCATAAAGCTATTTAAATTAGGATTAGCACTTATCAAAAGGACATTATTTTCAGACAATAAGGTTAAAACAGAAAGACAAATAATTAAAAAAGAAAACTAATAGGTTAAAATGGAATCACTTACATGAATGATAAGAATGGGACAGCTGACCAATGGGATTTTGTCGATGTTCTGAGAGCAAATTCAAAAAGTATTCAGAATCAAATAATGCATCATTACACAATTGATATATAAGGATCAAGAGTTAAATGCCCTGGAAAAGAAAATACAACCTTGTAGATATCAAACCAGTATGTACGCTTCACAGGATACATGACTCTTAAGCCTGAGAGTATAGGACTATGTAAAACAACAGCCCTTAATCGAGACAAGCGAGCTGCAAGATCCAAAGTGGGGCCACTTCCAACAGATTGACCATAAAGAATGATGTCTTCCTGCTTAGCACCATAGCTCTCTTCAAGACATTTATATGCAGCTTCAATATCCAAATATGTCTGCTGTTCACTTGGCTACAAGAAGAAGCATATGAACAGAAGTTAACATCATCCTGCATCTAAAATTTTATATAACTGCAAGAATCTAAAATTTTATATAACTGCAAGAATCTAAAATTTTATATAACTACAACTGACCTTCCCTGATGATTGACCATAGCCTGAGTAGTCATACCTGCAAACAGTGACAACGTCAGATAAGATCCTTTCCTTATCTTACTTCTAATAATCTTGACTCCATTGATACCCACTTGACCACTTCTCTTTCAAGCAGTGGTAAACACGGTTCAAAATAAAGGAGGGAAGTGTGTCAGGTGGACAAAAATTATGCCACTCTAGTAGCGAACAACATTTCCTGCAGTTTGAACAGCAAGAGCGTCCCCAAACCCATGTGTACCAGTGGAAGAACATCTCAAACTAACTGACCACATACATCCGTAACCATTATGAAGGTACAGTTGAGACTTTCTTGAACATGAATAACTCACTTTTGGTGTTCTACATCCATTCTCACAGGGACCAATTCATTTATTCCTAACAATTACCATTTTAGTAACTTAAAAATGATTACGTCAAGACTGTTAGAAGTCATAGATTCATTAGCTGAAAATGCAAAGGATGATAAATTAAAAAGCTAGCCTCAGGAGACATTGATGATCCTGACGTGTGGTTTTTCACATACATCCAGCTTATCAAACATCAAATAACAAATCCATCCACTCCAACGGATGTTTTGTCCCTACAAAACTGCGGTCTTATCCACTCTATTTTTTCAGTTTGCAAATTTACAATAAACTGCATGCCAATTTCATCCACATCAATTGCACCAGAGGCAAGTGTAAAAAAAATATTAGGTAACCGTGGGTATGACTTTACATTATTTGAAACAATGCACGCACCAATATGTGAGTTCTCAAAAAGGTTGGAAAGATATGCCGTATGAAGGCGGGATTAATTGGCCTGAATCTTCTTTGTTTTTGGTCTTCAGTGAGTTCCTTATCACAATGAAGTGTACAAGGATGAAATATAAGAGCTAAACATCATACAATACGAATGGAGGCTAAAGCCCAAACAGCCCAGAAGAAGAAAAAGAAAAGACGGAAACTCTGCCATACTGCCTTTAAATAAATAAGAAATAGTCAAAATGATACATACTCCCTGATTTTCTATCCAAAAAATAGGTGATAGCTCATATCGGATCAGTCACGAAGACCATTTCCAATAAAAACAGGTTTTAAAAACTGACTAAATAAAACTATGATCTTCCTTTATATCCAAATGACTTCATAAAGATGTCTTATTCAACCCATAGCCGCAAATCAAATAAAGATTCAAACCCAATGATGAAATTTTTTTTTATCAAAAAACCTAATGATGAAATTTAAGTAGGAGGGTTTATAACAGGAAGCTAAACAATGCTATAAAACTACTACCCCTTTCCAGTACTCTTAGATTACTATACTTTTGCAACAACTTCATAGTAAATCAAAATTCAAAAACGAGCACACACATTCAACAAAACACCAATTTTCCAACAAAACTCAGAACGTAAAACCATTCCCAACCAAAATCTCATCCTCCAACTGATGTCCTAAATCATCAAAAACCCACTTCCCATTGCATCTACTGACAAAAATTTAATTATCCACAGAATTCAAAGTAGCTCGAGCTAAACTCAACAGAATTCAACATCCCGACTCCCTAAAACAACCAAAGAGAACCTTTAAACCCAAAAACCCACAAATCAAATCACCCAAACAACCAACAGAATCAACTTAAAAAAAAAAAAACAGAAGTAGAAGCATTCAGACTTCAATGCAGCGCATTCAACTCAACTAAGCCTTTTTCCCAACTACACGGCTCAACTACATAAATCACCACTAACTCGACATCTAAATTACAAGTAGTCATATCATTCTTAATTATTCCTATAATCCTATCCACATTAACTTCAATACAACATAAACAAAATAAAAATAAACACTAAAGAGAAAAGCAAAGAAACGAGAAATTACCCCATAACGTTCAACCGCAAGTGAATGCTCAATTCGATGAGAAGCTCGTACATCTGACCGAGATCGGCGGCGTTGCCGTGAGAGTAAAGAAGAGTAGAAGTAGCCATCGGATAGCGAATGTAAACTGCGACGATCTCAGTGCCTTTGCGCGTAGGCAATTTGAGAACCTCGACGTTCTCGCGGTGACGAAAAGGGTTAATGGTCAAAAGACCTGTGACTTCGTCTTTCGATATCTTGTACGACGGTGGATTCGGCGGAAAGAACGCGAACTTTGCCGCCATTGACGACGTTACTCCTCCCATTCTCTCTCTCGTTCGTTCTCTCTCTCTCTCTAAATAGCTGCTGAATCGCCTCCTTCGCAATCTCTCTGTTCAGCTCAATCACAACTTCAATCGTTGTTGTTGCTGTTGATGTTGTTGTTGTTTCAGTTGTTGTGGAGCTGCTTCTTCTGGTTTCAGAAATGGAGAGAGAGCGTTCGCTTTTTCCCTTTTAAAGAAGAAGATAAATAAAGCGACAGAATGAGAGTGTGGCTATTTCCCTGGGGCACCTTTTCTTTTTCTTTTTCTTTTCTTTTTTTAAATATATATATAGAAAAAGAAAAGTTTAGTTTAGTTGATTAAGTTTTATAATAATTTCTTAATTTCTTTACAAGCAAGAAGATACACTATTTTTTTAGACTAATAAAAATGTTTCCATATTTTTAGATTGTATTCTACTTATTAATTCACTCATCAAATAAAGTTAACCAATTCACAAAAATAATAATGAAGTCAAATGTATAATGGTGGGTTGATTCAGTGATTCGGTGTAAACATATCTTCTTTGAAGGTCTCGAGTTCAAGTCATTTCTCACTATTTGTTGACCAACGGCATCTTTGAGTGTGTGTAGTCGTACTCCGGAAGAATTAGAAGGAACGTCCCCGATACATGCTGACCTCAAAAAAAAAAAGTCTAATGAACAACATATTTTTAGATTTTTTTTTGTGAAAAGATATATTTTTTACTATAAAATAAAATTGAGTTTGAGTCTTCTATAACAACGTCTTAGGGTATTTGTGATTGTGTCTTAAAAAATTAGTGAAGGTGACCCCGATACCCCTGACATAAAAACAAATAAAATAAATAAATAAAAATTAAAGAGATTTTTATAATGTCATGTGATGTTACTCAGCTCATAAACAATAACACAAAAGTTTACGTCTAAATAAGATCATGTCACCTCACCTTACAACACAGAAAATGAAAGCTCGGCCACCATAGCAATCTTAATTTTATTTATTTTATCATTTGTTTTCACTCAAGTTTTTCTTCTCCTAAAGAAATAGAGTACAATTATTATTTTTTTAATAATGACATTTTGATTTTATTGGTTGTACCCATATTTGTTTACGTGAATTTCTTTTTTTCAATTTCTTTCTATTTGCTTAAAAGTATTTTTTTAAAAAGAAAAAAATATTATTTATTAAACAAGCCCTTAAATTAACAGGGTAAGGTGAACCACAGGTTCTTGGTCCAACTAAATGCAACCGATTGTCCTCAAGATTTCAATCATCCACATCCCACGGGGACTTTGCTAGCATCATAACCGTAAAAAGTTTGATTTCGGCCACAGATAATGCCACATGGCAGAGAATCTGGAATCCTGAACCCTTGATCATCACAGGCGTAAATTCGCTCGCACGTACGGTTGATCGCATGGAATAGTTGCGATTCTCGTGCGATCCAAAGTTTGAAAAGGACAGCGAAATTCAAATACTACACGAAATGCCAAGAGCGTCCAAACACGAGGAGTGGGCAGCTGACACGTGGCCATGGATTGGAGATTTCTGCCTTGTGCATGCTTTAGGGTTCACAAGCACTCGAGCAGTGGAGCGAGTGGCCCCAGTGGATCACGCTCTCTAAGGATTTGATTACGCGTGTAATGTTTGGAAGTAAGTTACAATACTACCCTGTCGTACCTTTTAAATCATCCTTCATTTATTATTATCTTAATTAATGGAAGTAATTTCCGCAAATTAAATATTTAAAAATTAAAATATTCAAATTAAAGAGTCCAAATATGAGTTCTATTTACATGTAACATTAGTTAGTTTTGTAATTTTCCTGCCTTAAAAAAATTAATTTAATTGAAGAAGACATTGAAACTGCAATATTTATTTGTGGCAGACATTCCACAATAATTGAGAAAATTCATAACTGGGTCTCATCCAAATCCAAATCACTGCTTCTTCATAAACTTTATTGTCATAATAAATTGAACTACTAGCTAATTAAAACAATGTAATGTCTACATCTAGTCAAGAACCCTAAAGTTGAAAAATAAAAACTCATTAAGCTTTTTTTTTTTTTTGTTTTCCACGATGTATCCTCACACCCTTTGGGTGTGGAACTAGTCCTCGTTCGAAGCGAGAGCGAAATGATAGATCTCTTTCAACGAGAGCGTCTCCAAGAATCGAATTCTAAAACTTTTATATAAGAACAATCGTAGGACTCAGCTCGCTTCCGCTGAACCAACCACTCCTTGGTCATTTAATTTTAGCCCAAATGCCATATTACTTCCTTAAAAAAGAAAAAGAAAAGGAAAAACAATAAATACAAAATATTCATACATACTCCAATGGAAGCATCAAATTTTGCATTGCAAGTTCGAAGACCCAACAAAGGAAAAAGATCTATCATAACAATACACATCATAAAAACAACAGAAGAACAAGATTCATGCAGCAAACTTCCATCATCATATCATGAAACTTCATAACAAGAAGGATCATAGATCAACAAGATACCATGCAACCCTAGTCGGGAACACGAATTGAAGAATGCATACTTGATTCTTGGAGATATTGCCTAATTATTCAGGTTGTTCGGATGCATTAAGAAACACTAACAAGCTTTAAATTTAATGCAGCTAAGATAAATGATGTTAGTTGGTTCATCTGACATTATAGATCAATGCAGCTCAAATCTATTGCAACAGAAAATATCATATAGAAAAAATATTCAAACTGAATCACATATTCATCCAAAAAAATAGAAGTTGCCCGCTGATCGTTATTAATCGTTTACCATTTCGTATCGTAGCCCTAAGTGAAAAGATGTGTACAAGAAAAATTCTCATTTATCAAAAGTATCAATGCAGATAATGCAGTTTGCCGAAGGAACCAAGACAAATAATTTGCACCTAACAATTGGGTCCATGGCCATAAACATGTGGATGCAGTTAAATTAAATGTGCAGCCCCCATTAAACAATAATTTTTATGCAACAACCGGAAAGATAAGTTGATAACTAAATGCTTCAGCAATGTGCCATTAGAGTCCTGTAAGCCCCATGAAAAAGCTTCCAAGGTATTAGTGGCCAACAAAACCAGGTCATGACACTTGTACAGTGGCCCAAACCAATTATATTGGCAGTTGAATGCATTTGTACTTGGCTTGCTTGACCCTGCCTACATTGTATCCAATCCCCCCCCCCCCCCAATAAATAAAAAAGGTGCTAGAAGCATGGTCCATTTGGAGAATAATTCAATCTAAATCCTTCCTATTGCCAAGGGCTATCAGAATTCAAATAGCTACAAGGGTCCTAAAATTTTTGGCTACAAGGGTCCTAAAATTTTTAGCTTAATCATATTTAGGCCCTAAACCCTTAATAGTTTGAGCCAAGGTTAGGGGCAGTGAAACTGCAAAATTACGGCCGAAGAAGCTGTTGGTTGAGTTTGAAAACAAATGTCTTACACAAGGGTACACAGGGCAGTAAGAAAAGAGATATACAATCTGCCAAACCTGAGATGCAGTTATCTCTTTGATTATTATGCTATATATATCTAACTCTCATTTTGCATAGAGGATCAGAATTTATGTGAATATAACTGAAGGCTTCTGATAAAAAATACACAACTAGAACTGACATTTAAAGAAACAAATGAAGTTCTTTCTAAGGTAAGTTCCCAGCAGAGAAGCAATGGAGAAAATATTGAATCCATTTATCCCAAGGGTGACCTAAGTAGATATGTCAGAATGCATCCAATTGTCAATCCTAAGATCGTTGACAGTTGACAGACAGACTCAAAGCATAATATATCCAAAACCTGGTTGAGAAAGAAATGATAGATAAACTATCTTAATTAGTATCATGTTTCTATGAAAACTAATCTGAAAAATGGGAACAAGGCCCAGGCTCCCAAGATTAATTCTACCTACCGCTCTCCTAAAAATCATACGTTTTGGCCTTTGTTTACCTCCCACCCAATATCTCAAGGTTTAAGGGTGGCCCATCACAGCTAAACATCATGATTTAAAAGAACTAGAATACATGATTAATTCACACATCTCGTTGAGTGTTTTTTAGCATCAAGAACAGCTTGGACAAGTTATAATCTCTAACTTTTCATAGAAACATGGCAACATTAAGCATGTTATTTCTTTATGTCACTCCTTTACAAATGAAATAAGAAGCAAGCACACATCATAGGGGCCTTGCATTAGCCCAAGCATTGATAAAAAAGGTCAACAGGTAGCCTCAGTGATCACCCAATGAGGTTTCTTTCCCCAAGGTCCAGGCCTGAGGCTTGGGCACACCAAGCCCTGAAAGAAGCACAGAAACCAGGAACCTATCAGATAGAGATATCAACTCATAAGGAGCAAATGGGCCCTGAGCAACAAGCCTGCCCACCAATGTGGGCAGGTGTACGACTAACCACCAAGCTGTAGGTGGATTTGCACACAACAAGGTTGACAACGACCTCTAGTGAACATCCAAGGAAGTGTACTGATATCTTGAGTATAGATCTAAGCAGCTGGTAGAATTACTAAGTTAGATCAAAATGGTTGGCATCAGTGTTGTCAAGGCATTGCCTAAGCCATCATCTAAGCATTTGAAAAAGAAATGACTTTGGCAGTTAAGTAGGCTATTGTGAGGCTTTTGAAATTATTTAAAAACGTGGACTGAATATTTGTCAAAAAAAATAAAAGCAAACTTATTTAAAATTTTAAAAGATGTCTCGTAGGAGACATTAATGAGACTTCTGGCTTTTCATTTTTTAAATTTATTTCAACATTTTATTATCTTCTTTACAAAAAGTAACCGAAAATAAGACTGATTAGGAAGTAGAAGTTCTCAAAAAGTTACAACCTTTGTATGTACGCGTGCATGTGCTTGTTTCATTCTTTCTTTTTCTTTAATATATAAATTCCTTTTTTATTAGTGATTATCAAGCAAAAGTTCTTTTCTTTCTTTCTTTTTTTCTTGTTAATTAATAATTGACTTTATTTGTCCTTAAATAATTAGCAGACAAGTTCATCAATTTTACATATTGTTATTTAATGTTATTTAGTGTCCCAATTCTATATTAAATTTGAACTGATTATATGATGATTTTGTATCAATATTGTTGCTGACTTATAATGTATGATTGAGTAAAAAGATTTCATCAGCACGTTATTAATTTTTTTTGTTCTATTCTACCTTTTGAAATATTACTTATTTTAATATGATCCTTTATTTTGGCAAAAGTATAATTTATTTAGGCTCTTTTGTCCATTTTGAATTTCTTGAAAATGAATAATTAAGTTAGCATGAAGAAACCAATTTGTCATAATTTGTTGAATTCTTATTCAAGGTGTTATTGTTTCTTAAAAGTTAAAACCATGTATATTTATTCTAGGAACTTCAAAATAATTAATTTTTTTTTGGTTGCCTAAGCCTCACCTAGTTATTGCCTATGCACCACCTCAGCTTAGCACTAAGGCATCACGACTTTATCCCTTGACAACAGTAATTAGCCTCAAACCTATTCAAAGGGATGGGAATACATCTTAAATAGTCAGCTGATATTCTGAAGGGAAGATTAGGGAAGGAGTAGACCCCATCTACATATATGTAGTGAGAAGGGAACCCAAGCCACCTACATGAAACAACTTTTTTTTGCAAGCCACCCACATGAAAAAACTTGATGACTATCAAAACAAGAGCAAATAATAAAAATTCAAAAGTATCTTCCATATACTTAGATATGTTACACTTTGTATATTGATAGTGAAAGAATGTATCAACCAAGATGTTTTCAAAATGGAGTTCAAGGAATCCAACTTTGAGGTCCCTTAGTATACAACTATTTTGATAAAAGTACTCCTTAATTTCTGCAATTACTTGCATGCTACCAAGAAGACCCAAACGATTTGACAGATCTGTCCAAGGATATAAAACTAGAAAAGTTGCCAAAAGAAGAGGGAGAATTGAATTTACTTTAGTTGATGATTAGTACATGAATATTGGCACTAGGCCTCAAGTGCAGCAAGGTGTATTCAGCAGGTACAGAAATGGTTTATCTCAAAAAATTCTATTTTGCACTAGGAGAGCAGATGAAGATTGATGTCTCTATCCTTGCTCTTGAAGACCAAAAATAGTTGTCAATGGCTAATAAGCTCAGATTTTTAGGAGAGGATATAAAGGTTTAGAAATTTTCCAAGCAAAGGATAAATGCAATGGAGATTAAAAACTTGATCTCAAGCCAACTACAAAGCTCTAAATGAAATAAATATTTGCAATCTACAGGAAAAAAAAAGATTCAGAAAGATACTGATGCCAAAATAAGGTCTTGGCACAGGTGGTCTTAAAGCATATATAAAATAATATTAAGAAACAACTAGAATGATTTAATGCCTAAAAAATATCATCTAGAGATGAAGGCTCAGAGCTTGTGCCCTAAAAGTAAGTCAAGGGATTAAGATGTTCTCCAAATAACCCTACCGGAGAAAAAGTGTATCTGCATTCTTTCTCACTCTTCCTTTAAATATTCCTCCAATTTTTCCTCTAAGTCACAACCTTCGCAATTAGTTTCCTGTCTCTTCAAACTCAATCAAGATTATATAAGTTATATTCGAGAACAGTGAAATTTTCAACAAATAATGGGCATTCAACTAAAAACCTTGAGAGGGACAAACAAACTCTTGAAAAGCTTAAATCTATGTTTGATGGGCAAGATTCCTTACAATTATGCTAATGAAGCCTCAATTAAGCCATCAACATCACTGTGCTTTAACCAAGCATCTAGCAAACTTTCTTTTGATCAAAGAAAGCAAATCTTATTTTCTTGTTTGGTAAGCTAACATAAGATTAACAGATAGAAATGTGATAATGAATAAGCCATTTCAATTGGTTTAAGGATAATCATTTCCAAATTTGAAAGACCAACCAAGACCTAAAAAGCTACTTACAGGATGAATTTATTCTTTAAGATTAAATCAAATAAAACAAGTCATGAAAACTTCTTTTATCAGTTATTTATTTAGTGATGAGGCCATGAAAATTAAAACTTCTGTAACCTTAACAAAATTGGGAAAATCTTGAGACTTTAGCCTCGTAATGCCAGAGTGAAATGTGCCTTGCCTCATGAAGGTTAAAGGCCTCAGGATTGCCTCCTGCTTAATTGTATGATCCTTTGGGATAAAATTTTCCTGGTCTTGATTGACTATAAAAATTGAATTGAATTTCAAGTGTACCAAAGAACTTGCACCAGTCCATATATAACTTAGTATCCATGGAGAATCCCCGCTCAAAGGAATAGCACTGATACTATTGAGAGATATAACAACGACATCACTAAAATCTATGGGAAGAGATAACATCAAACAACAAAGTCTTCATAAAAGGACAATGTATCTAATTATGAAGGTACATAGCTAACTTTATCTAGAGCTTACAGTATCTTTTCTGTTTCATCAATGCTACTCATTGACATGAAACTTCTAAATCATTATGAAAGAAATAAAATTAAATAGAAAACAATTCGCTACTAAAAGTACCCACAGTAAAAAGTGACAGATGGAAATCCTCCATCTCCAATGAAGCCAATTCAAGCATCAATGCTTATTCACTGGATGGGTAAGTATGTGCACTCAAGTACTCATATGCATCTAGGTTCAAACACATAATGTTGCAAACTCATTCAATGTGTTCATGCATGAAGTTTCTATTACCATGGAATGGAAAATGCATGCATCATCAAGTCATACATAACCAAATAAAACACATCCACCCATCAGCCATCTTCACAATAATTGCTTTGAGTACACGTAGATGAATTAAGTGAGCACAAACATTCCATCCTACAAACAGAAATTCCACAAAAATAACTAACACCAAAAACCACTCGCTCAAAACTTTAGAATTACTAAAAACTTAAGCTATCAAATTGACTATTCCCAAAATCTCTGATAATTATTTGAAAACAATTAGTCATTAAATCATGTAATCATTCCCTCCACCACAAATTGGCTTAAATAATAACAATCAATTCACCACTAATATTCCAAAAACAGGTGGAGAATAAAATCAGAACAAGGGAATTTAAATTAACCTCCAAAAAAACCAAAAATTCAATTAAAAAAAAGTACCCTTCCTACATGAACTCTCACCAAATCACAGGCTAAGTTTTCCTCCTGAGGCGCTTCCTAAGCTTCTTATACTTATGCTTATTCATCTTCCTCTTCCTCTTCTTCTTCACACTATCCGCCCAAACACCAGATCCCACCTCATCAGACCCGGAAACTTCATCTTCCTCCTCAAATAACTCCGACCCAGTTCCAGAAATCGAATTTAAACAGTACCCGAATGGGAAATTTGGGTAGATTTGCAATGGGTTTGAAAATCCGATTCTCTCTGTAGTCTGAGAAGAACACAAGTTAGGTTTTTTTAGCTTGGTTGGGTCATCAACTTGTGTGAAATCGTTGAAAAAGGGTTGGTTGAGATAGAGAGAGGGAGCTAGGAGGTTTGAATGTTGAGACTTATTGAGGGAAGAAAGGGTTCTTAGAGATGATGATTTCTTTGCTAGTTCTCGAAGAGCAGAGGAAGCCATTGAAGTTGCAGAGAAAGCACAGCAAGGTTTTTAGAGTAAGGGTCCCTATTTTTTTTGAGGGTTTTGTTTTGTTTGTTTTTGGGGTTTGGGCTCGGTTGGTCCAGTAATTGGAGTTGTGTTAGGGCTACGCAGGTGCATTGCACAACAATAAAAGAGAGTTAAAAGTTGCCAAAAGATCAAAGGATTAAAGGGCCTGAAAAGTTATTCAAAAAAATAAAAATAAAAAGGGATTAAAACTGGGAAAAAAAATTAAAGAATAATTATTAAATAAGTCTTACCAATATAGTATACTAACATTATAAAAGAAATCTTTTAATACATTATTAGCAAACTACCCATAAATATATATTTTTTTATAAATTTATATTAAAAAATAATGAATAATTTAAGAATTTATGATAAAAGTAGCACATTGTAAGTTAAGATGTCCAGACTTTGTAAATAGTATAGATTTTTAAGTTAATAAGATTTTTTTTTTATCAGTTTTCTAGCTTTCGAGAGATATCCTTCTCCGTTTCGTGACGAGACTAATCTTCCTGGACTCGAAGGGTTCGGCAGACATTTAGTGGGTTTCCCTCTTCCTATTCAACCACAAATGTAGTCCTTTTTCCACTTAATTCCCTCAAAGAGATTATATCTATACTCTATACTATAATAATGCAAATACTTAGAAAAAGTTCACCTGTGATTATTAAACTTTGTCGAACAATGAGATGAACATGTTAAGTATAACAAGATAATAGATTATAACAATATTGTTTATCAAACATGGCTACAATCACATGTTTATCACTTTTGGAAATCTCAAACAGCTTAACTATATATCCAGTACAATAAAGACCCATATACTCATAACAACATATATTCAATCAATTATTCCATCCAACATCACTCACTCATTCTCAACCAAACCATAACCCAACCGGTCATAAACTTGCAAACTTAGCAAAGAAATTGCATTACTTACTCCAAATATACTGCTCAATCCAAGCAACACTCATATAAGATGTACTTCTCCATTGGCCGGCCACACTCAGCGCACACAATTTTCTCAGCAAGTTTGCCAACACTCCCAGGAAGCTTAAGATGAGTGCAATGATGTGGTGCTCTATTATTCTCCAAATGATCATTAAGTGCTGGTATAAACCCTTTACTTTCCACAAACACCTTCCACAAATCATACTTGTTGAAAGCTGAAAGCATCACTTCTCCGTTCCCCTTAGCCAATTGCAACTGCTCATGAGGTGTTCCCAAAGCTGGCCCTTTACTAAGCACAGCCCAACCTTGATTGGTACTATCAAAACCAAGCATTCTTATGATCTCTTGAAGTATTGTGTCATTTTCTACTGTCCTTCCCAGTTGCAATTTTGAGTACATCATGCTTTCTAGCCTCGCCCAGAAGAACCATATGGATGTTAAGTCTGTCCAACAATGGCTGAGGTTCTCTGTTATTATTGCATTTATGTTCTTCCTCACTTTCTCCCCTGTTTTGCTCTTCCCTACGTATACCATCTCTAATGGAATGTTGGCTGCTCGGGCGATGGCTCTAGCCGCCGTCGTAAAGTCCCGAATCCACTTCATGTCTTCCCCTCCGTACAAGCATATGTACCTTCCTTCATTTATCTGTCAACGAAACAAACCAATTCAAACTCTAAGCTTGTTTATATAGTTCCTTGGGAAATTTTAAAAATAGTTTTTCACTATGTTTTGAATAAACTCTTAAGAGATCATTTTTAAATTTGACTAATTTAATGCTTATTTTATTGTTGGATGTGTGCAGACTGAAATTAAAGTCTTAGATTAAAAACTAAAGAGTTCATCATATGAAATATAAGTGTGGATCTTCTCCTCATAAGTACTAAGGCCTTTTCTAGTAAAACCACACATTGGACGCTCGGTAGGTCTAAAGGTGGAATTAGAGTTGTTGATTCGGGTAGGATATGACACATGTTGAGGTGGAACTGTCTCGGGCTCATTGGAGCTGAATTGCTCATGGTGTGTGTCTCGAATTTCGGTTAAGGTGGAGATTGTTGGATGTACGTGGATATCGACAACTTAAGACTTCATTATATAGATATAAGAGTGGATCTCCTCCCCCTTTGTTAGTTTTAGAGTAAAACTTCACACCTAAGCTTTGAGAAGGCCTAGAGGTGGTTAAATGAGAACAATATTGGCAGTGTTTGAAATCAAGACCCACCAACATTTGTGTTTTTTAATTTTTGGATACAGACAACTCTCATATGAACACAAGCCAGAAAGGGCCGCCTTGATGACTCTACTTTTTTCATTAATTGTGAAGATGTTTATTTTAGAGTTGAAGTAGAGGATAAGTAGAGTTACTATATGGGGCTTAAAGAGTTAAATGAGAAGTGTGTAGTACTCACCCAATTTAACAAGTCGGAATCCATGCCATCAACAAGTAATTCAAGCCTCCAAGACTCTTCTTTCCAAAGAGCTTCCTCCCTCAAAGTAGTGAAGGGGAATGCGGCGGTTCCCCATATCCACATCATGTGGAGCGCATTTGGGCTTGCGACTCTACCTTGTGGATCGAGGACGACTAGAATAGGCTTCTTCACAAAGTGCCATACTTCCTTTATGTACTTGATGACTGCTGAATCAACTGCCGAAGGCTGGTGCAATGTATACCATTGCATGTTAGCTTGCATATCTTCGTATGTCTTTTGCACTGATTCAGTCCATGGAGTTGATTTATCCACGACTAGAAGCCACACAACCTCGAATTGGTTGTCTAGCCTCGACGGGTGTTGCCGAGCATCCCTATACATTTGTTCAAGAACTGAAAGTTCTTGTTGGGAGATGCCAAGATCTGATATCAATAGCAACACACTCTTCCTCCTTAGTACTTCAATGCCAACCTATTTAGTTCACAATAAAATCACCAAGAAACGTGTTAATTAGCTAGGAAACTTCGGTAATTAATTTAAATTATGTATCCTAACTCGGTTTAGATCAAGACCCGTTTCCTAGTGATTCCATCGACGAGTGGGTAATCATCTCTCGTATAAAACAAAGCCCTTAAGATCTTCATGTTGTCAATGTGGCTCGTCTCAAAGAGTTTCACGAGTGTTTGATAGTTCTCAACATGTCTTCTCTCATCTGCATCAATGGTATATTAATTAGTTGTTCTTTCATCTCAATATGTCTTTTCTTAGATCTATGTTTTAATTCATATACTTGCCTATGTATTGATAGCAAAGAGCTAGCTGATTTGTTAGGTGCTCATGGATGTTCCTGACCTTGTGAGCCAAGCTTGAGAGCTCCCAAGCCTCCATGGTGGATACTGATAACCTAATCATCAATATGTATGGAAGATCAAACATCAAACCAGTGATTATATAACTAATCAAAATTTTGTGATCCATATATAATTAACATACTCAAGACCAAAGCCAATGAGAGTGATGATTTGTGATACGGCAGTCACAATGCTTCGGATGGTCCAATAGGCGGCTGTCGGAACATGGGCGGAGGCCTTTGTGAGTACTGAGGCTTCAGACGAAATGTACTGAGGAGGAAGCTCCTTCAACTCAACAATGCACTTGGTTACATCCAACACTGCTTTGATGAGATTATTTAGAGCATCCAATCTTGGTTTCCATGCTTGACTATGCTCAAAGATGTCAGGTAATTGCTTGAGGAGGGAGATGGACTTGGCCAGGTGATTTGTGGGATAAAGTTGGGCAACAAGCCAGAATTCACCATAGCTCACAGCAAAGGCTGCTAAAACTAGTACTACTTTAGCATCCCATGAGTAGCTTGACAGCATGTTGAAGAGGGACATGGTTGTGGTGTGGGCATCTACACCAGCTGAGCACTTGTATGATATCTGTTCATCATGTAATTTTTTAAAGAAATCTTATAAAAATAGAAAACTAGAAGCTTGTTTTCTATATCAATCACTTATTTATTGGAAAAATGCTAAAACGATCCAGAAAACAGACTCAAAAGCATATCTAATTAAGCTGATGTAGCGAGTCACACTACATGATCATTGCATCAAAAAAAAGGGAAAAAACCACCAGAGATAGTAAAAGCAAGACCACTCAATACATCAAATGGGTATTATTCATGGAGTAGTATATATCATAAAATATTATTTTTATAATTTTAAATTTAATTAAATAAAAAAAAAGCGCGCACACACACACATACATATATATATATATATATATATATATATATATATATAACATAGTTAAATTGCAAATGACCTCGCTGGAAATCTTCTGTATAGTATCAGCTAAAGCCTCAAGAATGCCCAGGAATCCTGCTTGCCGGGTCCTTTCTTCCAAAGCATCAACTTGCACTTGATCTGCTTGTAGATCCTGCATCAAACCAACTCTATCAGTACACCATCTTCACAGTACTACTACAATTACTATAACCAATCACGAAATAAATACAATGACATGTGCAACTACACTTTTATTAATAGATTACTAACGGATGTAAAAGTTTAGTTATACGTTTTTATAGTTAGAATAACATTTTTCTAACAAACATAAGAACAAAAACAGGGAGAGATGAGATTCAATACGCTAACAGTGCCACGAGTTGCACGCTGCATGATGTCCTCGATGACATGAAGAAGAGGCTTAACATCAACATCACGACCGTCCGGTGCATGGGTCGCAAGGATTTGCTTAACAATCGCATTGTCATCAGATGCAGAGAACATATGGCGATCGCTTCTGATCAGTTGCTGTGAATGCTCCATAGCTTCTACTCAATGGCACTTCTGATCAGGGTCTCAAAATGATGAAGCCAAGAGCAAGAAACTAGAAAAGAGATGAGAATTAGTATACTATGGGGTGCGTGGGACAAGGTTTATATAGTAGAAGGAGATGGAATAAAGGGAACTGAATCTACTTCTTTGCTTCCAATGAGAAGTAAGATTTCATAGAAGCTTGTGGTTGTGTTGTGGGCATGAAGGACCCACAAGTAGCTTGGCATCAATCAAGACTGATATCACTTTAATTGATACCATATTTAACATGGGCCACCTGATATTTAAAGTGTAATCTTAAGGATTTTAGAAACGTGATCTTTCATTTTAGAAAACCACAGTATGATATTGGTTTAGTTTCCAATTTATAGATGCCAAGTGCCGGTACGGCGTTGGGCAGAGCAAATAAATTTGAAGATTTGATGCTTTGTTCATACAACGAGCAGAGGAATTAACTGTGAATCTTTAGTTAGGAAACGGAGGCTGTGTTTGGTTTGCGATCCGCTATTTGAAAACAAGAATACAATCTAAACGAAAAAAAAAATTTAAAAAACAAAACAATCTATTTTAAAAACTGTTTTTTAAATCTTTTAAACTAAATAAATTTTTGATATGTTTAAATTTTAAAAAGTATTAAGTACACATTAAACACCCATTTTCAGTTCTCAGGCTATATAAGTACATTACATGCCCTCAAAATCATACATCAGCAGCACATGATGTGATTGTTAAAAAAATTAAGTGCTAAACATTGTGTAGCGCACTAATCATTTTCCTTATGAAATTGGAATGGCAAATTCTTTTTATTTTTTTATTTTTTTTTGTAATCTTTTGCTACTTGACCAACACGAAGGTGGTGCAATTGGTAAAGAAATGACTTTGTTACTGTCTCACCCTAAGGTAAAAGGGATTAATAGTTCACGAACTGGCCTGATAGATCCTTAAAAGTACGATCCGCTCATAGGACACAACTATACAACTAATTACTACTATTGTATTTTTTCAGAAAAATAAAAATAAAAAATCTTTTACAACTTAAGATATATAAGAAAAAAAAATTGTCCTAGAAAAATCAATGTTAACTATAAGAGGCTTAAAAAATATTTTACCCCGTGAAAGAGTTATTTATACAACTAACTATTAATATTTTATTTTTTTAAAAAAATAATAAAATTACAATTTAAGGTAGATAAGAAAAAAAGAAACTTGTCCTAGAAAAATCAATGGGAAATATGAGAGGCTAAAAAAATATTTTAAAAGGTGTCATTCTAACTTTACTCATGAAAAATATACATTAAATGAGTATAACTTGGGAAACAGATAATTAAAGCAAATCTATGAAGCAGCTGAAGTATGGCCCAAGTTAGAATCACTACATCTTTTTTTTTTTTTTTGGTCGTTTTTATGTTTTGAAAAATCTTCCTCCTTACTCTGATCGAGGTTTCTCTTAGTTAGCATATGAAGGGACCACAGAACATATTTATTTGATCCACAATAACCATGACTTCCTTAGTCTATATATCATACATATTTAATTAAAGCATGCATGCATTTAGATTCAAATGCAAAATCCCAAGTATTTGGATTAGTATAAAAAAAATATTTTATTTGTATTTCCATCTTATCAATGTTTTAATCATGGCTTGAATACAATGGTTAGAATTTGTATGACATTTTCGATACAAGATTTTTTTTTAATATTTAAAAAAGTAATAATTTTTTATAAGATATCTCTATACCTTTGAGGTACGAAACTAGTCTCCGTTTAAGGCGAAAGCGAAATGATAGACCTTTCCCAACAAGGGCGCCTTTAAAAATCAAATTCTGAAACTTCTATACAGAGACGACCTTGAAACTTAACATGCTTCCACTGAGTCAATCACTTGTTGGTAAAACTTCTCAAAATTATATATAGAAACTCCGAAGAACTACTTTATCTAACATTTGTTTTATCCCATGTGTTCCTTGTGTGGCTTAAGAGCACAAGACGTTAGGTTTAGGACCTCATTTTGTACAATGAGATTTTTTTTTTTGAGAAAAGATAAATATAACCCGATATCCATCCATGAGAAATTCTAGCCACTCATGACCCGACTAATACTCATACCAACAAGACTTGACCCGACAACCCCTCAAAACTGGCTTACAGTCAATCTACACAGCCACTCTGTGCCATTGCAAAAATTCAAAGAAATCTGGTAAGACTTCTTAAGAAGTCTTCTAGTTGATGTAAGACTACTTGGTAAGAAAAAAACAAATGAGGCTATTTGGTAAAGGTATCTACATTAATAAACCATTAATCTCAATGACACACCTAGCTTTAAGACTTTTAGCTCCCTTATAAAACACCCTAATCAACACCAAACATAAAAATAATAAACGAACCTATTTTATCTTTATTTCATTAATATTATTTTTGGGTCATCCAAGATTTTCATGACAGCTTAGCTTATGTGTATCAATTAATCTTTAAAGGTAAGCTCTAATAAGGGGTTTATGTGTACCAATTAATCTTTATAAATTATACTATGTTATATATTTTTACTTCGTCTCCTAAGATCAAAGGTCTAGATCGGTCACTGATAAAGACTATGTCTATTCTACTTGATAATGAAATGCAAACTCATGTGGTTTCGTAAGTACCCTTACTGTCGAATACAACACCCCCCCCCCCCCCGCCAATATTTAAAAAAATTCTTTATAAACTATACTATGTTATTCGTGCACTTCTTTATATTGTGTTATTGGGTGGTTACTTGATTTTTTTTTTTTGTCAAACTTCAAAAGTAGAATATAACTTACCTACTACTCCCCTCCAATATTTTAAAAAAACTCTTTATAAACTATACTATATTATATATTTTTACTTCGTCTCCTAAGATCAAAGGTCTAGATCTGTCATTGATAAAGACTATGTCTATTCTACTTGATAATGAAATGCAAACTCATATGGTTTCGTAAGTACCCTTACTGTATTGTTGGGTGGTTATTTCACCTTTATTTTGATAAAAACGTGCACTTCTTTATATTGTGTTATTGGGTGGTCACTTGATTTTTTTTTTTTTCGTCAAACTTTAAAAGTAGAATACAACTTACCTACAAATACAATACATACTGATGATACGCAAGCACAACAAAAAACAAAAATGTTCTTAAAAAAACAGATAAAACCAGACAACTACAAGGACTAGACCTGCAACAAAAGAAAACAACGTGACAAAAAGAAAAAATCCTCGCCACAAAAAGATCCTATATGAATATTAAAATCCTCACCACATATAGATATGTTACATCCGTCCATGAGCCTAACTGTCAGGTACTGTGCTGATCCTCAGAAGCAGTCTTTATTCAGCTAATGGATGATAAAGAGACAAAACTGCAGAGGTACCACCACGGACTAACACAGCTAGCTACCAGTCTCCAGGCACTACGACACGTACACCTATTAGAGATGTTGCGTACCAGACGCGTGCCTCTGCGTCTTGGCATGAACGAAACGGCACTCTCGCGAAAATGCAAGCAGCAGCAGCGCATCGGAGAATGCCGTGTTCGGTACTCGCTACAGCTTCTGGTTGCCGTTATTGCGAACCTCTTAAGCACCTGCTCGGCTTCGCTACCACTCGGTACCATCGTCGTCTTCCTCAGCTTTCCTCTTCGAGGAACCCTAATAAAAATCTCTGTCGCTCGAATTCTATCTTCTTGAGAATGGAGGTATTGAATTTCATTTCCTTTCTTCTTCTTCTTCTTCGATTAAAAAAGCTCTGTTCCTGAGAATTGAGGAACAGAACTGTATAGCGTATGAAATGTTAGTGAATTGTTTTTAGCGAGTTTGATCGAGTAATTGTTGTCGAGATTGATGTAGAATGGTGAAAAGTCTGGTGTCATAGATCTCCATGTCGGAACAAGTGGTGATTTTACCTGGTAAAATTGAACGGCGCCTGATTTACTTCTTAATAATCTTTTTCGTTATGGTAAATTTTGTTATGTCGTTTGAATTTGTTCCCTGAACTTCTTCGAGTTGTCATGATAATCACAGGATGTGCGTTTTTCTTTTTTGCTTTTTTTTTTTTTTTTTTGCTTATGATGCATAAGGTTTTTGACGAATTTGATTGAGTATTTAAATCGATGTAGAATGGTCATGACTATAGTGTCGTAAATCTCTTTGTTGGAACAAGTGTTGATTTACCTATTAAAGCCTCGTTTGATCTTGTTCTTCTTCTTGTAAACACTCTGTTCCTGAGAATGGAGGTATATTGCTGCGTGTGATTTACTTCCAATTCTTGTGTACTCTTTCTTCTTCTTTAACTATTCGTCATGATCATCGTGGAATGTTTTTTTTTTCTTTTTGCTTTTATTTATTTATTTATCTGTGGTGTATGAAGGCAATCAGTTTTATATGGCACATTAGATTACAAATTTGATTGAGTAATTTTGTAGAATGGTGAAAAATTTAGTCTGAAACCTCCTCCTCCTTGGATGAAGTATTGATTAACCGAGCAAAGTCATTTGATCTTCGTCTTCTCGAAATAAACACTCTGTTCCTGAGGATGGAGGTATACAGAGCTGAAGCTGATTTACTTCTGATTGACAAACAATCATACATTTACCTATCCTCTGATTAGATGGTCGTAGAGATCACTTTTGATTTCTTTGAGCGTGACTGATGTATTTTAATGATAATTACAAAACCTTGGTAGCCGCCTAAATTGGGGTACTCTCCGAGTCTCCATCAAATGAAAGTATCTCTGTCTACATTTTAATTCGCCGGGAAGTCTCTTCCTGAAATGGTTGAAGTTACAGTTCCAGATTGTCTTACTCTTCACTTATTTTTGTTACGTCGTCTTTTGTTTATTCTTGTTCACTTTCCTGCCTTTATATTCTGGTAATACCTCTTTTTGCTGTAGCAGCTCCTCATGTCATGCACCAGGCTGACAGCTTAACCAATTTCCTTCTGTAGCTGTTTCCTAGTTTATGGTTTGTATAATCGCTTGTAACCAGCGTCTAGTCTATAATCCTTTACTACATAGTTTAGGCAACTTGTGTTTCATTTATTGTCTCTTTAGAGACATCCGATAAAAAACTTGTGTTACAACTTACATTTGCTAATAGATTTTGATAGCCCAAAGTGCTCAGGTTTTACTGTTTTTTTTTTTTTTGGTATCTTCCATGGTTGTATTTAGTAATATATTCAAACGCATTTAAGTTTGATATTCCTTCATAGAGAAATGAAATGCTTGCATTAGCTTATCCTTCCTCACCATAAACTTTGGAAGCCCCTGCTAGATCTCCTTGTTTGTAGACATACCTGTATTTGATTATCTCACTCATCCAGTAAAAATGTAGTGCTGAATTGTATTATGTTTTAGCTTGGTTATTGAGAACAATGAGAAGAAATTGTAGTGATTTTGTTAATTGAATTGAATTGAATCTAACTAAAATAGAGTTCTAATGACATTGTTTTGCGGAAATTTTACAGCGTCTTTGGACCAGAACCAGCATTGACAATAACAAGGAACTGGTCACATATCTGCAGCAATATGGAGCAATTAAGTCAGAAAGAGTAGCTGAAGTAATGGAGGCTATTGATAGGGGATTGTTTGTACCTTGTGGGAGTTTACCCTACGTTGATAGTCCCATGGACATAGGATATAATGCCACTATTTCTGCTCCTCATATGCATGCTGCATGCCTTGAACTGCTGGAGAAGAATTTGCAGCCAGGCATGCATGCGTTAGATGTTGGTTCAGGTTCTCTACTTTCTGATTATTGTCTCAAATCTAGCTCTGTGTTTCTCTTCTATTTTTCTTCTCGCCATGCTAGCTGCATCACCTTATTACTCTCTTAGAGCTTCTTACGCTTCAGTATTAACTAGTGAAGGATTCATTAAGCTATCAATTAGTTTCCTACTTTTTTTATTTTATTGCTAGCTAGGGAAGAAAGTCTTTTAGGTTTTGAAATTTAACTGGCAACAGGAAATATATATGCCATGCGATTGGTCCTTTTGAAGTTCATGAGATTTTTCAACACTGATCTTGATATTCCCTCGTCATGCCAGAGATTGAACTTTGATACCGTTGTATTGAACAGGTTTTCTCAATTCTGATGTTTCTGTTTAACTATGTTAACCAATGATTTTTTTTTTTGGTTAAAAATGACATTCTCATGAATCATGACAGTTTGTATCGATTTCAAAATTTTTGAGCAATTTACATCATGAATTCTTTCACTTCCAAATTCTGTTTTTATTTTTTACTTTTAGCGAGGGTTGGATGATGTCTATTAATACTTTCATTACTTTTGTCTTTATATCTATAGACAGTTCCAATTTCCACATATTAGGGCTATGAGTTGTGATTTGATAAACTCAACAAAGCTTCTTCTTTTTTCTAACTACATGAGGTCGGCTAGTCTACATGAATCCACTTCCTCTACTCTGCTCTATCAAGGGCTAAGTTGATATTTATATTACAAGTATCTATATCTTTTTTAACTATCTCCATCCATGTTATTTTAAGTATTTTTGTGCCTTTATCATTACTGTGAATTGTTAATAACCACTTTTCCTAACTAGCACAACCTTAATCGGTTTTCTTCCATTTTATCTCCAATTAGGGATACTCCTACTGTTTCTCAAATATATTCATTTTTTTTTTATCTTTAAATGTTTGACCATATATCCAATCTTAGCATTTACAATTTTGTTACTCTTAGTTTGTTAAAGTGTTGTTGATTTACTGCAGTACATTCTATTTTATATTGATATTAATTGTTAATGCTCCTCAAAAAGAAAAAAAAAAAGAATTGTTAATGAGTTGTAATGTGATATACTTTATGTTTGTTTTTGCATTCAAAACACAAAATAATGTTTCTTTCAAATAATATAGACATGTGCAAGACCTATGCTTTGTTCTTAAGCATCGTAACATTTTCAAATTAATTGCAGTTTTCAATTGATATCTTTTCTTGGTATGATGGTGCAGGAACAGGGTATTTGACAGCATGCTTTGCATTAATGGTTGGACCACAAGGTCGAGTAGCAGGTGTCGAGCACATTCCTGAATTAGTTGCTTCTTCCATTGAGAATATCAAAAATAGTGCAGCTGCACCACTATTGAAAGAAGGTTCCCTAGTTTTACGTGTTGGCGGTATGTTCCATGAACTTTGGTTTTACAATGTTTTGCTTCCATCAATTTAGTTCTATAAAACATAGTTTTTTAAACAGAATGGTTTAGGAGTAAGTTATTTGGCTATGGTCCATTTAGCTGGCCTTCCAACCAAGTATCCATGGTGCACATCATTTGGGTCCACCTTTTTTAATCAACGAAGAAATTTTTTAAGTATAATGAATTGTTTCTATTCAAGGCTTTGGCCAAAAAATGAGGAGCTTTTGTAGTACTTCCACAGTTTGTTGAATATATTATATGCATGTTTCTAGATTCTCTCTCTCTCTCTCTCTCTCTCTCTCTCTCTCTGAAATCCCATGAGTACAGATGGTAGGCTTGGTTGGCCAGAGTTTGCCCCTTATGATGCAATTCATGTGGGAGCAGCTGCACCAGATATCCCCCGTCCACTACTTGATCAACTGAAGCCTGGAGGCAGAATGGTTATACCAGTTGGAAACATTTTCCAGGACTTGAAGGTAGTAGAAAAGCAACTTGATGGCTCTATCAGTGTCCATGATGAAACCTCTGTCCGTTATGTTCCACTGACTAGTAGAGATGCTCAGTTGCAAGGTTACTGATGCTGTGAACTTTGTCAGGTCTCATACTTAATCTGTGAAATATATTTGAGCTGGGTCACAAAGGAAGGTTTCCTATGTTTCCATCCGTTCTTCCATCATGATCCTAGTTCTGTGCATATAATAATACCGTACTCTGCAACTTTGCTCCTGCTTTAGTTCCCCAAGTGGGACAAGTTGGCTTGTTCAAGGTATGTACATATTTATCCTTTTGTAAAGTTCTCTGACAAAAATGACGGCAGCAGCTTTTTGAGCTTGCTCACTTGTAAGTATTCAAAATTTAGAAAAAGATTGCTGGGGTCTTTGGGAGGAGGTGCTGTTATTGGCTGCAGGTTGGGTTGCTTCTTCGAAATTTTCTGGAGGTTTTGCGGTGTCGGAATGGTATCGTAGGCGGTCATCGTGTTTGGCTTAAGGTGGTTATGTTTTAGTCTATTGTTGGGGGTTTTGTCTGTGATTTTGGTTGTTTTGGTACTGATTGTTTCAGCTGTTCTTGTTTGCTCTCTGTAAATCAGTTTTATATTCTTTACTTTCTTTTAATAAATAAATATATATACTTTGTTTCTTCTCAAAAAAAAAAAAAAAAACTTGTAAGTGTTGTGAGAGTATAAACAAAAGAAATATTTTATGGAATTTAGATTTTTATTACAAGTTAATCTTATAATTTTTAGGATGGTCTATAAATTGCAGTTGCTGACATCTAGGCACCTTCAGTTATAGTTTCACATAAAGTTGAATTGATGGATGGGAGTGATTAGTACTTATGAGTAGAAAAAGCTGATTGTTCCCTCTTGTATGCTCAATATGAGCTCGAACGTCAAAGATAAATGTGTTAGGTTTGATTAGTTCATTCACATTCAATTAAATCAATTCAGCGAAGTCCTGTTTTAATTACATAGGGTTGATTACATGAATCTGCTTGCTTCACTGCTCTATCATGGGCTATGTCGATAGTTATATCACAACTATTTATACTTTCTTAACGATCTTTATTCATGTTATCTTAGATTTTCCTTTGTCTTGATAATTACCTTTAGTGTTCAATCAGTCGCCTTTTTTAATTAGGGCATCTAATGGTTTTCTTTGTAAGAGTCGAAACCATTATAATCGGGTCTATGTTATTTTATCTCTAATTGAGGCTACTCCTACTATTTCCAGAATAAGTTGATCTGCAATTTTATCTTTGAATCTTTTACCACATATCTATTTTGAAATTTACTTTTTTGTTACTCTTAGTTTACATGTTTTATTTTTATTTTTTTAATTAATATTCTTTTCATAAAGTATGGCTGGCCTAATGGCAATCTTATTTAGGATACATGGATTGTGTATACTTTGAAATCACTCTTCAACCTAACCCACCCTACTTTAGTTTTATGGTTAATATCATCTCCTATTTATAGTATGGTTTTAGTCTATGATTACGTTTGCTTAGGATACTGTGTAAATTATATTATGCCATAGCATGGTTTTCATAACAGTGTATAGTGGGTGTAATATCTATTTAAATAAAAATAAAAGCAACAAAATGTTGTAGTATTCCAATACTTAAAATTATTAAATCTGAACAGCCTATCATACAAAGTATAAGTGAGAACAGCTACATTATGGAAAGTGTACTCTTTTGATCCTTAATTTGTTATAATTCTTCTAAATGATTGGTAGAGTTCTAGATCTGATAAATGCTCCTTCTAGATGTTTTGATTCTATTGACGTTATGCACTTAATTTCTTTTGAAAAACTGATCACCTTGGATGCAAGTCATTCTCCTTCATTATCCAATTTTTTCTCATTCATCTCTCCTGGCTTCTGTGAATTCCCTAATTCTGCTGAGTTCATTCTTTTCCTAAACTGCTTGTGTCTTCTGATTTAGAAGAAAACGTAGTGGTACTTACTTGTTGAAGTCGAAGACCTCTTACTAGGTCTACATAGCTTCAGCAAAAAAAGATATGTAAATTCTTAGAGGAAATAATGATATTTCAAGTATTATTTATCTCTGCTCCAGGTATTTGCAAATGAAGAAAAAGTTCTTATGATAAAGCATTCTGTGTACATCAGGTTTTGTCTTTACTTTAAGTTGGTTGGTCAATATATTGCATTTACTTTTATTTTATTGTACGTAGAAATAGCAAGGACTCAAATTGGGTGAAGAGTTAGCTATTGCATCTTTTAATTAGTTGATATATAGTAGAATACATAAAAGTAATATTTCGAGTAAAAAACTATTTTCCATTGAAGGTTATTTAGAGAGAATTTTGTGTATAGAGTTCAAGGAATAGGACTTTGGATGGAAGATAACTTATTTGAGTCACCAAGGCTATCGGGTATTCATTTAGAGAGTTCATAAGTTGCATATTTTCTTTCATTCAATTCAGGTGTTGCTCGAAGGGGACTAGGAACAATTATCAAACCAAAAGATCCTTCCTTACATAGAACAAAAGTGTTTCATATTCTTTCAATAAGAACTTCAGAAGTAGATGGACCCTTCTCCAGATTCTGGGGTCAATATAGAGGTACCACCAGGGAAGTGGAGGGTTAGCTAATTAGTAGCTTAATCTTTTCTTAAACAGATTTATTCAGTACATGTTAGTTTTTCTTATCTTTATTTTTCCTTTCACTTTTCAATTGAAATTAATTAAAGTAAATAATTTGATAGATATGAGAGTAGACGGTAATACTTAGGATTTCCAGTTGTTGTCAACTTCTCATACATTGCTTGATTAATTTTGTGTTATTGCTTGAAAGCATAGTAGTTAGAATTGCGATTCAAACCGTTGAATCGTACGATTCACCCCAAAACGATTTGAATTGGATTCTTGAATCATTATACCTGTGAATTGGTCCAAATTGTAGGTGAATCGTAAGTGAAATAGACTGAATCATTAGTTGAATCGTAGTGGATCGGTCCAAATCATTAATCAGCTAAAAAAACCTAATGTCTTTATAACTCAATGGGTACTTAAATTCATACAAATATATGATTCACATATATCGTGTGAATCTTATGATTCATCGATCTGAATCCCGATTCGATTTATCAAGCTTCAAAATAATTTGGTTCCTTTTCACGATTTTGGTAATCATGCTTGAAAGAATATCTTTTCCCAAAAATCAGAGTGCCGTAGTGCTTAGTTTGTTTTGTTACTTGTAGGAAAACATTGAAGTTCTCCGGATGATTTTATTTACATTAAAGGGAAAGGTCTGTAGTGCTGAGCTGAGGGGCAGACCTTGGCACAATGCCATAAGTTGCTCATGTGACTTGGAAGTTATGGGTTAATCCGAAAACAGCCTTCCTGCAGTGTAGGGGTAACACTCTAAATCATCCATTCTCCAAACCTCACAATGGTGGGAGTCTCATGAACTAGATACACCCCTTTTTATTTGTGGAGCTCTATGCAACAATTTTAGCCAAAATATTTTCTTTCTTCTTCTTTCTGCTGTTTTAATTAACTTATGCCTGGGGTATTCAGCCAATGAATGGTACTCTTGTTGGATGTTGTACAGGAAATACTTAACAGAAGCCCATTAAACAAGACATTCACAGAAAGCATAACGCAAGTGTTAGTTTAGAGAAAGCAGAAGGCACCAGAAATTTAATAAATAAATAAAAACCTTGTTCTTTGAACTTAGGTGTAGAGTACATACATTTGTAGACTTATCATTGAACTAGCGAGTAGTTTGACACCGGAAACTTAGTCGTAGATTTTAGGTATCAGACTGGCAAAATGGTAGAATTTGGTCCATTACTTGACAGTACATCACCTGTTATTCTTTCCATCAAAGGGAGAAATCAGGGCTCATATGTTGTATGGCTTGTGTCAGTCACCCAATCTTCTCCTGGGTTTGCATGCTTTAAACTGACCATTTGAGGATCCCAGTATAGCCCACACGTGTTCTACAGTACCATCTCTTAAAACATAAGGGGTTCTTCTTGAGAATGTTGCACAGTTGTCCAGTATTCAGTTTTTTGATTTATGATACAAGTACTGTATACAGTACTACTCTTATGAACCCTGGGGAAGGGTTCCAAAGTGAGTGGGGAATGATCTTTATATCAGTTGGATGATATTAGCAGGGAAGAAGCCTAGAATTCTAGAAATATAACTCAAGTATCTTCAGATTTCTTAGCAGTACTTTCTATTTTTTTTTGCCTATATGTTGTCAGACAAAGAGTAATATGATATAGAACATCTGCACAAACTACAATGAACCTGTGACGGGAAAAAAAAAAAGAAAACATATATGCATTTCCTTAACGCTTTGGATTTATTGTTTTGATTCAGTTTGTCTGTCCTATCTTTTCTGCTTTATCTGTTGTTTCTTTCTAATTTATGAGCACAACTGCCCACTAACCTTTTTCATTCAGTTTGACACATTTGCCTCTATGGATTTTCCCAAACTCTGAAGTCCTTAAATTGTTTTAATCCTCTCTTGTGGTCAAACTTATATAGCCATCACCCACTTGATACAGTGCCTGTTCCCTCCAAATCATTCTTGCAGAGCTTCTTTATTATACTTGCAACATGAAAATCATTCACTTCTTGGAATTAATAGTAATTTAATATAACAACTTTGAATTGATTGTGCAATTCATTTTCAAGAGTCCCATGAACATAATTTACCTCATTAACCAAATTTGGTGAGATTGATTAAATTGGAGGTAGTTGGCCAGTGTGGGAGGGTGGGGGCGTGTTTAGTAGCAATGGTTAAGCCAACTACTTCTGTTCCTCTCTTTATCTGGGGTTCCCATTTTAGCTCATTGACTTTTTCCTTGTAACCCTTCATTCAAACAAGAATAGCATTTATGGCACAGCATCTACTATCTATTTGCCTCAACATTGCACCTATTTTAGAGATCCACTGCCTATCAATGGTATGGTTATAAATTAAGCTTTTGTTTTTATTAGGTGAGTTTGCTAATGGATTCCAGCCAACCAGCTGATAATCTTCTTATCAGTTTTTCTTCTAGGCGTGTTGGAGAGAGAATTAATTATATTTGTGATTAAAAAGCATGCTTATTATGTTAATGCAATATTTTTGAATATGATTTTACAATTGCAAGTCATATGAATATATTATATTAGGATGGTGCGTGGAGTGCTTTATCATTTTACTGATGTGGGGATAGTGCATCAATAATGAAGCAATTATCACATTTAATCGGACACTGGGAGAATATCTAGAAAGTACAAGACTTGATTAGAGATTTATATTAAATGCAATTTAAACTTTTTTTTAAACTATTATTAAAAGACCAATGCATTAGAACTACCGTAGATTGTTATATGACGAGGAGAGTTTTTTCAAAAGTATTTTTTTTTAGAAACGCTTTTACCAAAAGCGTTTTTGGAAAATATTGGTTCTTTTCAGTTTTTTTTCATCGCAATTTAACTAGAAGTAGGTGTTGTAAAATACTTTTAATGTATTGTTGCTCTTTATTTAACCACCAGTGTATAATGTCTTTATAGCAAGTATTAATAAAAGAGTGTCGATATTTTTATGGATTGGCTTCCAACAAGAAAAAAGTTAGAAATTTTCAACAAAGAAAAACGAGGAAAAAATCACACTCCTCTTAATCAGTACCATCAGATTTCCTAGGAAATTCAATATCATCATATTTGCTCAATCACAACAGTGAATCCAATTAATTTCTTTCTTTACCTTCTTCATACTCCAAAACATGATGGGCATAAGTCACTCAGATTGAGTTGGCATTTCATAAAGTTGTCTATATCCAAACATTGCGCACATTTATAGTCTAAAATCTAATTTATTTCTTTTTTTTTTTTGTGGTGATATGGTGAGTTATTACATCAGCTTGGGTATGTATTTTGGATCGTTCGCGTTATGTGCCTCATAATCATCTGTGGGTACTTAAGTTAAGAATCACATTGCAATAGTTTCAATTTCAACATATAGGCAGCTGATTCAAAATTATGCTAATAAATTTCCCAATTAAGATTTTGATGATGTAGACATCTCCATCTTTCCTAGTTAGAAAAGCTCTACAGGTGTTATTAATGAATCCACCATATCAAGTTAATAAATAAACAGGTGGTGCAATGCAATACTACAAAGAACGTCACCTTTTCCTCTACTTCATAAATATATATGTACATATACATAAAGAAGAAGAAGCTCTTAGTCTTCAGTGCGCAGTAGATAATCCAGCTCTTCCTCTTCTCCAACATGGAATATCTTCATCAAACACCTGCATTAATGAACTTCTCAGATATCTTCTTATCTCTTCTGGGTCTCTTCATCTTCAGTTCAATCCTACAAAAACTCACTCACAAAGGCCCAATGTTATGGCCTGTGTTTGGAATCATACCCACCTTGTTCTTCCATGTTAATAACATCTATGAATGGGTCACATCTTCTCTTATCAATTCAGGAGGATCTTTCTACTACAGAGGAATGTGGATGGGTGGAGCTCATGGTGTCATCACTGTTGATCCATCAAATATAGAATACATGCTCAAAACAAGATTCAAGAACTTCCCAAAAGGCAAATATTACGAAAGAAAGATTCTCCGATTTGCTCGGTAACGGCATTTTCAACGCCGACGATGAACTTTGGAAGGATCAGAGAAGAGCTGCTACTTCTGAGATGCATTCCACCAAGTTCCTAGATTACTCTCTCCAAATTGTTCAAGATTTGGTGCACCAGAAGCTTTTGAAGCTGATGGATAAGCTCGTTAAATCCGGTTCAAACGTAGATCTTCAAGATGTATTTCTTCGGTTTACTTTCGATAACATCTGCATGGCGGCATTTGGGGTCGACCCGGGTTGCTTGGCGATGAACTTACCAGAAGTTCCATTCGCAAAGGCCTTTGAGAATGCGACGGAGCTCACGCTGTTTCGGTTCACAATTCCTCCTATCATATGGAAGTTCATGAAGTTCTTCGATATCGGGTTCGAAAAAGAACTGAAAAAGGCTGTTTCAATTGTTCGTGGATTCGCGGAAAAGACGGTAACCGATCGAAGGAATGAATTTCTCAAACTGGGCAATTTGAACCAAAGACCAGACTTGCTTTCGAGACTTATGGAGGTTGAGCAATATCGATTAATCTCTACTAATTTTCTCTCAGATTTCTGCATAAGCTTCATCTTAGCAGGAAGAGACACCAGCTCAGTTGCATTAACTTGGTTTTTCTGGCTAATTCATGAGCACCCACTGGTTGAGACTCAAATTTTAAACGAAATCTTCGACATAATTAGCCACAGAAACATTACTAAAAACATAAAAGATGAAGTAATTTTCACGACGAATGAATTGAAGAAGATGATTTATCTTCAAGCTGCGATTTCGGAATCTCTAAGGCTATACCCATCAGTTCCAACCGATTTCAAAGAGGTTTTAGAAGATGATATCTTGCCTGATGGATCTGTTGTTGCTAAGGGAGCTCGAGTTCTGTTTTGTATATATTCGATGGCGAGAGTTGAAGCCATTTGGGGGAAGGATTGTAAGGAGTTCAAGCCGGAAAGATGGATTAAAGATGGAGAATTTGTTAGTGAGAATCAGTTTAAGTATCCTGTGTTCAATGCAGGGCCAAGGCTTTGTGTTGGGAAGGGATTTGCTTACATGCAGATGAAAATGGTGGCTGCTTCGATCTTGCTGAGGTATCATGTTGAAGTGGTTAAAGATCAGATTGTTGCTCCAAAAATGACAACCACGCTTTACATGAAGAACGGGCTCTCTGTAAAATTTAAGCCAAGATATTGAAGGTTTTAATTTCTCAATTAGATAATTTAAGAAGTGAACATGATATATATATATATATATATATATTATATCAAGTTTTAAAGGGAGAAAATAGAATTTTTAAATAGAGATAAAAATATATATATATATAAATATATATGGTGTTGAGTTATAGTTGTGAGATAGTATTCCTGAGGTTTGATTGCATGCTTATCGAGAAAATGTAGAAAAAAGGAAAATAATCATATATAAGCAACTTTAATTTATCTCATTATCTGAATCTCTGTTCACTGTAATGCATGTGTTATATGGGAATGCTAAAATAATTTTAAAAAAACTAACTTAAGTTCATATGCATTAATTCGAGTTGATATGGTGAATGGCGAGTGGTACTCTATTTCTTTTTATGATTTTCTGTCTTGATACATGTAGTGTTATAGTGACTCATTACATAAGCTTAGGTACGAATTGGTTTGTACTAACTAATCAAAAAGCGTTTGACACTTGTAGTACGCCGATGATACACTGTTCTTCCTTCAAGGAGAGGAGGAAAATGTTCTTAATGCTCTAAACATTCTTCAATGTTTTAGTGATTTATTTGGATTGAGGGTGAATCTAGCTAAATGCCAACTTGCAGGAGTAAATATGTGTTCAAAGATCATCACAAATTTGGCAAACATGGTTGGATGCTCAATTGGGGTGTGACCTGTGAAATACCTTGGTATCCCTCTTGGAGGAACCCGTTGTCTTGGGATTTTTGGAACTCAATTCTTTCCAAAATCTCTAAACGGCTTGATGGTTGGAAGAGGGTATTTCTATCTAGAGGTGGGAGACTTGCTTTAGTTTATTCCGTCTTGTCTGCAATCTCAACATATTTCACGTCCATTTTCAAGATGCCTGCCTCGGTGGCTGTTGTATTGAGAAGGCAATCAAGAGATTATTTTGAGGTGGTGAGAAGGATAGTGGGTCCCCAAATTAGATGAAATGGGAATTGGTTCAACGGCGGATGGAGATGGGGGGTCTAGGCATTGGCAACATTTCTCTTCATAATGTTGCCTTATTGTAGAAAATGGATATGGAGATTTCTAGATGAACCACGTTCTTTGTAGGTGCAAGTCATTTCTAGTCATCATGGTCCGCTGGTGATTGATGGGGTGGGTCGGAGGTCTTGTGGCACGTACAGAAGTTCATGGAGGTTCATCTCTTCGTTAGTTCCTCAAGCAATACCTCACTTGGAGCTCAGGGTTGGCAATGGTCAGACTTTTAAATTCTAGAAGGACAGGCGGCTGGATAACTCAAAACTGGCTGATACTTTTCCTCATCTATACCGCCTGTCTAGACTACTTAACCAACCTAGTGCCTCCTTTCTTGACATTCCTTTACTCACTAATCATGATGAAACCGCATGGAACCTACACTTACTTAGAGCCTTGACTGGTAGGGAGCTTGTGGAAATCCCAAACCTTCTAGCCAAACTTCAAGCCATTTCAATTTAATCCGGTGAAGATAAGGTCCTATGGACCCTTGACCCCTCCGAAAGATTTACCTGTAGATCTTTTTTTTCTAGCCCTATTAACTCTCCAAACAACCCTATCTTCCCATGCTCCTCTCACATTTGGCAGGCATATGTCCCATCCAAAGTTAAAATATTTGGGTGGACTCTGGCACATAAAAGACTCAATACATTGGACATGTTACAACGAAGGCTCCCCAACATGTGTCTATCGTCCTACTGCTGCATCCTTTGCACACAGGGTGGAGATAACATCGATCATATCTTCTTCCAATACCCCTATGTATTGATGATTTGAAGGAAACGATATGTCTTTTCAGGCCATAGACTCCTCATACCTCAGCAGGTTGAGGAAGGCTTGTCCTTGTGCCACATCCCGTCACTTTCCAAGGAGGAGAAATGTATTGGCCAAATTGCCTTTTTTGCTACTTTTTGGTCGGTTTGGTTAGAGCGTAACAATAGAATTTTTCATAACTTAGGCTAAGTCTGAAACTCAGTTATGGGAAATGATCAAGTTGATGGCTAGCTCTTGGGTCTTTGCTTCGCCAATGGCCAAAAGTTTTTCTTTAGTAGATTGGTTGCTTGGTTGGAATAGCGGTATGTATGTTGGCAGGGATCATGCTTCATGATCAGTCCTTCTCTGGCTATTCAATGTCTTTATTGAAAGTTTTTTTGTCATCTTTTTCTACAACCGAGAAAGAACTGAATTAAAAGGAAAAGATTTTTTTTTTTGTTGCCGCAACTAGCACGTTTAATATTAACGGCATAACTTATTTCTTTGATATTGGAATCGTTTGAAGTCGGAATTCAATTTCGAGTTTTTTGCTGTGTATTCATGTTGACAAAACCTACGTAGTGACTGAAGTTAATCGTTGATATGGCTGCAAAATATAAAGTTGAAACGTTCAACGGGAAGAACGACTTCAACCTTTGGCGGATTAAGATGCAAGCCTTGTTGACACAAGACGGGCTGAAAAAGGCGCTAAAGAGAAGAAATGCATTGTCTGTGAAGCTGACAGAAGAAGAGAAAGATGACATCATGGATAAAACGTTTACTGATATTCTCTTATGCTTGAGTGATGAACTAATGCGAGAAGTTGAAGAGAAGACTACAACTGCGGGTTTGTGGTTGAAATTGGAGAGTTTGTATATGACAAAATCTCTAACAAACCGGTTGTATCTGAAAAAGCAGTTGCACATGTTGAAGATGAAGGAAGGTGCATCCATGAAAGAATATCATGATGAGTTTAACAAGATTCTTATGGCTTTAAAAAATGTTGGGTACAAACTCAGTGATGAGGACCAAGTAATGTATTTGCTATGTTCACTACAGGATTCCTATAAGCATTTTGTGGATACTTTGATCTACAGTAGAGACACCCTGGCTCTAAAAGATGTCAAAGCATCTTTGAACTCGAATGAGTTGAAAAAGATGGTTACTGGAGAAAAAAGTAGAAAGCTCAGGTGAGGGCTTGCTGGCTAGAGGTAGATTAGAACAAAAAGGGTCCAAAGGTCATGGAGATCGATCGAGATCAAAATCAAAAGGGAGAGAATTAAAGTGCTTTGAATGTCACAAAGAATGACACTTTAGGAAAGATTTTCTAGAGCATACGGGAAAAAGAAAACAAAAATTAGAAGATTCTAGTAATGCAACAGTTGCAGAGGAAGAGTCTGATAGTGCTAATGTCCTTTCGGCCACTGTGGGATGCTCAGGCGATGAGTGGATAATTGATTTAGGCTGTTCATATCATATGTGTCCCAATAGGGACTAGTTCTCTTCTTATCAGAGTGTGAACGGTAGTACTGTACTTATGGGGAATGATATGACCTATAAGACAGTAGGAATATGAACAATGAAGATCAAGATGCATGATGGTGTTGTGAGGACTTTGACAGAGGTTAGACATGTTATAGAGCTGGGCAAGAATCTTATTTCTGTGGGTACCTTAGCTTCACAAGGCTGCAGGATTGTAGCTGAAGGTGGAGTTTTAAAGGTAGTCCGAGGTGCACTGGTGGTTATGAAAAGCAAGAAACTTGGTAACTTGTATGTGTTATCAAGGAATACAGTTACAGGCAGTACAACGATGTCTACATCTTCAGATAGTGGCTCAACAAATACTCAGTTGTGGCATATGCGATTATGGCATATGAGTCAGAGGAGACTTGAGGTGTTGAGTCAGAAATGCTTACTTGGGAAGAGTAAGGTTGAGAAGTTGGACTTCTGTGAGCATTGTGTGTTTGGAAAACAATGTAGAGTTAAGTTCAACAAAGTAGTTCACCATACCAAAGGTACTCTGGATTATATCCATTCAGATGTGTGGGGTCTTTCCACAGTTCCCTCACTTGGTGGAGCGTGGTATTTTGTTTCCTTTATTGATGACTTTTCACCTATGGTCTGGGTGAAAATACTAAAAAGTAAGGATGAAGTGTTTGAAGTCTTTAAGAAATGGAAGACAAAAGTTGAGAAGCAAACTGGAAGAAGCATCAAGAGGTTAAGAACCGATAATGGTGATGAGTACACCAGTAAAACATTCTTAGAGTTTTGTGAGCATGAAAGGATTGAGAGACACTTCACTGTCAAGGGAACACCACAACAGAATGGACTTGCAGAAAGGATGAACCGTACTCTACTGAAGAGGGGGTGTATGTTATCTAATGCTGGTTTGGATAAAGAATTTTGGGCAGAGGCGGTGAATACAACTTGTTTCCTCGTTAACAGATCACCATCTACAACTATTGATTGTCAGATTCTACTTGAGGTATGGTCTGGTAATGTTGTTGATTATAGTTCTTTAAGAGTGTTTGGATGTCCAGCTTACTATTATGTCAAGGAAAGTAAGTTAATCCCAGAGCTAAGAAAGTCATATTTCTGGGTTATGCAGATGGAGTGAAAGGATACAGGTTATGGTGTCCTAATTTGCATAAGATTGTAATTAGTAGGGATGTGACATTCAATGAGTCTGCTTTGATGTCTAGCAAGCAGATGGATTCTCATAAGGAGGATAAGGGTGATTCTGTACTGGTGGAGTTCAGTACTTCAGGAGAAATATCAAAGAGTAATGTGGAGGAGACAACAGGTGGAGCCGGTGAGCACCAGCAACAGTCCTTAGCTAGTGGCAAAGCTAAGAGGACAATTAAAGCACCAGTTCACCATGGGTTCGAAGACATGGTGAGATATGCATTGACAACGTATGAAGATGATCCTTCCACTTTCAGGGAGGCAATGCGTGACAGTTGTTCTGAAAGATGAAAAGAAGCCATAGAGGATGAGATGGACTTATTGATGAAGAACCAAACTTGGGAACTTGTAGAGTTACCTAAGGGTCAGGGGGTTATTGGGTGCAAATAGGTATTCTAGGAAAGATGGTCATCCAAGATCAGATAGTGTGAGATATAAGGCAATATTGGTTTCCAAAGGGTATGCTCAGAGAGAAGGCATAGACTACAATGAGGTGTTTTCTCCAGTTTTAAAACACACTTTTATCAGAGTATTGTTGGCATTGGTTGCATTATTTGACTAGGAGTTGGAGCAATTAGATGTCAAGATAGCTTTCTTGCATGGGGACTTAGATGAGACAATTTACATGAAGCAGCCTGAAGGCTTTAAGGTTGCTGGTAAGAGTGATCATGTGTGCAAACTGAAAAAGTCTTTATATGGGCTTAAGCAGTCACCCAGACAGTGGTATAAGAAGTTTGACATTTTCATGATCAGGCAGGGGTACATGAGGAGCAGGTATGACAGTTGTATCTACTTTCTGAAGCTTCCAGATGGCTATTATTTTTTATTTACTCTTGTATGTTGATGACATGCTAATTGTTGCTAAGAGCATGAAAGAGATCAACATATTAAAATCTCAACAGAGTCAGGAGTTTGAGATGAAAGATTTGGGTACCGCTAAGAAGATTCATGGTATGAAGATACATAAAGAAAGAAAAAAGGGCAAGCAATATTTGTCACAAAGGAAGTACGTGGAGAAAGTTCTTTCAAGGTTTGAAATAGAGAAGTCAAAGCTAGTGAGTACTCCATTGACAACTCATTTTCGACTTTCAGCAGATATGTCTATCACATTTACAACCAATGTGTGTTACATGTCTCAAGGTATATAATAAATGATTCCATGATTTTGAAAGTGTAGTTACCCTTGAAGCTTATAACTACTGTAGTCAAAATAGCATTTCTCAAAAATCTATATCTAGATCTATATACATATTTCATACACTACTTTAAAAGTCAAACGATATGTCATTCTTTCATAAAAACAAGCCCATCAGTCGCGCTTCTTCATAGTACATTTAATTGCACTGTGACATGGGAAGAAACTATGCTTGGCCTTGGGCTTTTTTGTTTTCTAGCTGGATTTTCTTACTTGTAAAACTACTAGGCCATATTTACTCGATTTGTCTCAAATTAATCATGTTTTTTGTGTGACACGAGATAATCGAAAATTGATTTAATGGTCACTTAATTTGTTATATATGATGACAAGAACTTGCCTATGACAAGGGAGACGTGAATTCTGATCTCATTCTGAGCAGGCGACTTCTTATAAAGTTTTCGGTGAGTGAAGATAGAGCGGTTCACACACCCATATTCAAAGAACTAGTTAGGTACTTCAAAATGCTCCGAAGCTCTTGAAATTACCAAAGACGACCATTCTTTGTAAGTTAAGATGTTTTTCTTTTAGGATAAAAGACAATTTTATTAGAAAGTGAAAATTTTTCTCATAATATTAGATCAACATTACGAGTTAAAGTTGATTGAAGGTTGCAAATATATGAATTCTTATCAAGTTTTTTTGTTTTTTTGGTACCAATTTTCTGGCATCTAACAATGTTTTCTTCTCATTTGAAACGAAACTAATCCTTTCGGGTTCAAAGATTTACAGGGACAAAGACACATCTCTTAATAAAAATGGACAAAGATAGGCTCGAACTCATAACGAGTCTTCAACCTCACATCGTAATTCACTCCCTGATCCAACGAACCAAACCCATGATAGTTATCAAGTTGTTAATTAGCTTGATGGGAGGTCCTGAAATCCTTTCTTCATCCTTTTTATAGTCCAAGATGTTTTTATACATATGCATACATGTATTCACACGTACATACATACATACATACATACATATATATATATATATATATATATATATGTATGTATAAGACGAGATTGAACATATGATAATATTTGACCAAGAATATTAGAAAATAAACAAGAACTTTAATGTTAAATAGGTAGGCTGATACAAAGACTTAATGATATGATGATTATTAGTAATATAACATACTTGATGATTTTTTTAAAGACCACCATACTTTCAAGGTATTAATGCAGAAGCCTTGGAGAAAAATCAAATACATTATATATTCACAACAATATCTCATCATACACAGGTTAAGCAAAAACCTATAATAAACAGGACACAATAGTATTTGAAATCTACAACCATGTACTTGGTAATTTGTTTCAATCCAAACTACAAGAACTCTTAGAAGAAACAATGTTAGTAGTTAGTTATATAACAAGCTCCATTACCAGTTAGTTATATAACCAGCTCCATCACCATCCATCACCATACCATACGCTCGGAGAGGTATCAGGCTCATTCCTGACTCATTAATCCTCCTCACCCCCTAGGGTGAGGTGGTGACAAGAGTTGAACCTAAGACTTTTGAGTTTCAAAGCCACCACTTTACAACCTGTACCAACTTCATGTTGGCAAACAACAAGAACTCCAACAACAAAGAAACACATTTTATCTTCTTTCATTTCACATTTATGCCCAACAGGCCATTTTCCAGTGAAACATACAAAATCCTCTTAATTCATATAAGATCAAGATATTCAACGTTTTTCCAACCACATGGGTTCAACTGAAATTTACTATAATCAATAATGTTATCAAAAAAATCAAACAAGATCAAAATAACTTAAGAAAAAAAGATGAAACGTTCTTATAAAAACTTCAAGCTCCTAATAAAATCTTCCAATCACTAGTTACCAAAACTTAGGGAAAAAAATTGATCCCCAAAAACTTTGCCATTGTTGGATGAAAAGGCATTTGGAATTTCCATCTTCTCTTTAAATCAAAAGGTGCGGCGTGGTCTCTCCTCAGCAACACTCACTCTCACTGCTCTTCCATCCAAACTCTGCAACAACAATCGCAAACGATCAACCTTGCCTATATGATTGCAGTAGAAGAAAAAGAGCCATGAAATTATTTAACATCTGTGATAGCTCAATGATGTTTATCATTTACCCCTGCAGGGTTGCTTCACTAGAAGAATGGTTTCTTAGCTTCATTGCATTGTTCGGTAACTCTATTTAGCCTCTATTTCTATTTAAAAATAAATTTCTATTTGTAGTAGACATTTAAGCTCTAATATAATAAGCCAAAAAGTTTTGCTTAATCTGTTAAAAGATTAATTGTTGATAAAAGAAAAGAGAAAATATGTATATTTTACCTGTCCATCAAGAGCAGCAATTGCATCATTTAACTCACTCTCAGTAGACACAGCCACAAAGCCAAAACCTCGTGAGCGTCCAGTCTCTTGGTCATAGACAACTCGTGCATTTATCACCTTACCATATTCACTGAAAACTTGCTTTAAGCGATCATTGTCAACTTGCCATGAAAGGTTTCCAACATGCATTCTGAAAGAAGGATTAGCCATTCGAGGAGGTAGCTCTGAACGGGACCCTCTTGGAGCAGCCTTGTTTACTGTCAAAAGCCTTCCACTTATATCCTATTTCATGGAGAAATAAAATTTTAACAACACTATAATATACAACCATTGAAGGCCTAATGTCTAGGGAAAACTTTGAGACAGTAAACTTGTACAAGGAGATTGAAATCAAGAAAATGATCTCAGACAAGGAAAATAAGATAAGTAGATCAAAATTTTGAGGGACCTTCTTGTACTAAAGACTTATGTTTGGTTCTGCTTATGTGCTTGATCAAGAGAGAAAATCAGCAATAAAAAGATAATTTGCACTGTCCCTAGATGTTAGAAACAAGCATAACCATAGCTCAAGGATGGCGCCGCTCAATGGACAGAAACTATTACCTGATATATTGTGCAAATGAAAATAATCCAAAGACTCCAACCTTTGAACAAAATCATCTAAAACACAAGACATGCTGCAGCCTGCAGTTATAAAGCAGGGCAACTAATTCAAGAAAAGCTCTCAATTCTCTTTTTCAGATTCTCAAAGGTTATTGCTTATCACATGTTGGGCTTGGGAAGAACAAGAAGCAGATGGAGCAAAGGAAGGCTTGGATCTCAATTACTACTGTTATTGTCCCCAATTCAACCACCTCTAGGCTTAGGTATGGGGTTTTACTTCAAAATGCCTTGGTACTTATAAGCGTGAGATCCCAACTTATATTCAATGTGATGAACTTGCCCATATCTAATGTGGGACTATTACTTTGGTCCACACATAACCAACATCACGCTGCATCTAGCAATTCAAATCTTCGATAAACATGCCAAAGTTTATGGGTATGGCACCATAGAGTAGATTCAGACCCAACTTGACCAATCAATGTGCTAGGTTTTTGCTTCCCCTAAAATAGAAATTGGTAGCAAACAAAACAACCTATCACCGCTGTAGTTTGTACTGTTTTATCTAAAACATCTTACGAGTAGATAACTTGCTCCAGCCAAACCTCATGTAGGTCTAAAGTTGAAGTTTTCAGCAGGCAAATACTCATATTAATCCTTTTACTTTTTGAAAGAAAATAAACACATTTGTAGAGATTGGCAGCTGCAAATTTAAATAGATATTGGATACCCAATCTCAAAAACCGATTCAACAATGCATAACTTGATTCATTCTATCCTTTCAACACCAAATAAAAAGAAAAACAAAAAATAAAAAACTTAAAAGGTTGATACTTACATAACGATGGAACATTTCCACAGCTTTCTCAGCTTCTTCAACAGTACTCATGGTCACAAAGCCGAACCCTCGACTCTGATCAGTCTGCCTATTATAAATAACCTTCACAAGTACATGAAACAAACCACAAAAACACAAACACTTCTTAAAATCCCTCAAATGTACCTAAAAATTTCACAAAAAACAGAGAAAAACAGAGAATGAATTCGCATTTTAGATGATTCTCTACAATTCTACCTCAACAACTTCGACAACTCCGGCCGGGTTGAAAATCTGAGCCAACTTCTCACTATCAACATCATAAGGCAAATTGCCCACAAACAGCTTAGCTTCCTCCGGAGGCTCCGGGTACGATTCGCCACCCCACTCCTCCGAAAACCCGGCTTTGCCGCCGCTTTCTTCTTCTTCTTCCCAACTAGCTCCAGTTTCCTTACCCTCTTCTTGAATCTCCCAATTGGACCCTTCTTCTTCTTGTTTTTGATAAAGGGTATGGGCAACATGGGAGATTACAGAGGAAGAAAGGGATTTCTTGGTGAGAGAAGCCCATGAAGGGAATGAAGAGAGATTGAGTTTTTTGATGGGTTTAAAAGGGAGAAGAGAAGCAGGGAATGAGAGTGGGGGTTTAGGAATGACGAGGGTTGTGGTTGTTATTGGGTTGTAGGTAACACAGGTATTAGACATTAATGGAAGCTTGGAGAAGAGAGGTGTTGTTATTGTTGTTGCAGAAAACATGAGTGACTTTACTGAAGAAGAAGAAGATAAGGTAGAAGGAGGATGATGAACTGTGTTTTTGGGGTTTTAGGCGGAGAAAGCGAAAGAACGGATTGCAGTGGTTTATGTTACAGGACGCGGCGCTGCACCCACTCTGTGATTGATCCACGTCACTGCTGAAGGACCCACTGAAATAGTTCTTCTTTTATATAAATAATTTAATAGTAAAAAAAAAGCCTTTTATAAAAATAATTTAATATTTAATACGTGATAATTCAATTGATTAAAGAACGGAGTATAAGTAAAGTTGAGATTTAAATTTTGAGTTTAAGTCTGTGTATGCCCTCATTTATCCTCCCCTATTGAAAGGACTAGCCCAAACTCTTCTGTAATGTCTGAATCTAAAAAGATTAGTGTAACCCAAGAAAAAGAAGACATCTTTTAAATATTAAAAAATTGATAATAAAAAAAGAAAACTTAATATTTGATTAAGATTCTATTAATTTTTTTTTAAATATTCTTACTATACTGTTATTGTCATTGAATATATGTCCTGTCTCAATGTTCATAGTTATAATTTAATGATTATAACAGTGTAGTTGCGTGTATAGTCTTTATTTTTAATTGGAATAATATTTTTCTTTTAAAATATTAGCTTTAAATTTTCACTTTCAATAATTTTTCACACCTTTTTATTGTGGGACTAATCTCCGTTCGAAATAAGAGCAGAATTATAAACCGCTCCAAATGATGATTAATTATCATTTTCAGAAGTTATGCTTTGAGATTTATTTTCGGCTAGAACATAGTACAGTAAGCGGATTCTATATATATATGCAAGGCATTTGTATTAAAATAAAATAAATAAAGATAATTTTAAATGTATTCACCGTAAACAATCACTGTATCAATATATCATTGTTGAGATTCTGTAAAGCATGTGGGTACACTCACTGTATATGCTAACTTATTATGTATCATTATTGAGATTTGTAAAGTGTATATATATATATATATAGAATAAGTATTTTTTTATGGGTAAATTTAGAAGTACTCTAAAAAAATTCGTTAATTCCTTATAAAATGAATCATTCATATATGAGTTTGAAATTCTTGTAAGCAAGAACGGCATAGAAAGGGTCTGCACCAGAGACCAATCCCATCAACCTCTTCACCCAATCAAATATAGATGTAGATGACTTAATACCACCAACACCACCTTCGGAACCAAACTTCCTAATGATCTCAGGTTGTGAGAAGCCTTCAACACATTGGAAGTACTGAATAACCAATTGAACTCGGCTATACCCACTTCCTTCTCTCCATGCACTTATAGCTTTGTCGTAGAACATCCTATTGCTGAAGCTCACTATGAACAACCCTCCTGGCTTTAACACTCTAAACACCTCTGCAAATGCCTGTCCAATTATTTACACAATTAATTGATAATAAATTAATTTTGTGGCCTGGTTGGACTCAAAACTCCATTTATATTTTATTTTTTATTTTAATTTTTAATCAACTTAGGTCGGGCTAGTATGATGGTTAAGAACCCACCTTAGTTAGAAACCTAGAGGCCTAAGTTTGACTCCTTTTATATGAAATTCTTTGTTAATTTCATAAAAAAATGCTTTGTATACACTAAGTCAGAACGTTATTTTTCGACGTTAGTACCCAACTTTCTTAAATATTTTAAAAATATATATATACTATGCAACATCCTCAAATACATACACATTCTTAAAATATTAAAAGGTGATTGAGTGTCAGCGTCGTAAAATAATGTTGACACCCAATCTACATATAACATTACTCAATTTCATGTATACACGTGATTCTGTGTTGATAGTAGGGGATGAGCTATTTACATTTTTAACACATTTCAAGCCCGAATTCCCTTGGCATCACTCTCCAGGAATATGTTAAAATTTAAGAGTAAATATTATAGAAACTCTTCTATAGAATGAGTTAAGAGTTTAAAGATTTATCAAGAAAATAGGGGAGGTTGAAAAAATATATCTCGAGAAAATGGTAGCAACTAAGCATATAATTTTCTCATTTCTTTAAAAAAAAATGTGTTATTTTGGTTAAAAAAAATGTGAAATTTTGCTATATTTTTGGTAGCAATTAAACATATAACTTTCTCACATCTTTAAAAAATGTGCTATTTTGGTTGAAAATATTTCTCAAGAAAATGGTAGCAATTAAAAATATAGTCTTTTCATTTCTTGAAAAAATTTGTTATTTTGGTTGAAAAACTTTCTTCTTATAATTAATTAATTTTGTATCACTAATTTGAAGGTTTTTCATTAATAGAAACAAAAAAGATTTATAATTACCTTCTCAGGCTGTTGAAGATACTGGATACTAACAGTGCAGAGCACAGCATCAAAACTACAATCTTCAAATTGAAGCTGCTGCTCCTGGTTAAGATCCTTCACAAAGAAATAATCCAACCTAGGATTCCTAGCAAGTTCTTGAGCATTGAGCCCATGTCCTACCACCCTTTTGTACTCAACTTCTTTAGGTAAATGGCTGACCCAAGAGCTCATAAGATCAAGAATCTCCCAATCTGGCCTTAGTTTCTCCCTATAAAGATTAGTCAAGTTTGATATAAAACCATCGTCGACGTGAGTCACGAATCGCGGGTACACATAGAAATCTCTATCAGGAGCAATGTTCAATTTGGTTCTACCTTCTTGGGTTAGAACAAGGCGTTTGATTTTGCCTGCAACTGACGAGAAAGTTTTTGTTTTGTTGTGAAGATGGTTCTCATTAGAATTGTTAGAACTTGATGAGGAGATAATCACTGTTCTAAGCTTTGCAGGGAGAGATGAATTTGTGATGACGTGATGATGAGAAGGTGAGTGCCATGGCTTGTGTGTTGTGTGAACGAAGAGAAGCATGGCATTACATGAAAATGGTTCTGTTGTTTGAAGCCCATGTTAAAGGATAGAGAGATATGTGGCTACAAGTGGATGATATAAAGATAGGATCCACCGAAAAAACATTTTTTAACGGCTTGTCAAACAAGCCGTGAATTCAAGAAGTTGCGGTAACACTCCGACTATTAACGGCGCAGATTTCATTTTCCACGGCTTGTCGTATGCGCCATTAAACATATTTTAACGGCCAATAATGTCAAACATATACATGGATAGTTGAGAAAATTTTCTGGATGGAGAGATTTTTTTTTATGGTTATTTGATTATACATTACATACTTTTTTTTATCAAAAGAGACGGAAAAAAGAAGTTTCATTGAATATACTTGAACACAGTCAATGATATTATAAATCTTATCACGAGAAAATTAAATTTCCTCACATTTAAAGCTGAGAAAATAGGGGGGTTAAGAAAAAAAATTGTGGAGAAAATACCCAAAATCATATTTACTTCTTATTTTTTTGAAAAAATAACATATTTTTTCAAGAAAATAACAATTTTCATAATTACTCGTTGGATAAGCACCCATCACTAATGCATGTGGAAGAAAAAATAAAATGTATATTACTATTCGAGATAATTCAAAAGTATTGAGAGGATATATATAGCTTGGATTATAATTTGAATAGTAGTCATTTTAACACTCCATATTATTTACTTGTATACTTCAATTTTCAAGCTAAACCAAAATGGCCCTAATCTCTTGATATCATCATTTCCCACATCCAAAAAAAAATAGAGACTTGGCAATAGTGTTTTTGATCTAGCTAACTTGCTAGCACCAAAAATATAAGGTAGACTCTATAATATACTCTGCAATGTTACTTCAATTAATTACTCTGCATGTTGCTATCAGTCACAATCTGCTATCTTTCTGTCTCTCAATCAATCTATTCCAACCCAAACAACTCATCAGAAAAGTTAATTAATATTAGTTTACACAAATTATAAATAAAAGATGATGAAGAGACAAATTAAAAGAAGGAACAAGTTTAAATTTTGAGTCATCATTTTGTTGTTTCTTTGCCTGAAAAGTGGATAACAGGCTAGTGATTCTGCTCTCTAGTCCATCATCACCTCCCCCTCTTCCAACATCTTTGAATATTTAATTTAATTTCTAAAGACAAAACTAGTAATTGCCCCAAAAATGTACATAAATAAGCTATATACAGAGAAATTTTCCATCTTCTAAGATTTCTATTCTCTACAAGAAGTAGAAACACCCTACACAACTTTTTTCCTTTCTTTTTGGCTTTTTCAATGAGACACCCTGATTGATTTACTACTTTGGCACATATATATTTATATATTTAATGATTCTGACCTTGGATAAAAGGATAGAAATCTCTTGGGCCAGTTACTACCATTTTATTGTGCTAGCTCAAGGTTTTATTTTGCTTCTAAGTCACCAACATCCATATGGTAATTATAGCCTTTCTCATTATTTCTAAGTCAGTTTTACTACTTTTTAACTTGTGTTCCCTTGATCTCTTTCCATGCCCATCTCATTTATAAAACAGAGTTGCTAGTAACAAAGATTAGAAATGAATATATTGGAATTACTTTAAGGGTAGTCTCAACTAGAAACAAAATAAAAAAAAATTAACTAAAGTGGTTTGGACCCATCTAAGGAAGACCTTTAAAAGTGTCAGCTAGAAAGAACTACCTATAAACAATATATGGTAATGATAAAGGTAAAGCAAGACTCAAGAAAGATATAATTACTTGTAATTTAAATAATTTAAAAAAAGAAGTAGATTCATGTAACGACCTCATGTAGTTGAAAAAAAGCTTAGTTAAGTTGAGTTCATGTAATAAAAAAGAGACACTGCATGTAAAAGCTTTATGCTTTTGTGATTGAAAGAAGGAAAATTTTTACTTAGTCTGTTTCCTTGTTGTTGTCCTTTTTAGAACCAACACCAATATTTTAGGAGAATAAGAGGCTTGGGCACTTCATTAAGTGTGCTTAAGGGGGAGCAAATAAGGTTAAAGTTTTAAGACAAAAAAAGTGGCAAGCAGGTCAAAAAGGCTCAAAGTGTCGGGTATTATAACCTCTGCTAAATAAATGCTTAAGGAAGGTAATTAAGTGGTAGCTAGTGATGTTCCTGTTTTGCTTTAGTTGCCCATCAAAACTTCAATTTAGTAGTAGCTTATAATGTACTTAATTCAGCTACTTTGAGGACATGAACTTGAGAAGTAATTAATTTGATTAACTTCGATAAAAGTTATAAATGTGGGTATAATCTTCTTTAATTTCAACTCCATCCAAAACTTTATATAATTTGATAAAAAGTAATAAGATTTGTAGGACTAAGATCATTAATTTGTGAAGGTTCTATATAAATTATATGGATAGCTATCAACACTCTATTTTAGACCCTTTTATGTATAGCAAATAGAAGGAAAAAATCATTGTTTTCAACATCAGCAAAAATCTCTTTAGTTGAGTTTACAATGAAGATCTTCTAAAGATTTACTAAAACTTTCAATAATGGATTAATAGACATGCATGAATTACAGTAATTAATAGCTAAGGAGAAAACAAAAAGATTTAATTTTTTATTTCCATAAACATGATTCCCTGCTAAAAAAAAAAAAAACAATTATATAACAGCAATAAATAGGGCCATCTAGCATTTATAATTCAAGATTATGTCCAAATCCTTATAGGAACCTTCAAAAGGATCTTTTTTTCACATATTTTTAGTCTAACATAATGGATAAAAAAATCTTGTTTTTAATTAGGTGGCTTTTTCTCAATATAAATTTATTCAAGAGTAGCCATAAGGAGGCCTTGAGTTGTTGAATCAAAATCAACTAGTAGAGTTGGGTCCTCTTTCATTGCTGCCCGGCATTCATCAAGCATACCCATTAGCTTGCTCCTGATACAGTTGAAGATGATTTGATAAGAAGAAACTAAAGACCAGCCTTCTTGTTTAGAATTGTTTCATAAAAATTATGTTTCAGCTTCTCTTATTCTCCCTCTTATTAGGACTTTCTTTGGAATATGTGTTTCTATCACTATTTTTTGCCAAAAAACAGCCTAAAAACACACCTAATGGAAGCATGGGATGGCCTTTAATAGGTGAAACCCTTGGATTTCTCAAGCCACACAAGTCGAATTCAATCGGGAAATTCTTACAGGATCGCTGTTCTAGGTGAATTTTCATGGAATTACTAAGAACCAAACGTATATTTTTTTAAAACTTGTCGTGGTTAATTGAATATTTTTGCAACTCTTATTATGTCATTAAACAGGTATGGAAAGGTGTTTAAATCACATATTTTTGGTCATCCTACCATTGTCTCCTGCGACTATGAGCTAAACATGTTCATTCTTCAAAATGAAGGGAAGCTCTTCCAATGTAGCTACCCTAAAGCCGTTCACGATATACTCGGGAACTTATCGATGCTACTTGTCGTGGGGGATGTTCATAAAAGGTTAAGAAATGTAGGTGTTGGATTCACAAGTACTTGTAAGTCTAATCCCAAGTTTTTTCATGACATGGATAAGCTAGCAAAGTCACTCATGGAAAGCTGGAAGAATCGAAAAGAAGTTGACTTTGTTAAAGAAGTTAAAAAGGTAATACATACATGCATACGTACATACATACTTCAATTAGTTCTTAATTAAGATTGTGAATTTAATCATTTTTTTTTACTTCTTGATTAATTAATGTTTTGGGATTTAATTAACTACAGTTCTCGTTCGATATTATGATTAAGCAAATACTAGACTTAGAACCGGGAGATCCACAAGCTTCTATGATACTGAAAGACCTCCTTACCTTCATGAAAGGATTGATTTCTCTTCCACTATATATTCCTGGAACTCCATACACCAAGGCTGTAAAGGTAAAACTATAGCGATAAACAAACTAAAATTATTTGTGATTTCTACTAAGTTTTCTTTTTTTATCCTATGTTGCTTCTTTGAATGACTTGTGCAGGCTAGAGCAAGAATATATGCCAGAGTGTCAAGCATGATAAAAGAGAGGCAAGGAGATTTGAGGCATGAAAATAGAGACTACCTAGATGTGATTTTGTCCAGTAAAAGCCTAAATGATGAAGAGAAATTAAGTATTGTGTTGGATCTTCTGCTTGGATCCCACGATACAACGTCGGTTTTAATATCAGTCACTGTTTACTTTCTTGGGCAATCACCAAATGCTCTTGAGAAACTAAAGGTACATTACAGGTTTTTTTTAAATTGAGATTAAAGCAAGTTAACTAGAGCCAAGATAACAGAAGATTGACAATTAATTTACAGGAAGAACATCAAGCCATAAGGAAAAGGAAAGGGAAAGCACCATTGAACTTGGAAGACTACAGGGAAATGGAGTTCACTCAAAATGTAAGAAACTAACTGTATATATATAGATAGAAATGTTCCAGTATCTATTTGAGTACCCTTTCAAGGATTGATTAACTCAAGATTGATTTTGGGTCTTCTTGACAACCTTGTAGGTTGTACAAGAAGCACTAAGATGTGGAAATATTGTAAAGTTTGTGCACAGGAAGGCACTCAAAGATGTTCACTACAAAGGTTTTTTATTTTTTGAAAAAAGAACATTTATATGATCATCTTCTACTTTTTTATTGAAAGAAAATGATGTTTCTGTTTCAGGGTACTTCATTCCCTCAGGATGGAAGGTCCTTCCGATTGCTACTGCCGTTCATCTTGATCCATCCAATCATACAGATGCTTCAAAGTTTGATCCTTGGAGATGGACAGTATGATTCATTTCTTATATATCTCATGCAGAAAGCTATAAGCCTACATTATAATTCCACTGTTATCAGCTTTTTTTTTTTGGGATAAAATTAAGTTGTCTTTTATTTAATTAATACAATTTTTATATATACAAGAAGTACTACTATTGAGGGTAATTAAGGTGAAAAACAGAATTATCGCCCACACGATTTTAGATTATTAGAGCTTTGTTTGTCATCTAGGTAGAAAGCTTTTCAGTATCATGTAGGGAGGCAGAGAGAACAAAAATGATCATGTATGTTTCATTGCAAACATAACTTTTCTTTTCTTTTTCTTGTATGTTCATCTTGTTAGGAGGAAGGAAAGGAGAAAGTTTTTGCACCTTTTGGTGGAGGGCCACGGCTCTGTCCTGGGGCCGATATTGCTAGGATTGAGACAGCTTTCTTCCTTCATCATCTTGTTCTTAATTATAGGTACTAAAATTAATATTGAATCCTTCATCTCGTCTAAATTTTCCATGCATACATACAATCTAATATATTTCAAATTTAGGCCTTAATATTCATAATTAAGGCCTAAAAGAGTATTGACATAGACAACAAAATTACTTTTTTTCTTCAGTCACTTTGGCAGTAATATATTATATGTATTTTCTTTGGATGCAGGTTTCAAACAAATGAGGAGAATTATCCACTGGCATACCCTTATGTGGAATTCAAAAGGGGGTTCCCTGTAAAGATAGAATCTATAGAAACAAGCATGGAAAATCTACTTAAATAGAATTTTCGATGTTGTGTATTATGATTGAAGAGCAAAAGGATGTTGAAATTAATAAATTACCTCAAGTTATGGTTTTATGTTAAGTTAATTTCATATTTTCAATTGGAGATAATATGATGTACATATTACTTTATAGATATTCAACTTAACAAAGCCTTTTTTAACCACATAGAGATGGCTACATGAATCTACTTCAATTCCTCCACTCTGCCACTAAATCTATAGTTATATCACTCTTGAATATTCCTATTCATTTTATTTTGTCTTCCTCTTCATCTATTATTACTTCTCTTTTTTGGTTTTCCACGAGGTATACCCACACCCTTTGGGTATGAGACTAGCCCTCGTTCAAGGCGGGAGTGGAATGGTAAACCTTTCCCAGCGACAACACCTCCAAAAATCAAGCAACTTCTATATAGGGATGACCTTGGGACTCAGTCCACTTCTGCTGAGCCAACCGCTCGTTGGTCTTCATCTATAATTTACCAATACTCAATATGTAGCTCTTTTTAAGACAATGAAGTTGCACAATTTGTTAACTTATACAGTACTCTCTAACTACAACAATTGAACATTTTATCTCTTACCATACAAGGTTACTAACAATAATTAGCATTAGAAATAAATTTTAGATAGTTTTGGGATTATATCCAAAATTGATTTTGGATTGGGCTAACCAAACAGTACTTATTCCTTATTCCTTACCTTTATGAATATAAGCAGCCTTTTATTTTCAATGCATTTTACCATAATATCAAGTTCTCTATTACAAGAAAACAGTGAAAAATAGTTATTTTCTTTCACTATATTCCATTCAACTTCATGAACAGCAATGGTACTTACAACAGCATTTTTATTGATCCAAAAGCAATTAAACAACAAAAAAACAAAACATCTTCAAAGCCTTACTTTCTCCCGTCTCTTTTAAGAAGAAAACTGCCACAGAGTCATCAGCTTCATCAGAGCATCTTGATCATATAATTACTCACACTTACTTTCAAACAAACCCATTTTTCACAAACTCAAATCTTCCTTATACTGTACTTATTGGAAGGCAACTCATGGAAGTGATCATGACTTGCAAGAGATTTCCCAACACACTTCAAAGAAGTAGGATTCACATACATGAACACATGATAATTACCTGTAAATAAATCACTAAAATTTGACCTACTTTCTTTCCACCTCTTCACAGCCATACCCAATAAGACCCTAACAAATGAGAACAGCCTTACTTTTTTCCTCAAGAATTTCCTTATTCTTGGGATTTGAACTCTTGCTCTCCTCTTACCAGTACTCAGCTTTCTGATCCTTGGCCAGCATCTAATTGTCTTGTTCTCAATAAACTTTCCCTCTTCTTCTTCTTTTTCTTCTTCTTCCACTTCAAACTCATTAGTATTTCTAAATCTCTGGTAAGATAACTTTGTGGGTGAGGCCATTTCAGTTGCAGATTTTATTGTTTTTGAGGAAATAGGAAGAGACCCAGATGGGGTTTTGAGGAGATGAAACACTTAATGAAGCTATAAAGTTGTTGGCTCTACTAATTGGGTTATAAAGATCTCTGTTAATTACTGTTGTTTGGAAGGGTGAGATGCCAACAATGCATAAGGAAGCATTGATTTGGTGGCTTTAGAATTAATATATAATTCTATCAGTGCATGAAGCACCTTTGGATCAAGAGAACTGGCATTTTGATATCAAAAGTTTAATTTTTATTTTTATTTTGATAATGCAAGATTGTAGAAGCTGGAAGTTTTGTCAATAATGGTGGTGGGTAAGTGATGTTAATTGACTAATTGTAGGATTTATTCACTTTTAAGTCAAGGCTTAATAATAGAGAGTAAAACCTGTGGTTCAAGTAGTAGTCTAATACAAGTGGTGAATGTAAAAGACATCATTGATTTGGCAATACTGTATCTATTAAACTTTACCAAGGAATTTTGAGAAATTTTTCATCATCAAATGATGCAATTAAATCAAAGCAAATACTATTATTAGATAAAGTTTAATATTGTGTTAGTATAATAATAGATTTAAAATATAACATTAAAACTTCCTAATGTATTCTTAAATTCATTCTGTAAATGTATGATTATATTTTTTATGACAAGAAATAAATGTGAATAGGAATAATGGCCCATGACATGAATTCACCAATTAGTTGGGTAGATCAGAAATCAATGCAAGAATATGATCTAGAACTTTTTTTTTATATTAGAAACAACGTGCCCTTATCCTATTGACAAGAATGGTCTCGCCCCAAGGTCCACAGGGAGCCGAGTTTGTAAATTTGTCTCGTGGGTTCAAATGCGATATTTCCTCGCTAGAGTGACCCACAAACCCTGTAAAATAAACCTTAAAACTTGACCACCGTGCCAATACGTTATTGGCAGAATACGATCTAGATCAGAATTTATTAGAATAAGATTTTATTTCAGAAATTATTAGAATAAAATCTTATTGAATGGAGCAACTTATAAGTCTGACCTCTGTTCGTGTTAAAGAATAAAGCTAGAATAACATCTTAAAAGCACCCTATTATTGAAACAATAGTTGTTACACAATTAATCTTTTCTCAAATCATATTATCCTTCATGTGCTGTTCCTGTTATAAAATCTGAAAAATCTTCAATGTATAATATGCTTCTGAAAGTTAAATTTCCAAAAGGTTCGTCACCAATTACAGAACCTATCATCATCATATATTTGAGAAAGAATTGCCAGACATCGTGACCAAGCTTGATCCCACAAAAAATCAACACCACAAGCATATATGATAATTTGTCAGTACAAATCAGAAAGTGCTACTTAGAAAGTTATTTTCACCCTCAAAAAAGCCCACAAGGTCATTTTACAAATGATTAATGTAATACTAATCAAAAAGATTTCAAACACATCCTGTACAAGAAGGGGGGCAAATTAGACTTGACTAGTAACCTTTCTCGAGTCTGCATCAACGAATCTGATGCAGAATCATCCAAACCCCACACAAGAAGAAGTCAGAATCTTCAAATGTTGAAAGAATATCAAAGAATTTTGCATTGTTTCGAGAAGGCTTTGGCCAGGAGCAGAGAGTTGAAATCAAGAAATCCATAAGGAACACTTTCAGTAGAGCTTTATTCGGGTCTTGATAGGAGTTCGGCAAATAGGGCATGATTCGAGATCTTTGCCACAATCACAGCATGTCTGTCAAGTACTAAAATGTCAATATCCCAATATGCACAAAAGTTTTCGCCAAAATGACGGTAAAATCCAGAACCAATGTAAATAGAACAGAGACCAAAAAAACAAATACACCAACCTGATGTCCACAGCCGAAAGCCATATCTTTTGCATTGGTAAGGCAGATAGGGCAAGCCTGCACAGGTCCAACAGAAAATGAAAAATCAATTACATATATAATACATTCACCAGGCTGGGTCAGTGAAAATAACCATCCAGGTATGGAAAAAGTAACAAGTAGATAAATTTCTTTCCATGAAAGATCTTATATACTGAAGTGTTATTACGTTAAATCTTATATACTGAAGTGGCAACTGCTGACAGACTAAAATGCAAAATGACAAGAAAAGGAAAACAAATAGAAAAATAAGCGAACCTAGAAATTTTTTTGCCAAATTGTCTATCTACCTGATTATCAAAAGCAGAACTTTCTGGTGGGGCTGTGCCTCTACTTGTTTCATGTTCATAATAAGGAGGTGCACTCTGCCGGAAACTGCTCACTCGGGAAGGTTTTGAGGCAGAGGAAGCTGCCGCATAGAAAGGCAGAGGAAGGGGGACTCTTTCTGGAGCATCTCTCCTTTGACGACCTCTAAGATAAAGAAAAGAAAAATAAATCAGCCTCATGTAATTTTGACACAAAAAACCCAGAATGAAAGGGTAAGAAATGGCATAAAAAGATATAAGAATAAATCAGAGGAAAAAAAAAAGTTATAAAAGACAAGTTGTTGTTACCCCAATATATTAAGTTCTATTGTTGCTTTATACTGAGAAGGGATCTCCATTAATGCCGAAAGAGCAAATTCTGTCTCTTTCCTGGAGTCGGGTTTATTCTTTGACATAATCTCTGTGAAATTCACAAACTAGAAAATGAAACAAATAGATTAATAAATCACTGGAATGAAGCCTTTTCTGGATACATGAAAACAAAAGAATACATTGTTTCCACACTTCCAACAATTGCTTACTTGGAAATTATCAAAGGACCGAGCAGGAATGTTATCATCAAATTCCTTCATCATGTCCCAAGGCCCATCTCCAACTCCAACTAAAATAATTGATAGGGGGAGCTCACTGCAATAAGAAAATCCATGTGAGAAAGCTGGTTGCAAATAGAGTCCCGATAAGACACATGTCAACAGACACTTACCTTGCTTTTACAATTGCATCAACTGTCTTCTGTTCCTGTGGGCTTAGCTGGCCACGGTCTGTATCTACGCTCCTAGTCACCTGTGGCAGGCCCAGCGTTTTTAGGATATTGAACATTGGAATATCCTGAATTACAATAGCCCTGGGCATTGATGAACAAGTCAACCATCCTGGTACAGGAAGAATACTCATCCCCAGGATAGCAGACAGGACACTTGTATCTTTTGCATCCTTGTATCCATACTATAAGTATAGAGCCAAGAAAGAAGGAAAAAAGAAACGAAAAGACCACCCTTGAATAGTAATTACATAATTTAAGAGGTGGTTATTAGTTGAGTGGACTAAAGAAGCTGATTGCTAATCATTGTACGAGCTATTCTTACAGTCTAAATGTCCTATAAATAGACTTCAACCAAGTGTTAGTTAACTAAGCAGATGGCCTACAGTTGACGTCTCCTAATTGAGGAAAGTTACAGTCTATGATTTAGTTAAGCCTGACTTCGGGCATTCTACACAAACCTAATTTAGTAATTCCAAATTTTGCTTGGTGTCATTCCCTCACTTTGTTTTCCTTTGTTTTTTTTTTTTTTTTTTTTTTTTTTTTTGGAGGGGGGGGGGGGGGGGATGGATCAAGAGGTATCAGGCCCTTGCCCACTAGTGTACCCCTAGGGCACAACCACAAATACTCTAGGACGTCATTCGCCAATATTAGAACCAACCTAGTGAATGGGAAGCTCGAACCCACAATCTCCTCTTGGATCATGTTTGACAATCTGCCTCCCAACCACTAGGCCAATCTAATGTTGGTTTTATTCCCTCAGTTATATTTAGTAGTTTCTCAATTTGTTGTCTCCATTTATTTTTTTTAATAGCAACTGATGATAATAAAAGGAAGGAAGGAAACAACTTATGCCCCTTGTTTCTGAACCCAGAAGCATTGACTGAGTCTTCTTTGTATAAAGTTACTTGCATTATTAAGAAAGAGACTTGAAAACATGACATCATGAGACAAGCTGTCACGCATTCATCCATCTATTAAAATAATAATTCACAAAGGAAGAAGTATTTCTATTGGGCTATGTAAATAGCATAATAACAATCTAATGTGCATATTTGTGTGCCAAACGAGAAGGCAGCCACAGAATTTATTCTATCAGATAGAATTAAAGGGTCACTAAAGGACAAAAAGAAAACAGAGTAAATCAACATCTCTGAAAGAAAAAACTTCATATTATACCAAAGTAAATGTTGAACAAAGTCATAATACCTGCCCATCAGCAATTATTAACAGGACATGGTACTGTCCACCACTTTGCTCAACAATTGTCATTGCCATCTCAATGATTGGAGCAAATGATGTAGGCCCTGCACAAGAAATAATAACATAGAACATTGGAAAAACGGGACAAAGTTCATATAATGCAGCAACCCACACAGAGAAAAACTGAACAGCAACCTGCCAGTCGTAGTTGAGGAACTATTTCCCTGTATCGCGCCAATGCTTCCTCAAATCCATTACACGGCCTCTCATCTGGGTAAAAACTGAAAACATCTTGATCATGTGTTGACGCTGTCAAAACACAGAAAATAAGCATGTGAAGATATTTATAAAGAAATTATCTTCTAATCAAATTCACCAAGACGGCTATGTTAACAACGTACCATCACCAAATCCAAAACAAGGAATCAAGTCATCCTCATCAAAAACCGATAATGTTCTTCCAATGATAGAAATTGCATGTTCATAGGGGTTTTGACCAGTTCCTATGTGATGCAAACTTTTGCGGTGAAATGACCTCGAACCTAATTTGCCAGAGAAAAGTTAACATATACCACTAGCATCATAGCTCATGAATGAAGTTAAAGAGCATATCAGATGAAGACAAACCTGTCCACTCATTGCTCTTGGTGAAATCAATGCCAACTATTAGATTAGAAGATTCAAGACCGGCCCGTGCAAGAGCCTCAGTGACCTGCATATGGCATAATGTTAGTCATACTTTTATTTGAGAATATATAGTATTACCACTTTTTGTTTTATTCAAGTATGGTCCAGTTTCAAATATATATATAAGTTTCAGATAACCATAACACCTAACACCAAAAATATTAATGCACATGTTATTAAAACTCAATATGAAAGATATCAAGAAGTTATCACCAAAACTAGAAGCAATTCATCAGACGACACTGGGCTACATACAAACTTCTTTTTCTCATAAGCTAAATTCAAATGCATGGGGCCTCAACAAACCACCCCAAAACCGACGGGTAGGGGTGTAAGCCAACCCGACCGAACCGAACTCAACCCGATGGATTGGGTTAGGTTGGATTGATCTAGGTGTTTGGGTTGAGTTGAGTTCAAAAATCTCAATCCGAACGGGTTTGGGTTGGGTCATGGGTTGACATTCTTCTTAGATTCTTTTTTATTATTCTTCCTTATAAAGTTGAAGTCATTTTCTTAAAAAAAAAAAAAAACAAACAAACAAGTCATCTCAACCCGAATGACCAACCCAACCCAACTCGAACTAGTTTGGGTTGGGTTGGGTTGGGTTGGGCTGGGCTGGGTTGGTTTGAAGGGTTAGTATGGTTCGGGTTGGGTTTCATTTTTCTCAACTTGAACTAGTTTGGATTCGATTGAGTTTTGGCCTGAATCCAACCCAACCCAACCCAACCCGTTACACTCCTACCAAGGGAGCTACTCCTCATACATGTAGAGTTCCCATAGTTAAATTCACACCAACCCCTCAAGTTGGTTCATTTGAAAGATTTGTTTTATAACCTCAAAAAAAGAACATGTCATTACTGGGAGATTTTAACTACAACTTTTAACAAACAGCACCCAATAACATATTAATCCATGCAATTAGTTCAATCCATATAAGACAATCAAAGCAGTTGCTCGTAAAAGAGCTCAAAACAGCATAAAATTATATTACAACGGAGCATCCGTTCAAAAACTTGCATGCCACATAAGAACTCCATAAATAAAGGAAACAGGTAGCTCTTAATCCTTTGGAATGATTAGCATCAATCATATTATCTAAACCAATAATTTGCTGATCCCCCCTCCTCCCTTCCCCCAATCTTTCATATTTTGACATCTTCATACTATTAGAAATACCCAAACATCAAATAAAAATAAAAATAAAAATATATGTGCAATTTTTACCTGTTCCAACGAGGTGTAATTATCATCTATCCTCGAATATTTCCTCTCCAACCTCTTCTGAGGCCTGCCCACCGGATGACTATAGTTCTCTGGCGGAGCTGCATGATTCTGTTGCGGCGGATGGCTATATTGAGGCGCGGAATTCTGTTGTTGCACATAATCATACTGACCCCCATAATTCTGGCTAGGCTGATTGTACGGCGATTGTGGCGGATACCCGGGATGATTCCATGAAGAAGAAGATGTCGAACTAAACGACGGTGCAGACCTAAAACTCGTCTCCCTCGAACTTCTACCACCCATTAACACCTTAACTTACAGAACCTCTCCTTCACAACACAAAAGAAACAAAATAAAATTGCTAAAAATCAAAGAATCTAATTCTCTACGTATATATATGTATATTTAAATGAACTATGAAGGAAGGGGACTTCCGGGAAAAAACAGGTTTTTCCATCCTTATACGAAACAAAGACTGGAAAAGGCGGCGTCTTACCACTGGAAAATTAATCACACCTACGAACCGACGTTTCTCTTCTTCTACATGTCCGCCGACTTAACAATATCGATTATCCAGTGAAAAAAGCCCTAAAAGCTTCCAAAAAGCTGTAGTTCTACAATGCAAAATATGCAATAACTAATAAGCAAGCCAAATCGAAGACGAAACTTAGGATTACAAGGCTTTGACAAAATACAAAGTCAAACAGAACAAATCAAAGAAAGAAAAACCCCAATTTTTGACCGCTACCGACTACTACTTTTCAGCACTAAATCGGAAATTTCTCCCGAGTGTTTCGTTCAAGATCTTAGAATATAATCTTCTATAAATTGAACTCTAAATCGATTCGGAAACCGAGCATTTTGCGCCGTGTAGAGGAAAAATTACTAAGTTCATTAAGATCAGAAAGATCCAGAGAAAACCGGAATCTTTGTCGCATTTTCTTACAAGATTTGATGTTTAGTGTTTTTTACCTTGTATGGAAAACTCGAGATTCTGTGCTTGTTTCGACATTGATCTGAAACTTGTGCTTCTGGTTCTGTTTCGTTCGTACAGTTCTTCTTCTTCTTCTTCTTCTTCAAGCAGAGGATGAAAGTGTAGTAATGGCTGTGAGAATCGATTTGGCTTCAGTGAGGAGAAAAGTGTAATAATTGTGAAAATGTATAGAAAGCTTTTAACCTTTTTTTGGTTGTTTATCAGAAACTGGTTGTTCCCAGGCGTTTACCCTTTCTCAACGGCAATGAGCTTTTTTGGTGTACATGTGGAGTGTATATCTTCAAGTTTGTCCCTCCAACATTATTATTATTATTATTATTATTATTTTATTTTTTATTTTTTATTTTTTTTGCCAAAAGTAGAAATGACTTAATGTAATCCGAAGGTAATGAGTATTGCATTGTGACATCCCAATCAATAACTTAGCATTATTCAAATCATAAAAGTGATTGTTGGTAAAGAGGTGACTTTCAAACTCAAAGGTTACGGGTTTAATTCTTATTACTGTCTCACCTTAAATGGTAAGAGAGATTAACGGGTCAGAAATCAGACTGATTCCTTTTTTAAAATATAGTCTGGGATGAAGTTCGTTATATAATTAACAATTAATATTATTTCTTTTAAAAAAAATGGTAAGAGACAACCTTATGGAGGCTTCTAACATTTAGAATTTAAATAGCATAGAATAAAAACAGTACATCTTTAAAGTCATAAAGAATCGCGTGTGTGACTAGTAAATATTCTTAAAGATAATTTTATTTTTGTTTTAATTAAGATTCAGTTTTTTGTTGATTTAAGTGCAAATATATAGTTAATATTTTCGAGCAACTCTAATTTCTTATATGTCATTTTGATTATAATAATAATAATAATAATAAGTTATAATATGTTGTAACTAATTATGTTATATTGAAGTCTTAAAACTCATTTTATGTGAGGAATGTAAGAAATAATAACAAGCATTCCACTGAATGAATATTATAACAGCTTTAGTACATGTAATTTAATTGATTTTTCTTCTTTTTAATTTATAAGACTTCTAAGACAGGCTTACGTTTTCATTTCTAGAAGTTTACGTTGGAATTTCTATGTTCCACATAAGTCATGATCGTACGTAATGTATAGAAAAAATATTATTTATGAATCTTAATCATTGAATTTGGTTTGCTTAAATAATCAAATCCAACTTAAATTTCTTAAACAATAAGAAAGCCATATTTCGTGGCATCTCCTGATTAAGGGTGTCAATGAATTAGTTCAAACTATGAAATTAAACTAAATTAGTGTGTTCAATTCGGATTTTTTTTTCTCTAATCTGTTCGATTTCGGGTTAAAAGTTTTATAAACCGATCGATTCTGTTCAGATTACAGATTAAAGTCTTACAAATCGACGGTAAACCGAACCGAACTGACTATGATTATATTGTGTTATTATGCTATATATGTAAAAATATTTTTATGTGAATATTAATGTAACATGATATGTTGATATATATATTGACGAATTTTTTTATAATATTATATAATTATATTGTATTATTTATAATATGTGTTTCTTTTAATTTTAAAAAATATATTTTACAGATTAAAAAAATATAAACCAATTAATCAAATTGAATTGATTTAGTTCGATTTAAGAGAGTATAATCAGTTCAGATTGATTTACAAAAAGCCAATTTGTTGTCCTCGATTCTGTTAGGGGTTTAGGTCTAACACTCGCGATAATGATCAAAATCAATTAAAATTCAAACCCAAACCTCAAAAAAGTTGGTTAATTATTATATTTTTGGCTTTATTATCTCATGTACATTATTTCTATTGGTTAAAAAATGTCATGTTCTTATTTAATAATTAATATATTCGTGTATCAATCTTTTTCTCCATCAATGGATCCTTTTTTGTTTTTTTGTTGACAAGATCATTGGATCCTTTTCAATACATTTCATATAAAGAATTTTTCCAGTCATATATGGGTCACTTCATGCATGTGTTATCTCATTAAACGTGATACGTGTTTTTACATGCCGCGTCACGTGCATTTTGGGAATATTTTGGCATGGTGTCGATTACAGAGGATACGGTCTCCATTTGTCAATATCACATTATCTATAGACCAAATGATTAAAAGGTTCCAAAGTTAGTTGTTTTGTTAGAGGTTAGTTGCTCTGTTTCAAGTTATTAGATAGTTAACAAGCAGCTCAGTTGCTCAGACATCTTGTATACATGCCAACGTAGAGACTCTAACTTAATACAAGAAAATCTATAAGGTAGTTTTCTGAAACTTCTTTTATCTCTCTCTCCACTTCTTATTCTTTCCTGAGATCCTTTCATGGTATCAGAGTACTAAAGATTGATAATGGTGAAACAAGCTTCTTCTTCTTTCTGTGGAGAGATGTCACATTCTACCACATATCGTTTCAATCCTGTTTCTTTCAATTACTCTCTTACAGTAAAGTTAGATAATTCAAATTTCTTGATTTGGCAAAAGCAGATTCTTTCAACCATCAAAGGTCACAAGCTACTTCAATTCATCAATGGTGATCCTCCTCCATTGAAGTTTCTTTCTCGAAATGATGAAGACATTAATGTGATTAATCCTGAATTTAGTACTTGGGAGCGACAAGACCAGCTTCTCCTATCTTGGATTTTTTCCCCTATAACAGAAAGTATTCTCTTAAGAATGGTAACTTGCGACACTACCTATCAAGCGTGGACTACACTGGAAACTTACTTTGCTTCTCAGATCAGAGCAAAGGTCTCACAGTACAAGACACAGTTGCAAAATGTTAAGAAGGACCCCCTCACCATGAATGAATATCTACTCAAAATCAGAAACTGTGCCAATCTCTTTTCCTTAGCTGGCCATACTTTATCAACTAAGGAACATCTTAATGCAATCTTTGAAGGCCTCTCTTCTGAATATGATACTTTCATTCTGACTGTAGAGGCACGCACTGGTGATTACACAGTTAAGGACATTGAGGCACTACTGCTAGCACAAGAGGCACGAATAGAAAAACATCATTGTAATCTTGATTCTGCATCATCTACTTTTCTAATTCTCCTGAAGCGAATCTTGCTGGAAGATCGTTCAATTCTCAGCAACAGAAATCTATCTTCAACAATCGACAATTTTCTTCTTCTCCTTCTGGTATTTTTTTCAATATCAGAGGTCGATCTCCATCTTTTAGAGGTGTTTCACCTCAGACATGGCGTCCTCCTGTGAAGTCTCGAGGAATGGGTTATTGGAACACCACAAAATTGCAATGTCAGTTATGTGGCAAGTTTGGTCATCTTATGATGAACTGTTTTTACATATTTGATCAGTCCTTTAAAGGACCTACCAAATCTCCACAAGCTAATGCCTTCTATGCATTCTCTGTGACAGTTGATGATCCTCTTTGGTACCCTGACTCTTGTGCCTCCAACCATGTCACTGCTAATGATGATAATCTCATGGTTATGACTGATTATGTTGGTCCGGAGCAGGTTTATATTGGTAACGGTTCTAGTATCTCTATTAAACATATTGGAAATTCTATTTTTCATTCTCCTTATTACAATAAATCTCTTTATCTTACTAATCTTTTACATGTTCCTGAAATAACCAAGAGCCTCATGAGTGTTTCCAAATTTTGTTATGATAAAAAGGTTTTTTTTGAGTTTCATTCTGACAAATGTTTTGTTAAAGATCAGGCTCCCAATACCATCCTTCTGAAAGGCAATCTTAAATATGGCCTTTATGCTTTTGATAGTTCAAAAATCTCACTGTCTATTCTAGTTTCAAAGCAGTCGACCTGTCACACCTCATACCGGCGGTGTGATGGGCACCTCATACCGAGCGTACCCCAGCCATTATATACCATATAATATTGTCACATTTCAGTACACAGCTCACTGCAGCGTCTACTATCCCTGGGATCATTTGTCCACACTATTCAGTGGCTACTCAGATTGCGAAATCAAACCTTATAAGGAGGTTGTGAGTTCGAATCTGGGAGAGGTCCTACACTATTCATGAGTGAATAGTATGGACAAATGATCTCGGGGGTACTAGACGCTGCAGTGTGTTGTGTACTAGGATGTGACAATATTATGTGGTATATAATGGCTGGGGTAAGCTTGGTATGAGGTGTCTATCACACTGCCGGTATGGGGTGTGACAAAAAGGTCTTATGTATACATAAGGCCTTTTTGCCACACCCCAGTACACAGCCCACCGCAATGTCTAGTACCCCGGGATCATTTGTCCACACTATTCATTCATGAATAGTGCAGGGCCTCCCCCATATTCGAACTCGAAACCTCTTAAGGTTTGATTTCGCAATCTGAGTAACCACTGACAGGTTTGATTTCGCAATCTGAGTAGCCACTGAACCATTGGCTCAGTGGTTACTCAGATTACGAAATCAAACCTTATAAGGAGGTTGTGAGTTCGAATCTAGGGGAGGCCCTGCACTATTCATGAATGAATAGTATGGACAAATGATCTGGGTATGGGGTGCTTGCGCAACCCAGATGTGACAATATTATGTGGTATATAACGGCTGGGGTATGCTCGGTATGAGGTACCCATCACACCCCAGAGGTACTAGACACTGCGGTGGGCTGTGTACTGAGGTGTGACACGACCACTTCAAGATCTTCACCTTTGCCTGATTCATATATTCTTATTCCTCACGTCTTCAATAATTCTTGTAAGTCTTCATCTCCACACCCTTCTTTTCAGCTATGGCACAATTGATTGGGTTATCCATCGGCCAAAATTGTAAAATGTGTGCTTCACTGCTGTAACATTCCATTTTCCAATAAAGATGATGTTTTTTTTTGTACATCTTGTTGCCTTGGTAAAATTCACAGATTGCCTTTTTCACCATCTGAAATTGTGTACAACCATCCCTTGCAACTTATTTACATTGACCTATGGGGGCCTTCACCCATCCAATCTGCAAGTGGTTACAAGTATTACATCTCTTTTATTGATGCCTACTTTAAATTCACATGGATTTACGTGTTGAGAAATAAATCAAATGCTTTACAAACCTTCATTGATTTTAAAACAAGTTGAGCTTCAACTAGACTGCAAAATTAAAGTTCTACAAAGTGATGGTGGTGGGGAATACAAAGCCCTTTCAACCTATCTATCAGCTCATGGGATCCTTAATAGATTATCATGCCCTTATACCCAAGCCCTTATATGGGTCACTTCATGCATGTGACCCATATACGACTGCAAAATGTTAAGAAGGACCCCCTCGCCATGAATGAATATCTACTCAAAATCAGAAACTGTGCCAATCTTCTTTCCTTAGTTGGCCATACTTTATCAACTAAGGAACATCTTGATGCAATCTTTGAAAGCCTCTCTTCTGAATATGATACTTTCATTCTAACTGTAGAAGCACGCACTGGTGATTACACAGTTAAGGACATTGAGGCACTACTGCTAGCACAAGAGGCACGAATAGAAAAACATCATTGTAATCTTGATTCTGCGTCATCTACTTTTTCTAATTCTCCTCAAGCGAATCTTGCTGGAAGATCGTTCAATTCTCAGCAACAGAAATCTATCTTCAACAATCAACAGTTTTCTTCTTCTCCTTCTGGTATTTTTTTCAATATCAGAGATCGATCTCCATCTTTTAGAGGTGTTTCACCTCAGACATGGCGTCCTCCTGTGAAATCTCGAGGAAGGGGTTATTGGAACACCACAAAACCGCAATGCCAGTTATGTGGCAAGTTTGGTCATCTTATGATGAACTGTTTTTATATATTTGATCAGTCCTTTCAAGGACCTACTAAATCTCCACAAGCTAATGTCCTCAATCTGCAACATGAAGATGATGTGCCTGATTCATCTTTTTCTGTTTTTCTCAATTCTATCTCTCAATAACCATTTGCTGGCAATGCCTTCTATGCATTCTTTGAGATAGTTGATGATCCTCTTTGGTACTCTAGCTCTTGTGTCTCCAACTATGTCACTGCTAATGATGATAATTTCATGGTTATGACTGATTATGTTGGTCCGGAGCAGGTTTATATGGTAACGGTTCTAGTATCTCTATTAAACATATTGGAAATTCTATTTTTATTCTCCTTATTGCAATAAATCTCTTTATCTCACTAATCTTTTACAGGTTCCTGAAATAACCAAGAGCCTCATGAGTGTTTCCAAATTTTGTTATGATAACAAGGTCTTTTTGAGTTTCATTCTAACAAATGTTTTGTTAAAGATCAGGCTCCCAATACCATCCTTCTGGAAGGCAATCTTAAAGATGGTCTTTATGCTTTTGACAATTCACAAATCTCACTGTCTACTCTAGTTTCAAAGCAGTCGACCACTTCAAGCTCTTCACCTTTGCCTGATTCATATATTCGTACTACTCACGTCTTCAATAATTCTTGTAAGTCTTCGTCTCCACACCTTTCTTTTCAGCTATGGCACAATAGATTGGGTTATCCATCGGCCAAAATTGTAAAATGTGTGCTTCACTGCTGTAACATTCCATTTTCCAATAAAGATGATGTTTTTTTTTGTACATCTTGTTGCCTTGGTAAAATTCACAGATTGCCTTTTTCACCATCTGAAACTGTGTACAACCATCCCTTGCAACTTATTTACACTGACCTATGGGGGCCTTCACCCATCCAATCTGCAAGTGGCTACAAGTATTACATCTGCTTTATTGATGCCTACTCTAAATTTACATGGATTTACGTGTTGAAAAATAAATCAAATGCTTTACAAACCTTCATTGATTTTAAAACACAAGTTGAGTTTCAACTAGACTGCAAAATTAAAGTTCTACAAAGTGATGGTGGTGGGGGAATACAAAGCCCTTTCAACCTATCTATCAGCTCATGGGATCCTTCATAGATTATCATGCCCTTATACCCAAGCCCAAAATGGTGTGGCTGAGAGGAAGCATAGGCATATAGTTGAGCATGGCTTATCTATTTTTGTTCAATCTTCTATGCCTCTAAAATACTGGGATGAAGCATTTCGAACCATTGTTTACCTATCTAATAGACTTCCCTTGTGGCGACCCAAACCCTGAACCACCGGGGTGGAACGTCCGGTGTAGGCATCTCCAACCACCCTCAATCCGTGTGAGGCTGTTGAAACCCTACGAGCCTTATACAAACCTAATAAACATAACCCATGCAAATCCACTTATCCAAGATAATCACCATAGACAAAAGATAATCCACAATAAAATCCATAAGTGATTCCATAATCCCAACAGTTTATCAAAATGGACATACACATAAAAGTTCCCCAAGCCACGGGTACCAAATCATCATATGCCCACATGACCTATCTAACAAAACTCGACTCACCAATACTACAAAGTGTAGAAAGTGTTATAATTACATACTACAAAATATGATTACATCATAATTAAAACCAAGTTCACCAAAAATGTCGCCTCCTATCTCACGTTGAGGCCCTTAACTCTCACGCCGACAAGGTCCTCAAGAAACTACTCCCTTGCCCTTATCCGGAACAGAAGGATCTGAAAAAGGGAAATGAGGATGAGTCAACGATGCCCAGTGCATAGAATTCAGATATGCCATCAATACTCATCAATAAAACATCATGTATGCATTTCAATGCGTAGGATGATTAAAAGCTCATAACATATGGCTATCAAGCATCTATAATAAGTTTGATGCAAGTAAAAAGCCAATTGTTTTTTGGATCCACATTTCATATGCATTGGAGTTACTAGTGTACCGTTCCCATGCCCAATCATATTCGTTTGAGGTCACTAATGCGCGTATATTTTACCACGTTGTTCTCGTCCCAAAATACTTCCTTTTCTCAAACCTTCATATGGCAAAGTCAAGTCTTCCTTCTAGTATGCTAACCTTGTATGCTTTGCAAGGGCACACAAAGGTGTAGCTTTTGTCAATCACTAAGTCATTCAGGTCCTTATAAAGGACAAACTTAACTTGTCACGCCCGGATTGCACCACAGTGCCCCCTACCCAAGGTGATGAGTACCCTCGCAGGGTATACTCTAGCCATTATGTACCCATAATATTGTCTCCACTGTACAATCTACAACACAGTGTCCTTTACCCCCTGCACAATCCACAGCACAGGGAGGGCCTCCCCCAGATTTGAACTAGTAATGTCACGTCCAGGTTGCACCGCAGTGCCCCCTACCCAGGGTGATGAGTACCCCAATCTACAGGGCGTACTCCAGCCATTATGGATCCCATAATATTGTCTCCTCCCAATCCACAGGGAGTCCTTTACCCTCTGCACAATCCACAGCACAGGGAGGGTGTGGCGACCCTGCGCCCCGGACCACCAACCCCGCAGGGAATGGCATGCAGAATGCCGGGGGGGACACCCAGCATAAGCATCTCCGACCACTCCTCAACTCCCGTGAGGTGGTTGAGACCCTACGAGCCTTATCTCAAACAACGACATAATATCAAAAGGTACTAAACAAAACTACCCACCGTATTAATCACTAAGACAAGAGATAATCCATAAAAATGAACCATAAATAAAATCATAATCCCTATAGTCCATTAAAATTGACATACACATAAAGTCCAAAATTGTTGGTACAAATAAAAATCGTCATATGCCCACATGGTCTATCTAACAAGTCCCAACTCACCCATACTACAATGTGGTAAGTATTATAATTACATAATCCAAAATATAATACTTCATAATTTAAAACACAGTTCAATCAAAATGCCTCTCAACTCACATCGAGGCTTTGGATTCTCTCGCAGGCAAGGCCCTCAAGATATGACTACTCCTTTGCCCTTATTCGGGACAGAAGGACCTGAAAGAGGAAAATGAGGGTGAGCCAACGGTGCCCAGTGAATAGAATTCAAATATGCTATCAATACTCATCAATAAATATCATGTATGCATGTCAATGTGTAGCATGATTAAAAGCTCATAACATATAGATATCAAGCATTTATAATAAGTTCGATGCAAGTAAAAGCTTATCAATTTGGATCCACATTCCAAATGCATTGGGGTTACTAGTGCACGTCTATTTCACTGTACCGTTGACTCAAATCATGTTTATTTGGGGTTACTAGTGCACGTATATTTCACCGTACCGTTGACCCCAATCATTTCCTTTTTAAAACCCTCCTATGACAAGGTTAAGTCCCCCTATTAGCCAGATAGATGGGTCCAACCAAAGTCATAAGGTTTTCTCAAATCAATGCATCATTCAAAATATTAGAACACATTCATGCTTTCAACATACAATATATATAAGTGATATGATGACATAAAAGATATAATCATAAATGAAGTCTACTCACAACCAAGCCTCGCGAGAGTATTTAACCACACACGACCACCAAACCGAATCAACCCAATCAAGATCCTGAAACATTCATCAATATTCTACCATACATCAATTTCTATGCTCAATCACATAGACATTACACATCAACCCTAAATCAGCCCACATATAGACAATAGGCCTAAATCTCATCTAATCCCATCATTCAACTCAAATCACATGACTTAGGCCTCTAATGCATAGTTCTCATTCATAAACCATTCTATTAATCAAAAATACTGATTTTCAATTCCTTAGGCATAAACATGCCCAAATTGGGTCACTTGATCACAAGTAGGCCTAACCCATGATATCGTCACAATCACCAAATCAGCAGCATAATCAACCCTAATCATGCTTAATTAAACATAAGTTGCATCAATTCAATGATTCTAGGCCAAAAACATCAAAAGCCCCAAAATATGAAAATTTTCATACTTAGGCCATATTGCCGATTTACACTAGGTCACCATGTTCAGCCATGTATATCACTGATTTTGCATCATGGGTTCATCAACAATGGCAACTAGGTCAACATAGTTGACATGCAAGCTATTTGGAAAGGTCTAAGTTCATATTCTAAATTTAGGTCTAATACAAGCAACCCTACCAATTCTTCATTTAATATTCTGTTCAGATGTATCAATCTACCAACAGAAATATGTAATCAGAAAATCAACCGTACAGATTGAAATATGTGAAGAAACAAACCTTCTGTCCAAATATCAGCCCAATCCAACGGTGGACTGAAAAGATAGTATCTTTGATGAACAAGTCTCTAATCAGATAATTTCTCCTTTGCTGCTGCAAATACTCAAACTCAAATGATTATATCACACAACATACTTAACACATAAACATCTCCACCGTTCATAATGCAGAAATATCAGTTTTAAACTACATACCCAAATTGTATATCCATCCAACGGTAGATTGAGGAGATCTATAAGTTTGACCGAAATAGCGTGAGAAATCCAGAATTTTCGACCAGCTTTGTTTGAGAGGTTTGATCTCTTAGAAGAAACCTCTAGTCAAGATCTCCACCGTTCAGAATGCATAACCATAAGCTACGAACTTGCTGACAAAATTTGAGCTCAATCTGACCATATATCCCGAAAATCCATCACTTTGATGAAAATGTTGCAGATATTTTCCTCAAGCAACTCCTCCTTTCTTTCTCTTCTTCTTTCCTTTCTCTTCTTTTCTTTTATTTTTTTCCTTTCTCTCCACTCACCTCACTTTCTAGCACTTCCTTGATTCCCTCCACTCACCTCACTTTCTAGCACTTCCTTGGAGAAGAGAAGTGGGCATGGGACATTTGTCCACTTTCATGCACCAACCTTCACATGTGTTGGTCTCATACTACCCATACCAACCACATGTACTTTTACCAATCTCATGCTTCCATGTATTTTAAATGTTCAATCAATTTAATACACCAAATTTTTATTCTCATTTATCCTTTTATCCAATCAATCCTAACCCATATCAATTCATGGTTTAATGGCCCATGCGTAAATAATAACATATGCATTATACTTTAATTTAACATGACCCATATACAATTTATGATACACATATTTATATACATTATCAAGCATCAACTATACAAACATTAAACAACTATCAAACAAACACCAAACATATCAAGGCAACGCATAGAGTTTGGGCAAAGTGCAATTGGGTTATGGGCTAGATGAAATAATTTTTGGGGCGTCACAGAGGGCCTCCCCCAAATTCGAACTCGTAACCTCCCTTAAGGAGTTAGATTTCGCAATCTGAGTAACCACTGAGCCAATGGTTCAGTGGCTACCTAGGATGCGAAATCAGACTCCTTAAGGGGAGGTCTCGAGTTCGATCCCGGGGGAGGCCTTCCCTGTGCTGTGGATTGTGCGGGGGGGTAAATGATCTGGCTGGAGAGTACGCTCTACGGAGGGGATGCCACCCAGATGAGACAATATTATGGGATCCATAATGGTTGGAGTACGCCCTGTAGATTGGGGTACGAGTTCATGCTTTTAGAGGCAAGACTTACTAGGCCACAGGGTTTTACACACATGCATCATTGAAGTCAATAGAACACATTCATGCTTCCAAATTATATAAGATATAATTGATATGATGACATAAGAGATTTAAATATAAATGAAGTCTACTCACAACCAAGCCTCGCGAGAGTATTTAACTACACACGATAACCAAAACCGGATCAACCAAACCAAGATCATGAAATAATCATCAATATACAACCATACATCAATACACATAGGCATTATACATCAACCACAAATCAGCCCATACATGGATTAATAGGCCTAATTCCATCTAATCACAACTTACAACTCAATTCATATGCATTAGGTCTCTAACGCCTAATTCACGTTCATAAATCATTCAAATAATAAAAAATAATGATTTCCATTTCTTTAGGCATAAACATGCCCAAATTTGATCATATATGGCCTAACCCATGACATGGTCACTGCCATCAAATTAAATAGCTTAAACAACTCTAATCATGCTCAATTAGACATACATTGCATCAATTCCATGATTCTAAGTCAAGAGTATCAAAAGCCTTAATTTAGGAAAAATCTCTACAATAGGCATAGAGCGGAATTAAACTAAGTCATACAATTCTAACATAGTTTCAAACATTTTAAACCCATAATTCCACTTCATTTGGGTCCAATTAGGCAATTCCCAAGTTAATTTGATCAATTGACTTGGTTTAGGTCAAAAGCCTCAATTTGGGCAAAATCCCCAAAATCAAGCCCTACACCGATTTTACACTACAACTAGGGTTTCCAGTGGATACAAGTACTGAACACCACCATCAATCAACTAGAATCAGCCAATTATCCAACATAGTTGACATGCAAGTCCAAAAGAAAACCCTAAGCTCGATTTCTAGGGTTTAGGCCTTTACACTTAGATCCACCAATTTCTTGTTAGAAATTAGGAAAAATGGTACCATTGGGTTGCAAATCCACCAAAGAACCCAAATCTATACCATACACCACGAGCCTAAGGGTTTCCAACAAAACCCTAAACTCTTGCACCACCAAAAACGTGGTGAAGTTCATGCAAAATGCATTCCAAGTATAGATCTAGGTCAAAGAAGGTTGCTTCTATCATAAACAAACCCAAAAGAGAAAAAATCAGCCAACCTTAGGTTAGGGAACACCCAAAACCTTGACCCATAGAGAAAACTACACCATTAGAAAGCTTACTCTCACCCTCAATGATGATTTTATGGAGAGAAATAGAGAAAAACACTTACTTTGGGGTGTAGATGATGAAGATTTCCCTTAGTAACCCTAGCTTTCCTCCCTTCTTCCTTCTCTAATTCGTCCTTGGCACATATGGGAAAGATAACAACCTTTCCCCCCTTTTAAAATACTGAAAATGACCATTTTTCACCCCAAAACGTGCCCAGAAAATGGATGAGCGTCTTCCTCCAGCGCATGATCCCCTAGCGCATGAGCGTCCTCCTCCTTCACTCAAAACAATCATTTTTCATTTTGCTACTACGCACTCAATACACATCGAAATTTTGCGTATGACCACTCATTTTCTATGTAAAAACACGTTCCGAACTCATTTCTAATATCTCCAGGTCCATTTGACGCACCAATAATTAATTATCATATAATCAACATATACACAACATATTCCATATAATTGTCATATTTACCAAGTGTTGAGATATAACCTTCCCTTATATGAAAAGATACATTAAATGAGGACATTTAATTAGGTCTTTTCAACAAGTCACAAGTAAAGATGATGACTTGTTCAACAAGTTACTTATGTGGAACTTCTCCAACAAGCCACTCACAATAGTATTAATATGGCAAATGATATTAATAACAATAATAACACCACCACCACTAATGATATTTTCATAAGCAATAATCACACATCAAACACACAAACATACACACCAAGGCGAGCACATGCAATTGGGTTATGGGCTAAATAAAATGATTCTCGAGGCGTCACATCCCTTCTCTGCCACATCCCCCATGACACCTTTTCAACTACATTTCAAGAACTTTTGGTTGTGCTTGTTTTCTAAATTTAAGACCTTACAACAAACACAAATTGCAATATAGAACCTCAACATGTGTTTTCTTTGGTTATAGCCTAATTCATAAGGGTTATAAATGCCTTGATCATATTGGCCGTATTTTCATATCCAGAAATGTTTTTTTTTTTCATGAAGATCATTTTTCCTTCTCTGATCCTAAGTCCATGACTTCAAGTGTTTCATCTCAATCTAAACCATCCAACCTTAGTAGTCCTCCTTTACTTATACTTTATATTTCTTCACCTCATCCAAGACCACAATCTGTACCATTTTCCACCAATCCACCATCACCACCAGTTACACAATCTGCAGCACCATCTGATCCATCACCATCACTTGCTCTTTCCCAACCTCCCACCACTTCTGAACCTATCTCCCCTGCATCTGCTATACAACAACATGTAAATCTTGTTTCTAACATTCCTGCTGTTGCAAGTTAGTCTATACCTGTTAATTCTCATCCAATGTGTACAAGAGCCAAATATGAAATTTTCAAACCAAAAATATATGCTGCTATGTCTGTTCCATCAACAGTTTCTGAGGTATTAAAGCATGATCAGTGGAAGTTTGCTATGGATGATGAGTATTCAGCCTTAATGAAGAATGAAACTTTGTCTTTGGTACCCTTACCTGAAGGAAGAAAGCCTGTTGGTTCTAAATGAGTATTTCGCATTAAAGAAAACCCAGATGGTTCAATTAACGAGTATAAGACAATGTTAGTGGCAAAAGGCTTCCATCAAGTCCCTGGTTTTGATTTCACAAAAACTTTTAGCCCTATAGTTAAGCCAACTACAATACGTCTTATGCTTAGTATTGTTCTTCACAAGGGTTGGCACATTCATTAACTAGACATCAACAATGCTTTCCTAAATGGTGATTTACAAGATGAAGTCTATATGTCTCAGCCTCAAGGTTTTGAAGACACGAATCATCCAGATTTTGTATGCAGATTACATAAATCACTTTATGGTCTTAAGCAGGCTCCTCGAGCCTGGTTTGACAAGTTAAGGACAACCTTACTATCCTTTGGGTTTCAGAACAAAAAGTTTGATCAATCTATTTTCCATCGAGTTACAGCTTCCAACTCTCTTTATATTTTAGTATATGTTGATGATATTGTGATCACAGGTAGTGATGCAACTGAGATTAAATAGCTTATCAGTGTTCTCAATCAAACCTTTTCTCTCAAGGATCTAGGCACTCTTGCCTACTTTTTAGGCATCCAAGTGAAGCATACTGCAGAGGGGTTGCATCTGTCACAATCCAAATATGTAAGTGATCTCCTCAATCGAGTTCAAATGCTCAATGCCAACTCTATGAACACTCCAATGATCTCTGGTTCTCAACTCACTTCTCTTGGCAGTGATGAAGTTTCTGAGTGTAGTAGGTGTTTTATAATATGTTACTGTAACTAGGCATAATCTTGCTTATTGTGTCAATAAGGTTTGCCAATTCATGAGTCGTCCATTGGAATCTTACTGGCGTGCTATTAAACACATTCTCAGATACTTGGGTACAATGGGTTATGGTCTTCATCTCAGAAAATCATCTTCCCTCAACATTACTGCCTTTTGTGATGCAGATTGGGCATCCAACCCAGATGATCGCAAGTCCACCACTGGCTATTGTGTGTTCCTTGGTTCAAATTTGGTTTCGTGGTGCTCCAAGAAACAACAAACCATCTCCCGGTCATCCAAAAAGACTAAGTATCGAAGCTTGGCTCATGTGACAGTTGAAATTTTCTGGGTTCAGTCTTTACTATTTGAATTACAGTTTACTTCTTCAGTGACACCAATAGTTTGGTGTGACAATCTTAGTATAATTCACTTGGCCTCAAATCATGTTCTTCATGCTAGGACCAAGCATGTAGAAATAGATCTTCACTTTGTCAGAGAAAAGGTGCAGAAACATTTACTAGAAGTGAAGCATGTGCCCACAAATGAGCAGCTAGCAGATATTCTTACGAAGCCAATTTCAAGTTCCAAGTTTCCTCTGTTGCGCTCCAAACTCAGTGTGACTCAATCTCCCCCACTGAGTTTGCGGGAGCCTGATGAGAATAAAAACAATTAGTTGTGATCAATTGAATATAATAGTGTTAGTTTTTCAGTTATTTAGTTTAACTAGAAGGTTCCAAAGTTAGTTGTTCTATCAGAGGTTAGTTGCTCTGTTTCAAGTTGTCAAATAGTTAACAAGCAGCTTAGCTGTTCAGACATCTTGTATATATACCGGTGTACAGACTCTAACTTAATACAAGAAAATCTGCAAGTCAGTTTTCTGAAACGTCTTTATCTTTATCTTTACTTCTTTTTCTTATTCTTTCTTGAGATCCTTTCATGAACAATGTCGACACTCCATTAACCAAGGTGTCACGCCCTGACCGCAGCCAGAACGCGGGCGCACCACCGCAGTGGAGAACGCCAGCCCCGTATCTCACAATATTGTCATATCGCCATGTAGCAACCCAACCGCAGCTGGTCTACATCGAAACGATTATTTGTCATGAATAGTGGCAGACAAATAATCGTTTCGATGTAGACCAGCTGCGGTTGGGTTGCTACATGGCGATATGACAATATTGTGAGATACGGGGCTGGCATTCTCCACTGCGGTGGTGCGCCCGCGTTCTGGCTGCGGTCAGGGCGTGACACAAGGTACCTGACACCAGCAATTAGCTCAATAGCTCTACAACATTTATGGTACTAAAGCAATCAATGAGCTCACTGGCTCAACAACAACGGTGTTTAAACACCAAAAACCACGAACGTATCCGACAACAAGAGGGCGATGCCTTCGCAACAAAAGAGAAACAAAACAAACAACCACAACAAAAAAACCCTAACCATCGCTTCCTCAAATGGATAGCACACAAGGATACCAAGTTGCGACGGAGAAGAGGGAGCTACCGGCGATGGAGGAGAGCGGCATACGGAGGACCGACAACTCGGGCGAAGGGGAGGAGAGAGAAAGTTGGAGGAGAGGGGTGAGCACAGGACCAAATAATTCAAGCTTGAATTATTTAAGAATTAAAAACTTTTAGAAGAAAAGTGATAAGAAAAATTATGGATAAGAGATGTTCTTCACGAGGAAGAAGAGCAGCTTAACTCAACTTAAATCAACTCAACTAAGCTTTTTTCTAATTACATGGGTCAGCTACAAGAACTGTGAGAAAGGGGGAATACGTAGAGAAATATTTGACACGTGAGATATCACCACGTGTCAATATGTAAATGAATTATTTGCATATGAAATCGGTTGAAACCAAAAGAAAATCTCATACATTTTCATATTGTAGGTTCGCTCCCCTCACTTATAAAAGGGTATAGATGGCTATGATTTGATATTATTCTATAACCATTTTAGGTCTCAAATGCATCCTGTTGTTAAGCACATAAACTAGGGACCCAATACATTGTTAAATCTGGTTATCAGCTGGCAGAGCAGGCAACTAAAAGTGGGTTGTTGGGGGGCAAAGTTGTAGGATCATCAAGCAGGCAAAATAATATTTCAAGGGGCGAGGTGACCTTTTGGCAGTGTAAAGTTCCAAATAAAATCAAATATTTTTTATGGAGATGTTATAACAATTTTTTGCCAGTTAAAAGATCTTTGATGCACAGAGGAATGTTAGTGGACCCTTTCTGCCCATTGTGTGAGGAGAAAATGGAGGATGCAGCCCATCTTTTGGAGTAACTTGCATAATTCACTAGAGGATGAAGGGGGTGACTCTGAGATTCTTTCATGGGTCGCGCTCTGCTTATGGTAATTGTGGAAAACTAGAAACAAAATGGTCTTTCAAGACATTGATTTATCTCCCTTGAAAGTTATTGAGAAGACAAACTCCCAGTTCCAGGAGTATATGAAAACCATGAATACTCTGCCCAGGGCTCCTCTTTCTATTCCTTATGAACAAGCCAGTGTTAGGTTGGAAGCTATAATGCGATGCAACCTGGAATCATTCTACTCTTATCACAGGTTTGGGGTGGGTTTTGATTGATGATCAGGATAAAGTTCGAAAGCAGAGAGTTGGGTGAAATGAGGCTCTATCTCTATTGAAGTTGTTGAGGCTTAGGGGCTTGTTATCCTCCAGGGATTATGATCTTCAATCGTTGCAGGTCTGTTTGGATTCATTGCAGGTGATTCAAGAGCTTAATGCCAGAGTTGGTGGCCTTGCTCACGTGGAGCCGGTTCTTCTTGATATATTGCATACTGTCACGAATTGTTTTGGAGAAGTTTCCTTTTTGCATGTGTCTAGAAAAGATAATGTTATAGCACATTGCTTAGAAGAAAAGTGATTAGAAAAATTAGGGATAAGAGATGTTCTTTATGAGGAAGAAGAGCAACTTAACTCAACTTAAATCAATTCAATTAAGTGTTTTTCTACTTATATAGAATTGGTTACATGAATATGTTTTTTTCATTTTACTCTATGAAGAACTAAGTTGACATTTAAATTAAAAGAAGTTAATTTTTTTTAATTATCTCTATTTATGTTATTTTAGAACAATAAATATAATTTCAATCGTATTATATATATGAAAAATGCTAAGTTGACGTGACTTATGAATTAAACACCTTTTGGGACACTTAAGATTCATAGACTTGTGATCATCCAAGAATCAGCATGTATTAATTATATGATTTGAGAAATATAATGAGTGCAATTGTTTGTATTTCAAAAGGTGTTTTGGATAGTGTTATTTCTCTACTTTATTCTTATTTTATAAAAATAAATAAAGTTTCAAATATATAAAATAAGAACATTGATATATATCAAGTAACTCTCCATACATTTTATTTGTACTATATATATATATATAAGTTGATTCTTCTGTCCGAAAAGTACATAGATTTTTGTAATCAATGATAAATTATTTGAAGAGCACATGTATGTCATAAATTGTATACTTCAATCACTTTTAAAAGCAACCACATCCAATATGGTTTGAACAATTTAGGTAAGATAGTTTAACAGCTTCGGATGAATTCCTCCATGTGCACCCCACGTTGTCTACATATTTTTTAGAATATAACAATATATATATATATATATATATATTTGAAAATTACACATATCAAACAATGTAAAAAGATGAACGGTGAAGAACACCCTCTTAAGCTTAAAAAAAAAAAAAAAAACATAAGTTAACAATAACATTACTTCCATATATATTTAACTTAAAAAGTAGAGTTTTTAGTTGTTAGAAACTACTTGACTTAAAATCTATAATTTATTGGTGGAGGCCTAACTTTGTAAACCATAAGTCGAGTGGCTATAGTTGTAGGTTGGCATGCCACATATCGATTTTTGATAAGTTAGGAGTAGTTAGCTTGAGTCGGACGGACTCATCTACTTTAAATAACTTGGATGAGCTCATTTGCTCTAGATAAGCTTTATCTCTCTCGATCGTCTCTGAAAAGTGCTCTTATTCCAGATTTGTTGAGATAAGTTCGTATTTGGCCAACATATCCACTCTAGATATCTCAGAGTGGGATGTGATAGAAAAAGCTCGATGATCAGAGCTCATCCCTTCACTGTTGTGCTGTCATGGGGGGAATTACCTCGCCATCTTGGCTTTCTTGATGTAAAGTCCAGCTGACCAACACTCTTAACATGTTAGCTCATCCTTTCCCAATGAGTTATGTTGTCATCGTCGATTTGTAGTTTGAGAGAGTTTGGGACAATAGATGAAAACCTTTTCTTTTAAACAATATATATTCTTTTTTTTATCAGAATTTCGACGTTTAGGTGATGTCCTCCTTCTGTTTTAAAGGCGAGATTAATCCACAAAAACTCGAGGTAACTGTCGAGCGTTAAAATAATGACATTTCTTAATAAAATTTTTTATATTTATAAAAATTTAAAATTAAAACATTTTACTCAAAACGATCAGAGCCCTTTCTACTTAAGCTAACCTTAGTTGGTTAGACAATATATATTTATTATTATAAAAGATTATCCGTACTGGCTTTTATTCCTAATTGCGCGCTCGTTGTGACTCCTTAAAAGTTTACTTACCTGCTTAAGAAGCCCACGTGGCGTGAGGTCGTGTTAATAGAAAAAGAAAAAATCCCAAATTTTCCACTTATTATATTCAAGACAAACGAATAAGAAGGCGGGATTTTTTTATTTTATTTTATGAATCTTGGTATTGAAAAGTGACGTTCATTTTCTTACAAGTTTTAGCTATCGTCTTTCTAGATGTTCCAGCTGCCTCAATTTGCCACGTTGAACACGCGGATCATCCGCTACTATTAGATTTGATTGAGCTTTTGTCTTTGACTTTTTAGGGGTAGGTGGTTCTCAAAGACATTAAATTTTTTAAGGGTTATTTTATTATAAAAAATAATATAATATATTACATAGTTAGATTAATATTTTTATTATTTTAGAGGATAGCTAAATAAATCATAAAAAAAACTTTTTATACCATAAAAAATCATTAATTTTGATTTTCAATAATACCCTCGTGCGATTATATCAAAATGTCCATTTTTTTTTCCTAATTTCGTTGTGGGTTCGATCTTGTGTGACTGAACCAGAATGTATCCGTTCGGTCATACAGATCGAATCTATAACTATTGGTTCAGTTTGTATAACCGAACCATCTATTTTTTATTTATTTATTTTGTATTTTAAATACATTAAACAAAAATTGTACGGTTCGGTCGGCAATGGCAGAATTCAAAACGTAAAGTTCTGTCGTCTCCTACCGAACCACTGTAATCGGTTCGGTATCACAGGTCCGAACCGATCGCGGTCCAGTTCATCCCATGGTAAATTTTTCGAACACCCGACGACGTTTTTTACGAACAAAAATACCAAAATATATTATTTTAACAACAAATCTCTTATTGATTTAGTGATATTTGTTCGCGAAACTTCGAATTATAACTGTCTTTCGTGTCAAAAAAAATACAAAAAGTAAGTGATTTTGAAGGTTTTGAATGTAGTGATTTATAGTTTTTAAGAATATGTTTAAAATTTGTAGGGTAGGATTGAGTTTGAAGAGATAATTTTTTTAAAAACTATGAGAGAGATATTTAAGAAAGTTCAACGTGGTAAGAATAACATTTCTTTATATTTTTGTAATAGGAATAGAATATGGTAAAAATAATATTTTTTTTTATAATTTATTTACCTGTCCTCTTATTTTATTGTATCATTAATCATAGTGGACAACTTTTTTTTTTAAATATATAATTTTAAACAAAACCATATTTTGTCGAGATAGTGTGAATTGAAATAGTAGTTCATTTGATTAAATACATAGTTGGATTTCACTTTTATTAGTATGAAAGTCTTTTGAAGTAAAACTTAGGACAATGTTGATATTAGTGTCACATATGTAGTCCATCCAACAAATGGTATAAGAGTCCATCTATATAATTAAAATGGTATAAAGCGACTAATTAAAATGCTCATCTTTGAATGTGAATTTATATAATTGACCTCATCTAGTTTAAAACTTAAAATAATATTTTTATTTTTTTCTATTACCATTAATTATTTAACTACAAAAATTAAATAAATATATTTTAGTAATTAATACATCTCATCTGATAAAAAAAAAGAAAAAGAAAAAAAACAGCTTTTGGCCATCTTCTGAATAGAAACTAGTTCTCAAATCAAAATAAAAACAACCAAACTTTAAAACCAAAATGAACTAAGAAAGGTATTAGTCTTTTAAAGACTACCCACATTCGAAAAGTGTCTTTTTTCGTTTCGTTCAACGGACGTTTAACGAATTTTTCTTTTCTAATCAGAATATATTCAAAATGAAACTCAAACCCGTGATGAGTCTCTTAACTCATCCTAAGGCTGGCTTCCGTTATCAGCGAACCAACCCTTAATTGATATCTTACCTTTATATATATATATATATATTACTATTTTTTTTTCTCTTTGCTATTTTTTTTTATTTTTTCTTTTGACACGGAGGATTACAAAACCCTCTTTTTGGGATCACGTAGTAGTGGTGATACACTTCCTGGAAGCTGCAGTTGCAAAGTGATTAGCACTTTTGCAAGCCCTTATGATTAGCACTTCAATTATACATAAGTGCGCAACAGCTAGACTCGTAAGATGACACACAACATCCTCTTGGGATTCTAAGTTAGTTTTTGAAAAGAAAAAGGGAAAGACGAGTGGTATAGCGTCTATATTTCAAAAGATAAACAGGAGGAATATTCTTGAATTGTATTGAGCACCTATACTCTCTTAACTAATGATTCTAGCTATCCAATCCTTGTTAAATAAATAATATAATTTGTATAATTATATATTTATAATTATTAAATAGATGTATATTGTACATCTTAAGGTAAATAATAAATGATATAATAATTATACATATATAATTACAATTAAAATTATAAATTTTTATAGTTAGATTAATATTTTCTTCTTTTTTTTTAATTTATTATTGGCATCAAAGAATAAAATATTCAACTCAACTTAACAAAATTTATTTCTAATTCCACAAAATCTGAGGTGATGAAAAGTATAGTCCCACATCAAATAAAAAAAGTTCATAATATAAAACACAAATCATCTGTGCTTAAAAGTGATTAATTGGAGATAGTCCCAATACTAATTACGATTCAGACCCATGTTTCAGCTGAGTGATGCTTTGATTGAGACAATACACACATTGGGATAAGGCTAATTTTGTACGGCCTTAATTTCTTTTCTTCTTATTTTATTTTTAATTATATATAGAGATTAAAATAATAAATAAAATAAAATCTAATAATTCCAACTGCACTACCAAAAAGTGATTCTAACTATATGGAGATCTCTTTTTTTTTTCAATAGGTTATACCTAGAGAGGTAGGTAGAAATAAATTAATGCTAAATATTTAAGGATCCGGTTATTTTCACCTACCATTTTCTATCTCTTCACCCACTTACTCTCTTTACCCATATAAAAATTTAAAATCAATCATTTTCTCTTTCTTCACCTACCTAAATTCTCATTTTACCCTTCTCACCCCAATGCCCTAAACCCTTTCCTTCTCTCTTGTATCTTCTCTTCTTTTCACCATTTCTTCAAGTTTTTCAATCATTCAAAAGGTTAGAACACCGTTAAGAAAATTTGTAAGCAACAACGTCACGAAATTTTACGAAAAAATTGGGTTATTTTGGGTTTTGAAGACCTCGAATTCAAAATGATTCAAGTGCAATTTTGATTACAAATCGATAAGTAAATCATCAATTAAATGAGTTGTATTAGAAATCAATGCTTTTGGAATATTATAGTGGTCGTTGAAGATTTCATGGGTTATTTTATATGTTTATGCCTTGGACTTGAACTTGTTAATTCTACTTGATGAATATATTTAAAATATTGTGTTCATAATGGATGGACAAGGACAAGTACCCTCATAGCTCAATATTCAATTTGGGTAATGAAAATCTAAAGTTTGTGACATAAGAATTAAAAGAGTATTCTTCTATCTTAATTAACTTGTAACCTTATTTGAATATAAATAATTTTATTAAATTTATTTTACCTGTGTAAAGATTTTGGGGTTAAGGTTAATAGATACAATTCACTCATCGATTTTTTTTTGTTATTTTTGTGATAAGAGCAAATATTTATTTTTATTACCGTAAATTTAAGTTTTGAAAATTGGAGCGTGACAAAAAAAATTAAAATTAATAGATAAAGAGTGCACTAAAAGGCAAAGCAAAGATACTATCAATTAAATGTCAAGAAAACGTTAGTGCAAGAGACGAAGAAAACTGCAAAGATACTATCAATTAAATGTCAAGAAAACGTTAGTACAAGAGACGAAGAAAAATGCAAAGATACTATCAATTAAATGTCAAGAAAAACGTTAGTACAAGAGACGAAGAAAAATCTCATCAAGTCTTGGTGCATTAATTGCAAAGAAGTCCTTTCCATTATGTTTTTTGATGGGAAGGATTCTATGCTGGATGACGCTTTCATCTTCTAATGTTACAAAAACGATTTGTACACTTCCCTACCGACCAGGTTTTCCTGCGGTATCGGTACCGAATGGTAGGCCACATCACATGCGGTAGAGCCAAGCCACACGTCCAGTTGCATTTCCTCTCTAGGCAATTAATGCTTCATTAGGGTTAAACCACAGCTCAACATCAACAAGTTTTTTTTTTTTTTATTATAAATGTATTTGAATAACATATTAACTTTTAATTAATGACATAAATTTTGTATCCTCTATATTAGTTAGATTTAATTTTATAACCAATTAAATTAACTTTGTAACTATTAGATTTATTAATATATTATAAATATAATTCAATTCTCCTTTTTATTGCCAATAGCCTATATAAAAGGGTGCTTGAATTATAAAAGATATACACAAAGTATTATATACAGATCTAGCACAGAATAAAATATCTCTCATAGTTCTCTATTTCTTTTTTAAAACATGTCTCCTTTTATTTGTTTATTTGCAATAATTCTCAATTTATTTTACAACATTTTTTTATTTTTATTTTTATTTTTAAATAAATTATTATTATTATATTTTATATTTTAATAATTTTTTAGCAGTAATAATTTATATTCAGTATTTTAACTTATCAAGTAAAATACTCTATGCATGTTTACATCTAAATATTAAATATACCAAAAACATATAACATATGTAAATATAAATTTATGTATGTTTATAATTTTTGTTTTTATATTTTTTTTCTTGATAATCTAGAGTATCCAAACTAGCTTATGCACACTAACTAATTTTCGGAACAAGCTCCAAATAGGAGAGAGAGTGACATCTCCTAATAGTTATATAGGTGTATCCACACGTAGTTAGCAGCAGAAGGGGTTTTTCACGAGCAAAAGCAATGGTGTACGTGTCCACTCCACTTAACGACAAGACTCGAGCTCATATCCTTGTAAATCATAAGTAACTCTAATAAAGGTGATTTGAACGTTTACAATAAATATATTTAGACGTACCAATTAGAAACCTATTAACAACCTATAGCAAAAGAGTAATGCGTGAATCAAGAATTTTAAGGACTCTTAAAAATGTTTGTCATCAGAAAATGTGTTACCAAGTATTTCTCATTGTAAAGGAAGATTTAAAATAAGGACAAAAATTATTAAGAAAAGTATAACTATTTATAATTTAATTTTTAATTTATCCTCATGTAATTGACTGAGAAAAGGCTTCATCCGACTTTCAGCCCATATTGCTACTATTCTCTCTGCGTTAACCTTGTCACTAACTTCCTCTAAAGAAACTCCATTAATGGCTCTCTTCCAGTGGTTGAATGGAGATAATCTACTACGTTACCAAACCAGTCTGCTTTCTCTTCTATTTGTCACCCTTTTTCTACTACTAAATTCTCTCTTAAAAAATAGCAGAAGAAGAAGAAACCTGAATCTCCCACCAGGGCCAGCCAAGCTACCATTAATAGGCAATCTTCACCAGCTAAGCAAGTTGCCACACCTCTCCCTCCATCTTCTTTCACAGAAGTTTGGTCCTATTTTTCACCTAAAACTAGGCGAAATCCCAACAGTTGTAATCTCCACAGCAAAAATAGCAAAAGAAGCATTAAAAACACATGATCTCTCTCTTGCAAGCAGGCCCCAACTCTTCTCAGCCAAACATCTTTTCTACAACTGCACTGATATTGCTTTCTCCCCTTATGGTGCCTACTGGAGACAAATTAGAAAGATTTGCATACTTGAACTTCTAAGTGCTAAAAGAGTGCAATCATATAGCTTTATCAGAGAAGAAGAGGTTGCAAAGTTGGTAAATCTTGTTTCAGAAGCATATCCGAGCACCACAAATCTTTCAAAGTTGCTTGGGCATTTTGCTAATGATGTGCTTTGTAGAGCTGCTTTTGGAAGAAGTTTTAGTGAAGGAGGAGAGTATGATCAACATGGGTTTCAGAAGATGCTTGAGGAGTATCAAGTTTTGCTTGGTGGGTTTAGTCTAGGAGATTATTTCCCATCCAAGGAGTGGATTAATAGATTAACAGGCATGAAATCAAGACTAGAAAGCACTTTTCGACGCTTTGATCGGTTCTTCAACGAGATGATTGAAGAACATCTCAATCCTAGGAGAATAAAAAATCATGAGAAAAAAGACCTCATTGATGTTTTACTTGATTTACAGAAAAATGGGTCTCTGGACATGCCTCTCACCATGGATAACATCAAAGCAGTCATCTTGGTTCGTGTTTTCCATTTTTCTTTCGAATGAACTGAACCCAGAATTTAAATCAATCCAAATTAATGGAAATATAATTAACTGATACAATTAAAATATTATTGCAGGACATGTTTGCAGCAGGAACTGATACAACTTTTATAACCTTGGATTGGGGAATGACAGAGCTGATGATGAACCCAAGAGTAATGAAAAAAGCTCAAATGGAAGTAAGAAGCATTGTAGGAGAAAGAAGAACAGCGTTAGAAACTGATCTTTCTCAGCTGCAATACCTCAAAGCTGTGATAAAGGAGATCTTTAGATTGCATCCTCCTGCACCAGTCTTGGTTCCAAGGGAATCAATGGAAGATGTAACAATAGAAGGGTACCAGATTCCGGCAAGAACGCGGTTCTTCGTGAATGCGTGGGCAATAGGAAGAGACCCAGATTCATGGGTGAATCCAGAAGCTTTTGAGCCAGAGAGATTTGTTGGGAGCTCCATAGATTTCAAAGGTCAGGATTTTGAATTAATTCCATTTGGTGCTGGGAGGAGGATTTGCCCTGCAGTTACATTTGGAACAGCAGCAATTGAACTTGCTCTTGCTCAGCTTCTTCATAGTTTTGATTGGGAGCTTCCACCTGGTGTTACACCAAAGGATTTGGATTTAACTGAAGTGTTTGGAATCACAATGCACAGGATATCAAATCTGATTGTACTTGCCAAGCCTCATTTGCCTAAATAATCTAATAATGTTGAATGGCCTCTTCTAAGTTGTATTTGGGTGGTTGTGTATGCATTTCCAAGTTCAACCAGTTAAAAGGGTATTCTCAAATCAGTACTGTAATTTGAGGATTTTGTATGTTATTAATCTATTATCATGTTAGATTGAAAAATATGTATTATTGGATACTAACATGCCTAATGAAATCAGGCCTTGTGACATGCTATCACAAGATATGACATGGAAAACAAGCAAAGGAATATAAGTAGACAGTATGGAGAACGTTTAAGAGTATACATATAAACAAGGCCTGATTTCATTATCAGGTAGCAACAAACATGACAAACCTTTTAAAAAAAAAAAATCATCAAAGACATCCTTTCTTATTGCCCATTACAATCAAACGTGATGCCTTCTATTTGCTCATGAATCATGATCAGCTCAAATTTGGTAATTGAGCTTATGAGGTTGGTTTACTACCAAGATAGGCCTCATAGAAGGGGTTCTGAAAGTTCCATTTCATTGGAACCATGTTGCTGTGGCTGCTGCTCCAGGTGATTTCCCATATAATTCAATCCTAGCCATTGCCATGGCCAGCAAACATATCTTGACCTTGTCCGGTCCCTTGAGCCTACCCGCGTATCAGATTCTTCCAGTTGACGCAAAAGCTCCTCCACCCTTTCCCCCAGCCTCGTAGCCCTCAAATCTGCCATCATCAATGATTTCTCTGCGGCATCTCTTGCAGCCATGGCGGCAGCTGCTGTTTGTTCTTTGAATTTGAGCTTTTTCTCCAACTCTGAGATGGTTTCTTTTGCCTCATCCAGTTCCTGCTGGATAGCTGATAACTGCAGCAATTTTTATTCACTAGTGTAAGACGCTGTGCAATTGAATCATACATAAAAGCAAATTTCTGTCTTCTGAAACTTAAAATTCTGGAGGTGGGAAAGACAAAATAAATGAAAAAGGCCATCCTGTTCTTGGGTTTTTAGCCGACCCTACAGAGTTTTTGAACTCTGTATAGCACTAAATGAAGACATACATCGTACATAGGTGATGATGAGGTTGTTCAGTACAATAGAATGTAAGTTCCACACTTATTGGATAGACTTGCCACATGGTTACCTTTTGGTATTTGCATGCACTCATAGCTTAAAACTCAATATCTAGTGTCCATGGCATTTAACAATTGACATTATCAACTAGCCTCCAACTACTACAATAGCATAAACAATTGACTACTCTTATCTCTTGACCATTTCCAAAACCAAGAATTTACACCCACATGTTCTTCCCACAAAAAACAGAAGACGATGCAATAACTAAGATGGTGTTTGTTAATTCTACTTGCAACTTCTACAAAAAGAAGGTAATTTTTTTTAAAAAAATGTTTTTTCAGTTAATACTTTTATTGTTTTGGATTCAAAACAGAGAGTAAGCTTAGGTTTCAGGTGGGATGAATGTTAATAGATTATAACTGTAAAATTAAAGTTGTAAAGTTATTTTAAAGGGAGAGGTGTTTAGGTATAGATTGAGGGTATTAGGATATAAGGCTTAGATAAAGGAAAAACATAGAACGAAGCAACATCTCTCAATTTACCCACAATAAGCTTTCTGTCATGTAGAATTGAACAGAATCTTCTTAAACAATCTAGTTAATGAGAGGCCAATATCTCTTTTAAAATGCTATAGCTAACATTATATTTTCATGTCTCTCCTATAAATACAAATTTCAGACATAACTATAACAAATGCACAACAAACTATTACCAGTCTAATGTATGAGCATACCTTTGCCATGAATTCTTGTTCAACAGCTCCCCCAGCTGCAGCTTCTTGCTCTGCTGCCACTTTCCATCTTGTAATTTCTTCCTCAGCTGCTGCAATATCCATCATAAGGCCTTCGATCTAACAAAAACACACCAGATCAGTACCTGATGAACCCACTCAAAAAAATAAATAAATATAAAAAAAAGTACAAGGATAAAGCCTGCTAAATCTGTTCCTTGGCAAGAGTAATTCCTATCATGACATCAAATTTTGAAAAAAACAATGGTCCAGTATCACCGAGCAAAAATAAAATAAAAATAAAAATTCAAAGCACTTACAAACCCTGGAAACAACGAGTAACTTACACTTTCATTTGCCAGTCTCTCTTTTTCTTCAAGCTCCTCTATGCGATGCTTTCTTTGGGTGAGTTCTTTTGCTTGGGCCTCCACCTGTGCTTTAAGTAGAGTTGACTCTGTCCTTAATCCAGCAAAGAAGTATCCAAAACAAAATAGTCATGCTCGCCGAGGTCAAATAGTAATGTCAATGGAAGATATCTCAGCACAAAATCAAAAAACATTCCAGAAATCTCACACCTGCAGATTAAAGATTTGACGAACTTTTGTTCCTACTTTTTTTTTTTTTGAAAAACAGAACTATGTAGAAGTTTAAAATATAAGATTTTGTTCTTAAAAAAATGAAAATTATCAAAAGCTTGTTGTCTCAAGGAGCCTGATCTCAAAAATGATTATCGTCCATTCTGAATTCAAAAATCTAATTCCCTATAGCAATATCTACGAGTTCAAGTGTGATCAAACCAACAAATACAGTCAGAAATAACTAATCTGAAACAACAGAAAAGGTACCTTAGTTCTTCCAAAGAATGATGCAACTCAATGATCTGAAGCTGAGATTCCTTAACTATGTTCTCCAAAGCCCCAGCCTATATACACATATAAAATGGACTTCAAATCAACAAACAGATTTCGATTTGAAAATTAAACTTTAACAAAATAATTAAATTAACAGCACAAAAGAATCATTTACCAGAGTATAGAGTTCACCCTCCTCCCCTAACTCCTCAGGACCTTGTTTTCCATGTGAAGCCACAACCTTGCCATTTCCCAAGAGATCACTGAAGCTAACATCACTTCCTAGTTCTCGCAAGCCCTTCTCTGCTTCTTGTAAGACCTCCCTCATTCTGGATGACTGATCAAGTGGCATTTTTCTTGGCAAAGCACTTCTAAGTAAAGACCCAATATGTTGTTTCTCTTTTATCAATTGAGCAACAGTCTCATTGAGAACTTTTGCTTCATGTACCTTCTCTTCCATTGCACGTCTTACTTTTTCTGTAGCCGTCTTGACTAGCTCATATGAAGATTCCATTAAATCCAAAGAAGCTCGTAGGTTCTTATCCATATCCATTTCTTGAGGAAGGAACGAGGAGTCTGACAACTCGGACTGATCTGATTGAGTAGCATCCACTATCTTAATAACATTGTGAATTTGGTCATGAATTCTTGATATATAATTCAACTGATCAATTACTAGTGGCCTTTGTGAATCCATCTTTGATTCCAAGCTCCTCAACTTTTGATCATAGTCACTGACAAGCTGCCTTAGCTCATCTCCTTCCTTCTCTGCCATAGTTTTCTTTTCCAAAATCTCTTTATCCATACTCGATATCTTTTCATCTTTCTCAGAAACCAGTTTCTCCAAGTTCTCAATTTCAGAAGTTTTCTTTGATACCTCCACCCGCAACCCACTAATTGCAGCTTCAAGCTGAGAAACTTCAATGGCTATTTCATAATTTCTCTGTTCCATCTGTTCCCGAGCAGCATTTCTAGACTTCGCCGCATTCTCGTGCTGCTTAAGAAGCTCTTCAACAATATCATTTGTTCTCTTGATAACACCATAAGCAACCGCAGGCAATCCCGAGTACTTGTTGGATTTTGGCAATCCACCTGCCAAGAAGTTCTTAAAATTACTGACTTTTGCAGAAATTTTCTCAATTCCAGTCACAAGCATGTGAGCCGCAGTTTCAGTTTCCGATTTCAAAGAATCCTTCGCCTTCACCATCTCATCGAGCTGCCGAATGCTGTCATCCCTCTCCCTCGAAACCTCTTCTTTCAGCCTCAATGCGTCCTCTAATTGCCCTGAGATTCTCTCGTTCAATCTCAATGCCTCTTCCTTCTCCCTCAAAGCTTCATCTCTCTGCCTCGAACTCTCGTCGCGCTTCTTAATCGCTTCGTGCGCAAGAACCTTCAACCGATTGAACGAAACTTGAATCTCGGATTTTGAATTCTCCACGGCCTCTCTCGCTCTTTTCTCGCGCTCGAGCTCCGCAAGAACCTCACGGAATTTCTCTACAGACACATTCTCTTGAGTTAAATCCTCCAGAACAACTGGAATAGGATCGTCGTCCCCCTCAACATCGCTAAGAACAGCATTGGATTCATCATCTCCCGTACTTTCCATTTCGATTAACCTAAAGCTATTGCGATCAAGAAATTCTTCATTCCATTCCACACCAAACAAATCATTCAACCTTCGCTAAGTTTCTACCAATTCTTCCAAAGCCTAATTTCACCTAGATCTAAACAAGTATAAGCCCTAGAATTGGAATCTTGAAATACAAATATTGAAACTTTGTGATCGAAAACCTAAAAAGAAGATCGAAATTCAACATTTCGGAGACGAAATTGAGAAGATTATGTAAGACGATAGAATTAAAGAAAGTGAATTTAAGAGATGATGAGATTGCGATAAAATTGGAGATTTTCAAATTAAAATATGAAGACAAATGGAGAGATTTTGGTTTTACCTATCAGTCTTGTAGTGCTTCTTCCTCTGTACCTCTAAATTGCTGTTTTCTAAGTCGAACCGAAGAAGCGAAGAAGACGACAGAAGCAAGTAATAACCGAAAATGATGGGATTGGATCCTGTGCGCCTGACTTCATTTGACGTACAAGGACTAGTGATTTTAAGGCCCACGAGGGAAGGGCCCAAGGGAGTGGTGTGGGTAGCCCAAGGAGAACTTCTCCTATTTTGCTCTCGTACCCACTATTTCTCGGCTCAGAGTATAGTTAGATATTGGGCACGGCTATTTTCCTTCACCCATTTCTATCTTTTCACCACCTTATCTAAAAAGTAAAATGACTACAAAAATATTATATAAAATTACTATAAAGGACACTTATTAAATCTCTTAAATCCTTTTCCACTTCTCTCTTCACCTACCCGCTCTATATCCTAAACTCTTTAACCCTTCAACTCTCCAATTCATTTCAATCTCAAATCTTGTCATTTTCTTGTATTTTTTTTAATCAAAAGGATACATTTCTACCATTTTCACCTTTTTGAAGTATTTTTTTTTTACAAAAATATATCCAAAATTGAAGAGAAAAAGGGGCAAAAATGAGTTTTGAAACTCAGAAAAATTGGCCTCCAAATTGGGTGTATCCAACCTTGCGTGGATGGACAGAATGAAATTTGTTCGACCTTAACATATCGAACAAAAAAGAAAAATAATAAAAAATCAAAAAATGCATTGTCCGGCCTTATTAGGTCGGACACACATCTTTATGTTCGACCTATAATGGTCAGACATAAAGAGAAATGTCCGACCCTGGTAGGTCGGACGTTTAAGATTTTGGCGTGCCAAATGGGTTCCTGGAACCCATTTATGTCGCCTCATTCGACCATTTTCACCCATTTTTTTGCAAAAAATCATTCAAATCTAATAGTCCTACTACCATAACGCTACTCAAGCCACTAACCCACCCCTACTACTGTGAGACATGTCACGAACTTGCGACTCTATTCTTTCATGTACCTGCATGTGAAAAATAGGGGTGAGCTTAAAAGCCCAGTGGGTCATCTAAACCATTTACAACATTTTATTATGATATATACACAAGAACATTACAAACAAGTTTTATACATTAATCGTTGCAACATTTGATTGTTTGAGTTGAGAATTCCATCATGTTACAAATCACGACCTTTAGGGAATCAAACCCAGAGTTGCACTACCCAAAAATTAAAAACTCATTGGCGATATTCATCATGAATATCTGCCTCATAATAATCATAGTCATTGGCGATATTCATTAGAATAACTGTCCCAAAATAATAATTGGCGACATTCCTTAGAATAACTGCATCATATATGTGATTCTTATCTTAATTGTGTTCTTTAGTGATGTCACACCATACATACAACATAAGTACGATATTAATTGCATTCACAAGACATGTTCAAACTCCACTACACATGGTATTATGTCACAATGCCAAGTATAATAGTATTTGCGCATGAACTTTACTATGCCAATATTCTCAAGTCATGTGTTTCATTATCAGGCATTATAATTTACACATGAATCTCAGTTACCACATGAATTGCATGCATCTAATTGTCATCTGATCAGAACAACAAGTCATGCTAACACTCATATCATCATAGCCAATAATCACAACATGGTATATATAAAATCATGTAAGATAAGCATGCATGAGCAATTTAATAATACTATAGACCTAATCAATTTAACGTTCCTATCTATATATCAAAATAAAACATTGTAAAGACATAAAATCTTCTCCACCTGTATCGTTAAATTCTAAAGTGTTCAGACTCCTCGACACTCGATGATGTCCACCTATATAGGTAAAAATTGTACATAAATTAGGCTTTGTATAATCATTTTAGATTTCAGAAATATGGTGTGTCTATCTAAAGGTGAGTAGTGGCTTCGAGGGTTACGCTTAATTACTTCTATATCATATTTACATAGGTGGACAATATAATACATGTGCATATCATACTACATATAATACGTATTATCACATACTTAATATACGTATTATAACATATATTGTAACTTAATATTACATACACATCATATACAAATATATGGATGGTTTTGATTAATAGACATTACATTTAATATAATATACATATATGCTATATGTTGATAGTTATGTTATACATATGATATAATTTCACATAATATAATGCAAAACCATATGAGATAACATAATAATACAAATTATAGGGTGATGTTGCGGTGAAATTTTGAAATATATCGTATGCAATATATAGACATATGTTAACGGGTATATGGTGATGTGTCATATACAAAATAGGGATTAGGATTAGGGGAATAGAAGAGGACGACAACATCGACAACGTGGCTACTGCTTTTGCTGTCCTTTTGCGTTGGTTAGAGGAGGAAACAAAGAGAAAGGGGAAAGGAAAAAGAAGAGGGAAAAGAAATCAGTTGCAAATGGGTTCATTCATGGCTGCCATCTCCTACGCCAAAAACAGAGTGATCGATTGTATAATTAATGGAGAAGCAAACTTACAGTGATAAAAGGAAATCACCCTGGGTGATGCTCCAACGATGCGCCGGCGGCCGTCACTCTTTGTGCTCACGTTCTAGGGTTGAGAGTAGAATGAAGAAGATGGGAGGCGACTGCAAAATTGTTCTATATATTTCTTATAAGCTAGGGTATGATGACTTGCATGATTGTGGTCTCTTTATGCATAATTTTGGGAGTGCTAGGAATCAAAATACAAGATACCAAAATTATAAAATTTGTGCCTTAGTGTCACGTGTGTATAGAGCCTAATTAAGAATGATAAGATCTCTTAATTTTCTAAATTGCCTTTGTCCACAAAATGGAAAAAATGTGCTAACCGTGGAGTATGAGAGAAATTAATAAATGGAAGTTGAATATCTTGCCATGTCTAACATGTGGTGGCTTTATGCGGAGAGATTGCAAAACTATTGATTATTAGAAACTTGTTTTTCATAAATAATAAGATTTATGGTATGTAAATTATATGAGATTAAAATATATAGTTTGAATTTACATTTAAGTAGAATAGTCATGGAATTTTGGAAACGCTTGAATCACGTGGGTTATCCTATAACTTTATTATTATTATTATACTTTTATATGGCCACTTAAGCCTAGTCGTAGAAATTTAAATTATTATTTTAAATTTGAAGTGATATCGTAATAGAAATTAAGATATAAATAAAATATAGTAGCACGTTATAAGTAACACATGCCGTGTTTGAGCCCTTTTTGGTCTTAGTGTAAAATTATGAAAATACCTTTGGATTTATAATTTCAAAAATACCCTTAAAAATCTTTGGAGTATTACAGTGACGGCTGGGAAAAGGTCCTCCTATTAATGTAATAGGATTAGAGTTTTGGGTAGTGATTTGGTTTCCAATATTCATCTTGTATGAAAGGAAATTTAGAGTAGATTAAAGAGTAATTTTTGGTTATTTCCAATAAAAAGATTAGAGAATATTGTCGGAAAGGAAAAGAGAGAAAAATATAAATTTTCACGCATGTGACAAATCATTGGCCCTTAATAGATCGTTTTGGGGTATTACATTTTTACACCCAATTTGTTGTAGGTGCCTTATCTACAAATTGAATTTAAGGGTGCCACGAAAGAAAAAAATCGATCTGCTTGATCCTCAAATGCACATCACCAGAGTCTCATTTTCAGTAAACATTAATGGTGTTATTCAGGGTAATATAGCTCCTCAGCGTGGGCTAAGACAAGGTGACCCATTATCACCTTACTTGTTTCTCATATGTGTTGAAGGTCTGTTAGCAATACTACATCACGCCGAGAGGAAAAGCCTAATTCAAGGCATGCATGTTCGTAGAAATGGTCCATATATTTCACACTTATTCTTTGCCAATGATAGCTTAATTTTTGTGAAAGTAGCTAAAGAGGATGTATGAAGTTAAAAGACATGTTGATGGAATATTCTGCGGCATGGGGCCAACTTATCAATTTTGAAACATTTGCTGTGTCTTTCGGGCCCAATGTTTCACAAGACACCGAAGATTTTGTGCGCCAACTACTAGGTGTTTCAGTGGTAGAATGTCATACTAAATACTTGGGCTTACTGTCAACCATTGCGAGAAACAAATCAGCGGCCTTCGGCATTCTCATTGAGAGAATATGGAGGAAACTCAAAAGATGGAAATTTGATCTTTTCTCAATAGGTGGGAAAGAGGTATTGCTAAAGGCCGTTATCCGAGCCATCCCTACATACACTATGTCTTGTTTCAGGCTTCCGGTGAGCATATGGAAGAAAGTGGAAAGTATGATGGCAAATTTCTGGTGGAGCTCGTTGTCGGAGGAAAGGAAATTACATTGGCAAAAGTGGGAGTTCTCGTGTCAATCCAAGTGGGATTGAAGCTCAAGTTGGCGGATTAGACTTATTGAGATTGGGTTTGAGGTGGCGGATTAGAGACGGACACAAAGTTAATATTTACAGGGATCCATGGCTACATTTGGCTAGAAAAAAAATCAAAGGGTCTTTATGGATAAGGCCAGATTGGTTGACAGTCTATGGGAGGATATCAAATTTTTTGTGAGCTCGTGGGTTTACGCCTCTCCTGTGAGCGAAGGGTTCACATTATCTGATTGGTTGATGAACTGATCTGGGTGTTTGCATCAGGTGTAACCACTTAGGGAGGGTTATTCATGGTTTTAATATTTGAAGGTGAGTCCGGGTGGATTTTTGAGGTCCTCTGTCTTAGGTGGGGTGTGTTGGGGTATATCTTTGATGGTGTGTGTTTGGTTGTTATTGTTTCCTCTTTTTGTTGAGTACCTCTGGTACTTTCGGTGTTTGTTTATAGTTTCTTTATTAATAAAAGTTGTTTTGGTTTCTTCTCCCAAAAATAGAAAAAAAAGAAAAAGAAAAATGCAGGGTGAAACAAGTTTGAAAACACTAACATCCCCGCGTTTACCTAATGCTTTTTTTTTTCTTCTTTATACCTTAATATATATTCAATTTTCGGGTGTAGTGAAAGAAAATAAACTATCAATAGTTGGTAGCTCAGTTGGTTGAAAAATTGAATATAAGTAGGATTGAAGTTCAAGGTTTGAGTTTGAGCATGACCGTGCCCTCATTTATCCATCTATGTTAGGAGGGTCAGCCCAAACGCCTTTGCCATACCCGAGTTTGGGAGGATTAGTCTCGATCAAAAAGAAGGAAGACACCTCCGGGGTGCCGAAAAATTAATAATAAAAATATAAATAAATAAATAAACTAAATAAATGCGGGGTGAAATATGTTTGAAAACACATGCAAACAAAACATATCTTAATACACTCCAAATAATACAACAGTGATCGACCAAGATAAATAATACAATAGTGATCGATGGAGATATAAGATTTGAATTTAAATATTAAAAGGTATAATTACTCTCATGATCATCAATTTTGGGGGAGGTTGAAACTTCTAATTAACCTCGTACTCTAATTAAGATGTGATTGATTGACCGAATTTTGATTTAGATCAAAATTGCTTCTACTGGTTAACTTGTAAATTTATTAATTATGCTTATGGGATCATACTTTAAAACTTGAATTTAACTAAGTTTATGGAGACTAGTGTGATGGTAAGGAACTTGTCTCAATAAGTAGGAATATACTAATAGTTGGAATCTTTCTCAAACAGGCTACTTCTTTTGGAGTTATATGTATGAGGACTAATTACATGCTCTAACAGGCTAATATACCTACAGCCCTTTAATAAAAAGATTTAGAGAAAATTAAAGGAGATAGAATGCATGCATTCACGTGACTTCTTTGAGCTAAACATGTGTAGCTTCCTAATTGAGTTAAGAAATTACCCACGTGCATGGATTATTAAGTTACAGAAAATCGAAGAGAGGTTTGGAGTATAAGAAATTTAAAGGTTTAAGAATTTAGGGTTTAAGAAAGGGTCTGACTAGGGCCAAAGAAAGGGTAAGAGAATAAAGACTTGTTTATTAACTCTATTTACCCTTTACTTGATCTATTTTAATATATATGAATCTTTATTTTGTAGTAGAGGTTTAAGTTTTAATATAATAAGTCAAAAAAAGTACCAAAGATACCTTTACTTCAATTAAAGAAAGAAAAGATTACAGTATTTTCCTTTACGAGCTAAAACATATCACCTAATTAAGAACCAAATAATAATTAATACACCACTTGTCACGTACTTACACAACAACATATACTCACAACCTGCAGATTACATGATAGATATGCAAAAGTGTTCCTGCAAAATTATTGAAAACGAGGAGTTGCAAGAAGAACAAGATGAGTTTTTCTATGCACTGTAATTCCTGAGCTTTCATTCACGTCTAAATCCACACCATCAGGAAGTTTCCAGTCAAAATGGAAGAGAAGGTTAGCTAATGCAAGCTCCACAGTAGCCATTGCAAACAATTCCAGGGCAACTTCTCCTACCTGCTCCAAATGGAATCAACTCAAAATTTTTTCCTTTGTAATCAATATTATTAGCAGACGCGCCATTAATGAACCTCTTTGGATTAAACACTTCAGGTTCTTCCCAAGATTTTGGGTCTCTTCCAATAGCCCAAGCATTTATAATAACCCTGGTACTTGGAGAAATGCCATACCCTTGAAGCTTAATGTCACGACGCCCCTGACGTAGGCTGACGTCATGACCGACACAGTGTACTATACACCGTACATCCCATATACAGTATACAATACACTGTCAGCCTCAACAGACATTCACACTAATTTCCAAAATTTATAGAAATTTTGACAGCACCTCCCCATAAAATGGACAATTCACATTTTTTCCTGATATACCACAAATCAAATCAAATATATATATAGATAATCATCTCATTCATTCCATTCAGTCCACAAATTAAATTTTCACATGATAAATATGTACGACCATCTCATTCCATCTCTTCAAGAACAAAGAGTTTTAGAAATCAATTCAATAATGAGATCTATTACAGGACTCTTTATTTATACTTACAGCTTTCTTAAGCTTCTTCAACAAGCTAATCATAATTACCTACAGTAATTAAAGCCTAGCAACTCAAACAAAATTATAGCACTTATAATCACTAACTAACTTTCCTGCCAAGATAACAAATTTCAAATTGTTGCCAATGCAACTGACACATGTCCAGACAACACATCATTCGTACTTTGTGTTGGCAACATTACTAACATCCCCACTCAAGCTTAAAAGGGAAGCTTTCACATTAAGCTTGGCATGAAGAGATTAGAACTGAGGTTTAGACAGTGCTTTGGTAAGTATGTCAGCAACTTGAGCAAGCGAAGGAACATGATTAATCAGAAGCTCATGCTGTAAAACCTTATCTCGAACAAAGTATAGGTCTAACTCAATGTGTTTAGTTCTTGCATGGATAACAAGATTATGAGCCATGGCAATGACACTTTGGTTATCAGACTAGACTGTAGGAAGATGAGGTAGAGGAATATGCAATTCTTTGAGTAAGGATTGTATCCATAAGATCTCAGCTACAAGTGATGTAAGGCTTATGTGCTCTGCCTCTGTCGAAGAACGAGAGATGGTATGTTGTTTCTTGGCACTCTAAGTGACTAGATTGCGACCAAGAAAAACACAAAACCTAGTTGTTGATTTTCTGTCATCCGGGTTAGATACCCAGTCTACATCAGAGAATCCAATGATTTTGAAGCCAGTCGACTGATTAGCAGGTTTTGTTAGCTGAAGCCCAAGAGATAGAGAACCCTTTAAATATCGAAGGATCCTTTTAACTGCCTTCCAATGTTTTGTCAAAGGCTGCTTAATTGACAATGTTCACGGAATATGCAATTTCTGGTCTTGTAATTGTTACATATTATAGTGCTCCAACAATGGAACGATATTCTGTGGCATTAGGAAGAGGATCACCTCGATAAGTTGAAAGAGAATGACCAGTACTTGACACCATTGGAGAAGGACAAGGATTTGCATTCATCATATTCATCTTAGAACCCATCATATTCATCATATTCATCATATTCATCTTACAAGCATTGTATAACTAAAGTCTTTAACTATAATCCACTTTACCAAACAACCCATCTAGGTGATATTATATATATAGTATGTGATAATTAGACATATCAACATAAAAAATATAACTCATTTCTTCAAAGCATACATACATATACCCGCGATGAATGCAATCACGTGATTATCACTCACAGATTTTTCCTTTTCCCTTCGACTCGGTACCTGAAATATTGGAGGAAATGGAGTGAGCAATCAACAAGCTCAGTGAGTATAGCTCTTGACATGACAATCACATGCATTTAGGAAAACATGACATATCACATCGGTTAAATTAAAATATTTCACAAGCACATATGCAACATTCATCAAAATAATATACATGCACACAATATATAGTTTATGCTCATTTAATAAACCAATGCACAGTTTCATAAAAATTTACCATTTCACTCCTTCAAGGCAAGAGAGCGGGTCTAACCCTTGTATGGTCGTTACAAAGTAGCCACAGCCTCTCATGACCCAATTCACAGTCATTTCAAGGATCGCAACCTTTGTTAGGACAGACCTACTGACAATGAGGTTTCGCAAAACCTCATTCGGGTCTAGTTCCTAACGAAATGACATTATTATAAGCTCCAAATGCTAAAAATCAGTTTGCATTATCAATAAACACTCAATGCATTACATATAAATATAACATGCATAAAATCAAACATTTTATATGTATACAATGTCATACAAGAACCAAATCAAGAAAACTATACTCACAGTACAACACTTTCCAACTTAAACCCAATCATCGTCACTTTCGAGTTCAGCTCCAATTTAAATCCAACTAACTCAACCTGTCACAACCACTCCATAATTCAATTTCATTTATTTATATCTATTTACATATTCAATTTCTCAACTCACTTCAAATCATTAATAATAAAGATCCACCTGAAAAATATTATATCTGTGAATTTAGATTCAACTCCATTTAGGACTCATAAGCAGTTGAAGAAACTACTATCTCATTTTCGTGGTCAATCTAGATATTTCCACAAGAAAGAACAGTGAAAATAGAGTTCCAATTCATATTTTCACTAATTCTCAGTTTATTTTTCTACTGGAACATATATCAATTTTATTAAAAATCTTGAACATTCCTAAAATTATTCTGTTCACATCGACACGTGTAAAATCAGTCATTCTACCATTTTACTACCTTCAACAGGTATTTTACTGAGGTTTTACACGTTCGCGAAGGTCACGAAAGTAAATTTTCTCACCAAATCATATATTTAGTTACTAAAAATATCAAATCATATTCAAAAATCACGATCTTAGTATCGAAACGTCCAGAATTCAGTTCTCTACGATTCTATGATCTCAACCAGGAGTTTCATTGGATTCTAATTCTATTTTATTCACTGGATATGATCACAATACTATTCACGATGTTGTTCACGTGATCACTATTCATTGGAAATATGTAAATTTTTACTAAAATTGTCAAACTGTCTCCAAAAATTATAAAATTAGCATCGATGGACTCGCAATAGTGCATTCTACCATTCTATAGCCTTCAATTGGAGTTTCATCGGGTTTTAAATGATTCGAAAGGTTTCTAATATGATTCTAACTTCCAACAAACTTCTGACGGCTATAAAAATTTCAAATGAACACATAATTGCAATCGAACCACATATTCAGGGTTCCTACAGTCTAGAGAGTGTTTTTTCACCTTTCGAAGAAATTTTTATCGAAGTTGGGTAAAAACCCCAAATTTTAAAAACACTGTAAAACATCTCTCATAGCTAAAATTACTCTGCTAAAATCGTTGCATCTACCTTAAATATTAATTTCAAGAAGAAATAGAGTGAAAATCACTTATCGTGGGTTCCGATTTGAAGCGAATCCCGCGTTTTCCCCTTCGTTCTTTCCTTTCTGTCTGTTCGTTCTTCCGCAACTTCTCTTTGTTTTTTTTTTTCCTTTAATGTTTCACGTTTGAGAGAGATAAGAGAATGAGAGAAACATTTGAGAGAGATGAGAGAATGAGATAAGTGAAATAATTATTTTGATCCCATGCTCCTCATACAATTTAACAAACCAACTTTTTCATTTTAATTTAATTCATTAAATCATACTTCAATCCATATACTTAATTAACCAACCTCATTCACCTTATTGGATTTATATTATTCATTTAATAATTTTATTTATTTACTAATACCCTTTAAATATAATATATATTTTCATACATGCGTATTATACGTCTCGATATATGCATAATTCAACGTAAATATTTAATTAAAACTACGGGGTGTTACACTTACCGTCTTCAACTGATTCTCTTGGGAGTAATAAAGGAAACTGGAGGATGTAATCTTACGGTTTCCTTGATCACCATTCTCAAGTAGTGCATTTCATGCAGGAGATCCTCAGTGACGCTTGGTTTTGAATCTATTACTTTTCTTATTTCTTCCTGAACTTCCTTCATGATTTCTGGGTGTCTTATGAGTTCAAACATTATCCAGTCTATTGCTGTAAATGTCGTATCAGTTCCAGCAGCAAACATGTCCTACAATGTGTCAAATGTCAAAGGGTAGACTAATTAATTAATACACAGAAGCCACCGTGGCTAAAAAAAAATAAATTAATTGAACGTTTTAGTTATTTTTATCAACCCAATAGTAATATTGAAACTAACTATATCCTTTTTATTTATTTATTTATTTATTTATGGGGATAACACGTAACATCCCATACTTTTGGTCAAAAAATTTACGGTGACTTATACATATACTAAGATGTATAATATGAATATAATTAATACGTAGGGATACAAGTATGTAAGTGTATGTAATTGTGTTTCTATAAATTTCAATTAAATTATCAAAATCTAAACAATATGTGTAAGTTGGGTACACCTCCGCAAACATGTAAAACCTCAAAATGATGTCTGCGAGTCTTAACAAATCCAAAAAAGCAGGGTAAGAAGACCCATAAAGGATCCAACAAAACTGCCCCAACAGTTTCCCAATGAAGATCCTTTGTTGGAACGTTTGGGGTTTAAATTCTCGTCCAAACAAAGGGAAGTTAATAAGCTTGTGAATAAGTATCAGTGTCTTGTGGTGGTGCTCATTGAAACCAAAGTTGCTATGGATTACAAGGTACAAACTTAGAATAAGTGTTGTGTGGGATTTAGAATAAGTGTTGTGTGGGTTGGCAATGGGTTGAGAATTGGCAATGGGTTGAGAATTACTCATCCCTCTCAAAAGGTCATTCCTCTCAAAAGGTAGAATTTGGGTTGGATGGGATGACTCAATTGTTAGTTTTTGTCCTCATTTGATCACTGATCAACTGACCCATGGTGACATGGTCGTTCTATCTGAGCAAAATTTTTTTGGTGTCTGTTGTGTATGTGTAACACCCTAAAAAAATCATTTCATCTAGCCCATAACTCATTTGCATTTTGCCCAAACTCTATGTGCTTGCCTTGATGTGTATATGTGTTGATTTTATGATAATCAATTATTGGTGTATCAAATAGACTTGGGGATATAAAAAAAATGATTCTGGAACGCATTTTTACATAGAAATCGACTGGTCACACAAGTGCGAATAAGCAAATTTTGACAAATTTTTCAAGTGTAGGCCCGAAATTGTCTATTTAAGCAACCAACATCTAATTTCAGCTCACTTGCACGTTTTTTAGCTTGAAAAAGAGGGGAAAGAGGCGAAGAGGAGAAAAAGAAGGGAAAAACTAAGGCTTGAGATCCCTTGCTCAAATCTCACCCAAAGTAAGTGTATTTTTTCATTTTCTTCTTAGAATCTCTTTGTAGATGTGTAAATGAGCTTTATTTTGACCTAAGGAAGAGTATGGACCATGGATTTGTGGTGACCCTAACCTAGGGTTTACTGATTTTCATCCTTTTAAGCTTGTTTGTGGTTCAAACAACCCTCTAAGACCTAAATCTACACTTGAAATTCATTTTGCAAGCACTTCACCACATTTTTGGTGGTGCAAAGGGTTAGGGTTTCGTTGGAAACCCTTAAGGCCGTGGTGTATGCTGTAGATTTGGGTTCTTAGGGAATTTGGAACCCAATGACACCATTTTCCCCAATTTCTAGCAAGAAATTGGTGGAGTTGAAAGTAATGGCCCTAAACCTAGAAAAGGAACTTAGGGTTTGCCATTTCAATTGCATGTCAACTATGTTGAACAAATGACCCATTCTAAATGATTGATGCTGAAATTGAGGGGTTATGCATGTTGAAAACCCTATGTGTAGTGTAAAATTGGTCTATGGCTTGACTTTGAGACTTTGCTCAAAATTTGCTTTGGAATTCGTGTTGATCCCTGTGTGGATAGTAGCTTGCGTGGCTTGATTGTGAGTAGTTGTTCATTTTGTTTATCACTTGTGTCATCGTATTAAATTTTACTTGTATGTTGAACGTCATGAAATGTCATTGAGAAAATGCATGTGTTTATTATGTTTTTAGATGGCATGCATTGATACTTTAGAGGGATTTGGATGTTTCCAAGCTGAGTTTTCCTAGATGTTGCGATATCTAGGAGGCTTGTGCATGCTGCCAAACTAACTTTTCTAGAGGGTTGAGGCAGAATCTTTTATAAACGAAGGTTAGGGGTATGAGACCGACATACCCCAATGGCAGTAGTGTATCTAATAGCTCGCTGGCAGGATCATTTTACTAAGGCTGAAAGTGAATGATCAGGATAGATGACCAATGGCGGTAGAGTATTTAATACCCAGCTAGCAGGATCATTTCACTTAGGTTGAAAGTGAAATGATCAGGATGAGACAACCCTAGGATGCAAGTTATACTCTAAGATGGAGGACTGATCTACGATCTATAAATATTATTAAGGGTCAGTGGAGTTTTTAAATGTGCATTAAATTGGTTGAATGTTTATTTCACTATGTGTTTTATGTTTCACATGTTATGAGCATTATTTCATGCATGCATACTATATGGCTTTTATTGATGTATAACTGATGACATAATTGAATACTATTCACTGGGCATTGTTGCCTCACTCTCTCACTATCTTTTCAGGTCCTTCAGATAAGGGTAAGGTATAGTATTTGCTCAAGGACCTAGCCACTGCAGAAGCTAGGATGTCTTGATGTGAGTCTAGGACTTTTGTACATGGTGATAGACGTCTATTTATGCATATGTATTTGTCTTGTTCATTTTGATACATACGTAATTAATATCACATGTTAAACCTAGATGGTGACGAGTTGTGTTTATGATTGTATTTTGCCATTGGCCTTGGACCTTGATGATGATGAATTTAGGCATGTTGCCTTAGACTACTTTTGGTTTAATTTGGGGATTATGATCATTATCTTATGCTTATTGGGAGATCATCATTATTTGGTTGATGTGCATGCCATTGAATTTAGAACAGTTAAGTCTATCAAGTTTCGTTTGAAAAAATAAATAAATTTGGGGACTCTATAGAGAGCCTGGTTGAGGCTTATAAGGTCCCGATCTTCCCATGAGATTATTTAAGGTGGTCGTGAATGCCAATGCCGAGGGTCCTACCCAGACATTTCGCACGCCGATCCATGAGAGATGGCGGTCTGGGGTGTGGGGTCGTCACAGTATGGCCTCAATTGCCTCAGTTCCTGCAAAGAGTTGTGGAATAGGCTGAATGCTTGGGCTTGTGACTCTACTCCTTGGATGGTGGTTGGTGACTTCAACGTGGTGAGATTCAACCATGAGAAGGTAGGAGGCAATCCCCCTTGCGAGGAAGCTATGAATGATTTAAAATCTTGTTTGGATGATTAAGGTTTGCTTGATTTGAGATGGCGAGGTCCCAAGTTCACTTGGTGCAATCGTCAAGTTGGGGAAAACTGTATTATGTGCAAGTTGGACCGTGCCTTATCTAACACAAAATGGCTCAAAGTATTTGATGGAGCTGAGGCCCATGCTTTTCCTACGGGGATCTCGGATCATTCCTCAATCGTTGTTACTCCTTAGAATACATTGAATTTTGGGCCCAAACCTTTTCATTTCTTACATGCTAGGTGTCTTCATCCGGATTTCAATCGTCTAATCGGTGAAAACTTGAGGCTGAATGTCCGTGGCAGTCTCTTATTCCAATTGGTTCAAAAGCTAAAACCTGTTAAAGTGGCTCTCAAGGTCTGGTTTAGAAATGTGTTTGGGGATACCTCCTTTGAGATCTTGAGGGTTAAATGTGAGCTGGAGGAAGCCCAACAACTACTGCAAATGAATCCTCTTGATGCTGACCTGGCTAGGAAAAAAATAGATTTTAGGGGGCGATTGGAGGAACTTTTGCTAAGGGAGGAAAGTATTTCACTGCAGAGATCTATGATGACATGGCTGAAATTGGGCGACATAAATACTAGTTTTTTTTTCATAATGTCATTCAACGAAGGAAAAATAGGAATCAAATATCCTTTCTTCAGTTGAAACTGTTGATGACATTAAAAATTTTGCTAGTAAGTACTTTAGCAGCTGGTTGGAACTTCGGGGCATTCTCAATTCCCTTGGCCGGATTAGTTCTCTCTTCCTAGACTTGAGGATTTTGATGCCAACTCCCTCACTCTCCTTCGTTTTGGAAGATGAAATTAAGAATGTGGTGTGGAATATGAATGAAGATAAGGCTCCTGGTCCGGATGGCTTTAATGCCTTCTTTTTCAAGGAATTTTGGGATATTATCGGAGCGGATGTGGGCAATGGGATTCAACATTTCTTCATGACCGGTTGCATCCTTTGAGAAGTTAACCATACTTTCATTGCTCTTATCCCTAAACCAATTGGTGCTTCTAACCTCAATGAATTTCGCCCCATTTCTCTGTGTAACACAATGTATAAAATCATATCCAAGATTCTTGCCAATAGATTGGGAGATCGATTCAGGATAATATCTGTATGGCTCATGAGTTGGTTCGTGGTTTGAATCGGAAGAATTCCCCACCGACTGCGGTTCTAAAGATTGATTTACGCAAAGCATATGATACTGTGGATTGGATGGCAATCGAGGATTCTTAAAGGTATGAACTTTCCCCAAAAATTCATTTCATGGGTTATGGAATGTGTCACTACTACTAGCTTTTTTGTGCTAGTTAATGGCTTCCCTACCGATTTTTTTTAGAGGTAGCCGTGGATTGAGACAAGGTGATCCCATCTCCCCTATTCTCTTCACCATGGTTGTGCAAGTTTTTTCTAGTCTCATTGCACATAACATTGAGGCTGGGCTTCTCAAAACCCCTCGGCATATCCAGTCTCATATTTTTTTCCCATTTGATGGTTGTTGATTACATTTTCCTCTTTTGTGCGGCTGATCAGTGTTTCATTAATAATCTTAAGTCCATCCTTGACTCCTTTTCCTGAATCTCTGGGCTGAATATTAACTTAAACAAATCCAAGGCTATATTTGGTGGTGTTTGCAATGTCTTGGTGGATGATCTTTCTATTAGATTGGGAATGCGTAGAGATTTCCTTCCTCTTAAGTATCTTGGCCTCCCTTTAGTTCTTGTCAGGCTTTCAACTGATGACTGCCTGCCTATTATTGATTCAATCTGTGCGAAGCTTCAAGGTTGGAAATGGAAAAGCCTGTCTATGGCGGGTTGTTGCCAACTTATCAAATCTGTTTTACAAGCCTCCTATGTGTCCTGGTTTGGGGTCTTCGGTCTCCTTTCTTCTACCATCAACAAGATTGAATCCATTTTCTCAAAGTTCCTATTTGCCGGCTCCCCTGATTGTAAGGGAATGCATTTGTTAAGTTGGGACTCGGTTTGTAAACCGCTGAACGAAGGTGGTCTGGGTATTAGAAGGGTTAAAAACCTTAATATTTCTGGTGTCCTTAAGTTTGCTTGGGGTAATGCTTCAAAAAATAAATCCCTCTGGACCAAATGGATTTCTGAAAAATGCCTCAAGTCTAATTCTCTTTGGACCTTCCCCCCGATTACGGACTGCTCATGGATTTGGAGAAAAGTCTTGAAGTATCGAAACATTATTGAAAGTCAGGTGTTTCACTTGATTGGGAATGGTATGGATACAAAGTTCTGGTTAGAGTCATGGTATCCTTGTGGGGTGCTTGTTCATGCCTTGGGGGAGAATATTAGGAGAAGAACTGGGTTGATCAGAGATGTTTTGGTCAGGTCTATAAAATATGGCCCGGTGAGAGACTTGCCCCATCCTATTGCAGCCTCTCTTTCTCACCTTGACTGTCTCAATCCTGAGGAAAATGACAAGATCATTTGGAAGTCGACTGCCAATGGAGTTTTCTCCATTAAATCAGCCTGGAACCTCATTAGATCTAGAGCTCCAAAAGTGAGTTGGAGCAAGATTATTTGGTTTAATGGCCATGTGCTCAGACATAGTCTTTCCTTATGGAAAGTGTTTTGGAAGAGAATTATTACCAGGGAAAGACTCAGGAAGCTTGGGATTAATGCGGATGATTCTTGTTTATTTTGCTAGGTTGGTATAGAAGACCAAAACCACCTTTTCTTTGGCTGTGCTTTCACAAATCTAATTCGGAAAGGCATTGCTATAGTGTTTTCAATTGGTGGGAAATGAATGTAATTGGAACTCAATTGGTAAGAGAATTCTTGCCACTTTTGGATCTTTCTCTAAGGAAAGAAGAGTTGCTCTGTTGGCTTTTGCAGCTACTGTCCATCATGTTTGGTGGGAAAGGAACTAAAGAAAATTCCACTTGAAAGTTAGGTCCATTGAGACTATTTTGCTAGATATCAAATCTAATGTTAAACTTTGTTGTGCCCATGAGGTGTCACTGTACTGCCTTCCTCCTGAATCCTCTCATATTCTTAATGCTTGGGCTGTTCATTTTCAACTTAGTATCCCTCCTCCTTTGCTCGTCAGATGGGAGCCATCTCCTATGGGTAGAATTAAAATTAACTTTGATGGCTCCTTCTCCAACACTTGTAGCGGGTACGGTGTGGTGGTTAGAGACCCTTCGGGTAAGTTGATCGTGGCTTAGGCTGGCAATTATCCTTGCATTTCCTGCGTTTTTTCTGAAGCTTACATGGCTGTCCGTGCTGTCTCAGTAGTGGCCCAATTTCCCTCAGCTCTTATCTCGTTTGAATCTGACTCCAAGTTGTTGGTTGACATTCTGAATAAGAAGTTTGATGAACCATGGGCTATTAGTCATTTGATTAGGAAAATTCATTCCTTGCTTTCCCCTAGGGGGAACTGAACGTTTAGGCATGTGTGGAGGGAGGCTAACTCTGCGGCTGACTTCTGTGCATCTTTTAACCCCCCTGGTGATGAGATCATCTTCATCCCTAGTCTGGAACCTCCCATGTTGTCCTTCATCATCGTTCGTGACATTGAGGGTCCCCCTTAGCCCAAAAACTAATTGTGGGTGGTTTTGTTTGCCTTAGTTTTCCCCTGTTTGGGTCCTGTGTGCATTTGTGATGCCTTGTTGGCTTGTTGGTTTCCAGGTTTTTGTTTTATTCTTGTTGTAGCTTGTTGCTTTGGTTCTCGTTTAATAAATTTACTTTCTTCAAAAAAAATATTGAAACTAACTTTTAAAGTTAAAGTTCGAATAAAACACACGAATCAAAATGAATGTAAGAAAATGACAAAATCAAGAACACAAAGATTTATATAGTTCAATAAATATTCACCTACAACCCCTCGAGATGAGAATCAATTCACTAATGGAGTAGAATCAAATAGCTTATAATTTATGCAAAAACTTAAATTTAAATTCCCTCAAATCTTTTTTGCTCTCACAAAATATCAAATTCTCACACCCTAATGAGAGGTTTTATATGACAATTGGGCTCGTTTGATATGCGGGATAAGATAGGATAAAATTATTTTTAGTCAAATTCTTATGTTTGGCTGTCAGATTGGATGAGGTAAAAAATAATCCAATTTAACTTTTTTATCCTATTCTAACGGGATAAAATAGTGACTGCCCAAAGTTTGAGATTAATCTTTTCCGTCTCCCCGCACGATCACATGTATTCTTCGGTCTTCTTCTTCGTTCAAAGGTACTCTTCTTTTTCTTCGTTCATCGTTCTTCCTTGTCTTCTTTTTAAAAAAAAATAAAAAATGAAAATTCAAATGCATTTTTTTTTAAATCCTATTCTATCCTATCCTATCCTATCAAATTCAATTTAATCTCATAAAAATAGTCCTATCTTATTCTAAACATACCCTTAGTGTTAGAAAATCTAACAAATTACAAAGTTACAAAAGTATCCTAAAAAGAGTTCGAGCCAAAGTATTAACTAATTCTCACCAACAAACTTCTCTCTACCTCAAATTTTACATTTGATATGCTAGTACGTAGTGTTGCTACACCATACATCAGCCTGTGACTCCAAAGATCTAAAGAATGGTGGTGCCAAAAGAGCAAAAATAGCCACAAAAGGACAAATCAACAAATTTTCTTCAACGCTTCCTTATCTCTTCTTCACTCTGATCCGACCATCAACGCATGAAAACAAATAATCACCAATTTGTCTTCTTTCACCGCTGATTCTACACACAATTATCAAAGTCATGAAAGATGACAATTGTTGTGTTGGTAATTAATCAATGGGACCCAACGTCAACGTGTGTCAAAAATATACGCACACCTTGACTCTTATCCTCAAACCTATTGTATTTTGGACATAATATATGGATTAACGTTTTAATCATAATTTGATGATTTGTATATAAACTATTTATTAGGTCATGAAATATAGGCAAGTATATCATAAGAAATATAAGTTGGAATCTCACTCTTATTAGTATAAAAAAGTAAAATCTCACACTTAGACCAAATAATGTTTAAGTTGGAGATAATATCGATACTAATAAAAATTTAAGTCTGCCAATAATATAAACTACTTTTACAATAAGGTCGAATGAAATTGTAAATAATCATAAGAAGACTGACATAAAAAAAAAATAAAATATATATATATATTAAGAATATAATTAAAAGAAAAAGAAATCACATTTTCATAGTAGTTGTACAGTACCCGACAAGTTGCAAATGTTTGACTTGGGTGAAGAGTTTTTGGCCAAGGTCTTATTGATTTGTCTTGAGTAAGATATTAGGACGCTTGAGTGGTACTCATGAATTGATGCAGTCGGCCATAAATTTCCAAAGTTGATGGTCATCCCAAGAAATTTATGTTCCACATATGTATAAACTTTGAAATAAATCTCTTCAATAACACTTAAAATAAAAGATTAAATCATTTTTTTCTTTGTTTAGAAAAAATCCTTCCTATACTCTTTATTTTTCTAATATATTATGTAAGTATATTTAATTTAAATAGATTAAGCGCTTATGATCATATGCGCGCTTTAAGTTTTGTTAAACTTTTCATGGACTAAAGTCTAAAGTATCATTTTTTAAGATCATTTTATAATAATCATGAGCAGAATATATTACCAAACACCACATAAACTTATTCTATGGGTTTTTTTTTTTTCTTGAGAGAGAGACAGAGATAATTGATTACTATTGAACATTATTTGAACTAAACATTGAAATTTAGCAAATTAAGTAGTAGAATAATTACCAGTATAATGGCTTTGATATTATCTCTTGAGAAAGGAACACCAACCGAGCCATCTTTCTTATTATTACGCTCAACGTGGTCCTGAATTAGAATTACTCCTTGTGGTCCTGAATTACTCTTTCAAGAAAAGAATCTATATGGTCCATTTTCGTTAGTGCAAACCGTGCACTTCCAAGTGGGTGGTGTAGAGGGTAGACTTAGTCAATGGGTAGTTAAGAGTAAATTGAGGGATGTTGATGCCACGCGCATGAGTGGTGCATACATATTATATGAATGGTGCACACACGTTGCATGAGCAGTTTTTGTTGCTATTCCTTAACTAATACGTGGCTATGGCTTATTAAAAGGCCAATGGAATATTTGGAAGACTAATGAATGAAGTTAATTTCCAATATCTCTCTTATTTCTTTCTCTTCTTTCCCCCATTTATGCAGAATTCTTAAATTTGAACACACCATTTGGCATCAGAGCCACTTTTGGCATCATGGATACTCGTGGAAAGTCCAATGCCAAGTTTCGAAATGAAGTACAAGATATTTTGGCCTAGCATAAATCTAGCTTTGACAAGGTTCATGCAACTTTACAGACTGTCCAAAGGTAGAAATTTGTTAAATATGTGTAGACTAAAATAATAGTCTCACATCGGATATGAGCAAGTTCATCACATGAAATATAAGTTGAGATTTTACCTTCATTAGTACCAAGACCTTTTAAAGTAAAACTCTACATCTGGGCCCAAAGGTAGTTAAGTCGGAGACAATATCAATACTAGTAAAGATTCAGGTTTGCCTAACAATTTTCATAGTTTGGCACTTTGCGGAAACTTGGAAAATAGCGGTCATGTGCTAAATGGCATAAACAAGAATGAGGATTGGAGGACTATGGGATTGATTTTGAGTTCAAAGAAGGGAGGAATTTGAGAGCATAAAGATAAGTCACCTCTAGCCACAGGATGTTTAGCTGCATTGATGGATGTGAGAGTAGGAGCTGAACAACAAAAGAAGCAAGTTGGTGCACACCAGTCGACTGCCTTAAAAGGAGTCGACTTGTCTCAGTAACATGACATCTGTCATTGTCTACGTTATGTTAGTGGTTTACATATCCTTCTAGAAGCTTGTAGAGACTTCCAAGAGTTGTTATGCTGTTAGTTTTGTTAAGTTAGTTTGAGTTGTGTTATAACAGAATGACAACTATCATGTTGTGATTGGTAGTGGCTATTATATAAAGCCCCTTCTCTCTTGTAACATATTACAGTTCAAATAGAAGAGTATCAAGAAAACTTCTCTCTAGAATCTTGAAAGAAGAAGCTATAGATATTGGAAATACTAATCTAGATTATATTTATTACTATTTAGCAATTAGTAAGTTTTCTATTTAGTAATTAGTAAGTTGAGAAATTAGAAGGTTATGGAAATTAGAAGTTTCTAATTGTAATAGATTAGGAATTAGTATCTTGGTGTCTATAAATACACCATTACATCCTAGGTTGTAAAATAAGAAGTTTATGAGAAATAAAGTATTTAGAGATTAATATCTAACAGTGGTATCAAAGCCAGGTTCTTGGAAGGTGAAAGTTCTTGCGGTGCTTCGTGTATCGTGTATTGAAGACGTTGACGTTGTGGGTGCACGTTGCCAGCGCGCTGCAGTATTCCGATCTTGCAAAGAAGAAGGTGAATCGGTGCTTGAGAATTCTGATCCTACAAAGAACACAGTAAATCGGTGAGAGACAGAAGAAAGGCTGCAGCAAAAACGTTGTAGCGGCAGAGACGTTTTCTTTTGTAAAAGAAAAAGGAAAACCTTGAGACTTAATTGCGACTGTATTAGAAAATACACGTTGCTGTGGTTTGATCAGTGTCGTGGAGAAGAGAACAGTGTGTTGTGTTTAAAGAGAAGGACAAATGTTGGTTTATTAACCAACTCCTAAGAACGTCTAATCATATCAATCAAGATATAGTTGGCGTTTTTTGAATTGCTGAACAATGGATTGACGTTTTGGGTAATGAGAATACTTTATACATTCTCTTTATTATTTCTAACATTGGTTGTTTATTATTTCTAATATTGGTTGTTGGTGTGTGTGTGGCTGTACCAACGAGCACATTCCATCCTTTGATGGAAAGAAATATGATAGATGGAACAAGCAGATGAAGACTTTATTTGCCTATCAAGAATTATTAGATGTAGCGGAGCAAGGTTTTGTTGATCCAGAAGACAAAGTTTCGGCAGATCAACGAGATGTAGTGTGTGAAAATAGAAAAAAGAATAAAAAGGCACTATATTTTATCGTTCAAACTCTCGATGATGTGGCATTCGAGAAGGTGTAGAGGGCGACTACAGCTAAAGAAGTGTGGAACATTTTGGAGAAGTCCTACAAAGGTGCAGATAAAGTCATAAAAGTACGTCTACAGACTTTGAGACGTTAGTTTGAATTGCTTCAGATGGAGGATGCAGAAACAATTGAGACTTATATTAACCGAGTGCAAGTCTTGGTTAACCAGATAAAGAGTTATGATGAGAAGATCAAAGAAGTCACCATAGTTGAAAAGATACTTCAATCTCTTACCATGAAGTTCGAGCATATCGCAGTTGCTATCGAAGAATGTAAGGATCTATCCTTGTTAGCAGTTGATGAGTTGACTGGGTTGTTACAGGCGCATGAGCAGCGGATGAATGAAAAGAGCGTGGAGAGACCTACAGAAAAAGCCTTAAAGACTGAAGGCTCCTCCAGTGTAGATAAAGTTCCTACAGATTCCAGATCTGATAGTTATCAAAATAGAGGGCGATCGAACTATCAAGGTCGTGGCCGAGGACGTGGTCGAGGTGGTCGTGGACGAGGTAGTGATAAATCAAATATTCAATGTTATGTCTACAACAAATTTGGTCATTATGCAGCTGATCGTTGGCATCGACAACCAACAAATTCTGGAGAACAAGCATCATTCGCCCAAGAACATGATGATAATAGTACTCAGACACTTTTGATGGCTGCTTCAGTTCAAGATAACCAAGATGACAATAATTTTTGGTATCTTGACATTGGGTGTACCAATCATATGTATGGTACAAGAGAGTTATTTGTTGACTTAGACGAGTTAGTTCAGTCAGAAGTAAAGTTCGCAGATGATAGCAAGATTTCGGTGATGGGAAAAGGCTGCATCCTAATCAAATTGAATAATGGTGACCATCAGTATATCTCTGATGTTTTCTATGTCCCGAAGATGAAAAGTAATTTACTTAGTCTTGGGCAGCTGCTTGAGAAAGGTTACCATATGCAGATGAAGGATAACCACTTAACCATGCTCAACAGTGACGGTATGATCATTCTTAAATCTCCCTTAAAAAATTGTTTATTTAAGATTGAGATTAAGAATGATACTTACCCATGTTTTCAAACTATTATTACTAATGAGTCATGGTTGTGGCACTTGAGATTCGGACACTTGAATTTTAGAAGTTTAAAACTTTTGGCTCAGAAGAAATTGGTGAAAGGGTTACCGGTTGTTTATCACCCAGAACAGTTTTGCGAAGGTTGTATTCTTGGCAAACAACATAGACAACTTTTTGCAAGTTTATCCCCCCTGGCGTGCCACCCACCTTTTGGAAGTGATTCATTCTGATGTATGTGGTCCAATGCAGACTACCAGTAATGGAGGAAACAAATATTTCCTCCCCTTCATTGATGATTGCAGCAGGAAAATTTGGATTTATTTTTTAGCTAACAAATCTGACACTTTTAATTGCTTTCAGATTATTTAAATCTTTTGTTGAAAAGCAGAGTGGTCGTCCTATCAAAGTGTTAAGCACCAATGGTGGTGGTGAATACACCTCTAGAGACTTTGTTGATTACTGTACAACTCAAGGAATTAAGCATGAGATCATAGCCCTATATACATCGCAACATAATGGTGTTGCCGAGCGGAAGAATCGGACTATCATGGATATGGCACGGAGCATGTTGAAAGCCAAAAACATGCCACATACTTTTTGGGCTGAAGTTGTTGCCTGCTCTGTTTATTTGTTGAATAGATCCCCTACAAAGGCCCTCCTGCATTTTACCCCTGAAGAAGCTTGGAGTGGATACAAACCAAGTGTTGCACACTTGCGAGTTTTTGGATTTGTTGCATATGTGCATGTCCTTGATAAAACTAGAAGAAAATTGGATGACAAAGGCGTGAAAACAATATTTATTAGGTACAAGTGTGGAAAATTATGCGGTTACAAGCTTTATAATCCTACCACTAATAAAGTCATAGTGAGTAGAGATGTCTTATTTGATGAGCATGATGTTTGGCATTGGGACGACATAGAACGTGGTGTTAAGCCACCAACAATCATTTCTTTTGATGATGAGGCATCTACTTCATCTAGTGTTCCTTTGAGTACTAGTGCAGACAGAATAACCACTAGTAGCAGACCTCAGCGTGTTATCCAGCCACCTGCCAGATTACGAGATTTTGAAGTTTATTCTGATAATGCCACTGATGATGATGGAAATTTGGTTCATTATGCCATGTTTGCCGATATTGATCCCATTACCTTTGACGAAGTTGTACAAGAGAAAAATTGGGTTGCTGCAATGGATTCTGAGATTTACTCAATTGAGAAGAATGTCATTTGGGATCTCGTTGACATTCCCCAAGGTCATAAAGCAATTGATGTAAAGTGGGTCTTTAAGACCAAAAGGAAGTCAGATGGTGATGTTGATCGCTACAAAGCTCGGCTTGTGGTGAAAGGTTATGAATAGAAGCCTGGATTTGATTATCAAGAATTGTTTGCTCCCGTTGCTCTCATCGAGACTGTGCAATTGTTGATTGTCGTAGCTTCTCAGAAACATTGGAAGATTCATCAGATGGATGTGAAATCAGCCTTCCTCAATGGGTATTTAGATGAAGAGGTTTATGTGAGGTAGCCAACTGGATATGTGAAACAGGGGTCTGAGGATAAAGTCTACAAGTTGAAGAAGGCACTTTATGGGTTAAAACAAGCACCACGTGCCTGGAACAAAAGAATAGATCAGTTTTTTCAAACTTATGATCTACAAAAGTGTGTTTCTCAACATGCTTTATATGTGATGATTGATGTGTCTACCAGTGCTATGTTAATTATTTGTCTCTACGTTGATGATTTAGTTTTCGCTGGTAACAACATCAACATGATTCAGGAGTTCAAAAAGGCTATAATGCAAGAATTTAAGATGACAGATATTGGCCTATGTCATATTTCCTTGGCATTGAGGTTGAACAGCGCGATGATGGGATTTTTATGAGTCAAAAGAGATATGCTTTAGAAGTCTTGAAGAAGTTTAATATGTCTGACTGCAACCCTATTTTCACCCCTGTTGAAGTTGGAACCAAGTTATCAAAGAAAAACAAAAATGCACGAGTTGATCCTACCTATTTCAAAAGAATAGTTGGGAGTTTGAGATACCTGACTTGCACGAGACCAGATATTTTATATGGAGTTGGGTTGATTAGTAGATTTATGGAATCACCGTGCCAGCCTCATCTTGTTGTTGCTAAACGTATCCTAGGTTACATTAAAGGTACATATGATCATGGGTTGTTTTATTCTCGTTCTACTGATTTTCATCTCTTTGGATATTCTGATAGTGATTGGGGAGGAGACCAAGATGATACGAAAAGTACATCTGGCTATCCTTTTATTATGGTACTATTGCTTTCTCCTGGTCATCAAAGAAGCAGTCCATCGTTGCGTTGTCTACATGTGAAGCTGAGTATGTTGCAGCCGCTTCTAGTGCTTGTCAGGCTATTTGGCTGAGAAATCTTTTGAAACAGATCCACATGTTTGTTGATGGACCTACACCGATTTATGTTGATAATGTATCTGCCATTGACTTAGCCAAGAATCCAGTAACTCATGGGCGGTGTAAGCAAATTGATATGCGGTATCACTTCTTGAGTGATAAAATAAGAAGTTTATGAGAAATAAAGTATTTAGAAATTAATAGCTAACAATAGAAAGCTTCACATGGTATCAATCAAAGCCCTTGACTAATGTCAATGGCTACTAGTTCTTCCAATCCTTCTGGACAGAGGTATGTCCATAGTTCTTCAACAATGTTTGTTGATGTGCTTACTCCAGCAAAGGCACTCAACTTTAACTTGTCAATCAAGTTGAACGACAACAATTGCACGTATTGGAAAGCACAAGTGAAGCCCGCCATTAAAGTTCTAGGACTTTAGCGTCTTATCACAGAGTCTATAACTCCATATGAGCATGGTGCAGATGCAAGTAACCAAATAAACGAAGAGTCTGAGATCTGGCACAGATCTTATCAACTACTCTTATGTTGGTTGTTTTCAACGATTAGGGAAACTGTTATAGGACATATGACAGAGTGCACTACATCTCTTAAAAAAAGGATTGGGTTAGAGATGTATGCTCAAAACTCTATGGCCAGAGCATTACAACTGAAACAACAATTGAACTCCTTGAAGAAAGGTTCAATGACAGTTTTAGATTTTGTTCTCAAGATTAAACCTATAGGCGTGGAGCTAAAATCCATCAGACAGATTATCAAGGATTATGATCTTATTCAAATATTCTCAATGGGTTAGGACATTAATATGATCCTGTTGTTGTTCTCATGTCTTCGCAACAACATTTTATATCCTTGCAAGATACTCAATATCTCTTTATGCTTCATGAACAGAGGATTGAGCAGTTGAATTCAGTAGCACAAGCTGATGTTTCAACCATTTCAGCAAATCTTGCATCCAATTTAAATGACAAAAAGAATCAGCCATAGAGAAATGGCCAGCAGTCCAATATGAGTTAAAATAACAGAGGTAACTCAAACAACCATGGAGGATGACATGGTGGAAGAAATGGCCAACGGATCTATTGTCAAGTATGTTCCAAACCAGGTCTCATGGCTATGCAATGCTACCATCATTTTGCACAGAATTATCAGGCTCAACAGCAACTTCAAGCAACACAAAACCATAGACAAAATCAAATGTTTAATCCCCTGGCATCTCCGTCTCAGGCATTTGTTCCTCAAGCTAATTTTCATCAAGGATCAAGTTTATATGCCTCACCAGAGTCTGTTACAGATCAGACGTGGTACATGGATTCTGGCGCCACAAGTCACATGACAACCAATGCAAGTAATCTTCACACAAAGGCTGAATACAAAGGTAATGAAAAAGTTGTTGTTGGTAATGGTGAAGTTCTAGGCATTATGGACATTGGTAATGCCTCTGTCAAATCACAAACATCTCCTTAACACACTTTACATTTAACCACCGTTCTTCATGTCCCGAATATTACCAAGAACCCACTTAGTATTTCTAAACATACCAAAGATAATAATTTTATTGTTGAGTTTTATAATGATCATTTTGTGATTAAGGACAAGTGTTCGAAGAGGATTTTGCTTCGAGGACAACTTAAAGATGGCCTCTATCAACTTACTCTCTCCAATCCCAATCAAGTCAAGTCGGCAAATCAGTTTGTCTGCAATAATCTTCATGCTAGTTTTTATGCTTTGAATAAAGATTGTGCAAGTAGTTCTATTTCTGTTGCTTGTAATAGTGTGGTTTTAAATCCTACCCCTACTACTTTGATAGCTGATCATTTTAACTTTCATGTTTAGCATGCTAAACTTGTTCATCCATCATGTAGTGTGCTGCAAAAAGCTTTCAATAAACTGCAAATTTATTCTAAGTCTATTGTACCTGAATTTTGTGATTCTTGCAAAATACCTACGTCCCATAAACAACCTTTCCAAAGGAAAGAAATCACAACCATTGTTCCCTTAAAGCTAGTTTACCCTGATCTTTGGGGGCCCTCGCCTGAGTTGTCCATCAATGGGTCACGATACTATATCATTTTTGTGGATGCCTACTCAAGATTTACTTGGTTTTATCCATTAAAACTCAAATCTGATGCATTTGTTTCATTTCTTCATTTTCAAAAACATGTTGAGTTACAGTTTGGAAACAAAATGAGCTTTCAATGTGACATTGGTGGTGAATTCAAACCTTTTGAGCAACAATTTAAAGGTCTTGGAATTCAACTTCTTGTCCTCACACTCATCAACAAAATGGTGTTCCCAAAAGGAAACATAGACATCTTGTTGAATGATAAACATGTTTAGTGCAATAATACATTTTATTTCAACTTTAAACATGAATTAATTTTCATTAGCTTGGGCATGATGTTGCTTGTTAATTTGCATGAATTTTGAATTGATATCATTGAATGATTAGTATTGTTTGGATTTATTGAGTATGCAATTTAATGCTTAATGCTTTTGAACGTTTGGCCAACACTCAATTGATGAAATGCAAACTATAGATTGCATGTAGGATAGAAATATACTTCCATAATCTATGTGGTCTAATTAGAATTGTCTTAAAACTTAATGGCTTGCTAGATGTTACAACTCTCATCACACGAGAGATAGTGGGTTGACATTTAGGAAGACTTTTGATGTTGCTTGAGAGAGAACATTAAAGGAAATAGGGCATTTGACCTTTAGTAAGACCAACAGAGCCTTTTTTATCATTAATTTAGAAATTCATGCATTTTATTAGGTGAAATCATCGCCTTAGTGATCTTAGCTTCATTTACTTCAATCTAAATCCCCTGTTATCATTTTCTAATCTTTTTGCCAAGTTTACCGCGTATGATTTTAGTTTTAGTCCCTTAGATTTAATTTTGCTAATTAATTAGCCATAATTTTGGATTTTTTAAATGTAATTAGATTTAATTAATTTTGATAATTAGCACTAATCCTCGTGGAATAATACTCTTACTCATTATTTTATTACTTGTGTGACTCGTGCACTTGCAAGGATTTTTAATTTGAAATTAAATTTGCAACATATATAAAAAAAGGCTACACAAGCAGCTGAAATGATATGTGTGTATTCAATTGCCTTCATCAATTAAATTTATAGAATAATCCAAGAAGTTAATTTCAAAAAACAATTATTAGCAGTGTTATCCTTAAAGTTACTTATCACTTAAGTGGTGACAAATTAGTAGTGACAAATTATTCTATATAATGATTAATGCAAATTTTGTATGGTACAAATCATTTCTAATATAGTTAGATCATCATCTACTACAAATAAAAGATAAACCTTTACAAGAAAAAATAAACTTTTTTTACTTTTTATTTTAGAGGTTTAATATCTATTGTTTGTCAACCTCTATTTTATTTAGAGGTTGACAAATTATTACCAAACGCTCTAATTTTGTCCGACCTCTATTTCAATTAAAATTTGAAGAAATTGGAGGTTAAAATTAGAGTTATGGAAAACTATCTTAGTTTAAATGATATGTTTAATAATAAAAAACCCATTTCCCATTGCAATATTATAATATTCGTTAAACCAGGTCTCTTCGGAGATCTGATTGGCTTAGGTTTGGGTCCTAACCCATGAAAAGATCGATCGAATTAGTTACACTTATTAGCCCAAAAAGTTGGGTCAATTAATAATGGGCGCCTAAAATATTAACTCCGAAGTCCATCCCACCCACCCACCCAAAACTTATAATACAAATAATTATATTATTAGTAAATCTATACACGTACATGAATACACCTAAAATAAAGCATTGTATTAAGTACAAATGCACAGACACACAAACATACATTCATACATTCGTACATGCATACATATATATAAACTAAAATGTTTTTCAGGTATATTTATAAAAGTAAAAAAAAAAGTTTTCAGGAAGCCGCCTCAAGTCCAAATCTGGAAGGGTAAGAACAGCATAGGACTAATACTTTCAAATTATCACAATCAAATACCTATGGAATAATATTTCATGGTAGTAGACTAGTTATATTTGCTTTCTAATGATTATAGTGAGGAGTTGCAGCAAGAACTAGATTTTCTTTCTTGTGAACAGTGAGACCACTAGTTTCAGACATTTCTAAATCCTTCCCTTCCATTCCAGCAGGCTTTGCCCAATCAAACCTATTAAGTATATTGGCCAATGCAAGTTCCAATGTAGTGATAGCAAATGCAATTCCTGGGCACCCCCTTCTTCCTGCACCAAATGGTATGTACTGAAAATCATGTCCTTTGAAATCAATGGTACTATTCTTGAATCGATTCGGATTGAACTTCTCGGGTTCTTCCCATGAGAGTGGATCTCTTGCAATTGCCCAAATATTGATGATAACTGTTGCTTTTGCAGGAATATCATACCCTTGAACTTTGACATCTTCTGTTGATTCATGAGGAACCATTAAAGGGCCTGAAGGGTGCATTCTAAGAGTTTCTTTGATCACTAGTTTCAAGTAATTCATTTTCTCCGTGTCCTCCTCAGTTAGCATTAATTTCCCTTTAGAGATGCTCCTCACCTCCTCTTGGGCTTCCTTCATGAATTCAGGATGTCTAATGAGTTCAGTTATTGCCCATATTAAAATTGTATGTGTGGTATCAGTTCCTGCAACAAACATGTCCTACAAAGAAAGTAGAAACCAATTACAATTTATACATAAACTTGTGTTTAATTAACCATAGAAATGGTCGTTAATGACGAATTAAAGATCTGCTAAATCATTTTTCAGATCATTCAGCGGCCTACATCAATATGTCAATTTTTTGTGTTGTTATAGCATTTATGATCGCATTTTCCTTGTTGAATTATGATCTTGTCCTTGAATGATGGAAGGATATCTCGGACCCGCCGTATTTCCTTTGACTACTCCTCAGATATTATTTATTTATTGTATTTGCTTTTGAGAAACTTTAATTGAATTTATGCTAATTAATTAAAAACCCTTGAAGAAAAATTATATCTTTAGAAAAAAGAAAAACACTTGGTAGTAGAGGAACTTACCAAAATGAGGGCTTTAATGTGATCTCTTCCCAATTGCATATGATCAAATGTGCTGTTGTTTTCAATCCCTAGCAAGACATCTACGAAGTCAACAATTTCAGTATCAGCACCGACACCATCACTAACGTAGCTCTTCTCCTCCATCATTATCATCTTATTCTTCTTTTGTATGTGTTCCTCAACCGCTCTATCAAGAAATGTATCAGCTTCTCTAAACGCCTTCTCCACTCTTGCGTTCACTCCAATAACGTAATTCACCCAAGAAAGTGAAGGTATCCAGTTTCCGATGTCGAAAATGCTCGCCAAACGTGACATCTCAGCCAGCATTTCCTTCAACTTCTTCCCATCTTCCATATACTTCCCTCCAAGTGTGACCCTGCAAATTATGCTGTTTACGTACACAAAAAGAATCTCAGTTAAATCCACCAAGTTACCACGTGATGAAGAAGCAGCTGTTTCGATCGTTTCGATCATGAGGGCGGTCTCTTCTTTTCTCACGCCCCGAAACGATCTCACCCTCTTGGAATTAAGAAGCTGCAAGACGTAAATCTTGCGAATTTGCCTCCAGTACTCTCCGTAGGGCACGAAAGCTAAGCTCTTGCCGTAAGTTAATCGATTCGAGATTCTTGATTTGGGTCTACTGGAGAAAATATGATCATGGGTTTTAAGGATTTCGCGAGCTCCAATGGCGGATGAAACCACCAGTGTTGGAACTTGACCTAGATGAAGAAGCATGAGAGGGCCATGTTTTTGAGCTAGAGCATGAAGACCACGGTGAGGCAAGGAGCCAAGTTGGTGAAGGTTTCCTATAATTGGAAGCTTAGGAGGTGAAGGAGGCAAGTTCAAATTGCTACATTTTCTACGTTTATTAACGAGGAAGATAAAGAGAAACAGGAAGAGGAGGAGAAGAGAGAATAAGGATTGAGGACTAGAATTGAACTCTTGCTGTACCAGCCAATATTGCATTGCTGAAAACATTTTTGGCTTTTGGAGTTTAATATAAACCTACGTTTCCTTATAAAGAGAAACTTGTGATGTTTGATGGCTCAAATTGATTGAACTTGATGGTCTTATTTTATTTTATTTATCATATTAATTAGTTTTTGGATATTTTTCTATTATATAATTCATAAGAGTTTGGTATATTTCTAATATTCTATGTATTTTCTCATTAATTTGCAGCCAACCACATAAGTAGTACTTGGATTTGGATCTCAATTATAAGTCCCATGAGTACTTGTGGCTAAGAATTTCCTTGTGTACGGACATCGTGGAAAACGTTTTGGTTCCTTTTAAATGCCTGTAGCACTACTGTGACAGAGTACTGGTACCCCACATCGTGGAAAACGTTTTGGTTCCTTCTACTCTCCATTTCTTAGTAGTCCACCTTTGTTTATTTCTTCTGCCACCTTTGTTTCACATATATCACACATAAAAATGTAACATGGTACGTTCTCTAAACGTAAGTGAGTAATTTATTTTTTGGAAGGCACAGTAAAGATTAGTGAAAGCAAATTCAAAGAAAACATCTCCAAATTTGAAATCTGCTAATTATAACATAACCTTAATTTCTTATCAAGTGGCAGAGTACGTTAATTATATATTAGTGTTTCTGCCATGGGAGTTGAATTTAATCTTAATAACCACTTAATTAAATCTCTTGATCTCTTCTGTGATCTTTGTTTATTTCTTCTGCAATTTTTTTTTTCTTTTAAAAGAAAAGGTATAACGTAGGAAAGACACAGTAGCCATTGAAAGAGTCCAGAGCTCCTTTCAGAATTCACTGCCAAGCGTCATCAGCCCCAACGCAAAAGTTTGAAGTATGACTCTCTTTTGCTACATGCATTTTTTTTCTTTTTTTCTTTTTCTTGACTAATCTTTTGCTACATGTTGAATAGCATGAACAAGTAGATAAAAAGTAACAATTAGTCTTTCAGATATGATAAAATTGCATACACCACGTGAAACGCCAATAATAGAACATGCATGTTTCTTCTTTGATGGGAATGAGGTTGCTTGACTTTGTTTCCAACTGGCTAGTGATGCAAGGGACTCTATCTTATCTACAACATATACCTAATAACCCACCCAAAAGTGAGCTCCTTAATTGTATCTACAACGTATATATACTTAATAACGCATCCTAGCGAGCTCCTTAGTGAGTATATATTATTCAAGTATGAACGCATTTATGTCATTTTTCAATTGTGAAGACACTAATTCATCTTTCATATCTCTCCTTCAATTATTTTCTATAATCTATAATATATATATATTTAACCCCTTTCTTTGTGCAACCGAACCCCCAATCATTTATTTATGTCTGTTCCCCTTTTCTTTCCACTCCTCCTCTCCAACCCACCCCCTGCTCTCTTTCTCCTCCTTTTTCTCTACATTGTTAGTTTCAATGACTTGGGTTGTTACCAGAATCAGTTAGGTTTGGGCGGATCTTCTCCACGGTACTGCAGTTTTGTATCTCCTAAACTTCGGGAATTCTATAGAGGATCATGTGTATGTTATGAGGGTTCGTCGAAGTTCGTCATGGTTGCAAGATGCGACAGCGTTGTGATGACACTTTGTGAGCAACTTTAAGAACAACTAATTTTCACCTAATTTTTCCCTTATTCTTTCTTATTTATTTTTTATTTTAAAATTTTTCCCTTTTTTTCTCTATTCCTCTTTCTCTGCCCCGCCTCCCCCAAACCTCTCTTTCTACTTTTCTTTCTCCCTTTCTCCCTTTCTCTCCATACCTCTTTCTATGCTCTCCCCCAGCCGCCCTCTTTCTCTATTCCTCTTTCTCTGGCAACCCCCACTTCTTTCTCTCACTCTAATCCTCTTTCTTTGCAACTGGGAAGATAAACAATGGTGGGTATGTGGTGGACCTATTGGGAAAAAGTACATAAAAATACAAACCCATCACAAGCACTTTTTAGTTAAAATTCACTTTGCATATACATCTTTTTTGCCCTTACGTATTATTACTATAAGTGATTTTTCGTTTTTGTTTGTCTTTTTTAAAGGGGAGAAATATGGTACATACATGGTTCTTTCTTGGCGATACAAAGCAGGTAATCGCTCTTGAATTTTCTTGCAAAACTTCTTCTAATTTTCCCTCTTAGACCTGGTTCTAATTGCTCTTGCAATTTTTGGGTTTAAGGTAAAAACGTGCACAAAATCATGGATGAAGGGTACTCTGAAAGATCTTGTTTCATTAAATCTTGGTTTTTTTTTAACTGATCCCGTTCGTTACTTCCTCTCTTTCTTTTAACTTATTCTTCTTTCAAATCTTCTCATATCTTTGTTACAAATATGGTTTTATTGTTGCTTTATATTTTCCTTTTCAGACCTGGTTTTAATTATGCTATCTGTTTTTTTTTCTTTATTTCTTTTAAGGCAATAACACGGAAGAACCTATAGAAGGACACTCTGAAAGATATGATTTAATCAGATCTATTTTTTTTTTGGTTATAGATCCAGTTTGTATACTTTCTCCATGAAGAGGAATCTTTTAAATTTTCTTGCATTAGGTTTACTTTCTTTTGAAAGATATTTTAGTGTCATCTATTTTTTTTTTTTTGAAAATGGTATTTATTAGATTTTTTTTCCTCATTATTTTTTTCACAATATGTTGTTCTTTCATCTTATCAATTTTCATATGGAAAAATTTGCCTCTTAATTGAGGTCAAATAATGCAAAAGGATATTCTTTCACTAGATTTAAATCCATAATAATCAAAACATAATTGTAAATTAATTTCTTCATTTGTTATGAATTTGTTACTAGTGTTTCGATTTATTGGTGTTTAATGAGCTTTTCTTTCTTTCGGATGTCTTCTACTTAAGAGTGTTTCAGGTGACGAAGTTTCATCAACAAACATATTCACTGTGTCCTTGAAGGCTTTTGAATCAAGAAACAGAGTTTCTCTTAGAAGGTGTTGTACATTCATTTTTTTTATACAAAGCAATGTCATCATTCTTTAGCATTATGACAAACATCAAGAACGAGTTCATCAAGCAAAACAAGCCTAGAAACCAGTTCTTTAAGCAAAGGAAGCCCAATTAACAATTCTCCATGAGTTCTTTTACTAATCGTCAGATCCTCATTAAAAAACATGTTGTCCTCTAGATTGCGCTACAAATTCATCAATGACGAAATATCTGCAAATGATCTAAGTTAATTGTTGTAAAAGGATGTAGTCTATGCTTTGGCAATTTGTATTTATATTAACTTTACCTTTTGATGTATGTATAATGAACATCTATGTAATTCTATCTTGACATAAATAAATAAATAATAAGACAAAATATTATGTAATTACGGTTGCTATACTTCTAGATATTTATTACAAATTTTATAGGTCTTAATCTCTTGAAAGTAAAATAAAAACATGTATTTTTTTTTACATGTAAATATGTTCTTACATTATTGTTATGTGATGTGATGTGATATTTTAAATACTTGAAGGATAAAGCTATAAATGACCTTAGCCATCTCAATTATTTTATTGAAAAGAGATAACGTGTTTGTAGACTTTCATTAATTGGCTAATTTAATGAAACCCTTTTGTCACTTATTGTTTATGTTTGTGTTTAGGAATTGACACATGGTAACATAAGTCAATAGGGTCATTACATGTTATAAATTATTTGTTATATAAGTGTGAACGTTGTTTACAGTTGTTTGCCCCTCTCTCAGTCTGGACAGCACAGGTGAACGAAATATGTCAACTATTTCCTCAGCGCCTGCATGCTATCTACATATGTCACCAACCCTTCTCTGATTCTCCTCAAGGGTTGATTGCTGAACATTACTTCCAGCAATTCCAGACATACTCTTGTAATCTCACACCTCAGGTAATTACTGGTGTTTGCAGCTTCCTCAACGATATCAATAACTATCCAGATATCACACCTTTAATTCGAGGTCCTCACGAATTCATACCAGAAGAACATCTTTCTTCTCTGGTACAGAATTTGGCTCCATGGAGTCCCGACTCTCCTCCTCCTAATTTTCGAGATCCACCATCATGGTCCGATCTTCCACCTCATTTACGGGACAACACTCCTCTTTCTTACGAAGAGATTGCTGAAGCTCAGAAAGCTCACGATGAAGACAGAGCAGCTCTCATAGCCTCAGGAGACTTATCTCCTCCTTCTGATCAATATCAGTGCTCACAGGCATATTGAGATTCTCTCCACGACGACCTTGATGAAGAAGCCCTCGAGAATCTATCTCCATCGCATTCATACGGCCTTCCGACTCCTAGGTCACCTTGACCTTTCATTTGCCTCTCCAAAAACAAGGTTATGTGTCATGTACAGACTTCGTCAACATCGACCAGTTATTCGACCACTTCTTCACAAACGACTCTACCTGCAGTCTTTCACTTTGCAATCAGGTATGCTTTCTGTTTTGTAGGTACCCTCTGTTTCGTCTTCTCCGATGACTACCCCATCTGTCGCTCATTACAATAGATGTTTATAACCGTATAACAGTAATTGCAATAACATTTTTCTTATTATTTATTTACTTATATCAAAATAAATTGACATAGATGTTCATTTTACGATACATAAAAATGTAAAGTTATGATAATACAAATTGTCAAAGCATAGTTTATATTTTTTTTACCCCAAATGGTGTCTTCTTTTCATAGTCTTATAATACAAATTGTCGAAGCTATCATATATAAAAAGAAAAAAGATAGATAAAAAATAGAGAAGTGTCCAGTGAGCCAGCCTGGAAGATTCGAGCTCATCCCTCAACTCGTCCCATGTGATCCCACATGATCCTGTCCAATTTGTCACCTCAGATTCGTGTTCATCAGCCAACTCAGCCCAGCTGCAACCACTTAAAGTTGTCTCCATAAACGACAAACCTGTCACATAAAGCAAAGGAATCTTATCCTTGACATAACACTGTTCATCCACAGTAAAGGTCCACTAACCCGACAACTATCACTATTCATCAGCACGTTCCACATGTTGACAAACGTCCACTAGTTGTCCGAGTCTCCATCTACTTTTCTCAGTGCTTATCCACCAGCACAGCACGCCATCTGTCCATGGATTTGAAATGGTTTGAAGTCTGCAAGATTCTCAGCACCATTAGAAAAGGAAGCTCAGTTGCTTGTTTCTCCTCCGAGGCCAGTTACCAAGTTTCTAAATGTCTAAGCTTGTTCTCATTCATGAGTCTCCTGTCTTTCTTTAAGTTTGTGTTTACAGTTTTTTATGTTCTAAGTTTGTATTTGCATATTGAGTTTATCGAGTCTGTAATATGTTTTATCCTAGGTGTTTAAAATTCTAGAACCCTACGTGTGTGATTGTATATATATATATATATCCTAATACAATACAATAATATTATAATATATCAAAACTTGCAAATCTAAGAGCATCTCACTAATTTTAGACTAAAAGTACAGTTGTCATTCTAGGTTAACATTAATGTATATATTTAATTAACTATATATATATATATATATATATATATATATATATTGGGAAATGCTAATTAACTATAAAAAATTGCAACTACAATGCAGCTACGCAATCGTGTTCATTAGATGCTTATGTTATACATACTTAGATGTGTGTAATAAATGATTCAAGGAGTACAAATGTGTAGTTACATTGTAGTTGCGATTTTTTATAGTTAGATTAGCATTAGATTAGCATTCGCCTATATATATAATCAAAAGCATACATGCGCTTTTAAGTTCTAATGATCACAAGTAGATATTGTTTCCACAAAACGACTCATATTAATTAGAATTATATAACTAGTAATAAGGCACAGGTACAGCCGTACGAGAACAAGGTTGTCTTTTATCTGAACAACAATCCCTGAACTCTCAGACATGTTCAAGTCTTTTTTATTTATACCCAAAGGCATTTCCCATTCAAATCTTTTTAAAAGATTGGCAAGTCCCAGTTCAATTATAGCTATTGCAAATGTATTTCCAGGGCATCCCCTCCTTCCAGCTCCAAATGGGGGAAATGAAAATCTTGTCCTTTGAAATCAATAGCAGCTTCATTACTATTTTCGATGAATCTCTTTGGCCTAAAATCTTCTGGTTTTTCCCAGGATCCTTTCCAATTGCCCATGCATTTATGATCACTGTTGTTTTGGCTTGAATGTTGTACCCTTGTATTTCGACGTTTTCTATTGATTCGTGTGGAGGCAATAGCGGGAAAGGAGGATGCATTCGTAGAGTCTCCTTGATCACTGCTTTCAAGTAATGCATTTTATCTATGTCACCCTCTGTTACCATTGATTTACCTTTAGTGATGCGCCTCACCTCTTCTTGGACTTCCTTCTTCTCTTCTGGGTGCCTTATGAGTTCTGCAATTGCCCATTCTAGGGCTGTATACGTGGTATCAGTTCCAGCAGCGAACAGATCCTGTAAAAAAACGAATACATATAAGGATGATTTTGACAAGGAAGAACTAATTCCAATGAAGTCTTTTAGAGATCAAGAATATCTATCTATCTATCTATCTATCTGTATATATATAATATTTGACGTACCTAATTATAGCTCTTGTTATTATATAGACTAACAGATTATTATTAAAGCATAAATATTTTAAATCTATACAATAAATTCTGAACATTGAAAGAAACTTTTAAAAACGCCAAGAAGAAATCATAAGAACTGCTTGCCTCAACAATTACACAAAGTAGCGAGGGTGGGGATCCTAACTAAGATCGTTGAGGAGTTCTTGAGGATCGGATCATGAGTAGTAAGATTTTACAAATTGATCAAATTACATTTTAAATATACATAAAGATGTCAAATAAAAGTAAACTAACACTTCTAGTACATAAAGTAATACAAAATATTGGAAACGAAGCACAAAAGGTAGATCCTAAGTCTACTAAATATTGACTAGGAGATCAAGTTTCAAATTCTTGCATCCCCTGTATATACCATTTATTAAGTCAATTTCACACAAGTGTGAAGGAAATATATATATATATATATATATATATATATATATATATATATATATATATATATATATATATATATATATATATATATATATCAAATTGCATGTATTTAAGTGTCCAACTCATATATCACAAAAATTATCAATGTATAAACAATAAACTATCAAGTACTATATATAATATGATCTAAATTTCAATGTCTACACAAAATATATCATATATATGAAAATTGAAATGAAAGAAGAAGAAGAAAAGAAAATCGAAAATGAATCGACCAGGATCGCGATCCTAACGATCTTACGATCCTGATCGCGATCTTGTCTGAGTCACTCAATAAAACGATCCTACACTGATTCAGATCGTTTTACAAGATTTGGATCATGGAATTGTAATCAATCCGGGTCTGATCCGAACAACTAAATATATACTAATCAATGCAATTGATCGTGGATAATTACCCATAATTGTTATTCAATTATGATTTGAAATTGTGTTGATGTCGTCCAAATAGATGGATTTTAGACTCAAAGGGAAAGTAAAAAAAACAGGAAAAGAAAAAAAAAAAAAAAAAAGAAATAGGAACAATTATGGGCTTTTCGGCCCAAGTCCTCGTATGCCTTTGTATGTGAGACTTGGGCCTCCCTTTGGCCTATTGGGCTGTGAGCCTGTGAGAAGAAGACAAAGACCAAAACATAGAGATATTGAAGATAATGATGGGGAACAATATATAACCGAATGATGGCTTTGATGTTATCTTTGTCGAAAGTACTGTCCTCTTGAATCTCCAACAAAATGTCAACAAGATCTTCTTCATTTGATCCTCTACTAATTGCATCAACATCTTGACTGACCATTTCCTTCCTCTTCTTCCTTTTTTGTATATGCTCTTCAACTACACAATCAAGAAATTTATCCAACTCCCTGAAGTTCTTCTCTACCCTTTTGTTCAGACCATTAAAATTATTCAACCAAGCCAGTGATGGTATCATGTTCCCAATGTCAAAAACACCCAATAAATACCCAAGCTCCTTCAACATCTTCTTTGATTCCTTCACACCTTCATCTTTCCCACTGATCAGTTTCATCCCAAGAGCAACCCTAGCTACAAACTATATTGTTTGGAAGCACATGAAGCATCTCACTCAAATTCACAGAAGTCGGAAAACCAGAAGAAGTAGAAGTAGAAGAAATAATTTGTTCAATCTTTTCAACCATATGAGCTACCTCTTCCTCTCTCACCGATCGAAATGATTGAACTCTCTTCACACTTAGTAATTGTAGAATGCAAATCTTACGAACTTGTCTCCAATACTCGTCGTGCGGTGAAAATGCTATGTCCTTTCCATATAGAAGTTTGTTGCCAATCCTAGAATGAGGTCTACTAGAGAAGGCAAGATCATGGGTTTTTAGAATTTCTCGAGCAGCATCTGGCCATAGCATGAGCGAACTGTGCTCACTTAGAATCTGGCCATAGCTATAATGTAAGCAGTGAGAATAGCTAGAATCTGATCAAGTTCGCTCATGCTATGGCCAGATGTGTTTGGGGATACCTCCTCTGAGATTTTGAGGGTTAAATGTGAGTCGGAGGAAGCCCAACAGGTGTTGCAAATGAATCCTCTTGATGCTGAGCTGGCTAGGAAGGAAGCGGATTTTAGGGGGAGATTGGAGGAACTTTTGCTAAGGGAGGAAAATATTTCATGGCAGAGATCTTGGATGACATGGCTGAAATTGGGCGACAGAAATTCTAGTTTTTTTCATAATGTCATTCAACAAAGGAAAAATAGGAATCAAATATCCTTTCTTCAGTTGGATAACGGCTCCAGAGTTGAAACTGTTGATGACATTAAAATTTTGCTAGCAAGTACTTTCAGCAGTTGGTTGGAACTTCGGGGTATTCTCAATTCCCTTGGCCAGATTGGCTCTTTCTTCCTAGATTTGAGAATTTCGATGCCAACTCCCTTTCTCTCCTTGTTTTGGAGGATGAAATTAAGAATGTGGTGTGGAATATGAATGGAGATAAGGCTCTTGGTCCGGATGGCTTTAATGCCTTCTTTTTCAAGGAATTTTGAGATATTATCATAGTGGATGTGTGCAATGGGATTCAACATTTCTTCATGACTGGTTGCATCCTCAGAGAAGTTAACCATACTTTCGTTGCTCTTATCCCTAAAACTGTTGGTGCTTCTAACCTCAATGAATTTCGCCCCATTTCTCTGTGTAACAGAGTGTATAAAATCACATCCAAGATTCTTGCCAATAGATTGGATGCAGTAGTTAGCAAAATTATTTGCCCAAATCAATTTGCCTTCATTC